>OY821517.1:124822294-127554794 GCA_963682025.1 Cordilura impudica
ACACAAAAAAATAAAAATGAACCGGTTGAAATAATAAATAAAAATAAATATTTTTATATTAGCAGAGCCTCTGCAGTTGATTGATATAAGTGATACATAGATGACGCTTTCTGTTTGATTTTAAAAAAGTTCCATCAAAAAACTTTAATTACTAGATGTTTACACATCTCCCCTGTGATTTTTTGAAACTGAATATGATGATCCGCTTATATATGTATGTAGCAAAGTCGAACTGATAGAAAAAAACCAAGTGCAGATTTGCAATCAGCGACCTCAAATTAGTTTTAAAAAAAATTGCACTAAAATTCTAGTCAACACCAAAAAGTTCAATTTTGTTCCCTTGTGTTATTATTACAATACGAGTATTTGTGTTTATACTAGAATTTTATGTTTATATTCACAAATTAAAGCTACTTTGCAGTTTTGGTATTGCTTAAAAAAAAAATATGAAATAAAGACTAAATAAAAATAAAAATTTCGTAAAGAATAAATAGTTGTAATTTGCGCTTATTGTAAATTAATAATCAATAAATGTCATTCTAGTACATTGAGTTACAGATGTGTCGACTGTTATACGATATCATTGTTTGATAATGCGATATGTATATATTGGACATGCTTACCAATGTTTCGTTTCATTATATTTGTATTATCATTATATATGTATTAAGCAAAAAATGTCATATTCTTTTAAACGAATACAAAAACGTTTTTTTTTTCAAAATACTGTTATGAATTTTTGTTCATAACATTGCTGAATTTTCAACCTTAAAATATTTTGAAATTGACTTCAATTTCTTGACGATATTATTTTTGAGCTTCTCATAACTGGGCCTGAATACGATAATTTTTTACTATGCTTACCTACTATCTTAGTCGCATGGTATACCCGTTAGGCTATAAGAAGTTACTGTTTATGGTTTTGTTTAGACTCTTGGCCCAGGAATTGAATCCATAGCTTTCCACTTAAGCTATTGTATGGAATTTGCAACCGGTGAAACAAATAAAAAACAACTTCGATCGAATTACTTAAAAATGGTTAATTACTTAAACGGTTAACAAATAATCCGATTAAACGGATATATCGAAAAATTTAAAATGCGTTTCAAAGAAAAGAAAAAAATGTTTTTGTTTCTAAAAATTAATATCAATCCAAAAAAAAAAGTAATAATCTAGAACAATCTAAGTTTTCTGTAAATCAAACATTATTATACATTAGTAGACTGGCCTAGAACTTTCACGCTGACGTGGAATTTCTTACCCCCTCCCCCCCAGATAATGACCCCGAAAATGTTCCACAGTGTAGTCTAACAATGGTAATATAATGACCTGTATGTTTGTAAGTGTTGCAGCTTCTGAGGTTAATACGAAGTAAAATTTGTATCGAAAAAAAATATTCTGTATTAGTCCAACTCGTACGTAGGTGAGCGTTTTGAAGTGCATGATCAAAAAGTCAAGTACGAGTGTATGTGCATTAGATACAGATTTAAACCTCACGGTCCCTCTACAGAAAAATTTCATAAAAAAATAATCTAATCAATTATAAAATAAAAAAAGTATTAGTATTAACCCTTATGTTTACACCAAATTGATTTGCCACATTCATAACACCAGAGTCTGCTAAACCGGGTACATAACTAGAGGACTTTCCAAAAAAAAAAAAAACGTACAAGTAAATATTAAAGATTTTGTGTTTATAAAATTATTTATTATCCAAATAAAAAATAAATAATATGATATAAACAAAAAATTTAATTTATTCTTGGAGCTCCTCATTTAGGCATGGGAAACATGTACAGGCGCTTTTTGAGTGTTGCAAATATTTTTCATTACAATTATGTAATGACAATCTCGTCACTTCCCCATAACTTTGGCTCCGCTTGAGGTAGTAACATTTGTGGTAGCTGTCTAAAATAAAAACTTACCAATAAAGGTCGGCCGAGGAATGATTCAATAGCAGATTGACTGGATAACTGCTTTATGACTTGTGGATTGGCACAAAGTTTCTCTATTTTAGGACGATCTAGTGATTCAGATAGAGAAAACAGAAAATTTCTGCGACCATCTGTATTTTTGAGGCCATCTGCTTCTTTTTTAGTGGTATAATGCCCTAACATTTGGTCCATTGCACAGACGCTTCCGGTTTCTTTAGTACACCAACCACATTCTTATTATAATGGAACATATGAGCAATACTAATTGAGCATATAGCAATATCATTTTCCAAACATCCAAATTCAGAGGAAAGAATTGGCCGGGAGCAGTGTTTTTTCATTTCAGGTGGAATACATGTCTTGTTACTCAGAACAGTATCAATAAAACCTAAATCGATATTAATCAACCTTTTACATACTTTTAATGTCGTAAAAAAAAATCCGTTATAATTGTCTGGACCGAATGAGCATATCTTGAAGCTAATCGCATATACCAGTGTATATATTGCCGCGTAGTGTGTAATGCGTCTTGGCATCACACGACCACCATATTTTAATGCCATACATAGCAGGCTTTGAGGGAATATACTGGGTAAATTTTGTGCGACCGCGATATGCAAATAATTGCACATTAATGGTGATGTTGCTATGTGGCCGGCAATTTTATCAGGTTATCATTTAAGATGTTCCAAATGTCACTAATTGGTACGACTACCATCAAATCGGATAAAACACAATAAAGAGAGGAAGTACGACATTGTCGCTCTTAAAATTGGTAGAGTAGTTGTTTTCCAGAGGACAGATGCATGCCGCGTACTATTATGGCTCACACCGGAAGTAACAAGTAAGAAAATTATAGTCGGTCTAGTCCGACTATACGATACCCTATACCATGGTTTAGAGACCCTATCTCTTCCGTCCAACTAATTCGATATAGAAAATAAGCATTAACCAAATTTGAGTTGCATTGTTATTGATTTTTTTGGCTGCAGATATGAAAAAGTTTATATCGGGTGCTATATTGATATGGGGACTAGGTCGCAAAATGGACCGATCCTGACCATATTTGGTAAAGTCAGTTATATTTTGAAAAATATATACAAACCAAATTTGAGTAAAATCTGTGCAATATTTTTGTTTCTTGATAGATTTAAGTGAATAACGGGAAGAGATTAGCGGATATAATAAACATATACAAATCCAATTTGACTGAGATCTATACGATAATTTGGATCCTACGGCAATTTATATCGAGATCATACGGGTCATTTGTATGGGGACTAGGTCTCAGCATGGACCGAATTTGAGCAATTTCAATAGCGTTCATTCTATGGCCGATAAAAGCACACATACCAAATCTCATCAAAATATATTCTTATTTGCGAACTGTAGTTTGAGTACAACGTTTATATGGACACACAGACGGACGTACGAACGGACGGACGGACATCGCTAAATTGACTCAGAAAGTGATTCTGAGTTGATCGGTATAATAGAAGATGGGTCTAGGTCAAATATTTTTGGTAGTTACAAACAGCAGTACAAAGTCATTATACCCAAACCACTTAGTGGTATAGGGTATAAGAAGTAAACTTATGAAATCATCTCACTTATCTTCTGTAAACGCCTTCCACACTTTTATCTTGTCTGGGTTATTTTGATTCCACTTGGATATCGAATCGCTGGCATACCGATTTGTTTCATTTAAAATATTAAATACGATGTTGGGGGTAAAAAAAATTCTTAAATACTTGAATTGGAATTGAATTTTTTTGTACAGTAACCGCATAATGTTATGGGTGCGGATACGAGCGGCTACATGTGGCACTTTGAGCCATGAGCGGCTACATGATAAACTGTGAAATATATCAAGGAAAAAATCCCAGGTCAAATCCTAACTACGATAGATTCGACACTTGTGCAGCGCCACTACTCTGCATGGTAGACGATGTTGCGGAAGATGTAAAAACTTCCATTTCCATTTTTTCGACAATTTTTTACTGGGATTCCATTGCTTACTTATTTGAGAAGCCGAGATTACCGCGCCACTTGAACCGTTCGAGAAAATAGAATACCTAAGACTTGTCCAATTTCTCTTAAAAATGACTTACTTACGATAGTGTTAAAATTAAAGAAACTTAAATCCACTTGACGAAATGGGTGGATAACGCTGTAGTATGTCTTGCATAAACTTGTTTTGGTGCTGAGCCAAAATCATCAGCAACTCGGTACAGCAAGGAAGTGCACAAAAAAATAATAATTCCTCGTCCATGCGTTATTACCGAGTACAATAAATATATGGCCGGTGTTGATCGATTTAATCAAAATGTTTCAGGAAGTCGCATAGGTTTTCGAGGCAAAAAATGGTGGCATTGTATTTTTACATAGCTTAACGATGCGAGCATTCATAACAGTTGTCTTCTTCTCCAACACTCTGGTCAAAACAAAAGACTCATCGAATTCAAGTGAAAAGTGGCCATTTATTTTTGCAAGCACTATGGTAACAAGCCAAAAGTATCTCACAAGCCATCAGTGAAACCTAGTATTCCATGCAATATGATCTCCGCTATGATCGAACCGATCACTTCGTCATTTCAATTGAAAAGAAGCAACGATGTGCTGGAGATACCTGCAAGTCGACTGTACGAATAGATTACGAAATGTGCGATGTCATAGAGCCACAGATATACAGATTTTTCCAATGTATTGCATAAAATTAATTTGTATATTCTTTATCAGATATGTTGTGAAATTCACATTATAATTTTTTAATAAACAACTTTGAAATTAGTTATGAAAGAATCAAAATATTCGTATATACATATATATATGTATATGCATTCGTACTCAGTGGCCAAGACTTGGCGTTGCCATATGGCAACAAGATATTCTGAAGATCCTGCATGCAGGATATAAAATCTAATAATGCAGTTTTTTTAGTTAACCCATAGTGGGTAGGGATCTCAAAAATCTTTTCCAAAATTCCATAAATTATATACAAGAATTTTAAATGAGGAAAGTTGAAAATGCTTTTAACTTCAAAAACTATTAATATGGACCTGTTTTCTATAAGTTCAAATTCAAATAAGAAAATGCTTACATCTGAAGTGTTGCAAAAAAAAATTATTAAAATGTGATAAGTTTTAATTTTTATTAAAATCTGGAAATAGTTAATTTGTTTTTATAAATAATTAGATACTTTTTTAAGAAAATGTACTTTGTTATTATTATTTTTCTTTCATATTGGCGATTTTCTGTATTTATTTCGGGATAATGTTAAAAAAGTGTGGCAAGGCTAGCCTCTGCAAGTGTGACAAATGGAGTGTAACCATACATATACGCTAGAGCGGGTCGATTTGTTGGGAGACAAAAAATCGCTGAAGTGACATGGAAAATCATATTCTAGGGATCAAAATAAGAAATTTTGCCCAAGGACCATACCTCTAAAACGAATTCTGATGTCCCGACTTTTGACCTGTCTGTCTGTCTGCCATGGGGCAACCCCATTCCCTCTCATGCAATTGATCTGAAACTTGGCCCATAGTCTTGTTGTGACTACAGATTAATTTTGGGGTAATCACGCATAGTCATGCATAGCCACGGAGTGATCTAAAAGTTATTTACCCTCATCCGACCGATCTGAAACTTGGTCCATACACTTGCTGTGAAAAAAAGATTAACTTTGACATAGTCATGCATAGTCACGGAGAGATGAAAAACCAGCTTCCCTGAAGAATATGTTGTTGATTACACAGGTAGTTATTTATATATTTATACCCTATACCACTATGTGGTTTGGGTATAATGACTTTGTGCTGCCGTTTGTAACAACCAAAAATATTTGACCTACAACCATCTTTAATTATACCGATCGAATCAGAATCACTATCTGATTCGATTTAACGATGTCCGTCCGTCCGTCCGTCTGTGTGTCCATGTAAAGCTTGTAATCAAACGGCAGGTCGCAAATATGAATATATTTTGGTCAAATTTGGTATTTAATCTTTTATCGGCCATGGGATGAACGCTATTGAAATTGGTGCGAATCGGTCCATGGTCAGACCTAGCCCCCATACAAATTACCCCTATGAAAACAACATATATTGCCATAAGATCCAAATAATCATACAAATCTTAGTCAAATTGGGTTTGTATGTATATATTACATCCATTAATCAGTAGTCCAAAAATGATCCCTATTAAAAAAGTCTTAGTCATAGGCCCCATATAGAGCTGTTTCCCGATCTCCACTTAAATCTATCAAAAAACAAAAATATTGCACTGATTGTTCTCAAATTTTGTTTGTATATATTTTTGCAAAATACAAGTGACTACCAAACATGGTCAGGATCGGTCCATTTTTGGGCCTAGTCTCCATATAGATATAGCATCCGATATGAACTTTTTCATATCTGCAGCCGAAAAAATTAATAAAAATCCCACTCAAATTTAGTTTATGCTTATTTACTATATCCAGTTAGTTTGGCCTGAGAGATAGGGTCTCTAAACGCATGGGATAGGGTATCGTATAGTCGGTCTAGACCGACTATAATATTCTTACTTGTTTTAAAAATATCGTTGGAAAGTTTTTCAATAATATTATTGCTGCAACACTCAAATTTTTGAACATAAAAAGGATTCACCTATTGAATAGTTTAACTAATGAAATAGTTTAGGTATATACAAGTCTTTTCAGATTTATGACCAATTTTAAAAAATCAAATGGTATATTTTATACAATTGATTTTTCTTTTCTAAAATTCGTTAGGGATTTCCCCCATAAGAATGAATAACATTTTTTCAATAATTTTATTGCTGCATCAGGCAAATTTTGAAAAAATTAAAAGGATGTTTATTTGGTACAGTAATCAAATGCGGTTTAATTAATATCAAACGCAATGCGCCTACAAACACTGGTCCGCGCGGTGGAATTATGCGACGATTCGAATTGCTGTTAAAAGGACCACTGCATTAGTTCGTTTGCCTTCTACACTTCAGCGAACTTCCATTTCGGCATTTGTTTGAAGCTTTGGATAAATCAACCAGCACTGGACAAGATAGGCAACCAGAAAACTTAGCCGTCAAATCGAAACTTGTGAAACTCTTCCGGTAAGTTATTGCTATCACTCATTTAAAATTATTTTATTATTATATATTTTCAGGTGTTGGACGGCTTTCAGAAAATTGAGTTGAAAAATATGCCCCCTGCTCCAGAAAAATTGAATTTTCCACCGATTCGAAGTACTCATACGACATGGCCCATGCAATTTCTAGCGGCGTGGTTTCGGTGGATCTGGCTAACATCAAACCAAGGAAAATTGTACATTCTCGGTGGCTTACAAAGGCCGCTAGATTATTACGATTATATGTGACAACGGAAAATCTAGATGAGAGTTTAAGAATTCTGGTTGAATTTATAATTAAATGTTATGTGCCAATCCTCAATATCAAGTATTACAGCTCTGTCGTGTATTTTTTTTTCAAGCTCATTAGTTGGTCACGATTTCTAGAACCTAATTACAGATAATTCATATTGTGCGGATTCGGAAAATATCTTGTTAGCAGTGTTGTTTGATGATAGCAAAGAAAGGAGCGACTGTACTATAAAGAAAATTCTACGTTATCGAATCGATGTTGATGACCCAACGCAACTTATAGTTTATAAAAAACCAGATATAAACTTTAATTGCACTAGCTACGCGGAAATGATCAATTTGAATGATATAAATAACTTATTGGAACCACCATTCACGCGAAGCATTCCGTACGATACATTGAAAGACCGCAACAACAACAATATTATTACAGCTATTATACACAAATTACAAAATTTTTAATAACAACAATAAAAAGAACAATAAAGAAAAATCATATTTTTTCAAGATTTTTTTTAACCTTTTCATGGAAATCTCCGAATCGTTTTGACGATTTTCAGGATTTTCGTGATTCACTTTCACTAACAATGAGCTAACCTATTAAGGGTGTGATTGTGACTTCCAAAGACGGACAGACGGACATGGTTATATCATGGTTATACGATCAAGAATATGGGCGATTTCATGTCAAGTGCACCAACTTTTGAAACTGATGTCTTCCGATCGGGATGAAATTTGCACCAAGGTTAGTCCTATTGGATAGTAGTTTAGACACAATTTTTCAACAAGATCGGTCCAGATCTCTCTGAGTTAGAGGGGATCAAAATTTGACATTTTCGCCAAACAGGTGTTTTTTCTCATCCATGTAACTTATTACCTATTGTTCTTAGAAAATTTTCTCTCAAAGAGTTTAGATAGCTATTTCTTCAATATTTCGGAAAAAAATACTTTAAAAAAAAAAAAAATTTTAGACTTTTTTTTGCTAAATTAAAGCATTTTTTGCATTTTTTTTTCAAAAAGGGCATTTTTTTTTTCATAAGAAAGCTTAGGATTTTTCCTTTAAGAGCTTTTTGGTCGCTTAGTGGGATGGGAGTGGGATATCTATCAAAGTAAATGTTTTGTAACTCAAGACAACGGATTTTCAATTTTTCACATATGCACTATTTTGAATTTTTTCCTATTTGTGTCTAAAACCTTACAAATAACACTTATACTGAGAAACTAGAAAAACTGAACTTTCCGAAGGTATATAACATACCTAACTAAAATTTTATACCCTCGATACTGTAATACCCAGAATATGTTAACCTCAGGAAAAAATCGCTTTTTTTCTATAGAAATGCTGACAAATTATTATTTTTTATATATTTTTAATAATAATTAAATTTATGTATAATAATAATAATATTAAAAATGAAAAGATAAATAATTTATTAAAATTTAATCTTAATTGCATTAGATCCATTTATATCATAACTATTTTTATACTTAATTTATTGTAGCTGATGAAGTATTTAAGTCTTGTAAATTTTTAAATACCCAGTCTTTCATCCACCTTTTTTGTCGCCTTTATTTACTGCGTTTTTTTGTCAATCCTTTCTTGGCGTTACTAGGTTCAGCTGTTGATTTCGCTGCTGGTTTATTTGTTGTCTTTGGAAAGAAATCGCATTCAACTTGAGTCTTCCATCGACAAGCGGTATAAAAGCATGATATTGAGCGGTGCCATCGATTGTTACCGCAGCATCGAATCTGCTCTTCAGTGTTTTCAATGTTTCCTGATGATCCTCTTTGCTACTAAAAACTATTTTAGTTTCTTTACAATAACTCTTTGCCCAATGGAATAAAGCAGTCGCATCTAAGATGCGATCTTGATGAGAGCACTGGAGGCTATACTTCGCTGCATTTCTTTTAAGGTTTGCTCCAATACCATCACATGCTCCTTTACTATGAGCAGTAGGATGAAAATGCCACTCAGCTGGCATTCCAAAATCTTTTTCATTAGGCATAAGATTTGCGAAGCTACTTTTGTTTTTAAAATGTTGACGAGCTCCGTCCGAAACGTAGTATACCTCCTTTACTGCAAAATTTAGATTTTAGATATTTTAGTATTATCTTCTGGTACTCATAAACTGCAGCGGAATCATTTTTAAATCGTTGGATATGATTGCCATACTTTTGGGTTCCAGTTTTTCATCTTTCATGTAGTAAATAACTACTCTGAATACAGTTGCTTGATCGTTATTGAAGTGGAATGCTTGTATGGCATCCTGAAGAACATATTTATAGTTTTCTGCAAAATCATATGAAATAACGAATTCACCAGACTTCAAACATATCTTCAAATCCTTGAATAATGACCATTGCTCTTTGACTAAAAAGTCATGGTTACTCAAGGTTAGCAATCCTGTACACATTTCTTCCACAAAATCATCCACATTTAAAACAAGTAAGAAAATTATAGTCGGTCTAGACCGACTATACGATACCCTATACCATGCGTTTTGAGACCCTATCTCTCAGGCCCAACTAACTGGATATAGAAAATAAGCATAAACCAAATTTGAGTGGGATTTTTATTAATTTTTTTTGGCTGCAGGTATGAAAAAGTTCATATCGGATGCTATATCTATATGGGGACTAGGCCCAAAAACGGACCGATCCTGACCATGTTTGGTAGAGTCTCTTGTATTTTGCAGAAATATATACAAACAAAATTTGAGAAGAATCAGTGCAATATTTTCGTTTTTTGATAGATTTAAGTGAAGATCGGGAAGCAGCTCTATATGGGGCCTATGACTAAGAGTTGTCCAATAGGGATCATTTTTGGACTACTGATTAATGGATATAATATATACATACAAACCCAATTTGACTAAGATTTGTATGATAATTTGGATCTAATGGCAATATATGTTGATTTCATAGGGGTCATTTGTATGGGGGCTTGGTCTGAACATGGACCCATTCTCACCAATTCAATAGCGTTCATCCCATGGCCGATAAAAGATCAAATACCAAATTTCGTTAAAATATATTCATATTTGCGACCTGCAGTTTGATTACAAGCTTTACATGGACACACAGACGGACGGACGGAATCGAATCAGATTGTGCATCTGTCAGTCTGAATCCAAGAATCAAATTTGACCTCCTCTATATATTCTCGATGTAAAGAGTTGATGAAATTTTCTTTTATGAATGTGGTTTTCGGGCAATTGGTACATTCACCTAAGTGGCAAGAAGTTGTTGCATTAAGACATATAGTCAATTTAAGGCAATCGCGGTAATCGTGTAAATCTTCTGCCGAATCATCTGTTAAATACTTTAAGTTGATTTCCTTCAACATCAGTTTAACATTTTCATGGTAAATGCAAACGCATACTGTGTGAGTTCCGCTGCTTTCTGCCAAAACGCAATGTTTCGGCCTCATTTGGGTTAATTTCGTGAAGCCAATTCTAACATCCTCGTGTTCGGATTGAAATGTTGCAAATAACTCTTTCAGGTTACAGATAACCATTCTCTTCTGTTATGTTATGAAGGTATGTTACATACCTTTGGAAAGGTTAATTTGTCTAGTTTCTCAGTATAAGTTTTATTTGTAAGGTTTTACACAAATAGGAAAAAATTCAAAATAGTGCATTTGTGAAAAATTTAAAAACCGTTGTCTTGAGTTACAAAACATTTATTTTGATAGATATCCCACTCCCATCCCACTAAGCGACCAAAAAGCTCTTAAAGGAAAAATCCTAAGCTTTCTTATGAAAAAAAAATTCCCTTTCTGAAAAAATGGCAAAAAATGCTTTAATTTAGCAAAAAAAAAGTCTAAAAAAAATTTTTTTTTAATGTATTTTTTTCCGAAATATTGAAGAAATAGCTATCTAAACTATTTGGGAGAAAATTTTCTAAGAACAATAGGTAATAAGTTACATGGATGAGAAAAAACACCTGTTTGGCCAAAATGGCAAATTTTGATCCCCTCTAACTCAGAGAGATCTGGACCGATCTTATTGAAAAATTGTGTCTAAACTACTATCCACTAGGACTAACCTTTGTGCAAATTTCATCCCGATCGGAAGACATCGGTTTCAAAAGTCGGTGCACTTGACATGAAACCCCCCATATATATATTTTATGGGTTCCAGAGTTTTTTCTAATTATTACAAGCGGAATGACAAACTCATATTTACCCTCTGCATAATGTCATAAATACCTAAACAGAATATTAAATATACATTGAACATCACACACCTGGTAACAGGTCCAAATTCAAATGAAATTGAAAGCAGTTGCTGAAAGTCTTGCAAAAAACTAAAAAAAAATTGAGGCCATAACAAGAACAGTAAAAACAAATGTACAGATATGTATAAAAACCATTCGAAAACAAAGCCGAAACAAAATATATACCGATAAGGTGTTTATAAATACATAATTAATTATAAATATTAAATGCAAATAATTGAAAAGAATGTGGTAAGCGCACAAAAGCAAGGCATAAGAAATGGCACATTTAACCAAATTTAACGCAAAATAAATGAAATTCGAATCAGAAGACATGACGAGAATATGCGTAATTTATATAGACGTTTGCTATCAACAAAATATAGGACATGTACAAGCACACACAAATGTGTGTGTTTTTTTCTGGCTGCTAATAAAGAAATTTTCAACTAAAAAAACTTTTGAATTTTGGACACAGAATAGCAGACAGATTGACTTCCCTTTCGTTTGATAGTGGAACGTGCTCAAAAAAATGTAACTGTTTGGTAACAAGTGTACTGCTGGGTATTTCTATACGGCCAATGGTGTTCACAGAAAATATTGGTATGGTCAACAAATGATAACTTAAGGCATAAGCAGTGATATTGAGTGGTAGCATTTAGTAGTATTGGTTCAAAAATGTAGTGTTCGATAGCCTAAAGAAGTGCGACTACAAGTAAACAATATTGTCAATACAAATGATATGCCATGCTATTGATAAGTTAATAATGTTGTTTTTGTTGTTGTTGTTGGTATTGCTACAAATGATATTTGAATAAATTTTAAATAATGCATTAAAATTTATAAAAATTGTTGTTGATTTTTGTATATTCGGAATAAATTTAATTAAAATATTTATATATTGCCATACATTCTTAAAGGTTTACACATAAACACACACTATGGTTATGGCAAAATTTTTAGAGTGTTGTGAAGGTATAATAACTACACTTGCATATTTGGTCATATGGAAAAAGTTTTCAATAAAAATTTTTAGTTTTTTTTTTTTTTATTAAAACAACAAAATAAAAATATTGTCGCTTTAAATGTACGCAGTGTCATCGCATTATAAATACCCATGGTGGACACTTAATCAATCACAAAATCGTTCCATCATTCAAAGCCAACTGTTGTGTGGTGTGTAGTGCTAAGAAATTAATTAACAAATCAGTCAAGGATCGACATAAAATATAAATAAAATTATATAGAAAATAATAAAATAAAAAAACAAGAAAAAAATACCATTTAAAAATGTATTCAAAAATCGTTTGTGTTGTATTTGTTGCCACCTTTGTGTGTAGTGCTGTTGCTTTGCCTAAACAACAGGATACTAATGAAAAGGATTTAGTGAATATGATCAATAAAATTGATACTGAAGCATCAGTACCAATATTTGGTGGTCTTCGTGTCGAACGCGTAGAAACCGGTCGTGCCTTCGGTGCCGCTAATGCTGTTGAAACATTTGAAGAACGTGCTGAACGTTACTTGCAATCTCACTCATTGAACTTCTCCTTCCCCGATACCGATGAAGAGGAAGAAGATGAGTTCAATGGTCGCGCCATGGAAGGTGAGTTAAAGCGATACAAGAAAAAATGACAGTGAAGAAAAATAAAAAAAAATCTGGTCACCCTAACATTATTTTAAATACAAATATTGAAAAGAAAGCGATCCTCTGAGAATCAAAAAATTTAAAACAAAATAAGTTTTCAAAATTTAAAATAAATTGATCAAATAATTGAAGAGATGAAAATTTTTTATATTTTCAACAAACAAAATATAGTGTATTCGAAAAGAATCACTGCTAGAAATTGATTTAAATAATTTCTCACTTCTTAAAAAGTCAATTCCTAAATAAAAATATCCAAGTAATGACTAGCTTATGCTAAGTTCTTTGGCAATGATCTTACTTTTCATTAATTCACGTTTTTAAGAACTATATTCAATTCTAAAAGTGCTTCTTTAAAACTATTTTTAGCTCTTTTCAAATAGCTTTGAAAGCAAAACACACCAGTTATATAACTTAAATAATGGTGTTGTATTTATCTCTATCCCTGGTAGAATTATCTCTGGTCTTAATGTGCCCTTACGAGCATTATCTCTAACGAAAATTTAAAACTATTAGGAAAATAATCATTAAACAATTAACTTAAAAACTTTCACATTGTTGCCCTAAAACTTTGAAAACTGAAACTATTTTTAGATAAAACAAAAGTAAAATAAAGACATCGAAATAACTTCACATAGCAACGGTATTAAAGTTGACAAATCATATGGTCACTATATGCCATATAAAAATAAATGGTCACTTTAGCAAAGTTACCACTTTTTCGAAGGTATTTAACAATGCTTAAATTCACAATTATATAAATTTCCGTTTGCTAAAAAAAACTTACGTAAACTTCCTCAAAGAAAACACGCCAAATGATAGGCATTTCGATATAGGCTCCTCGAAAACGCTTAAAAAATATTTTTTGAAAAAAAAATTTCTAAAAACTAGGTGAAAACTTTCTCAACTATGACAACCGTAATCCGAAATACAGATTTTACATGGTCACCTTAAAAATCCCGTTATAGTTTAAATGAAAAAAACTTAAAAAAAAAGTCGGTGAAAACTTTCTCAACCAATGGTAAAATCCCTCCTCACAAAAAAAAAAAAATAAACTAAAATTCTTTTAAAAAAAGTCGCCAAAAACTTTACAAATTTATGATAAATTAGCTCCATTTACATGGTCTCCTTAAAAAACGTTCTAAGTTTAAATATAAAAAGCTATTAAAATTTTGCAACTAATTATAAACTTTCTCCGAAAAAGGACCTCTAAAACATTTTAGCATGGCCATTTAAAAAAAAACTTTGAGAAATATTTAACATGGTCACCCACAAAAGATTACTTAAAATTCCTAAATAGAGAATGTGAAAACTTTAACAACTTATGGGGCTATTTAAAATATAACAACATGGCCACCTAAAGAATTTTTTTAGTTAATTTGAAAAAAAAATTTGTTTTAACTTTTTCAAAGAAGAGTCAAAATAGCACCATTTAAAAATTATGAATGGTCACCTCAAAAAAGCTTTTTCAATTTATTGGAATAAGAGTTACTTAAAATTCCTACAAAGGGTCGATGAAAGCTTTCACAACATTTTAAAACATTTAATAGCTTCTTGAGCTTAAATATAAAAAATTAATAAAATTTCTTATTTAAAAAGCTTTTCCGAAAAAGGGGCCTTTAAAACACTTAACATAGCCAGACAAAAATTACTCACAATTTCAAAAAAATCGGTGAAAACTTAACCAATTTATGATAAATTAACTCCTGATAAGAACTATTTAAAATATAACAACATGGACACTTACAAATTATTTTCAGTTTACTTGAAAATGAAATTGTTTAAACTTTTTCAAGGAAGAGTCGAAATGGAACTCTTCAAAACTTTTAAATTGTCACCTCCGTTTACTGGAATAAAAATTACTTAGAAATCCTACATAAAGTCGGTGAAAATATTTTAAATTTTTTAAATCATTCTTGTAGTCACCTAAAAAACCTCTTGAGTTTTCCCTCAGAAAAAGGGGCCTTTAAAATATTTGACAGGGTCATTACTCACTCCACCAAATTATGATAAATTCAGTTCTGCTATTTAAAATATAACAACATGGTCATTAGCATGTCCCGAATTATTTTTTTTGCTTGCCCCACCAAATGATGGGGATTTAGGACCCTTTTAGGGAAAAATAGCAAAAAACATTTTGAACATAAAACCAGATGGCTACCGGATCCGAAAGATTGCAATCCTAGTGCATTTTGAAAAAAAAAAAAAAAAAAAGGTTTTTGAGTTTCAAAAAATGGACGCCAAAAATAGCCTAATACAGAATACATTCCGGGAAAAATATTAATAATTAGTCTCAAAAGCTATGAAAAACAGCGCTTTCGTTAAAACTATTTAAATAAGGTACAAGCGGCAAAAAACAAATGTTAAAATCGGTTAAAACTCCGGCCTGCAAGTAAATTTTACAAAAAAGTCCATCTCGTTCCACTGTGCGCTGCACCAGAAAAGCTCTATCACATTTTTTGAAATAGTTTTAACTAATATCCTCTAGTTTACGCAGCTTTTGATACTAATTTTGCTTGAAAGAAAGAAAAAAAACATATACTCACTTTCCATTTTAAGATGCAACGCTGCACCAAAATTGCTCTACGGAAATTTTATTAATATTTTTCAAGGAATGTACTCTGTATTGCGCAACTTTTGCCGTTAATTTTTTGAAAATCAAAAATATTTTTTTTTTCAAAATGCACTAGGATTGCAATCTTTAGGATCCGAAAAAAAACAAAATCGGGACGCACTAATGGTCATATTAAAAATCTCTCTCAGTTTTCTTGAAAAAAAATGTTTAAAATTTCTCAAAGTGGAGTCGAAGTAGGAACCTTTAAAAATTTCACATGGTCACCTTAAACATCATGACTGCATTTACTTGAAAATATTTGTTAGAACTCCTAGACAGAGACGGGGAAAATTTTGCGCCATCTAAAAAACTTAAAATTTTTAAAAGGAGACGGTGAAAACTTTACCAATTTATGATAAATTAACTTTAATTATGGGCTTTTTAAAACATGCAGTTTTTGTGAAACAAATCACTTAAAATTACTAAAAAAAATAGTCGATAAAATATTAAAAAAAAACTAACGTGGTTACCCAAAAAAATTCAAAACAGTTGGTGAAAACATTACCAAATCTATAATATTAATAGGCAAGGCAATTTCTTGTGACCGATATAAAAACCTTAATTACAAACCAATTTCGACCACAAATACCTCACTTGAAAGGTATTTTCTTTTTAGCTGTCTACCAGATTTACAGATTTGCACCGTCTGAAACATTTTTTTTTGATTATTGCTTATTTAAAAATGCTACTAACACATACATATAACACATACTGTGTATGTGTTTATTATAAATATCAAAAGCCCTGTGTTGAACTGTGAATTGGCAAAAATTGATTAGCATACCTTTAGGCTCTTATAAAATTGTTTATTAACAAACCCATTTATATATCATCTGTGTGCTCAACAAATATTTATAATGAAATACTAGAGGACCCCTGCTGCTCCGCAGCATTATATTATATTATATTAATTTTTATAATATAATACCAAAATTTGCCAAGAGAAGTTAACGTACAGTAATGCCAAAATATGCCAAGAGAAGTTAACGTACAGTAAAAGTATAGTTGATTGTCCACGCATAACTTTCCTCAAACCCAACGAATTTAAGCAGTTAATAACTCAAAAGAAGGAGCTTAATCCACTGAGTGTTTTTAGACCTATGTCAACAGCCTACGTAATTAGAACTCTAGTAATAGAGGTTTGAGAGAAGAAATATATTGAAAAAAATCTTGAATGCAAAGTTTATTCATAAAATCTTTTAATATATAAGATAATGAATTTTATTTAAAAAGCGTTGAATTGTGATTTGGCTAAAATTGATTAGCATATATTTCGGCTCTTATTATATAATTTATTAAACTAAAATTTCCTTGAATTCGCACTCGAATTTCAAGGGCTGGGTTCTGCTAGTTATGATAAATTCAATCCATTTTAAAAATATTGTTTCAGTTTAATTGAAGAAAATGTTGCTTAAAATTTCTCAAAGAAGAGTCGAAATAGTACCCTTTAAAACTTTCCCATAGTCGCCTTAAAATGTCTAAAAATATTAGGTGAAAACTTTACTAAATTATGATAAATTCACTCCTTATATTTGAAACATAATAAAGTGGCCATTTAAAAAATTCTTTTTCAGTTTACTTGAAAAAAAACATTTCCTGAACTTTCTCAAAGAAGAATATAAATATTAGTTTCTCCGTTTGCTCAAAAAACTAAAACTATAAACATTTGGTGAAATTTTTCTCAACTTTAGTTTATATATAAAAAAATTTAAAATTCCTATACTAATTACAAAGTTCCTCCGAAAAGGGCCTTTAAAACACCTAAAAAATATTAATTAAAGTTTCTAAAAACAACCGCTGGAAACTTTACCAAATTATTATAAGTGCACTCTTAATAGGGATATTTGAAATACAATAATACTTTTTCAGTTTATTAAATAAATGCTTAAACTTTATCAAAGAAGACTCAAAATTGTGCCCTTCAAAACTTTCACATGATCATCCTAAAAAAGATTTCCCTGTCTACATGACAAAAAAATATATATTCAAATTACCACAGAGCCAATGAAAAATTAGTCAACTAATGATAAAATCTGCCCGAAGTAAAATTTTTTTATGCGCATTAAAAAAAACGTTTAAATGAAAAATTTACTAACATTTCTTAACCAATCATAAATTCACTTAGAAAAGGGGGCCTTTAAAATATTTCTAAAAAGAGTCAGTGACAAATTTACCAATAAATTAAATCCTAATAGTTGCCTTCAAAACGTAACATATCAAAAAATAAAATAAAAAATAAAAGGAATTCCAAAAGAGTCGGTAAAACTTTTTCACCGAATTTTAAAGACACACCGAATATGGCCTTTTAACAACACGCAACATGGCCGCCTTAAAAATCTTCCATTTTCTTACATAAGAAACCACTGTAAATTTTATAAAATGAATCGGCGGAAACTTTCTAATGATTGTCACTCCATGGCTTTATGACATATTTAACATGGTCACCCTAAAATACATTTTTTAGTTAAAATAAAAAATTATTATAATTATTATTATTTCTAGTACGAGTAGACAAATTAAATCCTAATAGTTGCTTTCAAAATGTAACATATCAAAAATAAAATAAAAAATAAAAGGAATTTCAAAAGAGTTGGTAAAACTTTTTCAAAGAATTTTAAAGACACACCGAATAGGGCCTTTTAACAACACGCAACATGGCCACCTTAAAAAGCTTCCATTTTCTTACATAAGAAACCACTGTAAAATTTATAAAATGAATCGGCGGAAACTTTCTAATGATTGTCACTCCATGGCTTTATGACATATTTAACATGGTCACCCTAAAATACATTTTTTAGTTAAAATAAAAAATTATTATAATTTTTATTATTTCTAATACGAGTAGACAAGAACTTTCTCCCAAATAGGAGCTTTTTAAAAAATTTGATATGGCCACCTTAAAGCTTTTTTCAATAGATCATAGATTTTATTATTAACGATGGCCTGAAGCAAAAAAAATCGTCAAAACTTTCTATAAAAAATATTGTAAAATACGACAACTCTAGACCTAATTTTAGAATTAAGTGAAAGCTATTACTATAATGAGACTAGTTGCGAAACTCAATTTCAATTCGTGAAATCATAAATCATATAAATTTTCTAACAATGACCGGTGAAATTTTATGGGCTATTTGATCATCATGAAGTGCATTCTATACAAATGATATAATTTTTTCTGTAATTTAAAAAGGTTTGCTTCCTATACAAGTATGTTCGTGGAAACATTTAACGGTTTATTTACATTGTTGACATATTTTTGCTTTTCCTTATTGTGACTTCACTTTCATTGAGCCAATTTTTTGAAAATGATTTTTTCAGCTCACGTAATTTTCGGAAAAAATTTACACATGTGTAGTAGCTCTAAGACAGCACACAAATAACTTTATGTGACACACGTAAAAAGTACTTGATGTCTAGTATTAACAAAAAAAAAAAAAAAAAAAAAAAAAACAACAGCCATTTAAGACACTTTCTCTGCAAAACAATAAAATAATTACTTTTTAAAGAAATGGCACGTACTCCTACACTGCCTTATGTTAAATTGATACATTTTATAATAGAAATTAGTAAGATTTTTATGCTTCAAGCAGAAAAAATCGAATTTCTAAATAATTAGCTTAATTGACCTTTCTTTTGACGAGTAAAATATATTTTCTTATGACTCATATTTACCAATGATCACGACTTATCATTGAGTTCTTATAAAAGTAACTTAACTTATAAAAGTAAGTTGTCTTTAATTAACATATTTTCTGTAGAAACATTTTAGCAGATATTTCTTTTTTAAGTTTTTTTCTCAACAATAAAAAAATCAAAAAAAAAAATATATCAAACTGCTGATTATATTTCATTCACAATAAATTCTCTTATCGTAAAGAAACTTGACAAAAATCCTTTACTTCTTTAAAACCTATCTAGATAATTTTAAAGTTTTATTTTACCTCAGAAATTTCCCTCCCCAGTATTCGCTTTCCAAAATTATGTAATTTAAAAAAAAGTGAAATTTTGTTTTGCCTATTTTAACATTTACAAATAAAGCAATAAATATATTAGAAAGATAGATAAATTACAAAAAAAAAGTATGAAATGTTTTATCAACAGTAAAAAAGCCCCGGCAACAACCATGACATATGTATGATGAACGATAACAATACACATATTTTGCTGTAATTTAAATAGACAAAAAAATATAACAACAAATCTTAATTTTGGCTTAAAAATTATGGCTTTATTTAGATAAAAGCATGATAAATATAATAAACAAGCTAACAAATGTAAGCCAGCAAGAGAGTTTCGTTGCAGAGACAGAGACGCTTTTTAAACATTTCTTGAAAAAACCAAAACGAACATGGGCTTATCAGTAAAACAGTTTGAAAGCTTGTATTTAAAAGCTTTCTTAAACATATTATAAGAATTTTAAAGAGCGATTATTAAAGCATACTTTTTGGCTTTAAAATTAAATAACTTTATGTTTTTCTTGTTTGAAAATTTACAGAACCCCGCAGCAAGAAAATGAAGAAAATGTTGCTGCCTTTGCTTTTGATTTTGAAATTGAAGAAAGCTGTTATTGTTAAAGTACTCTTCATGATCATCAAGTTCATCTCCCTCAAGAGTTTGGCTATCTCTTTATTGGCTCTTTTCTTCGCTGGTAAGTTTTAATTAATATGCTAAATATTTCTTTATACATTTTTGTTTTGAATTCCTTTTTAAGGTGCCACATTCTTCAAGGATTTGTTGGGTAAGAAGAAGGAACACATCACCACTGCTTACATTACTGGTAGCCCCTTGAACGCTGAAATTGTCCATTCCGATTGGAACCGCAATGGTCAAGCTGGTGCCTCTGATTTGGCCTACAACCACTACGGTTTGGCTCAACCTTTCTAAACTCTCACTCTCTCTCATGCTCTTTCTCTCCTTTTCTCTATCACTTTTCAAACTCCTGCCTATCCTTTCTCTTTTTCACTCTTTTCCTATCGCTTCCTCTCTAACTAGCCTAAACTATTTTCCTAGTCTTTAACTGACTTCAGCTTAATTTTAGAATTTAGTAAACTTATTTTTAGTTAGTTTTTTATTAAAATCATTTAATTAACTGCTTTAAACCAAAAATTCTATCTATATTTTCTTAATAATTGTCTATTCTAAACAAAACGACCAATGGCTACTTTACAACTACAACTTTGGACAAAGCATTATTGATTACTCGTATAATCGAATAATCTCATTATTTAAATTAATTGTTTCATCTTTAAAATAAGTAATCATTTGTGTGTCGATTGAACCTAGGCTTCAATACTGAAAATGATATTTGTTAATAATTTAGAAAATTGTTAATTTTTTCTTTTTGATTTATTTATTGAAATTTTAAGTCTTAAATTATTTGTGTATTTTATAGTACATCGAACTCAGGTTGTATTTCATAGTTAAAGAGAACTTTACCATGTATGAGCTGTTATGGTAAAAATTTTATTTTCGTTTGTGTGAGTTTAGGATTAAATGACACAACAAGAAAAACAAACAAAATCCACATAATTTATTTTCATTAATTTTAAGTATTTATAAAAGAAATATTTATTTAAAAACCAAACCAAGACAAAGCAAATTGAATAAAATAAAAATTCAAAACAATTTTAATATTTTATTTTATTTCAGTACAAGTACAAATTGCCTCTTTAATTTTAAAGGTACTCTAATAGTGTTTTAGTGTACTGCATATAACGAAAATGATATTTAATTGTAATAGTAAAAGAGTTTTAAAAATAGAATTGCTTCTTCTTTTACCCACTTTGTATAGCTTTCTAATCTCTCATAGTCCTCTTAGTTCTCTTAGAATGACTTCACTATTTGTAGTTGGGAATCCCTTTATATTAAAATTTTTGCAAGTTATTTCTTACATACTGCTACTTGACTTTTATTTTTGCTCGGCCAAAATAGGATAACTACTTCCATTTTCTCCCAGCTGCTAAATATACGAATTTAATAAACCGATGGACTCCAAATATACTCATTATGAAATTTATTCTTGATCCTATAACAAGCGTAGTTGATTTAGCGATGGCTGTCTGTCCGTCTGTCAGTGGAAATCGTGATCTCACCCTCAATAACAAAGCTGGACTCTTCGTTTTTACTTAATATGGTTTAGTGACATCCCAAAGGAGCTGTTGTTTAAAATCATAATAATCGGTTCAAAGGGTCACTAGATATGAATGAAAATGGTAAAAAAAAAAATCTTGAAAAAATAAAAATGTGATTTTGTTTTTCTTAAGATATGTTGTAATTCCATTTATAATTGTAGTCATTGTAGATGTGGAATTTGCTTGATAAGGGTATGTGTATGGTTACACTGTGGAACAAATTCAGGTTAGCAAAAGTTAGGTCGATTCTGAGAGTGAGGGGTGAAAATAGATGCTAAATTAGAAGACCCGTATCGCGGCGTTTGTTTATGTTAGTTCGAATTTTTTTTTTTAATGGACCTTTGAACTTTGCAGTCAAATGCCGATTCTCAGCATATTGTTTGTATGGTTTTTTGGCTATAACTCATCGACTAATTGATATTTTTTCAATCTGTAAAAGCCAAATTATTGCTAGAGACCTGTGCACAATCAAAATTTTTAAAAAAAATTGATTTAGAAAATTTTTGTGGTGTTTATGAAGCAAAATGTTGGAAAAATTATTTTTTTTTTCATTCTTTTTGAAAATATTTACCACAAAACTAAGCCTTTTTTGCTCTCTGTTTGATCTATAATATGCTTCTCAGAAAACAATCATAACACAAAACTTGCGTTTTCCAGCTTAATATTAATTTACTTCTCATTTTTTATGTACTAGTTTTGTTCAGTGTTGGTTTTGAAGAAACATTGAAAAAGAAATTATAAAAATATGGAAAAAAATATATTTTTGAAATGTTAGTTATGAAAAGTTTTAAGTAAAAAAATTAAATAAATTGTACTAATAGACTTAGTTTTGTGGAAAATATTTTCAAAGAGAATGAAAAAAAAAAAAAATTTTCCAAAATTTTGCTTCATAAGCACCACAAAAATTTTCTAAATCAATTTTCTAAATAATTATACCCTATACCACTATGTGGTTTGGGTATAATGACTTTGTGCTGCTGTTTGTAACAACCAAAAATATTAGACCTAGACCCATCTTTAATTATACCGATCGAATCAGAATCACTTTCTGAGTTGATTTAACAATGTCCGTCCGTCCGTCCGTCCGTCTGTGTGTCCATGTAAAGCTTGTAATCAAACTGCAGGTCGCAAATATGAATGTATTTTGATGAAATTTGGTACATAAGCTTTTATTGGCCATGGGATGAAAGCTGTTGAAATTGGTGAGAATCGGTCCATGTTCAGACCTAGCCCCCATACAAATTACCCATATGAAATCGACATAAATTGCCATAAGATCCAAATTGTCATATAGATCTTACTCAAATTGGGTTTGTATGCGTTCATTACATCCATTAATGAGTAGTCCAAAAATGATCCCTTTGACCCCATATAGAGCTGCTTCCCGATCTTCACTTAAATCTATTAAAAAACAAAAATATTGCACTGATTCTTCTCAAATTTTGTTTGTATATATTTTTGTAAAATACAAGAGACTTTACCAAACATGATCAGTATCGGTCCATTTTTGGACCAAGTCCCTATATAGATATAGCATCCGATATGAACTTTTTCATATCTGCAGCCAAAAAAATTAATAAAAATCCCGCTCAAATTTGGTTTTTGCTTATTTTCTATGTCCAGTTAGTTGGGCCTAAGAGATAGGGTCTCTAAACGCATGGTATAGGGTATCGTATAGTCGGTCTAGACCGACTATAATTTTCTTACTTGTTTTAATTATTGCACAGGTCTCTAGCAACAACTTGGCTTTTACAGATTGAAAAAATATCAATTAGTCGACGAGTTATAGCCAAAAAACCATATAAACAATATGCTGAAAATCGGCATTTGACTGCAAAATTCGAACTAACATAAACCAACGCCGCGGTACGGGTCTTCTAATTTAGCCTCTATTTTCATCCCTCACTCTCAGAATCGACCTAACTTCTGCTAACCTGAATTTGTTCCACAGTGTTATGGCAACACTGGTACTCTGTGTTGGGGTAAGGATATATTCACCGCAGTTGTTCATCAAATATGTTTAACATGAAACTAAAAAAAAATGATCCCTTTGGCCCCATATAGACTGCTTCCCGATCTTCAGTTATATCTATTAAAATCAAAAATATTGCACTGATTCTTCTCAAATTTTGTTTGTATATATTTTTGCAAAATACAAGAGACTTTACCAAACATGATCAGGATTGGTCCATTTTTGGACCTAGTCCCCATATAGATATAGCATCCGATATGAACTTTTTCATATCTGCAGCCAAAAATATTAGTAAAAATCCCACTCAAATTTGGTTTTTGCTTATTTTCTATGTCCAGTTAGTTGGGCCTAAGAGATAGGGTTTCTAAACGCATGGTATAGGGTATCGTATAGTCGGTCTAGACCGGGAAGCAGCTCTATATGGGACCTATGACTAAGAGTTGTCCCATAGGGATGATTTTTGGACTACTCATTAATGGATGTAATAAACGCATATAAACCTAATTTGAGTAAGATCTATATGACAATTTGGATCTTATGGCAATTTATGTCGATTTCATAGGGGTCATTTGTATAGGGGCTAGGTCTGAACATAGACCGATTCTCACCAATTTCAATAGCGTTCATCCCATGGCCGACAAATGCTTATATACCAAAGTTCATCAAAATATGTTCATATTTGCGACCTGCAGTTTGATTACAAGGTTTAGATGGACACACAGACGGACGGACGGACATCGTTAAATCTAATCAGTTAGTGATTCTGATTCGATCGGTATAATAAAAGATGGGTCTAGGTCAAATATTTTTGGTAGTTACAAACAGCAGCATAAAGTCATTATACCCAAACCACATATGGTATACGGTATAAATGGCTTCGCAAATCTTATAGCTCATAAAAAAGATTTTGTAATGCCAGCTGAGTGGAATTTTCGTCCTACTGCTCACGGTAAAGGAGCTTGTGATGATATTGGAGCAAACCTGAAAAGCAATGCAGCGACGTATAGCCTCCAGTGCTCTCATCAAGATCGCATCTTAGATACCTCCTTTAACTGAGAGAGTTTTTGTCCGATCTTATTGAAAAATCGTGTATAACCCACTATCCAATAGGACTAACCTTGGTGCTGATTTCATCCTGATGTGAAGAGATCGGTTTCAAATGTTGGGTCACTTGACATGAAACGCCCCATATATTAATTTTAGCATGTTAGCAACGAAATTTATATATAAGCTTTCATCGGGTATATTTTTAAGTCTCTATAGGGTAGAGTTGCCAGTTTATGGGATTTTCTTCGATTGGGAGATATTTTAGAGGCTAAACATTAGTTAGGGGAAACTTTAGGGACTAAAATATATTTTGGGTAATTTTTGGAGAATTCTTACTCCTATTCTTACTCCTACAACCAATAAATTTTGAATATATATGTTATGAAAAATAAAAATAACATAATTCACTTTGAAAAAAATATTGACATTAAAAACAAGTGAAGCTTCTGTTGTAACATATTAATTTTCAGTGTGCCAAAATGGCAAAAAAAAGGCTAAAAAATATTATCAAAATATAAAAAATATGGGAAATAGAAATGGTTTTAAAGGTAATATATAATGGAGTAAAGTCAAAGGAAATATAATCTAGTATTTTAGATTGGTTACGGCCAGTTCAGGGAGATGCACATAAAGCATTTTGTAGTTATTGCAAAAGCATAATATATGCATAAGAATTCAAAAAAAAGCAGTTACAAATTTTTGTGAACTCACTTTAACAAATGCACGAAAAATTGCAGAGCTAAGAATTGCCACGTTTGTACTCGAACATTGTTCTTTCAACAGTAATGACCATCTAGTCGATGTAATAAAACAATTAGGAGAAGAATCATGGAATCCAACAGAGATTCGACTCAACACAACTAAATGTACTGCTTCGATAAAAAATGTTATAGCACAAACTTTTGCAAGATTTTGTATACAGTTATTACTCTTCAATAATTAATGAAAGTACAGACGACAGAAAAATACTTTGTATTATTATTAAATATTTCAATATGCAAATAGGGTCAATCACAACAACACTATATAGATTGATGAATATTGAAAGAGGAACATCTGAAGCTATTACTAAATTTATACAAAATATACTAAATTCAGACGGAATCGATATAATGAGATTATTTGGTTTAGGAGTTGATGGAGCGAAGGTTGTGGTTGGAAAATATAATTCTGTAAGTAGCAGATTAAAGGATATGGTTCCACACTTGATAACAGCAAAATGTATATGAACATTCATCGCATCTTGCCTGCGAAAATGCAATGAAGACTTAGAATGTATAATCCGGGAAACAATTGGTTGGTTTTGTCATAGCAAATTAAATATTCTCCTGTCTATAGATTGATTGCAGATAAAAATGCAGCTACGCGGAACCCGGTGGTTAGCTAGATATGGTGCAATTTAAAAAATTTTACAGCAGTAAGAGCTCCATTTGTAAATGGCGCATTCGCAGGAAAAATGTCACACTGATTCAATTTTATCAAAATTATATACTAATAAAAATTAGCTGTATTTTATATTTCTGAAAGGCATTCTTAAACCAGTTATAAAATTAAAGAAACTGTTCCAAAGCGAAAATATAAAACTTTATGAAGATATGTTTTTTTTTGGCTTCTCACAAAAAAAAAATCCATCCAAATACTTTGACAAGTGAGGACAATTCAACAATTACTTAACTCAGTTTTATTGAAAATTTAATGGCAACTGAATACCGAACTTTTGGTACTACTTCAAAAAATTTGCTCCACCAGTAACAATAAAGAGTCTTATATTCATAAAAGAAAATGGTAAATCGTTTGTTCTAGAAAAATACCCGTAAATAAAACAACGGCTTCCGGATAAAATAGACATTAAGGAAAAAATATTAACATTTTCCTCCCACAATGCACTAAATATTTTTGAAAATAACTGATTCTTACTCTCACGAATTTAATAACAAATAATTACATAAAATTCTCATCTGTGTTTTTTCGAGAAAATCTAAAGATTTTTTTAATTTTTCTTTTTAATTTTTTACATATACATATGGGGGGTTTTATGTCAAGTGACCCAACTTTTGAAACTGATGTCTTCCGATCGGGATAAAATTTATTTTTATTTTATTTATTTTATTTTATTTATTTAATTTGGTATCCCACCCAACAAGTAATGTGATCTTCAAACAGAGCGGGTTCTAATATATGTAAAATTGATTTATAATGTACAATGGAACTTAAAGCTATTATCTCAATATTTAAATTTAAGAATTAAAATAAAAAGAAATAAAAAATAAATAAAAATAACGGACTTTGAATAGGAATATTAAGCATTAAGAATAAAACAAGTAAGAAAATTATAGTCGGTCTAGACCGACTATACGATACCCTATACCATGCGTTTAGAAACCCTATCTCTTAGGTCCAACTAACTGGACATTGAAAATAAGCAAAAACCAAATTTGAGTGGGATTTTTATTAATTTTTTTGGCTGCAGATATGAAAAAGTTCATATCGGATGCTATATCTATAAAGGGACTAGGTCCAAAAATGGACCGATCCTGATCATGTTTGGTAAAGTCTCTTGTATTTTGCAAAAATATGTACAAACAAAATTTGAGAAGAATCAGTGCAATATTTTTGTTTTTTAATAGATTTAAGTGAAGATCGGGAAGCAGCTCTATATGGGGTCAAAGGGATCATTTTTGGACTACTCATTAGTGGATATAATGAACGCATACAAACCCAATTTGAGTAAGATCTATATGACAATTTGGATCTTATGGCAATTTATGTCGATTTCATATGGGTAATTTGTATGGGGGCTAGGTCTGAACATGGACCGATTCTCACCAATTTCAATAGCGTTCATCCCATGGCCGATAAAAGCTTATATACCAAATTTCGTCAAAATATATTCATATTTGCGACCTGCAGTTTGATTACAAACTTTACATGGACACACAGACGGACGGACGGACGGACATTGTTAAATCAACTCAGAAAGTGATTCTGATTCGATCGGTATAATTAAAGATGGGTCTAGGTCAAATATTTTTGGTTGTTACAAACAGCAGCACAAAGTCATTATACCCAAACCACATAGTGGTATAGGTTATAAACATCCATATAAGTAAGAAAAAATTAAATAAAAACAAGTAAGAAAATTATAGTCGGTCTAGACCGACTATACGATACCCTATACCATGCGTTTAGAGACCCTATCTCTTAGGCCCAACTAACTGGACAAGAAAATAAGCAAAAACCATATTTGAGTGGGATTTTTATTAATTTTTTTGGCTGCAGATATGAAAAAGTTCATATCGGATGCTATATCTATATAGGGACTTGGTCCAAAAATGGACCGATCCTGATCATGTTTGGTAAAGTCTCTTGTATTTTGCAAAAATATATACAAACAAAATTTGAGAAGAATCAGTGCAATATTTTTGTTTTTTAATAGATTTAAGTGAAGATCGGGAAGCAGCTCTATATGGGGTCAAGGGGATCATTTTTGGACTACTCATTAATGGATGTAATGAACGCATACAAACCCAATTTGAGTAAGATCTATATGACAATTTGGATCTTATGGCAATTTATGTCGATTTCATATGGGTAATTTGTATGGGGGCTAGGTCTGAACATGGACCGATTCTCACCAATTTCAATAGCGTTCATCCCATGGCCGATAAAAGCTTATGTACCAAATTTCATCAAAATACATTCATATTTGCGACCTGCAGTTTGATTACAAGCTTTACATGGACACACAGACGGACGGACGGACGGACGGACGGACATTGTTAAATCAACTCAGAAAGTGATTCTGATTCGATCGGTATAATTAAAGATGGGTCTAGGTCAAATATTTTTGGTTGTTACAAACAGCAGCACAAAGTCATTATACCCAAACCACATAGTGGTATAGGGTATAAAAAATTGATAAATTAATAATAAAACAAGTAAGAAAATTATAGTCGGTCTAGACCGACTATACGATACCCTATACCATGCGTTTGGAAACCCTATCTCTTAGGCCCAACTAACTGGATATAGAAAATAAGCAAAAACCAAATTTGAGTGGGATTTTTATTAATTTTTTTGGCTGTAGATATGAAAAAGTTCATATCGGATGCTATATCTATATGGGGACTAGGTCCAAAAATGTACCGATCCTGACCATGGTTGGTAACGTCTCATGTATTTTGCAAAAACATATACAAACAAAATTTGAGAAGAATCCGTGCATTATTTTTGATTTTTAATGAACGCATACAAACCCAATTTGAGTAAGATCTATATGACAATTTGGATCTTATGGCAATTTATATCGATTTCATATGGGTAATTTGTATGGGGGCTAGGTCTGAACATGGACCGAATTTCACCAATTTCAATAGCGTTCATCCCATGGCCGATAAAAGCTTATATACCAAATTTCATCTAAATATATTCATATTTGCGACCTGCAGTTTGATTACAAGGTTTACATGGACACACAGACGGACGGACGGACGGACGGACGGACGGACGGACGGACATTGTTAAATCAACTCAAAAAGTGATTCTGATTCGATCGGTATAATTAAAGATGGGTCTGGGTGAAATATTTTTGGTTGTTACAAACAGCAGCACAAAGTCATTATACCCAAACCACATAGTGGTATAGGGTATAAAAAGGAGAAAATATGAAAACAAATATAAAATAAAGAATGAAATCAAAAGAAAAAGAGGAGAAAAAAAAAAATATTTATATATTAACTTAAAATCTATTTTGACAATTGTTAATTTTATGTAATGTAGATGAGGTGTAAAAACAACAATTCCTATTTGTATCGCTCGAAAATTATTTTCTTAAAAAGTGAGACATTGCTAACTTCTTTAATTGTAGAGGGTAAACTATTCCAAAGACGTACCGCAAATATGAAAAACTGCCATTCAGATACCAAAGTATAGTGCCGAAATTGTATTAAATTGTTATTTCTTCGTAGCCTACTAAAACGCAATCGGTTATAAAGATATTCTGGTTCTTGATTTATAATACCTTTGTGTAAAAAAATGAGAGATTTTATTTTTAGTAGGTCATCAAAATTGACCCCATAGATTGTCTTTGAGTGGGAAGAAATGTGATCGAACCTTCTGAGACCAAAAACGTACCTTGCGATATTGTTAAACGTGATGTTTAACCTGGTTCTACTCCTAGCGTATAAACGAATTCTACATGGGGTGCAATATTGAGTGTTCCAGAGAGTTTGCAACATTGAATAGGTTTTTCCACACGCCGCTGCAATGTGATCTGACCAGGTAAGATTTTTGTTAAAAATAACAACCAGATTATTTAAATAAATGTTTGGGTTTACTGGTATTCTAGTTAATCTATTACGCATCAGAATGCACTTGGTTTTTAAAGGGTTAAGGCTGAGACCGTTTGCCACCGCCCAATTTGAGATTCGTTTTAAATCATCATTCAGTTTTCTACTGCAGTCCTCAATTTTTCCTTTTTTGCTGCTAATGTACAGTTGTACATCATCGGCATACATTCTTACATTGCAGTGGATTAACTGTTTAGGGAGGTCAGTAGCATATATTGAGAAAAGGAGGGGATCAAGAATAGAACGCTGTGGAACGCTTCTTGAAACAGGAAGAAACGCTGATGCTGTATTATTTATTTCTACGCATTGAACGCGATTTACTAAATAAGATGTCATCAGTGCAACTGATGTTGGGGAAAAGTGGATAATTTTCTTAAGTTTTTGCAGGAGGACTGTGTGATCTACTGTGTCAAAAGCTTTTGAGTGATCTAACAGCACTAAAAATACCACGCATGCATCATCAATTTCTTTTCTGATATCTTCAGATACATCGGCTAGAGCAGTAACACAGCTGTGTTTGACACGAAACCCGGATTGACGGTCAGTGAGTAAATTATTATTGTTTAAATATGACATTATTTGAATATGAAGGAGTCGTTCAAATGCCTTTGACAGATAAGGTAAAATAGCTATAGGACGATATTCAGTGGCTGACTTTTGAACCGGCAGAATTTTAGCTTGTTTCCATCGTTGGGAAAAAGTGCTCGTTGTGATTATTTTGTTAAAAATGTGTGTTATATATGGCAAAATTAAGTGGAGAAGCATTTTCAAAAAAGTAGGGTGGATACCATCAATACCAGTTGCATTTGGCTTTATCGACTGACAGCTCTTAAGTACATCCAATTGACGAACACATTCAAATGAGAAAAGGGTTTCGGGGGGACAGGTATCAATATAGTTATTATAATATGTGTGATCAGCTTGAGGCATAGGGATATTAAAAAAATTCGCGTTAATTTCATTAGGATTTGATGCTGAAATATCCGCTGATCTTTTAGTTTTGCCAACTACAATTTCTCTAATGGTTTTCCATTTTTTCTTGGTATCAATTAATGCGGAAATCTTTTCAGCATAGTATGTGGACTTAGCCTTCCTAATACATTTATTAACTGCTCTCCTTGCTGTGCGATATAATTTGTGTAGGTTATCTGATTTAAAATGCTTCCATCGGAAAAAAAACTTTATCACGATAATCAATAAGTTTTCTAATCTCTGTTGTGAACCAGGGTGTTTGTCGCTTACATATTGTCCTGACTTTGATTGGGACTATAGTGTTATATAAAATTTTTAAAATTCGCACCAAGTTTAGTCCTATTGGATATTAGTTTAGACACAATTTATCAAAAGATCGGTCAAGAACTTTTTGAGTTAGAGGAGGTCAAAATTTTACATTTTAGACAAATAGGTGTTTTTTCTCATCCATTTAACTTATTACCTATTGTTCTTAGCAAAATTTGTCCCAAATAGTTATTTCTTCAATCTTTTGAAAAAAAGTAAAAAAAAAAAAAAAATTTTTTTTTTTTAAATTTTTTTACTTTTTTGCTGAATCAAAAATTTTTTTAAATTTTTTTCAAAAAAGGCTGTTTTTTGGTCAAAAGAAAGCTTAGGGTTTTTTTAAGAGCTTTTTGGTCGAGTGGGATATCTGTCAAGACAAATGTTTTGTAACTCAAGACAACTGGACAAATTAACCTTTACGCCTATTTTGGGTTTTCAGAATGACTTTGGAACGTAATGGCCTTTGATGAACAGCATGCGGACGATCTCCCACTGTCCCGTGCACAACAAAATTCGACACTAAACTACGTGCTTCTTGGCCACGGTATTTGCGAAGATATGCACTAAGAGTTAACATAACTTAGCGACTATTTTCAATATAAACCCTCACTATTTCGGCTTATTGTCTTGGTGTTAAGTGATACATTGTAAATATTGTACTGAATTGACATTTCAGAAACATATAGTCTTAAGTCAATGGGTTGACAAATGGTTAAGTTATTTAATATTACCGTTAAAAGATGCCGCACGCTGTTCATATATTGAGGGCTTTATGGTACGAGGACAGGCTTAAAGGTCCTCTTAAAACAATAGAAAACTGACTTGTGACCCAAACGTCAGAATAAACTGCTTCGACGTCGAGCTATTTCATCAGGATTGGAAACAGTAATTAGTATCAGAGGGCTGTTCATCACGTTAAGTGGATGAGTGGGCAATTCGTTAATCAATGAATTTCACACGTGTGCATCTGCGCATTGTCTTGATGGAAGAGTCGCTTTCTTGGGGATACGCGATCGTGTTTTTTTCTGCCAATAATCGCTGAAACGATGAGATTTAGTATTGAATATCCTCCGTTTTTTTTTTTAAGGTGATGTAAATTATGGCGCACGCATTTAAAAAATAGCAATGACTTGTTGGCCAAGAAAACCCAGTTCTTCGACTTTTACGTGATGTCTATATTTGCCATTTGTGAGCAAGCTCGGCCGCTTCATCTCTATGTCCAATTGTTCATGTAGGTTATTCCAAACAAGTCATTTTAAGATGTATACCATCTCAAATGTATCACGAAACTCATTCATAACAACTAGCAGATTCCACCGCTCGAAATTCGAGTGCAATTTCTAGGCAACTTTCAACTTAGCTAATTCACAAACCAAAACTTTTTTGGTTTATTATTATTGTGAATGGAGATGAAAAACTCATTAACAAACATATTAACAAATTTAATAAATACACACATAGCATATGTACAATTTTATGTATGTGTTAGTAGCAACTTTAAATGCAATTTACTCAAAATAAAGGAAAAATTTTAAAAATCTGTAAATCCGATGAACAGCTAAAAAGAAATACCTTTCAAACAACATACTTTTCGTCAAAAGCATGATGAAACGGTAGAACAATAAATCGGCAACAAAAAATCGCCTAGCCTATTAATATTATAGATATCGTGAATAATAGTCATCATTTCTGGATGTACGGTCACGTTTAAATTCAAGGCACACAATTTTCTACTGTTTAGCAATACTTAAAATTCCAATTAACTTTCAATTTCGTTTTTCTTTTTAATTCATAATTCATTCATTGCAAATGTTAAACATAAACTCAAACTACACCATTTACAAATGTACTTCAGGAAATAGCAATCGGTTGATTTGTAGAAATTATCAATTGCATTTCAGAAAAGATCGATTGATTTTCAGGAATCATCAATTTTATTTCAGAAAACATCAACTGATTTTCAAAAATGATCAATTGATTTTCAGCAACATCTATTGATTTTCGGAAATTATCAAATGTATTTCAGAAATTTTTAAATGTATTTCATGAAATATCAATTGAATTTCAGAAAAATAGTCAGAACGCTATAAAAAACATATTTTTTAAGTATTACACCGCATTTGTAAAATTTTTCGCATACCTTAAATGTATTTTTTTTTTTTCGAAATTATCTCTTCAAAATCGTTGCCACGATCCAGCCAAAACTTCATTCCTGATTTCCGTCCGGGAAATTGAATAGATATTTTCTGAAATACATTTGATAATTTCTGAAATACATGCGATAATTTCTGAAATTCAATTGATAATTTCTGGAGGTACTCCAGGATTCAAGAACATTATATCTTAGGAGGTGATTTTAACTGTAGAAATTAATCATGGGGCTGCCTATGGGCCAACTGCCGGAGAAACATAAATTTTACGTTGCCTCTCCTCTGGAACCTACATTAATTCCAGTAAGTAGCAGAACTAATCCATCTGTCCTTGAGTTTTTTATTTCTAATGTACCCGATAAACTTTCTGCTACCTTTACCTTAAACAGGCTTAGTTCAGACCATTTGCCGGTTTATACAACTTTTCAAGATATCAGTCTTCTAATAGCATTAAGTAAGACTATTACCACACTAGTTGGAATTTCGACAAGAGATACATTAATAATAATAATGTTGAACAATGTCAATGATATAGACATATTCTACTGTATAAAGCTCAAACGAAATATTTTAATAATGTTATTGGTGAAAATATTTTTAAGTTTAAAAACTCTAGATGGAATAATTTGCTGAAAAGTCTTGACAAATCTTCTCCGAAGTTTTGGAATATTTCTAAAGCTGTCGGAAGGAAGACGAAATGCATTAGAAGCCTAAAATTAAATGGTAAATTGTATACAACAAATATTAAAAAATCTGAAATTGTTGCTCAAAAATTTTTTTCGAATCACTCTATCACTACAATTAAGACTGTTTCCACGTCTATTAGAATACTGAATAATCAAAATTATTCAATGAATAGTGAAGATATTGTGAATATCTCAAGTATCAAAAGCATTATAGAGAATTTAAAGAATAAAAAAAAGTCCAGGAATAGATAGTATATCCAATAAATGTATAAAACCTATGCCTTCATGTATGTATAATGCTTGTTTTAGGATGTGCCAATTCCCATTAAGTTGGAAAAAAAAATCAAAAGTAATAGCCATTCCCAAACCGGGGAAAGATCATTCCAGTCCCCAATAAGTCTCTTAAGCTCTATGTGCAAGATATTAGAGATACTAATGACGGAGAAATTAGTTAATTTTTTTGAAGATTGCAATATTCTTCCCGTTCAGCAATACGGGTTCCATACTCAACACAATACTACACAACCTTTAGTTAGAGTCAAGGAAAAAGTTTAAAAAATGTCAATGATCATAAATCTACTGCCATGATTTTAGTGGACATAAAAGCTGACTTTGATTCAGTTTGGCAAGACGCTCTTACTCATAAGTTTATCTCCATTGGATTATAATGAGGCGGTCATACAAAGTTCATTTTGGTGAACATTTTTCCGTAGAATTATAGCTGGTTGTCCTCAAGGCTCATATCTTTCTCTTATTCACATAATATTTTTACTGTATATGTGAATCCAACACTTTGTCCAACGACGTATTAAGTAATCTACAAAGATCTGTTGACATAGCAATTGGTTACTTTAAGAAATGGAATATTATGGTAAGACTTTCTAAAGTCCTTCTAAGTCCTTCTGTTTCTTACACTCGGAATAATATTCAAGTTGATGGCTTTGATATCTCTTGGAAGAACAGTGTAAAATAACTTGGCATTATATTTGACAGTAAAATATTATTTAGTGAACACATCAGTTCCATTGTTAACAAAATAAATATTACAACCAGAATCATGTACCTATTTACAAATATAAAGTTTGATCTGAACATTGAACATATAATTTTAATTGTAAAGGTAATTTTTAACGCATTCCTATTTTATGCTGGTCCTGCATGGCATGACGCGGCTGATTGCTATCTAAAACGTTTACAAGTTTGTCAGAATAGGCTTCTAAAAATGTTTCATAATTTATCACCATATTTTTCAACATTATGCCTACACTCACTATCTAATACCCAATTAGTGAAGGATAAAATAATTCTCCTTACGAACACATTAAATCTGTATGTCTTTAACAAGTTTACTTTAAGCTACAAATATATTCCGTTTTCATTCAAACTTTTTATACCCTATACCACTATGTGGTTTGGGTATAATGACTTTGTGCTGCTGTTTGTAACTACCAAAAATATTTGACCTAGACCCATCTTTTATTATACCAATCGAATCAGAATCACTATCTGATTCGATTTAACGATGTCCGTCCGTCCGTCCGTCCGTCTGTGTGTCCATGTAAAGCTTTTAATCAAACTGCAGGTCGAAAATATTAATATATTTTGATGAAATTTGGTATATAAGATTCTATCAGTCATAGGATGAACGCTGTTGAAATTGGTGAGAATCGGTCCATGTTCAGACCTAGTCCCCATACAAATGACCCCTATGAAATCGACATAAATTGCCATAAGATCCAAATTATCATATAAATATTAGTCAAATTGGGTTTGTATGTGTTTATTACATCCATTTATCAGTAGTCCAAAAAAGATTTTCTTACTTGTTTTTATTGTTAAAGGTTTATGTAAATTCTTTCCTTAACCCTCTATCGAGAATAACCGTTTACAGACGGTCATTCTTTTTTCTTCATTCGCAACGTTATAGTAGGCCGTGTGTTTTCAAATTGTTCAAATTTGTCTGTTGTAAATATGTTGTTTATATGTAATGAAAGTCAATTTAGTACATGTCGATTCATTGCTTTGCAAAACGCATTCAAGTGCAGAAGTGAGTTGAATTTTTGCAAAAAAATTATTTCATAAATTTACGTTTTTCTAACGCGTGTGAACTTAGTTGTGTTTGGTGGACTGTTTTAAAAAAGTCTTTTTTTGAAGGTAAGTGAGTATATTTTACCCACGTATTAAAATTTGAGTGAAAACTTTTTAAAAAGTATGTTTTTTTCACCAAAAAATAATGACCGTTTGTAGACGGTTATTCCCACTTACGTGATATTTTTTGTATGCATTCAATATTACAAATATTCTGTTTTAGATAAATAAAGCGTTAGAAATGAGTGCTCCAAACCAAAATAAAAGGCGCAATCATAACAAGCTCTCCGATGATGAAGTTCGGGCGTTTATGGACGCTATGGAGCGATGGCGATATTGAGAGTGATGACAGCATAACAAATGCGGATTTTTGCCTTGGAGATACTGGCCCCGATTTTACAGCAGAGGAACTTGCCAATGAAGTTTCAGACTGTTTAGAACAGATGGCTGAATCCAGTGATATGTTTGAAAATCAAATAAATACTTCAATTGATGTTAGTTCGCACGCTGATTCACCAAATTCGAGCAATTGTGTCATCAAAGATTCAATTTCGTCTCCCTCATTTAGAAAGCCATCAAAGCATTCATACTCCTTGCCCAGAGTCAGAAATAACGATGTTCAATACAATTCCACAAATGGTGGTTTCACTGAAGAAGGTTTGTACTATAAAACCTGTTTATTCTCCGATTAGTTTGACATGTAAATAAAAATTTTTCAGCTTTACAAGACATCAATCCGAAATCAAAACATTTTCAAGAAATAACGTGGAGGAAAAGGGGAATGCAACTTCATGTAAATAATATTGTTTCTTGGAGAAAATAATTTGCCAAGTTCTTTTAATTTGCTGAAGAAACCAATAGACTGCTTCAACTATTTTTTAACTGAAGAAATTGTCCAATTAATTGTTGAGGAAACTAATGGAGCAGCTTTACGTTGTAATGTTAACAGCAATTTCCGCACAAATAATGCACAAATTCGACAATATATGGGCATATTATTTTATATGTCTCTTTATCTATACCCACGGTTAGAGAGTTATTGGAGCAAGAATGCCTTTGAACCAATACAGAGCATAATGAACAGTAAGCAATTTAAATATATAAAAAAATTTTTGTGTTTTGCTAATGAAGAAGATCGCGTTAAGAAAGGACAGCCTGGATATGATCCTTTATTCAGAGTCAGACCTGTTACTAGTAAGCTAAACGAGCGTTTTGATTCTGTTCCCAAACCTTCTCGCTTGTGTGTGGATGAACAGATGTGCGCAACTAAAATGCAGCATCATCTCCGGCAGTATATGCCGAACAAACCCCATAAATGGGATGTTAAACTGTTCGTACTTTGCGATTCAAAAGGTTTTGCCTATCGATTTGAAATTTACAATGGCGCAGGTGATAATGTGGTACTTCCAGGCGCACCAGATCTTGGAGCTACAGCTAACGTAGTTGTCCGACTTTCACAAACTATTCCTAACTTCGCTAACCACATTGTATACTTCGACAACCTTTACACTTCATTACCTTTGCTGGTATATCTACGTGCACGAGGTATAGATTCATCGGGCACAATCCGTGTGAACAGAAATCCTGGTTGTAAATTGTCTGGAGATAAACAATTGCCAAAAATTAATCGTGGATATTCTGAAGAATATACTGGAACTGTATATGGTATTAGTTTGACCATTATTTTATGGAAAGACACTAAAGTTGTTAGACTTGCTTCAACTTATGTTGACATTCAGCCATTTGAAGGACGGACTCCGCAATCTGGCAAAATAGCACGATACGATCGAAAGATAAAATCGTATGTGGACGTGGATTGCCCACACATGATAAAAGAATACAACGCCCATATGGGTGGGGTGGACCTACTGGATGGGCGGATACCACATTCGGTTGAAGACGAATGTATTTTACCACTTACTGGATATGACGATGACGAATGCACATATTTTATATCACCGAATAAATCCATCTAAAGAAGCAAGGCAAATGCTGCCTAATTTTCGCGAATCTGTTGCAGAAAGTCTGTCCAAATGCAAGCAAGGTTTGGTGGGTAGACCATCTGCAGGAATAGCAAAGCTTTCTTCTACAGGCACTGGAACGAAAGCCAAAATACCACGCGAGGAGGATCGATATCATGGGTATGGATATAGCCCTGGAATGTCTGATTCTAAGGTGAAAAAAATATGCAAATTTTGCAAAACTTCGGATACACAAATATATTGCATGAAATGTGGACTGAATTTGTGCCTTACGCCAGCTAAGAACTGCTTTCATGACTTTCACAAACCCACAAAATAATTTTTTTTTTATATTATATGTCATATACATATGTTTTATATTATTGATTTACTTTTATGAGATCATATCCTTAGTATATATTTACAAATAATGAATAAAATGTAACTTGAATTTGTGCCTCACGCCGGCGAAAAACTGCATTTATGGCTTTATAATCCATCAAAATTAGTTATTTCTTTTTATATATTTTTTGCTAATTTTTCCACTTTTTGTTCACTTATAGTATATGTAATAAAAATGAGTCAATAAATTATTTTATGTTCGCAAGTGAAAAATTTGTACACTTTACTGGGAATAACCGTCTGTAGACGGTCATTCTGATTCTGCTCCTGGAGGATGAACCGTTGAAGGAAAGGGAAAAGTGAAGTCAGATTTGTAATTTTCATGACCAATTTACCCTAATATGAATTTTATGGCGATTTCTACCCAGTATTTCGATTTGGCCCGATAGAGGGTTAATATATTAAGTTAGTTTTGAAGAAAGTTATCTTATTATGTTCACACTATATTTAAGTTGAAAAAGTCAAAATTGGCTAAACTTTTTATATGTATGTATTATATTAAAATTATTGTGAATCTGACATAATAGTTTAAACAATAAATACATTTGAAGTTTGTGCAATTGGAAATGGTGTAGAGTCTAATATGACCTTTCCATTATTTATACGTAATTACAGCACAATTTTGAAATATTTATCTGCGATTAGTAAGAAATTATTCTGATGGGAAAAAACGTACCGTGTCTTCCAAATTTCTTACCGTTTTAATTAGTTTCGCATGGAAAATCAAATTTATAAGTAAAATTTTAAAACAAAACAGAAAAAACTGTGGTTAACATTTGAGTAATAATGTGGTGGATGATTAACAATCTATTTTTTTTTTAACCTTTCTTTTTTTTAAGGGAAAGTGACTATGAAGAATTATTTTACTTTCGTTATCATTATCACAAGACGCAAAAATATGAATGATCGAAAACAATAGAAGTTGAAATATTGTTGCAACGTTTTTCTATTCCGAGCTTGTTACACTTGAGTGATTTTTAAATTGAAACTTTCAAAGCCAAACTCAATAGGGAAAATTTCTTAGAGAGATTACTTCTGTATTTACACCAAACACTGTTGAAACAAATAGAGAATTTTGACCACATAATTAAGTTTGTTTGATTGAGAGTTGAAATTTCGAGTATATAAAGAAAATGTCATTAAATTGTTTTTATTAGTTTTGTTTATAGTATTAATCACTGCACTTGTCATCATCGACATTTTTAATAACACCATGCAGACATCTAGGACTTTGGAATATTTATTTTATTTGGCTGTTTTTATATTAGTCTTAAAATTTTCGGAAGCTGCTTCTATTGATAATATAAAATCATCATCATCATCAGCGTCAACATCATTGCCACATACTTCAACCACTACGGAGGGATCAATGAGATCACTTGCAAGTGGCATTATGCGCTCCTTGGAAGAATGTAAAAATTCATTTAGTTGGATGTGTTTTAAAATTGAGTTCGTCAAGATATTAGAAAGCTTAACAGAACGAGAGGAGCTGCGTTTAATTCATGGCATAAGTATTGTTAAAGATCCTGAAGCGAAGGAGATTAAAGCTTCAGGAATAATGGCTGGTGAGTAATGTTATCATGGCATGCAAGGAAGAAAGTTTTATCGTCTTGGTCATCTTCAAAATGTCGCCATACCATGAGTTAAGGATAATGGCCGACATGTGTATATATTCGTCTGTTTATTGTCTGGTTAATTTTCCTGTTCCTCTCGGCAGTTCGTTGTACATTCCGTCAAAACAGTACGAGGAATTTAACAATAAAAGTAGACTCCGCTTGAAGCAGAACACTTTTCCAACGAACAAATAAGTCCTCAAAACGGAATTAAAATTAACTTTGCGGCAAGGTCATCAGCGCTTTCAGCTTCACGGGAATGCTAATTTCGTAGTGATGAGATCCATGATTTCATATCTCAGCTACCTTCTAGCGATGCTCTTTTTGAAGAAACCTACGGACAACAACTGGGTTGATCTCATCTAATCAATAGCTGTAAAACATTTGCTAAACCGCGCTCAAAATTTGGAATAGCATATAGGACAGTGCTGCTTTAAATATCATCAATGCAGGAATATTCAACGACAAATTCCTGGCACTCCTTTGGCAGATTATATCTATTATACCGGTTGAATATGTGCAGCCGCCTGCAGTTAAAGTGGGGTTTAGCCAATTCGCCCAAAGTTATCGTGAAGGAAATGAAACTACACGTTTCCCTTCGAAGAGTTATTGGGGCACTTTATAATCGTTTTTGATATTATTTATAGTGTAGATATTCCAAATTGCTTTGACTGAACTAATTTGACTTTCTGGGTCTCAAGTTTTCAATTAGTATTATATTCTGCAGAGTCGGCTGAAGGTATTTTTTCAGTCACCAGTAATACTTCGTCCCTGAACCCGTTACATTCGTTTGGAATTTGCTGATCCTATACCAGAGGTTGTAAGTCCAGCAGGTGATTCAAGGCTCAAATCCCTACGGTGAACCGAAAATTTTTCTACATTAATATGTACATGTCCTCGCCAGTTTATCTGATTGTGCATTACCGTGAAAAATCCCTATGACCGGAGACCCATAGTAGATTAATCACGGAGATGAACCTTAGCTATGGTAGTCCTTTCAGTGTCCTATGAGAAGGGATTAAAGTAATGTGGAAGAGATGCGACACCGGGTTTTCGTAAAAAAAAAGCCTAATGGAACATTAAATCCTGCATATTCTCTACCTGAAAGATGCCATAATTGCCCGCAAAGCATCTTTTGAGGCCTAGATTCCCAATAAAAGCCAGCTGATATATATTTCTGAATTCATTGATAATCTAGAGATCTCATTCCGGTTTCCATAGATCATTGCCAAAATATGCGTGGTCTTCGTTCCGATTCATGGAACCGATTTTGATGCAAAGCTTATTTAGTGATATTGTTATCACAATTTGCCTAGCTGGAGACCAAGAATTTTGGCATGGTTTCTGGGCAGTCCATGATATGTGAATATATTCGTTACCCTCGAGATGGCCTTTGTACTCCTACTGAATACAAATTTAGTCCATCTAAAGTCACAGTCAGAACGGGTACATCTTAGAGTACTTCATATTAATAAAATTCTTCCATCTATTCCCACTGCTCATATTATTTCTAGTGTTGTGGCGATGGACACCGCGGAAAGAACATCAGGAACAGATGATGCCAGTTCATTCAGTCATACATTACGGCGAAAAATCCTTATGCCTAGGGACCCTTAATACGTTAGTCACGGAGAGATGGCATAGTTAGCACTGGCCTACGAAGTGCCAAAAAGCCTGCTATTCAATCTTCTCTATATCCACATAATATCCTGCCGACTCTCCGCTTGTAGGAGACTACCATCGTCTGGTAGTCTCTAAGATAGCTGAATATTGTAATAATAGGAAAACTCGTCAGTCCAGATACCACCACTCATGTTGAGCTTCTTATATGAAGACTAGCATTATTTCCCTCCGGATTCTTTCCTTGGAATATCTAATCCCAGCCTGTTTCTTGTCCATGGTTAAATTTTTTTTAAATCCTAAAACTAAAGGATTAAGGATAATAACTAGACACAAATATCTTAACGATATTTTTATTTTAATGTTCAGAGCGAACTTCAAATATTCCAGTGAGCTGAACTTAAATAACACCCGAATAATCATACATTTCTACGATTTGTAGTCAGAGTTGACATAGCAACCATAATACCGTTATGATTATGAACCTTAAACAACTTTAGGCAACAAGGAATGACAGATTCACCAAAATTTGGTAATGGTTATTGAAATCAGACTACTTTTGGGCCGGCGGAAATCATGGTATATATTATCGCATAGATCGGCTTATAATGTTTTTTTAACTTTATTTTTAATTTATAAAGAGTTGGAGCTGTCATTGCAACTTTAAGATATATTAAATTATTTAGTCCACATAAATAAATTATTTAATAAAATTACTCATTTACTGTTACAGATGTGGCGCGCAGTTATCCAAATGATCCAAATATCAGAATTAATGGCTACATCATAAATAAAGTTAATAACTTTTTGCAAACACATTATTTACGTGTTAAACTAATTGATGACAAGGCAATAGAAGAAGAAGCCAGATCATTGGTGGAAACAGGACGTAAAGATAAATTTGGCAAAAAGGGAGGTTTTGAAGCGTTATTAGCGGCTGGACTAATGATGAAAGGTAAGAGAAACAGTAATAACATTATAACACGAGTTTTCTTAATGATTGTATTTGTTGGATACACAGGCACTCTTGCGGCTATTGGTATGGGTGCAATTGCCTTAATAGCTGGTAAAGCCTTAATGACAGCATTAATGGCTTTAATGTTGGCTGCATTGGCCAGTCTTAAACATCTGGGCGGTGGTGGGGGCAAATCGCACACTTATGAAATTGTTACAAAACCGATTTATACCTCAAGTCATTCACATTCTGGCCATGATGATGGTGGTCATGGTGGCAGTGGATATGGTGGTTATGCTAGAACATTGGATTTAAATTTACCTAAAAGCCTAAGATAGACCAATGTGAAAAATAGCAAATATCGTACAATAATATCAAACAAACAAAAGTTATTTATAAATTTATTTATTTCTATTTATAAGCTATAGTTTATTTTAAAAAAAGTAATAAAACAAAAAAAAATTCTGCGCAACGTGTAAATTCTGGAAACTGAAATTATTTATGTTAAAGGTTTTTTTTTTTTAATTTTTATATTTGACAAAAATCATGTGTTGCCAATTAGTAAATTCTAAGAGTCAACATTTGACCCAGTTTTTAGTTTTTTAACACATTTCTCTCTATACCACAATATTAATTAGATTAATTAATTGTTGTACTTTTTTAAGCTGAATTGCATTTTGCGTACATATAAATAAGAAAAGTTTCATCTTCTATTTTACATTTGTAAAAAATCTTTCTTCTGAACATATCGACGGAAAAATGTTCTGTTTATTAAAAACTCGCAAGAGTTTTTTCCCGTTATTTTTTTTAATTTGTCTCTATGTGTGTGATTATCAAAACGTCCAAGCTCTTAGATTACCAGACGAATGGGTAAGTGTTGAAGTTTAAAATTTTGATATGTGCATAAGGATGTTTGTAATGAGTTTTTGCTGTAGATTCATTAGAATTATAGTTTGAATTATATTATATTTTGAATTATAAAATGTTATGTGAATAATTTTTGCGGTGAAGATTTTTATACGCTATACCAATATGTGGTCAGTAGGGTAGCGCTTAATAAAAAAAAGTGTTCAAACTCTCGGTCGCACCCCCTAGAAATATGCGTATAGCAAAAAAAGTGAGAAAAACATTTAGAGGTGGCTCAACACGATTGAAAATATGGGGAAAGTATGACTTTTTTTTCAGATTTTGCGAAAATTCCGTTCTATAGTTTAATTTTTCCGAATTTTGTTATAAAATTATTTTATGTATAAAACCTATCTATAAAATAAATAGAATCAATTTTATATTTCATATTCTTTTGAATAAATTGTTTTTTATTAGCTTTGGGTCTTATTTTATTTAAAGAAATAAAGATAGTTTTTATACATAAAATAATTTTATAACAAAATTGGTTAAAAGTTGTTCTAATTTATATTCGCGAGCAATAAGCAGAAAATTGCGCCAAAGATATATCACAATGGATTATTTTGATACCAGGGGCACTGAAGGGTTAAATAAATAAAAATTAACCCAATTATTCTTCTTAAATTCTAAATAGTGGTTTCATCGAGTTAAATAGAAAAATTCGTTTTCGGTAATTTTTATTTAAAACAAGTAAGAAAGTTATAGTCGGTCTAGACCGACTATACGATACCCTATACCATGCGTTTAGACACCCTATCTCTCAGGCCCAACTAACTGGATATAGAAAATAAGCATAAACCAATTTTGAGTGGCATTTTTATTAATTGTTTTTGGGTGCAGATATGAAAAAGTTCATATCGGATGCTATGTCTATATGGGGACTTAGTCCAAAAATCGACCGGAACCTGACCATGTTTGGTAAAGTCTCTTGTATTTTGCAAAAATATATACAAACAAAATTTGAGAAGAATCAGTGCAATATTTTTGTTTTTTGATAGATTTAAGTGAAGATCGGGAAGCAGCTCTATATGGGGCCTATGACTAAGAGTTGTCCAATAGGGATCATTTTTGGACTACTGATTAATGGATGTAATATATACATACAAACCCAATTTGACTAAGATTTCTATGATAATTTGGATCTTATGGCAATATATGTTGATTTCATAGGGGTCATTTGTATGGGGGCTAGGTCTGATAATGGACCGATTCTCACCAATTTCAACAGCGTTCATCCCATGGCCGACAAAAGATCAAATACCAAATTTCATCAAAATATATTCATATTTGCGACCTGCAGTTTGATTACAAGCTTTATATGGACACACAGACGGACGGACGGACGGACGGACGGACGGACATCGTTAAATCGAATCAGATAGTGATTCTGATTCGATCGGTATATTTAAAGATGGGTGTAGGTCAAACATTTTTGGTTGTTACAAACAGCAGCACAAAGTCATTATACCCAAACCACATAGGTATAAATATCATAAAATCCAAAGCTGGCCTTGGCAAATAATGGTTTAACGTTCTTGGATTTTTCCCAAATTTTAGGAACGGAAGTTCTACATTTGGTTATTGTATTTTAAGCATTGCATCTAAAAATTCTGCAGCACTTAGAAAATCTTTGAGTTTTTTGAATAAATTGTATTTATTTTTTTTATACCCTATACCACTATGTGGTTTGGGTATAATGACTTTGTGCTGCTGTTTGTAACAACCAAAAATATTTGACCTAGACCCATCTTTAATTATACCGATCGAATCAGAATCAGTCCGTCCGTCCGTCCGTCCGTCCGTCCGTCTGTGTGTCCATCTAAAGCTTGTAATCAAACTGCAGGTCACAAATATGAATATATTTTGATGAAATTTGGTATATAAGCTTTTATCGGCCATGGGATGAACGCTATTGAAATTGGTGAGAATCGGTCCATGTTCAGAACTAGCTCCCATACAAATTACCCATATGAAATCGACATAAATTGCCATAAGATCCAAATTGTCATATAGATCTTACTCAAATTGGGTTTGTATGCGTTCATTACATCCACTGATGAGTAGTCCAAAAATGATCCCTTTGACCCCATATAGAGCTGCTTCCCGATCTTCACTTAAATCTATAAAAAAACAAAAATATTGCACTGATTCTTCTCAAATTTTGTTTGTACATATTTTTGCAAAATACAAGAGACTTTACCAAACATGATCAGGATCGATCCATTTTTGGACCTAGTCCCTTTATAGATATAGCATCCGATATGAACTTTTTCATATCTGCAGCCAAAAAATTAATAAAAATCCCACTCAAATTTGGTTTTTGCTTATTTTCAATGTCCAGTTAGTTGGGGCTATGAGATAGGGTTTCTAAACGCATGGTATAGGGTATCGTATAGTCGGTCTAGACCGACTATAATTTTCTTACTTGTTTATTTTTATTTTTTTTTATTAGCTTGGGTCATATGTGACCTTAATTCTATAAGGTTTAATGGGGTCATATTATTTTTTTTTCGAAACCCTAGACTATTGAGATAAAATATATCATTAAAAAGTAGACAAGTGATGAATTTTTGATACAAAGTATTTAGAAATAGTACATTTACAGAATATTGTACAAATCCGCAAAAATAAAATCCTTGCCAAAAAAATTCTGGAATAGGGACTTACCTAAAAATTCACACACTTAATTTCTGACATGCGCTTAACAAGACCTTAAAGAGCTAGATAAATTTTTTAAAATATTGTTTAAGAAAATTTTTCAAAACTTGAAAAAGGAGTTTTCAAAATTTTATCAAAAAAAATTTCCATTTTCGGTCTCAATGCTTAATAGGTTAACAAGGTGGTAGGTAATAAATCAATACTTCATATCTGAGTTTTTACAGGTATAGAGACTAAACTAAAATTTTGGCTTTAATTAATTTCTTAAAGTTTGAAAAAATGCCACCAAATTTCATGACCTAGTTTTTTTTGGCACAAAAGTGGTCTGGGGCATTTGCTATTTCTTGGCGAGTTTCTATTTGGTTTTGAAGTTTTATAGCTTTTTGGAAAGATAATTTAATACTGATTCCGAATTATATAACGATTTGTCAGAATTTTTGCAAAATCTAAAAGAAAGTCATATTTTCCCCATATAAAACACACTTCAAATTTTCAATCGCGTTGAGCCACCTCTAAATGTTTTTTGATTGGCCCAAAACTTTGTATTTCTCAGTTTTTTTGCTATTCGTATATTTCTAGGGACGCGACCGACAGTTTGAACACATTTTTTTTGCCATTTAATGAAGGGCCACCCTAGTGGTCAGGGTAGAATGAATTTGTGCTGATGTTGGTAACTAGCAAAAAATTTGATCTCGAGCAATCTTTTATTATACCGATCGAATCGGAATCACTTTCTCAGAATCACTTTCTGAGTCGATTTAGCGAAGTCCATCCGTCCGTCCGTATCTGTGTGTCCATGTAAATCTTGCAATCAAACTACAGGTCGCAAATATGAATATATTTTGACGAAATGTTGTATATAAGCTTCTATCGGCCATAGGATGAACGCTATTATAATTGGTTAAAATCGGTTTATGTTCAGACGTAGGTAGTCCCCATACAAATGACCTCTATGAGATAAACTTAAATTTCCATAATATCAAAATTATCATATAGATCTCCGCAAAATTGGGTTTGTGTATTACATCCACTTATCAGTAGTCCAAAAATAAACCACATAGAACAATTCTTAGTCATAGCCCCCCATATGAAGCTGCTTCCCGATCTTCACTTAAATCTATCGTAAAACAAAATTATTGCACAGATTTTTCTCAAATTTGGTTTGCATATGTTTTTGGAAAAAAATAAGTGATCTTATCAAATATTGTCAGGATCGAACTTGTTCATATCCGAAGGCAAAAATATAACTATGCCACCCAAATTTGGTTTATGCTTATTTTCTATATCTAATTTGTTGGACCTAAGAGATGGGGTCTCTAAACGCAATCAAAAGTTATTAACGCTTTTAAAAACCATTCGCATTTAATGGTGGCGGTGGCAGTGAAACTCCACCATGAAACGCATATCGCGATAGCGCCTTCAACTTCGAAATTTAAAATTTTTCATAGCCATTTTTTAGGCAGACTGCGATTTACACAAAATCTGATATGCAGATTGTTATGATTTTCTGTTTGAGGGCTTGTGGTGAAAAAGGACAAGATATTTTTTTCTTGAGATCATAGTAAATCAGTGAATATTATAACCCGAACTGGTTTTTGGCATACGCCCAATGTTAAAAGAATTGAAATCAAACAGATTTAACATTTTATTTATTTTTTCTAAAAAAATTATAATATGAGTTCTTTAAAAATTGGATAAATTTTTTTAAAATAATATTTACCTCTAATTGATTAAAAAGGTCAAATTGAACAACAATATTAACAATATGGATATAAATAGAGCGCCAAGACAAATTCCTACATTTCCTACATTTCCAACATTTCCCACAACAACTACAGTAGCTCCAACAACAACTACGACTACATCAGTTCCGACAACATCTACTACAACTACAGAAATACCAACAACAACAACAACTAGTACTACTACAACAACTACAGAAATTCCAACAACAACAACAACAACTACACCAGATCCCATAACAACTACTACTACTACTACTACTACTACTTCTACAGCTACAGAAATACCAACAACAAAAACACCAACAACTAGAACTACATCATTTCCAACAATAGTAGCTTTGGATCCTGGTAAGAAAAAGTTTATTAAAAAGGGTGGTCTTATCCAACCCATTCACAACAAAAACCAGAACAAACGCAAAATCTTCAAAATACCAATTAACCCAGTAAATATTGCATCTACTACAACAGAAAATCCATCAAAATTAGTTGTTGGTGGTCTGCTCGAAAAATTAATAGAAAAAAAGCGTAATCGCTTAAAAAATCGTCACCAAGCCATAAATGATGCTGTATTCAAAGATGACGAAGATGATGACGCCAATATTAGCGATGACACCAGTGGCGCTGAAGTAACAGATGATGATAGTGCGGAGGGATTAAGAATCCATTTGCCGAGGTAAAACCGAAGATTAATTAAACTTAAAGTCAGATTACATAATCTTTTGTTTGCAAGCTTTAGTTAGTCCTATAAAAATAACTATTTATTAACAATTTAGTTATTTGAATATATTGCAAACTGAAGATTAAGGACGGCCATAAATGTTGAACCATTTTTAGGAAATATTTTATTTTTTCTTAATTGATTAAATAATAAAATTTTATTAAAAGCTTCACAAAATTTTAACTACAGTAGTAACGGATACTGTGGCAACACCGAACACTTCCAAAAATTTGTATGAAAAGGGATGGAGTCATATGAAGTCAAATAAAGACGCTGTGCAATTACAGGATGACTATGCCGCTGCCAGTACCATTAAAATAACGACATTAAATTAAATCGATAAGTCCAAAATGTTATCCGTTCAGAAATAATTTATTGTATTTTCTTTACTGCTTAATTTATTAATTTTTCTATCTTCTGTCTTGTTTCATTTATTAATAATAAGCGTTTGATTATTTATTCTATTTTATTTATTAAAAAACTAAGTTAATTATTTTATGGTTTTTCAATGGAATTAATTTATAATAAAAGCTAATGCAATGATCAATATGGGGACTAAGTCGAAAAATGGACCGATCCTGACCATATTCGGTAAACTCACACATTATTTGCAAAAAACATATACAAACAAAATTTGTGAAAAATTTGTGCAATATTTTTATGTTTTGATAGATTTAAGTTAAGATTTGGAATCAGCTTCATGTGGGGGCTATGACTAAGAATTGTCCTATGGGATTTATTTTTGTACTACTGATAAATGGATGTAATAAATATACACAAAGCCAATATGACCGAGATCAATATGATTATTTGGATATTATGGCAATTTAAGTCGATCTCGTTGGGGCCATTTATATGGGGGCTAGGTCTAAACATGAACCGATTTTCATCCGTTTCAATAGTGTTCATGCTACGGATGATAGGAAGTTATATACTAGGTTTTATTAATATATATTCATATGTGCGACCTGTAGTTTGATTACAAAATATACATGGACATACAGACGGACGGACAGACGGATGGACAGACGGACATCGCTAAATCGATTCAGAAAGTGATTCTGAGTTAAATATTTTTGACCACCACATAGGGTATCAAAAATACAAAACCATCCACACGCTTGCCATTGGGGATTATACAACAAGGATATGGGTCTTCGATCGACGACAATACCTCAAGGCATTTCTTTGCCAAGCCTGCACTAGGGTGACAGCCATTTTTTTTTTTGGAATTTAAAGACGTGCGGGTCGGATTAGAGCCAAATCAGACAATGATTTCTGGGCGCACATTGAATTCAAAGTTCAAATATGCATTTATATGGGGGATTTCATGTCAAGTGCACCAACTTTTGAAAGCGATGTCTTCCGATCGGGATGCAATTTGCACTAAGGTTAGTCCTATTGGATAGTAGTTTAGACACAATTTTTCAACAAGATCGATCTAGATCTCTCTGAGTTAGAGGGGATCAAAATTTGACATTTTGGCCAAGCAGGTGTTTTTTCTCATCCATGTAACTTATTACCTATTGTTCTTAGAAAATTTTCTCCCAAAGAGTTTAGATAGCTATTTCTTCAGTATTTCGGAAAAAAATACTCAAAAAAAAAAAAAAAAATTTTACACTTTTTTTTTGCTAAATTAAAGCATTTTTTGCCTTTTTTCAAAAAGGGCATTTTTTTTTTTTTTTATTTTTTCATAAGAAAGCTTAGGATTTTTCCTTTAAGAGCTTTTTGGTCGCTTAGTGGGATGGGAGTGGGATATCTATCAAAATAAATGTTTTGTAACTCAAGACAACGGTTTTTCAATTTTTCACAAATGCACTATTTTGAATTTTTTCCTATTTGTGTGAAAAACCTTACAAATAACACTTATACTGAGAAACTAGACAAACTAAACTTTCCGAAGGTATATAACATACGTAACTAAAATTTTATACCCTCGATACTGTAATACCCAGAATATGTTAACCTCAGGAAAAAAAATCGCTTTTTTTCTATAGAAATGTTGAAAAATTATTATTTTTTATTTATTTTTAGTAATAATTAAATTAATGTATAATAATAATAATATTAAAAATAAAAAGATAAATAATTTATTAAAATTTAATCTTAATTGCATTAGATCCATTTATATCATAACTATTTTTATACTTAATTTATTGTAGCTGATGAAGTATTTAAGTCTTGTAAATTTTTAAATACCCAGTCTTTCATCCAGCTTTTTTGTCGCCTTTATTTACTGCGTTTTTTTTGTCAATCCTTTCTTGGCGTTACTAGGTTCAGCTGTTGATTTCGCTGCTGGTTTATTTGTTGTCTTTGGAAAGAAATAGCATTGAATAGAGGCAGAAAACTTTTTCAACTTGAGTCTTCCATCGACAAGCGGTATAAAAGCATGGTATTGAGCGGTGCCATCGATTGTTACCGCAGCATCGAATCTGATCTTCAGTGTTTTCAATGTTTCCTGATGATCCTCTTTGCTACTAAAAACTATTTTAGTTTCTTTACAATAACTCTTTACCCAATGGAATAAAGCAGTCGCATCTAAGATGCGATCTTGATGAGAGCACTGGAGGCTATACTTCGCTGCATTTCTTTTAAGGTTTGCTCCAATACCTTCACATGCTCCTTTACCATGAGCAGTAGGATGAAAATGCCACTCAGCTGGTATTCCAAAATCTTTTTCATGGGCCATAAGATTTGCCAAGCTACTTTTGTTTTTAAAATGTTGACGAGCTCCGTCCGAAACGTAGTATACCTTCTTTACTGTAAATTTACATTTTAGAAATTTTAGTATTCTCTTCTGGTACTCATAAACTGCGACGGTATCATGTTTTAAATCGTCGGTTATGATTGCCATACTTTTGTGTTCTAGTGTTTCATCTTTCATGTAGTAAATAACTACTGTGAATATAGTTGCTTGGTTCGTTATTGAAGTGGAATGCTTGTATGGCATCCTGAAGAACATATTTATAGTTTTCTGCGAAATCATATGAAATAACGAATTCACCAGACTTCAAATATATCTTCAAATCCTTGAAGAATGACCATTGCTCTTTGACTAAAAAGTCATGGTTTCTCAAGTTTAGCAATCCTGTACACATTTCTTCCACAAAATCATCCACATATAAAATGATTGTTCTCAATGTGCATCTGTCAGTCTGAATCCAGGAATAAAATTTGACCTCCTCTATATATTCACGATCTAAAGAGTTGATTAAGTTTTCTTTGATGAATGTGGTTTTCGGGCAATTGGTACATTCACCTAAGTGGCAAGAAGTTGTTGCATTAGGATACGTAGTCAATTTAAGGCAATCGCGGTAATCGTGTAAATCTTCTGCCGAATCATCTGTTAAATACTTTAAGTTGATTTCCTTCAACATCAGTTTAACATTTTCATGGTAAATGCAAACGCATACTGTGTGAGTTCCGCTGCTTTCTGCCAAAACGCAATGTTTTGGCCTCATTTGGGTTAATTTTATGAAGCCAATTCTAACATTCTCGTGTTCAGATTAAAATGTTGCAAATAACTCTTTCAGGTTACAAATAACCATTCTCTTCGGTTATGTTATGATGGTATGTTACATACCTTCGGAAAGGTTAATTTGTCTAGTTTCTCAGTATAAGTTTTATTTGTAAGGTTTTACACACAAATAGGAAAAAATTAAAAATAGTGCATTTGTGAAAAATTGAAAAACCGTTGTCTTGAGTTACAAAACATTTATTTTGATAGATATCCCACTCCCATCCCACTAAGCGACCAAAAAACTCTTAAAGGAAAAATCCTAAGCTTTCTTATGAAAAAAAAAAAAATGCCCTTTTTGAAAAAAAAGGCAAAAAATGCTTTAGCAAAAAAAAGTCTAAAATTTTTTTTTTTTTTTTTAAAGTATTTTTTTCCGAAATATTGGAGAAATAGCTACCTAAACTCTTTGGGAGAAAATTTTCTAAGAACAATAGGTAATAAGTTACATGGATGAGAAAAAACACCTGTTTGGCCAAAATGTCAAATTTTGATCCCCTCTAACTCAGAGAGCTGGACCGATCTTGTTGACTAACCTTGGTGGAAATTTCATCCCGATCGGAAGACATCGGTTTCAAAAGTTGGTGCACTTAACATGAAATCCCCCATATGTAAAAATTATCAAAAAAAATCATTCTTCACAAAAATTTTTATATTAACAATTGCGTTTCAATTAAATTATTTAATAAACCACAATCTAGAGTAAATTATCTTTGTAATGAAACAACAAAATCTATTATCGGTTGAAAAGCAGCCAAGTTATATCAAGTTCCCCAGACATTTAAAGCGCCACAGCCCACTTGATTAAGAAAAATCGAGCTCACATTTTATAAGACATTGAAATAATGTACAAGAATAACATTTTTGCATTTTCCTGAACCCAAAATAATCTTATGTAAAGTATTTTGCATCTCGTCTATTGTTATGCCGTTCTAAATTGATGTGAAAACGGTACGTATATCTTAGCACTATTTAAAAATCTCCAATTTTACTTTTTCAAAAATTTCGTTCAAGAAATTTACCGAAATCAACGATTGGACTTTAAGGTCTTATTAAAAAAGTACATGTGATTAAAAATGCCGAATATTGTAGGTATGCTGTTCTTAATTTGGCGAGGGCAGCGTTTTTATTTCAGCGGATTTGAAGAAAAATTTGATTTTTCATACTTTTTCAACTTTCAGGCTACATCTTTTGGTGTTTTCATATTTTAAATAAATTTTGTCAAAATATTATACTACTTGATATAAGTTCTCAATCTTGTAAATTAAGGTTTAATTGAAACAATATAAACTGTCCCTCTTTAAGGTCAAAAGTGAAATTTAAGGAGTTTTACATTTTTGTAGAACAAAATATCAAAATAATATATATTTGTGGATGGATTACGATAAAACTTGTTGATAATATTTTATTAATTTTATTAAATAATATTCTGGACTTATTTTCTGAAATAAACCGGTAAGGTACTCTTGATGTTAAATTGACTTGTTATGAATATCTGTAAATATTATCTTCATCAGGATTTTTTTTTAAGTAAAGAAATTTTAATGTATTCATAAAATTCCTCAAATTTATTCGTTATTTCATGAAAATATGTAGATTAATTAAAAACCAATTTAATACAGCATAAACAAATTTGTATATCGAGGGCTTATAGTTATTTTAAAGAGAGCGTGCAATTTTTTTTTTTTTTTTTTAATTAATCAACACTCAGGGGATGCCCCCTACAGATGCAGTGCATTGTGTTGATCTCATGAAAATAAGTTAAGGAGGAAAGAGGGAGTAATGTGTTCATTTTTTTTGCAGCTACAGACCAAAGCCTCTGGTGGGAATCGAACCCACGACCCTTCGCATGATAGGCGAGCACGCTACCTACTCACCTACCGGGGAAAGTATTTGTCGATCGATTTGCTACAATATCTATTAAGAAATGATCGTACTAATCATGTATCATATCAAAATTAAAATTATATTCGACAGTTATATCAGAGAACAGTTTGAAATCAAAAATTAATATTGCTGTCAAATGTAGATAGCACTTTTTGAATATAAGCCTTCGAATATACCTTTATATGAATATAATAATTCTGAAAAAAAAAAAATTAAAACTAGGACACATTTTGGGACACGCGAATTGTATATGAAAAATTTTAAAACTCTTTTATTTCAGATATAAAATAATTAGTTATAAAAAAATAAATAATCTTATAAATCGTATTCTTTTTGCAGAGATTGTAAATTTGCATTTTTCGAATACTGTTGCCTATACTTTTGTACCACCTGTTAAATGAAAAAAAAAAATAACAAAAAAATAAAATTAACACACACGTAAAAAATAGATAGTTACTTTCATTAAATGTTGTTTCTGCTCCGCATCGTTTGTAATTTTGCCATGTTATTCTTGAATCAACTTTATGCCTCTTTCTGCAGTATTATTGACGACATTTAAGTTTTGGAAATATCGACAAAAATTAGACAAAATCGAGAACAAGTTTTGTCACAATTCTTGCCCAAACATATATTTTATATAGTAATTTTGACATCAAGAGTACCCCTACAGGTTAATTTCAGAAATTAAGTCCAGAATATTATTTTCTAGAACTATTAAAATGTTATCAACAAGTTTTATCGAAATCCTTCCACAAATATATATTACTTGGATATTTTGTTTTAAAAAATGTAAATCTCCTTAAATTTGACTTTTGACCTTAAAGAGGGACAGTTTATATTGTTTCTATTTAATCTTAATTTACAAGATTGAGAACTTATGTCAAGCAGTATATTTTGACAAAATATATTTGAAATATGAAAACACCAAAAAGATGTAGCCTAAAAGTTGAAAAAGTATGAAAAATCACATTTTTCTTCAAATCCGCTGAAATAAAAACGCAGTCCTTGCCAAATTAAGAACAGGATACACTCCAGTGTGCAGAGGGTATATATAAGTTTGTCATTCCGTTTGTAATAATTAGAAAAAAAAAATTTGGACCCCATAAAATATATATATTTGTGATCCTTATAAGAACCGGAGTGGATATAGCGATGTCCGTCTGTCCGTCTGTGGAAATCACGATGACGGCATCAATCGCGCAGCTAGGGTAGTCGTTGACATAAAAAATGATTCAATAACATCCTGAGAAGTTTGCTGTTTAAAATCGTCCAAGTCGGTCCATTACGACCCGAGATTTGAATGAAGAACTAAAAAAAAGTCTTGAAATAATAAATATAATTTTCTATGTTGTTCTTGTCACGATCACGTCCTCAATAGGACAGCTAGGGTGATCATTTTTAATGAGAATGATTCACCAAATTCATGGGAAGATTTTTGTTTTTCAAAAATCATTAAAATCGGTGGAACAGGTCCAGAGAAATCTCTGAAAAAGTAGAAAAAAAATGAAAAATATGATGTTTTTATATTTTTCTTGTTGTTATTCTAAATGTTGTATTGTTGTCATAGCTGGACTTGTTGTTTTTGTGGTCTTTGTGGTAATAATATAATAAAAAGTAACCCTTTGTAAATTTTTTTATCAACTCTGGTAGAAAAATTTAAAAGTTTTAATTGTTTTGGCATCACTTAAAAAATTTATTAGATCATTTCTGTCGTTGCCACGAGCCTACCTGCAAAGTTTCAGATCGATTGGGTCACGGGCAAGGGGTTAAAATCGATCCAAAGTTTTTTCGACAAGCTGACACTACGAGTTAATATAAAGGGAGTAAAAATTCACCAGCATCTAAAGAAAATAATGATAAAATACCTAGTTGTTAATAAAAAGAAAACAATGTAAATTTAGCAAAAAAAAATTTTATGTATTAATTTATTTAAAGAGAAAAACTCAAAAATAACATTTGATGTTGTATTTTTTGTGTGTAATATTTACGTATACATACATACACATATTAAATAATACAAATAATATACATATATATATATACATATATGTATGTATATCCATAATAACTGCATGTTAGAAATAAATCGGTATATTATTTTATTTACATAAAATTCTGTAATATTTTGTTGTAGGGAAAATACATTTCTTTTGCATTAACAGAGTGTCACTTCATTTTGCTCAGCGTGACTATGCCACAGTAGATGGCGCCACAATTTTTGTTTGTTCTAATAAGCTTTGCAATAGTTTTTTCTATTTTAACATGAATGTCAATATTTTCAAATAGATATCATACAGAACAATGTTAAGAGTATACACGGGCTGGTCTTTCATGTCATACGTTTTTTCATTATTCTTTTACATGTATGAACATAAGTTTGGCTTACTAACTTTTTGTTGTCTTTATAAAATACAGTTACCGACTTCATCAATGAGTTTTTTTGCTTTCAAAACTTTTCTACATAGATATTTTGTAGGTAAAGCAGTATAATAGTGCTTTACCTACAAATAATAGTGCTTTACCTACAAAATATCTGATTGCGATTACATCTAATTTTTAAAAATTGTTTATAATTACTAAAGCATTATTATTCACATAAATACAAAATTGCACTTTTTAAATTTTCCATTCAAATTTAAGAAAATACCAATTCTAAAAACTGGAATTAAAAATTTCCAATTATAAATTAGAAAATATTAATTGAATTTCAGAAAATCATATCAAAACGTCGGAAATAATAATTTTAAATTTAGAAGACATCAATTGCATCGAATTCCAAAAAAAAAAAACACCAAATATGTTTACAATGAAAAATGTTAACACTTAAAAAAAATTTTGGCATTCAGGAGAAATTAATAGCTTTTCAGTAACTTCTTTTAACGATAGTCGTATCTTTAAAAAAAGAAAAGCAAAATTATCAGTAAAATTTTTAAAGATATTCGCTATTGTTAAAATCAGCTAAACGACAACTATTTTTGTGTTGTTTATTCAATCGATAAAAACTTAACTTTTTAAGTTGAAATGTCGTCATACATAAATAAAAATCATAAAATAGTGAAAATATTTTGCTTCTATTAAAAAACTTTTTTATATAAATAAAAAAATTAAATACCATATTCAATTCTTTATTTCATATTCAAATAAATAAACAGAAATATTAGTAAAAAATAGAGATATTAAACATAAACATAAAATCATCCTGTCAAACACGAAGTAATTTGTTTTTTTTCTGTTCTTCTTTGTGTTTTTCGCTTATTTTGACAGAGATGCCACTCGTTTACAATTTAAATAAATAGAAAAATAGATTTGTCGTTGTTGGCATCCCTAAGTTGATTATTTATTATTATAAATTTATTCTCTATGTTTTCCAAATATGGCAATATTTTAATAAAAGAGTTGAGAGAGCTTTTTTTTTTGGTTATTATTTTGTTAATCCATCCGACCTATGTATATGGCCGCAATGAAAAAAATATTTCGCCAGTTAAAAGAAACTATAAAGCCATCTCCAATTAGCACGATTTAATGCATATAGCCACCCTACACAACCATTACCTTTGCAATGGAGGTTAGGACGAGCTACTTAATTAGCAAAAACTCAATTAAACGGGAAGTTATGTCATATAACCGGAAACGCATGCATATAGGAAACGCATGCATATTTTTCCAATATTTTGTTTACATTTATTATCAATACTCAAACCGAGGTGGAGGGTATCAAAGATTCGGCACAGCCGAATTTTACATTCTTACTTGTTTATTAATAAGACCTTAAAGTCCAATCGTTGATTTCCGTAAATTTCTTGAATGAAATTTTTGAAAAGTTAAATTGGAGATTTTTAAATAGTGCTAAAAAATATGTACCGTTTTCACATCAATTTAGAACGGCATAACAATAGACGAGATGCAAAATACTTTACATAAGATTATTTTGGGTTCAGGAGAATATAAAAATCTTGTTTGTCATCAGTTATAGCAATGTCTTTAAAAATGTGAGCTCGATTTTCTTAATCAAGTGGTCTGCGGCGCATTTATTGTCTGGGGAACTTGATATAACTTGGCTGTTCATCAACCCATAATAAATTTTTTTGATTTATTAGAAAGATAATTTACTTTAGATTATAATTTACTAACTGTTTAATCGAAATGGAATTAATAATATCAAAATTTTTACATATAAATGCATATTTGAAGTTTGAACTCAATGCGCGTCCAGTAAGCATGGCCGAATTGGTTCAAATTTTGTTCACTAAAGTTTTAGACCCAGTGTCATAACAATCCGACCCGCACACCTCAAAATTCGACCAAAAATTTTTTTTCATACAAACCGCTGCACAGTGCTTTGACCCATAGACATAAATCAAAAAAAAGGAAATTGTCTCAAAATGTGATGAAAGTTATCGTGATCGATAGATAACAATACAACTCAAATAAATTTTAAGGAACTGGTTTCATTTGACTCTCCTAGACTGCACTAGAGGGCGCTAAAGTCAGTGAAATTTAAGCAAAAATGAATGAATTAAAAACTGAATTTTATTGCTTCAAGAAAATAATTCCCAAAAATTCATTTTTTTAAGAAAGAGCATGAAATTTCGATTTTTGTGTTATTCAATATGTTCTGAACTCGGAAAAAATAACATTTTTTTGTTTTTGGTAACTAGAATTGTTTTTAATCAGAAAAAATCCAACATTTTTTTATTTTGTTTTTATTCAGTTTATAGTGTTGTTAAAAGGTCAGAAAAAAAATTAGAGCCTATTTTTTGCCACAACTTAAAAAAAAAATTGTTTTAAAAAAGTTCTGAATTCACTTTTTTACTTAAAATGTTATTAATTATAGAGTGGCAATGTTAAGTTAAAAAAACGACCTATATGAAATAACATAAAAATTAAGTTTAAGCTGTAGCTTGAATGATTGTTAATTATTACATTGTTTTTTTTCCTACTTACACCCATTATTTGCTGAAGGTTCCTCTGAAGTGATTCTATTTATAGAACATAAGAACAGAACGTATATTTGTTATTGTTCTCTTTTTAAATTTTGGCGAATATCAATATAAAATGGTAGAGCTAGACGAAAAGTTAAAAAGAGAACAATAACAAACATTTATAATATAATATAAAAAAATTGTGTATTTAATCTGTGATCATGGCAATTGTTTTTAAAAACGCTGATGTTATTGATTGTTGGTTAACAGCGTCATCGAAAAATAAAATATCGCCGACATTTAAATATGTTATACAAAAAATAGGCACTTCAAATTTTAACAAGATAAAATTAATGAAAAGAGTTTCGTTTTTTAATAGTGAAATTAAAATTTTGGAAAGAAACTTAATACAATAGAAACTTTTTTGAAAATAAGCATTCTAATTTTTTGACGTGGATGATGTAAGTTTCATTGTACTTTTACATTAAAATAAAAATATTAAATTTACAAAATATAAACATTAAGTTGCCCAAAAACGTAGGTGCCGGGAACCTTATAGCAAACGAAATAGATGTAGACATATCAATGGATTCAGTATCTGGAGGAATTGACATAGAAATTGCAGCCACAGGAACCACAAAAAAGCGCGGCAGACCAACCAAAATATTTGATCAGACTACAACGAAAACTAAAAATCGCAGAGTTGCAGATTTAATTGAAAAGTATTCGCTTGAGGAGCTGGAATTTGCTGTAAGCAAAATGAAACGAAACGCGAGTTCTGTTCCGAAAACAAGAACTGTAATCAAAAGTGCTTTATATAGATTTAGATTTATCGGAAAGGAAATACATAGTTCTGCGTCAAGTAATCAACGAATTGCATCCTAATTGTTTGCCATCATTGTATGCGTTGCAAACCGAAAGGAAAACATTGCTACCACCTATAAGAGTAACTGAAATTTCAGCTGAAGTGGATTTAAAAACTTTAATGCGTAGAACAGCAGAAAGTATTTGTGAACTTCGTGATGTGCAAGATAAAGCATGTAAGCTTTCCTTGATTTGCAAGTGGGGTATGGATGGTAGCTCTGGCCATAGCCGTTATAAGCAAGCATTTGAAAATGAAAGTCAGACAGATGAATTCTTGTTTTTTATTGCTTTTGTGCCACTAAGGTAACTAACTATGTATTTAATTAGTAAATTTGTATAATTTTTAACATTAATTTTTCCGTTACAGACTGGTAAACTTAACATCAAAGGAAGATTTATGGGTTAATAAGACTCCAGGTTCTACGTTATTGTGTAGGCCTATTAAATTTATTTTACAAAAGGAGAATCCAGTCCTTGTTCGGAAGATTTACCGTGAGATTGGGGAAAGTATTGAGAGTTTAGAGTGTGATGTTTTAGAAAGGGAAGGTGCAATTGTGGAAGTAACATACGACATGCATTGTACAATGATTGACGGTGCAGTGGCAAATGTTTTAACTGACACAAATGAGGCAAGTAGGTGTTTTATTTGCAATGCAAGCCCTACTGAAATGAATAATTTAAATTAATCACAAATTCGAAATGCCGATAACTACAAATTTGGGCTTTCAACCCTTCACTGCTGGATAAAATTTTTTGAGTGTTTATACATATTGCTTACCGGCTATCTTTTAAGCTTTGGCGAGTCGGTAAAGAAAATAGAGATGAGTTTATGGAAAATAAAAAAAAAATTCAACATAAATTCAAAAGAAGAACAGGTCTAACAATTGACCAAGTAAAACATGGATCCGGAAACAGTAATAACGGAAACACTGCTCGAAGATTTAGCGTTTTTACGATAAAGGACATATGACAAGTAAATAAATCCTATCATTGATTGAAATACAAATATGGAAATACAGTAATTCTTTAATGTTTATAACTTGTTTTGACGTTTTTTGTAGTTTTAGCTATGATTTTTAATTCCAGGATATATGAGAGGTATACATATAATCCTTGCAAAAATATTCTTAACAATTTGTATTTAGTCTTGTTATAGTTGTAGGAAATAATTTTCGATTTTTCATATATCTATGATAACCCATTCTATTTTTGCAACGTTTTTAAGAAAAAGGACATATGTCAGATTAGCGAGTCCTTGCTTGAATTAAAGGAAAGATTGTCGCAAACAGTAAAATCTTTGATTCTGTAACCAATTTTAAAAATATTTTGACAACTTTAGTAGCTTTTATTACACATATCCATATTAAGGATATATTGGAGATATACGTATCCTTATTAAATTTGCATTTATACATGCGCTTCTTTTATGGAAACCTATATTCGTCGTATTTTAACCATTTGTGACGCTATAAATACATTTTTAAAATTCAGGATATATGGGAAGTATGAGAATCCTTGCATCGATTTTTTTGAAGTTTCGTATTTTTACTAATTAGCCCTATTTACAGTAGTGTACCAAATTTCATTAATCTACGATCACTCCTTCTATTTTTGTCCCAACGTTATATAGGGACAAAGCACTGTGCGCTGTCACCTGCATTTGTTGCTGATATAACAGGTGGTAATGAGGAATTTATAGATCGCTTCCGAATTGTTCTTCAGATAAAAACATGTGGCCGGAAAATTGATACTGTAAGTTTTAGAAATTTGAGTGGGATACGGCTGAGCTGTTACTGTTCATAAAATACTAATAGATGGAAAGGACAAAATTTTCGTAGCAGTACTTCCAATTGATATATTCTCGGAGGAAGCATAATAAGCACGAAATAAAGATTAAAACAAATACTGATGTTTCGCATCGTTTTCTTGCTTCATCTGATTCGTACATCAGTTATATAAGACGTCAACCTTATAATCGTCTTTTAGAACTAGATGATGTAATTTAAGAAATAATAGTTGATGAGTAGAATGTTTGATTATTTCGGAGTCATTTAGTTTATACTTATATATGAATATATATGAATTTTTACTAGATGTCCAAAGGCGCAACCCCTAGGTACTGACGGATTTAAATTCTGAACTTTTCTTTCCTACATAAAATTAACCAAGTATACAAAATTTCATTTTGAGAGCAGCACTCCTTCTATTTTTTGCCAACAATTGTATGAAGCCATATCACTGTGCGGCGCCTAGCCGCAGGACTCAATAAGGAATAAGACCCAATTTTTAAGATAAAAAATTTAATTTACTAAAAAACATTTGCATTTGCTTATAAATTTTGTGAAGGAATATTTATTAAATCTTTTTTGTAAAAAATATTTTGGAATATTTGTCTAACCGATCGGTCGGATCAGAGCGATTATATTGAATTTTATTCAAATATTTTCATTTTTGCGAAAGTAATATGGATACAAATTTCTACAATTCAATACATAATCGACTCGAGAAGAGATTTAGATCAGTATGACAGTATGTATGAATTGTTAGTATTAAACAACAACAAAAAATCCACAGAGTGTTTTAAGGTATAAAATTAAATTTGGTTCAGATAAATGGAATACGAATATACAATTCCCATGCACGACTAAAATTGTATAACAGTTTTTAATATTTTTTATTTATGAAACTGAAGAATACATTAAGGAGAAATTTAAATGTTAGCTTTTAACATTAACGTTTAAATTTAGCTAAGCGCATGTGTGACAAACATGACCGAAAAGGTTGTTGTTGCCACGATATGTTTAATTCCATCAAAAATAACCAAAAACTATTAAAAAAATTTAAACCATAACAAAATTTAAATTTTAGGATAAAGATTAAATCGTAGCTTAAGTTTCCCAGCAAAAACTATACAAGCAACTAATATTGTGTGAAATATTTATGTACATTAGGGTGTCCCAAAGAAAAAAAAAATTAAGTATTAAACCCAAATAAGATACGTTTATGGTATTTCTATAACTGGCAAACACCTAAAAATATTTTTAATTTCACAAAATGGGTACAAAGCGTAAAAAAGGTATAACTTTGGAACGGTAAGAGCAAATTAAAATTTTTTCTCTCAGGATGACTTAGAATTTATCCCCCTTTTAAATTGCATCATTAGTTTTTTTTAACTTTGATAGAAATTTTAGAAGTTACAAAGCATTACTTTCAAAATTTATGCAAAATTTAAGGGCATCCAAATGAGAAAAAATTTAGGGAAACTTATGATTTTTACCCAGAGAAGTAAATTTTGAACATCTTTCTTTTAAAACATTGACTTTGTAACAAAGAAAATCGTGGTTACGGGCCAAGTAATAAGTAAAACTCAAAAAATGTCCGTAGAGCCCGATTTTTGGGTAAAATTCGACTTTAGCGACCTATAAGCCTCTTTCGAAAAATCTGAAAAAAATCACGAAAATTCTTCACACTATAAGCTTTCAAAAAGTGCTGGGGGACCCATGGAAATCGAAAAACAATATTTTTTTGGGACACCCTAACATACATATGTATTTAATGTATGTGGCGCGTGTGAAAAATCAATGTTTTTGGACTTAAGTAAAAAGCTAAAAGCGAGTACTTATGATATTATTTATTGTTTCAAAGTAATAAATATCTAAGTTTAATTACCCTGTGCAACACTAGTATATTGGGCCGCACAGTGTCAATTCTGTTCTACAATTCAATATATCGACCATGAAAAAGTTTTAGGTTCAGCTTTTCGATATTTGAAATATCCTCAACAATGTAGTTGTTGCTGATTTTATTTTATTTATTTATTTAGTTATTTATTAATTTTTTTCCTTTGTTAAAAAAAAAAATAATAACCCTTCGTATGATTTTGATGCATTTCAAATCCATTTAGTTTTAAATGTGTAAGCAGCATTGAATAAAAGTTTATTTGTTGCGATTCTGCATCGTTAGTTTTGTTTTTTCTTGATCTGGTAACTCTAAAAAGTAGCTGGTGTATTCACCATATGTTCGCTTTTCCCGCCAATTCTGTGTTTGGCCCAAATTATATAATTTCATTATATTATTTATAAATAAACTGGAACTATGAAGTTTTTGGACCATTTTGAAGATAAATATGTTGTAAATGTTTGCAGAATTGAGCAATTATGATTGCTGTAGTTTATTTATAATAAATTGCCCATTAAGCTTTGCTGCAGATATGCATCAAGATATTTAAACGCATGTAGATCCCTTGACAAACGTTTGTTTTCTGAAATCGCTGAAATCATTAACAGCTTAGAGAGCGAAGGCAATTTCGATTTCACAGCGGAATACTGCCCAGAAGAAGATGCCACTGTTACAGATGAAGGAAGTTTGGAAGGCCAAGCCGAAGAAGAATATGATATTGAAAGCCTTAAAACTAATAAATCCGTGGTTTCTAAAGTACCAGAAAAGTACTACATTAAGAAAAATCTTTTAATGACCCGCAACAATCCAGATTGCCACCTGAAATTATGATGGAGCTTTCTCGCTTATTTAATTCTTTTTTTTTTTACCTAATCCCAACATTATTTTGGAAAAAATAAGAAAGTAACCTATCTTTATATTCCAAGTAAGCATTTGAAATTTATATAATCGGAAATTCGCCAATTTGGTAGCATAAGTCGATTGATATCGGTTAAATAAATGCCCAGAGTGGCAAAATATTGAGCTGAAAATATTCTTGTAACTGCGAACCAAGAAGTTATGCCCCAAAAAGGTTTAAAGCGATATTAACTCCAACAATAATGAAAATCAGGTGCCACCAACCCGTTTAACATACGTCCTCTTCCTAAAGATTTAAATACTAATTTTGTGAGAGCTGCAACGGAAAAGTCTTTATCTGTTGATAAGAGCGCGAAATAGTATGTAAAGATAACTTCAAATAAACCCCTCAAGTGGGGATACAAGATGTTTGTTTTAAGCGGAACGTCAAGCTTTTGTTAAAAATTTGAATTCGAGAATTCCCGAAATCAAAATTAACGTTTGTACTTCGATAACTGTTTTACTATTGCATTGTTGAATTATTTGGTGAAAGGTGAAAATTTAGCTTTGGGCACAATATGAAAAAATAGAACTCCTAAGAGCAAATTACCAGACGATAAGCTATTCAAGCATATGATGCTGTTGACATATCGGCATGTCTCGTCCATAAAATGGTTTCTTTAGCTTCTAAGTACGCCGGAAACATGTATTCAAATTGAGCGTCCTTTTGGGGTATCCCGGTACAACTCCTATATGCCTGATTTTAATAAGAAGCCACAGGCGGTAGGCCAGAGAGCGCGACACCTTGGAAACTATTGAATTCAACTGACTTTCGACTTGAGATGGTCGAAGTTTTGACTAAAATGGACACTGAAGCCAAAAAAAAAAGAGGAAATCGGTGCTCCACTCTGCGAAACGAACTCAATGCGCCCGCTTGAAAAGTATGATTAAATTGGTCAATGGCCTCGCCTGTCTGGTCAGAAAGGAGACTGCGATTTAGATTTTCTAATAACACTGGTTTTTCACAAACCGAGTGCGAAAAATATGGCGTTACATTTTTAAAAAAAATTTCATTTGAAACTTTTTAATAACAATGCGGAACAAAAAAAATAAAAAAAATCTGCGGCATTTATTTTGTTAATGGTTCTTGCAAACACTTGTATTAGACATACACAGTACGCATCTCCTTTCTTTTGATTGACTCTAGTTCTCGCGATAAACCGCTATTTAAAAAATGAAGGAGGCTTCACCACATATTTTAGCATAACTCAAGAACGGTTTGTCCGATTTGGTTAAATAAATTACCTCCAAGTTATATCTACACAATTTTTTAATTGGGACAATAGTTACGCCAATATTCACAGTTTTTCCGAAATAACCATTTTTTATGTAAAATTTAAATATTTTTTTTGTTTTAAAATTCAAAAAAAATCAAAAACATCAAAATTGCTCTTTTTTAATCTTAGGTTAAAGCAGAGTTCAGAAAAAAACACACACTGAATAAAAAACATATATGTAGACAAACATAACTTAGACCAACACACACATATTTTAATTTTCATATCAATTATGTGCGTTTCTAAATTTTCTACGGTGCCCAACACAATCATGACTGTGTTCGTTTTAATATTTCGTTATTTACACGAACATTTTTGTATCACGTACTTTTTGTTTCGATCACACATAAACCACACATATTGGAGTGTTGCTTTATTTGAAGTTCGTGTTCTGGTACGTGTACTGAAAAAAAAAACAGAACATGTAAAATAAAGAGGTTCGAGTTCAGTTATATTTTAAGTCATGTTGTGGCTCGTGTACTAAGAAAAAACAGAACATGTACGATAAACAGGTTCGAGTTCTGTTATATTTTAAGTCGTGTTCAGGCTCGTGTACTAAGAAAAAACAGAACATGTACAATAAACAGGTTCGAGTTCAGTTATATTTTAAGTCGTGTTCTGGCTCGTATACTAAGAAAAAATAGAACATGTACAATAAACAGGTTCGAGTTCAGTTATATTTTAAATTCGTGTTCTGGTTCTTGTACTACGAAAAATTGAAACATCAATTCGCGATCTGATACACCCCGATAAAAACGACAACAATTGTTTCAACCAAATTTATTAAAATTTTATTGACCCTTTTTTATGACTTACGTTGCAAATTGTTTACAATTGTCAAATATTTTAAAATTTTATTGGCCATTTTTTTGTGATTTACGTTAACATTATTTTCAATTGTTTTTATAGACTGGTTTTTATTTTAATAAAAGATGGTAATAAAATACTTAAGACACAAAAACTGCACACTGCACTTAAACCTTTCTTGCAGGTTTCAATCAGACGTGTAATTTTTTCGTTTCGCTATTAAAAGTTGCGTATTTTTCATAGCAAAACTTATTTCTGTTATTGCTTTCAATTTTTTTTAATTTTTACAAAATATCTGCAGTTTACACAATAACACAGTACACTTATAGATCACGATCTAATGAAAACTGAACCACTTTTAATGAATAAATGACGCACGCAATCGCTATTTATTGCAAAATCAATTGCGTGAAATTGTAACACTTGCAAGCAATTGTATCGTAAGTCATAAAAAAGGGACAATAAAATATGAAAATATTTTTTTGGGTTTTTTTATTGACATTCATTGTGTTTTTATGCAAAAAATCCCAAAAAATCATTGAGAAAAGGATTGTGCATTGACACTAATTGGTTCGCAAATTAAGGGTGGGTGATTGTGTTTTTTATGATGCAAAATTTGTTTGTGTCTAAAGTTATTTGTTACCAAAAAAAATGTTTGCAAAAGATCCTAACAACCAACAAGTGTGTCTTTTATGTCCCAAAATTGGGTTTTTCGTCTATGACACTAATTGGTTGCGAAAATAGGGGTGGGTAATACAAAAAAACCTAACAACCAACAAGTGTAACTTTTATGATGCTAAATAGTTTTTGTGTCTTAAGTATTTTATTATCATATTTTATTAAAATAAAAACCAGTCAATAAAAACAATTGTAAATAATTTTAACGTAAATCACAAAAAAATGGCCAATAAAATTTTAAAATATTTGACAACTGTAAACAATTTGCAACGTAAGTCATAAAAAAAGGTCAATAAAATTTTAATAAATTTGGTTGGAACAATTGTTGTCGTTTTTATCGGGGTGTATCAGATCGCGAATTGATGTTTCAATTTTTCGTAGTACAAGAACCAGAACACGAATTTAAAATATAACTGAACTCGAACCTGTTTATTGTACATGTTCTATTTTTTCTTAGTACACGAGCCAGAACACGACTTAAAATATAACTAAACTCGAACCTGTTTATTGTAGATGTTCTGTTTTTTCTTAGTACACGAGCCTGAACACGACTTAAAATATAACAGAACTCGAACCTGTTTATTGTACATGTTCTGTTTTTTCTTAGTACACGAGCCACAACACGACTTAAAATATAACTGAACTCGAACCTGTTTATTGTACATGTTCTGTTTTTTTTTTCAGTACACGTACCAGAACACGAACTTCAAATAAAGCAACACTCCAATATGTGTGGTTTATGTGTGATCGAAACACAAAGTACGTGATACAAAAATGTTCGTGTAAATAACGAAATATTAAAACGAACACAGTCATGATTGTGTTGGGCACCGTAGAAAATTTAGAAACGCACATAATTGATATGAAAATAAAGATATGTATGTGTTGGCTGCTTTTGAACAGAACATTGTGTGTTTCATGTGTGTATTTTCTGAACCTTGGGTTAAAGACATAGATATGTTGCAGATAAAACAAGCCATTTTGATAAAAAATTTCTAGATTAAACTTTGTTCAATATTACCCAAATTTACTTACAGTAATAATGAGATACCATCACTAAGTTGTAAATTAAATCAAAACTTGTTACTTGATTTTAATTAAATATGGCTTGTTTTAATTGCAACATATCTATGTTTTTAACCTGAGATTAAAAAAGAGCAATTTCGATGTTTTTAATTTTTTATGAATTTTAAAACAACAAAAATATTTAAATTTTACATCAAAAAAATGTTTTTTTCGGAAAAACTTTGTGAATATTGCCGAAACTATTGTCCCAATTAAAAAGGGGATTTTTATATTTTTTATTTGACCAAATCGGTCAAACCGATCTTGAGTTATGCTAAAATATGTGGTGAAGCCGCCTTCATTTTTTAAATAGCGGTTTATCGCGAGAACCAGAGTCAATCCACAAAAAGTGAATTAGAGACTATGGTCTTCATCAGCATATGTAGCAAAATTGACTAACAATCCCTATGCCGCAGAATTAGTGTTGCCTTGTGTAATTAATAAGTAGTGAGATCGAAAAAATCTTTACACACGTTAAATGAGCTATAAGAAAACCATTGAATAAAGAGTTTAGATTTTGTTATAATTTAATTAAAAATATTTTAAAGCTTAAAGTAGGGACAGGCTGCTAAATCAGTAAAAAATATGTGTCCACTTTGTTGGCTTAAGAAAGGAAGAAATATATAAAATTCCGGTATTCCTGCTCTATTTTTGGGCTCCAAATTTTTTACGGAGTCTCTAGTTGGAAGATTCTGGACTTTGTGTGTTGTGTTGGATTAAAATTTTCACCCCAAAAAGTCCGAACACTGAGCTAACCGGACTCTTTTTCTAACGGAGTTGTTGGGAGCTCTCTTCAATATGGTTTCTAAGCTAAGCTAAACTTAGTTCCTTTAAAATTTTGTTTTTAACTCTTTTGTCAAATAGTTCAAAGGTACGTACAAGAGCGAATTTTTGGGATGTCTATTCAATTTAGTTTAGTTAAATTAACAATTTTTAATATTGTAAGCAAATAGCTTTTATATTATAAGTATTAAAAATCCGATCATCTAACTTGGTTAACCGTTATCCCAATGGCTGGCCCTTAGTGTTTAGTCCAAAGAAGAACGAGCTTTCACACAGTTCGCAGCGAAAAAGATGAAAGATGTGTTTAAAATTTTGCCTCCCCAGATTTTGAAGTATTTACTTATATAAAATATGAATATAAATTGAAACTTTAGCCATATCTTTAGAATATAAATTTAAAATGGTTCTAAAAAAATACTTATTTTATTAAGCACTAGATGTAATTATTACAGTAATTCAGACATACGACATTTAATATTAAGTTTGTATGGGGGTGCCACGAGCATTTGTCCAATCCCGCCCATTATTTTGTCTGATTACTCACGTTAATAATAGATGACTTGAGACAAATTCGCAAAGCTCTCTCTATCATAGCAATTAATATATATGATATTAAAAATTTACTTTGTATGGGAGGTGCCACTCCCACTACAAATATTTAAAAAAAAATTCAGCCTGTATCACTTCCCACATCCGCAGTAAGACTCTGTGAAAACTTCAGGAAGATTAGATGAGTAGTTACGGCGATTACCTCCTACAAACAAACAAACAAACAAACACACATTTTCTGTTTATTATGTTAGTATAGATTTTTTTTATTTCAATGATTGCTGATATACAATGTTTTTTGTTTTTTCATTCGGTGCAAAAATTATTAGATTTTTCTGCCCCTGAGAAGAACATGGTTTTTCCAAATTAGATCTGGCAACACATAACTATTAGCCTTGAATTTTGAATATCATTTGGCAATTTTTCTTTTTAGCGATTGCTGATTTTACCCATTTTTGAATTTGAAGATTTTGTTTGGGCGATTTTTATTTTACGCGATTTTCGGTTTTGGCGATTTTTGACTTTGGCTATATATTTTCCACGACAAATCACATAGATAACTAATGTCCTTGTCAAAAGACTGTCGCTTTCGTAGAACTTCATATTTTTTATATAACAGGTGCCACGCCCACTAATCCTATCCCGCCCAATTTTTATTGGACTACCCACATTAACATCTGATGGACTCGTGCAAAATGTCGAGTCTTTTATAGTACACCAGTTATATGATATTAGATATCTACTTTGAATGGGCGGTGCTACGCCCACTGCTCCGATCACGCCCATTTTTTTGTTCGACTAATCACACAAATAACCTATGGGCTCACGCAAAGCCACAAAGCTCTCTCTTTTACAGAACACCAGATATATGATATTTAATAGTTACTTTTCATGGGGAGTGCCACGCCTATTGGTGTGAGCCAGCCAATTTTTTCCGACTACTCATACTAAAATCTGATGGGCTCGTGCAAAGTGTCAAAGTTTTCCCTTTTTTAGTACACCAGTTATATGATATCATATATTTACTTTGTATGGGCGGTGCCACGCCCACCGCTCCGTTCACGTACATTATACCTTATACCACTATGTGGTTTGGGTATAATGACTTTGTGCTGCTGTTTGTAACTACCAAAACAAGTAAGAAAATTATAGTCGGTCTAGACCGACTATACGATACCATATACCATGCGACTAGAGACCCTATCTCTCAGGCCCAACTAACTGGATATAGAAAATAAGCATAAACCAAATTTGAGTTGCATCTTTATTAATTTTTTTGGCTGCAGATATGAAAAAGTTCATATCGGATGCTATGTCTATATGGGGACTAGGCCCAAAAATGGGTTGATCCTGACTATGTTTGGTAAAGTCTCTTGTCTTTTGCAAAAATATATACAAACAAAATTTGAGAAGAATCAGTGCAATATTTTTGTTTTTTGATATATTTAAGTGAAGATCGGGAAGCAGCTCTATATGGGGCCTACGACCAAGAGGTGCCCAATAGCGATCATTTTTGGACTTCTGATTAATGGATGTAATATATACATACAAACCCAATTTGACTAAGATTTGTTTGATAAATTGGATCTTATGGCAATATTTGTTGATTTCATAGGGGTCACTTGTATGGGGCTAGGTCTGAACATAGACCGATTCTCACCAATTTCAATAGCGTTTATCCCATGGCTGATAAAAGATTAAATACCAAATTTCATCAAAGTATATTCATATTTCCGACATGCAGTTTGATTACAAACTTTATATAGACACACAGATGGACGGACGGACATCGTTAAATCGAATGAGATAGTGATTCTTATTCGATCGGTATAATTAAAGATGGGTGTAGGTCAAATATTTTTGGTTGTTACAAACAGCAGCACAAAGTCATTATACCCAAACCACATAGTGGTATAGGGTATAAATATTTGACCTAGACCCTTCTTTTATTACACCGATCGAATCAGAATCACTAACTGATTGTATTTAACGATGTCCGTCCGTCCGTCCGTCCGTCTGTGTGTCCATGTAAACTTTGTAATCAAACTGCAGGTCGCACATATGAATATATTTTAATGAAATTTGGTATATGAGCTTTTATCGGCCATATAATGAACGCTATTGAAATTGGTGAAAATCGGTCCATGTTCAGACCTAGCCCCCATACAAATGACCCCTATGAAATCGACATAAATTGCCGTAAGATCCAAATTGTCATATAGATCTTACTCAAATTGGGTTTGTATGCGTTTATTACATCCATTAATGAGTAGTCCAAAAATGATCCCTATGGGACAACTCTTAGTCATAGGTCCCATATAGAGCTGCTTCCCGATCTTCACTTAAATCTATCAAAAAACAAAAATATTGCACTGATTCTTCTCAAATTTTGTTTGTATATATTTTTGCAAAAGACAAGAGACTTTACCAAACATAGCCACGATCGGTCCATTTTTGGGCATCCGATATGAACTTTTTGTATCTGCAGCCAAAAAAAATTAATAAAAATCCCAGTCAAATTTGGTTTATGCTTATTTTCTATGTCCAGTTAGTTGGGCCTATGAGATAGGGTCCCTAAACGCATGGTATAGGGTATCATATAGTCGGTCTACACCGACTATAGTTTTCTTACTTGTTTTTTGTTCAACAAATCACATGAATAACTTATTGGCACACACAAAGTTCCAAGACTCTCACTATTACAGTACTCCAGATATACGACATTTTATGTATACTTTGTATGGCAGGTGCCACGCCTATTGGTCTGACACTATCCGATCCCGCCCATTTCCGGCGTAGCTAGTAATACTAACAATAGGTGACCTCACACAAATTTGCAAACCCCTCCCTATCATAGTACTCAATATATATAATATTAAAAATTTACTTTGTGTGGGAGGTGCCACGCCGACTAAAAATAGTAAAAAAAAAATAGAGCCTATAGCACTCCCCATATCCGCAGTAAGACTCTGTGAGAATTTCAGGAAAATCAGATGGGTAGTTACGGAGATTACCTCCTACTAACAAACAAACATTACCTCTTTATTATATTAATTAGTATAGACTACATACAGAAAAAATTAACCACCCGAATTTTGTTAAAGTTTAACAACTGAATTTTCAATTGTATCAATAAAAATTTTATAGCAACTAACAATTTTATATTGTGATAAAAATATCTACTGTTAAGACAATAGCATTGTAGTTGTCAGCAATTCATCGCAATTAGGTTGGAAATAAATTTTGCAGCCACAACGAATCAGTTTTCTGTGCGTAGCTAACCAACTTTTCAGCACATCCGTATACTAAGAATATTCTTTACTACACTTCTTTCGTTGCAATTTTTTACTGGACATTCTACTTCGTTTAGCGAAGAATGTCTCTAGCCAGTTAATCCAAACTTGTGTTTAGCTTGGCATTAATAATAACGCACTCAACAGGCTCTAAAGCAAATTATAGATGCACGCATTAAGAAACTTGAATGTCTTAACCAGATGTATGATGATGCTTTTACACAAAAGTCATAAAGTAGGCTATCGAAATTTTTTGAAAGTTCTGCGCAACCTTGAGCCATATCGTTAAAGTAACTACGTTTTCAATTGACAGCAACATACATCCACTCAAATGTAAAAAAAAACAATGTTTGTGAGCCTAATCTAAATTTTCCAACAATTGACAAATATTTCGATTTAAAAACTGTTCTAACAGATATCTAAAGATAATACCAGTTTGAGAAAAACATTCAATGCTGAACATATTTTTTTTTTTTTTTTGGTCATAAATCATTCGCGTTTATCAACAAGAGCAGAAACTTACGATCTTTATAAGACAAACCAGAACAAAAAACAACTAAAGTAATCACGTAAAACCAGAAAAGAATATATGTATGTACATTCCATTCTTGTAACTGAGTTTCTGTGGAACATTAAATTTAACAAAACTTATTTGAAACTGTTCAACAACTTCCAGTTGAAAGAAAGCAGTCAAACAAATAAAAACTAACATTCAACACCCAAAACAAACGCACGCTGTTTACACATTAGAATTTCGTAAAAGATTTGAAAAAAAAAAGAAAAAATAAAAAAACAAAATATAAAAAACACCAACAGAAAAGTGAGAAAAATAAAATAGCTACAACAACAAATATTTTTTTGTGAATGAATTAGTTGAAAAACATACATTGAGTGTAAAATTTAAAATGGCACTTGTTTGTTATATTCGCTTTATTCCGCATATGCGCCCCTAAAACTGAAATGCTAAAATTGGATTGCAACTCCCTATAATTTAAACTAAAAAAATGGTTGTCATGTGATACATTAGTAAAATGCTACAATTCAATGTGAGAATGTGCAGATTTAATTTCGTCTATGAAAGTTTCAAAGATTCATTGAGTCGTAAATTATAAGATTATACAAAAAAAAAAAAAAAAAAAAAAAAAACATAAAACCCATAAAACAAATAAACATAAAATTATTATATAATTAAAATAAAAAAACAAGAAAACACATAAAACGGAAATTGATGTTGTAAACATTTCTTTATTTTATTTAACTAAATATAATTAATTAAAAAAAGTAAGAGTCTTATATTCGGCCCTCCACCGGTATTTAAAAACAATATTATAACCAAGGTTGTTAACACTAAGAGACAAAAAAGCTAGATTTTTCATTATAATGGCAAATTTTTAAAATGATGTTTTGTTTAAAATTAACAAGATATTTAACAAAAATTTTAGGTAGTTTCGTACATTTTTTAATTGAGAGTAATTATTAAATGCAATCAGCATTAATGCCAATACACGCAATTTATTTGTTAGAAGAGAGGAAGAGTATAAATCATATTGGTTAATCTCTTAGTCTCATCGAAAAACCATTCGTTCACATGCACAAAAAACAAGCAAACAAACATGTGTTTGTATGCATCGCTGACACATATCTTTACGCACATGGTCTTTCACTATTTTTAGTTATTTTATATGAAATTTTATCGGAGTATGTTAACATTTACGTTCGTCATTCCTAGGCTCTTGGGCTTAGAAGCTCCAATTTCAATACCAATCTACCTGTATAAATTAAAGACAGTATGCTAATTAACCAAGGTAAATGTTTTATTTTGTGAATGTGCGTGATTTAAACAGACAGTCAGATAGACAGATATCGCTATAACGATTCGAGTTATTATAATAAGAATATATACCTTCTGGTCCTAGCAAATAAACGGAAACGGAATGAACCTTTGAAACGCGGTGTGGAGAGGATACAATAGATTATTCAGTGTCTAAAACCGAGTAACGGGGTTTGATTGATAAACTGGGTTATTCCCAAATATTTACTAAAAACTACAAAGAACAACTTAATTTGTCAATAAAGTATTTACACTGATTACAGTGTATTCAAAATTTAAAAGCAGTGCTTTTTTTTACTGTTAAATTTATTAACGCAATCTCTGAACCATGTTTTGTAGTTATTCAAAAACTAACTTGATTGAGAGTATTCTATCTCGGTTAACCGGTTGTTTTATTTAGATTATATTTTTTATTAATTGATAACCGGCTAAGCGATTATTTATATCATAAGATTTTTTTGGAATTAACCGGGTTTTACAATAAATGTATCGTTATTGCAAATTTAAAACAAAAAATAACTTGATTCTTTTATAGAGTATAAAAATTTGGTTCACCGGCTTACAAACTATTTTAAAAGCAAAAAACGGTTAACCCGTTATTTTTCTTATCTTTTTCTTTCTTTTGCGTGTCGGTAAACTTGTTTTTTACATACACCTTAAGTTATTTGAAATTTCAAATTTAACTTGTTAGAATATTCCATCTTGGTAACCGTTATTTTTATTATTATTTATTTTTCAAGCATTGACGAAACTGGAATTTGTGTATAACTAACCGGTTACGTTAAATAATTGTTACTTAATTTCAAATTGCAAAGAAAAACTTTATTGGTCGTCAAAGGAGTATTCAAACCCGGTTAAATTTTTTCCTTAATTTTTTTACATGATTTGTTTATTCAAAATCTAAAACCGCTTATTTCGTAAAAGATTTCTGTTGAGTATTCTCCGTTCCGAATTCCGTTGTCGATTACCGGGTTCTTTAAAAAAATCCAAAAATCAGGTAACTGGTTATTTTTATTATAAAATTTTTTTATCGCTCAACCGGTTTCTAAAAATCAAAATGCTTTCTTAAATCTTAAAAAAAAAATATCTTAGAACGTTAAAAAAATATATAATTTGTATATTTTTATATAATTTATATTTATATATAATTTCCTACAGCATCAGCGGCACCTAACTTTTCTTTTTAATAAAATTATTTAATCAAAATTGTGTACTGTTTCTTTTAACCCTTTCAGACCTGAGTTGTAAAACGATTGTTGTCATTTTTAAACCATCAATATAAAATTTCTTTTTAGCAAAGTCTACTTTTTCTTTTTTAATTCTGTTATATGTAAATCACTAAATACCGGTCAAAAAATAAAAAAAAAACAGAAAAAAAATATATAATATTAATAGGCTAGGCGATTTCTTGTGACCGATGTTTTGTTCTACCGTTTTATCCCGATTTTGGCCAAACGTATATTATTTGAAAGGTATTTCTTTTTTTGCCATTTTGCAGATTTACAGATTTTGAAATTTTTTCCTTTATTTTGAGTAAATTGCATTTCAAATTGCTACTAACACATACATAAAATTTTACATATGCTATGTGTGTTTTATTAAATTTGTTAATGAGTTTGTTAATGAGTTTGTTATCTTCATTCACAATAATAATAAACCATAAAAGTGTTGGTTTGTGAATCGGCTTAGTTTAAAAATAAAACTGTCTAGAAATTGCACTCGGATTTCGAGCGCTGGAATCTGCTAGTATTTATTAATTAAACCAGATCTCACAATCGATACAGCCAGGTCCGAAAGGGTTAAATAGTTTTTATTTTTAATTTAGAATTTCAGTTTTCAGTTATTCGAACTAAGTTTTAATCATAAAAAATACCGGCTTTTTCGAAAAAGACGATTGATGGAGTCCTCCTGTTATAATACTCGTATAATAGAAAGTTCATATTATTTTATAAATATCATTAGCAAATCGGGCTTTAGATGTACGCTAAATATATCTATCTAAAATCCCTTAATTAAACAGATCGACTCAGACTCATTTTAGGACATGCTCGCTATTAGAGTTATTGCAAATTGGTACAGAGACAAAAGTAGCCCCAAACAAATGTCCCCTGGATGAAGGGATACGGGGTTTAAATCACTCCGTGACTGGGCGTGACTATGCGTGACTATATTTAAGTTAATATTTGGTGACAACAAGTCAGTGGAACAAGTTTATTCGTGAATATGTCAAAGTTAATCCATTTTCACGGCAAGTCTATTGACCAAGTTTCAGATCGGTCGGATAATGGGAAATGGGTTTTAAAGCATTCCGTGACTGTGCGTGACTATATGTGACTGTGCGTGACTACCGCAACATTAATCTTTAGTCACAAGCAGACTATGGGCTAAGTTTCAGATCAATTGGATGAGGGGAATGGGGCTGCCCCATGGCAGACCGACAGACAGACAGACAGAGCGTATGAGTTAAAATAGTTTAAAAATTTAATCAGATATAAACTTTTTCATATCTGAGCGCCACCAAAATTTGTTTTATGATTATTTTCTTTATAAAGTTATTACCTAGGCAAAGTTGGATCCAAGAACCAGTATAGGATATTGTATTGTCGGCCTAGACGGACAAGCACTAAGAAGCACTTTTTACTATACAGAATCATTTTCTAAGTCGATTTGGCGATGTCTGTCCATCCACCTGTCTGATATATAAGCTTGTATCGCCTATAGACAGAACACTATTGATATTGTTAAAAATCGGTGCATGTTCAAACCCACAACTTATTCCTATGAGATCAGCTTAAATTGACCTTAACTTCCAATTATAAAAAATATCATATTTCGTTTGTGTATATTTCTTGCACTTATCGATTAATACTCCAAAAATAAGACTTCTCTCAAATCTATTAAAAAAAAAACAAGTAAGAAAATTATAGTCGGTCTAGACCGACTATATGATACCCTACACCATGCATTTAGAGACCCTATCTCATGGGTCCAACTAACCGGACATAAAAAATAAGCATAAACCAAATTTGAGTCGGATTTTTATTAATTTTTTTGGCTGCAGATATGAAAAAGTTCATATCGGATGCTATATCTATATGGGGACTGGGCCCATAAATGGACCGATCCTGACCATGTTTGGTAAGGTCTCTTGTATTTTGCAAAAATATATACAAACAAGATTTGAGAAGAATCAATGCAATATTTTTGTTTTTTGATAGATTTAAGTGAAGATCGGGAAGCAGCTCTATATGGGGCCTATGAGTAAGAGTTGTCCCATATTGATCATTTTTGGACTACTGATTAATGGATGTAATAAACACATACAAACCCAATTTAAATAAGATTTATATGATAATTTGGATCTTATGGCAATTAAAGTCGATTTCATAGGGGTCATTTGTATGGGGGCTAGGCCTGAACATGGACCGATTCTCACCAATTTCAATAGCGTTCATCCTATGGTGGTTGAAAGCTTATATACCAAATATCATCAAAATATATTCATATTTGCGACCTGCAGTTTGATTACAAGCTTTACATGGACACACAGACGGACGGACGGACGGACATAGTTAAATCGAATCAGATAGTGATTCTGATTCGATCGGTATAATAAAAGATGGGTCTAGGTCAAATATTTTTGGTAGTTACACACAGCAGCACAAAGTCATTATACCCAAACCACATAGTGGTATAGGGTATAAATAGCGTCCGACATTAACTTATAGCAGTCATCAAAATTGCGGTATGCTTATTTTATGTATCCAACTAGTTGCAGCTAATACCCTGTTTCCAAACTTGTACAATAGGATTTCGTATAGTCGGCATATAGTTTTCTTACTTGTTCCTTTATTTTTGGCAAGGTTCAGAAAATACACACATCAAGCACACAATGTTCTGTTCTAAAACAACCAACACATATTTTTAATTTCATGTCAGTTATGTGTGTTTCTAAATTTTGTACTTTGTCAAACACAATCGTGAGTGTGTTTCGTTTTAATACTTGATTGTGAACACGAACATGTTTCTATCACGTATTGTTTTATTCGAACACATATAAACCACCCAGTTTCAAGTATAGCTATATTTTAAGATCGTGTTCTAAAAAAAGCAGAATATGGACAATACACATATTCGAGTGTAGCTTTATTATAAGTTCGTGTTCTGGCACGTGTACTGCGTAAAACAGAACATGAACAATAAACAGTTTCGAGTTCAGTGAATAACAACAATTTAATTTTAACCACACAGATAAAATTTTATATTTTTATATTTTCGTTTTTTTTTAGTTTTTTTTTATTATTTTTTTTTTATTTTTATTGTTATCTTTTTATTTTTATTTTTTTATACCTGCTAATGAATCATTTTAGATTTTTTATATAAATTTGGTTGAAACAATTATCGTCGTTTTTATCGGGGTGTATCGGATTTTTCCAATCGCGAGGGGATAATGTTTTAATTTTTAGATGTACGTGATCCAGAACACGAACTGAAATTAAAGTTACACTCGACTTGTGTATTGTTCATGTTCTGTTTTTTTTTTTTTTTTGAGAACACGAACAGAACATGATCTTAAAATATAGCTACACTCGAATCTATGTGGTTTATGTGTGTTCGAATAAAACAATACGTGATAGAAACATGTTCGTGTTCACAATCAAGTATTAAAACGAAACACATTCATGATTATGTTAGGCAATGTACAAAATTTAGAAACACACATAATTATTAAGAGAATAAAAATATGTGTTTGTTGGTCTGAGCTGTGTTTGTTTACATATATGTACAAGTTTTTTATTCAGTGTGTGTTTTTTTTTCTGAACTCTGATTTTTGGGCATTCTGGTTTATTTTATTTTTTTTCGTATTTTCTAATGCCTCAAAAAGTGTTCGTTATGATTTACAAGGCTTTAATGTATAACAAAAATTTCCATCAGCGGTTTTCGAAATTTTGATGTGATGAAAGAATAAATATTAAAAAAGAAAAAATTTTGGCAAAATATTTTGTTTCGCTTCAACTAAAATAAGTGGCGAATATGAACCGATAAGTTTGGCATAAAAAAATAATTTTCGTAAAAACAACATAAAGCGCATATTCAAATAAATCCATGCACATAAATGCCGCCCTATAGTTTTTTTTTTTATTTGTTAAAAGCAAAACAAACACTAAGCCATAACACAAAAATTGGAGAGCAAAAAAAGCAGCAAGTATTTGAGTTAAAACGAAAAGAAAAAAATAACTTCAAGTTAGAAAAAGCAAAATAAACTGCAGCATTTTTAATTTCGAATGTGTAATTCTTGCTTACAAAAAAATTGTGTTAAAAATTTTATATTTCCAACACGTTCGGTTACTTCTTATAAATTAAAATTCTTTCTTCTTTTGTAAATAAGGTTTTCAATACCTTCTTTATAATCTATATACTTTTTTAGAAACTATCAGCAATAATTAGCTTAAAGACATTTCTTGGCGAAGTGCTTGCTGAATGCTTAAAGAAATGTAAATAAACATTTAGTTGGTTTATTCAAAGTAAAACCACTAATTGAGTTAAATCTGTTGACCGTATAAACTAGCTAACTAATTATTTACAAACTACTCACAAAAAATATATATAAGAAAAACAAATATACATTTGTGGTTTCATATTAGAGATGATCATGAAGAAATACATGGCTTAAAAAGCAAAACCATAACCTCAACAACAAAATATGAAGTGTAAATCTGTGAGGTACAAATAAATAAAAGCCTCTTATTTTATCTCATTTAAAAACTATGATTTTTTTTTTTAAATATTAACAAAAAGAAAATTTTTGTCTTGTTGAAAGAAATTAAAAGAGAGAGTGTTTAGTTCAAGTCCACGCCAACTATTAAGTATTTGTTCTGTTTGCGAATGTGTTAATTAAAATGAAGTGCATTTATTTTGGTCTGCTGTGAAAATAAAAGTGAAATTTTTTTGTTTTGGTTACTTTGTTAAAGGTGAGCTGTAATATTTTTTAAAGTGTCTATAAAATAAATTTCAATAATAATTGCTTCAACATTTCGGTATGTAATTAAATTAACTAAAGCTGAACTCTGAAGTGAAGAGATATACATATCTGTACAAGTGAAGGCCCCTTCCTTATACATAAAAACTTAAAATATAATGTGATAATATAGGAACCAGGTATAAAAATTATGTTCATAAAAAAATTTTTTTTATACAAAGAAAATTTTTAATAATTTGGCTTAATTCAGATAAAGTTTCAGATCGAAATTTAAATGTTATTCGTCACGTGTTTTAAAGTTTTGGATTATCCAAACCAGCAGAAGGTCGTGTACAAAATTCAGCAGAAAATTGACAACCGCCAGTCGATGCCCGTCAATGTTTCAGCGTTAAGATCAGGGGGCTAATCGATATCGATTAAAATCAATAGAAATTCCATATTATGGTTGGTTATTATGTGGGGACAAACGTCAGACCTCGTTTCACTTTTACTCTTAACTAGAGTAAAATTATTCTTAGTATTTTATTTTGGAAAATAAAAAAATAATTTCGATCGAAAAATCTCGATAACGAATGCGACGATAAACCTCAGGACTGGTTAAACAGTGATGTTATCAGTTTAAACTTGGAAGAGAAAGAAGAAGTGCCATGTCCGTCAGGATCACATGGGAGTCCATCAGATGTTAATAATTGAAAAAAAAAAATGAAGGGTATCTAAACTTGTTCAATACAAGTGTTAAATAACATATAGGGCACCCTGTATTTCAACAGGGTATTTTAACTAATATACTCTCTAAGCCTCTTTTCTTCTCTACAATTTCGTCACACACTTCTAAAAAATCAGAATATTAAGATCTGATGTTTGGTTCAAAAAATTCATATATTTTCTCATTGTTGCACACTGGGTGAAACGGTCACTCTAACATCACTTAATTCAAAGTTGAAATGTGAAAATTGTTTATGCTATTTTTAACAACTAATATCCCACTAAGTTTATCGATAACTTTCGCACAGCTGCACAGAGGGATTTCGCTGGCAAAAAGTCAGTTTTTCAAGTGCAAAATATCAAAAATGTAATGATGTAGTTTTGTAGAGAATTGTGTAATTAAAAGAAATTCATTATAATCTTATTTTCTAGTAATTCCTTTTTGTCCAAAATAACGCGGCAAAGTCACCTAAACGAAATTCTGCAGTAACTGCCTCACATTTTCATGCGTTTCAATGGTCCGGGTAGATAAATTCTTTTTGTTAGATCTATTTGATTTAAGTATATTTAAATAAAGAGGTATCTCAACATTAATTTTGAAGAAAAAAATAACTGTATAACAATAATAGTTTAAAAAATACTCGGGTTTTTACGATGGCACTCAAAAATTCAGTGTTTTTAGTTTTTCTCAGACAAAAAAAGTGAGCTTTATCGACCTTTGAATTCTGGTTGGAAAAAAATAAAATATGGGAGTGTATTCTTTTGATTTAATAAATAAAATTCGTATAATGGTGTATACTATTGAAAAATTTTATAAAAAAAAGTCACACGAAATTTTATTTCAGTAATTCGAAGATACCCATGTGTTTTAAGAACCTGAAGAAGCTCGAAATAAGGACTACAGAAGGCATAGACTAATGTTCTACAGAAAGTGCAACAGAGTCGCAACAAATTTTGAAGTTTTCCATCGCCTTCTTGTATCGTTAGATTCTTACATAAGACGTCAATATCACGAACATGTTTTGGAACTAGATGATGGCGTTAAAGAAATGATAGAAGATGAATAACAGTCTATATTTGCATACACGTAGAAATATTTATCAGTCATTATATCGTTTATCTCGTTTCAGCTAGGGTTTTTCATGGAAAAATATTGTTAGTTATAGCCTTTTGTTTCTGTTTGTTTCAAAAACAAAATTTTTAAATAAAGAACTTTTTTTGCGTTATATGGGCGGTGGGGGTAGCATATTCCAAGTTACAAGACTTTTAATGAAGAAACAAATCTTCGGGTCCAAATATTCATTTTCGGTTATATGGGCTGTGGGGGATGGGCGTGGCCGATCTCCATGAAACTCTGCTGATACCTCAACTTCATAACTGATGACTTGTGCCAAGTTTCATAAATTTTGGTAAAACAAGTAAGAGTGTTAAATTCGGCTGTGCCGAATCTTTGAAACCCTCCACCTCGGTTTGAGTCTTGTTAATAAATGTAAATGAAAAAGTAAACAATTTGTTAAACTTAATACCAAATTATTTCAGCAAATACTTTGGGTTGGTTTTCGTCTTTTATATTTCGGATTTTTTTCGGTGTTTGCATTTTGGTCATCGTGGTTGCTGATCGGCATGCATTTAGGTTATATACCTATGTATATGCATGCGTTTCCGGTTATATGACATAACTTCTCGTTTAATTTAGTTTTTGCTAATTAAATAGCTCGCCCTAACCTCCATTGCAAAGGTAATGGTTGTGTAGGGTGGCTATATGCATTAAATCGTGCTAATTGGAGATGGCTGTATAGTTTCTTTTAACTGGGCAGATATTTCTTCATTGCGGCCATATAGGTCGGATGGAGTAACAATATAATAACCAAAAAAAATTCTCTCAATTTTTTTTTATTAAAAATTGCCATATTTGGAAAACATAGAGAATAAATTTATAATAATAAATGTTCAAATTAGGGATGCCAAACGCAAAAAAACCAAATGTCCCAAACATTTTAAATAAAATAATTTGTTCTCTTTATTTTCTGAAAAACTTCAAATTTTCATCCAAAAAAAATTGTGAAAATTTATATATAAATAACATTCTCATTAAATTGCGTTTATTTATGTAACAGTTTTTATGTTCGCAATTCTTAAATATCATTTGACGTTTTCTAAAAAATTCATTGAATTTAAATTAATGTTTTCTGTAGTGTGATTCTGTAACTTTCAACGATCCGACAATCGCAAAATATATCGACAGCTATTGTTGTTTGCACTAAGGATTAAGTGATTCACTAAGTACATACATCTTAACGACAGTCGACAAATCTATTTTTCTATTTATTTAAATTGTAAACGAGTGGCATGTCTGTCAAAATAAGCGAAAAACACAAAGAAGAATTAAAAAAAAACAAATTACTTCGTGTTTGAAAGGATGATTTTATCTTTATGTTTAATATCTTTATTTTGTTTAATAATATTTATGTTTATTTATTTGAAAATGAAATAATGAATTGAATATGCTATTTAATTTTTTTATTTATATAAAAAAGTTTTTTAATAGAAGCAAAATATTTTCACTATTTTATGATTTTTATTTATGTATGACGACATTTCAACCTAAAAATTCAAGTCTTTATCGATTGAATAAACAACACAAAAATGGTTGTCGTTTAGATAACAACAACAGCTGACTTTAACAATAGCGAATAAATATCGTTTAAAAATTTTACTGATAATTCGATTCGACTATCGTTAAAAGAAGTTACTGAATTGCGGTACTGAAAAGCTATTAATTTCTGCTGAATGTCAATATTTTTTTTAAATGTAAAAATTTTTTAAATGTAAACATAGGTATTTGGTGTTTTCTTTTTGGAATTTCAATTTGTGTTTAACGAATAAAATTTATGTATTAAAGATGCAATTGATGTCTTCAAAATTTTAAAATTATAATTTCCGACGTTTTGATATGATTTTCTGAAATTCAATTAATTGTAATTTATAATTGGAAATTTTTAATTCCAGTTTTTAGAATTGATATTTTTTTAAATTTGAATGGAAAATTTAAAAAGTGCAATTTTGTATTTATGTGAATAATAATGCTTTAGTAATTATAAACAATTTTTAAAAATTAGATGTAATCGCAATCAGATATTTTGTAGGTAAAGCAGAATAATAATTCTATATAACTATGTAGAACTGTTTTGAAAGCAAAAAACTCATTGATGAACTCGGTAACTCTATTTTGTAAAGACAACAAAAAGTTAATATGCCAAACTTATGTTCATATTTGTAAAAGAATAATGAAAAAACGTATGAAATATCTATCTGAAAATATTGACATTCATGTTAAAATAGAAATAACTATTGCAAACCTAATTAGAACAAACAAAAATTGTGGCGCCATCTACTGTGGCATAGTCAAAATATTGCAGAATTTTATTTAAATAAAATAATATACCGATTTATTTCTAACATGCAGTTATTATGGATATACATATATAGAATATATGTATATTATTTGTATTATTTAATATGTGTATGTATGTATGTACATATATGTAAATATTACACAAAAAAATACAACATCAAACGTTATTTTTGTGTTTTTCTCTTTAAATAAATTAATACATAAACATTTTTTTTTGCTAAATTTACATTGTTTTCTTTTTATTAACAACTAGGTATTTTAGCATTATTTGCTTTAGATGCTGGTGAATTTGTACTCCCTTTATATTAACTCGTAGTGTCTGCTTGTCGAAACAATTTTGGATCGATTTGAACCCCTTTCCCGTAACCCAATCGTTCTGAAACTTTGCGGGCAGGCTCGTGGTAATAACAGAAATGATCCAATGGAAACTTTTAAATTTTTCTACCAGAGTTGATAAAAAAATGTACAGAGGGTTAGTTTTTATTATATTATTACCACAACGACCACAAAAACAACAAGTCCAGCTATGACAACAATATAACATTTAGAATAACAACAAGAACACTATAGAAACATCATATTTTTCATTTTTTTTAATTTTTCAGAGATTTCCCTGGACCTGTTTTACCGATTTTAATAATTTTTGAAATAGAAATCTTCCCATGAATTTGTTGAATCATTCTCACTAAAAATGATCACCTTAGCTATCCTATTGAGGGCGTGATCGTGACAAGAACAACATAGAAAATTATATTTTTCAAGACTTTTTTTAGTTCTTCATTCAAATCTCGGGCCCTAACCGACCGCTTTGGACGAATTTAAACAGCAAACTTTTCAGGATGTTAATGAATCATTTTTTATGTCAGCGAGCACCCTAGCTGCCCGATTGATGCCGCCATCGTGATTTCCACAGACGGACAGACGGACAGTCGGACAGACGGACATCACTATATCAACTCCGGTTGTTATAAGGATCACAAATATATATATTTTATGGGGTCCAAATTTTTTTTTCTAATTATTACAAACGGAATGACAAACTTATATATTCCCTCTGCACACTGGAGTGGAGGGTATAAAAAAAATAAAAGTTCTGGCTATATGGGCGGGAGCGATGGGCATGGTCAATTTTGATGAAACTCTAAATTTTGAAATTATTCTTTCTAAGAATTAATAAGCACGAAAAATCCACATATAATGTGTGCAATCAGTCCTAATATGTATATGAGTATTTTAATATGCTCGACCAAGCCTGTCAAGTGCCGGAAACCAAACCGCCCCCCGCTCCCAAAAAAATAATAATAAAATTTTCCCGCCATTTCACATAGTGCAGTACGAGCTTTATAAACAATAAAAGTATTTTCACATATTCCAAGAAAAGTGAATCTTATTTAAATTTGAGGTATGTTTTACAGAAAAAGTATTTTTGTGGCTTGTGTTTTACATATCGTTGTCACAAAATCAGTAGAAAATAGCCTTCGATGTGCTCTCCGTTGAATGGCATTTAGTGAGCTTTTGTAAAGCAGATCTTTTGTTGTCCAAAAGTGTGCGGTCCAAATTTTATTTATTTTTAAAGTAAAATGGTCACAATATTCTGTCTCTTTTTGCGACTCCCGTTTTATGCCATTTTGTCAGTTTCAAAACGAGAACTTTTTTTTTTTAATATAATACAATTAAGCTGTTCAATTTAAAAGATTCTTGGTAGTAGAATACCACATATTTAGTAACATAATTGATAAAAATTAATAAGTAGAAAAATGGAAAGATTGCATTAGGAGGTTATCATATTTTGAAAAAAAAGGAACAAGAATGGTTAAACTGAGAACTTGAGAAAATTGCTCGGACAACTTCTACACAAGTTGGACGACCTGTTTGGTTCTTCATTAATAAATTAATTTTTTTTTTGTATCGAACTAATTCTGGCAACTCATAAAAGTCTTTACAGGGCTAGCAAAAGAAAGCATTCAAATAATTTTAATGTTGGATACAAAATTAAAAGAATAATTGAATATTACAGCCTACTTCCCGTAAAATATACTCCAGGAGAAGACTTGGCACTTTATATTGATGGAGGTTTCACGAAACACTCGTAAAATCTATGTAGGCTGGAGTCAAAGCTTGAAGTGCAAACATTTACCCAAGTTTTGACGTTTTGAGATCAGCTATAAATAATGTTGTGCTTCCAATTGGCAGAATATCAGAAGAAGCACTGGAGGCTAGTAATAAAGACGCTTGCAACCCATACGTAAAACTTCTCGACTGCATACAATGGAGGAGCTGCTGCACGCAACTATGATCTCCTCAGATCTCGTTATATCAGACCATATATCATAATATGATACATCATCTCCAGACGAATTCATTCATATATACTGTTTTTCAAATGTTTACGAATTCATTCGATATGGGATTATTTTTATTTTTCTATATATGAAATCCGCGATTTTTTGGCCTAACAATAAGCCATTAGAAGCTTTTTTACTAATCCTCAAAATTTGTTACTGTTAGTTCAAGCATTTTCTCAGCAGGCGTCTCTTTCAGCCTCCCCTTCTAAACGGAGTATGTAAAAAATCCAACTGAATTTTTCAAACCACAACGAAAGGTGGAACCTAATATTAAGAAAAATATAAGTAAGAAGAAGAAAAAACAAAACGGAATTGAGTTTCTTCTTCTTCTTCTTAGTGAAGTAAAAATAGGCCTTCTTTTAGTAAAGTCAGAAAATTCCTAAACAATTTTTGTATTTAGTAATCCCGAATTTACAGACAAGCTTTTAAGCGCCACAAAAAAAAAAAACGAACGATTTACAAAAAAAAATAGGTTTCGTTAACTAAAAAAATAACATAACACAAAGGAATGAGTAAGAAAAGAAGAGCCCTCTAGGTGTCAACTTCAAAATAAGACTTAGGGTAACCATCCAATATTTAAAAATACATTACTTCCTATTACCTTCCTATTACTTCGGGTGACCCTGTACTGTTGAACAGTATTTTTCAAGAAAAGGAATATGTAAACTCGTCTAACGGAATTTCGAGATTTTTATCAAAAGTCTCAGTTCTTATGTACATCATTGTTCTAACAATCTCAGATTCGGCTCCCTGTATAAGTTACATATTTTTTTGACTAGCTGTTCTCCAAAGTTCGATATTATAAGTCTGCGAGTATATGTGTTTCGATGAGCTTTCGTAAAAGATGTATAAACAGCACACTAATTACCCAGCAAATCGCAAGCTTAAAGATTCTTTTTAGGCCTCTTGACTTTGTCGATGCCAAATAAGACGTCTTGTAATGATAAGTCAAATTGTAAAAGATGTTTCCAATCGTAAACTTGTAGGTGGTCAGGGTTTCTATTAAGCTCATATACTTCTAATCTCAAGTCCATCAGCCACTTTTTCAAATTTCAGTTGTGCTGACCGCCAAACCGATCATAGACTACCCTAAGCAATGAGTATACAAGAAGTATACTAAATCCAATCGTACTGCGTTAGGTCCATAATGGACATAAACATATTCACAAGCCAAAATTTTGCAAGTTTTTTTTTTGCTATAAAATATGCTATCGTTATTATTGGATGTGATTGTCATAAAGGTTTGTCAAAATATTAATTTTGCGTGATTAGTGCAGTAAAGTATGTAATGACAGAAGTCGTAACCTCGTTTCTGTCAACACTACACAATATCCTTTTACTGTTGTATTTAATTTTACCACGAGAATTGTGGACTTATTTTGTTATTTTACATTTATTTGAATTATAATTTTTGTATTATCGAAGGAAAACGTGGAGTAATAAGGACACACTAGTTATTGTCCTACGCAGGTTAAAGAAATATGAATGAGAGAGTACGGGAATATGAGAAAAACAAATGAGAGAAATTCCCTACTCTCTTTCCAATATTCCATTGACTTTCTATCTGTCGACTATAAAAAGAGTGACAACAGATCACTGCGACTTTAACCAGGATCAGTGTGTCGTTCAAGATCACTGCAACTTTAACCAGGATCAGTGTGTCGTTCCAGATCACTGCAACTTTAACTACGATCAGTGTGTCGTGCCAGATCACTGCAACTTTAACCAGGATCAGTGTGTCGTTCCAGATCACTGCAACTTTAACCAGGATCAGTGTGTCGTTCAAGATCACTGCAACTTTAACCAGGATCAGTGTGTCGTTCCAGATCACTGCAACTTTAACTACGATCAGTGTGTCGTGCCAGATCACTGCAACTTTAACCAGGATCAGTGTGTCGTTCCAGATCACTGCAACTTTAACCAGGATCAGTGTGTCGTTCAAGATCACTGCAACTTTAACCAGGATCAGTGTGTCGTTCCAGATCACTGCAACTTTAACTACGATCAGTGTGTCGTGCCAGATCACTGCAACTTTAACCAGGATCAGTGTGTCGTTCCAGATCACTGCAACTTTAACCAGGATCAGTGTGTCGTTCCAGATCACTGCAACTTTAACCAGGATCAGTGTGTCGTTCCAAATCACTGCAACTTTAACCAGGATCAGTGTGTCGTTCCAAATCACTGCAACTTTAACCAGGATCAGTGTGTCATTCTAGATCACTGCAACTTTAACCAGGATCAGTGTGTCGTTCCAGGTCACTGCAACTTTAACCAGGATCAGTGTGTCGTTCCAGATCACTGCAACTTTAACCAGGATCAGTGTGTCGTTCTAGATCACTGCAACTTTAACCAGGATCAGTGTGTCGTTCCAGATCACTGCAACTTTAACCAAGATCAGTGTGTCGTCCCAGACCACTGCAGCTTTAACTAAGACTAGTGTGTCGTCCTAGATCACCACAACTCTAACCGGGCCAGCGGGCCATCAGCAGTAGCCCATACCACACGGAGATCTATTCCGCTCTGTAGTGTATACTTGCAATAAACGATTTTATAACGTCAGAACTCGTCTTTTACTCTCGGTCAAAGAAAGAAATTTCTGTGACGATCCCTAATGCCGCGAGCTTACCCCAGCAACCGGAGAAAACTCGTCGTTACAAGCGTTGGAAACCAAAATGAAAAGACAGTTTGACATCTGAAAGTTTAGGGTTAGTAGGAATGGAGCATTACACAATAGAAAAATACATTTTCATTGTTAAAAATATTTCAAAAATAATGTAAGTTGGCGAAAATTAAAAAAAAAAAATTATGGTCGGAATATTGATTGCAAGTTTCCAAAAGACCTCTGCAGCGTCTACTCACCAAATTGATACAAGAACTGAAGCCAAATGACCACGTCCAGCGTAGAGAGTTCGTTGAAGAGATTATTAAATATCCAAAAATGGATGGCATTTTTTCGAACAACATCGACCAAAGCGGTGAAGCACATTTTCACCTTGATGACTTCGTTCATTGTCAAAATTGACACATTTCGGGAGAACCCACATGAGTTTGTCTGAAAACACATGCATCCACAACATGTTTGGTGCAGTTTTTGGGTTCAAGGCACTATTGGACTATACTTCTTAGAAATGAGGCTGGCCAAGCAGTGACCGTTACTGGAGCTTGATATCACGAAATGATGTTGGTTGATATTGATATGGACGACATGTGGTTGCAATGATTCAATTAACCCTAGTCGTGTACTCTTTCATTTCTGTGATCAGAATTGACCTCCCTAGATCGTGTGATTAAAATCATTGAATTTCTTTTTATGGAATCATTGAAGTCAACAATCCTACAACCGCAAGTGCATTGAAGGAGGAATTTCAACGCAGCATCAACGAAATTCAGCCACATTTATGCAAATCTTTTCTGATATATTTAAATGAATATCGGGAAGCAGCTTTATATGGGTGACTATATATGGCCTTAGTTTTTGGACTACTAACATATGTGTGTAATAAATACACATAAACCGAGATCCATATGATGATCTCGATCTTATGTTAATATAGAAGGGGCTATTTGTATGGGTCTACGTTTGAAAGCACCAATTTTCACCAACAAAAGCTTATATACAAAATTTCTTAAAAAAATATAAAAGTATATGCGACCTATAGTTTGATTGTAAAGTTTACATGAACAGACGGCCATCGCTAAATCGAATAGGTTAAATGTTTGTGGTAGTTTTAAACAGCAGCACATGAGTAAAATATATCAACTATAAAAATTTATAAATCTATAATATTAATAGGCTAGGCGATTTTTTGTTACCGATCTAAGTTTCACAGTTTTACCCCGATTGTGACAAAAAATTTATCATTTGAAAGATATTTTTTTTAGCTGTTACCCAGATTTACAGATTTTCATCGTCTGGAATATTTTTTAGGAGTTATGACTGTTTAAAGTTGCTACTAACACATACATAAAATTATACATTAAATTTGTTAATGTGTTTGTGTTAATGGGTTGAATTTGTTTTCTTCATTTAAAATGCGTTGAATTTTGAAGCATACCTTTAGGGTCTTTATTGAATGATAAAATAAAGTTTCCTAGAACTTGCGCTCGAATTTCGAGTGCTGGAATCTGCTAGTATTAATAATTATATTGTTTAGAAGAATATTTTTGAGAAGCTAGAGATCGGTACATATTGGCATTTGGCATGCTATAATATAATTATTCGTATTAAGTTACTTTGTTTAATTTTTATAATTCCTCTCAAAGGTTGGACAGAGTGGTACAGTTTACAAAAAACCAGACAAGAAATTAATGAAATTAAATTACTTTTTTCTTTACTGTAATCATAAATTCTTGATGAAAATAAAAAAACATACATATATGTATACGTGTACATATTTTAACGTCACAATGCGCTCTAATAATTAAAATCATACTGAAGCAACAACCCTCACCATATAAAAATGTATGTATTTGCGTTATCTTATATAATTATTCAACATATAGAACAAACTAATTATAGAAAACCAAGTTAAAACAAAATAAACAACTTTGTCAAGACAATGTTAGACTCACAATATATTTTAACTAAAACTGTTGATTTTTGTAGAAAATTCTAAAAATATGAATTTGTTCTGCGTACGTACTTATGTACGTATATATTTTAATGTGAAATTATTAACAATTTCCTTTTCATTACAATCGTTAAGACGAATTCTCAGAATCTTGTTTGAGAATTTCGATACGAAAGGCTAAAATGATACGTTCAATTCTCGGCCCCGTTCTAGAAATCTTTAATTCCATCATATATAGAATTAAAAATTTGACATTTAATATTTTAATCTTTTTTCTGTGCCAAATAACCTATTTACAATGTCAGTCATTTTATTTGAATTATATGCTATCATTATCTATATATTAATACGTGAAGGTAAATTTTTAGTTCCCTTTTCAAGCAATATACGGGTACGGAGGAGTGTGAAAATTGGCATAGTTGTAGTTCATATGGAGGAAAAGCTGAGAGTGAATAAATTTATGTTTAACCTGTCTTAAAAATATATTAAATTAAATTAAATAAAATAAAATATTTAGAATAATTCGTTACACCCTCTTAAAGCGAATGATTTAAATTATAAATCAGACGCTCTGTGCTGAATTGTGAATTGCTAAAATTGATTAACATAAGGTATGGCTCATTTAAATATTCTTAATTTATATATATATATATAGATTAAAAAACCTTGAAAGACAAAAATTTAATGAAAAAATAATATTTCCTAGCACTTGCACTCGAGTTTCGAGTGCTGGGCTATACTAGTGAATTCTAAATCGATATAAAAAAAAATCGTATGATAGAAAATGAAACCACAATAGATTTTGTTTTGGCGGAAAACCATTTGTCTACCATCTGTAGATTTACAAATTATATTTTGTAATCCTACAACTCGCTTTATAGATCCAAATTTTAATAATTTTTAAATTGAATCTGTGAATTTCAAAATCATATTTTTTGGGCTTGGCAATTGTAATAAACGCAATATTGCTTGTTAAAAAATCTCTAACATGAAACTAAATTAGTTTAACCATAACTATCTATATCTGTTAGTTGTTTTTATTTATTTTTGCCTTATTGAGGGAAAGTTATGGAATTTGCATAGTTTCTATAAGTATATTTAAAAAAATCTCCTTATTAAAGTATACATACATACATTTGTAGTCAATTATGTTAGTATGTGAATATATACTTGCAGAGCCCACCACTCGAAGTTCGAGTACAAATTGGGGGAAATTTAATTTTTGTATTTAATTTTATTTTCCAATGTTTTTTTTTATCTAAGTATATACATATATATAAAATTTATGAACATTTAAATCAAATTCATTAAATTTCATTATAAATATTTGTTGAACTGAACACAGAAGATATATAAATGGGTTTGTTATTTAATAATTTTATAAGACCCTCAAGGTATGCTAATCAATTTTAGTCAATCCATAAATACACACAGCATTGTATAGTATTTTATTTGAAGCTTAAATATGTGTTTGAAATAATTATTGCTCCATAAAAGTGTACCAGAGTTTACACATCTGTAAAGATATTGTACATCTACAAAGAAATACCTTTGAAATGGTATATTTTTTGTTAAAATCTGTTGAAAACTATTGGCGCAGAAGGGGTCATTAGAAATCGCCTTGGTTATTAATATTATAGGTTTATACCCTATACCCCTACGTGGTTAAGCTATAATGATTTTGTGCTGATGTTTGTAACTACCAAAATTATTTGATATAGACCCATTTTTTACCGATCGACTCAGAATCGCTTTCTTAGTCGATCTAGCAATGTCTGTCCGTCTGTCAGTCTATCAATCTGTGTGTCTATGTAAACTTTAAAGGTGTAAACATCTATACGCGCAGTGGGGTAAATTTCTAATACATAATACAATCACAAAAACAGCATAACATGTGATTCGTAAGACAAAATCGGTTTGACTTATGATTGTATTGGTGAAAAAATTATGTAATAACTTGTTTGAAAATGAAGAATGAAAAATAAAAAAAATTGAAAATTAAAAATTAAAAATAAAAAATGAAAAATTAAAAAAGATAAATAAAAAATTAAAAATAAAAATGACAAATAAGAAATGAAAAATTAAAAATGAAAAACAAAAAATTAAAAATAAAAATGAAAATGAAAAACGAGAAACGAAAAATGAAAAATAAAAAATTAAAAATGAAGAATAAAAATTCAAAAATAAAAAAATTAAAAATAAAAAATTAAATAAAATAACGAAAAGTAAAAAGAGAAAAATGGAAAATAAAAAATAAAAAATGAAAAACTAAACATAAAAAATTAAAAATAAAAAATGAAAAATGAAAAATAAAAAATGAAAAATCAAAAACGAAAAATAAAAAATGAAAAATTAGAAATGAAGAATGAAAAATAAAAAATGAAAAATAAAAAATGAAAAATAAAAAATGAAAAATGAAAAATGAAAATAAAAATAAAAAATAAAAATAAAGAAATGGAAAATGAAAAATAGAAAATGAGAAATGAAGAAAAAGTAAAAAATTTAACATAAATGAAAAATATAAAAATGGAAAATGAAAAATGAAAAATGAAAAATAAAAAATTAAAAATTAAAACCTAAAAAAGAAAAATAAAAAATGAAAAATGAAAAAATAAAAATGAAAACAAAAATAACAAAATGAGAAAACAAAAAAATTAAAAATAAAAATGAAAGACGAGAAACGAAAAATGAAAAATAAAAAATTAAAAATGAAGAATGAAAATTAAAAAATAAAAAAATTAAAAATAAAAAATGAAAAATGAAAAATAATAAATGAAAAGTAAAAAAGAGAAAAATTAAAAATTAAACAAAAAAAAATTAAAAATAAAAATGAAAAATAAAAAATGAAAAATGAAGAACGAAAAATAAGAATTGAAAAATGAAATATTAAAAATGAAGAATGATATATAAAAAATAAAAAATAAAAAATAAAAAATAAAAAATTAAAAATATAAAATAAAAAATTAAAAATGAAAAATGAAAAATAAAAAATGAAAAATGAAAAACAAAAATGAAAAATAAAAAATAAAAAATGAAAAATAGAAAATAAGAAATGAAAAATAGAAAATGAAAAATGAAGAAAAAATAAAAAATTAAACATAAATGAAAAATATAAAAATGGAAAATGAAAAATGAAAAAATAAAATTTAGAAATAAAAAATAAAAAACTTAAAAAGAAAAATAAAAAATTAAAAATAAAAAAATTAAAAACGAAGAATGAAAAATAAAAAATGAAAAATAAAAAATAAAAAATTAAAAATAAAAAAGTAAAAAATAAGATATGAAAAATGAAAAATTAAAAATAAAAAATGAAATATGAAACATAAATGAAAAATATAAAAATAGAAATGAAAAATAAACAAGTAAGAAAATTATAGTCGGTCTAGACCGACTATACGATACCCTATACCATGCGTTTAGAGACCCTATCTCATGGACCCAACTAACTGGGTAAAGAAAATAAGCATAAACCAAATTTGAGTGGGATTTTTATCAATTTTTTCGGCTGCAGAGATGAAAAAGTTCATATCGGATGCTATATCTATATGGGGACTAGGCCCAAAAATGGACCGATCCTGACCATGTTTGGTAAAGTCTCTTGTATTTTGCAAAAATATATACAAACAAAATTTGAGAAGAATCAGTGCAATATTTTTGTTTTTTGATAGCTTTAAGTGAAGATCGGGAAGCAGCTCTTTATGGGGCCAAAGGGATCATTTTTGGACTACTCATTAATGGATGTAATGAACGCATACAAACCCAATTTGAGTAAGATCTATATGACAATTTGGATCTTATGGCATTTATGTCGATTTCATAGGGGTAATTTGTATGGGGGCTAGGTCTGAACATGGACTGATTCTCACCAATTTCAATAGCGTTCATCCCATGGCCGATAAAAGCTTATATACCAAATTTCATCAAAATATATTCATATTTGCCACCTGCAGTTTGATTACAAGGTTTACATGGACACACAGACGGACGGACGGACGGACGGACATTGTTAAATCAACTCAGAAAGTGATTCTGATTCGATCGGTATAATTAAAGATGGGTCTAGGTCAAATATTTTTGGTTGTTACAAACAGCAGCACAAAGTCATTATACCCAAACCACATAGTGGTATAGGGTATAAATTTAAAAATGAGAAATAAGAAATGAAAAATTAAAAATAAAAAATTAAAAATGAAAAACAATAAATGAAAAATAAAAATGAAAATGAAAAACGAGAAACGAAAAATGAAAAATAAAAAATGAAAAATGAAGAATGAAAAATAAAGAATAAAAAAATTAAAAACAAAAAATGAAAAATAAAATAAAATGAAAAATAAAAAATAAAAAATTAAAAATAAAAAATGGAAAATAAAAAATGAAAAATGAAAAACGAAAAATAAGAAATGAAAAATTAGAAATGAAGAATGAAAAATAAAAAATGAAAAATGAAAAAAAAAAAAATTAAAAATGAAAAATGAAAAATAAAAAACGAAAAATAAAAAATAAAAAATGAAAAGTAAAAAGAGAAAAATTAAAAATAAAAAATTAAAAATTAAAAACTAAACATAAAAAATTAAAAATAAAAAAGAAAAATGAAAAACGAAAAATATAAAATGAAAAATTAGAAATGAAGAATGAAAAATAAAAAATGAAAAATAAAAAATGAAAAATGAAAAATGAAAAATGAAAAATGAAAAATGAAAAATGAAAAAAGAAAAATGAAAAATAAAAATTAAAAATAAAAAATAAGAAATGGAAAATGAAAAATAGAAAATGAGAAATGAAGAAAAAATAAAAAGTTTAACATAAAGGAAAAATATAAACATGGAAAATGAAAAATGAAAAATGAGAAATAAAAAATTAAAAATAAAAAACTAAACAAGAAAAATAAAAAATAAAATATGAAAAATGAAAAATTAAAATGAAAAACGAAAAATGAGAAATGAAAAATGAAAAACGAAAAATTAAAAATAAAAAATGAAAATTGAAAAATAAAAAAAAGAAAAATGAAAAATTAAAAATTAAAAATTAAAAATGAAAAACGAAAAATGAATAATGAAAAATAAAAAAATGAAAATGAAAAATAGAAAATAAAAAAAATGAAAAACGAAGATGAAAAATAAAAAATGAAAAATAAAAAAATAAAAATAAAAAATTAAAAGTAAAAAATAAGATATGAAAAATGAAAAATGAAAAATAAAAATGAAAAATGAAAAATAAAAAATTAAATATGAAACATAAATGAAAAAGATAAAAATAGAAAATGAAAAATAAAAATTAAAAAATAAAAAATGAAAAATAAAAATGAAATATAAAAAATGAAAAACAAAAAATTAAAAATAAAAATGAAAAACGAAAAATTAAAAATAAAGGATGAAAAATGAAAAATAAAAAATGAAAAACAAAAACAGAAAAATAAAAAATGAAAAGTAAAAAGAGAAAAACGAAAATAAAAAATTAAAAATTAAACATAAAAAATGAAAAATAAAAATGGAAAATGAAAAATGAAAAATAAAAAATGAAAAATGGAAAACGAAAAATTAAAAATGAAAAATAAAAAATTAAAAACAACGATGAGTAATGAAAAATAAAAAATGAAAAATTAAAAATGAGAAATAAAGAATGAAAAATAAAAATGAAAAACAAAAAATGAAAAATCAAAATGAAAAATGAAAACGAGAAACGAAAAATGAAAAATGAAATTAAAAAACGAAAAATAAACCGGTTGAAATAATAAATAATTATAAATATTTTTATATTAGCAGAGCCCCTGCAGTTGATTGCTATAAGTGATATATAGATGACGCTTTCTGTTTGATTTTAAAAAAGTGCCATAAAACAATCTTTAATTGCAGCTCTCCTGTGATCGGACTCACACGATTTTTTAAATCAAACTACAGGTGGCATATGTCGATACATTTTAATAAAATTTGGCATGTAAGCTTCTGTCAGCCACGGGACCAACACTATTTAAATTGGTGAAAATCGGTACATGTTTAGATTTAGTCCCTATACAAATGACCCCATGAGATCGATTTAAATTGCCATAAGATCCAAACTATTATTAGTCAGTAGTCCAAAACTAAACCCGTAGTTATAGCCCCCATATAAATCTGCTTCCCGATCTTCACTTAAATCTATCAAAAAAACAAAAATATTGCACAGATTTTTCTCAAATTTGGTTAGTATATGTTTTTGTCAAAAAAAAAGTGACTACCAAATATGGTTAAGATCGTTCTATATGTCGAACTAGTCCCCATATAAATATAGCAACCGATATGAATTTTTTCAAATCTGCAGGCAAACAAATTAATAAAAATTCCATTTAGCTTTAGGTTATGTTTATTCCTATAGTGAATTAGTTGGACCTAAGTCGGTCTACAGCTACTATAATTTTCTTACTTGTTTTACTTGAAAACATCATAATTATAATTTCAAGAGCATTTTTTTCTACAAACAAATATTTCGATATAAATATTTCTTTATAATCAGTTGATGCAGGTCATTTATTAATAAATTCGAAAATGTTATGTCGTCTCTAATATTACGGGGCTAGTTCCTTAAGCATAAGTTCAGTACACATTTTGAACAATAGGTTTCGTTAACATTGATTCCAGATTTTTGACGGATCATACAGTATAAAACTCCGTTTACAGAATTCGAAAGAATTTAGTGAAAATTTCAAAGAACATTGAAGGATAAAGTTATGAAAGGACAATATTGACATACTTTTATTCCAATATCATAAAATAAATATTGCAAACTCTCTGTTCTTTGATTTGACACTGATTGCGGCATCATGGAAAGAGTATAAATATCGAAACATGCCATTCAGATTGTGAACTACTTACAATAGTCTACAAATTAAAAAAAAATCACTGCAGAAACGAATTATGTTTTTTAACTAATATGGGTGCGCTGAATTCGAATCTGGCATAAACATTAGGCTATCACGTCATGTCCATTTTTTATCATGTTGTCAACAAAACAGTCAATACTGGCACTCCAATTTCACAATTATTAATTTGACAGAAGCCCACATTCATTCTAAATCTTGATAATAGTATCGTCTAAGCATGTCAGGGAGATCGTGTGTTGCTGATTCAAGCTATTTTTGCTTTATGTGTCGTGAATATTTGGTTGAAAAAAATGATATGCAATATCAGAATCATTAAAATATGCATATTTACATTATTTTGCTTTTGCCGTCAGAAACTTGGAAAAACCGTGGACACCGACAATGTTTTGCAATAGTTGCAGAACTGTTTTATACAAGTGGTCAAATGGCAAGAAGATCTATTTCGATTTTTCAATTCCAGTACTTTGGAGAGAGTCAAGTAACCAGCAAACCGATTGTTATTTCTGTGTAACAAAAGTTGTTGGATTCAATATGAAAAATCGAAAAAATATTACTTACGCGAATATTCCATCGGTTTCCAAACCACTTTAACGTCCACTAAATAATCCATTAATTCCAGTGCTACGAGCAGTGAGTCCGAAACATCTTTCACCAGCATTGGTAGCTTGTATGAGGCTGATGATGAACGCCATTTAGTGACTCAAGCTGAGCTGAATGATCTAATTCGGGATTTTCGTTTAACGAAGCAAGACGCAGAATTACTAGCTTCATGCATGCACCAGTGGAAACATCTTGCAGTTGGGGCAAAAGTAACAATCTATAGAGATAGAAGCTTGGAATTGGCTGCATATTTTGAAAAGAAACACTCTATTCTATACTGTACTGATGTTGATGGTTTATTTCAAAAAATGAACCAGCCATATGACAAAACTGAATGGAGATTATTTACTGATGGCTCCAAATACAGTTTAAAGGCTCTTCTTTTGCATTAATACAAAGGAAAATTACGAATCAATGACTGAAATTTTGACATTACTCAAATACAACGATAATAAATGGAAGATCTGTGGTGACCTTAAGGTGTGTGATTTAAACTTCATTGCATGTATAGTATATACCATCAGAAATAACTGTAAATTAATTTGTTTCAGGTCATTGGTTTGTTGACTGGTATGCAAGGAGGTTTCACAAAATATTGTTGTTTCGTTTGTCTATGGGATAGTCGCGCTGCATGTCTTCATTACATCAGAACAGTGTGGCCAAAAAGAACTGAATATTCACCAGGAAAACAAAATATTTTGAATGAACGATTAGTTGATCAAAACGACGTTCTTCTTCCGCTGCTGCACATAAAATTGTGGCTATTTAAGAACTTTTTGAAGGCTCTGAACAAAGATTTTTTAAATATTTGTTAGCGGTTTTTCCTAAAATGTCATATGCTATAATCAAAGAAAGCATATTTGTTGCACTCAGATCAGGAGGCTATTGAATGATGACAATTTTTCCCAATGTTTATTGGAGAAAGAATATGCAGCCTGGAAATCTTTCAAGAGCATCGTGAACAGTTTTCTTGGAGACAATAAGAGTGAAAACTATAGACAAATTGTTGCTGAATTATTGAAAAATTATCACGAATCAGGTGCACTCAAAATGCATTTTCTTCATTCGCATTTAGATTTTTTGCCACAAAGCCTAGGTGCAGCGAGCGACGAACAAGGGGAGCGTGCTCGCCAAGATTTAATGAAAATTTAAAGAAATTATCAAGGATTTTGGGACAAAATTATGCTGGGAGACTACTGCTATACACTAATACGTGAAACCGACATTCAATCGACGTCATTCATTGATTTTTAAATAAACTAATGATTTTTATGTAAAAAACGAATAAAAACGTTTCTTTTGTATCTCGAAAACCTGATGTGATAGAGAAAAACCAATTACAGATTCGAATTCAGCCCATCAAATTTCCCTAGCAAAGATATTTAGTTGCTCCAGTCCGAAACCTTGTTGGCTAGTGTTATTTTCAGTACCGGATTAAAAACAGATCGTTTATGTTTCGAAAACCAAACATAATAAATCAAAATGTGTCCTCTTTCAAAACCTCAATCCGAATTGTAGATTTATTACGAGGGCGATCCCGCCGCCCCAATTGGTCGACCACCACGGTGCCCGTCTTGCTGGCTCGTATAGCCTCGTTTAAACTCTGCCACCTAGTATTATATAGCCGTAATCGAACGAGCAGACTCTACCAGAGTAGAATCTAGCTCGGCTTCAAAATAAGTTGGGTTGGGACCTTTCAAATGAAAGTATTGATTTACATAACGGTAACCCATTTTTCTATGTTTACAAATTCACTATGATTAATATCATGAATTAAAAACTAAAAACATACGATTTATAAGGTTGACACTTTTCACCAAAGTAATTTTTTTTTCAAACAACTACCACCATCAATTTTTAGGGTATATTAAAAGAAATTTTAAAAGTAAATCTCTCGAGGCTTCTATGGCTAAATTTGAACTTGCACTAATTATTTTTGGACTGGTGATTCATGGTAAGATAAAAGACAGACACAAATTTAATTTAATACATATAAATTTGGATCTTAGTTTAATATAAGTGAAACTCATCAGGGTTCAACTAAAGTTTAAAAACTTATTTGTTCCGTACATTATTCGAAAACACACCATCAAGTAAACATTTTACTGTAGAGCGAAAAAATGTCATATAGTTCAGCGATGCAACTATAAACTAATTAATTTATCACATGCCTTTAGTTTATAATTTTCATTAAAAAATGTTTGGCATTAAAAACTATTGTAATTGTTGCATGTGATTTAAATATAAACATTTTGTCACAACATTATGTAAAACGAAACAATGTATGCGGAATTTTGCTAAAAAGAAATGAAAAGCAAATAAAAATAATTACACACACTTGGCCCATGACATATTCTGTAGTTCATAGTTTAAAATGTCATAAAAATAATATAAAATATAAGCATTGTTTGTTCCACTTGCATAACACTTATTATGGCCACTTTGACCACTACTGACAGTAATTAAACCATTAAACCAACAACAATTTCCATATGTCTTTATATTTAATGAATAAATTGTACTCAAGCATTTTATATTAACACACAGGTTTACTCTTAATTTTTTATTTTATATTCATTTTTTTTATTATTTATTTATTAATTTTAAGCGAAAGTGTTTCCATAAGTAATACATTACAGTAATATTTTAAAATAATTAATGGTTACTGCCGAGGCATTCATTTAATAAAGGCTTGATTAATCATCAATCGCTTGATAAAGATTCCATTAAGTTGTCAAAGCAAAATTACAAAATTTATTGAAATGTTGCATACTATTGATCAAAATACTCTGCCTACTCCAAAAAAGTTAGAATAAAACAAATTAGAAAATTAAAGAGGAGGGTTTGGATCCAACTTTGCTAAGACTATAAATGAATATAGGAAAAAAGCATAAATCAAATTTTTGTGCCCTGCAGATATGAAAAAGTATATATCTGATGTAATTTTTATATTGGGGTAGGTCAAAAAATTAACCGATTATGACCATATTTAGTTATTTAACTTAATTTTTTAAAAAATATGTATCAAACAATTTTAAAAATAATCTATGCGATATTTATACCCTATACCACTATGTGGTTTGGGTATAATGACTTTGTGCTGCTGTTTGTAACAACAAAAAATATTTGACCTACACCCATCTTTAATTATACCGATCGAATCAGAATCACTATCTGATTCGATTTAACGATGTCCGTCCGTCCGTCTGTGTGTCCATGTAAAGCTTGTAATCAAACTGCAGGTCGCAAATAAGAACATATTTTGATGAAATTTGGTATTTAGTCTTCTATCGGCCATGGGATGAACGCTATTGAAATTGGTGAGAATCGGTCCATGTTCAGACCTAGCCCCCATACAAATGACCCCTATGAAATCAACATATATTGCCATAAGACCCAAATTATCATACAAATCTTAGTCAAATTGGGTTTGTATGTATATATTACATCCATTAATCAGTAGTCCAAAAATGATCCCTATTGGACAACTCTTAGTCATAGGCCCCATATAGAGCTGCTTCCCGATCTTCACTTAAATCTATCAAAAAGCAAAAATATTGCACGGATTCCTTTCAAAATTGGTTTGTATATATTTTTTCAAAGTATAAGTGACTTACCGATCGACTCAGAATCACTTTTTGAGTCGAAATAGCAATTTCCGTCAGTCCGTCCGTCCGTCTGTGTGTCCATGTAAAGCTTGTAATCAAACTACAGGTCGGAAATATGTATATATTTTGATAACAGTTGGTATATAAGCTTCCACCAACCATGGGATGAACGCTATTGAAACTGGTGAGAATCGGTCCATCTTAAGACCTAGCCCCCATACAAATGACCCCTATGAAATAGACATAAATTGCCATAAGTTCCAAATTATCATATAGATCTCAGTTAAATTGGGTTTGCATGTGTTTATTACATCCATTAATCAGTAGTTCAAAAATACTCCCTACAGGAAAATTCTTAATCATAGGCCCCATATAGAGCTGCTTCCCGATCTTCACTTAAATCTATCAAAAAACAAAAATATTGCACAGATTTTTCCCAAATTTGGTTTGTATATATTTTTTCAAAGTATAAGTGACTGTACCAAATATGATCAGGATCGGTCCATTTTTCGACCTAGTCCCCATTTAAATATAGTATCCGAAATGAACTTTTTCATATCTGCAGCGAAAAAAATTAATAAAAATGCCACTCAAATTTGGTTTATGCATATTTGCTATATCCAATAAGTTGGACTGAAGAGATAGGGTCTCTTAACCATGGTATAGGGTATCGTATAGTCGGGCTAGACCGACTATAATTTTCTTACTTGTTTTGTTATATAATAGATTTAAGGGAAGATCGGGAATCAGCATTATATGGCGGACTAAGAATGAAAATGCTCCTAGAGAGTTTATTTTTCGGCTACAGATTAGAGGGTGTAAGAGACACACATATACAAAATTTAATGATAATCTGGATCCTTCAATCATTTTTGTCGGTCTGATAGGGTCAACTTGTATGGGCGTTAGGTCAGAACATGCACCAATTTTCATCAATTTCAATATTGCTCGTCCTGAGGTCGATAAAAGCTTATATACTTAATTATATCAAAATATATTCATATTACGACCTGCAGTTTGATTAAAAGCTTACATGGACATACAGTCGGACGGACAGACAGACGGGCGGACGGACATCGCTATTTCGACTTAGAAATTGACTCTGAGTTGATCGGTTTAATAAAAGGTGGCTAAACAAAAGTCTACAAAAAGTGAACACTATACCAACGCTTTAAAAAAAAATCACTAAGAGGATTTTAGATATATGGCGATTTTAGCGAGGACTTAATATAATTTTTTTTCTTGAAAGTACTCAAAGTACCACACAGTGATATAGGGAATAATGATGATTACGAAGACAGCCTAATCAGTCCGTGACTTTTAATTAACTCTAAGTAAGTTCAAAATACGTAGAGTTAATTAAAAAGCTTCAATGCTATTGTCAAGTACTATCTGAAAAGAGATTGCTGTCAAATTTTGACAACTAATCAAATGTAGCTGGGTTCCCCTATTGCTCAGGGGATCCTGTAACCCCTAAGGGACGCGTTTCCACCCAAATATGGGTGGTAAGACGGAAATGAAATATGTCTCGCGGACCAACATGTAGCACCGTCTGTCATATATTAAACAGCAGCAGACAACGTCTGTACTGCGAAGGTGTAGCCGATTACATAGTTGGAAAGCTATAAACCCTTCAGAAGGCAACGAAAAACCACTGAAGTAATATCCATGGAAAATCTTACAATTATGAATTACAACAATGATAGAAGGCCCTCATTCTCCGGAAAAAACAAACTCAATATCGTATCGTGAAACATATGAAGTATATACGATGCTGGAAAATTGGCTAATACACATCTGAAATTATTCATATCCCTTGTGTATGTAAAACGTGGTCCCAGGTTGTGGAGAAATTTTCTCTTAAAAGACAAAGATGTTTTATTCAGGCAATCAAACCAGAAACCATATAAAAGTAGTGAAAAGCAATATAGCGAAATGTATAAAAGGATTCATTCCAAACTCTAACAGGACCATGCTAATAAAGCCGATAAAAATAAACAGGTTGATGTTTTCTATAACGAAATTAAGGTTCTGATAAAAACTACAAAACCTCACAAAATAAATATCATCCAAGGAGATTTTAACGCAAATATATGTAATGATATAGTTCCAGGCATACCATGACCATATGTATTGGGCGAACGAAACGAAAGAGGTGACATATGGATCCAATTCTGCCAAGAATTTAAAACGAAAATTACGAATGTGCATTTTTGTATGTCTGCAAGAAGACTGCATGCCTGGAAATGCCCCGAGGATAGATTGGGACTATATTTTGAAAAACCAGCTATTGCTCATCCATAAATAAAACAGCAGCAGACGTACCATCGGACCATAATCTCCTAATGACAAACATGTGAATAAAATTATCCGCTGTTATTTAGAGAAACTTGCATCAAATACGGAAAGGCTCCATGATTCAGCTATCAGAACAAATATAAAGGAACGCATTAATGTAAAACTAAACAACGTTGATACGAGTAGAGAAGATGTAAAAAATGGATGGGATAAAGTTAAGCATACGCTTAAGTCAATCGCGGAAAATACTCTAGGAATTTATAAAAGCCCCATGAAATACTGCAACTAATGGAAGAACGTCGAAAGCATAACAATTTTAATTATGAGCTACATCTAACTAGCCTAGTAAAAACTATTCAGAAATCAACACATGAAAAGAAAATTACCGTTTGTGCCTTCCTGGATTTGATAACACTTCACACGATGAAATAGAAAGGACATTAAACCAAAGAGGAGTAGACTCAATGACATCAAAATGGATGGTAGAAGTGCTCTACATGAGATCAGTGGAACAACAGCAGTGGGGGAGACCATATCTGTCAACACAACCAGAGGATGTCTACAGGGCGGAGTTCTTTCGCCCTTAATGTGAAGTCTGGTTATTTACGAATTACTAATAAAACTGTGGGAAACAGGAATAGAATGTCAAGGTGCAAAGAGGGTTGAGGATTGTATGTCAATGGTGCAGGGCAACAGGATTGAACATCAATACGACAAAGACAACTATTGTACCATTTACCAGGAAAAGAAAACTTCAAATTCTGGGAGAAGTCATCGAACCAAAGGTAGAGGTGAAATATCTGGGTATAGCACTGAACAGCAAGTTAACATGGAACGCACATGTTGACCACATCACTGAGAAAGTCAAGCGAGCTACAATGATATGCAGAAGGGCAGCGGGTAAAACCTGGGGATGTAAGCCCAGCATCTTGTACTGGATGTACTCTATAATGGTCCTCCCAATTGTGACCTATGCAGCTATAGCGTGAGTCAAAAGAACAGATCTGAAGTCAACTCAAATGGAGTTAAGTAAGATACAAAAATTAGCGTGCATTGGGATAACGGGTGCAACGAGGACGTGCCCAAAGGCATCACTTGAACCACTCTTGGACCTAAGCCCACTACACATAGTGGTGCAGAGGAAAGTCCCGGCAACGGCGATCAGAATCAAGGAGGATAAACCTATAACCAGGCTTCATGAAGAGCAATGGAACCGAATAAGTCAAGTTCCTGATTCCTCCCTCCTAGATTGCCCAATGGACAAGGCCGAGAAGAAATATGATTTCAGGAAATACTTTGTTACAAAACTTAGCAATAAGAGAGAATGGAGCGGTTTAAGTAGAGCATATTCTTTAAGAGAAGATACAATCAAATGGTGCACAGATGGGTCAAAAACCGAAAGTGCCACAGGAGCGAGAGTCTTTGGGCCTAGAACCAAATACTTCGAGCCAATGGAAATACACACAAGTATTTTCCAAGCGCAAATTTATGCCATCGATAGATGTGCACAAATCAACTTGAATAGGAAGTACAAAAGACGGAACGTAACCATATTATCAGACAGTCAAGCTGCTATTCGAGCATTAAGCTCTTATGAAGTACACTCTAAGTAAGTATGGGACTGTCTACTGAAAATAAATGAGCTAGGTAAACACAACAACGTTAGCCTTTGTTGGGTTCCGGGACATATTGGGATTCAAGGTAATGAGCAAGCTGATGAACTTGCCAGAAGGAGAGCTTCCTCAGAATTAATAGGGCCGGAACCATTTTGTGGAATAGGAAAAGGAGTATGGGAAGGCATACTCAGGGAACATGAAAATATGTTAAACGGAAATTTTTCTCGAGCCACTTGGACTTAAGGCAATCCAAAATGTTGTTGGGTGGCTACAACAAGAAAAGATTTGGGTCGTGCATTGGATTGTCAAAGAACGTTCTGAGAGTACTAACCGGGATTTTAACTGGTCACTGCAGGCTCAGGGAACATATCAGCAGGTTGGGAATTGTAGCAAACCCTATGTGCAGATTCTGCGATAAGGAAGCCGAGACACCAGAGCACATACTTGGGAACTGTGGAGCGTTAATTCATAATGGACTCTTTCTAAATACTTGGTAGCGACATAAAATTACTAGAACCAACCAACATCTTCGAATTCGTGAAGGCTTCAGGGTTGGATGAGAGTTTATAGGGACAACCTATTAGCAAAGGGCAGTACAATAGATCACTTCGGTCGCAGTACTTCGAACACCTCTTTACACAATATAATACATATCTTGAAACTCAAAGGGATATTAAAATGGCAATAGCCAAGAATGAACATCTTAACGGACAATGCCAGGAGAAAGGAAAGCTACAAAATTTATATAACAATTAAAATTTACACAAAAAATTAAAAGAAGCCGCCGGAATATACAGAAGCAATAACAATCAAGTTGTATTTGATATTGAGGAAAAAACTAATATTTGGAAAGAGTATATAGAATAATAGAATAATTTTTATCGGACAGCGGTCGCACAGTTTTGCCACTGACAGGAACTTCAATTACGAAACACGAAATAGAATCCGCCATAATATTACTAAAAGATAAACAATCCACTGGCCTTATGAGATTCCTTCTGAAGTACTAAAACTGATAGATACTGATAATATTGCCGTACTAACAAAGTTGATTAACCAAGTTATTGATACAGGACAATATCCGAAAGACTGGATAAAATCCACATTTATAACCGTGGCCAAAGAAAAAAACTGTAATGAGTACAGACTTATAAGTCTAATGAGCCGCGCCTTGAAAATATTCCTAAGAGTAATTCCCTCGAGAATATACCCAAAATGCGAAAAGGAAATGGAGGAGTCCCAGTTTGGGTTTAAAGAAGAAATGGGTACCCATGAAGCGCTTTTCTCTCTATAGACACTGGTTCAAAAATGTAGAGACGTACAAAAGCATGTTTTCTTCGTAGATTACATTCAGCCCAATTCTAAACAAAAATTCCGTATGAAATTTCTCACTTCTCCCTTTTCCCCTATTATAAATAAAAATTCATTCGGAAAAAAATTCGATGGGAAAAAAGTAGTTATTCTCAATGCACTTGAGTTTGGCTTTTTCCCCCAAAAAATTTCCCTTGCAAAACAGACGGGAGTTTACTTAAAAATGTAAGAAGAATTTTGATAAAACAAAATTTAAATAAAAATAAATAATATTTTATCAATCTTGTAGGCTGAAGACCACAAATAAAGCCAAACTTCAACTTTTTTAACTTTAATGAGAGCCAATTCAGGCATTGATTACGTTTTCCATAGATTCAACCCGCAATTGACTTCTATCAATCCTTTTTAGCTATTTCGTTGTTGTTGTTCTAGAACACCAATTTCCTCCAAGATTGCTCGCATCATAGCTATGCTATTCTTTTTTAATTTTTCTTTCAAATAAATTTATTTTCGTTTGCACACACAAAAAAAACGGAAAATTAATTGCCAATAAGCAAAACAACTGGCTTCGAAATTCGATGATGCCACTTATTAATTTTTTTGTTCAAGCGGAATTTATAATTGGAGGATTTTTTTCTCGAGAAAAGTATTTTCCGGGAGAAAGAAATTCCTTGAGAATATTCGTAATTGGGCTGATTATGAAACACGACAAACTAATGAACATCTTTATGTTAATCGGTATAGGTGACAGTTAAATTTGAAGCATCAAAAGTCTTTGTTGGCACCAATCCGCACAAACTGAGGTTAACGGAGAACTGTCTGAAAGCATTTTAATATCGAGAGGCGCTCCACAAGGTTGTATACTGTCCCTGCTATTGTTTAATGTACATTTCAGGAGGATCTTCCAGGAATCCATAAACATAATATCTAGGGATATTTTTGTATGCAGCATTTATAGGAATAATATATTCCGATGATACCACAGTACTGGCTGATAGTATTACTGGTCCCCAAGATTTAAAGAATAGATATAGATATATGGTTTGAAAACAAATATTCGAAAGACCAAATATATGATTGCTGGCAGAAAATGTAATTACGGCACAAATAAGTTAAAAATACAAAACTTTTCCATCGAAAGGATTCATAACTTTAAATTTCTTGTAGTAATGATCATTGACAAATGGGACGGATCAACATAATTACGACGACGTGTAGAAATGGCAAGAGATTAATTTTTTAAATAAAAAAAAGTTTTAACAAGTCATGATATAAACCTAACTACGAATATACGGTTTAGTAAAGCATATGTATGGTCAGTACTACTGTACGCAGTGGAGGTATGGACCATTAAAGCGGCAGATGTGAAAAAGCCAGAATCCTTCGAAATGTGAATTTATGGACGGATCTAAAATTACCATGGACCGATTTTATATCAAATAATGAGGTGCTGAGAAGAATGCATCGAATATGAACAATTCAAAATATAAATTGTTACAAACCATACGAAATCGAGAATAGACGGAAAGCATTCTAAGGGAAGAAAGGAAATGTGTTGGATTTCAAATATTCGGGAGTGGACTGAATTCCGAGATGTAGAATATCTTCAGAGTGCGGCAAGAGATAAAGGAGTGTTTGCCGAAATCCTGGGAATCTTTTTAATTATATGAATTTTTTAGTTATATAACATGTAATAAAATGTAATTGTATTGGTCGCCAACATTCGTATGACGAAAAGGCATATAAAGAAGGAGAAGACCATGAGTATTCAGCGTTACTCAACCGCAATATGGATGAGATTTTCCGCCATCTTATAATGGTCGATGTTGAAAAACAAATTTCCTCTTTTTTTTTTTGCAACAAAAAGGGTATTTCAGTAATACAGTGCAAAACAAGCCAAACGGATTAACAATATATTGAAAGAGACTGCCTAATAAGCGCTTCCAACCCTTCTTAGTGTATTTTAAAGATATTTCGTATTAAACATAATGTTCGCTTTTATTAAATCAGATATACAAATAATTAGCATGCAGGAGAATTGTACCTACGGTAAAATTTATGAAGGAAGGATGAGCCCGACTCTCCTCATCATGATATATTCTTTTTAAGCTGTAGTTTTGACAGTAATATTGAAGAATCTGACAATTTGTGTTCAAACCGAATTTGTTGCCAATCGAATTTTCGAAGTACTATCATATAATTCTGTTGTGAGTACTGAATTATATAATACATTTTACCGTGCAGTGGTAAAAGAAATCGATTGTATGAAGTGTTATATTCAGTTGATACAATGGAATTCTTACTTCCCTGCAGGAAGCCTGGGGTCAAGTGTCCCTAAGTCACCACTTTTGTTTACTATATTGTTGACATTGTAAACTAAGCGTCTAAACTATTTACTTTACTTTATCTGTCAAAAAAATATTCCATACTGAAGTTGGGAGTTCTGTTTCTTCTTCATTTCTATAGTTTTGTTTGAGAAACACGTGGTTGGACGAAAAACTAAAGTTTCAAAACAAGGTATAGAAAAATTGAATATAAAAGGTAAATAAAAATATATTTTATAATAAATCAAATAAAAAAACATAATAAGTAAACGAAGTTATAAAAGAAAAATGAAAGAACAATCAAATTTGTACAAGAATATCTGGTTCCAATGACTACATATGGAGCAAAATTAATTTATTTCCCAATATAATTTCCTTCTAGCTTAAAATACTTTGACCAATGTTTTGGGAATAGTTTTATCCATTCCAAATTATAGGGCTTCACAAGGTCCTCAATATAGGAATAATTAAATTTTGTTAATATTTTTGGCTTTACTTTTACCACAACGAAACTCAGTAAACGACATTTTCACCATTAAAAATTATGTTGTGGAGTCCCTATAATATTACCAAAGCATTTCCTTGATTTGAGTGAGATTCATTTTTTTCTATCTTGAAGTGAAGTTCAAAAGTCACCGACTAATGATCCAAAAGTCTCTCACATTTTTGGAGTATAACGAATATGCCGTCTAGGCTTGACATGTTGCTTTTAAAACCGTGGTGATCTTCTCAAAATCCCAGAAATGGCAATTACATCTACTAGTATTTTAGGAAAAAGAAAAAAATCTTTGAGATCGAACCTAGAAGCGTCACTCCCCTATTGGCCTGATGTAATTTTTTGTCAAAAGATACTTTATTTCCGTTGACGAGAAATAAATTAAATGTTTATTTTCAAATTATATATAAAAAAAAGTTGAATTGCTTAAAGCCTACTGATGATACAAATTTGTTAATTATGTAAAAGATAGTAAAACTTAATAGTGTTTGCATCACTTTTTTAACAAACAAATAATAAAACAAATAATAAAATCCCAGTATAAATGCGTGTTAAGACGTGAATTATTTTTTTTATATGTTTTTTTTTTTTAATTTTCTTCTAATACTTGAAGCAATTACCAATTAAGCAATATCACTATACATAAGTAGAAATATAAAATAAAAAGTGAAAATCTGTAATATAAGAAAACAGTTGAGTAAGTTTACAAGCAACTAAAAACCAACGAAATCAAAAAAAAACTTCATATTATTTTACAAATAGATGATTCGTGCGAAGGATGATGCCTCAATGATAATGGCCAACCATATGTAACTATAAATTGGATGGTTGGTTTGTTGTTTGAAATTGATATCAGTATAGTTGTTGGTAATGAATCATGATGTTGTTAGAAGAATAAACAAAAAAGAAGAAGAAAAAACCAACTTTTTAAACCACACTCAGAGAAGAACCAAACCAATAAAGTTTTGTTATTATTTCAAAAGTTTATATTTTTTTTTTGTTTTTAGAGAAAATTAAAAGACTGACATTAAACTATTTCTTTTTCTTGAGATTGTAATATAGAAATTACAGTTATGTAATTTAAACAAACTTGTTTTATTTAATTTTTTTTTTGACAATAACATATGAAAAGAGAATTTTTTTTAAATAAAAAAATAAAATAAAGCAATTAATAAACCATAACCGCGAAAATAGCTTAAGTGACATTATATTAGATTTTTGCTAAACATCGATAATTTAAAAACAAGTGCATTATCTTTAAAAATTTCATAAGTGCACGAATTTCAGCTATCCTGTTCTTAGTGTGTAAATGCAAGAGATAAAGCAAATATAATAAAAAAAAAACCTGCTCCTGTAAAATTTTTATTTTGGCATTTAAGTTAATTCAGCTCGATATGATGGGAATATAAAGTCAATTAGTCGGTAGTGATGATGATATTTAGAAAATTCATCCAAATATCTTTCAATGTTCGACCTGCTCCTCGGGGTAGTAAGAGCTTTTGGTCATTTGTTAAAAGGGTAAAGAATAATGCTAGTTCTGCTATCCCAACTCTTATAATGAATGACCAAATATTCACTGAACCGGTTGATAAGGCTAACCTTTTAGCTGAACTTTTTGCAAAAAACTCGTTTTTGCCGGATAGCGATCAACCTCTGCCCGAAGTTAAAAGTGTATTTTGTACTATGCGTAAAATAGTCTTTCGCGCACGTGCAGTTAAAAAGGTTTTTTCGGATCTCAACATTAATAAGTCTTCGGGACCGGACGGTATATCAGCACTGGTATTGAAACAGTGCTCTTCGATGCTACCCATTCCATTGGCCAACCTTTTCAGCCTTTCGTACCGTGCGGGAGTTTTTCCCTCTTGCTGAAAAGTTGCCAATGTCCAACCAATCCCTAAAAAGGGTGCGGCTAATGACCCTGAGAGAATGATCAATTTCCATCTTGTGAACTACCTAGAGGTCAACTCACTTCTTAATGACCGACAGTATGGCTTTCATAGAAATCGTTCCACGGGAGACCTGTTAGCTCTACTTTCTGAGCGCTAGAGTCGATCCATTCGCAATTTTGTTGAACGTAAAGTGGTTGCTCTGGATATTTCCAAGGCATTCCATCTTGTGTGGTGCATTGATATCAAAGCTTATTGCATTTGAGGTCGGCAATGACTTTTCTCGATTTATATCGAGTTTTCTCAGAGAATGGGACTTTCTGCAGGGGAATGGGACTTTCTGCAGAGGTGCACGTACTGCGGAAAGTTTCTGACCGTCATTCACTTGGGAGTGACCAGAAATGATTCCTCTGTTGACTGTCCAAGCAGCTCACTACTTCCGGTCCTAGACCAAGTATTTCCCGGGCAATGGCTTACCAGCATCCGCTAGAAGCTAGCTAGAGTGAGAAGGCGACCAGTCATGTAGCCTGAATGGTCATGGTAGATCCTGACGTCTCAGGCCAGTAGGTAAATAAAATTTTGCTGAAGCATGACTGCAACGTGGGATTGGACGCGAAGATAGCAGCCCTATCACCAATCTAAGAAAGGAGGGCTAGCAACCCACTTTTCCGAAAACTTCATTGCTAACGAATCGCCATGGCGCCCTATGCTCCAGTGGGAGTTAGAGGAACATATATATATTTCTCAGAGACCGAACAATACGTGTTGTTATTGATGGTGTCTCATCTAATGAGTTTCAGCTTAATTCCGGGGTACCCCAAAGTTCTGTTCTTTCTCCTCCTCTTTTCCTTATCTTTTTGAACGACCTTCTTGGTACTCTATATACTCTTTCGCAGATGACAACAGCATTTCTCATTCATTTTCCTTTAATTGTAGGCCAAGCCTCTTGGAGGTTGGGGGCAAAACAGGACAATGAATGACACACTCAATCAAGACCTGTTAACAATCTCCGTGTGGGGTTTAGCGAATAGGGTTAGTTTTAATGCGGCGAAGACTCAATGTTTTCTGCTGACCCATAGGGCCATGGATTTAACAATGTCATTTGTATATGTGGGTGGTATAGGTATTGAGGAATCGGATACTCTTAATGTTCTAGGCATGAGAATTCAATGTGATGTTCGTTGGAACGAGCATGTTTTTCAAGTGTCGAAAGAAGCATTCAAGTGTCTTGGTATTCAAAAACAGTGCAAAAATTACTTCACTCCTTCTGATCTCCTTAAGATCTATACCACACACATCTGACCGAAAATGCAATACAACTCCCATATATGGGCAGGAGCTTCAAAGTCTATTTTGGAGCTGCTGGACTGTGTGCAAAGGAGGGCGTTGGCGCTCATCAATGACAGTAGGGTATCCAACTCTATTGATTCATTGGAACATCGTCGGAATGTGGGTTGAGTATCACTTATAGATATTACCATGGGAAATGTTCTTCTGAGATTAGCGAACTTATTCCAAATGTCCGAGTTTGGGTTCGCTCTACCCACGTATCTAGTAGATCACATCCGTTTGTAGTCTATTGTCCAGTGGACCGCACAACGCATCACAGAGAGAATTCGTTTATCAGTCGAACTAGCCATATGTGGAATAAACTTCCCGCAGAGGTCTTTCCTGACAGTTATAATCTACTAAAATTTAAGTCAAATATCCAAAAACACTACCCCTCTCTCCTCCTTCCCATAATCTATTTTCCTGAACTCAGCACAATGCACTGCATTTTTAGGGGGCATCATCTGAGTGTTGGTTAATTAAAAAAAAAAAGAATAACATTATGCGACAAATCCAGACTTTTTGCTTTGAGCATGCAAATCTTGATCACCGATTGAAAGTACTTGGTAAGTACGTAATTATGTGATATAACATTTGGGGTTCTTAAGCAGAACTTTCGCGAAATCGCGGTTTGAAAAAAATTTTTTTTCGCGAAATGTTTGGTTCATAAATATTAAAATATGTGACTAACGAGTTCTCTGATTAAAATTCTATATTAGCATTTGTTCCATGAAATTGACCTCTGAATATTTTTTTAGAACACCGAGCTTCTACGGAAGTGGATCTTTTAGGCCCCTATTTCCAAAATATCCAAACAAATACCATAACCATTCCATATCTGGTAAAATATATTCAAGAAAAATGTGGAGCGTACAATTTCAGTAGGGGTCTTCAAAGGCACGAAAAAATTCCACGTGGGATTTCGCCACCAGATACAAAAAATTTCCATACAAAATCTTCAATAGAATAAAAAAAATTTATATTGATAAAGTTATGCTCTAACTGGCAATTACAGTCAAACTATGCAATATAAATAATGCAAAGCAGTTTAATCCTATTTTTCTCAGATAGCATTAGATATATGGTTGAGATCCAAAGATTGTCATACTAATGATAATTACAATAATAATAATGAATTTTGTTCAACATCATCGGACAATGATGATAATTCACAGAGAAGTTATGAATCCTGGATATACCTACAATCATATTCATCTGTTTTTATGCCCTATATCACAATGCGCTCAGGGTATAATTACTTTGTACTGATGTTTGTAACTAACAAAAATACTTGATCTGGACACATATTTTATTATACCGACCGACTCAGAATCGATTTCTCAGACGATTTAGCGACGTCCGTCCGTCCGTCCGTCTGTCCACGTAAATTTTTTAATCAAACTACAGGTCGCAAATATGAATATATTTTGACAAAATATAATGTATAAGCTTCTACCTGCCATAGGATAAACGCTATTGAAATTGGTGGAAATCGGTTCATGTTCAGACACAAGCCCCATACAAATGACCCCTATGAGATCGACGTAAATTGCCATAATATCCAAATTATCATATACGTAGATCTCGGTCAAATTGGGTTTATGTATGTTTATTACATCCATTTATCAGTTGTCCAAAAATCAACCCTATATGACAATTCTTTGTCATAGCCCCATAGAATGCTTCTTCCCGATTTTCACTTAAATCCATCAAAAAACGAAAATATTGCACAGTTATTTCTCCAATTTGGTTTGTATATATTTTTTTAAAATATAAGTGACTTTGCCAAATATGGTCAGGATCGGTCCATTATTCGACCTAGTCCCCATATAAATATGGCACCTGTGGTTTACGCTATTTCCAATTAGTTAGACCAAAGAGATACGGTCTCAAAACCATGGCATAGGGTATCGTATAGTCGGTCTAGACCTACTATAATTTTCTTAGTTGTTTTTAAATGTAAATAGTTCTTTTTATTTTAGTTGGAACGTTATATACAAAAATACAAGATTAAACCCATGTAATTCTTGTTGTGCTAAATGTAAAGTTCTAAAGTGGTTCAACTAAAATTAATTAACTTCAAACAAAAATATAATTTTTGTGTAAAAAATCAAAAAATTATATATTTTCGAAGCCCAAGGGAGCTGATTCTAATGGTATAGCGGGTAAAATTAATTGTTTCTCAGGCAAAAAGATAAAAGGATCAAAATAAAAGAATTATATATTTTTCTTATAATTACTATTTTCAAGTGGGCAAATCGTATGTTTTGAATATGTTTTGTCTCATATAGTGTGAAATCACAAGGGATTAGATTCTGAGAAATAATTGAATATACCCAATGTTTAGGAACATTTCCTCGAATTCAAAATACAATGAAATCCAAAAATCCTTGTAGTCCCTTCTGTGTGTTTTTCGTTCAATTTCGTTCTCAATTTGAAGTTGTATTGGTATTTTGCCATTGCTCTTTGAAATGAACAGACACTGTCACTCCTGTAGCGCGATTCCGTTATTTCTTTTAACGATAATCGAATCGTTAAAAAAGAAAACAACAAAATTATCGATTTTGGTATTCAGTAAAATTTTTAATCGATATTCGCTATTGTTAAAGTCAGCTGTTGTTGTTATCTAAACGACAACCATTTTTGTGTTGTTTATTCAATCGATAAAAACTTAAATTTTTAGGTTGAAATATCGTCATGCATAAATAAAAATCATAAAATAGTGAAAATATTTTGCTTTTATTATAAAAACTTTTTATAAACATATGTAAATAAAAAATTAAATAACATAATTCATTATTTTATTTTCAAATAAATAAACAAAAATATTAATAAAAAAATAAAGAAATTAAAGATAAACATAAAATCATGCTGTCATACACGAAGTAATTTGTTTTTTCACTATTCTTCTTTGTGTTTTTCGCTTATTTTGACAGAGATGCCACTCGTTTACAATTTAAATAAATTGAAAAATAGATTTGTCGACTGTCGTTAAGGTGTACTTAGTGAATCACTTAATCGTGAGCAGCCAATGAGCACGTTTTCTATAACATATTAAAATCAATAAGCTGTAGGGGCCAAAATTAACAATTTCATAAAACCGCTATATTTGTGTGGGAGCCTCTTTAAGGGGTGGATATAAGGGGCAGGTATGTTTTCAAAAAATGTTAATGACAATAAATAATGGATGTCGGTGATACATTTTACTCCCTTAAGGGCATTCGTAAGCATACATAATTCTAGTCTGTAATATAGAAATGTTGGGAGTTGACAACTAATGTCAGTCAGTTATTCATTTGATACGTCTAAGGGCATGTTAGCAGCTATGGGGCCAATTTTTTACAATTTCTTACATTTTTCAGCTTTGTATAGGAGCTCCTTAATAAATGGAGATAAGGAATAGGCGTGTTCGGAAAAAATGTTCGGGAGGAGAAATTAAGGGGATTGGGTCCTATATTCCACCCCTCTAGGAGTGGCTATGTGGCAGTTATGGATTTTTTTTCGATGAGGAGCCAATTGCCTCGTCATACACCGCCCCCCGCCCTCATTTATTGGGTCATGCCGCTTTCTCTCGTTTTCCTAAGAGTCTAGCGCATCCAAATTCTAAGAAACTCCATAGAATACAATCCCAAACCTATTGCTGATGTTAAGTACAACAAACAGAGAAGCTTAACTTTCTCTGTTTAAATCTTAACATGGTCTCGTATTTATTTCGATATTTAACTTCCTTTCAATAAATATTAAAAGATCTCAAATGTACAAGTAACATAGAAGTTTTTTTCTAAATTAATAATAAAATTCTTCAAGCATAAAACTATAACTTTTTAGCGCTTTTCCATAAATTGAAATTTAGCGCTTTTCGAAGTACTCTTTTGCGCTTTTTGCTTGGAAAAAGTTAACATAACTTAGGATCCTAGGTGAATGTTAACATATTCGATCCCAAGTCCTTAAAATATTTGAATAAAATTTTAAGAAATTGGTCTTATAAGAGGTTAATGAAGAATAAAATTAATAAAGAGGAAAATAATTTTAAGATTAATAATTTTGGGAACGGTGCCGAAGTGATTAAAATTTGCTAACGTCATTTGAGAGGCCCCACTATATCTAACTGATGTCAACCTGGAATGGATATTGACATACAGTGTCAATTTGTCTTAAAATCTATTATTTAACGTGAGCGTTTGCGAGGCCCCACTGTATCTAATTGATGTCAGCCTGGAATGGATGTTGACATGCAGAGTGTCAATTGTATTCGTTTTCTAATCGTTGTCTAACTCTTAAACCATAAAGATCGTTTTTGTGTTAAACTGAAAGTTTTTCCTGTAATTACATTTACTAGCTGATTCCAGCACTCGAAATTCGAGTGCAATTTCTAGGCAGCTTTATTTTTCTACTTAGCCAATTCACAAACCAACACTATTTTGGTTTATTATTATTGCGAAATAAGAAAACAAACTCATTAACACACACATTAACAAATTTAATAAACATACACATAGTATATGTATAATTTTATGTATGTGTTAGTTGCAACTTTAAATGCAATTTACTCAAAATAAAGAAAAAAAATTAAAAGTCTGTAAATCTGGTGAACAGCTAAAAAGAAATACCTTTCAGATAATACACGTTTGGTCAAAATCGGGATAAATTGGTAGAACAAAACATCGGTAACAAGAAATCGCCTAGCCTATTAATATTATGGATATAAATTCACCGCAAGCTTGGGAGAAAAAATAAAGGAAAGTATCTCGAGATTACTTTGAATTTTGTTTAAAAACCCTAATTTTTCGTGTTTTATTGTTCTATTTTTTGGTAGCCATAACTTGATTTTTGGTTCCACAATTCTTGAAAAACCAACCCTCATTTCTGCTTGTGAAATATTGAAAGGGTTAATGAAAATTAATATTACACCAATTACATAATGTCAGGGTGAAGTTTGGCATTCTCAGAACATATTTCTTCCTTATCTTGATGTTTGATTACTTAGTTTTTCAGCTATAACTCTAGAACCATTGATGATTTTATTGTTCAACAAACATCTTTAGCAAATCAAGTTTACCAAACGAAATCTTAAAAAATTATATTTATTACCCTATTGTTTTTAATAAATTTTGAGGGCATATTATTATTTATTAGTGGAGTAGAGGAGATGTACATATGTATATGTATGAGTGATATTTTAAATGTAAAGTCAAACATATTGTATTGTTTTGCATTTTTATACCCTATACCACTATGTGGTTTGGGTATAATGACATTGTGCTGCTGTTTGTAACTACCAAAAATATTTGACCTAGACCCATCTTTTATTATACCGATCGAATCAGAATCACTATCTGATTCGATTTAACGATGTCCGTCCGTCCGCCCGTCCGTCCGTCTGTGTGTCCATGTAAAGCTTGTAATCAAACTGCAGGTCGCAACTATGAATATATTTCGATGAAATTCAGCATATAAGCTTTTGTCGGCCATAGAATGAACACCATTGAAATTGGTGAGAATCGGTCCATGTTCCGACCTAGCCCCCATACAAATGACCCCTATGAAATCGACATAAATTGACATAAGATCCAAATTGTCATATAGATCTTACTCAAATTGGGTTTGTATGCGTTCATTACATCCATTAATGAGTAGTCCAAAAATGGTCCCTTTGGCCCCATATAGAGCTGCTTCCCGATCTTCACTTAAATCTATCAAAAAACCAAAATATTGCTCTGATTCTTCTCAAATTTTGTTTGTATATATTTTTGCAAAATAAAAGAGACTTTACTAAACACGGTGAGGATCGGTCCATTTTTGGGCCTAGTCACCATATAGATATAGCGTCCGATATGAACTTTTTCATATCTGCAGTCAAAAAAATTAATAATAATAAAAATCCCACTCAAATTTGGTTTATGCTTATTTTCTATATCCAATTAGTTGGGCCTAAGAGCTAGGGTTTCTAAACGCATGGTATAGGGTATCGTATAGTCGGTCTAGACTGACTATAATTTTCTTACTTGTTTATATTGATATATTAATAAATTTTATTTTTTAAGGCTTTAGTATAAATTTTCTGTTAAATGAATTGAGAAATCATCAATGACACATGAATTATAGCTGAAAACTAAGCAAAGAAATATCGGGATAAGGAAAATATATAGAAGGCCTGAAAACGGCAAACCCTTTTGATGCTATTCTACACTGGCCTAGTACTCTAACCCTGACTTGGAATTTGTTAGCCCCCAGACAAAGACCCCGAAAATATTCCACAGTGTTAACGTTGAGGCATTTGCATGGTTTTGCCTTTGAGTTATAAAACTTTAAATCAATTTTTCCAAAAAATACTACTGCCATCATTTTAAAACGAAATTGCACAATATTATATCCAAGAAAAAGTACTGTCATAGTTTTTTGCTCTACAAACTATGAGAGTGTTATCGCATTTTAAAATTGCCCATATTTGGAACCCAAACGAGTATATTGGTATCAAATTGGTGTAAATTGATTAGTGCAATATTCCATTTCAGGTGAAAATAAAAAAGTCACACAGTCAATAAATCAACAACCTTTCATTTGATTTCTTTTAAGGTGTTACAACCACCTTCAAGAAACCCGTTTAAATAATACCCAGAAGCGCATTATGGTGTTTGAAAAAACTTAAATAGTTTTCATAAGAAATGGTGTTGAGTCTACCTACACACTTAGATGTACATATAGCTGCATTGTTAAGTATTTATTCAGAGAAGAAATGTTGGTTGGTAGTCCAAACAAAATATAAAAAACTAGTCGCATTTCAAAAATTTCAAAGAAATGTTGACCTAGACTTAATATATAATTTGTGATGTAACTATGAAATAGAAAAGAATTAAAACAAAACAAATCTAAAGAAGTTTACAGAAAACAGGTTACAACAATAGAGTTGTGTTATATAACTATAAAAAATAAACATGTTTAACAGTGTTATTTTTTAATTGCTAATTCATTGTAAAACCTTAATTACAACAGTCTGCGTTGTGAATTAGTTTGAGTTATAAGTATTCAGATAATTTAATAGTGGTAGACAAATTATGCGGAAATTGTTCATAACAAATAGAGAAGAAGACATGTTGAAATATTTGCCATAAAAGTTTTTTTAAAAGAAATAAAATTTATTTCAAATAATGTGTAACATAACTAGGGGACATCATAAAATTGAGCAATTTTTCAGAAATGCCATTCTTTTAAAACACAATTATATAATTCTTCAATTTAATGAGTTGTTTTAAAAATATTAAAATTTTTTCTTCAATTTTCAAACTTATTTATTTTCGTAAAATTTTAAGGAAACATTTCTACTTGTTGCATTTATATAAACCACTCTAATGACAATCAAATAACCATAAACATAAATTTCAAAGTAACTGGCACACAAACGAAGAAATCATACACAAGTAGGACAATTGACCATCACTGCAAAAAAAAATGTACATTTATAACGAAATTTATTCAATATAGAGCAACAGGTTGCTTAAATACGAGTATGCTTCCGAATAGATTTTACTCGTAAAAAAAAAACTTCAGGAATTATGTTGCATGTTAAAAAAAATTATTTCAAATAAGAACAAGTAGACCGACTATACGATACCCTATACTATGCGTTTAGAAACCCTATCGCTTAGGCCCAACTAACTAGACATAGAAAATAAGCAAAAACCAAATTTGAGTGGGATTTTTATTAATTTTTTTGGCTGCAGATATGAAAAAGTTCATATCGGATGCTATATCTATATAGGGACTAGGTCCAAAAATGGACCGATCCTGATCATGTTTGGTAAAGTCTCTTGTATTTTGCAAAAATATATACAAACAAAATTTGAGAAGAATCAGTGCAATATTTTTGTTTTTTAATAGATTTAAGTGAAGATCGGGAAGCAGCTCTATATGGGGTCAAAGGGATCATTTTTATACTACTCATTAGTGGATGTAATGAACGCATACAAACCCAATTTGAGTAAGATCTATATGACAATTTGACAATTTTGGCAATTTATGTCGATTTCATATGGGTAGTTTGTATGGGGGCTAGGTCTGAACATGGACCGATTAGTAGCGTTCATCCCATGGCCGATGAAAGCTTACGTACCAAATTTCATCGAAATATATTCATATTTACGACCTGCAGTTTGATTACAAGCTTTACATGGACACACAGACGGACGGACGGACGGACGGACGGACGGACGGACGGACATTGTTAAATCAACTCAGAAAGTGATTCTGATTCGATCGGTATAATTAAAGATGGGTCTAGGTCAAATATTTTTGGTTGTTACAAACAGCAGCACAAAGTCATTATACCCAAACCACATAGTGGTATAGGGTATAACAAGTATGAATGTGTCGGCATAGACCACCGATAACATACCCTTTACCACGGTCTATGCAGTCAGGACACACATTAGCGACATCTATTTTTTTATAAACTACAAAAATTACAACCCTGATTACAGCTATAAACGTAGATAAATCAACGATATTAAAAATAATATTCTCTCGCCCTCATTATACCCTCCACTCCAGTGTGCAGAGGGTATATATAAGTTTGTCATTCCGTTTGTAATAATTAGAAAAAAAATTTTGGACCCCATAAAATATATATATTTGTGATCCTTATAACAACCGGAGTTGATATAGCGATGTCCGTCTGTCCGTCTGTGGAAATCACAATGACGGCATTAATCGGACAGCTAGGGCGCTCGTTGACATAAAAAATGATTCATTAACATCCTGAAAAGTTTGCTATTTAAAATCGTCCAAATCGGTCGATTAGGGCCCGAGATTTGAATGAAGAACTAAAAAAGTCTTGAAAAAATATAATTGTCTATGTTGTTCTTGTCACGATCACGCCCTGAATAGTGCAGCTACAGTGATCATTTTTAGTGAAAATGATTCTCCGAATTTATGGGAAGATTTCTATTTCAAAAATCATTAAAATCGGTGGAACAGGTCCAGGGAAATCTCTGAAAAATAAAAAAAAAAAATGAAAAATATGATGTTTCTATATTGTTCTTGTTGTTATTCTAAATGTTGTGTTGTTGTCATAGCTGGACTTGTTGTTTTTGTGGTTGTTGTGGTAATAATATAATAAAAACTAACCCTTTGTACATTTTTTTATTAACTCTGGTAGAAAAATTTTAAAGTTTCCATTGTTTTGGCATCACTCTAAAAATTTGTTAGGCCATTTCTGTTATTACCACGAGCCAGCCTGCAAAATTTCAGATCGAATGGCTCACGGGAAATTGGTTAAAATCTATCCAAAATTTTTTCGACAAGCAGACACTACGAGTTAATATAAAGGGAGTAAAAATTCACCAGCATCTAAAGCAAATAATACTAAAATACCTAGTTGTTAATAAAAAAAAAACAATGTAAATTTAGCAAAAAAAAATTTTATGTATAAATTTATTTAAAGAGAAAAACACAAAAATAACATTGGATGTTGTATTTTTTGTGTGTAATATTTACATATACATACATACATACACATATTAAATAATACAAATAATATACATATATTCTATATATGTATATCCATAATAACTACATGTTAGAAATAAATCGGTATATTGTTTTTTTTACATAAAATTCTGCAATATTTTATTGCATTAACAGAGTGTCACTTCATTTTGCTCAGCGTGACTATGCCACAGTAGATGGCGCAACAATTTTTGTCCGAATTAGCTTTGCAATACTTATTTCTATTTTAACATGAATGCCAATATTTTCAACTAGATATCATACAGAACAATGTTAAGAGTATACACGGGCTGGTCTTTTATTTCATACGTTTTTTCATTATTCCTTTACAAATATGAACATAAGTTTGGCATATTAACTTTTTGTTGTCTTTACAAAAAAGAGTTACCGAGTTCATCAATGAGTTTTTTGCTTTTAAAACAGTTGTACATAGTTATATAGAATTATTATTCTGCTTTACCTATAAAATATCTGATTGCGATTACATCTAATTCTTAAAAATTGTTTATAATTACTAAAGCACTATTATTCACATAAATACAAAATTGCACTTTTTAAATTTTCCATTAAAATTTGAGAAAATATCAATTCTAAAAAATGGAACTAAAATTTCAAATTATAAGTTAGAAAATATTAATTGGATTTCAGAAAACCATATCAAAACGTCGGAAATAATAATTTTAAATTTAGAAGACATCAATTGCATCAAATTCCAAAAAAAAAACACCAAATATGTTTACAATTAAAAAATGTTTACATTTAACAAAAATATTGGCATTCAGGAGAAATTAATAGCTTTTCAGTAACTTCTTTTAACGATAATCGAATCGTTAAAAAAAAAGAGCAAAATTATCAGTAAATTTTTTAAACGATATTCGCTATTGTTAAAGTCAGCTGTTGTTGTTATCTAAACGACAACCATTTTTGTGTTGTTTATTCAATCGATAAAAACTTAAATTTTTAGGTTGAAATGTCATACATAAATAAAAATCATAAAATAGTGAAAATATTTATCTTTTATTAAAAAACTTTTTTATATAAATAAAAAAATTAAATAGCATACTCAATTCATTATTTTATTTTCAAATAAATAAACAGAAATATTAGTAAAAAAAAATAAAGTTATTAAACATAAACATAAAATCATCCTGTCAAACACAAAGTAATTTGTTTTTTCTATTCTTCTTTGTGTTTTTCGCTTATTTTGACAGAGATGCCACTCATTTACAATTTAAATAAATAGAAAAATAGATTTGTCGACTGTCGTTAAGATGTAAGTACTTGGTGAATCACTTAATCCTTAGTGCAAACAACAATAGCTGTCGATATATTTTGCGATTGTCGGATCGTTGAAATTTACAGAATCACACTACGGAAAACATTAATTTAAATTCAATGAATTTTAGAAAACGTCAAATGATATTTAAGAATTGAGAACATAAAAACTGTTACATAAATAAACGCAATTTGATGAGAATGTTATTTTTTATATATAAATTTTCACAATTTTTTTTGGATGAAAATTTGAAGTTTTTCAGAAAATAAAGAGAACAAATTATTTTATTTAAAATGTTTGGGACATTTGGTTTTTTGCGCTTGGCATTCCTAATTTGAATATATATTATTATAAATTTATTCTCTATGTTTTCCAAATATGGCAATATTTTAATAAAAAAATTGAGAGATTTTTTTTGTTTATTATTTTGTTACTCCATCCGACCTATATGGCCGCAATGAAGAAATATTTGGCCAGTTAAAAGAAACTATACAGCCATATCCAATTAGCAAGATTTAATGCATATAGCCACCCTACACAATCATTACCTTTGCAATGGAGGTTAGGGCGAGCTATTTAATTAGCAAAAACTAAATTAAACGTGAAGAAGTTATGTCATATAATCGGAAACGCATGCATATAGGTATATAACCTAAATGCACGCCGATCAGAAACCACGATGACCAAAAAGCAAACACCGAAATAAATCCGAAATAATAGAAAAGACGAAAACCGACCCAAAGCTTTGCTGAAATAATTTGGTATTAAGTTCAACAAATTGTTTACTTTTTCATTTACATTTATTATCAAGACTCAAACCGAGGTGGAGGGTATCAAAGATTCGGCACAGCCGTATTTAACACTCTTACTTGTTTTTTATTTATTTATGTGTTTCTGTTCACGACCACATGAGTTTGGAGGTAGAATATTTCTTTAGAAAATAATAAATAATAACAATTTAGGAATAATAGTGAATGGAGTTCTTTTGGTCATTTATTGTTTATTCCAAAACTAGACACCCATCAAAGAATATTTGGAGCGAGTGATGACCAAAGAACAACAAAAGAAATTGTGTTCGAAATATGTATGTAACAAAAATTCCCTGGACGTGAGATGTCAGAAGAAGGCAATATTGATAGGCCACCCAGATCTTCAGATCCCACCGCTCCGAACTATTTTCTGAAGGGTTATTTGAATAGTGTAGGCCAAAACGAAATAAAAGCTATACCACACGAGATACTCGAAAAATTTATAAAAAATGAAGCAGAAAGGCCAAATTTTGCCGTGGCAAAAGAGGCAGCTATTTGAAAAGTAGTCCAAATAAATTGAAAACTAAAATAAAATAAAATTGTTATATATCCATGTTTAAAAAAATCCTGTGACATTTTTGAGTCTTTAAAGGAATCTTTGCAGGTTATCTTCTATATCGGAAACAAGAACTGCATCGTGGCATTATATTTTTAATTTACTAGTCGATATGATATCTCAATAAATCCACGTGAAATCCGAATGAAAGCAAAAAAAAATATTGCATGTGTCGACATAATCTCCTTCTAACTCAATATTCCAACGTTTTGGAAATATTTTTTATACAATTTGTCAAGGTCTTCCCAATAGACTTATGTTTGTCAATAATTCCATCATTAGGTGTGGAAATAGAAAATAAATCCGGAAAATATGGCAGATAAGAAAGCACTTCCAAGCCCACTTTTGCAGTGATGACTAAATACATATTTTGGTTAACTGTGACCAAATGCGGCAATCATCTTGCGAACAGCTTCCCAAAACCCAATTGAACATTCCAAATCGGAAGCACAGAGCATATCTCGCGTTCTGTTATTCTCCGATCGGCCAACACCATATCATAATAAATTTTAATATTTTCAGCGTCAGTTTTACTTGTGTCACCTCAACGAAACTCAGTAAGCGACATTTTTGGCATTAAAAGTTGTGGTACAAAGTCCCCATGGCATTTACCAAGAGCATCCTTAGTTTGAGTGATGGTTCCTTCCGCAAAAAATAATGTTTTGTAAATACTTGCAATTCACTTTTTTCTATTTTTGCAATAATGCTTGAAGGCTCGTGTTTTGAATTGCTGCCAAACACTAAATGACGAAGCTTGCTCTTAAAAGTTGACGGGAGCAGTTACGAGCGAAGTTCAAAGGCACTGACATATTTATCCGCAATCGTAAATATTGTTGCTAGTAATCAGACATTTTATTAGCGCCAGTATGTGGTTCGATATATATCTTTTTGCCAGGGGTACTATGATGTTCAATCTCACTCCATAGAAACGTTTTGTAGTTCAAAAAATCTCAAGAGACAACTATGCTCACTGTATTTCTTTTAAACCCGTGTTATTTTTCTGCAATGTCGGAAGAGATAATTATACAAACTTTTATTTTAGGAAAAGAAAACTTTGGAATTGAACCTAGAAGCTGCACTCGACTATAGGTTTGAGGTTCTTTTTTTTTTGTCACAAATGATACTTTATAACATACTTTATTTCCATTGCTGACAAAAAAAAATATAAATGTTTATTCAAATTCATTTCTTTAGGTTGAGAAATAGAAAAGTCACTGGGGGCTAAATATAACTGTGGCGACTACAGATGTCGCTCATCTTATTGCTCACATGCGGTCTTGGCATTATGTTCACCGTTTATTGTTTCCATCGTCATTGTGGCTTACCTTGACCTTGTTTTTTTTATTATTATTAACCAATACTCAGGGGATGCCCCTGCAAATGCAGTGCATTGTTTTGATTTCAGAACAATCGGCTATGGGAAGAAGGAAAGAGGGAGTATCGTTTGTTGATATTTGACTTAAATTTTATTCGATTGTAACTGTCAGGAAAGACAATTGTTGGAGGTTCATTACCCATACGGCTAGTTCGATTGCTAAAATAATTTTCTCTGTAATGCGTTGTGCGGTCCACTGGACAATTGACTACAAATGGATGTGATCTCCTAGAAAAGCAGGTAGAGTGAACAGAAACTAGGGCACTTGGAATGAGTTCGCTAATCCCGTAAGAACATTTCCCATGGAAGTATCTGGAGAACAGTGCTAGAAAACCCACGTTCCAATGATGTTCCCATGAGTCAATAGAATTGGTTACCCTACTGTTATTAATGAGTATCAACACTCTTCTTTTTACGCGATCCAGTAGCTCCAAAATAGACTTTGAAGCACCTACCCATGTATGGAAGTTGTATTCAATTTTCGGTCGGATATAAATGGTATAGATATTAAGGAAATCAAAAGAAGTGAAGTAATTTTTGCACCCTTATAGAAAACCAAAGCACTCGAATGCTTCTTTTTAAAAAGATGATCATTCCAACGGATATCGCATTGAATTCTCATGCCCAGAACATCTATAATATCTGACTCCTCAATACCTATACCACCCATATATTCAGATGGATCAACAAACAATATTAAGTCTTTTGCGCATTTAAATCAACACTATTACACCACTCGGAGATTGTTAATAGGTCCTGATTGAGTGTATCATACCAACCCCAAAAAGGCTTGGCCTACAATTGATTGAAAATTAATGACAGATGCTTCTGTTGCCTGAGAAAGAAAAGATAGGATTGAAGGTTTGACCAATAAGGTCACTCAGCGATATAGGGAAAAGAGAAGGAGAAAGAACAAAATCTTGGGGTACTCCTGTATAAAGCTGAAACTCACTGCATGAGACGCCATCGATAACAACACGTATGTGAGGTCTCTGAGAAAACTCGATATAAATTGAGAGTACTCAATACGGACCCCACACTTTTTAGGGATTGGTTGGATATTGGCAACCTTCTAGCAAGAGGGAAAGACTCCCGCATGGTACGAAAAGCTGCAATGGTTGGACAATGGAATAGCTAGCACCAAAGAGCACTATTTTAGCACAACTACTGGTATACCATCGGGCCCGAGAGGTTTATTTACGTTGATATCCGAAAGAACATTTTCAACTGTACGAGCTTGGAAGAATATTTTAGGCATAGTACAAGATATCCTTTCGACTTCTGGCAGTGGCTGATCGTTAACCGACAAAAAATTTTTTTTTGTTGTAGAAAGTTCGGCTAAAAGAATAGCCTCATCAACGGGGTCAGTGACTATTTGACCATTTATTGCAACATTTGTGATTTTATTATTCTTAACTCTTTTAAGAAATGACCAAAATTTCTTGCTGCCCCAAGGAGCCATAAGTACTTCTCACGTCTCGGCTGCTTGCGTACCAATAATTGACGAAATTTTTATTTTCATGCCAGTACCTGAAGGCTTCTTCCCCCGACATCGTTAATTCAAATTCATAAAAGGTCAAAAGTCTGAATCAAGTATTGTTGGTAGTTACAAACATTAGCAAGAACGCATTATACCCTGAGCACAGAGTGGTATAGAGTATAAAAACAAGTTGTTTTTATGAACATTTTTTTACGTATGTCTATTCCCACAAACGGATTAACTAGTAAGAGAAAAAAAGAAAATCTCCTAAAGATAAAAATGTTTATAACACTTTTCAACAAAATGGTATATTTTTATAAAGTAGAAGTTGTTGGGGAAAATGAAGGAACTACGTTTCTTCAATATTTAATATTATTTATGGGCACAAAAGGTAAAAAAAACATGTAAGCCATTGCCAAGAAAATAAAAAAAGATGCACTTGTTAGAAAACGTATCCATACACCTAAATTTAAAACTGTCATATTATGAGAGACAATAAGTAAATATTAACTAAGCTAAATACTTTTTTTTCTTATAAATTATTAAGCTATTTTTATTTTTTTTTTTAATATTTAAGGTTTACTACCTTAACAAATTGCATGCAGATAAAAAAAATGTGAAAAAAGCGAAAATTCTAAAGAAGAATTATTCGCTCTTCTAGAGGATAGCAACGAAATAAGAAGAATGATGCGCATTCAAGTTTTAACTCTAAGAGACTCAGTGGAGCTACTTAATTCCTGTTATTTATTATTCAAGTTTTTAAATCCGCTTATTGGGATAAGGATAGATTGCAAATAAAGCACAGATTTGTATAAATTGTATTCATATTATACTAAAAAAAAAAAGTTTAGAGTATTCTCTTTACTTATTTTACCTCACTCATCCAAAACGACACTTTTTTATATTTCCTTTGAAATTATTTTATACTGACGAATTCTGCGCTCCAGGACATCCCACAAATGCTCTATAGAATTAAGACCGGGTCATTGGGGTGGTGATTTAAATTCATTTTTAGTATTATAGAGCCACCGCAGTTAGACATTCTGCAAGGTTCAGTTTCAAACTGTGCATGTATCTAATTTGATTCATTAAATGCTCAGGAAATACGAGTTTCCAAACTCGGTTGCCAGCCATACAACCCCACCTTCGCCGTGTTTAACCGTTGGTCAAAGATTTTCTTTATTTAATGCAGTTCCACTTTTCCCCAAACTATCTCTTTCCCTTCAATGCCGAAACTACAAAACTTACATTCATCTGAAAATAAAACACGTTCTCAAATTTCTAGAGCCTTGTTTCAATAATGGTTTGCACGAACGTGATAGTCAGATTTTTTAAAATATTTTTTCGAACGGTATCTCCATGAAGGCTTTTTTGATTTTATAATAAAGAGGAGCGACCAGAACGAGGGTTAGACAAAATCGAACTGATGAATTTGTAGTTTTTAACGACGTACTCTACTAAGGAGAGGCTTCTGTTCATAATCCATTGTCATGTTGGAACTTCCAGACCAGGGACATATTTTCCTCCGCGTATGAATATACGACGTCATTGAGAATTTTCCTATATCCAATTTCGGTTAAACTATATTTAACTGCATGAATTGGACCTATTCCTTGGTCTGAAAAGCAGCCATTATATTGCCATGCCATAATAATGCCATGTCATAATATTGCCACTAAAAAACTTGAGATGGCGTGGTATGTGCCAACTTTTTTTTATTTATTCAGTAGGGCCAACTGTTAGAAAATTGTGTCAAAACTTCGTGATATTTCATTTCTTAGAAAAAAGTTACCGTTATAAAAATTATGCAACTTTAAAAGTTTGCGAAAAAATGGATTGCAAAGAGCTTCTTGTTTTGATTAAACTTTGTTTTTTTGTGGGAAAAAGACTGTCCAAGCCAAAGAATGAATTTATAAACATTAAAGTGAATCTTCGCTGTCGTATTCAATAGATAAAAGATGGTATTCCGAATTTATACATGGTGTATGACCACAAATAATGCAGGTTGTCCTGGTCGTCCAAATAAGGCAGTTCCCGAAGAAAACGTAAGAAAAGTGCATCAGGTAGTATTGGATGATCGACATATTAAAGTGAGTGAGATTAAGGGATTACTGACATTACAAGGATATCAATAGAATGAGTTTATTTAAATATGAAAAAGCCTTCTGCTCGATGGGTGGCGCGATTTTTAACAGTTGAACAAAAACTGAAACGTGTTCATGATTCAAAGTATGCTTTGGAGATGTTTGAAGTAAATTCAAATGAATTTTTACATCGATTTAGAACAATAAATGAGACGATAAGCAGTCAGAGGAGACTGCTGAGTTTGACAAATCGCATTTTTTCAAGTGTATCAAGATGTTAGAAGATCGTTTGAAGAAGTGCATTTCACTTAGCGGAGAGTACGTTGAAGAATAAAATTAATTTAAAATTAAAAAAACTAGCTTTTTATTGTTAAGCCGCGGAGTTTTCACCCCATGTAGTATTTATATCATCAGTTTTATTTTCTATCGTCATGGCCTTATCTTTTGCCCTTTGGTCGCCGTGCAAATATGTTTCCATTATGGACTCTTAAATTAACAGTATTCCAATTCCATTTTGACTATTGCATGCTTTATTTAGCAATATTTATGCGAGCCAGACGATTTTTTTCTGATATCAATAGTTTCTTCACAGGACAATAATAATCAAGATAGCCCCAATTGCTCATCGGAAAACAGTTCGAGCACATATTTTTAGTTTCAGATTGGTAATGATCTCTTTAGATCTTTGAATCGTTTTATGAGGTCTGACGCCGAAATGTTTAGTAGTCTTTCACGAAATTTTAAAAACATCTATTGTTCTGGTTTTAATTCTTTACAAAACTTTATTCTTGCCATTATTTCATAACAATTGATTTTAAGAAACGTCAGAAATTATAATTATTTAAATAATAGTTAAGACTTTATATATTTCCTTTCATGTCACCTTTGATTTTTATTGTTTAAATCAACTCTTAAAAAGTTTGCATGGTTTTGTCATCACTAATAAAAATCATTTTTTTTCGTTTATCTATTTCTTTTTTAAACTCTTTCTTTTAACTCGTGCTCTCTGTCTGTCTGTCTGTCTGCCTGTCTGTCTGTCGTGGGTCAACCCCATTCCCCCTTTTCCAATTGATCTGAAACTAGGCCCATAGTCTTGTTGTGGCTACTGATTAATTTAGGGGTAGTCACACACAGTCACGGAGTGATCTAAATGTAATTTCCCTTCATCCGATCGATCTGAAACTTGGTCGATAGACTTTCTGTGAAAAAAAGATTAACTTTGACTTAGTCACGCATAGTCACGGAGTGATTTAAACCCCATTTCCCCTCATCCGATCGATCCGATCGATCCGAAACTTTGTCCATAGACTTATTGTGACCAAAGATTAATTTTAAAATTGTCACGCAAAGTCACACACAGTCACGGAGAGATTCAAAACTCATATGCATAAGGAAAGGAAGAGTTTTAATAAAAAAAAATTCAGCAACAAATACACAAAACAATGAACCACAAAGAAGACACAGATAATATAAACGCCAGCTACAGCGTTGCATTACGATACAAATAATTTAAACTGGGATATTAAACTAAACCGTGTTGTAATAAATGTTCAAATGTATGTTTTATGTTTTTGTTAGTTCAAAATTAATTAAAATTTATTTAAATGTGATGTAATCCCAGATTATTGTAAGTTTTAATTGTTTTTGTATTGAATTTGTATTAATGTTATGCTTTATTTATTAAATAGACGAATTCCCTTGAAAAAGTCGACAAAAAATCGACGAAACGTCGGGAAAAATATGTAATTAATTTGTTTTATTTACATCAACAACAATAGGCACAAATAGCTTAATAAAGGAAACTTTAAACCAAAAAAAATTTTGTTATCTTTCGATAGAGAACACAAAGAGCAATTTGGCAAATAAAAAAAAAATTAATTTTAGGACTTAACCGAGAATTTTTTGAAGAACAAGTCAAGTACCGAATCTGTGAATGGCAAAAAGTTCGTAATGCAAATTATTTTTTTACAATTTTTATGAATACTTAAAATTTTCATAGTCTACTGTACAAATACTTTTTCTGGTAAGTCTAAGTGCTCCAAATTGACCACTTTTTTTGTAATCAAGTTTCAATTATTGAAACTAATTTGAATAACTTCTAATTAAATCTTTAGAATGTCATTTTAGTTCTTCCTTCTTCCACATATGTAAAGTGATTACGAACTACTTTACCTCTATGTAGTGCTTTAAATTGCAAAACAATGATTTTAAAAATAAGAGTGATTTATATAAAGTTTGTAACCCTTTATATAAAGTTTGTATAAAGTTGTAACCCTTTATATAAATCCCGAGAAAATGAATTTATCAAAATATAAAAAAAACAATGAATGTCAATTTTTATTTTCACTTCTGAATTAATTATTAAATATCGCATTGGATTTTAAACTGTGAATGATTTTTTTTCTTTTTTAATTTTAAATAAATGTTATTTTCATTAAACTGTTATTTTAACAGTGTACTATTATTAAACCATTTTCGAGACTAAGTATTTTGACCACTTTCTACAGTTCTTATTTTTAACCTTAAATTATCCAAAAATTAGAGGTAAGCTGAGAAAGAACACACATGCATCTTCCGTATATTTTTAATGAAGTCAAACTTTTATGTATGGTCGAAATATATTTATATATTGTAATAATATCCTGTTCATTTCAACAGGTTTCGGCCAACAAAATTGACTTCAACTTATTTAGTAGGTGTACACTAAAAAATAATTCACCAACCGATTTGTTCTAAAACTAAGCAACTGAATTTTCGATTGCATCAACAGAAATTATATAGCAATTAACCATTTTCTATTGTGATAAAATATATACTGTTGAGACAATAGAATTGTACTTAGGAGTACACGTGCAAAAAAGTTATTTTTTGATTTTTATTTTTTCGAGAAAAAAGTAAAAGTTAAAAAAAAATAAAAATTTAAACAATATTTTTAGTAGATGAAAGTAGCGTTCAAAGCTCATGTTCTTTACTAAGAAGTGGGTTGCGGGAAATGGAAATTTTAAACTCTTCCGCCATCGGCATAATAATTAATGAAATTGATAACTATACAGAAAAACGAATGTATGTCGATGAGGATTTGATGGAATACTGGAACAGTAAGAAATGTTTATTTCCCTGTCTACGTAGACTGGCATCTGTTGTGCATGCAGTACCTGCGGCACAAGTTAGTGTAGAGATATCCTTTTCAGCCCTCAAACTGATTCTAGGAGAGTTGCGGTAAAATTTGTCAGTGGAAAATTTAGAAGCACTAATGTTAATAAAACTAAATTCTGATGTTCAAAATATACATGATATTAGCATTGATATTGGTTTAAAAAAAATATATATATAAAAAATAACTGTTAGTTTTGCTCGAAAAAATAAAAATCAAAAAATAACTGTCATCTCAAATATATGTAAAAGTGCATATGTAGGTATGTACAAAACCGTACATCACATATGACAAATCTTACGAAAACTGAGAATAGTGGAAATTAGAAGTATAAATGCAAAAAAAAAAAAATATTCAAAATTCAAAAATAACGATTGTTTGTTTGGACAGAGTTGTATCTTCTGAAATTAATACAAAGTAAAGCTGTAGTGTACGAAAACTGAATCTAACCACACTGCTCGTAGGCCTGACTTTAGGTAAGTGTGTTAAAGCGCTAACCAAAAAGTGCAAGTACGAGTGTATGTGAAGGTTCATGGTTCAAAACCGGTTCATGGTTCAAAACGGCCGGCCAAAGTAGAAAAAAATTTTCATATAGAAACAATCTAATCAATTAAAATATAACAATTATCACAATGTTCAATAAATCGCTGATGAAGGCTGAAATGCCAGAAACCGGTCCGATTAAGAATAAAGTGCAGTTATGAATTTTTGAAATATATGCTTTCTTCTTCTTTACCACGCACCATTTAAACAAAATTAAAATTTGCATTAATTGCAATATGTCTGAAAAATTACTAAAACTAACAAACAAAAAATAACTGTTATTTTTGCTAAAAAAAATCAAAAAATAACTGTTATTTATGCTCGAAAAAATAAAAATAAAAAAAGTTATTTTTGTTTGAAAAAATTAAAATCAAAAAGTAACTCTTATATTTTCTCTAAAAAAATAAAAATCAAAAAATAAATGTTATATTTGCTCGAAAAAAATCTAAAAATAACTGTTATGGTTATTCGAAAAGATAGAAATCAAACAATAACATTTATTTTTGCTCGAAAAATTAAAAATAAGAAAAAGTTATTTTTGTTTGAAAGAATAAAAATCAAAAAATAACTGTTATATTTGTGATTTTCTGGAATAATCGCGTATGTCCATTTTTTGTCAGTGTTGAGTTAAAGATGCCAAATATATTAATTTTAACGCTCTTTACATGTGTTAAATTTTTTTTAAAAAAGTATTGACCATTTCTGAGTTTTTTCTTTAAATAACAACGTAACTTAAATGTTTATTAAATTAGTTTGCAGCACTAACGACGTATGCAAACCTACGTTTGATCGCTGACAAATTATTTTTTCAAAAAACGACACATAGCGACATACGTTGTTATTAATGAAAAAAAAAAAGCAAAATAACTTTGGATTATTTTTCAGTTTATAACCACTTATAAAAACTTGTGTGTTTATTTCTATTATTTTTTGTCACTATTATTCTTGATACGTTGTTATATTCTCATCCTAAGTCCCGTTAACTTTTTGTTGACGAACAAAAAAATCCATTTTTCAAACAACAACAACTTATGTTTACATGGGTGGTGGCATTGGTAGTTTTCTTTTTCGAAGAAAACGATGTTTGTCGACATAAGTTGTTTTATCTGCACACACTTTAAGTGTTATTTTCGTATTGTTTTTTCGTCCTTCTCTAGGACCTATTCCTCTGAAGATTTTTGACTCAACATTTTATATAAAGTATTTATTGTCCATATCTACAGGACTGTTAAATAAAAACCTCTAACAACTTTATATCGAGCCCATAATTTCAGATATTTGCTCGAAAAAATAAAAATTAAAAAATAACTGTTATTTCTGCTTGAAGAAAAATCGAAATATAACTGTTATTTTTGCTAGAAAAAATAAAATCTAAAAAAAAGTTATTTTTGTTTGAAAAAGTAAAAATCAGAAAATAACTGTTATATTTGCTCGAAAAAAATCTAAATATATGAAAGGATAGAAATCGAACAATAACATTTATTTTTGCTCGAAAAAATAAAAATAAAAAAAAAGTTATTTTTGTTTGTAAAAATGAAAATAAAATAAAAACTTATTTTTGGTCGAATAAATCAAAATCAAAATATAGCTCTAATTTTCGGTGGAAAGAATAAAAATAAAAAAAAGTTATTTTTGTTTGAAAAAGTAAAAATCAAAAAATAACTGTTATATTTGCTCAAAAAAATTAAAATAAAAAATGACTGTTATATATGGTCGAAAAAAATCTAAAAATAACTGTTATTTTTGCACGAAAAAACAAAAAAAAATTATTTAAATCCGAAAAAATAAAATCAAAAAATAACTGTCATTTTTATTTGAAAAAATAAAAATAAAAAATAACTGTTATTTCGAAAAAATAAAACATAATTATTTTTATTTGTAAAAATGAAAATAAAAAAAAAACTTTTATTTTTGGTAGAATAAATCAAAATCAAAATATAACTCTAATTTTCGGTCGAAAGAATAAAAATAAAAAAAAGTTATTTTTGTTTGAAAAAGTAAAAATCAAAAAATAACTGTTATATTTGCTCAAAAAAATTAAAATATAAAATGACTGTTATATATAAATATATATATAAATAAAAAAAAGTTATTTAAGTCTGAAAAAATAAAATCAAAAAATAACTGTTATGTTTGCTCAAAAAAATAAAATTCAAAAAATAGCTGTTATATTTGCTCGAAAAAAAACAATAAAAAAATAACTGTCATTTTTATTTGAAAAAATGAAAATAAAAAAATAACTGTTATTTTTGTTCGAAAAAATAAAAAATAATTATTTTTGTTTGAAAAAATAAAAATCAAAAAATAACCGTTATTTTTGTTTGAAAAAATAAAAATCAAAAAATAACTGTCATTTTTGGTCGAAAAAATAAAAACCAAAATTTTAAAAAATCAATATATTTTATCATAGACTAGTTCATAAGGTTGAATATTGTATACTTTAATCAGTTTTTTTCTGACATTTACTTCTATATGCTTTTTTTGTTTTAAAATATCTAAATAACTGTTATTTTCGGTCCCTGCTTTTAAGTTCTGTTATTTTTTTTCTTTTTTTTTTTTTGAAATTACGTTAATGTTTTTTTCCTTTTTTCAATAAATAAAATAGATTAATTTTAAAATTAAGATATAATTTTAGGATCCAATTTTTTGGTATAGACCGTTCAAGTGGTCAAAAACATATTTTGTTAAAAGTTTCCATTGTATTGACACTCACTGTGTATTGAAGCTATTATAATGCTCTACAGTTGCCTTTGTTTTATACCTTATTTATATGCAAATATTTCTTTATATTTGAAAATTCTTTAATCTCTTACTCGGTTTATAAAAAATTGCAATTCGAAAACTAAAGAAATGTTTTTCTCTAATTAACCTTAGAATCTTAACTCATCAGGTATACATACATATATTTCCACATATATTGTTAGTGAATTTCGAAATTGACCAAGAATCGTTTACCAAAATCAATTGCCATCCGAAAACTGTTTAGTTATTTTATAAAATAAATTTGTTATCTAAAGATGACATGACATGTCTCAAGTAAAGCAACTGCTGGGCAAATAGAGACATTCAGCAAATAATGAAGAAAAAGTAAACAAGTTCCCTTAATATAGACAGCCGGCAATCTGCTTTACAGTTAACAAGAAAATAATTTGTTGCTAATTCTTTTTCCTCTCTAATTTTCAATACAAACAAAAACAGCTGTTGTTACGAAAAAGAATGCAACAAAACGAAAATATTTAAATAGCGCCAAAAGCTTAAGCCAATACCTGATGTCTGCCTGAATTAAACACGTTTACTGAAAACAAAAAAAAACAAAAAAAAAACACAAAGAGCATTACCTCTCTTTTGCTCTCTCAGCTCAACGAAAGACACCGCCACTGTGTTTTGACTTTCTATTTGTGTTACCGTGCTATACGAGTAGAAATGGTTTTTGTGGTATGGCATAGCATGGCATTTCACAAGATCATTACCAACTGTGCTGCGTGTTAACAGCATCAGTTTGTCACTGGTTTATAAAGAAAGCACAACAAATAAACGGCCTTCCAAGCGAATACTAAAATATTGAAATTATAATATTTGAATTAACAAGAAACTAAAAACTAGTTGAAAAGGAAATTTTTGAGCATTATATTTTTTTTTCTCTTAGTTTCGTTTCAAAATGTTGAACGCATAAGTCCGGTATGTTGGTCATGATCTTAACGTGTTTAGTTACTTTCGAGATACGCATTTAAACGCATGGTGTGATAAAATACAAGGAAATAAAAAAAATAATAAACAAAACAAGAAAAAAAATACACTTTAATAACAAACAAAAATAAAATCTTAAGTGACATATCCAAAAAGTTATTTTGTGAAAGTGAAATAAATTAACAATCAACAAATTTGTATGAATCTTTTTAAATAAGTAGTCATTATAATAATTTTAACAATAAAAGTGTGAATTTTTAGGAGAACGAAATATGAGTGGCATTGACAAATATTTGCCCATATTTAAACGTGTTACGATACTTTCAATTTGTTCAACAATAATGTCTGTTCTTGCCTTTTTTTTTTTTTTTTTTTTTTGCAAAATGACCTACTTTTGTTTTGGTCGATAAGTATTCGATATTAATTTTTACAAAATAACATGTGCATGACTTATAACGATAGTCTAAGTGTTTGCATGGTAAAATGGAAAGTTTAATATTTAAATACATACTTTGTAGGGTGTTACTTTGAAAGCGAAAAGAAAAGATTTATATCAGTTATTAAGCAGCTTATAGGTTTTTGAACTTAGTAAATTGTGCAGGCATACTAATCATACCTACATGAATTTATAAAAATTTTAAATTAAATTTTAAAGTTTTTTATTTATATTATCTTGGTTTGGCTTTAGCGCGAATCCTATTGAATTAACAGAGATTTTGATCATCAATAAATTGGTCTGTACTACCAATCTTTATTAAAATTTATTATATAAAAGGAATAGTCCGGCTAGATTAACTGAGTTTCCGGAAAGGATCTTTACCACAAAAAAAGTTTAGATCCCAACATATGTATATACATGTGGCTATATTTTAAATAATTCTTTTTACAGGGAATTAGTAAGATGTTCTAAAATATAAATAAATCAAATTTTACTAAGTCTGTAAACAATTTGAGCAAATACTAATTTCAAAACTGATGACTGAGCGATAGAATTCGAGGACTGCCCGCCATAAAGGCATATTGACCAATTAAGCCGATTTTAACATATTTTGCCAGTGCACTCTATTTGTTATATAATCCAAATATCATCAGATCCAAGCAGAATAAGCATAAATGAAGTGCCATTTGTTAAATAGAAAGCACTAGCAAAATATTTAAAAATAATTGCAATATTGGTCTATACGTCCTTTTGGCGGAAGCTCCTCAATCACTGCGCATGACAATATGGGCAGTGAGAACAGCTCAATTCATTCGCCAATCTGGTGGCCTGCATTTTTGAAAGGCTGAGACGCAAAATTTTAACGAAAAATACAATCTATTTTTAAACTCTTTCTTTTAACTCGTACTCTTTGTCTGCCTGTCTGTCGTGGGTCAACTCCATTCCCCCTTAGCCAATTGATCTGAAACTTGGCCCATAGTCTTCTTGTGACTACAGATTAATTTTGGGGTAGTCATGCACAGTCACGCATAGTCACGCACAGTCACGTAGTGATATAAATGTCATTTTCCCTCATCCGATCGATCTGAAACTTGGTACATACACTTGCTGTGAAAAAAGACTTAGTCACGCACTGTCACGGATGGTCACGCACAGTCACGGAGAGACTAAAACATCACTTCCCCTCATCCAATCGACCTGAAACTTTGTCCATAAACTTGTTGTGGCTAAAGATTAATTTTAAAATAGTCACCCAAAGTCGCGCACAGTCACGGAGAGATTCAAAAATCATATGCAGAAGGAAGAAAGAGTTTAATAAAAACTTTGTTTTTATGGGTTAGATTATTTAAACTCCCTTTTAACTCAATCTCTCTGTCTTCCGTGGGGCAACCCCATTCCCCCTTATCCAATTGATCTGAAACTTGGCCCATAGTCTTGTTGTGACTACAGATTAATTTGGGGAAGTCATGCACAGTCACGCGTGGTCACGCACAGTCACGGAGTGATCTAAATGTAATTTTCCCTCATCCGATCGATCTGAAACTTGGTACATACACTTGCTGTTAAAAAAAGATTAACCTTGACTTAGTCACGCACAGTCACCCATGGTCACGCACAGTCACGGAGTGATCTAAATGTCATTTCCCCTCATCCGATCGATATGAAACTTTGTCCATAGACTTGTTGTGGCCAAAGATTAATTTTAAGATAGTCACACACAGTCACACACAGTCACGGAGATATTCAAAAGTCATTTGCATAAGGAAAGAAAGAGTTTTAATAAAAACTTTGTTTTTATGGGTTAGATTATTTTAACCCAGTTATATATCTTCTGTGGGTTCAACAAATATTTATAATTGAATGAAAAATTTAATTTTCCTAGAATGTGCACTCGAATTACGAGGGCTGGGCTCTGCTAGTATAATTTTATAAGCTATTTTTGTATAAACTTTTGTATAAATAAATATTTAATTTTGCATCATTTTAACTGACTTTTGAGGGAATTTTTATATGGAAAATAGCGACTAGTTTTTTGGCGTTTTTTTTTTTTAAATATTTTTCATTCAATTCAATTCAATTCTTTTATTTACTATATAATATTACATGTCATGTTTAAATTTATCTTAAATACTAAAGAGTTTAGGTACGATCCTTTTCTACTTTATTATAAATAAAGTACTAATAATTTGAGCACAAAAATGAGTAGTATACTTAGCATGGGAGGAAAAATTTACAAAAAAAAAAACCTTTTTGAATATTTTTTTTTTTAGGTATAAGATAAAAAGACTAAAATTATGCTGAGATGAGCTCATTGATATGATTATATTCCGATAAAAGGGATCCTGTATTGAAATTAAATGTCAAATTGTTTATTTTATCATTAACGAGATCAATATTTGCGAGTGAGTGAAGACGTTGTGTGGAGAAATACCAAGGCAAGTTGTATATCATCTTCAGTAGTTTGTTTTGAGGTACTTGCAGCTTTTTGATGTGACATTGTGCGGACGTAGACCATACTGGGGCGGCGTAAAACATTATGGCGTGGAAAATGGTTTTCAAAATTAACGTCTTTTTGTTAATATTCAATTTTGAATTTCGATTTATAAAAGGATACATAATTTGAATAGTGTTATGCTCTTTTCTGAATCCGAATTGATAAGATGGTAGTATATTGTTCGTGTTCATAAAATCAGTTAGTTTGTCCTTAATAACCTTCTCCAGGATTTTGCTAACGGATGATAGCAAGCTTATAGGCCTATATGAGGAAGAATTTTCTGATGGTTTACAAGGTTTTAATATTGGAACCACCTTAGATTTTTTCCACATTTGAGGAAAGTAGCATAGTCTAAGACAAGCGTTTATTAACAACGTTAAATATTTTATACCTTTTCTTGGTAAGGATTTTAGCCATTTGTTAGTTATTCCATCTATGCCTGGAGACTTTTTCGCTTTTAGTCTTTTGATAATTGTTTTTATTTTATCAGTAGATACTAACGACGAATTTTCAGAATTGGAGTTTATTAAGTTGAGACCACTTATAACGTCATTTACCTCAGATTCAGTTACAGGATCACTCAGGTTTGCAGAAATAGTATGATTCAAATTAAAGGTTTGAGCCAATATTTCACATTTTTCTTGCTGAGAAGTGTATACTTCATTGTTGTCTTTTAAAATTGGAATATTTTTCGACTTTTTCTTCAAAATTTTTGAGACGTTCCAAAAAGGAGAAGAGCCTTTTTCCAATGTAGATAGCATGGAATTCCATGATTTATTTCTAAAATCATTGATATCTTCAGTAATAATGTAGTTTAAACGTTTTAGTTGTAAGAAGTCTGTGTAGTTTCTGTAGCGCTTCCAATTACGCCGAAAAAAATTCCTCATTTGTATCAGATGTGTTATTCTAGTTGGAAATATTTTTTGCCTGGTTACGAACTCTACTTTAGGTACGCTGTGGGTTAATGCACCTTGTATGGTGGCATTTAATGAATATATTAACGAATCTATCTGCTCCGTTTCTGTTATTGTATCGATATCGGGCATTATAAGACCTCTATTGATACAGCGTTCAAAAAGTGGCAAGTTTGCTTTTTTAAAATCGTAAACAAAATTATGCATAACATTGTAGTTTGCATTAACAGTTAGTTTGATTGGCAAGTGGTCAGAGGATAGATCATTGATTACCGATGCTGGTGACATATTGTGGCTTATGTTCGTTAGGAATAAATCCAAGGTTGAAGATTGTCTCCTGGGGTTTGAAGGTATATATGTGTGATCATTAGGATATATTATTTGTAAAAATTCGGCATCTAGTTGTTCATATAGCAAGTTACCCCAACAATTTGCTCTTTGACAACCCCATAAGTTATGACGACAATCAAAATCACCACCGATAACATATTTATTGTTGGAACGAGTTAATTTACGTAGATCAGAACTGAAATGTTGTTTTTTGTGATTGTCTTGCCCTGGACTACCTCCAGCAAAATAGCATGAATAAATATTAATATATTCATTGTTATTTAAGGATAGTTTAATTCCTATATTTTCAATAATATTTGTATTTAGTATTGGTAAAAGAATGTGCGGTATATTTTTTCTAATGAGTATAGCGACGCCTCCTCCTCCTCTATTTTCACGATCACATCTGTAGCAGTAATATTCATCATGTCGAATTGAAATATTTTTATTTAGCCATGTCTCTGACAGTAGGCAAACATGAATATTGTTATTTATTAGAAAATTAAAAAGCTCGTCTTTTTTGCGACGTATGCTTCTGGCATTCCATGATATTATATTAATATTTGCCATTAGTATATAAATTTACATGCAAGGCTTGTTATCACCTCGAATTGGTCTGCACGAGTCTTACAGTTTTTCAGATTGCTTATTAACTCCATGGTAAGGTTTTTTATTTCTTGTATCGAAAATAAATTATTATTGTTGTTGCTGAAATTCTGTTGGGTGTTCCAATTATTACCATTTTCAGGAGTACTCTGATTTAGAGTGTTTGGGAAACTTACGTTATATTGAACAGGGTTACTGTGATAGGCTTTCCTACTAGCAGAATCATTATTTCTACGAATATTATGTGTTCTTGGAAGAGTACGCTGTCTTATTTGCAAGTAGTTTGCTCTGTTGGGACAATCAGGAGACATGGCTTTGTGATTGCCGTTACAGTTTGCACATTTCTCAAAAGTTGCATTACATTCCGCTAACTTGTGGTTACCAGCACATTTGACACAAAATGTTTTCACTTGGCAACGGCTGGATCCATGGCCAAACATTTGGCAATTGTAACACTGCGTAATTTTCGATCTGTTGGGTGCTTGAAATTCCCACCTAACTTTAACATACTCGAATACCGAATGGTCTTTTCTCAATTCTTTAATAGTAATTGACTTTCTTTGGAAATAAACAACATATCTTATTTGTTCATTATTATTTTGCTTTACCCTAGATACTAGTTTTACATCTAAACATAACAACCCCTTCTTGATAAGAGTGTTTTTAATTTCTGATGGATCTTGTTATCAAGTCCCAATAATATTGCTTTGTATGGTTTCTCATTTTTAGTGCCATATGTGAAATACTCAAACTTATTACAAAGACCTTTACAAATTATATCAAAATCATTTTCCGAATTGAATATTCGCTAATTTTAAGATTTTTACATAATTCATGAATATTTTCAATTTTACATTTGATAATAGTAATTGGTGGAATGAAGATTTTCGGGCTTTTTTCCAAAATAACTTCGTCTTGGTACTCGTCTTCAATTGTTTGAAGTGGATGAAAATAATTTTGGTTTTCAACTCCTTTAGTTGAATTGTCGACCTTTGTTCTTTTATTATTCATTGTTTTTAAGTTATACCTCGATGAGGCTGTAACATTGTTCTCACGTGTACGTTTTATTTTTTGTTTTTATTTTTTTTTAAGTTAGAAAGTAGTACTTGACTAACGGTTGTAATATTTTTGTTTGTTTTTTTGGTTTGTTGTTAAACTCGCGATAGAATAACTCAATAGCTAGAGACGTCTGATCACATTAAAGAGCAGTAAACAACTGAAATATTTTTCATATTTTTGGGCAACATTAATGTTTTTTTTGGTGGTTTGGTTTTATTCCTAGAACCACTGATCTTAACTAGATTAATAATATTATGTTGTTATAATAATATTATAATACTGATATTTAAATAGTTTTAAAATCATTTATCTTGAAATGCATACGGAAAAAATATCCACAGTTTTGGATTTCTAATGTTTTCGATGTAGTTTTCGTAAAGTGAGATTTTTAAAAATGCTTCAGATTGTTATTAGGAAAAGAAAAAGTTTATTTTATAATTCTTCAGTGTGTTACAACATAAAAATCATAGTATCTAAAAAACTGATAAAATTTATTAAATTATTTAAAACTGCATTGTAGAAGTATACAGATGTTAAATAAGCTTTGTAATTTGTTATAACCACTACCAAAAACCCTGCACTGCAGTACTTACAAAGTATTGTAGTACTTATCAAGTAATGTAGAACTTCTCAAATAATGTAGTACTATTGTAGTACTAGTCAAATATCTTAGTACTTGTTAAGTATTTTTGTATTTTTCAGGTTTTGACGACTTGTCATGAATCTAAGTACTTATCAATTGTCACTGGACTTATCAAATAGTACTTGTTAAGTATCGTAGAACTTGTTAAGTATCGATAAACTTTTCAAGTATCGTAATACTTTTCAATTATCGCATTCATTTTTTAAGTACAGTAGTACTTATCGAATATTTAATTACTTGTGAAGAATCACAGTGATTGACAAGTATCATTGGACTTGTAAAGTATTACTTGTTAAGTAATGTAGTACTTGCTAAATATCGTAGTACTTGTTAATTATTGAATTTCTTGTCAAGTAAAAATTGTAGTATTGTTGTAATTGTAGTACTTTTCAAGTATAGTATAGACCGGAAAATACCGTAATAGTTATACAGCCTGTTTGTACTTTCCCAGTATCATAGTACTAAATCCGTATCCCAGTTATTTTCAATGGATAGTGTGATGTTCGTCTACTAGTTTTTTTTCGGTTCAAATAAATTATATTTAAATAAACAAGTAAGAAATTATAGGCGGTCTACACCAACTATGCAACCCTATACCATGGTTTAGGGATCCTATCTCTTTGGTCCCACTAATTCGATATAGAAATAAGCATAAACTAAATTTGAGTGGCATAATCATTAATTTATTTGGCTGCAGATATGAAAAAGTTCATATTGAATGCTATATTTATATGGGGACTAGATCGAAACATGGACCTATCCTGACCATATTTGGTAAAGTCACTTTGAAAAAAAAATATATACAAACCAAATTTGAGAAAAATGTTTGCAATATTTCTGTTTTTTGATAGATTTAAATGAAGATCGGAAAGAAGCTATATACGGGGCCTATGACTAAGAATTGTCCTATAGGAATTATTTTTGGACTACTGATTAATGGATATAATTCACACATACAAACCCAATTTGACTGAGATCTATATGATAATTTTGATCTTATGGCAATTTATGTCGATTTCATAGGGGGTCATTTATATGAGGACTAGGTCTGAACATGGACCGAATTTCACCAATTTCAACAGCGTTCATCCTATGGCCGATAAAATCTTATATACCAAATTTCATCAAAATACATTCATAGTTGCGACCTGTAGTTTGATTACAAAGTTTACATCACAGACGGAGAGACGGACGGACTGACATCGCTAAATCGACTTAGAAAGTGATTCTGAGTCGAGCGGTATAATGAAAGAGAGGTCTAGGTCAAATATTTTTGATAGTTACAAACAGCAGCACAAAGTCATTATACCCAAACCACATAGTGGTATATGGTATAAAAAGGGTGTAAAATGCAGAGTTCTATTACATGTATTGCAATTGATAATCTTTTATTTCTTCAACTTGTTCAGCACAGGGCCTTTGCAACTCTTACATCCTGGTGCAATATTATAGCCGTATCCAATTTTTAAGAAGGTTTTATCCTTAGATGTGTATTTAAATTTATTTAAATATTTAACAAAAAGTTTGTGGTTTTCATGGTGCAAAAATTTAGCCACATTAGTTAACATTGAAATTTAAATTAAAAAATTATGAATTAACACTTAAAACTCCTCCACTGTTGGGCATGAGCTCAAAGATTGGTCGTGGCATATACTTAGTAAGGTTCAATTACCACGGCTTGAGGTCCTCCTCAATCTTTTCGTATTGCATATTGCCACCAAGGATTTAGCGGGCCATGATTTCCCAGATGTTTAGAATATGATTCTAGCGTAATTTGCGACTCCAACCACATGTGAGTCTGGTTTCGTATTTTCTGATATCGTATTTTTTCACGATTTTGTTCAAAAAAGATTTCGAGATTTGTCTGGAGAAGAGCTGTGTATGCTGTGGAATTCACGGAAAAGCTAAATCTAGTACTCCACTGGTACAGAATGTACCCCAAACCACCAGTAACCCAACAGAAATTTTCTTTTGGAAACGTATAGTGGTTTATTATTTAAATCTCCCCAGTATGAATTGTAACCATCCGTACTGTCTATGTTTAACTTCTTCTTATTGGAAAAAATAATCTGTAGAAAAAATGTTCCAAAGTACAGATTGCACTATTATTTTTAGCAAAAAGAAAACGTGTTTTTTGTGCCGAGTATTTTTCACTCTTTGACACGAATTACCAAAGACTACGTAGTACGCGATTTACTGGATTTGCGGAGAATTCTTCGAATAATAATTCTTCGAAAACAATTCCTCGAAAAACCATTCTTCGAATATCAATAACCATAGATGTTTTCAACTATAGCGGGAAATAATTAGAGATATTCAACTATAGCGGGAAATAATCGTAGGTTTTTCACTATAGCGGGGAATAACCATAGAGGTTTTCAACTATAGCGGGGAATAATCATAGAGATTTTCAACCATAACGGGGAATAATCATACCGATTTTCAACTACAGGCTTTTACTTTCGATTTACGGAAAATTCGTCTCAAAAACAGCATCGAAATTTGTTTTCAAAGAAATGTTTTTCGAAGAATTGATTTCGATTAATTGTTATTCGAAGAATTGCTATTCTAAGAATTGTTTTCGAAGAATTATCATTCGAAGAACTGCTATTCGAAGAACTGTTTTTCGAAGAATTGTTTTCGTAGAAAAAATTTTTTCCAAAGAATTGTTTTCGACGAATTTTCCGCCGACCGATTTATTGTCCATCGAGTCATGTTTAGGCCACATTCATTGAGCAATTTTCCATTGAGGTGTGACAAACATGCGTTTACTTCGTACTGAAGGTTTCAATTTTTTTCATGAATTTTTATTTTTCTGTCCGTAGTTAGAATGGAACTTTAAAAAATTCCCACTCCCTAGTCAGATCAGACCGGTTTCAATATCGGAAAAGTAACACTCGCACGGCATTTCGATAATCTGACTAATATGTCATAAGCAAATAATAATTAATTTGAACAAACAGAACCAGAAGTAATAAACAGCAGCTACGAGGGAGGTCCCAGAAAAACTCGACCCGCCAAAGAAACAATAGTTACACAACACTTCCTTCTTCGCCAAATGAGGCATTTCTTACATCCCAAAAAACATACACCATAACCTTGCCTGCGGATGGAACTATTTTCGTATTTTCAATTTTAATCCACTGTTTAGACAGTTCCTATATTTCAGGTGTGCAATGGTGGACCCATGTCTCATCCAAGATTACGAATCGACGTAACGAGTCGTCTTTATTGTGGTAAAACATCGCCAAACAATCTGTTAAAACATCTTCACGACGCTATTTTTGTTATATTCTGAGCAACTCGACACCCATCCTGCGGACAGCATTCTCTTTTAAAAATTACGATATAGGATGTATAGCACTTTTTGAAATGCTTCCATTCTAGCTAGTTCACGCATCTTCAGTCGACGACTATTTTGTTGGTTTTCTTCATTCGTCATGGCAGCTTGTACGGCCTCGTTTATACTCTGCCACTCAATATTTTATAGTTGCAAGTAAATGAGCAAACTCCTCCCGAGTAAATTCTAGCTCGGCTTTAATATTGGTTGGACTGAGGCCTTTAAAATGAAAGTATTGAATTACATAACGGAGACAAAGTTTTCCATGTTTATAATTTCAGCTGAATAATATGTTTCTTAATATTTCGTTTATAATTATGCACCAGCCAAAAATAAATTTTTATTTGTTGCAATGATTGAATGTTAAGACAGAAAAGAAAATACCTTTTTGCATTTCTTCTTATTTTTTAATGTTCTTTCAAATGGCATAAATAGATTCTTTTTCCAGTTTCTGTATCAATGTTAGGAATCGCTAAAGGATCATTTGGCCTTAATATTGCACCACAGAGTACAAAAGGATTTTTATGACTCTGATGGACTTGGAATATCTTTCGCTTGTGTAATGAATGGCAGCAATCTTTTCAATCGTAACCTGGTTTATGGCAGCCACAAAGATATCGATATCAAGCGCTGATTTGTCTATAATGACTACAGAGTATCATAAAATTAAAAGAAACATTAAAAATGCTATATATAAAACAAACAATAAATTCACTATTAAAATTTTATTATGCATGAAAAACACAAACACAGGATAAAAACTGCCAAACTTGGCCAAAACTCCCCACATTCTATGCGTGAATAATTGAGGAAATGACCACGACATTATTAAATATATATTTATTTCTGCTTCGAAGCTATTTATTAATGAATATTTTGAACATATTTTTTTTTGTTTCAATGGTGCGTGGTAAAGAAGAAGAAGAAAGCATATTTTTCAAAAATTCATAATCTTAATCGGACCGGTTTCTGGCATTTCAGCCTCCATCATCAATTTATTGAACATTGTGATAATTTTTATGTTATAATTGAATAGATTGTTTCTATATGAAATTTTTCTGCTAAGGGCGGCTGTGAGGTTTGAACCATGAACCTTCACATACACTCGTACTTGCACTTTTTGGTCAGCGCTTTAACACGCTCACCTAAAGTCAGGCCTACGAGCAGTGTGGTTAGAATCAGTTTTCGTACCACACAGCTTTTACTTCGTATTAATTTCAGAAGATACAACTCTGTCCAAACAAACAATCGTAATTTCTGAATTTTTAATATTTTTCGTAAGAGTTGTCATATGTATGTGATGTACGGTATATATATTTATTTTTGTTTTCAACTAGAGCAAGTAAAAAAGTTAAATTCGTTTTTGTCGAATCTTTGATACCCTCCATCTGGGTTGAGCGTTTATATTAATATGTGGACTTTTATAACAAATGTAAAAAAAAATATTTGTAAAACTAACCAATTTGATAAACTTAATACGGTTTTATTACAACAAACACCCTGAATTTTTAGTTCTTTTTTGATTTTTAGCTCCATATTTTAGGCTATATCTTGGCACAGTCAAGCCCGATTTACCCCAGTTTAAATAACAACCTGCTAGAAATAATAACAAATAATAATCTCTTATATTTACAGACGTAGATATTTTAGTTTGTGAATGAGCATGATTTCAACAGACAGATGAACAGACAGACATCGCTATATTAACTAGAGTTATTATAAGATCTAGGAATATATATACTCTCCGGATTCGCAATTTAATTTTTTGGTGCGTTACAAATGAAATATCAATCTGATATATACCCTCTTTACAGTGGTGTGGAGGATATACAAAGTGAGTGAAAATTCTTAAAACACAAATGGCCAACAAAACTTTTCAGAAAACAATTGAACACATAGCCCGACGTGACACTTACAGTGCATGTTTTTAATATGTAACAATAAGTAGGGTAAATTTCCATGATACCATGGCCATAGTGAAGTGCTCTGCAAGAAACTTCTGGTTTCTAGTAATAATCTTTCTTAGCAGTAGCCTTGTAAATTATATTTCGAATTCTTCAAGTACTTTAGGTGGCCTCATATTAATTTAGGAATATTAATAGTTACTAGCAGATTCCAGCCCTCGAAATTTGAGCTCAACTTCTAGGAAATTTTATTTTTTCATTAAATAAAGACCCTAAAAGTATGCTTATCAATTATAGCTAATTCACCAATCGCCACAGAAAATAAACTCATTTTTATTACAAACACATTAACAAATTTAATAAACACACACATAGCATTGTATAATTTTATGTATGTGTTAGTAGCAACTTTAAATGCAATTTACTACAAAATAAAGGAAAAAGTTTCAAAATCTGTAAATCTGCAAATCGGCCAAAAAGAAATACCTTTCAAATAATATACATTTGGTCAAAATTGGGATAAAATGGTAGAAGAAAACATCAGTCACAAGAAATCGCCTAGCCTATTAATATTATAGATTTACTTAAGCATATCCACTCACACCTGGGCGGAACCAATGAACTGCTGAAAAATACTTCACAAAAAGTGATATTACTATATCACCGCTTTCAAAAAAAAAAAAAAAAAATATGTACTAAGGATATGTTTCAAGATATGTTTTTTCACGCAGACTTAATAGAATTTTTTTTTTCGTTTTTTTTTTATGTGCTATTATTCATTTTTTTAATAGTTTTAATTTGATTTTTTTCGATAACAAAAAAGTTAGGCTTAAAAGTACTCAATAAGCCCTATTGAAAGCAAAAAAGAAAACAATCGTTGAAGCGGTTTTTGAGTAACTGCCATTTGATTATTATTTTTTTGTTGTTAGCTTGATGTTAATTTTTAATTGTTTTTTTAATTAATTTTTTTTTATTATGTAATATGCTTGTTTGTTTTTTCTTTCTTCACAATTCATTTAAATTAATTATAAATGAAAATAAAAATATAAATTTAATTATATTAAATATACAGCTATTGTATTCACAACAGCTACTGTTAACATATCCGCATAACAAGAATCCCGAGGTGTTCTTTTAAATATGATCCATGCTGTCTTGAAATCTGAGTTAACAGATTTAGATGGCTGTTCATTCCACGGTCCTAAACTGGAATTGGTTTTAGAAAGAAATTCAAGTGCAACATTTGTGTGACTCCTGAAATTATTGATGTTAGTAGTCGAAAAAAGTGGGAGGGATCCTACCAGTGGGCATGGCACCTCTCGTACAAGTAAATATATGTTATGTTTTATTTTTATTTATGTGTAAACATTTATACGCGCAAGGGGGTAAATTTCTATTTCACAATACAATCACAAAAACATGCAAACTCGCATGTTACGCTGTGAGCCGTAAGTTAAATCGGTGTGACTTATGATTGTATTGGTGAAAAAAATCAAGGGAGTCCGATCACAGGAGAGATGTGTAAACATCTAGTAATTACAAATTTTGTTATGGCACTTTTTTAAAATCAAACAGAAAAAGTCATCTATGTATCACTTATAGCAACCAATTGCAGGGGCTCTGCTAATATAAAATTACTTATTATTATTTATTATTTCAACCGGTTAATTTTTAATTTTTCATTTTTCCTTTTTCGTTTTTTATTTTTCCTTTTTTTTTTTGTTTTTCATTTATCAGTTTTTATTCTTCATTTTTTATTTTTCCTTTTTTATTTTTCATTTTTTCATATTTCGTTTTTCATTTTTCATTTTTCATTTTATATTTTTCATTTTATATTTTTAATTTTTCATTTTCAATTTTTTATTTTTTATATTTTTTTTTTAATTTTTTATTTTTAATATTTCATTTTTCGTTTTTCATTTTTTATTTTTTATTTCCCATTTTTCATTATGTAATTTAAATTTTTTTTTCATTTTTAATTTTTCATTTTTTATTTTCCATTTTACATTTTTTTTTTTCATTTTTAATTTTTTATTTTTCGTTTTTCATTTTTTATTTTCCATTTTTTATTTTTAATTTTTTTATGTTTAGTTTTTAATTTTTTATTTTTTATTTTTCATTTTATTTTATTTTTCATTTTTTGTTTTTAATTTTTTTATTCTTTATTTTTCATTCTTCATTTTTCATTTTTTATTTTTCATTTTTCATTTGTCGTTTCTCGTTTTTCATTTTCATTTTTATGTTTCATTTATTGTTTTTCATTTTTAATTTTTTATTTTTAATTTTTCATTTCTTATTTCTCATTTTTAAATTTATACCCTATACCACTATGTGGTTTGGGTATAATGACTTTGTGCTGCTGTTTGTAACAACCAAAAATATTTGACCCAGACCCATCTTTAATTATAACGATCGAATCAGAATCACTTTTTAAGATGATTTAACAATGTCCGTCCGTCCGTCCGTCCGTCTGTGTGTCCATGTAAACCTTGTAATCAAACTGCAGGTCGCAAATATGAATATATTTTGATGAAATTTGGTATATAAGCTTTCGTCGGCCATGGGATGAACGCTGTTGAAATTGGTGAGAATCGGTCTATGTTCAGGCCTAGCCCCCATACAAATTACCCCTATGAAATCGACATAAATTGCCATAACATCCAAATAGATAGATCATATAGATCTTACTCAAATTGAGTTTATATGCGTTCATTACATCCATTAATGAGTAGTCCAAAAATGATCCCTTTGGCCCCATATACAGCTGCTTCCCGATTTTCACTTAAATCTATTAAAAAACAAAAATATTGCACTGATTCTTCTCAAATTTTGTTTGTATATATTCTTGCAAAATATAAGAGACTTTACCAAACATGATCAGGATCGGTCCATTTTTGGACCTAGTCCCCATATAGATATAGCATCCGATATGAACTTTTTCATATCTGCAGCCAAAAAAAATTAATAAAAATTCCACTCAAATGTGGTTTTTGCTTATTTTCTATGTCCAGTTAGTTGGGCCTAAGAGATAGAGTTTCTAAACGCATGGTATAGGGTATCGTATAGTCGGTCTAGACCGACTATAATTTTCATACTTGTTTATTTTTCATTTTTAATTTTTTATTTTTCTTTTTTCATTTTTTATTTTTCATTTTTTATTTCTTATTAATTTTTTATTTTTAATTTTTAATCTTTTTATTTTTCATTTTTTATTTTTCATTTTTACGGCTCACATGTTACGCTGTTTTTGGATTGTATTGTTAGATGTATAGATGTTTACACATCAAAAATTATACTATAAAATTGTTTCAGCTAATTCAACAACCCTTTGCTCTAAAACGACAAAAATATCACAATATAAACGTATAACATATCCATAATTCAACAACCCCACAAATTTGCTAGAAGTGATACATAGATGACGCTTTCTGTTTGATTTTAAAAAAGTGACATAAAAAATCATTAATTAGTAGATGTTTACACATCTCCCCCGCGTCCGATCACATCATTTTTTATTATTAATTTAAATAGAAAATGAATTAGAAAAAAAGTGTGCCCATAACGTGTATTTTCAACAGTCTTTTGCAAATATCTTATTTTCCAACTTCTTGGAAAGAATTATTTATTATACCTTTATCAGGTGGTAAGGCGAATGTACTTAACTAGAGGGGAATGGCTAAGCTAAGTGTTATTCCTAAGTTAATAGAATAACTTGTTACTTATTATCTCTCTTATCGACTAAAGTCGACTATGTCTCCATTTCAACATGGCTTTTTAAAATCAAGATCAACAGTTACTAATCTTCTAGAATTTTCGACTCATGTTTTCATAGGTTTCGTCCATGGTGAGCAGACAGATGTGATATACGTTGATTTTAGTATGGTGGATCATAATATCTTACTTCTCAAACTATGACTGATTGGCATACATGAATCTATTATTTTGTGGATTGAATCGTATCTTACAGTTAGATCTCAAAGGGTCATGTTTCGCAATATTGAAGCTAAAATTATAAGAATTACTTTTGGCGTTCCCCAAGGCAGTCCCGTTATTGTTTTTACTATTCGTAACTGATCTTCCGACTGTAATTTCGAAATGCAACGTCCTTATGTATGCAGATGATGTTAAGTTATTTCCCATTTTCAATGACATAAATGGTCATATTACTCTTCAGCCTGAGCTTGATTTATTAGTTGAATGGTGTAATGTGAACTTAGTGGAACTAAATCTTAGGAAATTGAAACATTATATATTACAGAAAGGTTTCTAACGAGTATTGCATTAATGGAATAGTATTGGATACCGTTCAAACATTTCTGGATTGTGGTGTACTTATCGATAGGAAACTTGACTTCATCGGTCATATTAGGATGATTGTTAATAAGGTAGGATCTACGCTTGGTTTCGTTAAAGATGGAAGGAATTTTCAGATCCATGTTACTAAACAGCTTTATACAGCACTTGTAAGACCAATTTTGGAATATGCATTAAAATTTCTGTGCAGAGAAAGTTTTTGCTATTCTGTCTACGTGGTTTAGGTTGGAGTTATGATGACTTACCATCATAGAGTAAAGCTTACCAGATTTCCAACTCTTGAGAGTAGGAGGTCCATGTTGGGTGTCGCCTTTGTTGTCAACCTTGCGAATGGTGACGTTGATTCGGAGTTTCTTTTAAAAAATTGAATTTTAACATACCTTGTAGATTCACAAGACATTTTAGGCCGCTTCATTTGGAATATCTTAGGACTAATTATGCTAATTATTATCCTTATTTCGCTGATTTTAATTTTAATGTATTGAAATTAAAGCGCGATATAATTGATTACCTCAATTAACAATCAGCTGATGACATAGTCTGTAGCTGATTTACGACCACACAATCTACTTGCCAGCTCTTGGAATCGCGGTCCCTACGTTAAGGGGGCGCGTCCCCTCAGTTGGATAGGGTGGGTAAGTGTGAGAAGGGGATCGTTTAAAAAAAATATTTAAAAAAGTATGAAAGTTAAAAAAGACAAAACTAACAAACAAAAAAAAGTACGAAAATTACAGTCGGTCTAGACCGATTATACGATACCCTATATCATGCGTTAAGAGACCCTATATCTTAGGTCCAACTAATTGGATATAGAAAATAAGCATAAACTAAATTTGAAAGGCATTGCTATTAATTTTCTTGCCTTCAGATATAAAAAAGTTCATATCGGATGTTATATTATATGGGGGACTAGGTCGAAAAATGGACCGATCTTGACCATATTTGGTAAGGTGACTTACTTTTTGCAAAAACATATACAACCCAAATTTTTGGACTGGTGATAAATGGATGTAATAAACACACACAAACCCAATTTGACCGATATCTATATGATAACTTGGATATTATGGCAATTTAAGTCGATCTCATAGGGTTAATTTGTATGGGGACTAGCTCTGAACCACCAATTTCAATATCGTTCAACCGATAGAAGCTTATATACTGAATTCGATCAAAAAATATATTCATATTTGTGACCTGTAGATTACAAGTTTTACAAGGACACACAGACAAACATCAGCACAAAGTCATTATACCCTGAGCACATAGTGGAATAGGGTTTAAAAATACAATAAAAACATTCCGCTTCTCGAAAACCGCCCACCCATTTTTTATACCCTATACCACTATGTGGTTTGGGTATAATGACTTTGTGCTGCTGTTTGTAACAACCAAAAATATTTGACCTAGACCCATCTTTAATTATACCGATCGAATCAGAATCACTTTCTCAGTTGATTTAACAATGTCCGTCCGTCCGTCCGTCCGTCTGTGTGTCCATGTAAACCTTGTAATCAAACTGCAGGTCGCAAATATGAATATATTTTGATGAAATTTAGTACATAAGCTTTCATCGGCCATGGGATGAACGCTGTTGAAATTGGTTACAATCCGTTCATGTTCAGACCTAGCCCCCATACAAATTACCCATATGAAATCGACATAAATTGTCATAAGATCCAAATTATCATATAGATCTTACTCAATTTGGGTTTGTATGCGTTCATTACATCCATTAATGAGTAGTCCAAAAATGATCCCTGTGACCCCATATAGAGCTGCTTCCCGATCTTCACTTAAATCTATTAAAAAACAAAAATATTGCACTGATTCTTCTCAAATTTTGTTTGTATATATTTTTGCAAAATACAAGAGACTTTACCAAACATGATCAGGATCGGTCCATTTTTGGACCAAGTCCCTATATAGATATAGCATCCGATATGAACTTTTTCATATCTGCAGCCAAAAAAATTAATAAAAATCCCACTCAAATTTGGTTTTTGCTTATTTTCTATGTCCAGTTAGTTGGGCCTAAGAGATAGGGTCTCTAAACGCATGGTATAGGGTATCGTATAGTCGGTCTAGACCGACTATAATTTTCTTACTTGTTTTTCTTTGTTTTCTTTGAATAGGGCTATTGAGTACTTTCAAGCCGATCTTTTTTCTGGGGGAAAAAAAATTTTTTTAGGTAAAAAGTTAAATATTAAAAATCGCCCAAAAAAGTAGTATAAGTCTTCGCAAAAAATCGTTAAAATCACCATATACTCAAATTTCCCTTAACGATTTTATTAAAGCGGAATTATAGTGCTATCAAACCCTGTATTCATTTTTGTAGAGTATTTTTTTCAGCAGTTCGTCAATTCCGCCCAGGTGTGTACTGTAATAATTTCAAAATCCGTTAAGTCTTATTGTATGGAAAATTAAATCCATTGTTGTCCAATGTGTTAACAGAAAACTTAATTAGTTTAATGGACTGAAAACAATTTATATAATCGATTACTTAATACATCCAATCTGCAATGAACACATAATTATGAACAATATTAATATAAAATTTAAATATTTAATAATAAATGGATATAAGTGTTAATACAGATTATGAAACTTCAGGAAAGCATAAACATAACTAAATGTGGACTATAAAAAAAATTGGAATAAGATGAAAATTGAACTAAAGCAAGTCAAACAAAACAAAGTGAAATTTTTATTAGTTATGCGAGATGAGACACATAACTGATCATCATATTGTTAAATGTGATCTTAATTTGAAGTGTTCAAACAAAAATGACAACTCTTTCTCTTTTTTTTTGCAGACGAAGTAGCTAATAAATAACACAACAAAATGACTGATTTCTAATAAAATATTGAACAAATTACAAAAAAAAAAATTAATAAAAATGTATAAAAAACTAAGCGAAAATTCCAGTTTAATTGAAACAAAAACTAATAAATCCCAGTGTAACAAAAAAACATCAACAACAATGAATCGGAAGAGTCAATGTTCTGAGCATAAACAACTTTTACCATCAGTAACAAATGAAAAAAAAGAAGCTGCTTCAAATCAATCATTTCAGAACAACAGAGTGTATTGTGAACAAAATCAGCACAGTAGGACATTTAATAAACCGTGGTTGAGCAGTTTAACATTATTTAAAAATAACGATAAACGACATGAACACAAACAAAAACAAAAACAGCAACAGCAACAACAACAGCAATACCAAAAATACCATCAACAAGCACAGCAACAACAACAACAACAATGGTGGTTATTGTTAACCATAATTGTATTATTAGCAATAACAGAACATTCTGTGTCACTGGCAAAAGCGGATGACAATGTTGGTAATGAATTAAAAATAACCGCCACAACAATGCCATCGGCACCAGATAATAATGGCAACAATAGCATACGCATAACAACTACAACTACAACTACAACTGTCATGCCAGTGACAGCCGTCAAAACACAGGAGCAACAACTGGAACAACAACAGCAAACAGAGAGCTGGTTTCAGAACTCTACAAGAACACAAAATAAATTCAAATCAAAGCCCAATACGTCAGATTCAATATTTTTACGTTTTGCCAAACGTTTTATGGGTGACAACAATCTATGGTCCGGCATTATACAAGATTGTTATAGAAAACCTACATTTTCTTGTTTTCAAAAGAACGTCTATTATTATTTGAACGATGTTCTTGATTTGCAAGATGTTAATGTAACGCAGCGGTTAAAATTTTATAAAAATCAAAATTCATATCAACATGAATTGGACGAGGCTGAGGAGTTGATAGCAGAAGTAGCAAATAAACCTACTCAATCATCATTGGCCAAAGATTCAATGGAAAATGTAGTAGCAGAAGAAGAAAATGAAATTCCCTACACGAGCCGTTCACTTTCAGGTATGTACTTCTGTTAAGGACATAAAGTTATGTCAAAATATTTAAATATACTTAATAATAGTTTCTATTTGAGAAAGATACAAAACATATAGGAGTGTACTATATAATCAGTTATCAGTGATAATTTTACGATTTATGATTTTAGTTTATGTTTGGTATTGGAAGTTTCAATTATCCAAAGAAATAAGTAAGTGCATTAAGTTCGACTGACTATGTCCGTTTTCCGACTTCCTACTTATATTAAAATCTCGTACAAGATATCAAATTTTTGAGAGAAAATTAATACAATAGTTATCCTCTTATTTACCGACTTTGTAACTCTGTACGAAAAAGCGGCTGTTCTTAGAAAAGTACCTTTTCTTAGAAAAGTACCGGTTCATCTAAAAAAATAAAATTTTTTAAAAATAATTTCTTAAGTATTTTTTCTTAAAAACGTATATTTTCTTAAAAAATAACTTTTTCTTTAAGAAGCGCATTTTCTCAAAAGTCCTCTTCTAGAAAAATTACATTTTCCTAATAAACTACTTTTTGAAAAAGCTTCTTTTTTTAAAAATTTGCCTTTACTTCAAAAAGTACATATTTTTTCAAAAAGTGTATTTTATTCAGAGTTCAGAAAAAAACACACACTGAATAAAAAACTCGTACATATAGTGTAAACAAACATGGCTCAGACCAACAAACACATATTTTTATTTTCATATCAATTATGTGTGTTTCTAAATTTTGTACGGTGCCCAACACAATCATGATTGTGTTTCGTTTTAATATTTCGTTATCTACACGAGCATTTTTCTATCATGTATTTTTTGTTTCGAACACATATAACACCACAGGTTCGAGTGTAGCTTCATTTTATTTTTATTTTCTTGCACGTGTACTGCTAAAAAAAACAACATGTCCTTCAACGCGTAAATCTAAAAATTAAAACATTATCCAGTCGCGATCGGAAAAATCTGGAACACCCCTATAATAACGACAACAATTTTTTCAACCAAATTTAATTAAAAAGAATAAAAAGATAGTAATAAAAATAAAAAATTAAATAGAAATAAAAAGATGGTAATACAAAAGAAAACCGAGAAATTTTATGTGTTGTTTATGACTTAATTTCGTTTTTTCCGATCGTGAGTGGGTAATGTTTTTATTTTTAGATGTAGCGTTGAAGAACATGTTCTGTTTTTTTTAGCAGTACATGTGCATGAAAACGAACTTAAAATAAAGGTACAATCGAATCTGTGTGGTTTATGTGTGTTCGAAACAAAAAATACGTGATAGAGAAATGTTAAAACGAGACACAGTCATGATTGTGATTTGCACCGTACAAAATTTAGAAACACACATAATTGATATGAAAATAAAAATATGTGTTGGCTGCTTTAGAACAGAACATTGTGTGTTTCATGTGTGTATTTTCTGAACCTTGATTTTATTTCAAAAATGCGTTTTATTTTATTATATATATTTATATATATATTTTAATTATATTTTAATAAAAAAAATGCTTTTTTTTAAAAGGTTTCGTTAAAATGTACCTTTTATTAAAAAGTACTTTTATTCAAAAAGTAGGTGTTATCAATAAAGTAGCCTTTTTAAGTATCTTTTATTTAAAATATAGCTTTTCTTAAAATGGTACATTTTCATAACAATTTCATAAAATGTACTTTTTATTAAAAATGTACATTTTATTTAAAAAGTAAGTTTTCTTAAAAATTTACATTTTATTAAAAAAGTACCATTTATTAAAAATTTTCCTTTTGTAACAAAAGTTCCTTTTATTAAAAAACTACTTTTTATCGAAAAAGTACCTTTTTCAAAAAATACCTTTTAGTGAAAAAGTATCTTTAAAAAAAATTTAACATTTTATTATAAAAGTAATTTTTATTTAAAGAGTACCTTTTCGAAAAAGAAATTTTCCTAAAAAGTACATTTTATTTAAAAAGTAGCTTTTATTAAAAAAGTCCCTCTTAACTAAAAAAGTAGCCTTTCCTACAAATTAACTTTTTATAAAAAAATTCCTTTTATTAAAAATTACCTTTCATAAAAATAAAACCTTTTATATAAAAAAATATATTTTTAAAAACGTGCCTTTAATTAAAAAAGTACTTTTAAAAAGTATCTTTTGTATATTTTTATAAAAAAGTAGATTTTCCTAAAAGCATGCCATTTCTTTAAGAAGTACATTTTCGTAAGAGTAGATTTTTTAAAATTTAGCTTTTCTTAAAAAAAATCTTGTCTTAAAAATGTTCCTCCTCTTATAATTCCTTATATAATTGCATGCCCTAAAAGAGTTTTTTTTCTTAAAAAATTATATTTTCTCCAAAAAGCACGTTTTCCCGAATAAGCACATTTTCTGAATACCTTTTCTTAAAAAGTGTCATTTCTTAAAAAAGTACATTTTCTTAAGGAACTTAATCTTCTTAAAAAATAACTTTTTTTTAAAAATACCTTTTTTTATAAAGATACCATTTCTTAAAAAAGTCTTTTTGTAAAAAGTCAATATTACAAAAAACATATTTTTTTTGAAGCACGCCCTTTAAAAAGCACAATTTTTTTAATAAAGCCCCCTTTCTTTAAAAGTACGTTTTCTTCAAAAGTATCTTCTCTGAACAAAGTATCTTTTCTTGATAAAATACCTTTTCTTTAAAACACACCTTTTCTCTCAAGAAACAATACCATTTCTTAAAAAAGAATCTTTTCTTGAAAAATACCTTATCAAAAAAAAGTATGTATTCTATTTTACATTTTTATTAAATAGAACCCTCTCTTAGAAAGTACCCTTTACAATTTCGTAAAAAAAGTATTTTGCTTCAAAAATTTCCTTTGTTTATAATGTATGTTTAAGAGTTTTTCATTAAAAATGGCCTTTTCTTTCAAAACTACCTTTTCTTTAAAAGGTAATTTATTTTCTTTAAAAGGACCCTTTTCTTTAATAGGTACCTCTTCTCCAAAAAGCTCGTTTTGCTAAGAAAATTACTTTGCTTAAAAAAATAAATTTTTTCAACGTTACCTGTTTTAAAAAAGGTAGAATTTTGTAAAAATTTCTTTTTCTTAAAAAATTTCGTTTCATTAAAAAAAAGATATTTCCTTAAATAAGTACCTTATCCTCAAAAGTACATTTACTTAGAAACGTACATTTTCTTAGAAAAGTAAATTTTGTAAAAAAAAATCATAATTTTTCTTAAAGAAGTACCATTTCCTAAAATAGTATATATACACTTTTTAAAAAATTGTTCTAAAAATTTATCATTGTTAAAAAAATGTTTTTTTCTTAAAACTAAAATCTTTACTTAAAAAGTCACTTTTTAAAAGGGAAAATATGTACACAGATTTTAAATTTTGGCTACGCCGAATTTTGTAAAAAAGTACCTTATCCTAAAAAGAGTATTCTTTAAATTATTACCTTTTCTGTTTTAAAACACTTTTTTACAGTTTTTTTATATTTTCTGAATTTGCATGTCAAGATTGTTGTGTAAAAATTTCAAGTAAATCTGAGCAAAACTAACGAAGATGCAGCATTTAAAGCGACCATCCTTCATACGGTATAACTCATGTTAAACACTTTAAATCGATTTTTTAAGTCCGTGGTCATCATGCACATAAATCACCAGATATTCAGAAGTTTTTTAATTTTTTTCCCCCATTTTTTTACAACGAACTAACCGAAATTTTATAGAAAGATCGTGTTTTTCACTTCAAAATGCTTACAAAAATAATAAAAAAAAAATTTCAAAAAATTATGTTCGTGATTATCTCGGGAAACATATCACATTTAAACGCATTTAGATATTTATACCCTCTACCACTAAGCCTAACCACATGAGTTTGCCCTGAAGTTTGTAACTTCCAAAAATATATCCCCTCGATCCATCTCTTATTATACCGATCGTCTGTCCGTTTTTCCCACATTTTTTTTTACAACAAATTCACCAAAATTTTATAGAAAGATCGTGTTTTTCACCTCAAAATGCTGACAAAAATAAAAAAAAATTCAGAAAAAAATGCTCGTGATTATCTCGGCAAACATATCACATTTTAAACGCATTTCGATGTTTAGACCCTCTACCACCCTGTGGTTAGGGTAGGATGATTTTGCCCTGATGTTTGCAACTACCAAAAATATTTTCCCTCGGCCCATCTTTTATTATACCGATCGTCTGCCCGTCTGTGTGTCTACGTAAACATTGTGGTCAATTGGTATATAAGATTTTATCGGCCATAGAATGAACTCTATTGAAATTGGTGAAATTCGGTTCATGTTCAGACCTACATGGTTTTCATGGACGCACAGGCGGACAGACGAACAGATGGACGGACGACTCAGAAAGTCATCCTAAGTCGATCGGTATAATAAAAGATGGGTCTAGGTCAAATATTTTTGGTAGTTACAAACAGCAGCACAAAGTCATTATACCCAAACCACATGGTGGTATAGGGTATAATTATCTCCAGAAACGAAGCATGCTTTTTAACTGAATTAGGTGCGCTGAATTCGAATCTGGCATAAAAATTGGGCTATCACGTCTTGTTCATTTTTTATCGCATGCTGGCAATACTATAAAACAGTCAATACTGACACTACAATTTCACAATTGTTAATTTGACAGAACCCCACATTCATTCTAAATCTTCATAATAGTCGCGATTAAGCATGTCAGGGAGATCGTGTGTTACTGATTCAAGCTATTTTTGTTATGCAATATCAGAATCATTAAAATATATTATTTTGGTTTTACTATCTGAAACTTGAACAAAGCGTGGACACTGGCAATGTTTTGCAATAGTTGCAGAACTATTTTATACAAGTTCTCAAAAGGCAAGGAGATCTATTTTGATTTTTCAATTCCAGTACTTTGGAGAGAGTTAAGTAACCACCAAACCGATTGTTATTTCTGTTTAACAAAAGTTGCTGGATTCAATATGAAAAATCAAAAAAATATTACTTACGAGAATGTCCCATCGGTTTCCAAACCAGTCCAAAAGATCCATTACCAGTCATTCCCAGTGCTACGAGCAGTGAGTCCGAAACATCTTTCACCAGTAGTGGTAGTTTGTATGAGGCTGATGATGAACGCCATTTAGTGACTCAAGCTGGGCTGAATGATCTAATTCGAGATTTACATTTAACGAAGCAAGACGCAGAATTACTAGCTTCACGCATGCAGCAGTGGAAACATCTTGCAGTTGGGATGAAAGTAACAATCTGTAGAGATGCAAGCTTGGAATTAGCTCCATATTTTGAAATGAAACACTGCACTGATGTTGGTGGTTTATTTCAAAAAATGAACCAGCCATATGACAAAACTGAATGGAGATTATTTATTGATGGCGCTAAGTACAGTTTAAAGACTCTCCGTTTGCATAATGGGAATGAAAAACCATCCATACCAATTGCTCATGTCATTAATAGAAAGGAAAATTACGAATCAATGACTGAAATTTTGACATTATTCAAATACATCGATCATTAATGGAAGATTTGTGGTGACCTTAAGGTGTGCGATTTAAATTTCTTTGTATATATACGAGTAGTATAGACCATCTTAAATAATTGTAAATGAATCTGTTTCAGGTCATTGGTTTGTTGACTGGTATGTAAGAAGGTTTCACAAAATATTGTTGTTTCCTGTGTCTATGGGATAGTTGCGCTACATGTCATCATTACGTCAGAACAGAGTGGCCAAAAAAACTGAGTATTCACCAGGAAACAAAAAATTTCAAATAAACCATTAATTGATCCAAATGACGTTTTTCTTCCGCCGCACATTGGACCATATTTTGAGAGGACGGCCAAAAATAATTTTTTTTTTTGTTACCGATTTTAAAGTTATGTTATTCATTTGAAAGTAGATACTAGTATACCTCGGGAGCCAAAAAATTGCGACTCTATCTGAACTATATCACAGCGAACAGGGTCTTCGAAAATGGGTTTTCTCAGTATTTTGCTAAAATTAAAAATTTCTTTGTAAATTTTTATTTTTGAAAGATTGTAACTTTTTCCATTTAAAAGATTTTGAAGTGAAATAAATTTTGTATAATTTTGTGGCTTCCATACTATTAACGCTAAAAATGTAAAATCACTGAGTCATCTTGAAATTTAAAAAACAAATTTTTTAAGAAAGGTCCAAATTTTCCGAAAATCTCCTACTTAATAGAGCATAACTCCTGCCAGTCAAAAGCAGTCAGAAAAAATCTTGCACTCTTCTATAGTCCGAACCCTCCCCTATACTCCTACACCCCATTATATATCCGCCAGTTACCGCCCGTGTGCACCAGAACAATTTTTCTGACCCAAGGTTAGATATTTTCTGCAAAATTTATGAATACAAAAGTTGTCCACTATGTGGTTAGGATATATTAAATTTAAGGTGATTTTTGTAACTACCAAAAATATTGGACCTTTATCCATCTTTTATTATACGGATCGACTCAAAAACACTTTCTGAGTCGATTAAACGATGTCCGTCCGTCCGTCTGAGTGTTATGAATACAAAAGTTGGTCGTACCGGTGCACCGCGGTGTATTTTTTGCGTGTCGGTAGAGTTATCAGGAGTTGTTATAAACTTATAAAAAAGGGTTGAGATATAGTCCGCTTAATTGTTACAGGTACATTTACATAGGTATCTTTCAAAAACATTAATAGTCTGAATTAGAGTTATATAGTTTAAATACCTGACAAAATGGGGAACAATTTAAATAACAGGTAAATGGTAAAAAAAAAACTATTGCAACATAGCCCTTTAAGATATGAGCAGGTATGCTTCACCTTTTAAAAGGGGCTATGGTGTGGGTATTTATGCTTCTAACAGTGGTAATAAAAGATAAAATTTTTTATTTTACATAATTGCAAGAAAGAGTATTTATAATAATGTTTCCACAATTATTATTCATTACAATTTGTGCAATGGCTAAGTACTGTTACAGAGATCTGGCAGATATTTATTTTCAACGAAATGATGTAGACGATGTAATTTTGCATATAGTGAGCAACGACTTCTTTAAGAATTGTAACCTAGAAGACATTGAAATGCACAAAGGAAAAATTACTAATTTTGCATCGAATTTGAAAAGATGGTACATTGAATGCTCTCATAGCAAGGCAAAGATGTATAAACGTTACCAAGACTGGTTAATAAAGAAACTTATTTTTGATAGTGCATCTACAACTGCCAACGAAAGTGGAAAAAAGGGTCGACCAGCAAAACCAATTGGCGGATGTAGTGAAAGATCTCGAAGGTGCAAGCTCGAGAATATCAATGAAGAAATTTCTCAAAGAATTATTAAGGATTAATTTTTGCACCAAATTCAACCAACCCAAAATAAAAAAAATAAAATTGAAATAATTGAAAAAATAGTAGAAGCGAGCCCAAGGCGCACAAAGAGGATTTTGAAAAGCATTCCTACACCAACTGAAGATACCAAATTTACGCCGGAAGAAGCGTTCGCCCTATTTTTGGATTTGAAATTGACCAAAAATCAATATATGGAATTGCGGAAGCGAACCAATGAAAATAATTGTGGGATTTTTCCAGAGTATCGTGATTTAGTTTCTGCCAAAAAAGAATGCTTACCTTCACAATCTACTATTAGTATCACTTCAACATCAGCAGAAATATAATTGCAAGATCTCCTTGAACATACTGCAGAACGATTGCTAAATACGTTTGATACTGATCATTTAAAAAAAATTGGTAATGGCAGCATTACTTTAATTTCTAAATGGGGCCGTGATGGATCCTCTGGTCAGAAACAATACAAGCAATTTAATGCCGAAAATTCATCAGATGCTAATTTATTTATGGTATCTTTCGTTCCATTGCGCTTAACAAAAAGGTATAGCGTCTTAGAGCCGTCAACTAGTAGAGCAACAGAAATTGATATATGGAAAAATGAAATTCTCTCTTCAACAAAGTATTGCAGACCAATAAAATTTGCATTCAAAAAGGAAACCAAAGATGTCATAACTGAAGAAGTTCAAAAAATAAAATATTAAATTAAGGAACTTCAACCAGTAATATATAAATTTGATGACCAAGACATTGAAGTACATTTTAAAATGTGTCTCACAATGATTGATGGTAAAGTTGCACAAGATTTAACTGGAACAAAGTCAACGTCAAGCTGCATTATACGCCAAAAGACATCAAGTCAATTAAGCCAACACCCACCAGAAGATGATAGTTTTAAGGAAGCCTACGAATTTGGAATGTCCCCTCTTCATGCTAGAATACGTTTCATGGAGCATATTCTAAAATTGAGTTATGATTTGGAATTTGGTCCGTTAGGCGAAAAGTGAGAAAAAACAAAGAAAATTAAGAAAAAAAAAGAAAGCAAAAAAAAAACAAATTAAAAAAAATATCTACAACTAGGCCTCGTAATCGACTAAACAAAACAAGGAGAAGGAAACACAAGTGATGGAAATACTGCAAGGAGATTTTTTTCCGATCAGGAAACTGCAGCATCTATCACAGGTGTAGATCATGAATTAATAAGACGATTCAAAATCATATTACAAGTTCTAGCATGCAGCAGAAAGATAAATGCAAAAAAATTTGGAGAGTACGCCAATAAAACAGCTATACTTTGTAATGAAAAATACTCTTGGAGATATATGCCATCCACAGATCATAAAATTTTGTACCATGGGGAACAAATAATTCAAAACAATATGCTACCAATAGGAGATCTATCTGAAGAAGCGCAAGAAAAAAGGAACAAGGACTACAGATTCTTTCGCGAGCACAACACAAGGAAAATGTCCAGATGTTGTACTAATGAAGACCTTATCACTATTTTGTTGTGCACTTCAGATCCATATATGTCCAACATTCGTCAAAAATGGAAAACTACCTCTATTGAATTAGACGAAGAAGCTAAACAACTTCTAGAAGATAAAAATCCAGGCTATTTAGAAGAAATTTTTAATAAAATTGGTTGATTTAAAGTACTTTTTCATTACACTAACAATAAGTTACACTTTTTTTTATATAGTTAAAAAAATTTCTTGATTTAAAAATTTATATATTTTGTAAATTTACAATAAAAATTGTTATATTTCATAAATCTTAATATATAAAAACGTTGGTGCGTATGTTGGTACTCTAATAACTGTTGAACCACCAATGCTAGCGACTTCGTATTCATACCATATGTTCCTTTGGTTCTCCGATTTGCATAACTTTTTTTTGTACCCGATAGGTGGCGCTGGGGTCGAGATTTTCCCAAAAAATTTATTTACGGTCCAATTTAGCTCAAATTCGCAACATATATTATGTACATAAAACTAAAGTTGCTGACAAAGTTTTTCACCTGTAGGTGGCGCTGGTGTTAAAATATTTAAGAAAACGTATAATATTATTAAATGCAATGTATTTAAGGATTTTCGAGGGAGTTCGTGCTTTACTTTTGCCCGACACTCGGTATTAAAATTTAGATGCAATATAAAATCCAGATGTTTTCTTCGGGCCAGCAACGCGGACCGGACTCAGCTAGTTTACCATAAAAATTGATATAGAAATATTTAAAAAGACAATAAAAAAAAATTTAACTAGAGCAAAAACATACGAGTTTTTCATTGAAACTTCTCTATCTTGAACCAATATAAGGTAACTTTTACGTTCGCTGCTTAATAAATTATATTTTAACTCGGAATCTTTAAAAAAAAAATGCAACCTTTGGCCCTTGTGCACATTAGGATTAAAGAGTTTAGGGGGCCAAAGTTTGGCATTTTCTGAAAAAATTAACTTAAAAAATTGCTAAAAAGTATTAGTTGTAAAATTAACTGAGAAAATAAGACATTATATTAAAAAAAAAAAACCTTTTTTTACCTTTTTACACTTCACTTTTGTACTAAAATTCAACTACAAATGAAAATGTATTTTAAACCATCCGTAACTTTTTTTATTTTCGGTCGACAATTACGTTTTATAGCAAAACTTCAAGGCTAAAGTCTCATCTACCAAACCAAAAAAACCGCATATCAAAATTCCAATCCAATCAAAAGTTATAGATATTTGACCGCCTTCTCGTCAAATGGTCCACTGTGCGCCGCTGCACATAAAATTGGACCTTTTTTATTAACTTTGTCATGGCTCTGGACAAAGATGGTGCAGCATTAAAATATTTGTTAGCGGTTTTTCCTAAAATTTCATATGCTAAAATCAAAAAAGGCATATTTGTTGGCCCTCAGATCAGGAAGCTATTGAATGATGACAATTTTTCACAATGTTTATTGGAGAAAGAATATGCAGCCTGGAAATTATTCAAGAGCGTTGTGGACAGTTTTCTTGGAAACAATAATAGCGAAAACTATAGACAAATTGTTGCTGAATTATTGAAAAATTATCACGAATTAGGTACAGGAATGTCACTCAAAATGCGTTTTCTTTATTCAGATTAAGTTTTTTTTCACAAAACCTAAATGCGGTGAGCGACGAACAAGGGGAGCGTGCTCACAAAGATTTAATGAAAATTTAAAGAAATTATCAAGGATTTTGGGTCAAAAGCATGCTGGGAGACTATTGTTGGATTCTAATACGTGAAACCGAACAACTTTCACTTTTGAAAATTCATTGATTTTTAAATAAACTAATGAATATGAATGAAAACCTGACGTGATAGAGAAAAACCAATTACAGAATCGAATTCAGCCCACTAAATTACCCTCGGAAAGATATTTAGTTGCTGCAGTCGAAAACCTTGTTGGCTAGTGTTAAATTCTGCGACTGTATATCCTCTCGTATCAATTTTATTCAATCTCCACATGTCATTGTGGAAATTCAAATCACGTAGTAGGAGGGTAGGGTAGATAAAATTGCAATATTAAATTATTCAAGTAATTTTTGGAGATGTTTTCAGAACCTGGAAGATATATGGAGCAAATAATAAGTTTAATTGGATATCTTATTTTTATGGCTACGGCTTGAAGCTGTCAAATAATAGCAATTTCCCCTCCATTGAACATATTATTGCGATAAATCCAAACACCACCATGAGCATTTATACCAGAACCAATATTTTTAAAGAAACAAGTGAAGTTTTTAAGTTTAGAATACTAATTGGATTAAAATCTAGATTCTTGAATACATATGTATAGCAAGGCAATCAAATTGTGATAAAATAATTTTAATTTAATTTTAATTTCATTAAAATTATTTAAAAACTAGCTGTTTTTACCCGGTCTTGCCCGGGATCCAAAGGGCTTTGACTTGAAAAATGGTTCACTATGCTTACCAGGCGCTGAGTACTTAGTCCCCGATGAACCATTCCTCAAAAAAATTAACTTACTCCCAAAAAATTTTTATGGGATTGGGGAATTTGTTCATGGTGAAAAAATTCCCTATGTTCACGTTTTTTGGGAGAACAAATTCATGTTTTATTTCAATTTAAAATTTTGTGATTTTTTAATTTAGAACTTTTTTTTAAATGACGCTACAGCAAAAGTACTTCAAAAATAAGCTGCGAAACCGCCTTAAGTTTTTTTTTTGAATTTTATTTATTTTGTAAACATCAAATAAAACGGAATCGTTTGCATATTAAGGGAATCAGAACTTTTAAAAATTGAATTACAAATACTAATGCGACGTTTAATATTGTTTCGCAAGGTTTCTTTAAGCAACTGCTTATAGTATATGTGTGTCCTATTTTGATCAACAGGTAATTATTTCACACACGTAGATAAAATTTATCATACGACATTTCACTAAGCTGTGTTGCGCGAGCGAGTCGCGCACGATTCCGCGCGTATGGCAGCCAGACCCATGCTGCCGTGCAGTTGTTGTCAAATTATTTTAATCGCCAAAATATATTTTTCAGAACATTCCTATATTTTAGCTGAGCTGTGTTCCGTGGGCGCGTCGCGTCTGCGTCCGCGCGCCCGTTCCGCGTGTTTGGCAGCTAACCCGGTGTCAACTTATTTTAATCGCCAAAATATATTTTTCAAATCATTGCAATATTTTAGCTGAGCTGTGTTCGCGAGCGCGTCGCGTCCGCGTCCGCGCGCCGCTTCCGCACGTTTGGCAGCCATACCAGTGCTGCCGCGCTGTTGTTGTCAACCTATTTTAATTGCCAAATTTTATTTTTCAGATCATTCGATATTTGAGCGCAGCTATGTTCCGCGAGCGCATCGCGTCGTGTCCGCGCGCCGCGCGCCGCGCGCCGCTTTCGCGTATCGAAATTATGCTATTGAAAAGAATACAGATTTTAAATACGTTTATTGAGAGCAGTATGGAGATTTTGTTCATTTCTTTTGCTGAGCGCATGCTTACCACTTCAACTTAGCATGGATTATTTTGAGTGTATTATGTCTAAAAGTTACGAATTTTAGTTATTCTAGATATACAGCAATTCTGGTTTTTCCTTCTGGTGCATATACGAAAAGCCTGTGCTGGCTCCCAACTCTGGAGCAGGCGACAAATAATTGTCTATGAGAAAAACAGGGAGATTCTAAGTTGATACCTGCTACCTGCTAAGAGATGGTCCTCTTATGTACGTTATGTTAGGAACAACTTTTTGTACCATCTCTTACAATGAAAAACCAACTTACAAAAGTCTTCTGGTAGGGATATTACAGTCGTTTCAAGAGTTTCAGATTCCCTGGAGTTAGCTTGTCGTATCCGTTGGGCCTGAAGACATTGTTGAGTCGTTTCCGGAGTTTCAGATTCCCTCGACTAAGCTTGGCTTAGCTGCTGGATTTCTAGACGCACTGGAGTAGATTCAGGCATTTCCGCTTCTCTTACAAAGCTTGTCTTGATCAAGACGTTATTGGGTTTGCTTAGGTATTTCCTCATATCTCGACTCAGATTGTCTAACTCATTGAGACTCGATTCGAATCAGGTTCTGTTTTGTTTAAGCCTTTTTGCATTTGAGGTAGTACGGCCTATATGCTATGCTTTCATGTGAAAGGCACAATTGCAAATAGTTATTTTTCCACCTTTACAACTCTTTTATATAGTGAAAAAGATGAAATGAAAATATTTGTAATAGGTTGCTTTCCAATGTAGCCAAAAGGCAAGATGGAAATAAATGTAATATTTTGTTTTCCATTGTATTTAAAAAGGCGAGATGCAAATATTTATAATCGGAATAATCCTGCAGCGGTAGTCAACCTATGAAATAAATCTGCACTAATTTTGGGGTGTTGCAATTCATATAGTAAAAAAGATAAGAGGGGACAAATTGGTGTAATCTCAAGAGTAGTAAGTACAGAGATTTATCTACAAAATTTTTGGGAAGTCCATTGAAAAATTAAAATTTGAACAAACACTAAAAGCGTATATAGAAAATTAAAAAAAGTGGGATTTGAGAATAATGTGCAGTAAATTCGAGCGAAACTCCTAAGAAATTAAAAAAGTGGTCGCAAAAGTAGGCGTGGCCGATAAAAAGCATATGGTGACTTTCACTGTGGTACAGAGATCGTGTGTACCAAATTTCAGAGAAAATCGTTAACAAATAAAAATTTGTATAGCGAACAAATATACCAAAAAGCAGAAAATGAATTGTATATAAAAAGTGGGCGTAAAAGTAGGAGTGGCCGGTAAGAAGTATATGGTGACCTTAGCTGGGGTACAGGGATCATGTGTACCAAATTTCAGAGAAAATCGTTAACAAATAAAAATTTGTATAGCGAACAAATATACCAAAAAGCAGAAAATGAATTGCTTATAAAAAGTGGGCGTAAAAGTAGGCGTGGCCGATAATACGTATATGGTGACCTTAGCTGGAGTACAGGGATCGTGTGTACCGAATTTCAGAGAAATCCGTTAACAAATAATAATTTGTATAGCGAACAAATATACCAAAAAGCAGAAAAGGAGTTGTATATAAAAAGTGAGCGTAAAAGTAGGCGTGGTCGATAGAGGGTATATGGTGACCTTAGCTGGAGTACAGGGATCGTGCATACTGAATTTCAGAGAAATCTGTTAACATATAAATATTTGTATAGTGAACAAATATGAATAAAACAGAAAAGGAATTTTACATAAAAAGTGGGCGTAAAAGTAGGCGTGGCCGGTAAAAAGTACATGGCGACCTTTCCTGGGGTATAGAGATCGTGTGTACAAAATTTCAGAAAAATTCGTTGAAAAATAAAAATTTGTATAGCGGTCAAACAAACAAACAAACAAATAAACAAACAAACAAACAGAAAATGAATTTTATATATATAGATACATTGCAGTTCCATTGTAACATATTATATTTTCTACTCGTCAGAAATACTGGAAAAACTTGTTCTTAAGTATGATGAGTTCGTTGAATTCTTTTTCTTAAATTAATTTTTAAACTCTTTCTTTTAACTCATACTCTCTGTCTGTCTGTCTGTCTGTCGTGGGTCAACCCCATTCCCCCTTATCCAATTGATCTGAAACTTGACCCATTGTTTTGTTGTGGCTTCGAATTAATTTTGTGGTAGTCACGCACAGTAACGCATAGTCACGCACAGTCACGGAGTGATAAGTTATAAGTTATATTTATTGAGCCTTTTTTAATACAATAATAGAAACTTAAACATAACAAGTAAGAAAATTATAGACGGTCTAGACCGACTATACGATACCCTATACCATGCGTTTAGAGATCCTACCTCTCAGGCCCAACTAACTGGATATAGAAAATAAGCATAAACCAAATTTGAGTGGAATTTTTATTAATTTTTTTGGCTGCAGATATGAAAAATTTCATATCGGATGCTATATCTATATGGGGACTAGGTCCAAAAATGGACCGATCCTGATCATGTTTGGTAAAGTCTCTTGTATTTTGCAAAGATATATACAAACAAAATCTGAGAAGAATCAGTGCAATAATTTTGTTTTTTAATAGATTTAAGTGAAGATTGGGAAGCAGCTCTATATGGGGCCAAAGGGATCATTTTTGGACTACTTATTAATGGACGTAATGAACGCATACAAAACCCAATTTGAGTAAGATCTATATGACAATTTGGATCTTATGGCAATTTATGTCGATTTCATAGGGGTAATTTGTATGGGGGCTAGGTCTGAACATGGACCGATTCTCACCAATTTCAATAACGTTCATCCCATGGCTGATAAAAGCTTATATACCAAATTTCATCAAAATATATTCATATTTGCGACCTGCAGTTTGATTACAAGCTTTACATGGATACACAGACGGACGGACGGACGGACGGACGGACATTGTTAAATCAACTCAGAAAGTGATTCTGATTCGATCGGTATAATTAAAGATGGGTCTAGGTCAAATATTTTTGGATGTTACAAACAGCAGCACAAAGTCATTATACCCAAACCACATAGTGGTATAGGGTATAAAAATAACAAGAGAGTAAATAACTTAAGACTATAAAGTATTATCTTAATTACAACAAATTTGAACAGCACCATGCTTAATCGATGAAATTATTACAATTTTAATGAAAAGTAAGTGTGAGTAAAATGCTCTTGCTCCCGGCGCTAACATATCTGGAGAGTGAATCTCTGAAAATTCTCTTAAAACTACGACTTAAAAATAAACTAAAAACTAAAAGAAAATAACACAAATCACAACAAAATAATAAATGATAATAGAAATGTACTATCCTCTATGAGTACCTGGTGTACTTTTTATATAAAAATTGGCGGATAAATTTGTATTCACATCAAAATTTGGAGGAATTTCATTAATATAGCCAATAGGTGATAAGTAGTTTGTATTTGACCAACTAAAATTTCTTTGTTTCTTAGTGATTTGATAATATTGAAATGAATTTTCTTAAAATGAATTTTCTTAAATTATAAATAAAAATGTTAGAGTATCGCTTAAAAATTGATTAAAAGTTTTTACCAATACAACATCTTATAATTTTCCGTTCAAAAATTTCCATTTCCTTTATGACCGTAGGTGAAATATTGAACCAAATAGGAAAACCGTATAAGAAAACTGGTCTAATAATAAGAGCTTAGTTTTCATTGGTAAACTCTTATTAAACAAAACTTTTGAAAATACACCCATAATTTTGTAAGATTTCTTTAAAGCTATTCTGGCATGTTTGTTGAATTTTAGAAGATTGTTAATATTGATTCCTAAATATTTGCTATTTTCTTTGAAAGGAATTTCATAAGCACAAAGAAAAAGTTTTAGCGTTTTACTTCCTGGCACAACAAAATTTTTACATTTTCCTGAAGCATTGCGTAAACAAATTGCTTCACATTTAGATGTATTAAGTTTAATCCCCCAATTATCATATAAAATTTTAATTTTTCAAGGTGACTTGAAACCTGTCTTAAGGCAACAAGTGGAGATTCATGATGTGAATATAAAAGAGAGTCATCAGCATACAATAGACCAATTGAATTTGTAAAATTATGAGGAAAATCGTACATAAATAAATTATATAAATGTGGAGCTAAAATTGAACCCTGTGGAACGCCACAGGTAACATTTCCAAAATCTGATAAACCATCATTAAATTGTACGCAAAAGGTTCTATCAGAAAAAAAACGTTTAATTAATTTAATAATAAAAGGATTAAACCCTATTTCAACCATTTTTTGAAGTATACCATTGTGAAAAGCATGATCAAATGCCTTTTTGACATCTAAAGAAATTGCAACAGTGCAAAATCGTTTACGAAGATTAAAAACGACATCATTTTGAAATTTTATTAAAGCGTCAGTTGTTGAATGTCCATTCTTAAAACGAAATTGTAAATCTGGAATGTAATTTCCAAGAATTCCTATGTCCATTTTCTCTCGAATTGTTCTCTCAAAAAGTTTTCCCAAATTTGAAAGCAATGAAATAGGTCGTAAATTGTTTATATCGTTTAAGTTTGGTTTCTTTTTAATGGTATTATTTTTGAAATTTTCCAAGCATCAGGAAAATATGAAATGTTTAAACAATTATTAAAATAAGTAAGAAAATTATAGTCGGTCTAGACCGACTATACGATACCCTATACCATGCGTTTAGAAACCCTATCTCTTAGGCCCAACTAACTGGATATAGAAAATAAGCATAAACCAAATTTGAGTGGAATTTTTATTAATTTTTTTGGCTGCAGATATGAAAAATTTCATATCGGATGCTATATCTATATGGGGACTAGGTCCAAAAATGGACCGATCCTGATCATGTTTGGTAAAGTCTCTTGTATTTTGCAAAGATATATACAAACAAAATCTGAGAAGAATCAGTGCAATAATTTTGTTTTTTAATAGATTTAAGTGAAGATTGGGAAGCAGCTCTATATGGGGCCAAAGGGATCATTTTTGGACTACTTATTAATGGACGTAATGAACGCATACAAAACACAATTTGAGTAAGATCTATATGACAATTTGGATCTTATGGCAATTTATGTCGATTTCATAGGGGTAATTTGTATGGGGGCTAGGTCTGAACATGGACCGATTCTCACCAATTTCAATAGCGTTCATCCCATTGCCGATAAAAGCTTATATATCAAATTTCATCAAAATATATTCATATTTGCGACCTGCAGTTTGATTACAAGGTTTACATGGACACACAGACGGACGGACGGACGGACGGACATTGTTAAATCAACTCAGAAAGTGATTCTGATTCAACACAAAGTCATTATACCCAAACCACATAGTGGTATAGGGTATAAATAATGGTTAGAAATTCAAATGCTTTTAATTGAAGTTTCTTTAAAATGAAATTGGAAATTTTGTCTAAGCCGAAAGATTTTATGTTAATTAAATTTTTCGAATGAACTACTAGTTCTTCTAAAGTAACCAGACTTGTGTGATTTTGTGAATTTGTGGCAGAAAAATTTGCATTAAAAAAATATTGAAAATTTGCAGTTCTGGAAATAGTATTATTAATATTTATTTCAATTTGTGAGATATCTCTATTAGGAAATGGACTATTATAAATATTTAAAAAATGATTTTTCAATTTTTCCAATTTCAAAGTTTCATTTTCTATCAATATGCCATCAACAGATAAATGTTTAAAAGTTTTATTCTTTTTATAACCTATTAAATTATAAATCTTTTTATGAGCTGTTTGGCCAGGTTTTATTTTTTCAAGATGCTCCTTAAAAATTTCTGATTGTTCAAGTTCTACTTGTCTTTTAAGAATAATATTCAGCAGCTGTATTTGTTTTGAAAGCAATAAATAATTTGAATCGAAACGATTTAAAGTTCTATGGTAAATTTTCTTTAGATTTCTTTGCACAATCATATTTAACTTCAGTTCGATACTTAATTTCAAAGAGTACGGTCGTCTCTTAATACGTAGCGGAAAGTTATTATTGACAAGCGAACCAGACTTAAATCAAGTGCGAACAAGTTTATTTTTGTAATTGTCGTCGGTTGTTCTTATTGAACTCACTCTTGTGACAATTTAAAATTATACCTGCAGAGTTAGCAAGCAATACAGCTATGGCCCCGGGGGCCAAATCAAAAACTTTAAATTTAAAAAAAACAAACATGAAGAGACAAAAATGGTCTCGTTCACTACCTATAGGTATGATCGCTGATGTACCTTCAACATCTAGAAATCGGTTTAGTGCCCTAGCTGATATCAACGATATGGAAATGGACCCATTATCCAACATAGTTGAGGAAAAAAAAAACAAAACCTCCACCACTTGTTGTAGATGTTAAAACGTCTCTCAACGAACTACAAAAATTATTAGGCAAAGATTCGATGTATAAACGTACGTCTATCGGGACAAAAGTTTTTCCGCAAAACATTGAATGTTTTCAAAAATGCAAAAAAGTGTTATTGGAAAAAAAAATAGAATTCCACACTTTTAATACCAAAGAAAATCGTTTATATACGGTATTTTTATATGGACTTCCAAAAATTAGTACTGAAGATATTAAGCAAGATATCCTAGGATATAATTTAACACCATTATCTATAACTGAAATAAACACAAAATTCAGTTCTGTCGACAATGCGGTATATAAAGTACAATTCGCAAGAAAAAACTTCAACCCAAAATCACTGGCAAATGTAAATGCAATATGCAACGTTATAGTTTCATGGAAGAAATATAAGCCACGAAAAAATCAAAACCCAACACAGTGTTGGAACTGTCTGATGTATGGTCATGGAGGTGAACACTGTAATCGGCTCCCAGCATGTATGATATGCGCAAATCAACACCACACAAACGATTGCCCACTCAGGAATCAAGACAAAGTACCAGCTGTATTCTCTTGCTTCAACTGCAAAAAGCACGGTAAAGAACGCACAGACCACTCTGCAAATGATATTAGTCGCCCTTTGCGCTCTCTTTATTTGGAAACCAGAGCCAAAGCAACTAACAAAAACTCACGTATGTGTAACAACAAACAACAAAACACACATAAATACATTAATAATGATCTCCCCACAAACAACCAAAACAACATTACAACTCGTAACACGTTATCGTTTGCCGATTGTATGAGACAAAAAAATGATTTATTCAACATAGATGAACTCTTCAATATTTTCACAACAGCGTTGGATGATCTCCAACAATGTACAACAAAAATACAACAAATTCAAGTTGTTATGTCAATGGTTAAATATGCTTATGGCCTACGATAATTCTCATTACTTAAAAATACTTCATTGGAATGCTAACGGCATTACTACTCTTACTAATTTAATTCAATTCAAATGTTTACTGGAAAGAGAAAATATTCATATTGCCTCTTTATATGAGACCCTTTTTAATGAAAACCACAAAACATTTTTCAAAAATTTTTTAATATACCGAAATGATAGACATGACTCCAAGGGGGGAGGAGTAGCTTTGGTTATACACAGATCAGTCAAACATAAACTGCTACCTATTGAAAATACGATAAAAATAGAAAATCTGTCAATAGAAATTCTAATTAACAATAAACCTTTTATCATTTCTACAGCATACTCGCCAAAATATACAACGAGTTTTACCAATGATATTATAAAATTAACGTCATTAAATAAAGATTTCATCATTCTGGGTGATTTTAACGCTAAACACACTTCGTGGCATTGTGTTAACAACAACACGGCAGGAAATGCACTGTATAATCTTCAACAGATACATAACTTTTTTATATATTACCCCAACAGGCCAACTTTTTATCCATATCAACGAAACCGTAATAATTCAGTTATTGATTTGGCATTAAGCAATAGCACACTAAATATAAATTTAAATGTACTTGAATTTGAGATTCCATCCGACCACAGATCTGTTGTTTGCACAATTGAAAACTCATCTGTTTGTGTTTTGGATACGAGTCACTATAACTACAAATTAACTGATTGGGTGGCGTTTAGAAACATTATTGAAAATAAAATTATGATTAATAGAGAATTTTACAACTCAAAATCTACAATTGACCTTGAAATTAAGAAATTTACTGAGATGATTTTAGAAGCCCGAAATGTATGCACCCCTAAATTTAGCCTCTCTTCAAAAACTAAGTTACCTGTAGAAATTGTCAACCTAATAAAAACCCGCAAAACTTTTAAAAGGAAAAGCCAACGAACATCCATCTCATCTGAATCCAATTTTTATGAACAGTGTGTCAAACTACTGACTAATATGATCAATAAAGAAATTTATACCCATCGTAATAATAAATGGAACAGTATGCTATCAAAATTAAAGCCGGGTGACAAATCGTTCTGGAAAATCAGCAGAAGTTTAAGAGGGAAACCCAACATAAAAATTCCTTTTCTTACCAAAAACAGAAAAAAAAAAAAAAAAACACAATCTTAGCAGTTATAGACCCATCAGTTTATTGAGCAATTTGGGAAAACTGTATGAGAAAATTATCCAAAATCGAATCTGCGACTCCATTGCAAATACGTCGATTATATCCAACGAACAATTTGGTTTTAAAAAACAGCACAGTGCAGTGCACCAAGTTAACCGTATAACAAATATAATCAAAGCTAATAAACGAACAAAAAAATCTACAGGTTTATTTATATTTGACATAGAAAAGGCATTTGACACCGTTTGGCATAACGGTTTAATATATAAACTGCTCGAGGCTGATATACCGAGATATTTGTGCGGGCTTATTGCTGACTTTCTTGACGATAGAACATTTGTTGTCGCATCCAATAATACATTATCTCCTCCCGAATCTATCACGACTGGTCTGCCACAAGGTTCGATATTATCGCCCTTATTATACTCCATTTACACGTCAGATTTTTCTCTTCCCTCTTACCTGAAGACTGCTTACTATGCAGATGATACTGCCCTCATTACTTCCAGCAAACTCACTAAGGCACTTTTGAAGAAAATGGAAAAAGGATTTGTTGCCTGCAGAAAATATTTTTACAAGTGGAAAATTAAAATTAACCCTAGCAAAACTCAAGCCATTGTATTTCCCTACAACAACTCTTCCAAGCGATTACCAAACCGTCAACTCAATTTGGAAAATGAGAGCATTTGCATCCAAAATAACGTTAAATATCTTGGTGTAATTCTGGACAAGAAACTAAATTTTGCAAAGCATATCAACGAAACTTGTAGAAAATCCCTAAACACGATTAGAGCTTTGTGGCCAAAAAAAAAAAAATTATTATTCAAAAGTGTCATTAGACCAACATTGACATATGCAAGTCCCATTTGGTATAAAGCTGCAAAAACACATTTGAAAAAACTTCAAATAATCCAAAACAAGTGTCTAAAGATTATAACTAACAAGCACTGGAGATATTCTACGCAACTTCTACACAGCGAAACTGGTTATGAGCGTATCGACGACTTCATAAAAAGGCTCAATAATAAATACTTCGAAAATATAGAGAATTCTCCTTATCAGCTGATAAGGGAATGTAGAGAATCGGCGTAATGGCATCTATAAAACATAAATCACCAAATTAAAAGTAATATGTATGTAATTTGTTACCGCCTTGGGATAATCCAATTATAACTATGCATATATATTTTCTAACCATATTTGAAATACTCTATTTTTGTCATATAAAGGTTTTCCTATTTTTCCTTTAAAAATATTTAAACATTAAATATTCAATATCTTTGACTATAAATTTCATTCGCTGTAATATCTATAGATAAAATCTCGGAAAATGTAAATATGTAAATAAAAACTGTAAATAAAGATGAATTTAAAAATGAATGAATCTTATTAAATTTTAAACAAAGTCTTAATTCTATCAGAAACTATGAATTTTCGATTCCTCAATTCAATTTTTTCCGAATGTTCATTAGCAATCAAGTTCAGAGTTGTTGTAAATTCCTGAATATACTGATTAATTTCTAAATTTGAAAGATTTCTAATTGATGTTGGGTAGTTTTGTAATATACTTTGTCTTACATCATTTTTAAAAGAATTCCAATTTGTATTTTTGTATTTAAAATAAACTCAGGGTTTCGAAGTTTGATTTGATGATAAATAGGAAAATTATCAGAAAATTATGGTAGTGTAGAAATTTTTAAATTTTGATTTGAAGAATTTATAGATGTAGTACTCACGAAGAAATGGTCAAGAAATGAAGACCCATTTGGATATGACAGACTATAACTAGAAATGCGTTTGAAAAATATTGAGTTACATTGTAAAACATTAAAAAATATATTTCCATTTGCATTAGCTATAGAATCAGCCCAAGAAGTATGTTTTGCATTGAAATCACCTCCAATAAAAGTTTTATCAAAATTTTGTGAGAAATTCGATAAATATGACAGACCATCATTTAACTGTGTCGCGTTACAGTTACAAGGGATATATAATGACTCTAGTAAATATTTATACCCTATACCACTATATGGTTTGGGTATAATGACTTTGTGCTGCTGTTTGTAACAACCAAAAATATTTGACCCAGACCCATCTTTAATTATACCGATCGAATCAGAATCACTTTTTGAGTTCATTTAACAATGTCCGTCCGTCCGTCCGTCCGTCCGTCTGTGTGTCCATGTAAAGCTTGTAATCAAACTGCAGGTCGCAAATATGAATATATTTTGATGGAATTTGGTATATAAGCTTTTATCGGCCGTGGGATGAACGCTATTGAAATTGGTGAAATTCGGTCCATGTTCAGACCTAGCCGCCATACAAATAACCCCTATGAAATCGACATAAATTGCCATAAGATCCAAATTGTCATATAGATCTTGCTCAAATTGGGTTTGTATGCATTCATTACATCCATTAATGAGTAGTCCAAAAATGATCCCTTTGGCCCCATACAGAGCTGCTTCCCGATATTCACTTAAATCTATTAAAAAACAAAAATATTGCACTGATTCTTCTCAAATTTTGTTTGTATAAAATACAAGAGACGTTACCAACCATGGTCAGGATCAGTCCATTTTTGGACCTAGTCCCCATATAGATATAGCATCCGATATGAACTTTTTCATATCTGCAGCCAAAAAAAAATTAATAAAAATCCCACTCAAATTTGGTTTTTGCTTATTTTCTATGTCTAGTTAGTTGGGCCTAAGAGATAGGGTTGCCAAACGCATGGTCTAGACCGACTATAATTTTCTTACTTGTTTTTTATTGAACCATCAGTTAAAACTTCTATAGTAATGAAAACATTTGGAAACCCTAAACTTGAAATATTAACTACAGAATATTTAAAAGAATTTCTTAAAACAATAGCAACTCCTTGTGAGCTTTGATCTTTTATAAAGGTATAATTTTCAAATTTAACTTTATGACTAGCTCTCAAATGTGTTTCTTGGATGAACGCAATATCTATCTTATTAAATTTTAGAATATTTAATAGATCTATCCTACGACTTAGTTCGATTAAAGATCTAACATTAAATGTCAATAAATTTAAAGCATCATGGGTCATAAGTCTTATTTACTTCAGCCAAGAGATCCCGACATTGCTTTACGTCATCTTCTTTTGAAAGTTTCTTGTAATTTTTAACAAATTTGCCTATTTTCTCATCTAAAGAGAGGGCTTCAGGTTGGCAAAGAACTTTTGCAATTTTTAAGAATTCTTCAAGTAAAGGTGGTTTTAAATTAGGACGATAAGTTGGAAATAAATTATTTTCAAAAAGACTAGCAAATGATTTCCCCTTATGTACAAAATTATTATTATTATTAAAAGATGTTAACACATTATTAGAAATTTGATGTTGTTTTTCTAAAGCATCCAATTTAGTCCTTTTCTTCATATCTAAAAACTTTTTATAAGCAGAACATCCTTTAAAATTTGACGGATGATCGTGGTGTTTGCAATTATTGCAAAATGGTAAATTATCTTCAGTCGAAATAAATTGACACTCACCAGGAGCATGATCTTTGTCGCATTTAACGCAAGTATAAGGTCTGTTACAATTACGTGACATATGACCCCATTGCTGACAACGCCAACATTGAATTTCCCTAGAGTTCCTCTTAGGAGATTCCCATGAGATCTTCTGATTCAAAATGAATTTCAAATTAGTTATCTCATTAATATGTTTTCCGGAAAGTAAAGTGATTAAAAATAGACCAGTATTAAAACCATTTTTTCTAGAAAAAGGGGTGGAAAATTTTGAAACAAAATCAATCGTATTAGGAACCAATGAATCAATTTCAGTTTTAATTGAATTCAAATCAGTTTTATAATATAATCCTCGTAGAACTATATTTGCACGTTTCTGCTCAATTGGAGTATAAGAGTAAGATTCGATCTTCTTATCTCTGAGAAGTTGCATCATTTCTGCATAAACTAATGCATATTTTAAAAACAACTTGCTTTTGTGTTTATTTTTATTTATAATTTTATAACTAACTGTTTTAGAATTTAGTTGTTCTGTAAAATGTTCTATGTTAACATTGAACAAAAATATTGGAGGGCAAAATTTATTTTCTTTTTTGGAACTTATCTTTTCTTTTTTATCAAATATTTTTAAATTTTCAGAAATATTCTCTTCTTCCTCTATGTTAAGCTCACCTAATATGGAGAATCTATTTTGTGTGCTTTGTGTTATTTTATTTAATAATTCTTTTTCTTTTATATTTTTTAAGTTAAAATTAGATAAATCTACCTTAGTATTGTTTGGTCTTTTGCGTTTATTTTGAATTTCTTGAAAATTATTATCGACAGAAAAAATTGTAAATTAATTTCAGGATGGGTTTCAGTCCTAAAAGATTGAACTTTAATATCAGCAACAAAATTGGCACTTGAATTTGCGTTCTTTGATCCAATTTTAATTTCATTTAAAGATGTACTTGAAGAAGAGTTGTCCATTGACGCAGCATTTGTTAATGTCTTAATTGATGCTTTTGATGTATTACCCTTAAGATATTTACCGGAAGGTAAATTCTCCAACGATTTATCTGGTGGTGATTTATCTCCTTCTAATGAAGGATGTCCAACTATTGTGCAAAAATACGATTAAATTATTTTCAGTCAAATATATGAAAATATTTTGAAATATTGAAAAATATTTTGAAAAGTTATTCTTAGATTTTTTTATTATTTTTTAAGGCACAAAAACACGTCTGAACTCTATGAAATCCAATTTTTTTTCGGAGTGATCTAAATGTCATTTCCATCATCCAATCGATCTGAAACTGGGTCCATACACTTGCCGTGAAAAAGAGGTTAACTTTGATTATACAAGATCAGAAAATTAACCCATTTCCCATTATACGATAGATCAGAAAATTGGACGATAGAATTGATGTGAAAAAAGATTAAATTTGACATAGTCACGCACAGTCACGGAGACATTAAAACCTCAGTTCCCCTCATCCGATCGATCGGAAACTTTGTCCAGAGACTTGTTGTATACAAAGATTAATTTTAAAATAGTCACGCAAAGCCATCCACAGACATGGAGAGATTCAGAGTACATATGCATAAGGAAAGAAGGAGTTTTTATAAAAACTTGGTTTTTATGGGTTAGATTATTTATTTATTTATTCTTTATTTATTTTTTTCGATTTCTCGAAACCCATTTTGGTAATAAGTTTAGATGTTTTTAGAACCTTGAAAGGGTAATTCTTCTCTTAACCTAATGTTAAGGAACAAAATTATAATCTGCGATGGACTTATCCCGTTTTCAAAACTATCCACTCTTTAAATGACATACGATTTAAAAGACCAGAGACTATGTTTACATAACTGTATGTTTACAAAGTTAGTTATGAATAAGCTGCCTGGAATCCGCATAATCATACTCAAGAAATTCCCTTAAGAGGTGCGACTAAAACTATGTTAAAGCTTAAGTAAACATTTAATTTCTTTTAACACTATTATTTCTTATTTACTTTCACTTGAAAACAATTTTTTTTTTGTTTTTATTAAGCTTCTCCCAAGTAATTGTTAACTTTAAATTGCTACATCTTGCGTGTGAAGAGTTTATTAATACCATCTGGAATTTGTATGTGTTTCGCTATTATACTAACGTTTAAACAACGTTGTTTTGTTGCAGTTTATTGAATTTAATTGGATATTTTTTTTAAATACACAACTCCTATGTTCAGATATATTATTTTGCTGCTGAAATCCTGAATTAAAGCATGTTTAAATCTTAATTACTAATTGTAGATGGGTAATTTGAAAATAAATAAAAAATTAATTTTTCAAAGCTCTTTTAAATCATAACTTTTAAGCAATGAATCATACAATTCACTTTGAAAAGTTGAATTCAATTGCATGAATATGTATATATAAATATATATATATATATATATATTGAATTTAATCTGTTTTTTTTTTTACTGTATAAAAAATAATCAATTTTATAGAGAATTTTCCATAACGAATGCGGCAATTTGACCCCATGTTGTGCTTCAAGAAAGTTTTCACATAAGGTTTTCATTTTATCTTTTTCCAATTTTTACTTTCTACCTTTTAAAATATTTTTATTAATATTAGATCGAAATACGTGAATAACCTTTAAATGTAACAAGTGTTGCTACTAATTTGAAAGGAAAAAAATCCCTCGGTTCTACGCACTTTTATTTATATACGAATGTGTAGTTTAACTAGCAGACAATACAAATGAACTTTAAATTTCTAACAATAGACTTCGCTTTGAGCTTATTTTGTAAAATCGTTATTATTATTGTTGTTCTTTAGAAATTATAAAGTTTTGTTTACAACAACAAACTGACTTTTACTTTTAAACAAATTAAAGGAATAACAAAAGATATGAGAGACAAAAGAAAGTTAAAAAGAATGCAGAAAGATAACACAGTGATTGGTCATATAACACTGGTCAAAGTTAAGATTTCGTAAAAGATCTTTTAGCGGAGAGACAATAATGTGTGAAGACTCTGATGTGTCCTTTGTAGTAGCTCATCTAGTCGAATAATCTTTGCTCGATTATTATTATACTTCGATAATTATTCGAGTAATTTTAAACAATGAATTTTTAAGAACCATTAATTCGTTTAAAGTCCATATTTATTTAAAAGTCTAGAAAATATTAATAAACTAATCGGCTTAAATCCGTTGAAATAATTTTGTTGAATAAGTTCAATTTACTCGAATAATTTCAAAACTCAAATTTCGAGTAACGAATAATAAACATAAATTGATATCGGCTAATCGATTAAAATGACTAACAAACTTTTCTAAACAATTTTCGATTTCGGAGGAATTATTACTCGGTTTATATTAAATAACTAATTTCGAACAATAATTAATTGAAATAAATTAAAAATGCTACAAAATGGGAAAATAAAAATTGGTATTTAAATCTTCATCGAGGCAGTTGGGCTGAATAATTACTCGATTAATTTGAAATGAAAAATTTGGAATAATGAACAATTCTACTAAATTAATTACAACAATTATAAAAGCTACAAATATTGTTTCTTACAATTACTTCTTGCGGACGAAGAGTTGATGTTTTGTATTTGGCCAAACTTTTCATTGGCCAACCTTTTCAGCCTTTCCTACCGTGCGGGAGTCTTTCCCTCTTGCTAGAAGGTTGCTAATGTCCAACCAATCCCTAAAAAGGGTGCGGCTAATAACCCTGAACATTACCGTCCCATTGCAATCGGCTCTGCGCTCTCAAAAATGGTGGAGAGCATGATCAATTTCCATCTTGTGAACTATCTAGAGGCCAACTCACTTCTTAATGATCGACAGTACAGCTTCCATAGAAATCGTTCCACGGGAGATCTGTTAGCTATACTTTCTGAGCGCTGAAGTCGATCCATTCGCAATTTTTTTGAAATTAAAGTGGTTGCTCTAGATATTTCCAAGGCATTCGATCGTGTGTGGCACGGTGCATTGATATCAAATCAATTGCATTTGGCGCGGTATTGAGATATCTCGATTTATATCGAGTTTTCTCAGAGACCGAACAATACATGTTGTTATTGATGGGGTCTCATCTAATGAGTTTCAGCTTAATTCAGGGGTACCCCAAGGTTCCGTTCTTTCTCCTTCTCTTTTCCTTATCTTTCTGAATAACCTTCTTGGTCAAACTTTTAACTCTATATACTCCATCGCAGATGACAGCAAGAGGCCAAGCCTCTTGGAGGTTGGAGCTTTACTTTCTGAGCGCTGGAGTCGATCCATTCGCAATTTTGGCGAAAGTAAAGTGGTTGCTCTGTATATTTCCAAGGCATTCGATCGTGTGTGATATGGTGCATTGATATCAAAGCTTATTGCATTTGGGGCGATTGTTATTGCTAGGGTCTCATCTAATGAGTTTCAGCTTGATTCAGGGGTACCCCAAGGTTCCGTTTTTTCTCCTTCTTTTTCCTTATCTTTCTGAACGACTTTCTTGGTCAAACTTTTAATTCTATATACTGTTTCGCAGATGACAGCAGCATTTGCCATTCATTCTCCTTTAATTGTAAGCCAAGACTCTTGGAGGTTGGGGGCAAAAGGCAGACAACGAATGACCTAATCAAGACCTGTTAACAATCTCCGAGTGGGGTAAAGCGAAAAGGGTTGATTTTATTGCCCTGAAGACTCGATGTTGTATGTTGACCCATATGGGTGGTATATGTATTGAGGAATCGGATACTCTTGATGTTCTAGGCATGAGAATTCAAACTGACGTTCGTTGGAACGAATTCGTTTTCAAGTATCGAAAAAAGCGTTCAAGTGTCTTGGTTTTCTAAAACGTTGTAAGAATTACTTCACTCCTTCTGATCTCCTTAAAATCTATACCACTTACATCCGACCAAAAATGGAATACAACTCCCATATATGGCCAGGAGCTATAATGTCTATTTTGGCGCTACTGGACCGTGTGCAGAGTAGGGCGTTGGCGCTCATCAATGACAGTAGGGTGTCCAACTCTATTGACTCATTGGAACATCGTCGGAATGTGGGTTGTGTAGCACTGTTCTATAGATACCACCATGGAATATATTCTTCTGAGATTAGCGAACTTATTTCAAGTGCTCGAGTTTCGGTTGGCTCTACCCGCTTCTCTAGTAGATCACCTCCGTTTGTAGTATATTGTCCAGCTGACCGCACAACGCATTACAGAGAGAATTCGTTTATCAGTCGAACTAGCCGTATGCGGAATAAACTCCCCGCAGAGATCTTTCCCTACAGTTACAGTCTAATAAAATTTAAGTCAAATATCCTCAAACTCTCCTCCCTCTTCCTCCTTCCCATAACCTATTTTCCTGAGTTCAACATAATGCACTGCATCTGTAGGCGGATCCCCTGAGTGTTGCTAAATAAAAAAATATAAAAAAATTCTAATACCCTTGAATAATCTTCGTTTGATTATTCGAGAAGCGAACTATTACTCGATTAGTTACTTAATTTCAAATGACAAACTGAAAAATATTATTCAGTCGATTATGTATGTAACTCAACACAAAGAAATGTCATTCGATTCATCAGGAGTTTTCGATAAATAATTCTTCAACAAATTTTAAAAAATAACTTACGAATAATTCGAGTAATTTCACAACGATTAATCGATCTAAAAATCTGAAAAAGATAAAAAAATATTTTTGAAACAGTTTCGTATTTTAAAACAGTTGAATAAATGTCTTCCGCTTAATCGGAAAAAAACTTTAAAATATTTCAAAGTCAATTTTTTAACCGTGCGAATAATCGTCGTTCGAATAATCGAGTAATTTTAAGACAAATAATTATTCGAACAATTTAAGTAAAAGAAATTTGAATAACGATTATTATAAATAAATATTTAAGACACTGAAAATTACTTTTAATTGATTTTGTATATAAATCCAATTGAATAAAGTTCGTTTAATCCAGGAATTTTGGACAAATAGTTACTAAAATAATTTAAATAATTTTATATCGATAAGAAAACAATTATAAATATTTCAAAGACAATCGAGTTATATTAGGACAAATAAAAACGTGAGTAATTTTAAATAAAAAATTTCGAATAAAGATTATTCAGAGATTATTTTTAATCGATTTTGTATTTATCTCCAATCGATAAAGTTAGTTCGATTAATCGAGGACTTTTGGGCAAATAATTACTCCAAAAATTTTAAGTAAAAGATTTTGTGTAATTAAAATAATGTTATATCGATTAAAAAAAACTTAAGAAAAAGCTTTACCACGCACCATTGAAACAAAATTAAAATTTGCATATTAATTACAGTATTAATTGCAATATGTCTGAAAAATGACGATAAATCTAACAAACAAAAAATTTTTTCGCTTCAAAGCGTCATCTCAAATATATGTAAAGTGCATATGTGTGTATATACAAAACCGTACATCACATATGACAACTCTTACGAAAACTGAGAATAGTGGAAATTAGAAGTATAAATGCAAAAATTATTCAAAATTCAAAAATAAAGTTGTTTGTTTGGACAGAGTTGTATCTTTTGAAATTAACACAAAGTGAAGCTGTATGGTACGAAAACTGACTCTAACCACACTGCTCGTAGGCCTGACTTTAGGTGAGTGTGTTAAACCGCTGACCAAAAAGTGTAAGTACGAGTGTATGCGAAGGTTCATGGTTCAAACCTCACGACCGCCCTAAAGTGAAAAATTTGATATAGAAACAATAAAAATTATCACAATGTTCAATAAATCGCTGATGAAGGCTGACATGCCAGAAACCGGTCCGATTAGGAATACAGTGTAGTTGTCAATTTTTGAAATATATGCTTTCTTCTTCTTCTTTACCACGCACCATTTTTTTTTAGACCACTCGAATAATATTTATTCGATTAATAGAGTATTTTAAGGATATATAATTACTTAAGTAATTTTAAATAAAAAATTAGAACAACGATTAATTTATACAGATACAGTAATATATTTACACATATATATATTAAGTCTTGTTTCCATCTCCATCTGTCTGACGCTAGTCCTTTGACGTCATTCCAACTCATTCGCGTAGATTCGATGTCCTTGGTAAGCTGTCTTTTCCGCGTATGAACCTCTTCTACGAGATCCAGATTGCTTTTCCGGTTATGTCAGAAGGAGGTTTCCTCAGTGTGCGGCCAATCCAGTTCCATTTGCGTCGGGATATTTCCTTACCAATAGGCGTTTGGCTGCATAATGTCCATCTTAGGAACCCTTTTTCTAAGCAGAAGGCAAAGACATCGGTTCACAAAAACTTGTAGATGGTGTACGAGTCTGGGATACGCGTTGCACGTTTCGCACCCGTGCAGATTCTAGACCATATCATGATCAGTAGAAAGTGGCGCGACTCTCCCCTCACCCATCACTTACTAATAGGATCGTTGCGCTTCAAAGTCGCTGCTATAAGCGTAGAGTAAAGAAGATCAAGAAGGTTTAACTAAAACCGACCCCGATCACCGAATGCTACCACACGCACAGCTACCAGAGACATTGCTGCAAGCTCCCTGGTCACCTGGTAGTACATAAAAACCATCTTTTTATAACCTGTCGCAGACCATCTTGGCACTACCCAAACCCACCGAAGGGAATGGACATCGGAAAAAGAAAGAGCTAAGGCAGTGCTAAACTCAACAATAACTCGTAGCAGCAAAGCCGCATGGCAAGCAGAACACAACCGCTTCAACCTATGTAAATACAGAAATAAATACCAAAAATATTAAAAAAATATTTTATAATTGATTGTGTATATAACTCCGACCGAATAAAGTTCAAGCGTTTAATAGATAAAGTGTGGACGAAAAATTAATCGAATAAAATAATAAATAGCAGATTACAGCGCTCGAAATTCGAGTGCAATTTCTAGGCAACTGTATTTTTCAACTTAGCTAATTCACAAACCAACACTTTTCTGGTTTATTATAATTGTGAATGAAGATAACAAACTCATTAACAAAAACGTTAACAAATTTAATAATCACACATATGTATTATGTATATATTAAAATAAAGGGAAAAAACTTGAAAATCTGTAAATCTGTAAAACAGCTAAAAAGAAATACCTTTCATATAATATACGTTTGGTCAAAATCGGACAAAATGGTAGAACGAAATATAGGTCACAAGGAATCGCCTAGCCTATTTATATTATAAATCGATTCAAAAAACTTACAAAATATTTCAAAGTCAATTATTTTGGAACACCCGAAAAATCGTTACTCGAGTAATTTTAAATAAAAAAATTTGAATAAAGATTAGTTTTAAAAAGTTCATAGAATTTTACATTTGAGGCTATTCGAATATCTTTGTTCGATTGACGGATATATTTTACGAGAAATAATTGCACGAGAAATTTTGTAAAACAAATTTTGAATAACTATGATTTGAAATGTAAATACTAAAAACACTGAAAAATATTTTTGAATCATTTTTGTATATAACTCCAATTGAATAAATATCGTTCGATTAATCGAGGACGAATAATTACTCGAATAATTTAAAATAAAATATTTTGAATAATAAAAATAATTTTATATCCATTACAAAAACTTCAAAAAATCGATTTTGTATTTTAGGCAAATAAAATAATTTTCGCTCAATTAATCGAGTTATTTATGAACAAATAATTACTCGAATAATTTTACACAATAAATTTTTAGTAACGATTATTTCATATAAATCTTGAATTATATACGAAAAATACCGAAAAAGGTTTTATAATCAATTTTGTATATCACTCCAATCGAATATAGTTCTTTCGATTAATTGAAAAGTTTTGGACGAGTAACTCAAATATATTTATATCGATTAATTGAATCAAAATACTGAAAAATATTGTCCAATCTGTGTGTACCTTAATCTACTCCAAATAAAAATTTGTTCAATTTCTACAGAGACTTTGTGTGATTTATTATTCAAGACTTGATAATCAAAGAAAATAAATAACGATTAATTCAAACAAATTTATATGAATATTTCTAAATAAACTATTTCGAATAAAGAGTGACCCGAACAATATTTTTAAATTCTAGTGTGGGAATTCCTTTGTGACAATTGATTCATGCAATTCTGATTGAATTGGATCTGGCAATGGGCCCAGAAAAGCCTTAAAATCTCCAGAGTCTAAATATAATATAAACAGATTCCAACACAGCAAACATACCTGACTAAAAAAATTATTTTCGATTTTTTTTTTTTTTTTTTTTTTTTTTTTTTTGATTTTTGGACAACATTTTTGGCTTTAATTTGCCAGGAATAAATAGAAATGAACCCAGCTAATATATATGCATATATGTGACCTTCTCCGAGAAAGGGACCTAGTGTGTCAAAAAACGGGTTGTGTCAAAAACGATGGATTGTGGTACCTAAAAGGGTGTAGGAATTTTAAATGCGTTTTTTTCTCAAAACTTAATTTTTACACACTAGGTCCCTTTTCTCGGAGAAGGTAACATATATGTAATGCCTAAAGATTTCAAAAAATCGATTAATTCGAATATTTTTCACTTGTTTTAAATATTAAATATCTTTGAATTTATTCGACTCATTTTTTAATTTAATCGCTAAATCGTTTCTAAAATCGACCATTAAAATCGACCATAATTTTCAAGGATTAGTACATTAATGAAACGAAATATTCATGTACGATTGCCGTTCGTATTAGCAAGCATTTATTCCCACTTTTCCTAGGAAATATCAATGAAAATATTTCCAAATCGAAATACCAACAAATATTATCTGAGGCCACGCACTGTAGTTTTGAAACAATTGAAATGTTTAAATCAATGTTTCTATTTTGTATTCAAAACACACTAATAGCCAGACAGATATAAAACAAAGAAATTAGAAACGATGTGCTGTCATTCGATTCAACAATTTTGTATGATAAATGCTAGTTTAATTGATGTTTCAGGTTACTTTGAACATTCAACTCATTTATTTTCGTTCTGATTGTTATTTTTTATTTTTTTTTTACTTCACAGCTTCAAACATTGCAACACCGATAGAGGAAGTTACAAATGCCTTGTATGGGAAAAGTATTAAATTTGCAATGACACACGATATTGAATTGAAATTACCTGAAATGATGTTCGACGGTGCCACATTTCGTATATCACCACAAGCGATTGAGGGTAATGGCGTTATAGCCAAATTGGAATTGATACCAAAACAACATAACGAAGCACGTTTAATGGGAAAAATTTTAATAAAAAAACTACGTGAGTTGTCACAGCGCTGCCATCAAATATTTTTCATTCCCTTTTTTTGTTTTGTTTTATTAATTACACAAATACTTCATTTCATTTATAGAAAAACTAATGAAAAGTAAACTTTTGCTTTCGTTCCTGGCTTTGGTTTTGATCATAAAAATCATTAAAGTTAAACTATTTTGGCTATTGCCATTGGTCATAGGTGTTGGTGCCGCCAAACAATTGTTACTGAAATTTTTACTATTTCTATTTCCGGCCCTGTCTCATCTATTTAAATTGTGTTCGTACTATCAGCAAACATATCATTCTACTAAATATCATCATCACCATCATCATATTAATCATCATCATACGGTGAGTAGCAATGCAATAAAAAAAAAAATAAAAATGGACATGCAAATCAATTTTATACATTCTATGAAAGTGAAATTCCATCATGAATTGGTAACCGTAATGAAAGTGAAATCCGTTAAATTGAATTTGTGGCTGCTTCTTTTGCTAAAATACTGTTTAAAGATTCTATTAACGTTTAGTTGTTTTTTGTGCTACTTCAAACACACTGAATCGTTATATGAGTATGTGTGGATATGTATGTTTATCAACAAACACATGACGTTTGTTTGGACATGAACGACGTTAGGTCATACTTATTAAAGAAGTAGAAATATTTAATTCAAAACTGTTGAATACAATATTTTCTTAAATTATTTGTTTCGCACAAGGCACCGCTTTAAAAAGTTTGCCGGTTTATTATGTTTTGCACGCACTTTCTCAAATTATTTAAAAAATTGTTATATTTGCTTCATACTAGGGCTTCCAACCCCGGGATGCCGAGATCCCGAAATCCCTGGATCCCTGGCACAGTAATCCCGGGATTTACGTATTTTATGAAATTTTATCAATTAGTATAAAAATTTGAATCTTATATATTAAAAGAATTTATGAATCAACTTTGCATTCAAGATTTTTTCAATATTTTCCTTCCCCCAAACCTCTATAACTAGAGTTCTAATTAACGTAGGCTATTGACATAGGTTTAAGAACACTCTCAGTGGATCGAGCTCCTTCTTCTGAGCTATTAACTGCTTAAATTCGTTGGGTTTGAGGAAAGTTATGCGTGGAAAATCAATTTTACATTTGCACAAAAAAGTTAACGTACAGATTAACTGTTTAAATTCGTTGAGTTTGAGGGAAGTCATGCGTGCACAATCAACTTTACATTATGCAACACGGAAGTTAACGTACAGATATCATCTTTATATATCTTATATATTAAAAGAACTTATGAACCAACTTTGCATTCAAGATTTTTTCAATATTTTCCTTCTCTAAAACCTCTATTACTAGAGTTCTAATTAACGTAGTCTGTTGACATAGGTCAACCTTCTTAACTGCTTAAATTCGTTGGGTTTGAGGAAAGTTATGCGTGGAGAATCAACTTTACATTATGCAGCAAAAAAGTTAACGTACAGATTAACTGTTTAAATTCGTTGAGTTTGAGGAAAGTTATGGGTGCGCAATCAACTTTACATTATACAACACGAAAGTAAACGTACAGATAATATAATATAATATATTGCTGCGGAGCAGCGCGGGTCTCTAGTATTCTTTTAAGATATTGTATATTTATATACATATAAAGAGGTGAATGATAAATCAGAAGGTTTGTCGACAAGTAAGTCATGACTATTTCTCTTTGAGTCTAATAACAGCAACTAAAGTTCCAGAAATTTAAAATTTTAGTCGTTATTTTGAAAAAGTTTATTATTTTAGCATGTTTTCGAATTCCTTTTAAGTTATTGTATATTTGTACTGCACATATAAGAATTCTAATGGTATATTAAAATTTTTGTCGACAAGTAAGCCATGAAATTTTCTGTTTGATTGCAATTTTCCAATTATTTTGAAAATATATTTTTAGTATCTAGTATGTTTTCGAATTTGCGACGAACAAGTTAAAGTTAATTAGTAACTCGTAAGTATTATATTGAAAACGTAATGTGATTTGATTATGGTTTTTGGAATTAAAATTCTTTTATAGTGTTTCAAATATTGTCTACATAACTGCATAAATCGTATTTGCTAAAGTACATTCCGTAATACCAATACGCTGTAAGTATATTGAAAAAATTAAGAGTTGAATGCGGTATTTTTAAATAATATTTATTGTTTTATATTTAGGTAGGGCCTTACTGAAATAAAAATGGCAGTTTACAAAGAATATTTTTCAGGTAGTAATTCAGCAGTTTGGAAACATTTCCTACGCGATGAGAAAGGCGAGACTGCAATGTGTAAGGTGAGCGATTGTAAAAAAGTTTTAAAAATCGGAGGTGGAACGACAAAAGGTCTTCATACTCATTTACTTTCGAAACACAAAATTCAACTAAAGAATAAAATCGACTCTGATATGGCAAGTACATCAGGTGAACCGCCAAAAAAAGAGTTGCAACATTAACTAACTTTTTTCCTTCTTTGGAGCGTAACGAAAAGTCGCTTCCTGCAACTCTTTCACGTTTAACTGCACTAGATGGGCTTTCATTTAATATTTTATGCCGTTCTTCAGATCTGCGTGCAGCTTTATCTGCTATAGGATTTGGTAAACTTCCTACCTCACCCAGCACAATTTGATTTAGATTACGCTAATGAAATAAGAAAGACTGTTAAAGCTGAAATTGCCCACCAACGGATATCGGGAGAACGATTTTCTCTGTCATTCGATAAATGGACATCTTTAAGGAATAGGCGATACATGAATATAAATGTTCATGCACAAGAATCAAAATTCTGGAGCTTAGGTCTTGTTCGAATCACTGGTACAATGCCTGCAGAAAAGTGCATTGAATTATTAGTAGAAAAGTTAAATGAACATGGAATTAATTTACATAAGGATATCGTCTCTATTATGACAGATGGAGCCAGTGTTATGACAAAAGTTGGGAAGTTATTATCAGTGCATAAACAATTATGTCTGGCACACGGTATACAACTTTCAGTTATTGACGTGTTATACAAAAAGTCGAAAGAAAGTGCTGAATCAGAAGAAGAGATTGAAGTGGAATATGTTTCAGAAAGTGAGAGTGAAACTGAATTGTTTGAGGATGAAAAAGAATTTGTAGATAATCGCAGCAATCAGCGAACATGTGAAGTAAATGAATATGTCCGAGAAGATTTTGGGAAAGAAATTCCTTTAATAAAAGACTGTAAGACGAGATGGAGTAGTCTATTGGCGATGTTAGCACGTTTTTACTTATTAGGAAACTGTGTCCAGAAAGCTCTAATAGATGTAAAACTAAATATATCCATAGATATATCTCAAAATGAAATCACAGTGATTTCTGAAATTGTTGAAGCTTTAACACCAATAAAGGCTACTGTTGAAGCTCTTTGTCGTCAGGACGCTAACCGTATTACGGCCGACATCGCTATTAGTTTTACGCTGGAAAAACTGCAGGAGGCAGATAATATTATTGGTCAAAAGCTGTTTGCAGCTTTAAATACTCAAATGAAGCAACGTCGCACGGATCTAAGCGGACTTTTGTATTACCTATATAATGGCTTGAATAGAATTTCTCAGTTCGACAAAGAGTTCATTACAGTTCCAACACCAACTGCCGTAAATTGATTGTAGATCTTCTTGATAGATTGAATGCAACTTCCATAACAGGATTATCTTCAATAGATCTCGAATGTTGAAGCTCTTTGTCGTCAGGACGCTAACCGTATTACGGCCGACATCGCAATTAGTTTTACGCTGGAAAAACTGCAGGAGGCAGATAATATTATTGGTCAAAAGCTGTTTGCAGCTTTAAATACTCGAATGAAGCAACATCGCACGGATCTAAGCGGACTTTTGTATTACCTATATAATGGCTTGAATAGAATTTCTCAGTTCGACAAAGACTTCATTACAGTTCCAACACCAACTGCCGTAAATTGATTGTAGATCTTCTTGATAGATTGAATGCAACTTCCATAACAGGATTATCTTCAATAGATCTCGAACTGGAGGAATTGCCAGAGGTTTCACAGCAGGATGAAGATGAAGTGACTGAAATTATTTCTGTCCAGCCGTTAACAACAGCAGAAGAAATTAATAAAGCAATAAATGATGGCATGGCACGTCCACAACAGATACCGCATCGATGTGAATCGTTGACTTCAACACTTCAAAAAGAGATAACTCTATTTGAAAATGGAGGCTCACATGGCGATTTTTTGAAAAGAGCATATAAATATTTAAAAACAATAAAGCCAACCAGCATCGAGTCAGAAAGAGCTTTTCTTCTGCAGGGTTGCTTTGTACTAAATTACGAAGTTATTTGGGTGACAAGGTTCTAGACGAGCTCTGTTTCCTTAGATGCCACTTTCAACACCAAAAACAAAAGGCTTAATCAAAGTTTCATAATAACAAAATTAAACAATAAATCAATGTTTAATCACTATTTGTTATTTTGTAAGCTGGAGCGGAATTATGAAACATGATAGTATGACTATCACGGTTATACCATAGCAAATTACTGTGACAACAGCTATCACAGCAAAATTATAACCAAATAATTGTGACACCAAAAACACAACAGTAATTTGTTGTGCAAAAACTGTAATAGTTACTCTATCACGTTTCATAACTGCCCTCCAGTATTCATTTAATTTTATCTCCATTTTTTTTTTATACGTAATGAATTACTTTGTGTTTATGTGTTTATTAAATTAAATAAAAATAACTTAATTTTATAATTAATTTCAAAAAAAAACTTCTTGAATTTATTTGTTTTTACTTTATATAAATTTTTTTTAGCAGAGGAAGAAAATCCCGGGATTTATAAAACTTAATCCCGAAATCCCGGGATCGGAAATTCTCTCCGGGATTGGAAGCCCTACTTCATACAGACTTTCTGCACTTTCGTTAGATCAGTTTGACTGTTAAATACTACACAAAAAAAATTACTGAACTGATTGTTATGAAATTTTAAACACAGAGTCTTTATCATACCTGAACTGTAGAGGCTATGTTTCTATATCCTTACACCACCAGGGGGCGCTGAAATACAAAAACAAAACAATTTATGAAAATGAAATAATTTAAAAATGGACCCGACGAGACCACACTTGGTGTTTTATAGTAGTCAAAAGCTCATAATCTAAGGTTTTCTTTGGAACCTTTTTAGCTTCGCAGCTGTTTGGGAAACAAGTTACAAGCCTTTCTGTAAACCCTTGTTTTAATTTCGGAAACCACAATAGTGTCATGGCAATATGAATTTTATAATTTTTTTTAAGTAGCCATTTAAATTAATGCATTTTTGTAATCTATCTACTTCTATTCAACTAGGGAAAAATTTTCAAATCAAAATCTTTATTAATTAATGTTATAGTTTTAGCAAATATTACTCATTTCCCGCAAGCGATTCTGCGTAACCAAATTATTGAAATATTGATATTTTTAAAATTCTATTTAAAAAAAAAAGTATACATCCTAGAACAATAAAACTTCACAGGTCATCTTAAGCTATAAGTATAAACAAATGTACAAAGTTTCATACAAATCGCAGATGGTGGGTGACATTTGATTAAAATATTGGAGAATTTTTGGGTAATGCTAATATAATTTCAATGCCAATGAAAAATTGAAAACATCATTGAAAACAAAATCAAAAAATTGCATATTAATTACAGTATGTATGAAAACTGACGAATAAAAAAAAATTTGTGAAAGCAATGTTCTCTAATATATGTAAAAAGTACAGTATGTGGAATGTACAAACCCCACATGACGTAGAGCAAGCCTTACGAAACTGAGAATAGTGCAAATTAGAATACATAAATATTCAAGAAATTAAAATAAAAAACTATTGTTTGTTTGAACAGAGTTGTATCTTCTGAGATTAATACGAAGTAAAAGCTGTACGGTATGAAAACTGATTCGTAACCATACTGCTCGTAGGCCTAACTTTAGGTGAGTGCGTTAAAGCGCAGAACCAAAAAGTACAAGTACGAGTGTATTTGAGATAGACGCAGCACAGTGGCGCCCGTAGAGCAAACGAGGTTGCAAAAATCAAAATTTTCATGTGCGCCGACGAAGTTTTGAAGAAACCCATGTTATAGGAAACTTTTCAACCATTTCAAATATGCTACTCTTAATAATATCGCATTTTTAGTTTAGAAGATATAACCGTTCAAAGTTGACCGACTTTCGTTTTTCAAAAAAAACACACAATTTTTAGTCAATTTGTTGCGATTTCAGGTGTAATATCACGAAAAATAGGTAACGAATCGCCTTATGTTTTGTTTGTATTGATTGATGTATTTATTAAATATATAATGATAAAAAAAAATTAACTGTTTGCTTTGTGTTTCTCCTGGTAAATCACTATTTAAAAATTATCCGTTTTTTCACTATTTTTCAATTTGACGGAAAATAAAAAAAATCTATATTTTTCTATATTTGCCATATTTGATTATTTCTTTACATAATTCAAAAGGTTTTATCTGCCCGTACGTGCCCGTTTGGCTTCTAGAGGTAAAAAAGGTTAAAAAGACATGGTTGCAGAAATTGTACGGCGTGCATCCCTTACATGTTTTGACTGAGAGTAGTTTGATCTAATAGTTTGAAAATTGCATTTTAAGTCGGTTGTCTACCTGTGAGCCTCTGCCAAAGTCTACTCCCAATACTCTGTTACAGACGCAGGATGCACAAAAAACTACTCGGACGGAAATATGTTTATGGCATCTGTTGTTCCCTTGCGGCTAAAATCTGATGTTTCCCTACACTGGTAAAATCCACGTCCGTCATCAGTGCATTATTGCCGACCAATAATGTTTCAGTTTGCAAGGGAATCGGCAGAACTCATAAGGACCACGGTGAAGGACATTGAAGAACAAATAAGCAAGATTAAGCCTACAAAGCTGCAAATTGGAGAAGGAAAATATATTGAATGTAATTTCGAGTTCCACCTGAACATGGTTGACGGAAAAGTCGTAAACGAACTGACAGGAACAACCTCAACATTGTCATGCCCGATTTGCAAAAAGAGTCAGAAGAACTTTGGTAATTTAAACGATTCTACAAAAGAGGAGAATTACGAATATGGAATGTCACCATTGCATGCAAGGATAAGGTGTATGGAGTTCTTGTTAAAACTGGCGTATACCCTACCACAAGAGGAGGAAAACTTCGATGAAAATACATCAATAAAGGATAAGGAAAAGATCAGAAAGGAGCAAATATAGGATGCTTTTTTTAAACAAGTTGGTCTAAAAGTAGACTGTCCCAAGCACGGATACGGTAACTCAAATGATGGAAACACTTCTAGGAGATTTTTTGAAAATGATGAGGCAGTAACTAGAATCACTGGAATTAACAATCAAATCGTGAAAAGATTGGGAACGATCTTGAATGTTTTAAACTGCAAAGAAAATGTCAATTCTACAAAATATGGAGAATATGCATCGAGAACTGCATCTCTTTTAGCAGAAATGTATCCACAGAAGAAGTTGACCCCGACCGTCCATAAAATATTGGCGCATGGCAAAGATATAATTGAGTACCAGTCTTTGCCAATTGGAGAGCTTTCTGAAGAAGCACAGGAGTCTCTTAACAAATTTTATAAAAAATATAGATTGCAGAACACATTCAAAGCATCAAGGGTAAGGCAAAATGAGGACCTCTTCAACATGTTGGCAGCATCTTCCGTTCCACTTATTTCTTCCCTGCGGCATGTGAAGTCACGAATAGAGTTAGAAAATAATTATAGTTTAGAAATGATTAGTATTTTAGATATACCTTCTCTTACGAATTGTGATGAATATTTTACAGAAAATTGAAAAAATAAATTTAAAAAAGAAGTAATTTTTTATTAATTTGTTGGTTAATAATTTAAAACATAAAACCCTAAAGAAAAAAAATAAAAACAATCTAAAAATGTAAAAATAATTTTTTTTAGTTACCATAAAATTGATTTTTCTACAAATTTTAACTTTGATAACCCATAAGTAGGCCCCTACAAAGCGAAGCACCCCTTCCAAACGCTCATTTCATAGGCTGAACAGCTATCTATCATATGCTGTTTAAACTGTTCAATTATGTTATTCGGTTCAAAAGATATGATTTTTGCAACGAAAAAACTCAAATGGCGCCACTGCGCGCAGGTTCAAACCTCACGGCAGCCCTAAGTAGAAAAATTTCATATAGAAACAATCTATTACTCTTCCATTAGGGATTTTATAGTGGTTTGTGTAATTTGTTTTTTTTTTTTTTTTTTTTTTTTTGGTTTAAAATCTTCCACATATTCAACTCCCTTTTCATTAGAGACCAATATCTCTGTACTAGCCTAAGATCCGGACAGTTATTGTTTTTGTACCACTCAAGAGCCTTCCAGGAACAGGATGCCAAATCGGGGGACAAAAATATGTTTACAACACAATAGGCTTATGAAAGGAAAAAGTCTTCTTTTCAAACACACTTCTTATCTATTCGGCATCTATAGAGCCCGTTTTAAAAAATCACTTGATTCTTTGACCGCAATTGCATATTGCTGGTGATACCAAAAACTTTTTTTGCAAACTGTTCCCTCGAGATCCTGCCATAAATCAAGTAGTATAAAAACTGAGCTGCTTTCTAGCGGATGTGTTGGCAGCTCCTTTCAATATACTCGTACATGTAAAATTCTAGTTTTATTTTATATTAAATTCAGTAACACAAGAAATTATTTAAAAGCAAAATATTAATTTAAACGATATTATTAAAGAAAAGTTATATTCAAAATTAAATAATAGCACGATGGCTGCTGTTTAGTTTTTACGACCTTCCAACTTCAACTTCTAGACTTCGACCAACGACTGACTGTATATGAGTTCTGTAACCGCACACAAGAAATAACAACTTCAACTTATGACTGGAAAGGACAACTTTAACTGGAAGTTACGACTCTCTTTACTGTTAACTAGATATCAACTTAGAACAGTGAGAATGACCCCACTTTACATGCATTCTTTGCTTGATAAACATTACTTTGCCTTTTCTTTCTTCACAAACCATGTCTCTTGCAATGCTCATATTCTGCTGGTAGTTTAACATTGGAGCCGTTTGACGGCATTCCTTTTATACTTTGACCAACTTTTCGTAGGACCAAGTTGTTATTTGTTGAAAATATTTAATAATTTTAGCACATATTTTTTTTTTTTTTTTTTTGTTACTCATTTTAATCAGACTTACAACAATTGAATAGGGGTTGGTATTAATTAAATAATGTAACCCATAAAAATAAAGTTTTTATTAAAACTCTTTCTTTCCTTATGCATATGAGTTTTGAATATCTCCGTGACTGTGCGTGACTGTGTGTGAGTATCTTAAAATTAATCTTTGGCCACAACAAGTCTATGGACAAAGTTTCAGATCCATCGGATGAGGGGAAGTCGGGTTTTAATTTCTCCGTGACTGTGCGTGAATATGTCGAAGTTGATCTTTCTTTACTGCAATTATATCGACCAAGTTTCAGATCGATCGGCTAAGGGGAAATGGCATTTAGATCACTCCGTGACTATGCGTGACCATTCGTGACTGTGTGTGACTAAGTCAAAGTTAATCTTTTTCCACAGCAAGTGTATGGACCAAGTTTCAGATCGATCGGATGAGGGGAAATGACATTAAGATCACTCCATGACTGTTCGTGACCATGCGTGACTGCGCGTGACTAAGTCAAAGTTAATCTTTTTTTCACAGCAAGTGTATGAACCAAGTTTCAGATTGATAGGATGAGGAGAAATTCGTTTTAAACGACTCCGTGACTGTGCATGACCAAGTCAAAGTTAATCTTTTTTTTCACAGCAAGTTTATGGACCAAGTTTGAGATCGATCGGATGAGTTGAAATGACATTTAGATCACTCCGTGACGGTGCGTGACTACCTCAAAATTAATTTGTAGTCACGACAAGACTATGGGCCAATTTTCAGATCAGTTGGGTAAGGGGGAATGGGGTCCACACCCGTGGCAGACAGACAGACAGACAGAGAGTATGAGTTAAAAGAAAGAGTTTAAAAAAATACAAATAATACTTCCGAAAAAAGTTAAGAGCAAGAACGTGTGTTAAGATTTTTCCGATCCCACTCCATATAACGTGAATATCCAAATTATTCACGACTAACAGTAATTAAATATTCCTCGTTTAGGGGACTGAAATTCGAAAAATAATTCAATTATATATAAAAAAAACAAGTAAGAAAGTTATAGTCGGTCGGGACCATGCGTTTAGAGAGAGGGTCGTAGGGTTGTAGAAAATAAACATAAACCCAATTTGGGTGGAATTTTATTAATTTTTTTACCTGCAGATACATTTTTTTTAATATTCTTTATTAATGCAATTTAACTAATAAATATCGATATTAAACATTATTTTTGATAATTTTGAAGATTTAAATGGCGATGATCCAATGATCATCCCAGGCTTCATTATATTCCTATTAGTTACGTAGGATTCCGTCATTTTGTAAATCCTGTGGTGCTCTTCTCTGAAGTCTCACAAATGTATTTGCATTCCTCATAAGATTTCAGGCCAAAGAATTGGGGTGTTGTTCAATCCTTGTTTTGTATTTTGTTAGCAGAGTTTTAATTTCTTCTTTTATAGTCGGGACATTCAGATCAAGATGTAGTTGATTATTGGTAATATACCAAGGAGCGTTCGCAATTTTTCGAATGGTTTTGGATTGGAGTCGTTGCAGGATATCAGCGTTTGAGATTGATGCAGTACCCCATAGCATGATACGATATGTCCAAATTGGTTTTAGGATACATTTGTATAAGTTTATTTTCCATTCAGAGTCCAGAGTTGGGGTGTATGAGAAATTTCATTTTGTTGAGTTGACTGTCTAGACCTTTTCGTTTTGTTTGAATATGCTTCTTCCAGGTTAGTCGTCTATCCAAGTAAATACCTAGATACTTTGATGTATATTTTGAATTGATTTTGTTTCATTTGCCTTTATTCGCCAAATGTTAAGCCACGATGATATATTGTTGATACAATTTTGTAGTTGGGTTTCTGTGAACTGCCAGAATTGCTGTATCGTCTGCAAATGTTCCTATTAGGACACCATTAATCTGGGGGAGATCGGATGTGTACAAAAGATAGAGAGTAGGTCCCATAACGCTACCTTGTGGCATTCCAGCCAATATGGGACTTAGATTACTTCCTTCATTTTCTTACTTTATATAGAAAAACCGATTTTGTAAGTATGATTTAATAAATAGATAGTAGTTTATTGGCAGTGTTTTTTTTTTTTAATTTTGAGGAGCAGACCCTGATGCCATACTTTATCAAATGCTTGAGAGATGTCCAAAAACGCGGTTTATTTTCGAATGTAGTGTGGATAGTTTCAACAAGCCGATGAACTTGTTCTATTGTTCCATGTTATTTTCGAAACCCAAACTGGTGATTTGGTATAAGTGATTTTGAGTCAATTATTGGCATTAGTCTTCTTAAAAATAGAGTTTCTGGTACGTTTGATAGAATAGGTAAAAGACTAATTGGGCGATAAGATGATACTTGCTCAGTTGGTTTGCCGGGTTTTTGAGGTGGTACGAAGCAGTGAATTATAAATGTATGTTATTAGAGTAATACCCTCTTTTGGAAATTTTTTAGAGCTGTTGCTCTGACAAGGTCGTAGCCTGGGGCTTTGTTTAGTTTTAATTTATCTATTACATTTTATACTTCAGATATTGTGAACCTTTTTATCGGTAAATCTAGTTCATAAGTCTCATTTAAGAAATTTCCAATGTACCTGAAATTGCGGTCATCATTACTTGAGGGATTAGGGATAAAATCATTGTTGAGGTGGGTAGCAAAGCTTGAGCTTTTTCGAAGTTACTTTTTGTCCATGTTCCATCTGGTTTACGTATTGGATGATTAACTTTTGGTTGCTTTTTTATTTTTTTTTTTTTTGTGATTTACCATAACGAATAGTCAGTGGCTGTAATTGGGTCCAACCTCTACATTTCGTTTTTAAACTTCGAATCTTTTTCCACTTTTAAAAGGTTTTTGACTTATCAGATGGAAATAGCGGTCTATAACTATGTGAAGGGGTGGGGTTCCAAGCTGCTTGCAGATATGAAAAAGTTCATATCGGTTGCTATATATAAAGGTTTTTTCAATAAGAGCGCTACAAAAGTTTTTTTTTAAATAAAACAAAAACGGTTTTGGATATCCTGTGAAAGTATGTTCGATGCCATTATGTATGGAAATCAATCTCTTTTGCATGGCCACCACGGGCACACTTGCAGAAGTCCAGACGCTGAACCCAATTTTCGACGGTTTTCAATTCACGGTGCTGCAATTTCACGTTCGATATTCGTACGAAGTTCATCAATCGTCACTGGCTTGTTGGCATAGACCATAGACTTGACGTAGCCCCACAGGAAATAGTCCAACGGCGTCAAATCGCACGACCGAGGCGGCCAATCGGCTGGACCATTTCGTGAGATAACACGTTCTCCAAACTTGGTTTCCAATAAATTGATTGTGACATTCGCTGTGTGGCTTGTGACGCGGTCCTGTTGGAACCACATGTCCTCCAAGTCCATATCATCCAATTGGGACCAAAAATATTCGGTTATCATTGAACGGTAGCGATTCCCATTCACAGTAACGTGCCGGTCTTGATCATCACGGAAGACGCCGCCGGCCCATAAACCGCACCAAGCTGTAATTTTTTCTGGATGCAATGATGACTCATGGAGTACGTGTGGATTGCTGTCTGCCCAATAACGCATATTTTGTTTATTGACGAAGCCATTCAGCCAGAAATTAGCCTCATCGCTGAAGATGATTTTTCGATGAAAATCCGAATCATTTTCAAGTTGTTGCTCAGCCCAAGTCACGAACATACGACACTTCTGGTGGTCAGGCGGCTTCAGTTCTTGCGTCAGTTTGATCTTGTAAGGATGTAGGCTAAGATCTTTTCGCAAAATTCGCCACAACGACGTCACAGAGATGCCCAACGCTTGAGAACGACGTGTGAGAGGCACATTTGGGCTTTCTTCAACTGAAGCCTCAGCTGCAGCAATATTCTTGCCACTACGGGCACTTCTTTGTCTCACTGGCACGGGAACATTTTGTTCTGTGCCTGTGGATTCAAATTTTTCCACCAGACGCGACCATAAATTGGACGTAGCGCTCTTAACGTTGAGGCCACTGACTCCGAAATTCGGTAGTAAATTTTTAATAATTTCGACTCGTTGTTGGCTCGTACATCTTTCCATCATGAAATGGCAAACCTTACTGAAGAGAAATGTCAAAAGAGCGGCAGGAAATATGGCGTCGTTTGCTGTCCCTGTCTTTCTACTTTTGTAGCGTCCCTGTTGAAAAACTACTTGAGAAAAATCTGTGCAATATTTTTTATGTTTTTATAGATCTAAATGTAGACATGGAAGCAGTTTTATATGGGTGCCATGACTATGAATTGTCCTTCAGGTTTAATTTTTGGACTACTATTGAATTGATGTAATATACACACACAAACTAAATTTGATAATTTGGATCTTATGGCAATTTAAGTCTATATCATACCAAATTTCATTAAAATATATTAATACTTGCGACTTCTAGTTTGATTAAAAAGTTTACAGGGACACATTGACGGATGGAGGGAACAAGGGATATCACCAAATTGACTCCGAAAGTGCTTCTGAGTTGATCGGTTCGATAAAAAAAATGGGTTTTGGTCACATATTTTTGATAGTTAAACAATCATCATAGTGGTATCTATGATATTAATAGGCTAGGCGATTTCTTGTGACCGATGTTTTGTTCTACCGTTTTATCCCGATTTTGACCAAGCGTATATTACTTGAAAGGTATTTCTTTTTAGCCGTTTTGCAGATTTAAAGATTTTTAAATTTTTTCTTTATTTTGAGTAAATTGCTTTTAAAGTGGCTACTAACACATACATAAAATTACACATATGTGTGTTTTACACAATATTTTAGGGAAGTCCATTGAAATATTAAAATATGTATAACAAACACTAAAAGCGTATATAGAAAATTAAAAAAATGGGCGTGGCCGCTAAAATTGTTGACGACCTTGCCTGGGATATGGGAATAATGCGCAGAAAATTTGAGCAAAACCCGCTAAAAAATTCAAAAAGCGAGTGCAAAAGTATGCGTGACCGGTAAAAAGCATATGGCGACCATCCCTGGAGTACAGAGACCCTGTGTACTAAATTTCAAAGAAATCCGTTAAAAAATAAAAATTGTTATAGCGAACAAATATACCAAAAAACAGAAATTGAATTGTATATAAAAAGTGGCCGTAAAAGCAGGCGTGGCCGCTAAGAATCATATGGCGATCTTGCCTGGAGTACAGAGATCGTGTGTACCAAATTTCAGAGAAATCCGTTGGAATTTGTATAGCGGTGAAACAAACAAACATAAAATTAATTTTATATGTATAGATATTCCTAAAATAGAAAATTTAATATTTTTAATGTCGCCCAAGTTTAACGATTCTTACTAAATATTGGATATAGCGAATTATGCATTAGTAATTCTTTGGAGTTGACGTACAAATATATTTGTTAATTACACTTAATTTAATACATCATTTGTAAATATAATGACATGACGTTTATGTTTTTATAATACGAGTACATACATATGTATTAATATCAGACACTGGAGGATTTTTTTATATTAATATTACTAAAACTAAAACGAGATTCCAGACAGATTTCATAATTTGCGCTCAAGTAAATACTATTGACGCAAATTTCAATATGTTACACAATTTAGACAGACAAATTTCTGTTTGAGAGCATTAATGTAATTCCTGTACATTTTAGTCGTAGACTTAGTTTAGTATTTAAGAAATAAAAATGAATTATTTAAGAAAATATAACAAATGTACTCACAATTTATAGAAAGAAGATATAATTACATACCTGAAATTACAAAGAAAAAAAAAAACAATAATGAGTTATACTTATTAATTAATTTATTTAATATTATAAAGGGGTAATGTGTGTTTGTTTGTTTATATGTGGTAATTTCAGTAACTCCTCATCTGATTTTAAAAATGTTGGTTCCAATACATAGGATGGTCCTTAGGAATGGACATAGGCTATAAAAATGTTTGATATTTTTAGCGGGCGTGGTACCTCCCATATAAAGTGAACTTTTACTATCATATATATTGAGTACTATGAGAGAGAGGGCTTTGCAAAATAGTGTGATGCCAGCTATTATTTATGTTAGTACCCATGCAGAAAATGGGCGAGATCGGATAAGTGGACCTGTCACCTCCCAGACAAAGAAATTATTCAATATCATATATCTCGAGCACTGTGACAGAGACAGATTTGCAAATTTGTCCTAGGTTATCTATTATTATTGTGAGTAATCGGACATAAAATGGGCGTTATCGAAGAAGTGGGCGTAGTACCGCCCTTACATAAAAGGGAAATTCTTGACACTTTGCATTTTTTATTTTATTTTATTTATTTATTAGTACATATAAGACTCATGTCGTTTTCTTTTCTGACAAAAAATGTCGCCCTTTTTTTGCCCTTTTTTGGTAAAGTGTATTTTTTTATATATTCTGAATTAAGAGCAACCTTATATTATATACCAATCGGAAGGTCTCAAAGTGCTGTGTTCATAAATGCAAAAAAATTTTGATTATTATCCTCTTAGAAGTCATAGGTTGAAAATATTCATAAAAGGGGAACAATGGTGAAATATTCTCACACTATGGCCTGAAAGAAGTCAATGGCTGGAATTTTTTGTGATTTACGAGGGCTTGACTTTGAGACCTTTCGATTGATGTATAAGATAAGGATGCTCTTAATTCAGAATATATAAAAAAAATACATTTTTCGAAAAAAGGGCAAAAAAGGGCGACATTTTTTGTCAGAAAAGAAAACGGCATTAGCGCTTAAAGCACCTCAACTATATAAATTTAACATGATTAAAATTACTAACTTCACTAAATTACAATAAAAACAAAAATAAATTAGCATAAACAAAAACATATCAACAAAAATAAAACATCGAAATGACTAAAATCATCAGCCAACAAAATTTGGGACTGGAGCAACCAAATATCTTAACTGGGGTAATTTGGTGGACTGAATTCGAATCTGTAATTGGTTTATCTCTATCACATCAGATTTTCGTGATACAAAAAAAATGTTTTATTCGTTTTTTACATAAAAAATCATTAGTTTATTTAAAATCCTTGAAAATTTCATTCAATTTGCATTAAATTTTGGTGAGCACGCTCCCCTTGTGCGCCGCTTACCTCACCTCGGTTTTGTGGAAAAAATTTAAATGCGAATGAAGAAAATGCATTTTGAGTGACATTCGTGCACCTAATTCGTGAGAATTTTTCAATAATTCAGCAACATTTTGTCTGTAGTTTTCACTCTAATTGTTTCCAAGAAAACTGTCCATGAAGCTCTTGAAAGATTTCCAAGCTGCATATTCTTTCTCCAATAAACATTGTGTAAAATTGTCATCATTCAATAGCTTCCTGATCTGAGGGCCAACAAATATGCCTTCTTTGATTTTAGCATATGATATTTTAGGAAAAACCGCTAACAAATATTTAAATGCTGCATCATCTTTGTTCAGAGCCTTGACAAAGTTCTTAAGAAGGCCCAATTTTATGTGCCGCGGCGGAAGAAGAACGTCATTTTGATCAATTAATGGTTCATTCTAAACGCTTTGTTTTCCTGGTGAATACTCAGTTCTTTTTGGCCACTCTGTTCTGACGTGATGAAGACACGTAGCGCAACTATCACATAGACAAAGGAAAAAAAATATTTTGTGAAACCTCTTGCATACCAGTCAACAAACCAATGAGAGAAACAGATTAATTTACAGTTATTTACGGTGGTCTATAATATATATACAAAGAAATTTAAATCACACACTTTAACGTCCACACATATCTTCCATTTATGATCGTTGTATTTGAGTAATGTCAAAATTTCAGTCATTGGTTCGTAATTTTCCTTTGTATTGTGGATGGTTTTTCATTCCTTATGCAAAAGAAGAGCCTTTAAACTGTACTTAGAGCCATCAATAAATAATATCCATTCAGTTTTGTCATATGGCTAGTTCATTTTTTGAAATAAACCATCAACATCAGTACAGTATAGAATAGAGTGTTTCTTTTCAAAATATGCAGCCAATTCCAAGCTTCTGTCTCTAAAGATTGTTACTTTTGTCCCAACTGCAAGATGTTCGTACTGCAGCATGCGTCTTGCTTCGTTAAATTTAAATCCCGAATTAGATCATTCAGCTCAGCTTCAGTCATTAAATGACGTTGGTCATTAGCCTCAAAAAAAACTACCACTCCTGGTGAAAGATGTTTCGGACTCACTGCATGTAGCACTGGGAATGAGTGGTAATGGATCATTTGGTGGACGTTGAACTGGTTTGGAAACCGATGGGACATTCGCGTAAGTAATATTTTTTCGATTTTTCATATTGAATCCAGCAACTTTTGTTAAACAGAAATAACAATCGGTTTGGTGGTTACTTGACTCTCTCCAAAGTACTGGAATTGAAAAATTGGAAAGATCTTTTTGTCATTTGACCACTTGTACATAACAGTTCTGCAACTATTGCAAAAGATTGTCGGTGTCCACAGTTTGTCCAAGTTTCTGACAGCAAAACCAAAATAATGTATATATGCATATTTTAATGATTTTGATAATTCATATCCTTTTTTCCAACCAAATATTCAAAAATAGCTTTAATTAGTAACACCCGATCTCCATGACATGCTTAAACCCTACTATTAGGAAGATTTAGAATGAATGTGGCCTTCTGTCAAATTCAAGGTTCAGAAAATACACACATGAAACAAACAATGTTCTGTTCAAAAGCAGCCAACACATATCTTTATTTTTATATCAATTATGTGCGTTTCTAAATTTTAAGTCGTGTTTAAAATATAACTGAACTCGAACCTGTTTATTGTACATGTTCTGTTTTTTCTCACTACACGAGCCACAACGCGACTTAAAATATAACTAAACTCGAACCCGTTTATTGTACATGTTCTGTTTTTTCTTACTACACGAGCCACAACACGACTTAAAATATAACTGAACTCGAACCTGTTTATTGTACATGTTCTGTGTTTTTTTTCAGTACACGTACCAGAACATGAACTTCAAATAAAGCAACACTCAAAAATGTGTGCTTTATGTGTGATTGAAACAAAAAGTACGTGATACAAAAATGTTCGTGTAAATAACGAAATATTAAAACGAACACAGTCATGGTTGTGTTGGGCACCGAAGAAAATTTAAAAACAAACATAATTGATATGAAAATAAAAATATGTGTGTGTTGGTCTAAGTTATGTTTGTTTACATATATGTACGAGTTTTTTATTCAGTGTGTGTTTTTTTCTGAACTCTGGTCAAATTAGTAATTGTGAAATTGTAGTGTCAGTAGTGACTGTTTTACAGTATTGCCAGCATGCGATAAAAAATGAACATGACATGAGAGCCCAATTTTTATGCCAGATTCGAATTCAGATTAGTTAAACCAGTGTTGTTTTCAACTCTAACAAAAACTTTGCCACGAATTGAATAAGCAGATGTTAATTTACCGTCACGTTTTGAACAGTAAAACATCAACTCCCTGTTGCTATCAGTAAGACATTCATGAACATAAATTTTTGTGTCAGACATATGAAGCAATCTTCTATTAGTTTTGCAGAAATTTGCCATACATCGAACAGGTGGTTTCTGTCAAATGCCGAGTAGAGTTTAGTCACAATTGATTTATTATTTGTCTTAGATTTAAGTCGAAAAGATTCCTTTATATGTGGAGATTTTATTTTAATGGTGTGACAAATTTTTGAGAAAGTATCTGCAATATTCTCATTTTCAGGTTCAGCAATTACTACTTACAATTAATTATTATTAGTATGGTCTCAAATTTGGCTTTCGACTTTGATACTTCATTATTTAATTTAGAAATATCTTCTCCAAGAGCACATTCAATTATTCCAACACTTTCTTCGATGTTGATTAGTGTTTTTTTCAAGTCACTCAATTTAACAGTCAAAACATCAATACGCTCAGTAATCATTTTCTCACTAGAGTTGAATACATGTGTGAGAGGATTCAACAATGCATTTTTTTTCTGTTGTTCCAATTTATCATCTATTAATTGGAAAGGGATCCTAAGTGCATTAAATTTTAGATTGCTGAGTAGGAGAAGAGGGTGAAAGTGGCAGTTTGCACGTATTCTCTTCTATTATAAAGCGATGATGATTATTGAAACGTAATTAAGTTGAGTAAGTTGAAATTGGAGGAACAAGTGCAAAGTAGCTTTCAGCAAAACAAACGATTTTAAACAGTACTTTATATTGCTTATCTTTCTTTACACTCTATAAATGATTAGACCATGGGGCCGTACCGAAAACAATTGTTAAAACTAGCAGATTCCAGCCCTCGAAATTCGAGTGCAAATTCTATGAAATTTTATTATTTCAATTCATAAATTATTTTATAAGACCCTAAGGTATTCTAATCAATTTTATCCAATTCACAATTTAACACTTTTTATTCAACACTCGTTATTTTCGATATTGGTTTATGTCCAAAATTATTTTTGTCGTTATTGGTTATGTCCAAAATTATTTTTCAATTCAACACAGGGATTTTCATATACAATTTTTGCAAAAACATTAAGAAATTTAATAATTACACACACACAGCATTGTGTAATTTTATGTATGTGTTAGTAGCAATTTTAAATGAATTGTTACTCAAAAAATCTCTAAATCTAAATCAGCTAAAAAGAAATACCTTTCAAATGAGGGATCGTTGGTCAAAATGGGATTAAAACTGACAAACTTACTTAATTAAACATGTAAAATGCGCGATACAGTGAAGCACAAAAAACACGTCTGCTCAGTATAACACATTTACCAGTCTTCATGAGACCATCAGATACTAATATGAGTATTCGGACAAGAAAACTGGCGGTATCACACCAATGGGAGTAGCACTTCCCATACAAAGTAATTATTAATTGTCATGTATCTGGAGTACTATAAAAGTGAGACCATTTTCACGGGTCCATTAGATATTAATGTGAGTAGTCCGGTAAAAATTGGAAACTTTTATAAAATGACTAGCTAATACCCACTACTTCGTTAGCGGACATTTAAGTTACATTTATTCGTTTGTACAGTATATTATATTAAAAATGCCCCTTTACTGGACTTTGATGTTATGTATTCGGAAAGGCATGTTTTTCCCCTGGTTTTACTCCAATTCAATATTTTTTCCATTTTTCTTAATTTTTTCTGCCTTAAAGTCTGAAATTCCAAAATGTTGACATGTGCGCATACTCCTGGAACAATGGCAACATATATTTCAAATATTACGTTTCAATGTTAAAATGGTACAAAGATGAATGAGGTACCAATTTTAGCCGTTGCCCCGATTTAACCCTATTAGTGTTAGAATTTCCAAAAATTCGTTCGTAGTGGTCCCTATGATGAAAGAGGAACTAATAGTCCGAATTTTATGTTTCTTAATTTATTAAAAAATGGTTTTTTAAAAAGTACCAAGAACCAGTATCGTTTCCCGTTATCTCTTTTTACCCCCTTAGAGTTCTCATTTCGAAAATTATATTAATGCATATTTTTGGAACTAAGCTTATCCATATTTCAAATATTGTGTTTTTTGAGTTAACAGATATGAAGATATAAGTGGTACAAATTTTAACCTTTTTCCCCCGTTTGCCCCTTAATAATCGAATTTCTAAAAAAACATTTCTAGCGAAACCCCTGCACACTTCGTAGATCAACAGGTGAAAGAAATGTTGAAATCGGATAAGTAGTTTAGAAGATCCGTAAAGGGGGAGACTTTTCCTCTTTTTGCCCCTCCCGGAAGGATAGCCTATAGCACTCAGTGATAACGTAGCATTCAACTGGTGAAAGAAATTTTGAAATCGGATAAGTAGTTTAGAAGATCCGTAAAGGGGGAGACTTTTCCTCTTTTTGCCCCTCCCGGAAGGATAGCCTATAGCACTCAGTGATAACGAAGCATTCAACTGGTGAAAGAAATTTTGAAATCGGATAAGTAGTTTAGAAGATCCGTAAAGGGGGAGACTTTTCCTCTTTTTGCCCCTCCCGGAAGGATACATAAAAACCTTGGTATTGACGTCACCTTTCATGAGAAGTTTACAGAATTGAAATCGGTTCAGGCATTACAGAGAACATCAATGCCAAACACAATGCTCTACATTTTTATATATATAGAAGATAACCGTAGCCAACAGTGGTTAAAAAAGGGAAAAAATTTTCTAAATGTTTTAAAGTTGTAACAAGTGAAATATTACTATTTATTATTCCTTCATTGTACCATTGTCCGTGCATAGGGACACTTCTTAAATAAAATTTATTCTTCTTTATTAATTTTATTCTTCCTTAAAATTCAAATTTTACAGTCAGATTACAAAGTAAAGACGTTTTTTATATTTTTATATTTTTTTATACCCTGACCACATAGTGGTATAGGGTATAACGACTATGTTCTGATGTTTTTAACTATCAAAAATATTCGACCTAGACCCATCTTTTATTATACCGATCGATTTCTGAGTCGATATTTTGATGGTTGCAAGTATGAATATATTTTGATTAAATTTGGTATATAAGCTTCTATCAGTCATAAGATGAACGCTGTTGAAATTGGTGAAAATCAGTTCATGTTCTGACCTAGTTCCTATACAAATGACCCCTATAAAATCAACTTAAAGTGCCATAACATCCAAATTATCATCTAGATCTAGGTCAAATTGGGTTTGTGTATGTTTATTACATCCATTTATCAGTATTCCAAGTAGTCCCTATGTTAATATTCTTATGCTGTTTTCTTTTCTGATAAAAGATGTCGCATTTTATTTGCATTTTTTTCGAAAAGTGTATTTTTTTATATATTCTGAATTAAGAGCAACCTTATCTTATACATCGATCAAAAGGTCTCAAAGTGCTCTGTTCATAAAACGCCAAAAATTTTCGATTGTTATCCTCTTTGAAGTCACAGGGCAAAAATATTCAAAAAAGAAAATGGAAACAATGGAGACATATTCTCACTCTATGACCTGAAAGAAGTCAATGGCTGCAGTTTTTGTGAATTACGAGGGCTCGACCTTGAGACCATTCGACCGATGTATAAGATAAGGTTACATTTAATTCAGAATATACTAGCAGAGCCCAGCCCTCGAAATTCGAGTGCAAATTCTAGGAAATTTTATTTTATCATTCAATTTATTTCTTTCAATGTTTTTAATCTATTTAATTCATTAAGTTTATTTTATTATAAATGTTTGTTGAACACACAGAAATAAAGGCCACCTTGTATGCCACCTAAAGGTATTCAAATTTTAGGCAATACACAATTCAACAAAGGGTATGTGTTATGCAATTATTGTAATGAAATCGGTACGTTAACTTTCGTGTTGCATAATTTAAAGTTGACTGTTCACGCATAACTTTCCTCAAACTCAATGAATTTTAACAGCTCAAAAGAAAGAGCTTGATCTACTGAGTGTTATTAGACTTGTGTCAACAGCCACGTTAATTAGAACTCTAGTTATAGAGGTTTGAGTGAAGGAAAATATTGAAAAAATCTTGAAAAAATTGAATGTAAAGTTGATTGTGCACGCATAACGTTCCTCAAACTCAGCGAATTTAAGCCATTAATAGCTCAGAAGAGAGAGCTTGATCCTCTGAGTGTTCTGAGAGCGAAACGAGCAAGATCCATTCATTAGAAGAGGAGCTATGAGAATTCGAATCGCTTAAGTGAATGTGTCCCAAAAGAAATTTACAGGGAAGAATCGCAGTTGAGTAAATTTCAATGATCGATGAAATATCTGTGTCTAAATACCTTTCATTAAAAAAAATGAAGGAAATCGGCTGGATAGAACGGCAGACGGACTGACTTTAGTTTTAATAATTTTTTTAATAAATAAGATAAAAAATAAAACGCCAGAAAAGAAAACGCATTATTTATAGCCCCCACATGATTCCCGATCTTCACTTAAATCTATTAAAAAACAAAAATATTGCACAGATTTTGATTTCTATTATATTTTTACAAAAAAAAATTAAGTGACCTTACCAAATATGGTCAGGAGCGGTCCATTTTTCGGCCAAGTAACCATATCAATATAGCATCCGATATAAACTTTTTCATATCCGTAGGCAATATCAATGCCACTCATATTTGGTTTATTCTCAGTTTCTAATAGATGGTATGGGGGTATCGCGTAGTCGGTCTAGACCGAATATAATTTTCTAAATTGTTTTTTCATATAACATGCAAATATTTTCCAAGCTATACCTTCTATAATTATAATCATTTTTATAACCTTACTAAAATACCACAAAATATATAATTTATGTTTACAATATAACATGCCAATTCTCAACATATCAATATTCAAAAAATTTTAATTAAAAGCAAATACCAATTAAATAATATATCATATACATTCTATAGAAATATAAATTGAATAATTACTTAAATAAATATTTTCCAAGTATCAAGCTCATCAAGCAACTCTATTCATTAAATACTTTTAAACCTACACCATACACTGTGACTTGTAACTACCACAAATGTATGGCTGACAATGAAGGGGTCCTGGTAAGGCCTCTCAGCATGTGCTGCAATTTGGTTATGAGACAAAACTTATAGACTTATTTTTTTGAGTATTTGCAAAATAGGGTGTCTTAGAAAAACCTAGCATACATCGTCATAAAAAAAACACCTAAAAATTTGGATGCGCCACTAAAAAGTATAACGGCGTCTTAGTTTCGTGATGTTTACCACATATCTAAAATGCACCGCATTCTAAGAGGAACATCCAGCAGATATCAGTTATAAAGATCATAAATTTTTTTGTTGGTGAAAATTATGGTGGAGAATGGTACAAGTACAACGATAACCGTAATGTTTTATTATTTTTTTTTTTTCAATTTAGTAATATCAAAATTAAAAGGACAAACTCAAATACAAATGTGTGCCACCCTAATAAAGAGACCTATACAATTTAAAGCACCCACAATATTTATTTCGTTGACAAACATTACAGAACTTTGTGGGAGAAAATTAAAAATATGTAATTTAAACCATATGGTGAACAAAACTTGCAGATATACACAATATTAAAAAGTTCATAAAATATATACACTTGCTATAAAAAGTATGCGTACACCCAAAATTATGTAGTATGGCAACTACGAAAAATAAAAAAAATTAACTAATAGTGCGTTTACATCTGAGGAAAATCTAGTAGATTTTTGTTGAAATCTATTTCAAAATCTATACCGTTTACATCTAACTTTTTTGACATTTTGTGAGATTTTGTTTCCACAACAATAAACAGCTGATTAAATAAAACATATAAACTAGAAATACCAAAAATAAACAAAACAATAGGAAAATGGAAATATGGAAAATTCTAAAAAGGAACAGATTTTATAATAAAGCATCAAAAATGAAAACAGCATAAACTGAAATAGAAATTTTGCGAAAAAAAACCTCAGCATTTGTTAAATGGGCACATGTCAGTATAAAAAGTTATAACTTTTCAATTACTGAATATTTTTTTATTATAGACTCGTAATTTTTTTTTGTTAATAATTAATATTTTATTTCCTTTTTATTCAACTTGTTTGCTTTTGTTTTTAAATGTAAATTTTTCAGTCACTGCGTTGTAATTTTCTACTACGATATTAAAAAAACACAGTAGTATCATTTCGTAGTGCTCAAGTTTGACAAGATTTTGTGAGATTTTGCACAAATCTAGTAACGAGCTAGATTTTGTTTTGTATGGGAAATCTAGTAAAAATGAGCTAGATTTCGCACGAAATCTCGTATATACTAGATTTTGCTTAGATGTAAACGCACTATAAGCCGAATTATTTTTTTTTTTTTTTATTTATTTAAGGTTTATTTCCTTTAGCATTTTTTTTCAGGTAAAAAACCGTAAGAAAAGAAGAGAATCATAAAAGTACAAAAAAAAAAAAATTCACATTAAATGTTGCATAAGTAACTTGTACGATTTCCTTTGGCATCGACTTAACCAATTTTAAAATATCATCTTTACTTATTTAACCCCATTAAATGATGCTTTTTATACCCTCCACACGTCAGTGGCAGGGAGTATATATAGGTTTGTCATTCCATTTGTAACGCATCGAAAAACTAATTTCCGACCCCATAAAGTGTGTATATTCTTGATCCTTATCACATCTCTAGTCGATATAGCGATGTCCGTCTGTCCGTCTGTCTGTTGAAATCACGCTCATTCACAAAAAATGCCATCTAACTGAATAAGGTTACAATAATATCATTTGCCATAATTCCCAGCAGGTTGGTATTGAAAATGGGCTAAATCGGGCTTCATCGTGATTAGAAACGGGCAAAAATATGTACATACCTCTAAAAAAACATAAAACCCAGTGTGTTTGTTGTAACAGTTTAGTGGTTGAACATAATAATTGTACAACAACATAAAAAAATGCCACAACAAATTATGCATATATATTAACAATACCAAGAACATAATAACATACCTCTTGTTAGTACTATTGCCACATATATTTATATCGTTATCCCGTTATAATAAAAAAAATCGCAAATATGAAAGAAAAAATTAAGATGAAAAATGGAGAATGGAAAATGAAAAATGGAAAATGAAAAATGGAAAATTAAAAATGGAAAATAGAAAATGAAAAATGAAAAATGAAGAACGTAAAATGGAAAATGAAAAACGGAAAATGGAAAATGAAAAATGTAAAATGGAAAATAGAAAATGAAAAATGGAGAATGGGAAATGGAAAATGAAAAGTGGAAAATTGAAAATGAAAAAAGAGAATTGAAAAATGAAAAATGGAAAGTGGAAAATGGAAAACAAAAACTGAAATATGAAAAATGGAAAATGGAAAATGAAAATTGCAAAATTAATAATGGAAAATGGAAAAAGAAAATTGAAAAATTAAAAATGCAAAATGGGAAATGGAAAATGAAATTCAAAAATGGAAAATTAAAATTAAAAAAGGAAAATGAAAAATGAAAATTGAAAAATGGAAAATGGAAAATGAAAAAGGGAAAATGAAAAATGGAAAACGGAAAATGAAAAATGTAAAATGGAAAATAGAAAATGAAAAATGGAGAATGGAAAATGGAAAATGAAAAATGGAAAATGAAAATTGGGAAATGGAAAGTGGAAAATGGAAAACGAAAACTAAAATATGAAAACTGGAAAATGGAAAATGGAAAATGAAAATTGCTAAATGAATAATGGAAAATGGAAAAAGAAAATTGAAAATTAAAAATGCAAAATGGAAAATGGAAAATGAAATTCAAAAATGGAAAATGAGAATTGAAAATGAAAATTGAAAAATTAAAAATAGAAAATGAAAATTGGAAAATGAAAATTGAAAATTGAAAAATGAAAAATGAGAAATGGAATATGGAAAATGAAAATTGAAAAATGAGAAATGGAAAATGGAATACGCAAAATGGATAGATGGAAAATGGAAAATGGAAAATGGAAAATGAAAATGAAAAACGGAAAATGAAAATTGAAAAATTAAAAATGGAAAATTAAAAATGAAAATTGAAAAATGGAAAATGGAAAATGGAAAATTGAAAACGAAAATTGAAAATTGAAAAATTGAAATGGAATATGGTAAATGAAAAATGAAAAATGAAAAATGAAAAATGGAAAATGGAAAATGAGAATTGGAAAATGGAAAATGGTAAATGAAAAATGAAAATTGAAAAATGAAAAATGAAAAATGAAAAATGGAAATGGAAAAATGGAAAATGAAATAAATAAATATGATAAGTTTAAATTTCTATATTGAGTTTCTTACCTGTTATTATGTATTTTTTTTTTGTATTGAATGTAATGCAGATAAAAATAAAAAATAATTCAGATAAAAATATTATAAAATTAGCTTACTTTTAATAATAATAATTTTTAGCCAAGAATCATTTGAATTTTGTTATTCGGAATTAATGTTTCAGTATCGGCAAAAGTTTTAAAGTGTAGTCGTACTCAACATTGGGTGTAATATAGAGTTCAAGACTCAGGTGGAGGGTATCAAAAAATTCGGCACAGCCGAATTTAACACTTACTTGTTAACATTTCTTTTGCTTTCGTATGCTCTAAATAACTGAGACCCGGTGATTACAATTGATTTTTAGTATTCTAGAGCAACCACAACTTGACATTATGACCCGTATGTTTTAGATCTTTATTATGTTGGAATTATAAATCTTCACCATGGCCCTGTTTTCGTGCACTTTTGTTTTAAAATTTGTATGCTTTCAATTTGATTTATTTAAAATATAAGTTTACCAACCCATAATGCCACCTCCACCAAAGCCCACACTTTTTTTCTATTGACTTAGAAAATGAATGGCTCTGAAGTGGCTTCTGACTATGATCGATTAAGGAAAAATTCTCTTGTCAGCACAAGTTTCTCTGGTTTTGGGACTCTCTCAGCGTATAGTTTCCAAAAGAAATATAGTTAAGTCAAATCAACTTTACACAAACAAATTTATTTTCTACTAAAACGAAATCGATGTAACAGACCTGTACGTCGCACCATGGCTGAAAATCGTTTTTCATTGGCCAAATTTTTGTTTAATGCACGCACATTTAGTGGAACTTGAGACAGTTTTAATTTCATTAAAATTGATTAAGTACTTTTTAAGGAATTCGAAGTCAAATTTGAACTTTTAATTTTTTTTTTTTTTTTCAACTTTTAGCGTGAAACATGGGTTTTTTATTTATTAAAAATGTCATATTTGGATTTTAATAATAATTATAAGCATTTTTTATAATAAAGTGATTTCTTTTTAATTTTTAGTTAGACTCAACAAAATTTTTACATAAAAAAAAAATATATAAAATCATCTAAAAAATTTTGCAGCTTCTACTGAAACATTTAAAATTTTTTGCTGTCAAATTCGCAAATTTGTTTACACTCAAAGAATATTTACACTTAAAAAAACGTTAGTAATATTATCTAAAAACTTTGCTATTACTACAGAAAAATTTATTACGTTTTGCTGTCAAATTTGGTAATTTTAGCAATATAAATCCGCTGAACATTAGCGCAATGATTCTGATTGTTTTTTAAAATTTTGATATGCAAGTAAGGGTTTTTATTTTGTGAATCTTTCATATTTATTCAGCCCTGTCCTTGAAACGTTGTTATTTGAATAAGAGTGAATTTAAAATCACATGAAATTGAAATTTTGGGTTTCTTGAAACCACTTTTTTTTATTTATTTAATGGAAACATATGTTTGAGTTAAGAACCATATGTTTGAGTTAAGAACATATGTTATCTAGAAACGGATGTGCCATATGGTTCTTTATTCAGTTTCACAACAAACTTTTAAGTATTTTGTGCATGTCTTTTCTTAAGGTTATAGAAAAAGTATAAAGAAAAATATTTTCTTTTAAAATAACAACTTATTTGTTCATTTAATTGTTTTTGTTCTTCAATTTCATTCAATTAAAAATTAATTTTCTATTTTTAAAAAGTTAGGCATCACCAAAAAAAAATTCGATATTCAAATAAATTGGATATGCAAAAAAATAAAAATATGTGATTTGATGAAAAACATTTTTTTAATTCTTTTATTTGCAATAATTATTGCATAAAGAATCTATGTTATAATTGAAAAAATTATAATGGAAAATAGATTGTGTAAATAAAAAGTTTTTATTATAGTTATAGAACAGCATCATCGCAAAAAGTGTGTTTTATTAACATCGACCACTTATTACGAGTTTTTTTTTAAATCAGCGCAAAATGTAGACGTTTTTTAAAATCATTTTTTTCATAAAATTAATGTCTAATTTTTTAAAATAATGACAAGGTTCAATAAAAAACATGTTAGAGTTTAAATATCAATTAGGTTTTTTTTTTATCTCTTAAGACCTGCTTAGTAGAAAAAAAGGGCATTTGTTTTGATTTCACAAAGCCTTTTCTATGTGAATTAAAACGAGAAAAAGTACTCTTATTGAAATTAGAGAACAGCAAAAAACTCGTAGATTTAAGAATTTTTTCATTTACGAGTTTTTTTTTTGTGATAGTGGTTTCAAGAACAGGGGTGATTGAAATATTTCACACATATGTTTGTAAAAACTTAAAAAAAAAACTGCAATAGATTTTAATAGCATGTGTAACAATAAGAGGATCTGTTTATTACTGTTTTTTTACTAATACTGTGTTTTTCGTACTTATAATTATTATTCATGCAATTATAATTACTAGCAGATTCCAGCCCTCGAAATTCGAGCGCACATTCTAGGAAATTTTATTTTTTCATTAAATAAAGACCCTAAAAGTATGCTAATCAATTATAGCCAATTCACAAATCAACACAAAAAACAAACTCATTTTTATTACAAACACATTAAAAATTTAATAAACACATACATAGCATTGTATAATTTTGTGTAGGTGTTAGTAGCAACCTTAAATGCAATTTACTCAAAATAAAGGAAAAAATTTAAAAATTTGCAAATCTGCAAAACGGCTTAAAAGAAATACCTTTCAAATAATATACATTCAGTCAAAATCGGGATAAAACGGTAGACAAAACATCAGTCACAAGAAATCGCCTAGCCTATTTATATTATAGATTATTAATTTGATTCAAATATTGATTGCAGATATTCTTTATTTTGTTTTGTGTTATTTCTGTTCTTTAGTAGTTTTTTGACTGCTTCATCTAAATCCCAATGTTCCACTTTCCACTGATTTCTAAAGCTGGAGATACACGGATCTGACGTTGCCAATAATATATTAAATAGATCTTCATTTGTGGAATATCGTGAAATTTTTGTAGTAATGTGCTCTCTATAAAATCTGTAATCCTTATTCCTTTTTTCCTGAGCCTCCTCTGATAGATCTCCAAGTGGTAGCAAATGATATTTAATGACATCTTCTGTATGATAAAAGATTTTGTTGACTGTTGCAGACATATTTCTCCATCGGTAGTTGGTTGTATATATTTTTGCAGTTTCCTTAGCTTAATAGCCAAATTTTCTACCATCAATCTCTTCATTTTACGCAAGTAATTCCAGGATTATTTCAAATTTACTCCTGTTATTTCAGATGCTATTTCTAGATCTGAAAAGGACCTTCTTGTGGTATTGCCATTCATTTTTATTGCCTGACCTTTGTTTTGTTTGCTTTATAGCACGGAGGAACAAAATTTAAATTTTTTGGTGTTGACTGGAACTTTATTGCAATTTTTACTAATTTTAGGTCTTTGAATTTAAATATGCACTTGGTTTTTTCCAACAACTCGACTTTTCGCGATATACCGTTATGTCCAAAATTAAGGCACTTCCACAAGAAAATCCGAAATTCACCAACAATATTATCTTTAAGCCGAGCATACACTGGTTTTAAACGTGCCCAGCAGTTTTAGAGATATCGTGGAAGTTTTGAAAAAAAGAACAATTTTCAAAAAAGAAACATATATGTTTTTTTTTTTAAATTCATAAAAAATAAAAATGGTCTAAAAGCATTTAGCTAAACATATTGCGAACGAAATCAGCTTTATTTGATTGTAATCGGTGCATAACTTTTGATTTTGTTCACAATTTACTGATAAAACTCAATTGATTAAAATCGCGATTTCCATACAAAAAAAAATATTTTTTAATGTGTGTGTTTGCTGCTGTGCTTTTTATGCACAGATATTAAGTTAGATTTTTTTCTATCAACTGTACTTTCCAATAAGGGAGGATTTTAAAGCAAAATAAAAATTTTTAATACACAAATATTATAATGTAATTAATTCTGAGAATCATAAAAAAGTCATGAACGTTTTTTCCTTCATTTCAAAATGAGGTACCTTCACTTAATTGTGAATAAAAGCGAAAAGCGTTGATTGATTTTTATGAAAATATAAAATATAAATTTTAATTTTTTTTTATTTTATTTTTGTTTAAAAAAAAAAAAAACAATTTTGAAAATCACCAAAAAATGGTGAACCGTTTTAAAGTTATTCCAATATATGTTGTGGAAGTGCCTTAAGTTTGGACATAACGGTATATCGTGAAAAGTCGAGCTGATAAAAAAAAACCAAGTGTAGATTTGGATTCAGCGTCCCAAATAACTTTAAAAACCATATTCAGTTCTTAATCACCAAAAACCTTGTTCCCTTGTGTAATCAATCCAAATTTGCGATATTCATCTTGAACATGATTCTTTTTTGAACTTCTTAACTCTTTGTTGTATGCAGATAACATTACTGGTAATAGAACAAATAATAACTACTATAAGCTACAAAATGAAAAAAGTGTTCTATCCACGGGATAAAGAGAACACTTTCACCTTTCTCTTGGTGGTATACGTTTCTTGTTCCCCTTTGTTCCCTAGAAATTCTATTCCACTAAATTTGGAATTTGACAAAATAAATATTTCATAACGCCCCTAATATTAAACGCTAACTTGCGAGTAGTAAACAATTATTTTTGATAAAAAAACAAAAAAAAAAAAACACTTTTTCTGAGATTAAAAAAACAGTTGAGTTTGCCAGGCCCAAATTAGCCAGGCCCAAATTAGCAATAGTTTAATCTAATTTTCTGGCTACCTTAATCCTAATATATTAGCTACGAAATGGCGTTAAAATTTGAAAAATCGGTGTCAAAAAGAATAGACTATGGCCAGTGAAATCAAAATTTCAGCCATAGTGCGCCGTTGCATAATTCCTGGGATTTCCCTAATTGTTAATCTTAATTGTTAATTATAGCTCACATTGTTCTACTAATAATTTTGGTAGACAAAATAGTATAAAATGTTTTTGGTCGGATACAATTTTATTGCAGTGAAAATTGTATTGAGGATCCCAAATGATAAAACCGATTCACAAATTGGTCTGACTAATGATGTGTTAAGTAGTTTAGTGATCTAAGGGTCGATGAATTCTTGGCAAAATTGCACTTTACGGGGCGCACCGCCAAAAAAAAAATGGAAAATGACCCCCTCCTGGAATTAATCCGGAGATTACGAAAATCGATACCGTAAGGGGGAAAAGGGACCCAAGGTTGCGAAAAAATCATGTGGTACTCAAACTTCCGGAAATTTTATGGAGATAAAAAAAGGAAAAAATTTGGGGCGTGGTCCCAAGTGTCCCCATGCCCCCCCCCCCCTAACAATGGGGCCCTGATCCATTCTATAAGTGTGGGTATTCAAATGAAAGGGAAATCCGAGAGCTTTAAGAAAATCGATACCAGAAGGGGGAAAATGCCTCTGTGGGGGCCCAGGGGGCCCCCCAAAATTGCAAAAAAATCATGGGGGTACTCAAACTTCCGGGAATTTTAAAGAGAAAAAAAGAAACAAATTGGGGCGTGGTCCCAAGTGTCCCCAGGCCTCTCTAATAATGGGGACCTGATCCATTTTATAAGTGTGGGTATTCAACTGAAAGGGAAATCGGAGAGCATTAAGAAAATAGAATAATTTTTGGATACTGTTGTTGTATTTTTAGTAATTTTTTCGAAAATGAAAAAAAAAAAAATTTTTTTTTTTTAAATTTTATCGATGCAGGTTTGACAAATTATATGAGGGGGTGGTTTAATACCATGTGAGATAAGGCCATGATGGCTTTATCTCTCATTCAATAGGGAGATAAAGTCATTTTTTTTCATTTGAATGGGAGATAAAGCTATCATGGCCTTAGCTGACATTAGCAATATTAGAAAATGGCTTTATCTCTCATTTCAGTTTTCTTATTTTTATAATTAAGAGGTAATGGTTTTCCCTTTTAGAAAATATTTAAATTAGATGTAAACATTCCGTAAAAGGAAAAATCAATAGTTTTCTTATTTTTATTATTAAGTATTGAAATCTGGCTTCGCATACTAAAGTTTTCCTGCGTGGCGGCCTGCGGCCGCGCTTAAGGGTTTTCTCCTCCAGTAGGACGCGGCAGGTGGCTTCGCTGAATAAAGTTTTCCTGCGTACGTCACAAGAATAAAAAAATGTGTTTTATAAACAAGATTTATAACTAATACCGTTAATAGTTTTCATTTTACTACATTTATACCTATTACCATTAATAGTTTTCATTTGTAATAGAATCGCGCGATTTTTTCGAAATAATTTTTTATTTATCTTTTATTAACATTTTCAAACTGTAATATCCTCCTGTCTCAGGGGAATTCTTTAGCCCATCGTTTCATAAAAGCAGCAACTCTACTAGCTTTATTATATGTCGATGTAATATGTTGAACACAATTTCATGAACGAGTCCACGATTCCAACTGATAACCACCCAAGAAATTGGAACGAACAATATCAAATATTCTCAAAAATTGCATGTGTTGGCATTTGTTCCAGTTTAAACCCATTAAGTTTGAATTTCACCATTTAAAGAAACTTTCTAAATCAAGTTGAAGAGTAATTTGACTGCTACAGATATTTTAACTTGGAAAAATTTTAACAACATCAGCGTATATGAGAATATTAGAAAATTGCAATGAATTTGGTAGATCATTGATAAAAAGCGAACATAAAATTGTATAAAGATGACTTCCTGGAGGCAGTTGAAGATTGTGATTGACTTTGTCAAATTCTTTACTAAGGTCAGTATAGATGACGTCGATATATTGACCATTGATAAATCCGTTGTTTATTAAAGTCGTAAGTTGTAAAAGGTTTGTAACCGTTGACCATCCTTTACGGAAACCATGTTGAAAAGTTGCCATTAATGATGATACATGGTGACAGTGAGAATCAGTGAGACATTTATCGAAGAGTTTCCATACCTCTGTAGTTTATAATATTTGATTTATTACCTGATTTGAGTAACGGGATGATGTAAATTGCTTACTTTGTGAATGAGACAGACGGACGGAGGGACGGACAGACGTAAGCAAGCATATATATAATTTATATACATTACAAACAGATATATATACACTCTGCATAGTGGCGTGGAGCGTATAAAAACAAATAAAAATTTCGTAATTCAAAATATTCCACTCAATTTTTCATATTCAAGTGTACGGCTACTTTATCTAGCAAGTGTACATATACTTGAAGTAAATATTATATACGGGAATGTGGAATCAATTCGAATCGACATACACGTTTAACCTTAATAATTTAAAAAAGAAAATATAGTAGAGAAACTTTACACATCTTTAACAAATGTTTTTCAATAAAGGCAAATGTTGATGTTCTATGTATTTTACGAAGCAGAATATCACAGATGCTGTCATATTATATTAAGTTTAAGACAGTAATAACTTTGGGCGACCTTGATCGAAAACAACAGTTTTCAACTTTGCAACTTCATTCAAGTACTCGAACTCAGCACTTTCCAGTATACAATAACGCGGGGCGTCGGCTTAGAATTTGTACTACTGTTTATTCCGTATTGGGTGCAGTGTAACTTCTACAACTGAAATCATAAATAAACCATACCTTTTTCGTATAGAATCCAATACGACAGTGACCAGTAAATACACCAGTGCACTTACGATAAAAATCTACTAGGAGGTCACACTAAATATCATAACTGCTAGAGTTTGTTATAAAGCCACAGAATCCTGGTGATAGTACAAATTGTTAATTCCCACCACTTTCCATTTGCCTCTGAGAATTTAAGGGAATCTCGCAGAATTCTGCAATATCAAATAATTGGATTTATAATACTGCGATTTTCATTAGCACTAAGTTTTGCAAGTTTATCTGCATAAAATGATATTGGATGATCATTAACTGAAGGTAGGTCAACTAGCTGAAACGATAGGCCTTTCAAAAAGTGTTATACAGCTGTTACGTGCAATCAATTGCATTAAGTCAAATTATGTCGGACCGGATGGAGTATCTTTACGTTTTTTGCAGGCAATTCTTTCGGTAATAGCTAGACATTTGTTACATGTAATTAATGTTATCCTCACGACATCAAACTTTCCAAAAATTTGGAAAACCGCCAGGGTCATACCCATTCCTAAAATTCGTAATGCTTCTTCTATGGCGGACTTCAGACCTATTAGTATACTTTCTGTATTTTCGAAAGTAATGGAAATTATTATGAGGGATCAGATGACTGAATATTTGGAATCTAACAGAATGATATCAGATTATCAATCAGGTTACAGAGCAGGATATAATACAACGACTTTAATTATGGATATGACAGAAACGGTTAGAGGGATTATGGATAAGGGTGGTTTGGCATCTGTTGTATTTCTTGACTACAGCAAAGCTTTCGATGCTGTTAGTCACATGGTTTTAGTTAATAAATTGTACAACTTTTTCGGTTTTTCGTCATCGGCATGTAAGTTGGCTTATTCTTTTCTTTATGATCGGTCTCAATTTGTACAGTGTGGGGACGTAAGGTCGGCGCAGCTTGTGAGACATAGAGGAATTCCTCAGGGATCAATTTTACGGCCCCTTTTTTTTACTCTTTATATGAATGACATATTTAATTGCTGTCATTTTAGTGTCGCCCACGTTTTTGCTGACGATGTACAATTAATTGGGGTATCACATTTCAATGACATTTCTAATTTCGTGAATCAAATGAATAATGATTTGTTGAGAATTTCTAAATGGTCTGAGGAAAATTTTTTGAATCTCAGTCCATCGAAAACGAGAGTCATGTTTTTTGGTAAATATCCATTGGGGATTACCTTAAAGATAGGGGACGAACAAATTGTGGATGTGGATCATTACAAAACCCTAGGTTTTCAAATTGACCGTAATATTTCTTTCAATTATCATACTAACTTCATAATAAGCAGAATTTCTTTGATTCTGAAAAGACTCTACTCAATTAATATTAAATTGCCATTTTTTATAAGAAAAAAATTAGGACATGCCTTGATAATGCCATTAGTTTTGTATGGTATCGAAGTTTACAGTGGTACATCCAGGGAGAATTTATATAAGATTAAACTTTGTTTGCACAGAATGATCCGTTATGTATATGGTTTGGGATATCGGGCACATGTAACCCCGTATTTGATAAAGTTTTTAGGAACGAATTTTGAGGACTTTATAAATATGAGATTACTCTTACTTTTTTATAAGACGTTTAAAGTAGGAGCGCCTAGTTATATTGTAGAGAGGTTTAATTTTATGAGTTCATGTAGAGTGAGGGGCTTAATATGTCCACAATTTTCTACACTATATATGCAACGCTCATTTACAATTCGTGTTGGTAGGTTATGGAATACGGTTCTTCCTTATAGTGATAGACATTTTTCCCACTCATTACGGAAGTTTAAAGATATTTTAATAAACTATTTATGATTGTGTGTTTGAACTGACTTAAATTTATCCCTAATTTTATCATATTACTCTAAATTGTTCGTGTTATTTAACTACTTAAATATCTTATTAAAAATTATAAGAAACAATATATTCATAAGTATTGTAAGTATCTCTTTTTAATGTAATATAATTTAGTTTACAATGCCGTTGTAATTACATACCCCACAATCATTAGCCCTTTATTGACTTCGGATTGTACATGAAGTGAATAAATAAATAAATAAATAAAATATTGACCGAAATCTTGAGAAGAGAAAGCTATCCGCACGACGGGTGCCGCGTTTTCTCACAATAGAATAAAAAACAGCATCGCGAAGATGTTTCAATAGTATTTGGCGATGTTTCACTTCAAGAAAGTCGATTCGTAACCCTGGATGAGACATGGGTCCACTATTTCACACCTTTGACAAAGGAACAGTTGACAGAAATGGAAGAATCGTGTCCAAAGAAGGCACGATTATGATAAAATTAAGGGAAAAAGGCCATATTTAGCGAAAAAGAAAGGTTCTCTAATCAAGACAATGCATCAGTTCACACATCTAATATTGCGGTGGCCAAAATCAACGATTAAAGGTTCCAGTTGCTTCATCAAGCAGCTTAATTTCCAACTGGAAAAAATGGCTCGGTGATAGAAAATTTGCCAACAATGAGGAGGTGGAGTCAGCGGTTGATTGCTAGTTTAAGGTCCTAGACAGTTCTTACTATAAACAGTCTATCGAAGATATTGAATATCGAGCTAAGAGAAAATTATGTTCCTAAATAAAGAAAATTTTTCCAAAATATGTTGTGTTTTCTTTGTCAGGCTTGATTGTTTTGGACCGTTCTCATATATCAGTGATAATATTATTGAAATTATCTATGTTACTTTGCCCAGAATTGTCAGCTGATGTTACTCTAAGTGCATCAGTAATAGTCAGCTCTATATCATAAAAGTGTGTACAATTACAGCAGGCGTTAGTCGATTTCTTGTATCTCTCCTCGAATTTCTTCTTACAATCCATCCAGGCTGATACCAAGTCATTTGGAATGTGTTGAGGAAGGATTTAATCATTATTGTTTTTATCTTCCTAAAATTTTCTAGTTTACTTTTCTATGTGAATAGGACTATGTCTGTTCTCTATACGTTCCGACTATACGATACCCTATTCCATAACTTTAGAGACTCTATCTCTTTGGTCCGACTAACAAACACACAGAAAATAAGCACAAGCCAAATTTAAGTGTCATTGTTACTAATTTGTTTGCCTTCGAATATGAAAAAGTTCATATCAGATGCTACAGCTATGTGGAGACGAGGTCTAAAAGTGGACCGATCCTGACCATATTTGGTACGGTCACTTACTTTTCGCAAAACCATATACCAAACAAAGTTGAGAAAAATCAAAGCAATATATTATTTTTTTGATGGATTTAAGTGAAGATCGGGAATCAGCTTCATATGGGGGCTATGAGTAAGAATTATCCCATAGTGTTTATATTTGTAATACTAATAAAAGGAAGTAAGAAACATACACATACCCAATTTAAACAAGATCTATGTATATGATATTTTGAATATTATCGCAAGTTAAGTCTTGCTCATAGGGGCCATTTTTATGGGGACTAGGTCTGAACATAAACCGATATAAGTTTACATATTCAATTTTATCAAAATACATTTATACTAGCAGTATACCCACTACGCACAGTGCTTTGACCCATAGACATAAATCAAAAAAAGAAAATTTTCTCAAAATGTGATGAAAGTTATAGTGATCGATAGATAACAATACAACTCAAATAAATTTTAAGGAACTGGTTTCATTTGACTCTCCTAGAATGCACTAGAGGGCGCTAAAGTCAGTGAAATTTAAGCAAAAATGAATGAATTAAAAACTGAATTTTATTGCTTCAAGAAAATAATTCCTAAAAATTCATTTTTTAAGAAAGAGCATGAAATTTCGACTTTTGTGTTATTCAATATGTTCTGAACTCGAAAAAAATACCATTTGTGTTGTTTTTGTTAACTAGAATTAAATCCCTCGCAAAAAAAAAAATTTCTAAAAAATTTCAAAAATTACAAAAGTTTGATGGAATTTAAAAAAAATCCGAAAAAATCCAACATTTTTTTATTTTGTTTTTCTTCAGCTTATAGTGTTGTTATAAGGTCTAAAAAAAAATTAGAGCCTATTTTTTGCCACAACTTAAAAAAAGAGTTTTAAAAAATTCTAAATTTACTTTTTTACTTAAAATGTTATCTTATATATATTTACGCTGATCCCTGACTCACTGACTGACTGACTGATTCTGTAACGCTGAAATAATACACATAGCACTCCCTACAAAGCTATGCGAAATACACAAACAAAATTTAATCTTTCTCATTTTATACAAACCCACACACAATTTTCTCTCTTCTATGTTACCAACCAGTGCTGCTAATAAAATCTTCTGAAAATCGACAATTTTGGAAACTAAATCGCCAAAATCGTCATTTTTAAAACAAGAAATTGTCAAGAAAATAAAAATAAAACTCTACAAAATATTACAAAAGGAAACAATCAAATTTATTTATATCATTCATATTACGAATATTATTACAGCATTGGTTATTTCTAATGTATTAGTGGTGAAATTTCAACGAAAAAAATTTAACACACCAATCAACTAAATAAATTTATTGACATGTATCTATAGCTGAAACATATAATATAGATTTAAAATATCGCCGTAATTGAAACTTAAATCTGAAATAGAGATGCTATTCAAGGTATTTCCGTTTTGAAACGACTTGACCCAGAATTAAATCTATACATACTTTGTAATTTCCATTTACACTGAACAAAAACTATCAATTTTCGATAAACAACCCATTAATTGGTAACCCTTGAAATCGTAATTTTTATACTACTGATAATTTTAAATCTTCAATCATCATTTTTACAAATTTAACAAATCATTTTAACAAATTGAAAAATCGTCGAAATTACAATAAGTTGTCAAAATTGGCAAAATTGCAAAATCGTCGAAATTACAATAAGTTGTCAAAATTGGCAACACTTACTAAACTTATTCGTTTGTCTGTTTTGTTTTTCATCTCAAAATTGTTTTGTATTGTTAAGAGTACTTTCGCTCAGTTCATTGATGGCCAGCACTTACGAAAGAGTATGCTTTTTCTGATAAATATTTGAGAAAAAAGAGATCTTCAATGTAGATTTTGTTGTTGTCCAACGTATGATTTCGTTTATAGCTCTGTATTGAAAAGCCTTTGAAAAAATAGTGCAATATTAAGTTTAAAATTTAAATTATTGTAACTTTGCATAATTAAATTACATTGTAATTTTAGAAGAGAGGTGGGAAAATAATTTTTTTTTTCACTCATAATATTAATTTTTGCATAATATGCTTTTACAAAAATTTGGACAAACATAAATTACGTAAAAAGGTATATTTAATATTTTAATTTGAATAATTTATTGAAATTATCATGGAAGAATTAAAAGCGATTTTTTAAGTAAAACTAATACGAGCGCATTTTTTATTTTTTCTTTTTTGGATTTATAGATAACTTTGCAAAAAATATAGTTCTCTTTTTTTTCAGTTTACATGTATGATGAAATATGAAATATTTTTTTCTTTCTTGTGTACATTGGTGTATTGGTGTTTGCATTTCCTTAAGGGGTGGTATGGTAGGTTTTAAAACCTTTCTTTGCATTTCTCTTCCTGAATGCACAACATGTCGAGAGTGTTGTGTCAAAATTTTAAGTAAATCAGAGCAAAACTTAAAAAGATACAGCGTTTCCAGCGACTGGCCTCATACGGTATATAGTATACAAATCAGTTTTTAAAAAACTTTAAACCGATTTTCTCGCAAATAAATGTTCGAAGTCCGTGAACATCTTCTTGACCGATTCTTTTGAAATTTTAGATACTATATCTACACAAAAATCATCAGGTAACCACGAAGTTTTTTTTTTAATTCCATTTTCTTCCCCATTTTTTAACAACATATTCCCGAAATTGTATAGCAAAAATCGTTTTTCACTTTAAAATGCTGCAAAAAAAAATTGAAAAACTCTTCGTCACTACTTCAGGAAACATGTCACCTTTTAAACGCATTTCAATTTTTTTTTCACATGGTCCGGTAATGAGTTATGATGTTCACCGCAAAACAACAACGCCTCCGGATATTGGCTGTCACGGACTTATTTATTAAAATTTTTAGTTGAAAATTTTTTGAAAGATTCTTTAAATGTTATGCTATAACGTGTATTCATGTCTTCAAACAAGAATTATACAATTAATTATTATTATTAACTTTTAAAACCTTTAAACCCCCCCCTCCCTTAAGAAACTTTTAGGAACCTTGCTCTAAAACGTTTTTTTTTTCTATGCTATTCTATTTTTTCTACAATAAAATGGAGTTCGGTTAAACGAACTCGGCGGGACCGGCCAAATTAGTTCGTTATAAACTAAGTTCGTTATAACCGTAGTATTTTTTGTTTGTTTTGTCCGAAAGGTTTAAAAACTTTCTTTAGTTGAATAAGTTTACTTATTTTGATGCATTTTAAAAAGTTATAAAACATAAATTAAATTATTAAATTATGAAGACTAAAATTACCGAGTTTCTATCAAAATAAAATATTTTTTTAAAATCATACAATATTAAAAACTTCTATGTATAGAAGCAGAAAATATAAAGCAAAGGTTGGCTACTGGCAAACTTATGCGAAAATATACATAAAAGGAAATTTTACAAAACTTCATTTGAAAATCGAAGTTTTTGGTTTGTATTTTTTACAACTGTTTTCAGATTTTTTTTTTTTTTTTTAAATTTTAAAAACATTAAAATTATTTTTTTTTTTAAATATATAAAACTAGATGTAACCCGATGTGCTTCGCTACACCCTCCCCCTCCCCCGCCCTTCCGAATTGTTATGAAAAGGCTTACGCAAAGTCCCAAGGCTCTCACTAACACAGTTATTCAGATATATCACATTTAATATTAAGTTTGTAAAGGGTGCCATGCGCATTTGTCCAATCCCGCCCACTTTTTTGTCTGACTACTCACGTTAATAATAGATAACCTGAGATAAATTTTCAAAGCTCTCTCTATCATAGTACTTAATATATATGATATTAAAAATTTACTTTGTATGGGAGGTGCCACGTCCACTAAAAATATTAAAAAAATACAGCCTGTAGCACTTCCGATATTCGCAGTAAGAATCAGTTAAAATTTCAGGAAAATTTCAGATAAGTCGTTACGGAGATTACCTCCTACAAACAAACAAACACATTACCTCTTTATTATGCTAAGTATAGATCATTAATATAGATTCATTTATTTTGATACTTGCTGATATAAAATGTTTTTTGTTTTTTTTAATTCGGTACAACAATTATCAGATTTTTCGGCGTTCCTGCCCTGGAGGTACATGTAGCTGCCCATGAGAAGAACATGGATTTTCCAAATTAGATCTGGCACCACTCAACTATTGGCTTTGAACTTAAAATATCACTTGGCAATTTTTATTTTTTTAGCGATTTTTGATTTTGAAGATTTTTGTTTTTGGGCGATTTTTATTTTTCGCGATTTTTGGGTTTGGCGATTTTCGATTTTGACGAAATATTTTCCACGACAAATCACATTGATAACTAATATACTTGTCAAAAGACTGTTGCTTTCGTAGTATATCATATTTTTGATATAGGAGGTGCCGCGCCCACGCCCACTTATCCCATCCCGCCCAATTTTTATTGGACTACTCACATTAATATCTGATGGACTCGTGCAAAATGTCGAGCCTTTCCCAATTATATGATATTAGATATCTACTTTACATGGGCGGTGCTACGCCCACTGCTTCGATCACACCCATTTTTTTGTTCCACTAATCACACAAAGAACCTATGGGCTCACGCAAAGCCACAAAGCTCTCTCTTTTACAGTACTCCAAATATATGAAATTAAATAGTTACTTTGCATGGGGAGTTCCACGCCCATTGTTGTGAACCCGTCAATTTTTTATCTGACTACTCATATTAAGATCTGATGGTGTCTTGCAAAGTGCCAAAGCTTCCCTCTTTTAGTACACCAGTTATATGATATCATATATTTACTTTGTACGGGCGGTGCCACGCCCACTGCTCCGATCACGCCCATTTGTTGCCTAAGTAATCATATGAATAACTTATGGGTTTACACAAAGTCCCAAGATTCTCACTATAACAGTACTCCAGATATATGGCATTATATATTTTATTTGTATGGCAGGTACCACGCCTATTGGTCCGATACTGCCCATTTTTTGTCCGACTGCTCACATTAATAATAGGTGACATAAGACAAATTTGAAAAACTCTCTCTATCATAGTACTCGAGATATATAACATTGAATTATTACTTGTATGGGAGGTACCACGCCCATTTCTCCGATACGGCCCATTTCCGGCGTGGCTACTAATATTAACAATAGGTGACCTCACACAAATTTGCAAAGCGCTCCTTATCATAATACTCAATATATGTATATGATATTAAAAATTTACTTTGTGTGGGAGGTGCCACGCCCACTAAAAATATTAAAAAAATTATAGCCTATAGCACTTCCCATATCCGCAGTAAGACTCTGTCAAAATTTCAGGAAGATCAGATGGCTAGTTACGGAGATTACCCCCTACAAACAAACAAACAAACACACATTACCTCTTTATTATATTAGTATAGATATAGGAAAATTTTGAAATGGGAAAAAAAATTTGTTTGTTAAAGTCAAAATAAACGGGCGCCTAGGCGCCACACAATCCACTAGTTAATTATAGAGTGGCAATATTAAGGTAAAAAAACGAGCTATATGAAATAACATAAAAATTAAGTTTAAGCTGTAGCTTGAATGATTGTTAATTATTACAATGTTTTTTTTTCCTACTTACACCCATTATTTGCTGAGGGTTCCTCTGAAGTGATTCTATTTATAGAACATAAGAACAGAACGTATATTTGTTATTGCTCTCTTTAAAAAAAAAAATAATTTTGATTTGGCCGGTATTGAAAAATATATACACAGCGAAAATGTTGATTTGCAAGATGAAATATTTGATACCCTCCACCTAAGTGAACCAGCATGTTAAAACAATACTTATTTCAGATGAATAAAAAATATGCCAACATAAGTTGTTATTAATGAAAAAAAAATGCAAAATAATTCTAAATTATTTTTCAGTTTATAACTACTAATTTTTATATACATAACTGGTTGTATTGACAACTTTTTTTTGCAAGAAAAATACTTGTTTCAACATAAGTTGTTTTATCTGCTCACACTTTAAGTGTAATTTACAGAAAACCACAGTAAAAACGCTATTACAATAAAGGACATATGACAAATAAACAAATCCTATCATTGATTGAAATACAAATATGGAAATACAGTAATTCTTTAATGTTTATAACTTGTTTTGACCTTTTTTGTAGTTTTAGCTATGATTTTTAATTCCAGGATATATGAGAGGTATACATATAATCCTTGCAAAAATTTTGTTAACAATTTGTATTTAGTCTTGTTATAGTTTTAGAAAATAATTTTCGATTTTTCATATATCTATGATAACCCATTCTATTTTTACAACGTTTTTAAGAAAAAGGACATATGTCAGATAAGCGAGTCCTTGCTTGAGTTAAAGGAAAGATTGTCGCAAATAGTAAAATCTTTGATTCTGTAACCAATTTTAAAAATATTTTGACAACTTTAGTAACTTTTATTAAACATATCCATATTAAGGATATATTGGAGATATACGTATCCTTGCACTATTTTCTTATTAAATTTGCATTTATACATTCGCTTCTTTTATGAAAACTTTTATTCGTCGTATTTTAACCATTTGTGACGCTACAATTACATTTTAAAAATTCAGGATATATGGGAAGTATGAGAATCCTTGCATCCTTGAAATTAATTAGCCCTACTTACAGTAGTGTACCAAATTTCATTAATCTACTATCACTCCTTCTATTTTTGTCCCAACGTTATATGGGGACAAAGCACTGTGCTACGTTGTTAGCGTAATTATTATATAAATTGTTGAAGCCATAAGAATATTTAAAAACAATAAGAAATATAGTGTGAGTGACAATACGATGGAAACTTTTAATAAAATATATTTTTGAACGAGAATAAAAAATTTTATCATAAAACTAAAAAATATTTTATTAATTTACACATTTATTTAACAAAGGAGAAATATTAACAATAACAAGGAAGAAATAATAAATTAACCAAACTTAAAAGTATTCATTTTTATGCTGCTGTCAAACAGCAATAACACTGTGAAATAAATGATAGTCATGGTCTTGGGGGTGGATGATTCCTAAACCGAACGATTGTATTTATTTATTTTAGTAAAAGTCGCGAGGCATTTGGCTGATTGATGGCCATTTAAATATTTAATTTTTTCGCCAATACTATTTGCCAGCAGTTTTATACTTTCAGTTCGTGAGTTCCTTAGCAAGAGTAACGCTAGCCAGACGATTTTATGGATTTATTCATAGAATATTTCTCAAAAATATTCTTTTGCTTGCGACCATCACTAAACTCATCTATTATTCTGGTTTTTAACTCTACAACTTTATTCTTGCCATTATTTTATAATAATTGAAAAAAAACTTTAGAATCAATAAATATTTAAATAACGTTTATGATTTTTTTACATTTTCTTTCACTCGTTCTTCTATTTTTATTATTTTAATCTACTCTGGTAAAGAAGTTTAAAAGTTTCCACTGTTTTGGAATCACTAAAAAAATATTGCTTTTTCATTTATCTATTTTTTTTAAATTGTATTTTTTGTAACAATTGTGTTATATTCCAATACAGAACACACCAAATAGTGATTTCGCAAAAAATACATAAATACATAGACAAGAGGGTGAAGGGAAGAGAAAAGGAAAATTTCGTGAAATGGTTTCAGCCTGATGTAGAGCAATTCGTTCTAATACAGCAATATGAATGCATATACAGCAAAAAAATATTTTGACGTTTCTTTTAATTCTTATTCTTCAAAAGTTTCGAAACAAGAATTTGTCTGTGGAAACGCCAACGAAATTCTTAATGAAATTCGAATGAAGTTTGGCAAACTAAAATTTGGGTGTGGAAATCGGGACTAAGAGCGAAATTATTAAAAAACAAAATTGTAAATTTAGAATTTTATAAAAGTTTCAAGTGTGTTGCACTTTAAGTCCCACTTCCTTATTTTTTAAGTACCAATTTTTTATTCGTAATAGGTTCGAAAATATAAAGATAAAAATAATATTAATAATGAAATATCGATAGCTTAATTTGGAGAGGAAGTAACTCAAGCCATACGACTAATGCTATTGAAATTGATGAAAATGGGTGCATGTTCAGACCTAGTCCCCATTCAAATGATCCCTATGATATCAACTTAACTTGCCAAATGATCCAAATTATCATATAGATCTCAGTTGAAAATAGGCCCTATAGGACAATTCTAAGTCATAGCCCCAATATAAAGCTAATTCCCGATCTTCCATCAAAAACAAAAATATTGCATAGATTTTTCTCAGAATCAAAAAATAAGTGGTTTTACCAAATATGGTCAGGATCGTTCTAATTTTCGGCGTAGATTTGGTTTATTCTTTTTTTCTAAACCTAATTAGTGGGACCTAAGACAAATTCTCTAAACGAATGGTATGGGGTATCGGTCTAGACTGACTATAATTATACCCTCCACTCCAGTGTGCAGAGGGTATATATAGGTTTGTCATTCCGTTTGTAATAATTAGAAAAAAAATTTTGGACCCCATAAAATATATATATTTGTGATCCTTATAACAACCGGAGTTGATATAGCGATGTCCGTCTGTCCGTCTGTGAAAATTACGATGACGGCATCAATCGGGCAGCTAGGGTGCTCGTTGGCATAAGAAATGATTCAATGATATCCTGAAAAGTTTGCTATTTAAAATCGTCCAAATCGGCCGATTAGAGCCCGAGATTTGAATGAAGATCTAAAAAAAGTCTTGAAAAAATATAATTTTCTATGTTTTCTTGTCACGATCACGCCATCAATAGGATAGCTAGGGTGATAATTTTTAGTGATGATGATTCACCAAATTCTTGGGAAGATTTCTACTTCAAAAATCATTAAAATCGGTGGAACAGGTTCAGGGAAATCTCTGAAAATATAAAAAAAAATGAAAAACATGATGTTTCTATATTGTTCTTGTTGTTATTCTAAATGTTGCATTGTTGTCATAGCTGGACTTCTTCTTTTTGTGGTCGTTGTGGTAATGATATAATAAAAACAAACCCTTTGTACATTTTTTTTACCAACTCTGGTAGAAAAATTTAAAAGTTTCCATTGTTTTGGCACCACTAAAAAAATTTGTTAGATCATTTCTGTCATTGCCACGAGCCTGCCTGCAAAATTTCAGATCGATTGGGTTACGGGAAAGTGGCTAAAATCGATCCAAAATTTGTTCGACAAGCAGACACTACGAGTTAATATAAAGGGAGTAAAAATTCACCAACATCTAAAGCAAATAATGCCAAAATACCTAGTTGTTAATAAAAAAAACAATGTAAATTTAGCAAAAAAAAAATTTATGGATTAATTTATTTAAAGAGAAAAACACAAAAATAACGTTTGATGTTGTATTTTTTGTGTGTAATATTTACATATACATACATACACATATTAAATAATACAAATAATATACATATATTATATATATGTATGTATGTATATTCATAATAACTGCATGTTAGAAATAAATCGGTATATTATTTTATTTACATAAAATTCTGCAATATTTTGTTGTGGGGAAAATACATTTCTTTTGCATTAAAAGAGTGTCACTTCATTTTGCTCAGCGTGACTATGCCGCAGTAGATGGCGCCACAAATTTTGTTCTAATAAGCTTTGCAATAGTTATTTCTATTTTAACATAAATGTCAATATTTTCAACTAGATATCATACAGAACAATGTTAAGAGTATACACGGCTGGTCTTTTATTTCATACGTATTTTCATTATTCTTTTACAAATATGAACATAAGTTTGGCATATTAACTTTTTGTTGTCTTTACAAAATAGAGTTACCAAGTTCATCAATGAGTTTTTTGCTTTCAAAACAGTTCTACATAGTTATATAGAATTATTATTCTGCTTTACCTACAAAATATCTGATTACGATTACATCTAATTTTTAAAAATTGTTTTTAATTAATAAAGCATTATTATTCACATAAATACAAAATTGCACTTTTTTAAATTTTCCATCCAAATTTAAGAAAATATCAATTCTAATAAAAACTGGAATTAAAATTTCCAATTATATATTAGAAAATATTAATTGAATTTCAGAAAATCATATCAAAACGTCGGAAATAATAATTTTAAATTTAGAAGACATCAATTGCATCTTTAATATATAAATTTTATTCGTTAAACACAAATTGAAATTCCAAAAAAACACCAAATATGTTTACATTTAAAAATGTTTACATTTAAAAAAAATATTGCCATTCAGGAGAAATTAATAACTTTTCAGTACCGCGATTCAGTAACTTCTTTTAACGATAGTCGAATCGTTAAAAAAAAGAAAATAGCAAAATTATCAGTAAAATTTTTAAACGATATTCGCTATTGTCAAAGTCAGCTGTTGTTGCTATATAAGCGACAACCATTTTTGAGTTGTTTATTCAATCGATAAAAACTTGAATTTTTAGGTTGAAATGTCGTCATAGATAAATAAAAATCATAAAATAGTGAAAATATTTTGCTTATACTAAAAAACTTTTTTATATAAATAAAAAAATTAAATAGCATATTCATTTTCAAATAAATAAACATAAATATTATTAAACAAAATAAAGATATTAAACATAAAGATAAAATCATCCTTTCAAACACGAAGTAATTTGTTTTTTCTATTCTTCTTTGTGTTTTTCGCTTATTTTGACATAGATGCCACTCGTTTACAATTTAAATAAATAAAAAAATAGATTTGTCGACTGTCGTTAAGATTTATGTACTTAGTGAATCACTTAATCCTTAGTGCAACAATAGCTGTCGATATATTTTGCGATTGTCGGATCGTTGAAAGTTACAGAATCACACTACAGAAAACATTAATTTAAATTCAATGAATGTTAGAAAACGTCAAATGATATTTGAGAATTGCGAACATAAAAACTGTTACATAAATAAACGCAATTTGATGAGAATGTTATTTATGTATAAATTTTCACAATTTTTTTTGGATGAAAATTTGAAGTTTTTCAGAAAATAAAGAGAACAAATTATTTTATTTAAAATGTTTGGGACATTTGGTTTTTTTGCGTTTGGCATCACTAATTTGAATATTTATTATTATAAATTTATTCTCTATGTTTTCCAAATATGGCAATATTTTAATAAAAAAATTTTTTTTTAGTTATTATATTGTTACTCCATCCGACCTATATGGCCGCAATGAAGAAATATTTGGCCAGTTAACAGAAACTATAGCCACCCTACACAACCATTACCTTTGCAATGGAGGTTAGGGCGAGCTATTTAATTAGCAAAAACTAAATTAAACGAGAAGTTATGTCATATAACCGGAAACGACTGCATATAGGTATATAACCTAAATGCATGCCGATCAGCAACCGCAATGACCAAAAAGCAAACACCGAAATAAAACCGAAATAATAGGACAGACGAAAACCAACCTAAAGAATTTTCTGAAATAATTTGGTATTAAGTTTAACAAATTGTTTACTTTTTCCAATATTTTGTTTACATTTATTATCAATACTCAAACCGAGGTGGAGGGTATCAAAGATTCGGCACAGCCGAATTTAACACTCTCACTTGTTTTCTTAAGAAAATGTACTTTCAAAAGAAAATTCACCAGTTGAAAATATCAGTTTTTCCATTATTTGGTGGAATCTACATATCAAATTTCATATTCCTAAATTACTTTGTAAAGATACAAAAAAGGTACACTCTTACACTTACGGGCGTTTTACCTCCCCCCCCCCCCGCCCCTTTTAACAACCAATTTCCAAAATTCGGATGTCTCTATCTTCCATTGGAGCCCACATACAATATATCATATTCCTAGGTCCGTTTGTTTAGAAGATACCAAATCTAAAATTTTTCCCCTTTTAGGCTATCTTTCCTCCCCTAGACGTTAGAATTAGCAAAAAAAAATCATTATTCACTGATGTCCACATATTCGGTGGAGTCTGTATACCAAAATTCATACCATTTTTACCCCTTTTGGGCCGTTTTTCGCCTTAAAAGACTGCATTTGGGAAAAATTTATCGTTAGCCAATGTTTGTTTCTCGGATGGAATCTTCACACCAAATTTCATATTCCTAGATTCATTTGTTACCATTCCCCCCTTTTAGACCTTTTTTACCCCCTTAATGTACACCTTTTTAAAAATCCTTTCTTAGCAGATCTTTACGCCGAGAGGGAAATCCACAGTCAAAATTTCAAGTTTCTTGGTCGAAGGGTAGGGCTGGGTGATGATGAACAATCACGCAACTCTTTTATATATATAGAATTGCAATGGTTTCAACGACACGCAGGCGGACGGACGTACATCGCTTAATAAACCCAGACATTGATTCTAAGTCAATCGGTATTATAAGAGATGGTGGTAGCTATAAACATCAGCACATCTGAGCACATAGTGAATAGTTTCGTCTGAGAACGTCAAACCCTTTGGATTGCTTACCATACTGGACTAGTATTTTCACCCCAACTTGGTATTTCTAGCTCCCCCAGAATAGCTGTTGTATAGTGTTATCTGTAGTTTAAAACTTTATACTATACAATATTCAGAACCAAATGTTGTTCCTTGCTTCATTACTACACAAATGTAGTTAAAATTTAGTTAAGAAACAGTTGGAAATAAGGCCTTGCTATCAGCACGGGTAAATAAAGCTGTAACTTTTTAAATGTTGGTAATTGCGGGATGACGACATAAGTTATTTAAAGATAAGCAATGCTAAACATGGAAATTAAGCCATAATAAGTTGACAATAAATATACAAACAACAGACAAAGTTTAAACAGACAATAGAATCCTTAAAAATCTTAAAGCAATTGAAAGTAAAGTTATTATAAATGTTATTTTTAATTTTTGTAGGTGTCCCCTCCTCCTTGGCATAGTGCCGAAGTTTCTCATGTACCGGAAATTATCTATACCCAACCACCCAAAGGTCATATATCGGCCTATTTGCATGGAGCACCCATACATGAAACCTATGGACCACCTTCATACGACCACTTTGATTCGGGGTGGGCTAGCTCAGGGCCGGGTTTGGGATCAGAGTAAGTATAAATAAATATACATTCTAAAAACACTCATCTTATTTTAACATTCACGCTATCTTACCTGAACCTATCTATCTACAAAAACAAAAACGGCAAACACAGATACATTAGTGATATAAATCGTGTTGCACATATAGATGATAAGAACAACTTATTTAAGCCACACTCTAATAACGATGCCAATGAGTTAAATTCATGGGGTTTGGGTACTACTACAAATTCTAATGCAGGATCACACAAACGACCATTAACACCACAGCAACAACAACAGCTACAAAATAAAAATCAAAGACTAGCAACGACTGTATCAAAACCATCCTTTAATTCAGCACAACAACCACAAATTTATCAAAAACCACAAGCCACTAGTCATACATTCAATCCCTTTATACAGTCACAGCAACAACAGAAACAGGGCGACAACCAAAGGTATGGACAACTTTTCAAATATTCTATACAAAGCAACAATTTAGATGCAAATTTCTCAATATATATTAACAATATTACAGCTTTTATAATAACAAATACCGCAATAATGTGCCAGCACAATCTGCCCCCAGACCTGTTTACACACCAGCCAAGCAACAATCACTGCCACCATTGACCCAAAGTCAATTGAAACCACAGCAGATACAAGCTGCTTTATCGCAGGCAGCACAAATTGCTGCACAATATGATCCCGCGCGTAATCAGCAACAACAGTCAGGTGCTCAGATTCAACAACCTCAACAACAATTAACGGTAAGTTCAATTTATATTGAGTTGGTATTCAAACTAAAACAAGTAATTTATATTTTATAAAATTATAGTCGGTCTAGCCCGACTATACTATGCGTTTCGGGAGAAGATTTTGCATCCCACTTTAATTAAAGAAAACGAAATTTTAGTGATACTGTTATTAATTGATGACGTGCAGATATGAAAAATAACCTAAATGATGTAATTTTTATATGAGAACTATGTCGAAAAATGAATGAAAAGCATATACTCGTATAAACCAAATTTAAAAAAAAATCAATGCAATATTTTGGATTCCTGAGAGATATAAGTGAAGATCGGGAATAAGCTTTATATAGGAACTATGACTAAAAATTATCATACAGGTTTTCTTTTTGGACTACCAATTAGTGGGTATACTAAACACACATAAACGAAATTTTATCGATATATATACGACAATCAAGATCTTAGGAAAATTTAAGTCATTTTGATAGTTGTTACACCTGAACATGCAGCGATGTTCACCAATTTCAATTGTCAGGAAAAGCTTACATACCAAATTTACTTAAGATATATCCATAATTGGAACCTGTAGTTTGATGGACACACAATAGGACGGACAGATAGATTAATGGACGGATATCGTTAAATCGACTCAGTTTGTGATTCTGAACTGATCTATATAATAAAAAGTGAATTTAGGTCAACTATTTTTGGTATTTACAAACAACAGCACAAATTCGTTATACCCTGACCACTAGTGGTATAGGGTATAAAAATTCTTTGAAATACAACGAAAACAAGTAAGAAAATTATAGTCGGTCTAGACCGACTATACGATACCCTATACCATGCGTTTAGAAATCATATCTCTTAGGCCCAACTAACTGGAAATAGAAAATAAGCAAAAACCAAATTTAAGTGGGATTTTTATTAATTTTTTTGGCTGCAGATATGAAAAAGTTCATATCGGATGCTATATCTATATGGGGACTAGGTCCAAAAATGGACCAATCCTGATCATGTTTGGTAAAGTCTCTTGTATTTTGCAAAAATATATACAAACAAAATTTGAGAAGAATCAGTGCAATATTTTTGTATTTAGTAGATTTAAGTGAAGATCGGGAAGCAGTCTATATGGGGCCAAAGGGATCAATTTTGGACTACTCATTAATGCATGTAATGAACGCATACAAACTTAATTTGAGTGAGATCTATATGACAATTTGGATCTTATGGCAATTTATGTCGATTTCATAGGGGTAATTTGTATGGGGGCTAGGTCTGAACATGGACCGATTCTCAGCAGTTTCAATAGCGTTCATCCCATGGCCGATACAAGATTATATACCAAATTTCATCAAAATATATTCATATTTGCGACCTGCAGTTTGATTACAAGGTTTACATGGACACACAGACGGACGGACGGATGGACGGACGGACATTGTTAAATCAACTCAAAAAGTGATTCTGATTCGATCGGTATAATTAAAGATGGGTCTAGGTCAAATATTTTTGGTTGTTACAAACAGCAGCACAAAGTCATTATACCCAAACCACATAGTGGCATAGGGTATAAAAATAAGCTACAAAGAACCATTTCATAGCCACCAGTGCGGTTCACCGGTGTATAAATAATATTTTCAGTACAATGCCCCTTTTAAAAGTATAATTTCTTACCAAATTTTTCGAGCATTAAATGCATAAAATGCTTATTTGTGTATTAAGGGTTTAAGGTTAAAAACTTTTAGTAGAATGAAAACAATTCCCATTTAACCCATCTTAGTAAACAGCATATCAAATTTAATCAAATAATTAAAATAAACTAGTTAACAATATTAACATTTTGGATTTCTAAAAATTTAATTTTCCTTGAAAATTATGTAAAGTTAGAGAAAATTATATAATATATATACATTAAAAATTATCTTGGAATGCTTTATCTTTGAATTTAGTTTTTTTTAAGAACTTTTATTTGAACTAGCAGATTCCAGCCCTCGAAATTCGAGTGCAAATTCTAGGAAATTTTATTTTTTCACTAAATAAAGACCCTAAAGTTATGCTAATCAATAATAAACAATTCACAAATCAACACAAAAAAACAAACTCAATTTTATTACAAACACATTAACAAATTTAATAAACGCACACATAGCATTATATAATTTTATGTATGTGTTAGTAGCAACTTTAAATGCAATATACTCAAAATAAAGGAAAAAAATTAAAAATCTGTAAATCTGCAAAACGGCTAAAAAGAAATACCTTTCAAATAATATACGTTTGGTCAAAATCGGGGGAAAAAAACGGTAGAACAAAACATCGGTTACAAGAAATCGCCTAGCCTATTAATATTATAGATAATATTGAATCTGCTCTTCGTCGGCTAAGCAATATTTAATGAAATCTTATAACTAATACTAGCAAAACTAATTGTTCATGTGTTGGAAACAATTCCTGATGTGGCCCTTATATTTATGTGTGCGTAAGGGTTTTCATCAGTTGTCTAGGAAATAGTATTGGATTTTTGCAATGTACCTATTTTGAATTTTATCTCGAATTCAAAATGTGCTCAAACTCTCGGTCGCACCCCCTAGAAATATGCGAATAGCAAAAAAACTGAGAAATACAAAGTTTTGGGCCACTCAAAAAACATTTACAGGTGGCTGAACGTGATAGAAAATTTCAAGTGAGTTTATATGGGGAAAATATGACTTCTTCTTTTCTTCCGACAAAGTGTAATATAATTCGACATCACTGTTAAATTGTCTTTCCAAAAAACTATAAAACTTCAAAATCGAATAAATCCTCGCCAAGAAATATCAAATGCCCCAGACCACTGCCAAAAAAAAAACTAGGTCATGGAATTTAATGGCATTTTTATCAACATTAAGAAATTAGTTAAAGCCGACACTTTATTTTAGTGACTATACCAATAAGTACTCAGATATGAAGTATTGTTTTATTACCACCTTGTTAAGCTATTAACCTATTAAAATGGAATTTTTTTTTGATAAAATTTTGAAAACTCCTATTGCAAGTTTTGAAAAATTTTCTTAAACAAAATTGTAAAAAATTGATCTAGCTCTATAAGGTCTTGTTAAGTGCGTATTAGAGATTAATTGTGTGAATTTTTAGGTAAATCCCTATCCCAGAATTTTTTTGACAAGGACTTTATTTTTTCGGATTTGTAAAATATTCTGTAAATGTACTCTTTCTAAATACTTTGTATCAAAAATCATCACTTTTCTACTTTAAATTTTATATTTTATCTAAATAGCCTACGGTTCAGGTAAAAAATATTATGACCCCATTAACCCTTTTGTAGTTGGGGTCACATATGACCCCAAGCTAATAAAAAACAAGTAAGAGTGTTAAATTCGGCTGTGCCGAATCTTTGATACCCTCCACCTCGGTTTGAGTCTTGATAATAAATGTAAATGAAAAAGTAAACAATTTGTTAAACTTAATACCAAATTATTTCAGCAAATTCTTTGGGTTGGTTTTCTTCTTTTCTATTATTTCGGAGTTATTTCGGTGTTTGCTTTTTGGTCATCGTGGTTGCTGATCGGCATGCATTTTGGTTATACACCTATATGCATGCGTTTCCGGTTATATGACATAACTTCTCGTTTAATTTAGTTTTTGCTAATTAAATAGCTCGCCCTAACCTCCATTGCAAAGGTAATGGTTGTGTAGAGTGGGTATATGCATTAAATCGTGCTAATTGGAGATGGCTGTATAGTTTCTTTTAACTGGCCAAATATTTCTTCATTGTGGCCATATAGGTCGGATGGAGTAACAAAATAATAACCAAAAAAAAAAAAGCTCTTTAAATTTTTTTTTTAAATATTGCCATATTTTGAAAACATAGAGAATAAATTTATAATAATAAATAATCAAATTAGGGATGAAAAACGCAAAAAATGAAAAGTCCCAAACATTTTAAATAATATAATTTAATGTTATCTTTATTTTCTGAAAAACTTCAAATTTTCATCCAAAAAAAATTGTGAAAATTTATATATAAAAAATAACATTCTCATAAAATTACGTTTACTTATGTAACAATTTTTATGTTAGCAATTCTTAAATATCATTTGAGGTTTTCTTAAATTCATTGAATTTAAATTAATATCGACAAATCTGTTTTTCTATTTATTTAAATTGTAAAGGAGTGGCATCTCTGTCAAAATAAGCGAAAAACACAAAGAATAGAAAAAAACAAATTACTTCGTGTTTGACAGGATGATTTTATGTTTATGTTTAATATCTTTATTTTTTTTACTAATATTTCTGTTTATTTATTTGAAAATGAAATAATGAATTGAAATGCTATTTAATTTTTTTATTTATATCAAAAAGTTTTTTAATTAAAGCAAAATATTTTCACTATTTCATGATTTTTATTTATGTATGACGACATTTCAACCTAAAAATTTAAGTTTTTATCGATTGAATAAACAACACAAAAATGGTTGTCGTTTAGATAACAACAGCAACTGAGTTTAACAATAGCGAATATCGTTTAAAAATTTTACTGATAATTGTGCTATTTTTTTTTTAACGATTCGAATATCGTTAAAAGAAGTTACTGAATCGCGGTACTGAAAAGTTATTAATTTCTCCTGAATGTCAATATTTTTTTTAAATGTAAAAATTTTTTAAATGTAAACATAGGTATTTGGAGTTTTTTTTTGGAATTTCAATTTGTGTTTAACGAATAAAATTTATATATTAAAGATGCAATTGATGTTTGTAAAACAGTAAATATGGAAAATCCACGCACCTCAAAAAATTGTTTTCTATGAAATAAATTAAAGACATTTCATATTATACAATTTTCTTTCAAAAATGTATCAATTATTGCAAATTTGAAATTTGACATATAGTATTTGTACATATATTTGTATAGATTTCGCAGTATGAAAAGAACTATTATTTCTTTATTTAGAATATATGTATGTAAGTATTGCTCGCAAAAAAAAGCAACATCATGAATGAAACACATAGACGACTGCTGGCAGCAGCATTTGTAGTCGTATAGTCAGCTACTTGATTTTTCTGAATACGACAGCAACATATAATACAAATGCATTTTTATTTAAATATACAATTACTTTTACTTATTTAAAATGCATTAGTACAACGTAAAAATAAATAAATTAGTTTAACGCCTTTTGATTATTAATGGAATTATAGCCTTTCATTTTGCGATTTTTTTTTTTAAACAAAATAAAATATTTCATAGCACTAACTTCTTTTACATATTTTGTTATATTGTCAACACTATTTTTGTTTTGTAGCCAACAAAACACACTTGCAGTTTTTTTTTCTATTTGAAGAACATATGACTGCCATTTTTGATGTTGTAGAGTTGTTTTTTTTTTGATTTTGTTTCGTTAACTCTTTTGTATTAAAGCACCTCCAATATATGTATCCATTTTAGTTTGCAAATTCAGTATATTTATAATTTATTACTTACAGCAAAAAATAATAGAAACAATTTTATCAGTTATGCTTACGAAACTATATAAATAGACTTGAAGTTGGCTGCAAAAGCAGTAGCCTGTGTAAAGAACAAGTTAGCGACATGTAACTGTTACGTAACGTGTCAGCCTTTTTTTCACATGAAAAGTATTGGGACGTTCCGGTTACGTTCGGTAACTGTTTTAAATGATTTTAATGTAAAAAAAAAACAACTGACTCGTTACGGTTACGGTTAGAAAACATTGACCTTTTATATGTATTATAATGCTATGAATGCATTTATCTTTATTTTATTTTATTTATATATTCTTTTTTTTGTATTGTATATTATTATTTTTTATTATTATTACTATTTCATTTAATTATTTTTTTCTTTAAATAAATTAATACATAAAAATTTGTTTTTTAAATTATTGGTGAACTTTTACTCCCTTTATTTACTGCATTTATATTAACTGGTAGTGTCTGCTTGTCGACAAAATTTTGGATCGATTTTTACCCCCTTTCCCGTGAGCCAATCGATCTGAAATTTTGCATGCAGGCTCGTGGCAATGACAGAAATGATCTAACAAATTTTTTTAGTGTTGCCAAAACAATGGAAACTTTTAAAATTTTCTACCAGAGTTCACAAAAAAAATGTACAAAGGGTTTGTTTTTATTATATTATTACCACAACGACCACAAAAACAACAAGTCCAGCTATGACAACAATGCAACATTTAGAATAACAACAGGAACAATATGGAAACATCATGTTTTTCATTTTTTTTTTAATTTTTCATAGATTTACCTGGACCTGTTCCACCGATTTTAATGATTTTTGAAGTAGAAATCTTCCCATGAATTTGGTGAATCGTTCTCACTAAAAATTATCACCCTAGCTATCCTATTGAGGGCGTGATCGTGACAAGAACAACATAGAAAATTATATTTTTTCAAGACTTTTTTTAGTTCTTCATTCAAATCTCGGGCCCTAATCGACCGATTAGGACGATTTTAAATAGCAAACTTTTCAGGATGTTAATGAATCATTTTTTATGCCAACGAGCACCCTAGCTGCCCGATTGATGCCGTCATCGTGATTTCCACAGACGGACAGACGGACAGACGGACAGACGGACAGACGGACAGACGGACATCGCTATATCAACTCCGGTTGTTATAAGGATCACAAATATATATATTTTATGGGGTCCAAATTTTTTTTTCTAATTATTACAAACGGAATGACAAACTTATATATACCCTCTGCACACTGGAGTGGAGGGTATAACAATTTATTCAAAAATGCAAGCATTTTGTTAGTGCTGTTGAATTTTTAGATGCGACGCTCAAAATATAATAGCTAAATGTGTAGAACTTTCGGTCCTAAAATTTTGGGATTTTAAGATATTTTTAAATAAAAATTACCGAAACGAGTTTTTCTATTAAACTCGATGAATTTAAGAAAAATAATTCGGTTAATTTTTATTTATTTAACCATTCAGTGCGCATGGGATCAAAATAATCCATTGTGATATATCTTTGGCGCAATTATCTGCTTATTGCTCGTGAACATAAATTAAAAGAACTTTTAACCAATTTTGTTATAAAATAACTTTATGTATAAAAACTATCTATATTTTTCTGAATAAAATAAGAAGACCCACAAATGACCCAAAGCTAATAAAAGAGAATTTATTCAAGAGAATATGAAATATAAAATTAATTCTATTTATTTTGGTATATTTAAGTATGATGTAGGGTGCGATTCAAATTGTTTTCTGTAATCTAAAAGCAATCAGTATTGATTTTCTTGTTCGTTCTTTGTTAATATGTTAGTATACACTTCAATCAATTTAACACCGCGCTCTGCTGTATCAATTACCACTTTTATTTTTGAAACAATATCACTTCCAATGGTCCGTTTTTTTAAGTTTCAGTATCATACCAGTACAGAGGATCTTCGAGCAATAAGCAGATAATTGCACCAAAGTTATATCACAATGGATTATTTTGATCCCAGGAGCACTGAAGGATTAAATAAATAAAAATTAACCGAATTATTTTTCTTAAATTCTAAATAGTGCTTTCATCGAGCTTAATAGAAAAACTACTTTTCGGTCATCTTTATTTTAAAATATCTTGAAATCCAAAGCTGGCCTTGGCTAATAATGGGTTAACGTTCTCGGATTTATCCCATATTTTAGGACCGAAAGTTCTACACATTTGGCTATTATATTTTGAGCATCACATCTAAAAATTCAACAGCACTAACAATATACTTGAATTTTTTGAATAGATTGTATTTTATTAGCTTGGGGTCATATGTGACCCCTATTTCAAAAGGTTTAGTGGGATCATATTTTTTTTCTGATCCCCTAGGCTGCTATGATAAAATATAATATTTAAAAGTAGAAAAGTGATGAATTTTAGTACATATACAGAATATTTTACAAAAATCCCATTTTTCTCGTAATCTGCAAAAATAAAAGCCTTGTCAACAAAATTTTGGCTTAGGAATTTACGTAAAAATTCACACAGTTAATCTCTATTATGCACTTAACAAGACCTTAAAGAGCTAGAACAATTCTTAAAATTTTGTTTAAGAAAATTTTTTAAACTTGAAAAAGGAATTTTCAAAATTTTATCAAAAAAATGTTCCATATTCGGTCTCAATGCGCAATAGGTTAACAACGTGGTAATAAAACAATACTTCATATCTGAGTATTTGTAAGTATAAAGACTAAAAAAAATTATGGCTTTAATTAATTTCTCAAAATTGAAAAAAAATGCCATCAAATTTCGTGACAGAGTTTTTTTTTTTTGGCAAAAAAGTGGTCTGGGACATTTGCTATTTCTTGCCGAGTTTTTATTCGATTTTGAAGTTTTATAGCTTTTTGAAAAGATAATTTAAAACTGATTCCGAATTGTATAACAGCTTGTCCGAAAAATTAAACTTTAGAACGAAATTTTCGTAAAATATGAAAAAAATCGCGTTGAGGGACATATTAATGTTTTTTGATTGGCCCAAAACATTGTATTTCTCATTGTTTTTGCTATTCGCATATTTCTAGGGGTTGGGAGCGAGAGTTTGAACACTTTTTTGCCCCCCCATATAATGATCGGCCACCCTAATATACATACATAAAAAAAATTTCTTGGAATGCTTAATTTTTTTGAACGTAGTTTTTTTAAGAACTTTTATTCGAATAATATTGGATCTGCTCTTCTTTGTCTAAACAATATTTAATGAAATCTTATAACTAATATTAACAAAACGAATTGCCCATGTGCTGGAAACAATTCCTGATGTGGCCCTTATATTTATGTGTGCGTGACGGTTTTCGTCAGTTGTCTAGAAAATAGGGTTGGATTTTTGCAATATACCAATTTTGAATTATATCGAACTCTTGCTTCTCGAAAGCAACAGCTATATTCCTGTGTACTAATTTATTAGTTATATGACATGGTGTTCCCTCATGCTCCTAAGAATTTTAAATTGTGCCCTCTGTACATTGGATTCCGATTTAGAAATAAGTCGAATGATGTCAAATTGACTCTTTATGGAAATCTAAAAATATTTTCTTCGTCAGAATTTTTTTTTAAATAAATCAAATTTAATGTGTTCATAAAATTCCTAAAATTTATTCGTTATTTTATAAAATTATGTAGATTAATTAGTTTTTATATTTAAAACAATATAAACAAATTCGTATATCGAGGGCTTTTAATCAAAAAGTGCTATCTGCATCAATAATTATTTTAAAGAGAGCGTGTAAAACCAATTTATTGAAAAGATCTGAAAGTATTTGTCTATCGATTTGCTACAATATCTATTTTTTTTAAGAAATAGTCGTACTATTCATGTATGATATCAAAATTAAAATCAAAAATTAATATTGCTGTCAAATGTAGATAGCACTTTTTGAATATAAGCCCTCGATATACATTTATATGACTATAAAAATTCTGAAAAGAAAATTAAAGCTAGGACACATTTTGAGTTCCCCACGGGTTAATTTTAGAAAATAAGCCCAGAATATTATTTCTTAAAATAACTAAAATATTATTAACAGGTTTTATCGAAATCCTTCCACAAATATTTATAAAAAAAATGTAAATCTCCTTAAATTTGACTTTTGACCTTAAATAGGGACAGTTTATAGTGTTTCAATTTAACCTTAATTTACAAAATTGAGAACTTATGTAGTAGTATAATACCTTGATAAAAGATATTTGAAATATGAAAACACCAAAAAGATGTAGCCTAAAAGTTGAAAAAGTATGAAAAATACATTTTTCTTCAAATCCGCTGAAATAAAAACGCTTCCCTCGCCAAATTAAGAACATGATACCTACAATATTTGACATTTTTGATCACGTATGTTTTGCTAATAAGACTTTAAAATCCAATCGTTGATTTCGGTAAATTTCTTGAACAAAATTTTTTAAAAAAGTGAAATTGGAGATTTTGAAATAGTGTTAAAAAATACGGACCATTTAGTTTAGAATGGCATAGCAATAGACGAGATGCAAGATACTCTACATAAGATCACCTTGGGGTCAGGAGAATGCAAAAATGTTGTAATTGTAAATTATTTCAATGTCTTTAAAAATGGGAGCTCTATTTTCTTAATCAAGTTGGTCTGCGGTCTTAGTCATATGCCCCATATAGAGCTGCTTCCCGATCTTCACTTAAATCTATCAAAAAACAAAAATATTGCATTGATTCATCTCAAATTTTGTTTGTATATTTTTTGCAAAATACAAGAGGCTTTACCAAACATGGTCAGGATTGGTCCATTTTTGGGCCTAGTCCCCATATAGATATAGCATCCGATATGAACATTTTCATATCTGCAGCCAAAAAAATTAATAAAAATCCTACTCAAATTTGGTTTATGCATATTTTTTATATCCAGTTAGTTGGGCCTGAAAGATAGGGTCTCTAAACGCATGGTATAGGGTATCGTATAGTCGGTCTAGACCGACTATAATTTTTTTACTTGTTTTTAAATAATTTTTTTAAAATAATTTTTACATATAAATGCATATTTGAAATTTGAACTCAATGCGCATCCAGAAAGCATTGTCCGACTTGGCTCAAATTTTGCGCACTACAGTTTTAGATCCAGTGTCACAATAATCCGACCCGCACAATAATAATTTTTCACATACCGCTGTCACCCTAATATATTTAACTTAAAAAATTTAAAGAACATATATTTTGTACGAACTGAAACAGAGCTTGAACTGGATCACCTTAACCCTTTCGCTACAAGTTTTTCCTGGGTTGCTTAAAAAATCTAATTTTTTGGATTTTTAATATTATTGGCCCTGGGAACAACAATCAATACTCAATTTTTAAAATTATTTAACGTAAATGTATGTAAATGTATGTATATATGTATACAAATTTCATGTATGGTAAAGAAAAATGCTAGTATATTATGTTTTTTTTATAATTGAGGTTTTATTTATTTTAGTAGTTTTAACCCATAAAATTAAATTTTTTTCAATAAAAGCATACATTGTTTATACTTACATGCACAAACTAAAAATTATAAATCTAAAATTCATATAATTACAATAAATTTAGACAAAAATAACACATAAATCTATATTTAATACATAAAATACTTATAATCTGAAAAATAAGATATCTTATCAACAATTTATTCATTTGATATATAATGGAATTCCTTGAAGCCATTTCTCGATCCATTGGGAATGCACAGAAAAACATTGCACTTTGCACACTTGTATCTAGTTTGTCCATTACATCCTTTGACTTTGCATCTACCATTATCCGTCGAGTGTTCTGGCCAAAGCTGATTTCCGTCAAATCGAACAGAAATTGAAGGTGTAGCTTTGCGTTTCTTATCGGAGGTCGTTGGACTGATTGGAATTTCTTCATTTTGGCATAATGTTGGGCGTCCACGTTTACGAGAACATGCCTGTTGATTAGACCGAGCTAAAAGACCATGCGCAATATCGTTACGAAAGCTTAGTAAGTCCATATACTTATTTTTCAAATTATTGTTTTCGTAATCCATTTTATACTCTAACCACGAGTTACATACAACTAAATCAATGAAGTGGTCAAAAATCTTAAGAGTCCACTTTCCAGATCTAATCGAAATTCTATATAAAGAAAGGAGAAAATCCATTTTCCATCTTCCGACTCTTCCAAGTCAGAAATATCGGAATCAGCAAAATTGGTTAAAATTTTTTCAATTTCAGAGTCCTTAATTTTTCTCGGCATTTTTCTAAATAAATTTAAATGGTATCAGAGCTAAAAAAAAAGAACGTCTGCATCAAAGCAGCATTAAACGCAAATGATTTTATTTGTATTGTGTGTATAATTTTTACAACCACAACATACGTTTGTATCCATATGGATACATACAATGTTTAAAAAATCCGCAGAGCCTTTTTTCGTTATAAAACAAAAAACTATAAATGCAAAATATTAAAATAAACATGTTTCTTTATGATTGATTGATCAGTTTTGAAAAATAAAATATGGCCCTATATATCTGTAATTTGTAAAATAAAAAAACGTTTTTTTACAAAAAAAAAATAAATAAATAAATATCCAAAAAAATGTTTATGAAACTTATTCACAAAACCTCAAAAAACAATTATACGTCGATATCCAAATCGATTCATTGATTTTGAGATTGCTAGATGACTCCAAAGTTGAGTGTATCCATATGGATACAATGTAGCGAAAGGGTTAAACAAAATTAACTAATTTTGCTTTAAAACTAATCATATATTTAACCCATACCACTTGTGGTAAGCTTGTGCTAATGATTATAAATACCAAAACTATTTGACCTATTATACCGATCGACTCAGAATCACTTTCTGAGAAGATTTAGAGATATACGCGCATCCGTCTGTCCGTCCTTCTGTACGTCCATCTGCGTGTCCATGTAATCTTTGTAAGCTCACTGCGAATGCATTTTGAATACGTTATTGAAATTGGTGAAAATCGGTGTATGTTCTGAGCAAGTCCGCATCAAAATGACCCCTATAAGATCGACCTAAATTGGCCTAAGATGCCAATTATCATATAGATCTCGATCAAATTGGGTTTGTGTGAGCTTCTTATGTCCATCAATCGGTAGTAGCTATTTCCCGATCTTCACAAATTTGGTTTATGTATGTTTTTGCAAAAATATGTGTCCTTACCAAATACGATGAAAATCAGTTCATTTTTCAACCTGGCCCCCATAAAAATATAACATCCAATGAGATCGGCCGATCCATTTAGATTTGGTTTATGCTTTATGACAATTACTTGGGCTTAAGACTAGTTCTCTAAACGCATGTTATAGGGTATCGAATGGTCGGTCTAGACCTACTATAATTTTTTTGTTTTTTTTTTCCTTGTCACAGTTCCTAAGAAATAGCTACATTAAGTATAAAAGCCATTTTTTTGTTAAAAGATCATCATATAATAAAAATTATACACTTTTGCCATAGGAAATATATCAAAAATTAATTTTGGGAACTAATTTCAGCATCTGCTGGATGAAGGTTTTTACACAAAAATTTAAAAAACATATTGTACTTTAATAACCTCAACTTTATATATTATAATCTCGTCATTTAAATCGAACTTATAGAGAATATGTGCATGTCAATTGGCTTTAAATAGCCATCCAATATATCTAATTTGAATAACGTCAACTTTGAGCCGATCAAAACCAAATTTCAACCGAAATTCTTTGCATTTGTGAATTGAGTTTGATTAAAAGGTTTAAATAAAAGCAGACGAATGGAAATAGTAAAAAAATTTGGGAAATTCACATTTAATTCTTTAAAACTCTATATGAGTTATATAAAATATGACTTTAACCTGAAAATATTGGCGAACCACCAGAAGATGGGAAATTAGCGGAAAATGGGAACTATAACGTTAAAGATTAGCATATTGTATCAAAACAGTTATCAAATAAAAATGTTTTTTCTTTTTGGAAAAAATTTCTAAAAGGAATACTAACAAATCTCATAGATTTTTATCATCCATAAAAAAAATGTTTTTGTATTTTTTGTAATCCCATTTCAAATTCGTTTCTGAGCATGTTACATTGACAGCCAAGTCAAAGCAAACAACCATAAAAAAGTTTTTTTTTTATCCCTCTCACTACAAAACAAAAAACGCTGTGTGGCGTATGAATGATAACAAATTCACACCACCAACATTCATACGCCCGAAATGAATGGAATATCAAAATGTTTACACGTTTGATGAACCGATTATATTTATTACTCCATTGAATTTATTTATTGCTAAAATAAACTTTATTAACCTTTATTTATGTATTATTGAACTTTCGCATACTTTTCTCTTCTTATTTTTAAGCCATTTTTCAATAGAGCATTTAACAAGTGTATTGAAATTGTTCGCCCATTGATCAATTTAGGAAACTTTTAAGTGAACAATAATTTGTGGTTTTCTTCTGTGTTAGGAGCAAACCACAAGAAAATTAAGTCAAGAACTTTACTGTACATGTTTAAATTTTATTATCTTCAATCGAAAATATTAGGAGTACAAATGATTAAATTGTGTGGAAGTCTAATATAAATTTTTTGTTAAATGAAGTATCCAAAAAAGATTCAACAAAATAAATGCTAGTTAAACAAATATTTAAGTCTTTCACATACTCGTACATGTTTTTCTACAAATTTCTAGAAAGTCCTGAATAATACTATGATTATTTATTTCGTATAAAAGCACTTGTATTTGTTTTTTTCTTTTTTTATTAAAAAAAAATATTTATTTATGAAATAAAATATATAAAAAGAAAAATTTGTCTGTTTTTTCGTTTGTGTGTTAGTATTTATGTAGCTTAAGAAAGGAGGATACACCTTTGGACTGATCTACTTTTATCTAAGTGCCTATCCGGAAGGAAACAAGGAATAGATTCTTGATATATCAAGTGGGCATAGCAGCTCCTATAAAAAATGGAGTTTAGTATAAAATAACGAAAACCAAAATAACGAGCACTTGATCAACAAGAGGGTATTAACTCAAAATTTTTAAATTTTCAGTAGAGGTCGAAAACTGTTTATGGTTACATTTTAAGAGAATTTTAAAATCCGAATACATCATAGTAAGCAAATTTCATTTTAAAATTTATTTACATTGTTTTTGTTGTAAATTTTTGCAATTATTGAAAGAAAAAATCTATTTTTTGAGTTAATACCATTTTTCTGAAACTTCTCGATATACTTTTTGGTATTATTTTGAGTTGTGACGCTTTAGTTGAAAATTTAATAAAGTTTCAAAAAAATTTTCTCAACTCGAAAAATATTTTTGTTTTTCTTACCTTGTTATGATGGTATTAGCTCAACTTTTTTTTTATATCTTGAGCACATGTTCTTAATTTCAGAAATACTATTACGAGTAGTCTTTATTAAAAGATATGTACAAAGTTAAAGAAGCTAACAGTTATTATGTGTTTAAATTAAGTATCTATTAAATTTTTGTAATACAACTCATAAATATGTTTTGGGATTATATTTTTTTTTACAAGTTCCTTAAGATCCTTTTTCTTATTTTCCGGCAAGGGTAGCATTTCCGAATAAATAGAGGATAAGCTAAATCAATAAGTGTAAGAGATGTTTTAAATTGTAACAGAAAAAACATAAAGAAATTAATGAATTACAAACTTACTTAAGATTTTGCCAATAGCTGGTGCATTTTAGTTTGTTTTTTGGACAGTTGTTTTTGAAAAATCTTTGTCCTTATAGGAATTCTTATTAACTTTTTCATTGGTATCATTTCTAACAAAATTTTGGCCCCATTGCTCTTGTAAGCTCTTAAGATCATAAAATCTATCATGCTTTAAATCATGAACTTTATATGGTATGCCAGTCTTTTTAGCGGTGGCTATTAATGTGACGTATTGATCTGACGTATATATCGGTTTGCTTAAAATATGTATTTTTACTTGCTTTTCTATAACACTATGAACGTTATCTCCTTCATTTTGGGAGTGGCCTTGAATTAAATATTTATGAGTTATGCTTCGTATGTTATATTTTTGACAGCATAGAAATACATAATTTTTCTGCTGTCCACCACAGTTGTCGGAGTAAAAAATTAAATCCAAATCTTGAGTACTGTTTGCTTCTTGCACAATTTTTTGTATATATAAAAGAACGCACGTTCCAATTTCATTTGACCCACGTTTTCCTTCGAATTCAGTCCAGAAGTAACATTCCACGTGTTTCGCTTTAAGGTCACTTACGGTAAAATTGTAACAATTTATTTTGCTTTTATAAAAAAAACTTGAAGTTAATCCTTTTGGCAGTGGAAGAACTGATTGCAAATCATATACAGCTACATTACCATATTGTTTATCTATATCTTTTTCTTTTCTACACAGTTCCTTTTCTTCGTGGTGTGAAGTGTAATCCTCATTTAAAATTCTTTTTCCATTTTCGTCGGAATTTGAAAACGATGCGCAGAGGTCACATTGATCTTTTCTCGGCTTAAAAAATGAAATATTAAATTCTTCTTTGAATATTCTGCGGAACATAATGCTACTTCCGGATATTAAATTGTTATTTTCACACATTTCTTTGTAGTCCTTGTATAAGTCTGTAATGCTTTTACCGCTCTCTATAAACTCACGGGATGTTTGGGCGCGTAAGTAGTGGGACTCAATTTTCGGAATATCTTTAATAAATTGCCTTATTCCATCCTTGATTTCTGGGCTAACACTCTTGTGCTTATTATGCTTTCCACGATAATCAGGTCCGCAATTCCTTCTTCGCTCTTTTTTTTTAATTACTGTTGCAATAACTTTATCATTTATATCGAGAGTTGCTTTAAAAAAATTTTTGCATACCCGAATAAGTTTGGAGTCCATTTCCAAGAAAAAGGCGTTGTTAGAACTACGGTAATTTTGAGTCCTTGAATATCTATATTTGGGTAATATCTGTTTCATATGACTAGAAATGAATTCCCTCTGTCTTTGTAAGTCACTTGTATCCCAATATTTTTGAAATATTTGGAAACGAAAAGATTCTGTTATTTTATCGTTGCACATAAAACGGCAGTTTTCTCCACAAGCACTTTTCTTTTATTTTTCTTGTAGGATTAGATACCGAAGCATATGAATATCCTGAGTATCGCAAATTTTGTTGACGTTTTTCTTTATTGTTTTGTGTTTTATAATTAGTACGTTTTTTTCTTCCATAAACCACTTTCTGCATTTCTATGTCCGAAGAACTACTTCGACTTACTAACGACGGATTGAAATCGTCATTCGAATAATCGCTGAATGGATCTGCCGAGCTATAACTGTTATTGTCACTATATATATCTTCTAAGCGCAAAGACGCAGAATAGTGTTGTAAGTTCGGACACGTCATAATAAATTTTAATTAATTATTGTTTGTTCGTACAATATAATATACAATAATTTTTTATATTTAAATATTTTTATTATTACTGCAATGAGCAATTGATTTCGTTATCAGCAAGTATTTATGTTAAAGTAAATTTATTATAAACATGATATCATGAAAATGGTTATAACTAAAGAAGGATTGAATTATTTCATGAAAAAGGTCACAACCCAAAAAAATTTGAACAATTTTATCATAAAAAGGGTCACATTTCGAATTAAAATCATAAAGTAAAACAAATTTTATCAACAAAAAAGTATTAACTCAAAATACAACCAAATTTAAATAAAACAATTTGATTATTTTTGACTTAAATCAAAATAATACCTTTTTTATGAAAATATACGATGCATTTCTATTTCAACTTTTGTATTAACTCAAAATAATACCTTTTTGTTAATATAAAGGTAGTCACTACACTATCACGAAAATGGTATCAAATGTGGTTTTCGAGATGAAAAAGTAATCGGAATACGTTGAAATTTTTACAGTGGATAGATATTGATGTTGTTTGTTGATTTCTTGCAAAAAGTGAAATTTTAAAAATTTTGAGTTAATACCCTCTTGTTGATCAAGTGCGATATGACTTCATAGGCGCTTACTTTGAGTAGGCGTCTCTAAAATGGACGGGATATGATCGGTGTACCTGGCAGTTTCCATACAAAGTAAACATTTACTCTGGGGAGTGAAACTACTAGGCCAATATAGTAAAACTCCCAAAGGATTTGGCGTTCTCAGGCCAAACTTTTTTATGTGCTTTTTGATTTTCTAGTATAGGCCAGCATTCGAGTGTAAATGCAAATTCTAGCAAATTTTATTATTTCATTCAATTTTTGTATATCTATAATATTAATAGGCTAGGTGATTTCTTGTGACCGATGTTTTGTTCTACCGTTTTATCCCGATTTTGACCAAACGTATATTATTTAAAAGTTATTTATTTTTAGCTAATCACCAGATTTTTAAATTTTTTCCTTTATATTGAGTAAATTGCATTTAAAGTTGCTACTAACACATACATAAAATTATACATATGCTATGTGTGTGTTTATTAAATTTGCTAATGTGTTTATTATTGAGTTTGTTATCTTTATTCAGAATAATAATAAACCAAAAAAGTGTTGGTTTGTGATTTGGCTAAGTTGAAAAATAAAATTGCCTAGAAATTGCACTCGAACTTCGAGCGCTGGAATCTGTTAGGATAAAAAAAAATTATAAATATTTAAATGAGCCTAAACGTATGCTAATCAATTTAAGCAATTCATAATTCAAGCCAGGGTGTGTAATATAAAATTTAAATCATTCGCCTTAACAGGGTGCAGCGAATTACACTAGCCAACAAGTTTTGGACTGGAGCAATCAAATATCTTTCATAGGGTAATTTGGTGGGCTGAATTCAAATCTGTAATTAGTTTTCCTCTATCACGTCAGGTTTTCGAGATACAAAAAAAATGTTTTTATTTGTTTTTTGCATAAAAAATCTTTATTTTATTTAAAAATCGATGAATTTTCTAAAGTGGGTGGCGTTATTTGAACTTCGTTTGTATTTTGTTGATTCGGTTTCACGTATTAGAGTCCAGCAATAGTCTCCCAGCATGCTTTTGTTCCAAAACCCTTCATAGTTTCTTTCAATTTTCATTAAATCTTGGTGAGCACGCTCCCCTTGTTCGTGGTTTACCGCACCTAGGTTTTGGGGAAAAAATCTAAATGTGAATGAAGAAAATGCATTTTGATTGACATAACTCGTTACAATTTTTCAATAATTCAGCAGCAAGTTGTCTGTAGTTTTCACTCTTATTATTTCCAAGAAAACTGTCCACGATGCTAAACATTGTGAAAAATTGTCATCATTCAATAGCTTCCTGATCTGAGGGCCAACAAATATGCCTTCTTTGATTTTAGCATATGAAATTTTAGGAAAAACCGCTAACAAATATTTAAATGCTGCACCATATTTGTCCATAGCCTTAAAAAAGTTCTTAAAAATGCCCAATTTTATGTGCAGCGGCGGAAGAAGAACGTCATTTTGGGTCAATTAATGGTTTATTTAAAATGTTTTGTTTTCCTGGTGAATACTCAGTTCTTTTTGGCCACTCTGTTCTGACTTAATGATGACATAAAGCGCGACTATCCCATAGACAAAGGAACCAACAATATTTTGTGAAACCTCCTTGCATAAGAGTCAACAAACCAATGACCTGAAACAGATTAATTTACAGTTATTTACGATGGTCTATAATATATATACAAAGAAATTTAAATCACACACTTTAACGTCCACACAGATCTTCCATTTATGATCGTTGTATTTGAGTAATATCAAAATTTCAGTCACTGATTCGTAATTTTCCTTTGTATTAATGGCATGAACAATTAGTATAATTATGTCCTGTGGTTCCTATAAGGAACAAAGGGCCACAACGAACTCCTTCCATTCGGTCCTATTTGATGCTAGGTGTTTGATTTCCCTCCAGCTTAGTCCACTTTGGATTACTTCAGCTTCGAGTTGACGCCTCCAGGAGTGCGACGGGCGTCCAACTCTACGTGTATTTCCATGGGGATTCCAGTCAATAGCAGTTTTAGTAGGGTCGCCTTGTGGTCTACGGAGTGCGTGGCCAATCCAGCGCCATTTTCGCTTAAGGATCTCGATATTGATTGGACTTTGATTTGTTTGTGACCATAGTTGAGTGTTTGATATGGTGTTTGGCCAGAATATCTTGCAGATCCCTCGTAGACAGCGGTTAACAAAAACCTGTACGGCGTTTATTTCACGAGATGTTGTGTTCCATGACTCATAACCGTAAAGGAGCACCGATTTGACGCACGAATTGAAAACGCTGATCTTAGTGTGCTTTGAGATAGCAGTAGATTTCCATACAGGGCGGAGCATACCGTATGCCTGGATGGCCTTTGACATTCTATAGGCGACGTCATTGCTGCAGCCGCCAGTATGAGTTAAAATGCTACCAAGATAGCAAATCGACCTTACTTCCTCTAGTTCAACATCCTGTATTTTAAATTTGCTATTATTAACGGTGTTGCAGCGCATTACCTTACTCTTTTTAATATTTATTTTTAGACCAGCTTTTGCAGCTTCGGTTTCAAGAGACTTAAGTTTAGCTGGCATATGCCGATAGCTGTGAGACAGAAGACAAATATCATCTGCGTACTCCAGGCTCTCTAGTTGTTGCGTGAGTCCCCATCGTATACCTCTGCTGTCCTGAGTAGCATTGCGCACTATGACGTCTATTACGATGTTAAAGAGAAGAGGGGATAGTATACATCCCTGGCGCACTCCGGTTACAACGTTAAAACTGTTGCTTAGTGCGTTGTCATGGACAACACGACATCTAACATCCTTATACAGAGCTTGAGTAAGCATGACAATCTTTGGTGGAACACCTTTACACGCGAGAGCACTCCATATCGCATCGTGGCTCAGGGTGTCGAATGCTTTCTCAAAATCTATAAAGATAAGTTTTGAGTCGAGTTCGAGTGTGAGCCAAAAGTTCTCGATGAGGGGTAGCAGAATGTTCGCTGTTATTGGGGGATCAGCTTTAAGCATTTCAGGGGCTATATTATCGGCTCCGGGGCCTTGTTTGCCTTCGAAGCAATAACAGCGTTTAAAACTTCTGAAATGTCAGGGCATTCAGTTGAGATGTCTTGCCTAACTGTGTGGGTTGCGCATGAGCAAATGTTCGAAAGGTTGGATGGAGCGTTTGAAAGCACTGAGGAATAATGACGTCTCCATATTTCCAATTGTTCATTTTTGGAATTTGATAGTTCTCCCTCACTGCTCTTTAGTGGTTTTGTGTTAAGGAAATTTTTACCTGTGAGTTTTTTGGTGATTGCGTAAAGATCCTTGGACCTATGCTCTTCAGATGCTTTTTGGGCATTACGCGCAAGTTCCTCGAGCCATCTTCTCTTGTCATTTCTAGCACTCCGCTTCACTAGCAAATCGCGACGCCTGTAGGCTTCACATACCGTTATCTTTTCACCACGTGTTCTAGCTATATTTTGTTTTGCCTTTATTTCCTTTCTTTCCAAAATTAACTTCCAGGTATCATCAGACATCCACTGTGCTCTTTTGGGGGTCTTGTAACCAATATGTTCCCTGGCAGCATCGTTGAAGTTATTATTTATGTTTTGCCACTCTATTACCGGGTGTGCTCGCTGTATAACAAGGCCCCCTTTTAGTTCGTCCACGTACTTGTGACGGATTTGAACGTTTTTCAGTTTGCGTACGTCATATTTTCGTTCAGCGGATGGTGGTTTACGGATAGCAGCTACCTTTAGGCGAATATTTCCAATTACAAGATGATGGTCTGTTGGACAGTCTGCACCGCGTTTGAAACATACGTCCAGAAGAGGCCTGCGCCATGATTTGCTTATAGCAATATGGGCGATTTGGTTTTCGGTCACTCTGTCTGGCGATACCCACGTTACTTTGTGGCTAGTTTTGTGGGGAAATATGGTGCCTCCGATCACGAGATTGTTGTTGCTACATATTTCCGTAAAAAGCTCTCCGTTTTCCGTCATTCTACCGATGCCATGCTGCCCCATTATGGTTTCTCTTCCAGTGTTGTCTGCTCCAATCTGTGCGTTGAAATCACCCATGAGTACCACGATATCACCTCGCGGTATTAATGATAGCACTCTGTTCAGGTGACTGTAAAAATTTTCCTTATCCGAAGATTCAGATGTTTCTGTTGGTGCATAGCACTGCACGCAGGTAAGGTTTCTAGCCCTAGTGCGGAATCTGGCTGTGATTATTCTGTCACCGTATGGTTTCCAGTTGATCAGTGCACTACGGGGTTCCATGGATAAGAGTAATCCGACTCCGCTCGACCTTGGCTCGTTCGGCGGCTTACCGGAGTATAAAAAAGTAAGGTTTTCAGAGGTATTGAATTCTCCTGCTTCTGGCCATCTGGTTTCGCACAATCCTAAAAGTAGCAGGTAGTAGTTGGCAAATTCTCTGCATACTTGTGCCAGTTTAGATGTATCTAGGAGTGTGCGTACGTTCCATGTTCCTATTCGTGTCATTTTTTTCATGCTAAAGGTCGTCATCATGGGGATCCGTTGGTAATTATTTGTTGTGGTTTCAGTAATCATTGGTGTTAAGGATTGAGTGACTGATTAGGCCTCCCATCCGATCCTAGTGTTGGGACTGCCAAAAACCTCTAGGCAGGTAAAGAACAGTTGAGTTTCTGTGGATTGCACCTAATTACCTGAGACGCATCCGTTTTTTGAATGCCATTCAGATTACTCAACTGTGTGCCTTCTCACTCTAGCTGCGCCAGACGGGTGTCTGAAAGGCATTACCAGGGGATACTTGGTATAAGACCGGAAGAAGTGAGCTGCTTGAGAATTTCAAACAGAGGAATCGCTTCTTGCCATACCAGTTGATGACAGACAGATAGATAACAATTAGTATGGATGGTTTTTAATTCCCATTATACAAAAAAAGAGCCTTTAAAATGTACTTAGAGCCATCAATAAATAATCTCCATTCAGTTTTGTCATATGGCCGGTTCATTTTTTGAAATAAATCATCAACATCAGTACAGTATAGAATAGAGTGTTTCTTTTCAAAATATGTAGCCAATTTCAAGCTTCTACCTCTATAGATTTTTAATTTAGTCCCAACTGCAAGATATTTCCACTGGTGCATGCGTGAAGCAAGTAATTCTGCGTCTCGCTACGATAAATGTAAATCCCGAATTAGACATTTAGTTCAGGTTCAGTCACTAAGTGGCATTCATCATCAGCCTCATACAAACTACCACTGCCGGTGAAACATATTTCGGACTCACTGCTCGTAGCACTGGAAATGACTGGTAATGGATCATTTAGTGAACGTTGAACTGGTTTGGAAGCCGATTTTTTCGAATTCTCATATTGAACCCAGCAACTTTTGTTAAACAGAAATAACAACCGGTTTGGTGGTTACTTGACTCTCTCCAAAGTTCTGGAATTGAAAAATCGAAATAGATCTTCTTGCCATTTGATCACTTGTATAAAATAGTTCTGCATTTATTGCAAAAAAATGTTGATGTTCACGGTTTGTCCAAGTTTCTGAAAGCAAAACCAAATAAGGTAAATATGCATATTTTAATGATTCTGATATTGCATATACTTTTTTTTTTTCGAAAATAGCTTGAATCAGTAACACCCGATGCATATCAGGGAGATGCTTAAACGCTACTATTATGAAGATTTAGAATGAATGTGGACTTCTGTCAAATTAATAATTGTGAAATTGTGGTGTCGGATTTACTATTTTACAGTATTGCCAGCATGCTATAAAAAATCAACAAGAATTCAGCGCATCCAGATTAGTTAAAAAACATGCTTCGTTGCTGCAGTAAATTTTTCTTTTCAATTTGTAGACCAGTGTTATAATAAATATTTTATTTTAAATAATTTTATATATTTTTAAGACATATTATACATCATTTTTATCATTCTGCACTTCTCCTCTATATGAGCTTTAACTGTGCCAATTTTCACAACCCTCCGTGCCAGCATTTTGCTTAAAAAAGGCTTAGAAAATATTCCTTCATGTATTAATTTTTAGATCTTATAGCACTATGTGGTCGGGGTATAACAAGATTGGACCGATGTTTGTAACCACGAAAAATTATAGTTTTTAGCCTAGACTTTCTTTTTGTTATACCGTACGATTCGGAATTACTTCTGAGCCGATTTAGCGATATCCGTCTGTCCGTTTGTGTGTCCATGTAAATTTTGTGATCAAACTACATTTCGCCAATATGAATATATTTTGATGAAATTGGGTATATAAGCTTCTATAGTCCACAGTATAAATGCTTTTGAAATTGGTGAAAATCGCTACATGCTCAGACCGAGTCACCATACAAATGACCCTATATGATGGACTTAACTTTCTATAAGATCCAAATTATTTTCTATTTGTTTATTACATTCATTAATCATTAGTCCAGAAATAAATCATATGTGTACCTGCTTCCCGATCCTCACTTAAACCTATAAAAAAACAAAGTTATTGCACAGATTTTTCTCGCATTTGGTAGTTTATGTTTTTCCAGAAACATTTTTCGACCTAGTTCCCATAAAAATATAGCATCTGATATGAACTTTTTCATATCTGCAGCCAAAAAAATCACAATGCCAACAATGCCACTCAGATTTGGTTTATGCTTATTTGCTTTACCCAATAAGTTGGACCTAAGACCAGTTTCTAAATGCATGATATAGGTATCGTATAATAGGTTTAGACTAACTGTAATTTTCTTACTAGATTTTCCTTATCTTGATGTTTGCTTGCTTAGTTTTTGACCTATAACTCAAGAACCATTGATGATTGCTCTTTTTATTCTTCAGCAAAATTAAAGCTTAGGAATATAAATGAATAATCTATAATATTAATAGGCTAGGCAATTTCTTGTGACCGATGTTTTGTTCGACCGATTTATTCCGATTATATTATTTGAACGGTATTTCTTTTTAGCCGTTTTGCAGATTTACAGATTTTTAATTCGTTTTCTTTATTTGGAGTAAATTGCATTTAAATTTGCTACTAACACATACATAAAATTATATATATGCTATGTGTGTTTTACTAAATTAAATTTGTGTTTGTTAATGAGTTTTTTATCTTCATTCACAATAATAATAAACCATAAAAGTGTTGGTTTGTGAATTGGCAAAGTTGAAAAATAAAGCTGCCTAGAATTTGCACTCGAATTTCGAGCGCTGGAATCTGCTAGTTATAGATCAATGAAAAAATTTAGTTGGTATAATTTTACTGAATGAAATCTTCTGCTATTTTTATAAAAATTTTCGCCAAAAACTCGTCAATATCTCCAAATTTGTGGTCATAAATAACTAACAAAAAACAATCCCAAAAACATTTTTAAAAATTTTTGAGCTGACAGCTATGAAATGCGTAAATATTTATATCTGGAGTATTATGGTAGTACGAGCCTTTTATGAGGACATGAATTCTTCATATGAATGGTAGAAAAAATAAAGCTGGGATGGGATGAGAGGAGTTGAGGATCTTATGAAAAATAAAGACTAAGTTTCGTACATCAGTGTTAATTTACGATTCATCAAATAAAGGATGAGTTCGTCGCTTCTTTTATTTCCGGATATGAGATACCGCATTCAGTGTTTATTTCATTATCCTCGTAGTTGCTGCCCAGCAAGCAGTTAGGTTATGTACCTAAGTGCATGCTTTTTGGTTATATGACATAACCTATCATTTTATGTTTAGTTTAAAATCCACACATAATGTGTGCAACAAGTGCTGGTATATGAGTATTTTACTATACCCGACCAGCTCTGTCAAGTGACAGAAACCACACCCAAAAAAATAAAAGAATTGTTTAAAATGTGTATAGTTCCATTGATATGGCTTTTCGACAAAATTTCCATAGGTATAGGAAAAAATATTATTTCTCGGTTGCAGAGTTCGTCATCGACATGGCTTTTAGGTTTAACAAGTGGGACAAAAGTTCTCGGTAAAAAATATTAAATTTTTATGAGCAGGACAATTAAGCGAATAAGGTTTCTAAGGCAGACCACTCAAAATCTACAAAATCAGTGCGTCTACGTGAGAATGTGCCATATAAAAATTATGTCTTACACGCTATTAGGGGAAGATCCGTTATTTACTGCTTTATTTATATCTTCACTCCAATATATTACGATACAGAATTTCATGTTTTTAGCTAGAATAAAGTTCTTATATCCCAAACAATTTTGTAATAACCATCAAACTGATTGAATTTTAATGGAAAAGCTACTAAATTTAAAAAAAATTACGAATTATTTAATTAGTTTTAAATTTCGGTTCGAACTTTAGCAATGGTCAACTTAAAACTTTCAGAAACAAACTCGCATAAAAATTCGGTTAACTCAAGCGAATGGACTTCCAGCTGAATTTGGTCAGTTATCACAACCTCTTTAAATCGGTAGTGACAAATTCGATCAACGGATTTGATTATTCAACGAGGTTTCCCCAAAATGATTTTTCTGTTTTTGTAGTGACTACATTATTGTTTAACAATTTTAATTACCTTCACTTTTATGGCAGGTCCATTACAACAGATGCACCAAGAATGCAAATAAGGCTAACGATGTAAAAAAATGCTTTATGTGTTTAATTGCCAGCAGCTCATTAATAAGAAGAAGAAAACCAGTTGTTTGACTTTTCTTCAGCTTAGTATTCGTACATATGATCCATTACATTTCCCTTTTAACGTATTTTTGACAACAATATATAGAAATTAGAGTCATGTTATCGTAAACTGTGATTGACTCTGACACATCTCATGGTAGCTGAACAATGTATTGAAAAAACTAGCAAATGTTTATGGATGATTCGCATGTAACAATAGAATGAGTCACACGGTGCCAATGACACTGCCTGAGTATGAGTGTTAAACATACATTATTTACATGTTCAAGATGGCTGAACAAATATAAGTGATGATACACAAACTCAATATGTATTAGGGCGCTACTTAGGAGATCTTTTAAATTCACTACTCGTTTATTATTGTCGGTGTTATTAAGAACTGACTTATTATCTGAAGTAACTAATTTTTATTAATTAATTTTTTTTAATTTATTTATCAAAATATTCATACGAATGAGCTCTGTAAGGATTTTCTTCAAAATGACACAGAAATGCTACTAAGGAAAGGAATGTCGTCATTTTGAAAGTCACATCGAATGTGAAACTAGATCCTAAAAACATTTGTTGCAATATCAATATCCTTAGTTGTATTCTATTCGACTATGGACTTCCATATGGAGGAACATTTGTATGTAGCCTATTTCGAAACGATAACTGAATCTCACCAACTGCATAAAAATTCTTAAATCAGGAGTAATTTATCTGCCAAATGTTTCCTTTTTTTTATATTAAGTTTGCTAAGATATCTCACTAGCATTTATAAATTACAAGGTTTCTTGTAATGGGTTTCCGCGTAATTGAGGAGTGCAGCACTGTTCGAGCTATTCTCCCTCTTCCTATACTTGCTCTTTTTCCTGTTACAAAGAAAATATGTCCTTCTCCACAATTAACTTTAATTAGATGATTTTGTAATTAATTTTCCGTATACTACAGCTCAAGCCTATTGGGGGAAGAAACCAAAAGCTGACTGACTATAAATGGCATGATCTTCGGGTATAGGAATAAGGATTATGGATTTATAAATGTCATCTTTACACAAGGCTATTTGATATGGAGAAATCAGATATACTTTGGACCGTACATATTTTTCAACAACTGCAGAAACATCGTTGAAGTCAGCTATTATAAGTGAATTCAGCCAAAAAGCACGAGTTTCATTTCATAGTACCTGCTCCTGCCCATGGCCCTTTTTTTTCCTTAAATCAATGTAATTTTTTGCGGTAGTAGGGTACAGCTACTAGTGTTGATTTATTGTGAAAAAATCTAATATTGCGAAGGAAATGCCATCAGGTCTCCCAGACAACGACTTATATATAAGGCAATCTTGTATGGCGGCAGATTGTAGGAGGTGGCAAATTTTGCGACAGCAAAATTTAAAGAAAGTGCAAATAACCTTTTGAGTGCCGAGAGACTCGCAGCGCGCCTAACCATACTTGTAGGCTGTAAGAAGAGACTCTCTGTAATCGTAATTTTTCTTTTCTACTGATTCACAAGCGACACATAATTAACTTCTAAAATCATGTCAGCTGAACAGAAATCTCTCCCTCTCCCTACCCACACACTTTCTCAAAAGCGTGTGACTGTTATCGATGTCTTTTATCACAACAGTCACGCAGAGAAAGCTTAACAAATCTAACAAGACACAACCAAAACATTTCCGTTTTCTGTATTGGGAGATGGGGATAGGTTTGTGATTGCCGTGGGAACATTAAGCTAAAGGAGCGTATGTGTGTGAGGGAGGGGGGTGGGGGTAACTCAGGATGATATAAATACAATTACATTAAATTCGGCACCAGAGATAAAGAATACAGGAGAAAATTTCAGCGAAAGTAATGACAACAGTGATGATAAAATTGAACATCTTTATTATATCTGAATATAAAAATACTGTCATACCTGACTCTGAAAATAAATCTGAAGACGAAAACGGAAATGACAAGAAAACAGAAAATGGCATTTTCTAAAAGACAGATGTAATAATATGGATCAGAAAAAAATTGTTACTGGTAATTAACTTTCAATTTCAATAAAATTTCCCTCATTCCAATTATTATTTCGATGCAAAAATGTTTAAATCTTTTTATTAATCAACATTTGTTATATGTGTCCACGCCCTATGCACTCGAAGTATATTTGGTTTTGTAAAAGCACTTAGGCATAGGTAGTTTTTGAAGATAAAGAGAGAAGTGATGATGATGTAAATAGCGATCTTGATCCAGCGAAATTTTCGGACAAAATAAATGATTTTGTTAGGACAATTTTAATAAAAAGAGGATTACCACAGAAATTTAGTAAGGCTGAGGCTGAGGCTGAGGCTGTTGTATGCCCTAAAGGCGATTTTAACCGTAGATTTAAATACAACGAATCATCACTGTTACATATTGTGCAACGGAGAAACTGTTGAAAGAAAATAGTTTATGTACTCTAAGATGAACAATGCCGTATTTTGCTTTTACTGAAAACTGTTTTCTATATTGAAAATATCGCTATCTGCAAATGGATATAATACTTGGCGGAATATTTCAGAAGCTTTGTAAAGGCATGGCAAATCTAAAAATCACAAAGAGTCACAACAAAAGTGGGTGGAGCCCTCCCTTAGACTAACATCTGGCAATGCTGTTGATGCAAAAACTCTAAATATACTAAATGCATAACCCTGGCATTGGAGAAGTGTAATTGAATGGCTCTTTGCCGTAATACAATTTTTAGTCCAGCAGTGTCTTCCCCTAACAGGTGACTCTGACAAGCTCTTTCAACATAATAATGGGAATTTTTTTGAAGATAGTTGAACTGTTTGGAAGATTTCATTCACTTTTATAGGAACATGTAAAAAAGAACAACTAGTGGATAAAACAAAAGTCAGCTACTACTTAGTGTAGGGGGTCCGCCATCTAACGTTTTTTTTCAACTATTGCTTATTTCGTGAATGGTAACACCTAGCTCATGTCTGATTTGACAGATAATTAGTTTTATCCTTCCGCTGAACGAATATGGTTGTGTATACGCTTGAACAATGCTGGGAAATATTGCGACATTACTTTGAAAATCATGGTAATGTTGCAGAATGTGTGCGAAAATTGCGTACGGATTTTGGAAGAAGAGAAGCACCGTCAGCTCCGTATGTTCGTTATCTTGTGAAAAAAGTGAAAGAAACTGGCATCCTCATCGATAAACCAAAGCGTGAAAAGCCAAAAACAGTGCGTACACCCGAGAATATTGCTGCTGTGGCAGAAAGTGTGCGTGAAGCGCCATCAACATCAATTCACCGTCGTTCTCAAGAATTGAACATTTCGGAGGCATCATTGAGACGAATTTTGCATAAAGACCTTGGTATGACGCCATACAAAGTCCAATTGGTTCAGGAGTTGAAGCCAACTGACCATCCATTGCGTTTTCGCTTCGCTAAGTGGGCCTGCGATCGACTTACAGAAGATGCCGATTTTGCCAAAAAAAATCATCTTTTCAGATGAGGCTCATTTTGATCTTGGCTTGTAAACAAGCAAAATTGTCGCAGTTGGGGCACAGAAAACCCGCACGCATACACTGAAAAGCCGATACACCCAAAACGATTCACTGTTTGGTGCGGATTTTGGTCCAGAGGCATAATTGGGCCATTTTTCTTCGAAGCAAGGAGTGGCCGTTACAGTCAATGGCGATCGTTATCGGGCCATGTTGAATGAATTTTTGTTCACAAAAATTGAAGAAGAGGATATTGGCAACATTTGGTTTCAACAGGACGGCGCTACGTGCCACACAACCGAAGCTACGCTCGATGTTTTGCGCCCTGTTTTTGAAGATCGCATTATCAGCCGCAGAGCTGATGTCGTTTGGCCACCTCGGAGCTGCGATTTGACACCTTTGGACTATTATTTGTGGGGTGCCCTTAAAGATAAGTGTTACGCCAACAAGCCAGAGACAATTGACGCTTTAAAGGACAATATTCGTGAAGCCATTGTTGAAATACAGCTGCACACAATCGATAATGTTCTTAAAAATTGGACCGATCGTGTAGGCTACTGCATGGTCAGCCGAGGCAGCCATTTGAATGAAATTATTTTCCATTAACCGGAAGGATTGTACTTTCAAATAAAAAAAGAAATTTGAGATAATGTTCAGTAGTTTTTTTTGTAGCATTTTCAAAAAAAAAAAAAGTTATTTGGCGGACCCTTTATTACTTGAACATAGTATAGTTAGCATGTACAAAGAGTATAAATTATCATAAACGTAATTACAGTACTTTTCGCTTATAGTCACATCCCTTAGTTGCACGCAATGTTGTGACTATATCGCTAATGTGATTATAAGCCTATTTTTTTATATGCCACTATATGGCATATAAACAATATCGGATATAAACAATTTATGTGATTATAAAAAAGAAAACAGATATATTTCATTTATATATGTATGTATAATATGTATACGTATTGTATACGTTATAAACAAATACAAAAATACTTTGTACGTTAAAAAGTTAAATTATAAAAACTTTAGTAAAATAAAGTAAAAGAAAACGAAATATTCTGATAAAAAAAAAACTTTAAAAAAATTATTGATTGCCTTCAAAACTCCATTAAATATTTTCTGATTGAAATAACGAAACTTCAAAAAGTTAAATATTTAATATAATAAAATATAATAAAGTTTTTAATTAAAATAATCTTATAGCCTCTTCTTCTATTTTATCAAGCAAAAAATTGCACTCCAATTCATTTTCCCTACAATACGTTCTCAAAACATCTGCGAAGTTTAAAATATCCTTTGTTGTGGGTGGATCTTTTTCAACTATAAACATTTCCTCTTCATTTTCACAATCATCGTCTTCTTGTGTAGAGTCTTCTTCGTAAACCGCCTGTAAAATTTCTTCATTGCTCAAATTTCCAAAACAAACAAGAACATCATCGCAATTCAAATATTCAGATGGATAAGAAACAACTTCGGCAATAAAATCTTCGTGTTCATCACTTTTATTGAGATCAGTATTGGTATGGAAACCAGCCTGTAAAAAAAAATAAATTAAAAATTGAAAAATAAATAAAAATTGATATATAATACGTACTTTTTTGAAACAGTTTGCAATTGTCTCAGGTTTCACCAACCACCATGCCCGTTTTACAAAATTTAATGCATCCAATATCGTAACCAACCTATTTCAGTTAATCTGGCACAGTCTTTCCCTTTTCTATAGCGCATAATTTTGTTTTTACTACAATCTGCCGATATTGATATTTAAAAGCATGTATAATGCCGTGGTCTAACGGCTGTATTAGTGCAGCGGTATTTGGTGGTAAAAAGTTTGACTTCTATATTTGACAGTGATGTGGTTACCTTATGACAAGAGGCGTTATAAATATGTAAAATTTTTTTTTTGTTCTCCTTAACCATTTCATTGTCTATCGTAGAAAGTATTTTGTTCCATATTAAACTCGTCTCCAGCTGTTTTTATTGGCAAAATATTCGAGTGGTAGTTATGTTTGTGTTTTTAAAACATCTAGGCTTTTTTGGTTTCCCAATACAAAACACTGGTTTATATGAACCAGTTGAATTACATATAAATAAGAGTGTAAGCCGAGATTTTTGAGTTTTATACCCCTTGGGCTGATCTCCTTTAACAAAATATTGGGTAATGCTTTGTAGTATAGACCACTTTCCTCAGCATTAAAGACACAATCTGCAGAATATTCTTTGAGCAAATGGGGTAAAACACTAGTCTTAAAATCTTCCGCAGCCGATTCGTCGTTGTCCTTAGATTCTCCATGAAACTTTCCAAAGTTTATGTTTGAGCGCTTTCTCCATCGGAATAACCAACTTAAATCTGGCTCAAATTCTTCATCCAATTGAAGAGCAAGTTCCTTAGCTTTGTTCATAAGCATTAAACTAGTTACAACAGCGTTTTTGCTACGCATATTATTGAACCAAATGGTAAGAGCCCTTTCAATATTGGGATGATCGCCTTTTCGTTGTCTTTTACACTTTAAGTTAGATGAATTTGCCAGCCCACGACGAATCTTCTCCTCGTTTTTTATAATTTTGGAAACATTAGACACATCGATTTTGTATTTGGAGCCCAATTCTTTTCTTGTTAAAGAATTATGTTTATAATCATTAAACAAAAAAATTTTTTGTTTTACTGATAAATTCACCAGTTTACTCATTTTTTCTATGTTTTATTTATTTTTTTAGTTTGATAGGTTTTTCAAAGCACTATTGATTAAAAATCGTTAAAAAAAAACAATAATGTCAAAATAAACAACACATTGTATTTTACCATTTGATTTTTAGTATATTTTATTGGTTTTGTGGCTTAAATAGTTAATTTTATCTAAATGTGATAATATCCTAAGTAATTTGCATATACATAAGTAAGCTTTTAATAACCACGCATAGGTGGCATATATGTCAAATGTGATTATATCGCTAATAAACTATATCGTTAATATTTTGTATGAATTTGACTTATAGAAGGCTGTAAAATGTATATTTTGGACTATATCGCTAAATGGACTATAAGTGACGTGACTATAAGCGAAAAGTACTGTAGTATAAATTTTTAAATAATTTGTCAAAAATTGTTGCTCTTCACTGTAACAATGTACACTCGATTATATAACTACATACATAAATTTATATATACGATTGCATACCGTTAGATGAGCAGCAACCATGTAATATTTTTTGTAACCCATGTCTAACAAAACCAACAACAATGTAACGAAAATAGGCGAATATACACATGCGAAACAGAAAAAATAAAGAAACGTCGGTCTTATTTGAACATTAAAAGCAAGCAGACTAAATTAGGGAAAAACATTCAGAACGAAATCATCCAACTCCTTCAAGACCAAATTATCTGCTTTGAAATCTGCTAAAAACTACAGCATCATTTTGGATTGCACTCCGAACATTTCTGGAGTTGAACAGATGACCATTATTGTGCGTTTTGATAACTTAGGCAATGCTGCTCAAGATGTAAAAATAAGTGAACGTTTTCTTGGTTTCGTGCCCTTATTAGAAACAACTGTCTTAGGGCTGACAGAAGTTACATTACAACAGCTTCGGGAAAAGGGAATTCCCATTGAAGATATGAAAGGTTAAGGATACGACAGGTAAAAAATATAGGAGTTCAAAAAAGAAATTTGGACATCAATCCTAGGGCATAAAACGTCCCCTGTAATAGCCACTCCCTCAACTTAGTTTTAAATGATGCTGCCAAGGCTTCTCAATTTGCAGTTTCCTTTCTTAATTCGGTGACTAAAATTTATAATTTCTCCTCTGCGCTGGACAGTGCTAAAAAATCATATATGTATCTAGCCTTTCATAAAAACCTCTATGTGAAACCAGATGGGAAAGTATGACAGATGCAATCACTGCTCTAAGATATCAAATAGAATAAATCTACGATGCACATAAAATGGTTAGTCATGAGGCAAGCTACTTTGCAATCCACGTACGTTACTTCACATTTCTATGCTCCTTAGTAATATTGTACGATATTCATATAACTTCATATAAATATTGTGTGAGCAAAGCCCTATAAAGCATTGACTTAGAACTATTAGAAGCTGTAAATTTATTAGAAAGCACAAAAGATTTTTAGATATGGTGGCTTATGCTTTGGTCTCTTCATGCCTCTAGGGGCAGAAAAAACTTTAAGTCGAGCATGGGAAGCTTTTTATGTGTAATCACTTCACCATATTCATTGATTAGAAGCCAGTCACTTAACGCTTCTCTTGGACCTGAGTACATTTATGCCAGACTGGTTAAACCAACACTTATGTTTTGGTTGATCGGTAATTAGCTTCGCAGTGGGTATGAATGTTTTCATTCCCAGCAAAATTACGTTTTTCAAAATTTTCACAATGGCATCGATATTATTGTCAAGAGAGCAAAGTTTTCAGTTAAGTTGCCAATAAAAAACAAGTAAGAAAACTATGATCGGATTAGATCAACTATACGCTACCCTATACCAAGGTTTAGAGACACTATCTCTTCGGTCCAACTAATTGGATACAGAAAATTAGCATAAACCAAATTTGACTGGCATTGAAAAAGTTCATATCGGGTGCTATATTTATATAGGGACTAGGTCGACAAATGGACCGATCCTGACCATATTTGGTAAAGTCACTTACATTTTGAAAAAATATTTACAAACCAAATTTGAGAAAAATCTATGGAATATTTTTGTTTTTAGATAGATTTAAGTGAAGATCTGGAAGCAGCTCTATATGGGGCCTATAGGTATTACTTTTGAACTACTGATTAATGGATATAATAAACACATATAAACCCAATTTGACTGAGATCTATATGGTAATTTGGATCTTATGGCAATTTATGACGATTTCATAGGGGGTCATTTGTATGGGGACTAGGTCTGAACATGGACCGAATTTCACCAATTTCAACAGCGTTCATCATATGGCCGATCAAAATATATTCATAGTTACGACCTGTAGTTTGATTACAAATTTACATGAACACACAGACGGATGGGCGGAAGGACGGACGGACATTGCTAAATCGGCTCAGAAAGTGATTCTGAGTCGGTCGGTATAATAAAAGATGGGTCTAGATCAAATATTCTTGGTAGTTACAAACAGCAGCACAAAGTCATTATACCCAAACCACATAGTGGTATAGGGTATAAAAAACGTTGAGTTCAGCCTAATCAGCGATTTCGTAATCAAAAAGAATGCACTTCGTGACTAGGTTATAAAATTCGTTTCTCTTATAGAACTGGATGAACGGAAGACTCTTCAGATGAATCGTAAGCTCCATAGCGATGGTTTTGTTTCTTTAACTGGTTTTGTTTCTTTAACTTCACATATAAATCACAGCTGTCGAATTTCATTCACTCAACTTCTGGAACTAATTCACGGAATTTTTCAATTATTTTTCTCAGATTTTTTTTTATTCGTTATTGTTACGTATGACAACACTAATATATTTTTGATCGGTTGTCGCAAATCTCGTACTAGAAATATATTGATGTTCCTACGCAACTGCCCACATATCTTCTTTGTCTATAGACAATTCCATGGATGATATGAAGAGATGAAGAGATATTATTGGCAAATTTCCATGGAATAATAATCTAAAAACAAGTGGCACCCTAACTGCAAATACATTAAAGAAAATTTTATTAAACCTATTGTATAGAAAGCTAGAGAAAGTTTGAATAGCATCCTAAATCATCGAACAAAAAAACCGGTAAATATTTTTGTTATTATTTTCTTTCTTTAAATTGCTAACCTTTTATAAGTTGCAAACTATATATTTAAGTAAATCAATAACATTTCCTTATAAAATTTTCTTAAAAATTAAACACGAAGTCATGCTCCATTGTACATCGGTTCTTCAAGTTCATATGTTAGATATGTGCAACCTTTTGTGGCCTTCTCTAGTAAAAGAAAAAGTCTACAAAAGTAGATTTTGGGTCTAATGGTGAACCATTCTTTTATAATAAAAACATTTTATTTTTTCATATAGAACAAAAAATGTTTTATTGTAAAAAGATGGTAGTGATAATCTGAGATTTGCAATAGATGATTGAAATTTACTTTGTACCTATACATTTTCATGTGCATTTTGTAGTTCCTACATGTTCATTAAATATTATATCTTACGTCAAACTAAATATACACATTAACGATATAACTATTTACATGTTGCAAGCTAACATTATAATTAACTCAATTAACTTGTATTTGTGTATATGGAATAGTAATACAATTTAAAATTTTTCTTCTGTGTATAGATAATGCACAGCAACAGTATCTTACAATTCTAAGGTTACTCAAAATGTTTTATTCATAAACTTATTTATGATACCTCGGATGTAATCATGTGAATCTAAATGTACCATCAACATATCTGTGGTTTTCTAGAATAACCGCGTATGTTATAAAATCAAAATGTTCAGGGGAGCCAAAAAACGTTATATTTGAAATTATGGGCAATAAATACTTTATATAAAATTTTGAGTCAAAAATCTTCAGAGGAATAGATCCTAGAGAAGGACGAAAAAACAATATGTAAATAGCACTTAAAGTGTGTGCATATAAAACAACTTATGTCGACAAACGTCGTTTTCTTTGAAAAAGAAAACTACCAATGCAACCACCCATGTAGACATAAGTTGTTGTTGCTTGAAAAATGGATTTTTTTGTTCGTCAACAAAAAGTTAGAGGGACTTAGGATGAGAATGTAACAACGTATCAAGAATAATAGTGATAAAAAATAACAGAAATAAACACAGTCGTGTTTAAAATATAACTGAACTCGAACCTGTTTATTGTACATGTTCTGTTTTTTCTTAGCACACGAGCCACAACACGACTTAAAATATAACTGAACTCGAACCTGTTTATTGTACATGTTCTGTTTTTTTTTTTTCAGTACACGTACCAGAACATGAACTTCAAATAAAGCAACACTCAAAAATGTGTGGTTTATGTGTGATTGAAACAAAAAGTACGTGATACAAAAATGTTCGTGTAAATAACGAAATATTAAAACGAACACAGTCATGGTTGTGTTGGGCACCGTAGAAAATTTAGAAACGCACATAATTGATATGAAAATAAAGATATGTGTTGGCTGCTTTTGAACAGAACATTGTGTGTTTCATGTGTGTATTTTCTGAACCTTGGTGCTTACGAATTGGCTAATGTTGATTAGCACACCTTTAGACTCTAATAAAATTATTTATTAACAGACCAATTTATATAACTTCTGTGTGTTCAACAAATATTTATAATGAAATTTAATGAATTTTATTTATAAATTCACAACTTAATATTCAATATTAATAAATTTTTTATATACATGGATTTAAAAAAACATTGAAAGAAAAAATTTAAGGAAAAAATAAAATTTTCTCGAATTTTCAAACGAATTTCGAATGCTGGGCAATGCTAGTATAATCTAAAGTCTCTTAAAGCGTAGTGGCCTTTAGTTTAAATCGGTTTATTTAAGGTTTTAAAATATATAAATCGAAAGCACTAATCTCTAATCATCTTTCTAAATAAGTGAAGGCCGTACCAAGCACGCTGGTGCTCGGCTTCTTATATGTATACAGCCGAACGAAAACAAAAATACTCACCAAAGAGTAAAAGTAAACAACAATTTCATTGAGTCTTATTAAAGCTTTTGAATAAAGCAGGTGAAAGTCGCATTGCCTTTTGAAATTCTTATGCATTTTTTTTAATATGTACACAGAGAATATAAGTTTAAAAGAAACCAAAAATGTTGAGAAAATTTCGAAGACCTGATAAACTAAATTACGCAAAGCAGTTGAATTTGCTATAAATCAAACATTTTCTTTAAATAACATACGTCGCACAGTGGACCATTTGACAAGAAAGTGGATTGGAATTTTGATATGCGGTTTTTTTTTGTTTGGTAGGTGAGATTTTAGATAGAGAAGTTTCAATGAAAAACTAGTATGTTTTTTCTTTAGTTAAATTTTTTTTATTGTCTTTTTAAATATTTCTATATCAATTTTTATGGTAAATTTATGAAATATAACAATTTTTATTGTAAATTTACAAAATATATAAATTTTTAAATCAAGAAAATTTTTTAGCTATATAAAAAAAGGTTTAACTTATTGTTAGTGTAATGAAAAAGTACTTTAAATCAAGCAATTTTAGTAAAAATTTCTTCTAAATAGCCTTGATTTTCATCTTCTATAAGTTGTTTAGCTTCTTCGTCTAATTCAATAGAGGTAGTTTTCCATTTTTGACGAATGTTAGACATATATGGATCTGAAGTGCACAACAAAATAGTGATAAACTCTTCATTAGTACAACATCTGGACATTTTCTTTGTGTTGTGCTCGCGAAAGAATCTATAGTGTTTGTTCCTTTTTTCTTGCGCTTCTTCAGATAGATCTCATATTGGTAGCATATTGTTTTGAATTATTTGTTCCCCATGGTACAAAATTTTATGAACTCTGGATGGCATATATCTCCAAGAGTATTTTTCATTACAAAGTATAGCTGTTTTATTGGCGTACTCTCCAAATTTTTTTGCATTTATCTTTCTGCTGCATGCTAGAACTTGTAATATGATTTTGACTCGTCTTATTAATTCATGATCTACACCTGTGATAGATGCTGCAGTTTCCGGATCGGAAAAAAATCTCCTTGCAGTATTTCCATCATTTGTGTTTCCTTCCCCTTATTTTGGTTGGTCGATTACGAGGCCTAGCTGTAGATACATTTTTGTTGAATTTGTTTTTTTTGTTTTCTTTTTTCTTAATTTTCTTTGTTTTTTCTTACTGTTTCGCCTAACGGACCAAATTCCAAATCATAACACAATTTAAGAATATGCTCCATGAAACGTATTCTAGCATGAAGAGGGTACGTAGGCTTCCTGAAAACTATCGTTTTCTGGTTGGGGTTGGCTTAATTGACTTGATGTCTTTTGGCATATAATGCAGCTTGACGTTGACTTTGTTCCACTTAAAGCTTGTGCAACTGTTCCATCAATCATTGTGAGACACATTTTAAAATTTACTTCAATAACTTGGTCACCAAATTTAAATATTACCGGTTGAAGTTCCTTAATTTGATCTTTTATTTTTTGAACTTCTTCAGTTCTGACATCTTTGGTTTCCTTTTTGAATGCAAATTTTATTGGTCTGCAATACTTTGTTGCAGAAGGAATTTCATTTTTCCATATATCAATTTCTGTTGCTCTACTAGTTGACGGCTCTAAGCCGCTTTATATTTTTGTTCAGCGCAAGATACCATAAATAAAATAGCATCTGATGAATTTTCGCCATTAAATTGCTTGTATTGTTTCTGACCAGAGGATCCCCATTTAGAAATTAAAGTAATGCTGCCATTACCAGTTTTTTTTAATGATCAGTATCAAGCGTATTGAGCAATCGTTCTGCAGTATGTTCAAGGAGATTTTGCAATTTTATTTCTGCTGATGTTGAAGTGACACTAATAGCAGATTCTGAAGGTAAGCATTCTTTTTTGGCAGAAACTAAAACTCGATCCTCTGGAAAAATCCCACAATTCTTTTCATTGGTTTGCTTCCGCAATTCCTTGTATTGATTTTTGGTCAATTTCAAATCTAAAAATAGGGCGAACGCTTCTTCCGGCGTAAATTTCTTATCTTCAGTTGGTGTAGGAATGCTTTTCAAAATCCTCTTTGTGCGCTTCTACTATTTTTTCAATTATTTCAATTTTATTTTTTTATTTTGGGTTGGTTGAATTTGGTGCAAAAATGAATCCTTAATAATACTTTGAGAAATTTCTTCATTGATATTCTCGAGCTTGCACCTTCGAGATCTTTCACTACATCCGCCAATTGGTTTTGGTGGTCGACCCTTTTTTCCACTTTCGTTGGCAGTTGTAGATGCACTCTCAAAAATAAGTTCCTTTATTAACCAGTGTTGGTAACGTTTGTACATCTTTGCCTTGCTATGAGAGCATTCAATGTACCGTCTTTTCAAATTCGATGCAAAATTAGTAATTTTTCCTTTGTGCATTTCAATGTTTTCTAGGTTACAATTCTTAAAGAAGTCGTTGCTTACATCATTTCGTTGAAAATAAATATCTGCCAGATCTCTGTAACAGTACTTAGCCATTGCACAAATTCTAATGAATAATAATTGTGGAAACATTATTATAAATACTCTTTCTTGCAATTATGTAAAATAAAATTTTTTATCTTTTATTACCACTTTTAGAAGCATAAAAAACCCACACCCTAACCGCTTTTAAAAGGTGAAGCATACCTGCTCATATCTTAAAGGGTATGTCGCAATAGTTGTTTTTTACCATTTACCTGTTATTTAAATTGTTTCCCATTTTGTCAGGTATTTAAACTATATAACTCTAATTCAGCTTATTATTTAAGCGCACTATATCTCAACCCTTTTTTATAAGTTTATAACAACTCCTGACAACTCTACCGACACGCAAAAAAATACACTGCGGTGCACCGGTACGACCAACTTTTGTATTCATAACACTCAGACGGACGGACGGACATCGTTTAATCGACTCAAAACTTAATATATCCTAACCACATTGTGGACAACTTTTGTATTCATAAATTTTGCAGAAAATATCTAGCCTCGGTTCAGAAAAATTGTTCTGGTGCACAGGGGTATAGGAGTATAGGGGAGGGTTCGGAGTATAGAAGAGTGTAATATTTTTTCTGCCTGCTTTTGACTGGCAGGAGTTATGCTCTATTAAGTAGGAGATTTTCGGAAAATTTGGACCTTTTTTAAAAAAATTTTTTTTTAACTTGGAAATGACTCAGTGATTTTACGATTTTAACGTTAATAGAATGGAAGCCACAAAATTATACAAAATTTATTTCACTTCAAAATATTTTAAATCGAAAAAGTCATTCAAAAATAAAAATTTACAAAGAAATTTTTAATTTTAGCAAAATACTGAGAAAGCCCATTTTCGTAGACCCTGTTCGCTGTGATATAGTTGAGATAGAGTCTCAATTTTTTAGCTCCCGAGGTTTACTGGTATTTACTTTCAAATGAATAACATAACTTTAAAATCGGTAATAAAAAAAAATGATTTTGGCCGCCTTCTCAAAATATGGTCCAATGTGCGTCGCCTCCATTTGACAACATTATAGCTCTCTTTTATACATTTTTTTTTTTTTAATTTTTGGTTTTTTAGTTTTTGGTAACATATAACTTATTAACCTTTGAAATTTCTTATCTTTTTAAGTTTTGCTATTTTTTTTTTTTTTTGTTTTTTAAAGAAATGAGTTATTTGTTATTACTTATTTGAATTAATAAACTTCAAACTTATGGATAAAAGAGAATGTTCTTCACATTTTTTTTTTACTTTTTCAGAATGTAAGATTTAAAATTTTAAAACAACAAACTATATATAAAATTTTATCATATTCTTCGTGAACTCAACTATTTTCCCCTTTAGTTATTCATAAACACATTCATACAAAATCTACACAAACCCATTTAATATCGGCATTGTGTTACGTCCACAGATTTCAATCAGTGTAGTACAACTAACACATGCTCATAAACACTATTACTAACTCAATTCTCTCGATGGCCACCACTGTTCTAAATATAAAATTCTGCCTACTTCGATTTTTTTCTAAGTACGTACAACTGCAGAATATTAATAAAGTTTAATATTTATAAACTACACCACTATGTGTTTAGGGCAGTGTTTCCCAAAGTGTGGGTCGCGACCCATTAGTGGGTCTCGAACCGACTTAAGGTGGGTCGCCAAAAATTTTATTATTTATTTTAATATTAAGTAATTTGCTGTAAGTTAACTTGCCCCAATATTTATTTGTATAGGATTATGTTTGTGACAAAAGCATATTTTAGATGTTTGCAAAGTTAAACTTCTTGGCAATTTTTTGTATTTACAACTTATTTTGAATAATTCACATCATAGCAACCATTAATTTACATTGAAACGTATAACCAACCACGAGTAACGGACAACCATTGCATAAAAGTTATGTTTCTTCTCGAGTAAGTACGGTTTTGTGTAATTAATGAAAAATTATATTGTTAATAATAGTGTTTCGTTAATAAAAACCTTAATCTAAAATCATATGTAAGTATTTTTTAAATATAGTTATTAGTATTTCATGTAATAAATAAAAGTCTTCATATTTTTATTATTAATTTATTGATGAATCATAGCTGCGATGGAGAAATGGCTGAAAAAATATCCTGGACAAAAACTAACAATTGGAAATGAAAAAGAAAAGCAAAAAGAAAGACAAAGCACTGTAGAAACCAAAACAGATGAGAGAAAATTTGGTAAGAATCCTTCAACAAGTATCCAAACATCAAAACGTTGGAGAAGAAAATATGATTCTGAATATCTAAAAATTGGATTTACATGGAATAGTAAAGAAGATGTTCCACGTCCACTGTGTGTTATTCGCCAAGAAATTCTTGCTAATGAAAGTATGCGATCTAACAAATTATTACGATATTTTGAAACGAAACATCCAGATTTAAAAATAAGACAATGGATTATTTTAAAACTAAATTACAGGAATTAAATTATTCAAAAAGAGTACTTTCGCACTTCACCAGCATTAGTGAAAAGGCCATGTTCGCCTTATATCTCATTAGTTTGTGAATTGCACAATCTGGTAAACCACGCACCATTGGAGAGTCATTAGTACTTCCAGCGATAAGGGATGTTGTTGGAGTTATGTATGGAGAAAAAAGCTTAAAAGGAGTTGATTCAATTCTACTTTCGATTAACACAGTTTCTCGTAGAATTGATGAAATATCCGATTGGGAAGAAAATCAGCTTATTCATAGAATTCAGGTTAGTGGACTTTTTGCGCTGCAACTGCATGAATCAACGGATGTACAAGGTTTATCCCAGCTAATAGTTTTCATTCGTTTTATATGGAGCAAAGGTATTTTTGAAGACATAATATTTTGTGAACCAATCATTCGGGGAACTGGTGAAATAATTTTCGAAACGCTTGATAATTATATAACTTTAACAAAACTTGATTGGAAAAACTGCATCGGAACATGCAGCGACTGTGCACGAGTAGTGTGTGGTAAAAACAATGGTGCTGTAAAATGCTGTCTTCAAAAATGTCCAAATGCAAGATGGACTCACTGCACTGTTGATAGAGAAACGTTATTATCCGAAAATATACCAGAAAGTCTCAATACTGTTTTGACGACTGCAACAAAACTTGTAAATTCTATCAAGAGCGAACCATTACAATCAGGTTTATTTCAAATACTCAGCAAAGAAATGGGAAGTTCAGATAAATTTCTACTTCTGCACACAGAATTCTGCTGGCTATCGAGAGGTAAACTCCTGACAAGACCTGTTGAACTTCTCTAAGAAGTCAATATATTTAAATGAATATAAACAAAATGAGTATACAACAGCTTTGCGTGATATTAAATATGTACTCTTACTGACCTACTTAGCAGATATATTTTCAAAATTTACAATTACAAGAAACAAATGGAACTGATATATTTTCGGTTCACAGTAAAATTAGGGCTTTTACAAAAAAACTTATGTTATGGAAAAATAATGTTCAAGATTATAAATTTGACTGCTTTGATACATTCCAAACTTTAATCATTGAAAATAAAGTAACAGATAATGATTTAATTTCTTTTATAATTGAACATTTGGACAGACATACGGAAAATTTTGATTTTTATTTCTATGAAGAAGTAAAAATTTTTAAAAATATGCATGGGTTATAAATCCATTTCAAAGTGATTTAGTTACTGGTATATCGACAAAAGCGGACGAGGAGTTGATTGAGGTGCATGAAGATAGTGCTGTAAAATTGAATTTTGACCGTACAAAATTGTTACAGTTTTGGTTGTCAGTGCAGAACACACATCCTACTCTACACACTGCAGCAGTAAGAACATTACTTCCTTTCACAACGTCATATATATGCGAAGTTGGATTTTCGGCAATGATTTCAATAAAAAATAAATATCGAAACAAATTACAGTTGTCAAACTCACTTCGCCTGAAAATAACAAACACAAAAGTAGATGTTGAATATGTTATTGCAAAAAAAATAGAAAACAAGCTCATTCATCTCATATATCCTCTAAAATATGCTGAAATATATGTATATATATGTATGTAAATATACTATACAAATAAAAGTTTTTAATTTTTTTAATAAATATATAAATTAAAGTTTTTATGTCTTTCATTGGTTTTTTGTACAGGTGGGTCGCAAAAAATATATGGTTTTAATAGTGCGTCTCCACTGGTAGAACTTTGGGAACCCCTGGTTTAGGGTATAACGACTTTGTGTTGATGTTTGTAAGTACCAAAAATGTTTGACCTAGACCCATCTTTTACTATACCGATCGACTCAAAATCACTTTCTGAGTCGATTTTGCGATGTCCGTCCGTCTGTCTGTGTGTCCATGTAAACCTTGTAATAAAACTACAGGTCGTAATTATGAATACATTTTGATCAAATTTAGGATGAACCCTATTAAAATTGATTCATGGTCAGACCTAGTCCTCATACAAATGGCTCCTATGAGATCGACTTAAATTGTCATAATATCCAAATTATCATATAGATCTCGGTCAGATTGGGTTTGTGTATGTTTATTGCATTCATTAATCAGTAGTCCAAAACTAAATCCTATAGGACAATTCTTAGTCATAGGCCCCCTGCTTCCCGATCTTCACTTAAATCTACCAAAAACCAAAAACATTTCACAGATTTTTCTCAAATTTGGTTTGTATATATGTTTTTGCAAAATATGGTCAGGATTGGTCCATTTTTCGACCCAGTTCCCGTATAAATATAGCATCCTATATGAACTTTTTCACATTTTCAGCCAAAAAAAAAAAAAAATAAAAACTTATTTGCTTAATGCTTATTATCTATTTCTAATTAGTTGGAGCTACGAGATAGGGTCTCTAAACGCATGGTATAGGGTATCGTATAGTCGGTCTAGACCAACTATAGGTTTCTTACTTATTTTCCTAATAAATAAGGTAAACATAACAATGAATTTCAATCACAAAATTCGTTGATTCAATTACTTTTTTAATTGGTTTGTCACCTACTGCGAAAATTGGAATACATGAATATTATATCAATTAAAATATTTATTGAAAATTTTAAGATAATTCAAACATATAATTTAATTTAATTAATTCAATAACTATTTCAAATTTATAGAAAATTGAAGCAAATTGCATAAATCAATTAACAGATCAATTAATTGTGAAAATTCAAATATAATAAAACAAATCTAAAATCTTAAGACTTAACATCAACGCGCTGAATTCAAATAAAAATTTTAATTGATTCATTAAAACCATTGTTTGAATACAAATATAAATTTCAAACAAACTTGCACTTGAAAAATTTTGGTTTATAGTTTTTTCTGTGTACCTTTTAATTGGTACTGGAAATCTAAGCGGCCCGATTAAGTACTATATGTTAAGATATCCATATCTGCACCATAATATATTTCTAAATTACTTTGATGCCATAGTAGGTCGCTAAAGGCATCAGAATCGTATAAATTTCTGATTCTATTTAATCGCGGATTTATAAAAGATTTTGAAAAGAATAATCAGTGAGATCGAAAAAATCTTAATGTACAGAAAATTTTATAAGAAGGAAACCATTGAGCCTAGAGTTTATTTTCATTCAAATTATATTAAAGCTTACAAAAAAGACAATTTTTATAGTTCTAATCACTACTTATGAGCTTATGAACCTTTTCCGGAAAGCCTTCCATCAGGGATTTTCATGTGACTTTTGTCACTTTTGTAGAACAAGTAGTCCATAAAATCTTCCAAATTTTGGGACACCTCTCTTGTGTTCTTCAACTCCCTTACAAGATCCCAATATCTCTCCACTGGCCTGAGTTTCGGACAGTTTGAAGGATTTTCATCCCTAGATACAAAATCACAGTTATTGCTCAAGTAACATTCAAGAACTTTCTTACTATAGTAACTGGATGCGAAAACGGGCCAAACAATTTTTGAACACATTGTGTTGGCTTGTGAAAATAATCCTTTATATAAATTTCGGTATTTACGGAGACCACTAGTATGGCCTGTTGTGTTTCGCTACGACTTGCCGACTCTTATTGACACGTATGTTTTCATAATCTATTTTTCTTACGAAGTTCTAATTGTACAATTAAAACATTTCATTTTTTTATTATTTTTTTTTTTTTTTGTTTTGATTTCAATGCTTGCAGATACATTTTTAAACTCTTTCTTTTAACTCATACTCTCTGTCATGGGGCAACCCCATTCCCCCTTATCCAATTGATCTGAAATTTGGCCCATAGTCTTGCGGTGACTACAGATTCATTTTGTTGATTCATATACTTGTTGTTGCCAAATATTAATTTTAAGATAGTCACACGCAGTCACGCACAGTCACGGAGAGATTCAAAACTCATATGCATAAGGAAAGAAAGAGTTTTAATAAAAACTTTGCTTTTATGGGTTAGATTATTTTTTTTTTATTTTATTTTTTGCTCGGTGAAAAAATATAAAATTTTTCGGCATTCCAACTTTGGAGCAAGCTACATATAGTTGGCCATGAGAAGGGAAATGGATTTTCCAAATTAAATCCAGCAACACTGAACGATTGGTTTTGAATTTAGAATTTTTTAGGCAATTTTTTAGTTTTGATATTATTATATATATATATATTATGACCTATGGTTCCTAAAAGGATCAAAGACCCATAATTTTGATATTGGCGTTATTTTATTTTGCCGATTTTAGATTTTGGAGTTTTTTGTTTTTGTTCATCGAGTTTTCTGTTTAGGCGATTTTAAAATTTGGCGATTTTTGAGTTTGGTGATTCCGCCCTTATTTTAAAAGAAAAAGTCTGAAGTCTGTCAATTTCATAGTACTTCATAATTTTTTTGTATGAGAGGTGCCACGCCCACAATTCACATCCAGCCCATTTGTTATGTGGAAACTCACACTAATATCTGATAGACTGGTTCAAAGTGTAAATGCTTTTCATGTTATATGAAATTATATAATTACTTTGTATGGGCGGTGCCACGCCCACTGCTCGGGTTACGTCAGTTATTTGTTGGACTAATCACATGTGTCTGTCACAGTACTCGAGATACGTATATGATATAAAAAATTCACCTTGCATGGGAGGTGGCACGCAGTGTTGCCATTTTAGCATTTTAGTTGCTAGATTTAGCAACTTTTTTTGTCGTTTAGCATCCAAAATTTATGAAAAGATGCTAGATGCTAACTTAGCATCTTTTACTAATAAACAGTTGCTCCTGGCATCTTTTTTTGATTTTTTTTCATTATTTTTTAATATACAATTTTAATGGTATTGATATGTTTGAATTTCTCAAAGTGTAATACGAGAATTTAGTGTACTACCCTTTTTACCACTCTGCTCGTTTCTTTCAACAAATATAACAAAACATTTTGAAATAGAAGAATTGGGCAATTCACAACAGGTGTTGTATATCGTATGTAGTATTAAAATAACAATACAATCATTTGTTGTGAAGACTCAGTTATATTTTCTTATTGTAGAGCGTTTTCTTTAGTAATTTTCGATCCAACGAGGAGAGGTCGCTTCGTCACTTCTGTTGTTTCGGATAAGAGAAAACACGTGTCGGTGTTTGCTTTTTGGTCATATGATATACCCTGGAGTTTTAGCTACGTACCTCTTCCATTTTAATTTTGAATAAAAAAAAAATGTAAAACATTTTGATTGATACTAAAAGAGAATATACATACTAAGAATATAAATATTAATTTTTATATAAATACCGATGTATTTGCGTTATTTGCAATATTTGCCATTTTTATTTTCTAATTATTTATGCTGATAAAATTTTATGTACATTTTTTTGCTTTTTTATAAAAACTGGCATTCACTAGGGACTGATATGTTATAATACAACATACAACATTTGCAAATCATAGCAAATGAAGTTGCATCGTTTTATCAGATTTTTCAGTGAAAATTACCAACAAAAATTTTACACTATTTTAAAGTAATATACGATACAACAGATACAACGATACAATACGGATTGTGCATTGCCCAAACGTAAACACCAACAACAGTTTTTAATGAATTAAAAAGTCGATTGCCAAAAAATATTATTGTATTAAAAAAATGCCAAAATTTTCAATATAAAATACATTAAACCGGGTAAAAGAACCAATAACCAATATATTAGAAGAGTTTAAATTAAGATCATCTGAAACAGAAAAAATTCAAATCCAATGGAGTTATGTATGTATATCACAGAACAATATTGGGATACAACACTGAATACAGCCTCCTTATGGATTGAAGTTAACAAAAATTCCATTAGCGAAAATCCATTTAAAGAGTTATCAATATTTGTATTATCTTTATTAGTTTTGTCTTTCTCAAAAGCCGAAGTTGAACGTTTGTTTAGTTAAATGGCTTTAGTTAAAAGCAAACTTTGAACAGAATAAAATCCGAGATGTTATGTTCTGTAATACGTATAAGAGAAGGTATGAAATTGAAAAGTGGGTTCTGTTACACTTACAATATACCGAGCGATGTCGTTGATAAAAGTCGATCGTCAGAAAAATATCAGAGCCAAGAAGAACTTGAAGATGAAGACATCATAGAAATATTAGATTCCATAAACCAATTATTGTAATATAATCGTATCTTTTGATAATGTAAATTCTGTTATATTTGAAATTAAGACAAATCCCTCTAAAATTAAAAATATTTAATTTAAAATTAAATAAAGTCAATTTGATGTTAAAAAAAAATACAGATGAAATCCAAAATAATTTTAATTAAAATTTAAAAAATATAAATCGAAACTTATGTTTTATATTAATTTTTCGATTTAAAAACGAGAGAATTTATTAATAAGTATTTAATTTTTCAATATAAAGGTAATGAAATTAAAAAAAAAAAATTAGCATCTTATTTTTTGACTCCAGTACGTTTTAGCATCTTTTTTTTCGCAATTTAGTATCTTTACAATTTCAAATTATGGCAACACTGGTGGCACGCCCACTTAAAAATATCGACAAAATTTATAACTTATAGTTTCAGTAAGACTCTATAAAAATTTCAGGAATATCGATCCAATTGTTTAGCTTCCAAACAAACAAACAAACAAACATACATTCTTCCTCTTATATATACATATATCTGTGGTCACAAGCGATAACCGCCTAAGTCGAATTAAGAACGATTTGAGTTATCTACGCTATCATATTCTACTAAAAACGCTTTATATTTACGTGAAATCCCCATTTTTCTAACAATGTTATTTAAAAAGTTATTAATGAAAACATACTGACCTAAGTCGTAATAAAGCCCCATTACATTTATATAAACAGTTATTTTTCTCGAAAGAATGATTTTCGCCGATTTGAGCTATGTATGCTATCATATTCTACTAAAAAAGCTTTATACTAACACTGTTATTTAAAAAGATATTAATACAAATATTCTGACCTAATTCGTAATAAAGCCACATTAGATTTATATAAAGAGCTATTTTTCTCGAAAGCATGATTTTCGAGTTAGGCGGTTATTGCTTATGACCACAGATATATAGATTGTAAGAAATGACTCGCTTAGCAACATAAAATTCATTTCGTCTTGCATTATTCAGAAGGAGTACTTTCTTTATGAAACATGATTTAAACTTCCATGTTTTGTTTTTGTCCTCTCTTCCCGAACCAGATTTCCTATCAAGGGGCATGGTACCATTCATTTAGTTAGATACAACTAACTATACATAGAAAATAAGTATAAACCAAATTCAAATGGCATTGATATTAAATTTTTTGCCTTCGGATATGAAAAAGCTCATACCGGAAGCTATATTGGGGACCAGGTCGAAAATTAACAGCTGCTGACGATATTTGGTAAGGTCCCTTATATTTTGCAAAGACAAACCAAATTTCAGAAAAATCTGATCAATATTTTTGTTTGTTTTTTATAGATTTAAGTGGGGATCGGGAAGCAGCTTCATATTGGGCCTATGACTAAGAATTGTTACTGATAAATGGATATCTATATATATAAAATTCATTGTCTGTTTGTTTGTTTGTTTGTTTGACCGCTTTTATTTAATTTTTCAACGGATTTTCCTGAAATTTTGTACACAATATCTCTATACCCCAGGAAAGGTCGCCATATACTTTTTACCGGCCACGCCTACTTTTACGCCCACTTTTTATGTAAAATTCTTTTTCTGTTTTATTCATATTTGTTCACTATACAAATTTTTATTTGTATAGCTAAGGTCAGTTTATACTTTTATCGACCACGCCTACTTTAACGCCCACTTTTTGTATACAATTCATTTTGTTTTTTGGTATATTTTTTCGCTATACAAATTTTTATTTTTCAATCGATTTCTCTGAAATTTGGTACACACGATCTCTCTGCTCCAGGGAAGGTCAACATATTCTTCGTACACAATTCGCTACGTAATTTTTTTAAACGGATTTCTCTGAAATTTGCTACACACGATCTCTGTACTCCAGGCAGGGCGCCATATGATTCTTGCCGGCCACGCCTACTTCTACGCCCACTTTTTATACAAAATTAATTTTCTGTTTTTTGGTATATTTGTTCACTATAGTAATTTTTATTTTTTAAGGTATGTGTAAAATTTGGTCACACGATCTCTATACTGCAGGGAAGGTCACCATATGCTTCTTACATGCCACGCCTGCTTTGCGCCAACTTATATGTATATAAAACTTATTTTTTTCCTTTTATTTGCTTCTTTATTTAATTTCTATACAAACTTTTATTTTTCAATGGCTTTCTCCGAAATTTAGTACATATTCTAGGGAAGGTCGCCTTATGATTTTTACCGACCACGCCTACTTTTACGGCCGATTTTCATATAAAATTCATATTTTGTTATGTCGTATATTTCTTCCCTATACAAATTTGTACTTTTCAACGGATTTCTCTGAAATTTGGTTTACACGGAAATAACTACACGGTGAGCAAATTCCCCAAACTTAAAAAAAAGGTACCCAAAAGAAATGAACAAATTCCCCATTTTTTTTTAATCGAAATAAAAATTAACTTACTCCCCAAATTCATTCTTAAATTTTTACATATTTTTATTTAATGAATTTTGTTAAATATTTATTTTAGTAAACATTTGCATACTGCTCTCAATATATGTCCTACAATAAATGCATTTAAAATGAGTATTCTTTTCAATAGCATCATTTCGTTGCGCGGAAGCTAGGCGCACGGGGAATACAGCTTAGCTAGAATATCGGAATGATTTAAAAAATATATTTTGACAATTAAAATAAGTTGGCAACAGCTGTGGCTGCCAAACGCGCGGAAGCGGCGCGCGGCGCGGGAACGCGGACGCGACGTCCTCTCGGAACACAACTCAGCTGAAATATCGCAATGCTCTAAAAAATATGTTTTAGGAATTAAAATAAGTTAACGAGAACTAAGCGGCAGCACGGGTAGTAGCTGCGAGGAAGCGGCGCGAGGCGCGAGGCGCGCGGATCGCGGGCGCGGACGCAACGCGCTCGCGGAACATAGCACAGCACTAAAATATCGCAATGATCTGAAAAATATATTTTGCCGATTAAATAAGTTGACAACAACTGCGCGGCAGCACGGGTGTGGCTGCCAAACGCGTGGAAGCGGACGCGACTCGCTCGCGGAACACAGCTTAGTGAAATGTCGTATGATAAATTTTATCTACGTATGTAAAATAATTACCTGCTGATCAAAATAGGCCACACATATACTATAAGCAGTTGCTTAAAGAAATCAACTAATCTAATTAATTGAAATAAAAAATGAATTTACTGCCCATACAAATTTTTGGGGAGAAAGTTCATTTTATTGGGGAATTTGTTAACTGTGGACTAAGTACTCAGCGCCTGGTAAGCATAGTGAACCATTTTTCAAGTCAAAGGCCTTTTTATACCGGGCAAGACCGGGTAAAAACAGCTAGTAATAAATATATACAAACCCAGTTATGGCAAATTTAGTTGATCTCATAGGGGTCATTTGTATGGGGACTAGGTCTGAAAATGAACCGATTTTCACCAATTTCAATAGCGTTCGTTCTATGACCGATAGAATCTTATATACTAAATTTAATCAAAATACATTCATACTCGCGACCTGTAGCTGGATTACAAGGTTTACATGGACATACAGACTGACGGACGGACAGACGGTCATCGCTAAATTGAGTCTGAAAGTGATTCTGAGTCGATCGGTAAAATAAAAGATGGGTCTAGGTCAACTATTTTTGGTAGTTACAAACAGCGGCACAAAGACATTATACCCAAACAACATAGCGGTATAAGGTATAAAAACGTGTGTTAAGATTTTTCGGTGTCACTCCTTAGTTCTGTGGTATCTATCAGTCATTAAGATCAAACTGTGATTCTTCTTTTTATTTTTATTATTTCTTTTGATTAATTTATTTAATTTAATTTATTTCATGATGTCCAGATTTTTAACTTTAAATTTGTTAAATAAAACCGTCAACAAACCGTAGAGTGAAGGATAAAATTATAATTTTTGATTTAATTTAGCATTATTTTACAACCATAGTATAGACCAAAAGAAATAAAAATATGAGTACAACAACTGATAATAAAACAATGCAATAACGTTAGTTTAGGTTAAGGTCTTTGTAATACTTGCTATAGGATTGCTGAAAAGGCACCCTGTAATATCTATGGAACTTCTTTTCCACGAATGGGAGTATTTTCATATTATTTTGTTACCAAGTTTCCATATAGCCTGCACTTTCCATGAATTTCGATTTTCGACCCATTCTTTGAAACTAAAAGTGATGGGTTTTTATATTTCCAAAAATTTCCTCTTTCATTGGCAGCCAGCACAATTTCAAAACATGACTAGTGAGATTACAAAATTCACCTTCCATTGATTTCAACGAAGATTCCAAAATCGTATGCTGTTGGTTGCTAAATTTATTTTCTAAAGTTAAAGGTTTTTGAGAAAATAAAAAATTTTATATTAAGATATCCAAATCAGAGAGCCCTACTCTTTTTACAGTATTTCGATTTAATCGTTGCTTTCTTAAGATAACAAAATCTGCAAATCTTTAGAGTTATTTGTGTATAAATATATTTTGATTTTAAAAGAATTTTGATTAATTTTAGTATTTTTCTTTTCTTTTATCTTTCTTCCTTCACACAACATGCTCGAAGAAATCAATTTCAGTATAGAAGGGTGTGGTTTTCAATTATGTTTATAATATATATGGATTAAATTTGCGTTGAGTTTACACTCAAAGTGTATACATTCCTAAAGCATTTCTTTATGATTTTTTCTTTTAATTTTACACGCTTTGCCCGATTTTGCACTTCATTCAGTCGACTACATTAGCAGCAAAACACAAACAAAACATTTCTGTTAAAGACCAAAAATATTTTCTACATAACTTCACAATAATTTTTTTTTTAATTTTTTCCTATTTTGCTAATCAATAATGATTTTAAACATTTATTTAATTATTAAATTTGGTATCCCACTCAAACAGAGCAGGTTTTAATAAACATATGTTAAATTGAATTATGACGTATGATGCACAATGGAACTTAAAGATATTACAGTAGTTTTGACTTAACTGTCTTTTTTTTAAGTGCACTTTGCCTATAACTGCACAAAATTTTAGTTTTGATTTTTATTTTCAAAATTCAATAACAATTTCTTTCTAAGTGCACTTTTTGTACCTGCACATTTAAAAAAATAAGCGCCTCATATTTTTGAAAGTTTTAAATTGTTTTCATAAAAAAAAAAAAAAAAAAAAAATAACCAAATTAGAATCTGCAGACAAGCCACTCGGCTTTGCGGAACTAGGTTTAAAAAAAAATGCTGCCACTTACGAAAAACAAAATCAAAATAAGTTTGTTTATTTTATAATCCCACTCTTTATGGAAAAAAAAATACACACACAAAATAAATGGTGCTGTCCAATTTTTGTGTTAGAGAAAACAGTCAAAAATATCTTAAAAAGAGCTGAGACGCCAACTTTAGTCATTTTAAAATCTCAAAAACACGAAAGAGAGAAACCATAATCCTATACCTGTACATTTAGGCAGGTAAACACATTTAACTTAAGAACGTTTTTGGCTTATCTGCACATAAACTCATGCAAAAGTTGGATGTGCAGCTATGTCAAAAGTACTGTATTATCACTCTTTATTAAAGTAACAAAACATTTAAATACAAGATAATTTAAATTTTAAGTTTTTATTTTTGAGATATTTTTTTATATTCCATTTACAGCCGGAACAGTCTGCTCAATTAAAGGAAGCCATACGAATACAGGCAGAACAACGTATTGTTCAGCAGCAGCAGCAAATATTGGATAAACAGCCGTTTGTACAGGATGGTCAGGTACTTTGTGCTTATATTGCTATTGATCGTATTTAACTTTTGAAAAGAATTTAAAATATTAATATGATATCTGGGTTTCTTTTTACCAGCCTATAATGCCCCTGAATTATGATCCATTTTATAGTCCAATTTTATTGAAAATCGATAAAATTGTTGAGCAACTCGGTGTGACGGATGAATTATGTAAAGAACGTGTAGTCTGCAGTATGTATAAGGATCCACAGCGTTATACTCCACATAGTAATTTTGTATCAGCTGAATTGAGTCGGTAAGTGTAGAGGTTGAATTAATAAGAAAATATCAGAACAGTTTTATATGGCAAAGTATGCTAGAAATCGTTCCAAATTCATACAGCTGTTTCAGATATTCGAATTATCGTCTTTGTGGTCGAGTGACAAATTCTGGACCAAAAACTAAGCATCTCAGTGTTAAAAAATAACATATGTAAAAAACAAAAAAATTTAGATACCTTATACCATGTGTATGGAGAGAGGGTCTTAGGTCCAACTAATTGGTTGTATAAAATAAACACAAACCAAATTTGAGTGGCATTGTTATTAATTTTTTTTCCTGCAGATATGAAAAAGTTCATATCGCATGTCATATTTATTGTCCCTAGATCGAAAAGTTAACAGCTCCTGACAACATTTGGTAAAGACACTTATATAAACTAAAATCTGTACAATATTTTTGTTTTTTGATAGATTTAAGTGAAGCGGCTACCCGGCTTTATATGGGGGCAATGACTCAGAATAGTCCTACAGAGTTAAATTTGGGACAACTAATAAATGGGTGCAATAAATATACACAAACCAAATTTTTCGGGAATCAACATTACAATTTGAATCTTATAAAAATGTAGGTCGATCTCATAGGGCACACTGGTATGGGAACTAGGTCCGAGTCCTTAATATGGCCGACAAAAGCTCATGTACCAAATTTCATCAAAATAGAAGTAGTAGTTTGATTGCAAAATTTACATCGGACATACAATTGAACAGATGAACAGACATCAGTTAATCCACACAAAAGGGTATTCTGAGCTAGGCCAATTAGATTTAAGTACCTTATTTTTTGGTTGAGGGAGGGTTTTTTTCACTTTGTCAAACTTTTCTCCAATTTGGTAACCCTTCCGAAAAATAGGATTTTTCAATATCTGCGAAATTGGTATTTGTTTAATCAATGATTTCCTCGTTGGAGTTCAGGCTCTTTCCCCCGAACCATTTGTTTAGATCTGGTAGTAGAAAATTGTCACTTAGGGCTAAAGCCTGTTAATTAGGCAGATGAGGTAGCTATTCTCAGCCCACTTCAGGGTATTTTTCTGTGGCTGTTTAAAATTTTCCAGCTAGTTTGGCCTTTATTCGATTTTTATGAAGCTATCCCTTTTGTGGTCGAGCGGCAACTCTTTCACCAAAAACCAAGCCTCTCAATTTTTTTTCGGTAAGTTTTCCTTTTTTCAGTTATTGGGCAATATTATACTTATTTCCCATCATGTTATGTATGTATTTTACTAGCTTTCCAACGATACATAAAATACTTTCTAAAATTTATAAAAGTGAAAAATATGATAGGTGAAAAAAGCTTTTCTCCTGCCATTTTCGAATGGATTGAAGTTAAACAAGTAAGAGTGTTAAATTCGACTGAGTCGAATCTCTGGTACCCTCCTCCTGTGTCTTATGCTAAATATTGCAACCAATGTTGGGTACGATTCTGGTGCCGATACTTTAGATTCGAATCTGTAATACTAATAGGCAGGGCGATTTATTGTGACATATACTACACCTTCAATTACCTACCGATTTTAACAAAAACAATATACCATTTGAAATGTATTTCCTTGCAGATGTTCACCATATTTCTGTGGTCACAAGCATTAACCGCCTAAGTCGAAAATCATGCTTTTGAGAAAAATGACTTTTTATATAAATGTAATGGCGCTTCATTGCGACTTAGGTCAGTATGTTTAAATTAATAACTTTTTAACAAACAGTGTTAGAGAAATGGGGACTTCACGTATAGATAAAGCGTTCTTAGTAGAATATGATACGTTCTTAAGTCGACTTAGGCGATTATCGCTTGTGACCACAGATTTATAGATGTGTACCACACTGTACATTTTTTTGAGTAGACTTCATTTAAAGTGGCTACTAACACATACATAAAACACATATTTAAGCTTCAAGTAAAAAGCTATACAATGCTGTGTGCGTGTTTATTAAATTTGTGTTGAATTGCGAAATAGCAAAAATTGATTAGCATACCTTTAGGCTCTCATAAAATTGTTATGAATGAAAAATAAAATTTCTTAGAATTTGCACTCCTCGAAATGATTAGTACCAATTTTTTTTTTTTATTTATTATTTTTATCAAGGTTCAGAAAATACACACATGAAACTCACAATGTTCTGTTCAAGAGCAGCCAACACATATCTTTATTTTCATATCAATTATGTGCGTTTTTAAATTTTCTACGGTACCCAACACAACCATAACTGTGTTCGTTTTAATATTTCGTTATTTACACGAACATTTTTGTATCACATACTTTTTGTTTCAATCACACATAAAGCACACATTTTTGAGTGTTGCTTTATTTGAAGTTCATGTTCGGGTACGTGTACTGAAAAAAACCACAGAACATGTACAATAAACAGGTTCGAGTTCAGTTATATTTTAAGTCGTGTTGTGGCTCGTGTAGTAAGAAAAAACAGAACATGTACAATAAACAGGTTCGAGTTCAGTTATATTTTAAACACGACTTAAAATATAACTGAACTCGAACCTGTTTTTTGAACTCGAACCTGTTTATTGTACATGTTCTGTTTTTTCTTACTACACGAGCCACGAGTTCAGTTATATTTTAAGTCGTGTTGTGGCTCGTGTAGTAAGAAAAAACAGAACATGTACAATAAACAGGTTCGAGTTCAGTTATATTTTAAACACGACTTAAAATATAACTGAACTCGAACCTGTTTATTGTACATGTTCTGTTTTTTCTTACTACACGAGCCACAACACGACTTAAAATATAACTGAACTCGTGGCTCGTGTAGTAAGAAAAAACAGAACATGTACAATAAACAGGTTCGAGTTCAGTTATATTTTAAACACGACTTAAAATATAACTGAACTCGAACCTGTTTATTGTACATGTTCTGTTTTTTCTTACTACACGAGCCACAACACGACTTAAAATATAACTGAACTCGAACCTGTTTATTGTACATGTTCTGTGGTTTTTTTCAGTACACGTACCAGAACATGAACTTCAAATAAAGCAACACTCAAAAATGTGTGCTTTATGTGTGATTGAAACAAAAAGTATGTGATACAAAAATGTTCGTGTAAATAATGAAATATTAAAACGAACACAGTCATGGTTGTGTTGGGCACCGAAGAAAATTTAAAAACAAACATAATTGGTATGAAAATAAAAATATGTGTGTGTTGGTCTAAGTTATGTTTGTTTACATATATGTACGAGTTTTTTATTCAGTGTGTGTTTTTTTCTGAACTCTGATTTTTATTATTAATTCACAATTATATACATTTTAATTAATTTAGAAGAAGCTATATGACAACAACATTGTTTTACATATAGATAATAAAAAGGAAATAAAAAATGTTCCATTAAATTATTATAAGAAGTGTTTCTATATTCTGCAATAAGTAATTCTTAACACGATTCGCAAATGATGTCATATTAACCAAAAGGTCTTATTCAATTAAAATTTGTATTACTTAGATTTTGGCGTCATTTGCGGACATATTGCATTTAATAGTGCAATTAATATGCAAATTTTTTTATTCTTCTTTTCGATGGCATATACATATTTCTAAAATTCATAAATCGGACCGGTTTCTGGCATTTCAACCTTCAGCAGCGATTTATTGTTATTTTAACAAAAATCTGTCTTATTTTATGTTTGATTTTGCATTATAAAAATCTCCTATTAGCTTAAATTTATACTTAAATCTTTAAGCCTAAATAACTAAATTATGTGCTATATAAATAAACACTTAATTAAACTTGATTACACCATATTGTTGCTAAAGTAAATTTGAAAATCTTTATTAACAATTAGAAAACATTGAAGCGTAATAAAACCTCAACCAAATCTTCTCCACGCGTACAAACCAATATTAAACTAAAAACAGCGACCAATATTCCCACGCATTCACATTAGGGTGACAGCGGTTTGTATGAAAAAAAAATTTTGGTCTAATTTTGAGGTGTGCGGTCGGATTATTTCACACTGGATCTAAAACTTTAGAGCACAAAATTTGAACCAAATCGGACAATGCTTTCTGGACGCGCATTGAGTTCAAAGTTCAAATATGCATTTATATGTAAAAACTAGCAGTAACCCGATGCGCTTCGCTACACCCCTCGTAACGAAATAAAAAGCAGGCAATACGTTTTGTAGAAAACTATTGTTTTGTAAAGGAGATGCCACGCCCATTAGTCTGATTCCACTCAGTTCTGGGCAACTACTCACATTAATAACTTATGAACTCAAACAAAGTCGCTAGACTGTCATTATTATAGTACTCCAGTTATGTTATATTAAATACTTACTTTGTGTGGGGGGTACCACGCCCACTGGTTGAATCTCGCCCATTTTTGTATTGGACTACTCACATTAATAACTCATGAACTGTGACAAAGTTCCAAGGCTTTCACTATTACAGTACTTCAGATATATGACATTATATATTTACTTTTTATGGGAGGTACCACGCCCTCTGATCGGATTCCGCCCATTTTTTTCGAGTACTAACGTTGATAAGTTATGAACTCACACAAAGTCTCAAGACTTTATCTATTACAGTACTCTAGATATATGACATTAAATATTTACTTTGTATGGTGGGTACCACGCCTATTGGTCCGATCTCGCCCATTTTTCCGCAACTCCTCGAATTATTTTAATATGTACATGTACATATATAGTTTCAGAACTATTGTTGTCGTAGTACTCCAGATATTATATGTTAAAATTTGATGTTAAAAATTAACTTTGTACGGGAGGTGACACGCCCACTGGTCCGATCCCGCCCATTTTGTATGAGACTACTCACATTAATAACTCATGAACTCAGACAAACTTCCAAGGTTTTCACTCTTACAGTACTTCATATATATGACATCATATATTTACTTTGTATTTGAGGTACCACGCCCACTGATCGGATTCCGCCCATTTTTTTTCGAGTACTAACGTTGAGAACTTATGAACTCCCACAAAGTCTCAAGACTTTATCTATTACAGTACTCTAGATATATGACATTTAATATTTACTTTGTATGGTGGGTATCACTCCCATCCGATCACGCCCATTTTTTCCGCAAGTCTTCGAATTATTTAAATATGTATATGTATATAGTTTAAGAGCTCTGGCTGTCGAAGTACTCCAGATATTATATGTTAAAATTAGATGTTAAAAATTCACTTTGTATGGGAGGTGCCACGCCCACTTGAAAAATCAAAAAAATATAGCCTATTTTTCCTTCTGGATAGGCAGTTACCTACTGTTAAAATTTCAAGACGAACGGACCACTTGATTAAGAAAATCGAGGTCACAGTTTTAAAGACATTCAAATAATTTACAACAACTACATTTTTGCATTCTCCTAATCCCAAAATGATTTTGTGTAAAGTATTTTGCATCTCGTGTATTGCTACGCCGCACAGTGGCGCCCGTAGAGCAAACGAGGTTGCAAAAATCAAAATTTTCATGTGCGCCGACGAAGTTTTGAATAAACCCATGTTATAGGAAACTTTTCAACGATTTCAAATATGCTACTCTTAATAATATCACATTTTTAGTTTAGAAGATATAACCGTTCAAAGTTGACCGACTTTCGGTTTTCAAAAAAACACACAATTTTTAGTCAATTTGTTGCGATTTCAGGTGTAATATCACGAAAAATAGGTAACGAATCGCCTTATTTTTTGTTTGTATTGATTGATGTATTTATTAAATGTATAATGGTAAAAAAAAAATTAACTGTTTGCTTTGTGTTTCTCCTGGTAAATCACTATTTAAAAACTATCCGTTTTTTCACTATTTTTCAACTTTGACGGAAAATAAAAAAATCCATATTTTTCAATATTTGCCATATTTGCAAAACATGTTCTTTGATTATTTCGTTACATAATTCAAAAGGTTTTATCTGCCAGTACGTGCCGTTTGGCTTCTAGAGGTAAAGAAGGTTAAAAAGAAATGGTTGCAGATATTATATGGCGTGCATCCATTACATGTTTTGGCTGACAGTAGTTTGATCTCATAGTTTGAAAATTGCATTTTAAGTCGGTTGTCTACCTGAGAGCCTCTGCCAAAGTCTACTCCCAATATTCTTTTACAGATACAGGATGCACAAAAAACTACTCATTGGAATTCGCAGGTACGCACCTCACTTAAAAATTACTTTGGAGTACAAATGGTCAAGAACAATATTGACTTATGGTCCCTCCAGGTAGGCACAAATCTTATTTAGACACGAGCATAATATCAAAATTGCATAATTCAGCCTAAATCCATATGTATGCAGGGAACAGGTAAATTTTTATTCATGGTAGCATAAGCCTATATATTGTAAAATAAGCATAATGCCTGGATTAGTCTACGACTGAAAGTTGGCGCAACAAGTACTGAAACCATGGCGTTAAACAATTTAAGTACTGAAAACATGGCGTTGAACAATTTAAAATTATTTGAACTGTTTAGAAGGTCAACCACACCAAAGTTTTTCACGTAAGCTGCTTTAGAAGAACTTGATAGCTTATACGGAAATATTGAGAGAAGCGAAATTATAAAAAATAATTTTTAGCTGATATATGCAAATATTAAGGCAAAATGGGTGAAATCCAATCGAACCATTCAGAACTTCAACTCCAAATACGAGGACTGGCTTAATGAAGACACCATCCTGGATATGTTGGCAGTAGATAAACCCACCACATCAACCAGAGGAACAAAAGGAAGGCCAAAAAAAAGTATTGAGGAGTGTTCAATTTTCACAAGAAAGAGGAAACTTGCCGATGCCACCAATGACTTGACCACGAAGCATTTATCGGACGCGCTGTCTATTAAATATACAAAGGATAGTGAAAGAGTTAGGTCGCAGATTACAAAATCTGTTGCTGATGCAAGCCCACTGCGACTAAAAAGGATTAAGGAAAGCATTCCCACGCCCACAAACGCACACATTAAAAAGTATGGTTCCGAAGAAGCCTTGGCCTTGTTTATGGACTTACAACTTTCCAAAGAAAAATATGAGATACTACGGGCATCCTTGATGCGACACGGGGCTGACGTTTTACCAGGATACAAGCATATTACGCAAGCCAAAATAAATTCACGACCACTGCATACGGAGTTTACGGAAGTCTCTGTGAAAGCCAATCTGCAGGATCTCATGGGCCATACAGCAAAACGGTTGTTGGAGAGTCTTCCTGAGAAACTGACATTGATCAGCAAATGGGGCTGCGATGGATCATCCGGATAAAGCGTTTATAAGCAAAGCATATCTTCCGATGACGCTAAAATATCGGACGGAAATATGTTTATGGCATCTGTTGTTCCTTTGCGGCTAAAATCTGATGTTTCCCTACACTGGAAAAATCCACGTTCGTCATCAGTGCATTATTGCTGACCAATAATGTTTCAGTTTGCAAGGGAATCGGCAGAACTCATAAGGACCACGGTGAAGGACATTGAAGAACAAATAAGCAAGATTAAGCCTACAAAGCTGCAAATTGGAGAAGGAAAATATATTGAATGCAATTACGAGTTCCACGTGACCATGGTTGACGGAAAAGACGTAAACGAACTGACAGGAACAACCTCAACATTGTCATGCCCGATTTGCAAAAAGAGTCAGAAGAACTTTGGTAATTTAAACGATTCTACAAACGAGGAGAATTACGAATATGGAATGTCACCATTGCACGCAAGGATAAGGTGTATGGAGTTCTTGCTAAAACTGGCGTATACCCTACCACAAGAGGAGGAAAACTTCGATGAAAATACATCAATAAAGGATAGGAAAAGATCAGAAAGAAACAAATACAGGATGCTTTTTTTAAACAAGTTGGACTAAAAGTAGACTGCCCCAAGCATGGATACGGTAACTCAAATTATGGAAACACTTCTAGGAGATTTTTTGAAAATGATGAGGCAGTAACTAGAATCACTGGAATTGACAATCAAATAGTGAAAAGATTGGAAACGATCTTGAATCTTTTAAACTGCAAAGAAAATGTCAATTCTACAAAATATGGAGAATATGCATCGAAAACTGCATCTCTTTTAGCAGAAATGTATCCACAGAAGAAGTTGACCCCGACCGTCCATAAAATATTTGCGCATGGCAAAGATATAATTGAGTACCAGTCTTTGCCAATTGGAGAGCTTTCTGAAGAAGCACAGGAGTCTCTTAACAAATTTTATAAAAAATATAGATTGCAGAACACATTCAAAGCATCAAAGGTAAGGCAAAATGAGGACCTCTTCAGCATGTTGGCAGCATCTTCCGATCCACTTATTTCTTCCCTGCGGCATGTGAAGTCACGAATAGAGTTAGAAAATAATTATAGTTTAGAAATGATTAGTATTTTAGATATACCTTCTCTTACGAATTGTGATGAATATTTTACAGAAAATTTAAAAAATAAATTTAAAAAAGAACTAATTTTTTTTTTAATTTTTTGGGTAATAATTTAAAACATAAAACCCTAAAGAAAAAAAAAAAGAAAAACAATTTAAAAATGTAAAAATAATTTTTTTTAGTTACCATAAAATTGATTTTTCTACAAATTTTAACTTTGATAACCCATAAGTAGGCCCCCTACACCCTTTCCAAACGCTCATTTCATAGGCTGAACAGTTATCTATCATATGCTGTTTAAACTGTTCAATTATGTTATTCGGTTCAAAAGATATGATTTTTGCAACGAAAAAATTCAAATGGCGCCACTGTGCGCCGTCCTAAATTAATGTCAAACGGTACGTATTTTTTAGCACTATTTCAAAATCTCCAATTTTACTTTTTCAAAAATTTTGTTCAAGAAATTTACCGAAATCAACGGTTGGACTTTAAGGTCTTATTAACAAAATATATGTGATTACATATGCCAAACATATTCTTAATTTGGCGAGGGTAGCGTTTCATTTCAGTGGATTTGAAGAAAAATGTGATTTTTCATACATATTCAACTTTTAGGCTACATCTGTTTGTGGTTTTCATATTTCAAATATCTTTTATCAAAATATTATACTACTTGATATAAGTTCTCAATCTGGTAAATTATGGTTAAATTGAAACACCATAAACTGTCCCTCTTTAAGGTCAAAAGTGCAATTTAATGAGTTTTACATATTTTTAAAACAAAATATTTAAATTATATATATTTATGGAAGGATTTCAATAAAACTTGTTGATAATATTATTTTTGGTAATTCTAAAAAATAATATTCTGGACTTATTTTCTGAAATTAACCCGTGGGGTACTCTTGATGTCAAAGTGACTCTTTATGAAAATCTATAAATATTTTCTTCATCAGGATTTTTGTAAAACAAAACAAGTTTAATGTATTCATAAAATTCCTCAAATTTATCCGTTATTTTATGAAAATATGTAGATTAATTAGTTTTTATATTTAATACAGTATAAACAAATTTGTATATTTAGGGCTTATATTCAAAAAGTGCTATCTGCATCAATTTTTTTTTAAAGGGGGCGTGCAAAACCTATTTATTAATAAGATCTGTCGATCGATTTGCTACAATATTTATTAAGAAAAAGTCGTACTAATAATGTAGGATATCAAAATTAATATTATATTTCACAGTTACATCAGAGAACAGTTTGAAATCAAAAATAAATATTGCTGTCAAATGTAGATAGCACTTTTTGAATGTAAGCCCTCGATATACCCTTATATGAATATAATAATTCTGAAAAAAAATTTAAAATAGGACATATTTTGAGTACCCCACGGGTTAATTTCACTAAATTTTTAAATCCAGTGTCACAATAATCAGACGCGCAGGTCTTGTAATTCCAAAAAAAAAAAAAAATGGCTGTCACCCTAATGTACATAGGCATCAATTGACATTTCATTACGAAATGTATCTGCTTTTGTCCACAAACATCTGGGTTGTTTCCGAGTTTAATACAATGTCCTTTTCCTAATTAATTCTTTTTTTGTTTTTTAAGGTTTTCTGACTTTTCTTTTTATTTACTTAACAGGGATACCAATGAACTACAACCTATTACCAGCACCAATCAAGCAGTTTTGAGGTTTTTCCGTCTCATACAAGCAGCACGTGATGGCCAAGATCAAAAGGATTGTTTAACATTGTATCCAAATTGTAACATAAATACGGAGAGAAAATAACTGTAAAGTTTAAGATATATGAATGAAATGTTGAAAATTTAATGGAAACGAAAATTTTGTATTTCGGTGCGAGTCCTTGTAAAGTCATTAATTTAAATTTATATACTTTTGTTTTAAATTATTTATTTTTTTTTTTAATTTTTAATTTTATTTTTCTTGCAAGTCCTATATTATCCATATATTAATTTATTTATTTATTTTACAAAATAGCTTCATAAATTATAGAGAAAACTGTAAATATTTAAATTTAATATTTATTTCAATTGTTTAAGCTTTATGTATTTATTTATTTATTTATTAATTTATTTGAAAGTAAAGTAAACAAATCTAATTATGTCAATGTTTGTTTACAATACTTAAAAATTTGTCAAAAAATATTTATAAAGAAAACTATGTATAACATCGATGGAAATTTTTCATTGGCATTAGAATTTCAGAGAAATTGGCAAAACATGAAAAATAAACTTTACATTAAGAAAATTGAAAACTTGTATCATGGAAATTTTTCTATAGAAATATATTTTTGAGTTCCTGTTACATCTAAAGCGTTGCAAAAAAGTTATCAAAATTAATTAAATTATATTAATATTTTGAAATATTTATTTTACTTATTATAAATATCCAGTTTGATGTAAAGCGCCCAATACAATTCTTGAAAATTTTTGAAAATAGTCTTTTCAAAATGGCTCCTTGTTAATAAAAAGTCTTTTTCGAAGATAAGCTGCTTTTTTAGGAAAAGTTATTTTTTTAAGAAAAGGTTACTTTTAAGAAAAAGTTGAAAAAGTGCTATTTGGAAAAAAATATACTAGAAAGGTAGTTGTTAGAAAGATACTTTTTGTAAAAGGTAGCGTTTAAAGAAATGTACTTCTTAAGAAAATATCCTTATTTGGGAAAATATCCTTATATAACAAAAAGTACTTTTTAAACAAAACTTACTTTCTTAAAAAAAAACGTACTTGATAATTATTGGAGAAAATTAGCAATTAAATACCATTAGGTTTAATTTAATGTCATTTAAACCTTAAATTTATTAGTCCACTTTATGTATAAGTAAGTCCCATAATTGAGCTAATAGATTTATTTAAATTGATAAAAAGAAATATTTGTACACTTAACACCTCTCTTTTCAATCTTTTATGTTATATCATTAAATGGATTATTTTAATATTGTTAAATTTGTTTTAATTAATAAACATAAATTCAACTTGAAAATAAAATTATTTTTTTTACTATTGAAAAATTTTTGAACCGTATCAAACTGTTAGATAACACTGCGAAACAAAAAAAATAAAAAAATTTGCGGCATTTATTTTGTTAATGGTTTTTGCAAACACTTGTATGAGACATACACAATATGCATTTACTTTTTTGGATTGACTCTGGTTCTCGCAAAAAACCGTTATTTAAGGCTTCACTTTATATTTTAGTATAACTCAAGAACGGTTTGTCCGATTTGCTTAAATAAGAAATACGAAAATCCACAGCTAAATTACTTCCAAGTTATACCTACACTATTTTTATACCCTATACCACTATGTTATTTGGGTATAATGACTTTGTGCTGCGGTTTGTAACAACCAAAAATATTTGACCTAGACCCATCTTTAATTATACCGATCGAATCAGAATCACTTTCTGAGTTGATTTAACAATGTCCGTCCGTCCGTCCGTCCGTCCGTCCGTCCGTCTGTGTGTCCATGTAAACCTTGTAATCAAACTGCAGGTCGCAAATATGAATATATTTTGATGAAGTTTGGTATATAAGCTTTTACCGGCCACGGGATGAACGCTGCTGAAATTGGTGAGAATCGGTCCATGTTCAGACCTAGCCCACATACAAATTACCCCTATGAAATCGACATAAATTGTTATAAGATCCAAATTGTCATATAGATCTTACTCAAATTGGGTTTATATGCGTTCATTACATCCATTAATGAGTAGTCCAAAAATGATACCTTTGGCCACATATAGAACTGCTTCCCGATTTTCACTTAAATCTATTAAAAAACAAAAATATTGCACTGATTCTTCTCAAATTTTGTTTGTACATATTTTTGCAAAATACAAGAGACTTTACCAAACATGATCAGGATCGGTCCATTTTTGGACCTAGTCCCTTTATAGATATAGCATCCGATATGAACTTTTTCATATCTGCAGCCAAAAAAATTAATAAAAATCCCACTCAAATTTGGTTTTTGCTTATTTTCAATGTCCAGTTAGTTGGGCCTAAGAGATAAGGTTTCTAAACGCATGGTATGGGTATCGTATAGTCGGTTTAGACCGACTATAATTTTCTTACTTGTTTAAAATTTTTTTTTTTTGCTGATCCGTTTATATTTTATATTTTTTATTTAACTAATTTTGTTATTTTTATTTTTTTATATTATTTTATTTACTAATATTTGTATTAACATTTTTGGTTATAATTCGTTATTTTTTTTTCTTTAAAATTATTTAATATTTTTATACCCTATACCACTATGTGGTTTGGGTATAATGACTTTGTGCTGCTGTTTGTAACAACCAAAAACATTTGACCTACACCCATCTTTAATTAAACCGATCGAATCAGAATCACTATCTGATTCGATTTAACGATGTCCGTCCGTCCGTCCGTCTGTGTGTCCATGTAAAGCTTGTAATCAAACTGCAGGTCGCAAATATAAATATATTTTGATGAAATTTGGCATTTGTTCTTTTATCGGCCATGGGATGAACGCTATAGAAATTGGTGAGAATCGGTCCATGTTCAGATTTAGCCCCCATACAAATGACCCCTATGAAATCGACTTAAATTGCCATAAGATCCAAATTATCACATAAATTTTAGTCAAATTGGGTTTGTATGTAGATATTACATCCGTTAATCAGTAGTCCAAAAATGATCCCTATTGGGTAACTCTTAGTCATAGGCCCCATATAGAGCTGCTTCCCGATCTTCACTTAAATCTATCAAAAAACACAAATATTGCACTGATTCTTCTCAAATTTTGTTTGTATATATTTTTGCAAAATACAAGAGCCCTTACCAAACATGGTCAGGATCGGTCCATTTTTGGGCCTAGTCCCCATATAGATATAGCATCCGATATGAACTTTTTCATATCTGCAACCGAAAAAATTAATAAAAATCCCACTCAAATTTGGTTTATACTTATTTTCTATAACCAGTTATTGGGCCTAAGAGAAAGGGTATCTAAACGCATGGTATAGGGTGTCATATAGTCGGTCTCGACCGACTATAATTTTCTTACTTGTTTTGGATTGACTCTGGTTCTCGCAAAAAACCGTTATTTAAGGCTTCACTTTATATTTTAGCATAACTCAAGAACGGTTTGTCCGATTTGCTTAAATAAGAAATACGAAAATCCACAGCTAAATTACTTCCAAGTTATACCTACACTATTTTTATACCCTATACCACTATGTGATTTGGGTATAATGACTTTATGCTGCTGTTTGTAACAACCAAAAATATTTGACCTAGACCCATCTTTAATTATACCGATCGAATCAGAATCACTTTCTGAGTTGATTTAACAATGTCCGTCCGTCCGTCCATCAGTCCGTCCGTCCGTCCGTCTGTGTGTCCATGTAAACCTTGTAATCAAACTGCAGGTCGCAAATATGAATATATTTTGATGAAATTTGGTATATAAGCTTTTATCGGCCACGGGATGAACGCTATTGAAATTGGTGAGAATCGGTTCATGTTCAGACCTAGCCCACATACAAATTACCCCTATGAAATCGACATAAATTGTTATAAGATCCAAATTGTCATATAGATCTTACTCAAATTGGGTTTATATGCGTTCATTACATCTATTAAAAAACAAAAATATTGCACTGATTCTTCTCAAATTTTGTTTGTATATATTTTTGCAAAATACAAGAGACTTTACGAAACATGATCAGGATCGGTCCATTTTTGGACCTAGTCCCCATACAGATATAGCATCCGATATGAACTTTTTCATATCTGCAGCCAAAAAAATTAATAAAAATCCCACTTAAATTTGGTTTTTGCTTATTTTCTATGTCCAGTTAGTTGGGCCTAAGAGATAGGGTTTCTAAACGCATGGTATAGGGTATCGTATAGTCGGTCAAGACCGACTATAATTTTCTTACTTGTTTAATTATGGCAATAGTTTCGGAAATCTTCATAAAGTTTTTCCGAATAAATAATTTTTTTGATGTAAAATTTAAATATTTTTGTTGTTTTAAAATTCATAAAAAATCAAAAACATTAAAATTGCTCTTTTTAATCTAAGGTTAAAAACATAGATATGTTGCAAGTATAAAAAGCCATATTTAATTAAAATCGATTAACAAGTTTTGATCTAATTTACAATTTAGTGAAGGTATTTCATTTTGATAAAAAAATTTCTAAATGAAATTTTGTACGGGATTTCCATCAAGAACAAACATTACCGCAGAAATAGTTAATAATATTGAACAAAATTTATTCTAGAAATTTTTGTCAAAATGAGATACCATCAAATTTTTATCACTTTAATTTCAAAGAAATCAAACTAATTAGTAAATGAATCATATGAAGGCCTTTGGTACGCTATATTTGGCATGTTCAAAAGAAATAAAGTGTTTTCGTTATTCTATTAGCCATCCAAATTTTAAAATTTCTCTATACTGTTATATACTATATATATTCTATATATATAAAAATGCAAATATGTACATATATTTGTTTGATTATATAGGTTAAACCATCGGACCGATCTTTCTGAAATATTTATAGACTTTCACCGTGTATCTGGAAGGAACTATAGGCCAACTCCCAAGCACAGTAAATTTTTAATATTGTATATATTGAGTAGTATGCAAATCTTTTTGAGGTCGCCTATTACTTATGTTAGTAGCCATGCCAAAAATGGGCTGAATCCGATAAGTTGGCGGGGTGCGTCCCATACAAAATAATTATTCAATATTATATATCTCGCGCACTATGATAGAGGCAACCAAAGAAAAAGATAGTAGCCCTACTCGCTAGAACAATTGTTGAAACATATTTCAAAAATAATAAATTTTTTTCATCTACAATTCGAAAATTTCATACAAAATATAGTCGGAATATTGATCTAAATTCGTCAACTGTGAAGTGACAAATTGATTAAATCAGCCAGACTAGTCCTCCAAAAACAACCCTTTCAAATTACAGTATCGAAAAAGCGCGTAAGTGCGGTGGTAAAAGTCTATGAACATCAATTAAGCGTCGCACAGTGGACCATTTCACGAGAAGGCGGTCAAAAATTCATAACTCTTTATTGGATTGGAATTTCGATATGCGGTTTTTTTTTTTGGTAGGAGGGACCTTAGCCTTTAATTTTTGCTACAAAACGTATATATCTACCGATCGAATAAAAAAAAGGTTGTGGAGGCTTGAAAATACATTTTCATTTTTAGTTGAATTTTAGTACAAAAGTGAAGTGTTGAAAGGATTTTTTTTATATAAAGTCTTATTTTTTCAGTTAATTTAGCAACTTATAATTTTTAAAAATTTTTAAAGTTAAATTTTGTCAGAAAATGCCAAACTTTGGCCTCCGTAAACTTTTGAGTCCTAATGTTCACAAAGACCAAAGGAAGGTTTTTTTTTTTGGAAGAGGCCCAGTTAAACTATAATTTATAAAGCAGCGAACGTAAAAGTTACCTGATATTAGTTCAAGATAGAATTGTAAATTATAAAATACATCTTCTTGTATATTAAAAAAATTTATGAAAATTAAAGTCAGTCCGTCTGGCCGTTCTATTCGGCCGATTTCCTTAATTTTTTTTTTTAATGAAAGGTATGTCATCATTCATTGAAATTTACTCAACTCCCACCTTACTCAAGTTATACTCAGACGCGATTCTTCCCTGTACATCTCTTGTGGGACATATCCACTCAAGCAATTCGAATTCTCATAGCTCCTCTTCTAATGAATGAATCTTGATCTCAAGACACTCAGTGGATCAAGCTCTTTCTCTTGAGCTATTAGCTGCTTACATTCGTTGAGTTTGAGGAAAGTTATGCGTGCACAATCAACCTTACATTAAATTTTTTTAAGTTTTTCTCAATATTTTCCTTCGCTCAAACCTCTATAACTAGAGTTATAATTAACGTAGGCTGTTGACACAAGTCTAAAATCACTCAACGGATTCAGCTGTTTCTTTTGAGCTATTACCTGTTTAAATTCGTTGCGTTTGAGGAAAGTTATGCGTGCACAGTCAATTTTACATTATGTAACACGAAAGTTAACGTATAGATTTCAATACAATAATTGCATAACACATACCCTGTGTTGAATTGTGAATTGCCAAAAATTTGAATACCTTTAGGTGGGCTTTATTTCTGTGTGGTCGACAAATATTTATAATGAAATAAACTTAATGAATTAAGTAGATTAAAAAACATTGAAAGAAATAAATTGAATGATAAAATAAAATTTCCTAGAATTTGCACTCGAATTTCGAGGGCTGGGCTCTGCTAGTAAATTTTTAAATCAAGAAAAATTTTTAACTATATAAAATAGAGTATAACTTATTGTTAGTTAACTGAAAAACTACTTTAAATCAAACAAATTTAGTAAATATTTCTTCTAAAAAGCCTAGATTTTCATTTTCTAGAAGTTGTTTAGCTTCTTCGTCTAATTCAAAAAAGGTAGTGTTCCATTTTTATCGAATGTTGGACATATATGGATCTGATGGCATATGGACTGATGAACTGTGGATGGCATATATCTCCAAGAGTATTTTTCGTTATAAAGTACAGCTGTTTTATTGGCGTACTCTCCAATTTTTTTTGCATTTATCTTTCTGCTGCATGTTAGAACTTGTAATTTGATTTTGAATCGTCTTATTAATTCATGATCTGTATCTGTGATAAATGCTGCAGTTCTAGATAGGAAAAAAATTGCATTGCAGTATTTCCAACATTTGAGTTTCCATCTCCTTGTTTTGGTTGGTTATTTATGAGGCCTAGCTGTAGATATTATTCTGAATTTGTTTTTTTTTTACTTCTTTTTTCTTCATTTTCTTTGTTTTGTCTCACTGTTTCGCCTAACGGACCAAATTCCAAATCATAACCCAATTTAAGAAGCACGAAGAGGGTACATTCCAAATTCGTAGGCTTCTTTAAAACTATCGTCTTGTGGTGGGGGTTGCCTCAGTTGACTTGATGTCTTTTGGCATATTATGCAGCTTGACGATGACTTTGTTTCTGTTAAAGCTTGTGCAACTTTTCCATCAATCATTGTGAGACACATTTTAAAATTTACTTCAATAACTTGGTCATCAAATTTAAATATTACTGGTTGAAGTTCTTTAATTTGATCTTTTTGTTAACTTCTTTAGTTATGACATCTTTGGTTGCCTTTTTTAGTGCAAATTTTATTGGTCTGCAATACTTTGTTGAAGAAGGAATTTAATTTTTCCATACATAAATTTCTGTTGCTCTACTAGTTGATGGGTCTAAGCCGCTATAAATTTTTGCTAAGCGCAATGGAACGAAAGATACCTTAATAAATTAGCAACTGATGAATTTTCGGCATTAAATTGCTTGTATTGTTCCTGACCAGAGGATCCATAACATCCCCATTTAGAAATTTTGCAGTATGTTCAAGGAGATCATGCAATTCTATTTTACACATTTTTCCCATTAATATAATTTACCAATTAAGCGCATTATGTCTCAACCCTTTTTGTAAGTATGTAACAAATCGTGTCAACTCTACGGTTTCCCTTTTCTGTCAGTATAAAAAACAAATAAACCCACGCAAAAAACAATACACCGGTACGATCAACTTTTGTATTCATAACACACAGACGGACGGGCGGGTATCGTTAAATCGAGTCAGAAAGAGATTTTGAGTCGATCCGTATAATAAAAGATATAGGTATGGGTCCAACTTTTTTGGTAGTTACAAACATCAGAGAAAACTCATTATACCCTACCACATAGTGGAAAACTTTTGTATTCATAAATTTTGCACAAAATATCTGACCTTGGATCAGAAAAATTGTTTTGGTGCACACGGGCGGAAACTGGCGGGTATACAATATGAGAGCAGGGGAGGATTCGGACTACAGAAGAGTGCAAGATTTTTTTGATGGCTTTTGATGGGCAGGAGTTATGCTCTATTAGGTAGGGGATTTTCGGGAAATTGAGACCTTTTTAAAATTTATTTTTTTTTTTAATTTCTAAACTACTCGGTGGTGACCTTATATTTCTAATATTAATAGCTAAGAAGTTACAAAATTATAAAAATTTATTTTATTTTAAAATATTTTAAAACAAGAAAGTAACAGTCATTTAAAAATAAAATTTACAAAGAAATTTTTAATTTTAGCAAAACACTCAGAAAGTCCATTTTCGAAGACCCTGTTCGCTGTGATATAGTTGAAATAGAGTCGCAATTTTTCGGCTCCCGAGGTTCACTAGTATATAACTCGAAGCTACTGCAGCCCAATGACCATGCAATGCGAATAGAATTCGTTGAATGCATTATTGAACATCAACAAGTTTTTTGAATATCAACCTTTACTAAGAAGGAAGATCTCATGGAGGGAAACTTAAATACATTAAAATATATGCCAACCTTATTTTTTTAAGCTATAAATCCCATATTTCGAAGACAAGAAGCTATAAAACAAGGCCGCTTTTGGTTTGGCAGATTTTTATCACATTTTTTTTTTTTTTTTTTTTTAAGCCTAGTTCCGCGAAGCCGAGGGATTGTCTGCAGATTCTAATTTTGGCAATTTTTTTTTTTTTTTTTTTTGCAGCGACACACCAAAGCCTCTGGTGGGAATCGAACCCACGCCCCTCGCATGATAGGTGAGCACGCTACCAACTCACCTACCGGGGAAAGGTATGTGCATGTTATTACCAATAGTAAGAGGGCGGATTAATAAATCTGGAAATATTGGGAAAATTCACGATAAAGTGTCGACCGATCGCTAATTGAAAATGCGATAGATTCCCGATGCCGTAAGCAATCATTTGGCTCTGTGATTTCAATATAAAATAATTTTAAAAAGCAGAGTTCCGCGTTTGCAAAAAAATTACCATAAACGTACTGGTATGACATTTTTAAAGAGTGTTTGGCGTTGCTCAGATCTTAGATGAATTTTGGGATACCCTTAAGTAACCTCACTTAGTGACATTTTTCTATAGTATTATCTAAAATTTTCAAAAGAACAAAAATATTTGAACAAGAAGCAATACAAAACTTCTATTTATAACACCGTGTGACAGCCATTTTCACCCAAGGACGAAACTATATACAAGTCAAACGAGAGACCAAATGAAACATACTTAGTTATTTACTTGTTTCCTTGTTAAAGGATTTTACAGTTTCAAGGAATATAGATGTTTCAAACTATTTTTATAAGTACTTATGCCTGCTGTCCCTTGACAATATGTCTATCGAATGAAATATATTTTAATATTTTATATGGACAAACAGATGCTAATAAAACTAGATAAGTGCAATTTAAATATGTTTTACCACATGTTGTAACCTTTAATATATAAGTTTACAACTTTTTTATGGAAAATATTCAAGGATGACAGTTGGGAAGAAAATTTTTCGCATATTTTTGTTCCTATAAAATAAACCTAAAATTTCTATGAAATTGTGGAAACTACTTTCATTCATTCTAAACACATTATTGTCATCATACAAAAGGACTGAATATATAAAAAACCTTTAACATCTATATCCTTTGAAACTGTAAAGAAAGGAACAAAAGAAGGAAACAAATGAAGTGTAGAGAGTGCATGAACTATGTAACGTAGAACTGTGAAGTTCATATATTTTGCACAAGCTCATGTACAAATATGTATCCACATAAATTTAGTGTATGTATGAATAGAAAGAGAATCGTTTCAAATATCATTTTCTGGGTCAATACAATGTTGATTTTATTTATATTTAGAACAATGGCTTTTAATGTGTGGTGGAATGAATGCAACAGAACAAAGGGCATTGGACTTTGATCAATAGACATGTACTTTCCTTGTTCTATGCAGTTATATAAAATTTGTATCGAGTAGGATTTAACATACTGAGTAGATCTTGACACTCAATCTAGGATGTAATATGAAACTGTAACAGGATTATAGTCATAAGAAGAATTTACAAATAAAAAATAAAGCTATTCTATTGTATTTTCGTTCTTATACATCAAACACAAATAAAGTTATTGTACCATCGCAGAAGGAAACAAAAGAAGAAGCAAAAAAAATTGAACAAAAGATGGAAACAAAAGACGGAAATAAAAGCTAGAAATAAAAAAACCCTGGACGCAGTTGATAGCCTTTTGTTTCACGTGTATTGATTTTGTTCATTATCAAGGGGTCAAATTGTCATTAAAATTGGATGTATCTAGTATTAGGAAAAAATTAGAAAATAATATCAAAATACCAAGACTTCGGGATCCCGAAAGAAAAATACAGGAAATTCGTGATTTTCTCTTTGACATTCCTAGTGCAAAGAAACTTTGGTCTTTGTAACACTGTGTCACAACTGTGTCACAACTCAAAATTCATTGAATACACAAGGGCACAAGGTTTTTGTTTATTAAGAACTGAATGATGTTTTTAAGATTATTTCCAAATCCAATCCAAATCCGCACTTGGTTTTTTTTCTGTCAGCTCGACTTTTCGCGATATACCCTTATGTCAAACATATATTGGAATAACTTGAAAACGGTTCATCATATTCAGTTAAAAAAAATCCAAAACTCATCAACAATATTATCTTAAAGGCGTGTTTACACTGGTTTTTAATTTGCCCAGTAGTTTCAGAGATATCGTTGAAGTTTTGAAAAAATACAATTTCAAAGAAAACAAATTTTTTTTTTGTTTTTAAAAATTCATAAAAAATAAAAATGCTACAGAGATCACAGATTTGGTTTAAAAGCATTTAGTTAAACATATTTCGAATGAAATGAGGTTTATTTCATTGCAGTCGGTGCACAACTTTTGATTCTGTATACAATTTACTGAAAAAACTGAATTGATTTCCATACAAAAATAACATTTTTTAATATGTGTGTTTGCTGCAGTTATATTTATGTAATTCTGGTTGATCCTGCCAGTAGTTATATGCCTGTCTCAAAGATTAAGCCATGCATGTCTAAGTACACATGAATTAAAAGTGAAACCGCAAAAGGCTAATTATATCAATTATGGTTCCTTAGATCGTTAACAGTTACTTGGATAACTGTGGTAATTCTAGAGCTAATACATGCAACATAAACACGGACCTTTGGGACGTGTGCTTTTATTAGGCTAGAACCAAGCGATCGCAAGATCGTTACTTAGTACTGGACAACAAGTAAATATGGAAGGCACATGTCGACCACATCACTGAGAAAGCCAAGCGAGCTACAATGATTTGCAGAAGGGTAGCGGGTAAAACCTGGGGATGTAAACCCAGCATTTACACTGGATGTACTCGATGATGGTCCGCCCAATAGTAACTTATGGAGCTATGGCGTGGGCCAAAAGAACAGATCTGAAGTCGACCCAAATGCAGCTAAGTAAGATTCCAAGATTAGCGTGCATTGGGATAACGGGTGCAATGAGGACGTGCCCAGCGGCATCACTTGAAGCACTATTGGAACTAAGCCCACTACATATAGTGGTGCAGAGGAAAGCTTTGGCAACGGCAATCAGAATAAAGGGAGATAAACCTATAACCAGGCTTTATGAAGGGCAATGGAACCGAATAAGCCAAGTTAATGGTTACTCCCTCCAAGATTGCCCCATGGACAAGGCTGAGAAGATATATGATTTCAGGAAATACTTTATTATGGAACTTAGCAATAAGAGAGAATGGAGCGGTTTAAGTACAGCATATTCTTTAAGAGAAGATACAATCAAATGGTACACAGATGGGTCAAAAACCTAAAGTGGAACAGGGGCGGGAGTCTTCGGGCCTAGAACCAAATACTTCGAGCCAATGGGAATACACACGAGCATTTTCCAAGCAGAGATTTATGCCATCGATAGATGTGCACAAATCAACTTGAATAGGAAGTACAAAAGAAGGAAACATGAAAATTATGTTAGACGGGAATTTTTCTCGAGCCACTTGGGCTTAAGGCAATCCAAAATGTTGTTGGGTGGCTACAACAAGAAAAGATTTGGGTCGTGCATTGGATTGTCACAGAACGTTCTGAGAGTACTAACCGGGATTTTAACTGGTCACTGCAGGCTCAGGGAACATATCAGTAGGTTGGGAATTGTAGCAAACCCTATGTGCAGATTCTGCGATGAGGAAGCCGAGTCACCAGAGCACATACTTGGGAACTGTGGAGCACTAATGCACAAAAGGAAACAGCATCTGGGTTCCTTCCAGATACTTGGTAGCGACATAAAATTACTAGAACCAACCAACATCCTCGAATTACTGAGGGCTTCAGGGTTGGATAAGAGTTTATAGGGACGACCTATTAGCAGAGGGCAGTACAATAGATCACTTTGGTCGGAGTACTTCGAAAACCTCTTTATACAATACAATCTATATTTATGTAATAAGTGTTTTATAGTAATTGTCTTTAGGCCCCTAATTTCAGATATTAATTCCGATTTTTTCTATCAACTATACTTTTCAATTTATCAATAAAAAAAGGATTTCAAAGAAAAAGAAAAATTTTTAATACACAAATAAGAACAAGGAACAAGGTTTTTTGTTGATTAGCAACTGCATGTTGTTTTTAAGGTTATTTGGAATGCTGAATATAAATCTTCACTTGGTTTTTTTCAGCTCGCTTTTCTGATATACCATTATGTCCAAAATTAAGGCACTTCAACTACATACATTGGAATAACTTGAAAGCGGTTCACCATATTCAGTTAAAAAAAATCCAAAAATCGTCAACAATATTATCTTTTAGACGTGCTTACATTGGTTTTAAATTTTAAGTTGAAGTTTTGAAAAAAAAGCATTTTTTTAAAAAAGTCAAAAATACATGTTCATGTAACATAAAACTGCGAGCTGACATAACATAAAAATAAAACGTAAAAATGAGAACGACCTCAAATTAGTAGAAAATTGCAATAAAGTTCCAGTCAATGCCAAACAAGTTAAATTATGTTCCCTTGTGATATTGCTATGCTTTTCTTAAGAAATATTCAAAAACTTATGCCTCATTTATAGTTGCCGAAATATGGCGGCGTGAAAAGTAAATAATTCAAAAAAAAAAATCAGAGGAGTGGGTAAACTACGATTATCTATAAAATTAGTTTTCTTCCATGTTCTTTTGAGATGTCGAAGGTTATAAAACGCATTTAATATAACAAATGGATTAACTTTTTTTCCCAAAGATCAAAGGTTATAATCTTTAATTTGTGAAAGTATAATATTGATAACATAGTATTGCACTGATAGGCATTTCAAAAAGTACCATAGATTGCATAAGAATCAAAATTTTGGAGATGGTAAAGTTGTAAGCAAGATGGGTGCCGCGTTTGCGCACAAAAGAATATAAAAACGTCGTGAAGATGTTTGAATAGAGTGATTAGGGATGTTTGCGCCGATTTATAACAACTGATGAGACATGAGTCCGCCACTTCGCACCTGACACGAAGGAACAGACAAATCAGTGGACTGAAATGGAAAATCGTGTCCAAAGAAGGCGAAGACAATTCCATCTACGCGTGGGATAATTTTTATGGATTGTTTTCAAAAAGGAAAAACAACCATCGGCGAGGGTTATGCTAACTTATTGGATTTTCAGATCGATGAAATTTAGGAAAAAGGCTACATTTGGCGAAAAAGGAAGTGTTGCTGCATCAAGACAATGCACCGGTTCTCACATCCACTATTGCGATGACCACGCACCTTATTTGGTAGATTTATCGACTTCGGATTATTTTTTATTTCCTAACTTGAAATGTGGCCCGGTGGTAAAAGATTTGAAAACAATAAAGAGGTGGAGTCTGCGATTGATGGCTATTTTATAGAGTTATACATCTCTTATTATAATCAGGGTATCGAAGCTATTGAATACCGCTGGGGAAAAGTGTCTCGAGCTGAAAGGAGATTTTTATGAGAAATAGAGAAAATTTTCTTAAATTTGTTGTGATTTCGTTCTCAGGTCGGCTTGTACTGGGACCGCCCTCATATATATTTATGTCTGTCATATATATATTCGTATCTGTACATGTATGCAAACCACTATCACGCCCTAAATAGCATAGCTAGGTTGTTCGTTTTTTATGAAAAAGTTTCGGTAGCATCCGATACAGTTTACTCTTGAAAATCATCAAAGTCGGTTAATTAGGTTCCGAGATATTAATGAAAAAGTCCAAAAAGTCTTGAAAGTATATGATTATTCTAAAGATGAAAAAGTTACGGTGCAGGGCCTAAATAACCCAGTATCGTCGGCTAAGTGTGGTGAGCAAGCGGGCCCACAGTCGTCGAGATCAGTTGACTGCAAGTCCACTATGGAGGTGGGTAACTTGGCCTCTATAGATGGATATGTTACAAGAAAAACCCAAAATAAGGAGACTGAGGAGTCGGATCCGAGAGGGAGCCTTGTGCGACCTCAACCTCACATGACATGTTCGGAATCCGACAAATTGAATTCCTCAAACGAAGGTAACGACACAGACATTGCCACACAGCCTAAAGAGGCAAATTCCGATGTGATCAACACGGTAGAGGAAGTAAGCGTCAGCATATCTAAACTCTCTACCAATAAGAAAAAGTTATCAGGGGCCCAACGATGAAAAATCGCCAAATGAACCGGAAAGCACAAAAAGCCAAAGAGACGCAAGATGTTCTAAAGGATAATGGACCTTCTACACCCACATCCTCGGATGAGGGCAAGCGGATACTTTCTCCTGAGGAACAGAACTTTGCAGAGGCAAAAAATAAGAAGAGGAATTCCAACCAGTACACAGTTGATCAATAACCCCATTCTGAAGAATAGAGGTACCATCGCGGAAACTCAATCCAAAGGAGAGGTTATTGGGCCAACGTTAACTGGGAAAGATTTTGCGAAAGGTAATCCTTCATTGCAAGTTCAAAACTCTTCCAAAGGTGTTAGACAAGCAACGAAGAGGAAACAGATTGCACCATCAGGCAAGGAACAATCGACTTCATATGCTAGTATGGCGAAAAACCAGCTATGGACGAACTTTGTTATGCCATTGTGGATTTAAGTAGTCCCACCGGCAATCTCCCAACTGACCAGAGAACAGCACTCGAAGAGACATTTAATAAAAGGATCATGGAGTATGTTCCAGACGCTGAAAAGGATGCCCAAGAGATCCAAATAAATAGCTGCAAATTCTCCATGGACGTACTTATGCTACAACTTGCGTCCAACGCATGTGTACAAACCCTGGAGAAAATGGTGGAATGTATACCAGCTCCTTGGAATGGTGCCAAACTGTCCCTTGTCAAAAAGGCAGACATTCCATCCCTAACCAAAGCGTCCTTTTTCAGCAAAGGTTGGGGCAGCAAGCTTGCTACCGAAGAGGGAATTAAGGTCTTGGCCAAACAAAATAAAAGTCTAGCTACTGACAAATGGGAGATATTCCACAGAGAGGAGGGCCAAGACGGCACTCTTTTCGTTGTGGGTATTGATCAGGAGTCAATGGCTAGCCTCAAAACAACAAAAGGTAAAGTTTTCTTCGTATCAGCTGCAGTTTACTTTAAAGTAGGCAAAACTACCACTGGCTGGGAGAAGGCAACCGATAAGACTAAGGCGGATACTAGTGAGGGGACCTCCGTCTTCCGGACCACAACTCTGTCTTTCAGGCTGAATTGGTAGCGATAAAGGAATGTATTAGGTCTATGAACGCACGGGATTCCCCAAGTCCCGGAGACGTGAAAATATTTACGAACAGTCTAACGGCGATATCCGCTGACAAAACTAGATCAAGGACTATCCTCGAGTGTAAGGAGCAGATTTCAAACTTCTCCAGAAGAGGCAGATTTGAAATCGTTTGGATTCCAGGACACCGTGGTGTAATGGGAAATGAGATTACTGATGAACTGGCCAGGAAGGGCTCTTTCCTGGAAAGAGTAAATTTGGGAAACCCAATGCTTTTCAAGTCTCTCAAATTGGAACTGGCAGACTGGGCGACCAGTTCGCATGTATCAATTTTGGAAGAGTCTGATGTGTAAGGTTACAAAGATATTATGGGGTTCTTCCACCACTACAAGAACTAGGGAGATCCTGAATCTGAGTAGGGTAGAACTTAGTATGGTAATTGGCATCCTCACTGGACACTCTGAGCTGAGGGCTCACCTATACCGTATAGGACTGGCGGAATCAGCCACTTGTAGAGCTTGCGGAGAGGATGACGAAACCTTAGAACACTACCTCTGTTACTGTCCTGCATTTGCGAGAACAAGGGTCAGATATCTATCCAACGACATCTTACCAGGCCTGACGGGTCTTAGGGGGATAAGCTGGAAAATACTCAAGAAATTTGCTGATGAAACCGAATTTCTAAGTTAGTAGAGGGGTAGATAATCGGATGAACGTAGATATGTAGAGCGCACAACAAGCCGACCTACTGGCTTATGTGTATATTCGGACACAACGGATATGAGCTATGTGTATACATAGCTCCTCTTATCAACCTAACCTAACCTAACCTATATGATTTTTCTATGTTGTCCTTGTTGTTATTTTATATTTTGTAATTTGTGAGTCATGCCAGTAATTGTTTTTATTTTTGTGGTCCTTGTGCTTGTAGCATTTGCTTCATGAGGGTATAAAAATGGCTATACTGCACGTGTCGTATTTGTTTAGACCGGTATTGTCACACTTTATTACAGTTATCGTCAATTTCAGAGAAAAAGTATAATAATATAAGCAGCTGTTCTTAAGAACTCTAAATTTTAACTCATGAAGCACTTATAAAGAATGCTTCTTTTTAAATAACATAAAAAATTAAGTTTTAGTCAAAAATCACATTTTATTCGAAAGATCAATGAATGGCATTAACATTTAGAAATTAACATTTCTAAATGTGGACGTATGGTTCTAACGCCGTGGACATATGGTCACCTTTGCTGTTCTTGACGAGGTGCATTCTAGGCATCCAATCGTTGGCCACGTTTTCTAGCGTTGCTGGCCGTATGTCACGAATAACACCAAAAATGCTGACTTCCAAGGCGTTAATTGTTGCCAGTTTATAATATAAGCCTTTACGTAGGCCCACAGGAAATAATCGAGATGTGTTAAAGCGCCCGACCTTGGAGTCTAATTGATAGGTCCAATTTTCGGAATCAACCTGTTGCTGAATTTTGATTTAAATAAGTCTATGGTTGCGGTCGCCGTCACCCGCATCAATGTCATCCACATTTTCAAACAAAAATCATTGATCACGCTGCGGTAACGATCTCCATTTGCTGTAACACGAGTTCCGGCTACATGTTTGAAGAAATAAGGTCCTATCATGCCACCAGAATGTAAACCTCACCAAACTGTGAATTTTTATAGAGGAAATGTAGTCTGTAGGGTCTTTTTTTGATTGGTCTCACTCCATATTTGTTTGTTTCTCAAAATGAGCCTCATCGCTCAACAAAATTTTGCGATAAAACATAGGGTCAGTTTCTCTAGAGCGTAATAGGGGAAAAAAATGACGCATATGATGATCACGTGGCTTTAATTCCTAAACGAGTTGGATCTTATACTGGTGTAGGATGGACAGAGTCCCAATTCCTGCGACCTATGACGAATTTATAAATTTGGATCTTCTTTCACACTTTCGTTTAAAACGGAGATATTCTCTTCGACGAGTTGGTGTTACGGCATATTTGGTATGCATGGCTTGCTCATATGTACGGTTGTGTGCGCCATAAGTATCACGAAGTCGTCTATAAGTTTGGCTCATCGACGACTGATTTTCAAAGTAAATTTGGATAATTTCTATTCGCAATGATTTTCCAGAGTGTACCGATCATAAGTGTGAAAAAGCGAACGTTGTATCATAGTTCGATTCGTAAGTCTTATCAGGGTCCAAGAAATTCGCTTAGAAAAATTCCATGTTACAAATTTTTCATTTTTTGATTACTTTATTTAAATACGTTTTCAATTTTAAAAGTTTATGTGTACAATTTATCATGTTTTGACGAATTCAAGATATTACTTTTAAAGGAAAACTCTCAGATTTGGAAGTCAAGAATTTTAAATATTTTGTCTATTAAATTCGTTCAAAGGTTATTCTTTAGGATTTGTCAGGTCTGGCAACCCTTGCATTTACGCAGTAAACACATATTTTATCTAACTCTCATTTTATTGTTAGCAGCACCTCCAACTATGGGTTTTCTACTTTAGCAATAGAAAAATAATGAAATTTTTCAGATAGTTAATCTATACTAATATTATGAAGAGGTAATGCGTGTTTGTTTGTTTGTAGGAGGTATTCCCCGTAACTACTCATTTGATTTTTAAAATATTGGTTCCAATAATTAGAATGGTCCTTAAGAATGGACATAGGCTATAAATTTGTTTGATATCTTTAGTAGGCGTGGCACTTCCCATATAAAGTGAACTTTCAATATAATACATATTGAGTAGATTGACAGGGAGAGCATTGCGAAATTGTGCGATGTCACCTGTTATTTATGTTAGTGGGCGTGGCAACTCCCATACAAAGTAATAATTCAATATTATATGTCTCGAGCACTACGACAGAGACAGCTTTGCAAATTTATCAGAGATCATTTATTATTAAAATGGGCGGTATCGGACCATTGTTGTGCCACCTCCCATACAAAGTAAATAATAAATATCATATATCTGGGGTACTGTAAAGTCAGAGCCTTGTTACTTTGCGTGAGCCCATAATTTATTTATTCATTAGTCGAACAAAAAATCGGCTTGATCGGAGCAGTGGGCATGGTACCGCCCACATAAAAGTAAATATATAATATCAGATGACTGGTGTGCTATAAAAGGGAAAACCTTGACAGTTTGCATGAGGCTATCAGATATTAATATGAGTATTCGGACAAAAAATTTGGCGGGATTATATGAATGGGCGCGGCACTCCCCATACAAACTAATTATTAAATATCATATATCTGGAGTACCATAAAAGTGAGAGCCGTATGGCTTTGCGTGAGCCGATAAGTCATTCATGTGATTAGTCGAACAAAAAAAGGGCTTGATCGGAGCAGTGGGCATGGCACCTCCCATACAAAGTAAATATATAATATCGTATAACTGGTGTACTGTAATAGATGTGAACCGATTACATTTTAAGGCAGCTCACTTCATTCCAAATATATTTAACTAAATGCTTTTAGACCAAACCTGTGATCTATGTCGCATTTTTCTTTTTTATGAATTTTTAAAAAACAAAAAAAATTTTCATTTTTTTTTTTGAAAATTGTTTTTTTTTTTCAAAACTTCCACGATATCTCTGAAACTGCTGGGCAAATTTAAAACCAATGTAAGTGCGGTTTAAAGATTGTACCGTTGAGGGTTGTGGATATCCCCAATATATGTAGTGGAAGTGCCTTAATTTTGGACATAACGGTATATCGCGTAAAGTCGAGCTGATAGAAAAAACCAAGTGCAGATTTAAAATCAGCAACCTCAAATTAGTAAAAAAAATTGCAATAAAGTTCAAGTCAACACCAATAAAGTTCAATTTTGTTCTCTTGGGTTATCAATGTCGGTAGTCGTAGAAAATATGGGCGGAAGTCAATAATTTTCATCTGCATGAAGTTTCCTAATTTTTTTTATCAAAAAGTATTCCTTCATTTCTTCCAATTCGTGCATAAATTTATTATCTGGTATAAATGTAGTGCGAATAACATTCACCGATTTCAAAACATCCAATACAGAGTAAGTTTATTTGGGATGATTTATATATAAATCATTGCTTATATAGAAAAAAAAATAAGTTAGAAATTGTAATAAATTCTGGTAAAAAAAAGCAAATGACTTTAAAGTCAAATGGTATTAGAATTTAAAGATTAAATATCGTGGTTATAATTTTGAATTTAGAATGCAGGTGGGGGGGCCAAGTTAAAAATCTAAATTGTTTTGGTTATTTTACTTTTCGGCGGCCTTTTTTCAGTATCTTTTATACCTAGAGACCTTGTTTATTTTTTTTTTTTTTTTCTAATACTAGTTTATAGAAGCTAGATTTTTGTATAATTAGTAGAAAAAAAAACTGTATAAAATATAATCCAATGCAATGAGGAAACATCAGGCTGTTATAAAAAATATGTGGGAATTATTTTTTTTTTTTTTTTTTTTTTATGGCAGGGCTTATGGTGCAAACCACAAATAAAAGGTTCTAATTGAAATTAAGCTAAAATTAAATCGAAATTAAAACTCAGTTTTTGCTAAAAAAAAAAAAAAAATTATAACACTTAACTAGCTCTTTTGGAATTCTTGATTAGTTTTTCTATAATGACATGGGACGACATGACAAACAAAGAACCATTTTATTTTTTTTTTACTCTTGAACAGCTTTTGTTGCTGAAATGACTTTTTTTTAATTTTATTCATCTTAATTAAAAAAGGATCAATAAATATCAGATTCCTTTTTTGATTAGAGTATACTCGTGTAAAATATTTCAATATCCACTTTAAAACAACTAAATTAACGGAAATGACAATATTTTAGTAACTAACGCAGATGTCATATAAAATGAGCACAATACAAACAACAAGAAAGAAAACTTAATTAATTTCTACCGGCACAAAATTGGCAACCGTTGAATATCCAATGGGCCATAACAGAGACTAAATCAACTTTTTTGGCAATGAAAGCTTTATTGAAATTATCGTAAAAAAACCATAGGAAACCTTAAAATAGCAATCAATTTTAATTTAGAAGTTAGTAAAGAAGTGAAAAGTTAATTAGAGTTTTATTAACTTAAACAAGTTCAAAAGCACTTAGAGTATTTTATAAATATTTTCCTGGAGACACTAGTGACACAACATTTAAGTAGATTTTGCCCCCTTTGTGTATATAATAAATATTTACACATTTATTTACCCATTATTTACTCCCACCCCCCTAAAATAAAGTTAAATAGTATAAGAAATAATATTAGTTTTTCCAAACACGTATCACCATTTAAACAACATGATTTCCCTCTTATATGTGCACGAATACATTTGTAAACAAATCATAAATAAACGTGGGCTAATTGAAAGGGATGCGCAATATTTAAAAGAAGACAAGAACACTGAGAGCAAAAATTTGGTTTTCTTAACTTTCTGTAAATTAACTGTCTTAAAGTTCTAATACTTCTAACATGGGCTTAAAATAAAAGACTTTGCTTTTATCTTAAGTTTGAGGAAATTTATAGCAAAAAAAAAAGTCTTTTGGGAATTATATAAATATATAGTCCTCTAGAAGTTTAATGACAACTGAATTAAGCGAAAAGTTAAGTTTTCCAGGGATTTAGAATGACAAAGTAAGGCTTGGAATTAAGTAAAACAAAAAATCTTATTGTGATTAAATTACATCTAAAGTTTTTGAGGGACTTGATATGTTAAGTCGTTAAGCCACTTAAATTTATGGTTTTTACTAATAAGTTAAGGGACTTAAGCGAAAAGTTAGTTTCAGGGATTTTATTTTCCAAAAAAATAAAATTTATTGCGGTAAGGTAAACACAAAGTGTTTTTTCGATTTAATGAAAGCTTCAGCCTTTGATTGACTTTGATTGAGATAGAGATTCTGAATATCTTTATCCAGTTTTTGCAGACATATCTGTGGTTTTCTGGAATAACCGCGTATGTCCATTTTTGTCAGTTTTGAGTTAACGATGCCAGATATATTAATTTTTAACGCTCTTTACATGTGTTAAAATTTTTTTTTTTAAATACTGTCCATTTCTGAGTTTTTTCTTTAAATACACACGTAACTTAAATGTTTATTAAATTAATTTGCAGCATTATCGATGTATGTCAACCTACGTTTGATCGCTGACAAACTATTTTCTCAGAAAACGACACAAAGTGACATACGTTGCTACTAATGAAAAAAATTCAAAATAATTGTGGATCATTTTTCAGGTTATTACCACTTATAAAAACTTGTGTGTTTATTTCTGTTATTTTTTGTCACTATTATTTTTGATACGTTGTTATATTCTCATCCTAAGTCCCGTTGACTTTTTGTTGACGAACAAAAAAATGCATTTTTGAAGCAACAACAACTTACGTCTACATGGGTGGATGCATTGGTACTCTTCTTTTTCAAAGAAAACGACGTTTGTCGACATAAGTTGTTTTATCTGCACACACTTTAAGTGCTATTTACATATTGTTTTTTTCGTCCTTCTCTAGGATCTATTCCTCTGAAGATTTTTGACCCAAAATTTTATATAAAGTATTTATTGCACATATCTCTACAGGACTGTTAAAGAAAAGCTCTAAAAACTTTATAGCGAACCAATAATTTCAAATATAACGTTTTTTGGCTCCCCTAAACATTTTGATTTTATGACATACACGGTTATTCTAGAAAACCACAGATATAAGATATGGTGGGACTACTCAAATAGAAAAAATTCATATAGAAATAATATAATTATCACAATGTTCAATAAATCGCTGATGAAGGCTTTATGAATTTTGAAATATATGCTTTCTTCTTCTCTACCACGCACTATTGAAACAAAATTAAAATTTGCATATTAATTACAGTATTAATTGCAACTAGCAGATTCCAGCCCTTGAATATCGAGTGCAGATTCTAGAAAATTTTATTTTTTCAAAACACAAAATCATTTTTATTACAAACACATTAACAAATTTAATAAACACACACGTAGCATTGTATAATTTTATGTTCGTGTTAGTAGCAATTTTAAATGCAATTTACTCAAATTAAAGAACAAAATTTAAAAATCTGTAAGTCTGCAAATCGGACAAAAAGAAATACCTTTCATACAATATACGTTTGGTCAAAATCGGGATAAAATGGTAGAACAAAATATCGGTCACAAGAAATCGCCTAGCCTATTAATATTATAGATATGTCTGAAAAATTACTACAAATCTAACAAACTAGTATTTTTTTCTGTGATATGGTGTGAGACTACTCTATGTAGGATAGATTTCGAATACCGAAAACTTTTTTGGTGGCTAATTGCGTAAAAATTCAACAAATAAAAAAATACGTGGTTGAGATCACTTACAAATTTATTAGCATGGGTACCCAAATAATCACTATGCTCTTAGAGGGTTCCAAGAGCTCATATTATGTAAGACCATTTTTAGTCAAAGTCTCCATATAAAGCTGATTCCCAATCTTCACTTAAATCTTACAACAAACAAAAAAATATTGCATAGATTTTCTTCATATTTGGTTTATATACGTTTTTGATAAAAATAAGTGACTTTACTAAATACGGTCATGATTTTTTTTAACTTATAAAAACCACATCAGATATAAAAAGCACATCGGTGTGAGGTATATGTAAGTGTATTGGTGCAAAGATTTTGATTTAAACTTATTTATCTGATTCAACAACCAACAGAAAGCGCCACGAATGTATAGCAAACTACTGCAACCATCAAGTATAACAACCATAGCAGTTGCTTGCTATATACAGATGGCGCTTACTGTTTTATTTTAATTGATGTGTAAATAGATGTTTAAATATCTCACCTGAGATCGGACTCACATAGTTTTTTTAATTATCGTACGAAATTTAATTTAATCACATGTGTTATAATATCACACAATATATAATGTTTCAAATAGTTATGCCGAAAACAGTTTTAAGCATATTTTCTTTAAATTTTCGTGCGTTACTTAAAAGGTGAGAGCTTTGGGGTGTAGTATTCCAGAGAGATACTGCGAAGATGTGGGAATTCTACTCCGATATTAAACTTTTATATCTAATTGATCTAATTCTTTTTTCCCTGCTTATATTTGAAATATAAAGTTTGCGTACAGATGATCTGGTATGTGGGTATATTCTATTTTATGTAAAAAAACTAAAACTCTTATGATTAAAAAATTATCTAAAGGAACACCATATAGCTGAGATGAAAACAAAGATACACTAGTACGCCTATTAAGCCCATGCACGTATCGGATTATGTTGTTAATTGCTATGTTAAATTTTCCTTGTATCACATTTAGCAAACAGCTCACAGCAATACAGTAAAACGGGCATTAGATAAGTTTCGGCAAGTACGATTCTTATTTTCATAGGTGTACAGTGCTGGGTTTGCCAAAGTGTTCTAGTCATAGAGAAAGTACGACCACAAGCATAGTGGTTCGTGGTTCGACCACGCACAGTGGCGCCCGTATAGCAAACGAGGTTGCAAAAATCAAAATTTTCGTGAGCGCCGACGAAGTTTTGAATAAACCCATGTTATAGGAAACTTCTCAACGATTTCAAATATGCTACTCCTAATAATATCACGGTTTTCAAAAAAACACACAATTTTTAGTCAATTCGTTGCGATTTCAGGTGTAATATCACGAAAAATAGGTAACGAATCGCCTTATTTTTTGATTGATTGATGTATTTATTAAATGTATAATGATAAAAAAAAAAAAAATTAACTGTTTGCTTTGTGTTGCTCCTGGTAAATCACTACTTAAAAACTATCCGTTTTTTCACTATTTTTCAACTTGGACGGAAAATAAAAAAAATCCATATTTTTCTATATTTGCCATATTTGCAAAACATGTTCTTTGATTATTTCTTTACATAATTCAAAAGGTTTTATCTGCCCGTACGTGCCCGTTTGGCTTCTAGAGGTAAAAAAGTTTAAAAAGACATGGTTGCAGAAATTGTATGGCGTGCATCCCTTACATGTTATGACTGACAGTAGTTTGATCTAATAGTTTGAAAATTGCATTTTAAGCCGGTTGTCTACCTGTGAGCCTCTGCCAAAGTCTACTCCCAATATTCTGTTACAGACACAGGATGCACAAAAAACTACTCATTGAAATTCGCAGGTACGCACCTCACTTAAAAATTACTTTCGAGTACAAATGGTCAAGAACAATATTGACTTATGGTCCCTCCAGACCATCTTATTTAGACACGAGCATAATATCAAAATTGCATAATTCAGCTTAAATCCATATGCATGCAGGGAACAGGTAAATTTTTAGGCATGGTAGCATAAGCCTATATATTGCAAAATAAGCATAATGCCTGGATTAGTCTACGATTGAAAGTTGGCGCAACAAGTACTGAAAACATGGCGTAGAACAATTTAAAATTATTTGAACTGTTTATAAGGTCAACCACACCAAAGTTTTTCACGGAAGCTGCTTTAGAAGAACTTGATAGCTTATACGGAAATATTGAGAGAAGCGAAATTATAAAAAATAATTTTTATCTGATATATGCAAATATTAAGGCAAAATGGGTGAAATCAAATCGAACCATTCAGAACTTCAACTCCAAATACGAGGACTGGCTTAATGAAGACACCATCCTGGATATATTGGCAGTAGATAAACCCACCACATCAACCAGAGGAGCAAAAGGAAGGCCAAAAAAAGTATTGAGGAGTGTTCAATTTTCACAAGAAAGAGGAAACTTGCCGATGCCACCAATGACTTGACCACGAAGCATTTATCGGACACGCTGTCTATTAAATATACAGAGGATAGTGAAAGAGTTAGGTCGCAGATTACAAAATCTGTTGCTGATGCAAGCCCACTGTGACTAAAAAGGATTAAGGAAAGCATTCCCACGCCCACAAACGCACACATTAAAAAGTATGGTTCCGAAGAAGCCTTGGCCTTGCTTATGGACTTACAACTTTCCAAAGAAAAATAGAGATATTACGGCCATCCTTGATGTGACACGGGGCTGACGTTTTACCAGGATACAAGCATATTACGCAAGCCAAAATAAATTCACGACCACTGCATACGGAGTTTACGGAAGTCTCTGTGAAAGCCAATCTGCAGGATCTCATGGGCCATACAGCAAAATGGTTGTTGGAGAGTCTTCCTGAGAAACTGACATTGATCAGCAAATGGGGCTGCGATGGATCATCCGGACAAAGTGTTTATAAGCAAAGGATATCTTCCGATGACGCTACAATATCGGACGGAAATATGTTTATGGCATCTGTTGTTCCTTTGCGGCAAAAATCTGATGTTTCCCTACACTGGAAAAATCCACGTCCGTCATCAGTGCATTATTTCCGACCAATAATGTTTCAGTTTGCAAGGGAATCGGCAGAACTCATAAGGACCACGGTGAAGGACATTGAAGAACAAATAAGCAAGATTAAGCCTACAAAGCTGCAAATTGGAGAAGGAAAATATATTGAATGCAACTACGAGTTCCACCTGACCATGGTTGACGGAAAAGTCGTAAACGAACTGACAGGAACAACCTCAACATTGTCATGCCCGATTTGCAAAAAGAGTCAAAAGAACTTTGGTAATTTAAACGATTCTACAAACAAGGAGAATTACGAATATGGAATGTCACCATTGCACACAAGGATAAGGTGTATGGAGGTCTTGCTAAAACTGGCGTATACCCTACCACAAGAGGAGGAAAACTTAGATGAAAATACATCAATAAAGGATAAGGAAAAGATCAGAAAGAAGCAAATACAGGATGCTTTTTTTAAACAAGTTGGACTAAAAGTAGACTGTCCCAAGCACGGATACGGTAACTCAAACGATGGAAACACTTCTAGGAGATTTTTTGAAAATTATGAGGCAGTAACTAGAATCACTGGAATTGACAATCAAATCGTGAAAAGATTGGGAACGATCTTGAATGTTTTAAACTGCAAAGAAAATGTCAATTCTACAAAATATGGAGAATATGCATCGAAAACTGCATCTCTTTTAGCAGAAATGTATCCACAGAAGAAGTTGACCCCGACCGTCCATAAAACATTGGCGCATGGCAAAGATATAATTGAGTACCAGTTTTTGCCAATTGGAGAGCTTTCTGAAGAAGCACAGGAGTCTCTTAACAAATTTTATAAAAAATATAGATTGCAGAACACATTCAAAGCATCAAGGGTAAGGCAAAATGAGGACCTCTTCAACATGTTGGCAGCATCTTCCGATCCACTTATTTCTTCCCTGTGGCATGTGAAGTCACGAATAGAGTTAGAAAATAATTATAGTTTAGAAATGATTAGTCTTTTAGATATACCTTCTCTTACGAATTGTGATGAATATTTTACAGAAAATTGAAAAAATTAATTTAAAACAGAAGTAATTTTTTTTAATTTGTTGGGTAATAATTTAAAACATAAAACGCAAAAGAAAAAAAATTAAAAAAATCTAAAAATGTAAAAATAATTTTTTTTAGTTACCATAAAATTGATTTTTCTACAAATTTTAACTTTGATAACCCATAAGTAGGCCCCTACAAAGCATAGCACCCTTTCCAAACGCTCATTTCATAGGCTGAACAGTTATCTATCATATGCTGTTTAAACTGTTCAATTATGTTATTCGGTTCAAAAGATATGATTTTTGCAACGAAAAAACTCAAATGGCGCCACTGTGCCACGTAAGGGTGTCATTAAAAAATATATATAGATTCTTAGCAGATTTTGCTATTTAAATTTTCTGCTTATTTATAAATATATTAGGTATAATATTTAGTTTGGCTAGTCGCTTTTGAATTGCAATGCATTTAGATTTTTTCGGATTTATATGTAAACCATTTGCCGTTGCCCATGTATAAATACGATAGAGTTGCTGATTAATAGAGATAATACACTGGTCGATTAGGGCATTACTACAACTGGTATAAAGTTGAACGTCATACGCGTAAATTCTTACATTACAATTTGAGTACAGTGAGAATAATAGTGGCCCAACAATGGACACCAGAGGTACACCCCTTGCTACAGGCAGTGCCTTTGATTTTTGAATTTTAGTGGCAATATAGGTGATAATAACGGTATAAAAAATATATATATATATAAATATATATGATAAAGAAGTATATTAAAGTGACCATAAGGAGTGACATACTTTACAGAAATGTAAATATACTCTGATAACATTTCATATAAGAAACTAATAATATTGAAATAAGTGTATGTGAAGAATGGTTAATCGATGAGAGTAAGAGAATAACGTAGATGGTTATACCTTACTCTCAGTTGTTAACTATCTTATTAATTTTGAATTTCGTTGCAAAAAAAAATAGCCCTATTTTGCCAATTGTGATCAGGACACGGGTTGAGGATATCAAAGATTCGGCACAGTTGACTTTATAACTCTCACCTCATTTTATTTATGTTAAAGTTTCAGTTAATATCAAACTACAAATTGTCTTACCCTAAAATAAATTTAAAACTAATTGTACTTTTATGGCATCAGCACATTATTAAGACACTTATAAAATTAACCCACGTATAAAGAGTTGTGCATACCAATATAACTAGCAATTAAATTTATAGTAACAGAGTAGTAAGTATTGTCATATCAACTGACAGAAACTGAAAAGAACTAAGATACCATTATGGTGCCGTCGTATGTTTACAAACGTAGTAGAGGGAGTAATAATGAGGCATACATTACTTGCCAAATTTGGCAAATGAGGCAGTGTATATTGGCCACATGTTACAAAGTATGATAACACAAGGGAACAAGGTTTTTGTTGAATAAGAACTGATTGTTGTTTTTAAAGTTATTTGGGGTGCTGAGTCCAAATCTTCACTTGTTTTTTTTTTTTCATTCAGCTCGACTTTTCGCAATATTCTGTTATGTCCAAAATTAAGAGACACCTCCACTACATATATTGAAAACGGTTCATCATACTTAGTTTAAAAAAAATACAAAACTCGTCAACAATATTATATTTAAGCCGTGCTTATATTGGTTTTAAATTTGGGCAGCAGTTTCAGAGATATCGTGGAAGTTTTGAAAAATAGGACAACTTAAAGAAAAAAAAATTTTTTTTTGTTCCGTAAAAATTCATAAAAAATAAAAATGCGACATGGATCATAGGTTCGGTCTAAAAGAATTTAGTTAAACATATTTCATTGTAATCGGTGCACAACTTTTGATTTTGTTTACAATTTACTGAGAAAACTGAATTCATTAAAATCACGATTTCCATACAAAAATAAAATTTTTTAATATGTGTGTATTTACTGCTGTTCTATTTATGCAATAGATGTATTTTAAATGAAATTGTATTTAGGGCACTAATTTCAGATATTAAGTCAGATTTTTTCTATCAACTATACTTTTCAATTTATCAATAAAAGATGATTTTAAAGAATAATTAAAAGTTTTAATACATAAATATTATAATATAATTATAACTCTCATCGAAAAAAATTTTTAATAATTAGAAAAAAAAATCTCGACCGCATAAAATATATATATTTGTGATCCTTATAACAAGCGCAGTTGATATAGCGATGTCCGTCTGTCCGTCTGTCCGGCTGTCCGTCTGTCCGTCTGTGGAAATCACGATGACGGCTTCAATCGGGTAGCTAGGGTGCTCGTTGGTATAAAAAATGATTCACTAGCATCCTGAGAAGTCTGCTATTTAAAATCGTCCAAATCGGATAATCTGGTCCCGAGAATTGAGCGAAGAAGTAAAAAAAGTCCTGAGAAAATATGATTTGAATATGTGTTCTTGTGATAACGCCCTCAATAGAACAGCTAGGGCACTTGTTTTTAGTGAGAATGATTCACTAACATCATGAGAAGGTTTCTGTTTTTAAATTATGACAATAGGTTTCATAGGTGCCGAGAAATCACTGAAAAGTTAAAAAAATATGACGTTTTCCTATACTGTTTTCCTAAATTTTGTATTTTGTCATAGGTGTGCATGTTGTTTTTGTGGTCGTTGCGTTAATAACATAAAAATTCATCAACATCAATATTTTTTGGTGTAATATTTAAGTTAATTAATTAATAAAAGAAACTATATAAAATCAATATCAATATTCTGCGATTTTTATAACATCACAAAACGTTACAAATTGATACATACTACTGTTGCCAATATCAAAATTCTATAAATAATATTCATATATTCTGTATATGTATATCCATAATAAGCGCATATTAAAATAAATCGGTATTTTATTTTATTTATACAAAATTCTGAAATTTTTAAAGTCGCAAAAATAGTATGGTTTTAAGGGTTGTATTTTTAGTACATGTATAAACCCTGCATACTTGCATTCAAAAGTAGTAGGTAAACCATAAAATATTTACCCAGTAAAAAAATTGGTGTTTAAAAAATACTATTTTTTGTCATATGTTAAGAAAAGATGTTAATTACAATAAATTTTTAAAATTTGTTATTTAATGTCGGAACAGAGGCAAACGCCATTCTCAAAACTATTTTGCAAGAGTTATCCACATTAAGAATAACCGCGGAGCTCAGCTCAATCAATGTGCAATGATCGAGCCTTGCCCTGGGAAACATGCATTCATGCTTTTCTTTACACAAACGCCATTCCCAACCACCAAAAATTTTAGGCACGAGCTATTAACATTATGAATAGTCGCGGAGCTCAACTCAATCAAAGTGCAATGATCAAGCTTCGCCCTGGCAAACACATATTCGTGCTTTTCTTAGCACAAACCCAACTTCTTATGGCACATTAAAAATAAACTAATTGAGAAGTACAATTCATCTGTACGCTGTATTATAATACTATTTTCTTATTTTACTGGTAGCTAGTAAACAAAGTGATCGTATCATTGTGAACGAAATAGAATTGAAATTGTGTGCAGATTTGTTTAACTTAAAAAACCTGTTTCTACAGATAGTGAATAAAATCCCAGTAAGCATTTTATGCAATAAATGATCGTGTAGTCTTTTTTGAATCATATGTGCTATTAAAACAGTCATTTATGCGCTCTTTTGCTGATCACAAAATATTCTTTTGTTGGGAGGAAATATTACCTTACCCTCGAATCTTCTTGAGAGTCCTTTTCATCCGCTTTTCTGATCAGTTTCGACTCATTTTTGAGTCATATTTAATGTAATTTTTCTATGAATCACTTTTCAAGAGTAAGCAAAAATCATTTTCTAGTCTTTTTCTAATAGCGCATGTGATTAATCGGTTTTTAATCATCAAAAGTGCTCAAAGAAGACACAGTAAGGTAATTTTTGTTAAAACAATCTTCGAAATGATGACTGGGATATCGTATATTTTTGTTAACACACACACATATGCATAGCAGCACCAGTAGACCGAAATCTAATCGGCTTCTTATATGTATAAAGCCGAACAAAAACGAAAATACTCACCAAAGAGTAAAGTAAGCAACAATTTCATTCAGTCTTATGGAAGCTTTTGAACAAAGCAAGTCTTTGTCGCGTTGCCTTGTGAAATTTTTACATTGTTTTTTAATAGGTACCAGTGATGCCAGGAGATTTTTACAGAAATCTCTACGCTTATGAAAAAATTCCCTTTTTTCCCTACACCCACTTTTTCCCCTACACTACTTGTTTCAAAATTTATTTTTAATTTGTATATTTTCAATTTCAATTATGTAAAAATAACATAAAAACGAAGAAAAAAATATAAAAAATAAGATAAAAATATCATGAGAATTACATAAGAATAATATAAAAAGCTAACAGATATTATAAAAAAATTATTTTTACATTTCTGTATAATTCATCTTTTTGATATGGCTAGATGTGCATTTAAAATTTACACAATTAATTAAAATGGCTTGCAAATGAGATGTTATAAATCAAACGGAATATTTGTTCGTGGTTTTGAAAGATTTTTTATAACAGTGGTTATTAGCATGTATACTTAGATCTGATTTATCGCATTTTAATATTTTTTCACAAGCCTTGCATCTGCATTTATAGTCGTCACTTTTGACCTGTTCCAGCCATCCATTAGCTTCTCGTCTCTCAACTAACTGAAGCAAAATCTTTATGTTCTGTATTTCTTTGATGTGTTTTCAGCATCATCGAAAAACGAATCGGACATTTTTCTAAAATTAATTATGTTTCTAAAATTAATTATGTTCAAATTTATAATATATTAATGTAATGCACAAAAAAGTGTTTTATACTTGTCATTGTTATTAAAGAATCCACATATTTACTTCCTTCATATTATAGAGTTATTACCAGACTTAAAAAGACTTTAAAGTTTAAAATTGAAAATTATTATGCGATATTTAACAAATACACTCAAAATAGTTTTGACTGAAATTTTTGGCAGTTTTAGTTTTGCCTTGTATCAGTAAAATTTTCAGATATTAACTAAAAAAAAAACAATTTGTTAAATATTTTTATCTTAATTATCTTAATTAATTTAAAGACACAAAGATAGATTTAATACAATAAAAACAAGTAACAATTGAAAGATGATCTATGCGGACTCACAAATGTGCCCTATACTAATAGGTCTGGAAAATTGAAAAGGATTGTAAAAAATAAAATGCACCTTTATATTAAAAAAATTAAATTAAAAAGAAAATTACAAAATAAACCATTTACCTGGTTAAACTTAATATTGTTTGTAATTATCTGGATCAGGTTAGTATTCAAAATGGGACAAATCGGGTGTCATTGTACCAATTTATGACCTAAAATATGTAGACACCTCTATAAAATGCTGAAAATTCAGAGCATTTGTTGTAATAATTCAGTAACAGGTTTATCAAAGTGTTTACATATTTAAATATTTTGTATACATTTGTTACAAATAGTGCAAGAAGTCCAGATATTAATGTAAACGTAAAACCCAGGTGAAGGGTATCAAAGATTCGGCATAGCCGAATTTAACACTCTCACTTGTTTTTATAAGATTTTCTTAAATTATCTTGTTTATCATGAACGTTTTTTCCTTCACTTCAAAATGAGGTACCTTCACTTAATTGTGAATAAAAGCGAAACGCGTGCATCGATTTTTATGGTCTATGTCTCTTGTTGTTCATAGGTTATGTGACTTTATGTGAAAGTAATAAGCCCTTCCACTTTTTCCGGATTTGGGTTTTCATGATTTTTAAATATACAACATTTTAATTTTTTTCCATTTTTTGGTGTTTTTTTAAAATTTGATTATGTTCAAAAGGTAACAATTACATCTTCAAAAAAAAAATAACAAAAATCTTACACTTAAAGAAATTTTATAACAAATACTAAAAATACTAAATTTTCGTAGCGTCAAAGGAAAGAAAGGACCGAATTTAACATTTAGTTTGCTTTCCTTTTGCTTTAATCACAGCTGGCAGTCTTCTAGGCATCGATAGCACAAGGTTTTTGGTTACTTCGGTTAATATTTTTTGCCATTCCTCCATTAGCACGGATTTGAGGGTGTTTTTGCTATTAAATTTCCTATTTATTGGTCGAGGTTATCCCACAAGCGCTCAATGGGGCTGAGATCCGGCGACTGGGGAGGATGATCCAGTCGTTTGGGTGTGTGATAGAGCAACCATTCCTTTACTATATTCGCAGTGTGCTTGGGATTATTATCTTGTTGAAACATCCAAATTTGACTTAGGCACAACTTCTCAATGCTGGGTGTCAAATTTTCTTTTAAAACGTTGAGATAATCACCCACTGAATATCGACCCATAGCAATCCTACCATTCCTCTCTAAGGCATTGGAAAAAATACTACATAATCAAATTACTTCATACGTTAATGATAATCGGCTACTTACTAACAGACAATCTGGTTTTCGGGCAGGGCATAGCTGCATCTCTGCTCTTACTGATGTATCCGAAGATTTAAGAAAAGAAGTTGATGATGGTTTTTTTACCATGTTAGTATTGTTGGACCATTCCAAAGCATTTGACACTGTAGACTACAACATATTAATTCAGAAATTACAGAAAATGATGAATTTTTCTTCAACATCGGTCAGTTTAATGTTATCTTATCTTAAAAACAGAATGCAGTGTGTGGAAACCCAGTCTGGAATGTCAAATTTACTTTATGTAAAACGAGGAGTTCCGCAAGGGTCAATTCTTGGACCTCTTCTTCCCAACCAGTTGTTGCATAGTAAGATTCGCTTGTATGCTGACGAAGCACAATTATATATAAGCAACAGAAATGAAGGTGTTGAGGACTGTATCAGAAAATTGAATGAGGATCTTAACAGAGTTTTTCTTTGGGCCTCAGCAAATGGATTAAGTTTAAATCCACGAAAATCTAAATGTATTGTTATACGCAAAAGGACTAGCAAAATTATAATTAGGCCAAACATACTTATAAATAATCAGCCGATTGAAATTGTTGAAAGCGCAAATAATTTAGGAGTTATCTTCAATAATACGCTTACTTGGTCTGATCATGTAAATGCAGCATGTGGCAGAACTTATTCTATGCTTAGAACACTCTGGCCCACACAATGCTTTACACCTATAAAAATTAGAATTTTACTCGCGAAAACATATTTGTTACCGATTCTGATGTATGAATGTGAGGTTTTCTGCTGTTGCGACTCAGAAAGTAAACGAAGATTAAACGTTGTTTACAATAACATTACTAGATATGTATGTGGACTGCGGAGATTTGACAGCATTTCATCGTATTCGAAGAAACTATATGGTGTACAATTTGAGGACCTATTTAAAATACGTATTTTAATCTTTTTACATAAAATTATTATCGCTCGAGAGCCTGACTATCTGTTTAATAGATTAAAATTCAGTAGATTTAATAGAACCAAAAATATAATTCAAATCAGGCATCATAGATTAATATCAGAATGGCAATTTTATATTAATGCTATTCGTCTTTGGAACATGCTACCAGTAAGCATTAAATATATAAGCAACTCACGTTTTTTTAAGAAAAAATTATTTGAGCTATACCCGTAAAAGTAATATATGAATTGTTTTTCCTTTTTTTTATTTTTTGTATTATTAAAATATTTATTATTGTTATTTAAAATTTCAATACTCTCTTTGTTTATTTAACTAAACTTATTGATATAAATTTTAATTAATGCATTTTATATTATATTTTTTATTTTTAATTCTTAATTATTAATTTTTAATTTTTGATTTTTAATTTTTATTTTTATTTTTAACTTTTAATCTTTAACTTTTGCTTTTTAATTTTTGATTTTTAATTGTTTAACTTTTGATTTTTAATTTTTACTTTTTAATTCTTAATTCTTACAAAAATTATTATCTTTCTTTCATTAGAAAAATATATACATGATCTTAAACCGAACAATAAATGACTAATTATTCCAATACAGATCAACAATACATAACAATAACATACAACACATGAGGTACAATACATTTTTGTAATCTGTTAAGATTTCACATGCCATAATAGTTCCATCTAGAGGACAATGGCAAAAAAAAAAATAGCTGTTCACATTACAAGACTTAAAATTGATCTGGCTATGTTAATGTAGAGAAAGCTAAAAATTAGAAAAGCTCAGCTTGTTCATACAAACTCTCGTATATAAAAAGAAAAACATTTCTCATGTTCTTTTCTTTCAAATGTTGAGTTAAATAGTTGATTAAGCATGAGTTGAAGTAATAGGCAGAAGGATGTTGAAGATGAACAAGTCGCTTTGTTCGAAAGTAGCTACTCCATCTAGCGCTGTCTTCAATTTTTTTCCAATATTTCTCTTACATTACAAAAATTATTATCTTTCTTTCATTTGAAAAATATATACATGATCTTAAACCGAACAATAAATGATTAATTTTTAAATTTTTAATTGTTATTTTTTTTTTATTTTTTAATTTTTATTATTTTAATGTATTAATTTCTTTAATTTTATTTTTATCAAAAGCAATGTCAAATTATCACATTTGTCCTTAATGTACCCCTGTGTTATTTTAAGACTTCAGTCTTGTTACACAGGCTAACAAATAAAAAAAAAATCTATTTAGTTCGTAGTACTCTCTCTAAAAACTAAATTGCCCACACGACTCGCAGCCATACATCCCCACATCACCACTAAACCACCACCGTGCCTTACTGTGGATAATACATTGTTCAGCGAATTCCGTATTTTTGTTTCTCCAAATTTTAACGAGATTTTTCTAACCAAAACCTCAAATTTGCTCTCATCAGTAAAAATCATATTATTCCAAAATGAAACGTCTTTATATTGGTACTTTTGAGCAAAATCCAGGCATCGCTTTTGGTTTATTTTTTATATGAAAGGTTTTCTTCGCGGGACTCGATCATGTAGTTGATTCGCATGAAGTGTTCGACGAACTGTACTGGCGCTAACATTAACTCTTGATGTTTCCGAAATTTCTTTCGGTATTTTAACTGCACTTTGATTTCGATTTTTCTTCACATTTCTTACAATGGCTATGGTATTTCAGCCTCATTAAGTTTTTTTGGTCTACCAAATTTTTTAAAAAGTTTAACTTTTTATGCGCATCAATTATTTTTTTGACAGTATTATGGCTTCTGTTAATAATTGAAGCGATCGTGCGTAATGTTTTTCCTTCCTTATGAAACTTAAGCACGATTTCGCGAGTATCCAGAGAGGTTTGTCTACCCTTATTCGAAAAACGTTTACATTACACAAATAAAGTCTCCCATGAAACGATCACGATTAAAGTAAATTGATTACTTATTCACTAAAATTGTCTAGAATGCAATTTTGAAACAAATAAAGATATATAACGATAATTTTTATGCCAAATGCAACTTAAAGAGCAAATTTTACAATTTCTTTTATTTTATAATATTTGTTATTGGAAAGTTTTTGTCGTAGTTTTTTTGTCTAATGAGAAAGGGGAAAATATAGTTTTGAAAAAGCTAATGATGTTAATAAAACAATTTTACAAAAGCCTGAAATATAATTAAAAACATAAGACTGTAACTTGTACACTTTCTTTTGACGCTAACAGTATGTAGTGGAAGTGCCTTAATTTTGGACATAAGGTATATCGCGAAAAGTCGAGCTGGTAGAAAAACCCAATGCAGATTTGAAATCAGCGACCTCAAGTCAGTAACAAATTGCATTAAAGTTCCAGCCAGCACCAAAAAAGTTAAAATTTGTTCCCTTGTGTAATCATTTTATGCACTCAACATACATTTTTTTTATTTTTTATTTTTAACTTTATCAATGAATTTCGTTGAACAATAAAATCAATAGAAATTTCATTTTCATTACGAGTATTTGTGGTATTTGTGGCACACATTTTTCATGAAATAGAGAAGTGGAGAAATTGAAATCTGTGTAACCACGCCTTAATCACCTTTTATAATGTACTGTACGGAGACACTTTTAAAATGTATTCACATAAGATTCTATTAAGATTAGTGTAATTTTTAGAACGGTTTGTAGAATAGTGATGTCACACCATTTCGGTTCGTATGTAAAATGTTGTGCTTTTCACAGTATTTTAGATTAAGTTAGAACAAAAAAGATTTAATTTGCTCTGAATGATCCGTCTATATACCGATATGCGGTGAGAAAATTATGAGTTTGCGTTGATGTTTGTAACTACCAAAAATATTTGACCTAGACCAACCATTTATTATATTTATTATATCAATCGACTCAGAATCTGTCACTCTAAGCACTTCTGTCTGTCTGTCTGTCTGTGTGTCTGTCTGTCTGTCTGTCCGCCTGTGTCCATGTAAACCTTGAAATTAAATTACAGGTGGGAATTATGATTATATTTTCATGAAATTTACAATATAAGTTTTTATCGACCATGGAACGAATGCTATTTAAATTTTTCAGACCTAGCATCCACTCAAATAACCCCTATCAGACCTAACAACATCGTCTTAACATCCAGATTGTCACATATATATCGATAACATATGTTATATAAAGGGTCCGCCATCTAACGTTTTTTTTTTCGACTAGTGCTTATTTCGTGAATGGTAACACTTAGCTCATGTCTGATTTCACAGATAATTAGTTTTATCCTTCCGCTGACCGAATATGGTTGTGTATACGCTTGAACAACGCTGGGAAATATTGCGACATCATGCGAAAATCATGGTAATGTTGCAGAATGTGTGCGAAAATTGCGTACGGATTTTGGAAGAAGAGAAGCACTGTCAGCTCCGTATATTCGTTATCTTGTGAAAAAAGTGAAAGAAACTGGCATCCTCATCGATAAACCAAAGCGTGAAAAGCCAAAAACAGTGCGTACACCCAAGAATATTGCTGCTGTGGCAGAAAGTGTGCGTGATGCGCCATCAACATCAATTCACCGTCGTTCACAAGAATTGAACATTTCGGAGGCATCATTGAGACGAATTTTGCATAAAGACCTTGGTATAACGCCATACAAAGTCCAATTGGTTCAGGAGTTGAAGCCAACTGACCATCCAATGCGTTTTCGCTTCGCTAAGTGGGCCTCCGATCGACTTACAGAAGATGCCGATTTTGCCAAAAAAAATCGTCTTTTCAAATGAAGCTAATTTTGATCTTGGCGGGTATGTAAAGAAGCAAAATTGTCGCATTTGGGGCACAGAAAACCCGCACGCATACATTGAAAAGCCGATACACCCAAAACGAGTCACTGTTTGGTGCGAATTTTGGTCCAGAGGCATAATTGGGCCATTTTGCTTCGAAAATAAGCAAGGAGTGGCCGTTACAGTCAATGGCTATCGTTATCAGGCCATTTTGAACGAATCTTTGTTCACAAAAATTGAAGAGGAGGATATTGGAAACATTTGGTTTCAACAGGACGGCGCTACGTGCCACACAGCCGAAGCTACACTCGATGTTTTGCGCCTTGTTTTTGAAGATCGCATTATCAGCCGCAGAGCTGATGTCGTTTGGCCACCTCGGAGCTGCGATTTGACACCGTTGGACCGTTTGTGGGGTGCCCTCAAAGATAAGTGTTACGCCAACAAGCCAGAGACAATTGACGCCTTAAAGGACAATATTCGTGAAGCCATTGGTGAAATACAGCTGCACACAATCGATAATGTGCTTAAAAATTGGACCGATCGTGTAGGCTACTGCATGGCCAGCCGAGGCAGCTATTTGAATGAAATTATTTTCCATTACTAACCGGAAGGATTGTAATTTCAAATAAAAAAATAAATTTGAGATAATATTCAGTAGTTTTTTTTTATAGCTTTTTCAAAAAAAAAAAAAAAAAAAGTTATTTGGCGGACCCTTTATATGTCTATTACACCCTCTTATCATTAGTGTAAAAGGAAACCCTGTAGCACCATTTTTAGTCATAGTCCCCATTAAAAACTGATTCCTGATCCTCACTTAAATCTATAAAAGAAATAAAAATATTGCATAGATTTTTTCAAATGACTTTAGTTTAATCAGATATTTTCCGGCATTTCAGCCTTCATCAGTGATTTTATTGCACATTTGATAATTGTTATATTCTAATTGAATAAATTGTTTCTATATAAGATTTTTCTACTTAGGGTGGCAGTATAGTTATGGATTTTAGAAATATATGATTTTTTTCTTCTCTACCACGCACCATTGAAACAAACTAAAAATTTGAATTTTAATTACAGTATTAATTGCAATATGTCTGAAATATAACAAACTATAAATGATTTTTGTTTGTAATCTGCTATCATCTAACTAAAATTATTATTCCAAGATGGCTTCAATGAACATAAATGCGATAAAGCCAAACATGCGTGTTTTCCAGTATCGAAGTATTCATAATTCGAGAGCCTTGAATAATTAAAGAAATATCCTATATTGAGAAGAGATGACATAAATCTCGTACATCCAATAACCATAATTCTTGGATCAAGACGTTCGCTTGTTGTGTGCTCCTTTGCGTTTTACACTATATTCCCCTACTCATAGAACTGAATAATTGCAAATGTAACCTGCTTTAGTTGTATAGGTAGAACATCAATGCATTTACTTTGATTCTTTCCATCAAGATCCAAACTTCCTTTAGGTTAGGTTTACTAGAATGACATCATTCTTGACAGTACAGCCAAGCGCACATCGGATTTTTTACTCGCTCTTGCTTTTCCCTTCTGTGTTTACTAATTAAATTTCCATTTTCCATCCAACAGTGGTAAAGACTTCATGCTTCTCCTCTTGTTTTTGAACTATCTGGACTGACCCATACAATTCCCGTCCAACGTCCGGTCCTTCGCAATTTTGTTTTGCGAGCCGTCTGTCTCTGGTACTTCTTTATTTAGGTTCTGCACGATATCTTCCTGCAATTCGGAATATGTTTGATACTCAACTCTTCTTCTTAGTTATTTAGAAGTTTTGGGGCCCTAACAAAGAATATCATTCCGATTTTTATAACCCATACCACTTTGTGGTGAGGGTATATTGAGTTGATTGATGCTTCTAACTATCAAAAATATTTAACGTAAATCCACCTTCTGTTATGCCCGTCCGTCCGTCTGTGTGTCCATTTAAACCTTGTAATCAGATCACAAATCCGAATATATTTTGATGAAATTTTGTACGTAAGCTTTTATCGACTACGGGGCGAACGCTATTAAAATGAGTGAAGATCGGTCCATGTTCCGATCTAGCCCCTATACAAATAACACCTATCAGTAAGCAGTAAGCACCTACCCAGTAAGCAGTAGTTTAAAAACAAACCCAGTCGGGCCATAAAGTTAATTTTCTCAAAAACTAGTTTTCTTGAAAAAGTATTTTTTTTAAAGACCATTTTCTTCAAAAAGTACCTTATTTTAAAAAGTAAATTTTCCTAAAAAATACAATTTCTTAAAAAATAAACCGTTTCTCCAAATAGTACCTTTTCTTATAAAAAAATTTATGTTGCTAAAATACTACCTTTTCTTAAAAAGTACCTTTTCTTAAAAAGTACCTTTTCTCAAATAGTACATTTTCTTAAAAAGTACCTTTTCTCAAATAGTACATTTTCTTAAAAATTTACTTTTCTTAAAAATTTCCTTTTATTAAATAAAAATTTCTTCAAAATATACCTTTTCTTAAAAAAGTACCTTTTCTTAAAAAAGTACTTTTTCTTAAAAAAAAATTTTCTTAAAAGTTAACTTTTTCTCAAAAAACTACCTTTTCTCAAAAAAGTACCTTTTCATAATGAGCATATTTTCTTAAAAAGTACATATTCTAAACAACTAACTGTTCTTAAAAAAGAAACATTTATTAAAAATTTAAATTTTCTAAAATAAAGTATCTTTTCTCAAAAAACTAGATTTCCTTGCCTCTTCTTAAAAAATGAGTTTTTTTAAAAAATGTACATTTCCCTTAAAAAGAAAATTTTCTTAAGAAAGGTATATTTTCCGAAAAGTATAAATTTTAAAAATGAGTATTTTTTAAAAAAAAAGTACCTTTTCTTCAAAACGTAGCTTTTCTAAAAAATACTTTTTCTTAAAGAAATACAAAAAACAAAAATACTTCATAGATTTCTTTCAAATTTGGTTTATAAATGTTTTGAAGAAAATTAAGTGACTAAGTATGGTTATGATCGGTCACGTAGTCCCCATATAAAACTAACATCAGATATGAATTTTTTCATATATGCACGCCACAAATCAAGAAAAAAATAGCACTAGAATTTGGTTTAGTTGAAAGTTGAATCCAACTTTTACTGTTCTTAATTAAAACTTGCCCTAAATCATCACGTTGTCGAGAATTTGCATACAACCTTACTAGCATTGCTATCAAGAATGTCATTGTATAACTGACCTATTCCATTTCGAATTTGGTTTTGAACATAAGAGAGCTTCAAAATTAATCAAATATGTCGAACTGAATTACAAACTCACTTTTCCTCCAAAAGCAATCAACAACATTTAAATACACTGTTACCTAAGTAAACTTAAAATTCAGTTGATATCAACTTAATTCACTACCTCACATTTACCTATGGTGGGAATGAAGTAATTCTTAGGCTAAACACGATCTTGTGAAAATATTGTATAACGCAAAAGACATATAAACAAAGAGAGCAGCGCATAAGTTAGGAAGAGAATAATAGAGAAATCGAATATTAACAAAAAAAAAAAAGAAAAGTCTTCTGTAACTTACAAAAAACAATTCCAATCAAAATCGATTACACACACACAAAGCAATTAAATGAATTGAAAAAGAAATAATTTTTATTTTTATTTGACAAAGAAATGGTCGTATAAAAACCACAGTTACCACAATAAATATTTACATACACAGTTTGCTAGTCAGAGGGTACACCAACCGCTGCATCACCTATCATACCAAAACCATTTTTAAATTTCGAAGAACGAGGATTTTCAATAACTGCATTAAAGGATGAATAGATACACTGTTGTCTTAGTGGTGGCTTTGGCAGCCACCAGTGTTTTGGCTCAGGCTACTCAAAAACAAAAACATCAACAACAATCAGCTACTGATTTAGCCTTTGATATGTACAGATCTTGTTTGCAGGATTTCAGCACCAGTTGTATCAAACCCAAAGCTATGCAGTGGTTTAATGAAGCTTTGAGTCTAGATGAAATCGCCATCACGGATAAATTGTCAATTGTTCGTACTGGCAAAATTGTTGAAGGCACACAACAACGTGCTATGGATGCTCAAGAGAGAATATTGCAAGAAATTGATAATTTCTTGGCTACGCATGCTTTACGTATCAAGGCTGCTGAATACTTCCAAACAGCAGAGGCTCGTTCATTGGTACCCGATTTCTTATTGAACAATGCTTTAACGAAAGGTGCTGTGGTACCCTTGGCTGAACGTGAACATGGTGAGTATTAAGTTAGAGTTATCTAAGGACAACATAAAGCTGATCCTCTTGATGATCTCCCCAAGGTCGTGGTATGATACGCAAAGCTGTATTACCCTTCTTGATTGGTCTAAAATTGAAGACAGCTGTTTTAGTGCCACTAGCTCTTGCCCTAATCGCTTTAAAGACATGGAAAGCTATGACATTGGGTCTTCTATCATTGGTCTTATCTGGTGCTTTGGTGGTCTTCAAAATTGCCAAACCTAAGGTAGAATTCAAATGTTTTAAAATGCTACGGAAATTGTAAAACCATTCATTCTATTTTTTTAGATTGTCAACTATGAAGTTATACACTATCCACATCATGAACATATTGAGCATATACCTCATCATGTCGAACACATTGTGCCGCATCACATTGAACATATCGTACCACATCATTTTGATCATCATGTCGATCATCATTTAGATCATCACTTGGACCATCATTTGGAAATTCCTCATCATGTGGATCATATTGAACATTTGGAACATGCTGGCCCCGCTTGGGATCCTCATGCCTGGTCCCGTTCTTCCCAGGAATCCCATGGTGATGCTCAGGATATGGCTTTCGCTGGTCAAAAGAAACGTTAAACGACATATGAGTTCAATTTATTTTTTATGATGCCTGCTTTCCCCTGCTGTGTGTTTCTTTGTTAGATATGAAAATTTATTTATTTTTTAGTTTTAAGTTTAAAGAAAGCAAATTCCAAAGATTTGTTTAAAAGAAAAGTCCAAAAATAAGTCTCAGTTTTTGTTGAATTGAGGCGGAAGTGTTTATAGTTGTACAAATGCGTTTATTATGGTTAATTTTAATTTATTGTAAATATTTTTTAATTAAATAGAATGAAATTGAAAATGAAAGACAATTACAAAAAAAAAGTAATAAAAAAAATACTCGTACTAAGAAAAGAATAGAAGAAAATAATTCTGATATACATAGAAGAACTAGGATAGAATATCACAACTTTTTTTAAACCATGGTTTGTAGAAATTGTCCTACAGTTCATAATCACGAGGCCGATTGGAATACTAATACATTTAAATATTCTAATTTACTACATCTGAAAAGATTTCCCTTTTTGATCCGGCACCAGCAAAAATAAATCTGGTTACCTTGACTCTTATTGCCACATTTTTAAACAATCAGATTCCTTCTCAGCTTTAACAATTTTATAAAAACTGGTCGGTCAAACACTGCTTTAAAATCATTTTCCAAAGTTGGATCCTATATAGATTTTTAAATTTTACCACCAGAGAACGTCATCATTTTATGACACCTATGCTAGTGGGTGGATGTTGTGTGTTTTTCGTAAACCGAAGTATTTTCATTGCGAAATATTTTTTATTAGGTAAGGTATTAAGAAATTCGTAGAAGCAACTAGAAAAAGTACCTACTAATTTATAGGAAGTGAAAAAGTAAGACCTCTCAAGATCTATAAGTTCGCATCGATAGTATTTTCTAAAGGTTTCCAAACACTAAGTAATAATAATATCGGCAATCTCATTCCTGGTTACAGGGATATACAAGTTGAAGAGAGATCAGTTGAACTTACACGACTTGGTGCTGATGAAAATGGCAAATGTGGTTGACGAAATTATTTCACAATTCCAGAAGCAAATAGCAGATGGGGTGAATTTAAAATGTGTACTATAACCAGGAGTCTAAGGCCTTACTACAACCTCAAGAAATTGCACTATTTATCGTCGCCCTCTAGAGGATATCTTCATACACTCTCCGGAGTGGGGTTACTGCCCACTGCCTTATCGCACTCGATGCATAAATAAAGTTCCTTGCAGAATATTGCATGGAACTTCACGCGGAGAAGATAGAAGAACACATTCTTTACAGATGCCCGGCACCCGTAGATTGCGTTATTATATGGCTACTTAATAGAGAAGATTAAATAATGGGAATTTTCCTGGCTATCAAATTTTATATTAAATGAAATAATTTGAAATAATCACCTAAAATCCAGAGTGTTTTAAATGGTGATGTAAGAGGGCGGTCCCAGAAAAACCTGACCTGATGTATAGATGGCGGCAGTAGTTTGAAAAAAATTACTTTGGTGAAAAGTGGCAACCTTATAAAATATACCTCTGTTTTAAGTTTCAAGGCGCCACAATGTTTAGTAGTTCTTTCTGAGCCAACATATGGTTACCGTTATGTAATTCAATACTTTCATTTGAAAACACGCAGTCCAAATAATATTAAAGCTGAGACTGATTCTACACTGGGGAGTCTGCTCCTCTGTTTACTACTATCAAATATTGGGTGGAAGAGTTTAAACGAGCTGCCAATACCAACACCGTAGTGGTTGAAAAATTGAGATGGCCACCTCAGAAATTGGATTCTCATCGGCTGAAGGTGTGTGCGCTAGCTAAAAAGTGCTATACATCGCATATTGACCGAAAATTTGAAGATGAGAAAGCTGTTCGCAAAATGGGTACCGCGTTTGCTGATGTTTCAATAGAGTATTTGGAGATGTTTCACCGCAATAAAGCCGACTCTTTGCGTCGATTCGTAACCAAGGATACGACATGGGTCCACCACTTCACACCTAAGACAAAAAGGAACAGTCAAAACAGTGGACTGAAATGGAAGAGTCCTGTACAAAGAAGGTGGAGACAGTTCCGTCTGCAGGCCAGGTTGTGGGGAATATTTCTTGGGAAGCGCGTGAGATAATATTTATTGATTATCTTCAAAAACAAAAATAATCAACTGCGAGTATTATGCTAACTAATTACAGAGTTTAAGTGATAAAATTAAGGCAAAAAGGCCGCATTTGGCGAAAAAAAAGTGTTGTTTCTTCAACACAAAGCACCAGTTTAGACATCCACTATTGCGATGGCCAACATATCTATAATATTAATAGTCTAGGCGATTTCTTGTGAATGATGTTTTGTTCTACCATTTTATCCCGATTTTACCCAAACGTATATTATTTGAAAGGTATTTCTTTTTAGTCGATTTGCAGATTTACAGATTTTTAAATTTTTTCCTTTATTTTGAGTAAATTGCATTTAAAGTTGCTTCTAACACATACATAAAATTATACAATGCTATGTCTGTGTTTATTAAATTTGTTGATGTGTTTGTAGTAAAAATGAGTTTGTTTTTTGTGTTGATTTGTGAATTGGCTATAATTGATTAGCATACTTTTAGGATCTTTATTTAATAAAAGAATAAAATTTTCTAGAATTTGCGCTCGAATTTCGAGGGCTGGAATCTGCTAGTATGAATTAAAGTTCGAATTGTTTCATCATACACCTTATTTGCCAGATTTAGCTACCTCGGATTATTTTCTGTTTCGAAACTTGAAAAAATGGGTCGGAGGTAAAAGATTTGCCATATAATGAAGAGATGAAATGGCTATTATAAGGAGCTAGACAACTCTTACTATAAACAGCGTATCAAAGCTAATGAATATCGCTGGGAAAAGAAGTAAAGAAAAAAATTGCCCAAATTTGTTGTATCGGGTTGTTCTGGGGCTATCAAAAGTGAGCTGAAAATCGAAATCGAGAATATCCGAGAATGACTTTAATTTTTGGCATATTATATCCGCAAATCATCAATGAATTTTAGTCATATTCACTCCAAATATTCACTTACATCTATCTAATATCTTACCAATATATGTTTATGGAACAAAGTAAGTGATATTACTAAATTTAATTGATAATAGCTTCAAAATGTGTCAATCGATTTTTCTCTATCGTATGTTATTTTCACAGCAAAGATGCTTTGCTTTTCGCGATTTAAATTTTTTAATATATCCGGCCATTGCACTAAAGTACTTATTTGATTTGAAACAATGTCCAACTATTTTGTTGAATTTTTACTACTATCATGCTGATATCGTTCGCAAACAGATTAGTTGTTTCTAATACAAAATATAGTCTAAATAGTCCAACTACTTCCGAAAATACGAAAAACAAACTTGTCCATAAAAAAAATTTAATGCGATTTTCAAGTTTAGCAGATAGGAATATACAACACTTAATGTGTTGTGTCATTGTTGCCTAGTGCTATTCATCTTACTTATGGAAATCAAAAAATTCATGGGCGATTTATCTAAACTTGGTATCAGAGTTTAAGGAATTTTTAATAATATACTAGTAGAGCCCAACCCTCGAAATTCAAGGAAATTTTATTTTTCATTCAAAAATAACACTGGTCTACAAATTTAAATAAAAATTGACTGCAGAAACGAAGCATGTGTTTTAACTACTTCGTTCATTTTTTATCGCATGCTGGCAATACTGTAAAACAGTCAATACTGACACTACAAATTCACACTTACTAATTTGACAGAAGGCCACATTCATTCTAAATCTTCATAATGGTAGCGTTTAAAAATATGCATAATTACACTATTTTGATTTTGCTGTCAGAAACTGGGACAAACCGTGGACACCAACAATATTTTGCAATTGTTGCAGAACTGCTATACAAAGGACAGTAAGAAGATCTATTTCGAATTTTCAATTCCAGTACTTTGGAGAGAGTCAAGTAACAACCAATCCGATTGTTATTTCTGTTTAACAAAAGTTGCTGGATTCAATATGAAAAATCGAAAAAATATTACTTACACGAATGTCCCATATATTTCCAAACCACTTTAACGTCCACCAAATAATCCATTACCAATTATTCCCAGTGCTACGAGCAGTGAGTCCGAAACAACTTTCACCAGCGGTAGTTTGTATGAGGCTGATGATGAACGCCATTTAGTGAATCAAGCTGAACTGAATGATCTAATTCGGGATTTATACTTAACGAAGCAAGACGCAGAATTACTAGCTTCATGCATGCAGCAGTGGAAACATCTTGCAGTTGGGATGAAAGTAACATTCAATAGAGATGGAAGCTTGGAATTAACTGCAAATTTCGAATAGAAACACTCTATTCTATACCGTACTGATGTTGGTGATTTATTTCAAAAAATGAACCAGCCATATGACAAAACTGAATGGAGATTATTAGTTCATGGATCTGAGTACAGTTTAAAGGCTTTTCTTTTGCATAATGGGAATGAAAAACCATCCATACCAATTGCTCATGCCATTAATACAAAGGAAAATTTCGAATCAATTACTGCAATTTTGACATTACTTAAATACAACGATCATAAATGGAAGATCTGGGGTAACCTTAAGGTGTGTGATTTAAATTTCTCTTTATATATAGTATAGACCATCATAAATAACTGTATTAATTAATCTGTTTCAGGTCACTGGATTGTTGACTGCTGTGCAAGGAAGTTTTACAAAATATTGTTGTTTCCATTGTCTATGGGATAGTCGCGCTACATGTTCATCATTACGTCAGAACAGAGTGGCCAAAAAGGACTGAGCATTCACCAGGAAAACAAAACATTTTAAATAAACCATCAATTGATCCAAATGACGTTCTTCCTCCGCCGTTGCACATAAAATTAGGCCTTTTTAAGAACTTTGTCAAGGCTCTGAACAAAGATGGTGCAGCATTTAAATATTTGTTAACGGTTTTTCCTACAATATGCTAAAATTAAATAAGGCATATTTGTTGGTCCTCAAATCCGGAAGCTATTGAATGATGACAATTTTTCACAATGTTTATTGGAGAAAGAATATGCAGCCTGGAAATCTTTCCAGAGTATCCTGGACAGTTTTCTTGGAAACAATAAGAGTGAAAACTACAGACAAATTGTTGCTGAATTATTTAAAAATTATCACGAATTAGGTGCACGAATGTCACTCAAAATGCATTTTCTTCATTCGCATTTAAACTTTTTTTCCACAAAACCTAGGTGCGGTGAGCGACGAATACGCGGAGCGTGCTCACCAAGATTTAAAGAAAATTTAAAGAAATTATTAAGGATTTTGGGACAAAAACATGTTGGGAGACTATTGCTCGACTCGAATACGGCAAAGCGAACCAACAAAATAAAAACGATGCTCAAATAGCGACATTCACTTTTTAAAATTCGTTGATTTTTAAATAAACTAAACGAATAAAAACATTTTTTTTATCTCGAAAACCTGACGTGATAGAGAAAAACTAATTACAGATTCGAATTCAGCACAGCAATTTACCCAAGGAGAGATATTTGGTTGCTCCAGCCCAAAATCTAGTTGTTTTATAAGAGCTAATATGCTAATCAACATTATACAGTTTTTTATTTAAAACTTAAATATGTGTTTTATGTATATGCAAGTAGAAGCTTTAAATGAATTTTACTAAAAAAAAAATGTACCAGATCGTGCAAATCTGTAAATATGGTGAACATCTGCAAAGAAATACCTTTCAAATGGTATATTTTTTGTTAAAATCCGTTTGTAGTTGAAAGTGTAGAATATGTCACAAGAAATTGCCTTGCCTATTAATATTATAGATTTGTGTTCACTTAATACTATTCACTAATTTTGGCTTTGATTTTTGAAAGTAACATATAAAGTCGTATTTGGATAAGAATTGTGAATTGAAACATTCCTCGTCTTTACATTTTGCATAGAAAAATATCGTCTAATGGATCAATCACCTTAAATTTTTATTTTTATATATCAAAACACTAAGGAACTGTTTTAAACTAATTTTTGTTTCGCTACCAATAGACAAATGTTTTCTATCCTCAATAGATTAAAACATTAGCAAACCGCAAAAAAATATATATATTTGACTTCTATATTACTCACAATTAGGAGGATCGATATAAGTTATACCATCTGGTGTAAGTGAAAATTTAAAGTATTCTCATTTGACGTTTTATCTTCTCAGGTTGTCCAAATGATATTAAGTAGTATGAAACTTTTATAAATTGTATACTTCAACACTTCCGCTTGTAGCAACTAAGTATGTTTTAAGAAACACATTATAAGTGCCACCGGAAGCCATTAGAAAATAAAATGTATTAACAATATTTTGAAATTAATTTTCAATATAAAAAAATAAATAAATAAATTGAGCTAACCAAACGGTTCAAAATCGCTTTAAGTGAAAGTTTTATTTAAACAAAGCGATTATAAAATTGAGCCAAATAAGGTGTCACCAGTGAAGTTCATAGTTGGCTCTTTAAATCATTTGCAATGAAATTTAAACAAAAACGTCTATAAATGATATTCAATTTAATTTGCATGTAAAAAAATTATTATGGCATTTTTAAAAAATATATCGTAAATGGATGAAGTAATACACAATGAGGAAAACCCTACAAACTTTTTCAGAATAAAAGGGATAAAGTTTTATATATGTAAGAACGACACATATATTTCAGGAGATAAATATTTATGATTCTACCGACTTTCTTACTTCAATAAATAAAAAAGTGATTTGGGGTGATTTGGGGGAAAATGATATTAAACATTGATATTTGTAAAATGATACTCTTTCTTTAATGATACAATTATTCTCCATAAAGGTGCTATTACATGATATGTTTTTTACATATGTACTGTCAAATTTTCCCACAACAAAAGTTGTACACATCGTGTGATACATATGAAACATTGTTTATGTACAATACATGAGGAAAGTCACATGTACATTTTTCAATTAGAACAGGTTCTATTTTTGCATGACAAATATATGAAAATACTTTTTTTTAACAATAAATTTTTGTAAATTCACAAATTAAATCAGCTGTTGTTTACATTTAGAGGTTATGTCATACGGAAATACATAAGCACGTGTGATAGCAAAAATTATGAATCGTATGTAAAAGACAATTCTGACAGACATGAGGAATTTCATATGGATAAAAAAAGTGACAGTACATATGTAAATACACATCGTGTAATAGCACCTTAAGAGATTTTGAAGTTATTTTCATTTTTAAAATGCTTTATAGTTTTTAAATATATTTTCCATAAGTTTTCTATTAGAATAAAACTTATTATAATTTAGTAAAAATCAAAGATTTACATGTCGCACCTGCACCTCTAAAGTAAGTCAACTCAAAAATTACAAATTTTCAGTAGAGGCAAAAAACGGTTTTTTTTTAAATTTTCTATAAAAACAGTTGTTTCATTGTAAAGAATTGCGAATAATAAGTATACAACAGTAGTTTTTTTTGCGATTTTTTAAGTGCTCATCAAAAATAACAAGTTTTTTGGGTGCAACTCAAAATATATCTTTTTAGTGGATTCTAAAGAAGACACTCTTACAACACAATGATGGTTTACAACTGTATTTTTATACCCTATACCACTATGTGGTTTGGGTATAATGACTTTGTGCTGCTGTTTGTACCAACCAAAAATATTTGACCTAGACCCATCTTTAATTATACCGATCGAATCAGAATCACTTTTTGAGTTGATTTAACAATGTCCGTCCGTCCGTCCGTCCGTCTGTGTGTCCATGTAAAGCTTGTAATCAAACTGCAGGTCGCAAATATCAATATATTTTGATGAAATTTGGTATGTGATCTTTCATCGGCCATGGGATAAACGCTAATGAAATTGGTGAGAATCGGTCCATGTTCAGACCTAGCCCCCATACAAATGACCCTTATAAAATCGACATAAATTGACATAAGATCCAAATTGTCATATAGATCTTAGTCAAATTGGGTTTGTATGTGTTTATTACATCCATTAATGAATAGTCTAAAAAAGATCCCTATGGGGCAACTCTGAGTCATAGGCCCCATATAGAGCTGTTTCCCGATCTTCACTTAAATCTATCAAAAAACAAATATATTGCACTGATTCATCTCAAATTTTGTTTGTATATATTTTCCCAAAATACAAGAGACTTTACGAACCATGGCCAAGATCGGTCCATTTTTGGACCTAGTCCCCACATAGACATAACATCCGATATGAACTTTTTCATAGCCAAAAAATTAATAAAACTGCCACTCAAAATTGGTTTATGCTTATTTTCTGTATCCAATTAGTTGGGCCTAGGCGATAGGGTCTCTAAACGCATGGTATAGGGTATCATATAGTCGGTTTAGACCGACTATAATTTTCTTACTTGTTTTTTTTTGCGAAAGACTAGAAAAACCGATTAAAGATTTTTACAGTGGATAGATATGACCACTGTGTATCGTTTTCTTGCAAAAAGTAAAAATTTAAAAATTTTGAGTTGACTCACTTTAGAGGTACAGGTGCGATATTAACTAAATCGACCATGACTGAATATATCTCTTCTTATTAGCTTTTTCTTCAGACATTTACAAGAGTGCGTGCAACAATGCTGTACATTATGCATGATTATGCGTATTTTATCTGCACAAATACAATTATATACAATTGTAATGCAAAATTATTTTACGCACCTTGAAATTAAATATTCAAGGGATGAATTATAGAAAAATGAGCAGAAGCAGAAGGGAGCATGAGGAAAAAAATCAGTAAACAAACATTTAAATACTTAATGATGTTCAGTTAGAGTACGGCAAAAATTTCTTTAAATACATTACATTACTCCCTTGTTGCACGGCAAAATTAATAAAAAGTAAGCCAAACAGAAAGATATTTCAATGAAATATTCTAAATGATTTTTGATTGCCTCAAGTATGTCTTCTTTGAAAAGACCTGTTTTGGTAGTAATATTGAAGAACTGAAGGAACAAATTTATCAAAAAGGGTGTTAGTTGTGTCCACAGAATCTCTTGTTTATGAGGTTAGAGCTGCATTCTCATCATTATACATTCCCCAAAAAATCTGAAGTTGTTATTAATTTTATAAAAGAAATATAAACAAGAAATCAAAGGGCATTCAAATTGTCTTTACAATTTGTAAACTAAGTAAATGGAGAAATCGAGACAGAAATGATTTATTGTGATTTGACGTACTTCAAAAAGTCAGCCACTAAATTTCCGATTTTTCTTATTTCGTGATAGAAACGCTGAAGTCGAAAGAGCTTTCAGAGCAAAAATTTTAAAATATTAAATACGGATTAGAAACGTATAAATGTTATGCAAATTAGAAAACTTCATTGAATGTTTAGACTAAAATTAATTCACTTCAAACATAAAAAAAAGTTAAATTTTTATATAAAAACAATACCAATCAAATATTTAAATTTATAACAAAAATTGTTCAATTACTTTATATTTGTATTACCCAATACCACTATGTGGATTTTCGATTGCGGTTCATATTTTTTTTTTTTGGAATTTGTCTCCAAAACTTAGTTTTTCCGAATCTTCGTTTCGATGAATACTAAAAAAATTGTCTGCGTGAAACTGCGAAGAAGAATTTTTGAATTTTAATTTGTTTCCGAATTTTGGCATTTTGTGTCCAAAAATTCTGAATTCCATGAATGATTCTTGACTCTTTTTATTCAATAAATTTTCTTCAAAAAGTGCATAATTTCCTAGTAAAAAAATCACTTCTCCACGAAAATTTTTTAAACATTATGGTCGTTTTTGGGAAAAATTAAAACTGTAAATTTTTTTATACAAATGATCCCAATGAGATCGCCATAAAATGCCGTAAAACCAAGGTTCAGAAAATACACACATGCAACACACAATGTTCTGTTCAAAAGCAGCCAACACAACCATGACTTTGTTCGTTTTAATATTTCGTTATTTACACGAACATTTTTGTATCACATACTTTTTGTTTCAATCACACATAAAGCACACATTTTTGAGTGTTGCTTTATTTGAAGTTCATGTTCTGGTACGTGTACTGAAAAAAAACACAGAACATGGACAATAAACAGGTTCGAGTTCAGTTATATTTTAAGTCGTGTTGTGGCTCGTGTAGTGAGAAAAAACAGAACATGTACAATAAACATGTTCGAGTTCAGTTATATTTTAAACACGACTTAAAATATAACTGAACTCGAACCTGTTTATTGTACATGTTCTGGTTTTTCTTACTACACGAGCCACAACACGACTTAAAATATAACTGAACTCGAACATGTTTATTATACCCTATACCACTATGTGGTTTGGGTATAATGACTTTGTGCTGCTGTTTGTAACAACCAAAAATATTTGACCAACACCCATCTTTAATTATACCGATCGAATCAGAATCACTATCTGATTCGATTTAACGATGTCCGTCCGTCCGTCCGTCCGTCTGTGTGTCCATGTAAAGCTTGTAATCAAACTGCAGGTCGCAAATATGAATATATTTTGACAAAATTTGGTATTTAATCTTTTATGGGCCATGGGATGAACGCTGTTGAAATTGGTGAGAATCGGTCCATGTTCAGACCTAGCCCCCATACAAATGACCCCTATGAAATCAACATATATTGCCAAAAGATCCAAATTATCATACAAATCTTAGTCAAATTGGGTTTGTATGTATATATTACATCCTTTAATCAGTAGTCCAAAAATTATCCCTATTGGAGAACTCTTAGTCATAGGCCCCATATAGAGCTGCTTCCCGATCTTCACTTAAATCTATCAAAAAACAAAAATATTGCACTGATTCTTCTCAAATTTTGTATGTATATATTTTTGCAAAATACAAGAGACTTTACCAAACATGGTCAGGGTCAATCCATTTTTGGGCCTAGCCCCCATATAGATATAGCATCCGATATGAACTTTTTCATATCTGCAGCCGAAAAAATTAATAACAATCCCACTCAAATTTGGTTTATGCTTATTTTCTATGTCCAGTTAGTTGGACCTGAGAGATAGGGTCTCTAAACGCATGGTATAGGGTATCATATAGTCGGTGTAGACCGACTATAATTTTCTTACTTGTTGTACATGTTCTGTGTTTTTTTTCATTACACGTACCAGAACATGAACTCCAAATAAAGCAACACTCAAAAATGTGTGCTTTATGTGTGATTGAAACAAAAAGTATGTGATACAAAAATGTTCGTGTAAATAACGAAATATTAAAACGAACACAGTCATGGTTGTGTTGGGCACCGAAGAAAATTTAAAAACAAACATAATTGGGATGAAAATAAAAATATGTCTGTGTTGGTCTAAGTTATGTTTGTTTACATATATGTACGAGTTTTTTATTCAGTTTGTGTTTTTTTCTGAACTCTGCGTAAAACTCAAATTCTCATATAGATCTTATTCAAATTGGGTTTGTGTGTGCTTTTACATCCATTAATTAGTAATCCAAAAATGAAACCGATCTTCAAAAACAAAATTATTGCACAGATTTTTCTCAAATTCAGATTGTATATATATTTGCAACAAAAAAAAAAAACGACGGTACCACATATGGTGGTTATCGGCCCATTTTTCGTACCAGTCCCCATGTCTGTGAAGTTGGCATCTCAAATTTTAGCATCTCACTAAAAACATGCAAATTTACTTGCATCCAGCATAGTTCTATAGTTCCTGCAATAGTTCTTCAATAGTTCTATTGATTTGACCTTAAAATCGCGATTTAAAGATTTAAGGGTATGAGATGCCAACTTCGCAAAAAAAATCTCAGCATCTCATCAGATTTTGAATATATACCCTTAGAAAAGTTGCACCCAGCATAGTTCTATAGTCTCCGATGGTTTTAACAATAGTTCTGCTGATTCTGCCTTAAAATCGCGATTTGAAGCATCAGCATCTCATCAGATTTTGAATATATGACCTTAGAGATGTTGCATACAAACAGGTACCCAGGGCGTTTTTACCCCCCTTAATATCTGATTTCCAAAAGCTTTCCCCTTTAGTTAAAGTCATGCAGAGTTAGACAATGGACTACTGCCTAGGACAGCGCAGTGTTAAAATAGTCAGTTTGTTTCATTGAAAGTAATCCAAGTATCAACCACCACTAGTTGCGTAATAGTCAGATATAAGTGCATTAAAAGTTAGTTGAGTTGCCGGCAGGGTAGCAAGTGCATTCTAATACACACACACAGCACTCAGCGTCAAGCAATACAAATTTCACGAACAATTTTGTCTTTTTCGTTTTTTGTTGCTTTTTCTTGCTTATACGACAAAGCAAAAGTATGCTTTTTTGGTACAGATTAGGGACCGAGATATTCAACTTAGATTTTATTGTTGTCTAATGTATGATTCCGTTTAAAAAATAGTTTGCAGCTGTGAATTCAAAAGCACTTGAAGGTTTCGATTTAATGCAAAAGGCAATCGATCAGAGGCATTCTACAAAATGGACGTGGCGCAAGTGCCATAGTTCTATAGAAGATCAAAAAGAATATGGATCACACATATTGATCAATACTTCCGTTTTGACGGACCTCCGTTACACCGTACGGAATGAAAGCCTTCGCCACACCCTCGATTCGGTTGCGCAAACCGTAAAAATCGGGGATAAAGTCTATCGACTGGCTGGTCTCGCAAACTTTATTACAAATCACTATGTGGCTTACGTAAAATTGGGTACGTTTTGGCACGAGTTTGACGATCTAGCTAGATCTAGAGGAACGGTTGGGTCGAGTAAAGAAGTTTCGCCTCATTTGTTGGTGTACAGTGTACACGTACGCAGGTAATAAGGATTAATCCGATTTTGCCATAACACAATATCATACATAATACAAAAAATCAAAAAAATACATATAACAAAAATTAAAAAAAAAGAAATACATAAAACAAAAAATCAAAAAAAAAAAACATGAAACAAAAAATCAAAAAAAAAAATCATATCGCGATTTTAAGGCAGAATCAGCAGAACTATTGTTAAAACCATCGGAGCCTATAGAACTATGCTGGATGCAACTTCTCTAAGGTCATATATCTATAATCTGATGAGATGCTCAGATTTTTTTGCGAAGTTAGCATCACATACCTTCAAATCGCGATTTTAAGGCAGAATCGGCAGAACTATTGTTAAACCCATCGGAGACTGTAGAACTATGCTGGGTGCAACTTTTCTAAGGGTATATATTCAAAATCTGATGAGATGCTGAGATTTTTTATGCGAAGTTGGCATCTCATACCTTTAAATCTTTAAATCGCGATTTTAAGGTCAAATCAATAGAACTATTGAAGAACTATTGCAGGAACTATAGAACTATGTTGGATGCAAGTAAATTTGCATGTTTTTAGTGAGATGCTAAAATTTGAGATGCCAACTTCACAGACACCCAGTCCCCATATAAATATAGCATCCGATATGAGCTTTTTGAAATCTGCAGGCAAAAAAATTTGGTTTATGCTTATTTTTTATACCCAATTAGATGAGCCTAAGACCAATTCTAGAAGCGCATTTTAAAGAGTATCGCGTCGTCGTTATTAGACCGACTATAAATTTTTTTTACTTATTTTTTTATTGTTATGCACTTATAAAGTAACATCAAAGACTAACGCTTTTTAGCGCTTTTCGTTTTGTTATAATTTAGCGCCTTTTAGCGCATTTGAGATACTGAGCTTTTTGAGATACTGTTTTACGTTTTTTTTTTTTTTTTTTTTTTTTAAAGTTAGCATCGATGAGTGGCCGTGTCCGTTTAATTAGCATAATTTGTTATGAATATATTATATCCATAACTTTTTAAATAAAAATGTTTGCTCACGAACAGAAATCAGTATATAACTATATAGCCTTATGTGCTTAAAAACTAAATTGGATTTATTTAGTTTAAGACTTTCAGTTCTGCTATTGATTCCAAACAAACATGGAAGAGTATTCGAGAAATAGGAATTGTTACCTGCCATATTGATGGTAATGAACTCAATAGGATATTTACGGATATACCAGCAATACATTTGTCAACAACAGCAACTCCTCTCCCGAAGAAAATATATGTGTTTTTTTTTTTGTGTCTTCCAATCTGAGGTTCTTACTAACTGCTTGTCAAATACATTGGGATGATTCTCGATAAAAAAGCTCACTTGGAAGGAACATACTGAGAGCAGGATCGCGAACGCTCACCGGATATGGGCCATTTGTAGAAGAGCTATAGGTTCAAAATGGGGTTTAAACCCGAGGATGACACATTGGCTATACACAAGCGTCGTTAGGACAATTATAACTAAATCATTCAAAAGATACAGCACCTCTGCTGCATAGGAATCAGTGGTGCAATACGGACTACATCTACGAGGGGTTTAGAGAAGTTTCTATCTATATACCCGATCGAGATCAGAATTAAATATGAGGCAGCTATGGCCATGCTACGATTAAGGCTAACAGGGGAATACATCACCGACCATATAGCCAGACACCAAACAATATTGGACCAGATACCGGGATTCAACACAGTGGGTTTTAGCTGTGATAGAATCGCGGAAGTGTCGACGAACACGCCCTGCAATATAAGGATATCTGATAGGGAAAGCTGGTAAAAGGGAATATTCTACAAAACCTTCCTGGGTCACACTACCACACAGACGGATCTGGTCTGCATGGTAGGACTGGTATAGGTTTCTATGATGAAAACCGTTCCACTGGCATATACCTACACATTCCAAACCACAACTCTGTCTTCCAGGCCGAATTGGTCGCGATAACGGAATGCATCAGATCTACTGACGCACGGGAAATCCCTACCCCGGAGATGTGAAAATATTTTCGGACAGTGTAGCGACTATCAGGGCGTTATCCTCGGACAAAACTATATCAAGGACTGTCCTCATTTGTATGGAAGAGATTGCAGACTTCGCTACAAGGGGTAGACTTGGAATCGTTTGGATCCAGTGGTATAATGGGAAACGAGGTTGCAGACGAACTAGCCAGTAAAGGTTCTTTCCTGGAGGGAGTCAATTTAGAAAACCCTATACCTTTTCAGTCTCTCAAATTGAAACTCTCGGACCGGGCGACCAGTTCACATACTTTGATTTGAGAGGAAACTGAGTGGGTAAGGTTACGAAGATATTATGGGGCACTCCCAATACTTCGAAGACTAAGGAAATCCTTAGCCTGAATAGAAGGGAAAGGAGTAGGATTATTGGCATCCTCACTGGGCACTCTGACCTGAGGGCTCATCTACACCGTATATGGCGGGCGGAATCGGCTACATGCAGAGCTTGTGGAGAGGATGACGAGACCCTGGAATACTACCTTTGTTACTGTCCTGCATTTGCGAGAACCAGCGACATCATACTAGGCCTAGCGGCTCTTAGGGGGATACGCTGGAAAACACTTAGGAAATTTGCTGACGAAACCGAATTTCTAAGTTAAATAATGGGTAGATAACCGGATGAGACGAGCATGTAGAGCGCACGACAAGCCAACTTTCTGGCTTAAGTGTATATCCGGGATCAACGGATATGAGCTATGTGCATACATGGCTCCTCTTTTTCAACCTAACCTAACCTAACTTCTTGTCAGTTAAATCCAATGCAATTGGATTTTATAACTTACATCCAAAATTTGTTTAAATTTTGTTACCATCTCTTTTGCCAATCATTAGTTACATTTTTAACACCATCATTACATCAAGCTGCTTTCCCATCAAATGCAAGCACAGAAAAGTTATTCCATTTTCTAATCGAATATAAAACATCGTTCGATTGCGAAACTTTGCTTCCGTTCAAGAAAAGATTTTGCATTCACAAATAAGTGTACAAGTTCACAGGAATTGTCTAATTACTGATATGCAATCAGGTTTCCATCCCAAACATAGCTGTGTGACTGAACTATCTGATGTATCAGAAAATATAAGACGTGAATAAGACTGCGGTAAAGTAACTTTTTTGGTGCTTATTGATCACTCAATAGCATTCGACTCTGTAAATCCCTGTACATTATATATGAAGCTGAAAATTTTTTCCGCCAACATCAGCACTGTTAATTACTGTATACCTAACAGACCGCACTCAGTCAGTATGCGTTAATAATGCAACATCGTATTCGGTGTTACTTATGAATATTGGGCCCCTTTTAATCTCCATTTATACAAATGACTTGCCACAACAAATATCTCATTCCAGTCTCCATATGTATGCGGATAGAATATTATAAAATTCTAAAGTCACAATTCTCGAGAAATTTAAATATTTCTCGAAAAATATGAAAAATTATAATTAAGTGAATTTTTTTAATAAAATTTTGTTATTTTGGGAAATTCTTAAACCTTTAATAATTTGCCGTTCTGTTCATTTTCTTAAACGCTCTTTAGACACAACGATTTTGCTTCGATTTTCATATTAAACAAAATCCATCCAACATTGAATCAATATTACGGTAAAATTTACCAGGACTGTTGGAAACATTTTGAAAAAAGTGAAAAGAATAAAGATTTGGCAATATGTAAGTAATGTCTTAAATCACTTTCATGCAAAGGTTCGGTGACTATTGGTCTGCATAGGCATCTTGAATGTGTACATGAGTATAAAAGAAGTGAAAACAATGATGATCAAAGCACCTCAAAAAATGCAAAAAGATACAGGTACGGAGATAATTCAGTAATTAAATCTTTCTTAAAACGACCTACTATGGGTGAATTAATTTCAAAGTTAGCAGCTTTGGATGGAATGTCTTTTCACAGAATTACTAAAAGTGAATTCATTAGAACATCTATGAGTGGCTAAGGATTTAATTTACCACGAAACCCGACCAAAGTGATGCAATTAATGCTGAACATCTATGAAGATATAAAACAACAGCTGATTAAAAAAATAATTAAACACAAAGATAATGGTAAAAAATTCAGTATATCCATTGATGAATGGACCAGCATGAAAAATAAAAGACATATGGATGCACACCTTTACAATAATAACAAAGATTCAGACAATTTAGGGATGGTTCCTCTCGTTGGTACTTGCGCTGTTGAAAAGCATTGGAATTAGTAAAAGAAAAATTAAAATCGTTTAATATCGTTGACTGATGATGCTGCTGTAATGCAGAAATTTGGAAGATTATCTTCCCAAGTTCACCAACTTTGCTACAATCACGGGTTGCATTTGACTGTTCTGAAAGTATTTTATGCCAAGAAGAGGCATCCTGATAACTCTGCTTGTATCGAGGAACTGGAATCTGTTAACGTATCTGAAATACAAGATTAGACAATGAAAATAATACTCTGATGATAATTCTGATATAGCAGTTGTGGAAGATGTTGATGTTTATTTGCAACCCCAAATCGAAAAATATCAAAAATGTTTAAAAACTTCCCCGTTAAAAATTGTACATTACAAAAATATATAGTGGAAGAGGAGAAAAAAGAGCTAATGGTAATCCTAGATTGTTCTACTAGGTGGAATACAATGAAAGATTTATAAGAATTAACGGCCCAATCAAAAAAGCATTATTGATTGAATTAAATTTGTGTAGTTTGTGGAATGACGACTATGTTGAGGTAGCTAAAATAATATTAGCAACATTAAAACTACTCCGGATTACAATTGAAACTCTTAGCCGAAAAGATTCTACACTATTATCTGCTGAAGAAGCTCTCAGGCTTTTGTTTACAACTTTGGAAAAATTAAACACTAATTTAAGTACAGACCTCCTTAACGCAGTTAAGGAGGAAATGTCAAAAAGGAGGGATTATACTTTAGTATATGTTATTAGGCTCCTACAGAATCCTGATTGTATGTCACATAAAGAAAGTGATAGTTTTTTGTTTCATGGCACCAAGAAGAGATATATATTGGCTAAATCTATATCATCTAAAATTTTTGAAACTAAAAACAGTGACAACGATAATACTAAAAAACTGAAAATATTGAAGAACGTCCAGATTGAGAAGAAGAACGTCCAGATCGAGAAGAAGAAGCAAGTATACAGCAACAAATAAATTTTGCATTTGCAAAAAGTTTAAAAGAATATGAAAGTCCGAATGCTGACAAATTTCAATCATTAACAAAGGAATTTAAAATATTTGAAACAAATGGGAAGAGAACCTCAAATTTGCAGAATCTTTTGGATGCACTTCTGACCATTAAACCAACTACAACGCAAAATGAACGGAATTTTTCTATTGCAACAAATTATGATACCAAAAAAAAAAGAACAAGGACAACTTTGGATGCTCTGTGTTTCTTAAAATATTATTTTACATCAAAAAAATTATTAAATTTATTATATTTCTATAAACCTTTTCATATATTTTTGTAAAACTTGAATAATTTATTTTTATACCCTATACCACTATGTGGTTTGGGTATAATGACTTTGTGCTGCTGTTTGTAACAACCAAAAATATTTGACCTAGACCCATCTTTAATTATACCGATCGAATCAGAATCACTTTCTGAGTTGATTTAACAATGTCCGTCCGTCCGTCCGTCCGTCCGTCCGTCTGTGTGTCCATGTAAAGCTTGTAATCAAACTGCAGGTCGCAAATATGAATATATTTTGACGAAATTTGGTATATAAGCTTTTATCGGCCATGGGATGAACGCTATTGAAATTGGTGAGAATCGGTCCATGTTCAGACCTAGCCCCCATACAAATTACCCATATGAAATCGCCATAAATTGCCATAAGATCCAAATTGTCATATAGATCTTACTCAAATTGGGTTTGTATGCGTTCATTACATCCACTAATGAGTAGTCCAAAAATGATCCCTTTGACCCCATATAGAGCTGCTTCCCGATCTTCACTTAAATCTATTAAAAAACAAAAATATTGCACTGATTCTTCTCAAATTTTGTTTGTACATATTTTTGCAAAATACAAGAGACTTTACCAAACATGATCAGGATCGGTCCATTTTTGGACCTAGTCCCTTTATAGATATAGCATCCGATATGAACTTTTTCATATCTGCAGCCAAAAAAATTAATAAAAATCCCACTCAAATTTAGTTTTTGCTTATTTTCAATGTCCAGTTAGTTGGGCCTAAGAGATAGGGTTTCTAAACGCATGGTATAGGGTATCGTATAGTCGGTCTAGACCGACTATAATTTTCTTACTTGTTTTAAGTTACAATTTTTTATTTTGCTGTATAATAAAAATATGAATTTCAGTTTATATTATAGAGTGCATTAGATTTTTATTTTAATAAGTTATTTTCTCGAGAAAAAAATTTATATTTTCTTTTCTCGAAAAATTAAAAAGGTTGAGAAATGTGAAACACTATATGCGGATGAAGTACAGTTGTACCTAAGTGGGTCAGTTAATTCAATTAACGCAAACGTGAAAACACTCAACCAAGATCTGGGCACGATATTTCGTTAGGCAACTGCTAATGTCGGATCCATAAAAAATCGAAATGGTGTTGATGCATAAAGAAACCATAAACCCACATATCGAACGTGAAGTTGGTATAAACATTCAGAAAATTGAAATTGTGCAATCAGCGAAAAATCTTGGATTGGTCTTCAACAAAAATTTAACCAGGATTGATCATGTATATTCACTTGTGAACAAATTTATGTGAAATTAAGAAGGTTTTGGGCAAGACACCTAGCAAATTTTTATCTTGTTTCGGAACTTATCTATGGTTGTGAGCTTTTTTCCAATTGCCACTCTACAACAATATTATTTGGTATGTTCATGAGATAACAAAATATGATCAGTGTGTCCTTTCACATAAAGGAGACTCTTGTTAAGGTAGGTAGGTATTATTAACTTACATAAAGTTATATATATATAATAAAAAACCAACATATGTCAAAATTTATACCAAGGCATCCATGTTCAATTTCGGAATACAATTCCACATGAACAACAGCTCAATAGCAACGTAATGCACTTTCAAACTTTTTTGTTTAAATTTTTCGCTTAATCTTCTTTTTAAGCTACTTTTTTTTTTGGCTATCTATGTTATTTTTGTTTCATACTAAATATTTATACTCATTTTTATAGAAACTATTCATTAATACACACATAATTCTGTACTATAAAAATACAAGTAAGTTGCGGTTTTGTTGTACACGTAATCATTAAATTAATAAATAAAAACGTATTAAAAATTATTTGTCTGTAATATTTCTTTTAATCTTAAATATTAATAGGCAAGGCGATTTCTTGTATTAATTAATAGGCTAGGCGATTTCTTGTGGCCGATGTTTTGTCCTACCGTTTTATCCCGATTTTGACCAAACGTATACTATTTAAAAGGTATTTCTTTTTAGCCGTTCTGCAGATTTACAGATTTTTAAATTTTTTCCTTTATTTTGAGTAAATTTCATTTAAAGTTGCTGCTAACACATACATAATGGGTTTGTTATCTACATTCACAATAATAATAAACCATAAAATTGTTGGTTTGTGAACTGGCTAAGTTGAAAAATAAAGCTGCCTAGAAATTGCACTCGAATTTCGAGCGCTGGAATATGCTAGTTTCTTTTAATACTGTAAATTGCGAAAAAAAAAATTACATTTTTCGATCTGGCAACCCTCGAATAGATATACGTCGGATCGAATATAAAAAATAGTTGGTCTATTCTGTATTAAGAAGAGAGACGCTTAGTATATAAGATAAAAGAGATTTTATCTTCTTCGACAAAATTTTACGTATTCATATCTGGCACCCTAAAAATACAGGGTACAATTCAAAACGGTTGTTCCATACATTCTAAGACGTTTAGTTTTTGATTTTATGTCCTCTGACAAAGTGAGTACGTAGACGTATGGATGATACTTTCACATACGTATATGTACATGTTACACAATCAGCATATCAGTGTTAAACGTAAATATTATGATGGTAATATATATACTTCACTCAATATTGGTACAAAAATCTTAATAAAGATCTTAATTAAAATATTTTTAATTACGAACTCTTGGAAATTTTACTCTTGGAAATTTTACAGTTTTCTGCTTACAACGCAAAAAACGCAGTGGCCATACTTTGAGTGCCGGAAAAAGTATTCGTACATTTACAAATAGGGGAATTCCACGAATTGTGCAACAACGTACATGTCTGTTACAAAGCTTTTATTTTAGAAGAACACAAACTTGAATGTATAAAGTTGATTTGATTATATTTTTATACCCTATACCACTATGTGGTTTGGTATAATGAATTTGTGTTGCTGTTTGTAACTACCAAAAACATTTGACATAGACCCATCTTTTATCATACCGATCGAATCAGAATCACTAACTGATTCGATTTAACGATGTCCGTCCGTCTGTGTGTCCATGTAAACCTTGTAATCAAACTGCAAGTCGCAAATATGAATATATTTTGATGAAATTTGGTATATAAGCTTTCATCGGCCATAGGATGAACGCTATTGAAATTGGTGAGAAGCGGTACATGTTCAGACCTAGCCTAGTAAAATTTCATTAAATTGCACTATAAAAATTTGGTGAACACACAGAAAGTATCTATAATATTAATAGGCTAGACGATTTCTTTTGACCGATATTTTGTTCTACCATTTTATCCCGATTTTGACCAAATGTATATTATTTGAAAGGTATTTCTTTTTGGCTGTTTTGCAGATTTACAGATTTTTAAATGTGTTTCTTTATTTTAAGTAAATTACATTCAAAGTTACTACTAACACATACATAAAATTATACATATGCTGCTATGTGTGTGTTTATTCAATTTGTTAATGTAGTTGTTAATGAGTTTGTTTTCTTCATTCACAATAATAATAAACAATAAAAGTTTTGGTTTGTGAATTGGCTAAGTTGAAAAATAAAGACGTCTAGAAATTGCACTCGAATTTCGAGCGCTGGAATCTGCTAGTATACATAAATGGTTTTGTTAATGAATAATTTTTTAAGAGCCTGAGGGTACGCTAATCAATTATTACCCATTTTTTTTATATGAAGCTTAAATAAGTGTTTTATGTATGTGTTATTAGCACCCTTAAATGAAAAAAATTATCGGATGGTGCACATCCGTAAAGATGGCGCACATGTATAAAGAAATACCTTTCAGATGGTATACTTTTTGTCAAAATCGATTGGTAACTGAGAGTTTAGGAAATGTCACAAGAATTCACCTTGCCTATTAATATTATAGATAGTTAAGCGAAAAATTGGATCTGCATTACATACAGAAAAGTGGCTTTACGTTTTAGGACTCTGGCGGGTAACGGGGTTGGTAAACTCGTGTTTATTAGTCTATGATGTTTTTTTGATGAAGACATTGTACTGTGGATCCCAGATTACTAATGCGTATTCAAGTATCGGCCTGACCAAAGACGTGAATAGATTTTTTGTTATATATCGATCATTAAATTCCTTTGCCCTACAATTTTTATAAAAGATAAAACACCGTTTGCTTTATTAACAATCATTGTTGCATTAGAATTAAAACTTAGTCTTTTATCGTAGTGAACTCCCAAATCTATGAAAGAGTCAACTGAGTTGTATTTGTGTCATGCATGAGATAGTCATTCGAAAATGGCAAATATCTAAAGAAGGCCATATCAAGACATTTTTTAAGATTAAATTCCGTTAAGTTGACATTACAACATCTGTAGAAGCTATTTAGGTCAGACTGGAGACGTAGATTTTTACATCGTCGTCATGCGTAAATATATTGATATATTGATTAGACTTTGGAAGATAATTAATAAACAGCAAGAATAAGAGAGGTCGAATGTGACACCGGAAGTAACATATACATCTTACATATTTAGATTTGGAGCTATTTAAGATTACACATTGCTTACGATGTTTTAAATACGTCCGAATCCATTTTAGTAAGTTGCCGGAGAATCCAATAACATCAAGCTTCGCTGGCACTAGATCTGGCTGACTTTATCTAAAGCTTTGCTAAAGTCTGTGTATATAACATCAGTTTGTTTATTTTTGCAGAACCCAGAATTTATATATAAGTAAATTCCATTAGATTAGTAGTCGTAGACCATCCTTTGCAAAAAACAATTATAATTTTCGCAAAAAGTCTTGGTATACCATTTAGTTTTGCAATTGTTCTATAAATAGTAGCATCACTGTGTCTACCAGATTTATAGTGCGGAATAATAAACGAGTTTTTCCAACACTTTGAAAAGAAACCAAATTTAAGAGAGTTACTATATATTAGAGTTAACGAAGTAGCCAATTCTTCGGCACAATTTTTCAAGATGCAGCTGGGAATACCATCTGGACCCAGATAAAATGATCTTTTTATACATTTTATACTGTTAAGAACAGTCTACACATCTAAGGATGAAATGTTAATTGATGTTAGCCTTTGTGGAAAATGTGGACGCGTAGAATTCAGCAAAGACATTTGTAATATCAACATCGTTTGAAAACACAGTACCATTCATTTTCATAGTGGTTGGATGTGATGAAATTTTACGTTTAGAATCGAAAAAGTTGTATAACATTTTTGAATTGTTTCTAATATTTGAATTCATTTCACTGAGATAACTATCGTAACATTTTTTTATTTTCTAGGTTATAATGATTTCTAACTATAATGTATAGACATTTATCAATTTGATTATTACTTTTCTCAAATATTCTATAGAGCCTGGAGTATAATCGTCGCATTCGTGATCGAGTGAGATTTTGTATCAAATAAAATTTCGTAACGTATCGAATAGCCTAATCACGGCATACGATTAGAATCGAAACGAAATCTAATAACAATTGTAAAAGATTTAATTCTAATGCAAATAAAGAATAACATATGTTTAATGAAAATGAATTGACATTTTTAAAAAGAAGAAGAAAACAAATAAAAAAAGAAGTAAAAAAAGTAAGAAATATTATTTATTTTTTTTATGTTTATGCTTTAAACTCTCAATTATAGATAAAAAAAAAATCGGATTCTGATGAAGAATATGGACAAAAGCGATCCGCTGTCAATGTGGGACAAAGCTTATGTAATAACTATATTTTTAATATAATTTTAATTGGATATTAATATTTTCCAGATTTAAAACAAGATTTAGACTGACAAAGGAGATATTTGTTTATGTTATTATTGAGTTAAATTTTTTAGGTCATATGTCAACGACAGTTCCTCCCAAACTACAATTAGCAGCAACGCTTTCCCTTTAAGCCGTAGTTGGCAACGCCTATATAGTGGGTATGTGTCAAAACTCTGTGTAAATTTGTAAATAATGTCGTGAAACAAATCGAGCTGAAGCTGTGTCCTAAACTTATAAAGTTTTCTCCGGAGCAGTTATCGAATTGTATGGAATTCTTCGTGAAAAAATATAAGATTCCTGGAGGTTTGGAGATTGTAATACGTACGCATATATGAGAATTTTAAATTAATTTTTTTTAAGTAATTGGATTGCGGACGGTACCCATATTGGATTACAAAAGCCAACTAATAACGAGCATATGATCCTTAATAGAAAAGGGTTTCATAGTAAGTAATATCTATTGTAAATAAATTAGTGTACTAATTTGAAAAACCTTTATTTTTCAGGAGGGCCAATCTCTTTGAAGCAGCTTTTCCCTGGGCATAATTGGGTAAAATGTTTTTTGCTAAATTTGGGTGCTCAATCACAAATTCAGTCATGAGTTCCTTTTGTTTGCTATTTATTTCACAAACATTTGCCCTGAAAATTTTTAATTAAGTTTTTGGAGTTTAATTTATCAAGTGATTAATATTACTTACATTTTAAGACCTTTCAGTTATTATTTTGTATTTCCCACTTTTATTTTTCGCTTGTTATTCTCAAGAAGTTTAACACATTTGTTTACGATTGGCTTTGAGGTATCGAATGACATTTAGAAAGAAGACACTCGATCGATCGCTCGTTGTCGTATGCCATTATCTCAAATTTCGATACTTCTTACACGATAGCGAATGCCGTGATTTCGAAATGAAAGATTTCGATCAATTTCCGTCGATCACGAATGCGACGATTAGACCCCTGTTCTTAAAATTACTTCCATTAGAAATGCTAGAAATTTTAGGTCTCTGTGGCGAGTGTAAATTTTTCTTAGCTTTTTAAGCTCTTTCTTTTAACTCGTACTCTCTGTCTGTCTCTCTGTCTGTCTGCCATAAGACAATTCCATTCCCCTCATCCAATTGATCTGAAACTTGTTGTGACTATAGATTAATTTTGGGGTAGTCACTATTAACTTTGACATAGTCACTCACAGTCACACATATTCACGCACAGTCACGGAAAGATTCAAAACTCATATGCATAAGGAAAGAAAGAGTTAATAAAAAAATTTTTATGGGTTAGGTTATTGATAGCATCACAGTTTCAATTTTAGGTCGACGCATACTTTTCTAGCAAGAGCACATTCATGGCCTCATCAACTATAATTGGGATCTGACCAGCTAAAGGGTTTTTCAACAGGGACGCTACAAAAGTAGAAAGACAGGGACAGCAAACGACACCATATTTCTTGCCGCTCTTTTGACATTTCTCTTCAGTAAGGCTTGCCATTTCATGATGGAAGGATATACGAGCCAACAACGAGTCGAAAATATTAAAATTTACTACCGAAAGTCGGAGTCAGTGGCCTCAACGTTAAGAGCGCTAAGTTCAATTTATGGTCGTCATAATCGTCCTAGCAGATCAACAATTGAGCGTCTAGTAGAAAAACTTGAATCCACAGGCACATTACAAAATGTTCCCGTGCCAGTGAGACAAAGAAGTGCCCGTAGTATCGAGAATATTGCTGCCGCTGAGGCTTCAGTTGAAGAAAGCCCAAATGTGTCTCTCACACGTCGTTCTCAAGCGTTGGGCATCTCTGTGACTTCGTTGTGGCGAATTTTGCGAAAAGATCTTGGTCTACATCCTTATAAGATCAAGTTGACGCAAGAACTGAAGCCGCTTGACCACCAGAAGCGTCGTATGTTCGTGAAGAGGGCTGAGCAGCAACTTGAAAATGATTCGGATTTTCATCGAAAAATCATCTTCAGCGATGAGGCTCATTACTGGCTGAATGGCTTAGTCAATAAACAAAATATGCGTTATTGGTCATACAGCAATCCACACGTACTCCATGAGTCATCATTGCATCCCGAAAAAATTACGGTTTGGTGCGGTTTATGGGCCGGCGTCGTCATTGGGCCGTACTTCTTCCGTGATGATCAAGACCGGCACGTTACTGTGATTGGGAATCGCTACCGTTCAATGACAACTGAATATTTTTGGCCCCAATTGGATGATATGGACTTGGAGGACATGTGGTTCCAACGGGACGGCGCCACAAGCCACACAGCGAATGTCACAATCAATTTATTGGAAACCAAGTTTGGAGAACGTGTTATCTCACGAAATGGTCCAGTCGATTGGCCGCCTCGGTCGTGCGATTTGACTCCGTTGGGCTATTTCCTGTAGGGCTACGTCAAGTCTATGGTCTATGCCAACAAGCCAGCGACGATTGATGAACTTCGTACGAATATCGAACGTGAAATTGCAGCAGTATCGGCCGACTTATGCTTGAAAACCGTCGAAAATTGGGTTCAGCGTCTGGACATCTGCAAGCGTGCCCGTGGTGGCCGTGCAAAAGAGATCGATTTCCATAAATAATGGCATCGAACGTACTTTCACATGAATAAAGAATTTCATTGATATCCAAAACCGTTTTTATTTTATTTAAAAAAAACTTTTGTAGCGCTCTTATTGAAAAACCCTTTATGTGAGTAAAAGCTTACCTTATGATATTAAGAATAATGGCAATATTTTACAAGTACCTTATGGTTGACTTCCTTTAAAATAGCGTAACTCTACCTAAACAATTTAAATAATTGATGAACCTAAAAAAAAAAACATTGCATTTCTATCGAAGACCGGATAACGAGGCTATGGTCTAATTTTAAACACCAAACGCAAATGATAAAGCAGAAAAATGCCCGTGGAATTTATAATGGAAATTAAACCTTAAAATAAACTCTACTCCAACAATTGGTGAAATCTGATTATATGAGCATTGGTCAAAGTTGTTGTTTTCTTTTTAATGTTTAAAATAAACTTAATAAATTCATAACTTTAACAAAGTATTGACAACTAAAAACACAATAATCAAAAACTTATTACTCTAACCATGGATACTACGAACATGTTGTCTGCATATGATTACTGTTTGTTTGGCGTTTTATGAATTTGAATTAAAACTTTCGTTACTTTTGTGGCAATAACTTTCTTCTTCATTACAGTTTTAGGGATTTTATTAATGGTTGGATTTGTTTTTATTGTTGTGTACTCTGGGCCCAAAACAGTATACTGCTAATATTGGCCGAAATGTATAAACGTGATACCAGTAAACAACAAAAACCAAACAACTGCAAACTTTTGTAATAGTTTTACGTAACACAAAAATACTGTCATATTTATGAATATTTTAATACTAAAGTTTAAGCAGTTACATAACATTTATAACGCACATTATTGGTAATCTCTTTGTTATTAAAAATATCAAAAATAATAAATATTGTCCTTAAAGAAAGGTTGAATATTAAATATATAAATGTATGTTGCATGTTATCCATTTATTTTGTCTTTACAAAAACGTTTGATATAAACAAAGAATATTTCAGTGGTTAAGCAAAAACCTTTAACAAGTTTTCTTACATAATTTTAGAGTACCATGGCTGGGTGTACAATTAGAAATATATGTTTTTATAATTTTTATACTCTACATAAATATATGAAGTGAAACATGTACACTAAGCAAAATCTGTATTGGTACACCACGTTTTATTTAAAAATTCACAACTTTATACGATACCCTATACCATGCGCTTAGAGACCCTATCTCTTAGGTCTAACTAATTAGATTTAGAAAAGAAGCATGAACCAAATTTGAATGGAATTTTTATTAATTTTATGGGGACTAGTTCAAAAAATGGACCAATCCTGACCATATTTGGTATGATCACTTATTTTTGCAAAAACATATGCAAACCAAATTTGAGAAAAATCTGTGCAATATTTTTTTGTTTTTGATTTATGTGAAGATCGGGAATCACCTTCATATAGGGCTATGACTAAGAATTGCACTATAAGGTTTATTTTTGATGTAGTAAACATACACAAAATCACTTGGACCGAGATCTATATGATATACAAACAGCAGCACAAATCATTATAAAATTTTAATATTAGAGCATTTATTTATTGAAACAAATAAAGAGAAACAAGGACAAAATAATCTTCACATTTCCTCATCTTAATAAACTAGCTCTTCAAAATTATATTAATGGAATCAATATATTTTCCGCAAAATGAAAGTATGTGTATTGTATATCTGTGGTTTTCTGGAATAACCGCGTATGTCCATTTTTGTCAGTTTCGAGTTACCGATGCCAAATATATTAATTTTTTAACGCTCTTTACATGTGTTAAATTTTTTTTTAAAAATATTGACCATTTCTGAGTTTTTTCTTTAAATAACGACGTAACTTAAATGTTTATCAAATTAATTTGCAGCACTATCGACGTATGTCAACCTACGTTTGATCGCTAACAAATTATTTTCTTAGAAAACGACACAAAGCGACATACGTTGCTATTAATGAAAAAAATGCAAAATAATTTTGAATTATTTTTCAGTTTATAACCACTTATAAAAACTTGTGTGCTTATTTCTCTTATTTTTTGTCACTATTATTCTTGATACGTTGTTATATTCTCATACTAAGTCCCGTTAGCTTTTTGTTGACGAACAAAAAATTCATTTTTCAAGCAACAACAACTTATGTCTACATGGGTGGTTGCATTGGGAGTTTTCTTTTTCAAAAAAAAACGACGTTTGTCGTTTGCACACACTTGAATTGTTATTTACATATTGTGTTTTTCGTCCTTCTCTAGGATCTATTCCTCTAAAGATTTTTGACTCAAAATTTTATATAAATTATTTATTGCCCATATCTATAGGACTGTTAAAAAAAAGCTCTAAAAACTTTATATCGAGCCCATAACTTCAAATATAACGTTTTTTGGCTCCCCTGAACATTTTGATTTTATGACATACGCGGTTATTCTAGAAAACCACAGATATAAGTGTGTTATTTCTTTTGTAACTCTGAAAAATATGATGAGCAGTACTGTCAAATAAATACTACCCAAACCAATTCCAGTATTTAAAAGTTACAAACGTTTTAAAATACTATAGTTTTTCATTGTTGTTATTGAAGATAATACAACGCTTACAAGATGCTCAATTGCTTTCGGCGAAACAATATGCCTATACAAATAGAAAACAGATTCATTGGGGCTACCGAATTTATTACCAACCGATTTGCGATAATGCTAATAATTGATTTTCTTGTTCACAATGATTACAATTGTATTGTCTTAACAGCAAGTATTTTATCATAATAGAAACAAATTTTTTTCATGTTCCACTTTAGAACAATTCGGTTGGCAAATAATTTTTCTGTGTGTAGCAAAGGTAGAGGAACTATCTGGTGTAGTAATGAATTCTGGGATCATCTCATTAAATAAAAACCGGCTTGTTAAAAGGCGTTGAGATCCTCTGTCTCAATCAGATTCGTAAACAGGAGAACACCACAAGGAAGAGTTCTTTCGTCACTTCTTTGGTTGATAGCGGTGAATCCAATTCGTATGCTGATGACGTGTCGATAGTCATATTCTACAAAGGGCTTTTATGAAGCTAACAAACTTGCTGCGGTCCAGGATTTAATGCGATCAAAATTGTTATTCTTTTCACAACAAAGTAAAAAAATTATTGCCTTCTGTTCAATTTCTCTTGGCTGTACTCGCAATTAAAAGGGAAGTTTGATAATCCTGGGTCTGTTTGAACTTCTCTCGTAGTCAATTAAGCACTGCTCCTGTCAACTGTAATCTGTTAATAGATTACTGTAAGATTTTAATCTGTGTTTGACAGCCATTCTCGAGGTATTTTTGTAAATATGAAAAAAAAAAAATTATTTCGAGTGCTCATAAAACATAGAACACTTTACCATCAACTTCAATGCCTAAGAATTGGATTCCACTCTGGCAGTACCCTCACAAGTGATACCGAAAGTTCAGGTCACCCAAAACAGATCGCTGATACTATCCAAGGTGTAATATTGGACGATCGGAAAATCTGAACTGAGTGGGTGCATCACTTTTTACAAGTATATTTGGACATGAAAAAGCTATCCGTGTAACGGATGGCGCAATTACTCACACTCGACCATAGATCTAACCATATGACCACTTTTAAGGAGTTTTTGGCGATTTTCAACCGCAATACGAACAAATCTTCACAATTCATCGGAGACCAAACCAGTGGACTTCTCTTCAGATGTTCACTAAATAGGGTCTTTCGGCCAACAAGATCATGGATCCATGCGAGTCCGATTAGCTTGAAAATAGTAAAACGATCACCGGAAAATATTGGACAGATTTAACATTGGTGGCAAAAAGTGCTTTTTCGCCAACGCGCATACGTTTGCAGACGCCATGCCGAAAATCCATAAATTGGACTACGAACTACGACTCCATCCACTTCAAACTTGAAGAAATGGTTTGTCGGTAAGAGATTTGGGGCGAATGAAGAGGTCATCGCTTAAGCAAACGCCTATTTGACGCCTAAAGGAATTAGAAAAATGCTGGAATAAATGTATGGAGATAACAGGAGACGAAGTTGAGATACAAAACGCTTTTTTGCCGAAACAGATTTTTTTAATCACAAAGTTACTGTGCTGTCAAATCGCCCTTGATATGGTCGGGGTATTGCTCGACATATGAGCAAATGGGACTACTATCACTTTACACTCCTTAAAAAAAGCCCATTAGGAAACGATGGGGTTTTAGTCCGCGTAGGAGCAATGCTGGATCTATACAGCTGTTATTAAAGATGTCTGCTATATGGAGTCATCGTATAGTGACACGCTCTGAAAAGGCTACAAATATCAAAAATCTCGTAAGGGTACAGACAATGGCATCCATGTGGAATACTAGAGAGCTTTACAATACTCTCCTTCGGATGCAATGGCTACTCCTTTTAGATCCGATACCACTGCTATCCGACTAAGCCATTCACTACATTGGCGAAAAGGAACATATTTTACGACACTATTTAATGATACTACAATTTCATAATAGTACTGGTAGGACCTTAGGCTGCAGACATTATACACACTTTTCCACTGATTTATACAATCAAGTTGTCTTCGGAATCTGTTCAAAGGAGTTAGGGCTAGCAGACCAACTAACGTGTATTAGGTAGAGCTGAAGGCAACAAAAGAAATTTTTGATTCTGGTTTCAGCCGCAGTTCACATCGAGTCCGATAGTTGCGATAAAGTTCAGAAAATTAAAGTTTCTTAAAAGGAAAACTGGCATACATATCTCATATTCGGCGGGTATAGATTTTAAGGTACAAGGAGATTCCAGGGAATTGCGAAGCCGATCCAATATTATAAAGAGTGGGCAATGGTATCATTTTGTGTATTTCTATAAACAGTGTCCCAAAATTCACGCAAGATTTGAATTTGCCGCCATTTGTTCAGTAAAGCATTGGCAAACTAACACAAAGACAGGTTTACAGCTGACAGTTTAGAGTTAGTTAAAATGGAGCTAGAAACGACAGAATAATTCGATTTCACTGTTGAACAATATTTCAAAAAAAAGGAATGTTTTAAGTTAGGTGCGGATTTTTGATCAAAATCATCCTGGAAGCTCTTCTTCATCAATGAGGCTGCTCATACAGTGACTGTCATTGGTGCTCGATATTGCGACTTTATAACATAGTTCTATCTTCCTTAATTTGATGATATCGATATGGCGGATATGTGGTTTCAACAAGACGATACCGCATTCCATACAGCCCTTGATACGATTCAATTACTGCATGGTGCAATTGCTGGTCGTATGCTCTCTCGCTTCGGTGATCGTTTCGTGTTATTCACCATCATTGGATTTCTTTTTCTGGAGTTATAAGAGGTCAGTTATAAAAACTGGAGTTATAAAAACCACGCTTGCATCGAAAGGAGATATTAAGTGACTTTTATGCAAAACGGTCATGATAAAATTCTACAAAAGAGTGCTTATGCTTTATGATTCGATAACAATATAAAAAAAAGAAACGGTGTATTGTGTAAATTTTTAGAACAACCTTCAGTAAAAAAATTAGCTTGTCAAATTGTTTACATAAAGTTGGGGACTAAAAAACTATAAGCTGCTTGGTCTTTTTCTTTTGCAGTAATAAATATCAGCTAATTATTATCTGATAACAGAGTGATCGTCGAAAATAATATCTTTTACAGCTGAAAGACAGGACCTATTTGCTTTTAGAATCGCTGTAAATATTTTCAGATTCGAATCTTGTTATAATATGACTCTACTTAGCACTTAAATACTAAAATTGAGAAGGAAGGAAATTAAATTGAATGCAAAGAATTTAAGGCATAAATTCTACAGCCAAAAGAATTGAAAAATATCTCATAGCATAACATTGAATATCCGATACTTAAGTTGAAATGATTTAAAAACCATAACAAGAAACTAATAATGTTTTACCGGCTAATTTGAAAAAACATTTTTTGTACAAATCAATAAGGAAACGTGAGAAAAATCTAAATACGATTACAAAAACAGAAAAAAAAAAGACCACTTCAACTCAATAAAAAATCATGAATGAATTCGAACAATATTAAGCATACGTTTGCCATTACAACGACGACAACGAGCAGCAAACTCTCTTTGAAATCGAGACCAAAGTAAGTCTAAACAATGGAGCATAGTTGTATTGGACAAGAAGAGATTATGCATGTCGTTGTATGTTTTCATACAGGGTTATGTCTGTCATTTCAATTGGCATAAGTACACATGCATCATTGAAGGTGGATTTTATTGTTGGTATAGCAGTCGAGTTATTATTTAAAAAAAAAAGTTTTCAGTATATAGTTTTTTTTGTTTGTCTTTTTTTTGTTAATGCCTAGTATAAAAAACGTGAACAATAGATAATTAATTATTATTTGCAATTGTCTATTCACACTGACCACAAGCAGCGGGTGTTGGGAAAAAAGAGAATACAAATAACCAAAGGGATTTTAGCCTACCAAAAAGCAGAAAAAAAATATGGTTTCCTCCAAACCCTTAATCCTAGTGGCTCTATTGGGGCTTTCATCGTTCTGTCATGCCATTAACATGGAGAGCATGATCGATGAAGAGAATGCTAAATGTGAAAGTGGTACGGACAATATGGCCTGTATTAAAGTCAGAGCTATGAGATTTTTGGATACCGTTATGACAAAAGAAGATTTTAAGGTAAGTTTTGCATAAGAGATAAGATGCAAAAACTCATTGTTTTTCTTTGTTCATATTATAGATCTCCAATGTTGAGGTTAAATCAAATGGTTATCAAGCTCCTTCATCAACTGAGGGTAGATCTTCCAGCAGTGGCGACTATTTTGATGCTATCGAAAGTTATATCCGAGGTCATGATGTTACCATGGACTTGCCTATGGCTGATGCCAAAGTCACGGTCTCATCCCGCAATTTGGCCAACGATGAACTAAGTCTTAATGTCAAGTTTGCGGGTGAGGGTGTTGTTGAAGGCAAGGGTAAGAAGGGAAACATTTTCAAGAAGGGTGTGTTGCATGCTAGACTTTTACCTTAAAAACGATTAAACTTTTCACTTATTGTTTTGTTTCTCCCTTTGAATTTTTTTTTCATATTTGTTAAGGCAAGAAACATCGTTTGCGTAAGATGGCCATGCCCATTATGGTTTTGATCTTGCTGAAGGCTATTACCATCATACCTATGGCCATTGGTATCTTAAAGATTAAGGCTTTGAATGCCTTGGGATTAGGTTTCTTCTCCTTCATTATTTCGGTTGGTTTGGCCATATTCCAATTGTGCAAAAAGGTAAGATATTAAATGCTAAAACAAAACCATGTCTATTTTTAGGCTTTCGCGGGATGTTAAAAGAAAGGGAGGCAAAGAGATAAATAGAGAGAGGAAGAGAGAGAGTGGGGAAAAGAGATTATAAATAGATTTACGTAAATTAAAACAGACCAAAGAATATTTAGGTAAATTTTTCATAATATAGCGTTATATTAAAAAAACCAAGCATCCTCTTCATGTATGGCATGTAAAATCAAAAATGTTAAATCAAAATATTGGCTGTCATTCAACCTCTTTGAAAAAAAAAAACTTTCCTAGCTCTCATATCCTCTCTCATCTAAGGCTGAGCATACACTGAAGAGGATTACCGCCTAAATAATTCTCTCTTGTGTTAGCTTATCCTAAAAATTTCCTCTAGTCAAATAACTTCAACTATTTCTGTATATAATTTTAGCTCTTTCTCTTTTAGATTGCAACTGAACATCATCATTCTGCCCATCTTTCTGCCCATGGGCCCTGGGATGGTCGTTCTGTAAGTTCTATCGCTAGTGTAGAACAATTCGAAACAAATCCTACTGCCCATAATCTAGCCTACAGTGCCTATAATTAAGCGCTCCAGCTAACTAACAACCCAAATCCATTACCCTTACCAAAAAAGAACAAACTTGATAACTTCAAAAACGTTAAAAAGCTTTTAATAACAAAAAAGGTTAAACAACAAATGATAGCTTTTGCTTTTATTCTTAAGTCTTGCTGTTCATTCATTTTGTGAATCATTGATGGCAAATTGAAAGCAAATTTACGGATGCGTAAATTTAAATTACCATTATTATGTTCGTTTTTGTTTTTTTATTGGTTCCTTCCCTAAACTTGGTTAGCTAACAATACATACTTAGCTTAGTCAATTCCAAAGAAATTTTATAATTTTGTTTTTTTTTTTTATAAAAAAAAGAAAAAGATTTTTATATTTAATTTGTTCAGCATTTTTGTTGACTTTGATTTATTTATATTTTTAATTTTAATAATTTATTTATTGTATAAAATGTAAGAAAAACAGCACAGAAAATAAAATTTGATGTTGGTATTTTAGAAAAATATGTACATAAATTATTTAGGGAATGAATGCAATCAGTTTCATTTTAGCATATTTTAGTAATAGTGTTAAATTCGGCCCTCCACCCGTGTTCTAAACACAATATTATAACCAACGTTATCAACACTTAAAAACAAAAAAAGGCTGGATTTCACATTATAATGGCGCGATATTTTTCAATGATGTATAAAATAAGTAAAATAATTAACAAAAAATTTAGGTAATTTCGTGATTTTTTAATTGAAAGCAATTATTAAATGCAATGAGCATAAATTTTAATACATGCAATTACATTTATATTTATTTAAAGGGAGTAAGAGTATAAGATGGTTATATTCTTAATATCATTGATAAGCCATTCGTTCACATGCAAAAAAGAAGCAAACTAACATGTGTATGCATCAGTGAACATATCCAGATGCACATGTTCTGTTCTGTTGAAAAATTTTTCACAATTTTTAGCATTTTATATGAAATTTTATAGAAGTATCTTTAGATTTTCATACGTCTTTCGTCACTTAATTGATTTAAAGGCTCCAAATTCAATACCGAACTGATTATGATGAACACATCGACTTCTTTTATAAGAAGCGAAAATATATGTAGTTTATGTGGCCTCCAGACCCAAAACGGATTGACAAACCAGGGGACTGAAACTGAACCCGAACCCGAAGCCAAATGTGTTCAGGTTCGCTATTTATAAAAACTTTGAACCCGACCACGAACCGAACCAAAAATTCAAAAAAAAACAATATAAAATAACGACTATTTGTAGCGAACAAGTAACCAGCATACAAACTAGACTAAAATGGGAAATCCCCTTTTGCAGTTTAAGCTATGTACAAACAATATATTTGTGTAAAAAATCTGTAGACAAATGTTATCTTACAACCAATGCAAATAGAAGCGACGCAAATCGTGTATTGGTATATTTGAACTTTCAAAAAGTACCCAGTTGGCAAAATCGCAAAATCGCGCACGACATTTTTCGATGAAGTTTTCTGTAATGTCGTTAACATCCAGCTGAGAGACAAATTACTCAAATGGTCGTGTATCACATCCCGTTGATGACAAATTCAGTGACAAATAAGTATATTGTCGTGTATCAAGGTCCGTCGAACTTTGTTAAGGACAAGTTAAGCGACAATATCTATGAGTTGTTCGTGTAGATATTTAATACAAAATTTAGTTAGCGACCAGCTGGATGAAAAACAACGTATATGACATCAAGATGAGCGACATTGTGGCGAAATTGTCATCAGTCGAACTCCGTTAGCGACATGATGAGCGACGTTGTCTTTAAGTTGATTAGAAAAAGCATTATGATGTGAAAGAAATCTTCACTAACGACAAGATAAGCGACAAAGACCTGAAAGTTGTCATATAGTTTAATCGTTAATAGTTTTATATAACTATGATGGCAGCAAAGATAAAAGGTCATTTAAGAAATACGGGTATTTGCTCAAGGCTTTTTATGGTAAATATTTTTCAAGGCGTGAACAAATAACAGCGTTTTTTAATGACATTATACTCAACAATAAAAAAATTTCTTTAAAATATATTCTATATAGAATCTACAAATAAAGAGGGACATACATATGAAGACTTCATAAGGGAACTACGGGTTATCTTTGGTCGAATCAAAAATACCTACAACAAAGAGAAGTCAAGAAAACATGATAAGGGAAATCTTTAAATAACAAAAAAAATACTATCTACTTATACTTTGACAGTACTGATATAATTTATTTTCGAAAATTTGTAAGTAATTATTAAAAATGTTTAAGTCTATGTTTTTGTATACACTTTTTAATATTATTTCCAATACAATCATTGACAACAAAGTAGAGGACGATAGATGATAACAGAACGTTAACCATTGTCGTTAATTCGATCAGTGATGACAATATTTACAGCATTATCATCCATATAATCGTTGATGACAAAGTGACCGATATTGTCATCCACACAATCATTACCGACAAAGTTGTGGACATTGTCGCCTATGTACTGACAAAGTGAACGATATTGACGCGTAAGTAGTTGTTGACGACAAAGTGGACGACACTGTAACCCACATTATCGTCGACGATAATATGGTGGAATTAATCTTCTATAAAGTCGTCAGTGAATATATAGCCGAACTTTTCATTCTTTTTGCGTGAGCGACAAACTGAGCGACATGGTCTCTCGATTTGTCCGACTGTCCTACATTTGTCTTCAAGGACTTTACATTTTCATGCACCCATAATAAGGGATGTCTTGAAGACGTGAGTAAACGTGTTTTATTTGTTGTTAAAAGTAACCTTTTAATTGTATTTTGTAAAGTGGGTACTCGCATTCAAATTTAAAAATATATTTTCAAATTTTCGATTTTTCTAATCATGGAGATATTCACAACATTTACGAAAAATTTATTTGTTTATGATGCAGGAAAATATGCATCTATACGTTCATGAAAATATGAAATGAAAGCTAAACATGCGGCAAATCTTGGGCGGCATATACAACGGAACTCTACAAGAAAGCTAAAAACCAATCGTCAACATCTAAATTCAGTCAGATCACCAATAAAGGAGCAGGAACGGACAAAAATACACTTGAAGAGTCTTTAAATGTTATCAAGATGAAAACGTGAAATAATGGCCGTCATTTTACAATCTTTGAAGATTCTGGCATGAAAGAAATAATCGATTCAACTATAATGCACTGATTGTTTCAGTTAGCAGTCATAATATAAGTGAATCTTGTTAAAAACAAAGCAGTGGACATAAGAACCAAAATTAAGTTAGAAATATAAAAAAAAAATATTTCAGTTAAAATTGATTCTGCTTCTCGTCTTGGTCGGTGTATTGTAGGGATATGTTTGGTTAGGTTAGCTGGTTTGCTCCCCTGAAGGCGAGTACACTCGGAGGCTATATGGCCTTTTATAAAGTGTCGGAAGGTAGAAATAGGAAAAGAGATTACAACCGCACATATAGATAATGTAAGGAGTATGGAAAAGAAAAGAAAACATAAAAAGAGCTCTTCCGTTTGATATGCATCCCTCCTGAACCAGCCAGATAACCTCAAGAGGTTCTCAAGGTCGCCGAGTGGAACATCAACTATGCAGCTCAGATTATCGAAGAATCTTTGCCCTAGATATCCGAGGCTCCGCTCCTTCATTCCTGACATTCACATCCATTCAGTTCCTACAGAATTCAGCTCTCGAGACACCTATGCGTGCGGCCATCCGCCCTATTACACAGTATCCAGTGAGTACTCCTATAAGTAGGATGATTGTCCCTTTACCAAAACCAAGGAATGCTTTCGTTCTCCTTGGACTAGGCAAGGGCCATAGGATCAAGATCAGCTGCCTCTTCAATTAGATTCGAGAGCTCGGATAGTGGGACAGCTCGGTAGGGATAAATATTCAATAAATTTTTGACGGAAAAATAAAACTACTAACTTTGGACATACATGACGCTCAAAATCGTCAGGAGCGTACATTAGAAATCATATCATTAGCGTTCTTGAGTGTTACGATATCAAATTGCAGTAAATATATCCAATTACATCAGATAACGGAAAAAATATGATCAAAGCTGCTGAATTACTAAAAGACGAGTATTGAAACTTTGACATGGAAGATGAATTTGACGCAGCTGAAGCAAATGTGCTTTCTAATATTGAACTGGAAGGATCAGAAACATTAGCACATTCACAACCAAATATTATTAATTTCAGATATGTTGCTCATAGTTTATAACTGGCAATACTCGAAACTATATCTAATCTTTCGTTTAAGAGAATACTTGATCAATGCAGAACTATTTGCAAAAATTGCGAACACCAAATATTTCATCTTTAAGAGCTGTACGCAGCTTGTTAAGGAATCTTAACAGAAAATTTTCATATATTTCTTAAAGAATCAGCTGTTTTCTGTCAATTATTAAGAATTATGAAATTGAAAACAAATCAATTCTTCGGTTCTGCTTTATTTGGCCTGCTAAACGCTTTTTAAGCTCAGTATAAAAATTACCCATCCGCTTCTTGTTTTTCTTTGTCGAATTTTGTTCTTTTATTTCCATGTTTGCAACTGAAAAATAACTTTTAATTTTTTTAGCATATTACATTTTGTTTAAGCTTACCTCTCCTGTCAAAATTCCGTTCAGAAAGAACGTAAAATTTGATATTCCTGCTCAAAGCCTGGGTTGCCTAACTTAATTTACGTCAAAAAAAGTAGTAAAAACAATACTACTTTTTTAAAAAGCTGCAGACTATCAACAGAAATTTTTTGACAGAAAAATTCCTTAAGCATTTCTGAATTAACTATAAATGATAGTATTTGGAATAATTGTAAGAAATCGTAGAAGTTCTTGCACTTGTTAAAATATTAACCTTTAAACTAAAAGAAGAAAAGATGAATTTAGGCGATTTTTATAGAATACGGCTTAGTTTTAAATTAGAGCTAACAAAAGATTACACAACAAAATAATTTTTTAACGAATTATATTTTAATATTATAAAGAAACCACTTTATTAATAGTCCACTTTTGATTGCAGCAGTATATCTAGATTCTAGATAGCAGATTTATGTTAATGTTTAGTCCCGAAGATGTTTAAAATGCTAAAATCAAAACATATTTTAAAAACAATAAAAATTTTCCAAAATTTACAAATGGAAAGAGAAGAACACAATTTTATGAGAAAATCAATATCTTCTTCTTCAGAAAATGATGAAGATATGCTCGAACAACTTCTAAAAAAGAGCGATAGATTCTCTAAATCAAATTCGATTAATAACTTAGTTAAAAATGTAATAGAAACATATGAAAATTATCCCAGGCCGGGAAAAGAAAAAAACATTTTACTATTTGGGAGCAATATAAAACGGAAACGCCATTATTGTATCAAGCGGCTCAGATTATATTCGCAGTAAATGCTACGCAAGTAAGCGTCGAGAGGTCCTTTTCAGCCTTTAAATTCATTTTGTCGCCACAAAAAACAAATTTAACAGAAAAAAAATTGAAAAATAAATTAATTATCAAATTAAACGAAAATTTCTTTGAAAAATAAATAAATTTCCTACTAAAAAAACATTTGTACTTTTTGAAAATTTTGAACCCAAATCCGAAAACTGAACCGAACCTGAACCTTATTTTTTTTATTTTGATTAACCTGAACCCGAACCTGAATCCCTTTTTTCAGGGTTTCACTCCCTGTGACAAACTGATATATATGGGGGATTTCATGTCAAGTGCACCAACTTTTAAAACCGATGTCTTCCGATCGGGATGAAATTTGCACCAAGGTTAGTCCTAATGGATAGTAGTTCAGACACAATTTTTTAACAAGATTGGTCCAGATCTCTCTGAGTTAGAGGGGATCAAAATTTGACATTTTGGCCAAACAGGTGTTTTTTCCCATCCTTGTAACTTATTACCTAGTGTTCTTAGAAAATTTTCTCCCAAATAGTTTAGATAGCTATTTCTTCAGTATTTCGGAAAAAAATACTTAAAAAAAAAAAAAAAATTGTAGACTTTTTTTTGCTAAATTAAAGCATTTTTTGCCTTTTTTTCCCAAAAAGGGCATTTTTTTTTTTTTTTTTTTTTTTATTTTTTCATAAGAAAGCTTAGGATTTTTCCTTTAAGAGCTTTTTGGTCGCTTAGTGGAATGGGAGTGGGATATCTATCAAAATAAATATTTTGTAACTCAAGACAACGGTTTTTCAATTTTTCACAAATGCACTATTTTGAATTTTTTCCTATTTGTGTCTAAAACCTTACAAATAAAACTTATACTGAGAAACTAGACAAACTAAACTTTCCGAAGGTATGTAACATACCTAACTAAAATTTTATACCCTCGATACTGTAATACCCAGAATATGTTAACCTCAGGAAATCGCTTAATTAAAAAATAGTTATGTTATAAATGGATCTAATGTGATTAAGATTAAATTTTATTAAATTATTTATTTTTTTATTTTTATTATTATTATTATTATTATTATTATTATTATTATTATTATTATTATTATTATTATTATTATTATATATTAATTTGATCATTATTACAAATAAATAATAAAAAAAATAAATTTCAACATTTCTATAGAAAAAACGTGATTCTTTTCCTGAGGTTAACATATTGCGGGTATTACAGTATCGAAGGTATGCAATTTTAGTTGGGTATGTTACATCGGAAAGGTTAATTCGTCTAGTTTCTCAGTATATGCTTTATTTTTAACGTTTTAGAAATACTTACACACTAATAGGAAAAAATTCAAATTAATGCATATGCTAAAAGTTTAAAAACCGTTGTCTTGAGTTACAAAACATTTATTTTGATAGATATCCCACTCCCATCCCACTAAGCGACCAAAAAACTCTTAAAGGAAAAATCCTAAGCTTTCTTATGAAAAAATAATAAAAAAAAAAATGCCCTTTTTGTAAAAAAAGGCAAAAAATGCTTTAATTTACCAAAAAAAAGTCTACAAAAAAAAAAATTTTTTTTTAAAGTATTTTTTTCCGAAATACTGAAGAAATAGCTATCTAAACTATTTGGGAGAAAATTTTCTAAGAACAATAGGTAATAAGTTACAAGGATGGGAAAAAACACCCGTTTGGCCAAAATGTCAAATTTTGACCCCTCTAACTCAGAGAGATCTGGACCAATCTTGTTGAAAAATTGTGTCTAAACTACTATCCAATAGGACTAACCTTGGTGCAAATTTCATCCCGATCGGAAGACATCGGTTTCAAAAGTTGGTGCACTTGACATGAAATCCCCCATATGTATGTACCCTCTGCACAGTGGTGTGGATGGTATAAAAAATCTTAAGGAACAACTTTAAAAAGAAAAATTTATGGCCAATTCTGTAACTTAACGTAATGTCATCTCGAAAAGTTATATGGAAAACACTAATTTTTGTAATTTTTCCTTACAAATTTTCTTCATAACCAAACATGAATCCAACCAATTACACGTTAAAACAAGTAAGAAAATTATAGTCGGTCTAGACCAACTATACGATACCCTATACCATGGTTTAGAGACCCTATCTCTTCGGTCCAACTAATTGAATATAGAAAATAAGTATAAACCAAATTTAAATGGCATTATTATTAATTTTTTTGGCTGCAGATATGAAAAGGTTCATATCGAGTGCTATATTTATGAGGTGTATTAAGCCAATTGGTCTATTAAATCTATATAACTTTTATTATCATTAAAATGATATTTTTATGAATGAAGCAATAGTCCTCAAACTTGCAACTAATTACTCCAATTCCAATTGACCTTTTCTTAAAATTATACATTTTTAAAAATTCTCCTAAAAAACCTTGAAGGCAAATAAAATTATTATCTATTATAATCAGTTCAAGCCATATTTTATTGCGCATTTTTCTTTTTATCAGGCCTTCTTCTTTATTAGCAATATAACCCTTGACTTATTTTTAACATTTTATTAAATTATATCCAAAATATTAAATAGGAACTTGTCTAAATGTCTCTGTCTAGAAATTCTGTCTGTAAAAATTCTAAATGCTAATTATCACAATTGAACCTTTTTTGCTTATTTGCTTTTTTCAGCTGTCTTGCTTGTCATTACTAAATTGTTTAATTATCCTGTTTTGGTAATATTTAGCCTAAGGATAATAATTTGTTACAAAAAATTGATATACTAATTTGTGTCTACAAAACACATACTTATTTTTTTTATCTATTGAATTATGTTCAATAAGTTTCAATTTTAACGTCTCTTAATTGGAATCATTATATTTTAGTTGTTATAATTCGTGAAAATGTTACCATAACTACATGAATTGATAATGTTTTCACGTTTAAATAAATATAAAATAGCTAATTGTAAACTGTGAACAATATATGTTAATACAGCACCATTTATGTGCGAGTATATATGATATTTTCGTAATTATACCCTATACCACTATGTGGTTTGGGTATAATGACTTTGTGCTGCTGTTTGTAACAACCAAAAATATTTGACCTACACCCGTCTTTAATTATGCCGATCGAATCAGAATCACCATCTGATTCGATTTAACGATGTCCGTCCGTCCGTCCGTCCGTCCGTCCGTCCGTCCGTCCGTCTGTGCGTCCATGTAAAGTTTGTAATCAAACTGCAGGTCGCAAATATGAATATATTTTGATGAAATTTGGTATTTGATCTTTTATCGGCCATGGGATGAACGCTATTGAAATTGGTGAGAATCGGTCCATGTTCAGACCTAGCCCCCATACAAATCACCCCTATGAAATCAACATATATTGCCATAAGCTCCAAATTATCACACAAATCTTAGTCAAATTGGGTTTGTATGTATATATTACATCCATTAATCAGTAGTCCAAAAATTATCCCTATTGGACAACTCTTAGTCATAGGCCCCATATAGAGCTGCATCCCGATCTTCACTTAAATCTATCAAAAAACAAAAATATTGCACAGATTTTTCTCAAATTTGGTTTGTATATATTTTTTCAAAGTATAAGTGACTTTACCAAATATGGTCATGATCGGTCCATTTTTCGACCTAGTCCCCATTTATATATTGTATCCGATATGAACTTTTTCATATCTGCAGCGAAAAAAATTAATAAAAATGCCACTCAAATTTGGTTTATTCATATTTGCTATATCCAATTAGTTGGACTGAAGAGATAGGGTCTCTTAACCATGGTATAGGGTATCGTTAGTCGGGCTAGACCGACTATAATTTTCTTACCTGTTCAAACATGATTTAGTTTGGAAACGTTCATTTGATACAATTATATCAAGAAATTCTTGTTGAAAATAAAACGCTAATTTGAAGTCATTGATATAATATAAAATTCTGACTTTTACAATTTTATTTATTAACAATTTCACCAGTTTCCGCCCGTGTGCACCAGAAAAAATTCTCTGACCCAAGGTCAGATATTTTGTGCAAAACTTATGAATACAAAAGTTTTCCACTATGTGGTTAGGGTATAATGAGTTTGCCCTGATGTTTGTAACTATCAAAAATATTGACCTATATCCATCTTTTATTATACGGATCGACTCAGAATCTCTTTCTGAGTCGATTTAACGATGTCCGTCCGTCCGTCTGTGTTTTATGAATACAAAAGTTGGTTGTACCGGTGTATTTTTTTTGGCGTGAGTTTATTTGCTTTTTATACTGACAGAAAAAGGAAACGGTAGAGTTGATACGGGTTGTTATGTACTTAAAAAGAGGGTTGAGACATAATGGGCTTAATTGTTAAATTATATTAATAGGAAAAATCTTTTTTATTTTGGCAGGTACATTTAAACTATTGCGACATACCCTTCTAAGATATGGGCAGGTATGCTTCACCTTTTAAAAGGGGTTAGGGTCTGTGTTTTTTATGATTTAAAAAGTGGTAATAAAAGATATAAAAATTTTATTTTAAATAATTTTAATATTGTTTCCGCAATTATTATTCATTACAGTTTGAACAATGGCTAAGTACTGTTATAGAGATTTCGCTGATATTTATTTTCAACAAAAAGATGTAGACGATATAATTTTGCACATACTGAGCAACCATTTCTTTAAGAATTGTAACCTGTAAAAATTGCAACTTTTGCTTCAAATTTGAAAAAACGGTACATTGAATGCTCTCATAGCAAAGCAAAGATTTACAAACGTCACCAAGAATGGTTATTAAGGGAACTTATTTTTGAGAGTTCATCTACAACTGCAAATAAAAGTGGAAAAAAGGGTCGACCAGCAAAACCAATTGACGGATGTAGTGAAAGATCTCGAAGGCACAAGCTGGGGAATATCAATGAAGAAATTTCCCAAAGAATTATTAAGGATTCATTTTTGCACCAAATTCAACCAACACAAAATAAGAAAAATAAATTTGAAATAATTGAACAAATAGGAGAAGCGAGCCCAAGGCGCACAAAGAGGATTTTGAAAAGCATTCCTACACCAATTGAAGATAAGAAATTTACTACAGAAGAAGCGTTCGCCCCATTTTTGGATTTGAAGTTGGCCATATATCAATATAAAGAATTGCGGAAGCGAACAAATGTAAATAATTGTGGAATTTTTCTAGAGTATCTAGATTTAGTTTCTGCCAAAAAAGAATGCTTACCTTCACAATCTGCTATTAGTGTCACTTCAAGTTCAGCAGAAATAAAATTGCAAGATCTTCTTGAACATACTGCAGAACGATTGCTAAATACGCTTGATACTGATCATTTAAAAAAAATTGAAAATGGCAGCATTATTTTAATTTCTAAATGGGGATGTGAAGGATCCTCTGGTCAGAAAAAATACAAGCAATTTAATGCCGAAATTTCAACAGATGCTAATTTATTTATGGTATATTTCGTTCCATTGCGCTTAAAAAAAATTTGTAGCGGCTTAGAGCCATATACTAGTAGAGCAACATAAATTGATATATGGAGAAATAAAATTCATTCTTCAACAAAATATTGCAGACTTATAAAATATGCATTCAAAAAGGAAACCAAAGATGTCATAACTGAAGAAGTTCAAAAAATAAAAGATCAAATTAAAGAACTTCAACCAATAATATATAAATTTGATGACCAAGACATTGATGTAAATTTTAAAATGTGTCTCACAATGATTGATGGAAAAGTTACACAAGCTTGAACCGAAAAAAAGACGTCGTCAAGCTGCATTATATGTTAAAAGACATCAAGTCAATTAAGCAAACCACCCCCAACAAGACGACAGTTTTAAAGAAGCCTACGAATTTGGAATGTCCCCAGTTCATGCTAGAATATGTTTTATGGAGCATATTCTTAAATTGGGTTATGATTTGGAATATGGTCCGTTAGGCGAAACAGTCAGAAAAAACAAAGAAAATGAAGAAAAAAGAAAGCAACAAAAAACCAATTCAAGAATAATATCTACAGCTAGGCCTGATAATCGACCAAAGAAAACAAGGAGAAGGAAACTCAACCGATATAAATACTGCAAGAAGATTTTTTTTCGATCCACAAACTGCATGCTGCATGCATGCTATCACAGGTGTACACCATGAATTAACCCATTTCCAACCAGTGATCGAAAAATCAACCAGTGACTTTCGAATTTTTTATAAATTAGCGGGAAACAGTTATAACTTAAAAATAAGGCAATTCTGGTATTTTACACCTTTGTAAATCTTAATAATTTTTCGATTGGGTCAATTCGTTTTTATTGTTGTTGTTTTCTCCGGTAACGCAAAACTATTTTTAAACAAAAAAAAAAAAAAAATAAGCTCGAATGCTCAGAAAAAATTAAAAAAAAATCCAAAACACTATTCTTCCTAATTTAAACTTGTATGAGAGTAATAATTTAAATCAAAAATAATTTGAACGCGTTCGCTGTATTTTTTGCTGGGATATGTGAGATTAAAAACCACTGGTCGATTTTTCGACCACCGGCTGGATACAATAAACAAAAATGCATTGTTTACATTTTTATAAAACAGCTGTAATAGACACTTTGTTTTAATTAGTTTTATTGCTTTGATCTTAGTTATGTTCTAGTTCCTTTACTTCAGGTTAAGTGTTCGCAAAATGTATCGGCAGGAATATATCACGCAAGCAGAAATAGAACGAATGGTCAACGAAAGTAGTGATGAGGATGAAACAGCAACACTTATTCGTAATGCTAATAGTGTCGACCTGGTGATGTTGCCGCCGGATAGAGTAGATGAACTAAGCGATATAGAAGATATCGACGAAAACGAGCTAGTTTTAAGCGACCCAAGTGCGATAATGCCAGGTGAAGTTGCCAGTATCATCGAGGTTGTATGTGATTTTAATGATTGCAACACAAACAAGCCTGATCGTGCCGACGATGATGATGTTTCCCACGTTGCCGATGACTACGGTAATAAGCCGCCCAAACGACCTAAGAAAGGCACTAAAAAGAACGCTTTTCCTGCCAAGTGGTCCAAATCAAAGGAATTCTCCTTTTCGCGGCAGCCGGTCGATGTTGAGGGAGACAAAATTGTGGAGCTGTTCGACAAATACGGTATGTACCTATATTTGTTTATTGTTTTTCTTTTTCATCACATGCTCACATTTTTGGACTGAAATGCAGGCAATTATTCGCCGATTGAATTGTTTGAGTTGTTCGTCGACAACGAAGTAATTGAGTGAATAACAGCGTGCACTATTGACTATGCGACAATTGACATGAATGACAACTCGTTGTCAACGGATGCTGCTGAAATTCGACAATTTATTGGCATCCTGTTTATAACCGGATACAATACAAGGCCGAACCAAACATTGGAGTGCCCATTGATTCGTGCAACAATGCCACGCAATCGTTTTGTTCGTTTGAAGCGCTATTTCCATGTCTGCAATAATCGCGAATTAGATAAAAGTGACAAGTTCTCCAAGGTGACTCCATTGAACGATTTGATGAATAAGAAGTTCATGCAGTTTGGTTTGTTTTCCCACAATTTATCAATCGACGAACAGATGATAGCATACTTCGGCCGCCACTCATGCAAAATGTTCATAAAGGGAAAGCCGATCCGTTTTGGATTTAAGTATTGGGCTTTATGTTCAGCCGAAGGATACATGTACTCCTTCATTCCGTATGGTGGTGCCAATGCAGATCCGGATCCAGATTATATTGAGTACGGATTAGGAGAAACAGTCGTTATGAAGCTGCTTAGTAAATTGGAGCATCCACTGCAACATTGCGTTGCATTCGACAATTTTTTTACTTCTCATCGATTAGCATCTCGTTTGTCTCAATTGAAATATTTCTTCACTGGCACTATTCGAGACAACCGAACTAACAGCGCTCCACTTATGAATGTTAAAGAAATGAAAAAGAATGAGCGTGGTTCGTTGGACTACGTGTTCGACAAGAAGAATGATTTGCTGATGGCTCGTTGGAACGATAACTCTGTCGTTACAATTGTATCGAACCACGAAACGATCGAGCTTATGCACCATGTAAAACGATGGGACCGAAAGGCAGGAAAAATGACATATATTCAAATGCCACAAATTCTCAAAGCGTACAACAGCCGTATGGGAGGAGTTGACTTATTTGACAACGCCACAAACAACTATCGGATTCGCATACGCGGCAAAAAGTGGTACTGGCCATTACTAACAAATGCTCTTGACGCCGCCATGGTCAACGCATGGAAACTTCACTCTGTACTTCGCAAGCACGCAGACTATCTCGAAACGCAACAGGTAGGAACTGATCGTTCGAAGAATCGAGTGACTACAAAGAAAAGCAGTGCGATGACACAACTAGAATTTCGTGTCTACGTGGCAGAATGTTTGCTGCGTCAAGCGAAATCATCGACACAAAAAACTGCTAATGCACCCAAGCTGAGCTCTGAAATTGCGTTAAATGAAATTCGCAGTGACAGAACAGACCATGGAATCATCAAAGCTGAAAAGCCTCGTCGTTGCCGCGTTTGTCACAAGCATTCTTCGTTCAAATGTTCGAAATGCGACGTTGCTGTTCACACCAAATGCTTTAATGCATTCCATAGCTTTTAAATTATTTAAAGCAATCGAATTAATAAATTTCGAATAAATAAAAATATTTTTTGCTATACAAACAAATATGTCGTATTTTTGCATTTTTGTATATCGTATCTAGCCAGTGGTCGAAAAATCGACCACCCCCTACAGGCTTAACCTGATGAGATAACAATAAAATCTTAAAAATAGACATTTTTATTTACGTTTAAAGCACATGTACGAAGTTACATTGATTTCTACCGAGTAGTTTAAGTGCGGCTGGAAATGGGTTAATAAGACGATTCAAAATCGTATTATAAGTTCTAGTATGCAGCAGAAAGGTAAATGCAAAACAATAAAGAAAATTATAGTCGGTCTAGACCGACTATACGATACCCTATACCATGCGTTTAGAGACCCTATCTCTTAGATCGAACTAATTGGATATAGAAAATAAGCATAAATCAAATTTGAGTGGGATTTTTATTAATTTTTTTGGCTGCAGATATTAAAAAGTTCATATCGGATGATATATCTATATGGGGACTAGGTCCAAAAATGGACCGATCGTGACCATGTTTGGTGAAGTCTCTTGTATTTTGTCCCATAGGGATCATTTTTGGAGTACTGATTAATGTATGTAATAAACACATACAAACCCAATTTGACTAAGATTTATACGATAATTTGGATCTTATGGCAATATATGTTGATTTCATAGGGGTCATTTGTATGGGGGCTAGGTCTGAATATAGACCGATTCTCACCAATTTCAATAGCGTTCATCCCATGGCCGATAAAAGATCAAATGCCAAATTTCTTCAAAATATATTCATATTTGCGACCTGCAGTTTCATTTCAAGCTTTACATGGACACATAGACGGACGGACGGACGGACGGATGGACGGACATCGTTAAATCGAATCAGATAGTGATTCTGAGTCGATCGGTATAATAAAAGATGGGTCTAGGTCAAATATTTTTGGTAGTTACAAACAGCAGCACAAAGTCATTATACCCAAGCCACATAGTGTGGTATAGGGTATAAAAATTTGGAGAGCACGCCAATAAAACAGCTATACTTTATAATGAAAAATACTCTTGGAGATATATGCCATCCACAGTTCATACAATTTTGTACCATGGGGAACAAATAAGAAGCGCAAGAAAAAAGGAACAAAGACTACAGATTCTTTAGCGAGCACAACACAAGAAAAATGTCCAGATGTTGCACTAATGAAGACCTTATCACTGATTTGTTGTGCACTTCAGATCCATATATGTCAAACATTCGACAAAAATGGAAACCTACCTCTATTGAATTAGACGAAGAAGTTAAACAACTTCTAGATGAAAATCAAGGCTATTTATCCAGTGATGACTATCGCCGCGAAATAGTTTCTTTCATTAAATTTTACTCATTATTTATATACAGTTTTTAATAACACAAACAGTGGTCATTACCAGTAAGTAAGCAGAGCGGCGAGTTTGAGCAGCAAGTGGCTTATTACTGAGCGTCATTTCTGAGCGGTTACTTGTCAAAATGCCATTGTCAGTATTATTATTTATTATTTATTTTTTATATAAAAAGTTTTTATAATAAAAGCAAAATATTTTCACTATTTTATGATTTTTATTTATGTATGACTACATTTCCACTTTTGCACTTTTTATCGATTGAAAAACAACACAAAAATGGTTGTCGTTAGGATAACAACAACAGCTGACTTTAACAATAGCGAATATCGTTTAAAAATTTTACTGAATACCAAAATCGATAATTTTGTTGTTTTCTTTTTCTAACGATTCGATTATCGTTAAAAAGAAGTTACTGAATCGCGCTGCAGATTGACAAAATAAAGAAAAGCCATTTTTTTTTGTCATTTTTATTCTTTGCCGCTCAGAAAACAACTAAAAATTAGAACAAGTTCTATTCCTGAGCGGCGCCGCTTAGATGCTCACATATGCCTCTCACATGCCGCTCTTTGAGTGGCCACTTCAGTAGTATTTCATATGTTTTAATTTTTTTCCGCTCATCGCTCTGCCGCTCGCCGCTTTGCCGCTCAAAGCGTGGCATCGGCCTAATAGTGTTTATGAGCATGTGTTAGTTGTACTACACTGATCGAAATCCATGGACGTAACACAATGCCGATATTAAATGGGTTTGTGTAGATTTTGTTTGAATGTGTTTATGAATGACTAAAAGGGAAAATAGTTCAGTTCACAAAGAATATGGTAAAATTTTAAATATATTTTGTTGTTTTAAAATTTGAAATCTTGAAAAAAAATTTTGAAAATGTAAAAAAAAAATGTGAAGAAGAACATTTAATATCGTTTATCCATAAGTTTGAAGTTTATTAAATCAAATAAGTAATAATAAGTAATTAATTTCTTTTAAAAACAAAAAAAAACAAGTAAGAAAATTATAGACGGTCTAGACCGACTATACGATACCCTATACCATGCGTTTAGAGATCCTACCTCTCAGGCCCAACTAACTGGATATAGAAAATAAGCATAAACCAAATATGAGTGGCATTTTTATTAATTTTTGCGGCTGCAGATATGAAAAAGTTCATATCGGATGCTATATCTATATGGGGACTAGGCCCAAAAATGGACCGATCCTGACCATGTTTGGTAAAGTCTCTTGTATTTTTCAAAAATATATAAAACAAAATTTGAGAAGAATCAGTGCAATATTTTTGTTTTTGACAGATTTAGGTGAAGATCGGGAAACAGCTCTATATGGGGCCTTTGACTAGGAGTTGTCCCACGGGGATCATTTTTGGACTACTGATTAGTGGATGTAATAAACACATACAAACCCAATTTGACTAAGATTTCTATGATAATTTGGATCTTATGGCAATATATGTTGATTTCATAGGGGTCATTTGTATGGGGGCTAGGTCTGAACATGGACCGATTCTCACCAGTTTCAAAAGCGTTCATCCCATGGCCGATGAAAGATCAAGTACCAAATTTCGTCAAAATATATTGATATTTGCGACCTGCAGTTTGATTACAAGGTTTACATGGACACACAGACGGACGGACGGACGGACGGACATCGTTAAATCGAATCAGATAGTGATTCTGAATCGATCGGTATAATTAAAGACGGGTGTAGGTCAAATATTTTTGGTTGTTACAAACAGCAGCACAGAGTCATTATACCCAAACCACATAGTGGTATAGGGTATAAATAGTGGTATGTTAGCAAAAACTAAAAAAACTTACCAGCCTGCAGTAACAGGACATTTTTTAAAATAAAAAAAAAATTCATAAAAGACAGCTGAAATGTTGTGAAGTGGACGTATGTAATTTATAGAAAATGTTTGATTTATAGCAGATTCAACTGCTTTGCGTAAATTAGTTTATCAAGTCTACGAAATTTTCTTAATATTTTTGATTTCTTTTAAACAAATATTCTCTGTGTACCTATTAAAAAAAAATATATATATGAATTTCAAAAGGCAATGCGACACAAACCTGCTTTGTTCAAAAGCTTTCATAAGACTGAATGATATTGTTGTTTACTTTTACTCTTTGGTGAGTATTTTTGTTTTCGTTGGGCTGTATACATATAACAAGCCGAGCACCAGCGTGCTTGGTACGGCCTACACTGCTCAAAAGGTATGGGGTAAACATTAACATGTACTGCAAAGAGTAATAACTAATCATTACCAAGGTTTTGCTGGAATTCAAAAAGAGTATTCTTTAACGAATATTGGCTAAAGCGAACGAACGTTCGACAAGATCTACTACAATCTATTGAATAACAAATTAGTCGTACTTGTGTTCCTGTGGATTTTCGGAAAAACGCAATTTTTAGATACAAATCAAAACATAAGTGTGGGTGACAATAACTTGAAAGTAGATACGTTTAATCGTTGATTATTTGATTTTTAGTAATTTATGTGTTTAATTATTTTTAGTGTTATTTATTTGTTTATTTGTAAGTATTTATTTACTTATTTATTTATAGAATTTTTATTTATAGAATTAATAATAGATCCTCTGATGATGATCGAAATATTTGGTTTAAAATAAAATATTAATAATATAAAATAAACAATTTATTTGTTATTTACTAAACAGAGCACAAGATAAGATAATGAAGTATTTCACTTAATTTTTTTTTTTTTTAATAATTTAATTCTTGGAAAGACTTTAGCTGAAAAGATATGCTTTTCTATGACTTAATAACAAAACTTTATATATTTGCAATGAATTTTATGGGATAGCAAGTTATGGAGTATACTATTTATTTATAAATCGAAATAACTTACTAATTTGCTAATTCAATTTCACTTTAAAAAAATAAAAAAATATAATAAAAATTAGAGACTCATTAGTAAAGCAGAAATAAAAAGCTAATATCGCAATTAGTTAGGAGTATCAACCTATTAATCTGCAACTTATGCATGTAAACACAATGTTCACCCTGTAAAATTCGTTTGCAGATTTCTTTTTTCTGTTTAATGTCTGTCAAACTACTAAACATATTTTAATTACACAAAATAAACATAAAAAATCGATTTTGATTATTTACGCCTGAACGTGTTGACAGCATTAAAAGGGAAAATTTTTTCAAACACGTAAAAAGCCACAGCGTGAATAAATATCACCAACCATTTTGATGATGTTAATCGAAAATATAACTACGAATCCACTGGAAGAGGGTGAGGGTAGTATACTTTTGTAAACAAAAAAGGTAATACATAATAAAAACTACCAAAAAGTAGTTTAGATGAAAGAAAATTTGGATTAATAGGAGTTGGATATTACAATTTTTTTTATTGACATATTTTCGCATGAAGTAAAATAAGTCTCATTACTGCAGTCATGAACAAGTGAAATTTTAGTCGAACGCATGAAATTTATATTTTTGATATTCTATAGAGAAAAGGGTATCGGAATTTACACTAAAGCACTTGAATTTTAGACAATAGCTTGTTTTTTAAAGCACTGAGTTTCGTCTCTGCATGGCAGTTTTATATTCAATACTTTCGTCTTTGGTACATGTTTCCGCCACCTGTAAAATATTTTAACAATGAAGGACATTTCGGGAAACTAGTTTTCCAATTTTCAATAATGTTTCAATATTGTTTATCTCGATATTTTTTTATTTTTCTTTTTGATAAATTATAATACTCTTAGCCTTGTTGTGCAGCAAACCAATGAAATAATATTCAACGAACTTTTTAAGTCAAAAAATTAAGTATATATTTATCACTTTAGTAATTTAGACCCTGGGGCCTTAACTCTATCGAACTCTTTATCGACAGAAATTGCACATAATTAGTCCCAAGTTATTTTATTAATTGAAATTAAACAGATAAGTGGCCCTAACAAATTGTGCTGGCTTAAATTAATTATTATAAAACTTACCTTATATTCTTGATGGGAGTTGAACGCACAACTAAAAGAAGAGAAAAATAATTAATTTAATATTGCTCATATTTTGGCTTTTTCTAAAGACTCAGCTACAGCATAATTTATGGTAAATATAATAAATTTGGTACACTTAGAAAATTAAAATTACTTTTATAGAAACACGTGACAAAATTATAGCCGATTTAGACCGACAATCCGATTTCACATACCACGAATTTAGAGAAATGGTCTTAGTTCCAACTAATTGGATATACCAAATAAACATAAACCCAATTTGAGAAACATACTTATTAAGTTGATGACCGCTAAAATGAAAAAGTTCAAATCGGATAATACATTTATGTTGGCACTAGGTCCAAAAACGGACCGATCATGACCATATTTAGTAAAGTCACTTATTACTCGAAAAATTATATAGAAACCACATTTTAGGCAAGATCGAGAACCAGTTTTATGTGGACTACTAATTAATGTGTATAATACACACATTCAAACCAATTTTGGCCGAGAGCTTGTATATGATTATTTATATCTTATAGCAATTTAAGTCAATCGCATAGGGTTCATTTGTATGGGGCCTAGGTCTGAACAAATACTTATTAACAAATACTAATTACTTATTAAATTAAAATATATTCATATTTGCTACCTGCAGTTTGATTACAAAGTTTACATGGACACACAAACGAACAGCCCGACAGACGGACAGACGGATTCTGAGTCAATTTACCCTGCGGACAGACTGCTTTAGGGTATAATAAAATGGATACCTGATATGATACGATACATAATTCAAAAGACTTCATCCAAACTTTGGTCAAATATGAAATAACGAAGTTTTTATTTTTGACAGTACATGGGTATAACTATGATTGGTTTTTAACTATAATTTGGACCTAAATTTATTATTGGTATTGTAGAACCGTATCTTTTGCATTTCAGTACTTCTATATTATCTATATATATGAAATTCAATGTATGTATATTTGTCCTTTATAGACTCTGAAACTACCCAACCGATGTGACCCAAACCGGTTTTATTACTAGAGTACTTTAATAAATAAAGTCTTGGGACTAAGTGTGAGTTCATATGCTATCAACGTTGGTACTCGGAAAAAAAGAGCGGGATCAGATCAGTGGGCGTGGTAACCCTATACAAAGTAAATATGGGTAATTCCATGCCAAATCAACCAATGGGTGTACACTACCTTCTCCAAATTGCATGATTTTTCGTAGGAAGACAGATTATTACAGAACTAAAATAAGTGCAAAGTTTGAGGGCACTGGCACTTCTGTATCCGGAAATATGTGGTCTTGAAAATCGTAAAAAAAGGTCAAAATTTACAAAGTTGTACTTACTTAATTATAATTTTCTTGAAAAGTATTATAGTTACGCAACTCATCAAGGTTGCATTTGAAAGGTTAATTAATTACCTTTAATTTGATATACAACATGATTTTTTTTTTGGAAAGGTCCAAGGTCACATCTCTTGACCTATAATTCGGGAGGCTATAGCTGTAAAAACGACAATTTGAAAAATCTGAAAAAAATATATGTTTAAGATTGGTTCCTTCCCTAAAGTTCCAAAAAATTTCAGACTGGGGGTATGCTTGGATCCAGAAATATTTATCATAGAGTAAAGGTAGATATTTAAAAAGTCGGTGCTGTTACTGTTACTGTTTATGAATGTGGTTGGTTGTGCTCGTGAGCGTCGGCGGGCTATGCACGCACGCCGCTATTTGTTTCTGGTTCTTTAGCTCTGTACTGTACTCAGTACAGACCTGTGTTAGTGTTGGTTTGACAGGAAATTATGTCAGAGCGAGACAACAGTATAAATGTTGTCGGGTGTGGTTCGTAGTGTCAAATAACTTGGATATAGAGAAATTATTGAAAAACGAGAAGTCAAAGGAAGCACCACGAAAAAAAACCATTCTAAGCACGTTGCTTTAAAAAACCACATGTGTTGCTATAAAATCAATATTTTTAAATAAAACCAAAAGTGTTCAAAGTGATTGTTTTTTGCCTCTGTAAACAATATGTCATTTAATACAATATATTGTTGTAATCCATTTAAAAAAGTTGCTCATGTCCGGAATGCAAGAGGACTTCGAAAAGTTCAGCAATGGATGACTGGAATTAGTAATAACATTTCAATATCAAATAAAATATGTGATATATGCAGAAGAGAACTTTATAAATTAAAGGGAAGTGTAAACAATAATATTCAATCTATGAACGAGCCAGAAAACCTGACTTCAGACTCGGAAAGTGAAGCATCAGTTTCGGGAGATGTTCGAATTTCTAAGTTAAACGAAAGTTTAACATATTTACAAGAATCTCCAATATGTTCGAGAAAAATTCCATTAAAAGGGTATACAACTAGAAAGTTAGAAAAAATAACAACATCAATTAAAACCAACATTTTCCCAAATTCAACACCTTCAACCTCTCACGTATGCCCAGAATCGGAAATAATCGAACAACTAAAAGAAAAGTTTAAATCAATAACCAAAAACAGTGATAAAATTCAACTTTTAACTATTTTACCTAAAAGCTGGACATTGAAAAGAATGGAGGAGGAATTTCAAATAACAAATTTCATGGCATGAAAGGTAAAAAACTTGGTTGAGACAGAAGGCGTATTGAGTACACCGAATCCAAAACTTGGAAAACGATTGCCATTAGAAATTGTTGATGTGGTGAAAATCTTTTATGAAACTGATGATGTCAGCAGATGTCTACCAGGATGTAAAGACTACGTGTCAATAACAGAAAATGGTGTAAAAGTAAAAAAAAATAAAAGACTTTTACTCGGAAATCTTCGAGAAGTTTATGCTTTATTTAAACAAAAACATGAAGGGATAACTATTGGAATTTCTAAATTTTGTGAACTTCGGCCAAAAAATGTGGTTCTAGCATATGCGTCAGGAAGCCATAATGTATGTGTTTGTAAAATACATCAAAATACAAAACTAATGCTCCACGCAATAAACCTGAAAAAATTGACAGAAAATGTCCAGGATTTTGTGCTGGAAACTTATAAAGATTGTTTAAAAAGACTTATATGCAATCCCCCATCACCAAATTGCTACCTTGGCAGATGTAGCATGTGTCCAGATATACAAAATTTTAAAGAGAAACTTGGTGAATTATTATTAGAAAATGAAATTGATGAAATCATATATGAACAGCGGATAAGTGTAGATAGAGACTCTTTGGAAACTATTATTAAAGAAACTGATTCTTTTCTGGATTCTTTATGCGAAAAACTGCAAACTCTTCTACCCCATTCATTCGTATCTAAAGAGCAGGGTGCATTTATGGCTCACAAAAAGTCTGCGTTGGAAGAAAATAAGTATTTAGTAATTTGCGAATTCTCCGAAAATGCAACTTTTGTGGTTCAGGATTCTGTGCAAGGCTTTTTATGGAATAATAGCCAGGCCACACTATACCCAATAGCAATTTATTACAAATCAAATAGAAAATTAGAAACTACAAATTTTATAATAATATCAGACTGTCCAATACATAATACCATAGCAGTTCATTTATTTCATCGCCACCTAAATGAGTTTTTAAAAAACAAGTTTTTGAAAATACCAAAGAAATTTTTTTATTTTTCGGACGGTTCTTCCGCTCAATTTAAAAATAAAAAAAACTTTGCCCATTTTCTGCCATCATAGCGAAGATTTTAATTGTTCCGCTGAGTGGCATTTCTTTGCTACCAGTCACGGCAAAGGACCTAGTGATGGTCTTGGGGGAACGGTAAAGCGTGAAGCACGAAGAGCCAGCTTGCAACGTCCATTCGAAGATCAGATAACTACTCCTCTCCACTTGTATAATTGGTGTCAGCAAACTCTTCAGAACTGCAACTTTGCATATTTAACGGAAAAAGATTATGAAGAAGAAGAGAAATTGCTAACTGATAGATTTATAGGATTACGTACAATTCCGGGAACTCAAAAGCAGCACAGCTTCATACCAATTTCAAAAACACAATTACAAGCTAAAATTTATTCCGCTGATAGCAAATTTGTAATTGAAAACATTTATAATAAAACTAAACAACAACAACAGCATTCATCATAATAATGTCAACAACAACAACAACAACAACAACAGCATTCATCATAATAATGTCAACAACAACAACAACAACAACAGCATTCATCATAATAATGTCAACAACGCCAACAACAACAACAACAACAGCATTCATCATAATAATGTCAACAACGCCAACAACGCCAACAACAACAGCATTCATAATAATAATAATTCACTTGTTAAATATCTACCTTTACTCTATGATAAATATTTCTGGATCCAAGCATACCCCCAGTCTGAAATTTTTTGGAACTTTAGGGAAGGAACCAATCTTAAACATATATATTTTTTTTCAGATTTTTAAAATTGTCGTTTTTACAGCTATAGCCTCCCGAATTATAGGTCAAGAGATGTGACCTTTGACCTTTCCAAAAAAAAAATCATGTTGTATATCAAATTAAAGGTAATTAATTAACCTTTCAAATGCGACCTTGATAAGTTGCGTCACTATAATATTAATCAAGAAAATGATAATTAAGTAAGTACAACTTTGTACATTTTTATAGTTTTTCCCGATATTCAAGACCTCATATTTCCGGATCCAGATGCGTCAGTGAACTTAAATTTAGGATTTTTCTTATTTCTCGGATACAAATTAATGTGAGTAGTCAGATAAAAATGAGCGAGGTTAGATCAATGGGCGTGGCACCTCCCATGCAAAGAAAATATAAATATTATATATCTGGAGTACTGTAATAATGAGAGCCTTGGGACATTGCGTGAGGCCATAAGCTATTCATGTGATTAGTCGAAGAAAAAATGGGCGTGATTGGAGCAGTGGGCGTGGCACCGAACACACAAAGAAAATATGTAATATCACTTAGCTGGGTTAATATAATAGAAAAAGGCTTTAAAATTTGCACGAGTACATTCATATATCAAGTAGCCGGACAAAAAATGGGCGGTATATAATTAGTCTTGAGATTTTTGACAATTATGTTTACTAGAAATAAGTTATATTGCAAAACAACGTTTACCGGGTCAGCTAGTTATATCTATAATATCAATAGGCAAGGCGATTTCTTGTGGACTCTTCTACGCTTTAAGTTATCAACCGATTTTGACAAAAAATATACCATTTGAAAGGTATTTCTTTGCAGATGTGCACTTTACAGATTTGCACTATCTGGTACATTTCTTTTTTTAGTAATAATCATTAAAAGTTGGTACTAACACATACATAAAACACATAAAACTATACAATGCTGTGTGTGTGTGTTTATTAAAGTCGTTAATGTGTTTGCAAAAATTTTATATCAAAAGTCCTGTGTTGAATTGTGAATTGGCTAAAATTGATTAGCACACCTTTAGGTTCTTACAAAATTATTTCTTAACAAACCCATTTATATATCTTCGGTGCATTCAACATTTATATCGATTTCTTTCAATTTAAGTCAAAAAATTCGTTTTTTAAACTCTTTCTTTTAACTCATACTCTGTCTGTCGTGAGGCAACCACATTCCCCCTTATCCAATTGATCTGAAACTTGGCCCATAGTCTTGTTATGACTACAGATTAATGTTGAAGTAGTCAAGCATAGCCACGCGCTGTCACGGAGTGATCTAAATATCATTTCCCCTCATCCACTCAATCTGACACTTGGTCGATAAACTTGCTGTAAAGAAAGATTAACTTCGACACGGTCACGCTAAGTCACGCATAGTCACGCACAGTCACGGAGTGATTTAAAACCAATTTGCCCTTATCCGATCGGTTTGAAACTTGGTCGATAGACTTGCTGTGAAAAAATATTAACTTTTACATAGTCACGCACAGCCACGCATAGTCACGCTCAGTCAAGGAGAGATTAAAACCTCAGTTCGCCTCATCCGATCGATCTGAAACTTAGTCCATAGACTTGTTGTGGCCAAAGATTAAATTTGAGATAGTCACATACAGTCGCGCATAGTCACGCACAGTCACGGAGTGATTTAAATCTCATTTCTCCTCATCCGATCGATCTGAAACGTTGTCCATAGACTTGTTGTTGCCAAAGATTAATTTTAAGATATTCACGCACTGTCACGGAGAGACTTAAAACTCATATGCATAAGAAGAAAATAGTTTAAATAAAAACCATGTTTTTATGGGTTTGATAATTATATTTGTTCATTCAAAGAGTAAATAAAAAAAAACGAATTTTTTGACTTAAATTGAATACGGTATAGGTCGTATATGGATACCCCACATAATTTTCAGTACTGAATATTTTGGCCTATTTTAAATATGGGAAAGTCAAATATTCGTCGATTTGCGGTATAATTTCGACAAATTTCCCCAAAAAGTTGAAAAGAATCTACAAAAATGCACGAAAACGCCCCGTGGCTGCTGTTAAAAATAGAAATAAAGAAGTAAAATGGTTTTCCCGACCCAAAAACCCCGGTATATACAACTTCAATAATTTGTTTACATTTGAATGAGTATTATGGAAAATAAAATGAAAATATATTCATTAAAATTTTGACAGGCTCGATTTATAGGTATGATTTTATAGATATGGTTCCTTGGGCAAATATACTTGTTATGGCCCATAGTAACAGAATCGCGATGAACCCATGGACTAAAAATAATTGACCCACCCTAATATATATATATATATATATATATATATAGATTAAAGATTATATATACTATAGATTAAAAAAGCATTGAAAGAAAAAAATTTAATGCAAAAATAAAAATTTCGTAGGTATTATTATTACTTAACGAAAAAAATTAAGTTAAATTCATTCTCATGTACAATTTGGAGTTAAATTTACTTGTTTAAAAAGTTCCATTAAAAATTTGGAAAACACAGATATAGGTATGGAAAGAACAGAATAGAGCTTTTAAATGACAGAACAATCCCCACTGGACCACAATGGTCAAAAATCAGAATAAAAAAAATACCCAAAGTCCATAAAAGTGTCACATGGTCGTTCTTAAATGTTTTTTTTTTTTTAATTTCTGATAATTAATTTGGACAGAGCAAACAGCGTCTGGGCACAATGGTCAAAAATTCGGAAAAATAAGAAAGAGTTTTAAATTCCGCATCTTTGATAACCTTCACCTGGGGCTTAAGTTTTCATTAATATCTGGGCTATTTATTTTAAACTTAGTTTAACTGAAATTGCATTTTCAAACGCTGATATCTTTAAAACTATTTGACAAAAACATTTAACCCTTTCACGACCAAAACTAAACTGCTGGAAAATTTTTATTTTTTTTTTTTGTGGATCCGTACTTAACGACCCGACCTAAAGAAAAGTGTCGTCAAAAATATTTTTTTAATTCCTTCAAGGAAAAAAATCCAAGGGCCATAGATATCCCATTGGTCGTCAACGGTCAAAATTAGCAACTAATTTTCTCCGCTCAAAGCAAGTCAGTGATTTGTGTTTTTATTTTTTACATAAATAACTGTAGCTTTGGTTTTGTATTTGTTTTAAATTTTTAAATATCAGAGTTCAGAAAAAAACACACACTGAATAAAAAACTCGTACATATAGGTAAACAAACATAACTTAGACCAACACACACATATTTTTATTTTCATATCAATTATGTTTGTTTTTAAATTTTCTTCGGTGCCCAACACAACCACGACTGTGTTCGTTTTAATATTTCGTTATTTACACGAACATTTTTCTATCACGTACTTTTTTTTTCAATCACACATAAAGCACACATTTTTGAGTGTTGCTTTATTTGAAGTTGATGTTCTGGTACGTGTAGTGAAAAAAAACACAGAACATGTAAAATAAACAGGTTCGAGTTCAGTTATATTTTAAGTCGTGTTGTGGCTCGTGTAGTAAGAAAAAACACAACATGTACAATAAACAGGTTCGAGTTCAGTTATATTTTAAACACGACTTAAAATATAACTGAACTCGAACCTGTTTACTGTACATGTTCTGTTGTTTCTTACTACACGAGCCACAACACGACTTAAAATATAACTGAACTCGAACCTGTTTATTTTACATGTTCTGTGTTTTTTTTCACTACACGTACCAGAACATCAACTTCAAATAAAGCAACACTCAAAAATGTGTGCTTTATGTGTGATTGAAGCAAAAAGTATGTGATACAAAAATGTTCGTGTAAATAACGAAATATTAAAACGAACACAGTCATGGTTGTGTTGGGTACCGTAGAAAATTTTGAAACGCACATAATTGATATGAAAATAAAGATATGTGTTGGCTGCTTTTGAACAGAACATTGTGTGTTTCGTGTGTGTATTTTCTGAACCTTGTTAAATATAGATCACAGAGAATCGATTACTACTTTTTTAGTTTGTACTAAAAATGGAAAGGAAAATCGTTCCTTTTGTAAAAAAGCTTTTTGTGTTACAAACTGTAATTGCTTCGAAGATTACCATAATTGATTTTATATTTTTGAGATATTCAGAATTAATCTTTTTCTAAGTCTTTTTATTTATAGTTTAATTAATTGTTGATTTAATATTTTGTTATTTTTTAATTTAATAAAAATATAAAACTATAAAACATCTTTACCCGTACTGAATTTTGCTGAATAACAAACCGATTCCAAATATTTTGGTGTTTCTGAAAACCATAAATACTGGTCCATGTTATATAAAAATTTTAATGTTTTCGGTTCAATAACGTCCGAATTAATGACATCAAAATATCATTAAAAAAACACAATTTTCAGATTTTGTGGTCACCGTCTTAGGTCCTGAGAATACATGTGCCATTTTTTTTGGTATGGTCTGAAAGCTAAAGCTATCCTCTGTCGACTCAAGTCAGCTTTAAAAAAAATCGGTTGGAAAATTTGGAAAATATAAGAAAAAAAAAATGGGACATATATGTCCCATTGGTCGTAAAAGGGTTAGATTAGGTTAGGTTAGGTTGAAAAAGAGGAGCCATGTATACACATAGCTCATATCCGTTTTACCCGGATACACACTTAAGCCAGAAAGTCGGCTTGTTGTGCGCTCTACATCCCCGTGCTCATCCGTTAATCTACTCCTTATTTAACTTAGGAGTCCGGTCTCGATAGCAAATCTCCTGAGTGCTTTCCAGCGTATCCCCTTAAGAGCCGCTAGGCCTGGTATGATTTCGTTGGATAAATTTCTGACCCTTGTTCCGGCAAATGCAGGACAGTGACAAAGGTAGTGTACCAGGGTCTCGTCATCCTCTCCACAAGCTCTGCATGTGGCCGATTCTGCCCGTCCTATACGGTATAGATGAGCCCTCAGTTCAGAGTGTCCAGTGAGGATGCCAATAATCCTACTCAGTTCCTTTCTATTTAGACTAAGGATTTCCTTAGTCTTCGAAGTGTTTGGAGAGCCCCATAGTATCTTCGTAGCCTTACCCACGTCAGTTTCCTCCCAAATTGAAGTATGTGAATTAGTTGCCCACTCCGATTGTTTCAATTTGAGAGCCTGGAAAGGTATTGGGTTTTCCAAATTGACACCCTCCAGGAAAGAACCCTTCCTGGCCAGTTCATCTGCAATCTCGTGTCCCATTATACCACTGTGTCCTGGGATCCAAATGATTTCAAGTCTGCCTCTTGTAGTGAAGTTTGCAATTTCTCCCTTACATCTGAGGACAGTCCTTGATCTAGTTTTGTCCAAGGATATCGCCCTGATAGCCGCTAGAATGTCCGAAAATATTTTCACGTCTCCGGGGCTTGGGATTGCCCGTACGTCAATAGATCTTATGCATTCCGTTATCGCGACCACTTCGGCCTGAAAGACAGAGTTGTGGTCCGAAATGCGTAGGTATATGCCATTGGAACGGTCCTCATCATAGAAACCTATACCAGTCCTACCATGCAGACTAGATCCGTCTGTGTAGTAGTGTGACCCTGGAAGGTTTCGTAGAAAATTTTCGTTCAACCAGCTTTCCCTGTCAGGCATCCTTATACTGCAGGGTATGTTTGTCGATACTTCCGCGATTCTATCACAGCTAGAATCCACTGTGTTGAATTCCGGTATCTGGCCCAATATTGTTTGGTGTCTGGTCATATGGTCGGTGATGTATTCCCCTGTTACTCTTAGTCGTAACATGGCCAGAGCTGCCTCATATTTAATTCTAATCTCGATCGGGTGTATAGATAGAATCGTCTCTAAACCCTCGTAGATGTAGTCCGTATTGCGCCGCTGATTCCTATGCAGCAGAGGCGTTGTATTTTTTGGAATGGTTTAATATAGCATTTCCTGTTCATTGGTATCCATATGACTACGGATGCGTAGGTTATAATTGGTCTAACGACGCTTGTGTAAACCAATGAGTCATCCTCGGGTTTAAACCCCATTTTGAACCTTCGCGACTTTGCTCTCAATATGGTCCTTCCAAGTGAGCTTTTTGTCGAGAATCACCCCAAGGTATTTCACCGTTTGTGCGATTCTAATCGTTTTGCCCTGGAAGCGGTGTTCGTCGAATTCGACTATTCTCGTCTTCCTAGTGAAGAAGCATATTTCAGTGGTCACCAGAGAAGGGGGGATAGAATTCCCCCTTGAGGTGTCCCACAGCAAACCTTGTCTCTTATTTTAATGCCACCATGTGACTGATCCAGGCTTTGATATCCCGGTCGATGTCGAATCGTTCTAGGGAGTGGAGTAGCGTATTTGTTGATACGTTGTTAAAAGCTCCTTCTATATCAATGAATATGGCTAGAGTGAAGATTTTTAGATCAAAAGATCTTTCTGTGTGGTGAACTACTTCATGAAGCGCAGTTTCTACTGAGCGTCCCTTTAAATAAGCGTGTTGTTTGAACTTCAACAGCTCATTTGGGATTTGAGATTTAACCATGTTATCGACTATTCGCTCCATGGTTTTCAGTAGGAAGGATGTAAGACTTATCGGTCGATAGGCCTTAGGGTTCGCATAGCTCTCCTTTCCCGGCTTTGATATGAAGGCCACTTTGGCCTCCTGCCATGCTCTGGGGGTGTACGCAAGTTTTAGGCAAGTAGAGAATATGCCAGCCAGACTACTGCCAATCAAGTCCCCGCTCTTTTGTAATAGAGCAGGAAAGATTTCATCTGGGCCTGCTGCCTTAAAGGGGGCAAAGCTTTGTATTGCCTTAATTACCATATTTTCGGTTATTCTATGATATCTTTCCTCTCGATATTGTTCCTCATTAGGCCCTTCATATTGTTTCCCCTTCGTAAAAGGGTTAATTGAGAGTTTAGCAAAACTATGTTAAAAACACTTGAATTAAGAGCTAAAAACTTCAATTCAATCAAACATGTTAAACTATTAAGCATGCCAAAAACTCGCTCTTAGTTTTATATACATATGTATTCATATACTTAATATTATAACACAAATGTTTCTTTGATTGGTAAATAGATATGACAAACATGTGTTGAATTATTATCAAATGTGACAATTCCAAAATAATGCAATTTCCTTTTAAGTTTTACCGAAAGCTGTTGAAATTGTGAAAAGTGCTATATAGTCTACACTATATCCTCATAGTTCGACTAACATAACCTTTAGATCCGGATTGTATAGTTTTTCACCTTACAAAAATGGAAAAAGATTTTATTTTAGGAAGAGTCCAAAGATACAGAAGCTAAACTTGTAAAATACGAAGAATTCAAATTTTTAAGGAATTATTTATGAAATTCCATAAAATATATCAAGGAAGCTATCAAGACCATTTAGAAAATAATGAAATACAGTAAGAAAATATCCTCAAGTACGATTGTAATTACTGTATTAGCTTACAATTTGTATACAAAATACTAAATCGAAATCTCTCTGCTTCTGTGTAATTATTATGAGTTAATAAAATAAAATCGGAGCTTGTGCCAAGTTAATCATTTATTTGAACAACCCTGGAACTTAACACTTTAAATTAGATATTCTAAAAAATATTTCAGACTCAAGATAACGACATAAATGTCATTTTTTACATTTACATTTTTCTAAAGAAATTCGCAATTTTTGTTATGACATAACGATATTTAAATTAATTTCTTTCATTCCACCGCTGTTAGCATAAACAATTCACCATCGGATTTGATTTTAATTTTGATTAAAACTTATTTAACTAAAAAATTCATTGTGTGTAGATATTGTAATTTTATTATTTTACATGCATTTCAATACGAGTATGTACTTAATGCGATGAAGTTGATATAACAATCGAATGTGTGTTGATATTGCACGAGTTCATTACTTCAGGATTTAAATTTATTCGTGAAACAAAAGCAATCAAACCACAAAAAATATAAACAATATAAAGTTTGTGTATAGCCAGAGCTTCGAATATCTTACTAGAATTTCAATTAAATTTAGCAAACATTAAATTAAACTTAAAATCATCCAAAAAGTACTGTTTTTTTCTATTGTATTAATTTGCAACAACTAAATAGTTGATGAAAACAATTTTTTAAGTATATGTACTTTTTAAGAAAAAGGAATTGTCTAAGAAAAATGTATTTTTAAGAAAAAGGAATTTTATACGAAAAGATACTCTTTAAAAACAAGTACTTTTTAGAAAAAGGTACTTTTTAAGAAAATCCACTTTTCAACTTTTCTACTTTTTGGAAGAATTACTTTTTCAGAAAAGGTACTTTTCAGGGAAATGTACTCCTTAATAAAAATTTAATTTTTAAGAAAAGGTACTTATTAAGAAAATGTACTTTTTAAGAAAAATTTACGTTTTTAAAAATATACTACAACTTCTTTTTAAATAAGAAAAGTTATTTTTTATAAAAAAAATTTACTTTTTAGGAAACTTTTCATATTGAAGAAAATGTATTTTTTAAGAAAAAGTACTTTTAAAGAAAACGTTCTTTTGAGAAAAGATACTTTTTACGAAAAGATACTTTTTAAGAAACGACACTTTATTACGAAAATATACTATTTACCGAAAAGGCACTTCTTTAAAAAAGTTCACGTTTCTAAGTAAATATATTTTTTTAAAGAAGACGTACTTTTTTGCCAAAAGCTACAACTACTTTTTTAATAAGAAAATGTATTTGTTGTAAGAAAATGTACCTTTTAAGGAATGTACCTTTTTAAGAAATGGTACTTCTTAAAGAAATGTACCTTGTAAGACAAAGTACTTTTTATGAAAAGATATTTTTTTCAGACAAAGTAATTAATGTATTAACACAAGGTACTTTTTAAGAAAAGTGCCTTTTTAAGAAAATTTTACTTCTTTAAAAATGGTACTACGAAATTGTACTTTTTTCCGAAGAGGTAATATTTTAAGAAAATTTACTTTTTTAACATAAGGTACCATTTAAAGAAAATTACTTTGTAAGAAATGAAACTTTATTATGAAACTCTGCACTTTTTAAGACAAGGTTCCTTTGAGAAAATGACTTTTAAGAAGAGGTTCTTTTTAAGAAAACATATTTTCTAAGACTATTTACTTTTTAAGAACAGTTACTGTTGAAGAATGTAACTTTTTAAGAAAGTGTACTTTTTTATGAAAGGATATTTTTTCCGAAAAGTAACTTTTTAAAGAAAATATAATTTTTCAGAAAAGTTACTTCTTAATAAAAACTACTTTTTAAATAAGAGGTACTTAAAAAAAAATACTTTTTAAGAAAATTTACTTTTTTAAGAAATTGTAATTAGTTATTGAAAAAATTATGCAAAAAAATATTTTAATTATGAAAAGGTAGCTTTTACGAAAAAGTTCTTTAAAAAATATTTTTTAAGATAAGGTTTATTAAGAAAAGGTCCTTTTTTAAAATAAATGTTATTTTTGTAATAAAATGTACTTTTAAAGAAGACGTATGTACTTGTTACGAAAATGTACTTTTTACGAGAAATTACTTTTTGACGAATAGGTATTCCTAAAAAGAGAATTTTCTTTTTTAAATAAACTAGCACAGCCCAGCACTCGAAATTCGAGTGCAAATTCTAGGAAATATTATTTTATCATACTTTTTTTTAAATGTTTTTTTAATCCATATATATAATTCATTAAATTTCATTATAAATATTTGTTGAACACACGGAGGATATATAGGTGGATTTGTTAATATATAATAGCCTAAAGGTATACTAAACAATTTCAGCCAATTCATAAACACAGCATTGTATATTAGTTATGTTCCCCCACGATGTTGAAGCATGTTCAAGTATGTTGAACATTAGTCGAGTGCGTTCCACCAGAAAAATGTCAAGCAAAAGAGAGAGACATTTGCAGTTTGTCACCACAACTCACCATGCTTGAACAGCTTGAACTTTGCTAGAACAAATTTGTGTGGGTAAGTTTCAACCATTTACGAAAAGTGACAGAAGCAGTTGTTGTCATTCGTTGTTTTGGTTTTTTGATTTTTGTCAAAAAAAATAAAATTTTTATAAAAATAAATAAAATGGAAAAATTAGTTTTATATGAAAATTTATTGGAATCAAGCAGTGATTCAGAAGAATAATTAATTATGAATCATGGTTTTTGCTCCAAGTCGTTCCACCAGAAAAATAGAAAATGAGAGCGAAGAGCGTAAATATGAAATTATTCATGCTTGAGTTTTGCTAGACTTTTAAAAGATATTGTTCTGGCGGAACAGACCTATTGTCTTATTTGAAGCTTAAACATGTGTTTTAGGTACGTGTTAGTAGCAACTTTAAAAGAGAATTACTCCAAAAAAAAAAATATAGCAGTTGGTGCACACCTGTAAAGAAATACGTTTCAGAGGGTATATTTTTTGTAGAAATCAGTTTATAACTGAGAGTTTAGGATATGTCACAAGAAATCGCCTTGCATATTAATATAAAGATATACCTTCTAATACAAGAGAGTTTTTTTAAGAAAAGGAACTTTTTAAGATAAATTATGTGTTCATATAAAATTTTTGCGATGTAACAGTGATAATTTTATATAATTAAATATTAATCATACAGCGTTCAAGATTTAGTGATGTGTGTAACTATATCTCTACAATATTTGTAAATTAGGTGGGTTGTCGGCACGAAAGCAAATACATATTGATGTCATTGTCATACTCCGATATTATCTGAGAATTAAGATTGATAAGAAAGGATAAGGAAAAAGATACAAAGTGGAAACGAAAGTTGATCGCTATGATTCTACCCTAAGTAACGTGAATTCCCGATCTTCAAACCAAGATATTTATAGAGTAGATATTGCACCAAATTGTATCTCGTTAATTCAACCTTCGAAGAAATTAATTTTTCTATCGACTAAATCCAAAATTATCAAAAATTATCTTTAAAAAAAATTTATCAGCCCTGTTCTTGAAACGTTGTTATTTGAATAAGAGTGAATTTAAAATCACATGAAATTGAAATTTTGGGTTTCTTGAAACCACTTATTTTATTTATTTAATGGAAACATATGTTTGAGTTAAGAACCATATGTTTGAGTTAAGAACACATGTTATCTAGAAACCGAGGTGCCATATGGTTCTTTATTCAGTTTCACAAAAAACTTTTAAGTATTTTGTGCATGTTTTTTCTTAAGTTTATAGAAAAAGTATAAAGAAAAATATTTTCTTTTAAAATAACAACTTATTTGTTCATTTAATTGTTTTTGTTCTTCAATTTCAGTCAATTAAAAATCACTTTTCTATTTTTAAAAAGTTAGGCATCACCAAAAAAAATTTCGATATTCAAATAAATTGGATTTGACTGGCATCTCTACTGTTTCGAACATATGAAAAAAAAAAAAAAAATATGAGATTTGATGAAAAAAATTTTTAATTGCAATAATTAGTCCATAAAGAATCTATGTTATAATTGAAAAAATTATAATGGAAAATAGATTGTGTAAATAAAAAGTTTTTATTATAGTTATAGAACAGCATTATCGCAAAAAGTATGTTTTATTAACATCGACCACCTATTACGAGTTTTTTTTTTTTTAAATCAGCGCAAAATGTAGACGTTTTTTAAAATCGTTTTTTTTCATAAAATTAATGTCTAATTTTTTAAAATAATGACAAGGTTCAATAAAAAACATGTTAGAGTTTAAATATCAATTAGTTTTTTTTATCTCTTAAGACCTGCTTTGTAGAAAAAAAGGGCATTTGTTTTGATTTCACAAAGCCTTTTCTATGTGAATTAAAATGAGAAAAAATATTCTTATTGAAATTAGAGAACAGCAAAAAACTCGTAGATTTAAGAATTTTTTCATTTACGAGTTTTTTTTTGTGATAGTGGTTTCAAGAACAGGGGTGTATATTTTCTGATTCCACTTTCAGATATTTTTAGTTTACATATTTATCGTAAAATTAAGCATTTTTATAGCATATTTTTGATGACATTTAATTCTTAAATAATATATTATCTCTTCAAATGACTAAGCTGCGTTCATAATATGTGTTCTGCTTGTGTCTTTCTTATTTTTTTAGCACGTACAATTTGTACACATAGTGTGAACCCTTTCAAACATTGTTTATGTACAATACATTTGGCAAGACATATGTATATAAATTTTTCAATTAGAGCAGGTTCTATTTTAGTATGACAAACATATGAAAATACAACTCTGCTTCTGGCGAAAGAAAAACAGAGTAAATTATAAAGATTAATATTGAAAGAAAAATAAATTGTTTAATATTAATTAACAATTAAAAAATAAATAAAATATATAACTTTATTTTTAACAATAAATTTTTGTAAATTCACAAATTAAATCAGCTGTTGTTCCCATTTAGAGGTTATGTCATACGGAAATACATATGTACGTTTGAATTGAAAAATTATGAATCGTATGTATAACGCCAATTTGGATACACACACGGAATTACGTGTGGATCGAAAAAACTGAATTTACATATGGAAAATACACATATTGTGAACACACCTTTAGGAGAAAAATTTAGTATTTAAAGAAAATATAAGTCTACAGAAAACTTTAGTGAACAAGTAAGTTCTTAAGAGGAATCATTTAATGAATTTCTGAAAAAAAAATTAATATTATTGAATTAAGATTCAAATTAACTCATTCAGTATATAAAGCCATAAGAAGAACAAAATGTGTTGTATTCCATTACAAAATTAATGAAAGGCAAATAATAAAAGTAACTTCTAACGATTAATAATAAAAAATAAATACTCATATGATTACTATAAAATCATTGAAAATGTTTAAAAGAAATGAAATATTCATAAAAATAAATAAACATTTCAGAAATGATTTATAGACGAAATTCATTCAAAGCTCTGGTATTGTTTACTGAAAACATAAATTTTTCATTGTTAGCTAATAAAATTTGTCAAAAAAAAATTTTTCGATGTTTATTTATGTTGTTGACTTCCGTCTTTCGTTTAAATTGCATAATATTTTTCTTTTTTGAAACTACACGGATTGTAAATGTACTCGCATGTCTAGTAATGTAAATGGCTGTTTGTCATTATACATACATATATTACATGCACTTACCTTAGTGTTTGACCTACTTATGTACTTATATTGGAGAAAATCGGTTTTAATATTATTAAAGTTTTCGCTGAGAATCTTTGAAGTGATTTTTTTTTTATTGAAAAATTTTATTATTTTTTAATATTTTAAAATAATAGTTTTCATTAAAGGAAAAAGCCCAGGACAACAAAACTTCCCATGCAGACCCTAAGTATACTCTCAGATCTAAGGACTGCTAAATTCATATTAGAAAATTATGCTCTGTTCCCGAATCTGGGTTTTTGTGGATTAAGTTATTTTTTTAATTTAAACGAATGTGTCTAAATAAGTAAATTCAATAGAAGTTTAAATCGAGAAGAAATAGGAAATCTGACAAAATTCATAAATATTTTTAAGGGGAAGAGTTATACTTTCAGATGCAGCGAAGAATTCTGTACAAAGATATTATTGTGCTGTGTGGTACCAATGTACAAAAAATGTCAGAATGTGTTTTTAATTCTTTTCCGTTATTTTTATTAAACATCAATTCAGTATGATGAAATCCGCTTCAATTCTAGTCAGGCGTCTCATATGAGCTTATTCAAAATTATTCACAGAAATATTCTTCAATTACACTGGTCTACAAATTTAAAAAAAAAAATTGCTACAGAAACGAACTAATCTGGGTGCGCTGACACTACAATTTCACAATTATTAATTTGACAGAAGCCCACATTGATTCAAAGTCTTCATAATAGTTGCGTTTAAGCATGTCTGGAGATCGTGTGTTACGGATTCAAGCTATTTTTGCTTTGTGTGTGGTGAATATTTGGTTTAAAAAAAAGGATATGCAATATCGGAATCACTAAAATATGCATGTTTACATTATTTTGGTTTTGCCGTCAGAAACTTGGACAAACCGTGGACACCGACAATTTCTTGCAATAGTTGCAAAACTGTTTTATACAAGTGGTCAAATGGCAAGAAGATCTATTTCTATTTTTCAATTCCATTACTTTGGAGAGAGTCAAGTAACCACCAAACCGATTGTTATTTCTGTTTAACAAAAGTTGCTGGATTCAATACGAAAAATCGAAAAAACATTACTTTCGCGAATGTCCAATTGGTTTCCAAACCAGTTCAACGTCCACCAAATGATCCATTACCAGTCATTTCCAGTGCTACGAGCAGTGAGTCCGAAACATCTTTCACCTGCAATGGTAGTTTGTATGATGAACCTCATTTAGTGACTCAAGCTGAGCTGAATGATCTAATTCGGGCTTTACATTTAACGAAGCAAGACGCAGAATTACTAGCTTCACGCATGCACCAGTGGAAACATCTTGCAGTTGGAATAAAAGTAGCAATCTATAGAGATAGAAGCTTGGAATTGGCCGCATATTGTGAAAAGAAACACTCTATTCTATACTGTACTGATGCTTATGGTTTATTTCAAAAAATGAACCAGCCATATGACAAAACTGAATGGAGATTATTTATTGATGGCTCTAAGTACAGTTTAAAGGCTCTTCTTTTGCATAATGGGAATGTAAAACCATCCATACCAATTGCATATGCCATTAATACAAAGGAGAATTACGAATCAATGACTGAAATTTTGACATTGCTCAAATACAACGATCATAATTGGAAGATCTGTGGTGACCTTAAGGTGTGTGATTTAAATTTAAAATTCATATATAACAAAATATTTCTGTTTCCTTTGTCTATGGGATAGTCGCACTACATGTCATCATTACGTCAGAACAGAGTGGTCAAAAAGAACTGAGTATTTACCAGGAAAATAAAACATTTCAAATAAACCATTAATTGATCCAAATGACGTTCATCTTCCGCCGCTGCACATAAAATTGGGCCTTTTTAAGAACTTTGGCAAGGATCTGAACAAAGATGGTTTTTCCTAAAATTTCATATGCTATAATCAAAGAAGGCATATTTGTTGGCCCTCAGATCAGGAAGGTATTGAATGATGACAACTTTTCACAATGTTTATTGGAGAAAGAATATGCAGCCTGGAAATCTTTCAAGAGTAGCGTGGACAGTTTTCTTGGAAACAATAAGAGTGAAAACTAAAGAAAAATTGTTGCTGAATTATTGAAACATTATCGCGAATAAGGTGTACGAATGTCACTCAAAATGCATTTTCTTCATTCGCATCTAGATTTTTTTTCACAAAAACTAGGTGTTGTGAGCGACGAACAAGGGGAGCGTGCTCACCAATATTTAATGGAAATTTAAAGAAATTATTGAGGATTTTGGAACAAAAGCACACTGGGAGACTATTGCAGGACTCTAATACGTGAAACCGAACCAACAAAATACAATCGGCGTTCAAATAACGACATTCACTTTTGAAAATTCATTGATTTTTTAATAAAGCAATGATTTTTTATGAAAAAAACAAATAAAAACATTTTTTGGTATCTCGAATTACCAATTACAGATACGAATTCAGCCGACCAAATTAACTTAGGAAAGATATTTGGTTGTTCCAGTCAAAAACTTTGTTGGCTAGTGTTATTAAACATAAAAGACGCAAACCTATTCAATTCTTTTAAAGGAACAAACGGGAAAATTATACTCGGTCTAGACCATATTTTAATGCCATTATTATTAACTTGTGCCGTGTAGATATGAAAAAGTTCATATCTGATGTTGTTTTATATGGGATAGTAGACTTTCTTCAAAAAAATATTTTCTGATAGATTCTAGTTAAGATCGGGAATTAGCTTTATATATGGACAATGACTAAAAATAGGTATGACTTAAGTGGGGATAATAGACATAATACAATAAATTTTATCTATATATACATATATGATAATCTACAACTACAAGCAAGTGACGAGACTTCAAAATAAAAAAAATAAATATTACAAGAAATACAAGCTATCCGGTTCTTTTGTAGATTATGGGAAATACTCAATTAGCCGAGCGGAATATACTGCACTGAACAAATCGTGTTACTCTAATTACTTAATCAAAATGAAAAATAGTTTCAAAAGTAATCCAAAGTCCTTTTACAAATTTGTCAACACTAAGAGAAAAACAACTGGTTATCCCGCTGTTATGAAATTTCAACATACTGAATCTTATGATAATACTATTATAAGTAATTTGTTTGCTGATTTTTTTTCAACAACTTATTCCGATTCAACTTTCGATGATTCTGCCATTTATCCATCTGTACTGACTGCTAATAGAACCATATCTATTCCATTCCTTGATGTCTCTATGGTTTCCAATGGTTTGAAAAAACTAAAATTTTCTTATAATAGTGGACCTGATAAAATTCCTAGCAGTATCTTAATCAAATGTGCGGATGCTTTAGCTATTCCATTGACAATAATGTTTAACTCATCAATTAAATACGGATACTTTCCAAATAGGTGGAAGGACTCTTTCATTATTCCATTATTTAAATACGGAAACAAGTCTGACATTACAAATTATCGTGGTATTGCAAAATTAAGTACTATACCTAAATTCTTTGAAAAAATTATAACTGATCTACTATGTCATTAAGTCAACACATTAATTTCTCCATTCCAACATGGCTTTCAAAAACGGTGCTCAACTTCAACGAAACTTTTACATCTTACAACAATAGTTAATCGTGGTTTTCTTCAAAGGAAGCAAACTGACGCAATTTACACTGATTTCAGCAAGGCATTTGATAAAGTCAACCATAAACTTCTTATAAAGAAATTACATCTAATAGGATTTTCTGATCTTAGCATAAAGTGGATATATTCATATTTAACAAACAGAAAGCAAAATGTACGATTTAATAATATAACTTCGAAAAATATTAACGTTTTATCTGGAGTTCCGCAAGGCAGCCATCTTGGACCGTTTTTATTTTCATTATTTATAAATGGTTTACCGCAGGTTATTCAGTTTTAAAATATCCTGATGCATGTTGACGATGTAAAAGTCTTTATGAGTTATGACCAATATTCCGACCATACTCATCTTCAAAATGATTTGGATTCGTTTAACTCAAGGTGCATTTTAAATTTAATGGAGCTGAATCTTAAAAAGTGCAAATATATGCGTTTTGTTCGAAAAAGACCAATATCTGTAAATTATGTGTTGGGCGGCTTTCAACTGGAAAAACAACTTCTTAGATCTTGGTGTTTTATTAGATTTAAAGCTTAGTTTCGTTCCTCATATTACAATTACAGTAAAAAAAAGCCAGAGGAGTACTTGGTTTTATAAAACGTTGGCCTAAAGAGTTCAATGATCCGTATGTAACAAAAACACTATGTGAGACCGATTTTGGAATATGCCCCTATTATATGGGACCCTATCTATCAAACTCATATTGATAGCATTGAATCGGTGCAAAAACAATTCCTACTGTTCCGTCTTCGCAGCTTAAATTTTAACCAATTTAATCTTCCGTCGTACAACAGCAGACTCACCCTTGTTAAGCTGCCAACCTTAAAAAGCCGCAGATCTATGCTAAACGTTTTGTTTCTTTTGAACATAATTATGGCGATGTTTGTTCTGGTTTCCTGATCAACAATATTTCATTTAACATCCCCCAGCGGAAAACACGTTTCTTCTCACCTTTATCTGTCCAGTTTTATAGATCAAATTATGCGAACGGTGATCCGCTTAGACGAATGTGTATTGAATTTAATAAGCTTTATAGATTTATTGATTTTTCTTTAAATACAAATGACATAAAAAGTAAAATAAAAATTTATCTGAACACTTTAAATTAAATTTTTTTAATTTCTCATTCATTGTTAAATGTTTTTGTAAATAGTCTGTAAGGATTTATTCCATAGACTAATTAATAAAAATATAAACAATTCAAGTCCATTCAAATCAGACTGATTTGTATGAGTGCTAAGTTTTGACATGCACCGATTTGCACCAATTTTAATAGTACTCATCCTATTGTTGAGAAAAGCTTATATTCATCAAAATATATTCATACTTCCCATCTGTAGTTTTACTACGAGGATTACATCGTCACACAGATGGACGGATAGATAAATGGACGGACGAACGGACAGACGGGCGGACATCGCTAAATAGAGTCAGAAAATTATTTTGAATGGATCGGTGTTACACCAAATATTTTTGGTAATTATAAATATCGGCATAAACTCATTACCCCCTCCCACATAGTGGTATAAGGTATAAAAATCTAGACTAAACTCAATTAACTCTATTTGGAAAAAGAAAAGACAGATTGATTTAAAGGGACACTCCTCAAATATTCCCAGTTCTTTAATAAATTTATTTTTTTTTGCGCCATATATTAATATTGTGTGTTGTAATACTTATATAGGAAAAATAACACTTATTTTATTGTGACGTATTTAGTTCTGTCGACACTTGTGAATTTCAATTTGATTTCACTTTCATATTATAACACAAATATGTTTAATGAAAACAAACACATTCATCATAACCCATTTACCTGAATTCTAAACAACGACAATTTTTGGAGTCAGGCCGTAAAACACGACAGACATGACAATGCAATGACGAATTTCAGAGAGACCCTACATTGAAAATAACAATTGACATTAATAAACTTATTATCTTCTTTGAACAAAACAGGTAATTTCAATAAATATAATAGAGATTTATAGAATCATTAAGATAATTCTTGAAACTTGTACATTATTGTGTTCCACAAACGTTTTTTTTTAAATTTTTTCAACTCTTTAAGCGGAATATGAACTCTTATAATCCAAAATATTTTTAAGATTTTTTGTAGGTTTGTATTGGGTTGATAAAATGGATTTTATCAAAAAAATTAGGCTATAAAACATACATTTTTTAATAGTGCGTAGTAGAGAACGTGAAAGCATATATTCTTAAAAATTATAACTACCTTGATTTCTTAATTAGACCGTTTTGTGGAATTGCTCTTTCATCAGTGAATATATTAAACGCTGTGATAAATGTTATGTTATAATTTATGACTAGTAAAGCCCAGCACTCGAAATTCGAGTGCAAATTCTAGGAAATATTATTTATACCCTATACCACTATGTGGTTTGGGTATAATGACTTTGTGCTGCTGTTTGTAACAACCAAAAATATTTGACTTACACCCATCTTTAATTATACCGATCGAATCAGAATCACTATCTGATTCGATTTAACGATGTCCGTCCGTCCGTCCGTCCGTCTGTGTGTCCATGTAAAGCTTGTAATCAAACTGCAGATCGCAAATATGAATATATTTTCATGAAATTTGGTATTTGATCTTTTATCGGCCATGGGATGAACGCCATTGAAATTGGTGAGAATCGGTCCATGTTTAGACCTAGCCCCCATACAAATGACCCCTATGAAATCAACATATATTGCCATAAAATCCAAATTATCATATAGATCTCAGTCAAATTGGGTTTGTATGTGCTTACTACATCCATTAATCAGTAGTTCAAAAATACTCCCTATAGAAAAATTCTTGGCCATAGGCCCCATATAGAGTTGCTTCCTGATCTTCACTTAAATCTATCAAAAAACAAAAATATTGCACAGATTTTTCTCAAATTTGGTTTGTATATAGTTTTTCAAAGTATAAGTCACTTTACCAAATATGGTCAGGATCGGTCCATTTTTCGACCTAGTCCCCATTTAAATAGTATCCGATATGAACTTTTTCATATCTGCAGCGAAAAAAATTAATAAAAATGCCACTCAAATTTGGTTTATGCATATTTGCTATATCCAATTAGTTGGACTGAAGAGATAGGGTCGTTTAACCATGGTATAGGGTATCGTATAGTCGGGCTAGACCGACTATAATTTTCTTACTTGTTTTTCATTAAATTTTTGCCTTCAAATGTTTTTTTGATCTATATATGTGACCTTCTCCGAGAAAAGGGACCTAGTATGTGAAAATTAATGCCATTTTCTTTTCTGACAAAAAATTTCGCCCTTTTTTTGCCCTTGTATTTTTTTATATATTCTGAATTAAGAGTAACCTTATCTTATACATCAATCGAAAGGTATCAAAGTAGAGCCCTCGTAAATCACAAAAAATTCCAGCCATTGCCTTCTTTCAGGTTATAGTGTGAGAATATTCCCCCATTGTTCCCCTTTTTTGAATATTTTCACCCTATGACTTCCAAGAGACCTTGAGACCTTTCGATTGATATATAATATAAGGTTGCTCTTAATTCAGAATATTTAAGAAAATACACTTTTCCAAAAATGGGAAAAAAGGGCGACATTTTTTGTCAGAAAAGAAAACGGCATAAGTTTTGAGAAAAAAACGCATTTAAAGTTTCTACACCCTCTTAGGTACCAGAATCCACCGTTTTTGACACAATCCGTATTTTGACACACTAGGTTCCTTTTCTCGGAGAAGGTCACATACGTAAAACATTTATGAATATTTAAATGAGCCGAAAGGTATGTTATTTCAGCAATTCACAATTCAACACAGAGCGTCTGATATATAATTTCAACAATCGCATTAACAAGGTGTAACGAATTATTTTATTTTATTTAATTTAATATATTTTTAAACATAAATTTTATCATTCTCAGCTTCTCCTCCATATGAGTTATAACTATGCCAATTTTCACACTCCTCCGTGCCCGCATATTGCTTGAAAAGGGAACTAAAAATTTAATTATGGTTTGTATGAAATTTTTGTACTCATACTTGTACTTTGGTAATGGGCTCCACTGCAACTAAAGTCAATTTTAAACTCAGGCCACTGTGCAGAGAGTATATAAAAGGTTGTCATCGAAAAATGAGTTTGCGACCCCATATAGTGTATATATTCCTTATCTATATAACAACTCGGGTCAAAATCATGCTCATTCACAAAATATACCATTTACCTGGGTAAGGTTTGGATAATATTGTTTGTCATTATTTCGAGCAGATCGGTATTTAAAATGGGGCAGATTTTGGCATCATTGTGCCAAGATATGACCTAAAATATGGAGACACCTCTATAAAAAATTATAAATATTCAGTCTCTTTAATATTAAGTTTATCATACTGTTTACCTTTTCGAATATTTTGTTTTAATTTGTTAGAAATCGTGCAATAAGTCCAGATATTAATATAAACATAAAACCCAGATGATAGGTTTCAAAAGTTCGGTATAAACGAAATTAACTCTCTTCCTTGTTTTTTCTCTGCTGCTTTATTTTCGTAAAATCAGATAAAACACTTCTCAAGCCTAATAGAACAAAATTATTCGCTGTAAAAATAAAATTAAGTATTTCCCAAGAACAAACTTCAATTATGCGAAAAATTGGCTATATTTGCTCATAAAATTAAATGCGTAGATAGGTCTTCGAAATACCTTTGATTTGAACCCCATCATGAAATTTGTATATTTTGATACAAATCTTATGTTTAGGGGAATGTAATGGGGTAAAAAAAAGTTTTTGTTTTAGCTCTATATTTTTACTATTTCTCTTAAAGTGACAAGAAACATTTTGATTTAAAATTAAAGGTATTTGAAAGGGGATAGTAAGATGCACAAAGATTGTATATTTTTCAAGTTGTTGAAGTTTTTACTTGAGAAATACTGAGCTTTACTTTTAAGGTCTTCAAACTTAACTTAATTTATATATGGTACAATTTTCTTTAGTAGGCTATTGTACTTCAGTGGTAATATATCAAGTTTTTGAAAAGAGAAACAAATTTATGTTTCATATCGTCATAAATTAGATCTCGTACCGACTTCTATAAAATCTGAAAAAAATTCTTTTGGGCTATTAAAACTTATATGCCACTTTAAGAGTTGCAAAAATAAAAAACACGTTTTCGGTGAAGAAAAAAAAGGAAGAAGTTTCAGTGAATATGTCAAATATCGTCTGTTCCAATTAGGAAACAGAAACAAGTATGTAGAAGATATATTCTTGAGGGGAATAACAAATAGTTTTATTAAAAAATAATCGTCCATATTTTCTTATTCTAACAAATTATGAATTTCAAAATCAATTTATTACAGAATCTTAATTTTTCTGACGGCAACTCGGAACTCAAAGATCAGATATTTTCGAAAATTTTCTATGGAAGGATCGATAGAATAGTTTTACTTAAAAGTAAGAAATACCAATAATACCCATAGCAATATAAATTCTCAGATTAAGGCTTGAATGGATTATGAAAAGTTTTTAGGAAAAATAAACCTGGATACGATGAACGATTAATGCCAAAATTAAATATCGGATTCGAGACTCATAACGCAGCATATTCAATTATGGCGCAAAGTCTACATTTGGAATCTTACATTTATTTACAATTCTAATAGATGAGTGTTGAGAAAAATTATCGAAAGTAAGCTATATTGGTCAAAAAAGTTAACTGAAATAACTTATAAGTAGAAGAAAAAGTAAATGAAATTTGAGAAGTGCAAATTCCATTTACATCAGTGCAAATTCCATTTAAATCTAAAAGTTTGCCCATATGACTCGAAGCTCTAATGTTTATTCTACGGCGAACATGACAATAAGACGTTACTAATTTAAAAACATGTTGCTTTGGGCAATTTCCCCAAAAGTTAACATAGCATAACAGGGAAGTAGGACCCCGTTGGAAAAATAAATTGGGTGAAGTAATCCACTGTCTTTCATTAAATACTTATGCAATCGATTGTGTTAGTTTTTTGTTAGAAACTCTACTTGAGGGAGAGCAATTCAGAAGTGCAGCTTAGGTCAGCCGCAGTGTTGCCATTTTAGCATTTTAGTTGCTAGATTTAGCAACTTTTTTGTCGTTTAGCATCTAAAATTTCTGAAAAAATGCTAGATGCTAACTTAGCATCTTTTATTAATAAAAAGTTGCTTTTAGCATCTTTTTTTGATTTTTTTAATTTTTTTTTTTTTTTTTTTTTTTTTTTTTTTTAAATATACAATTCTAATTTTAATAGTATTGATATGTTTTAATTTCTCAAAGTGTAATACGAGAATTTTGTGAACTATTCTGTTTACCACTCTGCTCGTTTCTTTCAACAAATATAATAAAACATTTCGAAATAGAAGAATGTTAAAACCAACAACAGTTTTTAATGAAATAAAAAGTCGATTGCCAAAAAATATTATTGTATTAAAAAATGCCAAAACTTTCAATACAAAACATTTAACCGTGTAAAAGAACCGATAACCAATATATTAGGAGAGTTTAAATTTAAATCATCTGAAACAAAAAAAAATTCAAATCCAATGGAGTTATATCACAGAACAATATTGGGATACAACATTGAATACAAGCTCTTTATGGATTGAAGTTAACAGAAATTCTATTGGCGTAAATCCATTTAAAGAGTTATCAATATTTGTTTTGTCTTTATTAGTTTTGTCTTTCTCAAAAGCCGAAGTTCAACGTTTGTTTAGTTTAATGGCTTTAGTTAAAAGCAAACTTTGAACAGAGTAAAGTCCGAGTTGTTATGTTCTGTAATACGTATAAAAGAAGGTTTGAAATTGAAAAATTGGTGCTGTTACACTTACAATATACCGAGCGATGGCGTTGATAAAAGTCGATCGTCAGAAAAATATCAGAGCCAAGGAGAACTTGAAGATGAAGACATCACAGAAATATTAGATTCCATAAACCAATTATTGTAATATAATCGTATCTTTTGATAATGTAAATTCTGTTATATTTGAAATTAAAAAAAAAATCTCTCTAAAATTAAAAATATTTAATTTAAAATTAAAAAAACTCAATTTGATGTTAAAAAAATTACAGATGAAATCCAAAATAATTTTAATTCAAATTTAAATATATAAATCGAAACTTATGTTTTATATTAATTTTTCGATTTTAAAGCCAAAGAAATTATTAAAAATATTTAATTTTTCAATATAAAGGTAATGAAATTAAAAAACAAAAATTAACATCTTTTTTTTTTGACTCCAGTACGTTTTAGCATCTTTTTTTTTTGCAATTTAGCATCTTTAGAATTTAAAATTATGGCAACACTGGTCAGCCGACAAATAACATCACCATTTTACATATTAAAATTATACAAATTATACAATTATACAGACCGACTACACAATACCATGCGTTTCGAGACAAAGCTGAGGCAATAACCGAGTATTGAAAATAAGCATAAACCAAATTTTAATTTTGTTATTAATTTTTGGGTACATATATTAAAAAGTTCATATCTGATGTTTGTATAGACACTAGATCATAAAATGGACCGATCGTGGCCATATTTAGTAAAGTCAGTTAATTTTCTCAACACCTTATGTAAACCAAATTTTAAAAAAATCTATGCAATATTTTTTGTTTTTGAAGCAGCTTTTTATGAGGGCTGTAACTGAAAATGGTCCTGCAAGGTTTTGTATAACCGATTAATGGGTATATAAATAATCTGGATCTTATGACTATTCTAGTCAGTCGTCGTCCTGTACTAAATTTTATTAAAAAATATTCATATTTGCGACCTGTAAAGGGTATTTTTTAGTCTTATAGAACTTTAAATTATATTAAAGCAAAGAAAAATATTTTTAATATCAATTTAACTGACTCTACTGGATACATAATTTGACAGTAACAGTAAGTTGACAGTAACATATTGTCAGAGTTCAGAAAAAAAAAACACTGAATAAAAAACTCGTACATATATGTAAACAAACGTAATTTAGACCAACACACACATATTTTTAGCTTCATATCAATGTTCGTTTTAATATTTCGTTATTTACACGAACATTTTTGTTTCATGTACTTTTTGTTTCGATCACACATAAACCACACATATTGGAGTGTTGCTTTATTTGAAGTTCGTGTTCTGGTACGTGTACTGAAAAAAAACAGAACATGTACAATAAACAGGTTCGAGTTCAGTTATATTTTAAGTCGTGTTGTGGCTCGTGTACTAAGAAAAAACAGAACATGTACAATAAACAGGTTCGAGTTCAGTTATATTTTAAGTCGTGTTCAGGCTCGTGTACTAAGAAAAAACAGAACATGTACAATAAACAGGTTCGAGTTCAGTTATATTTTAAGTCGTGTTCTGGCTCGTGTACTAAGAAAAAATAGAACATGTACAATAAACAGGTTCGAGTTCAGATATTTTAAATTCGTGTTCTGGTACACCCCGATAAAAACGACAACAATTGTTCAACCAAATTTATTAAAATTTTATTGACCCTTTTTTATTACTTACGTTGCAAATTGTTTACAATTGTCAAATATTTTAAAATTTTATTGGCCATTTTTTGTGATTTACGTTGAAATTATTTACAATTGTTTTTATTGACTGGTTTTTATTTTAATAAAAGATGGTAATAAAATACTTAAAACACAAAAACTGCACACTGCACTTAAATCTTTCTTGCAGGTTTGAATCAGACGTGTAAATTTTTTCGTTTCGCTATTAAAAGTTGCGTATTTTTTATAGCAAAACTTATTTCTGTTATTGCTTTCAAATTGTTTTAATTTTCACAAAATATTTGCAATTTACACAATAACACAGTACACTTATAGATCACGATCTAATGAAAACTGAACCACTTTTAATGAATAAATGACGCACGCACTCGCTATTTATTGCAAAATCAATTGCGTGAAATTGTAACGTAAGTCATAAAAAAGGGACAATAAAATATGAAAATATTTTTTTGGGTTTTTTTATTGACACTCATTGTGTTTTTATGCAAAAAATCCCAAAAAATCATTGAGAAAAGGATTGTGCATTGACACTAATTGGTTCGCAAATTAAGGGTGGGTGATTGTGTTTTTTATGATGCAAAATTTGTTTGTGTCTAAAGTTATTTGTTACCAAAAAAAAAATGTTTGCAAAAGATCCTAACAACCAAAAAGTGTGTCTTTTATGCCGCAAAATTGGGTTTTTCGTCTATGACACTAATTGGTTGCGAAAATAGTGGTGGGTAATGCAAAAAAAACCTAACATCCAACAAGTGTAACTTTTATGATGCTAAATAGTTTTTGTGTCTTAAGTATTTTATTACCATATTTTATTAAAATAAAAACCAGTCAATAAAAACCATAGTAAACAATTTCAACGTAAATCACAAAAAAATGGCCAATAAAATTTTAAAATATTTGACAATTGTAAACAATTTGCAACGAAAGTCATAAAAAAAGGTCAATAAAATTTTAATAAATTTGGTTGAAACAATTGTTGTCGTTTTTATCGGGGTGTATCAGATCGCGAATTGATGTTTCAATTTTTCGAAGTACAAGAACCAGAACACGAATTTAAAATATAACTGAACTCGAACCTGTTTATTGTACATGTTCTATTTTTTCTTAGTACACGAGCCAGAACACGACTTAAAATATAACTGAACTCGAACCTGTTTATTGTACATGTTCTGTTTTTTTTCCAGTACACGTACCAGAACACGAACTTCAAATAAAGCAACACTCCAATATGTGTGGTTTATGTGTGATCGAAACAAAAAGTACGTGATACAAAAATGTTCGTGTAAATAACGAAATATTAAAACGAACACAGTCATGATTGTGTTGGGCAACGTAGAAAATTTAGAAACGTACATAATTGATATGAAAATAAAGATATGTGTTGGCTGCTTTTGAACAGAACATTGTGTGTTTCATGTGTGTATTTTCTGAACCTTGCATATTGTACATCATCGTTTTTGAAGACAAGTGGACCAATGGCTACGCCGCACGGTGGCTGAAAATCGTTTTTCATTGGCCAAAATTCTTTAACTTTTTATCCGATAAAAACATTAAAATTGATTGAGTATTTTTTAAGAAATTCTAGGTCAAAATTTAACTTTTGATTTTTTTTTTAACTTTTAGCATGCAATACGAGTTTTTTATTTATTAAAAAATGTCATATTTGGATTATAATAGTATTTATTATAAAAATTTTTGGAATAATGGGATTTTTTTAATGTCTACACTCAAAAAAATTTTTACACTCAAAAAAAAAATAGTAAAATCAACTGGAAATTTTGCTATTATTACTGAAAAACTAAAAAAATTTTGCTTTCAAAGTTGCAGATTTGTTTACACTCAAAGAATATTTGCACTTAAAAAAACGTTGGTAATATTATCTAAGAACTTAGCTATTACTACAGAAAAATTAATTATGTTTCGCTGCCAAATTTGTTAACTTTAGCAAAATAAATCTGCTGAACATTAGCGCAAAGATTCTGATTTTTTTTAAATTTTGATATGAAAATATGGGTTTTTATTTTTTGAATCTTTCTTATTTACTAAACATTTCATACAAATGTGGGTAAAAAAACCTTTAAAAAACTGCAATAGATTTTAATAGCATTTCTAACAATGGGAGGTTCTGTTTATTATTGTTTTTTACTAATATTATTCATGCAATTATAATTACTAGAAGATTCCAACGCTAGAAATTCGAGTGCAATTTCTAGGCAACTATATTTTTCAATTCACAAACTAACACTTTTTTGGTGTATTATTATTGTGAATGAAGATAACAAACTCATTATCAAATTTAATAAACACACACATAGCATATGTACAATTTTATACATGTGTTAGTTGCAACTTTAATGCAATTTACTCAAAATAAAGGAAAAAAATTAAAAATCTGTAAATCTGGTGAACAGCTAAAAAGAAATACCTTTCAAATAATATATGCCTGGTCAAAATCGGGATAAAATGGTAGAACAAAACATCGGTAGCAAGAAATGGGCTAGCCTATTTTTATTCATTTCATTCAAATATGGATTGCAAATATTCCATATTCTGTTGTGTGTTATTTCTGTTCTTTAGTAGTTTTTTGACTTCTTCATCTAAATCCCGATGTTCCACTTTACATTGATTTCGAATACTGGAGATGAACGGATCTGACGTTACCAATAATATATTAAATAGATCATTTGTGGAATTTTGTGAAATTTTTCTAGTATTGTGCTCTCTATAAAATCTGTAATCCTTATTACTTTTTTCCTGAGCCTCCTCTGAAAAATCTCTAATTGGTAGCAAATGATATTTAATGACATCTTCTGCATGATAAAGAATTCTGTGAACTGTTGCAGACATATTTCTCCATGGCTACTTGGTTTTATATATTTTTGCAGTTTCCTTAGCATAATCTCTAAAGTTTTTGGAGTCAATTTCTTATTCTTATTATTTTAAATCTGAAAATAAGGTTTAAATCCACTTCTGTTAGTTCAGATGCTGTTACTGGATCTGAAAAGAATCTTCTTGCGGTATTGCTATCATTTGTATTGTCTGACCCTTGTTTTGGCTGATCTATAATCAATCCAAATTTGCGATATTCATCTTGAACATGTTTTTTTTTTTGAACTTCTTAACTCTTTGTTGGTTTCGTTGTTTCTTATTGATCATTATTGATCCAAATCATAACTGATTTTTAGTATGTGTTCCATAAGTCGTATTCTTGCATGTAGTGGTGATAATCCAAATTCATATGCATCGGTATTATCTAATGATTTTGTCGGGACTTAATTGGCTTGATGTTGCTTGGCATATGATGCAGCTGGATTTAGTCTTCGTGTTAGTCAAAGCCTGGCCTACTTTTCCATCTATTATTGTCAGCATTAACTGATAGCTTACTTCAATTTGCTGCCCATCTAACTGTAATTTTAATGGCTGTAGCGTTGCAATTTGGGCCTTTATATCATTAACTTCTTTATTAATGACATCATGAGTTTCCTTTTTGAACTCAACTTGATTGGCCTGCAGTATTTCGTAGAAGATGGTATCTCATTTCTCCAAATATCCTTTGTTTGCGTTGTACTAGTCGAATACTCTGAATCTTCCAAAATCTTTTTCATTCGCAATGGTACAAATGATACCATGAACATATCTGAGTCCGAAATATTTTCACATACTACTTGTTTGTATTGTTTTTTTCCCGAAGAGCCATCACATCACCATTTACAAAAAAGAATTAACTTTGAGTTTCCATTGACATCTTTACTTACATATATATAAAAGGGTGATGTGTTTTGTAAGCAGATATCATTACTGGTAATAGAACAAATAATGATAATGATAATAAGCTATAAAATACTTAAAGCACAAATTTAACACACCCTTGTATACTTATAGGGCTGTTTAAGTTACAGTAATATGGATTTTTTTTGAGTAATTTCATTAAAATGAAAAGTGTTTACCGGCGGGTAGTGGCAGAGGACACTTTCATCTTTCTCAAGGTCGTATACGTTATTTCTACCCTTTTGTTCCCTAGAAGTTCTATTCCACTAAAGTTGAAATTTGACAAAAATATAGTACTTTTATAAATATTTCAGAACACCACTAATATTAAACGGTAGGGTTGTGACCACTTACAATTTCTAAAGACTGCAATCCTACCAACCTAAAGAAGACCGCAGGTTGTTATCGACGATAACTTGCGAGTCGTAACCATTTATTTTTGATAAAAAAAAACAAAAAATAACCTTTTTCTGAAATTAAAAAAAGAGCTGAGTTTGACAGCGTGCTACGCAATAGTTTAACCTAATTTTTTGGCTACATTAATTTGGATATATTAGCCACAAAATGGCGTTAAAATTTTAAAAATCGGTGACAAAAAAAAATTGACTTTTGGCCAATGAAATCAAACTTTCAGCCATGTTTGAAGTTTGATGGTGTTTATGCCTAAATAAAGAGTATATTCCTTAGAGCTGTACACGCCTGTCCATCCGTCCGTCTGTGTGTCCATGTAAACCTTGTAATTAACAGTTGGGCTGAAAAGTCTTCTTCATTACAAAGAAATAAATCATTTTTTTTGGCAAAATTCAATTTTATTTTTCAACATAGTTGCCTTCGAGGGCGATACAGCGATTATAACGATCTTCCAACTTTTCGATACCATTTCTGTAGTACGATTTGTCTTTAGCCTCAAAATAGGCCTCTGTTTCGGCGATTACTTCTTCATCGGTCTTAAATTTCTTCCCAGCGAGCATCCTCTTGAGGTCTGAGAACAGGAAATAGTCACTGGGGGCCAGATCTGGAGAATACGGTGGGTGCGGAAGCAATTCGAAGCCCAATTCATGCATTTTGGCCATTGTTTTCAATGATTTGTGACACGGTGCATTGTCTTGGTGAAACAACACTTTTTTCTTCTTCATATGGGGCCGTTTATTCGCGATTTCGTCTTTCAAACGCTCCAACAACGCTATGTAATAATCGCTGTTGATTGTTATTCCTTTCCCAAGATAGTCGATGGACAATATACAATGTGCATCCCAAAATACGGACGCCATAACCTTGCCAGCCGACTGTTGCGTCTTTCCACGCATTGGATTCGGTTCGTCGCTCGCTCTCCACTCAGCTGACTGCCGATTGGACTCTGGAGTGTAGTGATGGAGCCATGTTTCATCCATTGTCACATATCGATGCAGAAACTCGGCTTTATTACGCTTAATCATCTCCAACCACTGCTCAGAATCATCAACACGTTGTTGTTTTTGGTCAATTGTGAGCTCGCGTGGCACCCACTTTGCACAGAGCTTTCGCATGCCCAAATATTCATGCACAATATGTCCAACACACTCTTTCGAAATCTTCAGAGTCTCAGCTATCTCGAACAACTTCACTTTACGGTCATTCAAAATTATTTTGTGGATTTTTTTGATGTTTTCTGCGGTAACAATCTCTTTCGGACGTCCACTGCGTTCATCGTCTTTGGTGCCCATATGCCCGGTTTTAAATTTCGCAAACCAATATCTTACGACTGAATAATCGCGAGCAGATGTTGGATGATGCTTATCAAGCGATTTTTTGGCTTCAGAAGCATTTTTTCCGATCAAAAAATAATATTTTATCAACGCACGAAATTCTTCTTTTTCCATTTTTTTACAAGCACAAAAGTTGCTTCACTCAAAATGCTATATCTCACAAACAAATAATCACACAGCTGTCAAATTTATACACGTATCTTTTGAAGGTTGGTAATACTTAAAAATGATATGGATTTAATTCTACTAACGCCATCTATGTGTGATGTAGAAGACTTTTCGGGTAACCGAATAAACTACAGGTCGCAAATATGAATATATTTTGTTGAAATTTGGTATATAAGCTTTTATCGGCCATAGTATAAACGCTATTCGAATTGGTGAAATTCGGTCCATGTTTAGACCTAGTCCCCATACAAAGGACCCCTATGAAATCGACATAAATTGCCATAAGATCCAAATTATCATATAGATCTCATCAGTAGTCCAAAAATAAGCCCTATAGGACAATTCTTAGTCATAGGCCCCATGTAGAGCTGCTTCCCGATCTTTACTTAAATCTATCAAAAAACAAAATTATTGCACAGATTTTTCTCAAATTTGGTTTGCATATATTTTTTCAAAATATAAGTGACTTTATCAAATACGGTCAAGATCGGTCCATTTTTCGATCTATTCCCCATATAAATATGGGGCGCCGAATTGATCAATGTGGGTCTTATTCAATGCTTTGTTGTACAGCAGCTATAGCTTGTTTGGTGCGCACTGTTTGGCATCTCAGGGGAAAATTTCAGTCAAAAATTCTCGGATTTTTATTGCGATGCCCCGTATTTTAATATAAAATTGGGAAGTCTTTGGTTAGCCTTTAATAATAAGCAATAAATTATCAATAAGAAGCGATCAATATTATCGACCTTGGCTGTAAGTAGTGCATTATGTGGAGCCTATATTGCCTGTATATTTCGAATCTAGACGGCAAAATGTCTCTTGCACGTCAACACGTATCAAAACGGTTAGGAATTCGGAAAAAGACAACTCTGCAACTAGTATAATTGAAGTATACAACTACAAAATGTAATGAAAGTTTTATAACAAATAAGGTAAATCAGAATGAATGGATGTGGGAAGAGGGAGGAGAGGAGAGAAGAGGAAGTCAGCATTTATGTTGGTAAGTCATTTCATTTGCATAGATTTGCCAATATGAATTATGATCAAACGACGTGTTTATAGGGTTTTTTTTTCTTTTTCGACAAAAATAGACAGAAGTTATGAGAAACAAAACGGAAATTTCAAAAGAAATATTAATATCGACAAACAAAAAGAGGACTGATGTCTCTAATAAACTACCAAAATAACAATATTGTATATTTATGGCTATAGAGAGCCCCCTCTTTGAAGAAGGAAGAGACGAAGAGGTTAAATTTGGCACCCATGTTGAAAACGAGTAAAGTTAAATTTTTAAACGTTCAACTTTGAAACTCTGACTACTGGCTGCAGTTTGGCAACATTTTCTTCTTTTAAATAATTTTTGTCTTGTTTATTATAGTCACTTGTAATTGAATATCGTAAATGTATTAAGTTATGAATACTAATTACTTGAAATTGAAACCGCAACATTGGACAAATACAAAAAAAAATAGCGGTTCATAGTGGAAAAAGTCGGTTGACCATTATGCGTAAGAGTGTTTTGATTTTGGATTGAAATGCAATTGTTAGGGAAGTCTTTGTCGTTGTGATGAAATGACAATGCCTTCGACTGCCGGTTATTGGTAAACGATTTTTGGCTTATTATTTGTTTTGATTTGGTAGAAAGAAAGTAAGCTTATGGCTAAGTTGTTGTTGTCAGTGGAGGCCATTACCAAAAAATCAATCAAAAATATATTTTTTTAATATTTAATGAAAACTTTATTTAGTCATTGTAGTTTTAATTTTTTTTTTTTCAGTTTTAGCCATAAACCAAAAATAATATTAAACAATAATAAGTTACTCATATAGTTGGTTGATTTGCGTATGACTTTTATGAAAATTTTTGTTGGTTTTCCGTGTAGTGTAGTGTTTTTTTCTGTTGGAATCTCTTCTGCAATAACTGTACTGTGAGCATAGGGTATGTGGTGGCGAGTTTTATTTTTTTTATTTTTTTGTATGTGGGAGCGTCAGTATAAAATCATGAGTATTTATTGATATTGATATCATTGTTTTCATATCAATTCCATTGTGAACACACCAGTAGTAGTACAGTACAATACAGTTTAAGGATTAGAAACCTGGTTATTTTTAATTGGTTTAATTTCAAAAATGGTTTTCCGTTATACATCCTTTTTGGCCGTAGGCTGTCTATTACTGGCCGCTTCGGCTCCTCTTAATGCTGCTGCCATTGATAATTCTGTGGCTGAACCCCGCATTCACTCATCCGATGAACTCATCTCTAACATTGTGGATAATTGTTTTAACAGCAATGCTATGCATTGCTTGAAGGAGAAGGTGTTAACTTATTTGGATACTGTCATCGGTGTTGAAGAAGAGGTTAGCGGTCGGGCTTTCAATGATGACGTTATCGATAAAGTGATTACTGATCGTGTTGCTCGCATCTTGAGCACCAACGAAATTCGTGTACAATTGCCTGAAACTGTATTTGCCAACTCTGTATTGTCTTACCGTGCTGATCGTGGTTTTGATTTGGAAGTACCCCAAAATGAAGGTAAGTCTAATGATATTTAAAAGATGTGAAATTCTTATGATGCATTCGGTTAATTAAATCGTTAGTGATGCTTATATTAAAAAGCTATAAAATTCTTATGATAAAATCCGTTGCTAAAACCATAATTGACAATCATTTGAGTTTTAAACTTTAATTAAATATAAGTAATTCTAATTCATCAACATTATTATTAAAATAATTTATTATTTGATTAACATAAAATAATCATATAATTTGCGATTATTATTTTTTTTTATTATAAATATTAATTAAATTCGGGATTTATTTGTAAATCAATATCTTTAAATATCATAATTTCCAACTATAGCTTGTGTATGAGATTCAAAATTATATGATCTCACCTTAACCCAGCCTCCTCCGTAGTAAATTTTTTCACAAATAGCAAATAATTTATTTAATTCAGTTTTTAAAAGCTCCTCAGCTCCTAACTGGATTCTCAACTTAGGAAGTAGAACTAATTTATTTAAATTTTAGCCTCATTTTCATTATACAGTGCTACAACTATTCTGGATGGTTGAGAAACTGGAAGTCAGTGTGAAAGTACTAGGACAGTATAGTAAAATCTCCAAAGGGTTTGACTTTCTCCGGCTAAACTTTTTCTTTATGACTTTTATAATTTTCGTTAGGAATAGAAAAAACATCAAAAATTAATATTAATAATTATCGTACGCTCCATTATTGTTCTGATGTTTTTCTTTTCTAGTCTTAAGGAAAAGCATAAAAAATTTAAAAATAAGTTTGTCCTGAAAACGTCAAACCATTTGGAGGATTTACTCTACTGGCCTAGTAGTTTCACTCTGAGTTGGAATTTCTACCCTCAGATAATTACCACGAAAATGTTTCACAGTGTTATCTTTACTTTTTGAACATCTCTAAACACTAATCTCACATCTCACTCTCACCATTCGGTAATATTTCTTTCTCTCCTAATTTAATTTCAGCCCGCAGTGATAAAAAGAAGGACAAACTCTTCTTGCCTTTGTTGTTGTTAATGAAATTGAAATTGAAGGTTGTTATGCCCATCTTAATGTCTATAATTGGTCTTAAGGCATTCAAGGCTTTGATTTTGTCTAAAATTGCCATTAAATTGGTATTGGGTTTCCTCATCTACAATTTGATCCAAAAATTGGGCGGTATGAAGATGACCATGATGCCAATGATGCCATCTATGCCAGCCGCTGAATATGGTGCACCCACTACTTCATCCTCATACGATCCTAGCTCCTGGGAACCCATGAATGGTGGTCCATATGCTCGCTCTGATGTCCATCACTTGGCCTACAGTTCTTATCATCCCAGTAGCAGCTCCTCATACTCTGGCTCCAGCAACACTGGTTCATCCAGCAGTTACAGCAGCTCTTCCTAAATCTCCAAATATCTTCTTCTCCACAAATAGACTTTAAAGAGAGAGGTTTGAAAAAAAATCTCTTTTTAAGATTGCTCTCTTTTGCCCGCATCACTGAGTGTTTGACAAGAAAACACTAAAAGTAAACCAGGACATTTTAGAAAAAATCACTCAAAATCATGCTTAGAAAAGGACTCAGAATTTCACCGAAGATATTTATAGCAAATAATTGTTTATTTATTTTTTTATTGTTGTAGTTGTAAATTAATTTTTAATATTTTTTATTTTTTACATCAAACCCCTTTGAAAAGAGGGCATAAATTATTTTTCTAGTCTACCCTCTTTCAATTCCTTTTCGGCATTATTCCTATTTCCTAGTTTCCTTCCATCACTGTCTTCCTGTCTTCCATACTTTACGATTTCTCTTACTTCTTCATATCAACCAAATGACATTCCAAAAAAAAAAAAAAAACAAATCACTTAAGTTAATATTTATTTAATTTATTAAAACGCAAATTTAAAAAAAAATACCAAAAAAATCAAATAATAAAACGAAATATTTTTAAAAAATAAAAATTTTGTTCCAAATTTTTCCTAAATTCTGATTATAAAGTTGAAATTTAATATTTAGAAATTCAAATACAGTAAAGTTAGCTGAGTTATGGAAACATTTTGAGTCTTGCAAAGTGAGAAAAGGAACTTACTTATGAATAAAATGGTTGAGGCACATTTATCAATTAATTTTTTGTAAGGGATTCAGGAATTAGTCGATTCTGAATCAAAAGTTATGAAAATTTGCCTACAGGCTTGAAATAATGGACCAAAATACTTGATAAAAGATCAGGCGTTTTATTATACCGAACAAATTAAAATTAATTTGTGAGTCAACTTTACTATGTCCGTCCGTCTGTCCGTCCATCCATATAAAGGTTGTATACCAAGTACAGGTCGCATTTGTTAAAGTATGTAATTGGAAAAAAATTCAGTACGTAAACTTCAATTAGCTCAAAGACGATTGGTAAAATTTTTTATATATCTTATTACACCTAAATCATCACTCCAAAAAAAAAACTGTATAGTCTATATTATAGTCCTCATATAATATACTCATCCGATATGGGAGTCCAAATTAATCAATTTCCAACTATGAGTTGCAAACGAAAAAGAGGCACAGAAAAGCTTTCATGTTCTGAAAATGATTATAGGATACACACCGAGAGATCTATAATTAGTGCCTGGCCTTGACAAGAATGTTCGTTTAGGTCAAATTGATCCCTCTAAATAATATTATTTGCCAAACCCTTAAACCGAGACATTTGTTTCATTATTTAATCGTTTGCTCAAAATATTTTCCCCTAGAACTTTTTTAAAAGTTCGTCAGCAGGAAAAATCTAGTGAATATACAGTAAGCGAAATTTCAACATACGCATATAGCTTTTTAATATTTCTGATTAAAACGAAATAAATTGATTTGATTTTTTTCTGTTACCAAATATTTTATTAATAAATAATGAAACTAATGGAATACTGATTAGTGGGTATAATACACGCACATACACCATGTTTTATCGATATGTATGTATATGTGATAATCTGGATCATCCGACAATTTTAGTCGGTCGGAAAGGGTTTATTTATATATAGCGGGTGTCATATGGCCGATAAAGGCTTATATACCAAATTTCATCAAAATATACTCATATTTGGGACCTGTTTTTTAATTACATGGACACACATGTGAATAGAAGGACGGACAGACATCTCTAAACCAACTCAGTAATTGATTCGAAGTCGATCGATATATTAAAATATGGCTCTATTCAAATATGTTTGGTACTTAGTTATTACAACACTCATTATCTATCAAAATTTCACTCAAATTTCAATTTTCTTAAAATACAATAACACAAATTTTTTAAAAGCTTGCTTAGCAAAAAAAATGTTTATCAAAATTATAAAGATTATCCTTAATTATTACTAAAATATAAGCGCCCCGGTAGGTGAGTAGGTAGCGTGCTCGCCTATCATGCGGGGGTCGTGGGTTCGATTCCCACCAGAGGGTTTGGTCTGTCGCTGCAAAAACCATCCAAATGGTCTTTGTCACCCGGCTTATCCCTGGACCCAAATTAGTATACAAATTTAGATTGCATTGTAATTAATAACTATAAATAAATAATAAATTACTAAAATACAAAAAGAAAATTATTGATGCGTTTATTAAAATTTCGCACACTGTAGTGGATGTAGATGCAAATCATATCATTATTCATGAAATTTTGTTGTGGAAATGTTACACTTTTTTCTAATTTAAGGTGATCAACAAGAAAAATTCCGTGTGCATCCAAAAAAAACTGGTTGCGATCTGGTTGTGATCCAGTTGCCAAGTACATATCAAATAGTCCCGTACCAAGTTCCATCCAAATGTTTCTTCAAAGGAAATACATAATTCTAATTCAAATATTTTTGGTAGAGAAAAGAGATCAGTGGCAGCTACGAAACAAATTGTTTACCACAACTAAGGTTCTAATTCAACAACTGAATTTTTGTTCCTTCAAGCAAGTTTATCTTGCGTAAATTGAATATTTCAGTTGTTGCATCCAAGTGATTCGATTGGCAATAAATTCGGTTGATTTAATGACATTATTATACTACTACTCTTAAAACACTGATTCTTTCAGTATCTTAAGGGGGGTAAGGTTTTAATATCGAAAAAAGGCGTATTTTCTTAAGTTTTTTTTTTTTTTGAAGATATGAATAATGTTGGATTATTTATTTCATATACACATTATAGCATAACAATTGAAGAATCTCTGAAAAAAATTTCAATCAAAAATCTACAATAAGGGTCCGCAAAATAACTTTTTTTTTTTTTGAAAATGCTATAAAAAAAAACTATTGAATATTATCTCAAATTTCTTTTTTTATTTGAAAGTACAATCCTTCCGGTTAATTATGGAAAATACACGATCGGTCCAATTGTGTGCAGTTGTATTTCACCAATGGCTTCACGAATATTGTCCTTTAAAGCGTCAATTGTCTCTGGCTTGTTGGCGTAACAATTATCTCCGAGGTGGCCAAACGGCATCAGCTCTGCGGCTGATAATGCGATCTTCAAAAACAGGGCGCAAAACATCGAGTGTAGCTTCGCCTGTGTGGCACGTAGCGCCGTCCTGTTGAAACCAAATGTTGCCAATATCTTCCTCTTCAATTTTTGTGAACAAAAATTCGTTCAACATGGCCCGATAACGATCGCCCTTGACTGTAACGGCCACTCCTTCCTCATTTTCGAAGAAAAATGGCCCAATTATGCCTCTGGAACAAAATCCGAACCAAACAGTGACTCGTTTTGGGTGTATCGGCTTTTCAATGTATGCGTGCGGATTTTCTGTGCCCCAAATGCGACAATTTTGCTTGTTTACATACCCGCCAAGATCAAAATGAGCTTCATCTGAAATGATGATTTTTTTGGCAAAATCGGCATCTTCTGTAAGTCGATCGCAGGCATACTTTGCGAAGCGAAAACGCATTGGATGGTCAGTTGGCTTCAACTCCTGAACCAATTGAACTTTGTATGGCGTCATACCAAGGTCTTTATGCAAAATTTGTCTCAATGATGCCTCCGAAATGTTCAATTCTTGAAAACGACGGTGAATTGATGTTGATGGCGCTTCACGCACACTTTCTGCCACAGCAGCAATATTCTCGGGTGTACGCACTGTTTTTGGCTTTTCACGCTTTGGTTTATCGATGAGGATGCCAGTTTCTTTCACTTTTTTCACAAGATAACGAACATACGGAGCTGACGGTGCTTCTCTTCTTCCAAAATCCGTACGCAATTTTCGCACACATTCTGCAACATTACCATGATTTTCAAAGTAATGTCGCAATATTTCCCAGCGTTGTTCAAGCGTATACACAACCATATTCGTTCAGCGGAAGGATAAAACTAATTATCTGTCAAATCAGACATGAGCTAAGTGTTACCATTCACGAAATAAGCAGTAGTTGAAAAAAAAACGTTAGATGGCGGACCCTTTATAAACAGGTGTTCGAAGCTATTGAATACCACTGGAAAAAGTGTATTAAGCTAAAAAGAGATTATGTGGAGAAATATAGAATACTTTTCTCAAATTTGTTGTGCTTTCTTTGTCAGTTCTGGTTATTCTGGCACCGCCCTCTTATAAATCGACTTAACTTTATTTAATATAAAAATCGGCATTTTCGTTAGTTTTTGGATTACTCTAATTCCAAAGATTTTTGCATTAATATTTTTCAATATTATATATTGTATTTATAAATAGAATATATTACATAAAGTTACTTTTTTATATAGAAATGTTGTAATCCTATTCTGACAATAATTTTTTTTGTGATATTAGGTGCATCAATTTTAAAATTCCAAAAAAATCGAAATTTTTTAAAAAATATTATTTGATATTTTAGTTGGTCACGTTATAGATTTTCGGTCTAACTAATCTTTTGGCTGTTTCTGGTGATATTTAAAACAGTTTTGGTATGCCTTAGTTTTAAATTTTTTATATATGAATTTGATCATTGTTTTTGTAGTTGCTGCTTTTATTTTGGCTCAAATGTCAGTTTTTGGTTAAGGTTCTTAAATATGCATATACAGACAGCATTTATAGGATCCTAGTCTTCTGTGCAAGTGTGCCATTAACAAAATACATATTACTGGTTATGCTGCCTCTGCCTTTTTTTTGAGAAAATTATCCAAAAATAAAAAAATGAAAAAATGGAGAAAATATATGGAAAAGTTGGTTTAGAAAGTTTTTGTATGATTTGGTTACTATTTTTTTTCCAAATGACCACATACGGCTTTATTAGGTATTAGCCTAAAATATAAAATTCTATGAACTTTTTAAAGCAAATCTTTATTCAAATTTTTTTATTTAAAATTACTCGAGTAACGATTATTCGGGTGTTCCAAAAAAATTGACTTTGAAATATTTTGTAAGTTTTTTGAATCGATTTATAATATTAATAGGCTAGGCGATTTCTTGTGACCTATATTTTGTTAACCATTTTGTCCGATTTTGACCATATGTATATTATTTGAAAGGTATTTCCTTTTAGCTGTTTTACAGATTTACAGATTTTCAAGTTTTTCCTTTTATTTTGAGTAAATAGCATTTAAAGTTGCTACAAACTCATACATAAAATTATACCTATGCTATGTGTGTTTTATTAAATTTGTTAATGTGTTTGTTAATGAGTTTGTTATCTTCATTCACAATAATAATAAACCAAAAAAGTGTTGGTTTGTGAATTCGCTTAGTTGAAAAATAAAGCTGCCTAGAAATTGCACTCGAATTTTGAGCGCTGGAATCTGCTAGTTTTAATAAATAACCGTGACGGCGAATATCCGGAGGCGCATCAACAAAAAGTTATTTTGCGGTGAACATCATAACTCGTTACTGGATTATGTGAAATAAAATAAGTAAAAAATTATAGTCGGTCTAGACCGACTATACGATACCCTATACCATGCGTTTAGAGACCCTGTCTCTTAGGTCCAACTAAAGTTTATACCGGATGCTATATCTATATGGGGACTAGGCCCAAAAATGGACCGATCCTGACCATGTTTGGTGAAGTCTCTTGTATTTTGCAAACATATATACAAACAAAATTTGAGAAGAATCAGTGCAATATTTTTGTTTTTTGATAGATTTAAGTGAAGATCGGGAAGCAGCTCTATATGGGGCCTATGACTAAGATTTGTCCAATAGGGATCATTTTTGGACTACTGATTAATGGATGTAATATATGCATACAAATCCAATTTGACTAAGATTTGTATGATAATTTGGATCTTATGGCAATATATGTTGATTTCATAGGGGTCATTTGTATGGGGGCTAGGTCTGAACATGGACCGATTCTCACTAATTTCAACAGCGTTCATCCCATGGCCGATAGAAGATTAAATACCAAATTTCATCAAAATATATTCATATTTGCGACCTGCAGTTTGATTACAAGCTTTACATGGACACACAGACGGACGGACGGACGGACGGACGGACGGACATCGTTAAATCGAATCAGATAGTGATTCTGATTCGGTCGGTATAATTAAAGATGGGTGTAGGTCAAATATTTTTGGTTGTTACAAACAGCAGCACAAAGTCATTATACCCAAACCACATAGTGGTATAGGGTATAAAAATCGAAATGCATTTATAAGCTGATACGTTTCCCGAGGTAATCACGAAGAGTTTTTTTTTTTTTGGCAGCATTTTGAAGTGAAGAACATGATATTTGCTATAAAATTTCGGTGAATTTGTTGTTAAAAAATGGATAAGAAAATTAAAAATAAAACAAAAGTCTTGGTTTGTGTGTAGAAATAGTGTGTAAAATTTCAAAATAATCGGTCAAGTAGTTTTTGAATTATGATATTCACGGACTTCAAACATATTGTTTGCGCGAAAATCGATTTAAAGTTTTTTAAAAACTGATTTTATACGATATACCGTATGAGGCCGGTCGCTGGAAACGCTGCATCTTCCTTAGTTTTGCTCAGATTTACTTGAAATTCTGAAACAACACTCTGGACATGTTGTAAAAAAAACGCAAAAAGCTTTTACATAATCGTACTACACTCATATAATGCAACTTTCTGTAGTATGAACTAAATCATGTAATCTATTTTCTGTGTGAACATTTAAAAGTAACAGTCAGATACAATTGTTAGCAACCAGCTGTAAGCTTGTAGCTGGTTAAAAGTTCCAGTTTAAACTCAAGTTTTTCAAGAGACCAACAAAAATAGCTTTATTAAAAAGCTCACAATTTAGCTCAGATAAAAATGAAAAAATAAAAAACTTTATAGTTGCAATATATTAAAAATGATATTTAAATCAACTGACATTTCAGTTAATAAACAGCATCATAACAATAAAGATCTCATAAATTAAAAACAAGAAAAAAGTGATTTAAAAATGACCTTTAAGGTGATATTGGTATTATGCCTCATTGCCGTTGTTTTGGCTGGGGTTAAAGCAAAAGATTCCGACGTAACAAGATTCATGAAACACTTAGAAGTAATACCAGATGTTATTGAGCAGGGGCCAAAAGATTTTTTAAAGGTACATGAAGAAAATTAACTAAAACAAACTTTAACTAAATTTTATAATCATGGAACCTTTTTGGACACTTCTAGATAACATACGATAACGGTATACAAGCCGATAAAGGAGTTGAGTTGACACCCACCCAAGTAAAAAATCAACCTAAGGTGGAATGGCATGCCGAGGCCGGTACATACTACACTCTCATAATGACAGATCCAGATGCACCATCCCGCACAGAGCCCACCCTTAGAGAATGGCGTCATTGGTTAGTGGGCAATATACCCGGCGATAATTTAAATAAAGGTGACGTTTTAACGGAATATGTAGGATCTGGTGCACCAAAAGACACCGGTCTCCACCGTTACACATTTCTGTTGTTTAAACAACCGAAAAAATTGGAATTTGATGAAAAACATATTAGCAAAACTCAAGCAGCTGGACGTGAGAAGTTTTCGACTACGAAATTTGCTGAAAAATATAAATTGAACATTCCAATTGCTGGTAATTTCTTTCAAGCTCAATATGATGATTATGTTGTAGAGTTGCATAAACAATTAGGCCTTTAAAAAAAAACACATTTTTGTGTTTTAGCGCGATTTTGGAAAAGTTTCATAATCTCTTAATCCATTCGAGTCGCTACTTTATACATATAAGTCTTCACAAATTAAACTAGTTTTCAATAACCACCAACAAAACACCATCACCACCAAACTAACCGGTAAATTTAAGCTATTATATTGAACTTAATAAATCTTTTAATTAACAAAAAAATATATATATATATATATATAAATAAAAAAAACAGCAACTAAAGTTGTGCATAAATTATTATGTTAACATATTGTGTGTTAATTTTTTTTTTACCAATTATCTAAGAGATGAAAGTTAAAATGGGTCGAGTTTTTTTTTTCCTTTTTTGTACTTCATCAAGGTTGAAATACTGGAATTCGTGCACTTTCAATAAGAAAAATCAGAAAAGCAAGTTTAGTTTACATAGTGGTAGTGTACCCAGCAAAATCATGATGTTCTAATGTAGTTGATAGTTGATCAGCATATTCGACAATATGTTGCTTCAATAAAATTCCGGTCGGCAAAACGCTGTCAAAGCAATTGGCTGTTGCTTTTTAAAGTGATTCCTCAGTGCTACAATTATAAGATATTTATACGCACGGAGGGCCAGATGGCTATAGAGAATATATACTCGGGCTAGTTGTATTGAACCGATGGCACAACCAAATGGAGCGCACTCTATTGTGTACAGGAATATGAACAGAAGTCTGATGAAATATTTATTTAAAGTCAGTACTTATTAACAAACGTAAGAAATTATATTCGGTCTAGAACGAGAGAGTCTTAAGTTCAACTAATTGGATATAGAACATAGCATATTGGGGGCTATTTTTATATAGGGACTAGGACAAAATGGACGAGTCATGACGTTATTTAATAAATTGACTTATTTTTCGCAAAAACATATACAAACCAAATTTGAGAAAAATCTGTGAAATACTTCTGTTTTTAGGTAGATTTAATTAAAGATCTGGTGTCAGCTTTATATGGCAACTATGATGAAGAATGGTGCTAGCGGATTTATTTTTTGATTAGCGATTAACGGGTTTACTAAACATGCATACACAGAATTTATTCAAGAACCTATATGATAATCTGGATCTAACGGCAATTTAAGTCGATCAATTTATAGAGATCGTTTTTCACCAATTGCAAAAGCGATCATCCTATGGCCGATAAAAGCTTATCTACCAAACTTCATCGAAATTGTTTATATTTGCCAATTGCAGTTTCATTACAAGGTTTATATGGATACACAGGCAGACGGACGGGCGGAGAGCCATCGCTAACTCGATTCAGGAATCGATCGGTGTAACCAAATGTAGGTCTAGCTTAAATATTTTTAGTAGTTACAAACTCATTATAGCCTGGATTATAAAAAGTGAATTCTTTAGTTATTTACTTTCACAAAAGATTGTATATAAAACAACATGAAAACAGCACTAAAGTAATCAATAATTAATAATATTGTATTGATGTATTGTATTCAATGTGAAATTCGGGCTATATTTCACAATGAAACAATTGCCATGATTCTTTTACACAATTAATGCTAATAAAACAGTTCAGAATTTATGAAAACCAGTAATGGCAATTCACTGCTTACAAACTTTAGGAAAATACTTCAAGGAATTGCTTTGTTAGTGCTTTGTTTTTTGTACTATTGGAAATTTCTGTCCGTTTTATTTTGCCCCTAAAAATGTAAACAGTTCTGGAATTTGTTTTTTTAATATATTTTATTATAACCTTACTTTTAAGTTCCTAGGATTATATTTCAAAACTTGTAAGAAACAACTTTTTAAAGAGATTCAATAATATTTTGCTGGGTTACATTAAGAAAGATAATTACAATTTATGGATTTACATATGTAAATCAAATATTAGTAACTCTATTATTGTGGCACTTATTTCTAATATCTGTGGTTTTCTGGAATAACCGCGTATGTCAATTTTTGTCATTTTTGAGTTAACGATGCCAAATATATTAATTTTTAACGCTCTTTACATATGTTAAATTAAAAAAAAAATATTGACCATTTCTGAGTTTTTTCTTTAAATAATGACGTAACTTAAATGTTTATTAAATTAATTTGCAGCACTAACGACGTATGTCGTCCTACGTTTGATCGCTGACAAATTATTTTCTCAGAAAACGACACATAACGACATACGTTGTTATTAATGAAAATAAATGCAAAATAATTTTTGATTAGTTTTCAGTTGATAACCACTTGTAAAAACTTGTGTGTTTATTTCTGTTATTTTTTGTCACTATTATTCTTGATACGTTCTTATATTCTCATCCTAAGTCCCGTTAGCTTTTTGTTGACGAACAAAAAAATGCATTTTTCAAGCAACAAAAATGCATTGATGGTTTTCTTTTTTAAAGAAAACGACGTTTGTCGACATAAGTTGTTTTATCTGTACACACTTTAACTGTAATTTACATACAGGTTTTTTCGTCCTTCTCTAGGATCTATTTCTCTGAAGATTTGTGACTCAAAATTTTATATAAAGTATTTATTGCCCATATCTACAGGACTGTTAAATAAAAAGCTCTAAAATCTTTATATCGAGCCCATAATTTTAAATATAACGTTTTTTGGCTCCCCTGAATATTTTGATTTTATGACATACGCGGTTATTCTAGAAAACCACAGATATCTCTTGGTATCATATTTTAAGTGATTTTCTCGAAACTACACCTTCATATCCAATGATGTCAACTTAGCGCTTTTCGCTCTAGGTTTAGCTCTGTCTAATACGCAAAAGGCTAATTTTCTCCACCCTTTTAATTAAAAGCTCTAAATTGGCACCTTTTGTTTTTCTTTTTTTAGCGCTTTTTAGATACAACAGTTCATGTTAAAACATAATTATACATATTTGAACAACTTCCCTTGAAATTCAAACTTTTTGTTTCTCAATTAACAAAGATTTGGATATGCCATGAAAAATTCCGATGGTAGCACCAACCAGCCATTAAAGCAATTCTGGATTTGTGGCTTGATTTAAAAATGAAAATTCGTTTTGTTAATGAAATTGAATCTGGTATTCGAAGACCAAATTGCAAACCACACAAAACATATTGACGACTAATATGGGTTATTCAAAAGTTCAACAAATAGAATAATTGCACCTACGCGTAAATTTGATTATTTAGAGGAAGAGATCGATCCTCTACTTAAAGAAATTTGCTATTTTAGTAATAGTTTTAATAAGGTCTGTTTGACAATAATATTGAAGAATTGGACAAACAATTAATCAAACAAAAGTTAATTGAGTTCACAAAATCTCTTATTTATGAGCTAAGATCAAAAGAGCCACCTTTTCTTTAGTCAGCGTAGAGAACAATTTTTAAAAAACTGTAAGGATTTTATACATTTTATAAAAGAATTTGTAAAAGATAAAAATAAATCGAAAAGCACGATAAATGTTTGAATAATTGTTTTAAAAGTAAAAGTAAAGTAAAAAGGACTGTTGTATCTATAAAATTAATAGGCTAGGCGATTTCTTGTTACCGATGTTTTGTTCTACCGTTTTATCCCGATTTTGACCAAACATATATTATTTGAAAGGTTTTTTCTTTTTAGGTGTTCACCAGATTACAGATTTTTAAGAGAAAATTGCATTTAAAGTAGCTGCTAACACATACATAAAATTGTATATATGCTATGTGTGTGTTTATTCAATTTGTTAATGTATTTATTAATGAGTTTGTTTTCTTCATTCACAATTATAATAAATCAAAAAGTGCTGGTTTTTGAATTGGCTACGTTGAAAAATAAAGTTGCCTAGAAATTTCACTCGAATTTCGAGCGCTGGAATCTGATACGCTACTGTACAGAGGGTATATAACAGTTTGTCATTCAGTTTGCAAAGCACCTTGATACTTATAACAATTCGAGTTGATTTAACGATATCCGTCCGTCCGTCTGACCATCTCTTGAAATCACGCTCATTCAGAAAATATTCTATTTATCTGGTTAAGCTTAGGATAATACTGTTTGTTTGGACTTTAAAATGGGGTAGATCCGACGACATTGTGCCAAGATATAGAAAATGCTATAAGTTCAGTGTGTTTGTTGTAATAATTTTGAACTAAGTTTATTAACTTGTTTACTTATTCAAATATTTTGTTTACATTTATTGTAAATGGTGGAATATGCGCCCCGGTAGGTGAGTGGGTAGCGTGCTCACCTATCATGCGGGGGTCGTCGGTTCGATTCCCACCAGAGATCAACATAATGCACTGCATCTGTAGGGGGCATCCCCTGAGTGTTGATTAATAAAAAAAAAAAAAAAAATATTAATGTAAACACAAAACCCCGGTGAAGGGTATTATTGATATACACTTGAAAACGTTTCATTAAATAATAAATGATTTCAGATGTAGAAGTAAGATATAGGTTCCTTAAAAATTCATAAAAATAATTGTATTTTGGGATACTGTCTTGTATGTTTTGCTTGGAAGTTGGCATCGCTATTCATATTACATTTTTGTAAATTGAAATCCATGTTAACTGACTTTCTTTTGAGAATCAAGTTTTTCTTAAAGATTAAATTTTGCGCTGCTTCCAAAGTAGATGTGTTTACAGATATTATTTTAAGGAACTTCCAAAAATGTAAATTTAAGTTATTATGAAAAATTCGTAGAAATCTACACAACCTAGCATTGCATACCTCGATAATTATATATCAAGAATTGAAAAACTAAAATTACAAAAAAGAAATAAAAGATAAAATATAAAAGATAAATGATATTGAAATGTTAAAATTTAATGTTAAAAATATTAAAAATTAAACGTTTCAATTAACAAAAATACTAGAAATTACACCTTAGCAAGAGTGATAATGAGTGTAAAATAAAAAGGTGGTTAAAATTAGTGAAATTTTTGGTCTTTTTTTTTAAATAAGGAAAGTTTTTGTTTTTATATTTTTATCAAATTATCAGATAGATCTCGATTAAATTTGGATTATATGTTTTATTACACCCTTTAGCGAGTAATCTAAATATAAGCCCCGCAAACTGCCTTCTGATCTTCACTTAAATCTAATAAGAAAAAAATTTTCATAGATTTTTTTCAAATTTAGTTTATGCATGTTTTTGTGAAAATTATCTAAATTCACAATATTTCGACCTAATCCCGTCTTGTAACCATTAAAAAATAATAAAAAATAAGTAAGAAAATTACAGACGGTCTAGATCGACTATACGATACCCTACACCATGCGTTTACAGACCCTATCCTTTAAGTCCAACTAATTAGATATAGAAAATAAGGATAAACCAAATTTGTTCACATCGGCTGCTATATATATATGGGGACTAGGTCGAAAAACGGACCGATCCTGACTATATTTGCTAAGGTCAAATATTTTTTGCAAAAACATACACAAACCAAATTTCAGGAAAATCTGTACAATATTTTTGATTTTGATAGATTTCAGTGAAGATCGGGAATCAGCTTCATGTGGGGGCTATGACTCAGAACTGTCCTATAGGGCCAATTTTTAGACTACTGATTTATAGATGTAATAAACACACACAAACCGAATTTGACTGAGATATATAGGATAATTTTGATATTATGGCAATTTAAGTCGATCACATAGGGGACATTTGTATGGAGACTAGGTCTGAAAGTGAACCGATTATCACCAATTTCAATAGCATTGATCCTATGGCCGATGGAAACCTAGAGACTAAATTTAATCAAAATATATTTATATTTCCGACCTGTAGTTTGATTACAAGGTTACAAACACAGACAGACGGATGGACGGACAGACGGACATCGCTAAAGCGGCTCAGAAAGTGATTCAGAAAATGATTCTGAGTCGGTCGGTAGGTCAAATATTTTTGATAGTTACGAACATCAGCACAAAGTCATTATACCCTGACCACATAGTGTTATAGAATATAAATATATATATAGCACATATAATGGCGATAGTTTGCATGAAGAAATAGAATAGAATATCTTCTACACTCCCACCATGCTGAAAATAGGGTATTTTGTAGTCAGCCCGACATCAAAATTTGTAATCCTTGTCCGTAAATTGTAAATTTTAAGGTATTTTTGTCCTAATTGAGTCTCGTATAATTCTAAATCCAGGTGTTTTCCTAGTTCATAGGGTGTTTTCCTACTGCTTGATGTACACTGCTCCTTAATGCACTGCTTATACTGTTCAGATAAACACCCACTGTCATTGATCATCCTTAATGTAAGATCGAAGAACCTGATTAATTGACCTATTGACTTGTTCACTTGCATTAGCTTGTGGACTATGTACAGCAGTGAATTGATGTTTAATTCCATATTTCGTAAGAAGTGTTTCAAACTTCTTACTTTTAAACTGGTTTCCATTATCGGTAACAACAACTTCTTGTACTCCAAAATAATTAATTTAACTTCTTAACTGTTCGATCATAGGAGAGGCAATGGATTTCTTCAACAGTTTTTAAAATGTTAATTACGAGTAAGGGCCCAAAATAGTATAAAATATAAACTAAGGCCGTAGAAAGTCATTGAAATGTGCTTTCAGTTCCAACAATCTTCCCATTGGTGGTCTAAGTGTACATAATCCCCAAAATCAGTTACGAGTTTCGGCCAAAAGAAAATTTTACATAATTGTTCAATGGTTTTCGCTATTCAACCGCGAGTCCTATTTGGTGAATTATGTGCAGCATAGTATATAACTCTCAAACCAAAGTCGATCAGTACTAAAAATTATTTCCATATATAAGATTCATCTAAGTCGCCTGATGAAAAGCCTGCGAGTTTATATATACTAGCAGAGCCCAGCCCTCGAAATTCGAGTGCAAATTCTAGGAAACTATTTTTTCATTTAATAAATAATTTTTTAAGAGCCTAAAGGCATGCTAATCAGTTTTAGCCAATTCATAATTCAACAAAGGGTGTTTTATGTATGTGTTAGTAGCCACTTTAAGTGAGCATTACTCAAAAAAAAAAAATGTTCCAGGTGCAAATCTGTATATATGGGGGATAGTTAAAAAGTCAAAATCGGTTTGTAATAAAATTATTATATCGGTCACAAGAAATCACCTTGCCTATTAATATTATTGATATTTGTTAATAACCCTAAAATCCGGTAATTCTGTGGTCAGAAATTCGAGTATTATGGTCCGTCAAAATTTTTAGAATTAAGGTCTATATAAGATAACACTTCTAGTTCAACTTATGCCAATTTTCGATTTAATATTCAAATGATCTTGATAAAGTGTTACCAACTACAGTTTAGACCGACAATAATTTTTCTATCTGTTTTTTTTTTTTTTTTTTTTTTGGTTTTTAACAGTTTATTATTTATCTACAATTTGTTTCTTTCAAATATAAAAAAAAAATTACAACAAACCTCTTGCAGTGAGAAATGTCGAAATATTTTTTTTATAATTATTTTCTTTTATTTACAATCTATTTTACAATATTTAGTAAATTTGATTATGTAACATAACTTAACATTCGTTATTAAGTTTCACTAAGCTTAAAAAACTAATACTCTAAAAATGTTTTTACAGATCTTACTTTTTATATATTTAGGGTTGTATGTACAATAATTTGCAATAATATGTAAAATTTTTGACTGAGATTTTTGTAGTCTTCAAACATTAGAGTTGCTGGCTGTACACACACTTGTAAAGCAGAACTTTCTTTTCCAAGTTTAGCTGAGAATTAGATCCTAATAGACACCACATTTTTTTCGTTTTAGCTTTCAGGTGATCTCTCTTTGCTAAAATGTGCAAAAAACACATACAAACCAAATTTGAGAAAAATCTGTGAATTTTTTTTTTTTTTTTGTGTTTTGATAGAATCAGCTTATATGAAGTTCGGGAAACAGCTTATATGGGGGCTATGACTAAGAATTGTCTGGCTTTTTGGCTTCTTTTTGACTACTGATAAATGGATGTAATAAACATACACAAACCCATTATGAACGAGATCTATATGATAATTTTGATATTATGGCAATTTAAGTCGACCTTATAGGGGTCATTTATATGGGGACTAGGTCTGAACAATCACCAATTTCAATAGTGTTCATTCTATCGTCCTAGAAGCTTATGTACTAAATTTCATCAAAATATATCCATATTTGTTACCTGTAGTTTGATTACAAGGTTTACATACACACACAGACGAATGGACGGACGGACATCGCTAAATCGAATCAGAATGACTTTGTGGTCAAATATTTTTGTTAGTTACAAACATCAGCACAAAGTCATTATACCCTGACCACATAGCATAGGCTTATTTTTACTTATTAGAGGGGATCAAAAAATACATGTCAAAAAAATTTTATATATATATAGTATACTAGCTGGACCTGGCAAACGTTGTTTTGCCCTCAATGAATTTTTTATTTTAGTTAGAATCTATATATACCTATATAAAATGTTTGACGAAGATCTCCAGGTAATAAAATGAGAGCTCCACCAAAAAGTCTTTCATTGCCTTTCAAATCTTTTAAAGTTCTATGTAATGCTTCTAAAGAATGTTTGTGAGCCATGGTACATTTATCCCATATAATAATACTGCATTTTTGCAGAACTTTAGCCATACCGGAATGTTTTTTGATATTACACACGGCACTCTCATTTTTTTGTACGTTTAATGTTGACTTGAGTATTGAATGAGCTGTACGACCACCATGCAATAATGTAGCGGCTTTTTCCTTCCTTTTTGGTTAGAATATTTATATATAAAAACGTTTGTGAATTTTGTAACATATAAAATTTATATAAATTTGACAGCTCATTATTTTTCGAATGACAGCGCCATCTACCGGGTCCAATAAAATAATGTTTGGCATCATCTAACATACATATATGTACATTCTTAGTTTCATTAAAATCGCAGCGTAAATAAGAATATTCAAAATGACTTTACCCCAGCGCCACCTATCGGGTCCATTTATACATACAAAAATTTCCTATGACGAAGGATACGTACATTCTGAATTGTAGTCAAATCGCGCTGAAAATAAGAATTTTGTTTATAACTTGACCCCAACGACAACTAGAGGGTTAAAACTAAAACCAAAAACACAGAAGAGCTCGAACCGAACCTATGGTGCAAATCCTACCTCGGCAGCTCTTACGATTCCTGAGATCATTCGTTACAAACAAATGCACCAACGTTTTTATACCCTATACCACAATGTGGTTTGGTTATAATGACTTTGTGCTGGTGTTCGTAACAACCAAAAATATTTGACCTAGACCCATCTTTTATTATACCGATCGAATCAGAATCACTTTTTGAATCGATTTAACTATGTCCGTCCGTCCATCCGTCCGTCTGTGTGTCCATGTAAACTTTGTAATCAAACTGCAGGTCGCAAATATGAATATATTTCGATGGAATTTGGTATTTGATCTTTTCTCGGTCATGGGATGAACTCTATTGAAATTGGTGAGAATCGGTCCATGCTCAGACCTAGCCCCCATACAAATGACCCCTATGAAATCGACATAAATTGCCATAAGTTCCAAATTGTCGTATAGATCTTAGCCATATTATATGTGTTTGTATATGTTTATTACATCTATTAATCAGTAGTCCAAAAACGGTCCCTATGGGACAACTCTTGGTCATAGGCCCCATATAGAGCTGCTTCCCGATCTTCAGTTAAATCTATCAAAAAACAAAAATATTGCACTGATTCATCTCAAATTTTGTTTGTATATATTTTCGCAAAATACGAGAGACTTTACCAACCGTGGTCAGGATCGGTCCATTTTTGGACCTAGTCCCCATATAGATATAGCATCCGATATGAACTTTTTCATATCTGCAGCCAAAAACATTAATAAAAATGCCACTCAAATTTGGTTTATGCTTATTTTCTATATCCAATTAGTTGGGCCTAAGAGATAGGGTCTCTAAACGCATGGTATAGGGTATCGTATAGTCGGTCTAGAGCGACTATAATTTTCTTACTTGTTATATATATGGATGTCTAATGACATTCTGGGACATAGCGCATTATTCAAAATATGTGCGTTCTGATGTTATGTCGAACCATACTGAGTTCATAAATGGATATTGAAAGAAAAGCATAAGCCAATAAACAAAACTTTAATACCGAATGCTATTTTTATACGCTGATTTTTTTTTTTTTTTTTTTTTTGCCTTTTGATATATTTAAAAATACTAGTCGATTTTCAATTGCTGATTAGCAATAAGAGCCAAAAAAAAAATGGTGAAGATATCTAAAACTAGGACTTTAGAGTAATTTTACACATATCCATAGGGTACATTTGCACCGAGTTTTAGTAAGTACAATATCGATCGTCCTATGGCCAGCGATCGTTCTGTATAAGCATATACCAAATTTTGATAAAATGCATTTATATTTCCAACTTGTGGTTTGACAGTCATAGCTAAATCGATCAGAAAGTGTATTCTGAGTCAATCGATATAAACTCTATTTTTTATAAAATTGAATTTTTAAAAGTCTCTTCGACATTAACCTACTTTCAAGTATCAGCCCACAGATTTTTAGGTCTTTTAAATAAAGGGTTTTTCAATAAGAGCGCTACAAAAGTTTTTTTTTAACAAAACAAAAACCGTTTTGGATATCAATGAAATTCTTTATTACTGTGAAAGTACGTTCGATGCCATTATGTATGGAAATCGATCTCTTTTGCATGGCCAACACGGGCAGGCTTGCAGAAGTTCAGACGCTGAACCCAATTTTCGACGGTTTTCAAGCACAAATCGGCCGATACTGCTGCAATTTCACGTTCGATATTCGTACGAAGTTCATTAATCTTCACTGGCTTGTTGGCATAGACCATAGACTTGACGTAGCCCCACAGGAAATTGTCGAACGGCGTCAAATCGCACGATCGAGGCGGCCAATCGACTGGACCATTTCGTGAGATAACACGTTCTCCAAACTTGGTTTCCAATAAATTGATTGTGACATTCGCAGTGTGGCTTGTGGCGCCGTCCTATTGGAACCACATGTCCTCCAAGTCCATATCATCCAATTGGGGCCAAAAATATTCGGTTATCATTAAACGGTAGCGATTCCCATTTTGTTTATTGACGAAGCCATTCAGCCAGAAATGAGCCTCATCGCTGAAGATGATTTTTCGATGAAAATCCGAATCATTTTCAAGTTGTTGCTCAGCCCAATTCACGAACATACGACGCTTCTGGTGGTCAAGCGGCTTCAGTTCTTGCGTCAATTTGATCTTTTAAGGATGTAGGCCAAGATCTTTTCGCAAAATTCGCCACAACGACGTCAGAGAGATGCCCAACGCTTGAGAACGACGTGTGAGAGACATATTTGTGATTTCTTCAACTGAAGCCTCAGCGGCAGCAATATTCTCGACACTTCTTTGTCTCACTGGCATGGGAACATTTTGTACTGTGCCTGTGGATTCAAATTTTTTCACTAGACGCTCAATTGCTGATCTGCTGGGACGATTATGACGACCATAAATTGGACGTAGCGCTCTTAACGTTGAGGCCACTGACTCCGAATTTCGGTAGTAAATTTTAATAATTTTGACTCGTTGTTGGCTCGTATATCTTTCCGTCATGAAATGGCAAACCTTACTGAAGATAAATGTCAAAAGAGCGGCAAGAAATATGGCGTCGTTTGCTGTCCCTGTGTTTCTACTTTTGTAGCGTCCCTGTTGAAAAACCCTTTACATGGAATTACTATTTAATTTGAACATATTCGAAGTGTTTATCTAAAGAAGTTATTTATAAGTCATTTTTAAAACAGTTTCTATATTTTTTTTACAATAATGAGTGAACAATTTATTAAGTACTCTCTAATTTAAACATTTTCATAAATAAGAGAAAAATATCCCTTTCAACGCTTTCAACTCAAGAACTTAATCAACTAGCTCATAATAATATAGCATATCGTCGAAATGTAACATAACTAAATATGTGGTATCCTATGGGTACATGTTAAAACTGTATGCGAACATTAATAACTGCCTCTCAACTCTAATTTCATTAGTGAGAATGTGTTTTTAATTTATTATGCCAAATGTGGTTCTAAGATAATTAACATATTGAAATATATACACATTTTGATAGCCGTTATGTTCTAATTTCAGAGCATTAAATCACGAAATCTTGTTTATTTTCAAGTTAAGTTTATAAATCTTAATATAAATTTACGCATATCATTGACTCACAGTCTCAGTGACTTACTGCTTTACTGACTCTCTCACAGGGGAACTCTGTATACACATTTTTATACCCTATACCTCTATGTGGTCAGGGTATAATGACTTTGTGCTGATGTTTTTAAGTACCAAAAATATTTCATCTAGACCCATCTTTTATTGTACCGATCAACTCAGAATCACTTTCTGAGTCGATTTAGCGATGTCCGTTCATCTGCGGGTCATTCCGCTTTTGAAATTGGTGAAAATCGGTGCATGTTCAGCCATAGTACCCATGCAAATTATCCCTATGAAATCGACTTAAATTCCAACAAGATCCAAATTAGCATATAGATCTCGCATCTCGCATAGATATTGCATCCATTTATCATTAATCTAAAATTGAAACCTGTAACTGATTGCCGGATCTTCACTTAAATTTATCAGAAAACAAAAATATTGCACAGATTTTTCTCAAATTTGGTTCGTATATGTTTTTGCAAAAACTAAGTGTCCTTACTAAATATGGTCAGGATCGGTCCTTATTTCGAAATAGTCCCCATATAAATGTAGTATCCGATATGTAGTTTTTCATATCCGATGACAAAAAAAATAATAACAATGTCACTCAAATTTGGTTTATGCTTATTTTCTATATCTAATTTGCTGGACCTAAGAGATAGGGTCTCTAAACACATGGTATAGCGTATCGTATAGTCGTTCTAGACCGACCATAATTTTCTTACTTGTTAATTGTTGATTCGTTGATGTCAGCATCGCATAAATGATTTATAAACTCGCTAAAACTTAATAAATAGTTTTTAAGCTCAAAAAGACATAATATGAGTACTGTCACAAAGAGTAGGTCGGGTATTGTGTATATTTTTCATAATTTTTTTTTCAATTTTGTTGGTAATCGAGTAATTTAGAATGCCATGCTAAAGGGTGCTATATAGTCGACCCAGAGCTAATATTACTTGATTACTTATTTATTGTTAAGTTTATTATAATATTATATATTAACACGAAATATGTAAATATGAAATTCAGGAATGGCATTCAGAAAATATGCGACAAGCTATAAAATCTATTACATATTTTTAAGTGGGGTTTTAACTGACAGAAAAATCTGTTCATGTTTCTAGACTACACATTTATACATTTTTTATATAACTGTTCTAAATATTAATATATAATTATTTAATTTAAAATAAAGAGAGGCAATTGATTAAGCAAGATATGAAAACCGTTATTACTTTGGTGAAAATCTTGAAAAAATAATAGGAGGTCCAAATTACCCAAACTTATCCTACTATCCGGCTAATTGCATCTTGCAACTAACTAGTTAAGTCATGCAGACCCTTTATTTGAAAGTAGAATAACTAATTATTAAATAAATTATTAAATAGTTATTAATAAATAATTATTAAAATTGCTAGTAGGGATGCTATGATAAACTAATATCATGAAAATTTCAGTAAAATGCAACAGGAACCAAGAAAATGTTGGAAAGTTTTAAATCAAACTCTTGGCAGGGGTTCTAAATCTGTAACGAATCTAAAAAATGAAGATGATGTACCAATTGATGATGTCACTATTTAAGCTGAAGTTTTTAATCAGTATTTCCTAAATTCTGTTAGAAGTTTGAAAAGCCAAATTGAATCAAACTGTTGTAACTCTTTAAGAACTCTGCGAAATCACCACAACCGATTTAGATTTCTTTTCACCAGCACAGATGAAGTTTATGATTTACTATCACATTTAGAAATTAATAAGAGTCCAGGAAGTGACAACGTAACATCGAAATGTTTATATGAATGTAAACATATAGTGGCTCTTGTTCTTGCGAATATTTTAAACTCTTCAATTACTACCTCAGTTTTTCCAGATATACTTAAAGTTTATAAAACCATTCCGATTACAAAGGAAATAAATGCCAGTTCTGTGGAAAAGTTTAGACCGGTTGTTGTTTTGTCGGTAATTGATAAAGTTTTTGAAAAAAATTTGCATTCACAATTCCCTAATCATATATTCCCTAATCAATATGGTTTTAGGATGGGTGTTGTATACTGAGAAGCTGTGATTAATGTAGTTAATTACACATGTGACTGTTTGGATAGAGGTTTTACTTGTGTTGGGGTCCTTTCTACGATTTTTCTAGGGCTTTTGATCTTGTTGATCACAAGATTTTAGTACAAAAGTTAAAATTTTATGGCATAAGAGGTACAGAATAGACTCTAATAGAAAAACTATTTAGAAGGAATGAAGGAAGGAAGCAATATGTTGAAATTAATACGTCTAAGAGCTCAATGAATGTTGTCGAACACGGTGTTCCGCAGAGCAGTGTTTTGGGTCCATTATTTTTTACTATATACATATTTAAACGATATTAACAATCTAGGTCTTGACGGGAAGATGTTTATATACGCTGATGATTTGTGTATTTTTTACCCGCATAAAGATCTGGTTTTTAAAACGTTTGCTGAACGAGATGGTGCTCTAATTTCAGAGTTTGAGAGGTTAAACAAACTTGTACTTAATGCTAATAAAAAAAAAACTCATAAGATTTAGACCTCATCCGAATCGTAATAATAACAATAAAATTATATATATTGATGGCAAGGAGGTAGGAAAGTACAAGCCGTAAATTATCTCGAAGTTTTAATACAAAACAATTTGTCGTGGCATTGCCATATACAACATCTGCAGGCCAAGATATCACCGGCTCTGGGAGTTTTATTTAAATTAAAGCACAAACTTGATGAAAAGACTAAATATATTTTTTTCAATCACTGACTCAGAGCCGTTTGAATTATTTGACTTTTATATTTGGATATAATAAAAATTATGATTTAAAATCCCTACAAATATTGCAGAATAAATCATTAAAAATCGTATTTAATCTTCCCCGACTGTAACATCAAATGCATTTCATAAAGTATCAAATGTATTTCAGATATTTTCTGAAGTTCAATTGATATTTTCAGATACTTTCTGATATAAAATTGATACTTTCTGAAATAAAATTGATACCTTCTGAAATTCAATTGATGTTTTCTGAAATACAATTGATACTTTCTGAAATTCAATTGATGTTTTCTGAAATACAATTGATACTTCCTGAAATTCAATTGACGTTTTCTGAAAGACAATAGATACTTTCTGAAATACAATTGATACTTTCGGAAAATTATTTGATGTTTTCTGAAACACATTTGATTCTTTCTGAAATACAATTGATACTTTCTGAAATTCAATTGATGTTTTCTGAAATACAATTGATACTTCCTGAAATTCAATTGACGTTTTCTGAAATACAATTGATACTTTCTGAAATTCAATTGACGTTTTCTGAAAGACAATAGATACTTTCTGAAATACAATTGATACTTTCGGAAAATCATTTGATGTTTTCTGAAACACATTTGATTCTTTCTGAAATACAATTTATACTTTCTGAAATTCAATTGACGTTTTCTGAAATACATTTGATACTTTCTGAAATACAATTGATACTTTCTGAAATAAAATTGATACTTTCTGAAATTCAATTGATGTTTTCTGAAACACAATTGATACTTTCTGATATACAATTATACTTTCTAAAAATCAATTGATGTTTTCTGAAATACATTTGATAATTTCTGAAATACAATTGATACTTTCTGAAATAAAATTGATACTTTGTGAAAATCAATTGACGTTTTCTGAAATACATTTGATACTTTCTGAAATACAATTGATACTTTCTGAAATAAAATTGATACTTTCTGAAATTCAATTGATGTTTTCTGAAACACAATTGATACTTTCTGATATACAATTATACTTTCTAAAAATCAATTGATGTTTTCTGAAATACATTTGATAATTTCTGAAATACAATTGATACTTTCTGAAATAAAATTGATACTTTCTGAAATTCAATTGATGTTTTGTGGAATACAATTGATACTTTCTGAAATACAATTATACTTTCTGAAAATCATTTGATGTGTTCTGAAATACAATCGATACTTTCTGAAATTCAATTGATGTTTTCGGAAACAAAATTGGAAAATTGACAATACGATACCCAGTATTATAATTTTAGAGAAAGGGACTTAGGTCCAACTAATACGATATAGAATATAAGCCTAAACTAAATTTGAATGGCTTTGTTATGAATTCGTTACTCGCAGATAAGATGCTATTTTTATACGGATGCTCTTTTTATATGGTGACTAAGTCGAAAAATTAAACGATCGTGGCCATATTTATTGAAGTCACTTATTTTTCACCAAAACATACATTAACATAAATTTTAACAAAACTTTATTTTTTGATAGATTTAAGTGAAGATCGGGAAGCATCTTTATATGGGGACTACAGGGTTCATTTCTGGACTACTGATTAATACAAATCAGCTTAGGGCAATTTAAGTCGAGCTGATAGAGGTCATTTGTATGGGGATTTGGTCTGAAGATGTACCGACTTTCACCAATTCTAATAGCAATTGTCCTATGGCCGAAAAAAGTTTATATATGTACAACAAGTAAGTAAATCCGGCTATGCCAAATGTTTGATACCCTCCACCTGGATTTAACGTTTACATTAATATCTGAACTTATTGCGCTATTAATAACAAATATAAACAAAATTTATAAACTTAATTGATAAGCGCATGTTTTCCATTTAGTGCCTTTAAAAACAAAAACGTTTTTCTCTTTAGTGCCTTAGTGCATTTTATATACAACAGTTCATGTTGAACAAAACTGTACAAATTTGTATTTAAATAATTTCCCTCCCAATATAAACGTTTTGATCAAAGATATTCATAATTGGATTTCTTATTTGTAAGACAGCAAGACAAAAATTAGATTCCGATATTCCGAGAAAAATTCCGATGGTAGCGCCAGACAGTGGTTTATAGAAAGAGCCAATTCTGCCTATGTGGCTTGAGTTGAAAACTCATTTTAACGTTATTAATGAAAAATTATTTAAGGCGATGCTCTTAAAAAATATGTACAATGATTCCCAAAACGTACATGGCTCAATTTTATCATAAGTACAAATATTGAATCTGGAATTCGAAGTCCAAAGGGCGGACCACAAAACTTTTTGATGTCTTAATGAAATTTGCTATTTATGTTATGGTTGGAGAATTGGAAAAATAATTAACAAACAAAAGTTAATTGCATTCAGAAAACTCTTATTACGAGTTAAGTTGCCGTCTAATTTTACAACATAAAAAATTTCTTAAATCAGCGTGGGCAACATTTTTTCAAAAAAAAAAAAAAAAATAAAAGAATTATAAAATCTTTGAAGTAGTACCAAACTTCAAAAACTCAGTCAATGAATTCCAGTTTTTGAAATTATCAATATACCCGTACGTTTAAGATATATTGACTTTTCCATACTCGGTACACTGTAAATTCTTTAATACATAGTAAATATGGACTAGAGTTTAAATTTGTGTCCTAAAGATGGAGAAGAAACTGGAAACAGTATTAATTGCAATATGTCTTAAAATGACGTGAAAACCGAAAAAACTATTGAAAATTTGCTTCAGAGCAAAATCTTTAATATATGTAAAAAGTACAATATGTGGAATGTACAAACCATACATCACATATAGCAACTCTTACGAAACTGAGAATAGTGGGAATTAGATGTATAAATGCGTAAATATTCAAAAAATTCAAAAATAACGATTGTTTGTTTAAACAGAGTTGTATCTTCTGAGATTAATACGAAGTAAAAGCTGTACGGTATGAAAACTGATTCTTAACCACACTGCTCGTAGGCCTGACTTTAGGTGAGTGTGTTAAAGCGCATGACCAAAAAGTACAAGTACGAGTGTATGTGAGAAAGACGCATGTTCAAACCTCATGGCCGCCATAAGTACAAAAATTTCATATAAAAACAAAATATTCAATTATAACAATGTTCAATAAATCGCTGTCGAAGGCTGAAATGCCAGAAACCGGTCCGATTAAGAATACAGTGTAGTTATGAATTTTTAGAACTGTATGCTTTCTTTTTCTCTACCACGTTCCATTGGGAAAAAAAATTAATAAAAATTTGCATATTAATTACAGTATTAATTGCAATATGTCTGAAAATGACGTGAAAATCTAACAAACAATGGAAACGACTTTATTCAAACATGAACAGGTATAAGAACAGTTTTTAACGTATTCTATTTTTTTTTTATTGCTATATTCTTTAAATATTTCATTAAATACTAAATGATGTGAAATATAAAAGTTTTTTTAAAGCTAAAAAAAATTAATATTATTATTTTTTTATAAAAAAAATAAAAAATCTTATTTTCGATCTTTATCAATTTAATGATTGAGTTTGAAATTGTTCAGGCTCAAGATCAAATGTTTTTACTTTAAATAAGGAAATAATAAAAATTAAAAACACGGAGGGCACGCCGTTAACGCTAAATGTAAGTTTAGCAAAAACAAATTGTTTTTCTTGTTTTTTCAAGAGAAAAACAAACATGTATATTGTAGTACGCAATGTGTACTCATATACAAATATATTTGTTTCAAAGTTGTTTTATATTTAAGTTTGTTATATTGGAGGAGGCTTAAATAGTATAACATCTTTGCTTGAATTCTCATTTAGTTGTTTTCAGCAAATGTATATGAATTTAACTTTTTACCAAACAAACTATCTACTGCTTTTGGTTACTGATGAGGGTTGGTGACTCTTCCCGAAACAGCTGTATAACCTGTCATGCAGAATATATGTAGATCAATTTTTGAAACAAAAGTGATAATGCTTTTACCTTATTTAAAGTAAAAACATTTGATCTTGAGCCTGAACAATTTAAAACTCAATCATTAAACAAAATTGTTTTATTTTTTTGAAACGTTTCCTAAGCGCTTCTCCTTTCATTCGAATTTAATGCTTTTTAAAACTTTTTGGGGTACTCTTTTGCGCTTTGTGTTTGCTTGGAAAATATTTGGTACTTTTAGATGTGTCTCCATATTTTAGGTAATATCTTAACACAATGATGCCCGATTTACTCCATCTTAAATACCACCTGACAACCAATATTGTCCCAAGTTTACCCAGGTCAGTGGTTTATTTTGTGAATGAGCGTAATTTCAACAAACAGCCAGACAGACGGACGGACAGACGAACGGACGGACATTGCTTTATATTTGGCCGAGTTGTTATAAAAATCAGGAATGTATAGTGATTCTTAGTCGATCGATATTATAAAAAGTGAGTCTATAGTTATACGATAGCGTGATATAGGATATAAATACAGTTCTCTATCTACCTCATCTACACGAGTACGTATTTTGCATACAAACATTTTTATACCCTATACCACTATGTGGTTTGGGTATAATGACTTTGTGCTGCTGTTTGTAACTACCAAAAATATTTGACCTAGGCCCATCTTTTATTATACCGATCGAATCAGAATCACTGGCTGATTCGATTTTACGATGTCCGTCCGTCCGTCTGTGTGTCCATGTAAAGCTTGTAATCAAGCTGCAGGTCGCAAATATTAATATATTTAGATTAAATTTGGTATGTAAGCTTTTATCGGCCATAGGATGAACGCTATTGAAATTGGTGAGAATCGGTCCATGTTTAGACCTAGCCCCCATACAAATGACCCATACAAAATCAACATAAATTGCCATAAGATCCAAATTATCATATAAATCTTAGTCAAATTGGGTTTGTATGTATTAATTACATCCATTAATCAGTAGTCCAAAAATTATCCTTATTGGACAACTCTTAGTCATAGCCCCCATATAGCGCCGCTTCCCGATCTTCGCTTAAATTTATCAAAAAACAAAAATATTGCACAGATTTTTCTCAAATTTGGTTTGTTTATATTTTTTCAAAATATAAGTGACCTTACCAAATATGGTCAAGATCGGTCCATTTTTCGACCTAGTCCCCATATAAATGTAGCACCCGATATGAACTTTTTCATATTTGCGGCAAAAAACTTAATATCAATTCCACTCAAATTTGAGTTATGCTCATTTTCTATATCGAATTAGTTAGACCGAAAGATAGGGTCTCTAAACCATGGTATAGGGTATCATATGGTCGGTCTAGACCGACTATAACTTTCTTACTTGTTATATTTGTATTTAATGCGAAAAATCATTGCATGATTAGTTTAGTACTAAATGCTTTATATTGTTAAGAATTGAATAGATTTCTAGATATAAACCTGTCATTATTAAATTTTCCCTAATAATGTGCAACTTTAGAAAAATATAACTTTACATGTTATGATGCATGTCGCGTAAACACGATGCGTACGAATGGATCACAACTACAAATTAACTAAAAAACTTTTTATAAAATAAAAAAAACTATTACTTTATTAACCAAGTAAATTTGTTTATTAAACATAGTTATTTTGTTAACCACAAAATTCCAAATTAGTGAAACTGAAATTTTAATGATACACATTTTTATTTCGTTTTAACTTTTTTTATGTACATCAATGCACTTGAGGAATAATTATATAAAATATTCAAAAATTAATTGCTATTTTAAATTTTTGAATTTCGTTGGTTTAGGTTTACGTTTTATTTTTATTTTATTTTTTTTTATATCCTCCACACCTCAGTGGCAGTGGGTATATATAGATTTGTCATTCCGTTTGTAACGCATCGAAATAAATTCCTGAGACCCCAAAAAAATATATTTTCTTGATCCTTATGACAAGGGAAGTTGATTTACCGATGACCGTCTGTCCGTCTCTATGTGGAAATCACGATCAAGCCGTCAATATCTAAGCTAGACCGTTCATTTTTATATAAAATCGTTTACTAACATCCCAAATGAGTTGCTATTTAAAATCGTCAAAATCGGTCAAAGGGTTCACGAGCTATGAATGAAACTTTGAAAAAACTCTTGAAAAAATTAAGTTTTTCAGTGTGTTTGTTGTTTTTCTTAAGATATGTTGTATATGTTGTAATTTTTCGTATTGTTGATGTCATTACAGTTGTGTGTATATTAATACTGCACGTGTCACATTGGCCTAAGCAAGTTTTACCACATATTTTTTATCATTAAAATTATATATTAAAAATTATTAAAAATAAAAAGTGAAAAATGAAAAATGGAAAATGAAAAATTAAAAATGATAAATGGAAAATGGAAAATGAAAAATTAAACATAAAATGAAAATTGAAAATTGAAAAATGGAAAATGAAAATTGAAAATTGAAAAACTAAAAATGAAAATTGGAAAATGTAAAATGGAAAATGAAAAATTGAAAATCGGAAATGGAAAATGAAAAATAAAAAATGGAAAATTAAAAATTAAAAATGAAAAATAAAAATGGAAAATGAAAAGTGGAAAATGAAAATTGAACATGGAAAATGAAAAATTAGAAATGGATAATGAGAAATGGAAAATGGAACATGAAAAATGAAAATTGAAAAATGAAAAATGAAAAATGGAAAATGGAAAATGAAAAATGCAAAATGGAAAATGAAAAATTAAAAATTAAAAATAAAAAATAAAAAATTAAAAATTAGAAATTAAAAATTAAAAATTAAAAATTAAAAATTAAAAATTAAAAATTAAAAATTAAAAATTAAAAATTAAAAATTAAAAATTAAAAATTAAAAATTAAAAATTAAAAATTAAAAACTAAAAATTAAAAATTAGAAATTAAAAATTAAAAATTAAAAATTAAAAATTAAAAATTAAAAATTAAAAATTAAAAATTAAAAATTAAAAATTAAAAATTAAAAATTAAAAATTAAAAATTAAAAATTAAAAATTAAAAATTAAAAATTAAAAATTAAAAATTAAAAATTAAAAATTAAAAATTAAAAATTAAAAATTAAAAATTAAAAATTAAAAATTAAAAATTAAAAATTAAAAATTAAAAATTAAAAATTAAAAATTAAAAATTAAAAATTAAAAATTAAAAATTAAAAATTAAAAATTAAAAATTAAAAATTAAAAATTAAAAATTAAAAATTAAAAATTAAAAATTAAAAATTAAAAATTAAAAATTAAAAATTAAAAATTAAAAATTAAAAATTAAAAATTAAAAATTAAAAATTAAAAATTAAAAATTAAAAATTAAAAATTAAAAATTAAAAATTAAAAATTAAAAATTAAAAATTAAAAATTAAAAATTAAAAATTAAAAATTAAAAATTAAAAATTAAAAATTAAAAATTAAAAATTAAAAATTAAAAATTAAAAATTAAAAATTAAAAATTAAAAATTAAAAATTAAAAATTAAAAATTAAAAATTAAAAATTAAAAATTAAAAATTAAAAATTAAAAATTAAAAATTAAAAATTAAAAATTAAAAATTAAAAATTAAAAATTAAAAATTAAAAATTAAAAATTAAAAATTAAAAATTAAAAATTAAAAATTAAAAATTAAAAATTAAAAATTAAAAATTAAAAATTAAAAATTAAAAATTAAAAATTAAAAATTAAAAATTAAAAATTAAAAATTAAAAATTAAAAATTAAAAATTAAAAATTAAAAATTAAAAATTAAAAATTAAAAATTAAAAATTAAAAATTAAAAATTAAAAATTAAAAATTAAAAATTAAAAATTAAAAATTAAAAATTAAAAATTAAAAATTAAAAATTAAAAATTAAAAATTAAAAATTAAAAATTAAAAATTAAAAATTAAAAATTAAAAATTAAAAATTAAAAATTAAAAATTAAAAATTAAAAATTAAAAATTAAAAATTAAAAATTAAAAATTAAAAATTAAAAATTAAAAATTAAAAATTAAAAATTAAAAATTAAAAATTAAAAATTAAAAATTAAAAATTAAAAATTAAAAATTAAAAATTAAAAATTAAAAATTAAAAATTAAAAATTAAAAATTAAAAATTAAAAATTAAAAATTAAAAATTAAAAATTAAAAATTAAAAATTAAAAATTAAAAATTAAAAATTAAAAATTAAAAATTAAAAATTAAAAATTAAAAATTAAAAATTAAAAATTAAAAATTAAAAATTAAAAATTAAAAATTAAAAATTAAAAATTAAAAATTAAAAATTAAAAATTAAAAATTAAAAATTAAAAATTAAAAATTAAAAATTAAAAATTAAAAATTAAAAATTAAAAATTAAAAATTAAAAATTAAAAATTAAAAATTAAAAATTAAAAATTAAAAATTAAAAATTAAAAATTAAAAATTAAAAATTAAAAATTAAAAATTAAAAATTAAAAATTAAAAATTAAAAATTAAAAATTAAAAATTAAAAATTAAAAATTAAAAATTAAAAATTAAATATTAAAAATTAAAAATTAAAAATTAAAAATTAAAAATTAAAAATTAAAAATTAAAAATTAAAAATTAAAAATTAAAAATTAAAAATTAAAAATTAAAAATTAAAAATTAAAAATTAAAAATTAAAAATTAAAAATTAAAAATTAAAAATTAAAAATTAAAAATTAAAAATTAAAAATTAAAAATTAAAAATTAAAAATTAAAAATTAAAAATTAAAAATTAAAAATTAAAAATTAAAAATTAAAAATTAAAAATTAAAAATTAAAAATTAAAAATTAATTATTAAAAATTAAAAATTAAAAATTAAAAATTAAAAATTAAAAATTAAAAATTAAAAATTAAAAATTAAAAATTAAAAATTAAAAATTAAAAATTAAAAATTAAAAATTAAAAATTAAAAATTAAAAATTAAAAATTAAAAATTAAAAATTAAAAATAAAAAATTAAAAATTAAAAATTAAAAATTAAAAATTAAAAATTAAAAATTAAAAATTAAAAATTAAAAATTAAAAATTAAAAATTAAAAATTAAAAATTAAAAATTAAAAATTAAAAATTAAAAATTAAAAATTAAAAATTAAAAATTAAAAATTAAAAATTAAAAATTAAAAATTAAAAATTAAAAATTAAAAATTAAAAATTAAAAATTAAAAATTAAAAATTAAAAATTAAAAATTAAAAATTAAAAATTAAAAATTAAAAATTAAAAATTAAAAATTAAAAATTAAAAATTAAAAATTAAAAATTAAAAATTAAAAATAAAAAATAAAAAATAAAAAATTAAAAATTAAAAATTAAAAATTAAAAATTAAAAATTAAAAATTAAAAATTAAAAATTAAAAATTAAAAATTAAAAATTAAAAATTAAAAATTAAAAATTAAAAATTAAAAATTAAAAATTAAAAATTAAAAATTAAAAATTAAAAATTAAAAATTAAAAATTAAAAATTAAAAATTAAAAATTAAAAATTAAAAATTAAAAATTAAAAATTAAAAATTAAAAATTAAAAATTAAAAATTAAAAATTAAAAATTAAAAATTAAAAATTAAAAATTAAAAATTAAAAATTAAAAATTAAAAATTAAAAATTAAAAATTAAAAATTAAAAATTAAAAATTAAAAATTAAAAATTAAAAATTAAAAATTAAAAATTAAAAATTAAAAACTAAAAATTAAAAATTAAAAATTAAAAATTAAAAATTAAAAATTAAAAATTAAAAATTAAAAATTAAAAATGAAAAATGGAATATGAAAAATTAAAAATGGAAAATGGAAAATGAAAAATTAAAAATAAAAAACAAAAAATGAAAAACGGAAGATGAAAATTGAAAAGTGAAAAATAGAAAATGATAAATTAAAAATGAAAATTGAAAATGAAAAAGGTGGAGGGTATCAAAGATTCGGCCCAGCCGAATTTAACAGTCTTACTTGTTTTTTTTTTTTTAAATAATGTCAAAAGACCTTTGTGTAAATAGGAATATCTTACAAGATTATCTTATGCATCCTGACTTACGATTTTAAATACAAATTTTAAAATTAAAGAAACTTTAATGTTCTTTTTTTTCTAAACAAATGAAATAAAATTGCAATAAATTCTTTTCTATAACAAAAACATTCGAAATGAAGGAATTTCGGAAATTGCAAACAAATTTGATTAAATCTTTTTGTAATTCATTTCTTTTAATAATATCAGGAAAATGTTGTAAATTGAAATTGTATTTGAATATATTTCCATTGTCGCTAGTAAAAAGGAACGCGGCATGTATTTTATTTCACATGCAAACGTCTTGTTCAACTTAAAAACAAACCTTCATTCTAAAAAGTTGTTCGCCGAAATTAAACAAATTTCTAAGATTCACTTTTGGAATTTGCAATTACTTTTATGCATTTTTTATTTCTTAATATATAACCTATGAATAAATTAAAAGGTGTAAGTTATAAGACTTTATTTTGTAGTAAAGTAATTCTCTAAAGAATTAAAATACGAATTAACATTATATTATGCTATGTAGGGTGTAAAGTGAATTTAACGATTCCATTTATCTTGTAATAAATAGCACACATGTATTTTTTGAAATTGTGATTAAAACTTATTAGAAAGCTTTCAACAAAGTTAAAAACTTAAAGCTTTATATATCTTGAGCTCTAGAAAAATTTCAGCATAACAAACCCAGACGTTAAACGTTAAAAATCCGCATACATTTAAAAAAACTACGAAGTACAATGAAACTTGCAATTATATGCCTTTGCTTTATAATAGAATTGATACAAGCAGAGGATTCTGAAATAACGAAAGCCATGAAACTTCATGAAGTCATACCGGATGTAATAGATGAAGGACCAAAGGATGTACTAAAGGTAAAACTAACAGCCAACTATTGAATATGAATGCATAAGTGATGGTAATTAATAATTACAGGTAATTTTCGATAGTGGCGTTATGGCAAATATGGGTGAAGAATTAACACCAACTCAAGTTCAAAACCCACCAAAAATAGAATGGCAAGCCGAGCTAAATGCCTTTTACACTCTATTATTTACGGAGCCAGATGCCCCCACACGTGCAGATTCTTCATTGCGAGAATGGCAGCATTGGTTGGTTGTCAATATACCCGGCAATAATTTGGAAGAGGGAGTTGTGCTGTCCGGCTATCAAGGTTCAGCTCCTGGTAAAGGACTTGGTTATAATCGTTATGTTTATCTACTTTTCAAGCAACCACAGAAACTGGAATTTTATGAAAACTATTTAGCTGTCAATAGTGCCGAAGGGCGATCAAATTTTTCAACTCGAAAATTTTCAGAAAAATATGGTTTAGGTGCTCCGGTGGCTGGTAATTTTTATCAAGCCCAATATGATGAATACTCAGATGTATTATTGGCTAAATTAGGATTTAAATCGAAATAAATTTGACAAAAAAAATCAATTTGTGGATTATAAAAAATAAATAATTAAGGCTTAGTTTCATCTGTTATCTGTTTAATAAAACATTGAAATTGTAAAACTATTTTTACAAAACCTTTTTTTATTTTCAGACAGCATTTGAAAAATACTTAAATAAAACACAAGATTGTATTGTTTTTGACTTGAAATTAGATTAGAGCATCCATAACACATTTAAATAGAAAATACAAAAGTTTTTTCTTTCATTTCTTTCATAACAAAAATTTAAATTTGTTTAACCAAAAAAAAAGGTATAACGGATTGACTCTAAGCCCTCAATATTAAAAAAATATTTAATAATATAATATTAAAGGTATTTTTTTAAGGACAGGTTTTTTTAAGAAAAGGTAAAAGTTACTTTTTAGGAAACGGTAAGTGCTTTTCGTTAAGCCTTTTTTAAGCAGTCATTTGCACAATGACTCAGCAAACTACTTAAACTATTTTTTTTTAAATAGCGGTTTATTTTAAAAGGTTGTTTTTTTTTTAAGAAAAGCTACCTCTTTAAAAAAAGGTATTTTTTAAAGAAAATGTATTTTGTAAGAAAATTTACTTTTTTAAGGAAACGTATTTTCGTAAAGAAAATACTCTCTTAAGTGTAGTTGTTTAAGAAAAAATATTTTTGCAGAAAATTTCCTATGAAAATGGATTTTTTTAAACAAAATTCACCTTTTTAAAAAAAACTTATTTTTAACAAAATTTACTTTTTAAGAAAAGGTAATTATTTAAGAAAATGTACTTTTTTATAAAAGGTACTTTTTTAAGAAAACGTACTTTTTTAAGAAAATGTACTTATTTTAAGAAAACACGCTTTTTAAGAAAATATAATTTTTGTAAGAAAAAACTAATTTTTAACAAAATTTACTTTTTCTCATTAAAGGTAAAGTTTTAAGAAATTTACTTTCTTAAGAAAAACAAGTAAGAGTGTTAAATTCGGCTGTGCCGAATCTTTGATACCCTCCACCTCGGTTTGAGTATTGATGATAAATGTAAACAAAGTATTGGAAAAATATGCATGCGTTTCCTATATGCATGCGTTTCCGGTTATATGACATAACTTCTCGTTTAATTTAGTTTTTGCTAATTAAATAGCTCGCCCTAACCTCCATTGCGGCCATTGCGGCCATATATGAAAAAATGATTAATTCGTGAATGCACTGAAAAGCTTAATAAGGATCTCAATATAGTATTTGAATGGGCTTCTTCAAATGGACTTTACTTAAATCTAAAAAAATCAAAATGTTTAGTTATAACTCAAAGAAATCAAACCATCCCTATAGATATTCGAGTTTCAATAGGTAATCAGAATATTGAAATCGTGGAATCTGCTAGGAATCTGGGAATCATTTTTAATAAATCGCTCACGTGGAACAATCAGATTAATTCTGCATATTTGTAGTGCTAAGAATGTGTGCTTCTCGCGAAAACTTTCATTATGCCGAAGTTACTATATGGTTGTGAGATATTTGCTTTTTGTGATTCAGAAAGTAAAAGGAGATTATTAGTAGCTTACAATGCGATCCTACGTTATGTGTATGGTATGAAGAGATATGATGGAACTTCTCTATATTCTAAGTCTCTGTACGGAGTTGACCTCGTGGCCTTAATAAATATAAGATCATTAATTCTACTTCACAAAGTAATATACACCAAAGAACCATCTTATTTATTTGAACGCCTTCAATTTGCACGATCCAATAGAGGAAATAATCTTATTCAATTACGATATCGAACATTAATCTCTAGTTGGCAATTTTTTATAAATACCATATGTCTGTGGAACTCGTTACCCAACAATTTACAAATAACAGACAACGCTTTACAATTTAAAAATGAATTGTTTAAAAATGATTTGGTCTCTAATTTTCAACTTTCTTAATTATTGTTGCATTTGTGATTATATTATATATTCTATACTCTCCCATTATGTATTAATTTTTTACTTATATTTTTGTACTTTTGTAATTTAAAATTATTTTTATTTTTTATATTTTTCTTGTTTCTTAAAAGTATTGTAACTACTATCACAAATTGATTGTATCATTATAAGATCACATACTGTAATTAAAAAGATTTATATCTTGTTATGTGGTATCCACATTTAATAAATAAATAAATATAGGTCGGATGGAGTAACAAAATAATAATCGAAAAAAGCTCTCTCAACTTTATTTTCAAAAAAATATTGCCATATTTGGAAAACATAGAGAATAAATTTATAATAATAAATAATTAAATTAGGGATGCCAAACGCAAAAAACCAAATATCGCAAAAATTTTAAATAAAATAATTTGTTATCTTTATTTTCTGAAGAACTTCAAATATTCATCAAAAAAAAATTGTGAAAATTTATATATAAATAACATTCTCATCAAATTGCGTTTATTTATGTCACAATTTTTATGTTCGCAATTCTTAAATATCATTTGAGGTTTTATAAAATTCATTGAATTTAAATTAATGTTTTCTTTAGTCCGATTCTGTAAATTTCAACGATCCGACAATCGCAAAATATATCGACAGCTATTGTTGTTTGCACTAATGATTAAGTGATGCACTAAGTACATACGTCTTAATGACAGTCGACATATCTATTTTTCCATTTATTTAAATTGTAAACGAGTGGCATCTCTGTCAAAATAAGCGAAAAACGCAAAGAAGAATAGAAAAAACAAATTACTTCGTGTTTGGCAGGATGATTTTATGTTTATGTTTAATATCTCCATTTTTTATACCCTATACCACTATGTGGTTTGGGTATAATGACTTTGTGCTGCTGTTTGTAACAACCAAAAATATTTGATCTAGACTCATCTTTAATTATACCGATCAAATCAGAATCACTTTCTGAGTTGATTTAACAATGTCCGTCCGTCCGTCCGTCCGTCCGTCCGTCTGTGTGTCCATGTAAAGCTTGTAATCAAACTGCAGGTCGCAAATATGAATATATTTTGACGACATTTGGTATATAAGCTTTTATCGGCCATGGGATGAACGCTATTGAAATTGGTGAGAATCGGCCCATGTTCAGACCTAGCCCCCATACAAATTACCCATATGAAATCGACATAAATTGCCATAAGATCCAAATTGTCATATAGATCTTACTCAAATTGGGTTTGTATACGTTCATTACATCCACTAATGAGTAGTCCAAAAATGATCCCTTTGACCCCATATAGAGCTGCTTCCCGATCTTCACTTAAATCTATTAAAAAACAAAAATATTGCACTGATTCTTCTCAAATTTTGTTTGTATATATTTTTGCAAAATACAAGAGACTTTACCAAACATGATCAGGATCGGTCCATTTTTGGACCTAGTCCCTTTATAGATATAGCATCCGATATGAACTTTTTCATATCTGCAGCCAAAAAAATTAATAAAAATCCCACTCAAATTTGGTTTTTGCTTATTTTCAATGTCCAGTTAGTTGGGCCTAAGAGATAGGGTTTCTAAACGCATGGTATAGGGTATCGTATAGTCGGTCTAAACCGACTATAATATTCTTACTTGTTTTTAAATGTAAACATTTTTTAATTGTAAACATAGTTGGTGTTTTTATACCCTATACCACTATGTGGTTTGGGTATAATGACTTTGTGCTGCTGTTTGTAACAACCAAAAATATTTGACCTAGACCCATCTTTAATTCTACCGATCGAATCAGAATCACTTTCTGAGTTGATTTAACAATGTCCGTCCGTCCGTCCGTCCGTCCGACCGTCTGTGTGTCCATGTAAACCTTGTAATCAAACTGCAGGTCGCAAATATGAATATATTTTGATGGAATTTGGTATATAAGCTTTCATCGGCCATGGGATGAACGCTATTGAAATTGGTGGGAATCGGTCCATGTTCAGACCTAGCCCCCATACGAATTACCCCAATGAAATCGACATAAATTGCCATAAGATGCAAATTGTCATATAGATCTTACTCAAATTCGGTTTGTATGCGTTCATTACATCCATTAATGAGTAGTTCAAAAATGATCCATTTGACCCCATATAGAGCTGCTTCCCGATCTTCACTTATATCTATCAAAAAACAAAAATATTGCACTGATTCTTCTCAAATTTTGTTTGTATATATTTTTGCAAAATACAAGAGACTTTACCAAACATGATCAGGATCGGTCCATTTTTGGACCTAGTCCCCATATGGATATAGCATCCGATATGAACTTTTTCATATCTGCAGCCAAAAAAATTAATAATAATCCCACTCAAATTTGGTTTTTGCTTATTTTCTATGTCCAGTTAGTTGGGCCTAAGAGATAGGGCTTCTAAACGCATGGTATAGGGCATAGTATAGTCGGTCTAGACCGACTATAATTTTCTTACTTGTTTTTTTTTTTGGAATTTGATGCAATTGATGTCTTCTAAATTTAAAATTATTATTTTCGACGTTTTGATATGATTTTCTGAAATTCAATTAATATTTTCTAATTTATAATTGGAAATTTTAGTTCCAGTTTTTAGAATTGATATTTTCTAAAATTTGAATGGAAAATTTTATGTGAATAATAATGCTTTAGTAATTATAAACAATTTTTAAAAATTAGATGTAATCGCAATCAGATATTTTGTAGGTAAAGCAGAATAATAGTTCTATATAACTATGTAGAACTTTTTTGAAAGCAAAAAACTCATTGATAACTCGGTAACTCTATTTTGTAAAGACAACAAAAAGTTAACATGCCAATGAAAAAACGTATGAAATAATAAAAGACCAGCCGTGTATACTCTTAACATTGTTCTGTATGATATCTAGTCGAAAATATTGACATTCATGTTAAAATAGAAATAACTATTGCAAAGCTAATTAGAACAAAAATTGTGGCGCCATCTACTGCGGCATAGTAACGCTGAGCAAAATGAAGTGACACTCTGTTAATGCAAAAGAAATGTATTTTCCCCACAACAAAATATTGCAGAATTTTATGTAAATAAAATAATATACCGATTTATTTCTAACATGCAGTTATTATGGATATACATATATAGAATATATGTATATTATTTGTAATATTTAATATGTGTATGCATGTATATGTAAATATTACACACACAAAATACAACATCAAACGTTATTTTTGTGTTTTTCTCTTTAAATAAATTAATATATAAAAATTTTTTTTGATAAATTTACATTGTTTTTTTTTTATTAACAACTAGGTACATATTTTAGCATTATTTGCTTTAGATGCTGGTGAATTTTTACTCCCTTTATATTAACTCGTAGTGTCTGCTTGTCGAAAAAATTTTGGATCGATTTTAACCCCTTTCCCGTGACCCAGTGACAGAAATGATCTAGTAATATTTTTTAGTGATGCCAAAACAATGGAAACTTTTAAATTTTTCTACCAGAGTTGATAAAAAAAATCTACAGAGGGTTAGGGTGATTTTTCAGGCCTAGTCCCCATACAGATGATCCCAATGAGATCGACTTAAATTGCCATAACATCCCAATTATCAAATAGTTCTCAGTCGTGTATGTTTATTATATCCATTAATCACTAGTCCCAAAATAAATCTTATAGGTAATTCTTAGTCATAGCCCCCATGTAAAGCTGCTTCCCGATCTTCACTTAAACCCACCAAAAAACAAACACATTCCACAGATTTTTCTAAAAAAAAAAAAAAAAAAAATAAATAAATACGAGAAATTTATTTATTTATTTATTTTTTTTTTATGTTTCATACACAAGACTTATGTCTCATATTACAGCATGAAACTGATAAAACGCTCATACAATATTACTTAAAATACATAATTTTAATTTTAATTACATACATTTAACAATGTATTAAAAAAAAGTAAACAAAAAAAACAACAATATTCTAGTTATTTAATTGATCATAAAAAAAATCATTGTGAAAAATAATTAAAAATGTTTTTTTTTTTAATTGAAGTGCGTTACTTATAGTTTGAGAACTATGTGGAATTAAGTTCCAAAGATGGATTGCATTTATTAACGATTGCCACTCAGACATTGGGCTAAGACGTCTAAAAGATATAAGTCTTCTGCCCCTGTTAGATCTCGAGAAATTAAGACGTTCATATAGATGCTCTGGCTGGCAGGTATATGATTTTATGCATGAACAGTAGAGCTCTAACTTTTAGTAGATTATCAAAGCTAATATTATAAAGTTGAATAGAAAAAGAAGAGATATGGTCATATCTTTTCAGACCATATACATAACGCAGAATATTATTAAATAACACATTCATTTTCCGTCTAACTACTCTGTGTATCGCAACTGGCAAAAAGTTCACAACCGTATAACATAAAGGCATTAAATAGGTTTTGGCGAGAAGTATCCTAATTTTAACTGGAGTACAATATTGAGTTTGCCATAGTGTTCGTAACATAGAATATGTACGACCGCATGTATCTATAATTTATATGGTTTGACCAAGTAAGAGTGTTATTGAAAAATATTCCGAGGTTCTTAGCCGACTCTACTATCTTAATTAGTTGGTTATTGAGAGTTATGTTTGGCGTATAAAAAGATGGTGACCGTTTATTGGAATTTATTTCAAGACCATTAGCCGTAGCCCACTAATAAACGCGATGTAGTTCCTGGTTTAGAGTGCTAACGCATTGATTGATAGATTCAAGGTTACAACTGATGTGAAGTTGGACATCGTCAGCATACATTCTGACCTTGCTGTATTGTAGTCTATCTGGGAGATCATTCGATTATAATGAAAGTAGAAATGGACCAACAAAGGACCCTTGTGGAAAACCACGGCAAAGAATTCAATTTTGTGGTTTTAGTTACAACATGCTGATATCTGTTGGTAAGATATGATTTAATTAGAAGCGTAGCTGTCGATGAGAAGTTGAAAAATTTTTCCAATTTGTAACACAAAATGTTTTGATCAGCCGTGTCAAATGCTTTAGAGTGATCCAAAAGTACCAAAAACGTTACATATCCATTATCCACCTGTTTCCTTATATCTTCGGCAATATCCACTAGTGCAGTTATACAGCTATGTTTTTTACGAAATCCTGACTGTCGATCCGTTAGCAGATTTTTATCATTCAGAAATGGACTTATTTGATTATGTATAAGCCGTTCAAAGGCCTTTGAGAGAAATGGTAATATAGCTATTGGCCTGTAATCATTATTAGTTTTTGGTATTGGAATGATTTTAGCATTCTTCCACTTATTAGGATAAATGTTAGTTGTTAATATCTTATTAAAAACAAGTAAGATAATTATAGTCGGTCTACACCGACTATACGTTACCCTATACCATGGTTTAGAAACCCTATCTCTTCGGTCCAACTAATTGGATATAGAAAATACGCATAAACCAAATTTGAGTGCCATTGTTATTAATTTTTTTGGCTGCAGATATGAAAAAGTTCATATCGGGTGCTATATTTATATGGCGACTAGGTCGAAAAACGGACCGATCCTGACCATATTTGGTAAAGTCACTTATATTTTGAAAAAAAATTATACAAACCAAATTTGGAAAAAATCTGTGCAATATTTTTGTTTTTTGATAGATTTAAGTGAAGATCGGGAAGCAGTTCTATGTGGGGCCTATGACTACGAGTTGTCCTGTAAGGATTATTTTTGGACTAGTGATTAATGGATATAATAAACATATACAAACCCAATTTTACTGAGATCTATATGATAATTTGGATCTTATGGCAATTTATGTCGATTTCATAGGGGTCATTTGTATGGGGACTAGGTCTGAACATGGACCGAATTTCACCAACTTCAATAGCGTTCATCCTATGGTCGATAAAAGCTTATATACCAAATTTCATCAAAATATATTCATGGGTTTAGGTCAAATATTTTTGGTAGTTACAAACAGCAGCACAAAGTCATTATACCCAAACCACATAGTAGTATAGGGTATAATAAAAGATATATCTGTGGTTTTCTGGAATAACCGCGTACGTCCATTTTTCTCAGTTTTGAGGTAACGATACCAAATATATTAATATTTAACGCTCTTTACATGTATTCAATTTAAAAAAAAAAAATATTGATCATTTCTGAGTTTTTTCTTTAAATAACGACGTAACTTAAATGTTTATTAAATTAATTTACAGCACTAACGACGTATGTCATCCTACGTTTGATCGCTGACAAATTATTTTCTCAGAAAACGACACATAGCGACATACGTTGTTATTAATGAAAATAAATGCAAAATAATTTTTGATTAGTTTTCAGTTGATAACCACTTGTAAAAACTTGTGTGTTTATTTCTGCTATTTTTTGTCACTATTATTCTTGATACGTTGTTATATTCTCATCTTAAGTCCCGTTAACTTTTTGTTGACGAACAAAAAAATCCATTTTTCAACCAACAACAACTTATGTCTACATGGTTGGTTGCATTGGTAGTTTTCTTTTTCAAAGAAAACGACGTTTGTCGACATAAGTTGTTTTATCTGCAACACTTTAAGTGTAATTTACATATCGTTTTTTCATCCTTCTCTAGGACCTATTCCCCTGAAGATTTTTGACTCAAAATTTTATATAAAGTATTTATTGCCCATATCTACAGGACTGAGAAAGAAAAAGCTCTAAAATCTTTATATTGAGCCCATAATTTAAAATATAACGTTTTTTAGCTCCCCTGAACATTTTGATTTTATGACATACGCGGTTATTCTAGAAAACCACAGATATGTGAAAGTAGTTGTGTTAGGAGAATTTTAATTAATCTGGGATCTAAACCATCCACTCCAACTGAATTTGACTTTATTGAAAAGAAACTGGATAAAACATAATTTTGGTTCACGCCGATCAAATAAAATTTCTCATTTGCAGGGTCCTCATTTGCAGAGTCGTCAAGGTTAATGTAATAATGAAGATCGGCCTCAACCATGGGAATGTTAAGAAATTTCTCATTAAGGATATCTGCATCGATGGCACAAGGTTCCAGGTTGTCAGCTCTATACCAATCTCACGAATCGTTTGCCACGGTTTTTTTTTAACCTATATCAGTGGAGAATTTAGAAGCGTAAAAATCTGATTATGCTTTTTTAATCATTTTATTGGTATTTGTTCTTGCCGATCGATATTCTTCGTGTAATATACTAGTTTTGAATCTTTTCCATCGTGAATAGGCACATTCTCTTAGATATGTTGTTTGTTTAATGCTAGCGGAAAACCACGGTTTTTTTCTTAGGGCGTATAGTAAATATATTTGAGAGTTACTGTGTGATTGAATAAGACTTTTAAATTGTGTTCCAAAGATAAGAGTTGTTCATCTGGAGATATCATATAAAAATAATTGGTTCAAATCAATTTTAGAAAATTCATCTTCAAGAATGCTGTAATTAAGATTTTTAAAATCACGAATCGTAATTGACTGTTCTGTTATTTTAAATTTAAAATTGTATGCCATGAATATAAGATCATGTTTTGAAGATTTGATCATAGAGTAATACTTTAGAGACATCATTAATATAGAAAATATCTTGTAATGTGCTATTTTATGTTATAAAGTGAGTAGGCATATTTGTATTTGGCGTATTTAGATCAATTGATACCATATTGATGATAAGATTATAGTCAACCAAAATATTGAAATTAAAGTCGCCTGCAATCATGACGTCATCATATGAGACTGTTACCATCTCCAGAGTTGTGAAACAAAATTTTCCATACGTATGCTGTGATTTGGTCTATATACGCAAACCACAAGTAGTTTTCTACCCTCGCTGATGACTTCGAGAAATAGGTATTCTACCAAATTATCATTATCACCATCTCTAGATTTTCACAGTACACTTAATATTATCCCTTTTCTCACATATATTGCAACACCACCATATCCGTTTCTATCAACTCTACGAATATTGTATCCATTCCATTGGTTTAAATATATTTTTGCGAAAAATTAGTGACTTTACCAAATATGGTCAGGATCGGTCCATTTTTCGAAGGCAAAAAAATTTAATAACAATGTCACTCAAATTAGGTTTATGCTTATTTTCTATATCTAATTAGTTAGACGTAAGAGATGGGGTCTCTAAGCGCATAATATAGGGTATCATTGTTCTGTACCCTGTTCTTGAAACCACTATCACAAAAAAAAACTCGTAAATGAAAAAGTTCTTAAATCTACGAATTTTTTGATGTTCTCTAATTTCAATAAGAATATTTTTTCTCGTTTTAATTCACATAGAAAAGGCTTTGTGAAATCAAAACAAATGCCCTTTTTTCTACTAAGCAGGTCTTAAGAGATAAAAAAAAACTAATTGTATATAAACTCTAATATGTTTTTTATTGAACCTTGTCATTATTTTAAAAAATTAGACATCAATTTTATGAAAAAAAAAAACGATTTTAAAAAACGTCTACATTTTGCGCTGATTTAAAAAAAAAAAACTCGTAATAAGTGGTCGATGTAAATACAACACACTTTTTGCGATGATGCTGTTCTATTACTTTAATAAAAACTTTTTATTTACACAATCTATTTTCCATTATAATTTTTTCAATTATAACATAAATTCTTTATGCACTAATTATTGCAAATAAAGGAATTAAAAAAAATTTTCATCAAATCACATATTTTTATTTTTTTGCATATGTTCGAAACAGTAGTGATGCCAGTCAAATCCAATTTATTTGAATATCGAAATTTTTTTGGTGATGCCTAACTTTTTAAAATTAGAAAAGCCATTTTTAATTGAATGAAATTGAAGAACAAAAACAATTAAATGAACAAATAAGTTGTTATTTTAAAAGAAAATATTTTTCCTTATACCTTTTCTATAAACTTAAGAAAAAATGTGCACAAAATACTTAAAAGTTTTTTGTGAAACTGAATAAAGAACCATATGGCACCTCGGTTTCTAGATAACATACATATGTTCTTAACTCAAACATATGTTTCCATTAAATAAATAAAAAAAGGGGTTTCAAGAAACCCAAAATTTCAATTTCATGTGATTTTAAATTCACCCTTATTCAAATAACAACGTTTCAAGAACAGGGCTGATAGTCTGGATATACCAACTATAATTTTCTTACTTGTTTTTAAGAAAATGTATTTTTAAAGAAAATTCACTTTTTGAAGAAAATTGACTTTTTTTAGAAAACTTACTTCTAAGAAAATGTACTTTTTAAAGGTAAGGTACTTTTAGAAGGAAAATTTATTTTTAACAAAATTTACTTTTCTCATAAATGGTACTTTTTTAAGAAAATGTACGTTTTTAAAAAAACGAACTTTTTTAAGAAGGCACTTTTAAAAGAAAATTTCTTGAGGGAATTTTTAAAGAAAGGGATTTTTTAAGAATATGTAAAGAGAAACTAATTTTTAACAAAATTTAGTTTTTTAAGAAAATGTACTATTTAAGAAAATGTCCTACGGAAACACACTTTTTAAGAAAAGGTACTTTAAAAAAAATAATTTTTTAACAAAATTTACTTTTTTCATAAAAGGTACTTTTTATGAAAGGCACTTTCTGAAGAAAAAGATGTATTTGAGAAAAGATACTTTTTTAAGGAAAAGTACTTTTTTAAGAGAACAAACACACTTTTTAAAAAAAGTACTTTTTTAAGAAAAGGCACCTTTCTAAGAGAATTTACCTTTTTGTGCAAAAGTACTTTTTTAAGAAAAGATAGTTTATTTAAAATAAAAAGAATTTTTTAAGAAAAGGCACTTTTTAAAGAGAATTTACTGTTTAAGAAAAGTTACTTTTAAGAAAATCCATTACAACCTTTTGAGGTTCCAGCGGGAAAATGCGTACAATGAAAACAAATTTAAGGATTTGAGAAGAATGTAAAATAATTGTAAGAATATTGTTCTAAAATAAAAATAATGTACGATTTGTCATAAGATTTATTTGAGGAAATCTTCGTAACTTTTCAACCGATAGTTCACTTTGTGCTTAAGCAGGGCCACTAAAAATTGATAATCTACACGCTTAACTCCCCTTTTTAAATTGTTCCCAGCAACATTGTTGCTACTGTTTCGGTGGTTAATAATGTACATATGTATATAAACATTAACACACAAGTATAAATTGCAATTTTAAAATCATGTCATGCCAAAACCGCAAACCAAATGATATTTATCAGTAATATTGCACAAATGATATTGCACTGACCACAGCATTAATAGTTCACTTAAAAATAATTATCCGAAACAAACAAAAACTTAAATGCTACTTTTAATATTAAAAAAATAATCATGCTGTTATACACTTGCTAACTCATCGAAAAAATTTGAAGCCTTTTGGTTAATCAAGCCAGGAGTTGAACCCGGGATATTGTGTAAAAAGACATCGTTAATAGGCAAGATATTTTAATAAGAGGTACATACTTTCAATTGCAAATTCAATTTTTTTTTATTAAAAAAAATGTTAGCCATTGCAATTTATTTTACCCAAAACATCCACAAATTTACCCAAATCATTTTCTACCCGAAAGTTTACGATGTACAGTAGGAACATAATCATCCCACTGGGCTTGAAAGAAATTTCCGGCCATAAGATTATCCATTTTATATTTTTTAGTAAATTTTGCAGTACTGAAACGACCACGATTTGAACCAGAGTTTGCCGGTATACGATCTTCATCAAATTTCACTTTTTTTTGTTGTTTATAAAGTAAAAATATATAACGATGTAGCCCAGTTTCTTTGGGGGGACCGGCACCAACATAGGCCGTTATGACATCACCTTTGGCAACATCACTGCCCGGAATATTACCAACAATCCAGTGTTGATATTCACGAAACTGTGGCTGTTTACGACTTGGAGCATCAGGATCAGTTAGAATGAGTAAATAAAATGAATCGTCTTCAGCTTGCCATTCTATAGTGGGAGCATTTTTTACTTGAGTTGGTGTTAATTCATTGCCCTTGTCGACTTTGCATCCATTTGAGTAAGTTACCTGTGGTGTTTGTTGTTAGGACTTCATCAAATTTAACGGAACTATATAAACATTCTGATTTACCGTCAAGAGTTGTGCCGGCGCTGTTGATATAACATCTGGTATAACTCCGTGTTGTTTAAAAATTTGCTCCGTTTCAGACATGACCACAAATTTTAATAAAACAATAATTTCGATTTTCAAATATTTATAATTTCGACATTCCGATACCGAGTATCTTTTTCAATATATTAAATATTTGTTAAGTGAAGAATGTAAAAGCAGGGACCGAAACTAACAGTCATTTTGAAAACTTAAAAAAAAAGTAAAATAATTATGACTGACTATACGATACCTATACCAAGCGTTTCGAGAAAGTGTCTTAAGTCCAACTTAATGGATATAGAAAATAAGCATAAACAAAATTTGAGCGGAATCGTTGCCCGCAGATATTAAAAAGCTCATATCCGGTGTCATTTTTATATGGGTCTTATTTATTAAAGTCAAACCAAATTTTATCGATACACAATGGGTGACAATACATTGGAAACTTTTACAAAATTTGCCAATTATGTTTTTTTTAATAATTTCGCGTCCTAAATTAGGTATTCTTCTGCGAAAGCACTTTTTCGTGTGTAAAAAAATTATATTCGGTCTAGACCGACTACACGTTACCCTATACCATGTAGTTAGAGACCCTCTCTCTTAGAGCCAACTAATTAGATATAGAACATAAGCATAAATCAAATTTCAGTGGCATTGTTATTAATTTGTTTGCCTTCGTATATGAAAAAGTTCATATCGAATGCTTTATTTATATGGGGGCTAGGTCAAAGAATGAACCGATCCTGACCATAATTGGTAAGGTCACTTATATTTTGCAAAAACAAAATCAAATTTGAGAGAAATCTGTGCAATATTTTCGTTTTTTGATAGATTTAAGTGAAGATCGGGAATCAGCTTCATATAGGGGCTATGACTAAGTATTGTCCTATACGGTTTGTTTTTTGACTATTGACAAATGAATGTAATAAACATACACAAACCCAATTTGACCGAGATCTACATATATGATAATTTGGATATTGTGGCAATTTAAGTCGATCTCATAGGGGTCATTTGTATGGGGACTAGGTCTGAACATGAACCGATTTTCATCAATTTCAATAGCGTTCATCCTATGGCAAATAGAAGTATACTAAATTTCATGAAAATATATTCATATTTTGAACCCGTAGTGTGATTACAAGCCTTACATGGAAACACGGACAAACAGACAGACGGACGGACATCGCTAAATGCACGCAGAAAGTAATTCGACTCGATCAGTATTAAAGATGGGTGTAGATCAAATAGTTTTGGTAGATACAAACATCAGCACACGCTCATTGGGTATAAAAACATATGGAAGTAATTGTTGGAGAATTGTTGTTGGAGATTCAATTGGTCCTCGTGAAGTGGTCTTTCAGAAAATGCTTTACAGAAATAAATGTTAATTTATAAATTTTCTTTTTTTGGACAAAAATAATTGAACAATTTTTAGGCATTTTATATTAACTAGCAGATTCCAGCGCTCGAAATTTGAGTGCAAATTCTAGGAAATTTTATTTTTTCATTTAATAAAGACCCTAAAGGTATGCTTCAATGAAGAAAACAAACTCAACCAAAAACATTAAGAAATTTAATAAACACATAGCATTGTATAATTTTATGGGTGTGTTTATAGCAACTTTAAACGATCATAACTCCAAAAAAATGTTCCAGACGATAAAAATCTGTAAATCTGGTTAACAGCTAAAAAGAAATACCTATCCAATGATAAATTTTTTATCAAAATCGGTTTAAAAGTGTGAAACTTACATCGGTCACAAGAATTCGCCAAGCCTATTAATATTATAGAGGTCACTAGGGCTTGGAATATCGGGATCCTGCAAACCGGTATTACCGATATTTTTAATACTCTTCAATACCTACCGGTATTAATGACCATTTAACACCGGTATCCATTAATAATTTTTTTTGCTGTAAGTTAACATTCATATCATTTTTATTTACAATATAAAAGTGTAAAAAATTTAATAAAATAATTATAACTAGCAGATTCCAGCGTTCGAAATACGAGTGCAATTTCTAGACAGCTTTATTTTTCAACTTAGCCAATTCACAAACCAACACTTTTATGGTTTATTATTATTGTGAATGAAGATAACAAACTCATTAACAAACACATTAACAAATTTAATAAACACATACATAGCATATGTATAATTTTATTTTATGTATGTGTTTGTAGCAACTTTAAATGCAATTTACTCACAATAAAGAAAACAATTTTAAAATATGGAAATCTGGAAAACAGCTAAAAAGAAATACCTTCCAAATAATATACGTTTGGTCAAAATCGGATAAAATGGTAGAACAAAACATCGGACACAATAAATCGCTTATTAATATTCACAATAATTAATAATCACATATCACATAAGAGTTGATTTCAATTAATAAATAGGAGATAGGTAAACGTAAGTGAAAAGTGAGAAAAGTAACTGTTAGTATATGTGTAAGTAAAATTTTTATTTCCTATATATTTATATTATAGAAAGCGCAGCGCTGTGGGTTTTTATACCCTATACCACTATGTGGTTTGGGTATAATGACTTTGTGCTGCTGTTTGTAACAACCAAAAATATTTGACCTACACCCATCTTTAATTATACCGATCGAATCAGAATCACTATCTGATTCAATTTAGCGATGTCCGTCCGTCCGTCCCTCCGTCCGTCCCTCCGTCCGTCCGTCTGTGTGTCCATGTAAAGCTTTTAATCAAACTGCAGGTCGCAAATATGAATATATTTTGCTCAAATTTGGTATTTTATCTGTCCATGTTCAGACCTAGCCCCCATACAAATGACCCCTATGAAATCAACATAAATTGCCATAAGATCCAAATTGTCATACAAATCTTAGTCAAATTGGGTTTGTATGTATATATTACATCCACTAATCAGTAGGCCAAAAATGATCCCTATTGGACAACTCTTAGTCATAGGCCCCATATAGAGCTGCTTCCCGATCTTCACTTAAATCTATCAAAAAACAAAAATATTGCACTGATTCTTCTCAAGTTTTGTTTGTATATATTTTTGCAAAATACAAGAGACTTTACCAAACATGGTCAGGATAGGTCCATTTTTGGTCCTAGTCCCCATATAGATATAGCATCCGATATGAACTTTTTCATATCCGCAGCCGAAAAAATTAATAAAAATCCCACTCAAATTTGGTTTATGCTTATTTTCTATATCCAGTTAGTTGGGTCTAAGAGATAGGGTCTCTAAGCGCATGGTATAGGGTATCGTATAGTCGGTCTAGACCGACTATAATTTTCTTACTTGTTTAAATATAATAATAGCAACCCCTCTGCTGTTTTATATAATAAATAACACCAAATTTCTGCCATTTTATTAAGTGGGTAAAAATATTAAAAAATTTCTGTTATTTACTCAAAGTTTTTTTTTTCTTAGCCACGGAAAATTATGTTTTTGAGAAAAATCAGCTGATAAAAATTCCGTATGGTTCCATTTTCTTCATGAGAACAAGGGACAAATTTCAAAATTTAAGAAGTGTAACAAGGTAATAATGTCGCAAGGTGGTAGTACAAATGGTTTGCATATCCACCTAAAGACACTCCACCAAATTAGTTTAAAACAAGTCGGTCTAGACCGGTGCTATATCTATATGGGGACTAGGCCCAAAAATGAACCGATCCTGACCATTTTTGGTAAAGTCTCTTGCATTTTGAAAAAATATATACAAACAAAATTTGAAAAGAATCCGTGCAATATTTTTGTTTTTTGATAGATTTAAGTGAAGATCGGGAAGCAGCTCTATATGGGGCCTATGACTAAAAGTTGTCCCATAGGGATCATTTTGGACTACTGATTAATGGATGTAATAAACACATAAAAACCCAATTTGACTAAGATTTATATGATAATTTGGATCTTATGGCAATTTATGTTGATTTCATAGGGGTCATTTGTATGGGGGCCAGGTCTGAACATTGACCGATTCTCACCAATTTCAATAGCGTTCATCCTATGTCTGATAGAAGCTTATATACCAAATTTCATCAAAATATATTCATATTTGCGACCTGCAGTTTGATTAAAAGGTTTACATGGACACACAGACGGACGGACGGACATCGTTAAATCGAATCAGATAGTGAGTCTTATTCGATCGGTATAATAAAAGATGGGTATAGGTCAAATATTTTTGGTAGTTACAAACAGCAGCACAAAGTCATTATACCCAAACCACATAGTGGTATAGGGTATAAAAAGAGCTAACGTTGTACTATTTTGCTGTATTTTTTATTTAAATTCAAATAAAGGATGATGGTATAAAAATTTTCTATTCAAACTCCATTATGATTTTTTTGAAATAAAACTAATAAAAGTTAATTTTATACATCCAGTTTTTTGCTCAAACTTAAGTGGGTGACACTGTTTCTCATGGTTGCGATCTATGCTAAATACATAAAACAATATGGGCAACCTACGAAATAATGGTAACTCCATAATTTAAAACTTAACATAGTTTCGTTAAAAGCTTTTCCAAAACGAAAACTAAACTAATCAACAAAAACTAGTTTTGTTGTTTATTATTTTATATTTTATTCATATGCTTCTCTGATTTGATGGTAAAGAGAAACTTCAGTGAAAGATAAGACGACAAAACATTAATATTAACGTAAAAAATGGTTAAAGTTAAAGTAGTTTTGCTTATTATGGCTCTTTGTGGTGTTGTTCAGTGTGAGCTAGCTGGAAGTGATGTGGAGCAAGTATTTAAGGACAATGAAATTATACCAGATGTTATTACCCAAGCACCTCAACAATTGTTAAAGGTAATTACATAATGAAATTAAAATGTCTATTGAATTTTAAATATTACAACACCATTGCCAAGTGGATGTTGTAAAATTTTAACTAAATCTTGAAAAATTAAAAAATATATACATTGATTCTAAATAAAGTAAGTCCGGTAATGTGGACGGACCTTCCCACTAATACATTAAATAATCTTAATCTAACATATGGGTAAAAAATACGGAATATGTAAATATGGTAATTAAAGTAAATGTTCTTTTTACAAGAAATTTTTTTTAGAAAATATATCGGTAATATCAACTTATTTATTTGAAAATGTTATTACGTGCATCATTGATCAATTAATATTAAAAATATCACTAAACGAATTAGAGTCACGTAAACTGATTTGGAAATTTTATAAAGAATACTAATTGACCCGGCAAAAGTTGTTTTGCCATATAACTTATTTCTAGTGAATATTTTTGTTGTTAATTAAAAAATAACGAATATATTGTAAGTATGTGGGGGTGGGATTTATGAAAACAAAAAAAAAAACACCAACCATTTATTGTCTCAATACAATGTATTTCTTTCAAGTAACGAACATATTCATTGTTAGATCTCTCAAAAGTTAAACATAAAGTAAAATAATCTCTTTCTTTCCTTATGTACATATATGAGTTTCGAATCTCTCCGTGACTGAGCGTGACTTTGCGTGACTAATTTAAAATTAATCTTTGACCACAACTCTATGAACAAAGTTTCAGATCGATCGGATGAGGGGAAGTGATGTTTTAATCTCTCTGTGACTGTGACTATGTCAAAGTTAATTTTTTTTCACAGCAAGTCTATCGACCAAGTTTCGGATAGATCGGATAAGGGGAAATGAGTTTTTAGTCACTCCGTGACTGTGCGTTACTATGCGTGACTTTGTCGAAATTAATCTTTCTTTACAACAAGTATATCGACCAAGTTTCAGATTGATTGGATGAAGGAAATCCGTTTTAAATCTCTCCGTGACTGTGCGTAACCTGCGTGACTGTGCCTGACTAAGTCAAAGTAAATCTTTTTTTCACAACAAGTGTATGGACCAAGTTTCAGATCGATCGAATGATGGGAAATGACATTTAGATCATTACGTGACAGTGACTGACTATGCGTTACTGTGCGTGACTACCCCAAAATTAATACGTAGTTAGAACAAGACTATGGGCCAAGTTTCAGATCAATTGGATAAGAGGGAATGGGGTTGCCCCACGACAGACAGACAGAGAGTATGAGTTTAAAGAAAGAGTTTGAAAAGAATATATTTTTTATTCTAAAGAGCTGTATGCAGCTTGCTAAGAAAACTTCATATAAAACAAGTAAGAAAATTATAGTCGGTCTAGACCGACTATATTATACCCTATACCATGCGTTTAGAAACCTATCTCTTAGGCCCAACTAACTGGACATAGAAAATAAGCAAAAACCAAATTTGAGTGGGATTTTTATTAATTTTTTTGGCTGCAGATATGAAAAAGTTCATATCTTATGCTATATCTATATGGGGACTAGGTCCAAAAATGGACCAAACCTGATCATGTTTGGTAAAGTCACACAGACGGACGGACGGACGGACGGACGGACGGACATCGTTAAATCGAATCAGAAAGTGATTCTGATTCGATCGGTATAATTAAAGATGGGTCTAGGTCAAATATTTTTGGTTGTTACAAACAGCAGCACAAAGTCATTATACCCAAACCACATAGTAGTATAGGGTATAAAAAACGCTTCAGAAATGGTTAAGGAATTTTTCTGTCTAAAAATTTCTGTTGTTAAAAGTATAAAAGTTAAACAATGAAAATCAATATTCGATTGGCAATTTTTGTATTTTGCGATTTTCGGTTTTGGTTATTTTTGCTTTGGCGATTTTTGCAGTTGGGCGATTTCGCACATATTTTCCACAACTAATCACATTGGTAATTAATATGCTTGTCAAAAATCTCAAGATGAATCATATCCCGCCCATTTTATGTCCGACTACTCACATTAATATATGAAATTCATTATTAGTTTTTTATACCCTATACCACTATGTGGTTTGGGTATAATGACTTTGTGCTGCTGTTTGTAACACCCAAAAATATTTGACCTAGACCCATCTTTAATTATACCGATCAGAATCACTTTCTGAGTTGATTTAACAATGTCCGTCCGTCCGTCCGTCCGTCTGTGTGTCCATGTAAAGCTTGTAATCAAACTGCAGGTCGCAAATATAAATATATTTTGATGAAATTTGGTATATAAGCTTTTATCGGCCATGGAATGAACGCTATTGAAATTGGTGAGAATCGGTCCATGTTCAGACCTAGCCCCCATACAAATTACCCATATGAAATCGACATAAATTGCCATAAGATCCAAATTGTCATATAGATCTTACTCAAATTGGGTTTGTATGCGTTCATTACATCCATTAATGAGTAGTCCAAAAATGATCCCTTTGACCCCATATAGAGCTGCTTCCCGATCTTCAGTTAAATCTATTAAAAAACAAAAATATTGCACTGATTCTTCTCAAATTTTGTTTGTACATATTTTTGCAAAATACAAGAGACTTTACCAAACATGATCAGGATCGGTCCATTTTTGGACCTAGCCCCTTTATAGATATAGCATCCGATATGAACTTTTTTATATCTGCAGCCAAAAAAATTAATAAAAATCCCACTCAAATTTGGTTTTTGCTTATTTTCTATGTCCAGTTAGTTGGGCCTAAGAGATAGGGTTTCTAAACGCATGGTATAGGGTATCGTATAGTCGGTCTAGACCGACTATAATTTTCTTACTTGTTTTAAATACTTTCCTCCTTATATTGAGCTATAGGAATTGTAAAATTAGATAAAATGTTTTTATTACCTACAATACTGTTTATTGCAAGTAAGATATCCAATATTGTAATATTTTTATATACATATGAAATAAAAAAGACAAAAAAAAATATATGTATGAATGGACTTGTACAAAGTGTAAAGCATTGTAGCCCAGCTATATGGTATTACATATTTAGTTTGCATGGGTGATGCCACGCCCACTGCTTCAATCAAGCCCATTATTATTACGTTGTATGGGGGCTGCCACGTCCGTTGGTCCGATCCCACCCATTTTTTTCCGACTACTCACATTGATAACAGCTAACCTCAGACAAATGTGCAAATTTTTTCATTCACTATCCTAATAGTCCAACCCTATTCCCCCATCAACACAATCGCGAAGCATCCACGGTCGATAATATTTTAAGCAATTCCGCTTTAAATATAGATGTAAAAACAATGGATTACGAAATACCATCAGACCATCGCCCCATTATATGTACACTTAAAAGATTAATGGCCTTGCAGGTTGACCACCTCAATTATTATGATTATAGTGCAACCAACTGGAACATTTATATGAATTTTTTAGACAATAAAATCACGTAATATTCGGATATATAGAATACCAAGGTAGTAAGTAATTGATCAGGAAATCCAAAAATTTATAAATGTAGTTTTCGAAGCAAGGGATGTATCTACACCTAAAATAACTCAACAAAATAATTACACATTACCAGAAAGTACTGTGAAATATATAAAACTAAGAAGAAGCTTTAAAAGAAAAAGCCAACGATATTCAAATATAGCCGAGCAAACTTTGTATAATCAATGTACTAAGTTTCTAAATAACATGATTGATAAAAGTATTAATTCGGAACGCAATAAGAAATGGTGTCAATTATTATCCAATTTAAAACCAGGTGATAAATCATTTTGAAAAATAAACAGGAACTTGCGAGGAAAAGGAAAAATATTAAATCTCTCACTTTAAAATTGGAAATACAAAAATAACATCTGATAAAGACAAGGCTAAAATCCCGGCAAATACATTTGTCCAAGCCAATAATCTCACTACGAACTACAACCACTCAGTGGATACATTAATAAATACAACAGTAAATAATTTGAAGAAAGAAAATCCTAGTTCTGAATCAGCAATTTATACATCTCTTGAAGAAGTAGCGAATATTGTCTCATCAATAAAACCCTAAAAATAACCTGGTTTTGACAATGTTCCCAACCTGTTTTTAAAGAAACTACCAATCAAAGCTCTAAAATTACTGGTTATAATATTTAGCAGCTGCAACAAACTAAACTATTTCCCAAACCATTTCACAAATGCTAAGGTTATAGCCATAAACAAACCTAGTAAGCCACAAAATAACCTAAACAGCTACGGACCTATTAGTCTATTAAGTAACTTAGGTAAAATATGTGAAAAATACTACATTCTCGTCTTAGTGAATTTGAAGCGACCAATTCTATTGTTGCTAAAGAATAATTTGGATCTAAAACAAGTAAGAAAATTATTATTAATTAGACCGACTATACGATACCCTATACCATGCGTTTAGAGACCCTATCTCTTAGGTCCAACTAATTAGATATAGAAAACAAGCATAAACCAATTTGTAATTAATTTTTTTGGCTGCAGATATGAAAAAGTTCATATCGGATGCTATATTTATATGGGGACTAGGTCGAAAAATGGACCGATCCTGACTATATTTGGTTAATTAACTGATATTTTCAAAAAATATATACAAACCAAATTTGAAAGAAATCTGTGCAATATTTTTTGTTTTTTGATAGATTTAAGTAAAGATCGGGAATCAGCTCTATATGGGGCCTATGACTAAGAACTGTCCTATAGGGATTATTTTTGGACTACTGATTAATGGATGTAATAAACACATTCAAACCCAACTTGACTGAGATCTATATGATAATTTGGATCTTATGGCAATTAAGCCGATTTCATAGGGATCATTTGTATGGGGACTAGGTCTGAACATGGACCGATTCTCACCAATTTCAATAGCGTTCATCCCATGGCCGATAAAAGCTTATATAGCAAATTTCATCAAAATATATTCATATTTGCGACCTGCAGTTTGATTACAAGCTTTACATGGACACACAGACGGACGGACGGACGGACGGACATTGTTAAATCAACTCAGAAAGTGATTCTGATTCGAGCGGTATAATTAAAGATGGGTCTAGGTCAAATATTTTTGGTTGTTACAAACAGCAGCACAAAGTCATTATACCCAAACCACATAGTGGTATAGGGTATAAAAATAAGCAGGAACTTGCGAGGAAAAGGAAAAATATCGAATCTCTCACTTTAAAATTGGAAATACAAAAATAACATCTGATAAAGACAAGGCTAAAATCCTGGCAAATACATTTGTCCAAGCCAATAATCTCACTTCGAACTACAACCACTCAGTGGATACATTAATAACTACAACAGTAAATAATTTTAAGAAAGAAAATCCTAGTTCTGAATCAGCAATTTATACATCTCTTGAAGAAGTAGCGAATATTGTCTCATCAATAAAACCCCAAAAATAACCTGGTTTTGACAATGTTCCCAACCTGTTTTTAAAGAAACTACGAATCAAAGCTGTAAAGTTACTGGTTATAATATTTAACACCTGCAACAAACTAAACTATTTCCCAAACCATTTCACAAATGCTAAGGTTATAGCCATAAACAAACCTAGTAAGCCACAAAATAACCTAAACAGCTACGGACCTATTAGTCTATTAAGTAACTTAGGTAAAATATTTGAAAAATACTACATTCTCGTCTTAGTGAATTTGAAGCGACCAATTCTATTGTTGCTAAAGAACAATTTGGATCTAAAACAAGTAAGAAAATTATTATTAATTAGACCGACTATACGATACCCTATACCATGCGTTTAGAGACCCTATCTCTTACGTCCAACTAATTAGATATAGAAAACAAGCATATATTTATATGGGGACTAGGTCGAAAAATGGACCGATCCTGACTATATTTGGTAAAGTAACTTATATTTTCAAAAAATATATACAAATCAAATTTAAAGGAAATCTGTGCAATATTTTTTGTTTTTTGATAGATTTAAGTAAAGATCGGGAATCAGCTCTATATGGGGCCTATGACTAAGAACTGTCCTATAGGGATTATTTTTGGACTATTGATTAACGGATGTAATAAACACATTCAAACCCAATTTGACTGAGATCTATATGATAATTTGGATCTTATGGCAATTGGGGACTAGGTCTGAACATGGACCGATTCTCACCAATTTCAATAGCGTTCATCCTATGGCCGATAAAAGCTAACACACCAAATTTCATCAAAATATATTCATATTTGCGACCTGTAGTTTGATTCCAAGGTTTACATGGACATACAGACGGACGGACGGACGGACAGACATCGCTAAATCGACTCAGAAAGTGATTCTGAGTTGATCGGTATAATAAAAGATGGGTCTATGTGATATATTTTTGGTTGTTACAAACATCAGCACAAAGTCATTATACCCAAACCACATAGTGGTATAGGGTATAGAAAACAAAGCACTACTCACCAAATAAAACAGAATTAAAATTCAAATAATCACCAATAAAAAAGCGTTTGACACCGTTTGACATAATGGCCTAGTATTAAATGGCCTAGTATTTCAGATTTCATTCACGGCAGAAGCTTTAAAGTTGCGATTAATAATGAAGCATCATCTTCAAAAACCATTATCACTAATATCTCGGAGTTGTCTTGGACAAAAAGTTTACATTTAAACAACATATTATTGCTACGTGCCAAAAAGCTATACAATCATTTAAAGCATTATGGCCACTACTAAATAGAAGGTCATTTCTAAACCCCAAAAACAAAAATCTACTCTTCAAAAGTGTTATAAGGCCGATATTAACATACGCGTGTCCTATTTGGAGTGACGCTGCCAACTGCCACCCAAAAAGCTTACAAATTATACAAAATTAATGTCTTAAAATGATAAATAAAAAGCCCTGGAGGTATCTTACAAATCTTCTTCATGAAGAAACAGGTTATGAAAAAATTATCGATTTCATAACAAGGATTAATAACAATTACTTTACCAAAATTGAAAATTCCTCTTACCCACTGATAAGAGAATGTAGAGACATAACGTAAAATTAAAAAGAAATCAATAAATTGAAAATTATTATTATATTATTCCAAATAAACCTCCTATAAGCACATAAATATTTTTCAGATAGTATTTGAATTTATTAAATCATATAAAGGTTTTTTCCTCCCATTTTCCTTTAAAAACCATTAAAAAATAATATAAAAACTATTTAATATCTTTAGATCCTATGTATTATTTGTTGCAATATCTATATCTAAAGATAAGATCTCATATGTAAATATCAAATTTGTTCAAATATGTAAATAAAGGAAGAACATATAATTGAAAAAAAAAATTGACGTCTTAATCACCTAGCGATATGTAATATACCTTACGACCTATTCGCATACCTACCAAACAAACATAACGAATTTCATAAAAACCGGTCCAGCCGTTTCGGAGGAGTTCGATTACAAACACCGTGACACGAGAATTTCATATATTAGATACGCAAAAAAAAAAAAAATATTGACATTAATAATTTCAAGGGCATCGGAATTTTAAAACGTGTAGTTGATAAAACTATAGCAAAAGTGTAGAAAGAAAATCGGTACGGGAAGGAAATGTTGTCTGCAAGACTCAAAAGTTCGCCGTAAATTGAAAGCCCTACCGGGATGTGGATACCGAGCAGAAAATAAGAAAAGAGCCAAAAACCATAGATACAAGCGGAATTCAGAGATCGAAAGAAAAATCGGAAGGCAAACCCCTATGAGGTCAATAATTTTTTTTTTGCAAATTTATATTTATCTTGTGTGTAATAAATAAATAAAAATTAATTCAAAAATGGTTTGTTTACTTTTTATTCATTAATCTCTTCCTTAATCTTTTGCCTAACTCTGTTTAAGATTAAAAGATTATGTATGTAAATATTTATTAAAATTATTTACGAAAACCTAAAAACTGTTTATTTATAAAATTGGAGAGTGATATGGAATACTCTATGCGGATATTTTTCACTTCTCATCTGTGGGAAACATTGAATTCTTAAAACCGAATTCATAATTATTAACATATTCAACAAAACTTAGAATGTCTCAAACAACCCAAATGTTTCCCGACTTACAGAGAAGTAACGGTTAAGATTGTTTTCACTCTAGGGTTGATTTTCGACTAACAAATAAATAGTGATTTTCGACTAAATAAACCGATCAATTTGTGTCGATTAATTTAATTTAATTTAATTTATATAAAATCAAAAAGTAGATGATAACAAACATTATAAAAACAAAAATCGCTTAAAAGAAATAGATTATTCTACAAGAATATTTTACAAAATCAAACTATCTTTAAATATCATTCTGAATTTTTCTTCCCAATATACTTATTAATTGCATTTAAAAGAGAAAAAAAATGGGTAATAAAAATAAAGTATATTTTGAAATTTCTATATTATTTAAATTTTTATGTTTGTTTGTATGAATTGATTTATATTTTTAGTTGAAAGAAATTTTCTGTAATATTTTGAAATTTCCCTTTTTATTCGTTATTTGATCGAATAATCGAAACTTTATCGCTTGATCGATTAGTAAAAATATTTTTGAATTGACAGCCCTAATATAAGCAGATTTGCCCGAAACTGTTGGTGGGGGAGACTACTACATTATATTCAAAAGTTTCCGAACTTACACTATTAAATTTTATAAAATCGACTTTTGTACACTTGTTTAATTTTACTTGACCATAATTATACAGGTGTTAAATAATTATTAGGAAAAATATCGCTAACCTTATATCTGTGGTCACAAGCGATAACCGCTTAAGTCCACTTAAGAACGATTTGAGTTATGTTTGCTATCATATTCTACTAACAACGCTTTATATTTACGTGAAATCTCCATTTCTCGAACACTGTTTTTCAAAAAGTTATTAATGAAAACTTACTGACCTAAGTCGATATTAAGCCACATTACATTTATATAAACAGTCATTTTTCTCGAAAGCATGATTTTCGACTTAGACGGTTAATGCTTGTGACCTTAAGCTGAAGGCGTAAATTTTGTAAAAAAAAATCAAATTTTCAAAAATTTTGAATTTTATCAAAAAAATTTAAAAATACCAATCACGGGAACGGAGTATATATCTTCAAACTTTATATTCGCTGAAATTTACGCTGATAGTCTTAATATTTTAGAAAATTTATAAGTACTACACCTTTTCCAATTGTATTTCAGAAAACATCAATTGATTTTCAGAAATGATCAATTGTATTTCAGAGAACATCAATTGTATTTCAGAAAGTATCAATTGTATTTCAGAAAACATCAATTGAATTTCAGAAGGTATCAATTGTATTTCAGAAAACATCAATTGAATTTCAGAAAGTATCAATTGAATTTCAGAAAGTATCAATTGATATTCAGAAAACATCAATTGAATTTCAGAAAGTATCAATTGAATTTCAGAAAGTATCAATTGTATTTCAGAAAATATCAAATGAATTTCAGAAAACATCAAATGTATTTCAGAAAGTATCAAATGTATTTCAGAAAACATCAAATGTATTTCAGAAAGTATCAAATGTATTTCAGAAAACATCAAATGTATTTGAGAAAACATCAAATGTATTTCAGAAAGTATCAAATGTATTTCAGAAAGTATCAAATATATTTCAGAAAACATCAAATGTATTTCAAAAAATATCAAATGTATTTCAGAAAATAGCAATTGAATTTCAGAATCAAAAAGTAGTTCACCCTACAATACCGAAAAGTTATTATTGTTTCTATAAGTGATTTGCAATCACATTTATGTAGTTTATACTTACTTTTTTTAAATAACAAATTTTTGGATTTTATATTGACTCGATATAGAAATATTGTTTCTACATTAATATTTTTTTTACACAATATTGAAATAAAAATCATGTTAATTTGATTTGTGAAAAAACATAAGAATAAAGTCTTATTGGAAATTTCAAGACATGTTACATATACAGTGTATTATTTAAAAAAATATGTTTTTGTATAGGGTACTAACTATTTTTCTGAAATTCAATTGATATTTTCTGAAATACAATTGACGTTTTCTGAAATACATTTGATGTTTTCTGAAATACATTTGATAATTTCTGAAATACATTTGATACTTTCTGAAATACATTTGATGTTTTCTGAAATACATTTGACGTTTTCTGAAATACATTTTATACTTTCTGAAATACATTTGATGTTTTCTGAAATACATTTGATACTTTCTGAAATAAAATTGATACTTTCTGAAAATCAATTGATACTTTCTGAAATTCAATTGATGTTTTCTGAAAATCAATTGATACTTTCTGAAATTCAATTGATGTTTTCTGAAATACAATTGACGTTTTCTGAAATACAATTGATACTTTCTGAAATTCATTTGATGTTTTCTGAAATACAATTGATTATTTCTGAAAATCAATTGATGTTTTCTGAAATACAATTGGAAAAGGTGTAGAGGACCCCTGCTGCTCCACAGCATTATATTATATTATATAAATTTTTATAATATAATACCAAAATTTGCCAAGAGAAGTTAACGTACAGTAATGCCAAAATATGCCAAGAGAAGTTAACGTACAGTAAAAGTAAAGTTGATTCTCCACGCATAATTTTCCTCAAACCCAACGAATTTAAGCAGCTCAAAAGAAGGAGCTTGATCCACTGAGTGTTCTTAGACCTATGTCAACAGCCTACGTTAATTAGAACTCTAGTTATAGAGGTTTGAGAGAAGAAAAATATTGAAAAAAATATTGAATGCAAAGTTTATTCATAAATTCTTTTAATATATAAGATTTTTATTAATTTTCAAATCTAAGGGCCGTATGCGCCAAAAATTAAAGTGTACTTCAAGTAGACTTTATCAGCAATTTTGTGTGAAACACATACAATAAAGTCAACTTTACGCTTTAATTTTTTTGCATGCGGCCCTAATTCTTTAGAAAAATATTAATTAATATATGAATTAAAAAAAAAAGGTTTGATTAAAAAAAATCTGTGAATTTTTTTTTAATTTAAATAAATAAATAAATTCACTATATATTTTAAGTAAAAAAATAATAAAATCATGTATTTTGAAATCGGCACAGTTTTAGAACTAAAATCAGTTATATTTTATGTTATTTCAAAATAAGTCATGGCTTTCAACTATTTTTTAAACAAAATTGAGAAATGGTGTAATTGGTAATTTTTCTTTTTTTAATATTCACAGGTGACTTATGCTGAAGGATTAGAAGTCAACCATGGCAATGAATTGACACCCACACAAGTAAAACTCCAACCCAAAGTTGAGTGGCAGGCAAATGAGAAGGAATATTACACTTTGATCATGACCGATCCAGATGCACCAAGTCGCACTGATCCAAAATTTAGGGAATTTCGTCATTGGTTGGTAGCCAACATTCCCGGCAACAAAATCGAACAAGGTGATGTCATTGCAGCCTATATAGGATCTGGTCCACCCAAGGGCACTGGTCTACATCGTTATATCTTCTTGTTGTATAAACAACCTAACAAACTGGAACTAGACGAGGCTCGTGTGGCCAATAACTCACGTCAGGATAGACCTAAATTCAAGGCAGCCAATTTTGCAGACAAATACAATTTGGGTGCCCCCATTGCGGGTAATTTCTATCAGGCACAATATGATGACTATGTACCCATATTGCACAAACAATTGTCTGAAGGAAACTGAAGAATTTTAAACATTTTCTATATTTTATAAAAAGTTTATTAAATATTCAAAAATTATTTTCAAATAGCAATTAAAAATTCATTTTTATCGTCTTATCAAATGCGTACTTAAAATTAACGATTGGCCTTCTTTGCTAACTCATTTGCCAGCTGCCGTGGCTAAAGGATTTCGTAAAACCAATATAACGGAATCTCCTCTTAAGAACATTTTTGATATGAAACGATCTTTATTGACAGGTTTTACCTTCTTCTTTCCCTTGCCCGTACGTGGTATTTCGGTCCACATTTCTTTAACGTTTTCCAAAACCATATTACAGTGACGATCAAAGGCTTTTACTCTTCCCAGAAGTTTTTTATTATTACGGCAGTTAATCAAGACCTGAGTATTATTTTTCACAGATTGTGTTAGTACCGATAATGGCCCAGTATTGAATTCTTCCTCCTCCTGGCGGGCTAATTCCTCTGGTGTCAGTTCCGATTTAGGTTTGACAAGAGCCCTTTTAGAAAACAAAAAAAAGTTGCCACCAAAAAAAGTAAGGTTAGGTTTGGTTTAAACATGAATACTTTATGAATCGTATCAAAATTACTTACATTTTGTTGCAATAATATTTAAAAACTTTTTTTGTTTAAAACTTTAGTATTTAATTAAGTTATTTTTCAAGTATTTTGTAAACGTTTAAAATTATTATACTTTTTTCTTTGAGCTGTTAGTGATTTGCTCAATTTTACTTCACATTCTTATTCGCCGCTATGACAGATGTGGTTGTTTTTGATTTTGGTGCTGCCATCTTAAGGGAATTAGTACCCTAACATTCCCAAAAGCGCTTGGAATATAATAATTATTCAGATATTGCATTCGGGAAAAATAATATTGTTTGATATTCATAAATATATATTTAACGTTACTTTGCATTGGAAGTAGGCAGTATTACGCCATACTAATTCCAAGGAAAACGGATAATTTGCCCCAAACCTCCCCATATGAAAATAGTAATAACATGTCTGCTTCTTAAACAGCTGTTTTGATGACAACTCTGATTTTCTTCGTTATTTTTCACATTATTGGTTTGTTTAGATTTTGCAGCGTATTTGTTCAAGTTTGTTATTTTTGTATATTAATTAATTAAAATCAAGTGCAATAATTAGTTTAAGTAAATAACTACAAATGTCTGACGAAGAACAGCCAATAAAAAAAGTTAAAATGACAACAACAAAAGATGAAGCCACCGAAACGAAAACATGTGCCCATTGGGTTAAACGTAAAAAGCGTTTCTGTAAAATGACAGTTGCCAAAGGTAAAGACTACTGCGGAGAACATATAGCAACGGCTAATACAGGTGATGACGCTACATCAGCACTAGAAACTGATCGTATACCATGCCCGTTAGATGAAAAACATACAGTTTATAAAAAGAATTTGCGTAAGCATTTAAAAATTTGTAATGCTCGCCCAAAAGATGATGAACCGGAATATATACAAAAGAACGTAAATGCAGGCGAGAGTACAGAAGATGTTACTATACAAGAGGAATTACAAAATATCAAATTAAATGATTTAGATGATGCAGAATTCTATAAGATTACTAACAAGGTAAAGGAATTGTATGGTAAATACGTGGAGAACAAGATAGAATTCTTGCAATGTCATCATAAATGCATGGATGAAGAGTTGGATAAAGAGGAATATGGCAAAGAATCACGTAAACATTTGCTACAAGCTTCAGCTTTATTGGGCATTTTAGAGAATGAAGGAAAAATACAAAATTCTACCAGTTTTATAGAATTTGGTGCTGGTAAGGGACAATTAGCATTTTATTTGGCTAAATTGTTGGAAGATAAAAAAAATTCTCAAGTGATATTAGTGGACCGAATGTCTTTGCGTCATAAAAAAGATAACAAAATTGAAGATCGCACTTTGGTACAACGTATAAGAGCTGATATTGCGGATTTTTGCATAGATAAAGTGGCCTCCTTAAAAGCCGCTAAACATTGTGTTGCAGTTTCAAAACATTTATGTGGTGCAGCCACTGATCTAACGCTTCGTTGCATTACTCAAGCCTCTGAGCCAGTTACGGACTTCATTATGATTGCGTTATGTTGCCATCACCGTTGTGATTGGCGTTCGTTTGTGGCGAAAGAATTCTTCACTGAACATGATGTATCTCAGCGAGATTTTGTTATTATTACCAAAATGGTTAGTTGGGCCATATGTGGCACGGGCATGAGTAGGGAGCGACGCAAAGTTTTGGAAGATCAACATTTGACGTCAGAAGAGCTTTTGGAAATTAATACAAATCAACGTCTTTCGCTGGCCGAACGTGAAGCTATTGGATTTATGTGCAAACGTATATTGGATTATGCTCGATTGGTGTTTTTGAGAAATCATGGCTATGATGCCGTGTTGAATTATTATGTTCCAAAAGAGGTGACATTGGAAAATGTTGTTTTATTGGCAAAACCGAAAAAGGATTCTTGATAAAAAAAAATTAAAATATTTTTGTAACGATTCGCGAAAACCTTTTTAGTTAAAGTAAAGACACCAAAAGTATGCTATACATTTTTTTTAAATACAAAAAGACCATCCAATAAGAAATCTGAATTCAAATTCACCATCAAGCAAATACTACTGCCACCCTAACGCTTGATGTGATTTTTTTTTTTACATTTAATTTAATTTTTAACATAAATTCTTTTTTTCTCTCAATATTTGTAAATAAGATGTAGATTGATTATAATTTAAAGGAAAATACACTTATACGAAAGTATTAAGAATAAACTTTATTGAAATGTTTTAAAATAATTACATGGAATAGCTAATTGTCAGTAGTGGCCAGTTAGATCTCTTTGTTGGATACAAAGAACTTTAAAATAAAACACAAATAATTATTTTTAACCATAGTTAAAGCAATGTGAACAATCATTTTTTATACATATGTATAATATAAATTTGCATAAATTTCAAGTGTCAACGATAATGACAGACAATACTTCATAATTGACATATGTAAACAAATAAACAACAAATACGTTTATTTGAAAAGTAAATATATGTATAAGAAAGAAACTGGCGTTTGCCATTTTTTCGTAACATTAAACAATTGGATTTTAATTGGCTTAATATGCTACTAGTTCTATATTGTTTTTATGCACGTTTTTACAACTTATGGTAAATTGTATATAAAATGGAACATTTAATGGTAATATGAAGCAGAGGATGGAAATTTGCCTACAAATGTTACAGAACATTATATTGCAATCGTTGTAGGCGGTAGACAGACTACACACCTAATAATTAATCTTGGTCAATATTAATTATAATATTATTGTTAATCTCTCTAATAAATTCAATATTACTTTATCTTGTGCAAGAATGATATATTTAATACTTATATTGTTATGTTTTATTTGTTATAACAAATTGGCTTAAAATGAAAATTATTATTAAAAAAAAAAAACATGAAACAGTGAAAAGAATAGCATGTCTGGTCATGTTTTATGCAGAATTAAGTATGTAGGTTTTCAATAAGTTGTTAATTGGATAAAAAAAATTGTATTAACAAATTATAAGAAAACTAAAAGGTCAGAGTTTCTACCCTCGTTTGCCCCTTCAAAATATTGCTCAGATAAGAAACAATACAGGTCAATTGGGATTATCTCTTCAATTACGTGTTCAAGTTTCAGCGTATTTGGAGACTTTACACATCTGGATAACGAAACGATTAAAATTTGTATGAAAAATTTAAAACTAATATAGGTATTAAATTTTTTTTCAATGAATTTTAAACGTTACGTTTCGTTTTATAGATGAGCTCATAAGTTTATCTAAATGAAAGACTGGTATGGTAAAATTTATTGAAAAATGTTCCAATAACTTCTTCCACCATATAAAAAAATATAACGTTAGATGTTTAGTGCTATTATTTTATATTACTTTCTTGGAAAAATATCCCTTTTTTTTTGGGGGGGGGGGGGGGGGGGGGTTTATAATCGTAAACCTTGTCCTATTCACTATTAATATTATTAAATATTTGTTTATTGATAATATGTGTATTAAAAATATATATACAAAAAATTAAGCTTACATGTGATGTTTGAGAATTATACTTTGATGATTAATGCATTTTTAACACTTTCACACATTTCTTCTTATTTATTTTTTATCTTTTACAAACTTTTATATTTTATTTAATGATATTTTTTTTTTTTTATTTTAAATTTTACATATTTTATTTTTATTTCACATACTTATTTTTTTATTTTTCAATTTAATGAAATTAGATATTTTATTTTTTTTATTTAACAAAATAATATTTTTTTTTCAACTTTTTTCAATTTAATGCAATTATAGAGCGTCATTTTAAATAGATTTTTTACTAACGAGTCGTACTAATAAAGCGAACATTTAAAACAGCATATGTGAAAATTCCGTATATAAAAATAAAAAAATATGTATAGTTTTAGGTAAAATTTTTTATTTAAAAAGGCAAGAAAATTAATTAAGCCGTCAATATAAAAAAATTATACATATAATTTTTCAAAATTGGGACGAGCAAAGCATTGAATTTCAAAAATATTTCCTCGAATATCTTAAACGAGCTGACGTACACCCAAATAGCTTTCAAAATGAAATGTTCCAGATGGAAAGTGTATAATGGTATCAAACACTATGAAAAAACTAAAACCACAGACAACATTATGAAAAAACGCGTAGAAAGACGACCGAGAGAACCGACCATGCTATAGTTCGTATGTGGAAGGCGGATCCGTTTTGGTTGCATCCAGAATTAGGGAACAAATTCAGGGGCCAAATCACCGCATTAGATATCGAGTAAAATCGATCGAAATTCCATATTTTGGTTTATTATTTAAAGAAGACGGACAAACATCCGACCTCGTTTCACTTTTACTCTTAATTAGGAGCCATAATTCGTTAACTGAGACATAGTAAAATTATTTTTAGTATTTTATTTTGGAAAATAAAAAAATAATTTCGATGGAAAAATTTCGGTAACGAATGCGGTGATTTGGCCCCAGGAAAAATTTTAGATTAATTTATCCCCAAGCACAACACGTGTCTAAAAAAATAGAACGGAACGATTAAAATTTGCTAATGATCATTTAAAAAAAACCTGAAAATTGGTAGAACAATATTCTTTTTACGAAGTAATGAAAGCTCTATCGCTTCGGATCAGATGGAAAAGGTATGTGAGACGTAATCCGAACACAGAATTTGATCCTATACACAAAAGATAAAAACGATGAAACATGGGGGATGTGTATTAGTCTGGAGCAGCTTCTTCTGCTATGGAATGGGTTGCATTATGAATCAAATAGTTTACAAAAACATTTTAGCAGACGTTATGATGCCTTATGCAGAAGATGAAATATGTACCTATTAAATGGAAGTAGGTACAAGAAAACGATCCTAAACATACCGCAAAGTCAGTAAAAAAAATGGCTAAGTGGCAAAAAAATCGATCTTGTACAATGGCCGCCGAATCCTCGGATGTGTAAAAATACGAATTTATCATACTAAAGCTATAAATTTAAATATATGTAAAACGGGAAGAATTCTAATAGGCATAGAATTCCATATTTCTGGAAAGATGTCGAAAATTAGTATCTCTAATGCAGTGTCGATGCACTGCCGTTATTAAAAATAAAGGTTATCCAACAAAGTACTAGTCAAATTAACTAAAGGAATTTCAACTAATGTGCGCTATTAAAAAAAACCTTAAATTCTGAAAAAATTATAAACATATAATAAAAATATATAAGGGTCTGAAAAATATTGAAAATAACTAAAACGGTCTATTTAAAATGTCGCCACTGTATATTTATTTGTATTTATTTTTTAATTTTGATTTTAAAGAAATTATTAAAAAATTTTTTTTAAATTTTGAATTTAATGATTTTACATTTCTATTTTTTATTTAATTTTTTAAATTTACTTAAATTATATTAATTTCATTTTATTTGACTTCACAATTTAATGCAATTATAATTTTATTATTTTTTTAAATTTTAACAAATTATATTTATTTTTATTTTTTAAATTTTTATTGCCATTTAATTTTGATTGAAACCTAATACAAAACATTAAAACCAACAGCGCTTGCGCAAATTACATAAAACAACACGCAGCCCTTAGTAAACATTTTTTACACATCGCTAAAGACGAGCTAAACATTTTTGTTTTAGTGACACACTCCACGAACCGAACATTTACACACACGTTGGTATACGACCGCACTAACTAATCAACGAGCCATACACGAAATATGAAAAAATTTGCAATTTTTTATATTCAATGAAAACCGACGAAATTTATGCAATCATCTAAAAAATCCACTTAATTTTATGGAAAAAGCAACATATTATACTTTTAACATAATTTTATTAAATTTTTTTCACTTTTTACTATATTTTTCACGAATTTATTATTAAGGAACAAATTTTACACGAGATCTTGTCAAACTTTAATAAAAAACTAACTAGAATGAAGAGGCAATGAGAAACTAAGTGCAGTGTTCTGATTTTGGCAAGTAATAAAAGGAATTGCAATTAGAATAAAGATTGCCATCTTTGAGGGAAATCGTAATTTTATGGGATTCTTGAATATTTGTTAATGTAATAAGGAAATGGCACAAGCTAAAGTTAAATTATATCTCAAGTCAGAGTAATGAAAAATTAATCAGTTTAAATTAAAGATTTAAAATAATATTGAGACAAATTTTTAATTGAAGTTCGAAAAACCAATCATAATTTAAGTGTAATCAACCAATGTTTTTTTTTCCAATTTAGTGTATTTATAAGTAGTTGTCCATAAATGATATTTCATTTAAAAAACGTCACTGAATTAAACATGTATAATTTTCAGCCTTATGAAATACTGTAATCCCGAAAAACTAAGCTTATAAAAAAAGACACAAAAACACTTGTTATTAAAATTCAAATGCCATCTTCATACATATTGCTGGTACTAAACGAATTAGCAATGACACAAACCGCCATTATTTGACTTTATACGATTTTAGGGTTGTAAGTTAATTCATTTCTGCTTCCTCCCAATTTCTTTAGTTACCATAACTAAACATTACTACAAGAACAAAAATTTTCACACGACAATATCCGAAACGAACACTTAAATTTGCAAATTTTTATTTTTTCAATTAAATGGCTGCGACTAGAGATTAAAACAATTAAACACTTTTATTTTATCAAAAACACATTATAGAATAATTTTCACTAAACTTTATCGAAATTGCGATACTGTATTTTATTAATATACCGAATCAACACGGAAGACAAGTTTTCACGACCGATCTGATTAACATTTTTGTAAAAGACTAAAGCGCAGAAGTCAAGGTTGATGTTTAACAAACGTTGGCGGCGGCGCACAGTGGTCCCCTTTCATATAAAGCCCGGCATTAAATACTTGTAGTTATCCTAGATCAATGAAATTTGGTGAATTTGTGTTTTTTGATATTAGAAAGCTTTGCTGAAAATATGAACAAAATCCGCCCACAAATACGCCCACTTCCCATACGAAGTGAACTGTAAAGTGGAACATTTTCTATAAAAATAGATCTAGAATCATGAAAATTGCATAAGAAGCTTTAAATTAACTTATTCTTTCTAGATATCAAATATGAAAAAAATCTGCCTACAAACACGCCCACTTTCCATACAAGTTCAACGTAGAAATCAGTTATTTCGGCTAATTTAATAGTTATAGAAATCCAAAAACCAACGAATTTAAAATAAAAAAAATTTTAAAATCAATTTTTTATAATTTTTAATCACATAATAAGTTTTTAACATCTTCATGCATTTCTAAATATTTTTTTTTAGGCTTTGAACGTAATTTATTTATGTAAGGATCCGAAGAAGCTAATAAATGATTCATCACGTCTACATTTGTAGACACCCTATCACATTTTCGAGCATGATGCAAGCGGTATTTTTTGTAATCCTTGTTCCGAGCTTCTTGGGCTTCTTCCGATAACATTCCTATAGGCAGGATCGCTGCTGCTATTATTTTACAGCCATGGACTAGCACTTTGTGTACCGAAATTGGCATATAGTACCAGCTGTACAAAGAAATATATAACTGTGCAGTGTCCATACAATAATCATGGAATTTTTTACTATCGATTGGCTCATTACAATTAATTGTAGCCAATATTATTTTAAAACGATGAATAAGGTTTTCATCAACCCCTACAATGTCAGCAGTTATGCGCGGATTTTCAAAAAATCGTCTAGATGTATTACCATCATTTGTGCTGCCTACACCTTGTTTCACTACGTCAACATTTATTCCCAAAACAGCTTTCAAATTTCTTTGGATATTTCGCTTTTCTTCTTCCATTGCAGTTCTTGAATTTGCGTTTGTTCGCCAAGCTTTGAAATGCTTTCTATATGCAATATGTAAAATGCATTCCATAAATTTAATTCTCGCGTGGAGTGGAGAAATGCCAAATTTAAGTGCGTCTTCTGACTCAGTCTTTGTTTTTAAAATTTCCAAATCGTTCATTTCCGTAGGCTTAGCATTGCAAATGAAGCATACAGCCATGGATGAAGTCTGTGTTAATGTACTTGCAATTTTTCCATCAATCATGGTCAATAAAAGTGTATGGCTAATACTAAAAATTTTGTTATGAACTTCCACTACAGTGTTTACTAAATTTGCAATTTCATCTTCCACTCTCTTGACTTCCTCATTGATGACAATCGCCGTTTCCTTCACGAATTCAAATTTAATTGGACGGCAAAGTCTGGTGGAAGATGGTCTGGAATTTTTCCAACACACCAACGATGAATCATGTTTTTTAATTAAATTTAACGGCACAAGTGAAGTTAAGAACATACCTGTTAAATAATAATTAGTAATTGTAAGTATTACTGAATACATAATTAAAAAAAAATAAATTTATATGTTTTAAATTACTAATTAAGAACCTGATTATATTTTTCAAAAGCGTAATTCTTTTTACTTATTTTAATAGTTATTAATGAGAAATTGAAAATATATAAATTAATTTTTTTAATCACTAGGATAAAAAACATACTTTTATCTGTTGTATTTTCATCTGTGAATTTTTGTTGATATTCACTATGACCAGAAGAACCATCACATCCCCATTTCGAAATTAATTTCAAGTCATTAGGCATATCACGGATTTCACTTAGCGGTTTTGACTTCAAAATTCTTTCTGCCGTATGATCTAACAAATCTTGAAGATCGACTTGACTTAAATTTTCTTTAACTTTAATGTTCTGTGGAAAACATTCTTTTTTTGCAAGTAACACCTGGTGATTAAAACAAGTTTAATAATAATAATAACGCAACTTACTTTGTAAAACAAAACAAGAGAAAACAACACACACAATAAATGTTTTGAACAATACACAAAACATTAGATACTCTACGACGATTTTTAATACAAAACATTAAAACACATTCTATTAAAAGAACCTTTTTATATGACGGAAAAATGTTAATATTAAGCTCCTTCGTTGCATTCCTCACTATTTCGTACTGAAATTTTGACAAATTTGCATCAAGAATAATGCTAAGCGCTTTTTCTGGTGTTAACTTTGTCAACGTGTTATCACCTTTATCAATTTTCTTTGCAGCTGACGTTATCAGCTCCGCAGAGGTATTGGCACACAATTGTTGCACTTTATAACGCTTCGATCTTTCTTGAGAGTCCTCAAAGGTCATAACAGGACGACCACGCTTTACTTTATTGGAACAGCTCGGTTCCTCAATATCCACATAATCTTCACCAAAAGAGTACATACTACAGGACAGCCAATCATCATTTTTCTCCAAAAACCTTGACTTCTTATTTAATACACTTTTCAATTTAGATTTGAATCTAGGCACAAATGTTTTCACTAAAAATCTTTTAAAAGAATCTATTTTATCCCGTGAGATATTGCTGTAATTTGTTGAAATAACATCAACAACAACATCAATATCGCTATCACAATCAAATAAAATGTCAACGATTTCTCGATATGATAATTGTAAACTATTCATATTTTAATATTTATTTTACACTTGATAATATTCAAAACACTTGCACTTGTATATAGAAATAAATTTGCATAATTAATATAAATAGAGAGTCAAGTGCAATAGAGATAACAGAACAGCTGATTAGCTTGCACATGTAATCAACAAAATAAATAAATAAATTTGAATAACTCTTGATAAATTTAAAAACTAAAATATATATATATATATCTATCAAAACAAAACAAAACAAAAAAAAAAATGTACGCATATTGTATTTCTGCATAGAACAAAAACGAAACAAAACAAGAACTAAGCAAGAAACAACAACAACAACTAAGCGAAGAACAAAGCATGTATGCAATCATTGCAATGCTTACTACAAAGTACTACGCATATGCACATTTTTAGCCGCTCATTTTTTTGTTTTTTGTTAATATTTTTAAATGGCCATGCAATGTCTCACTTTTTTTTTTTTCATTGTTTAGGTGAGACTTCAGGCTTTAATTCCATATAGACTTCCAGGGTGCGCTTGCCTGCGCAAGGAAGATGCAGTCCAATGAAGTTGATGAATGTTCTTTTTTTTGGACCAAAAATATATCGATAAAAAAAAATTTTTTTTTTTCAATATTTAAAAATTTTTTTTTCATAAATCTTATCTATGACATCTCTTTTAATAAAAAAAAATACTCAAAGTTACATACGTGTCGTACTTTAACAGTATAAACCCTTTAAATATAACATACATAAATATCATATTCCAAACATTTTCGCATTGCTTGACTTTGAGTGGCTCTGGACAGTAAAGTAAACAAAATATCGGCCTAATATTTTAGAAACACGATATTCAAGGTGTATTTTCTTAAATTATGAAAAATCATCAAGATCGGAGAACATTTAAAAATGGAATTATTGCCGCCGCGGCACCATTGTGCGGCGCATCAAAAAAATCAATCGGCAATAACCGAAATGTATGGGTTACAGTTTACACCTTTCGATTAAAAGGCGTTAATTTAATGACAAATACTCGCTACTCGTCTTAGAACTCTGCAACCGAAGAGATGTAAACGAAGAAAACATAAAGTTAAAAGATGAAATGCAAATTACTTATTACGTTGCCATATCGTAAGCAGGTTTTTAAATAATGATGGGAAAAATAAATTTATTGCAAACGGAAAGAGGTCTGCTGTAAATCGCCAGAGCCGCAACTTACTGGAATGTAAAAAATGTGCATATACCAAATTTTATATATATGTTGCCTGGATATATCTTAAGGCTTATATCAGTTTAATTATTATATTGAATTAACCAAAGGAATTACAATGTTTTTTAAGGAAATAAAAGGACTTTTAAGTTTAACTAATGTGTGCTAAAAAACTTAAATTCTGAGAAAATTATAAACATATAACATAAATATATAAGGGTCTAAAAAATATTGAAAAGAACTAAAACGGTCTATTTAAAATGTCGCCACTGTATATTTTTTTTTTTTTTAATTTTGATTTTAATGAAATTATTTTATATTTTTTATTTTTCTATTTAATAAAACTATATTTATATTTCTTAATTCCGAATTTAATGATTTTACATTTCTATTTTTTATTTAATTTTTCAATTTACTTAAATTATATTAATTTCTTTTATTTGACTTCACAATTTAATGCAATTATAATTTTATTATTTTTTAAAATTTTAGTAAATTATATTTATTTTTATTTTTTAAATTTTTATTGCCATTTAATTTTGATTGAAACCTAATACAAAACATTAAAACCAACAGCGCTTGCGCAAATTACTTAAAACAACACGCAGCCCTTAGTAAACATTTTTTTTTACACATTTTTCATTCACATTGCTAAAGACGAGCTGAACATTTATGTTTTAGTGACACACTCCACGAACCAAACATTTACACACACGTATACAACGACCGCACTAACTAATCAATGAGCCACACACGAAATATGAAAAATTTGCAAATTTTTTGTATTCAACGAAAACCGACGAAATTTATGCAATCATCTATAAAATCCACTTAATTTGAATAAAAAAAAATACATGTTATATTTTTAACATAATTTTATTAAATTTTCTTCACTTTTTCTATATTTTTCAAGAATTTATTATAAAGGAACAAATTTTACATGAGATCTTGTCAAACTTTAATAAAAAACTAACTAGAATGAAGAGGCAATGAGAAACTAAGTGCAGTGTTACTGATTTTGGCAAGTAGTAAAAGGAATTGCAATTAGAATAAAGATTGCCATCCTTCTGGGAAATCCTAATATTATGGGATTCTTGAATACTTGTTAATGTAATAAGGAAATGGCACAAGCTAAAGTTAAATTATATCTCAAGTCAGAGTAATGAAAAATTAATCAGTTTAAATTAAAGATATAAAATAATATTGAGACAAATTTTTAATTGAAGTTCGCAAAACCAATCATAATTTAAGTGTAATCAACCAATGTTTTTGTTATCAATTAAGAGATTTCAAAATTTAGTGTATTTATAATTAGTTGTCCATAAATGATATTTCATTTAAAAGACGTCACTGAATTAAAAATTTATAATTTTCAGCATTATGAAATACTGTAATCCCGAAAAACTAAGCTTATAAAAAAGACACAAAAACACTTGTTATTAAAATTCAAATGCCATCTTCATACATATTGTTGGTACTAAACGAATTAGCGATGACACAAACCGCCATTATTTGATTTTATACGATTTTAGGGTTGTAAGTTAATTCATTTCTGCTTCCTCCCAATTTCTTTAGTTACCATAACTAAACATTACTACAAGAACAAAAATTTTCACACGACAATATCCGAAACGAACACTTAAATTTGCATATTTTTATTTTTTCAATTAAATGGCTGCGACTAGAGATTAAAACAATTAAACACTTTTATTTTATCAAAAACACATTATAGAATAATTTTCACTAAACTTTATTGAAATTGCGATACTGTATTTTGTTAATATACCGAATCATTACGGAAGACAAGTTTTCACGACCGAACTTATTAACATTTTTGTAAAAGACTAAAGCGCAGAAGTCAAGGTTGATGTTTAGCAAACGTTGGCGGCGGCGCATCAAAAAAATCAATCGGCAATAACCGAAATGAATGAGTTACAGTTTACACCTTTCGATTAAAAGGCGTTAATTTAATGACAAATACTCGCTACTCGTCTTGGAACTCTGCAACAGAAGATATGTAAAGGAAGAAAACATAAAGTTAAAAGAGGAAATGCAAATTACTTAGCACGTTGCCACATCGAAAGCATATTTTTAAATAATAATGGGAAAGATAAATTTATGGCAAAAGGAACGGGGTCAGCTGAAAAAGTTCAGAGTCGCAAATTACTGCTATATAAAAAATTTGCATAAACCAAATGTCATTAATATGTTGCCTGGATATATGTTAAGGCTTATATCAGGTTAATTATTATATAGGAACTTAAACATATAGAATTAAATTTTGAGTACTAATACGCTCGGGTAAAGTTGATACCTTATTTTGTTTTTAAAGATCTCCGAAAAATTTTAACCGATTATTTTCAAGTTCATTATTAATCAGTTCCTTAACTGTTTAAGATTATTTTTTTTTTTCAATTATATTAGCTTCCTTTTTTAACATATTTTAACAAATTTGATATTTACATATGAGATCTTATCTTTACATATAGGTATTGCATAAAATGACGTTATATTCAGATATATACAATACCAAGGTAGTAATTGATCAGGAAATCCAAAAATTTATAAATGTAGTTTTCGAAGCAAGGGATGTGTCCACACCTAAAATAACTCAACAAAATAATTACACATTTCCCGAAAGTACTGTGAAATATATAAAACTAAGAAGAAGCTTTAAAAGAAAAAGCCAACGATATTCAAATATAGCCGAGCAAACTTTTTATAATCATTGTACTAAGTTTCTAAGTAACATGATAGATAAAAATATTAATTCGGAACGCAATTATAAATGCTGTCAATTATTATCCAACTTAAAACCAGGTGATAAATCATTTTGGAAAATAAGCAGGAACTTGAGAGGAAAAGGAAAAAATCAACTTTCTCACTTTAAAGTTGGAAATACAAAAATAACATCTGATAAAGAACTACTCACTTCGAACTACAACCACTCAGCAGATACACTAATAAATACAACAGTAAATAATTTTAAGAAGGAAAATCTTAGTTCTGAATCTGCAATTTATACATCTCTTAATGAATATTGTCTCATCAATAAAACCCTCAAAATACCCTGGTTTTGGCAATGTTCCCAACCTGCTCTTTAAGAAACTACCACTCAAAGCTCTAAAATTACTGGTTATAATATTTAACAGCTGCATCAAACTCAAATATTTCCCAAACCATTTCAAAAATGCTAAGGTTATAGCTGTCAACAAACCTAATAAGCCAAAAAATAACCCAAATAGCTATAGACCTATTAGACCTATATATTATTTGTTCCAATATCTATATGTAAAGATAAGATTTCATATGTAAATATCAAAGTTGTTAAAATATGTAAATAAAGGAAGAATATATAATTGAAAAAAATATAGATATTGCAACAAATAATATATAGGGTCTAAAGATATTAAATAGTTTTTATTTTATTTTTTAATGATTTTTAAAGGAAAAAGGGAGGAAAAAACCTTTATATGATTTAATAGATTTAAATACTATCTGAAAATATTTATATGCTTATAGGAGGTTTATTAGAAATAATAGACCTCTATAAGCACATAATTTTCAATTTGGTGATCTCTTTTTAATTTTACGTTATTTCTCTACATTCTCTTATCAGTGGGTAAGAGGAATTTTCAATTTTAGCAAAGTAATTGTTATTAATCCTTGTTATGAAATCGATAATTTTTTCATAACCTGTTTCTTCATGAAGAAGATTTGTAGGACACCTCCAGGGCTTTTTATTTATCATTTTAAGGCATTTGTTTTGTATAATTTGTAAGCGTTTTAGGTGACAGTTGCCAGCGTCACTCCAAATAGGACACACGTATGTTAATATTGGCATTCTTTATTACACTTTTGAAGAGTAAATTTTTCTTTTTGGGGTTTAGAAATGTTCTTCTATTTAGTAGTGGCCAAAATGCTTTAAATGATTTATAGCTTTTTGGCACGTAGCCGTAATATGTTGTTTATATGTTAGCTTTTTGTCCAAGACAACTCCGAGATAGTTGACATCGTTAAGTACAATTATGGTATTATTTCCAATAAGAAGATAACGTCTTGGCAGTCTTTTGGTAGATTTGTTGAGTAGAGAAATTATTGCTTGGGTCTTGTTTGGATTCATTTTGATTTTCCATTTATGAAAATATTTACTGCAATTTTCGATACCCTTTTCCATTTTCTTCAGGAGTGCATTTGTAAGTTTATTTGAAAAAATTAACGCAGTATCGTAATAAGTGCTGGCTTACACATGAAAGTTTTCTTGCTAAAAGTTTTGAGTTTATAGATGAGACGGGAGAGAAGAATGGCAGGGGTACATACTTTCATGTACTCTGAAATTCTCTTTTGTTTCTTGCTTCGTAATTTTCAAAGTGAAGTTATTTTACGTTTTCTTTAATTTTTATGTTAATTTGTGTTAAGAAAGATAATAAATTGAAATTAAGTTAATTTAATGTAATAAAATGATGAATAAATCTTGAATTTCAATACAAAAATTTCGGTGTGTAGACACGGATGAAAATTTAAAAGAGAATTTCAAATTGTTTCAGAAACAAAAATTTCATGTGTAAATCGGATGTATGTATCGAGTGAAGCAATGGCGACAAGACTGATCCTTGAGGTAACCCTGTGTTAATGGCTTTTGGAGATGATATTTATTTATTAATCGCAACTTTAAAGTTTCTGCCGTGAATGAGATCTGAAATAAGTTTACATAGATATTTTGGTATATTTGCATCAAGAAGTATAAATAAGAGGCCATTATGCCAAACGGTGTCAAACGCTTTTTCAATATCTAACAATATTAGACCCGTAGAACGTTTATTGTTTTTATTGGTGATTACTTGATTTTTAATTCTGTTTATTTGGTGAGTAGTGCTACGCTCTGTTTTAAATCCAAATTGTTCTTTAGCAACAATAGAACTGGTCATTACAAATTCACTAAGATGAGAATGTAGTATTTTTTCAAATATTTTACCTAAGTTACTTAAAAGACTAATAGGTCTATAGCTATTTAGGTTATTTTTTGGCTTACTAGGTTTGTTGATAGCTACAACCTTAGCATTTAATTTATTTCTGAGCTTCCATTATATAATGTAATGAATAAATTTTTTTATTGAAGCTTTTGATCATTATATGTTCTTCCATGGTTCATTCAGAAGTTAAAATAAAAATTGGATTAAAAATTTCAAATTTTGTCACATTCTTTTATTATTTTGATTTTATATATACGAGTAGTCTAATCTATTTTCTTTAATCACACGACGTAGTTTTGATGTTTAACAAGTACTTAAATGAATCAAAGAAGAATAAATCAAAAACCGTAGTTTTCAGTTCATATAGTGTCCGATCAGTGTCAATATCAGTTCCAACGGGGTATGTCCAAATCTATAAAAATAAAAAATAAAACTTAACACCACTTTTGACAAAATAAAATAAAAAGTCAATTAAAAAATTTTTTCCACTTTTTACGTATGTATATAAATAGAAGAACCAACAATAAAAATGAAGTGTGAATGGTGTCCTCCTAAATTTAGTACAAAATTTCCAGAATGTTTTCAAAAATATCCTGGTTGTGGTTCGCGACTAAATCCTGGCAATATTTTAGGATTGCACTTTATGGCTAACCGTATAAAGCCAACGTTTCTTGATGGCATCGAATTGGATTATGCCCATAGATTGAGTTCGACTAAATCAATAACAGCCAATGTAATATTGAGTCATAATATGCCATCGGGACTAAGATTTGGTGGTATTTATACGGCACGAAGTTTTGCTGAAGTTATGGTTAGTACAAGATATTATTATTTTTTTTTTTTGAGAACTTAAAATATATTTATATATCATTTAGCAAACTCCTACCATTCGGGCTGATATTAACCCCACCACTTTATCGACCAACGTTGGTTTGCTCTATTATCCCTTTCGTTGTTTGCGTATTGAAACAGATTTGCAAAGAGCTTCTGTAGATGAACCTTTACAAACACAAACCTGTATAGAACTGTGTACTTCAAATTCAACTTTAACAGCCAATTTGTATAATGTTCGAACTGATAGCGGGCGTGGAACATTAGGGTTTCTACGTTCCGTTACCGACAATTTAGCTTTGGGCGCTGAACTTTTGTTGGAATGGAATGAACCAAATTCCGTTATGGCAGATACAGCAATTGCAGCTCGATATCGTCAACACAACTACTCTTTGGCAGCCACTGTATCACGTCAAGGCGTGGATGTTAGTTATTGGCAGAGACTACATCGTCGCATTCAAATGGCCAGCTTTTGGGCTTGGCAACGTAAATCGGAAAAATCCGTTGGTACTATTTGCTACCAATGGAATTTTCCGGATGCCTTTGTGCGAGGTATGTTCGACTCAAACCTTTCGGTGGGTTTCATGTATTCAAGGTAGGATTGTGTAAAACGATTATTACAAAAAAATATAATTGATAACATTTATCTATTTTAGATACATATCCAATATACCTATAAGCATGGCCTTGAGTTTGTTAATAAATCTTAAAACTAACCGTTTTATATTCGGTTTAAAATTCGTCTTGGACCCATGTGGATTACGAAGAGGTGAATAAGTCTAAATACGTTTTTTTTAAATATATTTTGTATGGAGCCAAATAATATATTTTATGAAATATAGTAGGTTTAGAATGAATAAATCTTGCAAATTATATTTCATATAATTTATAAAACATCTGCAAAACGAATATTCATTTTCGTTCAAACTTGGACTTGTTTACGAAAGACTTTCCAAACCGTCTAGGTTAGTAAATGTAATAAAACTATTTATATAAAAATATAAAAATTCTTACAAATGATTGTTTATACTCCATACCACTATGTGGTGCGGGTATAATTAGTTTTTGCTAATGTTTTTAACTACCAAAAATATTTGACACAGAAATACTTTTTATTATATCGATCGACAAAAATCACTTTTTGAATAAATTTTGATTCATGGTCCCCATATAAAGCTGATTTCCAATCTTTACTTAAATCTATAAAAAGATTGAAATAGTTTATAGATATTTTAATATTTTGTTTATATATGTTTTGAAGAAAATAAGGTCATGATGAGTCCAATTTCTGACCTAGTCCCAATATAAAAAAAATAACATCAGATGTGAACTTTTTATTTCTGTACGACAAATTTCCCTGTTCAGACTAAAAAAAAACACATTTAATATATTTGCAAAATCAATGTTTTTTTTAAAGATACTGTATGAATAGAATTTTGAAAAACAAATACGTATGTAACTTTTTGTAAGAAAAACAACAGAAAGTGCAAAAATTCATAAATGAAGCTCAAAGAAAAAGTGGAACAGTATGTTATTTAGACCAAACCTTAATGCTTGGACAAAATGAATACTTTGTCGGTAAAGCTTTATGCTTAATCACCGATATCAAACGGTTTGACATTGACTTAACAACTTTCTCGATGAGAGCAGGTTTCAATTGGTCACGGTTAGAAATGGAGTAATATTTGAAGTCAGGAGACTAAGGCGGCGTTTCCATAACATGTGGAGAGTAATATTATCTCGGTACAAACAACACCCGTTTGCCACTCCCACTTTGTTAACACTGTTCTTCACATTTACCTTCAAAATATTTATGTACACTCTGGTCCATAATTCCTTCGCGGGCCTTTAGCTGGTACACAACCCTTTACCATAACTGAACCCACACCATGTTTCGCTGTGAGACTCAAGTTGCATGTGGCGATATTGTTTTGCAAAATCCATGCGGTTTCTTTCTGGCAACTCGGCCATTAACCCCATGGCTGCGTAGAATCATACCTACTGTTTCCGTATCAGCTATTTTTTGGGGGTTTGTAGCTGATTTTGCAGAATTGAAATATGGATTATGCAGTTTAGGAATATATAGGTTATTTTTGCTAGTTTTTTTAACTTATTTTCAAAAATTTCTTGCTGTCATATTAAATACTGTAGTTGGTGCACGATCTACAATATCAAATATTTTGAGTACCGTTTGATTATATTTTCACTTGATTATATTTTCACAATTCTCACAATTCTCGGAAGGCGTTTGACGAATTTACGGTGCCATTTTCAAAGGACCGTATCAAACTGGCATGAAATCATAATAATTTATACCCCTACTACGCACATAAATGACTAATTTAATTGAATTAATTACACTAGTCTACAAATTAAAAAAAAAAAAATTGACAGAACGAAGCATGTTCTTTAACTAATCTGGGTGCGCTGAATACGAATCTGGCATAAAATTTGGGCTATCACGTCTTGTTTTATCGCATGCTGGCAATACTGTAAAACAGTCAATACTGACACTACAATTTCACAATTACTAATTTGACAGAATTCCACATTCATTCTAAAATGAAATTTCGACATTACTCAAATACAACGATCATAAATGGATGATGAACTCTAATACGTGTAACCGAACCAACAAAATACAAAAGACGTTCAAATAACGCCATTCACTTTGAAAATTCATTGATTTTTAAATAAACTAATAATTTTTTTATGTAAAAAACGAATAAAAACATTTTTTTTTTCTATCTCGAAAACCTGACGTGATAAAGAAAATCCAATTTCAGAATTCAGCCCACCAAATTAATCAGGCCAAAACCTTGTTGGCAAGTATTATTTTTTGTGATTTTGACTAGTTTCATAATTTTTAAAGGTTTTAGCAATATCTGTCTATAAATTTTAATTCGCCTTATAGATCACGCACTAATACTATCATAGCACTTATACTATCAGACATGACATTCAGAGATCTTTCTGATCCAATATTATACAGTAAATGTTTTTCATTGTTCATATAAATATACAAAATTACGTAGACGGACCTGAACAACATATTTACCATTAGAAAAAGGGAGAAAGTATTATTGTTATTAATAATTGGGGGCAAAAGGCAGTCGTGACAGATATGACAACAAACAGACATCATTTTAGAGGATGTTTGTAAAACACAGAAAAGCTCTGTAGTTATTTCTATGATAACTAACAAACAGTTGTTTATAGTTAATATAAGAGCTAGTTCATTAATAAAGCATATAAAAAACATGGCTTCTAAAATAAATTATAGTAAAAAGAAGTATTTTGTAATGTAATAGACATGACAATGCTTTTAGTTTCAAAATTACTTAACTATATTTTTCCTTTCTTATTGGAAAATAGGGGCTATAAAAATACATATAACAAACTATTGTCATATATGCATGCCATTTGAAATGGTATCAATAAAAATCATTTAAATTAAAATTTTAAAATTGAACATAAGGTTGGCCTTTGCATGAAATTACCCTTAAGCGTTTTTAAACAAAACAATATATGAAGTCATGGTTTCTTCCATTATAACTTTGAGCTACTGTAATTCGAGTTTGAATTACATTATTTTTTTTTCACATTCAATTCTAACCACTTCCAAATATGCTAAATAACCAAAGTTTTTCTTTTGTAACTAATCTTAAAAAAAAACTATATTTTCAAGAATGCATTGTTTAACAGACATTTATTATTATTTATTAATTATTTAAAATAAAATATGATTTTTAAGACTCTATCTTTTTTGTGTGCAGTATTTTTTATAATTTTGGAATTCATTCAGCATGAATTCTTCCAAAACATAAACAACTATATTGTTAAAATATTTAATCACCATGTTAATGTTAATGTTAATTTAAAACATTAAACAATAAAACATTAAATAATATTTCATTATAACATTATCCAATCTCCATGCACAATGCATTTTTTGTTTCCCCTTTAAAACGTTGTATTTTCGTACGCAGTGGCAACGCTGTTCAACTTTTGTTTTATTTCCTCAATTTATTTTGTGTTTTATTCTTTAGTAGAGATACAAGCCGAGTATCGAAAATTTGCCGTTGCCTAACAGCCGCTGCCCACAATTTTAATTTTTTCGCCGTTAATTTCAATTGTTTTATTACAGTAACAAAATTACTGCAAAAATTGTTATATAAATTTAGATTTATTAAAATACTTAAGATTTTTAGCAAGAATGACAACAGTCCTTTAATAAATGCATAAAGTTTATTTTTGAAGTTGATTTGATATTGAATTTTAAAATTTACTAATGACCTTTAAAAAATTTAAAGCGATAAAAATCTAAAAGTTTTATTAGAAACCAAAGACTTAATTCAGTATGGTGGTAGAGAAGTAGAACACACATATTTTTAATGCGACCGGTGATTATATTAAACATTGTTTCTATATGGAATTTAAATAAATTTCATTAGGTACCTTTTAACAACCGTTATAAGTCTTCAAAAAGTTTTGTGTGGTCTACATTTTGTGTTTCAAATGCCAGAATCACTTTTTGTACTTCTGATAAAATTGAGCCAAGTACATTATATAAAACGATGTTTCGTTAACAACGTTTAAATGACTTTTCACCTCAAGCTTCCCATCTGGTTGGTGCTACAATTGGAATTTTCCTTGGCATTTTGGAATCCTTGTTAATCAACTTATATCTCCTTATATAAATTATGTCTTAATAACGAATAAGAGAATTTAGAGTCTCTTAGACCAGAAAGTTTACATTTGATGGAAAGTTGTCTAAATATTTACAATTTTGTTTAACGTTAACGATTGTGTTAAATGCGCTTTTTGGCGCGTTGGCTTTGCTGATTGAAATATGGGATTGTTGAATTGCAGTTGGTACTGCAGACTAGATTAACAATAAAATTGTTAAAAATAACTATAATGATTTTTAACCGAGCCTACTTCATAAACATATTTCTCAGGTATTTTTATAGTATTTCTTTTACCGGTTTTTTTACTTTTAAATTAATCTATATAATTTTTAACAAAATTTTTAAACTAATTGATAATATTTTACGAAACATTACATATTTAATATTGTAAAATAATTCAAAACCAAAACAATTAAAAATGTAATGCAGTAATTTTTTTTATTTATTTTAGAGAATATTAAATGTAAAATTTCTTAATATATAATTTTTTCTAATACATACCTATAATAAATAAAGCACTACATGGTGGTAACATTTTTAATATTTATTGTTTTGAGAATAATTTAACAATTGTTGTTGTATTACAAAAAAAATCAATAAATTGAATTCAATTCAATTCATTTATTTACAACAATAATATTTACATTCTTATTTTATTTTATATATATATCATTTACATATAATGAGTTTAAGAGTATATCTTTTTCAACATAAAAATTTTTGTAACTTGGAATATAAAATATATACAAAGTTTGGGAGGAAAAATTTTTTACAAAAACCTATTTGACTTTTTTTTTTAATTAAAACTTAATCTATTTAAAACTTAATCTTACATATCTACTTAAAACTAATTACAATGAAGCAAGTTCATTAAAATGAGTAAAATCCGAATAAGTACAACGGCGTTGAAAATTTTTCAAAAGTCTCTCTATTTTACTTTCCACTAATTCAATATCTGCTAGTGCATGCAGACGTGTAGTAAATAAATTGAAAATTTGTGGAAAGGTGAAAATGTTTTAAGAAAGAAAAAATGAAGATGTTAATTGTTTTATCTCAAAATTTAAATAAAAATAACATAAACAGTTCTGACCACTCCGAGGTCAGGGTATATTTAGTTTGTGCTAATATTTGCAACTACCAAAAATATTTGACCTAAATCTACGTTTTGTTATAACGATCGACACAGAATCATTTTCTATTATAATCAAATATGAATATATTTGTTTATATACATTTGTTTATAAATGTGTATGTATTAGTTTTTGTACAAAGTCTTTGTAAAATCCCATACATATATTTCTTTTATCCCATTCAGATTTAAAGCTAATTATAAATAACTCTCATAATAATCTATTTTCATATCTTATAGCTTTTTCTTTCCATTAATGTGAGAAGAAATTAAAACACCAACAATTATTATAAGATTTGAGATTTTTAAAATATTCCTTTCACAATAAAATCTAAGTGAATTCCTTATAATGAAACCAAGCAAGAAAATTGTAGTCGGTCTAGACCGACTATACGATACCTTAGACCATGCGCTTAAAGACCCTATCTCCTTGGTCCAACTATTTAGATATAGAAAATAAACCTAAACCAAGTTTTAGTGCCAAGTTTTTTGCCTTTGAATATGAAAAAGTTCATATCGGATGCTATATTTATATTGGTGAGGTTACTTATTTTTTGCAAAACATATATAAAAAAAATATGAGAAAAATTTGTGAAATATTTTTGATTTTTGATAGATTTGTAGGCTTTGTCCTTTGTCCTGTAGGCTTTGTTTTTGGACTACTGGTAAATGGATCTAATAAAGGGATTCGAGTCGACCGGTCTAGGTCAAATATTTTTGGTAGTTACAAACATCAGCACAACGTCATTATACCCTGACGACATACTGGTATAGGTTATAAAAACAAAAAAACTATCAGTTTCGTTACAAAAGTGTGAAGTGAATCCAAATGATTTGAAGGAATAATAAATACATTCAGTGCCTGTAAATAATACTAAATGAATTGCGCATGCTAAAATTGCACTAATGTATCTGATGATTAATTTTTGACCTTTTCGCAAAAAGAAAAATTAAAAACTTAAATATATTCAAAATTAATAAATATTCGTGTTTTCGTCGTGTTTTCTAAGTGTTTCTTGTAATTAATCTATAAAAAAAATTTTCATATACATTTAAAATTTTCTGTTATGTATGGATTGTAGAATTATCCCATAAATGTATAAACTTTTTTTTAAATATCTTTTTTTGAATGTAAATGAAAACAAGTTGTTTACGCCGCCGCAAACAGCCACTTTACATCAACTTTGACATTTGTTCTTTAGTTTTATAAAAATTAATTTTCACGATGGACGGAAAGTTTATCCTGCTTAAAAAAATCGGAAAATAAAATTCTAAAACTGTCGGAAATTTTCTAAAAGTTTGTGAATATAACATTAAAATATTGTCTGGACAAATGGAAAGTGTTTAATTGTAAATATCTATGAACGTCGCGAATAATTTGAAAAAATAAAAATTTGCGTATTTTAGTGTTCGTTTTTAGTTTCTGTCGTGTAAAATGTTCGTTCTTGGATTAGTGTTTAGCTTTTTTACCTAAAGAATATGGAAGGAAGGAGAAATAAGATTACGATTCAACCCTACAACAAAAATTATGGGGTTTGTGTCATCACTTATTCTTTTAGTAACAATAAATTATACATTAGTTTTATTGTTTCACACGATATTAGTGAATTTCAAAATATTATGATTTCCCCAAAAGATGGCAGTCCTGTTTCTAATTGCATTCCTTCAATATGTTTTCTAATTGCATTCCTTTTGCTATTTGTCAAAATAGCAACAACACTGCATTCCCTTTCTCCTTTTCTCCCTCTCCAGCATTCTAATTAGTAAATTGTTGAAGTTTACCAAGATCTTATCTAAGATTTGTTCTCTTCGTTTAAATACGTGAAAAATATAGTAAAACATACAGAAAAGTTAATAAAAATTAGTGAAACATATAATTTTATGTTTTTTAATATTAGTGAAACCTTTAATTTGAAAGATTTGTATAAATTTCGTGTTATTGTCTGGAAATTGAAAATTTTCATACATTTACATAGTTCGTGTTTCTATTTTTTCGTTTCGTTATTGCGTGTTTCTAGAAGTTTCTTATATTCGGTTCGTGGTAATTGTTTTAGCGAGTGTGAAAGTAAGTAAACAGTCGTATGTTAAGGGTTTTAAGCAGGTGGCGCAGTCGTTGTTGTTGTTTAACCCCACAAAATGATTAAATTAAAATATTAGGAGCAATCATATATTGCATGTGTTTAAATATAATTTATATGAAAATAAAGTTGATAAAAAAAAGTTGAAATAAGAAAAATATATAAAATTTCATTAAATAATAAAATAAGATATATAAAATTAAAAAAGTCTTTTATAAAATAAATAAAATGAAGAAGTTTATCCAGCAATATGTTCAGCTATCATTGTCACAGGTAATTTTTATAACAATTTATATTTTTTATTATAATTTACATGCATTTGAAAAATATTTTTGTTGGATTTTATAGCCAACAATTTGGATATATTTAGGGTTTATTACACTAAAAGCGTACGAAATGAATGAAATATAATAGGAAATATTAATTCTGCTGCCCATCTATCTTTAGGGTTAAAAATGGGTGATACATTATTTTATGCCTTTTAATCATATAGAATTTAAAGACCATTTGATATACATATGTACACATATTTTAAAGATTTATTAGCTAATCGAACATATAGGCAAGTAGGTCTGCGGAGCTGGGAATGTTTGACAGCTGGGAGCAACGCTGCCTACTTAGCGCTTTTAGCTCTAAGCGCATTTTTTCCATGCCTAAAAAACACTGAATTGGCGCTATTCGTTTTTTAGTGCCTTAGCGCCTTTTACATATATACAACAGTTCATGTTTAACAAAATTGTATAAAATTATATTTAAGTAACTTCCCTCCCAATTTAAACTTTTTGGTCAAAGTCATTCTCTTATTCGTAAGACAGTAAGACAAAAATTATATATTGAGGTATTGATTAACATGGTAAGCACCAACTAGAATTTAGAAATAGCTTTTAAAACAATTCTGGATATGTGGCTCGAGTTGATGACTCATTTTAAAGTTATTAATGAAAAATCATTAGAGATGATGCCGTTAAAAAAATGTAAATGATTCCAAAAACTGTATTTATATAACGTACTTGGCTCAATTTTATCAGAAGTACAAATAGTGAATTTGGAAGTCCAAAATGCGGGCCACACAAAACTTTTCGATGGCTTATATCGGTTACTAGCTGTAACCCGATGCGTTTCGCTACATCCATCGTAACGAAATAAATAACTGGGAATGCATGTTGTAGAAAACTATTTTATTTATTTTTGGCGATTTTTGTTTTTTTTTGTCGATTTTTGTTTTTGCGATTTTAGATTTTGGCTATTTTTGATTTTGGCGTTTTTTGACTTTGGCGATTATTGTTTTTGTAATTTTTATTTGATTTTGGCGGTTTTTGTTATTGGCGGGTTCCAGTTTTGGCGATTTTTGATTTTGGCGCTTTTTGTAATTTTTGTTATTCGCGATTTCCAGTTTTGGCGATTTTAAATTTTGGCGACTTTTGGTTTTGGCGATTTTTTGTTTTTTTGCGATTTTTGATTTTAGCGCATTTTGGATTTTGGCGATTTCTGGCTCTAGCGGTTTTTGTTTTTTTGATTTTTGATTTTTAGCGATTTTTGATTTTGGCGAATTTTGTTATTCGTGATTTTCGGTTTTGACGATTCTTGATTTTGTCGATATTTGTTTTTTTGGGATTTTTGTTATTCGCGATTTTCGGTTCTGACAATTTTTTTTTTTTTTTTTTTTGGCGATTTTTGTTATTACAGATTTTCGGTTTTGGCAATTTTTCACTTTGATGATTTATTTTTGTGATTTTGGGTTTTTTTTTTTTTTGGCGATTTTTGTGATATTTGATTTTCGTGATTTTTGCAATTCGCGATTTTCGGTTTGGCGATTCTGCCCATATTTTCCACGGCTACTCACATTTGTAATTAATGTATTTGTCAAAAGTTTCAAGACTGTCATTTTCATAGTACTTCATATTTTGATCTGTTCCCGCCCCTTTTTCGGGCAACTACTCAAATTAGTAAATTATAAACTCACACAAAGTTCCAAGCCTTTCACTGTTATAGTACTCCAGTTATATGATATTAAATATTTATTTTGTATGGGGGGTGTTACAGCCACTGGTTTGATCCTGCCCATTTTTTTTTATCAGACTACTCACATTAATAACTAATGAACTCAGACAAAGTTTCAAAGCTTTGACTATTACAGTACGTCAGATATACGAGGGCGGATCAATAAGTTCGTGACTTTTAGAATGAAACACAGTTTTTTGCAAAAAAAAAAAAAAATATTTTTCAACATAATCTCCTTTTAGCTCAATAAACTTAGTCCAACATTTCTCCAATTTTTGTATCTCTTCCAAATAAATAGGATTTTTCGAGTTCCATAAAATAGGCATTTGTTTGATCAATAATTTCATCGTTGGAGCTAAATCTCTTTCCACCGAGCCATTTATTTAAGTTTGGAAATAGGAAATAGTCACTAGGGGCTAAATCCAGAGAATATGGCAATTCATGGAATTTTGCCATTGAGACTGCACACGTTTGTCCATCGTGTGGCCGATAGAAGCTTACATACTAAATTTCATCAAAATATATTCATAGTTGCGACCTGTAGCTATATCGAGTAAGAAAGTAATTCTGAAAGTAGTCGATTGGTATTATGAAAGATGGGTCTAGGTCAATTTTTTTTGGTAGTTACCACATAGTGGTATATGATGCTTTATGTTATAACAAAGGAATTTATTTTTCACTTAGACTACTTTCCTACTTAATACTAAATGAATTGCGCATGCTAAAATTGCACTAATGTATCTGATGATTAATTTTTGACCTTTTCGCAAAAAGAAAAATTAAAAACTTAAATATATTCAAAATTAATTATCCAATAAATGTACGAAAATTTTTTAAATATCTTTGTTGAATGTAAATGAATACAAGTTGTTTACGCAGCCGGAAACAGCCACTTTATATCAACTTTGACATTTCGCACCTTAAATACAAAAGAGTCACAACTAAAAATTTTCCAAAATTGACTTTTTTCCATAAATTTATTCACAGTACACATTTCTATCTACTGCAAAAATTTATTTCTCATAACTATCTTTTTTAACAGGAAAAATGCTGTTATATATGGGGCCCAACTTGAGATAATATCACTAGTCAAATGAAAAAATTTCAGTCAGAGAGTCATAACTCAAAATTTTATTTTATTTCCACAAATACAATATAAACAAGTAAGATCTTCACTTAAATCTATTAAAAACAAAAATATTGCACTGATTCTTCTCAAATTTTGTTTGTATATATTTTTGCAAAATACAAGAGACTTTACCAAACATGATCAGGATCGGTCCATTTTTGGACCTAGTCCCTTTATAGATATAGCATCCGATATGAACTTTTTCATATCTGCAGCCAAAAAAATTAATAAAAATGGACAAAATGGACATTTTTCATAATGAAACTTCATTTTTTTAAATAATGCAATCATTTTTACATAAACAGTTTTTTGCCTCTCCTGAAAATTTGAAAATTTTGAGTAGTGACTGTTTTGTATTTAAGGTGCGATTTGCTCTTTAGTTTTATAAAAATTAATTTTCACGATGGACGGAAAGTTTATGCTGCGTAAAAGAATCGTAAGAAAATATTGTCTGGACAAATTGAAAGTGTTTAATTGTAAAAAGCTATGAACGTCGCCATTAATTTGAAAAATAAAATTTGCGTATTTTAGTGTTCGTTTTCAGTTTCTGTCGTGTAAAATTTTTGTTCTTGTTTAGTGTTTAGCTTTTTTAACTAGATAATATGGAAGGAAGCACAAATAAGATTACAATTCTCACCTAATGTCGTTTAAAACAAAAATTATGGGGTTTGTGTCATCACTTATGCTTTTAGTAACAATAAATTATACATTAGTTTTATTGTTTCACACGATATTATTAATGAATCTCTAAATATTATGATTTCCCCAAAAGATGGCAGCCTTGTTTCTAATTTCATTCCTTTTGCTATTTGTCAAAATAGCAACAACACTGCATTCCTTTTCTCCTTTTCTCCCTGTTCTTTATTCTAATTAGTAAATTGTTGAAGTTTAACGAGATCTTATCTAAAATTTGTTCTCTTCTTTTAAATACGTGAAAAATATAGTAAAAAGTACACAAAAGTTAATAAAAATTAGTGAAAACTAAAATTTTATGTTTTTTAATATTAGTGAAACCTTTAATTTGAAAGATTTGTACAAATTTCGTGTTATTGTATGGAAATTGAAAATTTTCATGCATTTACATAGTTCGTGTTTCTATTTTTTCGTTTAGTTATTGCGTGTTTCTAGAAGTTTCTTATATTCGGTTCGTGGTAATTGTTTTAGCGAGTGTGAAAGTAAATAAACAGTCGTATGTTAAGGGTTTTAAGCAGGTGGCGCAGTCGTTGTTGTTGTTTAACCCCACAAAATGATTAAATTAAAATATTAGGAGCAATCATATATTGCATGTGTTTAAATATAATTTATATGAAAATCAAGTTGATTTAAAAAAATTATATAAAAAAAAGTGGAAATAAGAAGAAAAATATATAAAATTCCATTAAATAATAAAATAAGATATATAAAATTAAAAAAGGCTTTTATAAAATATATAAAATGAAGAAGTTCATCCATCAATATGTTCAGCTATCATTGTCACAGGTAATTTTTATAACAATTTATGTTTTTTATTATTAATTTACATGCATTTGAAAAATATTTTTGTTGGATTTTATAGTCAACAATTTGGATATATTTAGGGTTTATTACACTAAAAGCGTACGAAATGAATGAAATATAATAGAAAAAATTAATTCTGCTGCCCAAATATCTCTAGGGTTAAAAATGGGTGATACATTATTTTATGCCTTTTAATAATATAGAATTTAAGGACAATTTGATACGCATATGTGCACATATTTTAAAGATTTATTTGCTAATAGAACATATAGGCAAGTAGGTCTGGGGAGCTGGGAATGTTTGAAAGCTCGGAGCAACGCTGCCTACTTAGCGCTTTTCGCTCTAAGTGCATTTTTTCCTTGCAACACTGGATTGGCGCTTTTCGTTTTTTAGTGCCTTAGCGCCTTTTATATACAACAATTCATGTTTAACAAAATTGTATAAAATTATATTTAAGTAACTTCCCTCCCAATTTAAACTTTTTGGTCAAAGACATTCTCTTATTCGTAAAACAGTAAGACAAAAATTATATATTGAGGTATTGATTAACATGGTAAGCTAGAACTTAGAAATAGCCATTAAAGCAATTCTGGATATGTGGCTTGAGTTGATGACTCATTTTAAAGTTATTAATGAAAAATCATTAGAAATGATGCTGTTAAAAAAAAATGCAAATGATTCCAAAAACTGTTTTTTTATAACGTACTTGGCTCAATTTTATCAGAAGTACAAATAGTGAATTTGGAAGTCCAAAATGCGGGCCACACAAAACTTTTCGATGACTTATATCGGTTACTAGCTGTAACCCGATGCGCTTCGCTATATCCATCGTAACGAAATAAATACCTGGGAATACATGTCGCACAGTGGCTGAAAATCATTTTTCATTGGCCAAAATTCTGTAACTTTTGAACCGATCAAAATATTTTAGTACTGTTTTTTAATAGATAGATAGATAGTTGATCTTGACTCAGTGTGAATTTCATTTAAATTGATTGAGTACTTTTTAAGGAATTCTAGGTCAAAGTTTAACTTTTGATTTTTTTTAACTTTTAGCGTGATATATGTTTTTTTTTATTTATTTTTATTTATTAGAAAGTGTCATATTTGGAGTTAAATAATTATTATAAACATTTTTTGTAATAATGAAATTTTTTTAATGCTTACACTCAAAAAAATTTTTACACTCAAAAAAATTTTTACACGCAACAAAATAGTAAAATTCACTAGAAATTTAACTAGTATTACTAAAAAATTAAAAATGTTTGCTATCAAATTTGCAATTTGCTTACACTCAAGGAATATTATTATTACTACAGAAAAATTTATTAGTGTTTGCTGCCTAATTTGTTACACTAGCTAAATAAATCTGCTAAACATTAGCGCAATGATTCTAATTTTTTTTTTAATTTTGATATGAAAATATGGGTTCTTATTTTTTGAATCTTTCTTATCTATTAAAACATTGCATTCATATGTGGGAAACCTTTTAAGAATAAAAACTGCAATAGATTTAAATAGCATTTGTAACAATGGTAGGTTCTGTTTATTATTATTTTTTACTAATACTATGTTTTTCGTACTTAAATAACAATGAAAGGCAATTATAATTATTATTCATTAGACTCAAATATTGATTGCAAATATTCCATATTTTGTTCTGTGCTATTTCTGTTCTTTAGTAGTTTTTTGGCTTCTTCATCTAAATCCCGATGTTCCACTTTCCATTGATTTCGAATACTGGAGATGAACGGATCTGACGTTGCCAATAATATATTAAATAGATCTTCATTTGTGGAATTTCGTGACATTTTTCTAGTATTGTGCTGTCTATAAAATCTGTAATCCTTGTTCCTTTTTTCCTGAGCCTCCTCTGATAGATCTCCAAGTGGCACCAAATGATATTTAATGACATCTTCTCCATGATAAAGGATTTTGTGGACTGTTGCAGACATATTTCTCCATGGGTAGTTAGTTGTATATATTTTTGCAGTTTCCTTAGCATAATCTCCAAATTTTCTAGAGTCAATTTCTTCATTGCACGCAAGTACTTCTAGGATTATTTTAAATCTGAAAATAAGGTTTAAATCCACTCCTGTTATTTCAGATGCTGTTTCTGGATCTGAAAAGAATCTTCTTGCGGTATTGCCATCATTTGTATTGCCTGACCCTTGTTTTGGCTGATCTATAATCAATCCAAATTTGCGATATTCATCTTGAACATGTTTCTTTTTTGAACTTCTTAACTCTTTGTTGGTTTCGTTGTTTCTTATTGATCCTGAAGGCCCGAAATCCAAATCATAACTGATTTTTAGTATGTGTTCCATAAGTCGTATTCTTGCATGTAGTGGTGATAATCCAAATTCGAAGGCATCGGTATTATCGAATGATTTTGTCGGGACTTGGTTTAATTGGCTTGATGTTGCTTGGCATATAATGCAGCTGGATGCAGCCTTCGTGTTAGTCAAAGCCTGACCTACTTTTCCATCTATCATTGTCAGCACTAATTGGTAGCTTACTTCAATTTGCTGCCCATCTAACTGTAATTGTAATGGCTGTAGTGTTGCTATTTGGGCCTTGATATCACTAACTTCTTTGTTAATGGCATCATGACTTTCTTTTTTGAATTCAAATTTGATTGGCCTGCAGTATTTCGTAGAAGATGGTGTCTCATTTTTCCAAATATCCATTGTTTGCGTTGTACTACTCGAAGGCTCCGAATCTTCCAAAATCTTTTTCAATCGCAATGGTACAAATGATACCATGAACATATCTGAGTCCGAAATATTTTCACATACAACTTGTTTGTATTGTTTTTGTCCCGAAGAACCATCACATCCCCATTTACAAAATAGAATTAACTTTGTGTTTCCATATTTCTTTAACTCAGTTCCTGTTATTGATTGTAGCAAGCGTTTGGCTGTGTGATCAAGTAAAGATTGTAGTTGTACTTCTGCCGAAATTGGTGTGATTGTAATAGTGTCCTTTGATGGCAAACAGTCTATTTTAGCAGCTGTTATGTGATGATATGCTGGATACATATTTGAGCCTTTTTCGCACGCAATCTGAGCTGAATATATTGGTGTTTTGTTAATTTCAAATCCAGAAATAATGCTAATGCCTCCTCATTTGTGAACTGTTTTGCATCGCTCGGAGTTGGTATACTTTTAAGAATTCGCTTTGTTCTCACTGGACTAGCATTACAAGTTTTTTCAATGATATCCACTTTTGTTAATTGGTTTTGTGCTCGTAATTGATGTAGAAAAGATTCTTTTATATTTGTAGAACCAATTTCCTCGTTAAAATTTTTAAGTTTCCGCCTCTTAGATCTATCGCTGCAGTTGTCCAATGATTTGCGTGGTCTTCCAGCCTTATCTAGTTTTGCTGTTTCTCCACCAACATTAAGTTGGCCTTCTAACCAGTTTGCACTTTTATTATAAAACTTTTGTTTACAGTAGTTAACTTCTTTCAATCGTTTTTTTAGTACTTTGACGAAATTAGATAATTGCTCTTGTATTTCGGTACTAGACGAATTTAAGTTTAATTTTATTTTAACGTAACTAAGAACATCTTCCTGGTTTTTGTTTCGAAAATACTCTTCGGCCAGTTCTTTATAACTAAAGTTCTCCATATTTTTCTCAATATTTTTATTTGCGTCTGTTATCACTTTTTTATCACTTTTTATCACTTGCGAATATACGTCCGTACACTTGAAGTATTAACTTATTATTGAGTAATCCCTTATAGAATCCGTCATTTTATACATTTTTAGGTACATGTTATTCACACATTGATCTTTAATTTCATAGCAGGTAGTACTTAAATTGAACAAAACTGCACTTGTTATCCAGACTTCAATATCAGGTAAAACTAATTAGTTTCTCGCCAATATGGGGTGGTTTTTTATCTTTAGTGGTTTAGTGCCGCGATTATTGACAAACTTATAAAATTGTTTATGACTTTGGTTGACCCTTAAATTTGACAACAGGTAAATTAAGAAAGAGATCATTTGTTTACTGTAGAACCTATTGTGATCATTTTATGACTTATTTTTTTGCTGATCAAAACAAAGCCAATAAAGTAAAAAAAGTAAAAAAACAAAATTTTTTTTAGAGTAATTTTTTTAGAGTAATTTCATTAAAATGAAAAAAGTGTTCTACCGGGGGCTCGTGGGGGGTGCAAAAGTATATATAGGGTTAAACAGGATACATTCGCCTTTCTCCGGGTGGTATACGTTTCTTGTTCCCTTACTTCCTTTAGAAGTTCTATTCCACTAAAGTTTAAATTTGAGCAAAATATAGTGGTTTCATAAATATTTCATAACGCCCCTAATATCAAACGTTAGAACTGTGACTACTTACAAAAACTAAAGACTATAATCCTACTAACATTATAGAAAAGACCGCAGGCCAATATCGATGATAGCTTGCGAGTAGTAACCATTTATTTTTGATAAAAAACAAAAAAAAAACACCTTTTGCTGAATTAAAAAAAACAGTTGAGTTTGACAGCATGCCACGCCCACAATTATCAATAGTTTAACCTAATTTTTTGGCTACCTTAATCTGGATATATAAGCTACAAAAAGGAGTAAAAATTTTAAAAATCGATGACAAAAAAAAATTTGACTTTTGGCCAATGAAATCAAAATTTGAGCCACAGTGTGTCGTAGAAAACTATTTTATTTATTTTTGGCGATTTTTGATTTTGTCGATTTTTGTTTTTGCGATTTTAGATTTTGGCTATTTTTTGATTTTGGCGTTTTTTGACTTTGGCGATTATTGTTTTTTGTGATTTTTGTTTTTACGATGTTTGATTTTGGCGGTTTTTGTTATTGGCGGTTTCCAGTTTTGGCGATTATTGATTTTTGCGCTTTTTGTGATTTTTGTTATTCACGATTTCCAGTTTTGGCGACTTTTGATTTTGGCGATTTTTATTTTTTGCGACTTTTGATTTTAGCGATTTTGGATTTTGGCGATTTCTGGCTTTAGCGGTTTTCGTTTTTTCAATTTTTGATTTTTAGCGATTTTTGATTTTGGGGAATTTTGTTATTCATGATTTTCGGTTTTAACGATTTTTGATTTTTGTCGATTTTTGTTATTCGCGATTTTCGGATCTGACAATATTTTTGTGGCGATTTTTGTTATTAGAAATTTTCGGTTTTGGCGATTTTTGACTTTGATAATTATTTTTTTTGTGATTTTGGATTTTAGGAATTTTTGTGATTTTAGATTTTTGCGATTTTTGTAATTCGCGATTTTCGGTTTTGGAGATTTGTGATTTTGGCGATTCTGCCCATATTTTCTATGGCTACTCACTATAGGTAATTAACGTACTTGTCAGAAGTTTCGAGACTGGCATTTTCATAGTACTTCATATTTTTTTTGTCTAGGAGGTGTCACTCCCATTGATCTGTTCCCGCCCTTTTTCGGGCACATTAGTAAATTATAAACTCACACAAAGTCTCAAGGCTTTCACTGCTATAGTACTCCAGTTATATGATATTAACTATCTATTTTTTGTGGGGGTGTTTGATCCTGTCCATTTTTTATCAGACAACTCACATTAATCACTCATGAACTCAGACAAAGTTTCAAAGCTTTCACTATTACAGTACACCAAATATATGACTTTATATATTTATTTTGCATGGGGGTACCACGCACACTGATCTAATCCCCCATTTTTTCGAGTACCAACGTTGATAACTTATGAACTCACACAAAGTCCCAAGGCTTTATCTATTACAGTACTCTAGATAAATGACAATAAATATTTACTTTGTATGGTAGGTGCCACGCCATGAGTCTGCCTGCAAAGTTTCAGCTCGATTGGATCCCGGGAAAATGATTAGAATTCGATCCAAAGTTTTTTCGGCAGACAGACAAGCAGACACGACGGGTTAAAATAAAAGGAGTAATAAAAAAACAAAAACATGAAACTAAATACTACAACACAAAAACAAAAATTTTTTACTAAAAAAGTTAGAAATAGTCTGCGTACAAAAATGATATAATTTTTTGGAGGCAATGAGGTATATTTTTAATTTTTTTTTTTTTAAATTCCAGTTATACCGTATGCAGAAAGGAAATTTAGTTTAACCGTGGTACAATTTGAAAATATATTTAAGACAAATCTTTAAATCTATAATATTAATAGGCTAGGCGATTTCTTGTGACCGATGTTTTGTTCTACCGTTTTATCCCGATTTTGACCAAACGTATATTATTTGAAAGATATTTCTTTTTAGGTATTTTGCAGATCTGCAGATTTACAGATTTTTAAATTTTTTCCTTTATTTTGAGTAAATTGCATTTAAAATTGCTACTAACTCATACATAAAACTATACAATGCTATGTGTGTGTTTATTAAATTTGTTAATGTGGTTGTAAAAAAATCAGTTTGTTTTTTGTGTTGATTTGTGAATTGGCTATAATTGATTAGCATATCTTTAGGGTCTTTATTTAATGAAAAAATAAGATCGAATTTTTGTTTTGTCGTTGTGTATGTATAGAGTGTATATATAGGGGAACTTATTTTTTGAATATGTACTTTTTGTGAATTGTATCTATAATGAATTCATTTATAAACTTGCTGTCATATATAAAGTTTTATCTGCAGCTATTTGAGCCAATGGGCTTATAGCTGGCATAAAATAAATAAAAAAAAGTAAGAAAATTATAGTCGGTCTAGACCGACTATACGATACCCTATACCATGCGTTTAGAGACCCTATCTATTCGGCCCAACAAACTGCATATAGAAAATAAGCATAAACCAAATTTGAGTGGGATTTTTATTAATTTTTTTGGCTGCAGATATGAAAAAGTTCATATCGGATGCTATATCTATATGGGGACTAGGTCCAAAAATGGACCAATCCTGATCATGTTTGGTAAAGTCTCTTGTATTTTGCAAAAATATATACAAACAAAATTTGAGAAGAATCAGTGCAATATTTTTGTTTTTAATAGATTTAAGTGAAAATCGGGAAGCAGTCTATATGGGCCCAAAGGAATCATTTTTGGACTACTCATTAATGGATGTAATGAACGCATACAAACCCAATTTAAGTAAGATCTATTGACAATTTGGATCTTATGGCAATTTATGTCGATTTCATTGGGGTAATTTGTATGGGGGCTAGGTCTGAACATGAACCGATTCTCACCAATTTCAACAGCGTTCATCTCATGGCCGATGAAAGCTTATATACCAAATTTCAGCAAAATATATTCATATTTGCGACCTGCAGTTTGATTACAAGGTTTACATGGACACACAGACGGACGGACGGACGGACGGACGGACGGACATTGTTAAATCAACTCAAAAAGTGATTCTGATTCGATCGGTATAATTAAAGATGGGTCCAGGTCAAATATTTTTGGTTGTTACAAACAGCAGCACTAAGTCATTATACCCAAACCACGTAGTGGTATAGGGTATAATAAATAATAATTATTATGATTCTTTGTGAAAATTGACAATGTTTCTTAAAAAAATATTTTAAAATCCGATTCACAAATAATCCATCAAATAATTGAATATGATACTAACAATCAAGAATGATAGAATACAAGATTACGCCATCCCGCGGACACTATTAAAATTTTCGACGCCGGTCAGGCACGTGACGTCACGCAAACTGTGTTCCTATTGGCTAATAATTTTCAGCTGTCAAACTGTTATGTTTATGTGTATGTTTATACATAAACAATTTAAACAATAACATTGTAACAGTGGGACAATTTATTATTTTTCTCCTAAAAAAGAAGAGGTAAAAAAGATGTAAATGCAAAAATATCACATGAATAAAAGATTATTACTATAAATAGATGCTAATATTCATCTTAAATGGTTAATTGAAGAATAAGCTATTAATTTTCACAAAGAAGTCTGGTTTAATCCTACTAGAGGGAAATGGAAAATGCTTTTTCCTTAAAAATTGTTGGCCTTGGCACTTGTGGAATACAAAGTGATTGATTGGGCAATATCTGCATCTGTAAAGTTTTCCTCGGTTTTTAGTTTTTGTATTTGGCATTTAGTAAACAGACGAGTCTCAATGATTTCTCAAGATTTGTGTTAGTAAAACTTAAGCTCCAAACTTGACGATACAAATTTTTCATTGTGATCGCAGATTGACTTTGTTACATTTTCAGCATACTATTCTCGTGATGCAAAGCATCTCTAAAAACGATTTGAAATAAGTATTTGTGCACTTTTTAAATAAATACATACATTTTCATATCCAAGCTTTTTGTGTCAGTCGTCATTGGAGTGTTTTTCTCACCGCATGTAAGGGTTTGAAATTGATTTGGAATTTCAACTTCATTTGGAATTTCAACTTCATTTGGAATTTCAATTGGATTTTTTTCTATGGTCGGAACTGCTCCCGATTTCAATTTTCGTGTAAGCTGATTGGTAAATCTTATTCATAATTATCAATTAATGAACTGTTAAAATTAAATTTGTGATAACTTACCCATTTCAAATTTCATATTTATTTCAAAATCCTCCTGTAGAAATATAAGGCACAAATTCATTTTCAACATTTAAGGAAATGCACCGATTGCAAAACAATACCCAAAGCTTCCTTTGTGCTGTATCTTTCGGGAACTTGTAAAGGATACAGATATAGTAAAAAATATAATCTATTCATTAAAAACAGTCAAAATGTTACTTTTTCGCTCAATTCCTCACTTGTTTTTTATGATTATTTTGCTTGCATTTGCCCATTGCACACCGCATGTTTATGTTTTTTCTGCCTTTTTGGTTTTTAGTTTTTCTTTATGCTGCAACTTATTAACACACTTTACTGAATGTTTAAATTAATATTAATTACTTTAATATAGTTTTAAATAAAATATAAAGCGAAATATGTAATTTATAACAAGAACTGATTTAATATCTTTTTGTGAACTGTCAAAGTTATTTTAATTGCAGCGTTGCCAACTATCAACTATTGCCAACTATTTTTTAATTTTTATACATGAAACAGACTTGGCAAACCTTGCGACAGACACGTTACATCTAACGGAAAAACATTTGGATGGCGTTATCTTTATTCTATCATTCTTGACTAACAAGAACATGAGCGTTAGCGAATATATGTGTATACGGTTTTCAAGGGTTGCCATACCCATTGAATTTTTTGCTGTCAAGTCTACGGGAAATAATTATACCCTATACCATTACGTGATCAGGGTATAATGAGATGAGTGTAGATGTTTGCAACTTCCAAAAAATGTTTGATCTAGACTAGAATCGCTATCTGAGACGTTTAGCGATGACCGTCCGTTTATCCGTTCCTTATCTCGCCTGTGTATCCTTGTCAACCTTTCAATTAAACTGCAGGTCGCAAATATGAATCTATTTTGATGAAATTTAGTATATAAGCTTCTATCGGACATATGATGAACGCTATTGAAAATCGGTTCATGTTCAGACCTAGCCCCCATGCAAATGAGTCAAATGAAAATCAAAAACAAGTAAGAAAATTATAGTCGGTCTAGACCGACTATACGATACCCTATAAAATGCATTTAGGTCCAACTAATTAGATATAGGAAATAAGCATAAACCAAATATGAGTGGCATTGTTATTAAGTTTTTTGGCTGCAGATATGAAAAAGTTCATAGCGGGTGCTATATTTGTATGGGGACTAGGTCGAAAATGGACCAGCCCTGACCATATTTGGCAAATTCAGTTATATTTTGAAAAAATATATACAAAGCAAATTTGAGAAAAATATGTGCCTAAGGGGCCTATGAATAAGAATTGTCCTATAGGGATTATTTTTGGACTACTGATTAATGGATATAATAAACACATAAAACCCAATTTGACTGAGATCTATATGATAATTTGGATCTTATGGCAATTTATGTCGATTTCATAGGGGTCATTTGTATGGGGACTAGGTCTGAACACGGACCGAATTTCACCAATTTCAATAGCGTTTATCCTATGGCCGATAAAAGCTTATATACCAAATTTCGTCAAAATATATTCATATTTGCGACCTGTAGTTTGATTACAAGGTTTACATGGACACACAGACGGACGGACATCGCTAAATCGACTCAGAACGTGATTCAGAAAATGATTCTGAGTCGATCGGTATAATATACCACATAGTGGTATAGGATATAATAACGATTGTGTGTTTGAACAGAGTTGTATCTTCTGAGATTAATACGGTATGAAAACTGATTCTTAACCACACTGCTCATAGGCCTGACTTTAGGTGAGTGTGTTAAAGCTCATGAACAAAAGTGAAAGTACGAGTGTATGTGATGTAGATGCAGGTTCAAATCTCACGGCCGCCCTAAGTAGAAATTTTCATATAGTTAGAAACAATCTTTTCAATTATAACATAACAATAATCACAATGTTCAATAAATCGCTGTTGAATGCTGAAATGCCGGAAACCGGTCCGATTAAGAATACAGTGTAGTTATGAATTTTTAGAAATATATGCTTTCTTCTGGTCTACCACGCACCATTGAGATCGACATAAATTGCCATAATATCCAAATTATCATATAGATCTCGGTCAAATTGGGTTTGTGTATGTTTAGTACATACATTTATCAGTAGTCCAAAAATAAACAATATAGGTCAATTCTTATTCACAGAGTCCATATGAAGCTGATTCCCGATCTTCACGTAAATTTATCAAAAAACAAAAATTTTGCACAGATTTGTATATGTTTGTAGAGACGCTCATTGCTATATTAACTCCGCTTGTTATAAGGATCACTCACGCATATATATAATGGGGTCCATATGTTTTTTCTAATTATTACAAGCGGAAAGGCAAACTTATAGATACCCTCTCCACACTGTTGTGGAGTGTATAATTATTAATGCTGTTTGTACATTTTTCATAAAACATCCATTTCTAAAAAAAATCCTATTTTTTGTACTAAAAAATTATATTTCACTACAGAATTCCCCAAAACAAACAATAGAAAGTCGCCACAGTATAAATTATTTAAGAAACAAATAAAAAAAACTTTCTAAAGTAAAAAATAAAATAAACTAAAATTTTATTAAAATAAATTTTTATGTTAATATAAAAATCCGAAGAGAAAATTTGACCAACGAATTCAGATTATTCATTATTTCAAGTACACTTGTCTTGTCTGTACTCGTTTCCAAAGTTGTTAATTTGTTAAACAGGGGGCATATCGTCGCATTCGATATCGAGTAACATCAATCGAAATTTCATATTTTGGTTTATTATTTAAAGAAGATGGACAATCCGTAATCATCATTTCGCTTTTACTATTAACTATGGACCATAACTCGTAAGGTGTGACAGAGTAAAATTACTCTTAGTATTTTATTTTGGAAAATAAAAAAATAATTTCGATCGAAAAATTTCGATAACGAATGCGACGATTCGACCCCAGTTTTATCAATTTAAACTTTTCATTTTGAATTGAACTTTTACGTATTTTCCCAATAACAATTTTAAGTAAATCAATATCTGTTCATCATATTTAAATATTAATTTTGCTGTTTATACCCTATACCACTATGTGGTTTGGGTATAATGACTTTGTGCTGCTGTTTGTAACAACCAAAAATATTTGACCTAGACCCATCTTTAATTATACCGATCGAATCAGAATCACTTTCTGAGTTGATTTAACAATGTCCGTCCGTCCGTCCGTCCGTCCGTGCGTCTGTGTGTCCATGTAAAGCTTGTAATCAAACTGCAGGTCGCAAATATGAATATATTTTGATGAAATTTGGTACATAAGCTTTTATCGGCCATGAGATGAACGCTATTGAAATTGGTGAGAATCGGTCCATGTTCAGACCTAGCCCCCATACAAATTACCCATATGAAATCGACATAAATTGCCATATGATCCAAATTGTCATATAGATCTTGCTCAAATTGGGTTTGTATGCGTTCATTACATCCACTAATGAGTAGTCCAAAAATGATCCCTTTGACCCCATATAGAGCTGCTTCCCGATCTTCACTTAAATCTTAAAAAAAACAAAAATATTGCACTGATTCTTCTCAAATTTTGTTTGTACAAATTTTGGCAAAATACAAGAGACTTTACCAAACATGATCAGGATCGGTCCATTTTTGGACCTAGTCCCTTTATAGATATACCATCCGATATGAACTTTTTCATATCTGCAGCCAAAAAAAATAATAAAAATCCCACTCAAATTTGGTTTTTGCTTATTTTCAATGTCCAGTTAGTTGGGCCTAAGAGATAGGGTTTCTAAACGCATGGTATAGGGTATCGTATAGTCGGTCTAGACCGACTATAATTTTCTTACTTGGTTTATTTTTGTTAAGTACCTACAGTTTTATTTTAATCTATATATACATTTTTTTGTTTTTGTTTAACGCAACTTCTTTACATACAAGTACTCGTACTATAGAAGCTATGAAAAATGGATTTTTTAGAATGAATTCTCTTATTTTTTTGCTGGACATAGTCAGACAACAAATACATGTCGATCTTTCTTATATTCAGTTTAAGCTTATTTTCTAAATCTTCACAGTGTTTGTTCCTCTTGGTGTAGGGTATCGTCCAGTTGGCTTAAACTAACTGTTACTTTCTTATTTGTTTTTTAATTAAATAAATATAATCGTCATTAAATGCACAAAGTCAATTTCAAATTGAAATATTAATTCATTTAAATCGGATCATCACTAAGAAATATTTTAGAATATGAAATTAAGTTATGCCACCCTAACTAGACAGTTGCTAACAAATCAGGTTTTCTTACAAGATATTTAAGGAAATAATGCAACATTGTTTGCAATCATGAGTTCCAACCTTAATGCGATTACTTGCAAGAATTTATAAGAAATCAAGAGTCTGCTTTATAATAATTAATTTGTACGTAACTAACATTAATTGAAAATAATATAAGTCAGTAGTCAACAAATGCCAAAAGTAGTTGTAATAAATATAAATAAATAAATTTATATACATATGTATATTGTAATATATTGACATTAATTATAGTTATTCTGATATATTTGTAGTTGTCTACAAAATGAAAACAAATTTATTAAAATAAAAACTTTCAATTTCATTTTGAATTATTTATATTACGAAAAGTAGACGTCGTCATTAAAATAATTATAGTAACCACCCAATATTGTCAGGAAGGGTGTCGTTTATAAACATACAGGCAGTCAGTCTGGCTGTCTACTCGTATCTATCTCGATTGTAACGTCTGCTTGTTTGTGTTTGTAAAATATTACTTAAAAAGTTCGGAATAAAAGTCTCGTGCTTCCCAAACACTGTGTCTTGGCTTTAACCCTTGTTTGAGATTTAATATTGGAATCTAATGTTGGTATTAACCTTTTAATGGGACTTATAAGTGTAAAAATTTAATTCTTTAGGTAAAAAAAAAACAAAAAAATAATTTAGTTTATATAATTTTTTGCATATTGTGCAGACATATAAAATTTATATTTTTTCCAAAATAATTAATATTTTGTATTAATAAAAAGTACCTGCATTTATAAGTAATGATATCACTATGTGGTCAGGGTATAATTACATTGTGCTGATGTTTGTAACTACCAAAAATATTTCACCTAGACCCATCCTTTATTATAACGACCGACTCAGAATCACTTTCTGAACCGATTTAGCGATGTCCATCTGTCCGTCTGCAGGCCATAAATTTGAATATCTTTTGATGAAATGTAATGTATAAGCTTTTATCGGCTATAAGATGAACGCTATTTAAATTGATGAAAATCGGTTCATATTCAGACCTAGTACCCATACAAATGACCCCTATGAGATCGACTTAAATTGCCATAAGATCCAAATTATCACATCGATCTCGATCAAATTGGGTTTGTATATGTTTATTATATCCATTTATCAGTAGTCCAAAAATAAACCCTGTAGGACAATTCTTAGTCATAGCCCCCTTATGAAGCCAATTCGCGATCTTCACTTAAATTTATTAAAAAACAAAAATATTGCACTGAATTTTCTCAAATTTGGTTTGTATATGTTTTTTTAAAAAATAAGTGACCTTACCAGATAAATTCAGGATCCGTCTATTTTTTGACTTAGTCCCCATATCCGATATGAACTTTTTCATATCGGAAGGCAAAAATTTAGTAACAACGCCAGCCAAATTTGGCTTATTTTCTATATCTAATTAGTTGGACGTAAGAGATAGGGTCTCTAAACACATGGTATATGGCTAGTTGAAAACGCTTCACACCCGGGCGGAATAGACGAACTGCTTTAAAAAACTTCAAAAAGCGTGAGTATAGCGTTTGATGGCACTATATTTCCGCTTTAAAACTAAAAATTAATTTAAAAATCGTTAAGGGATTTTCCTTTTTTTACATCTTTTTTTGGCGCTTATTTTTTGTGATAACAAAGTTGGACTTGAAAGTTCTCAATAAATCCTATTGAAAAAAAAATCGTTAGAGCGGCTTTCGAGTAACGGCCATTTTATTTTTTTTAATTTTGTTTTTTTCTTAGGTTAGGTTAGGTTAGGTTGATAAGAGGAGCTATGTATACACATAGCTCATATCCGTTATGTCTGGATATACACCTAAGCCAGTAGGTCGGCTTGTTGTGCGCTCTACATCTCTACTTTCCGGTTATCTACCCCTCTTACTAACTTAGAAATTCGGTCTCATCAGCAAATTTCCTGAGTATTTTCCAGCTTATCCCCCTTAGACCCGTCAGGCCTTTTAAGATGTCGCTGGATAGATATCTGACCCTTGTTCTCGCAAATGCAGGACAGTAACAGAGGTAGTGTTCTAGGGTTTCGTCATCCTCTCCGCAAGCTCTACAAACGGCTGATTCCGCCCGTCCTATACGGTATAGGTGAGCCCTCAGCTCAGAGTGTCCAGTGAGGATGCCAATTACCCTACTAAGTTCTACCCTATTCAGATTCAGGATCTCCCTTGTTCTTGTTGCGTTGGGAGAACCCCATAATATCCTTGTACCCTTACCCACGTCATTCTCTTCCCAAATTGAAACATGTGAACTGGTCGCCCAGTCTGCCAGTTCCAATTTGAGAGACTTGAAATGTATTGGGTTTTCCAAATTTACTCTTTCCAGGAAAGATCCCTTCCTGGCCAGTTTGTCAGCAATCTCATTTCCCATTATACCACTGTGTCCTGGGATCCAAACGATTTCAAGGCTGGCTCTTCTGGAGAAGTTTGAAATCTCCTCCTTACACTCGAGGATAGTCCTTGATCTAGTTTTGTCTGCGGATATCGCTCTGATAGCCGCTAGACTGTCCGTAAATATTTTCACGTCTCCGGGACTTGGGGAATCCCGTGCGTTAATATACCTAATACATTCCTTTATCGCCACCAATTCAGCCTGAAAGACGGAGTTGTGGTCCGGAACACGGAGGTATATCCCTGTGGAACGGTCCTCATCGTAGAAACCTATCCCAGTCTTACCATGCAGACTAGAGGCGTCCGTATAGTAATGTGACCCTGGAAGGTTCTGTAGAATATTCCCGTTCGTCCAACTTTCCCTGTCTGGTATATGTATACTGCAGGGTATATCTGTTGACACTTCCGCGATCCTATCACCGCTAATATTCACTGTGTTGAGTCCGGAATTTGGTCTAAAATAGTCTGGTGTCTGGTCATGTGGTCCGTGATATATTCCCCTGTTACCCTTAGTCGTAACATGGCCAGAGCTGCCTCATATTTAATTCTAATCTCGATTGGGTGTATAGATAGAATATTCTCTAAAGCCCTCGTAGATGTAGTCCTTATTGCACCACTGATTCCTATGCAACAGAGACGCTGTATCTTTTGGAGTGGTTTAATGTAACATTTCCTGTTCACTGATGTCCATATGACTATAGATGCGTAGGTTAGAATAGGTCTAACGATGCTTGTGTACAGCCAATATGTCATCTTCGGGTTTAAACCCCATTTTGAGCTTATAGCCCTTCTGCAGATGGCCCATACACGATGAGCCTTCGCGACCCTGCTCTGTGGTTTTTCCAAGTAAGTTTTTTATCGAGAATCACCCCAAGGTATTTCACCGTCTGTGTGATTCTAATCGTTTTGCCCTGGAATCGAGGTTCATCAAAGTCGATTATTTTCGTCTTCATTGTAAAGAGGCATATTTCAGTTTTCTCTGGGTTCACATTCAAACCCCTGGGTTGTGCCCAGTCATATGCTATTTCGAGTGCATTCGATGCCCTCCTACATAAATCTCTAGGATCTTTCCCCCTTAACAGTATCGCTACGTCGTCTGCGTAGCAGACAGGTTGGAAACCCTTATTGGCTAGAATCCTTAGCAGACTGTTTATAGTGGTCACCCAGAGAAGCGGGGATCAAATACCCCCTTGAGGTGTCCCACAACAAACCTTGTTTCTTATTTTAATACCACCAACCTCGCAACTTATCCATCTATTCCCTAGCATGTGACTGATCCAGGCCTTAATATCCCTGTCAATGTCGAATCCTTCTAGGGATTGGAGTAGCGTATTGGTTGATACATTGTTAAAAGCTCCTTCTATATCAATGAATATAGCTAGGGTGAAGATTTTTAGATCAAAAGATCTTTCGATGTGGTGAACTACTTCATGAAGCGCAGTTTCCACTGAGCGTACCTTTAAATAAGCGTGCAGTTTGAATTTCAACAACTCATTTGGGATTTGACATTTAACCATGTTATCGACTATTCGCTCCAAGGTTTTCAATAAGAAGGATGTAAGACTTATCGGTCGATAGGCCTTTGGGTTCGCGTAGCTTTCCTTTCCCGGTTTTGGTATGAAGACCACTTTGGCCTCCTGCCATGCACTGGGGGTGTACGCTAATTTTAGGCAAGCAGAGAATATGACAGCCAGACTACTATTAATTAAGTCCCCGCTCTTTTGTAGTAGAGCAGGAAAGACTTCATCTTTGTTTTTTTCATAGTTTGGTGCTAATTTTTGATTATTAATTAATTTTTTTATTTATATAGTATTCTTTTCTATTTTTTATTATCTATATAATATGCTTTTTTTTCGTTTTTTTTTTAAATCAGTAATAAATATCTATAATATTAATAGGCTAGGCGATTTCTTGTGTCCGATGTTATGTTCTACCGTTTTATTCCGATTTTGACCAAACGTACATTATTTTTAGCCATTTTGCAGATTTACTGATTTTTAAATTTTTTCCTTTATTTTGAGTAAATTGCATTGAAAGTTGTTACTAACACATACATAAAATTATACAATGCTATGTGTGTGTTTATTAAATTTGTTAATGTGTTTGTAATAAAAATGAGTTTGTTTTTTGTGTTGATTTGTGAATTGGCTATAATTGATTAGCATAGGTCCTTATTTAATGAAATAATAAAATTTCCTAGAATTTGCACTCGAATTTCGAGGGCTGGAATCTGCTAGTATATAATAATTAAGTTATAAATTTAATTGTATTAAATATGTAGGGAATTGTATTCACAACCTGCTCTTTTCAACATTTCCGCATAGCGAGAATGACCAGGTATTTTTTTAAAATCTGATCCATGTTGTCTGAGTACACAGATTCAGATGCCTGTTCACTCCATGGTCCCAAATTGGAATTTTTTCAGAACAAAAATCAAGTATATATAATATTAATTGGCTAGGCGATTTCTTGTGACCGATGTTTTGTTCTACCGTTTTATCCCGATTTTGACCAAATGTATATTATTTGAAAGTTATTTCTTTTTAGCCGTTTTGCAGATTTACAGATTTTAAAATTTTTTCCTTTAATTTAAGTAAATTGCATTTAAAATTGCTACTAACACATACATAAAATTATACAATACTATGTGTGTGTTTATTAAATTTGTTAATGTGTTTGTAATAAAAATGAGCTTGTTTTTTGTGTTGATTTGTGAATTGGCTATAATTTGTTACCATAGCTTTAGAGTCTTTATTTAATGAAAAAATAAAATTTCATAGAATTTGTACTCGAATTTCGAGGGCTGGAATCTGCTAGTATGGTATAAAACCGCATGTACTTTTGGTTTAACCATCAAATTATTCAGCCCAATTCTAAACATGATATTTCTCACTTTTCTCTTTTCTCCTATTATGAGTAAAAATTCCTTCAGCCGATGGTAAAAAAGTAGTTATTCTCAATGTATTTGTATGTGGTTTTCACTTGCAAAACAGACGGGAGTTTACATAAAATTATAAGTAGTATATTTTGATATAAAGAAAATTTAAATACAAAAAAAAAAAAATTTTATTGCTCTTGTAGGTCGAAGACCACAAATAAAGCCCAACTACAACTTTTGTTAACTTTAATGGAAGCCAATTCAGGCATTGATTACGGTTTCCATAGATTCATTCCGCAATTGTCTTCTAGAAATCCTTTGGCAATTTCGTTGTTATTATCTTTAACACCAATTTCCTCTATAAGTGCTAGCATAGCTATGATGCTATGCTATTACTTGCGATTTTTCACACACAAAAAAAAAAAAAAGAAATTAATTGTCAACTAGTATAGCCCAGCACTCGAAATGAAAGTGAAAATTCTAGGAAATATTACTTTTTTATTAAATTTTTGTATTCCAATGTTTTTTTAATCTATATATATATATATATATATATAATTTATGTATATTTAAATGAGCCCAAAGGTGTGTTAATAAATTTTAGCAATTCACAATTCAATATAGAGCGTCTGATATATAATTTCAATCATTCGCATTAACAGGGCGTAACGAATTATTATAAATATTTTATTTTATTTTATTTAATTTAATATATTTTTAAGACAGATTAAACATAAGTTTTATCATTCTCAGCTTCTCCTCCATATAAAATATTACTATGCTAATTTTCAAACTCCTCCGTGCCCTCATATTGCTTAAAAAGGGCACTAAAAATTTACCTTCACGTATTAATATATAGATAAACAAAATAACTGGCTTCGAAATTCGATGATGCCACTTATTATTTTTTTTTGTTCACGGGGAATTTTTAATTGTAGAATTTTTTTCTGGAGAAAAGTATTTTGCGTGAAAAAGAAACTCCTTGACAATATTGTAACTGGGCTGATTATTTGTTAATGCACAAAGTTTAATATATTTTTTTTTACTTCGCTGCATTCATATGCATATTTTCTCCAAAACAAGAACTTACAAGAAATATGAAGTTTTTGAAAACTTTGAGAGGAATAATTCCCTTAAGTCTAAGTCTAAGTCTAAGGCCGAGGCCACGCATTGAGTGGCAAAGCGGCGAGCGGCAGAGCGATGAGCGGAAAAAAATTAAAACATATGAAATACTACTGAAGTGGCCACACAATGAGCGGCATGTGAGTGGCATTTCTGAGCGTCTAAGCGGTGCCGCTTAGGAATAGAACTTGTTCTAATTTTTAGTTGTTTTCTGAGCGGCAAAGAATAAAAATTGCAAAAAAAGAAATGGCTTTTCTTTGTTTTGTTAATCTGTAGCGCGATTCAGTTACATACTTCTTTTTAACGATAATCGAATAGTTAGAAAAAGAAAACAAAATTATCGATTTTGGTACTCAGTAAAATTTTTAAACGATATTGTTAAAGTCAGCTGTTGTTGTCATCTTAACGACAACCATTTTTGTGTTGTTTTTCAATCGATAAAAAGTAAAAAACGTTGAAATATAGTCATACATAAATAAAAATCATAAAATAGTAAAAATATTTTGCTTTTATTATAAAATCTTTTTATATAAATAATAAAAAATAACATTGACAATGGCATTTTGACAACTAACCGCTCAGAAATGACGCTCAGTAATAAGCCACTTGCCGCTCAAAATCGCTGCTCTTCCGCTCACCGCTCTGCCGCTTGCCGCTTTGCCTCTCATTGCGTGGCCTCAGCCTAAAGCGATTTCAGGGGAAAACAGTAATGAAATGGCCGTTACTCGAAAGCCGTTCCAAGGATTTTTTCTTTCAATAAGGTTGATTGAGTACTTTAAAGCATAGCTTCTTTTTGTTATCGAAAATAATCGTCAAAAAAGAAAAAAAATAATAGCACAAGAACAAGAAATCGCGAGCAAAAATCCAATTATCTGTTCACGAAAAATCCCTAAAATCGACATATTTCGAAAATTCTCTTAGCGATTTTTTTTAAAGCGGTGATATAATACTAACAAAACAATACTCACTTTTTGTGGGGAATTTTTCTTCGACAGTTCGTCATTTCCGTCCAGGTGTGGCCTAAAATGTCAGTATAATATGTCAATATGTCAAGAATATAATAATAAAAAAAAATTATTATGTGTTAGGGGATAAAAAATAAATTCAATTTCTGAGATACCAACGCCATCCTGCAACGTTCCAGAGTCAGTGCTGAGCCTAAATATTATATTGATATTTAATTGAACTATTAAAGCCCAATTGATAAGATCCACCGATTTTATACAAAAAATTATATTAATCTGATTCTCAGAAATTTGTACCGAAATTACGTGTGTATATTTAGGCTACACATCAAATTTTAGGAAAACAGCTGCTTAACATAAACAAAATAATTTCCATTTTAGGCGCTTGGTTATAATTTGTTTTGTCTTTACTTCTTTATGTTTTTTGTTTGCGCCAGTTTCATTTTTGTGGTTTCTTGATGTGATTGTTAGAAAGTAGATAGAAAACAGGATAGAAATGCCATTTTGTAAAAAAATATGATCGTTAGGATTTTCAATTTCGCAATACGTTACGAGTTTTTCAATGTGCTTGCATTTTTGACATGTCGTGATACAACGCATTCTCGTGGAGATTGGGCTTAAGTGTCAAATTGGAGTAACTGCTGATAAAGGGTCCGCCAAATAACTTTTTTTTTTTTTTTTGAAAATCCTATAAAAAAAAAAATACTGAATATTATCTCAAATTTATTTTTTTATTTGAAATTACAATCCTTCCGGTTAATAATGGAAAATAATTTCATTCAAATTGCTGCCTCGGCTGGCCATTCAGTAGCCTACACGATCGGTCCAATTTTTAAGCACATTATCGATTGTATGCACCTGTATTTCACCAATGGCTTCACGAATATTGTTCTTTAAAGCGTCAATTGTCTCTGGCTTGTTGGCGTAACACTTATCTTTGAGAGCACCCCACAAATAATAGTCCAACGGTGTCAAATCGCAGCTCCGAGGTGGCCAAACGACATCAGCTCTGCGGCTGATAATGCGATCTTCAAAACCAGGGCGCAAAACATCGAGTGTAGCTTCGGCTGTGTGGCACGTAGCGCCGTTCTGTTGAAACCAAATGTTGCTAATATCCTCCTCTTCAATTTTTGTGAACAAAAATTCGTTCAACATGGCCCGATAACGATCGCCATTGACTGTAACGGCCACTCCTTGCTCATTTTTGAAGAAAAATGCCCAATTATGCCTCTGGACTAAAATCCGCACCAAACAGTGACTCGTTTTGGGTGTATCGGCTTTTCAATGTATGCGTGCGGGTTTTCTGTGCCCCAAATGCGACAATTTTACTTGTTTACATATCCGCCAAGATCAAAATGAGCTTCATCTGAAAAGATGATTTTTTTTGGCAAAATCGGCATCTTCTCGAAGTCGATCGCAGGCCCTCTTAGCGAAGCGAAAACGCATTGAGTGGTCAGTTGGCTTCAACTCCTGAACCAATTGGACTTTGTATGGCGTCATACCAAGGTCTTTATGCAAAATTCGTCTCAATGATGCCTCCGAAATGTTCAATTCTTGAGAACGACGGTGAATTGATGTTGATGGCGCTTCACGCACACTTTCTGCCACAGCAGCAATATTCTCGGGTGTACGCACTGTTTTTGGCTTTTCACGCTTTGGTTTATCGAAGAGGATGCCAGTTTCTTTCACTTTTTTCACAAGATAACGAACATACGGAGCTGACGGTGCTTCTCTTCTTCCAAAATCCGTACGCAATTTTCGCACACATTCTGCAACATTACCATGATTTTCAAAGTAATGTCGCAATATTTCCCAGCGTTGTTCAAGCGTATACACAACCATATTCGTTCAGCGGAAGGATAAAACTAATTATCTGTTAAATCAGACATGAGCTAAGTGTTACCATTCACAAAATAAGCACTAGTTGAAAAAAAAAAAAACGTTAGATGGCGGACCCTTTATATGGCACCAGAATTAGCTTATTAAAAAAAAAAACAAAAATACAAAAAAGCTAGATATTTAAAAACAAATTTTAAAGAAGTCATTTTGACAATTTTCTTCTGAAACCTTGGTCCAAGTTATACCACTTGTATAGCTTAGAGCAATGAAAATTTCAGAATCTCAGTCCTCTTATGGGTCTCATAATTCCGACTGAGCGATTTAATAGTTCTCTTATATGTTATCATCAGTTTTTCTTAAATTGAACTAAAATCCAGGGTATATAAGAACAGGTAAGAGGCTATCTTTGATACCCTCGACCTGGGTTTTACGTTTACATTAATATATGGACTTTTCGCACTATTAATCACCTTAATACTAAATTATTACAACAAACACACTGCATTTGTAGCATTTTTTTTAGAAGTGTCTCCTTATTTTTGCCATATCTTGGCACAATGATGACCGATTTACCCCTAAACTCAAAATAACAAAATATTATCCTAAGTTAATCCAATTAAATGCTTTATTTTGTTACTGAGCTTGATTTCATCAGACAGACGGATAGACGGTCAAACGGTCACTTGCTATATCGATTCGAGTTTTTATAAGGATTAAGGGGTCGAAGGCTTGCGATAATAAATACAAAATTTGAGTGCTGCTTATCATTTCCCTGTAGTGTTCCCTATTTTTTGTTGTTGATACAAGATGTCCAATGTTCTCAAATCTCAAATTTCTGTCTTTTTGTCCGATACCTCTTATGTCTTCGTAGTTATCATTACGCATAATGTGTAAGATACGAGTACATTGATTTTGTTCATTTTATGGTCGAAGTAAGTTTCCTACTATGGCCAAGTCTTTGTGATCAAATAAATAATCTAACCCATAAAAACAAAGTTTTTATTAAAACTCTTTCTTTCCTAATGCATATGAGTTTTTAATCTTTCCGTAACTGTGCGTACCTATTTTAAAATTAATCTTTGATCACAAGTCTATGGACCAAGTTTCAGATTGATTGGATGAGGGGAAATGGGGTTTAAATCACTCCGTGACTGTGCGTGACTATGCGTGACTGTGCGTACCTATTTTAAAATTAATCTTTGGCCACAACAAATCTATGGAAAAAGTTTCAGATCGATCGGATGAGGGGAAGTGAGGTTTTTGTCTCTCCGTGACTGTGCGTGACTATGAGTGACTGTGCGTGACATGTCAGAGTTAATCTTTTTTCACAACAAGTCTATAGACCAAGTTTCAGATCGGTCGGATAAGGGAAAATGGGTTTTGAATCACTCCGTGATTGTGCGTGACTGCGTGACTGTGCTTGACCATGTCGAAGTTAATCTTTCTTTACAGCAAGTATATCGAACAAATTTCAGATTGATTTGATTAGGGGAAATCCGTTTTAAATGTCTCCGTGACTGTGCGTGACCATGCGTGACTAAGTCAAAGTTAATCTTTTTTTCACAGCAAGTGTATGGACGAGGTTTCAGAACAATTGGATGAGGGGAAATGATATTTACATCACTCCGTGGCTGTGTGTGACAATGTGTGACTGTACATGGCTACCCCAAAATTAATCTGTAGTCACAAAACTATGGGCCAAGTTTCAGATCAAATGGATAAGGGAGAACGGGATATTCTTAAAACTAAAGCAAGTAAAAAAAGCGTTTCGAGAGATGGTCTTGGCTTCAACTTTGCTGGGGCTATAACAGGATACAGAAAAGAAGTATAAAACGAATTTTTATTAATTTGTGGCATGTAGCTATGTTATGTTATTCTTATTGTGGGGACTTGGCAAAAAATTACAATATTAAATAAAGTGTCTTACTTCTTTCAAAAACATATATAAACCAAATTAAAAAAATGCAATAATTTTTTATCGATTTAAGCGAAGATCGGCAATAAACTTTACATGGGGGGGCTGTGACTAAAAATGATCATACAGGGTTTATTTTTGAACTACAGGGTATAATATAAATCCATACACCAAATATGGTAAAGTGGATCTTACGAAAATTTTATTTGGTCTGATAAGTGTTATTCGCTTGGAAACTTAGTCTGAACATGTACCGAGATTCACCAATTCCAATAGCGTTCATTCTATGGCCGATAAAAGCATATATATCAAATTTCATCAAAATATATTCATATCTGCGATCTGCAGTTAAAAGGTTTACATGGACACACAGACAGACGGATGGACGGACGAACATCCCTAAATCGCTTCAGAATGTAATTCTAATTATACCCTGACCACAGAGTGTGTAGGGTATATATATCGCCTTATCTCATATGTATATACCACAAAATGGTATAGAGTATAAAAAGATAACAGATAGCAGATTTATATGCTCCCTATCAGTGAAAGAGTGAAGAGAAATCAAAAAAAAATAAAATTTTATTTTTAAAAGATTATTTTACAAAGTCAAAATAATTTGTATTTTTAATTGTTCAGAACTCTTCCCCATTTATTTTTTTCTTTTTTTATGACTTTAATTTAATTGAGATAAGAAATATTAAATATGATCTCAATTTTTTTATTAAATTTTTGATGTTTATTTGTTATAACTGTTTTATTTATTTATTTATTTATTAATTTGGAATTCTATACACAAGACTAATGTCTCTTATTACAGTATAGAATTATTAATTTGTTGAACAAAAAATTATACATTACAAATAATTTATAAAAAGAAAATTACAAATAGTTACAATATTAACTTAAATTTAAATGTATTAGACATAAGTTTAATTTTGACTCAAAAAAAGATTTTAAAAAAAGTACTAAATTAAAATAATTAGTAATAATAAAGTTTTAAAGTTTTACAAATCAAAGTTTTCAAAATGATCAAATGACAAAAGAGAAAAAAGAATTTTTATCCAATCAAACAGTAAAGTTCAAAATAGTTAAATCGAGAACAGACCAACATTGCTTTTTTTGAAAATTTGTGCATTACTTATAGTTTGTATATGGTATGGGATTGAATTCCAAAGACGGACAGCACTAATGAAGAAATGCCAGCTGGAAATTAAATAACGATGTTTGAGAGGTATAATTCTGTTTCCTCTATTAGAATTGGAAAAAGTTAAACGTTTGTATAGATGTTCCGGATCCATAGTGTAGATTACCTTATGTAAAAATATTAAAACTCTGGTTTTGAGTAATTCATCAAACTGAAAACCATAAAGCTTAGCTGTTGTAATTTGTGAAATGGAATCATACCTTCTCTTGCCGTACACGTAACGTGTTATATTTTTAAATGCAGAGTTTAGTTTATCTCTGCTAGCAGCATCACATTCAGCAAACAATTCACATCCATACATCAGAATTGACATTAAATAGGTTTTTGCAATAAGTGATCTAATATTGATGGGTGTGCAATGCTGCGTTGACCAAAGTGTTCTTAGCATCGAAAAAGTTCTACCACATGCATAGTTAATTTGGTCGGAGTATTGTTGAAGACGATTCCTAGATTTTTTGCTGAATTTACAGTTTCTATACGTTCATTATTAAGATTTAGGTCAGGTATATAAACAGTTCTATTAAATCGTGTTTGAATAACAAGGCATTTAGTCTTCCTTGGATTTATGCTAAGTCCATTTGCTGTAGCCCAGGTATTAACCCTCTGAAGTTCCTCATTCAAAATTGTGATACATTGTTGAATCATAGAAACGTTACAGCTGATGTAAAGTTGTACATCGTCGGCGTACATTCTTACTTTACAATACTGAAGTTGGTTCGGAAGATCATTCGCATAAAGAGAAAACAGAAGAGGGCCTACAATTGATCCTTGCGGAACACCTCTTCTAACTGGCAGTAATTTAGATCGGGTTGAAATACTTTGAACAAACTGATATCTATTATCAAGATAGGTCGATATTAAACGTGTGGCAGTAGTTGAGAAATTGAACATGTTTTTAAGCTTATAGCATAAAATATTATGATCAACAGTATCAAAAGCTTTCGAGTGATCTAACAGTATTAAAAAATTTGTCTTCCCTGCATCAATCTCTTTCCTTATATCCTCCGCTACATCTACCAAAGCAGTAATACAGCTTTGTTTTCTTCGAAAACCGGACTGACGATCTGTTAATAGATTGTATGTATTTAGATAAAGTGATATTTGTTCGTGAATGATTCTTGCAAAAGCTTTAGATAAAAATGGTAATATTGCAATTGGTCTATAATCGGATTTCGTTTTGGGTATTGGGATAATTTTTGAATTTTTCCATTTAGTAGGATAGCAGCTAGTAGTTATAATGCTATTAAATATATGTGTTACGAATGGCAAATGAGGGAGAAGAATTTTGAGAAATTTAGGATGAATTTCGTCCGCTCCAACAGCATTTGATTTTATAGACATACAATTTTTCAAAACAACAATCTCATTTACACAATCAAAAATAAATTGGTTAATTGAGGGATCAAAGTGATTAAAAGAGTAATTATTGTAGTAATTCATGTCTGCTACCACCATAGGAATATTAACGAACTGTTCATTTACAACGTCAGGATCAAAGGACACCTGTTCGTTTTTCATATCTTTGCCGATGCCAATTTCTCTAATCGTTTGCCACGTTTTTCTGGATCCTAAGGCTGATTAGAATTTTTCGGCGTAGAAATTCGATTTAGCTTGCTTAATCATCTTGCGAGTTTCATTTCTTGCAGCACAGTATTCAGTATGTAAATTTGTCGTTTTAAACTTTTTCCAGCGAGAGTAAGCGAGGCCTCTTCGATTAATGAATTGTTGTATTCTATATGAGAACCATGGATTTTTCGTTGGACGTATTATATTAGTTTTTAGTGGTACTGATTGATTAAACAAGTTTAGTATATTGCTTTCATGATTTTGCTTCACCGAAATCATGTAATATATTTGTTGCCAATCAATTTTAGAAAATTCATCTTCAAGAAATGAGTAGTTTAAATTCTTGAAATCACGATATGTAATTGACTGAGTGGGAACATGCAATTTAAAGTTATACGTCATAAAAACTAGATCATGTTTGGAAAAACAGGGTGCAGAAATTTGTTCGTAGAGGATAGCATTCTGTGTATCACTTACAAAGAACAGGTCCAGTAAGGTACTGCTATTAGTTGTAAAATGAGTGGGTGTAGTTGTATATGGGAGATGTAAGTCCTAGCAATGTCATGCTAGTTTTAAGTCTAAAATCGGTCAAGATATTGCAGTTGAAATCGCCAGCGATGACAATATCATCATACATTAGTATTTGATTCTCAACAACTGTTAAAAATGATTTCATGCATATATTTTTATTAGGCCGATATACGTAGCCAGCTAGTAATTTACTTTTCTCAGAAATGATCTCAATGAACAAATATTCGATCAAATCATCAGAACCTGAATAGCATAAAATATTAAATACTATGCCCTTTTGCACATAAATAGCAACGCCGCCTTTGAGCATTAATATGGCAAATCTGCAAACCATCACATTGTTTGGCCAAGATTCTGATCATATTTGCTGTGCCGTATTTGGAATTTATCCTGATGTTATTGAGATTGTGCATTAACATACACGAGTAACTGGAGAAAAATAACGCACAAATTATCACAAAAAGTAATATTTAAACAAGCCAATAAAAACATTATTGTACTAAAGGTGAAATTAAGGATATAAAAAATTAGATTTAGATAATAAAGGAGGTATAAAAAAATTTTGCAGTTAATAAAATTATCAAAACAAATCAAGATAAATTTGTGAAAAGTTAAAAATTTTAATGAAATAAGTTGTGGTAAAGAATTTGCATTATATAACATCACCACTTTGGTGATTAATTTTTTTTTTAAATAAAAGAAAATGTTCTATAATATTTGATGTTCATTATTCATTATTTTATGGATTAATCACAGAATTTTTAAAAGTTATCAAAAAATTTTTTTTTAATTTTAAATTGAATGAATTTTTGACATTAAAAACACATTATTAATGTTCATGTCAGCTACTTTTAACGGCCGCTTCTCCAATGCCGTATGTACTGGATCCGAATTTATATATCTATGTTCGATGTAGTCTATCTAGAGCTAGTAATGTGGTATAATCTACTATGGTTCAGTTTACTGATTTCTTCCTGAAAAATTCGTTCAGAATAAATGCTAAATATCGGTGGAGGACATCTAACGAATGCAATATATTTATGAATTTAACGTGACAAAATATGTCAAAATCCATTTCATAGACAATAAAACACATGAGAACTTCTTTCTGCACCACATCCTTACAGTTCTCAATTGGACCTTGGAACTAAATAGAGTTTAATGAGCACTCATTCCCCGTTCTAGATCGAAATTGTAGTGTACCATTGTAGTTTACCCATTGATTGTTCAAATTTTTTTTAAAGATTTTGTTGTGGACAACTTGTCAAATGATTTTAAAACAATGACTCCTTGAGTTTATGAGTCTATGATCGTTGTTTTTTTTGCATAATTATTTTTGGGAAGAGTTGTGACAGCATGAAAGCATTATTTATCTTTCATATATCAGCAACAGCTGAAGAAAAAGTTATACATTTTAGGGTAATTTAAGTCCTGGCTGAACTAAAGATTTACAACCGATCACAGCTTGGATGAATAAATTTTGAAACGTGGGCAAAGCATTGGCAAATTAAATTTTAAAGTCCTTTACCAATCCAAAAACGATGATGAAATGATCGGTACTTTGTCAGCACTTTATTATTTCTTGTACCGTCGCACAGTGGACCATTTGACGAGAAGGCAGTCAAAAATCTATAACTTTTGATTGGATTGGAATTTTGATATGCGTTTTTTTTTTGTTTGGTAGGTGAGACTTTAGCCTTTAAGTTTTGCTATAAAACGTAATTCTCGACCGAAAATAAAAAAAGTTACTTAGGGTTTAACATACATTTTCATTTGTAGTTGAATTTTAGTACAAAAGTGAAGTGTTAAAAGGTAAAAAAAGGTTTTTTTTAATATAATGTCTTATTTTTTCAGTTAATTTTACAACTAATACTTTTTAACAATTTTTTAAGTCAATTTTTTCAGAAAATGCCAAACTTTGGCCCCCGTAAACTTTTTAGTCCTAATGTGCACAAGGGCCAAAGGTTTTTTTTTTTTTTGAAAGATCCCGAGTTAAAATATAATTTATTAAGCAGCGAACGTAAAAGTTACCTTATATTGGTTCAAGATAGAGCAGTTTCAATGAAAAACTCGTATGTTTTTGCTTTAGTTAAATTTTTTTTTTATTGTCTTTTTAAATATTTCTATACCAATTTTTATGGTAAATTTATGAAATATATAAATTTTTAAATCAAGAAAATTTTTTAACTATATAAAAAAAAGTGTAACTTATTGCTAGTGTAATGAAAATGTACTTTAAATCAACCAATTTTAGTAAAAATTTCTTCTAAATAGCCTTGATTGTCATCTTCTAGAAGTTGTTTGCTTCTTCGTCTAATTCAATAGAGGTAATTTTGGATCTGAAGTGCACAACAAAATAGTGATAAGGTCTTCATTAGTACTACATCTGGGCATTTTCCTTGTGTTGTGCTCGCGAAGGAATCTGAAGTCTTTGTTCCTTTTTTCTTGCGCTTCTTCAGATAGATCTCCTATTGGTAGCATATTGTTTTGAATTATTTGTTCCACATGGTACAAAATTTTATGAAATGTGGATGGCATATATCTCCAAGAATATTTTTCATTATAAAGTATAGCTGTTTTATTGGCGTAATCTCCAAATTTTTTTGCATTTATCTTTCTGCTGCATGCTAGAACTTTTAATATGATTTTGAAGCGTCTTATGAATTCAAATTTTGTTGGTCTGCAATACTTTGTTGAAGAAGGGATTTCATTTTTCCATATATCAATTTCTGTTGCTCTACTAGTTGACGGCTCTAAGCCGTGGAACGAAATATATGCAATGGAACGAAATATATCGTAAATAAATTAGCATCTGATGAATTTTCGGCATTAAATTGCTTGTTTTGTTTCTGACCAGAGGATCCATCACATCCCCATTTAGAAATTAAAGTAATGCTCCCATTACCAATTTTTTTTAAATGATCAGTATCAAGCGTATTTAGCAATCGTTCTGCAGTATGTTCAAGGAAATCTTGCAATTTTATTTCTGCTGATGTTGAATGACACTAATAGCAGATTGTGAAGGTAAGCCTTCTTTTTTGACAGAAACTAAATCTCGATACTCTGGAAAAATCCCACAATTCTTTTCATTGGTTCGCTTCCGCAATTCCTTATATTTATATTTGGTCAATTTCAAATCCAAAAATAGGGCGAATGCTTCTTCCGGCGTAAATTTCTTATCTTCAACTGATGTAGGAATGCTTTTCAAAATCCTCTTTGTGCGCCTTGGGATCGCTTCTACTATTTTTTCAATTATTTCAATTTATTTTTTTTATTTTTGGTTGGTTGAATTTGGTGCAAAAATGAGTCCTTAATAATTCTTTGAGAAATTTCTTCATTGATATTCTCCAGCTTGCGCCTTCGAGATCTTTCACTATATCCGTCAACTGGTTTTGCTGGTCGACCCTTTTTTCCACTTTCGTTGGCAATTGTAAATGCACTCTCAAAAATAAGTTCCTTTATTAACCAGTCTTGGTAACGTTTGTACATATTTGCCTTTTGCTATGAGAGCATTCAATGTACCGTCTTTTCAAATTCGATGCAAAATTAGTAATTTTTCCTTTGTGCATTTCAATGTCTTCTAGGTTACAATTCTTATAGAAGTCGTTGCGCACTATGTGCAAAATTACATCGTCTACATCATTTCGTTGAAAATAAATATCTGCCAGATCTCTGTAACAGTACTTAGCCATTGCACAAATTGTAATGAATAATAATTGTGGAAACTTTATTATAAATACTCTTTCTTGCAATTATGTAAAATAAATTTTTTTATCTTTTATTACCACTTTTAGAAGCATAAAAAACCCACGCCCTAACCCCTTTTAAAAGGTGAAGCATACCTGCTCATATCTTAAAGGGCTATGTCGCAATAGTTTTTTTTTTTACCATTTACCTGTTATTTAAATTGTTTCCCATTTTGTCAGGTATTTAAACTATATAACTCTAATTCAGACTATTAATGTTTTTGAAAGATACCTATGTAAATGTACCTGTAACAATTAAGCGCATTATATCTCAACCCTTTTTTATAAGTATATAACAACTCCTGACAACTCTACCGACACGCAAAAAAAAAAACACCGCGGTGCACCGGTACGACCAACTTTTGTATTCACAACACTCAGACGGACGGACGGACATCGTTTAATCGACTCAGAAAGTGTTTTTGAGTCGATCCGTATAACAAAAGATGGATAAAGGTCCAATATTTTTGGCAGTTACAAACATCACCTCAAACTTAATATATCCTAACGACATAGTGGACAACTTTTGTATTCATAAATTTTGCAGAAAATATCTAACCTTGGACCAGAAAAATTGTTCTGGTGCACACGGGCGGAAACTAGCGGTTATATTATAGTGCATAGAAGTATAGGGGAGGGTTCGGACTATAGAAGAGTGCAAGATATTTTCTGACTGCTTTTGACTGGCAGGAGTTATGCTCTATTAAGTAGGAGATTTTTGGAAAATTTGGTCCTTTTTTTAAAATTTTTTTTTTTAAATTTTGGAATGCCTCAGTGATTTTATATTTTTAACATTAATAGTATGGAAGCCACAAAATTATACAAAATTTATTTCACTAAAAAAACTTTTAAATCAAAAAAGTTACAGTCATTCAAAAATATAAATTTACAAAGAAATTTTTAATTTTAGCAAAATACTGAGAAAGCCCATTTTCGAAGACCCTGTTCGCTATGATATGGTTGAGATAGAGTCGCAATTTTTTGGCTCCCGAGGTTTACTAGTATTTACTTTCAAATGGATAACATAACTTTAAAATCGGTAACGAAAAAAAAAGATTTTTGGCCGCCTTCTCAAAATATGGTCCACTGTGCGTCGGTAATCAAGTCTTTGCCAGAGCTATGGCTTTCATACTATAGACACTATATCCTTTGGTAGCTAAACGGTGTTTTTTTGCTATCACTTTTTGACATGTATGATCAGTATACTGTGACAATCTTTATGAATAGATTAACGCTTGAAAAGCGCTACAAAATTATAAAAATTTACTTAAAATTCAGTTACTGATTCACGCAACTTATAGACGACTTCGTGATTTTGATGGAACAATTAATCGTTCATCTGAGCAAGTCATCCGTAGAACTGTGGGTATATTTCATACCGTAGAACTGTGGATATATTTCATACCGTATACTCTCTAAGTGATGAAATCATACCAACACGTTGAAGGAATGTGCGTACTGTAAACGAAAGTGTGGAAGATCCAAATGTATCGATTCGTCGTCGGTCGCAGTAAGTGGGGCTCTGTCCCTCCACTACGTGGAATATTTTGCGTAAGGATCATGGTCTACACTCATGGACATAAGATCCAGCTGGTGCAGGAATTAAAACCACGAGACCAACATCTGTTTCGTTCTTTCGTCTATTGGGCTCTAGAGCAGTTGGCGACTGACCCGATGTTTTATTGCAAAATTGTGTTCAGCGATGAGGCTCATTTTTGGCTTAATGGGTTTGTTAATAAACAAAATTGCCGTTTGGTGCGGTTTACACGCTGGTGGCATCATCGAACCATACTTTATAAATGAAGACGGAGCTCACGTTACGCTCAATGGAGATCGTTACAGCACCATGATCAACGATTGTTCATTTGTAAATATGGATGACGTTGATCCGGACGTGCAATACGGCGACCGTAACTATCGATTTATTGAAATAAAAATTTGGCGATAAGTTGATTTCGAGATATGAACCTGTCAATTGGCCTCCAAGGCTGTTCGTTTAACACCTCTCGATTATTTCCGGTCGGGTTACGTGAAGTCACTGGCTTGTGCTGATAAACCAGCAACAATAGACGGCTTGGAGGCCAACATCGTTCGTGTGATTCGTGACATACGGCCGGGAATTCTAGAAAAACTGGCCCAAAATTGGATGTTCAGAATACACTGCGTCAAGAACAGACGCTGTGACCATATACCCAAAATCATTTTCAAGTGTTAATACCATGTATTGGCGAATAAAAAATACTTTTGATTAAAATTTAATATTTTGTGTTTTTTTTTTTAAATTTCAACTTTTATCGGGCTTAAAAAACATCTTTTATAAGCAACCATTAGCAGAAGGCAGTTAAAACTCTTAAAAATTGTACCTCTGTGAAATATAATATATGAACTTTCTTCTATATATTGTAGTGAACATAAACGAAAAATATCGTTTTTAACTTTGACTTAGTCACACACAGTCACGCATGGTCACGTACAGTCATGGAGAGATTTAAAACGGATTTACCCTCATCCAATCAATCTGAAACTTGGTCGATATACTTGCTGTAAAGAAAGATTAATCACGGACATTCACGATAAGTCACGCACAGTCATGGAGTGATTGAAAACCCATTTCACTTTATCCGATCGATCTGAAACTTTGTCGGTAGACTTACTGTGAAAAATGATTAACTTTGACATAGTCACGCACAGTCGCGGAGAGATTAAAACCTCACTTCCCTCATCCAATCGATTTGAAACTTTGTTCCTAAACTTGTGACCAAAGATTAATTTTAAAATAGTCACGCAAAGTCACGCAAAGTCACGGAGAGATTCAAAACTGATATGCATAAGGAAATAAAGAGTTTTAATAAAAACTTTGTTTTATGGGTTAGATTATTATAAATTTTTTTTTTTAAATAAAGTTATATGAAAATAATTATTTGACACAAGCCATTTATTTGTAATATTTGTGATTTTTTACAATTTATCAAGATTTGTAACTATTTTGTTCTATATAACAAAAAGTTCTTTGATTCTCATTTAATGTCGAAAAAATGTCGTTACTTTCAAATCTTAATCAAACGAAGGTGATTTATTTTCTTGTCTAGTTTTTTTTACGGGCTCTAATGGTTTAATATAATATTATTTAATAATAATTGTTATAAAAAAATTACCATATTCGTTAAAATTGGTATTTTAAACAGAACAACAAACAGCAACAACTAAACACTTGTTTTAACGTCTATTTATTAATAATATATGCATCAATTTGCAATCAATGAATATTTTATTCGTTTGAAAAAAAAAAGATTGTCTATAATACTTACCAGCCCGTTGTTGTTGTTGGTTTATCAAAAACAATATTATGCTGTTATAAAATATTTAAACTGTAATCTTGATATTTAATAAGAAAAACCTACAATAAATTATAAATATTACAGCACAAATTACATACAAAAGAATACAGTAGATATTAGACAAGATGAATTTGAATTAGGCCAATCCAGACATTCTTAAAATTTGTTTTTGTTCTAAATACCGTAACACTGTAACACAATAAATGATTTAAGAATTTTATAAAAAAACAAAGTTCTATCACATACTTTCTGATTCTTTAGGTGCTTTATAACTACTAATTAATTAATAATTATAAATTTATAAATTAATAACAACGAAAAGGTCGAAGAAAACACTAATAATTATAATTATTAATATTGTTTAAATGGTGCGTGGTAAAGAAGAAGAAAGCATATATTTCAAAAATTCATAACTGCACTGTATTCTTAATCGGACCGGTTTCTGGCATTTCAGCCTTCATCAGCAATTTATTGAACATTGTGATATTTGTTATGTTTTAATTGAATAGATTGTTTCTATATGAAAATTTTTTTCTACTTAGGGCGGCCGTGAGGTTTTGAACCATGAACCTTCACATACACTCGTACTTGCACTTTTTGGTCAGCGCTTTAACACACTCACCTAAAGTCAGGCCTACGAGTAGTGTGGTTAGATTCAGTTTTCGTACCATACAGCTTTACTTTGTATTAATTTCAGAAGATACAACTCTGTCCAAATTAATTATTACATATATAATTATAATTATTATAATTATTGAATTAAAATCATAACTGTTATATTATACTTTCATAAAATCCTTTTAACTATTGTTAAAACTTTTTGTCACTTAAGTAAAGTTCATTGAACTCATTTTGAACCACTTTACTTTATCCAAATATATATTACAAATGTGTAAATTGCCTGTTATCTTTATGGTTGCTTAATTAATGATTTTGTTTTTATTTTATCTTAACTTTTTTTTTTTTTGGTAAAGGTATGTTAACATATTTTATGAACTTATTTTGGTTGTTAAAATTATAGCAGTTTGCATTTAATAATTCGATTTTACTTTAGCAAGCCGTCAATACTTACACCCAGAAAAAAAATTCCCTAACCGAATTGCTCTAAAGTTAAACAACCGAATTTTCGACTGTATCAATAGAAATTTTATATTGTGATTAAATATTTATTGTTAAAATAATAGAATTGTAATTGCAACCAACTCAAAATTCGGTTATTACATTCATCAAAATTCGGTCGGCAAGAAATTTGATAGCCACAGCGAATCAGGCTTCTGTGTGAACTATTGCTTAGTTTTAGAGAAAAATTAATATCAGGATTCTAATGATTGATTATTCATTTAAATCCGGATTTGCGATCTAAAATATAAGCGATGTGAACTTAAATTAGCCTTTTTTTGTATACAATGCTTAGTTTTCGACACAAAATAATATGATCTTATATTAAAGCCTTACGTATTAAACGGTGCTTAGTTTTTGGGAAAAAGGCGTTTTCTAAGATATAAAAAAGATCTTATTGCGGTACGTTTGGCTCTGCAGTCCTTGACAACAAAGAAAAGTAAATATAAAAGAAATTGATGGTTTTTCTTGTAGAAGGTTGAAAAAAATGCATTTAATTGTGCTCATAACTTAAGGGGGGGGATAAGGTTTTAAAAGCGAAAAAAAGACGTATTTTTATAATTTTTTTGAAGATATGAATAATGTTGGATTATTTATTTCATATATACGTTAGAAAAAATTTTCAATTAAAAATTTTAATAAATAAGTCCGTGGCAGCGAATCTACGGAGGCGCTGTTGTTTTGCGGTGAATATCATAACTCGTTACCGGATCATGTGAAATAAAAAAATCGAAATGTGTTTAAAAGGTGATATGTTTCCCGAGGTAAAACCGAAGAGTTTTTAAAAATTTTTTTTTTTTCGCATAAAATTTTGCTATAAAATTTCGGGAATTTGTTGTTAAAAAGTGGGGAAGAAGTGGAAAATAAAAAAAACAAGTGAGTGTTAAATTCGGCTGTGCCGAATCTTTGATACCCTCCACCTCGATTTGAGTCTTGATAATAAATGTAAATGAAATAGTAAACAATTTAAAACCAAATTATTTCAGCAAATTCTTTGGTTTGGTTTTCGTCTTTTCTATTATTTCGGATTTATTTCGGTGTTTGCTTTTTGGTCATCGTGGTTGCTGATCGGCATGCATTTAGGTTATATACCTATATGCATGCGTTTCGGGTTATATGACATAACTTCTCGTTTAATTTAGTTTTTGCTAATTAAATAGCTCGCTCTAACCTCCATTGCAAAGGTAATGGTTGTGTAGAGTGGCTATATGCATTAAATCGTACTAATTGGAGATGGCTGCATAGTTTCTTTTAACTGGCCAAATATTGCTCCATTCCGGCCATATAGGTCGGATGGAATAACAAAATAATAACCAAAAAAAAGCTCTCTCAACTTTTTTATTAAAATATTGTCATATTTGGAAAACATAGAGAATAAATTTATAATAATAAATATTCAAATTAGGGATGCCAAACGCAAAAAACCAAATATCCCAAACATTTTAAATAAAATAATTTGTTCTCTTTATTTTCCGAAAAACTTCAAATTTTCATCCAAAAAAAATTGTGAAAATTTATATATAAAAAATAACATTCTCATCAAATTGCGTTTATTTATGTAACAGTTTTTATGTTCGCAATTCTTAAATATCATTTGACGTTTTCTAAAATTCATTGAATTTAAATTAATGTTTTCTGTAGTGTGATTCTGTAAATTTCAACGATGCGACAATCGCAAAATATATCGACAGCTATTGTTGTTTGCACTAAGGATTAAGTGATTCACTACATACATCTTAACGACAGTCGACAAATCTATTTTTCTATTTATTTAAATTGTAAACGGGTGGCATCTCTGTCAAAATAAGCGAAAAACACAAAGAATAATAGAAAAAAAAAACAAATTACTTCGTGTTTGACAGGATGATTTTATGTTTATGTTTAATATCTTTATTTTTTTACTAATATTTCTGTGTATTTATTTGAAAATGAAATAATGAATTGAATATGCTATTTAATTTTTTTATTTATATAAAAAATTTTTTTAATTAAAGCAAAATATTTTCACTATTTTATGATTTTTATTTATGTATGACGACATTTCAACCTAAATATTTAAGTTTTTATCGATTGAATAAACAACACAAAAATGGTTGTCGTTTAGATAACAACAACAGCTGACTTTAACAATGGCGAATATCGTTTAAAAATTTTACTGATAATTTTGCAATTTTTTTTTTTTAACGATTCGACTATCGTTAAAAGAAGATACTGAATCGCGGTACTGAAAAGCTATTAATTTCTCCTGAATGTCAATATTTTTTTTAAATGTAAAAATTTTTTAAATGTAAACATAGGTATTTGGTGTTTTTTTTTTTTTTTTGGAAGTTCAATTTGTGTTTAACGAATAAAATTTATATATTAAAGATGCAATTGATGTCTTCTAAATTTTAAAATTATAATTTCCGACGTTTTGATATGATTTTCTGAAATTCAATTAATTGTAATTTATAATTGGAAATTTTTAATTCCAGTTTTTAGAATTGATATTTTCTTAAATTTGAATGGAAAATTTAAAAAGTGCAATTTTGTATTTATGTGACTAATAATGCTTTAGTAATTATAAACAATTTTTAAAAATTATATGTAATCGCAATCAGATATTTTGTAGGTAAAGCACAATAATAATTCTATATAACTATGTAGAACTGTTTTGAAAGCAAAAAACTCATTGATGAACTCGGTAACTCTATTTTGTAAAGACAACAAAAAGTTAATATGCCAAACTTATGTTCATATTTGTAAAAGAATAATGAAGATACGTATGAAATAAAAGACCAGCCCGTGTATACTCTTAACATTGTTCTGTATGGTATCTAGTTGAAAATATTGACATTCATGTTAAAGTAGAATTAACTATTGCAAAGCTAGTTAGAACAAAAATTGTGGCGCCATCTACTGTGGCATAGTCACGCTGAGCAAAATGAAGTGACACTCTGTTAATGCAAAAGAAATGTATTTTCCCCACAACAAAATATTGCAGAAATTTATGTAAATAAAATAATATACCGACTTATTCCTAACATGCAGTTGTTATGGATATACATATATAATATACATATGTATATTATTTGTATTATTTAATATGTTTATATAAATTTATAAATAAATTTATACATAACATTTTTTTTTCCTATATTTACATTGTTTTTTTTTTTATTAACAACTAGGTATTTTAGCATTATTTGCTTTAGATGTTGGTGAATTTTTACTCCCTTTATGTTAACTCGTAGTTCCTGCTCGTCGAAAAAATTTTGAATCGATTTTAACCAATTTCCCGTGAGCCATTCGATCTGAAATTTTGCAGGCAGACTCGTGGTAATAACAGAAATGATCTGACAAATTTAGAGTGATGCCAAAACAATGGAAACTTTTAAAATTTTCTACCAGAGTTAATAAAAAAATGTACAAAGGGTTAGCACTAAAAATGATCACTGTAGCTGCACTATTGAGGGCGTGATCGTGACAAGAACAACATAGAAAATTATATTTTTTCAAGACTTTTTTTAGTTCTTCATTCAAATCTCGGGCCCTAATCGACCGATTTGGACGATTTTAAATAGCAAACTTTTCAGGATGTTAGTGAATCATTTTTTATGTCAACGAGCACCCTAGCTGCCCGATTGATGCCGTCATCGTGATTTCCACAGACGGACAGACGGACATCGCTATATCAACTCCGGTTGTTATAAGGATCACAAATATATATATTTTATGGGGTCCAACTTTTTTTTTCTAATTATTACAAACAGAATGACAGACTTATATATACCCTCTGAACACTGGAGTGCAGGGTATAAAAACTCTTCGGTGTTACCTGTTGATTTATATGTAGAAATAATGTGTAAAATTTCAAAAGAATCGGTCAAATACATTTTGAGTTATGATGTTCACGGGCTTCAAACATTTATTTGCGAGAAAATCGATTTAAAGTTTTTCAAAAACTGATTTGTATATGATATACCGTATGAGACCGGTCGCTAGAAATGCTGTATCTTCTTTAGTTTGCTTTGATTTACTTGAAATTTCTCTCGACATGTCGTGCATTCAGAAAAAGAAATGAGAAAAAAAGGTAATACCAGTAATGAGTAATACCACAAATGAACAAGGCCATTTCCAAGTTTTATATAGTAAAATACAAATCAAAGTTCGATAAGCCCATGATAAACTAGGCTTAACAGCATTAGATAAACTTTGTTATAAAGGGTGTCTCGCAAGATTTGAATCAAACAGAAAATGCACTTCTTTTTCTTTACATTGTCAGTATATTTTATTAATTTATAAAGCAAACATGATTGGGTTGTGTATGGAAGAACACATCAAACAAATGGCATTCACGACTTTTCTGGTACATGCGCAATTGACAACAACAAAATTGAAGAAATAAAAATAAAGAACAAATAAACTAAAAAAAACCACCTGACGATAAATAGTCATAGTCGTATGTTCTAATGTTAGTCATATTCCTTAAAGAAAAATTGTAATATAAAATTGAAATTGAAATAAAGAACAAATTAACTAATGCCGTTTTCTTTTCTGACAAAAAATGTCGACCTTTTTTTGCCCGTTTTGGGCAAAGTGTATTTTTTTATATATTCTGAATTAAGAGCAACCTTTTATTATATATCAATCGAAAGGTCTCAAAGTGCCGTGTTCATAAGTGCAAAAAAATTTTTGATTATTATCCTCTTAGAAGTCATAGGGTGAAAATATACAAAAATGGGGAACAATGGGAAAATATTCTCACACTACGACCTGAAAGAAGTCAATGGCTGGAATTTTTTTGTGATTTACGAGGGCTCGACTTTGAGACCTTTCGATTGATGTATAAGATAAGGTTGCTCTTAAGTCAGAACTTATAAAAAAAATACACTTTTCGAAAAAAGGGCAAAAAGAGGGCGACATTTTTTGTCAGGAAAGAAATCGGCATAACATGCGCAATTTTTCGTCGAAATTTTCCATGAGCCTTTTGATTAAAAGTGCTTGAATTTCATTGATTCAGCGTAGAATTTGCTGAGGGTGTGAAGTTATATATCGAAATAAATATCTGTTAAGAATTTTAATGTTAACATTTTCTGTTAACTACTACACTTCAGCAAACGAAATTTTTTATTCAAGTAAAAAACAATTATCTAAATATTTTAATAATTAAATATAGACTATAAACATGTATCTGACAAACAACAAATTTGATTTGTTATTATTTTTTTTATTTCATATAAAAAATAATGTGTATTCGCATATAACAGCATATAATGTAAAAGTAGTCTAGCCGACCAGAATGAGGGTTGTCATATATCAGGTGAAAGCCCCTTGGGAGTAGAATCTAATGGCATACCGACCTTCCTAAATGGTATGAACGGTATTAAAATTGGTGAAAATCGGTGCATGTTCAGACCTAGGCCCCATACAAAATTACCATATAGATCTCAGGCAAATTGAGTTTTTGTGTGTCTAGTACACCCATTAATCAGTAGTTGAAAAATAAACCTTATAGGACAATCCTTAGTCATGGCCTTCATGTTAAGCTGCTTCTTGATCTTCACTTACATCTATCAAAATACGAAAATATTTTTCTCAATTTTGCTTTGTATATGTTTTTGCAAAAATAAGTGACCTTACCAAATGGGGTCAAATTTGGTTTATGCTTATTTTCTATATCCAATTAGTTGGGCCTAAGAGATGGGGTCTCTAAACGCATGGTATAGGGTATCGTATAGTCAGTCTAGACCGACTATAATTTTCTTACTTGTTTTTTTATATTTTGATCTTGTCTCCATGATCGATTATTTCGAAGTATGGAAAAGAGATTCATTGTGTCCACCGAATTTATTACCAATTGAAATGCTAAATATTTTATCACAATACAAAATGGTTAACTGCCATTAAATTTCTGTTGATACAATAGATAATTCAGTTATTAAACTTTGCCACAATTCGATTGGTGAATTCGCAAAGTAATAGAGATTTTCAATTTCCGTTTATTGAGTCTGCATTAATAATATTTGGTCTAAAATATATCGCGTTTGTAGTAATTGTTTGTATTAGCTATTAATCAACTTGTGATTGCAATTAACATTTATTATTCTAGGCTAGACAAATGGATTGAATAATATTTCATTTGATTTGGATTTTATTACATAAAACAACTTAAGAAAACAGCTGATAAAATTTAAAACAGAACATAAACCGGAAAATTGTCGCTAACAATATTTTTCACATAAAAATCAAAGTTCAAAGTCAATGTTTATAATCATGTATTGCACATACCATATAAAATGAGTGTTGATTGCTAGAAGAAAAAATAAAATGCATTTGAAAAATGCATGCTATTCATAAAACACCAACAACACAGTAAAACGATAACAACATTTACATTCATCGACAAATGTCAACCTTGGCTCTGAACTCGTATGAGAATTACGATGAAAAATTTACACATTGTTTTTGCAATGAAAAAAAAAAAATGAAATAAAAAATAAAAAATAAATGTTCCTGTTATGATTCAATTACAGTTCAATTGCCATAAGTTTTTTTTTTAAGTAACGAGAACATTTTTTTTCTCTCTCATTTCGTAGTTCCGCTATAGCAAAAATACCAGTTTCTGAATAAATGACAGTCATATTCATCATTCATCAGAGGGTGTGTTACTTAGTTTAGGTTAAATACTGTAATAATATATATAGTAATTATAATTTAAACGAATTTTGTGATTGAAAGCTTACATTCATTTTGATGTGGTAAACAACAGAGTTATTTTTGTTATCGCTATTTACCTCAAATACGGCTTGATACTGATTAACCCTTTTTTGGTAAAGTGATTTTTAATACTTCCTATAATTCATTAGATCCACATTAAAAGGAAAAACTAGCCAATAAATGCTTATTATTATTGTTTGCTGATACTTTTTTGTAAAAATGGGGAGATTTTAGATATGTTAACAAAATGATTCCCCGTACTAATATTTCTAGAAAATTGAAGTCAGATTTGGTGACTTAGCGGTAGGTAGACAAATTTTTGTTATTTACAATTTTTTAAATATTACAAAATTGCTAATATTTAATAAAAAAATAATAAAAAAAAACTCTGTTTTGCATTGGTCACCAATAAATGGTCGGGTTTTCTTATTTATTGTTCGTTAATAATCAAGCTTAGAAATGCTTCAATCACAGCTTAGTTTCTGCCAATATAGCATTTTAGACGATTAACTAATAACAATAAAAAAAAATAAAAATATTGCAAGTAATTGTCGCGTGCTTAACGACTCAGCGTATTTTTAAATTTTTATTTTTTTTGTTGATCTACACATTCCCGGGACTTATAATTTGCTAAACTTAACAAAAACTCAAAAAAATATTAAACGCAAATGCAACAATTTTCTTTAATTAATTTAGCATTATATTAAGAAACAGTATTTATAGTGACATGTTTGTAATTTCCTCGTGTTACTTATTAGTTACGACATGTTTCTATTAAAAGAAAAAAATAATTTAAATCAGTTACATAATTATAATGTTCTTTATGTCAGGATAATTACTAACATATATTTTGGTACAAGCTATGTTTGCAATAAGAAATTGATAAACATTAAGTATTGTTTTGCACATTGGGACATATACCATTCCCTTAATGGTAGCTATAGCCAAAGCAGATTTTAAGCTGCTTCTAGGAAAAATAGTTAAATTTTTTTATTTTGTGCTGGTATTTTTTTTTTTTTACGAAATTTTAATTTATTTAAATCGGCCTCTATGGGTTATATAAATACCTTGGTCAACACCAATTTTATTTAGCAGGTCCGTCAAAATGTTATTAAAATTCTTTGAAGAAAAGTTAATTTTTGAAGAAAATTTATTTCAAGAAAAGGCACTTTTTTAAGAAAATGTAAATTTGCAAGAAAATATACTTTTTTTTTTTAAAGAAAAAGTACGGTTTTAAGAAAATATGATGTTTTAACGAAGGCTCCTTTTAAGAAAATATACTGTTTTAAGAATAGGTACTTTTTTATGAAAAGGAACTTTTTAAAGAAATGGTTCTTTTTACAAAAATGTACTTTTTTAAGAAAAGGCAATTTTTTAAGACAAGGTATTTTTTAAAGAAAATTTACTTTTTAGGAATAGATACTTTTTGAAGAAGAAGTACTTTTAAGAAAAAGTACCTTTTTAAGAAAATGTACTTCTTTATGAAAATGTACTTTGTTAAGAAAAAAGTACTTTTTCAAGAACTGACACTATTTTAAGGTATTTTATTTTTATAAGAAAATTTCCTTTTTTTTTTAAGAAAAGATACTTTTTAAAGAAAATTTACTTATTCTTTAAGAAAACTTAAATTTTGAAATTTTTTTGAAAAAATTTACTTTTTTAAGAAAATATATTTTTAAAGGAAAAGGTATTTTTTTTAAGGAAAGATACATCTTTTAAGGAAATTTAATTTTTTGAAGAAATTTTACTTAGTTTTTAAGAAAACTTATGGTATTTATACCCTATACCACTATGTGGTTTGGGTATAATGACTTTGTGCTGCTGTTTGTAACAACCAAAAATATTTGACCTAGACCCATCTTTAATTATCCGTCCGTCCGTCCGTCTGTGTGTCCATGTAAAGCTTGTAATCAAACTGCAGGTCGCAAATATGAACATATTTTGATGAAATTTGGTATATAAGCTTTTATCGGCCATGGAATGAACGCTATTGAAATTGGTGAGAATCGGTCCATGTTCAGACCTAGCCCCCATACAAATTACCCATATGAAATCAATATAAATTGCCATAAGATCCAAATTGTCATATAGATCTTACTCAAATTTGGTTTGTATGCGTTCATTACATCCACTAATGAGTAGTCTAAAAATGATCCCTTTGACCCCTTATGGAGCTGCTTCCCGATCTTCACTTAAATCTATTAAAAAACAAAAATATTGCACTGATTCTTCTCAAATTTTGTTTCTACATATTTTTGCAAAATACAAGAGACTTTACCAAACATGATCAGGATCGGTCCATTTTTGGACCTAGTCCCTTTATAGATATAGCATCCGATATGAACTTTTTCATATCTGCAGCCAAAAAAATTAATAAAAATCCCACTCAAATTTGGTTTTTGCTTATTTTCAATGTCCAGTTAGTTGGGCCTAAGAGATAGGGTTTCTAAACGCATGGTATAGGGTATCGTATAGTCGGTCTAGACCGACTATAATTTTCTTACTTGTTTTTTTATGAAAAATTACTTTTTTAAGTAAAGGTATTTTCTCAGAAAAGGTTACTTTGTAAAGAAGGGTAATTTTTTAAGAAAGAGTACATTTTCAAAGAAAATTTTCTTCATTTAAGAAAACTTTTTTTTTTAAGAAAATATACTTTTTTTGAGAATAGGTACTTTTTATGCACTTTTTAAGGAATCGAAACTTTTTTTAAGAAAATGTACTGTGGTAGTATTTTTAAGAAAATACACTTTTTACAGAAATGGTACTTTTTTAAGGAAAGGCAATTTTTTAAGAGACGAGGTATTTTTTTAAAGAAAATTTGCTTTTTTTAAAACAGATACTTTTTGAAGAAAAAGTACTTTTAAGAAAAAGTATATTTTTAGGAAAATGTACTTCTTTATGAAAAGGTACTTTTTTAAGAAAAGACACTTTTTTAAGACAAGGTAGTTTTTCAGAAAAAGTACTTTTTTAAGAAAATGTACATTTGCAAGAAAATATACTTTTTTTTTTTAAAGAAAAAGTACAATTTTAAGAAAATGTGATGTTTTAAGAAAGATACTTATTAAGAAAATATACTGTTTTAAGTAAAGGTATTTTTACAAAAATTTACTTTTTTAAGAAAAGGCAATATTTAAGACAAGGTATGTTTTAAAGAAAATTTACTTTTTTAGGAATAGATATTTTTTGAAGAAAGAGTACTTTTAAGAAAAAGTACTTTTTTAAGAAAATGTAGTTTTCTATGAAAATGTACTTTGTTAAGAAAAAGTACTTTTTCAAGAACTGACAGACACTATTTTAAGATATTTTATTTTTATAAGAAAATGTACTTTTTTTTTTACTATTTAAAGAAAGTTTACTTACTTTTTAAGAAAACTTAGTTCTGGAAGGAAAGGTACTTTCTTAAGATGAGGTACTTTTTTAAAAGAAAAAGCACTTCTTCAGAAAATGGTATTTTTTTTTTTATGAAAAAGTACTTTTTTAAATAAAGGTATTTTCTCAGAAAAGGTACTTTTGTAAGAAAAGGTGCTTTTTTAAGAAAAGATAATTTTTTAAGAAAGGGTACATTTTTAAAGAAAATTTTCTTAGTTTAAGAAAACTTAATATTTTAAGAAAATATACTATTTTTGAGAATAGGTACTTTTTAAGTTGAGGCACTTTTTAAAGAATAGATACTTATTTTAAGAAAATATATTTTTTGCAGAAAGGGTACTTTTTTAAGAAAATTCAATTTTTTAAGACAAGGTACTTTTTTAAGAAAGTGTACTTCTATATGAAATTGTACTTTGTTAAGAAAAAGCACTTTTTCAAGAACTGTCACTATTTTCAGAAATTTGATTTTTATAAGAAAATATACTTTTTTTTAAGAAAAGATACTTTTTAATGAAAATTTACTTAATTTTTAAGAAAACTTTGTTTTTGAAAATTTACATTTTAAGAGAACTTATTTTTTTTAAAAATTTACCTTTCTAAGAAAATTTATATTTATAGGAAAAGGTATTTTGATGTGTAAACGTCTATACGCGAAGGGTTGTACAATTCTATTTCACAGTACAATCATAAAAACAGCGTAATATGTGAGCCGTAAAACTAAATCGGTGTGACTTATGATTGTATTGGAAAAATGAAAAATAAAAATAAAAATGAAAAATGAAAATTGAAAAATAAAAATGAAAAATGAAAATTGAAAAATGAAAAATAAACAAGTAAGAAAATTATAGTCGGTCTAGACCGACTATACGATACCCTATACCATGAGTTTAGAAACCCTATCTCTTAGGCCCAACTAACTGGACATAGAAAATAAGCAAAAACCAAATTTGAGTGGGATTTTTATTAATTTTTTTGGCTGCAGATATGAAAAAGTTCATATCGGATGCTATATCTGTATGAGGACTAGGTCCAAAAATGGACCGATCCTGATCATGTTTCGTATAGTCTCTTGTATTTTGCAAAAATATATACAAACAAAATTTGAAAAGAATCAGTGCAATATTTTTGTTTTTTAATAGATTTAAGTGAAAATCGGGAAGCAGTTCTATATGGGGCCAAAGGGATCATTTTTGGACTACTCATTAATGGATGTAATGAACGCATATAAACCCAATTTGAGTAAGATCTATATGACAATTTGGATCTTATAAAAATTTATGTCGATTTCATAGGGGTAATTTGTATGGGGGCTAGGTCTGAACATGGACCGATTCTCACCAATTTCAACAGCGTTCATCCCATGGCCGACAAAAGCTCATATACCAAATTTCAGCAAAATATATTCATATTTGCGACCTGCAGTTTGATTAAAAAGTTTACATGGACACACAGACGGACGGACGGACATTGTTAAATCAACTCAGAAAGTGATTCTGATTCGATCGGTAATTAAAGATGGGTCTAGGTCAAATATTTTTGGTTGTTACAAACAGCAGCACAAAGTCATTATACCCAAACCACATAGTGGTATAGGGTATAAAAATGAAAAATTAAAACTGAAAAATTAAAAATAAAATATGAAAAATAAAAAACAAAAAATGAAAAATGAAAATTAAAAAAATTAAAAATGAAAAATGAAAACTGAAAAAAGAAAAATGAAAAATTAAAAATGAAAAATGAAAACTGAAAAATTAAAAATGAAAAATAAAAAATGAAAAATAAAATATGAAAAATGAAAAATAAAAAATTAAAATTAAAAAATTAGAAATGAAAAATAAAAAATTAAATATAAAAATGAAAGATAAAAAATTAAAAATAAGAAATGAAAAATAAAAAACGAAAAATAAAATATTAAAAATAAAAAATGAAAAATAAAAAATGAAAAATAAAAAATGAAAAATAAGAAGTGAAAAATAAAAAATTAAAAATGAAAAATAAAAAACTAAAAAAGAAAAATAAAAAATTAAAAATTAAGAAATGAAAAATAAAAAATGTAAAATGAAAAATTAAAAACGAACAATCAACAATAAAAAACGAAAAATTAAAAATTAACCAGTTGAAATAATAAATAATTTTGTATTAGCAGAGCCCCTGCAGTTGATTGCTATAAGTGATGCATAGATGATGCTTTCTGTCTGATTTTAAAAAAATGTTATAAAAAAATCTTTAACTACTAGATGTTTACACATATCCCCTGTGATCGGACTCATATGATTTTTTTTAAGGAAAGATACATTTTTTAAGGAAAGTTATTTTTTAAAGAAATTTTACTTGGTTTTTAAGAAAACCTAATTCTGGAAGAAAAGATGCTTTTTTAAGATGAGGTACTTTTTTTAAGAAAAAGTTATTTTTTAAGAAAAATTACTTTTTTTTAAGAAAAAGCACTTTTTCAAGAAAGTGGTATTTTTTTTTTTATGAAAAAGTACTTTTTTAAGTGAAGGTATTTTCTCAGAAAAGGTACTTTTGTGAGAAAGGGTTCTTTTTTAAGAAAAGGTACTTTTTTAAGAAAAGGTAAATTATTAAAGAAAATTTTCTTCGTTTAAGAAAACTAGTTTTTTTAAGAAAATATACTTTTTAAGTTGAGGTACTTTTTAAATAGATACTTTTTTTAAGAAAATGTACTTTTTCAGGAAATGGTAGTCTTTTTAAGAAAAAATACTTATTACAGAAAAGGTACTTTTAAGGAAAAGGTACTCTTTTTTTGGAAAAAGCACTTTTCTAGGAAATGGTACTTTTTAAGAAAATGTACTCTTTAAGAGAATATACTTTTTTAAATAAAGATACTTTTTTAAAAACAGGTACTTTTTTAAAGAAAATTTACTTGGTTTAAATAAACTTACTTTTTTAAGAAAAGGTTTTTATTTAAGATGAGGTGCTTTTTCCAGAACTTGTACTTTTTCCAGAAAATCCACATCGTACAGAAAAGGTACTTTTTCAGATAACGTACTTACCAAAGAAAAAGTACTTTTTTAAGAAGAGGCAATTTTTAAAGAAAATTTACTTATTAAGAAAACTTACTATTTTTAACAAAATGTATTTTTTTAAGAAGAGGTAGTTTTTTTTTTAAGAAAAGGTACTTTTTTTTAAAGAAAAAGTACGTTTTTAAGAAAGATTTTCAAAATTTCAACCAGGATTCCAATTATTTAATTGTAGAACATATCTAGTTTAAATCTCCAGACTGGTAATATGATCACGTTCATATATAGTGACAACCTAAAACAATTACGTAAGTGTGTATCATGTGACAAGTACTTCTGTGCATATGTATTCTTGCGGACTTGCACAAGTATCAGCAATGTTAACGCAAAACTAAAATCGCAAATCAAATCGCGCTACAAACAAAATCGAAAAAGAAACGACAAAAAAACAACAACAATATAACACATCAACAAAAAAGTTTTTCGCTTTGCATAATTAACTTCAGTTTGATGTTTCATATTTGTTAAAAGCAGAAATTAATAAAGAATAAAAACATACCACAAAAAATACATAAACATAAAAAAGCCGGTAATTTATTACAATAGTGCTATAATTCAAAAAATCAATAAAATGCATTTTTTTCTTACCTTTTTTTTTTTTGAGATCAAAACTTAATTAACCGGTTTTATCAATTTGTTTAAATTTTTCTTAACTAATATTTCAAATTAGTGCATTCTATTTATTGCCATATTTGGAATTTTATTCAATCTAGTCTAAAAAAGGACAATAAACTTTGAATTTAACATAATTCAAGGTCGACCACAAATTAAAAAATAATTCAAAATTCGTATGCATGTGTTTTTGGTTATTTACTTAAATATAAGACTAATAGCTGGATTTTATTTTAAATTTTTTTTGTTTAATATTAAATAGCGATTTATAACCATTTGTTAATTTTATTAACTACTTAGATACGTAATTAAATATTAATTACATCTTTTACTTTGAAGTTATGGAAAATATAGATGATATCCAAAATAATTGGTTATTATGAATTTGGTAATGTTATAAGTATGGATATTAAAAAAAATTAAGAGACTAATGTGTTGTTTTTAATCGTGTCGGGAATCGAACCCACGAGCTTAAAGCGAAGTTTAACTTAACTTAAGGTGCTATTACACGAAGTGTTTTTTACATATGTACTGTCACTTTTTTTATCCATATGAAATTCTTCATGTCTGTCAAAATTGCCTTTTACATACGATTCATAATTTTTGCTATCACACGTGCATATGTATTTCCGTATGACATAACCTCTAAATGTAAACAACAGCTGATTTAATTTGTGAATTTACAAAAATTTATTGTTAAAAAAAAGGTTATATATTTTTTAATTGTTAATTAATACTAAACAATTTATTTTTCTTTCAATATTAGTCTTTAAAATTTACTCTGTTTTTCTTTCGCCACAAGCAGTGTTGTATTTTCATATGTTTGTCATGCAGAAATAGAACCTGTTCTAATTGAAAAATGTACATGTGACTTTCCTCATGTATTGTACATAAACAATGTTTCATATGCATCACACGATGTGTACAACTTTTGTTGTGGGAAAATTTGACAGTACATATGTAAAAAACACATCATGTAATAGCACCTTTAGAAGTAAAATTACGAAATGAAATAAAGATAAGCTTTAAGATGTAGATGCTAAGTTTATGTGGTGTACAGGTTAGTTTTGGTTGAGAAGATGCCACATAGGTAGTGTCCAGAAGAACATATCTTGCTCGGGGAATGAAGTCGTTATAGATGGCCGTATTGTGCGGTTTTGTAGACTTCCATTTGGATAACATCCCTAAACCACATATACAATCAATTTCATCTACTTTATTGTCCAGTTTGATCAACGAAATATAGATTTACATACTCTAATATATGATGTGGTTCAAATCATTAAACTCCTGAAAGAAACAAAACATTTTCATTAACTGCGCTATAGCGCCGTCTCCACACCATTGACACAAGTCATCAGATATTGAACCAAATTTATTTCCCATAGGATTTGAATTTGATATGCCCCGTAATTATTTCATTATTTATATACAAAATTTAAAAACAATACTCTCTCCACTTTTAACCTGGAATGCGTATTATAAGTCTCAACTAATAATGTGGTGGTGTTCAGGTATATTTTGTTTCATTCTTATTTCAAAATTGATTCAAAATCATTTAGATGAGAGGAATTTTTTTTTTTAGCTCCCCGATCTACAAGCACACATGCACATCATTATCGTTTACATAGCTGCGAGCTAAAAGACTTGAGTGCTTGCGACCATTTTTACTCGAAGATGGGGAAGTATTGCACAATATCTGTATTCATATTCCCTTCGATTTTGATGAAAGGGCCACCCTTTTCATGGTAGAACGTACCTACACTGTGTTGCGTAACTATAATTACACATTCATTTTACTAAATTAATAATATTTCACAAAAAAAATTATTTTCTTTTTTATTTTACTATTAAACAAAGAATAACGAAATTAATTAGTGTTTCATAACTATAAATACACTTAACCTAAAATTTTAAAATTTACAACAAATGAAGAAACATATTTTAAAGTAGTAGTTTTAATAATGTATAAGGTTTATTAGTAGTTCCTCCGGTAAAGATCTCCACGCGTTAATAACTGCTACTTTAAGGTGAAAAACGCTCATCGGATTAATATTCCCCAAATATTCGGGCCATTCTAAAACTCTTATATTTTGTGAAGATAGCCATTCCATCGTCTGGCAACTTACATATACTGATAAATTGTCTTATTGGAAAATTAATTCTTCTTCGTTGTTATTTTCAACAAATGGCATCAATTTCTTTTCTAATAATGTTATGTACTGAAGAATTCATTCTGGTGCTTGGCAATGCCAAACCCACCATACTATCGAAACAAAAAGCGCCCCAAACCATTAACGAACCGCCTCCGAAATTTTTTTTTGAGAAATAACGTGTTGCTTTACGAAGGTCTCTCCAATAGGAGCTAAAACCATCTGAACCATCAAGGTTGAAATTTTTCTCATCAGAAAAAATGATTTATAAAATAAATTTAGCTATGTTTAAAAAGTCCCACCACCAACAGCGATTATTGACTTACCTTTCTCCTGTTGGTTTGTAAGTTCCTTTTAGCGAATTGAAGTCGGACAATTTTGTGGCGGGTACAGACATAATCTTTTGGCAAGTAATTCTCTGGGAATCCTTTAAGAGTCTACTTATGGTTGATTTGGATACATTTACCTTACATTCATTGATTACCTGATTGAGACTGCTGGCGAAGTTGATTATTTTACGCCGGTCCCGATCAGAAAGTTTTTTTTTTTTCGGTCCGCCAGCTTTCTTTGGACCATTAACACGCGGATGCTTTGCAAAATTTATGACAACCACATGTGAACGGTTTATTTTTCTTGCAATTTCCTGCAAACTTAAGCCACATTTTAAAAAGGCTGAAATTTTCCCTTTTTCACAATCACTAAGGTATGGACCTCGAGGCATTTTATTGCAAATTGATTAAAAATTCATCGTTTTCATTCTTTTTATAGCTATTACAACCGGGAGTCGGTTTCAGCCTAAAGCAAAATTGAATGCCAGTTATTTCTGTCTTCTGCATGCTGGCGCCAATTGGTAACACCAAGTGATGTAGGTTTTGTTGCACCTGGTCGTTCCAATGAAGATTGGGTCGCCTTTTTCTACGTTGCCCACCGATGGGTTCTTCCTTGTACGCCTTACGCGTCGTAGCATCATTTTCCATTCCCTAGTGTGTCCAAGCCAACGGAGTCGTAGTATTTTAATATGCTTGACTATATCCACATCGGCATATAGCTCGTACACCTCGTGATTCATTCTAATTCGGAATCTATCATCAACACGTAGAGGGCCGTAGATCTTGCGTAGGATCTTTCTCTCGAACACTGTGAGCAATGACTCAACTGATCTTTTCATTGTCCATGTTTCAGCACCATATAGTAGGACGGGCAGGATGAGCGACTTGTAGAGTGTAATTTTTGTTCGCCCAGAGTTGCTTACCAAGCCCAAAGTAGCATCTGTTGGCCAGAGTTACTCTCCGCTTAATTTCTAAGCTGACATCGTTATTACTAACACTGGCACCTAAGTAGACGAGTCTTTTACAACTTGAAAGCTATAATTCTCGATAGGTAAGCATTGCTCGAGACGGTGAGATGCTCTACCACTGGAAATAATATACTTTATCTTGTCCTCGTTCACCTTTAGGCCCATGATCTTTGAGTGCTTTTCAAGTTTTGCAAAAGCTTCACTTACTGCTCGTGTGTTGCGACCGATGATGTCAATGTCGTCAGCATAAGCAAGCAGCATGACGCTTTTGTTGTAAATAATGTTAGTGGTTTTGATTTTAGTCTCTTGCAAAATCTTCTCCATTAGCAGGTTGAAGAAGTCACATGATAAGGCATCGCCTTGCCTAAAACCCCGCTTGTTACAAAAAGGGTAGGAGAGGTTTGTTCCAATTTTGACGGCGCTTTTTGTGTTTTGCAGTGTCAATATACAAAGTCGAACGATCTTTGCTGGAATACCAAGCTCAGACATGGCAACATAACATTTTTCCCTTATCGGTCTATCGAACGCAGCTTTATAGTCGATGAATAGATGATAGGTGTCGATTTGTTTTTCTTGGATCTTTCCATGATTTGGCGCAATGTAAAAACCACGTCTATGGTGGATTTGCCAGGCCAAAATCCACACTGATATTTTCCTATAAGTTTGTTGGTGTACGGCTTAAGACGTCCGCATGTTAAGGATTCAAATATCTTATGTGCAACGTGAGTTGGTGCATGCATCTTACCAACTATTCGCCACCAGTTTAAAATAGCTCAGCTGGAAGGCCATCGGCGCCTGCGGCTTTGTTGTTTTTTAGCCGGGCTATAGCTATTTTTACCTCCATATAGCCGGGGGCCGATATGTCGATGCCGTCGTCGTTGATTATCATTTCAGGCTCATGATCTACAATTGCGGAGTTATTATCGTCATCGCCTGTAAGAAGATTGGAGAAATGCTCCCTCTACAACCTCAATGTGCCTTGCTCATCGGTTACTAACTTGCCATCGCTTTCCCTACAAGAAGATGCTCCACATTTAAATCCTTCAGTTTAACGCTTGATTTTTTGAAAGAATTTTCGGGTTTTATTAGATTAAAAATGCATAATAAACAAAAATAATTCTTTTATTTTTTATTTATTTGTTATTCTTCTTTGTTACCATTATATAATTATGTAATTATTGTGAATTATATATGAAACACTAACAAAATATTGTTACACAATTTTTCTCTTAAACAAAATAAATAATCTCTTAAATTTTACACATTAAGAGATCAGCTATCACACTCTCAAAAAAGTTTTAAAAAAATTTTTGTAATTTTAGAAAAATATCAAAAAATAAATTGTTAGTTATGCAACACAGTGTGTTATTGATTCCATTTTAAACAAATCGCTTCTTACCCCGCACCTTAATTAATCCACCGCAATTTTTGACTGATAACTAGGAGAATATCTCTGTTTAGATGGTTTACATATGAAATTCATATATATATATATAGTCCCGTTGTTCCTTTTAGGAGCATAGGGCCTCAACAAAAGTTTTCCATCTGGGTTTGTCGATAGCGATGCATTTAATTTCACTCCATGTTACACCAACATCCGCAGCTTCCAACTCCACTAATCTGCGCCATTTTTGGATGGTCGGCCCCTCCTTCGACTTCCTTGGGGTGTCCACTCTATACCTTGCCTTGTAATATCATCTGTTGATTTTCGTAGGATGTGTCCCAACCAGGACCATTTACGACGCTTTATTTCCGTAGAAATCGTTGTCTGTCGCGTCCTTACCCACAGTTCACTATTTGTGAAAGTATTAGGCCAGAATATACGAAGAATTCTACGGAGGCAACGATTTACAAATGCTTGCATTGTTAGCAATTCGCGGTGAGATGGATCCCATGTCTCACATGCGTACAGAAGGACAGGCTTTACGTTGGCATTGAAGATTTTTATTTTTGTGTCTCTGGATATGGATGTAGAATGCCAAACCGAAGAGAGAACACCGAAGGCAGCCTTAGCCTTATTTATACGTGCCTTTATATCTTCACTAGAACCACCACTGCTGGAGATAATACTTCCAAGGTACATGAAGGAGGAAACGGATTCTAAAGCTACGCCGTACAGAGTAAATGGCCTATTCGTCACCGTGTTGATGTTCATGGTTTTCGTTTTATTAACGTTAATCTTTAACCCGCATTCGGCTGCGACATTGCACAATTCCTGGAGTTTAGATGACATATGTGAGCTTCTATGGGCAAAAAGACAAATGTCGTCAGCATAATCTAAATCATCTAATCTTCCATGGAGACCCCATGTGATGCCGGTGTTTCTTGGTGTCGCGTTGTTTAATATGTTGTCTAATACAATGTTGAATAAAAGAGGTGAGAGTACACACCCTTGCCTGACACCAGTCATTACGGAGATCTTATTGCTCAAGTTTTGGTCACATTTAATGCGACAGCTTGCACCATGGTACATCGCCTTGACTAAATTTATAATTTTGTAAGGCACTCCCTTACATTCTAACGCGTTCCATATAGCCTGGTGTTGTAATTTATCAAATGCCTTTTCAAAATCAATGAATGTAAGATAGAGAGGAGAACGCCATTCCACAGATTGCTCAACTATTACGCGTACTGTATTTACGTGATCTATACAAGAACGCTGGGGGCGAAAACCGGCTTGTTCTCTTCTTAAATGGGGGTCAAGGGCATTAACTAGTCGTTTACTAATTATGTGGGAGCAAATTTTGTTAATTATGCAAAGTAAAGTTATACCTCGCCAGTTTTTACAATTGGACAAATCCCCTTTTTTGGGAAGGTTAATTATAGTACCCTCTTTAGTATCTTCTGGTAGTGATTCTGATAGCCAAAACCTATCGATGATGGGGTGTAAAATTTTGGCGCTTGTGCTTGGGTCTGCCTTTAATAATTCTGGTGGGATGTTATCTGGGCCAGGTGCTTTGTGGTTTTTGAGGGCTTTAATGGCCATTACAATTTTTTCCAAATTTGGGGAGTAGGTGGGGATGTCGTGTCTTTCTACATGTTGCTGACATTTACAAATTTTCGACACTGGTGTTGGGGGGATTGAAAGCATATTAGCGTAATGCTTTTCCCAAATTGCAAGTTGTTCTTGTTTTGAAGAGGTAAGGATGCCTTGATCATTTTTCAAAGGTTTTGTGACGTTGAGGGTTTTGTTTGTCATCTGTTTTACGATTTTATACAGGTCTCTAGTACGATTTGTGTCAGCAGCCGCTTGTGCATTAAGAGCTAGTTGGTTGAACCAACGCCTCTTGTCATTCCGGGCACTTTTCTTGACCTTCTGATCCATCTCAGAGTATTTCGACTGCAGTTCTGCCTTGCTTGATCTTGTTTTCGCCATATTTACCTCACCCTTGATTTCTTTTCTACACTGAATCAGATTCCAGGTAAAGTCAGAAATCCATTCCTTTCTTTTGGTAACAGTAAAGCCGATATTGCGTTCCGCAGTTGTTAAAAATAAGTCTCTAGCTGCATCCCACCCTGTGTTGTTAGATTCTCGTAGGATTTCGGCAGAATTTTGCAGTGCCTCAGAGAACTGTCTGCATATCGAAGGCCGTTGTAGTTTTCTCACATCGAATCTCTTCTGTATGTTGCAATTTTTGTCTTTCTTTATGGCTGCCACTTTTAGTCGAATCTTCGCAATAACTAGATGGTGATCACTAGATATATCTGCCCCACGTTTATTGCGAACATCCAACAGAGATCCGCGCCAGGTCTTACTAATGGCTATGTGATCTATTTGATTCTCGGTTCTATGATCAGGGGAGACCCATGTCACTTTGTGTACATTCTTATGAGGAAATAGTGTCCCCCCTATTACCAAGTTGTTATTTTCACATAATTCTGTGAATAGCTCTCCATTTTCGTTCATACTTCCACAACCATGCATCCCCATTACACGCTCGTAACCAATATTATCACACCCAAGTTGTGCGTTAAAATCACCCATGAGGATTAAGATATCCCCACGATGTATTGTGGATAAAACACTCGTAAGACTGCTATAAATTCTTCTTTTACAACAGGGTCTGATACTTCAGTTGGTGCGTAACATTGAATGATAGATATTTTCCTTACACGCGAACGTAATCTGATGGAGATGATTCGATTGGAATGTGGTTTCCATTCAATAAGTGCGTCCTGTGCCTCCTTAGAGAGCAAAAATCCCACCCCATTTTGGTGTTTTGAGCCATTGGGCTTTCCCGAAAACAATAGTTTGATACCCTCATTCGTCTTCATTTCGCCAGAGTTAAGCCATCTCATTTCGGCAATGCCAAGCACCAACAGATTATATTTTTTAAATTCCATACTCAACTGTGACAATTTAGAGGTTTGTAACAGCGTGCGTACATTCCATGTTCCTATTCGTGATCCATATTTCATGCTAAAGGTTGTCGACAGGTGATCCATTTGTTTTTTCATTTTTGAGGTTTCATTAATCAGTAAGGTTTAAGATAGGCAGATGATTGGTCTACCGCATCCGATCCTGGATCTGGGGCTGCCAGATAAAGCCACCAGGCTAGCTGAAGTTTGTTGGTTTTGGTTCGGGGTACCTATTTTATTTCGATACTACCTTTTACCGGCATTTCCCTATCCACCACCTGGGAGCCGTCTGATAGGAGACCAACAACTCCCACAGAATATGAAATTCATGAAGCCAAATAAATTAAATTTATTTTCGTCGCTCCACAAGTCCTTAGGCTGGACCAGCGTTGCATATTTTATGCTCGTAACTGTACCTCGAAAATATGAATTTTAAAAACAACAACAACCTCCTCTCGACGCTTCGGATAGTGTTATTCATTATGTATGGTAATAGAAAAAAAATCATTGGGTGAAAACCGAAACTGTACAGCGGATGGCAGGCCCACCAATATGATGCTTTAGCGGGTAAGATAGGTGTTTGTTTGAGCTGATGTGTGAGAGCTCGCATTGTCGTGATGTAGTGATGATCCGAGTTTTTCCTATTTCTCTGAAGACTTCTGGCTAACAAACAGGTGTCTAACATTCAGAATTCACCACCCATTGTTGCTGTATAAGAGTTGCAACAGTTAAGGTGTTTCATGCGCTAACATGAAACAAAACTTTGTGGTATCCCACAAAAACAATGTTTTTTGTAACGAAAAAATTTATAATATGGTATGTAGGCTAGTAGTAAATCATGGAGCGGAAATTTTCAAGTCAAGAAATCGTGTTTTGCACAGTTGCCCCATAACTACCCTTAAAAAAAAAGTCGTTACAATCGTTATCTACTTAAAATTTTGGTCCTGGCACTACGTGATGGGTAACTTAATGTTATTTCTAAAAATATATGAAACAAAACAAAATAATATTAATATTCTTTTTTTACACTTATATTTCAGGTAAGGTGAGCGGTCAGGCCCTCAATTTATAATTTAGGGCTGCACATGATATTACAGGTAGACGCTTTCTCAGTGTATGTCCAATGCACCTCCATTTACTCTTCTTTAATTCCACCATTGGAGTATTTGTTAATATTCGACTGAGTAAGGCCAGAAGGTTTGAAGAATCCGAGCGTAAACGATGATTTGTAAACACTTGAATTTATATTTACTTAGACTTATTTGAGTTAAGGGCTCAGCCAAGTTAAAGTACTCTCGTAACACTGCTGTAGAAAATTCGGATTTTCGTTGCCCGAAATATATTATTTGATCGTAAATTTTATAGAGCGATTGGCAAGATGAGTGGTCTTTGTTCATCCCTTCATATACATCTTCCCAATCTCCATTTAAATAACTGGAATGTGGGTTTGCTGCCCAAGCTTAGTTTTTGTTACATATATTTTCAAACCCATTTCTGGTGTTTTTTGTCATATGGTATAGTTTGCCCTGTATGTCTCTGTGTCGTTGTATTGTTAGGTAGATGTCATCAGCATAGTCGTTGTTGTTAAGACGTTCCACTAAGAAAGCGAAGCACCCACAGATGAGATATGTTATAGAATACGTTATGGATATGTTATAGAATACTTTTTACTCTGTGAAGGTGAAAAGTACCAACAAAAATTCCGCTTTTTTAAATTTTTTACGTCTAATAAAAAAAAACTCCACCTTAAATGTACATCATATGAAAGGTAAAATCCAATGTGGTATAAGACATGCACGATAATGCTTGTACGTTTTTGTTATGTAATAATACCAAGGTTCAGCAAATAAACTCATGAAACACACAATGTTCTGTTCTAAAGCAGCCAACACATATTTTTATTTTCATATAAATTATGTGTGTTTCTAAATTTTGTACGGTGCCAAGCACATCATGACTGTGTTTCGTTTGAATATTTCGTTATCTACACGAACATTTTTCTATCACAAACATTTTTCTATTTTTTGTTTCGAATACACATAAACCACACAGATTCGTGTGTAGCTTTATTTTAAGTTCGTGTTCTGGTACGTGTACTGCGAAAAAAAGAGTACATGAACAAAAAACAGGTTCGAGTTCAGTTATATTTTAAGTTCGTGTTCTGGTACCTGTACTGCGAAAAACAGAACATGAACAATAAGTAGGTTCGATTTCAGTTATATGTTAAGTTCGTCATCTGGCTCGTGTACTGCGAAAAACAGAACATGAACAATGAACAGGTTCGAGTTCAGTTATATTTTAAGTTCATCTTTGTGCATTGACACTAATTGGTTCGCAAATTAAGGGTGGGTGATTGTGTTAATGCATGCAAAACATCCTAACAACCAGAAAATGTTATTTATGATGCATAATGTGTTTGTGTCTAAAGTTACTTGTTACAAAAAAAAAAAGTTTGCAAAAGATTCTAACAACCAACAAGTGTGTCTTTTATGCCGCAAAATTGGGTTTTTCGTCTACGGAATGAAACGAAAATTACGAGAAAAAGCAACGAAAATCATAAAAAAGGATCAATGACATTTGGAAAAAAAACCCATGAAGGCTTAACTTAAGAAAAGGATTGTAAATATTATTTCTATTGACACTCATTGGTTGGCAAAATAACAAAGGGGGATTTGTGCTAATGTATGCAAAACATCGCAAAAAACCGAAACAATAAAACAGTATGTAAGTTTAGAAAAGGATTGTAAATTTTTTTTAATAGGATTCATAAAATTCTTTTCTGAAGAAAGTTACACAAGTGTAATTTTTAAGATGCTAAATTGTGTTTTTGCCTTAAGTCGTTCGTTACGAATTTAAAACACAAACAGGAAAAAACAATTGTTTCGTACATCATAAAAAAGGTCAATTTAATTTCACAATTAATTCGATTGACACTAATTGGTAGCGAAAATAGGGGTGGGTAATGTAATAAAACCTAACAACCAACAAGTGTAACTTTTATGATGGTAAATAGTATTTGTGTCTTAAGTCTTTTATTACCATCTTTTATTAAAATGAGAACCAGTCAATAAAAACAATTGTAAACAATTTCAACGTAAATCATTAAAAAGGGTCAATAAAATTTGAAAATATTTGACAATTGTAAACAATTTCAACGTAAGTCATAAAAAAGAGGGGTCAATAAAATATGAATAACTTTGGTTGAAACAATTGTCGTCGTTTTTATCGGGGTGTATCAGATCGCGAATTGATGTTTTAATTTTTCGCAGTACACGAGCCAGAGCACGAACTTACAATATAACTGAACTCGAACCTGTTTACTGTTCATGTTCTGTTTTTTCGCAGTACACGAGCCAGAACACGAACTTACAATATAACTGAACTCGAACCTGTTTATTGTTCATGTTCTGTTTTGTCGCAGTACACGTACCAGACCAAGAACTTTAAATAAAGCTACACTCGAAACTGTGTGGTTTATGTGTGTTCCAAACAAAAAATACGTGATAGAAAAATGTTCGTGTAGATAACGAAATATTAAAACGAAATACAGTCATGATTATGTTCGGCACCGTACAAAATTTAGAAACACACATAATTTATATGAAAATAAAAATATGTGTTTGTTGGTCTGAGCTATGTTTGTTTACATATATGTATGTACGAGTTTTTTATTCAGTGTGTGTTTTTTTTTCTGAACTCTGAATAAGACTCTAAAATTTTAAGGGGTTTTGCATTGTGGTGTGTGAATTGTGCTGTGTGAATTGTTAATCAAAACTCACGTACGAGTATATTGCTCGTTGCTGTGTGTCAGTTCGTGTTTTTGATAATTTTTTCCGAAGAGATAATGATGGCAACCCTTTACGTGAAATATAGGCAATTTGGGTATCAATAATTTAGTTCTTGTGAGTACATAATCAATGAGTAAATGAAAGTTTGATTTTCTAAAATTTAAGAAATACGCCCAAAAAAGTTGTGGGTAAAGAAGCTTTTTAATATATGGACACATTTGCCAGAAAAAGTTGCCGGGCAACTAAAATGAAAACTGCCATACTACAAAAAAAAAAATAATAACTTAGATGAATTATTTTTTTCTAATCAATAATTAAGTTATTTATTAGTTTTTTAAATATATATACGTTTCATTGCCTTTAACAAATTTTATGCAGGTATAAAAAGTAAAAGAAGATAAAATTTATAAGAAAAAGTATTCACACATTTTGAATTTATTTGGAAAGCAGTAACACTGGGATTTTGTTTTATGGAACCCAAAATATTTATCTTTTCGTACCCAGTTGAACTGAATTTTGACAAGATTGAATTGGTCGATTTGTAGTTTTGAACGACCTCCTGCACTGATTAGTTGCTTCTGCGTATGATCCGATCTATTTCTTGAAAAGATTTATCGCTTATAAGCTTTCTTTCTTAGCTTTACGATAATTTTTCTCTCGTTAGCACCGATTTCTTTGATTTTGATGTCGATGTCACATACCTGTACGTTACATAGTTCGTAGAATTTCCCTTATTGTAAATGTACCAATACTTTTTCTGGCTCGGATAGTTGCTATACTCCGTTTTGTGCATTAAAAGCAAAAAATTTAAATAGAAACGTTCCGAAAGTTTTTTGAAAGACAAACAAAATTCGCAATATATCAATTTACCATCGTAATACAAAATATTTTATTAATATTTGTTTTAATAATTAAAAATTTTCATCTACAGTCTTTTCAATGATATACAGAAACCATTGAAACGAAATATAGAACTTGTACAGTAGCGTTTTTAACATAATCTTTACGAAACTTAATGAAAATTAATTTATTTTGAATCATTTGAAACTTAAAACAACCGGTTTCATGGTTAGTATCTCTCATTTTAATATCTTTCATATGATGTGAAAAATCCGCATAAAAAACTGTATTTTTTGGTACCTTCTTTCAGCTCCTAAATAACAATACAGGTCATTTATTTTTTCATGTTCTTTAACATATCCAAGTTTCATCGGGATCAAGTAAAATTATAAAATGAGCATTGTAGGTAGACAGGACCCAAGGCTTGCTGTTCACACATTGGTTCCAATATCACTTATCAGATTTTTACAATAACGTAATGCCCAAAAAGCTTCACTCGCCATAGTCTAGAAAGCACGTTCAAAATCTACAAAGAGAAGGTATAGACAGTTGTTTTATTCTATGAATTGTTCTTTGAAGACTCGTAAAATTGTCATATGAACTGAACAAGACTGATTTTTCCAGATTATTTGTCATTGCATTTTAAAATCTATGAAGTAGTAACTGACAAAATCATATTTAAAGCCCTTTATTGAAACATCTTCTGGTTATCAAAATATTGCATGAGTTTTTTTAATCTTAAATTTTAATTCTCAAAAATGAAATCTATTGCATGGAGGTTTATAATTCGTTGGTTACAAAATGCGTGTTTAAATGGAATTAAACCAAAAATTATTCATTATTTTTAATGCATTATCATAGTCTTATTTACTATTTATTTTATTATAAATGTTAAAAAAAAATATTCCATTATCTTTCAACTCTCAGCTCATTAAAATCACAAGATTTATATAAAAAAAAAAAAAATAAAAATAATAATACAAATATGGGGTAGAGGCGAATTTAGAGTGCCATACAAATGGCAATTTTTACACACACAAAAAGATTCGTTGTGGTTATTGTCAACTTAATTGCGATGAAGTTAGAAATGGAATTTTGAGTTGATTGCAATTACAGTAAATATTGAGTTAAGTTCTAAATGGAAAATAGCAAAGTTAACGTTTCGAAGTTAAGTTCAAATGTCTTAAATGTCGAAATTCCCATAATTCGCTCTTGTATTCAATATAGAAATAACGAGATCATGAAGCAATTTACGAACTGAAAACTAACGTTCAGAAAATACACACATCAGACACACAATGTTCTGTTCTAAAACAACCAACATATATTTTTAATTTCATGTCAATTATGTATGTTTCTAAATTTTGTACTTTGCCGAACACAATCATGAATGTTTTTCGTTTTAATACTTGATAGTGAACACGATCTTGTTTCTATCACGTATTGTTTTATTCGAACACACGTAAACCACACAGTTTCGAGTGTAGCTATATTTTAAGATCGTGTCCTGTTCGTGTTCTCAAAAAAAAAAAAAAAAAAAAACAGAACAGAAACAATACACAATTTCGAGTGTAAAAATTAAAACATTATCCACTCGCGATCGAAAAAATCCGATACACCACGATAAAAGCGACGCCAGTTGTTTCAACCAAATTTATTAAAAAAAATCTACAATAATTCGTTAGCAGGTAGAAAAAAAATAAAAATAAAGATAATAATAAATATAAAAAAAAAAAATAATAAAAATAAAAATGTAAAAAAAACGAAAGCGAAAATAATTCATAAACAAAATAAAAAATTTTTCTGTGTGGTTAAAATTAAACTGTTCCTATAATAGCTTATTCCCCTTATATTATTATTTTAAGAGTTATAGGTCAATAAAGCTACCTATACATGGTTTCTAGTTTATTTTAAGGCTTTTCCACTACCGATGTTCTCGTTTTGACAGTTTTTATTTTTACTCTCAATCCATCTGAAAATTGTTGGGGAGCGAATAAAATATAACGGTTTTGTATTCAATTTATTTTATCGCTTATTTACTGGGAACAATGTTATAGAATAATGTTATTCTACTAGAGGGAATAATATTATAAAAGGGCTAGCTTATAAACAAACTGTTACACTGCGCTCACATTTATGACCAGTATATCTGGCAAATCATCATGAATATATTCATGCTTGAACAAACAGATTACTCTCTAAATGATGCAATAATACTAACACGTCGAAGGAATGTTCGTACTAAAGAGAATATCGCCGCTGTAAACGAAAGTGTGGAAGAAGATTCAATTTTATCGACGGTCGCAGGAACTGGGGCTTTGTGCGTCCACTAAATGGAGAATTTTGGGCAGAGATCTTGACCTACACCCATATAAGATCCAGCTCGGGGAAGAATTAAAGCCATGAAACCATCATATGCGTCATTCTTTCGCCGAAACTTTCAGGAAACTGAGCCGATGTTTTATTGCAAAATTGTGTTCAGCGATGAGGCTCATTTTTGGCTTAACGTGTCTGTTAATAAACAAAATTGCTGAACACGTAATGGAGCCCCACAGGCGGTTGGTGCGGTTTACATGCTGGTGGCATCATCGGATCTCATGGACCGGTCAATTGGCTTCTCAATTATTTCCTGCGGGGCTACATGAAGTCTCTGGTTTGTGCTAATAAACCAGCAACAATTTACTCCTTGGAGGCCAACATTGTACGGGTTATTCATGACATAGGCCAGCAATGCTCGAACAAGTGGTCTAAAGTTGGACATCAAGAACCGGCGCAGTGGCCGTATGCCCGAAATCATTTTCATGTGTAAATGCCTTGTATTGATCTTGCGAATAAAATAATTTTGTTGACTAAAATTTAATTTTTTGTGTCAGTTTTTATAATTTCAAGTTCTATGGGACTTAGAAAAACACAATTTTCTTCTCTCCTGGCGACTTTAGTTTTCGGTTCGAAAAATAACGGTTATTTTTAAAAATTTTGGTAGATTTCTTCATTCTAAATCCACAGCTTCCGATTTATATGTTACATTTTCCCATCTGAAGTTAAAATTAAAAAAATTTTTAAATTACACTAGAAGAAAAAGTTGCTTTAATCAACTGAAAGTTATAAGGGTCATCATGAATAGTTGAATGATTTAATTATTCCAAACGCCAACATGAACTTAATATACCCCCTCATCAAATGGGGTTTTGAAAAAAAAAAAAACAACAAGCAGTCTGTAATCTGTAGTTATTTTTACTGTTGAAGAATGTCGTCTCATTGAAAGAGGTCAATTACATACAAGTCAAACATACAACAACATTGTTTACAAACAAGTACGTGAAGCGACCGATTGCGACGAGTATCAGTTTTGTATTGTTTACATTCATATTTAACCCATGGAAGGATTTATCAGTTTGTCTGGTTTCGAATGATATGGTTGTTTGTGTGGTTCAGAGTCTTTTTTGTTTTGTACATAAATAAAATACTTATTTACTATATTTACGTAGTAGATTGATAGTAATTGAATTTAGTTTAAATTGCATTTAACACTTGTAGTTTTAAATAAAAACATATTAGGGTTACACTTTACATAAGAAAAACTAAAATTTTAGATAATATTATTTAAGTTTTTTTAAAATAACTTTAATCATTTAATCATAACCATAATTAATTGGATTTTAGATTAATTAAAAAATTAATTGATCACAGTTCAATTTAATCACACTGTGTATTTTATAAATTAACAACTGATTCAAGTTTTTCTTCCTTTATCTTCAGACCTTTCATTTATGTACCGACCTAATTTTCATCTTATACTCTCATAACCAGTATGAAATTATGGCGGTGGTGCACTGTATTTGAATCTTGTTTCTTTTTGATTTTTCTACATTAATTGCAGTTTTATAACCGGAAATACCTTTTGTGCACAGTGTAGACTTGTTTGTCTGTTCGTTCACTCATTTTAAGTAGTTTATTTTATTATTATTTAGCATGAGATAAATCATTATAACGGAAGTACTTATTACTGGTATAGTGGGGGAAAAAATTTACTACTTACTGCAAGCGGATTCTTGTTATGAGTAAATATGCGTAGGTGGTGTCACATATCAGTCAAATGAGTGGGGTTGGTTGGTTATAAAGATGTAAATGAACAATTTAAAAAGAAAACCCCTACAAAAATCCTTCATGTTGCCTTCACGTTTTGATTTGTTTTAGCTCTGAGGGCTCATCACCGCATTCGATATCGAGTAAAATCAATCGAAATTCCATACTCTGGTTTATTATTTAAAGAAGACGGACAAATGTCAGACCTCATTTCACTTGTATTCTTAGTTGCCTGTGACTGAGTAAAATTATTCTTAGTATTTTATTTTGGTAAATAAAAAAATAATTTCGATAGAAAAATTTCGATAACCAATGCAAGACACCTGTTCTTCGGCCCGGTTGTACGTTTGTGTCTATGTTAAAATATTTGGATTGGTTAGTTGGGTAGTTTAGGTGGCTGCTCGCCTTTAGAGAGCATCAATTAGAACCATTTTAGAAATCATACCACTCGAGACGAAATTTACTTCGAGCCTGAAAATTTGATATAACTGTTAAGATTGCCCAGTTCTGGTCTATAATATTTTATTATACGACCTTTGACAAAAAATAAAACTTTCTGAGGCAAAAATTTCCTTTTAGCTCGAAACCCTTACTCCAACGATTTTCCAAAGATTTTATACCCTCTCACTAATAAGATTTGTCCAACCCTTGGATATTTGTTTAATTGAGACAGAGAACACCAAGCAATTTTCTTTATTACACAGTTACAGGAGACTAAATCTGGTGAGCAGGGTGAATAACGATTGCAATTCATACCCTATTTCATAAAGTTTTGTATCAGCATCAAATCGTGATGAGAGAAGATTTTTTTGTGTGAAAAATATCAACATTTTTCTTGCCAGATATTACTGGGTATGATATTCTATTTTCGTCCATAATAGTGAATTGCGCTTTAAAATCTACAATAAGTATGGGATAGTGCACGACTTTTCGATCTCGAAACGCTAGACCACCTAATATTGTTAGGTTTTGAAAAAACTGCAACATGCAAATAATGAGGCGGATAGGATAAGGGCAAGTAGCTCTTCATCGATCTCAAAGTGGGGGCCAAATTGAAACAATTGACAAAAATCCTTAACTACCTGTTACTCTAAGAGGGTAAAATATAAGACCGACCCCCCCAAGTTTTCCTCCCCAAAATTTTTTTCTAATGTACCTACCCACTATCTTAAGGGCATAAAATAAAGAAGTTTGATAGATTTATCGTCATTTTTCAGACATATTGCAATTACTACTGTAATTAATATGCAATTTTTAATTTTGTTTAAATGGTGCGTGGTAAAGAAGAAGAAAGCATATATTTCAAAAATTCATAACTGCACTGTATTCTTAATCGGACCGGTTTCTGGCATTTCAGCCTTCATCAGCGATTTATTGAACATTGTGATAATTGTTATGTTTTAATTGAATAGATTGTTTCTATATGAAAATTTTTTTCTACTTAGGGCGGCCGTGAGGTTTTGAACCATGAACCTTCACATACACTCGTACTTGCACTTTTTGGTCAGCGCTTTAACACACTCATTAATTTAATTTAATTTATTATGTAATTGTAATTTTTATGAAGCTTAAAAATGCATCCAATTAATTTCTTTTTATCATGGGATGGACAATTTTTCCGACTTCAGCTGTGACGCAAAAATATTCTTTTCTCCTCGTTACGGCACAACTCGTGGCTCTAGTCCTCCATTAGTTTAATGCCTCTTTCGGCAATGTTGTTAACAACATTAAATTTAAACAGTATTTCTAGTGCTTCCTGGCAGGCTTCGCGCTCTTTCCAGGTTTCTGGATCGGTAGCCATATCGTGCTAAAAATATTGTCTCAGGAATGTTGCAATGACTGAAATCTTTCTTTGAAAGAATTAAATAAGTGTTTAAATGCAAATTAGGAAAATCGTGCGGACCAGGAGTGCCATAGAGCAATGGCAAAATATTATAGATAAGCCAACTAAACCTGGTGTAGAAGATACTAGAGTTGCAGCCAAAATACCACTACAAATCCAAATTGAGATCAAGTTATTTTGTTTAGCGCAATTGAACGAAAAATAACCCGAGGAATTTTTGGAAATCGTTATGTTATTCCTTGGTGAAAATATTCCTAACCACAATTTCAGCCCACCAGGACCTATCAGTCATGTTACTTAAAAATGTTTTTGTTCAGAAAATTATCCCTAATGAAAAAATTTTTGAAATCGAATGAGTAGTTTCGGAGATTACCAACTATATACACAAAATTAACCGATTAATAATATTAGTTTAGATAAATAAGGTGTGAGTTCCCTTACACTTCCGTCATTTCACTTTAAACGAATGGCAATCACGAAGCGATTGAAACAGCAGCCTGTAGTTTTTACAAGTGCAATTGTTTTAACAAGAAATTGTAGAATTTTTGGCTCTGATAAGGCAATTCCTTGCCAACATATATAATATGATACGTTGATGCAACAATTTAAAATTAGTCAGCAAACTGTGTAGAACTAACAAGGAGGTCTCCTTTTTGAATACGCTGCAATTTAGATAGACGATAACAAACGGGCGGATTTTTTTATTAGAGGCCCAATCTCATATTTAGGGGCTAGAAATTAGTTTTCTGTCTAAATTATTCACATTTGGTCCGAAGTACTCTGTAGCAAATTCAGTATCATTTTAACCATATTCTGAAGGGCACAAACCATCTAAAGTTTTTTCGTTATTCCATAAGACATTGGTTTTTGATGATGTCTACTTGGCGTGGGAATAAACATCAATCAATCCCTTTTATATCATATATAAGCGAACACTTATTTATCCTTTTAAAGATATTCCTTCTAATTTAAGAAGTAGCTGCCTGTTTCTGAAGCACTCTCTTGTATTACAAAGGGATGTCGAAGTTCAAAACATAGACAATATAAGGAAATTATTAATTTGATTAAAACAATGTAATTCTGATGACCCAAAATTAATTTTTTATTGCTACGTTCAGTAATTGGTAAAAGAGCAACTATTTGAGTTAACTATTTCTTAGAATTCGGTGAAATTGTCAACATTTTCCACTTAATGTAGACATTTTTTAGGAGGACTACAAATGCTATGTTTCGATAATGCACGCAAAAAATCAAAACAAACTACAAAATTGTTGTATTCTATTCAGGTTGAAAGTAAAATGGGGGACCATTGGAATAGACTCTTAAAATTAATTTCAATTAATATACTGATACTTTTTTAAACCCATGCTATCTTTTAACTATATAATATGTTACATAGAGAGGATGGCATCAAAAATAGACAACACTGTATAAGAACAAATTTCTTTTAGAGTTAGTGAAACTATATTTGGCGTATACAATAATTACTAAACTTCAAATTATAATTTTTAATTCGCAGCAGTAACTGATTTTCCCCTTTAAAATATTTCCATTCAATTTAAGTAAATTTATGCACGTTCATATATTTCATCAGTAACAAGTTCTATGGAATATTGTTTTTCCTTCATTTAGTTATTTTAAAAGATCAAGTTCAATGTTTATTTAATGCACTTGATACACATAAACAAGGTTCTTATTAAGAAAAACTTAGAGAATAGAAACGCCAACATGTCTTGAAATTCGCACAATACGATAATAATACGAAAAAAACACATGTACATGGTTAATATGGCAAAGAAACCAGATATGAAATTTAATACCGAAATGCACGAATAATACGAGTACAAGTTACGATTTAGCATTGCTTGAAAGTACTTTGTTACACCAGAGAGTTGTAGCTTAAAATAAGTTACGAACATTTTTAAATATTGCGTCGAATTTAAAGTTTACTTCAATACTGAATAAGTTTATGGAAAGAATTAAAGCAAATGACAAAGGCAACTTTATGATACCCTTCACCCTCCAGTTTTGGAAAATGATATCATATTCAAACTTATTCTGGTCTACAGAACGCGAAATTATATCGTACGAGTTTTTTCATCTCAATCCGGTATAGAATGTACTCCCTGTTCCAAATGGTAGCTTCGGCCAATGTAAAATTATTTCCTTTATATCTTCCTTCCTGACCCCAGCAGTTCAATATTTGACTCATATTGGTCCCAGGGCACCAGAACATCGCATATAATATGATGCGTTGATGCAAAAATTTAAAATTAGTCAGCAAACTCTGTAGAACTAACAAGAAGGTCTCTATACCAAATCTAAAGAGCTTCATAACAAGCTCGAAGTGCTTCTACGGTGGAAACTGTGGAAATAACTATACGTTCGGTGGTATAACAACGGATCCCACATCAGATCTAATCTAATCTAATCTAATCTAATCTAATCTAATCTAATCTAATCTAATCTAATCTAATCTAATCTAATCTAATCTAATCTAATCTAATCTAATCTAATCTAATCTAATCTAATCTAATCTAATCTAATCTAATCTAATCTAATCTAATCTAATCTAATCTAATCTAATCTAATCTAATCTAATCTAATCTAATCTAATCTAATCTAATCTAATCTAATCTAATCTAATCTAATCTAATCTAATCTAATCTAATCTAATCTAATCTAATCTAATCTAATCTAATCTAATCTAATCTAATCTAATCTAATCTAATCTAATCTAATCTAATCTAATCTAATCTAATCTAATCTAATCTAATCTAATCTAATCTAATCTAATCTAATCTAATCTAATCTAATCTAATCTAATCTAATCTAATCTAATCTAATCTAATCTAATCTAATCTAATCTAATCTAATCTAATCTAATCTAATCTAATCTAATCTAATCTAATCTAATCTAATCTAATCTAATCTAATCTAATCTAATCTAATCTAATCTAATCTAATCTAATCTAATCTAATCTAATCTAATCTAATCTAATCTAATCTAATCTAATCTAATCTAATCTAATCTAATCTAATCTAATCTAATCTAATCTAATCTAATCTAATCTAATCTAATCTAATCTAATCTAATCTAATCTAATCTAATCTAATCTAATCTAATCTAATCTAATCTAATCTAATCTAATCTAATCTAATCTAATCTAATCTAATCTAATCTAATCTAATCTAATCTAATCTAATCTAATCTAATCTAATCTAATCTAATCTAATCTAATCTAATCTAATCTAATCTAATCTAATCTAATCTAATCTAATCTAATCTAATCTAATCTAATCTAATCTAATCTAATCTAATCTAATCTAATCTAATCTAATCTAATCTAATCTAATCTAATCTAATCTAATCTAATCTAATCTAATCTAATCTAATCTAATCTAATCTAATCTAATCTAATCTAATCTAATCTAATCTAATCTAATCTAATCTAATCTAATCTAATCTAATCTAATCTAATCTAATCTAATCTAATCTAATCTAATCTAATCTAATCTAATCTAATCTAATCTAATCTAATCTAATCTAATCTAATCTAATCTAATCTAATCTAATCTAATCTAATCTAATCTAATCTAATCTAATCTAATCTAATCTAATCTAATCTAATCTAATCTAATCTAATCTAATCTAATCTAATCTAATCTAATCTAATCTAATCTAATCTAATCTAATCTAATCTAATCTAATCTAATCTAATCTAATCTAATCTAATCTAATCTAATCTAATCTAATCTAATCTAATCTAATCTAATCTAATCTAATCTAATCTAATCTAATCTAATCTAATCTAATCTAATCTAATCTAATCTAATCTAATCTAATCTAATCTAATCTAATCTAATCTAATCTAATCTAATCTAATCTAATCTAATCTAATCTAATCTAATCTAATCTAATCTAATCTAATCTAATCTAATCTAATCTAATCTAATCTAATCTAATCTAATCTAATCTAATCTAATCTAATCTAATCTAATCTAATCTAATCTAATCTAATCTAATCTAATCTAATCTAATCTAATCTAATCTAATCTAATCTAATCTAATCTAATCTAATCTAATCTAATCTAATCTAATCTAATCTAATCTAATCTAATCTAATCTAATCTAATCTAATCTAATCTAATCTAATCTAATCTAATCTAATCTAATCTAATCTAATCTAATCTAATCTAATCTAATCTAATCTAATCTAATCTAATCTAATCTAATCTAATCTAATCTAATCTAATCTAATCTAATCTAATCTAATCTAATCTAATCTAATCTAATCTAATCTAATCTAATCTAATCTAATCTAATCTAATCTAATCTAATCTAATCTAATCTAATCTAATCTAATCTAATCTAATCTAATCTAATCTAATCTAATCTAATCTAATCTAATCTAATCTAATCTAATCTAATCTAATCTAATCTAATCTAATCTAATCTAATCTAATCTAATCTAATCTAATCTAATCTAATCTAATCTAATCTAATCTAATCTAATCTAATCTAATCTAATCTAATCTAATCTAATCTAATCTAATCTAATCTAATCTAATCTAATCTAATCTAATCTAATCTAATCTAATCTAATCTAATCTAATCTAATCTAATCTAATCTAATCTAATCTAATCTAATCTAATCTAATCTAATCTAATCTAATCTAATCTAATCTAATCTAATCTAATCTAATCTAATCTAATCTAATCTAATCTAATCTAATCTAATCTAATCTAATCTAATCTAATCTAATCTAATCTAATCTAATCTAATCTAATCTAATCTAATCTAATCTAATCTAATCTAATCTAATCTAATCTAATCTAATCTAATCTAATCTAATCTAATCTAATCTAATCTAATCTAATCTAATCTAATCTAATCTAATCTAATCTAATCTAATCTAATCTAATCTAATCTAATCTAATCTAATCTAATCTAATCTAATCTAATCTAATCTAATCTAATCTAATCTAATCTAATCTAATCTAATCTAATCTAATCTAATCTAATCTAATCTAATCTAATCTAATCTAATCTAATCTAATCTAATCTAATCTAATCTAATCTAATCTAATCTAATCTAATCTAATCTAATCTAATCTAATCTAATCTAATCTAATCTAATCTAATCTAATCTAATCTAATCTAATCTAATCTAATCTAATCTAATCTAATCTAATCTAATCTAATCTAATCTAATCTAATCTAATCTAATCTAATCTAATCTAATCTAATCTAATCTAATCTAATCTAATCTAATCTAATCTAATCTAATCTAATCTAATCTAATCTAATCTAATCTAATCTAATCTAATCTAATCTAATCTAATCTAATCTAATCTAATCTAATCTAATCTAATCTAATCTAATCTAATCTAATCTAATCTAATCTAATCTAATCTAATCTAATCTAATCTAATCTAATCTAATCTAATCTAATCTAATCTAATCTAATCTAATCTAATCTAATCTAATCTAATCTAATCTAATCTAATCTAATCTAATCTAATCTAATCTAATCTAATCTAATCTAATCTAATCTAATCTAATCTAATCTAATCTAATCTAATCTAATCTAATCTAATCTAATCTAATCTAATCTAATCTAATCTAATCTAATCTAATCTAATCTAATCTAATCTAATCTAATCTAATCTAATCTAATCTAATCTAATCTAATCTAATCTAATCTAATCTAATCTAATCTAATCTAATCTAATCTAATCTAATCTAATCTAATCTAATCTAATCTAATCTAATCTAATCTAATCTAATCTAATCTAATCTAATCTAATCTAATCTAATCTAATCTAATCTAATCTAATCTAATCTAATCTAATCTAATCTAATCTAATCTAATCTAATCTAATCTAATCTAATCTAATCTAATCTAATCTAATCTAATCTAATCTAATCTAATCTAATCTAATCTAATCTAATCTAATCTAATCTAATCTAATCTAATCTAATCTAATCTAATCTAATCTAATCTAATCTAATCTAATCTAATCTAATCTAATCTAATCTAATCTAATCTAATCTAATCTAATCTAATCTAATCTAATCTAATCTAATCTAATCTAATCTAATCTAATCTAATCTAATCTAATCTAATCTAATCTAATCTAATCTAATCTAATCTAATCTAATCTAATCTAATCTAATCTAATCTAATCTAATCTAATCTAATCTAATCTAATCTAATCTAATCTAATCTAATCTAATCTAATCTAATCTAATCTAATCTAATCTAATCTAATCTAATCTAATCTAATCTAATCTAATCTAATCTAATCTAATCTAATCTAATCTAATCTAATCTAATCTAATCTAATCTAATCTAATCTAATCTAATCTAATCTAATCTAATCTAATCTAATCTAATCTAATCTAATCTAATCTAATCTAATCTAATCTAATCTAATCTAATCTAATCTAATCTAATCTAATCTAATCTAATCTAATCTAATCTAATCTAATCTAATCTAATCTAATCTAATCTAATCTAATCTAATCTAATCTAATCTAATCTAATCTAATCTAATCTAATCTAATCTAATCTAATCTAATCTAATCTAATCTAATCTAATCTAATCTAATCTAATCTAATCTAATCTAATCTAATCTAATCTAATCTAATCTAATCTAATCTAATCTAATCTAATCTAATCTAATCTAATCTAATCTAATCTAATCTAATCTAATCTAATCTAATCTAATCTAATCTAATCTAATCTAATCTAATCTAATCTAATCTAATCTAATCTAATCTAATCTAATCTAATCTAATCTAATCTAATCTAATCTAATCTAATCTAATCTAATCTAATCTAATCTAATCTAATCTAATCTAATCTAATCTAATCTAATCTAATCTAATCTAATCTAATCTAATCTAATCTAATCTAATCTAATCTAATCTAATCTAATCTAATCTAATCTAATCTAATCTAATCTAATCTAATCTAATCTAATCTAATCTAATCTAATCTAATCTAATCTAATCTAATCTAATCTAATCTAATCTAATCTAATCTAATCTAATCTAATCTAATCTAATCTAATCTAATCTAATCTAATCTAATCTAATCTAATCTAATCTAATCTAATCTAATCTAATCTAATCTAATCTAATCTAATCTAATCTAATCTAATCTAATCTAATCTAATCTAATCTAATCTAATCTAATCTAATCTAATCTAATCTAATCTAATCTAATCTAATCTAATCTAATCTAATCTAATCTAATCTAATCTAATCTAATCTAATCTAATCTAATCTAATCTAATCTAATCTAATCTAATCTAATCTAATCTAATCTAATCTAATCTAATCTAATCTAATCTAATCTAATCTAATCTAATCTAATCTAATCTAATCTAATCTAATCTAATCTAATCTAATCTAATCTAATCTAATCTAATCTAATCTAATCTAATCTAATCTAATCTAATCTAATCTAATCTAATCTAATCTAATCTAATCTAATCTAATCTAATCTAATCTAATCTAATCTAATCTAATCTAATCTAATCTAATCTAATCTAATCTAATCTAATCTAATCTAATCTAATCTAATCTAATCTAATCTAATCTAATCTAATCTAATCTAATCTAATCTAATCTAATCTAATCTAATCTAATCTAATCTAATCTAATCTAATCTAATCTAATCTAATCTAATCTAATCTAATCTAATCTAATCTAATCTAATCTAATCTAATCTAATCTAATCTAATCTAATCTAATCTAATCTAATCTAATCTAATCTAATCTAATCTAATCTAATCTAATCTAATCTAATCTAATCTAATCTAATCTAATCTAATCTAATCTAATCTAATCTAATCTAATCTAATCTAATCTAATCTAATCTAATCTAATCTAATCTAATCTAATCTAATCTAATCTAATCTAATCTAATCTAATCTAATCTAATCTAATCTAATCTAATCTAATCTAATCTAATCTAATCTAATCTAATCTAATCTAATCTAATCTAATCTAATCTAATCTAATCTAATCTAATCTAATCTAATCTAATCTAATCTAATCTAATCTAATCTAATCTAATCTAATCTAATCTAATCTAATCTAATCTAATCTAATCTAATCTAATCTAATCTAATCTAATCTAATCTAATCTAATCTAATCTAATCTAATCTAATCTAATCTAATCTAATCTAATCTAATCTAATCTAATCTAATCTAATCTAATCTAATCTAATCTAATCTAATCTAATCTAATCTAATCTAATCTAATCTAATCTAATCTAATCTAATCTAATCTAATCTAATCTAATCTAATCTAATCTAATCTAATCTAATCTAATCTAATCTAATCTAATCTAATCTAATCTAATCTAATCTAATCTAATCTAATCTAATCTAATCTAATCTAATCTAATCTAATCTAATCTAATCTAATCTAATCTAATCTAATCTAATCTAATCTAATCTAATCTAATCTAATCTAATCTAATCTAATCTAATCTAATCTAATCTAATCTAATCTAATCTAATCTAATCTAATCTAATCTAATCTAATCTAATCTAATCTAATCTAATCTAATCTAATCTAATCTAATCTAATCTAATCTAATCTAATCTAATCTAATCTAATCTAATCTAATCTAATCTAATCTAATCTAATCTAATCTAATCTAATCTAATCTAATCTAATCTAATCTAATCTAATCTAATCTAATCTAATCTAATCTAATCTAATCTAATCTAATCTAATCTAATCTAATCTAATCTAATCTAATCTAATCTAATCTAATCTAATCTAATCTAATCTAATCTAATCTAATCTAATCTAATCTAATCTAATCTAATCTAATCTAATCTAATCTAATCTAATCTAATCTAATCTAATCTAATCTAATCTAATCTAATCTAATCTAATCTAATCTAATCTAATCTAATCTAATCTAATCTAATCTAATCTAATCTAATCTAATCTAACTTGTCTCTTTTCCTGAGAAACAACTAAATATGCTGCTTTAACCTATGAACCATTGTAATCTATTTCTTTGGAGGTTTTCTCCTACCTAGGGGAATGATGTGGATCATTCTTGTAACCGGCACTATTTTTATAATGAAAACTTTCCACAAAAAAAGATGAGAAATAACCTTTGCGTTTACGAGTATGTTGAAAAAAAAAATATTTCACAATTGTTTACTTTAATTGAATGTTGGTTTTATAAAAAGCCTTAATCTTTAGGCTGCACAAAAGATCAGATTGGTCGCAGTGTGGAGAGCCTTATTAGTCTAATCTAATCTAATGTTACTTATATATTTATGTAGTTTTGATTTTTATTGCAACATTATATTTATATTAATATATTCGACCTTTATGGTTATGCATTGTAAAACCACCATCATTTAGATTCTATTTAGTTTTATTAATTTATTTTTGTCAAACATTTTTTTTATTTATTTATTTACTTTATTTTATTTATTTTTTTTTTTTTTTGCAAATTATGCATAATGTTTGAAGACAAACAATCAGCTTAATATTAATTTATATTAGTGACTACAGAATGACTGCTCTAAACAACAAAATCAAGTTCAATGTCATATAAATTTTGTATCAATATATAATCGATATTTATTGATAGACATTTGGTGCAGACTCAAATTACTCGTATTAAATGGTAATTTTTGTTAATTAAGAGTTTGAAAAAAAGACTTGATTTGTCCGTTTTGAATTGTTCTAAAAACAATTCAATAAAATAAAACATTATATATAGAATTATGAAAGCAACCCAGCAAAAAAGATAGTATAAAAAATAAGTGATACAGCCACAGTTCTTGAGCTGATATTATTTCTATAGTGACCACATCACCTACGAAAAGGTTATCATATGAAGCATTACCGCTAAAAATTTACCTACTTTTTAGCACTAATGAAGCGTGGGCATGAAATTTCCATAAAAAGAAAAAAATTAACAACAATTTAAATCAATAAAATTTTTGAATATTGCTACTTTGTTTGTAATCAAATAACTTATTTATTAAGAAGAAATTTATTTTATTTACGTGATTGCTAGATAAACATGCATCCACAGCTTTTCTTAAATAAATATTTTTTTAATTACCTTCTAATTTAAAATAGATTTTCTTTAAAAGTTCCTTTCTTAAAAAGTACCTATTTTAAAAAAGTATTTTTTCTTAAAAAAGTGCCTTTTTCTAAAAGTACCTTTTCTTAAAAAAGTACCTTGTTTTAAAAAGTACCTTTTCTTAAAAAATTACCCTTTCTCAAAAAAGTACCTTGTCTTAAAGAAGTACCTTTTCTCAAAAAAGTAAATTTTCTTAAAGAAGTACCTTTTCTTAACAAAGTGACTTTTCTTAAAAAAGTAGCTAATCTTAAACAAATACTTTTTAATTACCTTCTTATTTAAAATAGATTTTCTTTAAATGTTCCTTTCTTAAAAAAGTACCTATTTTAAAAAAGTATTTTTTCTTAAAAAAGTACCTTTTTCTAAAAGTACCTTTTCTTAAAAAAGTACCTTGTTTTAAAAAGTACCTTTTCTTAAAAAATTACCTTTTCTCAAAAAAGTACCTTGTCTTAAAGAAGTACCCTTTCTCAAAAAAGTACATTTTCTTAAAGAAGTACCTTTTCTTAACAAAGTGACTTTTCTTTAAAAAGTAGCTTTTCTTATGCAAATACTTTTTTAATTACCTTCTTATTTAAAATAGATTTTCTTTAAAAGTTCCTTTCTTAAAAAAGTACCTTTTATAAAAAGTATTTTTTCTTAAAGAAGTACCTTTTTTCAAAAAAGTGCCTTTTCTTAAAAAAGTACCTCATCTTAAAGAAGTACATTTTCTTCAAAAAGTACCTTTTCTTAAAAAAGTACATTATCTACAAAAAGCACATTTTCTTACAAAAATACCCTTTCTCAAAAAGGTACGTTTTCTTTCAAAAGTACCTTTAAAAAACAAAAAACACCTTTTCTTAAAAAAGCACCTTGTTTTTAAAAAAACAGATTTTCTTTTAAAAGTATGTTTTGTTAAAAAAGTGCTTTTTCTTAAAAGGAAATTTTCTTTAAAATATCTTAATTCTTATGGAATGAGTGTGCCTTCAGCAACACATTGTTAAACTAATTCAAATGCCAGAACTAGTTCAATACTAGATATTGGACATTGTAGCAAATTGTTGGTTAATACTCTACTTATTTTAGACTGAAATATCAACATGATATTTTATATTTTTATTACGTTGTGTTTTACCAAATATTTATTAATTATAAATTATAATGCATATTTATTTTATTTTTGGATTTTTATTGTACCTAAAGTATTTTTATCATATGTTCCTTTTTTTGTTTTTAAGTTTGTTATTTAAAAATAAATAAATAATAAATTAAAGCATTAAACAAAATATCTCGTTTTCTAAACTTACTCCATTTGTGTTGATAAGTGGTTGTTATAATCAATAAATAAAATTTATAATTCATTGTATGAACAAAATTTAATACTTCATACAACCGAATTTATTCAAAAAATCAATTAGCTTTAACTTCAGACGGTTATTTGGAAAATATAATTCAGTAATCAGAGCAGAAAAATGTGATGGTACTAGGGGCTACCAAAATTCGGTTGGTAACAAATTTGTTTGTTACAACAAATACATTTTCTGTTTGTAATAATGACCGATAGTCGAGATTTTAATTACTAGATTTGTTTACTTACGTTCGGATGTTCAGTTGGAAGCTCTCGATAACAATTTTGGATTGGAGAGACTGTTAACTTATTGTGAGTGAGCGAGATTGAAAAAAAAATTGTGTATAAATTTTGATGTTTTTCACTAAACAGAGTTTCTAAACGAAAATTGGGCCACTTTTTCGAACATTGTCGGCTGCTTGTCACGAATAACATGAACAACGTTGTCCTCCAAGGCGTTAATTGTTGCAGGTTTAGCAACATACCAGTGCCTACACGTAGACCCACAGGATGTAATCGAGAGGTGTCAACTCGCGCAAACTAGGAGGCCAATTGACAGATCCATTCCTTGAAATCAACTTATCGCCACGAACTTCTGTTTTTTTTTTTTTTTTAGAAAACGAACAGAACATGATCTTAAAATATAGCTACACTCGAAACTGTGTGGTTTATGTGTGTTCGAATAAAACTATACGTGATAGAAACATGTTCGTGTTCACAATCAAGTTTTAAAATGAAACACATTCATGATTGTGTTCGGCAAAGTACAAAATTTAGAAACACACATAATTGACATGAAATTAAAAATATGTGTTGGTTGCTTTAGAACAGAACATTGTGTGTCTGATGTGTGTATTTTTTGAACCTTGGTTTTCAGTTCGTAAATTGCCTCATGATCTCGTTATTTCTATATTGAATACATGAACGAATTATTTGAATTTCAAAATTTAAGGCATTTGAACTTAACTTCGAAACGTGAACTTTGCTATTTTACGTTTAGAACTTAACTCAATATTTACTGTAATTGCAATGAACTCAAAATACGATTTCTAACTTCATCGCAATTAAGTTGAAAATAACCGCAACGAATCTTTAGATGTGTAAAATTGGCATTAGTATAAAGGGCACTCAAAATTCGCCTCTACCGCTTTTTTTATTTTTATAAATCTTATGATTTTAATGAGCTCAGAGTTGAAAGATAATGGAATATTTTTTTTTTTTTTAACATTTATAATAAAATAAATAGTAAATAAGACTATGATAATGCATTAAAAATAATGAATAATTTTTGGTTTAATTCCATTGAAACACGCATTTTGTAACCAACGAATTATAAACCTTCATGCAATAGATTTCATTTTTTGAGAATTAAAATTTGAGATTAAAAAAACTCATGCAATATTTTGATAAGCAGAAGATGTTTTAATAAATGGCAGAGTGCGATAGTTTGTTTGACAGTTAACTCTTTCGTAAGTTCTTTCTAAGCAAAAATTATACCTATTATAAAAATTAGTTAGCTTTAAGGCTATTTGGAATGGAGCGGACAAATCTTTTGTTCCTTTTTCGCCAATGTTAAGCCATTCTTGCATTAATGCTGCTTTAAGTTCACCTTTAATTTCCATCGTGCTTTTTCGACCTCTTCTTTCCAATTCCTCCAATATATGCTCGATGGGGTTTAGGTCTGGGGACTGCAGAGGGTGTGGCAAGATATGCTCTATACTATACGCAAGTCACATCTTCACGTCATCAGCAGTGTGTTTCTTTGTTATGCCGGTGTGTGATTGACTCAGGTAATTTTAGGTTTTCTGTGATTTTCTTAAAATACAAGTTCCCCCACACTCTTAGCAGAATCGAGGCTCCACCGCCACCATAATTTACCGTTGATCAAATATTTTTTGCGGCATGTGCACTATTCCATCTGGGCGAAAAACGAAAAACGTTTGTTGTCGTCTGAGAATAGAATCTGGTCCCGGAAACTACATGACTCATTTTGAAACTATTGTTCATATGCCACTCGTTTTTATAATCTATACACTATGTGATCAGGTTATAACAATTTTGTGCTGATGTTTGTAAGTACCAAGAATATAGAACCAAGATCCATCTTTTATTACACCGATCAACTCAGAATCACGATTTAGCGATGTCGTCCGTCCGTCTGTCCGTCGTGTGTCATGTAAACCTTTTAATCAAACTACAGGTCGCAAATATGAATATATTTTGATGAAATTTTGTATACAAGCTTCCATCAGTGCATATCGGTGCATGTTCAGACCTAGTCGCCGTACAAATGACCCCTACGAGATCGACTTAAATTGCCATAATATCCAAATTATCATATCGATCTCGGTCAAATTAGGTTTGTGTATGTTTATTGCACCCATTAATGAACCCAATAGAAGATTTCTTAGTCATAGTCGTCATATAAACCTGATTCAGAATCACTTTCTGAGTCGATTTAGCGGTATCCGTCCGTCCGTCTGTCCATCTGTGTGTCCATGTAAATCTTGTAATCAAACTACAAGTCGCAAATATGAATATGTTTTGATGAAATTTGGTATATAAACTTTCATCGGCCATAAGATGAACGCCATTGAAATTGGTGAAATTCGTTCCATGTTCAGACCTAGTCACCATACAAATGACCCCCATGAAATCGACACAAATTGCCATAAGATCGAAATTATCATATAGGTCTCAGTCAAATTGGGTTTGTATGTGTTTATTATATCCGTTAATCAGTAGTCCAAAAATAATCCCTATATGACAATTCTTAGTCATAGAGCTGCTTCCCGATCTTCACTAAATTGTATCAAAAAAAAAAAAAAAAATGTTGCACAGATTTTTCCCAAATTTCGTTTGTATATGTTTTTGAAAAAATATATGATCTTACCAAATATGATCAGGAGCTGTCCATTTTTCAACCTAGTGCCCATATAAATATAACATCCGATATGATATCCGAAGGCAAAAAATGAATAATATTGCCATTCAGATTTGGTTTATACTTATTTTAATTAGTTGGATATAAGAGTGAGGGTCTCTAAACACATGGTATAGAGTATCCTGCAGCTGTCTGGACCGACTATAGTTTTCTTACTGTTTTTTTTTTTTTTACTGATAGCAGATGTTAATGGTTTGCGTGAGTTGTACGCAGCTTCATGAACCTTTCTCCGAACAGTTTTAGAGTATGCGTCCATACTAAAATCTTCCTTTATCTCTGCTGCAATCTGAGTCGATGTTATTGTTGGGCCAACTTTAACTTTTGGTGCTACTCGTATTTAGGTACGTATTCTTTCGATTAATTTAAGTTAGTTTCGACTTTGGAACGATTTAGAATTGTTCTATTTGTAAAACCACTACGATCTATTAATGTCACGATCTCAACAACCAATGCAAATGTCTACAAATTAAAAAAAAAAAACATTGACGTAGCATGTTTTTTTTACTAATTGGGTGCGCTGAATTCGAATCTGGCATAAAAATTTGGCTATCATGTCTTGTTCGATTTTTTTGCATGCTGGCAATACTGTAAAACAGTCAATACTGACACTACAATTATTAATTTGACAGAAGCCCACATTCATTCTAAATCTTCATAATAGTAGCGCTTAAGCATGTCATGGAGATCGTGTGTTACTGATTCAAGCTATTTTTGCTTTGTGTGTGGTGAATATTTGGTTGGAAGAAAAGGATATGCAATATCAGAATCATTAAAATATGCATATTATCATTATTTTGGTTTTGCTCTCAGAAACTTGGACAAACCGTGGACATCGAAAATGTTTTGCAATAGTTCCAGAACTGTTTTATACAAGTGGTCAAATGGCAAGAAGATGTATTTCGATTTTTCAATTCCAGTACTTTGGAGAGAGTCGAGTAACCACCAAACCGATTGAAAAATCCAAAAAATGTTACTTACGCGAAAGTCCCATTAGTTACCAAACCAGTTCAACGTCCACCAAATTATTCATTACCAGTCATTCCCAGTGCTACGAGCAGTGAGTCCGAAACATTTTTCACCATCAGTGGTAGTTTGTATGAGGCTGATGATGAACGCCTTTAGTGACTCAAGCTGAGCTGACTGATCTAATTCGGGATTTACATTTAACGAAGCAAGACGCAGAATTACTAGCTTCACGTACGCAGCAGTGGAAACATCTTGCAGTTGGAGCAAAAGTAACAGTCTATAGAGATAGAAGCTTGGAATTGGCTGCATATTTTGAAAAGAAACACTCTATACTGTACTGATGTTGATGGTTTATTTCGAAAATGAACCAGCCATATGACAAAACTCAAATGGCTCTCTTCTCTTACATAATGGGAATGAAAAATCATCCATACCAATTGCTCATACCATTAATACAAAGGAGAATTACGAATCAGTTGCTGAAGTTTTGACATTACCCAAATACAACGATCATAAATGGAAGATCTGTGGTGACCTTAAGGTGTGTGATTTAAATTTCTTTGTATATGTAGTATAGACCATCGTAAACAACTGTAAATTAATTTGTTTCAGGTCATTGGTTTGTTGACTGTTATGCAAGGAGCTTTCACAAAATATTGTTGTTTCCTTTGTCTATGGTATAGTTGATTTTTAAATAAACTGATGATTTTTTATGTAAAACACGAATAGAAATATTTTTTTTTGTATCTCGAAAACCTGACGTGATAGAGAAAAACCAATTATTGATTCGAATTCAGCCCTCCAAATTACCCTGGGATAGATATTTGGTTGTTCCAATCCAAAAACTTGTTTGCTAGTGTAATTTTTCGCTGCGTTTCTGTGTTTCAATTTGTTTTGAGCTTGTTATTAAAAATACTTAAGAAAATATTTATTTGATGAAGTTTTTTCAACTTTTCGCTTTCTAGAATGCACAGTGGTCAAAAGCGATTAAAAATCTATAACTTTTTTATTTTTTCACCGAAACTTTTGAAACAGGATACTCGGGGGGTTTTTAGGGCCGCAATCTTCTTCATCAATAAATCTTGAATTTATCCAAAAAGAATTTTTTTTTCGAAATAGGTGTTCTATCGACCGCAAGAATTCCATTTTTGCCTAAGGCGTCTAATAAAACTTTGCAATTTAGATTCCAGTTTTTTAGTTTTAAATTGTTTTCCCGTTCCTCTATATTCTTAACTATTATTTCTTTAATTTTTTTTTCTTTTTCATTCTTATGAAGTAACCGTTTGTAAGAAAACGCGGCACTAAACATGAAAATAAATTTAACATTATAGCAAAAAATAGTGTGATCTTTTTGCATATTTACTCACTCCTTGCTGAATTAAAATATTTATAAATCCAATTTTTTAAAAATTTTAAGTTTGTTATTTTCATTTATTTGCTGAAATTTTTGAAGAGTTATGCACTTGAAAGTAAAGAAATACGACATAAAGTAAAGAATAACAACAGTTACAGAAGCTTATTTCCAGAGAACGAAACCGATGTGAAATTTTTGTCCACCGGCGGCTGTATTTGTATGATAATAACTAAATAATTAACTTAAAAATTTGTATAAAAAAATTGTATGCACGTACATGGCACATTTTAAATGTTGTAAAAAAAATTTAGTTAATTTCAAATTTATATTCATTTAAAAGTTGTGAGCAAACAGTTAAAAAACGAAAAACATCCATTTTCGTATACCTTATATCTCCCAAAAATTGGGGGTTCCGCCCAAAGAACCAAAATAGTGGTCCGTTTTTTTCATGCTCTCTCACAATTGTGAGAGATTTTTGGTCAAAATCTTTAAACTTTTTAAACCGCTTCAAAAACTTCCTTATAAATTTTTTTAAAATACACTTATAGGGTACTTTAAAAATGCTCTACATTAAAAGTTGCATAATATTGCACTTAGGTAGAAACATATTTTGTTTAGGACCCTTAGGTGTATTAAATACCGTTTATAGCTAAGCTGTTGAGAGCCGCTATTTTTTGGCAGCTTATGCATATAGGTCAATTTCATTTTTTATACCCTATACCACTATGTGGTTTGGGTATAATGACTTTGTGCTGCTGTTTGTAACAACCAAAAATATTTGACCTAGACCCATCTTTAATTATACCGATCAAATCAGAATCACTTTCTGAGTTGATTTAACAATGTCCGTCCGTCCGTCCGTCTGTGTGTCCATGTAAACCTTGTAATCAAACTGCAGGTCGCAAATATGAATATGTTTTGATGAAATTTGGCATATAAGCTTTTACCGGCCATGGGATGAACGCTATTGAAATTGGTGAGAATCGGTCCATGTTCAGACCTAGCCCCCATACAAATTACCCCTATGAAATCGACATAAATTGTTATAAGATCCAAATTGTCATATAGATCTTACTCAAATTGGGTTTATATGCGTTCATTACATTCTTTAATGAGTAGTCCAAAAATGATCCCTTTGGCCCCATATAGAACTGCTTCCCGATTTTCACTTAAATCTATTAAAAAACAAAAATATTGCACTGATTCTTCTCAAATTTTGTTTGTATATATTTTTGCAAAATACAAGAGACTTTACGAGACATGATCAGGATCGGTCCATTTTTGGACCTAGCCCCCATACAGATATAGCATCCGATATGAACTTTTTCATATCTTCAGCCAAAAAAATTAATAAAAATCCCACTCAATTTGGTTTTTGCTTATTTTCTATGTCCAGTTAGTTGGGCCTAAGAGATAGGGTTTCTAAACGCATGGTATAGGGTATCGTATAGTCGGTCTAGACCGACTATAATTTTCTTACTTGTTTTAAACCTATTTTTTTGCCACTTAAAAATTATATGAAATAGTCACACAAATGCCCAAGAAATTACATGATGTGATTAAAAACAAAATATATTTTTTATAACTCTAAAGTTATAAAACAAAATCATCTAAAAAAAGAAGGGATTGCCTACTTAGTTTCCGAGTATATAAAATTCAGATTTTTTAGTTTGAACTTTTTTTAAAAAAGCTTCAACTTTGGTCCATTATAGCATAAAAAATAGATATTCTACAACCCAGAAAATGCTCAAAACGTCTTATCTAATGTATTATCTACCGATAACTGCAAAAAAAAAATTAAAAGAATTATAAAAAAAAATAAATTAATTTTGAGCGCTTTTGACGACTGTGGAATGTATTAAAAATAATAGCGGAACTTAATAGCTTGTGTTAAATGTAAAAGTTTTGCCAAATTGACAAAATTTTAATAACGTAACCAATTTTGCCTATAATTTTGCCCCCATAAATTGCACCTGTTCATTTGACGGATGATGAAGAAAGCTGTTGACGTAAAAAAACATGTCTTCAAATCTGTAGCAGTCCATAATAGAATAAGACTATTATTGTTATCAAAACACATTTACATATGCTTATTTTTAATAAACCTTTAAATAATAAATGATTGTTGAATTCAATTTACAAGGAATTAATTCGGAATTAAGTTTAACAAAATAAGTGTTAAATATTTGAAAAATAATTGTAGAAATTAATAGAAATCAGCAGATTCCTGCGCTCGAAATTCGACTGCAATTTCTAGGCAGCTTTATTTTTCAACTTAGCCAATTCACATACCAACGCTTTTATGGCTTATTATTATTGTAAATGAAGATAACAAACTCGTTAACAAATTTAATAAAACACACATAGCATATGTGAAATTTTATGTATGTGTTAGTAGCAACTTTAAATGCAGTTTACTCAAAATAAAGGAAAAAATTTTAAAATCTGTAACTCTAAAAAACGGCTAAAAAGAAATACCTTTCAAATAATATACATTTGGTCAAAATCTGGATAAAACGGTAGAACAAAACATCGGTCACAAGAAATCGCCTAGCCTATTAATATTATAGATATAGTTATATGAGTAGCCACAATCGCATGTAATCTCGAGCGAAAATAAAGAAAATCTTCCGTTAGTGTAAGTGATTGTGAGACAAACTTCACTCACGTGCCGATCTCTTATAGGCACCAATATACCGAATGCAATGATAATAATTTTAGAAATTTTTTTTAAACTTAAACAATATTTGCGAAATCTTTCATTAATTCCGGTTTTTTTTCACCTTGAAATGATCTGAACAATAACTATTCGCAATTTTAACTGTTGATTATTGTTATTTTTGAAAAACAAATATCCTGGTGTGAAAACTATAACTAAAAGATAAGATATGCATTCATTGTAAAAATAAATAATTCCCATTAAAATGATAAGAATAACAAGAATATGATATACAAACAACAAAAATAAAAAAACTGTCAAAGAATTTCATGGTGAATTAGTGTGTACTAATGAACCTTGATATTTTTGCGCACTTATCTAAAACAAGGTCAAATTAAAAACCCTACTCGCACACGTTCTTGTCTATTAGAATAAATACTTGTTAAACATAATAAAGGAAAGTAAGAGTTCTAAGTTAAGCCACCACTTAATAAATATAAAGAAATTTAAACATTTCCAGATTTATGTATTTAAGATTATAAGGATAAGATTAAGGAATTGTTAAAAACATAAAAACCTTGAAAAAAAATATTATATTTCAAGGGAATACTTTTGCACCTTGTAAGTTGTTAGACACCCGCCCTCACTTTAGGTTTTGTTTTCGATCTGAAAGTTCAAAAGGCGTTTTTTTTTTGAGCAAAAATTGTGTAATATTGAATTCTAATTGACATCTGTTAAAAATAAAAAAAAAACATGAAAACAATTCAATTGAGATATCTTAGATTGACACCTTCCTTTCTTTTATTGAAAAAAGGGTTTTGCAATATCTGTATTGGCAAAAAAAGAAAATAGAAGGATTTTTTGAGAGTAAGAAAGAAAGTTGAAGTTTTTTTGTGTTGAATGCAGCTGTAAGTGAAATATTGTATTTCTTGTCAGTGAGTGGCACATGCCAATTGTAAATTTTACGTATTTTTATTTTTTGTGTATTATTTAATAACATAAATATGTTATTTTCTTGCAGACATATTAATTTCTCTGTTTGTAGTTTGTAATTATTATGAAACATTTTGAAACACATTTCATATTTCCGTTAAAAAAAAATAAAAAAATATTTTTGATACATTTTTGGTCTTTCTTCTGTGGTTTTCCAGTATTTTTAAAGTTGAATGTACTCGTACCCTGCGCTATAGACAAACCAATTGAACAATGATAAATATCCTTGAACCTTTTTTTAGAACTTTATTTTTTTTTTTAAATACTAAAACATTTAAACAGAACTATTTAAGGAAAAGTCTATTTCAAAAGGTTCTTAAATACTTAGAAGTTTAAAAATGAATATGCGATCATAATCGACTGTAAATTGGGCTATAATAAAGTCGATCTTATATATTAAAAAAATTTATGAAAACTAAAGTAAGTCCGTCTGGCCGTTGTATCTAGGCGATTTCCTTCATTTTTTTTTTAATGAAAGATATTTAGACACAGATATGTCATCAATCATTGAAATTTACTCAACTCCCACCTTACTCAAGTTATACTCAAACGCGATTCTTCTCTGTACATTTCATATGGGACACATTCACTCAAGCAATTCGAGTTCTCATAGCTCCTCTTCTAATGAATGGATCTTGATCGTTTCGCTCTCACAACACTCAGTGGATCAAGCTCTTTCTTTTCAGCTATTAACTGTTTAAATTCGTCGAGTTTGAGGAAAGTTATGGAAAGTTATCAACTTTGCATTATGTAGCACGAAAGTTAACGTACAGATTTCGTTATAATAATTGCATAACACATACCCTGTGTTGAATTGTGAATTGCCAAAAATTTGAATACCTTTAGGTGGCATACAAGGTGGCATTTATTTCTGTGTGTTCAACAAATATTTATAATAAAATAAACTTAATGAATTAAATAGATTAAAAACATTGAAAGAAATAAATTGAATGTTAAATTAAATTTCCTAGAACTTGCACTCGAATTTCGAGGGCTGGGCTCTGCTTCTTTAAAATTATTTGTCAGATTTCAAATGTTTTATTTTTACACTGAAGGCAAACATTTTATTATTTTAGTTGTTGACCAGGCTGCCTTTTTATTTACCTTTAGCGAGTATACAGCGTTACAGACTCAGTAAGTCAGCGAATCCATATTAAATATAATCTCAATTTAAGAAGACCTAAGTTTAGCTGCAAAAGGTCGATTCAACCAAAAGTTATAAAAATGTGTCTTATAAATATTTAATATAATTTTATACCCCTACCACTGTGGATCAGGGTATAATAAGTTTGTGCTCCTGTTTGCAACTACCAAACACATTAAGAGCCATCTTTTATTGTACTGGTCGACTCAAAACCACTTTCTGAGTCTATTTAACTTTGTCTGTTCGTCTATCCATCCGTCCATCTGTCTGTCCGTCCGTCTGTGTGCCCATTAGGGTGACAGCCATTTTTTTTTTGGAATTTCAAGACCTGTGGGTCGGATTATTGTGATCTAATTTGTTTATACTGTATTAAATATAAAAACTAATTTACATATTTTCATAAAATAAAGAATAAATTTAAGGAATTTTATGAATACATTAAATTTGTTTTATTTAAAAAAAAAAATCCTGACGAAGAAAATATTTATAAATTTTCATATAGAGTCAATTTGACATCAAGAGTATCCCACGGGTTAATTTCAGAAAATAAGTCCAGAATATTATATTTTGGAATCATTAAAATATTATGAACAAGTTTCATCGAAATCCATCCACAAGTATATATTATTTCGATATTTTGTTTTAAAAAAATGTTAATATCCTTAAATTTGACTTTTGACCTTAAAGGGGGATAATTTATAGTGTTTCAATTTACAGGATTGCGAACTTATATCAAGTAGTATAATATTTTGAGAAAATATATTTGAAATGTGAAAACAACAAAAAGATGTAGCCTAACAGTTGAAAAAGTATGAAAAATCACATTTTTCTTCAAATCCACTGAAATAAAAACGCTTCCCTCGCCAAATTAAGTACAGGATACCTACAATATTTGACATTTTTAATCAGATATATTTTGTTAATAAGACCTTAAAGACCAATCGTTGATTTCGAAAAATTTCGTGAACAAAATTTTTGAAAAAGTAAAATTGGAGATTTTGAAATAGTGCTAAAAATACGTACCTTTTTGACATTAATTTAGAACGGCATAACAATATACGAGATGGAAAATACTTTACGTAAGGTCATTTTGGGATCAGGAAAATGAAAAAATATTGTTGTTGTGAATTATTTCAATGTCTTTAAAAATGTGAGTTCGATTTTCTTAATCAAGTGGTCTGCGACGCATTTATTGCCTGGGGAACTTATTATAACTTTGCTGTTTTTCAACCGTTAATAGATTTTTTTATTTTATTAGAAAGATAATTTACTCTAGATTATTGTTTATTAATTAATTTAATTGAAATTCAATTATTAACATTAAAATTTTTGTGTAAAATAATTTTTTTTTTTATATTTATTTATTTATTATTTATTTATTTGATATTTATTACAATTCAAAGTATAATAAATCTTAAAGTTAAAGCACTAGCAACTTAGGCTATCCGCTTTTTTTTTTTTTTGATAATTTTTACACATAAATTCATATTTGAAATTTCAACTCAAGTGCGTCTAGAAAGCATTGTCCGATTTGGCTCAAATTTTGCGCACTAAAGTTTTAGATTCAGTGTCACAATAATCCGATCCGCACGCCTCAAAATTCGACCAAAGTTTTGTTTTCTTACAAGTCGCTGTCACCCTAGTGGCCATGTTTACCTTGTTATCAAACTACAGGTCGCAAATATGACTATATTTTTATGAAATTTGGTATATAAGCTTTTATTGGCAACAGGGAAAATGCTATTGAAAATTAGTGAAAATAGGTGCATGTTCAGATCTAGTCTCCACAAAAATTACCCTTATGAGATAGACTTAAAATGCCATTAGATAAAAGTGCTCATGTTAGATCTCAGTCAAATTTGGTTAGTGTATGGTTATTACACCCATTATTTAGTAGCCCAAAAATAAACCCTTATGCATTCAGTCTTCATTTGTAGCTGCTTCATTTAAATCTATCAAAAGATAACAATATTACACAGATTTTTCTCAAATTTGGTTTGCAAATTTTTGCTTAGATAGAACTTATGATGGGGTTAGCTGTCAAACGAACTATAGAACTGTGCTCACTTGTTGACGTTCATGATCAGCATACTCTAACAAATCATCATGAATAGATTGGCGCACATAATTGTTCATCTGAGCAAGCCATCCATGTAATATATAGATAGATAGATAGATAGATAGATAGATAGATAGATAGATAGATAGATAGATAGATAGATAGATTTCATACCACATACTCTCAAGATGATGCAATAACACCAACAGGTCGAAGGAATGTGCGTACGGAAGGAACATGCGCAGGAACTGGGACTCTGTGCGTCCAATACGTGGAAGTAAAGATCTTGGCCTACACCCATATATGATACAGTTAGTGCAGGATTTAACTCTACAGCAGTTGAAAACTGCTCAGCGCTGACGCTCATTTTTAGCGTAACGGGTTCGTTAATAAACGCAATTTCCACATATGGAGTGAGATCAATCCACAACAAGCCCTACAGACTCCATTACATTACCATTTCACGAGAAGGCGGTCAAAAACCATAACTTTTGATTGCATTGGAATTTTGATATGCGGTTTTTTTGTTTGGTAGGTGGGACGTTAGCTTTAATTTTTGCAATAAAACGTCGATCGATAATAAAAAAAAGTTCTGGACGGTTTAAAATAAATTTTCATTTTTAGTTGAATTTTAGTACAAAAGTGAAGTGTTAAAAGGTAAAAAAAGGTTTTTTTTATATGTCTTATTATACCCTCCACTCCAGTGTGCAGAGGGTATATATAAGTTTGTCATTCCGTTTGTAATAATTAGAAAAAAAATTTTGGACCCCCATAAAATATATATATTAGTGATCCTTATAACAACCGGAGTTGATATAGCGATGACCGTCTGTCCGTCTGTCCGTCTGTCCGTCTGTGGAAATCACGATGACGGCATCAATCGGGCAGCTAGGGTGCTCGTTGACATAAAAAATGATTCACTAATATCCTGAAAAGTTTGCTATTTAAAATCGTCCAAATCAGTCGATTAGGGCCCGAGATTTGAATGAAGAACTAAAAAAGTCTTGAAAAAATATAATTTTCTATGTTGTTCTTGTCACGATCACGCCCTCAATAGTGCAGATATATTGATCGTTTTTAGTGTGAATGATTCACCAAATTCATAGGAAGATTTCTGTTTCAAAAATCATTAAAATCGGTGGAACAGGTCCATGGAAATTTCTGAAAAAGTAAAAAAAAAAAATATGATGTTTCTATATTGTTCTTGTTGTTATTCTAAATGTTGTGTTGTTGTCATAGCTGGACTTGTTGTTTTTGTGCTCGTTGTGGTAATAATATAATAAAAACTAACCCTTTGTACATTTTTTATTAACTCTGGTAGAAAAATTTAAAAGTTTCCATTGTTTTGGCATCACTAAAAAATTTGCTAGATCATTTCTGTTATTACCACGAGCCTGCCTGCAAAATTTCAGATCGAATGGGTCACGGGAAATTGGTTAAAATCGATCCAAAATTTTTTCGACAAGCACACACTACGAATTAATATAAAGGGAGTAAAAATTCACCAACATCTAAAGCAAATAATGCTAAAATACCTAGTTGTTAATAAAACAAAAACAATGTAAATTTAGCAAAAAAAAAATTTTATGTATTAATTTATTTAAAGAGAAAAACATAAAAATAACGTTTGATGTTGTATTTTGTGTGTGTTATATTTACATATACATACATAAACATATTAAATAATACAAATAATCTACATATATTATATAGATGTATATCCATCACAACTGTATGTTAGAAATAAATCGGTATATTATTTTATTTAAATAAAATTCTGCAATATTTTGTTGTGGGGAAAATACATTTCTTTTGCATTAACAGAATGTCACTTCATTTTGCTCAGCGTGACTATGCCACAGTAGATGGCGCCACAATTTTTGTTTGTTCTAATAAGCTTTGCAATAGTTATTTCTATTTTAACATCAATGTTAATATTTTCAACTGGATATCATACAGAACAATGTTAAGAGTATACACGGGCTGGTCTTTTATTTCATACGTTTTTTCATTATTCTTTTATAAATATGAACATAAGTTTGGCATGTTAACTTTTTGTTGTCTTTACAAAATAGAGTTACCGAGTTCATCAATGAGTTTTTTGCTTTCAAAACAGTTCTACATAGTTATATAGAATTATTATTCTGCTTTACCTACAAAATATCTGATTGCGATTACATCTAATTTTTAAAAATTGTTTATAATTACTAAAGCATTATTAGTCACATAAATACAAAATTGCACTTTTTAAATTTTCCATTCAAATTTAAGAAAATATCAATTCTAAAAACTGGAATTAAAAATTTCCAATTATAAATTACAATTAATGAATTTCAGAAAATCATATCAAAACGTCGGAAATTATAATTTTAAAATTTAGAAGACATCAATTGCATCTTTAATACATAAATTTTATTCGTTAAAAACAAATTGAAATTCAAAAAAAAAAAAACACCAAATACCTATGTTTACATTTAAAAAACTTTTACATTTAAAAATAAATAGACATTCAGGAGAAATTAATAGCTTTTCAGTACCGCGATTCTTTTAACAATAGTCGAATCGTTAAAAAAAAGAAAATTGCAAAATTATCAGTAAAATTTTTAAACGATATTCGCTATTGTTAAAGTCAGCTGTTGATGTTATCTAAACGACAACCATTTTTGTGTTGTTTATTCAATCGATAAAAACTTAAATTTTTAGGTTGAAATGTCGTCATACATAAATAAAAATCATAAAATAGTGAAAATATTTTGCTTTTATTAAAAAACTTTTTTATATAAATAAAAAAATTAAATAGCATATTCAATTCATTGTTTCATTTTCATATAAATACACAGAAATATTAGTAAAAAAATAAAGATATTAAACATAAACATAAAATCATCCTGTCAAACACGAAGTAGTTTGTTTTTTTCTATTATTCTTTGTGTTTTTCGCTTATTTTGACAGAGATGCCACTCGTTTACAATTTAACTAAATAGAAAAATAGATTTGTTGACTGTCGTTAAGATGTATGTAGTGAATCACTTAATCCTTAGTGCAAACAACAATAGCTGTCGATATATTTTGCGATTGTCGGATCGTTGAAATTTACAGAATCACACTACAGAAAACATTAATTTAAATTCAATGAATTTTAGAAAACGTCAAATGATATTGAAGAATTGCGAACATAAAAACTGTTACATAAATAAACGCAATTTGATGAGAATGTTATTTTTTATATATAAATTTTCACAATTTTTTTTTGGATGAAAATTTGAAGTTTTTCAGAAAATAAAGATAACAAATTATTTTATTTAAAATGTTTGGGACATTTGGTTTTTTGCGTTTGGCATCCCTAATTTGAATATTTATTATTATAAATTTATTCTCTATGTTTTCCAAATATGGCAATATTTTTATAAAAAAAATTGAGAGAGGTTTTTTTTTGGTTATTATTTTGTTACTCCATCCGAACTACATGACCGCAAAAAATATTTCGCCAGTTAAAAGAAACTATACAGCCATCTCCAATTAGCACGATTTAATGCATATAGCCACCCTACACAACCATTACCTTTGCAATGGAGGTTAGGGCGAGCTATTTAATTAGCAAAAACTAAATTAAACGAGAAGTTATGTCATATAACCGGGAGCGCATGCATATAGGTATATAACCTAAACCTGCATATAGGTATATAACCTAAATCCATGCCGATCAGCAACCACGATGACCAAAAAGCAAACACCGAAATAAATTCGAAATAATAGAAAAGACGAAAACCAACCCAAAAAATTTGCTGAAATATTTTGGTATTAAGTTTAGCAAATTGTTTACTTTTTCATTTACATTTATTATCAAGACTCAAACCGAGGTGGAGGGTATCAAAGATTCGGCACAGCCGAATTTAATACTCTTACGTGTTTTTTCAGTTAATATCGCAACTAATACTTTTTAAAAATTTTGTAAGTTCAATTTTGTCAGAAAATGCCAAATTTAGGCCCCCTTAAACTTTTTAGTCCTAATGTTAACAAGGGCCAAAGGTTGGCTCTTTTTGAAAGAGCCCGAGTTAAAATATAATTTATTAAGCAGCGACCGTAAAATTTGCCTGATATTGGTTCAAGATAGAGAAATTTAGTTAAAAATTTTTTTATTGTCTTCTTAAATATTTTTATTGAAAATTTATAAAATACATAAATTTTTAAATCAAAAAAAAAAAATGTTAACTATATAAAAAAAGAGTATAACTTATTGTTAGTGTGCTGAAAAACTAAATTAAATCAAACAATGTTAGTAAATTTTTCTTCTAAATAGCCTTGATTTTCATCTTATAGAATTTGTTAAGCTTCTTCGTCTAATTCATTAGAGGTAGTTTTCCATTTTGTCGAATGTTGGACATATATGGATCTGAAATGCACAAGAAAATAGTGATAAGGTCTTCATTAGTGCAACATCTGGACATTTTTCTTGTAATACACCTGTAAAAGATGCTGCAGCTTCTGGATCGTAAAAAATCTCCTTGTTTTATTTCCATCATTTAAGTTTCCTTCTCCTTGCGGTGGTTGGCCGATTATTAGGCCTAGCTGTAGATATTTTTCTTGAATCTGCTTTATTTGCTTTCTTTTTTCTTCATTTTCTTTGTTTTTTCTCACTGTTTCGCCTAACGGACCAAATTCCAAATCATAACCGAATTTAAGAATATGCTCCATAAAACGTATTCTAGCATGAAGAGGGGACAATCCAAATGCGTAGGCTTCCTTAAAACTATCGTCTTGTGATTTGGGTTGGCTTAATTGACTTGATGTCTTTTGGCGTTTAATGCAGATTGACGATGACTTTGTTTCCCATCAATCATTGTGACACACATTTTAAAATTTACTTCAATGTCTTGGTCATCAAATTTAAATATTACTGGTTAAAGATTTTTAATTTGATCTTTTATTTTTTGAACCTCTTCATTTATGGCATCTTTGGTTTCCTTTTTGAATGCAAATGTTATTGGTCTGCAATACTTTGTTGAAGAAGGAATTTCATTTTTCCATACATGAATTTCTGTTGCTCTACTAGTTGACGGCTCTGAGCCGCTATACCTTTTTGTTAAGTGCAATGGAACGAAAGATATCGTAAATAAATTAGCATCTGATGAATTTTCGGCATTAAATTGCTTGTATTGTTTCTGACCAGAGGATCCATCACATCCCCATTTAGAGATTAAAGTAATGTTGCCATTTCCAATTTTATTTAAATGCCATCAAGCGTATTTAGCAATCGTTCTGCAGTATGTTCAAGGAGATCTTGCAATTTTATTTCTGCTGATGTTGAAGTGACACTACTAGCAGATTCTAAAGGCAGAAACTACATCTCGATACTCCTGGAAAATCCCACAATTCTTTTAATTTTTACGCTTCCGCAATTCCTTATATTGTTTTTTGGTCAACTTCAAATCCAAAAATAGGGCGAACGCTTCTTCTGCAGTAAATAAATTTCTTATCTTCAATTGGTGTAGGAATGCTTTTCAAAATCCTCTTTGTGCGCCTTGAGTTCGCTTCTACTATTTTTCCGATTATTTCAATTTCATTTTTCTTATTTTGTGTTGGTTGAATTTGGTGCAAAAATGAATACTGAATAATTCTTTGAGAAATTTCTTCATTGATATTCTCCAGCTTACGTCCATTCGAGATCTTTCACTCCATGCATCAATTGGTTTTGCTGGTCGACGCTTTTTTCCACTTTCGTTGGCAGATGTTTATGAACTCTCAAAAATAAGTTACTTTAATAACCAGTCTTGGTCGCGTTTGTAAATCTTTGTTTTGCTATGAGAGCATTCAAGTTGTAATTTTTCTTTGTGTATTTCAATTTCTTGCAGGTTACAATTCTTAAAGAAATGGTTGCTCAGTATGTGCAAAATTTATCGTCTACGTCTTTTTGTTGAAAATAAATATCAGCGAGATTTCTATAACAGTATTTAGTCATTGTTCAAACTGTAATGAATAATAATTGTGGAAACATTTTTATAAATACTCTTTCTTGCAATTATGTAAAATACAATTTTTTTAATCTTTTATTACCACCTTTTGAAGCATAAAAAACCCAGACCCTAACCCCTTTTAAAAGGTGAAGCATACTTGCTCATATCTTAAAAGGGTCTGTCGCAATATTTTTTTACCATTTATCTGTTATTTAAATTTTTCCCGTTTTGTCAGGTATTTAAACTACATAACTCACGTTCCGACTATTAATGTTTTTGAAAAAAATCTATGTAAATGTACCTGTCAAAATAAAAAAGATTTTACCCATTTATCATTTTAACAATTAAGCGCATTATGCCTCAACCCTGTTTTATAAGTATATAACAAATCGCGTCAACTCTACCGTTTCCTTTTTCTGTCAGTATAAAACACAAATAAACTTACGCAAAACAAAAACACGGGTACGATTAACTTTTGTATTCATAAACAGACGGACGGACGGACACATTTAAATCGACTCAGAAATTGATTTTGAGTCGATCCTTAATAAAAGATGGATATAGTTCCAATATTTTTGGTAGTTAAAAACATCAGGGCAAACTCATTATACCCCAACCACGTAGTGGAAAACTTTTGTATTCATAAGTTTTGCACAAAATATCTTACCTTTGGTCAGAAAAATTATTCTGGTGCACACGGGCGGAAACTGGCGGGTATACAATGGGGAATAGAAATTTCAAAGAAGTTTTAAATTTTAGCAAAATACTGAGAAAGTCCCTGTTCGCTGTGATATAGTTGAAATAGAGTCGCAATTTTTTTGGCTCCCGTGGTTCACTGGTATTTACTTTCAAATGAATAACATTACTTTAAAATCGGTAACCATAAAAACAATGAATTGATTTTTCGCCGCCTTCTGAGGCTATGGTCCACAGTGTCAATGGACATTGTTACCTTATTATGATCAATGGTTTCTTGTTTGAAAATGTGGGTGACATTGATCCGGGCAAGATGGCGCTACGAGCCATACGGCTACCGCAACTATAGAGTTATTGAAATCAAAATTTGGCGATAAGTTGATTTCGAGAAATGGACCTGTCAACTGGCCTCCAAGGTCGTGCGATTTGTCACCTCTCGATTATATCCTGTGGGGCCACGTGAAGGCTTTGGTTTATGCTGATAAACCAGCAATAACACTACGCAACAAATGAGAAATATTTTTTTTTCCTTGAATAACCACTATAGTCACGTGAAGAGGGTGCTCCATACATTTTATCGTAAGTTTGGAACAACGTAGTCGATTTTGTTATGCAATGCGTCAAAAAACTTAGAATTTCGCCGGCATTAAATTAAAAAAAATTTATTGTTTTTTAAATCATAAAATTTTTGAATTAAAAAAAATTAAAACAAATAGAAAGCAGCAAATAATTACCAGTTTTAGCCATTTTATCACGCTTTGATATAGAAAATAATCCGAGGAAGCTGAATCTAGCGAATAAGCTGCATTATGAAGAAACTTGAACTTTCATTCATGAATTTTAGGCATGGCAAATGAAGCATTTTTTCCTTAATTTCATTACTAAAACGCTGCTATAAGTTTGCACAATACTCGCCGTTGATTGTTTTAATCATTTTGAAGATAATCTACAGAAATTATTCCACACGCATTCCAAACAACAAACACCATAACCTTGCCTGCAGATGGAACTGTCTTCCCTTTATTTGAACACGATTCTCGCATTTCAGTCCAGTGTTTTGACTATTCCTTTGTCTCAGGTATGAAGTGATATGTGCCCATGTCTTATCCATGGTTACTAATCGTCGCAAAAACTCGGGTTTGTTACGGTGAAACATCGCCAAACACTCTACTGAAATATCTTCACGACGCTGTTTTTGTTTTATTGTGGGCCACGCGGCACCCATCTTTTTTAAGTCCAAATTTGCGGTCAATATGCGATGTATATATAATTTTTTATATGCCTCTTATTTCCAATAGCATTTCGTCGATTTTCTTAACCGTTTCTGGCGTGGGAACCTTAAACTGCCACCCACCATTTTATAGTCGTAAACGAAGAGTAGAATCTAGCTTGGCTTTAATATTGGTTGGACTGAGACCTTTCAAGTGAAAGTATTGAATTATATAAAGGTGACTAATATTTTTCATGTTTACAAATTCACTGAGCTCGTTTATATTTGACGGCTCCAAAAAAAATACTAAACAACGTGGCGCCTGGAAACTTAAAAAATATGTTTTATCATCAAAGTAATTTTTTTCAAACTACTGCCGCCATCTATGAGTGAGGTTGGGCTGTTCTGTGATCGCCCTCGTATCATTTACAAGGTGTAAACACATAATTTGTGATTGTCTCCCGGCTTTGAGGTTCTCAATCGAAGTGTATTGCTTATTGCTAATAAGAATACGATTCCCCAGATGTTTTCCATGGCTGGCTATTCTAGTTGAGGTATAAAGTGTAGTTATTTGAGGGTAATGTATGATCACAATTGCATTATCTTGCTGGAAAATCATATTTTCTTACGATATTGTTGAAGAAAGTGTTTTGATTGAGATTCGTCTTTAGAAGAGTTGTGTATTCTGCCGAATTTATTTTGGTAATCGGGAATGCACCCCAAACTATCAAAGACCCACACCAAAAATGTCTTTTGGAAAAATATTGTGGTTCCCTGCGTAAATCTCTCCAATACGAATTGTAACTAGCCGTTAAACTCTTTCTCATCGGAAAAATTAACCAAAAAAAAATTTTTCCTTTATATGTTGGCTACAGCTTTCAAAAATTTTCTTACCTTTTTCTACTCCGTACTCATATTATTTTTAGCAAAAAGCAAACTCGCTTTTTTGTGCTGAACCAGTAATGGGACATTCTTTATTTTTTTGATGGCGAATTTCGGAAGACTGCTATAGTACGTGAACTGCTGTCCATCGGGTCACATTTAGACCACATAATAAGTCTGTACTACAATTGTCAAACAAATGAAATTCCCGTAGGGGTTCATGTTGTTTTTTATTTGAATGTTTTCGAAGTTGCTGTATTCGTCAGGTCAGGTTTTTGTGCTACAGGAAATCAAGTCCTAACCCCATACTGTTAACTAGATCAATATGGAGGATCGGAAAGGGTTAATGACCGACCCCAATTGCTTATTCGAAAGGTTAATTTTATCGTTTGGAACCTATCCCCAGCGGTTGGATCAACATTTTTTTCTTTCTATATTTTCCTATATATCTTATTCTGAAGCTTCAAATTAAGTTCCAGCAGTAGTTTAAATAATCGCTTTACTTATTTTTAAGGTACTGATAGAATTTTCGGCGGAGCTTTTGCTAGTACAGGCCAATTGCTCGTTTATCACCTAAACCTATATTTTTCATATAGTGGTCATTGAAAATATGTTTTTTTCGGTGCATAAATTCATCTAAAATTAATGAGGAAACACATTCGCACGCCATATATGGAAATGTTGACATTTTCAATTGGCTTTTAACAGTGATGAAAAAAATCCATAAAATAATAAAAACCAATCAGTTGATGTATTTTTAAGTTTATCGCACAACATTGTAGGGTATTCATAAAATTTTTTATTTCTGGCTTCCTACAATGTTTTTGTGTTGACCAATATCTAAGAATCAAGCCAACAAAAAATTTCTTATATCAAACAAACAAAAAAAAAAAAATGATTTGGCGGCACCCTCACAAAATTATTGACCAGAAAAACACATCATTCAAAAATTTATCAAACTCAATTTCAAATCATTTTGCAAAACAGAAAATCAAGAATGAAGGAATGTCTGATCCTACAATGAAAAAAAGAAATAAATAAATAAAAGACAGACTTTTGTGTCTTCTACTATTGCGTGTATTTAGCCAAAAGAAAAGAATAGCAACAACAAAAAAAAAAAAAACATAATAAATTTAATTCTAATCATACTTATTTGATATCAATCGTTTTTGATCCTTTTATTTCTGTTCTTTTTAGTTCTTAATCTTAATGTTTTTATGTCTTTTACAAAACATATAATTCAGAATTGCTTGAGTTTTTTTTTCTTAAATTTTCTTAATAAAATTGCATTTAAACGCTTATTTCTCGCTTTTTATACAAACTACAATCATACATATACATTTTTTTCTGTGCTGTATGATTTTGTTTTAATAAATTCACATTTAATTCAAACAGCCAATTAAATTATTATAGAATTATTGCTGAGCTGTGCTTTGTTTTTTTTTTTTTTTTGTTTTGTTAAATTTAATATTTATTCTGTTGAAATTTTAATTTTAGTTTTGTTTTTTTTTGCTTTTCAAAGTATTTTATATTATTGTTGTATTTGAATGGGTTTTTTATTGCTTTGCTAAATTCTTCCTAAGCCTATTGCATGTAAAACTACAATTTAATATGTTTCCATTGCTTTGATTTTTTTTTAAATTATGCATAAATTACCAAATTTGTATTTAGTTTTAAACAATAATTTCCACTTCTGTAGTCATTGACTGTATTTTCAAATTGGAATTTTTCAATGACTCATAAATGCTTATAATAATTGTAGGTTGGTATGCCAAAAAGGAAGTATTTGAAATTATGATAAATTTGCAAAAGCATGATTTTTTGCCTATTGAAATGTTGTAATTGCTACGAACTCATAGCAAATACTGGTGATGTAAGAATCACCTTCCCAATGATGGTCTGGTCCATATGAAATCGTATTTTATTTCAATTTATTGCAATCAGTAAACAACATTAACATTTTACTAGGTCGTGAATTTGACCTAATTATATTCCCAGTATTTGGCACACGGACAATTATCACTAAAGAATTTAAAGGCTGCTCAGTCAATTAAAAGATAAGTCTTTCATTAGAATCTATAATATTAATAGGCGATTTCTTGTGAACGATGTAAGTTGAACGGTTTTACCCCGATTTTGACAAAAAATTTATCATTTGAAAGGTATTTCTTTTTAGCTGTTACCCTGATTTACAGATTTTCATCGTCTGATATATTCTTTCGAGTTATGATCATTTAAAGTTGCTACTATCACATACATAAAATTATACAATTCTATGCGTGTGTTTATTAAATTTGTTAATATGTTTGTGTTAATGTGTTGAATTTGTTTTCTTCATTTAAAATAAGTTGAATTGTGAAGCATACCCTTAGGGTCTCTATTAAATGAAAAAATAAAATTTCCTAGAATTTGCACTCGAATCAGAGGCATGATTAAAACTACGTACCTACCAGATGATAAGAAGCTGCACACGTTAGATGTTATGCCATTACCTGTGCATTCCGTAAAGACCATGCATCAGTCTAAAAACTTTTATCACAACTATTTTTTATTTAATTAAGCACGGCGACGAATCCTGCAAAAGAATGTTCAGCGAATGTACGATGCTGCCTACTTCCGATCTAAATGTTGTCGAAGTACTCGTGATTGATCCTAAAAGTAAGGCTAGTAACAAGGTTAAGGCAGAGAGTAATTTTTAAAATAGATATGAAGCAGTTCATACGATGGGAGAGAGCGAGACAGAGAGAGGGGGAGGGCAAAGAAGGGCGGATCAGAGAGATGGCAAAAGAGATGGATAGAGATAGATAGATGGATAGAGAGATAAATCGAAGGGCATGAGTCAAAGGAAAATGAAAATTATTGGTGGAAAGACGATATAGCCCCACCAAGAAAAGAGTGTCTGAAGACTGGATGAAAGACCCAGAGAAGCAAAGCATGGCCGGATTTCATATCAAAGAGAGAGGCCTACCACCAGGCAAGGAAGAATCTACACAGCTTTATTACGAAACTAACGTGAATCAATGGGGCAATGCTACTGTGTGGTTAAGTCACGTTTAAAAAGGAAAAAATCAGAAGGGGAATGATACACATACAATTGCTTAGACAACACGCCATACCCACGAGTGAATGAAGGTGGAAATTCTGAGCCTCAGCTCAAGGATTGGTGATAACAATTTCCAATGCTAGATTAAAGGTTGCTCTCAGAACGAGACCACAGATATTCAACAAAAGCTTGGAAGATGGCATATTCTATAATAACTGGAAGAAGCAAAAATTTATCCTGGTCCCAAAGCCGGGTAAAATACTAGGAAAACAGTCGTATCGACCTATATATCTCTTGGATACAATTGGCAAGTGTTTGGAAAGTATTATATAATAGATTGCCTCTATCTCCCGGGTGGCGAACTCGATCATACTCTATGGATCATCAGTATGGGTGAGAGCTCTCAAGAATACAGCCAAGGAGGACATGGTTTCCATCTTCAAAACAAGAAGAGTATATTGCGGATATCATACGATATCATTGAAGTGTGCTAGCATCGTAGCAGGGACCATCCCAATATCGGAGATCTACGATGAAAGGAGAAGAGCTCCAGCCATTTTGGGATGAAGCATATGAATGGCTGATGAAGTAAAGTCAATAGAAAAATGGCAAAGAAGATGGGACGGTGGACCTTTAGATTGATCCCAAACATCAATTAGTGGATAAATCGTAGTCACAGAGAGGTCAACTATAATCTGATATAATTTCTAACTGGACGCGGAGGTTACAAGAGCTAATTATATCGATTTGGTCATGGCAGGACACTAGCTACCTACTATGTCTCGATTGGGGCAAAAATGCGGAGCACGTAGTATTCATGTGCCCACGGTTTGACGACCAACGAGCACAACTGGAGTTCTACATAACTGAGAGCTGGACTGAAGGTACTTAAGGTGAGACTACACTGAAGAAAAAGGGGTTATGGAGAAGATAAATGAGGGAAGTAGCTGTGGTGATAAGCTAAGTTCATCCTGCTCTGTGACGTAATGCCTTAACGGGAAAAATATTGAGAGAGGTAAATAGAAACAGTAAGAGGGAGATAGATGGAGTGAGAGGGATAGAGAAAGAGAGCTAGAGTAAGAGGAGGAAAGAGAGCTGCTACAACTTTTATAGCATTTTAGATTTACTTAAAACAATGACCATCAAATTTTTTTTTGTAAAATTATACCATTGTCTTTATATTTAAACGGATCATTTATGGGTACTATATAAAAAAGATAACCACATTTTACGCTAATATTTGTTATATAGAAATGATACCATATGGCGTCTACTTAGATCTAAGTATAAACTTATTCTAATCAATTTCAATAGCGAGTTGAATTTCGGATTCATTCAAGGTGGGTATTTGTATGATAGGATATTTCATAAAACTGTCTCTAAGTTTGCGCCTCTTACGACAAAGATAAACAGATGGATGGATCCAAAAAGTAATTTTAAACCGCTAGATATTATAAAGTAGAGAAATACAACACATGTTAGTGGTGTACAAAGCGCACTTTGCATTTTATAATATGACAGGAATGTATGGTATGATGTTTTACATGAAATAATGACTAAAAAATGACATGCAGCTGCGGTCAAAAAAATAGCAGCGTCATAATGTGAAGTATTTCAAGTGAGGAAAAACAATTTTTTTTTACAATCGCGTAATGTTTTCTCGCCAGATTATAGGTATTACATTTCTATTTATTGTCCAGCTTCCAATAAAACCAAAAAGTATTGTATTTTTAAGATATTGTTTTGAAAAACGTTTATTTCCGAAATGTGGTCGGTCAAAAAAATAGCAGTTGTAACAAAAACTTAGCATAAATTCATTTAATTTCATTCTATGACACTTTGCTTGTAACAATCAAGTAAAATAGATTATTCCTAAGAATTTAATACTTTGTTGCGTAACACTGCTTCGCAACGACATTTCATTGAGTCTACCAATTTCTTGCACCTGTCGCTTGGAATTTTTAGCCAAGCCTCTTGTATAACACTCCAAAGGTCATTATTATTCTTGGGTTTTGCCATGGACACTTCCTTTTTTATGTCGCACCACAAATTTTCTATTGGATTGAGATCCGGTGACTGGGCAGGCCATTCCATAAGGTAGATATTGTTCTCTTGCATCCTTTTTGCTAATCGACTGGTATGCTTCGGATCATTGCCCTGTTGGAATGTCCATTTTAAAGGCATTTCATATTCCGCATATGGAAGCATAATATTTTGAAGTATTTCAACGTATTGGGTGGCATCCATTATATTTCGGATCCAATATATTGGTCCAACTCCGTAATACGAGAAACATGCCCAAAACATAACACTTGAGCCGCTTGTTTGATCGTTTTAGTTGTGTATCGGGGATCATATTCTTTATTTTGTGGACGTATCACTGTCGGGACCCAGTACCGCCATATAACACAATTTTTGTAATCCATTCAATAACCCGCCAAAAAAAAATTATATCTAAAGCAGCTCTTTTTTACACGAATTTGAATAATATGGTCAGAAAAAAGGAGCATATACTCCTTTTTTATACCTTCCACACCACTGTGCAAGGGGCATATAGGTTTGTCATTCCGTTTGTAATGCATCAAAACATTAATTTCCAAAGTATATATATTCTTGACCTTTATAACAGCTCGCGTCGATATAGCGATGTCCGTCTATCTTTTGAAATTACACTCATTCACTAAATAGACCTGGGTAAAGTTACGATAATGTTATTTGTCATTATTTTCAGCAGATTGGTATTTAACACGGGGGTAAAATTTGTAGACACCTCAAAAAAAACTAAAACTGTAATTAAAAGCATAAAAAATTTTAAAGGTTATAAATTATAAATTAAAATCTATCTATTGCCGTTTTCTTTTCTGACAAAAAATGTTGCCCCTTTTTTGCCCTTTTTTTGAAAAGTGTATTTTTTTATATTCTGAATTAAAAGCAACCTCATCTTATACATCAATCGATAGGTCTCAAAGTCGAGCCATTGTAAATCACAAAAAATTCCAGCCATTGACTTCTTTCAGGTCATAGTGTGAGAATATTTTCCCATTGTTCCCCTTTTTTGAATATTGTCACCCTATGACTTCCAAGAGGATAATAATCAAAATTTTTTTGCATTTATGAACACAGCGCTTTGAGACCTTTCGATTGATATATAATATAAGTATGCTCTTAATTCACAATATATAAAAAAATACACTTTTCAAAAAAAGGGCAAAAAAAGTGCAACATTTTTTGTCAGAAAAGAAAACGGCATATGTATGTATATCATTTCACAATTTACAATATCTAATAAGTGTTTTTATACCCTATACCACTATGTGGTTTGGGTATAATGACTTTGTGCTGCTGTTTGTAACTACCAAAAATATTTGACCTAGACCCATGTTTAATTATACCAATCGAATCAGAATCACTATCTGATTCGATTTAACGATGTCCGTCCGTCCGTCCGTCCGTCTGTGTGTCCATGTAAAGCTTGTAATCAAACTGTAGGTCGCAAATATGAATATATTTTGAAATTTGATATATAAGCTTTTATCGGCCATAGGATGAACGCTGTTGAAATTGGTGAGAATCGGTTCATGTTCAGACCTAGCCCCCATACAAATGACCCCCATGAAATCGACTTAAATTGCCATAAGATTCAAATTATCATATAAATCTTAGTCAAATTGAGTTTGTATGTGTTTATTACATCCACTAATCAGTAGTCCAAAAATGATCCCTATGGGACAACTCTTAGTCATAGGCCCCATGTAGAGCTGCTTCCCGATCTTCACTTAAATCTATCAAAAAACAAAAATATTGCACTGATTCTTCTCAAATTTTGTTTGTATATATTTTTGCAAAATACAAGAGACCTTACCAAACATGGTCAGGATCGGTCCATTTTTGGGCCTAGTCCCCATATAGATATAGCATCCGATATGAACTTTTTCATATCTGCAGACAAAAAAATTTATAAAAATCCCACTCAAATTTGGTTTATGCTTATTTTCTTTGTCCACTTAGTTGGGCCTATGGGGTAGAGTCTCTAAACGCATGGTATAGGGTATCCTATAGTCGGTCTAGACCGACTATAATTTTCTTACTTGTTTATAATTAAAGATACACAACTGTTAAAGTGTGCGAAGTTAGCCCCCCATTTTTGGAAATAAAATTTTTTGAAGATTGTTCTGAATTGTTCTGGGATTGTTTTACAATGTTCTAAAACGATGAGTTTCTAAAATATAATATTTGTAACGGTTAATCGAAAACAACGAATTTTAAACTTTGCCCACCACTTTTGGAAAAACAAAATTTGGCGGTTGTTCTAATCACATAAGAATATTGTGATAGTACATGGGACTGCGAAAATTCGGTTGGCAACAAATTCGGTTGCAACAACGAATCTGTTTTCTGTTTATATATGTTTAGTTTTTTTTTTTTTTTTGCAAAGAATACGAGAATGTTATTTTATTTGTTTTGTTTCCTTTCACAGAAAACAATTCGCCAAGGAATTGTTCTAACAATTAATGACTGAATTTTCGATTGAATCAACAGAAATTTTATAATATCAAACCATTTTTTGTTTTGATACAATTTTTACTGTTCAGACAATAGAATTGTAATTGCAATCAACTCAATATTCGATTATTAACTTCATCGAAATTCGGTTGGCAATAAATTTGGTAGCCACAACGAATATGTTTGTGTGTAGGCCATTCTGCTATATGGATCACGATCCATTAATAATTATTGATCGGAGCAGTGGTCGTGGCAGCGACCATACAAAGTAAATATAAAATATCATATAGCTGGACTACTATAATAAAAACGGCTTTACAATTTGTACGAGTACACTCATATATTATATTAGTAGTCAGACAAAAAATGGGCGGGATATGATTAGCCTTGAAATTTTTGACAAGTAAATTAATTACACTAGCCAACAAGGTTTTGCTCTGGAGCAACCAAATATCTTTCCTGGGGTAATTTGGTGGGCTGAATTCGAATCTGTAATTGGGTTTTCTCTATCCCGTCAGGTTTTCGAGATACAAAAAAATATTAATATTTTACATAAAAAATCATTAGTTTATTTAAAAATCAATGAATTTTAAAAAGTGAATGGCGTTATTTGCACGTCGTTTGAATTTGTTGGTTCGGTTTCACTTATAAGAGTCCAGCAATAGTCTCCCAGCATGTTTTTTTTTCCAAAATCCTTGATAATTTCTCTCAATTTTCATTAAATCTTGGTGAGCACGCTCCCCTTGTTCGTCGCTCGCCGCATCAAGGTTTTGTGGAAAAAAATCTAAATGTGAAGGAAGAAAATGCATTTTGAGTGACATTCGTGCACCTAATTCGTAATAATTTTTCATTAATTCAGCAACAATTTGTCTGTAGTTTTCACTCTTATTGTTTCCAGGAAAACTGTCCACGATGCTCTTGAAAGATTAACAGGCTGCATATTCTTTCACCAATAAACATTGTGAAAAATTGTCAAATATGCCTTCTTTGATTTTAGCATATGAAATTTTAGGAAAAACCGCTAAAAGATATTTAAATGCTGCACCGTCTTTGTCCAGAGCCTTGACAAAGTTTTTAAGAAGGCCCAATTTTATGTGGAGCGGCGGAAGAAGAATATCATTTGCATCATTTAATGGTTTTTTTGAAATGTTTTGTTTTCCTGGTGAATACTCAGTTCTTTTTGTCCACTCTATTCTGACGTAATGATGACATGTAGCGCGACTATCCCATAGACAAATGAAACAACAATATTTTGTGAAACCTCCTTGCATACCAGTCAACAAACGAATGACCTGAAACAGATTAATTTACAGTTATTTACGATGGTTCACCCTATATATACAAAGAAATTTAAATCACACACCTTAAGGTCACCACAGATCTTTCATTTATGATCGTTGTACTTGAGTAAGGTCAATATTTCAGTCATTGATTCGTAATTTTCTTTTGTATTAATGGCATTAGCAATTCGTATGGATGGTTTTTCATTCCCATTATGCAAAAGAAGAAACTTCAAACTGTACTTAGGGCCATCAATAAATAATCTCCATTCAGTTTTGTCATAATAACCATCAACATCAGTACAGTATAAAATAGAGTGTTTCTTTTCAAAATGTGCAGACACTTCCAAGCTTTTATCTATATAAATTGTTGCTTTTGTCCCAACTGCAATATGTTTCTACTGCTGCATGCGTGACGCTAGTAATTATAAGTCTTGCTTCGTTTAATGTAAATCCCGAATTGGATTATTCAGTTCAGCTTGTGTCACTAAATGGCGTTCATCATCAGCTTCGTACAAGCCACCGCTGCTGGTGAAAGATAGTTCGGACTTGCACGTAGCACCAGGAATGACTGGTAATGGATTATTTAGTGGACGTTGAACTGATTTGGAAAACGATGGTACATTCGCGAAAGTAATATTTTTTCGATTTTTCATATTGAATCCAGCAACTTTTGTTAAACAGAAATAACAATCGGTTTGGTGGTTACTTGACTCTCTCCAAAGTACTGGAATTGAAAAATCGAAAAATTTTGGCTTTAATCACTTCTCAAAGTTGAAAAAAATGCCATCAAATTTCATGACCTAGTTTTTTTTGCACGAAAGTGGTCTGGGGCATTTACTATTTCTTGGCGAGTTTTTATTCGATTTTGAAGTTTTATAGGTTTTTAAAAATATGTCTTAATATTGATCTGGACGCATATAACAACTTGTCGGAAAAACAAGTAAGAGTGTTAAATTCGGCTGTGCCGAATCTTTGATACCCTCCACCTCGGTTTGAGTCTTGATAAGAAATGTAAATGAAAAAGTAAACAATTTGTTAAACTTAATACCAAATTATTTCAGCAAATTCTTTGGGTTGGTTTTCGTCTTTTCTATTATTTCGGATTTATTTCGGTGTTTGCTTTTTGGTCATCGTAGTTGCTGATCGGCATGCATTTAGGTTATATACCTATATGCATGCGTTTCCGGTTATATGACATAACTTCTCGTTTAATTTAGTTTTTGCTAATTAAATAGCTCGCCTTAACCTCCATTGCAAAGGTAATGGTTGTGTAAAGTGGCTATATGCATTAAATCGTGCTAATTGGAGATGGCTGTATAGTTTCTTTTAACTGGCCAAATATTTCTTCATTGCGGCCATATAGGTCGGATGGAGTAACAAAATAATAACCAAAAAAAAATCTGTCAATTTTTTTATTAAAATATTGTCATATTTGGAAAACATAGAGAATAAATTTATAATAATAAATATTCAAATTAGGGATGCCAAACGCAAAAAACCAAACGTTCCAAACATTTTAAATAAAATAATTTGTTATCTTAATTTTCTGAAAAACTTAAAATTTCCATCCAAAAAAATTATGAAAATTTATATATAAATAACATTCTCATCAAATTGCGTTTATTTATGTAACAATTTTTGTGTTCGCAATTCTTAAATATCATTTGACGTTTTCTAAAATTCATTGAATTTAAATTAATGTTTTCTGTAGTGTGATTCTGTAAATTTCAACGATCCGACAATCGCAAAATATATCGACAGCTGTTGTTGTTTGCACTAAGGATTAAGTGATTCACTAAGTACATACATCTTCACGACAGTCGACAAATCTATTTTTCTATTTATTTAAATTGTAAACGAGTGGCATCTCTGTCAAAATAAGCGAAAAACACAAAGAAGAATAGAAAAAAAACAAATTACATCGTGTTTGACAGGATGATTTTATGTTTATGTTTAATATCTTTATTTTTTTTACTAAAAGCAAAATATTTTCACTATTTTATGATTTTTATTTATGTATGACGACATTTCAACCTAAAAATTCAAGTTTTTATTGATTGAATAAACAACTCAAAAATGGTTGTCGTTTAGATAACAACAACAGCTGACTTTAACAATAGCGAATATCGTTTAAAAATTTTACTGATCATTTTGCAATTTTCTTTTTTTTAACGATTTGACTATCGTTAAAAGAAGTTACTGAATTGCGGTACTGAAAAGCTATTAATTTCTCCTGAATGTCAATATTTTTTTAAATGTAAAAATTTTTTAAATGTAAACATAGGTATTTGGTGTTTTTTTTTTTGGAATTTCAATTTGTGTTTAACGAATAAAATTTATGTATTAAAGATGCAATTGATGTCTTCTAAATTTTAAAATTATAATTTCCGACGTTTTGATATGATTTTCTGAAATTCAATTAATTGTAATTTATAATTGGAAATTTTTAATTCCAGTTTTTAGAATTGATATTTTCTTAAATTTGAATGGAAAATTTAAAAAGTGAAATTTTGTATTTATGTGAATAATAATGCTTTATTAATTATAAACAATTTTTAAAAATTAGATGTAATCGCAATCAGATATTTTGTAGGTAAAGCAGAATAATAATTCTATATAACTATGTAGAACTGTTTTGAAAGCAAAAAACTCATTGATGAACTCGGTAACTCTATTTTGTAAAGACAAGAAAAAGTTAATATGCCAAACTTATGTTCATATTTGTAAAAGAATAATGAAAAAACGTATGAAATAAAAGACCAGCCCGTGTATACTCTTAACATTGTTCTGTATGATATCCAGTTGAAAATATTAACATTGATGTTAAAATAGAAATAACTATTGCAAAGCTTATTAGAACAAACAAAAATTGTGGCGCCATCTACTGTGGCATAGTCACGTTGAGCAAAATGAAGTGACACTCTGTTAATGCAAAAGAAATGTATTTTCCCCACAACAAAATATTGCAGAATTTTATTTAAATAAAATAATATACCGATTTATTTCTAACATGCAGTTATTATGGATATACATATATAGAATATATGTATATTATTTGTAATATTTAATATGTGTATGTATGTATATGTAAATATTACACACAAAAAATACATCAAACGTTATTTTTGTGTTTTTCTCTTTAAATAAATTAATACATAAAAATTTTTTTTTGCTAAATTTACATTGTTTTCTTTTTATTAGCAACTAGGTATTTTAGCATTATTTGCTTTAGATGCTCCCTTTATATTAACTCGTAGTGTCTGCTTGTCGAAAAAATTTTGGATCGATTTGAACCCCTTTCCCGTGATCTGAAACTTTGCGGGCAGGCTCGTGGCAATGACAGAAATGATCTAGTAAATTTTTTTTGTGATGCCAAAACAATGGAAACTTTTAAATTTTTCTACCAGAGTTGATAAAAAAATGTACAAAGGGTTAGTTTTTATTATATTATTACCACAACGACCATAAAAAAACAAGTCCAGCTGTGACAACAATATAACATTTAGAATAACAACAAGAACACTATACATACAACATATTTTTAATTTTTTTTTTTAATTTTTCAGAGATTTCCCTGGACATGTTCCACCGATTTTAATGATTTTTGAAATAGAAATCGTCCCATGAATTTGGAGAATCATTCTCACTAAAAATGATCACCTTACTATCCTATTGAGGGCGTGATCGTGACAAGAACAACATAGAAAGTTATATTTTTTCAAGACTTTTTTTAGTTCTTCATTCAAATCTCGGGCCCTAATCAACCGATTTGGACGAATTTAAATAGCAAACTTTTCAGGATGTTAGTGAATTTTTGTTTATGTCAACGAGCACCCTAGCTGCCCGATTGATGCCGCCATCGTGATTGCCACAGACGGACAGACGGACATCGCTATATCAACTCCGGTTGTTACAAGGATCACAAATATATATATTTTATGGGGTCCAAAATTTTTTTTCTAATTATTACAAACGGAATGACAAACTTATATATACCCTCTGCACACTGGAGTGGAGGGTATAATTAAACTATAGAACGTAATTTTCGTAAAATCTGAAAAAAGTCATGTATTCCCCATATAAACACACTTGAAATTTTCAATGGATTTCTGGCGCGACTTTTCATTATCCGATTGTCCCCAAAATTCACATTTATTTGTTCTATATAGAAAGGAAACAAACTGGATGCCGCCTCTCCCCAAAATCGCATTTTATTTGTAAGGACCACTCTAATGTAGTTGTACTCTTAGAATGAAATAAATTTGTTGCTGGAAAATTTATGGTTAATATTCATGTATGTACCAAATTCCAGCAATATATTCAGTGCTGGTTAAGGTTAATTTCAGTATCAACTTGAAATATTTATGAACTAATTAAATGGCCATATGTTTTTGATAGTTAGAAATACAACACAATATTTATAACAGTCTCCACCTCCCTTTGACATTAAGCTCTTAAAATATAGGACGGTATTCCTTTTTACCCCCGCTTTAAAATTATTAAATATTTTTTAAAAACTCATAAGGGATCCATATAGTGTCGATATTCAAGACTCTTGTGAAATTCCTTGATCATCCTTAAGAAATTTATTTTAGACACAACAATACTCCTTGTAACTAAGTATACGCCTACTCATCTTATTTGAAGTTATCCAATTGGCGTCCTTTCCAGACCATTAGTGCTACTCAACGATTCTTGAGGTTCATTGCTGAAACTTTGATACATCAGTAAGAGATAACTATGTGGCAATTTGGTCTTTATAATAAACATTTAATATATAAAACGTAATAAATATGAATCTATTTTATACATTCACTACAAGTATGTGTATTTTTGTTTGCTTTATTTTTATTTTAGTATATTATTTAGCAACCATTTAGCTTAGCGTTTCATCAATTCATTGATTTAAGAATTTTAAATTCCATATGATTTTCAAAATTGTTTAAAATTATATTTATTAATAACAAATTGCTACTTCTTAAAAATGTATTTTGAGTTTGTGGAACTTCCTAGAAATCTACAGAAATTATATTGTACAAGTATTTTGTAGTTGTTTTTCAAACACCCATGCCATGCATATTTTGTTTGGTTTCGATTTGTTTTTCTGTTTTTTTGTTGTTTAATTATTTAGACTTGCAACAAGTTATGGCCACGTTGCGTCTGAATTTCAATTTAATTATCAACCGTAGTAAAACTACTGCTATTCACTCAAATTGAAATAACGCTAAAATAATGTTAATAAAGAAAACATATCAAAAGAAAAACAACTAGTTTGGTTTAATGTACGTACAACGAAAATAAATTTATTACAAATTGCTGTTTGTGCTCATATACAATTTTATGTTTAATTAACCCATGAAAAATAGTTGAAAATAACGAAACATTGAAATACTTAGTGGAAAACAAGCACAACCAATACAATGCCTTGAAATTATTTACAAACTAGGATTTAAATGGGTCCAACAACTCGATATTTAGTTTTTTTTTTTAAATAATATTTTTAAGTTTTTTAAATCCACTTTTTTAAGCAGTATTGAACATTATTTTAAAATTGAGATTCTACTTCAATTTCGACAATAGCAGAATATGTTCTCATTATTAGTAAAGGATCTTTTGGAAAATAACCGTATGATTCTTCAAATAAAATTATAGTTGAAGTTGAAAGAGGGAAATGTTGTATGTATCGCACGAAAAGAATCAAAGTCTTGAGGTTTTCAGAATAAAATATTAAATAATGTCTCGTAATTTCCATTGAATTTCGTCACTTTTGACTAACGGAAGAGTCTCTTGTCAATTTTAAAGTGGCGGAAAACACAACGAATATATTGGGATGACAATTTATAACTTTACTAGTAGGCAGATCTTTTTATATCCTCCACAGAGGATATATCTTAGTCATGCTGTTTGTAACGTATCGAAGAATTAATTTCCAACCCCCATATCTTCTTTATTCTTAGAACGACACGAGTCGATATAACAATGTCCGTGTGTTGATATTACGCTCATTGACAAAGTAAACCATTTCCCAACATTTTGAATAATATTGATATTAATTATTTCGAGCAGATTGGAACTTAAAGTAGGGCTTCATTGTGCCAAGCTATGGCCTTAAATATGGAGACACTTCTAAAAATGTTATTGGATGTGGTCTCAAACTGCATGTATTCTCGTACTTACAATGAATTGCATTCTCTATTAATTTGAATATTCCCCATTTCTTTTGATATCGTAAAGTTTTCTATCTCTTTATATTGACATCTTTTTTAGTGTAGCTCACAAGTCTGCAATGCATACATAGTACATAGTGCAGACAATAAATAATGTCAATTACTAGTCAAACTGTTCTATGCATAGTGTAATGCAATATTTGTTCGGTAAATGTAAATAAGTAATACATCCTTCATGATATCGAATAGAACAAATAGTATGTGTAATCTAAGTAATATGTTAATATGTGTAATCTAAGTTAATATGTGTTAAGATAAACCATATTTAGTATAAGAAGGTCTGCAAACCCCAAAATAAATCGGATTTTAATTTAGACAACTTAGTCGGCAACAACTGCCTTTGTTTTCTTTTAATTAAAATTTCTATTTGCCCTTACGCTATAAGGACGGCAAATATAAAAATTCAACCAGTGGCAAGCTCTGCCGGTTGAAAAACCATGAAAAGGACCACATACCACCACATGGCGATCCTGCTAGTATATATATTACATACCACCACATTTTTTTCATAAGGCGTTTCCTAATAACTTGTAGGTTTCGAGTCAATGAAAAAGAGACTATTATTAGAAAATTTCCTTTTTTATCAAAGAGACTGCCAATATAAATATACACACACTTAGACTCTGGGGTCCATTTTGATACTACAGTATGAATAGGTATTGCCCTCAGTGGTCATCGTTAAATAATTCGAGACACTTATATAGATTTTGTGATATGGTATTCGATCATCTGAGAAATTCGAGAGACTATGAACCTTTCGATATTACATTGCTTGAAGTCTATGATTTACGATTTACGATGTTGTCGGGTTGAGTGTTATTTCATCCTGCACTGCGACCAAGTAGATCTATTGGGCACCCTCTTTCAGTCCATTACAGCGTTTAGGATGATTTCCTTCACCGCCAATGTTTTGGCTCCTCCCTCATTTCAGATTCGCCAAGAAGTTTGTGCCTTAGATATGCAAACGCTGGACATTTTGCCAGTATATGTTCCATCGTTCTCTAGACAGTGTCTGCACGTTTTATCTTCAACCGAATGCATTTTATAAAGGATGTAATTGCACACATAGTGCCCTGTGAGTGCCCCACGTAGTTTTATGCCGGTTTTCTCAGTGTATGGCCAAACTGCCTGTTACTTAACCAGGACATAAATTTATTGGACCGATAAACTGCCGGTTAACAATTTTTGTTTTCTCAATGTACCGACAAAAACAATATTTTCAGTTGGCAATGTCTCTCAAAATACGTATGAAAGTTGGGAGAATTATTTTCAGTTGGTAATGCCTCTCAAAATTGATATTAAAGTTGGGAGCAGTGTTACCAGAAAAGTTTTTGGTGAAATCCCCATTTAGCGAGCTGAAATCCCCAAAAAGCCCCAAAACCAATTTTTAAATCCCCAAATTTTTCCCCAATAGTTTTTAACCAAATTTATAAGTAAAATCCATTTTTATAATCAACAAAAATTTTATTATTCAATATAACGAAAAAATAAATTAAAACCATTGAAAAAAACATCAACAAAACAAAAAATATCTGCAGTTTCTCAGACTTATTATAAAAAAATAAAATATAATTAAGGTTAATATTACAAATAATGGCTTTTTTTAAACCACACATAAAACCAAAATAATATTACTTAATTCATTTACTATCACAAAATCTGTGATCAACAGGACATAAAACAATTTAAGTTTAAAGTTAGTAAAACTTTTTGCTATTTCCATTAAAAACTAGTTAAAAAATGCCCTTTAAAATAAATTGCTAAAATTGGCAGATTTTTTTTACTGAATTCTGGTTAAATAAAAACATCAAGAAAAACTCTGTCAAATTTACAAAATTTTTTGTTATATTTCAGTCAAATTTTAGTTAATTGCAATTGCCAATTTTCACTTCTAAAAATTTTCAAAAAAATGTTTTATTTTTTTATATTAATTTAAATACAAAAACCTTATTACTAATTTCAGCAGGATAAATTGTTAGTTGCATATAACTAAAATGAAACTCAAATATAACTAAATTTCTGTAAAAACATTGTTAAACTAATATTTAGTAAAAAAAATTCTGCTAATTTTAGCAGTATTTTCTGCAGGGGTCTTTTTAACAAATTTTTAGTAACGTTTTATGAAATTCTTACAGATTTATTTCTTTAAGTGTACTTATTATAAAAACTAACATATTCTGTGGGATCAAATGTAAAATTTTTAATTAAATTAAAAAAATATTTATTTTATTTTTGCTATAAAAAAATATATATTCTATTTATATGTATAAATAAATATGCTTGTACATATGTTCTGAATTGAAATTTTTTAGCATTGTATCAGGAACATTGTAGTTATGACAGCATATTTGATAAACATTTAAATGTGATTTTACCCTAATTAGTGATTCTAACATTTCATATTGGAGTTTGTTTCTTAACTTGGTTTTGGTTATATTCTTACAGGAAAATATTCTTTCTACGAAGGCATTACTGATGGGAAGCACCATAAGTTGGAAAACAGCCAATGATAATTCCCTGAAGAAACAATTTCCAACATTGTCTTCATATTCAAAACAATTGCCCAAAAGGCAAAAATATCTTTGGAAATTTCCGTTTTAGTAAATTTTTGCCAATCAATAAATGGCAATTTGTTCCATTGGTTTTCGTAAACAGACTGTGATATTTCTTTATCTAGAGAATTTTTTAAAATGCCATAAAGAGTTTTAAATTTTAGTCTTTTTTGTATGTTTTTGTATTGCAAATTTGTGAATTCTTCTAGGTTTTTTAAATTGTCCGGAAATCTTTTGGCCTTCTCTTTAGACAATGTTAGTAAATATTGGAAACAATTTAATTTTAAATTTATACCATCCACATCATCAAGTGGGTGTAATTTTAACTCTTCGGTGCAAAGCGTGCCTAGATCAATGTCTGCAATGTCTAAATAACAATTCATGCCATTTAGTCTAGTTTTCATTTCATCTACATCGCTTATAACAAATTCTAGTTTCATAAACTTAGAACAGGTGGTCACAAATAATAAAAGCAGATGTTCATACCCAGAATAGGGATCCATATTATCACTTTGAAATAGCAAATTTACTTTATTTACCTCTTCTAAGATTGGGTTTAGAAACAAAAGGTATAATTTGTTGAAGTTATTTGCTAGTTCTTCAGCAAGGTGCTGTGCCATTTTTTCTTTATTAGTGGAAGCAATTACTTTAAAATGATTTTCTAATTCGATCCATTATTCTAATACACGGATTACAGCTTTGCCATAAGACAACCATCTGGTGTTGGAAATTTGAACCAGATTAATTAAGTCAAAAACTTATTTGTATTTAATTGTCCGCAAAGGGGAATGTGGAAAGTAGTTGTATAGTTCTCTAATTAAAAACTCCACCGACGTTGGAATAGCTTTGGAAGCTTCAGAGCTGCACGAATTTATCGAATGACAAATACATTTCACTAATTTAAGTGAGCTATTTTCTTTTTTTTAATAATGTATAAAGTGATTTGTGCTTACCACACATGTTGTTAGCTCCGTCTGTTCCAATTGCAGCCATATTTTTCAAGCTTAATCCCATGCTTATTAAAAAATCGTTGATGCTTTTAAATAATGCTTCAGCAGTTGCTTCTTCTACGAGTACAATACATAAAAACTCTGTCATTATTTTTACTTCTTTTGGGTTGAAATATCTTATCCAAATGGCCATCCACTTCACACTAGAAATGTCTATTGACTCATCTACCAATAAAGAGTACTGTCCCCCACTGATATTGCTTACCAATTCTAAAAGTGATGGAGAAATGACATATTTTATTAAAGCTGAACACTTTGTTAAAATAAAAGCAAAAAATATATGTATTTTGAATTTAAATTAAAAAGAAGGCAAAAAAAGGAAAAAGTGAAATCCCCAAAAATAGGTAAAAATTGGGGGTGAAATCCCCAAATTTTTGTGAAATCCCCAAATCTCTCCCCTCGAAAATCTGTCCCCAAACCAAAGCTGAAATCCCCAATTTGGGGCGAAATCCCCTTATCTGGCGACACTGGTTGGGAGAATAATTTATCTGTACGATAAATAAATAACTGGCAGATGAATGCCGGTTAGCTTTGCGTTAAAATAGAAGCAAACCAGACATTGAGAAAACCAAATTTCTTTAATCGGCAGTTTTTCTTTGGGATAAAAGATAATCGCCTATTGAGAAAACGGGCATTAGACTAGATCTATTCAATATTAGGGCATCCCTGCCCCTTTTTCACTTCGATGCAAGAATTTATTGAGTGTTGAAACAGTACTTGTTCATTCCAATACTCCACTGATTCTTCTTTAATCCAGCTGTCGATGTTCTCGGTTATGCTTTTTCTGGTGAATTCAAATTGCGGGTTTGGACCAATGAATGGTCTTTCCGCTCCTCGTCTTGCCTGTTCGTCGGCTTTCTCATTTCCTTCATACCCTTTGTGACTTGGTAGCCATAAAAGCGTCACTCTCCACCTTCATGCTACTAGTTTATCATTTGATAAAACCCTTAGTCCATTACCATCGAAGTCTCTGTACGGGAGAATTACAGCAAGATTTTGAAGTGCTTGCGATTCAAAGAAGATCCGATTTGCTTTATAATCTCACAGCTTATTATGTCAGTGGTGATAAGTATAGGTCACAGCTTGAACGATTCTAGGCGTTTAGTAATACATTCCAATTCCTCATAAATCTGTAAATTAGTTCCTACTCTTGTATATCGTCTGCTTTGTAAAGCCCTGATGTGTGTCTGTGCCCTTGGACCTACACAATGCATCAAATAAGTTTTAAAACTGGGTCTGCGAAACGAAACAAGAAATTAATACCTAATTTGAATTTTTTAATCAAAAAAGGACCCCCCAGCTTCAATGTACTTTTTACAGCGATTCATTAATGACTCGAACTTCTCAGCAAAGTTGGATCCAAGATCATCTCTCGAAACGCTTGATATTGTATAGCTGGTCTAGACCGACCATTATTTTCTTACTTGTTTAGTATAGGGATTGAAAAATGGAGAGAATGAAAAATTATAACTGATCCAGTCGAAAAGAAAGGGTCATAACTATGGTATTTAAATTGATATTAACTATAGTGTATAACCATTTTGTTGAAAAGTGGAAAAAGGAAATTACTACTAGCCCAAGCGGAAAAATAGCCAAGGGTCTCCTCGCAGACGGTATACTACATTTTTCGCGATTTAGTTTAGGGGCCTAGCGGTAGCTCATATGTTTTTGTCAATTGTAGACCGAAAACCATTTAATATTTTCTTATTAAAAAATATATCCGGTATTTGGTTATACGACCCTCTTATTTTTGGTACTATTATTTTATATATATTATTTTTCATATATCTGTGCGATGAAGCAATATTGGAGAAATACAATCAATTGTATTAAAAAAAATGTTTTCAAAAATTTTTCCTAATGCAATTTATCAGGTGCAAATTCATCTCTCAACTTCTCAAAGGATTAATGTGTTAAAATTAAGCTAGGTGGTTATTGTATTTTTGGAATTTTTCTTCAATGAAACAAGAAAATTATAGGTGGTGAAACTCAGCCATATAATACCCTATAACATAATTGACTGAAAAGACTGAAAATATAAATATTTTTAAAATCACTCAAAGTGAAAAAAAAAAACATAAATTAATTCTTTAGATGATTTTATGCATTTCAAAATGGGCAACCAATTGGAAGTACAGAAAATAGTATTTTTTGTAAAAAATTTTGTTACTATATCATGGACTAAAAGACTTATAATATTTTAGGTGACTTATCACAGCTTCCAGACCAGGAGTTTGATATTGCAATCTTGCTGGTTAATGTTGACGAAAGGTTTAAGCCGAAAAAGCAGGCTTAGTTTTTTCTAGAAATTCTGGATTGGCTAGCTATTGTAGCTGTGGTGAAATACGAAAGTCGTTGCTTACAATAGGAATAATAAATTCACAAACTGAAAAAGAAACTATCATGAGGTTTCCACTTTTTTTTGACCCGACTTGGTTTCCTGTTATAAAGTAAAGTGAGTATCACTCAGAAAAATAATGTGTTTTTGTTGTCTTGAAAAGGAAATCTTCCAAACTTAAACCAATTGGAGGATACTGGACTTTGATGAAAAGACAACGAAGAAAGTGGCCGAGGGTCTTAAAGATTTTCCGCTAGAAATACTGGTCTGTCAAGTTATCTGCAGCTGCAGTGCAAGGAGCAAGTTATTTGCAACCATTGAAAAAATAAACTCGAAAATTTACATTAAAAAATGTTGAGAAAATAGATTAACACCTTTCTCAAGACAGCATAAAGTCTCCCTTTCTTTTGGCCCGACATTGCTTCTTGTTATTATAGTAAAGTGGAGTGTTACTCACAAAATAATGTGCTTTTGGTGCCTCGCTCAGCAAATCCTCCAAACTGTTCAGAGCTCAACATAATTGAAAGATACTGACTAGACTTTGTTCAAAAGGGAATTCAAGCCAACGAAGAAAGCGGCCAAGATTTGGATATGTATTTCAATTATGGCAGGAATTTTTTTAATAAGAATCATAACGATGACGCCCACTTGCAGCACGGTTATTTATATTAATAACCTGTAAACTCACACAAAGTTTTATTACTTTCTCTTTTATATATTACTAAAGATATAGTTTATTGAAAATTTACTTTCTATGTTAGGTGACACACACATTATTCCGATCTCGCCCCATATTTAACATGGTTACTTATGGTAATAATAGATGACAACACACAAATTTGCAAAGCTCTTCCTCTCATAGTATTCGAGTTACATAAATATGTGATATTGAATAATTAATATGTATGGGAAGTGCCACGCCTACTGATCCCATATCGCTCATTATCTCCAAGGCTACTCTCACAAAGTGTTATTGTTATCTCTTTAACATTACTTAAGATATGGATATTGAAAATTCACTTTCTTTGGGAGGTGACACGCCCACTAATCCGATCCAACACAATTTTCAGCACGTTACTCATAGTATTAATAGATGACCTCACATGAATTTGCAAAGCTTTTCCGATCATATTATTCGAGATATATGGTATTGAGTTATTACTTTGTATGTGAGGTGGCGGCTCCCACTGATTCGATTCCACTCTAATACAAAAATAACACTCCGCAGCACTACATGATAATAAGGTGTACATATGAGGCAGATAACTTCATTGGTTCAGCGTGATATATACACCCCAACATTTTTATATATTAAGACGAGAATAACCTTTATAAAAAGTCGGTTAGAAAATGTATTTACTTTTTAAAATCATACCACTAGTTCAGGTGATTTTTGGAATTATGTGGTGGGGAATTTTTGCAAATGCCATCCTTGTACATATGTTGTCAACAGATATGTTAAAGGCCGTATTGAATAATTTTTTTGTATATCGATATTAATTAGGTCGTGGTTACGTTGACAGATAGGAAGAAGGATGAACTAAGCGTATTGGACTCTAGAAGTGACTTAAAATAGATTGAGAATAAAATAGATTTTATTAACAATTTTAGTTTTCCAGCGCTCGAAAATCGAGTGCAATTTCTAGGCAGCTTTATTTTTCAACTTAGCCAATTCACAAACCAACACTTTTATGGTTTATTATTATTGTGAATGAAGATAACAAACTCATTAACAAACACATTAACAAATTTAATAAAACACACACATAGCATATGTATAATTTTATGTATGTGTTGGTAGTAACTTTAAATGCAATTTTCGCAAAATTAAGGAAAGAATTAAATCTGTAAAACGGCTAAAAAGAAATACCTTTCAAATCATATACATTTGGGCAAAATCGGGATAAAACGGTACAATCAAACATCGGTCACAAGAAATTGCCTAGCCTCTTAATATTATAGATTACAAACATCAACATAAACTTATTATACCTTTACCACTCTGTAGTGTACGGTGATAAAAAAAAACTCAGTTTTCAACACTCCAACTGCTGCCACTTAACTACTTATTGCTAGCATATGAAGCGATACCGGTAAATAAATATGTAAGTTAGTTGAGTGATTTTCGTACCAAAAACAAAACATATAAAAATATTCATCATTGGAAAATACCATGAAAATCTTCCGCGTTTGGGTAATTTCTGCTGGTTTTTCCTTAACAAATATCAAATTGAATTACACAAAACTCAAATGAATTTACATTAGACCTAAGGAAAAATCATAAAAATTAAAAAAAAAAAAAAAAAACAAATAAATAAATTAACTAATAGAAAAAAATTATATTTTATGATTTATTTGTTCAAATGTCAGCTAAAACAATTTGTTGGTCTGAAAATTTTTAGAGTTTTAATGATATACCGGATCAAACTATGCACAACATTGTATTGAATTGTATTTATTTTAATTTCCTGATCGATATTTTCAAACGTAATAATATAACAACATCACTTATCGAGATACATCGACATAATTTATTGTTGTCGTTTTGGGTTGACATGTTGATGAAAAATCGTGATAGCCAAGAAATGCAATACAATTCAGTTGAATTCTTTTTCTAGACCGCAACTGAAAAATTTATAAGATAAAATGACGTCATTCAAACGCTGCCATATATTTTGTATTTATAAAACAAACAAACAAACAATTTTAAGCTTCATGTAATGATTTATTGATCTGGCTCAGTTTCAAATGTTATATTCTCTTAAACTCTTTGCAAATTTTATGTTATATTAGAGCATAATAAAGTAATATGCTCTTCGTACAAACACACACACACATACACACACACACACACTCACACACACAAACACACATGAAATACTCACTAACCTAGGTGGTTATTTCCTTGTCTGATAAAGAATTTTATGGAGCTAACTGAAATTGTTTGTTAGTTAGTTACTACAATTAGGTGTTTCATTACTGACCCCCTCCACGGTTGTACACCATAGTGTTGCTGGATTTGATCGATGTGTTCGATGCTCTTAATCATTAAAATATGCACCCAAGTTGTCAATAGTACAAATATCATGTCGGCCATGAGAAACAACATGTTATAAAAAACGCAATAAATGATCAATGAAAAAAATATAAAATTTTAAGAACTCAATTTACAGAATTTTATGGAAATGGAAATTGTATTTCGTTTAGAGTTATGAATTTTCCATAATAAGGTTTATTTATGGTACATTAAATGTACAGTGGGTGATAGTATATTGGAAACTTTTACAAAATTCGGAACTTGTCAATTTTATTTTTTAACAATTTCGTTTTTAACAAGTTCTAAAATTATGTATTTTTTTTGCGAAATAATTCGCTCTATCGAAAGGTAACAAATTTATTACAGAAAATTCAATTTTAAAAATATATTAACGGAAAAAAAACCATTTTTTTGTATCAGGGTGGATTGAAATAATGAAAATAGAAGATGGTATGAAAAAAAATGTATAAAATCTTAAGTATTATTAAAGTATTTATAGTTTCTGACGTTTTCTTTCAACTTGTTTTTAAACATAATTGCATTTTCAGTGTTCTAATTTTATAATTAATTATTTAAAAAAAAAACAAGTAAGAAAATTATAGTCGGTCTAGACCGACTATACGATACCCTATACCATGCGTTTAGAAACCCTATCTCTTAGGCCCAACTAACTGGACATTGAAAATAAGCAAAAACCAAATTTGAGTGGGATTTTTATTAATTTTTTTGGCTGCAGATATGAAAAAGTTCATATCGGATGCTATATCTATAAAGGGACTAGGTCCAAAAATGGACCGATCCTGATCATGTTTGATAAAGTCTCTTGTATTTTGTAAAAATGTGTACAAACAAAATTTGAGAAGAATCAGTGCAATATTTTTGTTTTTTAATAGATTTAAGTGAATATCGGGAAGCAGCTCTATATGGGGTCAAAGGGATCATTTTTGGACTACTCATTAGTGGATGTAATGAACGCATACAAACCCAATTTGAGTAAGATCTATATGACAATTTGGATCTTATGGCAATTTATGTCGATTTCATACGGGTAATTTGTATGGGGGCTAGGTCTGAACATGGACCGATTCTCACCAATTTCAATAGCGTTCATCCCATGGCCGATAAAAGCTTATATACCAAATTTCGTCAAAATATATTCGTATTTGCGACCTGCAGTTTGATTACAAGCTTTACATGGACACACAGACGGACGGACGGACGGACGGACGGACGGACGGACGGACATTGTTAAATCAACTCAGAAAGTGATTCTGATTCGATCGGTATAATTAAAGATGGGTCTAGGTCAAATATTTTTGGTTGTTACAAACAGCAGCACAAAGTCATTATACCCAAACCACATAGTGGTATAGGGTATAATAACAAGTATCGAGATTTATGAAGCATTATGCCTGGTTTTCACTATATCATTTTTGTAATGATATATGGTATATGATGTATGGTTGTAATGTCTTGTCATTTGCAACCCCTGCACTGTGGTTGCGTTCATATGACAAAAATAAAAAAAGTTGTCTTAATATATTGGCGTTTTAGCAATTGAAATAGGCTCTAATGTCATCCAATTTCCCTCTTCTTAATTTGTTTTGATAATTTCTAACGGTAGTTTTGAAATATAAACAACTAAAGTGTGAATATTCATAGAAGTAAAAAGTTGATTAAAAGAACAAAGAAAACAAAGTGAAACTTCAATTGTTAAAATAAAGTTTATTAAAGTGCTTACTAAAATTATTAAAAATGGAAATTAATGTAAATGGTATTGGAATTGTTTTTAAGAAAAAATAAGTTTATAAATGGTGTTGTTGTTTTAGTAAAATACAGATTTTGAAGAAGTACTTTTTTCTACATGGTTTGCTAATTTACGTAAAAGTGACATAGAGTTTTAAATAGTTTCAGACTCCATCTGACTAACCGAATTATTTTGTAAATGTTAACAGATGTATTCAGTTTAAGATTATGTTTTATTCGGGTGCATAATTTTGCATCTTTTATTTATATATTGAATATACTAACTCAACCTCTGTGTTTAATGTGTTTTTAGTATATGTAACGAATGTTGTTTGATTTAATCAGAGTGATATTTTTGTTGTTATTGAAAGGTATTTTGTACTTTTTTCTTATATAGAAACATCCCGTCAATGCATATTTTCTCGTCTGTCAGTTTTCGAGATTTGGTGCTCCAAAAAAGGTTCGAATTCGGTGAAAGCCCAACAAGTGTTCGACGAAGTTGTCAAATACATTGATTTTGAATGCGAGGAAGGTACGTTTTCTGAATTATTGAAACGTGTCCAATATTTATGGGACAGAATTGTTTACATTTGGAAAAAAAATAATCGCATAAAATCACTGGTTTTAAAAAATCAGTCAGAGTGGCTCACTACCAAAGAAGTCGTTTCTTTAAGACTGAACACCATATCTTCGTCACCTAAAGAAGACGCATTCATAGGTAATAAACGTGGACGCCCTACATCTGATTTCTCAAGTTCCTCTAAGAGAACCAAACAACGTAGATTAGCAAGGTTGGCAGAAACCGATGTGACTGCAGCGGATGCCTTACGTGGTGTATATTCAGGACCGTCACAAATTTGTTCAGAATAAAATGTTGCTGAAGTTCTTGCACTAATTGTTGAAACAAATTTAACAAAACATCAGTACTTACACATACGAAATTTTATAAACTCTAAGGTTTCCTGTAATATGTTTCCTAGTTACGAAAAGGTTTTGAGAGAAAAGAAAAACAGTTATCCAATTGCAGAATCTATCACAGTAAGTGAATCTCAGGCTGAAGTTGATTTACAAAATTTGCTCGACCATACAGCTTCACGTATTTTAGATCTACAATGTGAAGTGTGGAAAGACATATCTGATGTTAATGTAAACAGCCTTGTGTTGATAGGAAAATGGGGGTTTGATGGTAGCTCTGGTTGTAATGAGTATAAACAACGTTTTAGTAACAACACTCTTAATGACAATTGCTTGTTTGTAACATCTTACGTGCCCCTTCAACTAGTGACAAAATCCGTAAAACCTGAAGATGCAAAAATAATATGGAAAAATCCTCGCCCATCATCGACTCGGTACTGCAGACCAATTCGATTCCAATTTAAAAAAGAAACATCTCAAGTTTGTATTGCAGAGAGAGATTATTTCAAGCAGAAAATTGATATGCTGAAATACACAGAGTATTTTAAATCGGATCAGAAAATATATGTTGAACACAAATTGCAACTGACTATGGTTGATGGTAAAGTATGCAATGCTTTAAGTCAAACGTCATCTGCTAAATGTTACATATGTAAAGCAAAACCGAAAGAGATGAATGATATAGAAACATGTCTAGAAAAAGTGGTGTACAAAGAACATTATGAGTTTGGGTTGTCACCGTTACATTCATATATTCGCTTTTTCGAGTATTTCATTCACGTTGCTTATAGAATAGGTATAAATAAATGGCAAATTAGGTCAAAAGATGAAAAGAATAAATTTATGGAAAGAAAAACAGAAATCCAAAGCAAGTTTAGATCTGAGATGGGTTTGTTAGTTGACAAGCCTAAACCAGGAGGAAGTGGGTCGTCAAATGACGGCAACACCGCAAGACGATTTTTTAGTAATCCTGGTTTGGCTGCTGTAATAACTGGCGTTGATGAAGACCTCATAACCAGATGTGCAACACTACTGCAAGCAATGTCATCAGGCTACAAAATAAACACTGATAAATTTTAAAAATTCGCGCTTGATACTGCTAAAGGGCTTTTACAGAAATACCCTTGGTTCTATCTCCCACCTTCAGTACACAAGATCCTACTGCACGCTTGTGAAGTAATTGACGACGCTATAGTATCAATTGGAGAGCTTTCAGAGGAAGCTGCGGAGTCCAAAAATAAAGATATTAAAAGGTATAGGCTCCAACACACTCGGAAAATTTCTAGAATTGCAACAAACACGGATTTATTAAACATGTTATTGCTGAGTTCAGATCCATTCATTTCAGGTCAGCGAAAATTGCCATGTAAAAAGAAAAGTACGTTATTAAAATCTACAATTGAATTGCTGCAAGAGTAGCAAATTTAAAAACAACATTTTTTTAGGTGCATATGAAATATTTTTTTTTTTTATATTTTTAAACATTTTTGAAATATGTATTTGTTATCTCTAATTTTATAACAATAAAGTGCTTAATTGCCTATGTCGAAAAACAAACATACGTTTTAATGAATATATTATTAACAGAAATATAAAAGATGGGCGGTGGGAGCAAGTGACCACGCCCATTTAATAAGGATGTCGTTTTTATATCATCAGAAATATACTGTGTAAATTTAAAAATGATATCTTAATTCTGACTATTTTTGTCGCTCTCCTTCATACAAGTGCAACCACTGTGCCCTGGCAACATTTGACATCTAAAATAAAATTGCGGTTTATACGATACCCCAACCATGCGATTAGGGACCATATCTCTTAGGTCCAACAAATTAGGTATAGAAAATAAGCATAAACTAAATTTGAGTGGCACTGTTATTAATTTTTTTGCCTTCGGATATGAAAAAGTTCATATCGGATGGTATAGTTATATGGGGACTAGTTCAAAAATAGACTGATCCTGATCATATTTTGCAAAAACGTATAAACTTCAACAACATGCAGTTTTTTTTTAAATATAAATACTCTTTTTCTCTGCAATATTACCAAACAAATGGATTTTTTGCTTACGACGATCAGTGTCATTGTTGTTGTTTAACACTCCTCTTATTGTTTTTTGCCTTTTCCACGTAGCACAAGCAGCTGGTATCTGTTTTGTTGTACGGTTAATTAGTGATGAAGGCATAGCACTGATCACAATTAATCGTTTCAGCAAAAAAGCAGGTACTTGCTCTTGTACTATCGTAAGGAAAATTAACTTAATTTTTATTTTATTTGATGTCAGGTATTTTTCGTATCGACTTTTGCAACATACGTGGACTCAGATCGAATTTTTTCTTTGTATATGCCCACATTTGCTATCATCGCACGGTGGGGCCAATGACAGGTTTTTTAGGCAAAAAGTCAAGTCTTAAAGTCAACCGTTTAAAAAAAAAATAATAACGGAATTGTATATTTAACACTTTGCAACACGACATGACGACATGCCGAGCTGTCAAAGTTGTCACATTTTGCTTTACTACATTTTCTGACATTCAATCATAAACAAACAACAAAGGAATTTTGGTCGCAAACAAAAACTTTTAAGATTAAAAAAATTTTTGTAATATGGAAAACACTTGCAAAGGTATGTGAATAAAATTTTATTAAAAAATTAAAAAAAAAGTTAGATGTGGTACATAATTTTTTGTGTCAACATGTGTTGTCTTTTTTGTGGAGTTTTTGTTGTCGTCCATATGTTCATTGGAGTAGAACTTTGTTTATCCGAGCGTATCCGTGAAAAAATTTATGTGAGGGGAAAGGTAATAATGTGTGCTATAATTACTTGGAAAAATGATCTGCTCCAATCTGCCGTATTTTATAAAAATCTATTTCCAAATAGCATAAAACTTAAAAATTTGGATATTTTTAACTTTCGACGAAATTTAATAGAAGTGTCAATGAAAACTGTATGACGATAATGAAAAAACAAATTAATAATTTCTGTGCACATGCTAATCAAAAGTGGGTAAAAACCGGAGGAGCTCGAAGCGTTTTCTAGAAAATGAAAGAGTGTGGTTATCTCATGAGACTGTATTCAAACTATTAGAAAGTGATGTTGCAAAGAAAAAAGGCCGTCTTTTTGTGTATTATAGCAAGGGAAGTGAGCGACAAAAAAGAAAATTGAAAATTGGAAGTGTTGTCCGAACAAGGAAATGATACCAAGCTATTGATTCATGCTGCTTCTATTTCAGCTAATTTATCAAAAGAAAACAAGTAAGAAAATTATAGTCGGTCTAGACCGACTATACGATACCCTATACCATGCGTTTAGAAACCCTATCTCTTAGGCCCAACTAACTGGACATTGAAAATAAGCAAAAACCAAATTTGAGTGGGATTTTTATTAATTTTTTTGGCTGCAGATATGAAAAAATTCATATCGGATGCTATATCTATAAAGGGACTAGGTCCAAAAATGGACCGATCCTGATCATGTTTGGTAAAGTCTCTTGTATTTTGCAAAAATATGTACAAACAAAATTTGAGAAGAATCAGTTCAATATTTTTGTTTTTTAATAGATTTAAGTGAAGATCGGGAAGCAGCTCTATATGGGGTCAAAGGGATCATTTTTGGACTACTCATTAGTGGATGTAATGAATGCATACAAACCCAATTTGAGTAATATCTATATGACAATTTGGATCTTATGGCAATTTATGTCGATTTCATATGGGTAATTTGTATGGGGGCTAGGTCTGAACATGGACCGATTCTCACCAATTTCAATAGCGTTCATCCCATGGCCGATAAAAGCTTATGTACCAAATTTCATCAAAATATATTCATATTTGCGACCTGCAGTTTGATTACAAGCTTTACATGGACACACAGACGGACGGACGGACGGACGGACGGACGGACGGACGGACGGACGGACATTGTTAAATCAACTCAGAAAGTGATTCTGATTCGATCGGTATAATTAAAGATGGGTCTAGGTCAAATATTTATGGTTGTTACAAACAGCAGCACAAAGTCATTATACCCAAACCACATAGTGGTATAGGGTATAATGATTTGAGTTTTATTTTAAAGAAAGCTGCTTCGTCTCCATTTCAACCAACTAAAATGAGAAAAAAAATAACTTCTAACGAGAAAATGCCATTACCGCTTTCCGCTGAAGAAGCATTAAGCTATTTGCTCGAGAATAATTTAACAAGACAACAGTATGCTAACATAAGAGAGATGAATAAGTTAAAAAAAAATTCAATAGAATGCCGACCCGATATACTAACGGTAACGGATTCATCAGCACATATTCCAATCCAAAGTTTGGTAAATCATATAGCAAAAAGAATTTTGTCATACCAGGAAGAAGTTCTGATGAGAATGGATGAGGTCAAGGAAGTCAATTTGGTTCTAAGTTACGGTTTCGACGGTTCCACAGGACAAAGTGCATTTAAACAAATATTTAACAGCAATGCCCCGGAAAGTTTAGATAACTCGCTCTTTGTAACCTCAGTTATACCATTAAAAATAGTCACGTCAAGTAATGCTATCGTTTGGATTAACCGTACTCCTCAATCCGTCCGTTTTTGCCGACCACTTAAAATTGAGTTTATAAAGGCAACCAAAGAGCATATATTGAAAGAAAAAACAAATCTTGATGTGCAAATATCAAATCTTAAGCCTTTGGAATATTATATGGTAAATGATAGAAAGATTACTGTAAAGTACGAGCTTATTATGAGTTTAATTGATGGAAAAGTGTTGAACGCACTTATGGAAACAAAGAGTACTCAGTCGTGTCCGATATGTGGTGGAAATCCGAAACAGTTTTTGTCGGTGAAAGATTTAAGCTCATCGGTGTTTCAGCCAAAATCGAATGCATTAAAATATGGTATAAGCCCATTACATGCCTGGATTCGAAGTTTGGAATTTGTCCTTAATCCTTCATATGGACTTAATATTAAAAAATGCCAAATTCGGAGTGCTGAGGACAAACTTCTTATGCTAAAGAGAAAGGGTGAAATTCAAGAACAATTTTGGCCTTCATGTTCACAAGCCGAAAAGTAATGGGAGCGGCAATACGGCACGAAAGGCATTTTCAAATCCGGAATTATTTTCTTCTATAACCAACATTAATATCTAACTTTTAAAACATTTACATAAAATTCTAATCACAATTAACTCTGAATTTGAAATAAGTGTAGACCACTTGAAAAAATTTTGCTATGACACTGCAGATATGTATTTTAAAAAATTACGAGTGGTACCCAATGTCAGCACCTTGCATAAAATTTTAGCACATCCTTCTCAAATATTGCAAGCGTCAATCGTACCTCTCGGATGTGCTGGTGAAAATGCTTCTGAGGCCAGAAATAAATTTTATAAAAAGGACCGCATTGAGCATGCACGAAAGGATTCTAGGGAGCATAATATAATGGATATTTTTAACAGGGCCCCGGATTCTTCTGATCCGTTATTATCAAGTACATATCTGAAAAATCGTCTTTAAAAAAAGAGAAATTTTTTAGTTTTTAAATGTTAGTTGCTAAATAAATGTTATCTCGAACAGAATGATGTAATTATCGGTAAATTTCAAGAGCCGCCTATCGCCATCCATACATTTCCTGACACTTGAGGTGGGTGTGGCAGTAGGTGGATTGAAATGTTTACTTAAGTCTTTATTGAGCATTTAAAGTGATCTAACTGAAAGTTAGAAACTTATTATTTTCCGGTGATCTTCAACCACAGTAGCACTTTAATCAACCTGCTAGAAATGGGCGTGGCACTGCCCGATTGATTTAAATTTTTTACTGAAAACTTAGAAATTTATGATAATCATCTGTACGAAATTTGAAAGGTCTAGCTGTTTCCTGTGATTTATTGCCTCAAAAACTGATCATTGGCCCCACAGTGCATCGGCCGGATTATTTCGCCTTAAGTAAGACCCAGGTAAGTGGGGATGCTGATCCAATATTTGCACCTCTCGGTAATTCGGATCACTGTACCATTTCCGCATCCTTTTCGTACTTTGTACTTAAAGGTGTTTCAGCACCAGTTATGAAGCGCTTTGTTTTTATTTACGAAAAGGCTCGTTGGGCTGAGCTCAACGATTTCTTCAAGCATTTCAACTAGAAACTTTGTTTCCTGGATAAAAATGTTAACGCTGCAGCGATAATAGTGGAAAAAATAATAGTGCTTGGTATTCGATTATTCATTCCATCAAAGCACATTTCGTCTAAACCTAATCAAAAATTATGGTTTAACCACACTTGCAGAGATGCAGTCAGATCCAGAGAGGAAGCATTCAGATATTGGCATGAAAATAAAAATTCCGTCACTAAACTGCAACGCAAACAGGCGAGAACTGAATGTGCCAAGACACTAAGGGGCCAAAAGTTTCTTTACGATCAGCATCTTTGTGCTAAAGTTCTCTTTGCTCCTCGGGGTAGTAAGAGCTTTTGGTCATTTAAAAGGGTAAAGAATAATGCTAGTTCTGCTATCCCAACTCTTTTAATGAAAGACCAAATATGCACTGAACCGGTTGATAAGGCTAACCTTTTGGCTGAACTTTTTGAAAAAAACTCGTTTTTGCCGGATCTGCCCGAAGTTGAAAGTGTATGTTGTGCTATGCCTAAAATATTCTTTCGAGCACGTGCAGTTAAAAAGGTTCTTTCGGATCTCAACATTAATAAGTCTTCGGGACCGGAGTGTCTATTAGCTCTACTTTCTGAGCGCTGTAGTAGATCCATTCGCAATTCGACGAAAGTAAAGTGGTTGCTCTGGATATTTCCAAGGCATTCGATCGTGTGTGGCACGGTTCATTGATATCAAAGCTTATAGCATTTGGGGCGATAATGACTTCTCTCGATTTATGTCGAGTTTTCTCAGAGACCGAGCAATACGTGTTGTTATTGATGGGGTCTCATCTAATGAGTTTCAGCTTAATTCAGGGGTCCCCAAGGTTCCGTTCTTTCTTCTTCTCTTTTCTTTATCTTTCTGGACGACCTTCATGGTGAAACTTTTAATTCTATATTCTCTTTCGCAGATGACAGCAGCATTTGTTATTCATTTTCCTTCAATTGTAGGCCAAGCCTCTGGGAGGTTGGGGGGCAAAAGGCAGACAATGAATGACACACTCAATCAAGACCTGTTAACAATCTCCGAGTGGGGTAAAGCGAATACGGTTGATTTTAATGCGCTAAAGGCCCAATGTTGTATGTTGACCCAATCGGATACTCTTGATGTTCTAGGCATGAGAATTCAATGTGATGTTCGTTGGAACGAGCATGTTTTCAAGTGCAAGAAGCATTTAAGTGTCTTGGTTTTCTAAAACGGTGCAAAAATTACTTCAATCCTTCTGATCTCCTTAAAATCTATACCATTTACATCTGACCGAAAATGGAATACAACTCCCATATATGGGTAGGAACTTCGGAGTCTATTCTGGAGCTACTGGACAATGTACAAAGGAGGGCACTCATCAATGACAGTAGGTTATCCAACTTTATTGAGTCATTGGAACATCGTCAGAATGTGTTCTATAGATATTACCATGGGAGGTGTTCTTCTGAGGTTAGCGAAGTTATTCCAAGTGGCCGAGTTTCGGCTCGTTCTACCCGCTTCTCTAGTAGATCACATCCATTTGTAGTCTGTTATCCAGTTATTATCCAGACTCTTCTAAGAGTCAATTCTCATTGCGTGGATATATTTTGTATGATACAAAAGATCCAAGAGGCAGAGAATATGGTGGCTCAGCCATTTTATTAAATCTCGACTGAGGCATCATCAAATGTGTGATCATTGTGAAGATTACCTTCAAGCTACTACAATCTGCTTTGAGGAATTTGATAACAATTTAAATATCTCATCAATATATTCTCCACCAAGATTTTCTACAAAAGATTTTTGCCGGCGATTATAATGCTAAGCATACATTCTGGGGGTCACTTTTAATCTCCTCGAAAGGCCGGGTTTTGCTTGGCATAATTTCTTATATGGGCCTAGATATTATCTCAAGCGAAGAACCAATATACTGGTTGACAGATAGACAGAAGATTCCCGATCTAATCGATTTTGGAGTAACGAAGAACATTGCGAGATAACTTATAAATGCTGAATCCTCATTGGAACTCTCATGAGATCACACACCAGTTATTGTTACTATTTCTAACCCCCCCGAGAAATTGTGCCGCCGAATGGTTATTTAGCGCCAACATGTATTGTAGATTGGTTAAAGTATATAAAGTTTCTCAGTACCCAATGTACGGATAGGTTACCACTAAGAACACCAGATGATATTGACTTGTCTATTTTTAACTTTGAACAAAACCTCAAAATATCTTCTCAACCTGCTGCGAAACCCCTCCGACACAGAAGGCAGCATAGAACTTGTCGAGAGGCTATTAAATGAAAAAAGAAGAATTCGAAGAGGGTGGCAACTGTACAGATCTCCTCAACTTAAGCAACAATTGAAAGCATCTACATCAAATTTAAGAAAATTGCTTGAAACCCAGGGTCATGATAAATTAAACAGATATCTCGTAAAATTAGATCCGACTTCAAGAACTGATTACTCGTTACGGCGAGCTATAAAAAATATTAAAAAACCCGTTGTACGTAAACCACCATGATATAGAAAAAGGCGATTTATTTGTAGAACATTTGAAAAAGAATAAATGAACCAAAATGTATCCACGTTACTTTTACGTTCAGAAGAGAAACATGCCCTCAAATCCGAATAAACAATCAGCAAATACCGCAATATTCTGATGTAAATATTTGGGACTTCATCTTGACCGCCGCCTTACTTGGAACAAACACATAGAATCATAATTAACACAAACAAAAATCCCACCGAAATGTTGGATAAAGAAATGAAATAATAATCTTTTATTTACATTAAAAACAAATGACCTTAAAAGCCTGTATGTAGAAATTGCTAATAAAATAACTGAAAAAAGGTCGATTAAAAAACTAAATTTAAAACTAAAATTAGTTCAACTTACGTAGCTAATTGGCAGAAATGCAAAGCTAAGTCTTGATTCCAAGTTATTGATATATAATTCAATCATGAAACCCATTTGGTGCTACGGTATACAGTTATGGGGAATCGCTTCAGCTTCTAATATAGAGAAAATACAAAGATGACAAAATAAGATCATAAAGTTGATTACCCGCGCCCTATGGTATGTGAGAAACTCACAATTGCATAAAGAATTAAACGTACTCCTAGTCGAAATTATGAAAAACTATTCAAGCTATTTGAAAAAAACTAGAAACTCACTCGAATCTCTTAGCACGTTACCTTCTCAACAATCGCATCCACCAACGCCTAAGAACGAGAGAGACTGCAGATCTTATAAGAAATGCTTGTGGTTATGTAAGCCAATGAATAATTATTTATTTCGAATTTATGTAGAAACATTAAATTTTTCTGGCACTGAGATTTCAATAATTATTGTTAGTTCACTATGTTGAAGATCCAATACATAAATGCATGAGAAAAAAATATGGGTGCTATAACTAAGATTTGTACCATAGGGTTTATTTTTGGACTACTGATAAATGGATGAAATAAACATACACAAAAGAAATTTGACCGAGGTCTACTATAGAGTGAACATTGGAAAATGTAAACCAATAAAAACCGAGGGTGTTCATGTTTTTGAGATAGTTCATGTTTTGGAATGTAACAGTTTATGATTAAAATTGTATTCCACCGCATTGTCTTACTACTGCTTTTAAAATTAAACACATGTTCTTCCATTTTAACTTCTTTTTGCTTGTAGTAATATTTTTACATATTTGGACATGCTGGTGTATACATATTTAGATTTCATAGGCATCGTCGTCTTCCTCTTGTTCTTGTTCATGTTCATGGTTCTGAGACGGACCAAATTCAAAATTGTCTTCATTCCATTCCTCAACAACTGATAACGAATATTCAATCTGCAGTTAAATTTGAAGCTGGTAATTTGATTGGTTTAATGAAATCTTTAACATAACTGAGGATTCAAACTTTGAAGAAGTAGTACTGTAGATGTTATCAATGGCTTAAGCTCTGTACCCCACTTTTCCTTCAAAACACTGAATGGAATATTGTCCTCGTCATCCTTCTGATTTACAAAGACACTTAGAATATTGGCCCAACATTTAGCTAAAGTCTCTGTGCTTACTTTATTCCATGAGTCTTCTAAGAAAATAACAGCTTCTTTCAAGGTCAAGCGTTTCATGCACTCAATTTGATTAGAGTCATTTGCTGCAATCGATGCTAGCAAACTGTTTCTGTAGTACAGTTTCGTTATTTTTATGGCACTCTGATCCATAGGTTGGATCAGCGGAGTTACATTAGGCGGCATGACCATGACGATTATAGTCCCATCTTCCGATTTTAGTTCACTTTCACTAGGATGAGATGGTGCATTATCTAATAATAGAAGAGCCTTATGTGGCATGTTTTTTTGACTCAGAATAGCTTTAAGCTAAAAATAAGTCAACATTTTAAAAACATTTATGTTTGAGTTGGATAAATAAAATGTTTACCTGTGGTACAAAGGACTGGTGGAACCACTCCATGAAAATTGAAGTAGTCATCCACAACGATTTGAAGCTTTTGTATTCGGTCGGACAAGCAAAGTTTTTGAGCAACGTAGGTTTTTCGCCTTTTCTATAACCAACAACTTAAGCCTGTCTGTGCATTTTCGCAACACAGGAAAGTAAATCGCTGCTTCTCTGTCTTTGCGCATGAGCAGATTTCTCCAATGTTGAAACATAGGTTTTCTCTGGAAAAAGTTTCCAGAACACACCAGGCTCACCTGAATTGTATAACTGATCGTTTCAAAGTCCCATTTCTTCAATTTTTTCTTTTAGTTTTCATTTAAATGGATCAACTAAGTGATGCTGTGATGTAGCCCCTCACCAGTTATTTTGAGAAGTCGAATGCCATGTCGTTTTTGAAACCACTTAACCAACCATCACTTTACAAAAACCCACCTTCATTATACCCTATACCACTATGTGGTTTGGGTATAATGACTTTGTGCTGCTGTTTGTAACAACCAAAAATATTTGACCTAGACCCATCTTTTATCATACCGATCGAATTATAATCACTTTTTGAATCGATTTAACTATGTCCGTCCGTCCGTCCGTCCGTCTGTGTGTCCATGTAAACCTTGTAATTAAACTGCAGGTCGCAAATACGAATATATTTTGATGAAATTTGGTATATAAGCTTTCATCTGCCATGGGATGAACGCTATTGAAATTGGTGAGAATCGGTCCACGTGCAGACCCACCCCCATACAAATGACCCCTATAAAATCGACATAAATTGCCATAAGATCCAAATTGTATAGATCTTAGTCAAATTGGGTTTGTATGTGTTTATGTAGCAATTTATTTATTTACTGTGTACGATCATTTTATTTATTCTCAGTGTATCTGTGTTATTTTAAATTCTAGGATAACGGTTGAATATTTTGCTCGTTTTCTAGATTGTTCTGTGAAACTCTATCTGTCCTATTCTTATTTATGTTTTTGCTATTATACATATTCTAGCTTATTCTGTGTAACTATATCTATCTTATTTTTACCTATGTTTTGACTATTATTTATATTATACCAATAGAATAAGTCCTAGTTGATAAGCTTCTAATTGTAAAAATGATGAGGCAATATATAGTTGGCCGTGAAAGCGAATAGACGTAGCGCATTTTTATTTTAAAAGAAACGTTTACAATCTCAGAAGTGGGATTCGAAGAAAAATTTAATTTTTTTTAATCGTGTAATATTACTTTTAAACTTTTGCGAAAAGAAAAGACAATTTTATAAACAATTTAAAGTGAATGATTTCGACAAGAGAGAACAATTTTTTTTTTTAAAAGCAAGAAAAAAACAATTAATTTCTAAGAATAGGAGAAAAGAAAATAAAAGGAAGACATCTTAAGAGGTAATTGTTCATAATGGATGGTGCTTGTGGTACAAAATATACGGCTGCGCAGTTACGTTTTTGGTTGCAGCATCTTGGCTTACCATCAACGGGAACAAAAAATACACTTTTAATCAGATTAAATGAATTGTCAGCAAATGAAAGAGGGGAATGTCCAGTAATTGATAAGGGTGACCATGCTGAAGATATAATGAGTGTGGATAATGAAAGTGTTGATAATGATTGTGTAGTTCAAGAGGAAAATGATAGTGCAGTACAACATCGAAACGATAGTGAAGTACAACAGCAAAATGATAGTGTATTACAACAACATAATGAGTGTGCCGTCCCCCAACAACGTAGTAGAGATCATACTAAAGGTGGAAATGAATTCTTAAATGAATTATTGAAAAAGGAGTTGGAGCTAATAAAACGTGAAAGAGAGTTGCTTCGTAAGGAGAATGATTTACTGAAAATGATAGCAGAAAATGAAAAGAAGCGTCAAGATGAAACGGTTGAGAAGGCGGCAGTTAGTCAAATAGAAAATGATAGCGAGGTAGTAACTGAAAATGTTTCGAGTGAAGTAGAGAAATTGTGCTTGGATTCTACCAACAAATTAAGTGTGTCTTTTGGTACTCTGAAAGATATGATTCCTGACTACGATGGTGGATTATTTCCTGATATATGGATAAACCAATTTAGGAATATTAATAGTGTGTACAACGTTGGCGAAAATACAATAAAGGCTCTACTAATGTGTAAGTTGAAGGGAAAGGCCCAGGTGTGGTTACACTCAAAACCAAATTTCGTCTACGAAAGTACGGAAAAAATTTTGAACGAAATGACAGAAGCCTTTGGTACAAAGGAAAATAAACTGGTAATGCGTCGGAGTTTTGAGGCCCATAAATGGAAATATGACGAATCATTTGTAGATTACTACAACGAAAAAATAATGCTATCTAGTAAAATTGGCATTGACGATGAAGAACTTATCGATCAGATTATTGAAGGTATTCCTGACAGCCAATTGAGAGTTCAGGCTTGTTTGCAGTGCTATTCCCATAAAACGCAGCTATTGCAGGCATTTTCAAAAATTCAGTTGAAACGGCCGAGACAATTTCAACAGAAAAAAGGTGACCAGCTAAATGAAGGAATCAAATTCAGATGCTATAACTGCAATTCGTTCGGACACTTCGCAGCTGAATGTCAGAAGCCGAAGCGACAAATGGGAGCTTGCTATGGATGCGGAAGCTTGTCTCATCGCGTTGCAGATTGTCCAGAAAGGAAGGCAGCAGTCCAGCTAGTAGATAGTAACGAATATGTAAGGTATTTTAAGTTTTCTTTAAATTTTAGTTTTGATTATAATTTTTCTTTAGAATGCCTAATCGATTCGGGTAGTGCGGCCAGTTTTGTGAAGAGGTCAAGTATTGTGAAAGTATTGAATTTAAATAATCTTCTATGTTCTGATATTGAATTTTTTGGGATAAATAAATCTAAATTAAACGTTTATGGTAAATTTAAGTGTTTCGTGAAAGTTAATAATAGGGCTATTGATTTGGAAATGTTAGTCGTATCGGACGAATCAACGGCATATGAGTGTGTACTGGGTAGGAATTTTTTAGTGAGTGCTGAATTTAAATTAGTATCTAACATGGGTGGTGATGTAAAGGAAAGTGAATTAGATTTCGGGAGGGTTATTTTGTCTATTGATACTGGGGATAATGATTGTTTTGATTTTATTGTAGGAGACAATATTGAATATATTGATAAGAGTAAATTAAGTAGGTTGTATAATGATTATTATGTACGACCTGAGCGCCCCTCTAAACCAAATGTATATAGTGAGATAAAATTGAGATTAAACGATGAGAAATGTTTTAATTGCAGTCCTAGAAGATTGTCGTACGCGGAGAAAATTGAATTACAAAGTCTATTGGACGAATATTTAAAAAAGGGATACATACGACCAAGTGAATCAGAGTTTGTATCACCAATCGTGTTGGTAAGAAAGAAAACAGGAGATTTAAGGATGTGTGTGGACTACCGAGTTTTAAACAAGGTAACTGTGAAGGATAATTATCCCATTCCTTTGATTGATGATTTATTAGATAGGCTTTCAGGAAAAAGTTCTTTACGAAATTAGATTTAAAAAACGGTTTTTTTCATGTTTTTGTTCACCCGGAATCCGTCAAGTATACGTCTTTTGTGACGCCTTTAGGTCAGTTCGAATTTTTGCGAATGCCGTTTGGCTTGAAAAATGCACCATCTGTTTTTCAGAGATTTGTAAATAAGGTTTTTGCTGATATGGTGAGGGAGGATAAAATTATAATTTATTTAGATGACATCATGGTTGCGACGGTTAATATTGATGAACATTTCAGAATTTTAAGAGAGGTTTTTGAACGATTGGTGGAGAATAATTTAGAGTTAAGGCATGATAAATGTGAATTTTTACTGTCATCGGTGAAATATTTAGGGTACACTATTGATGGAAATGGCATTAGAGCTGACGAGAAGGGATTACAAGCTATAGGGGATTTTCCTATACCAGACAAACCACATGCGGTACAGAGTTTTTTAGGTTTGTGCTCTTATTTTCGTAGATTTGTCAAGGACTTTTCACTAATAGCGAAACCGTTATATGATTTGACCAAAAAGGATAAAAAGTTTGTGTTCGGTGAGATCGAATTGAAAGCTTTCGAGTTGCTTAGGAGAAAATTGATGGAATCCCCGGTATTGGCATTATATGATCCTAGTGATGAAACTGAACTACATTGTGATGCGAGTTCTATTGGTTTTGGAGCTGTATTGCTGCAGAAGAAAGGTGACGGTAAATTCCATCCAATTTTTTATTTTTCAAAAAGGACGACGGACGTAGAATCAAAATATCACAGTTTTGAACTTGAAACATTAGCAATAATTTATGCATTGAAGCGTTTTCGAATATATTTACAGGGCCGAAAGTTTAAAATTATCACTGATTGTAATTCCCTAACGATGACGCTGAATAGGAGAGAACTAAATCCAAGGATTGCGCGGTGGGCTCTGGAACTCCAGAATTATGAATATGAGCTGGAACATCGGTCGGGCAAACGAATGCAACACGTTGATGCGTTAAGTAGGAGTACTAACATAATGATAGTTGAGTCGAATACATTTGAGGAGAACTTGATAATTTGCCAAAACAGGGATCATAAGTTAGAGGTTATAAGAAACAATCTTCAGAAAAGCGAGCATAGTTTGTATGAAATGAGAAATGGAGTGTTGTATAGAAAAACAAATGGTGGTAGTTTATTGTTCTATGTTCCTGAAGATATGGAGGATCATGTTTTATACAGATATCACAATGAAATGGGGCATGTTGGTATTGATAAGATGATGGAAATCATACTGAAGAGTTACTGGTTCCCGAAAATCAGGGCAAAGGCGGCTAGACACATAGAGAACTGCTTAAATTGTATTGTATACTCTTCTAAACATGGTAGGGAAGAGGGTTTTATGCATAGTATACCTAAGTCAAGTACACCATTCGATGTTATACACATTGACCATTACGGCCCGGTGGATAATGGTAGAGCGGTGAAACATATTCTGGTCGTGGTTGATGCTTGTACTAAATTTGTTAGGTTATATCCGACGAAGACTACTAATACAAAAGAGGCTATGTTAGCATTAAAGGATTATTTTAGGTCCTATAGTCGTCCCAGGTGTGTGATAAGTGATCGAGGAGCTTGCTTCACCTCTAAAGATTTTGCAGATTTTTTAAAGGATAACAATGTTGTTCATGTTTTAATTGCCACTGGTTCACCTCGAGCTAATGGTCAGGTCGAAAGAGTGAATAGATCGATAGGTCCAATGTTAGCGAAGTTGGTGGATCCTGAAAGGGGAATATTTTGGGATACCGTGCTTGAGCAGGTGGAATATACCTTAAACAATACGGTACATAGGTCGATTGGCGAGCATCCTAGTGTAATGTTATTTGGTAAGGGGCAAAAGGGAATGGTAGTTGATTTATTAAGAGAATGTCTATTTAGTGCAGATATTTTTCGAGATGATCATGGTGCGATTAGGGAAAAGGCATCCGAAAAACAGAAAAAACTACAAGAATACAACGAGAACTATGTTGACAGTAAAAGAAAGCCACCGTCACGATATAAGGACGGTGACTACGTGATGGTGAAAAACTTTGATTCTACGGCTGGCGTATCCCGGAAGTTGATACCGAAATATAAGGGTCCATATAGAATATCAAAGGTATTACGAAATGATCGTTACTTGCTTGAGGATGTAGAAGGATTCCAGCAGTCACGTACACCCTATAAAGGTGTTTGGGCGGTATCCAATATACGACCTTGGTTTAGAGGACGTGAAATGTCATGTAAATAATATGAGATCAGGGGATCTCATGGTCAGGATGGCCGAATTGTAGCAATTTATTTATTTACTGTGTACGATCATTTTATTTATTCTCAGTGTATCTGTGTTATTTTAAATTCTAGGATAACGGTTGAATATTTTGCTCGTTTTCTAGATTGTTCTGTGAAACTCTATCTGTCCTATTCTTATTTATGTTTTTGCTATTATACATATTCTAGCTTATTCTGTGTAACTATATCTATCTTATTTTTACCTATGTTTTGACTATTATTTATATTATACCAATAGAATAAGTCCTAGTTGATAAGCTTCTAATTGTAAAAATGATGAGGCAATATATAGTTGGCCGTGAAAGCGAATAGACGTAGCGCATTTTTATTTTAAAAGAAACGTTTACATTTATTACATCCATTAATGAATAGTCCAAAAACTGTCCCCATGGGACAACTCTTGGTCATAGGCCCCTTATAGAGCTGCGTCCCGATCTTCACTTAAATCTATCAAAAAACAAAAATATTGCACTGATTCATCTCAAATTTTGTTTGTATATATTATCGCAAAATACAAGAGACTTTACCAACCATGGTCAGGATCGGTCCATTTTGGACCTAGTCCCCATATAGACATAGCATCCGATATGAACTTTTTCATATCTGCTGCCAAAAAAATAATAAAAATGCCACTCAAATTTTGTTTATGCTTATTTTCTATATCCAATTAGTTGGGCCTAAGAGATAGGGTCTCTAAACGCATGGTATAGGGTATCATATAGTCGGTCTAGACCGACTATAATTTTCTTACTTGTTTTCCTTTATTATTGAGTGGAACTCTTTAGCTTTTTCTTTCAGCAATAGTCCGCTTACAGGCCAATTTTTATTTCGCATTCGTTTAAACCACTTGTAAAGACATTTTTCCATTTTTGGCAGCTCTGATATTCTTAATGTCTTTCTTTTTCCTGGTCCAGAATATGTATTACTAACACCCTTGTGCAGCTGTTTGTAACAACCAAAAATATTTGACCTAGATCCATCTTTTATTATACCGATCGAATCAGAATCACTTTTTGAGTCGATCTAACAATGTCCATCCATCCGTACGTCCGTCCGTCCGTCTGTGTGTCCATGTAAACCTTGTAATCAAACTGCAGGTCGCAAATATGTATATATTTTGATGAAATTTGGTATATAAGCTTTCATCGGCTATGGGATGAACGCTATTGAAATTGGTGAGAATCGGTCCATGTTCAGACCTAGATTCAAATTGTCGTATAGATCTTAGTCAAATTGGGTTTGTATGTGTTTATTACATCCATTAATGAACAGTCCAAAAACGATCCCTTTGGGACAACTCTTAGTCATAGGCCCCGTATAGAGCTGCTTCCCGATCTTCACTTAAATCTATCAAAAAACAAAAATATTGCACTGATTCATCTCAAATTTAGTTTGTATATATTTTCGCAAAATACAAGAGACTTTACCAACCATGGTCAGGATCGGTTCATTTTTGGACCTAGTCCCCATATAGACATAGCATCTGATATGTTTTTTTTCATATCTGCAGCCAAAAAAATTAATAACGATGCCACTCAAATTTGGTTTATGCTTATTTTCTATATCCAATTAGTTGGGCCTAAGAGATAGGGTCTCTAAACGCATGGTAGAGGGTATCATATAGTCGGTCTAAACCGACTATAAATTTCTTACTTGTTTTTTGAGAAGTTTATCACGCTTACTCCTTTTTTAAAGTTTGCCAAAATTTCTGCTTTTTCATTTAATGTTAAAACCTTCACCTTTTTGGAACACATTTTTAAACAGAAAATAAGACGTTGATCAACCCAAATGAAGCAAGAGAAAAACAGCCGCTACATTAGGAGTGATAGCAATACGTACACACACGTGTGGTACTAAATCCATTGTCAATGTTATTGGATTCCCCGAATGCTTAAAAATTATTCGGTGCATTTTTATGTAGAATTGTTAAAAATTTCTGTTCACGTTTTGGAGCAGTCAATGTAAAAAATACAGTGTTCAAGTTTTGGGGCGTTCACGTTTTTCAATGTTCACTGTATATGATAATTGGGATCTTATGGCATTTTAAGTCGATCTCATAGGGGTCATTTTTCTGAGGACTAGGCCCGAACATGCACCGATTTTCAACAATTTCAACAGTGTTCGTCCTTAGGCCGATATATACCAAGTTTAAGCAAAATATATTCATATTAGCGACCTGTAGTTCGTACAGGCGGACAGGCGGGTGGACGGATATATGTAAATCGATTCAGAAAGTGATTGTGATTCGATTGGAATAATAAAAAATAGGTCTATGTCAAATATTATTGGTAGTTACAAACATCAGCACAAAACCAGCATGCCGTAACACATACTCTTTCCCGGTGAGGCTGATCTTGGTTGTTATCATCTTTAAAGAAACCACTGATAACATAGAAACCTCCTCTGGCTCGTATAAATTTTGCTAAAGAGCACATGAACTATTCAAATCGGAATTAGAGAACTGTTTTCTTTTCAGATGAGTACAAGAATAATTTAAAAGGCCATGATGAAAGAACGTTTGTATAACGACCAAAGGGAAAAAGGCGAGACTCAAAATATGCAAATAAAACTGTTAAGTTTGGCGGTGGCGGTTGCTCTTCAGGCCAAGAATGACGTAATGTATCTATACGCAAGTGAAAATATGACCCTTGTTGGGCACTTCCCTCATGACAATGAACCAAATACACCTCCAATGTTGTAATCGAATGGCTACAATCATAATGCAGTTAATGTTTTGGTATGGCCAGCCCAATCACCAGATATCAATCCCATAAAAAATAAAGGATAGCCAACCAAATATTGAACACAAAAATATAGGGAAAGTTTTCAATTATTGTATAAAGTTTTCCAATGTTTGGTCAACAGCATAAAAATTAATTATTTTAAGTTTTTCTTTATCTTTTTCAAAGTTAAGCTATGATCCGTTAATATTTTTTCTTTAATTAATTAAACATACACATTTCAAGTCGCTAAAATATACTTTGTTAAAGTATTGTATTGTATTGTCGCTCACTGTTTAGAGTCAGTATAATTTCCTATATTGTATTTTTCAAAAATTATTAATAAATTATTATTATTGGGTGGTAAATAGCGGAAATTTGTATTGGATTTTTGTTTTGATTTTAATATAGTATTATAAAAAAAACATTGTTTTTTTTAGCTTGAAGCTTAAGTTAATAAATAAAATTTAAATATATGCCATCTACTTGTTAAAATATTTATTTATTTGCCACGTATCCAACATGTTCTCTTACACTAAAAAGAACGAAAGAGAACAAAGTTGCGCAAGTCTGGCAATGTTACAATGTTGTCTTTTTGATTTAAAATGTAATTTTTATAAAAAAAAAAAAAAAATTATATGCATAATAAATAAGTTCATAAGTTCTTCTAAACACTGAGTGATTAAAGCTGTTATTAATAAAATGTCAATTTATCTCTCATTTCAAAGAGATAGACATACATAAATTCCACATTGAGCGGAAAAATTTTAAATCTTAAAGTGGTATAAATAATATATCTAATATCTAAGCATATAAGTACGATGCACATTGGGGCAAACTTGTATCATATATGATTATAAATAAACCACTGAATTCTGACATACATAAGTGTTTGATATTTTCGAACAAAATAATAAAAAAAGTTGCAACAACACGTAAAAAAACAAATTTTTTTTACTTTCCATACTAATGCGAAAATAAATAGATCGTATGTTGCTTTTTGATGTGTAAACATCTAAACGCGCAGGGTAAATTTCTATTTCACAACACAATTACAAAAATAGCGTAACATGTGAGCTCACATGTTACGCTGCGAGTCGTAAGACAAATCGGTGTGACTATTGATTGTATTGGTGAAAAAATTATGATATAAAATTCAATAACCCTTTGCTGTTGAGCGACAAAAATTTCACAATATATGTAAACGTATAACATATACATAATTCAACAACCCCACAAGTGTGACCAGAGTCCCTGCAGTTGTTTGCTATAAGTGATACATAGATGACGCTTTCTGTTTGATTTTAAAAAAGTGACAAAAAAAATCTTTAATTACTAGATGTTTACACATCTCCCCTGTGATAAGACTCACATGATTTTTTTATTTAATTATATTCCTAAGTTCATTTATAACATGGAAGAATATTATAGTCGGTTTAGACTATATACCATGAGTTTCAATAAATGGTCTTAGATCCAATTTTGCTAAGGTCAAACTGGATATAAAAAATAAAAATTAACCAATTTTGAGTGGCATTGATTAATTTCCGCCCCGCTGATATGAAAAGTTCAGATGAGATTCTGTCCAGGTCAAAAAATGGACCGATTGTTACCAGTTATTTAGTTAAGTTACTTATTTTACTCCAAAACAAATACTAACTAAAATTGAAGCCCTAAACACATTCACTGCGAGTTGCGAGTGCGAGAAAAAAACGAGAATGAGGCAGTATGATTTTTTGTAATGTGGAAGCGAGATCGAGAGTAAAGCTTTTTTGTGTGGCGTTGCCAACTTAGGTTGTAAAAACACTCGCAAGGGAAATAGAATTGATTCTATTTTCTGTGCGAGAAAAATTAGGAGAATTAGCTGTATTTATGAACATATGACAGGAGAATCAGTATGTATTTATTGTATTGTGCATTGTGACTTGCGAAATGATAAGTTGTGAAATTGTAAAATTTGTAAAAAGCATTTTGATGATTTTGTAAAAGCACAATAGCAAAATTCTCGCATGCAAAAAGCTTATTTTTACTCACACTCGCAGTGAATGTGTTTTGGGCTTGAAAGAGATGTATGCAACCTTTTTAATTTTTGATAGATTTAAGTGAAGTTTGGGAATAAACTTTATAATAAACTTTAAACTGGTCCTACGGGGTTAATTTTTGGAATATTAGTTACTATATCGAGGGCTTATATTCAAAAGGTGCTATCTGCATTTGACAGCAATATTAATTTTTGATTTCAAACTGTTGTCTGATACAACTGTCAAATATAATATTAATTTTGACATCATACATGATTAGTACGACTATTTCTTAATAGATATTGTAGGAAATCGAACGACAAATACTTTCAGATCTTACTAATAAATTGGTTTTACATGCTCTCTTTAAAATAATTATTGATGCAGATAGCACTTTTTGAATATAAGCCCTCGATATGTAATATACTCAAGTTAGCTTTGACCGAGATTTATATGATAATTTGGATCTTAGGGTAATTTAAGTCGATCTAAAGGTTTTTTTGTATGGGGGCTAGGACTGAGTTTGGACCAATTTTCAACAATTTCAATAGCAATCACTCTATGACCCACAAAACCGTATGTACCAAATTATATCAAAATATATTTATATTTGCGACTTCTAGTTTGATTGCAAAGTTTACATGAATACACCGATAGACAGCCAGACATACATCCATTTGGACGGACGGACATAGCTAAATTGACTCAGAAAGTGATTTTAAGTCGATTGGTGTACTAAATATTTTTTTGTAGTTTCAAACTTATTATTTTTGGCATATTTTGCCTATCGCCAAAACTACTGCAAAAAAATGGGTAGAACTGGTTTGACATTCTATATAAATTTCATTCCATTTGAGGTCCAATACTAACGTTTAGTCTGTACAGGTTTTTCGCAACAGAGTCTCTTTGGGTTTTACGTGTATTCCTGTCTTGACGACTTAACCACACGGTGGTTTTAGCACATGGAAGATACTATGCGTCTTGCCTTCGCCCCTTCCTTAGATGGTAGCAAACTAGGAGAATTGTTTTGGCAAAACTCCTTCCTTTGCTATTGGGTTGGCCCGATCTAAAAGCCTATGGGTCGTAGACCCGGTTGGTTGAAATGCAACTCCACATCGAACTGTGTTCTTCCCGCGCTTTTGGGCCACCACAGCCACCACGAAACTCCCCGAAGGGCCGTTCCCATAAAAGCTATTTAAGGGTACAACACGTTGTCCTCGGTCATCGGCAGCAATTTCAAAAACACATACTTCCAATAACCGTTCATTTGTCTACTACATTCGTTCTTTACTAGCTGTTATTATCAGGTGGCCCTGATATGTACAACGTTCATCACCAACATTTCAACCGACTTCCGTTTCGTCCGCGAAACACTGTATTGTCGAATGACTCAAGCGTTCTTGGACTAATCTTCCATCCGACCCTCTTGCCTACTTATTCTACTGCATTCGCAGCTCCGAACTTTTCGACTCATGCCTACCTCCGTCTACTACGCTCCGAACTGACTAATCGACGCCATCATGCTAGATGATGCGTACGCCAACTTTCGGTAATTCGCTTTTCAACTGGTCTCCGACTTGTCTTGGACGCTGTATTGACATACGCGTCTGTCTCAAACGCCTTCGACTTGTCTTCGACCCACACTCTCGCTCCATTCCTCCGTCATGGTATCTTGTCAGGACAACTGACGCACCCACACCCGGTCTCCTTTCGCTCATGTACCTTCTTGCCATCTTACCTACATTACTTCATTCCCTTTTGGGACAACTACACAATTATGGGATGTGAAAACCATTTCATCTGGTAGGTTTTAACACCTCCAGTTTTATGTTTTTGCTTATGCTGTCTTTGAGTATGAAGACGCCGTGAGGTAACCTTGGGCTTGATAGCTTACCCGTGGTACCTATTTATAGCCTTAGGTAAGGCTTCGCAGCCAGTCTGGCCACATACTAGCCACTACCAAGTTATTCTCCAAAAAGAATAGTACTTGGCGGACCTGACCTTAACCTTTAGCCGCTAGGAATAATCACCAGAATTAACTGGCTTTGCCTAGCGTTGCCCGGGAGCACCACGTGGAGGTAGGTTATAGGCATGGGCGAAGTATCAACCGTCACTGGAGGACCAGTAACTTTATGATACAACTTTGCTCCCAGGTTTTTCGCAACAGTAAGAAGTTGAAAATATATTAATATAAAATATAGTATATATTTGAAAACAATAGAATTGCACTTTTTGAATTTCGATCAATCTGCCCCCTTAAATCTTTTAAATCTCAGAGCTTTTAGAAAAACTGTAGCTTTTAGATTTAAGGTAGCATTCATAACTTTTTGGACGGCGCTTTATACATATGAATTTGTAACTACCAAAAATATCTGACAAAGACACACTGTTTATAATTCGAATGACTCTGAATCATTATCTGAGTTCGAATCAGAATCATTTTCCGAGACGATTTCAGCAATGTCCGTCCTTCCGTTCGTGTGACTGTACATCTAACTGTCTTTCTGTCCGACAGTCTGTACGTCCATCTGTCCGTCTGTAAGTCTGTCTGTCCATCCTTTTCATATTGAACTTTTTCATATCGACAGCCAACAAATTTATAACAATGCCACTCAAATTTTGCTTTTTCATTGCACCAGACTAACTTATGTCTAAACATGAGCCTAAAAACAAAATCTGAAATTGATGATGCAGTTGAATACTTTACAAACGAGATTGACAAAGCTGCCCAGATGGCAACACCAGTTATTGATAGATCTGCTGGCACATATACTTCAAATTTTACCATTTCGCTTGAAATTCGACAACTTGTGAGAGAAAAAAGAAGGTTACGAAAAAGATGGCAAGTAAGCAGAAATATTAATGATAAATGTTTATTTAATAGGGCATGCAAGGAGCTTAAAACATTGCTTTTTGAACACAAAAATGCGAAAACTGCAGAATTTGTGGATAAAATAAATAATTCAAAGTATGAAGAACACCTTTTATGGAAAGCTACTAAATATCTCAAAAGGCCAACTAAGAGAAATACATTTATTTAAAATATCGATGGTTCTTGGTGTAGAACTGATAAAGATATTTCTGAAACATTTGCTAATCACCTTAAACATACGTTCGTACCATTTTCATTTAACACTGAAGCTCAACAAGAAGAAATATCTAATTTTCTTAATTCACCTTTACAAATGGACCTTCCTATTAAGGCATTTACTGTAAATGAAATAAAAAATGAAATAAAATTGTTAAATAAAAATAAATCCCCAGGATATGATCAGATTGATGCGAATGTCGTAAGCAAACTTTCACGAAAATGTATCGTATTTCTTACACAAATATACAATTCAGTTCTCAGGCTTGATCACTTCCCATCGCAGTGGAAATGTGCGGAAATAATTATGATCCAAAAACCAAACAAACCAGAAAATACAGTTTCATCATACAGACCAATAAGCTTATTGTGTATATTTTCAAAAATATTTGAAAAAGTATTCTTACGAAGATTGTCGCCTATATTGGAAAATAAAAACATTATTCCAGACTATCAATTTGGATTTAGACAGAAACACGGTACACCTGAGCAAGTTCACCGAATATTGAATGTTATTACAGATGCTCTAGAAAATAAAATGTATTGCTCAGCTGTTTTTCTTGACATACAACAAGCCTTTGATCGAGTTTGGCATCAAGGGTTGCTCTACAAGATTAAAACGTATCTTCCTGCACCGTACTATCTACTTTTAAAAAGTTATTTAAATGAAAGACACTTTTATGTAAAAGTCAATGATGAGAGTTCAGAACTGTATGATATAAAAGCTGGAATACCACAAGGTAGCGTATTAGGACCCATTTTGTACACCATGTACACAGCAGATATGCCTGTAATCAACAACATACTAGTAGCAACGTATGCAGATGACACTGCAATTATTGCTGCACATGCTTCTCCTGTACAAGCATCCTTATTTGTCCAAACTGAGCTAGATTTGTTGGACCAATGGCTACAAAAATGGAACATAAAGGTAAACACTCAAAAATCAAATCACGCAACGTTTGCACTTAGACGAGGTGACTGTCCTCCAGTTACCATTAACGGAAATACCATTCCTAAGTGTAATTCAGTGCGGTATCTCGGTATGGTCTTGGATAGACGCCTTACCTGGAAAGCGCATATTAAAAAAAAACAGCAACAGCTTAACATAAAAACCAAACAGCTATACTGGCTCCTAGGACCAAATTCTCAATTGAATCTTCCCAACAAACTTAAAATATACAAAGTCATACTGAAACCAACCTGGACCTACGGTGTCCAATTATGGGGCACTGCTAGCAATTCAAATATTGATATTCTAGAAAGATATCAATCCAAAACCCTTAGGTTGATTACTAATGCACCGTGGTACCGCACTAATAAATCTATTCAAAGAGATCTTTCGATGCTTCCAGTTAATAACTACATTAAATACTTTTAATTTATAAATATTAATATTGTAAATTATAGCCAACATTTTATTGTATATTCTTATGGTATGTAACTCATTGGAGCTACATATCCCCTGTGATTTAAAATTAAGTTCAACAAATTTGCTTATTATCTACCGATAGATTGTAAATAAAGAATATATTAAAAAAAAAAAAAAAAAAAATGCACCAGACCCTTTCTTTAGTCGATCTAGACCTTGGTTATGTATAAAACCGTTGATTATGAAATTTCTCCGGAACCATAAGCGGTATAGAGCTATGATGGACAATGTTTAACGTGTATTTTTTTTTTAGAGTTACAGAAATTTAAAATAAAATAGAGCAAAAAAAATACTTTCAATATCAATTAGGCAGCCTTTATTGGAAAGATAATTTTATGCCAATGATGTATTCAATGCCAGGTATTCAATAAATTCTGGTTTATCGCTATACGAGTGACTTTCCATAACCCCAATGAAATAATCCAATGAGTCTAAATCCCATGATATTGTTGGCCAATTGACAGGAATTACGCGAAATTAATCGTTCATCAAAAGTTTTTTGAGAAAATTGAATGTAGCGTGAAACCACATGCCAGCAAGATTAATGCCAGCTAATTGAGGTATGAAAAAACTTGTAATCATTTCTGTACACCGTTCACTTCGCCGTTGACAGCAACACCGCCGCACTGGGGACCATATTTTGGCCAAAAATCATTTTTTTATGGTTCCGATATTTATGGTATGTTATTCAATTTTTTCAACTATTTCAATATTATTTTTCTTATTTTGTGTTGGTTGAATTTGGTGCAAAAATGAATCCTTAAAAATTCTTTGAGAAATTTCTTCATTGACATTCTCCAGTTTGCGCCTTCGAAATGTTTCACTACATCTGTCAATTGGCTTTGCTGGTCGACCCTTTTGTCCACTTTCATTGGCAGTTGTAGATGAACTCTCAAAAATAAGTTGTTCTAATAACCAGTCTTTGTGACGTTTGTACATCTTTGCCTTGCTATGAGAGCAGGTACATTTACAAAATAAAAAAGATTTTACCAATTAAAAAATTTAACAAATAAGCGCATTATGTCTCAACCCCTTTTTATAAGTATTTAACAACTCGTGTCAACTCTACCGTTTCCTTTTTCTGTCAGTATAAAAAATAAATAAGCTCACGCAAAAAAACACACCGGTACGACCAACTTTTGTATTGATAACACACAAACGGACGAACGGACTCAGAAAGTGATTTTGAATCGATCCGTATAATAAAAAAAGGGTATAGGTCCAATAGTTGTGGTAGTTACAAACATCAGGGCAAACTCATTACACCCTAACCACATAGTGGAAAACTTTTGTATTCATAAATTTTGCCCAAATGGCCCTTATTATGATCTTCGCTGGCTATCGAACATCGACTATTGAATGTCAACTTCGTATTATGAGCTGGCAGCGCGGTCGAAAACTTCGGTGTAAAACGAATTTTCCATTGAACACAATTTTGCTTTCGATGCTGGATGGCAGTTTGTAAAACTTATTGAAAATATAAGTTGTAAATTATTTTAATTTCATGAGATTGATCTGCCTTGTGTGCATTGCCGCAGCAGTTCATCTGTAGTAGACAGCGATTCCATAAACGCCTCTTTGCAGTCGAAAATTTGCTATAAATCTGTAGACGAATAGTTCCATTGTAAAAATCTCGCATACTCACATCGTGGAATCCATTTCTAAAATGTTAGAATCATCTGTCATGACGAAGCATTCATCTTCATCAGACGATCATAGAACCATAACTCCATGTTAATAAATAATTAATTTTTTTCTTTAATAAATTTGTAAACAAGCAAAAAAATTTCTAAATTTAATTTAATAGCTTAGAAGTTACAAAATTATACAAAATTTATTTTACTTTAAAATCTTTCAAAACAAGCAAGTTATAGTCATGTAAAAATAAAAATTTGCAAAGAAATTTTTAATTTTAGCAAAATATTGAGAAAGTCCATTTTCGGAGACCCTGTTTGCTGTGATATTGTTGAAATAGAGTCGCAATTTTTTGGCTCCCTGGGTTCACTGGTATTTACTTTCAAATGAATAATATATCTTTAAAATCGGTAACCATAAAAAAATTATTTGATTTTTGGCCGCCTTCTCAAAATATGGTCCACAGTGCGCCGGCCCATAAAGTGTACCAAACAATGGTTTTCTGTGTATGTATTGGTGTTTGCACAAAGGCTTGTAGAATATCTCACTCCAAATGCGACAATTTTGCTTAGTTACGTATCCATTCAACCAAAAATGAGCTTCATCCCTGAACAAAATTTAGTATGGAAAATCCAAATCAATATCTGAATTTGTGCTTCGGCCCATTGCATCGGGCAAATTATCGGCGCATACGATGGTCGTTTGGCTTTAATAGTTGAATCTTAAAAGCTCGTAAACCAAGATTCTTTCGTAAAATCTTCCATATAGTGGATAGACATATTCCCATTTGCTGAGTACGGTTTCGAATTCATCGATGTGGGTCTTCTTCAATTCTTTGATGTACAGCACCTACAACTTGTTCGGTGCGCACTCTTTAGTATCTTACGATCCATAGTTATTCGAACTAACCGCTCTGATGGTCAATTATGACTGACATAAAATGGACGAAGTGTAAGATAAGTTTGACGAACAGAACCATTACTTTAATAGAAAATTTCAACAATTCCTATCTCCATGATGAAATGGAAAACTATAAACAAAGCAGTGGTACCAGATCACAATTGTGAACCTCTAAAAAAACACCTGAAACCGAAGTACGCTGGGCGTTTGATTTGTGTTGGACTGTTGGATTAATGATCGAGGCACATCCCATATAAAGTGAATATTTTCATCACATATCTAGAGTACTGTCATAGCGAGAGTCTTAAAATATTTTGTGGTTACAGCTAAGTGGGCAAAGTCATGTAGAAAATGGGAGTTATGGCATTAGTGGGCACTTCCCATACAAATTAGATATATTGCCATAGCGAAGATATTGTTTAAAAATATTTACCAATTTTCAATATAAAAAACAAAGTATTTTAAGTGTTTGCAAGTAGATTTCGTTTTATTTTTAATTTAAATCGAATTCATACACCAACAAAACAAATTTTTTATTACAAATTTTGAATTTTGTATGGAAAAAAGAAATGGTGAGACCTTGGCGAATTATTTAATCTCTGCATAAGACAAAAAAAAAAAAACAGAAATTTTAGCTATTTTTTTCACTATTTTTGGAGGTTTTTCAAGCCAGTTTTGCTTACGGGCGGTTATGACGATCATAGAAATATTTCTCGAATCATCATAAAATATGTCTAGGTTTAACTACGGGTGGAGTACATGAAACACTTTTTTGTTCCCATACAAAATGAGGCGATCTATATTCAGAAGTTTATGTACATATATCTCATATATATATAGTGAGTGACAATACAATGGAAACTTTTTACAAAACATATTTTTGACGACTGGAATGGTCAACACCAAACTATTGGATCATAAAATTAAAAACTCTTTTATTAATTGAAGAATTTATATGTTTTATTTTAGTTAACTTCAGAAAAAAATATCAAAAATTAAAAATATTAATTTTAATGCTGTTTACAATAGATTGTAAACCTTTACTATACAATAATTGAAAAGTTTCCGACATTTTTGTTGGGTATTCATTATTTGTACTGCTTCACAACGCCGAACTGTGGCTGAAATTTTGATTTCATTGGCCAAAAGTCAAATTGTTTTGTCACCGATTTTTCAAATTTTAACGCCATTTTATAGTTAATATATCCAGATTAAGGTAGCCAAAAACTTAGGTTAAACTATTGCTAATTGTGGGCGTGACATGCTGTCAAACTCAACTGTTTTTTAATCTCAGAAAAATGTATTTTTTGTTTGTTTCTCATCAAAAATAAATGGTTACTACTCGCAAGATATCATCGATAATAACCAGCGGTCCTCTTTGCAAGGTTGGTAGGATTGTAGTCTTTAGCCGTTGTGTGTGGTCAAAGTCCTGCCGTTTAACCCTCTCACGACCGAACCTAAACTGCTTAAAAATTTAAAATTATTTTTGTGGATTCGTACTTAACGATCTAACATTTTTAAACAAAGGTGTCATCAAAAATAATGTTTTCAATTCCAATTTTATTACTATTGTTTTTTTTTTTTTTAAATAAAAATCTTATTTTCGATCTTTATCATTTTAATGACTGAGTTTGAAATTATTCAGACTCAAGATCAAATGTTTTTACTTTAAATAAAGTAGGACCATTGGCACATTTGCTTTAAAACATATGCAAACATGTTTTGTTTTTTCAAGACAAAAACAAACATGTATATTGTAGTATGCAATGTGTACTCGTATACAAAACATATTTGTTTCAAAGTTGTTCTATATTTTAGTTTGTTATATTGGAAGAGGCTTAAATAGTATAACTTTTGCTTGAATTCTCATTTGGTTGTTTTCAGCAAATATATATGAATTTAACTTTTTACCAAACAACCTATCTACTGCTTTTGGTTACTGATGGGGGTTGGTGACTCTTCCCGAAACAGCTGTAACCTGTCATGCAGAGTATAGATAAATTTTTTGAAACATTTGTATGTGCCAATGTTTTTAGTTTATTTAAAGTAAAAATATTTGATCTTGAGCCTGAAGATTTTCAAACTCAATCATGTACTAAAGTTGAAAAGTTACAGAATTGAAAAGTTACAGAATTTAGGCCAATGAAAACCGATTTTCAGCCACTGTGCGCCGAGTCATGGGGTCAATTAAAGGTGTGATGTTGTCCATTGAAATGTTTTACCACTCTGAATTAACTGCCTCTATAGATCTGTCTTGTCTGTGTAATTTCGTGTCCGTAATTTTCGATCTACAATTTCCTATGATTTTCTATGGCATTGGGATCTGGTGATTGAGCAGGCCATTCCAAAACATTAACTGTATTCGATTATAACCATTCGATTACAAGTTTGGGGGTGTGTTTTGACTCATTGTCATGTTGAAACTTCCAGACTAGGGCCATATTTTCCTCCACATATGGAGAAATTACGTCATTTAGAATTTGCCTGTAGCCAATTCCAGTTAGAGTATCTTTTACTACATGGGTTTAACACATTCCTTGGCTCGAAAAGCAACCCCATACCATAATACAGCCACCGCCAAACATAACAGTTTTATTCGTACTAGCAGATTCCAGCCCTCGAAATTCGAGCGCAAATTCTAGGAAATTTTATTTTTTCAGTAAATAAAGACCCTAAAAGTATGCTAATCAATTATAGACAATTCACAAATCAAAACAAACTCATTTTTATTTCAAACACATTAACAAATTTAATAAACACACACATAGCATTGTATAAGTTTATGTATGTGTTAGTAGCAACTTTAAATGCAATTTACTCAAAATAAAGGAAAACATTTTAAAATCTGTAAATCTGGTGAACAGCTAAAAAGAAATACCTTTCAATTAATATACGTTTGGTCAAAATCGGGATAAAACGGTAGAACAAAACATCAGTCACAAGAAATCGCCTAGCCTAATAATATTATAGATATTTTGGGTCTAGTCTTTTTTTCTTTGGTTATCGTACAAACGCTCTTCCATTAAGCCTCTATTCCAATTCCGTCTTGACGGTAACAGTCAAGATCAGCCTCAATTGCTTGTCCGGAAACAGTTCGAGCACATATTTTTAGTTTCAGATTGTTAAGCACCGCTTTATATAGTATTTTTGGACTTTTTTAAATTCTCTTACTAATAAATTATCCTGTCTCTGACTGCTCTTACGAGGCCTGCTGTCTATATGTTGAGTCGTTACCGGACATCTTTCACGATATTTCTTGGAAATTTTTGAAATTATGGATTTATGAATAAAAGAATATAGAAATTATGAGAAAAGCATTGAAAAATATACAGTGTACTCTCTCTTAAGCGGACACCTAAGGGACTGACAAATCTATCCGCTTATGAGAGGTGTCCGCTTATGAGAGAAGTACAAAAAGACCAAATATTAATTTGTAATGTATTTATCTATAATCAGTTTTATTGCCAAAACAATAACATACAAATATTAGACAAAGTAAACAGAATCTTCATTAAACTTTTTTCGAAAAATGAAATTGCAGTAATTGCAATATGTCTGAAAAATGACTAAATCTAACAAACAAAAAATTTCTTCGCTTCAAAAGCGTCATCTCAAATATATGTAAAAGTGCATATGTAGGTATGTACAAAAACGTACATCACATATGACAACTCTTACGAAAAACTGAGAATAGTGGAAATTAGAAGTATAAATGCAAAAAATATTTAAAATTCAAAAATAACGATTGTTTGTTTGGACAGAATTGTATCTTCTGAAATTAATACAAAGTAAAGCTGTATGGTACGAAAACTGAATCTAACCACACTGCTCGTAGGCCTGACTTTAGGTGAGTGTGTTAAAGCGCTGACCAAAAAGTGCAAGTACGAGTGTATGTGAAGGTTCATGGTTCAAAACCTCACGGCCGCCTTAAGTAGAAAAAATTTTCATATAGAAAAACAATCTATTCAATTAAAACATAACAATTATTTCAATAAATCGCTGATAAAGGCTGAAATGCCAGAAACCGGTCCGATTAAGAATACAGTGCAGTTATGAATTTTTGAAATATATGCTTTCTTCTTCTTTACCACGCACCATTTGAAAAAAAATTATAATTTGCAGTAATTGCAATATGTTTGAAAAATGACTAAATCTAACAAATGAAAAAAAAAAATAGTTACGTATGGTATTCAAATGGTTTTAAAAAAGTCAGAAATTTTAGCTTGGTGAGTTTTTGCTTTAATTACAATATCTTGAAGATGTATTTGAAGGTCAATAAGATATTGAACACCTTTAAGGGTGCTATGATGTAAATAAAAAGCTTTTAGTTTTCTTATAGCTAAATTAGCTTCTTTATAAGACGTTAACTTGTCATCAATTTCAGTTTCTCGTCCATCTTCAGACGAGTTGGTCAGATTAACAAACATTGGTGAACTGAGCAAGTGCTGATAGTGGAAGCTCATCTTCTGCGGTCCAACTGCTATTATCATCGGGGATATCTTTTTTTTCGCAAAACCAGCTTTCCTGAAACAATTTTTTACTGTTTGTTGACTCACTTGCTCCCACGCTTTGTGTATGAAATAAACAACATATAACAAATTTATTAATTTTGATAAATCCGAAGCAGAATTTGCATCTTCCATCTGCAACAAAATATTTTTAAAAAATAATGATTTGTACAAAAACTTAAAGTTTTTTTGATCCAGGGGCTGACAAAGTGCTGTTTTGTTTGCTGGGAGAAAAATAACTTTAAAATTTTTCAATTTGGGATCGCGAGGATGAGAAGCTGGATTGTCTAAAAATAAAAGAACTTTCCGTTCCTTAAGCTGCATTTTTCTACTGAACTACACTAGAAAATCAGTCATCAAATGAGATGTCATCCAAGCCTTTTTGTTTGATCGCCACGTAACTGGTAAATTGTTTAAATTAATGTTGCGAAACGCCTGAGGCTCTGCAGCTTTCCCAATAAAAAAAAGACGTTCCTTTTCTCCAGCCATATTGACGCAGTGCAATATCGTGAGCCTATCCTTGGCCATTTTTCCGCCAGTGCAATTCTAACCTTTTAATGCAAATGTTTTATCGGGTAATGCACGAAAAATCAACCCAAATTCATCTGCATTATAAATATCTCGCGAATCATATCCTTCAATCAAAGATGGCAATTTTTCGGTAAAACTTTTGACATCATCTTGGTTTACACTAGCGGCTTCTCCAGAAATTGCACGAAAGGTTATATTATGCCGTTTTTTGAACCTTTCCAGCCAAGTAGATAATGCACTCAAATCGGCGTAATTCAGTTTCTCTGCAATTTCTTTAGCCTTGCTTCTTATAAGTGTGCCGGACAGAGGGATGCCTTTATTTCGAGCCATCATAAACCATTCGTAGCACAATTTATTAATGTTAAGGCCTTTGGGCTTCAGCCTTCTCCTTTTCCTCTTCCTCTTCGGATTGACATCAGTGTCCCACAATCTTAAAATTTGGTCTTTGTTTTTGGTAATGCAGGCAGCTTGAGCTTTGCTGATTTTACATTTCTTTGCAAACTCGCGTACACTAGGAAGAAAACGTCAAAATCTATAAATATTTAATTGGCGGTTCAGATTTCATAAATTTTCTTTCATACCATCTGTTATTTTTATTGTTTTAATCAACTCTGGCACAAGGGTTTAAAAGTTTCCATTGTTTTGGCATCGCTAAAAAATACTTTTTTTTCGTTTATCTGTTATTTTTTTTAACAAATTTGTTATCTTCCGATAGAGAACACACCCGATAGTGATTTCGCCAAATAAATAATATATCGGGGATTTCATGTCAAGTGCACCAACTTTTGAAACCGATGTCTTCCGATCGGGATGAAATTTGCACCAAGGTTAGTCCTATTGGATAGTAGTAGGTTGATACAATTTTTCAATAAGATCGGTCCAGATCTCTCTGAGTTAGAGGGGATCAAAATTTGACATTTTGGCCAAACATGTGTTTTTTCTCATCCATGTAACTTATTACCTATTTTTCTTAGAAAATTTTCTCACAAAGAGTTTAGTTAGCTATTTCTTCAATATTTCGAAAACAAATACTTAAAAAAAAAAAAAAAATTTGTAGACTTTTTTTTTTGCTAAATTAAAGCATTTTTTGCCTTTTTTTCAAAAAGGGCATTTTTTTTTTTTTTCATATGATAGCTTAGGATTTTTCCTTTAAGAGCTATCAAAATAAATGTTTTGTAACTCAAGACAACGGTTTTTCAATTTTTCACAAATGCACTATTTTGAATTTTTTCCTATTTGTGTCTAAAACCTTACAAATAAAACTTATACTGAGAAACTAGACAAACTAAACTTTCCGAAGGTATATAACATACCTAACTAAAATTTTATACCCTCGATACTGTAATACCTAACCTCAGGAAAAAATCGCTTTATTATTATTTTTTATTTATTTTTAATAATAATTAAATAAATGTATAATAATAATAATATTAAAAATAAAAAGATAAATCATTTATTAAAATTTAATCTTAATTGCATTAGATCCATTTATATCATAACTATTTTTATACTTAATTTATTGTATCTGATGAAGTAAATTTTTAAATACCCAGTCTTTCATCCAGCTTTTTGGTCGCCTTTATTTACTGCGTTTTTTTGTCAATCCTTTCTTGGCGTTACTAGGTTCAGCTGTTGATTTCGCTGCTGGTTTATTTGTTGACTTTGGAAAGAAATCGCTTAGAATAGAGGCAGAAAACTTTTTCAACTTGAGTCTTCCATCGACAAGCGGTATAAAAGCATGGTATTGAGCGGTGCCATCGATTGTTACCGCAGCATCGAATCTGCTCTTCAGTGTTTTCAATGTTTCCTGATGATCCTCTTTGCTACTAAAAACTATTTTAGTTTCTTTACAATAACTCTTTGCCCAATGGAATAAAGCAGTCGCATCTAAGATTCGATCTTGATGAGAGCACTGTAGGCTATACTTCGCTGCATTTCTTTTAAGGTTTGCTCCAATACCATCACATGCTGCTTTACCATGAGCAGTAGGATGAAAATGCCACTCAGCTGGCATTCCAAAATCTTTTTCATGGGCCATAAGATTTGCTTTAAATCGTTTTAAATCGTCGGATATGATTGCCATACTTTTGTGTTCCAGTTTTTCATCTTTCATATAGTAAATAACTACTGTGAATATAGTTGCTTGGTCGTTATTGAAGTGGAATGCTTGTATGGCATCCTAAAAAACATATTTATAGTTTTCTGCGAAATCATATGAAATAACGAATTCACCAGACTTCAAATGCATCTTCAAATCCTTGAAGAATGACCATTGCTCTTCGACTAAAAAGTCGTGGTTTCTCAAGTTTAGCAATCCTGTACACATTTCTTCCACAAAATCATCCACATTTAAAATGATTGTTTTCAATGTGCATCTGTCAGTCTGAATCCAAGAATCAAATTTGACCTCCTCTATATATTCTCGATCTAAAAAGTTGATTAAATTTTCTTCGATGAATGTGGTTTTCGGGCAATTGGTACATTCACCAAGTGCCAAGAAGTTGTTGCATTAGGACACATAGTCAATTTAAGGCAATCGCGGTAATCGTGTAAATCTTCTGCCGAATCATCTGTTAAATACTTTAAGTAGATTTCGTTGAACACCAGTTTAAGATTTTCATGGTAAATGCAAACGCATACTGTGTGAGTTCAGCTGCTTTCTGCCAAAACGCAATGTTTTGGCCTCATTTGGGTTAATTTCGTGAAGCCAATTCTAACATCCTCGTGTTCAGATTGAAATGTTGCAAATAACTCTTTCAGATTACAGAGAACCATTCTCTTCTGTTATGTTATGAAGGTATGTTACATACCTTCGGAAAGGTTAATTTGTCTAGTTTCTCAGTATAAGTTTTATTTGTAAGGTTTTACACACAAATAGGAAAAAATTCAAAATAGTGCATTTGTGAAAAATTGAAAAACCGTTGTGTTGAGTTACAAAACATTTATTTTGATAGATATCCCACTCCCATCCCACTAAGCGACCAAAAAGCTCTTAAAGGAAAAATCCTAAGCTTTCTTATGAAAAAAAAAAAAAAATGCCCTTTTTGAAAAAAAAGGCAAAAAATGCTTTAATTTAGCAAAAAAAGTCTAAAAATTTTTTCTTTTTTTTAAAGTATTTTTTTCCGGAATATTGAAGAAATAGCTATCTAAACTATTTGGGAGAAAATTTTCTAAGAACAATAGGTAATAAGTTACATGGATGAGAAAAAACACCTGTTCGGCCAAAATATCAAATTTTGATCCCCTCAGAGAGATCTTGACCGATCTTATTGAAAAATTGTGTCTAAGCTACTATCCAATAGGACTAACCTTGGTGCAAATTTCATGCCGATCGGAAGACATCGGTTTCAAAAGTTGGTGCACTTGACATGAAACCTCCCATATATATAACTTAACGCGGAATTATTAAAACACACAATTGCTAAGTATAGAAATGTGTAAAAGTTTGCAATGTATTGTCACCCACTGTATATGCATCTATATATAGTATATACATATATAAATATGTACATGTATATATATGATAATTAGCTTAAATTAAATTTTTTGAATTAATCCTTATTTAGGGCTCGTATACGTACGCCAAGAACGTGCGTATTTAACTCTTTTTATCACTTTCATATGAATTTGAATTTTTGTACTCTTTTCCATTATGTGGTATTTCGAATTTGAGCAGCTGTTTGTAACGGACTTTTTATATCATCATTTTAGATTTAAATGAAAAAAAAAAAAAATAAAAAACTAAACAAGGTCGATTAAATGTTAAATCGAATAAGGTATATTTAATATTTGCACAGTACTTTTACCTTAACGTCTGGAAGAGATCACATTGAATTTCGGATAATGAGTCAATATGTCAGTACTTTTAAACTTTTTTTCTTTATTGCAAATGTCGTCATCTGTATTGTATATGACGTAATATAACACAGATTTTATTTGAGCGCCTGCGTCAAATAATGTTATTTTTAAAAATAACATTAATAACAATTTAGGAAAATGTATATTTATATTTAAATTACATTTTTTGTTTATAATAATTAATACATTCTTTATTGTAAGTTTTAAATGCTTTGACACGCGTCGTCTCTTACAAAGTTTTTTTTGTTGAAATTTTTGTTGTTATGCAATAATTTTTTTTATAAAAGGACCTGTCTTCTTCTGTTTAATTATTTAATATCTAGTTGTAACACAGAGCAACAACTCTGTAAAAGAGGCTTATATTAAGTAATTTTAAAAATGAAAAAAAATAAATATATCACTTAGTTTATCTACTTCAATTGATAAATTTTTTTTTTCATATAAAAGTAATACAAAAACCAGTGCCACCAGCTTTAATAAACAACAAAACAAATTGGAGTTTATTTACAACCTTGCTAAATGATAAAATTAATCTACAGACACCTCTTAAGTGAAAATTTGATATAGTAGATGAGCTAGATAACTTAATCTATTCCATACAAACTTCAGCCTGGGAAAGCTCGCCAGAAATACATAAATATACATATACAACTACATACACAAAAGAAATAAGGGAACTCGCAAATAAAAAACGTAAAGCCAGAAAAAAAGTGGCAACTTGAACGCACTACGGAAAATAAAGCTATTTTTAATAGATTATGTACAGAAGTTAAAAAAATAATAAATGAGTCTAAAAATAACACTATGTCTGTATATATGAAAAATCTATCTGCAAACAAAGATACAAATTATAGCCTATGGAAGGCCAATAACCAACTAAATCAGTTAACACTGCATATACCACCAATTCGTAAGTCAAGTGGTAGCTGGTCTAAGGAGGCCAAGGATAAATCTGAACTGTTCGCTAACCACTTTTATGAAACATTTAAGCCATTGTCAAGACAAACAGCTGATGAAAATATAGAGAAGAGTCCTAACTTAGATAACAACAAGTAAGAAAATTATAGTCGGTCTAGACCGACTATACGATACCCTATATCATGCGTTTAGAAACCCTATCTCTTAGGCCCAACTAACTGGACATAGAAAATAAGCAAAAACCAAATTTGAAAAAATTTTGAAAAAGTTCATATCGGATGCTATATCTATATGGGGACTAGGTCCAAAAATGGACCGATCCTGACCATGGTTGGTAACGTCTCTTGTATTTTGCAAAAACATATACAAACAAAATTTGAGAAGAATCAGTGCAATATTTTTGTTTTTTAATAGATTTAAGTGAATATCGGGAAGCAGCTCTATATGGGGCCAAAGGGAGAATTTTTGGACTACTCATTAGTGGATGTAATGAACGCATACAAACCCAATTTGAGTAAGATCTATATGACAATTTGGATCCTATGGCAATTTATATCGATTTCATAAGGGTAATTTGTATGGGGGCTAGGTCTGAACATGGATCGATTCTCACCAATTTCAATAGCGTTCATCCCATGGCCGATAAAAGCTCATATACGAAATTGCATCGAAATATATTCATATTTGCGACCTGCAGTTTGATTACAAGTTTTACATGGACACACAGACGGACGGACGGACGGACGGACATTGTTAAATCAACTCAAAAAGTGATTCTGATTCGATCGGTATAATTAAAGATAGGTCAAATATTTTTGGTTGTTACAAACAGCAGCACAAAGTCATTATACCCAAACCACATAGTGGTATAGGGTATAAAAATATTAAGCCAATTACCATCCTGGAGCTAAAAAATGTTATATATAAAGATCTAAGCCCAAAAAAAGCACCAGGTTATGATTTAATAACCCGTAAGATAATAAAGAAGCTGCCTGAAAAAGCTTTAAAGAAATTACAATTTATTATTAACGCATGCTTTCGCATTTAACATGTTCCACTACAATGGAAAGTTGCAAAGGTTATTGTTATCCAAAAACCAGGAAAACCCCCAAATGAAATAACATCATATAGACCTATTTCATTACTTCCTGTAATGTCAAAAATTTTTGAAAAACTTTTTGCTAAAAGACTTCAGTCCATAATAAAACAAAGAAATTTGATACCCAAACATTAGTTTGGATTCAGAGAGCAACACTCTACAGTAGAACAAGTCCATCGTATTATAGATGTTGCTGAAAAAGCACTTGAAAATAAAGAAGTTTGTTCAGCCATATTCCTTGATGTAAGTCAAGCATTTGAACGAGTTTGGCATCAAGGACTTCTATATAAATTGTACAAAGATCTAATAAAAGAATTCTACAGAATTTTAAAATCTTATCTTACTGATCGTCATTTTAGAGTAAAAGTGGAAAATGAATATTCAAATTTAAAAAAGATAGAAGCAGGTGTACCACAAGGTACTGTCCTTGGACCCATTTTATACTTGCTGTATACAAGAGACCTGCGCATACCCCAATCCGCAACAATAACAACGTCTGCAGATGACACAGCAATACTAGCAACAGCAAAAGATGTGAAAGAATCCACTAACAAAGTACAAAACGCTATTTCAAATACCATACTTTGGATAAAAAAATGGAGGTTGAAACCCAATGAGAGCAAATCTATCCATATGAACTTCACCAACAAAAAAAAAAATAAATTACATACCTTTATACATAAACAACATGAAGATACCATGTGCTAAATACCTAGGCATGACACTTGATCCAAAAATAAAATGAAAGGAACACATAAAAAAAAACTCATGAAATGAAACTTAAATTCAGACAATTGTACTGGTTACTTGAAAGTAATTCTGAAGTATCTTTAAGTAACAAACTCATGGTGTACAACCAAGTAATTAAACCAATATGGACGTACGGCATCCAGCTCTGGGGCAGTTTAAAGAAAACCAATGTACAAATTATACAAAAAACACAAAACAAAATATTACGTACTATCGTCAAAGCTCCATGGTTTATTCGTAACGATGATCTGCATAGAGACTTAGGGATAAACACCGTAATTGAAGAGGCAAAACGTCATGCAAAAAAGCATGCAACAAAACTCCAGCTTCATACAAATGAAGATCTTAATGAAATCTTCTTTTCTCACAACCGAAATAGAAGACTACTGAGGACCCTTCCATTGGACCTGGTCATCAACCAGAAAAACTTTGAGGATAATTACTGAATTACTGCTCGTCACACTATTTTACCTCATATTGTAATATTACTAAATGAGTTTTACTCAGTTGTAATTGTATTAATAAATAAAAAAAAAAATAAAAAATATAAAAGTTGAATCACAAAAGAGCATTCAATTTTAAGTATCCTGTGCAAAAGTTTATTTTTTATGATTTGAAAATGTCAGGAGCAGTTTCTTAATCCTGAATACACTAAATAACCTTCTAGTATTGATTTTCGAAAGCGTGTAATTATTATTTGCAAATCTCTGCATATATGTATGTAGTTCTAGTGCGAAAAATCTGCATAATATTTCAGTATTTAAATCTGTATTCGAAACAATTATTTTGAATATTGTTGCACCGTGTTTTTTATAACAAACATGTTTGCACAAAAATTTTGTCTTTTTTATTTATCTATAGTCTTGTACTGGTTTATTATTTTTTTTTCTTTGTTTTAAATTTATTCAGATTTAGTTAATCGTTATCCTAAACAAGTAAAACATGTTCGTTTATATTCGATTTTTGTCAAACAATTGTTGAAATACATTCTAACTTACTTGCATTAAATAATAAAATATTTGCTAGTTCAAAAATATCTGAAATTGTTATTAATAAAGGTAATAAGTGTTGATAATTTATTCATTTCAAAATATATTTAATTTTTTATTATACTCTAAATTTATTTATATATTTTGAAATTTAGAAAGTAATAAGCAAGTGCATATAATTTGTTGTCAATATTTATTTGACGGTTAATTTTTGCATGGACGGATATATTGTATACACATTTTACATATTCCTGTGACCCCAATTCCAAAAGGGTTAATGAAGTCATATTATTTTCAGAAACCCTAGACTTTTAAGATAAAATATAACATTTAAAAGTAGAAAACTGATAAATTTTTGATACAAAGTATTAAGAAAGAGTACATTTACTGAATATTGCACAAAAAACTCATTTTACTCGAAATCCGCAAAAATTCTATCATAGGAATTTACTTAAAAATTCAAACAGTTAGTCTGTAACATATATTTAACAAAACTTTAAAGTGCCAGATCCATTTTTTGAAATTTTGCTTGAGAACATTTTTTAAAACTTAAAAAAAAGTTTTCAAAATTTTATCAAAAAATTTTTCCATCTTTGGTCTCATTTCGCAATAGGTTAACAACGTGGCAATAAAACAATACTTCATATCTGAGCACTTATGGATGTAGAGACCACAAAAAGATTATGGCTTTAATCAATTTGTTAAAGTTGAAAAAATGGTGATCACATTTCATGACCTAGAGCTTTTTGGAACAAAAGCAGTCTGGGGCATTTGTTATATATGTAGATTTTTAAAAAAATCATTTAGTGGTGATATCAATTCATATAACAACTTCATATAACAAGTTTTCGTAAAATCTGATAAAAAGTCTTATTTTCCCCATATAAACACACTTGGAATTTTCAGTCGCTTTGAGGCACCTCTAAATTTTTTTTGATTGTCCCAAGACTTTGTATTTCTCAGTTTTTTTTGCTATTCGCATATTTCTAGGGGACTTTAAATTTGAACACATCTTTTCCCCTCCATATAATGAAGAGCCACCCTAGTGCACATATTATAACAGAACAAAGAGCTGTAAACCAAATGTAAAAGTTTTGAAAAGAACGGGACTTAGAAGACTATAATTTAAATGTTGCCTATATGCCTATAGGCATATACAAGGACCTGCGATGGCACGAACCTTTTTTGTAATGTATTAGAGATGTATTCTGTACGGAGCCATTACTAAATTATTTTCTGTACATGCTGTGCATCTCAAAATATTATATCTTATTAAATTTTATTAAATATTTTATTTTTTTTTTCTGATTAATCCTTTGAAATTCAATATCGATCAGCTGAGGCATCAAGTTACGATAACGATACGTTTAGCTCTGCTTAAGAGGACTTAATAAGAAACACGTGTTAACATCGGCGCTGTACTCGTATACTTGGTTGTTGTTGACGTTTTTCTTTGGTACATGTGAAACTTCAGTGAATGGATGGTTTATCGTTGAGGGTATAAGTTTATTGATTATACTCTTACTCTCAAAAAAAAAAGAGAAAAAATGCAAGAATAATAATATACAAGATTGTGCCATTACGCTGACAGTATTAAAATTTTCTGCGCCTGTTGGTCTTGTGACGTCACGCAAACTGTGTTCCTATTGGCTAATAATTTTCAGCTGACAAACTGTTATGTTAATGAGTATGTTTATACATAAACAATAACATTGTAACAGTGGGACAATTTATTATTTTTCTCCGAAAATTATTTGTTAGTAAAAAATTTTTATTATACCCTATACCACTATGTGGTTTGGGATAATGACTTTGTGCTGCTGTTTGTAACTAGCAAAAATATTTGACCTAGCCCATCTTTTATTATACCGATCGACTCAGAATCACTTTCTGAGTCGATTTAGCGATGTCTGTCCGTCCGCCCGTCTGTCCGTCTGTGTGTCCACCTAAACCTTGTAATCAAACTACAGGTCGCAAATATGAATATATTTTAATAAAATTTGGTAAATAAGCTTCTATCGGCCTTAGGATGAACGCTATTGAAATTCGATGCATGTTTAGACCTAGTCCCCATTCAAACGACCCCTATGAAATCGACTTAAATTGCCATAAGATCCAAATTATCATATAGATCTCGGTCAAATTGGGGTTGTGTGTGTTTATTATATCCATTTATCAGTTGTCCAAAAATAAACTCCATATGGCAATTCTTTGTTATAGGCCCCATATAATGCTGCTTCCCGATTTTCATTTAAATCTATCAAAAAACAAAAAAATATTGCACAGATTTGTCTCAGATTTGGTTTGTGTATATTTTTTCAAAATATAAGTGACGTTACCAAATATGACCTAGTCGAATATAAATATAGCATCCGATATGAACTTTTTCATATCTGCAGCCAAAAAATTAATAATAACATGCCACTCAAATTGTGGTTTTCTATATCCACTTAGTTGGACCGAAGAGATAGGGTCTCTAAACCATGGTATAGACCGACTATAATTTTCTTACTTGTTTTCTTATAAATTTGGAAATTTATTTATTTTACGTTCACTAAATAAAATGGTCTAACAATATTTGAATAAATTTTAAAGGCCCATTGATCTATACTTAAAAATAAGGTTACTAAATGTTTTTATAATACGTTGTTATACCCTATACCACTATGTGGTTTGGGTATAATGACTTTGTGCTGCTGTTTGTAACAAACAAAAATATTTGACCCACACCCATCTATAATTATACCGATCGAATCAGAATCACTATCTGATTCGATTTAACGATGTCCGTCCGTCTGTGTGTCCATGTAAAGCTTGTAATCAAACTGCAGGTCGCAAATATGAATATATTTTGACCAAATTTGGTATTTGATCTTTTATCGGTCATGGGATGAACGCTATTGAAACTGGTGAGAATCGATCCATGTTGAGACCCAGCAGGTCCAGGGAGTCTCTGAAAAATTAAGAAAAAAAAATGAAAAATATGATGTTTCTATATAGTTCTTGTTGTTATTCTAAATGGTGTATTGTTGTCATAGCTGGACTTGTTGTTTTGGTGGTCATCGTGGTAATGATATAATAAAAACTAACCCTTTGTAATTTTTTTTATGAACTCTGGTAGAAAAATTTAACAGTTTCCGTTGTTTTGGCATCACTAAAAAAATTTATTAGATCATTTCTGCCATTCTTACTTGTTTAATATTGGTATATTATGAGCCTTCTTCTTTAAAATTTTTGAGATATTCCAAAAAGGAGATGATCCTTTATCGAGCTTTAAAATCTTGTTGTTCCAGGAGTTGTTTTTCCATTAAATTATTTCTTCTGATATGCACTTGTTATACCATTTTGTACTAATTATATCAGATGTATCTCGAAAACGTTTTCAATTCCTTCTGAAAATATTCGTTATTTGAATCATATGTTTTATATATTGCGGTAGTGTTGGTGAGTTTGTTTTAATTATTTTGCTAGGAACGCTATGATTAATTGCAGCTTTAAATGTTGAAATCTTTGACTCGATTTGTTCACCATTGTAATTATTAAATTTGGAATAATTAAATTTCTTTTAATAAATGAATATCTGGACTGATTTGCTCTATTAAAATCGAAATATGATCTTTGCACAGGTCGGAAGTCTCAGTAGTCCAAAAAAAATGCTATGGGACAATTTTTAGTAGCCCTCATATAAAACTGCTTCCCGTTCTTCACCTAAATCTATCAAAAAACAAAAATAGTGCACAGATTTTTCTCAAATTTGGTATTTATATATTTTATAGTGTACCTCAGAAGTCTAAAATGTCAATTACTAGTCAATCTGTTCTATGCATAGGGTAATGCAATATTTGTTTGGTCAATAAGAAATACAATCCTTCATGATACCGAATAAAAGAATAGTATGTGTAAGCTAAGTAATATAGGTTTGTTAAGCTAAACCAAATTTAGAATAAAAAGGGTTGAAACGCAAAAACGCAGTCGGCAACAACTGCCTTTGTTTTCTTTTAGATCAACCAGTGGCAAACTCTGCCGGTTGAAAACTATATAAAGGATAACAAATCACTACATGGCGAACCTGCCAGTTTATATATCACATAACCACTACAATTTTTGCCAAAAATAAGTGAGTTTACCAAATATGGTCAGGATTGGACCATTTTTCGACCTAGTGCCCATATAAATATAACATCCGATATGAACTTTTTCATATTCAAAGTCAACAAAATTAATAACAATGTCACTCAAATTTGGTTTATGCTTATTTTCTATATCTAATTAGTTGGGCCTAAGAGATGGGGTCTCTAATCGCATGTTATAGGGTATGGTATAGTCGGTTTAGACAAACTATATTTTCTTACTTGTTGTTTTCTTAAATAGAGTAGTTTGCGCAGCTATTAGTGCTTCCATTAAGCTGCAACAGCAATGGAAAAGTTGATACAATTGTACCATATTTGTCAAATTTGACGATTTATTGTCATCATTTTGATGATTTTTTTCCTCCAGAAATAATTTTTTTTCTGGAATCCTAGACTATAACCAGCTTTCTTCGTGGCTATTCAACTTTTGCAAAATACCATATACTTATTTTGAAACATACATTGGCAACATACTGATATACTTTTTAAATTTTTAAATAAAAAGAAAAGCAAGTTTACATATCTCCTATTTTTATAAAATATGCCCAAAAGATATTTTTTGTACCCCATTCATCTGTTAATGCAGAAAAACATTTTGGTAAATTTGAGTTGAACAGGTGTTAGAAATTCTATATATTTCATAACTTATTCAGTTGTAAGTAAATAAATTTGTTGTAATTGGTGTTGAATTTCTCAAAATGTTAAATTCACTTATGAATTTAAATTTGTTTTAAATGTGTAAATTACACTGTACAACAATTTGCGTGCAGTTGTACAGTGTAGTTCTGTGGTTTTCTAGAATAACCGCATATGTCATAAAATCAAAATGTTCAGGGGAGCCAAAAACGTTCTATATATGAAGTTATGGGCTCGATATAAAGATTTTAAAGCTTTTTATTTAACAGTCCTGTAGATATGGGCAATAAATACTTTATATAAAATTTTGAATCAAAAATCTTCAGAGGAATAGATCCTAGAGAAGGGCGAAAAAATAATGTGTAAATAACACTTAAAGTGTGTGCAGATAAAACAACTTATGTCGACAAACGTTTTCTTTGAAAAAGAAAACTACCAATGCAACCACCCATGTGGACATAAGTTGTTGTTGCTTGAAAAATGGATTTTTTTGTTCGTTAACAAAAAGTTAACGGGACTTAGGATGAGAATATAACAACGGATCAAGAATAATAGTGACAAAAAATAACAGAAATAAACACAAAAGTTTTTATAAGTGGTTATAAACTGAAAACTAATCCAAAATTATTTTTAATTTTTTTTTTCATTAATAACAACGTATGTCGCTGTGTGTCGTTTTCTGAGAAAATAATTTGTCAGCGATCAAACGTAGGTTGACATACGTCGTTCGTGCTGAAAATTAATTTAATAAAAATTTAAGTTACGTCGTTATTAAAAAAAAAAAAAAACTCCGAAATGGTCAATATTTTTTTTTTTAAATTTAACACATGCAAAGAGCGTTAAAAATTAATATTTTTGGCATCGTTAACTCAAAACTGACAAAACTGGACATACGCGGTTATTCCAGAAAGCCACAGAATTAACCATTTGTATTTAAAGTTAATTGCTTTTGCTCTTGTCTGTGTTATTAAATGTATTTTACTCAAATGTGGGATCTACACAAACATATATTAATACACGTCTACGTCAGGCCGATCGAAGTTCATCTTCAGAGCCCCCGCAATCAACAAAAATTTTGGATATTAAAATTTTTTTTTTAATTTCAAAATGTCATCAGATCTTTTTTATTTGATTGCATTCTGCAAATATATTTTCTAAAGTTTGGCTAATATACTTAACATAATTATGTTTTAAAATTTATAGTTTTTAAATTGATTTAAAATTTTTTTTAATCTGTGTGCTTTTGGATAAATATTGTAAAAATATTAAACTTTTTATGTAATTTCACGTTTAGTGTAAAAGAAATTACTTCTAAACATTTGTTCTATTTATAAATTAGCAATAATTTTAAATAGAAAAATACTTTATATAGAAGGGCACGATATTGGTATTACCAAATAGAAAAGAATAAAATATACGGCACAGCCGTATTTAACACTCTTACTGGTTTTTTCTAATTTAGCTTCTTTTTACTAAAATACGACAGGGACAACAGTTAACGTCAGCCAATTTGTATACGTTATTGGAAAGATAATTTATTTCCAAAACAAGTATTATTTTGGTGCTGGTTTAGAAATATTAACATTTCTATTAAATTTATAAAAAGCTCTTTTTCATCCCAGCTACAATTTCTGTTTTTAGCGTCAACTTTTTTGGTGATCTCAATGGCTTAAAATTCCACATCGAAGATATTTCTTTGATCTAAAAAACTAGAATTTGCCTTAATATTGACATTTAGAAAAAATCAAAAACTTTGGGGATTCTAAGTGTAAACTATTTTTCAGGGAATATTTGGTCGGCCACTATGCCAAAATATTAATCTCAAAGAGATATATCCGAATTTGTAATAGGGAACTCCACTCTTGTTTTTGCATTATAAGCCAAAGAGCAGCGAATGCTCCCTACAACTTCAATGTCTCTGGGTATATGATTTAAATACCCAGGAAACACTGTTGTGGGGAGTTTATTTTTACATACGGCTAGTTCGACTGATAAAAGAATTTTCTCTGTAAAGCGTTGTGCGGTCAATTGGACAGTTGACTACAAGCGACTGTGATCTGCTATAGAAGCGGGTAGAGCGAACTGAAATTCGGGCACTTGGAATGAGTTAGCTAATCTTAGAAGAGCGTGTATCCGATAGTAGTTTTCTGCTACACAACCCAGATTTCGACAAGATGTTCTACGAGTCAATCGAGTTGGATATCCTACTGTCATTAATGAACATCAATGGCCTCCTTTGTACACGGTTCAGTAGCTTCAAAATAGACATCGCAGCTGCTGCCCATATATGCGAGTTGTATTCCACTTACAGTCGGATGTAAGTGGTATAGATTTTAAGGAGATTAGAAGGAGTGAAGTAATTTTTGTACCGGTTTAGAAAATCAAGTCACTTGAAGGAGTCACTCTACATTTGAAAAACATGTTTGTTTCAACGGTCATCGCATTGAATTCTCATGCCCAGAACATCAACAGTATCCGACGTCTTAGTAATATATGCAAATTAACAAAATTAACAAATTTACCCGCATAAAGTTAAGATAATATTTTTCGTCAGATTGGTGTTGAAAATGGGGTAAATCACTAATCATTTTGCGTAGATATGGCCTAAAATATGGAAGCGTCTCTAAAAAATGTTACCAAGTTTTATATAAAAAGCTAGAAATAGTGAAAAATGTTTATACGTAACAGAACATGAGCACATGGACAGAAAATCTAGCTACAGACGCAAAAAACTGACGAATCACAAATTAAAAAATACCGATCATAATCACTCTAATGTGTGGTCATTGCGTAATGCAAATGATGACTTTGAGTATAAAAAGCAGGTTCTACTAGGGGTTTAGGTAGATCACTAACATAATTTCCTGAATTGCAACCATCACAACCAAGGAGAAGATATTAACACCATACTAGCAGATTCCCGCCCTCGAAATTCGAGTGCAAATTCTAGGAAATTTTATTTTTTCATTAAATAAAGACCAATTCACAAATCAACACAAAAAACAAATTCATTTTTATTACAAACACATTAACAAATTTAATAAACACACACATAGCATTGTATAATTTTATGTTTGTGTTAGTAGCAACTTTAAATGCAGTTTATTCAAAAAAACAAAAAAATTAAAAATTTAAATATCTGTAAATCTGGTGGACAGCTAAAAAGAAATACCTTTCAAATGAGGCATGTGTGGTCAAAATAGGATTAAAACTGACACAGTAGCATCGGTAATAAGAAATCGCCTTGCCTATTAATATTATAGATGTGGATGCGTAGAGGAAATAATAGAAGCGATATCAGCACTTACAGATTACAAAGCTGCAGTTCCCGACAATATTCCCTCTGAACTGTATAAAGCTGACATATTTCTTTCCCCATTAGTAGAACACTTCTGGCAGTCGGAAACGCTTCCAAACACTCTTAAGGATGATATAATAATCAATATCCCAAAATACCAGATGGAATGGTATCACCTTTCTAAGTATACTTCACAAGGTCAGGTAGGATTTAGTACAAATAGGTCCTGCATCGTTCAAATTAACAATCTACGTATAATAACTGAGCAGACCCCTGAATTGCAATCGAATTGGCATATGGAAAACGATGAAGTGCAAAGGAACCCCTGACAAAATTATTCGACTCGTAGAATGCCTATATTTGGACGCATCTTTCTCTGTATTACACGAAGGTGAATTTAGTGCTACCGTCAATGTCAAAACGGGTGTGAGACAGGGATGAGTTTTATCCTGCTTACTCTTCAACATCGCGCTTGAAGTTATAATGAGTCGGTCTGTAAATCCCACACCTAGAATTAATATGGGCCTGGTTGGAAAACTTACCGACTATGCAGATGACGTTTGTCTGCGTCAAGTGCAGAACTGATATAAATAGCGCGAAAACGAAGTCAATTCGTTTTAATTTCACTTATGACTAGCTTTTCTCACTGCAAGGGCAAGAATTGGAAGATGTTGTCACCTTCTGCTACTTGGGCAGCATGGTATCAGTAACCTAAAACCTTACCGACTTATATCCAAAAGAAACAAACCTTTGTAAACAAGTGCCTTCGCTGAATTCTCAAAATATACTGGCCACAAAAAATAACAAATTCTGAGCTATGGTTTGCAACGCAACAACCCTCAATAAGAAATCCCTTGACTTAAATCCACAGGAAGCAATATGATTAGTCTGCTCTAAAAACAACTGGTGCCGCTAAAGACAATTGGACTTACAAACAGTTGGCAAGACTATGTATATGAGTATTTATATATTATATATGCACTTATTAGGGAGACAATGCAAAATAAACTTTTGATTTATAAAGATACATGAGCAGTTTATTGTGTCACTTGTTCTAAAACTTCTATGCTGAAAATTTAAGGGTGCACCTTTGAGGTCAAAGTTCAAATTTTGGGAAATTCTATATATTTAACTACAATTTAGCTAAAATACTCGTTTTGTTTTTGAATACAACTAAAATTTGAACGGATTATTGTACCACATAGTGTATAACATGCATGCTAAAAAAATAAACAAAGTCGACTAACTCTAAGCCTTACAACTTTGAGGTCAAAGTTCAATTCGGGGAAAGTTAATTTCATTAAAATTTTTGACGAACTTGTGAGAATTTTATAAAGTAGTCTGAATTATTTTCAGTGAATTTAACGCTGTCGTGCAATGGGGGTCAAAATTAGCCTCTCTCTTAAATTAACTTTATATCCAAAATTTTTATAAATGTAAAATTTTAGATGGAATCGAGGCATTTGTGTTTGACACAACAGCTTCAAACACCGGCAATTTCAAAGGCGCTTGCACTATTTTAGGAAAAAAAGATAAAAAGAAACATTTTATTTCTAGGTTGCACACACAATATATTTGAAATAGTTCTTACAGCTGTTTTCAATGAAACAAAAATATGTGCTTCAACTGGCCCAGAAATCAGTTTATTAAAAATATTCAAAAAGCAATGGCCGAACTTAAAAAATGATGATTATTTGATGGGGTTAATGATAACTCGAACAAGAGAAATATAAGTTAATGAATGCACCATAATATTAGATTTTGCGAATAAATGAGTTCCTGGAATTGAGAATTATTTTTTTGGGTGGAAGTCCTCCTAGTGGCATAACATTTTTTAAACCGGCTGCTCTTCACTTAGCCATATGGATCGCTAAGGAATTATACTGCCTTAAGATATTGCCATTTCGCAATCAATTCCCAGAAATCACAGACTTGGAAATAAGTGGTTTAGTTGAAGTTGCAGGCTTAATCATAAAATGTTATGCGTTTTTCTGATTCAATGCAGATAAAGCCGATCAGGCTCCCTTAAACGATTTATTTTTTTTTGAGAAATTTGGAAATTTATTAAAAATAAATATACAAATTGTAGATAGAGCCATTTCTAAGTTCATTAATCACCTATATTATGTCAATGAAGAATGCGTAGCATTCAGTTTGTTCGATGACAGAGTAGACGTAGAAACTAAAACCAAAGTGTCCGAAAAAATGTTGATGTTTATTGAAGAAGACGACCTCGAAGAAGGAGAAGAAATTTTGAGAAATATTTTAATTAAAAAAGAATATATAAAAACTTTTTTTGCTAACGATAAACCATTAATTTTAATAGAACTTGTTTCTAAAAATACGAAGAAACTTTTTAAGAGATTTGACATTTCAATGTATTTTTTACAAAGTGGCCCAATTACCTGGAAAGATTGTGAAGAATATAGAAAAGGAAAAGATATTATTAAAAAATTAAAGAATGTTAATGATAGCACCAAGCGAGGTATTAACGTTCTTGAAGATTATCATGAAAATATAAAAAAAGATGAGAACAGCGGCAATATCTATTTAAAAAAAGAATTTTTTGATCTTAACTAACACTTTTCAGGTTGTACAAACCTATCGACAAGAATATACGAAGCATGCTAATTTATAAAATTTAAGAAATGAATACACATAATCCAAATTTAGGTTCCTATACATACACTTGTGCTCACATAATTAAGTCACTAGTGTGCTACTCGGGATTGGGGTCTTTCGCAGATGTGGAAAGCTTTCTGATTGCCATTCACTTGGGAATGGCCAGAAGTGATTACCGGTTTTAGACCAAGTATCCCCTGGTAATATCGCTCAGACTCCCGTCTGTCGATAGCTAACGTGAGAAGGCGACAGTTTTGAGTAGCCTGACCGGCATGGTAACACCAATGCGTCTCAGGTAACTAGGTGGCGGACGATGTCCCAATTAGTCACTGAAGCTCAACTGTTTATATGCCGTTTAGACGGCGCACCTGCCTAGAGGTTGTTGGCAGCCCCAACGCTAGGATCGGACGCTTTGGCCCAATCAGTAAATCATCTTAAACAACCCGATTACAGAAACGTCAACAAATGAAAATAATAACTCTCCCTCATCGATGACGACCTACCGCTTTAAACAAAGGATTATGATTGGAACATGGAATGTTAGAACCCTCTCTTCTCCATCGAGACTTGAGCAAGTGTATAATGAATTTGTCTCTTATAACCTGGACATCCTCGGTATGAGTGAAATTAAATGGCTGAATAAGGGCTCTGAACGGCTTGAAGCCGGCCATTTATTTCTTTTTTCTGGCAACGATAGATACCGTATGAACGGCATTGGCTTGCTTTTGACACCTATGGCAAAACAGGCGCTCATTGAATACGTGCCCATTTCAGACCGCCTAATAAAGGCTCGTTTTAATTCCAAATACAGGAAGATATCTGTACTTCAGTGCTATGCGCCCACCGAACCAGATGATGACAAAAGAAGAGTTTTACTGCCAACTTGAAGCAGCTGTTAACACCATTCCATCGGGCGATATTAAAATAGTCCTGGGCGATTTTAATGCTAAAGTTGGAAGTGACAACTACAACATTCAAAGGATCGTGGGAGCTCATGGCTTAGGATCCACGAGAAATAACAATGCGGAGCTTTTGGTTGATTTTTGTGCACGGCACAGTTTATTTATTGGTGGTACTAAATTCCCTCACAAGGATATCCACAAGTACACATGGGAATCACCAAACGGTCAATATCGTAACCAAATAGATCACATACTGATCAATAAATTATTTTTAGGTTGCCTACTGGATGTTAAGACCCGTCGTGGCGCAGATATTTACAGTGATCATCAACTTTTAGTTGGGACTTTTAAACTACGTCCAGCAGCTCATAAGCGCTATACAAAGCGCAAAAAGTACAACTTACCTCGTCTCCTAAATCCTCAAACACAGTCGGCTTATTTGGATTTACTGAAGAACAAACTGCAACCAAATGGACATCTCCCTTGGCAAGAAATTGCACAAATTTGTAAGGATAGCGCAGAATCCGTCTTTGGTTTTCGTAAACGCGACCACAAACCTTGGCTGAGTGAACAAACATGGCAACAGATCAAAGTCAGAAAACAGCTAAAACAAAAAGTTGACCGTGCAAAAGCAACAGAGGAGAAACAAAGATATAGGCGGGACTATGGACAGGTTGCACGTAATGTAAAATCAATGGCAAGAGCAGACTGTAAAGGTTACTATAATAATATTGCTTCAGATATGGAAAAAGCCGCAAATACTGGCAATCTACGGGATGTCTATTCTGGCATAAAACAGCTCAGCGGGAAAAAATTAAACACAACGTCATCAATAAAGGATCAAAAGGGAAACGATTTAAGTATCATTGACCAACAGCTCGAAAGATGGCGGGATTATTTCTCAACAGAACTCGCAAATGTTGAAGAAACTTCCTCCCCTTCGTTAGTAGCACGCCGCAATCCAAACCGGCTAATATCAACGTCATCACCAACCTTACATGAAGTACAAAAACCCTGGAGAACCTGAAGAACCTGAAGAGCTTCCGGTAGTGATGACATCCCACGTGAACTCCTAAAATATGGTGCAACAACACTTGCCAAATTCTTAACCCCAATTATAAGCGAAGCATGGGATACAAACTGTATACCTCGTTCTTGGAAGAAAGGCGTAGTAATAACTGTCCCCAAAAAGGGTGACTTAACGTTATGCAAAATCTGGAGAGGTATTACTCTACAGAACGCAATATGTAAAGTATGTCGCTTTTAATTTTGGGTAGAATAATGCCGGTGGTAGAACCTCTCCTCCGCAAAGAACAAGCTGGATTTAGACCAAACCGCTCTTGTGCGGACCATACCAACACACTACGTATCATCATTGAGCAATCTTTTGAACATAATTCACAAGATAATCAATCTTATTAAGGAACTCTACAATGACTCAACTTGCGTTGTGCGTTTTAACGGTCAGGATAGCCAACCTTTCCTAACAAACCGTTGGGTTAAGCAAGGCTGCGTCTTATCGCCAACTCTGTTTCTAATTCTCCTGGATTGTGTTATGCAAAAGACCAATTTAGATTCACCGTGTGGGATCCGTTGGAACTTAAACGAATTCCTTAATGATATCGACTATGCCGATGATTTGTGTTTAATGGCACACCGTTTTTCTGATATAGAAGACATACTCAAAGTTCTCACGCAAAATGCAGATGCGGTTGGTTTAAGAATCAATGTTAAAAAGACAAAACTGCTAAGGATCGGTAACATTTTAAATACACCCTTAACATTGAATGGTGAGAATATCGAAGATGTTGTGTCCTTCTGCTATCTCGGAAGCATTCTTACAAGCGACGGTGGCTCAGAAAATGATATAAATAATAGAATTAATAAAGCTAGAGTTGCATTTCATAGTTTATTTAAAGTATGTAGATCAAATAATATTTCTAGAAAAACTAAACTCCGTATATTTCAATGCAGTGTTATGTCAATATTATTGTATGGCTGTACTACTTGGGGTACTTCAGAACAACAAATAAGAAAACTTCAAACATTTGTTAATCGTTGTCTAAAGCAAATTCTTGGAATATTTTGGCACAACTGGGTAACAAACGAACAACTTCTCACGCTATCCAACTGTCAACCAATAGCAACAGAAATTTGCAAACGTAAATGGTCCTGGATAGGCCATATACTTCGGAGACAAAGTGATGATATTGCTAGATCTGCCTTAGACTGGAACCCACAAGGTCAACGCCGAGTCGGTCGACCTCGTAACACCTGGCAACGAACTACTCAACGTGAATGTGAATTAGTGAACATAACATGGAACCAAGCCAAAGCACTTGCCGTAAATCGCAATAGATGGAAAGAATTCGTTGACGCCCTATGTTCAGCAAAATGAACATTCGTATAATTATTTATCATTACTATGTTTTTTTATTTTTATTTTTTATTTTTCTGTTTGTAATGATCAATATTTATTATGAATAAAGGCTTAAATATATATTGTGCTACTCGACGTTATTGTCAAAAATACGTAAACCCTTTTTTTAATTCTAATATAATTTTTTTTTTATTATTCTTATATGTTAGCAATCAATTTACAATGAAATTAAAAATTACAAAATTTTGGTTTTCTCCAAAAAAAAAATAAAAACTTGGAAATTAGCCAAAAAGAGCTGCTCACATAATTAAGTCACCTGAAAAAAAAATGGTTGAAATTGTATAAATAAGTAATAAATTTTGTCGAGAGTCCCATTTCATTAGCGTACCTCAATATTGAGTAGGACAACCCTTCTGCATGCTGGCTACAAAAGAAGCGCACTGGCCTGGAGTGATTTTGTGCCATTCCATGCCATGTCACTCTTGGATAACTTTCCATAACATGACCTTATTTGCCGGTTTTCGTGCTGCAATGACTCGTTTTATTATGCCACACAAGTTCTCGATAGGGTTTAAGTCCGAACTCTGCGGCGGCCATTCCAGAAGCTTGATGGACTGTATTGCCAACCTCGACTTAACCAGCTTCGAACAATGCGTCGGGTCATTGTCGTGTTGGAAAATCCACGCAAGCGGCAAATTGTCAGCATATTCGGTGGCCAAATTTTCCTTTAGTATGTTATTATACATTTCCCCATTCATTATGGTCTACCATCATTTCCAAAAACATTAAACTTTGATTCGTCGCTCAAAACAATAAAATTTCAAAAATTTAGGCCTTTAGCAAGATGGTCAGTCGCAAATCGGAACCGCTTCGTAGTGTTCTTCAAGGAAACCAACGGTTTCTTCCTGGTCATTCGTCCATGAAAATTGTTTTCTTGCAAACGTCGTCTTATGGTCTGCGACGAAACATTTACGCCATAATCCGTTTTCATTTTAGCTCTGAAGATAAAAAAGATCAATTTTACTCAGGTTTGCAATGCGTCTATCATCATTTAAAGTCGTTTTTCTCGGTTTTTGGCACGGAATATTTACAAAAGTTTCATATTTTTTGTAATGCGTTACAAATGCCATTTGTAATTTTACCACGAGGAAAGTTCAAAATGGCCACTACTTCTGCAATATTATTGTATCTTTGGAAACAATCCCATATTATTTTCCTTTCAGCCGAATTCGAATTTTTTTGTTTACCCATAGCGTTTCAGCTGATGTTATTTCTTTTTAATTTATTTGTTTTTAATTTATTTATTATTTAAACCGCGACAAAAATCTTCAAAACACTAATTTGCTCACGATACTCGTGGTGACTTAATTATGTGAGCACAGCGCATATGATCTTTTTGACGTTTTCCACATTTTTCGGGGATACCCAAATTTTTAATTTTGCTTCAATCAATGTAAACAACTGCTAGCATAGCAGGGTTCCACAAAATAGTAAGGTTATAATCGGAAGAATTAGGTTTAAGAGAAAAACTACAAAAACATTTCATTGCATACCCATGACTTAATTATGTGAGCACAAGTGTATGCCTACCTCATTAATATTAAAAATTTAATTTTAATAAAAAAAAAAAAAAATAAGCGATTTTCCTTAAAAACTGAAAATAAACATTAACATTTTTTAAAATGGGTCATTGTGTCACCTAAAGAACAGTAGGGTTAATCTGTCTATTAAAATAGTTGTTTATATATCGTCCTCTATTATGTAAACAACGACAGTTTAGTTTTTTGCTTTTTATGTTAACATTCAATATATTCCCAGATGATGACATTCGCAGAATGTCAAAATATTGGGTAATAAATAAATTTTGGTAACAAAATTCGACCTCGAGCTCAAGCATTTTTATTCATTACTTTACATATATAAAAATTTTGGGTATGAATTTAATTTAAGAGAGAGCGTAATTTTGACCCCGCGACAGCGTTAAATTTACTGAAAATAACGCAGATTACTTTTTAAAATTCTCAGGACACAAGTTCGTCGACAAAAATACGTGAAAAACGATAATTTTAGAACAACTTTGTTAAATATAGATAAATTCCCCCGAATTGAACTTTGACCTCAAAGGTGCAAGACTTGGTTCATTTTTTCGGCATGCATGTTTTACACTATGTGGCACAATAGTTTATTTAAATTTTAGTCGAATTCAGAAACAAAACGAATATTTTAGCTCAAATGTAGTCAAATATACAGAATTTCCCAAAAGTTGAACTTTGACCTCAAAGGTGCACGTGATCGAGTTATCTGATTTGGCTCAAACTTTCAGCATGTGAGTTCTAAACCAAGTGGCACAATAATATGCTCACTAGGGTGGCCCTTAATAAAAAAGTGTTCAAACTCTCGGTCGCACCCCCTGGAAATATGCGAATAGCAAAAAAATTGAGAAATACAAAGTTTTGGGCCAATCAAAAAACATTTAGAGGTGGCTCAACCCGATTGAAAATTTTAAGTGTGTTTATATGTGGAAAATATAAGTTTTTTTTCCCTATTTTACGAAAATTTCGCTCTATAGTTTAATTTTTCCGACAAATTGGTATACAATATAAAATCAAATAAAAACTCGCCAAGAAATAGGAAATGCCCCAGAGCACTTTTGTACCAAAAAAACTAGGTCATGAAATTTGATGGCATTTGTTTCAACTTTGAGAAATATATTTATATTCCCGAGCAATATGCAGATAATTGCACCAAAGATATATCACAATGGATTATTTTGATCCCAGGAGCACTGAATGGTAAAATAAATAAAAATTAACCGAATCATTTTTCTTAAATTGTAAATAGTGGTTTCATTGAGTTTAATAGAAAAACCCGTTTTCGGTAATTTTTATTTAAAAATATTTTAAAATCCAAAGCTGGCCTTGCCAAATAATGGGTTAACGCTCTCGGATTTATCCCAAATTTTACGAACGGAAGTTCTACACATTTGTTTATTATATTTTGAGCGTTGCATCTAAAAATTCGAGAGCACTTACAAAATACTTGAATTTTTTGAATAAATTGTTTTTTATTAGCTTGGGGTCATATGTGACCTCAATTCCAAAATGGTTAATGGGGTCATATTATTTTTTTCCGAAAACCTAGGCTATTAAGATAAAATAAAACGTTTAAAAGTAGAAAAGTGATGAATTTTTGATAAAAGTATTTAGAAAGAGTACATTTACAGAATATTTTACAAAAATCCCATTTTTCTCGAAATCCGCAAAAATAAAATCCTTGTCAAAAAAAATTCTAGAATAGAGATATACCTAAAATTTAACACAGTTAATCTGTAACATGTATTTAACAAAACCTTTGCCGTTTTCTTTTCTGACAAAAACTGTCGCCCTTTTTTTGCCCTTTTTTGGAAAAGTGTATTTTTTTAAATATTCTGAATTAAGAGCAGCCTTATATTATTGTATATCAGTCGAAAGGTCTCAAGTGCTGTTTTCATAAATGCAAAAATTTTTTGATTATTATCCTCTTGGAAGTCATAGGGTGAAAATATTAAAAAAAGCGGAACAATGGGGAAATATTCTCACACTATGACCTGAAAGAAATCAATGGCTGGAATTTTTTGTGATTTACGAGGGCTCGACTTTGAGACCTTTCGATTGATGTATATATAAAAAAATATACTTTTCGAAAGGGCAAAAAGGGCGACATTTTTTGTCAGAAAAGAAAACGGCATTAGAGTGCCAGATCCATTTTTTTATATTTTGTTTAAGAAAATTTTTTAAAAATTGAAAAGGAGTTTTCAAAATTTTATCAAAAAAGTTTCACATTTTCGGTCTCAATGAGCAATAGGTTAGCAACGTGGTAATAGAACAATACTTCATATCTGAGTACTTATAAATATAGAGACCAAAAACAATTAATGGCTTTTTATCAATTTCTCAATGTTGAAAAAAATGCCATAAAATTTCATGACCTAGTTTTTTTTTTGGCACAAAAGTGGTCTGGGGCATTTTCTATTTCTTGGCGAGTTTTTATTAAATTTTGAAATTTTATAGCTTTTTGAAAAGATAATTTGATACTGATCCGAAATAATATAACAATTTGTCGGAAAAATTAAACTATAGAACAAAATTTTCGTAAAATCTGAAAAAAGTCATATTTTCACCATACAAACAGACTTGAAATTTTCAATCGCGTTGAGCCACGTCTAAATGTTTTTTGATTGGCCCAAAACTTTGTGTGTGTCAGTTTTTTTGCTATTCGCATATTTCTAGGGGGTGCGACCGAGAGTTTGAACACTTTTTTTCAATCCATATAATGAAGGGCCACCCTAATGCTCACGTATCTTGAAAATTCCGGAAAAAAATTTTGCCCATATATTTCATTTTCGCCTTGGGGCACATACATAGATATGCATTCACATGCATTTTTGTTTGCTTGTTGTTTTTGTTTTTTGTACATGTGAACTAATAACTTAACGATAGAAGTAAGTTGGTTATGCTCTTAAGGTGCGTTTAGACTATGCTAATATTTGTCCAAACACAATAAATAATGGTTTGGGCTAATAGTATGGTTTGCGACAAATGTTTGGGCATGGGTTTAGATTGCACTAATATTTGTTTGAATTTTATTTGCGCAAATAACAGACAATTTGGTGTCAGCCATGTTTGGTACAAATATTTGTATACCCCTTTACACTATACTAATAATTTTATTTGTCCGGTGTGTATGACAAACATCTGTCAAATAGTATCAAATTGTGTTTGTGAAGCAATGTGAAAAGTTAAAATGTTTAGTGACAGTGATATTGGAGACTTATTATTAATAACTGCTGGAGCTATAGCAGTTTCAGAAACCCAGCAAAAAGAAAAAAAGAAGAAACTTCTTCCGTTCTAATATTTAGCATACCGCCAATCTCAGTCCATGCATTATCCCGCATGGTAGTCAGCACTTGATGCATTCCAAATGCAAGGATGCCACTCCACTTCGCCGATCAATTTAAATATATATTCTTAGCTCCAGTCATGCGTCATCTTCTTCCTTTTGGTTTTTTTGGCAAATGATGGGGGCGATTTAATAACTGCTGCATCGTTGTCGTCCATTTTCTTTCAGAAAAATATGCTTTATAATTAAGAATTACAGAAACGCGTTTTTTACTTACCAATCTGTCAAACGAATTGACCAGTATTGCCATTTCAATTTTTTTAAATTTTTATATGTTAAGCACTGTCAAAAATAACTGTTGGCAACCCATGTTTCTACAATTATTTGTCGCTGTTTGTTCCGCCAAAAATATTGCGAGAACAAACAAAATATCGAGCCAAATATTTGTTGCGACGTGCTGACAAAGTGTTTACAGTATGCAAAGCTTTCTTCACAAACAAAGATTTTTGTTAGCCAACAAACAGTCGAAAAATATTTGGTGGCTAACAAATTCGAGTGTTTACACTAGGACAGACAAAATTTTTATGATTTTGCACAAATATTAGCATAGTCTAAACGCACCTTTACTCTTTAAAAGAAAAATTCATGTAATTATATGAATGTATTTACATTATGCTGATTGCATTTAATATTTGCTTTCAATAAAAAAAGCTCGAAAATACCCCAAATTTTTATAATTGTTCATTAATTGTAAAAAATTTAGTCATTTTAATGTGCATTCCAGCCATTTTGGTTATTATAATGATTCGTCACAGTAGAATTTAATACTCTTATTTGTTTTTATTGAATTCCAGCTTCTATAGGGAGATTTGTGGATTGCCTCAAATTTTGGCTTTTAAAGTCTACTTGAAGTACACTTTAATTTTTTTTTGCTTACGGCCCATAATCTTTTATAATCATTTAATATCTAACAATTTATCCATCAAATGAGTATCTGTTTTTTTCCTTTGCTCTAGTTTTCATTTTGCAAAGTAATTAACAAACTTAGTCGTTGATAAAATGAGACCATTCGCAACACTTTGTTAGCAATTTGATGTGGGTGTTGCACTTTTAAGAAGTTGACAACACGTTACACACACACAAACACTATGAAAAATAAATAATACAAGTGACTACAAAAAAATTCCAACCCTTGATATACGCAATGTGAACAAATTTAAAAAATACTGAGAAATCACTTAAATAAAATATGAAATTCATAAAACATTTTGGTTTGAGCACAGAAATACCCCAAATCACTTTTAATTTAAAAGTGACGCTTACCCATAAGCAAATACTGTCAAGATTTTTATGATTAATCGGCATCTTTTATAATTTCCTTTAATTCTGTAATAAATTACAATAAATCTCGTTTCATGTCTTAATATATTCGTATATGATAATAATTTTACAATGCCTCAAATCGCATAAAATTACGCATTTATCGAGGATAACCTGTACTACGAATAACAAGTAAGAATGTTAAATTAGGCTGTGCCGAATCTTTGATACCTCCAACTGTGTGTTAAACACAATATTATAAACAATGTTGTGTACGGTTTACATTTTAATACAGTTGCCGATAATTTACCTTTAAAATCTAATGTTATTTAAATTTAAAATTAATTGTTTTTCTTTTCTGGCCAGTATTTAATATAATTTCTAATTTATTACTATTTTCTATGAAAACAATAAAAACAATTATTTTTCTATTATTAGAGTAGAAAAACTGTTAAGACTCCTTATTAATGCTAGAAATATCGTCACAGAGTAGTTTAGAAATTAAAAAAAAAAAAAAATTTAAAAAGGTCGCAGTTTCCCGAAATACCCTGCTTAATAGAGCATAACTCCTGCCCATCAAAAGCCGTCAAAAAATCTTGCTCTCTTCCTCAGTCCGAACCCTCCTTCTGACCCAAGGTCAGATATTTTGTGCAAAATTTATGAATACAAAAGATTGCCACTATGTGGTTAGGGTATAATGAGTTTGCCCTGATGTTTATAACTACCCAAAATATTGGACCCATACCCATCTTTTTTTACGGATCGACTCAAAATCACTTTCTGAGTCGATTTAACGATGTCCGTCCGTCCGTCTGTGTGTTATGAATAAAAAAGTTGATCGTACCCGTGTATTTATTTTCCCGTCAGTTTATATGTTTTTTATACTGACAGAAAAGGGAAACCGTAGAGTTGACACGAGTTGTTATATACTTATAAAAAGGGGTTGAGGCATAATGCGAAACTTGAGTTATATAGTTTTTTTTTTTCTTTTTCCATATTTTTATTTCATATGTATATAAAAATATTTACAATATTTGAGATCTTACTTATATTAAATAGTATTGCAACAAATAAAACCGTTTTATCTAATTTTACAATTCCTAATAGCTCAATATAAGGAGAAAAGTACTTAAAAAAAACCTAATAATGTACGTCAAATAAAAGTTTTATAGGAGAAGTGGGAGTAGGTTCTAATATGATATATTCACATAAATGGAAGAGAAAAATAAGAAACTACTCGAATAATTGTCTAGTTATGTCAAACTCAGACATTCTGCATCGATTTTCGAATGACAGTGTCAAATTTCTCATAACCATATATAATGTTTCATGTTTAAAATGTTCATGTACATGAACTGTGGAATGCCTTTTCCGTAAGTTGTGTATGATTTTAAGATTCTTATTTTGAATTATTTGAAGCTTTTTAATGTTTGTTTTGTAAGCTTTTGTGGACCATACTTGATCCATACAACAATATTGGACGAATACAACATTTATATAAAAGTAGTTTATTCTTTTCGTTTAAGTGCGATTTTCTATTTAAAAGTGGAATCAGTGCTCTGCCACATTTTATTGCTTTATTACAGGTGTTTACTATATGCTGCTTAAATGTTAGTTTTTTGTCTAATGTGACACCCAGATATTTTATAGAATCACTAAGCTCTATAACGTTGCCATGAATTATTAGTGGTCTATTTGGGACCCTTTTAGGAGATTTATTAAATGGAAACATTATTGCCTGCGTTTTCTCATTGTTCATTTTTACTTTCCATTTTTCAAAATATTTGGTACTTTTTTCAACGCTTGACTGCATTTTTTTTATAATGGCATTGGACAATTTACCAGAACTTATAAATGCACTGTCATGAGCATAAAATGCTGCCGTGTTGTTTCTTGCTACTGCAAAATCTGAGGTAAAAATCGAATAAAGTGTAGGAGATAGCACAGATCCTTGGGGGACACCAGCTGGAATGTGTCTTGTGGAGGATAGAATATTGTCTATTGCTACAACAAAAGTTCTTTTTTCAAGAAAGCTTTTAATTAGTTTTTGTATATACAATGGATAGCCAAACTGATTTAATTTATAAATTACAGCATTATGCCAAATCGAATCAAAAGCTTTTTCGATGTCGAGGAAAACTATTCCAGTGCTTTTTCTTGCAAGTTTATTAGACTCAATTATATTAACAATTCTCTTAATTTGATTTACTGTAGAGTGCTCTCTACGAAATCCAAATTGTTCATTTTTAATAATACAATTGTCCTCAGTAAAATCCTTTAAACGTTTATGAATAATTTTTTCAAATATTTTGTCTAGAACACTGAGAATACTTATTGGCCTGTAGATTGAAGGTAATTTAGGATTTTTTCCTTTTTAATGTATGGGAATCACCCTACCTTTTTTGAAGAGATTTGGGGAAATATCCCATTTTTATACAAAAATTGTAAACCCTACACAAAACATTGTGGAGTTCTTCGGGCATTTATTCATCATGATGGTATTAATTCCATCTAGCCCAGGAGTTTTATTATTCTTGAGATGAAATATAATGTCTTTAATTTCCGATACATTGGTCAAAACAGTATTATTAATTTCATCTTGAATATTTCTATTAATGGTTTCAATATAATTATTTACTGCTCTTTCCATGGTCGAGGTGTTATGGAGTGAAACTTTATGGTACTGCTCAAAAACTTCCGCAATGGCATTTGCTTTACTTTCATTGTCACATAATTCAACATCATTTACAGTAAACTTTCTTAAAAGAGGACGATTTCCCCTTATGGATTTAGTAATTTTCCAAAAATTTTTACTTCCATGAGATAAGGTGGCAATAAAATTGGACCAGTTTTTATTTCTATCTTGATTTAGATGAAAATTTATTAACTTATTCATTTGTTTTAAAATAGATGATAGCGTACGTCTTCTAGCTTAATCTGCGCACCTTTGAAGTTGTCGCCTATAAATTCTACGTTGTATTATCAGGGATTCACTTATTGGATTGAGACGTTTGGTTGGAACTTTATTATGAGCACCATTTATTTTTCGGTTAAGCTCTCCAAAACGTTTTCTATATATAAAAAGTTTATACACACATTGTTCAGCCCACGACTGTTTATTTAGGTAAAAGTTGATGAGTAATTGAGTCTCGAATGGTAATGAAAACACCCCCTCCATGAGTGGGTCTATCATCTCTATATATCTTATAACTAGGGAGACTAAATTTGTGATGTTGCCTCAGAAACGTTTCATTAAGAGTTATATAGTTTCAACACCTGACAAAGTGGAAAAAAATTTAAGTAACAGGTAAATGGTAAAAAACTATTGCGGTACACCCTTTTAAGGTATGAGCAGTCGATTTGTAAGGAGGCAAAAAAAATCGCTCAAGTGAAAAGGAAAATCATATTATAGGGATCAAAATAAGAAACTTTGCCCAAGGAACCATACCTATAGAAGGAATTCGGATGTCCCGACTTTTGACCGGTCTGTCTGTCTGTCTGCCATGGGGCAACCCCATTCCCCATCATGCAATTGATCTGAAACTTGGCCCATAGTCTTGTTGTGACTACAGGGTAATTTTGGGGTAGTCATGCAGATTCACGCATAGTCACGCGTAGTCACGGAGTGATCTAAAAGTTATTTACCCTCATCCAATCTATCTTTTTGAATAGCATAACATAGTCCAGGCGTATGATTATTATTTATTAGCAGAGTAGAAGACACGTATACGTATGACTGTTAATTTTAATATTAAATCAAACATAGTCAGCCCAATTCTAAGCAAAAAATGGTGATTTTTTGAAATGTGTGCATGGGCATCCCCCGAGGGTGGTTCCAGAGGGTGTACCACTGGCATGGGTGGGTCGGCCCTCCAAAATTAGTGGGGGTCGATCATACATTTGGACAGACAGACAGACAGGTCAAAAGTCGGGACATCAGAATTCGTTTTAGAGGTATGGTTCCTCGGGCAATGTTTCTTATTTTGATCCCTAGAATACGATTTTCCTTGTCACTTGGGCGATTTTTAAATCGACCCGCCCTAGTGAGCAGGTATGCTCATTACTTTAATTTATAAATGATGATGTGATGGATCCACTGGTCAAAAACAATACAAGCAAAATAATGCCGAAAATTCATCAGATGCTAATTTATTTATAGTATCTATCGTTTCATTGCGCTTAACAAAAATGTATAGCGGCTTAGATCCGTCAACTAGTAGAGCAACAGAAATTGATGTATGGAAAAATTAAATTCCATCTTCAACAAAGTATTGCAGACCAATAAAATTTGCATTCAAAAAGGAAACCAAAGATGTCATAACTAAAGAAGTTAAAAAAAGATCAAATTAAAGAACTTCAACCAGTAATATTTAAATTTGATGTCCAAGACATTGAAGTAAATTTTAAAATGTGTCTCACAATATTGATGGAACAGTTGCACAAGCTTTAACCGAAACAATGTCATCCGCAGGCTGCATTATATGCCAAAAGAGATCAAGTCAATTAAGCCAACCCCCACCACAAGACGATATCAACAGCTGAACATAGTAACGCCAAGAAAAGATTTAAAAACATCAAATAAAAGCGATAAATAAGCTGGATGAAAGACTGGGTATTCAAAAATTTACAAAACTTAAATACTTCATCAGCTACAATAAATTAATTAAAAAATAGTTATGTTATAAATGGATCTAATGTGATTAAGATTAAATTTTATTAAATTATTTATTTTTTTATTATTATTATTATTATTATTATTATTATTATTATTATTATTATTATTATTATTATTATATATTAATTTGATCATTATTACAAATAAATAATAAAAAAAATAAATTTCAACATTTCTATAGAAAAAACGTGATTCTTTTCCTGAGGTTAACATATTGCGGGTATTACAGTATCGAAGGTATGTAATTTTAGTTGGGTATGTTACATCGGAAAGGTTAATTCGTCTAGTTTCTCAGTATATGCTTTATTTTTAACGTTTTAGAAATACTTACACACTAATAGGAAAAAATTCAAATTAATGCATATGCTAAAAGTTTAAAAACCGTTGTCTTGAGTTACAAAAAATTTTTTTTGATAGATATCCCACTCGCTTCCCACTAAGTGACCAAAAAGCTCTAAACTTTCTTTTGAGCAAAAAAGGGCCTTTTTGAAAAAAGTCTAAAAAATTTTTAATGTTGCAAAAAAGGCCAAAAAATTGTTGTATTTTTGTAAATTTTTTTCCGAAAGATTGAAGAAATAGCTATCTAAACTATTTGGGACAAATTTTGCTAAGAATAATAGGTAAAAGGTTACGTGGATGAGAAAAAAACACCTGTTTGGCCAAAATGTCAAATTTTGACCCCCTCTAACTCAGAGAGTTGAGGACCGATCTTGTTGAAAAATTATGTTTAAACTACTATCCAATAGAACTAACCCTGGTGCAAATTTCATACCGACATCGGTTTCAAAAGTTGGTTCACTTGACATGAAACGCCTCATATGTTTTATGTTGTCCAGATTTTTTTCTAATTATTACAAAAGGAATGACAAACTTATATATATCCTATGTAGACTGGTGTGGAGGGTATAAAAAGCATCAGCGACAGTCATCAAACATACAAAAAAAAACTGTTGTACGTCTGCGTTTTTTTTTCCAGCTTTCAAAGTTAAAATTGCATAATTTAATTTGTGTAGCTGTCATTCTACATATATTAGAAACACTTTTTTTGTTGTTGTTTTGTTTTAACACAATTATAAGCAAATTATGTCAATTTTCAAGTAAACAAATCAACAAATCAGCGAACATACAATAATGCGTGTTTTCAATTTTATTATAACTGTTCGAATCGATCAAAGTTGTGGTCGTATAATGATATGTACTCGGATGTGTGATTTTTAAAATACTCTACTCTAAGTTAAAATCGATTGTTTGTATGCATAAATTTATATGTTAAATAGTTTGACGCATATAAATTGATTGAACAATGTCTTTAAAGTACATTCAGTCATATGCAAGTAGTTATTTAGTTAGATAGTTTAGGTATTTGCAACTACACTGAACGAAATTCAATTAATGGAATTTTTGGTTTCCATGTACAAAATTAGATGAAAAAATTATAGAAATTATTTGTAAAATTTTTAGTTTTAAAAAAATTGGTTGAATTTGTTGTAAACTGTTTCTTTTGAAAAGTGATAAAAAATAAACTGGCCGGCTAGTGTTAAATAAGAATATTTTCTTTATGAATATTTTTGCTGGGATGTAAAATAGTAAATATAAGATCATTTAATTTAAGTGAGAAGCTTGGTAAGGTTCGATATCATGTGTACAATTGCTATTAAGAAACATTTATATAATTTCGCTAAGTGTATGTGAGTTTCATGTCCAACTACTGGGTATGTTGTTTGTTGACGGACTGTATTATTAAAGTTTATAAATAAACTTTATTCGATATATATGTACTTATCAATATCAAGTTTACAAATTACGTATATTTTAAAAGATCAATCGTTTAGCTCATAAATAAATAAAAACATGCATTGTTAACTTGGTAAAATATTTTTAATAAATAAATTTCATACGTTAGTCATTTCATAAGTAATAGAATTTAAGTTAATGATATACCTTAAAGCTATTTTGTTTTATACTTATTTAAGAATACAATTTCACGCAATTCTCAACAGCCCACTAGTTGGTTAAATGTTCTATTTGGCTATACTATAAAATACTCTAGCAGGAGTGGCTTTAAAAAAAGTGAAAAAATCATTAAAAGCTCTAGCATAACTGCGTTTATTTGCAACAAAAGTTTACCTACAAAGTCAATCATGGTCCCATTTAAAAAGAGTTGAGTCATCAGCTACGTGGGACAAATCTCATTATGTCCTGATTTTAATTTTGGAATGATATAGTTTAAAAAATGGGGTTTTCAGATAAAAAAAATTAAAACCTAATTTTTATAAATTACTCTGAATTCAATAAATATAAAAAAGACAAGTAAGAGTGTTAAATTCAGCTATGACGAATCTTTGATACCCTCTACCTGAGTCTTATGCATTATTGAACTATTTTTATAATTTTTTAGAGGTGCCTTCGTTTTTATACCCTATACCACTATGTGGTTTGGGTATAATGACTTTGTGCTGCTGTTTGTAACAACCAACAATATTTGACCTACACCCATCCTTAATTATACCGATCGAATCAGAATCACTATCTGATTCGATTAAACGATGTCCGTCCGTCCTTCCGTCCGTCCGTCCGTCCGTCTGTGTGTCCATGTAAAGCTTGTAATCAAACTGCATGTCGCAAATATGAATATATTTTGATGAAATTTGGTATTTGGTCTTTTATCGGCCATGGGATGGTGAGAATCGGTCCATGTTCAGACATAGCCCCCATACAAATGACCCCTATGAAATCGACATAAATTGCCATAAGATCCAAATTGTCGTATAGATCTTAGTCAAATTGGGTTTGCATGTGTTTATTACATCCATTAATGAGTAGTCCAAAAACGGTCCCTTTCGGGCAACTCTTAGTCATAGGCCCCATATAGAGCTGCTTCCCGATCTTCACTTAAATCTATAAAAAAAAACAAAAATATTGCACTGATTCATCTAAAATTTTGTTTGTATATATTTTTGCAAAATACAAGAGACTTTACCAACCATTGCCAAGATCGGTCCATTTTTCGACCTAGTCCCCATATAAATATAGTATCCGATATGAACTTTTTCATATCTGCAGCCAAAAAAATTAATAAAAATGCCACTCAAATTTGGTTTATGCTTATTTTCTATATCCAATTATAATTTTCTTACTTGTTTGTTATATATATGGGGGATTTCATGTCAAGTGCACCAACTTTTGAAACCGATGTCTTCCGATCGGGATGAAATTTGCACCAAGGTTAGTCCTATTCGATAGTAGCTTAGACACAATTTTTCAACAAGATCGGTCCAGATTGCTCTGAGTTAGAGGGGATCAAAATTTGACATTTTGGCCGAACAGGTGTTTTTTTCTCATCCATGTAACTTATTACCTATTGTTCTTAGAAATTTTTCTCCTAAAGAGTTTAGATAGCTATTTCTTCAATATTTCGGAAAAAAATACTTAAAAAAAAAAAAAATTTTGTAGACTTTTTTTGCATTTTTTTTTTCATAAGAAAGCTTAGGATTTTTCCTTTAAGAGCTTTTTGGTCGCTTAGTGGGATGGGAGTGGGATATCTATCAAAATAAATGTTTTGTAACTCAAGACAACGGTTTTTCAATTTTTCACAAATGCACTATTTTGAATTTTTTCCTATTTGTGTCTAAAACCTTACAAATAAAACTTGTACTGAGAAACTAGACAAACTAAACTTTCCGAAGGTATATAACATACCTAACTAAAATTTTATACCCTCGATACTGTAATACCCAGAATATGTTAACCTCAGGAAAAAAATCGCTTTTTTTCTATAGAAATGTTGAAAAATTATTATTATTTATTTATTTTTAATAATAATTAAATTAATGTATAATAATAATAATATTAAAAATAAAAAGATAAAGAATTTATTAAAATTTAATCTTAATTGCATTAGATCCATTTATATCATAACTATTTTTATACTTAATTTATTGTAGCTGATGAAGTATTTAAGTCTTGTACATTTTTAAATACCCAGTCTTTCATCCAGCTTTTTTGTCGCCTTTATTTACTGCGTTTTTTTGTCAATCCTTTACTAGGTTCAGCTGTTGATTTCGCTGCTGGTTTATTTGTTGTCTTTGGAAAGAAATCGCATTGAATAGAGGCAGAAAACTTTTTCAACTTGAGTCTTCCATCGACAAGCGGTATAAAAGCATGGTATTGAGCGGTGCCATCGATTGTTACCGCAGCATCGAATCTGCTCTTCAGTGTTTTCAATGTTTCCTGATGATCCTCTTTGCTACTAAAAACTATTTTAGTTTCTTTACAATAACTCTTTGCCCAATGGAATAAAGCAGTCGCATCTAAGATGCGATCTTGATGAGAGCACTGGAGGCTATACTTCGCTGCATTTCTTTTAAGGTTTGCTCCAATACCATCACATGCTCCTTTACCATGAGCAGTAGGATGAAAATGCCACTCAGCTGGCATTCCAAAATCTTTTTCATGGGCCATAAGATTTGCCAAGTTACTTTTGTTTTTAAAATGTTGATGAACTCCGTCCGAAACGTAGTATACCTTCTTTACTGTAAATTTATATTGTAGATATTTTAGTATTATCTTCTGGTACTCATAAACTGCAACATTATCATGTTTTAAATCGTCGGATATGATTGCCACACTTTTGTGTTCCAGTTTTTCATCTTTCATGTAGTAAATAACTACTGTGAATATAGTTGCTTGGTCGTTATTGAAGTAGTAGTTTTCTGCGAAATCATATGAAATAACGAATTCACCAGACTTCAAATGTATCTTCAAATCCTTGCGAACGACCATTGCTCTTTGACTAAAAAGTCATGGTTTCTCAAGTTTAGCAATCCTGTACACATTTCTTCCACAAAATCATCCACATTTAAAATGATTGTTTTCAATGTGCATCTGTCAGTCTGAATCCAAGAATCAAATTTGACCCCCTCTATATATTCTCGATCTAAAGAGTTGATTAAATTTTCTTTGATGAATGAGGTTTTCGGGCAATTGGTACATTCACCAAAGTGGCAAGAAGTTGTTGCATTAGGACACATAGTCAATTTAAGGCAATCGCGGTAATCGTGTAAATCTTCTGCCGAATCATCTGTTAAATACTTTAAGTTGATTTCCTTCAACATCAGTTTAACATTTGCTTGGTAAATGCAAACGCATACTGTGTGAGTTCCGCTGCTTTCTGCCAAAACGGAATGTTTTGGCCTCATTTGGGTTAATTTCGTGAAGCCAATTTTGACGTCCTCGTGTTCAGATTGAAATGTTGCAAATAACTCTTTCAGGTTACAGAGAACCATTCTCTTCTTTTATGTTATGAAGGTATGTTACATACCTTCGGAAAGGTTAATTTGTCCAGTTTCTCAGTATAAGTTTTATTTGTAAGGTTTTAGACACAAATAGGAAAAAATTCAAAATAGTGCATTTGTGAAAAATTGAAAAACCGTTGTCTTGAGTTACAAAACATTTATTTTGATAGATATCCAACTCCCATCCCAGGAGTGCGGGTCGGATTATTATGACACTGGATCTAAAACATTAGTGCACAAATTTTGAGCCGAATCGGACAATGCTTTCTGGACGCGCATTGAGTTCAAATATGAATTCATATCTAATAATTATCAAAAAATAAAATAATTTTTCACAAAAATTTAGATATTAATAATTGCGTTTCAATTAAATTAATTAATGAACTATAATCTACAGTAAAATATCTTTCTTATAAAACAACAAAATCTATTATCGTTAGAAAAACAGCCAAGTTATATCAAGTTCCCCAGGAAATAAACGCGCCGCAGCTTACTTGATTAAGAAAATCGAGCTCACATATTCAAAGACATTGAAATAATTTACAGCAATAACATTTTTGTATTTTGTATTCTGATCACAAAATGATCTTATGTAAGGTATCTTGTATCTCGCCCATTGTTATGCCATTCTAAATTAATGTCAAAACGGTACGTATTTTTTAGCACTATTTCAAAATCTCTAAATTTACTTTTTAAAAAATTTTGTTTAAGAAATTTACCGAATCCAACGATTGGCCTTTAAGGTCTTATTTACAAAATATATGTGATTAAAACTTCCAAATATTGTAGGTATGCTGTTCTTAATTTTCAACTTTTAGTGTACATCTTTTTGGTGTTTTCATATTTCAAATATCTTTTATCAAAATATTATGCTACTTGATACAAGTTCTCAATCCTGTAAATTAAGGTTAAATTGAGACACTATAAATTATTCCCCTTGAAGGTCAAAAGTCAAATTTAAGGATATTTAAATTCTTTTAAAACAAAATAACGAAATAATATATATATGGAAGATTTCGATAAAAGTTGTTGATAATATTTTAATAATTCTAAAAAATAATATTTTAGTCTTAATTTCTGAAATTAACCTGTGGGGTACTCAAAATGTGTCCTAGTTCTAATTTTTTTTCTCAGAATTATTATATTCATATAAATGTAAATCGAGGGCTTATATTCAAAAAGTGCTACATTTGACAGCAATATTTATTTTTGATTTCAAACTGTTCTCTGATATAACTGTCAAATATAATATTAATTTTGATATCATTCATGATTAGTACGACTATTTCTTAATAGATATTGTGGCAAATCAATCGACAAATACTTTCAGATCTTATTAATAAATTAGTGTTACACGCTCTCTTTAATAATTATTAATGCAGATCGCACTTTTTGAATATAAGCCCTCGATATACAAATTTGTTTATACTGTATTAAATATAAAAACAAATTAATCTAAAGTTTTCATAAAATAACGAATTAATTTGCAGAATTTTATATATACATTAAATTTGTTTATTAAAAAAAAAACGTGATGAAGAAAATTGGACATCAAGAGTACCCCACGGGTTAATTTCAGAAAATAAGTCCAGAATATTATTTCTTAGAATTATTTAAACTAGCAGATTCCAGCCCTCGAAATTCGATTGCAAATTCTATGAAATTTAATTTTTTCATTAAATAAAGACCCTAAAGGTATGCTAATCAATTATAGCCAATTCACAAATCAACACAAAACAAACTCATTTTTATTACAAACACATTAACAAATTTAATAAACACACACACAGCATTGTATAATTTTATGTATGTGTTAGTAGCAAATTTAAATGCAATTTACTCAAAATAAAGGAAAAAATTTAAAAATCTGTAAATCTGCGAACCGCTAAAAAGAAATACTTTTCAAATAATATTCGTTTGGTCATAATCGGGATAAAACGGTAGAAAAAAATATCGGTCACAAGAAATCGCCTAGCCTATTAATATTATAGATATTATCAATAACTTTTATCGAAATCCTTCCACAAATATATATTATTTCGATATTTTGTTTAAAAAAATTTATATATCCTTAAATTTGACCTTTGACTTTAAAGGGGGGACAATATATAGTGTTTCAATTTAACCTTAATTTAGAGGATTGAGAACTTGTATTAAGTAGTATAATATTTCGACAAAAGATATTTGAAATATGAAAACACAAAGAATATGTAGTCTAACAGTTGAAAAAGTATAAAAAATCAAATTTTTCTTCCCATCTGCTGAAATAAAAACGCTGCCCAAATTAAGAACAGTACACTACAATATTTAGCGTTTTTAATCACATATATTTTGTTAATAAGACCTTAAAGTCCAATCTTTGATTTCGGTAAATTTCTTGAACAAAATTTTTGAAAAAGTAAAATTGAAGACGAGATGCAATTTAATTTACATAAGTTCATTTTGGTATCATGAGAATGCAAAAATGTTGTTGCTGTAAATTATTTCAATGTGAGCTCGATTTTCTTAATCAAGTGGTCTGCGGCGCATTTATTGCCCGGGGAACTTGATATAACTTTAACGTTTTTTAACCGATAATAGATTTTGTTGCTTTATTAGAAAGATAATTTACTCTAGATTATGGTTCAATAATAAATTTTATTAAAACGAATTTTTGTGATAAATGATTTTTTTTGATAATTTTTACATATAAATGCATATTTCAATTTAGAACTCAATGCGCGTCCAGAAAACATAGTCCGATTTGGCTCAAATTTTGCACACTAAAGTTCTAGATCCAGTGTCACAATATAACGACCAGCACGTCTTGAAATTCCAAAAAAAAGGGTTGTCACCCTGATATATATGTATAGCCCCAATGATGCCCGATGTACACCATTTGAAAAACTAACCTGCTCGTATTAATGACGAACATTATTGTCATAAAGTTTCCCAGGAAATGAGTGTGATTTCAGCAGACAGACGGACATCGCTATACGGAATCGAGTTGCTATAAATATGAAGAATATTTTTCGATGAGTTACAGACGGAATGACAAACTGGATATATGGATATATCAGGATTTAATATATTTAAGCGTTTTCTATTTGAACGTATTATGGTTGGTATTGGCTCTAAATTAATATTTCAAGGTTGTTCGATTTTAGTTGAACTTTCTCGCCAAACCGAGTTTATATATTTGCAAAAAATTGACAAAATATTTTTCTTTATTAAATTTTTATTTTTTATATCCTCCACACCAGTGTGCAGAAAGTATATAAATTTGTCATTCTGTTTGTAATAACACCAACAAGTTTTTGGACTGGAGCAACCAAATATACGGTAATTTGGGGGCCTGAATTCGAATCTGTAATTGGTTTTTCTCCATCACGTCAGGTTTTCGAGATACAAAAAATGTTTTTATTCGTTTTTTACATAAAAAATCATTAGTTTAATTAAAAATCAATGAATTTTCAAAAGAGAATGGCGTTATTTGAAGTTCGATTTCAGGTATTAGAGTCCAGCAATAGTCTCCCTGCATGCCCTTGTCCCAAAATCCTTGATAATTTTTTTCAATTTTCATTAAATTTTGGCGAGCACGCACCCCGCACCTAGGTTTTGCGGAAAAAAAATCTAAATGCGAATGAAGAAACTACATTTTGAGTGACATTCGTGCACCTAATTCGTGAAAATTTTTCAATAATTCAGCAACAATTTGTCTGTAGTTTTCACTCTTATTCTTTCCAAGGAAACTGTCCACGATGCTCTTGAAAGATTTCCAGGCTGCATATTCTTTCTCCAATAAACATTGTGAAAAATTGTCATCATTCAATATCTTCCTGATCTGACGGCCAACAAATACGCCTTCTTTGATTTCAGCATATGAAATTTTAGGAAAAACTGCTAACAAATATTTAAATGCTGCACCATCTTAGTCCAGAGCCTTGACAAAGTTCTTAAAAAGGCCCAATTTTATGTGCTGCGGCGGAAGAATAACGTCATTTGAAATGTTTTGTTTTCGTGGTGAATACCCAGTTCTCTTTGGCCACTCTGTTCTAACGTAATGATGCCATTTAGCGCGACTATCTCATAGACAAAGGAAACAAAAATATTTTGTGAAAGCTCCTTGCATAACAGTCAACAAACCAATGACCTGAAACAGATTAATTTACAGTTGTTTACGATGGTCTATACTACATATAAAGAGAAATTTAAATCACAAACCTTAAGGTCACCACAGATCTTCCATTTATGATCGTTGTATTTGAGTATGTCAAAATTTCAGTCATTGATTCGTAATTTTCCGTTGTATTAATGGAATGAGCAATTGGTATGGATGGTTTTTCATTCCCATTCTGCAAAAGAAGAGCCTTTGAACTGTACTTAAAGCCATCAATAAATAATCTCCATTCAGTTTTTTCATATGGCTGGTTCATTTTTTGTAATAAACCATCAATCTCAGTACAGTATAGAATAGACTGTTTCTTTTAAAAATATGCAGCCAATTCCAAGCTTCTATCTCTATTATTGTTACTTTTGCCCACTGCTGCATGTGTGAAGCTAGTAATTCAGCGTCTTGCTTCGTTGAATGTAAATTCCGAATTTGATTAGTCAGCTCGTCTTGAGTCACTAAATTACGTTCATCATCAGCTTTGTACAAACTACCACTGCAGGTGGAAGATGTTTCGGACTCACTGCCCGTAGCACTGGGAATGACTGGTAATAGATAATTTGGTGGACGTTGAATTGGTTTGTAAACAGATGGGACATTCGCGTAAGTAATATTTTTTCGATTTTTCATATTGAATCCAGCAACTTTTGTTAAACAGAAATAACAATCGGCATGGTGCTTACTTGACTCTCTCCAAAGTACTGGAATTGAAAAATCGAAATAGATCTTCTTGCCATTTGACCACTTGTATGAAACAGTTCTGCAACTATTGCAAAACATAGTCGTTGTCCACGGTTGGTCCAAGTTTCTGACAGCAAAACTAAAATAATGTAAATATGCATATTTTAATGATTCTGATATTGCATAGCCTCTTTTTTCAACCAAATATTCACCACACACAAAGCAAAAATAGCTTGAATCAGTAACACACGATCTCCCTGACATGCTTAAACGCTACTATTATGAAGGTTTGGAATGAATGTGGGTTTCCGTCAAATTAGTAATTGTGAAATTGTAGTGTCAGTATTGACTGTTTTACAGTATTGCCAGCATGCGATAAAAAATGAACAAGACGTGATAGGCCAATTTTTGTGCGCAGCCAGATCAGTTAAAAACATGCTTCATTTCTGCAGTCATTTTTTTTTTTTTAAATATGTGGACCAGTGTAATTAGAAAAAAATCTGGACCCTTTTAAATATACATATACAGCCAAAATATGTATTTATTTATTAAATTTATTTATCCATATTGTAACACAAAAGCCTAAACAAGATATTAACTTACAATACATTCGATAAAAAAAATTATTACATGCATAATATGCATAATATGCAAAGAATTCGTAGAGATTATGAGCAATATGAAAACGATTTTTTTCAGAATGTGCCATTTGTGGGTCCAGCAAACTAAACACTTGAATTCGTAGAGATTATGAGCAATATGAAAATGATTTTTTTCAGAATGTGCCATTCGTGGGTCCAGCAAACTAAACACTTGTTTTTTGTTAACAATAACACTGTCCAACAAATTAAGACTTTTTGAATGGAACAGAATAGCGACCCCATAAAGGGTATGTCGAGTAGATCATTTTTGTAGAACAAACTTATGGTCCACCACGTCTGAGTATTTTTTTTACAGAGGGTCAAAGTTTTCATTTTTTGGTCGAAGGGAGCATTATACTTTATGAAAAAAATGCTATAAGTTAATGTCTGAGAGAATTCTTATGGTCAGAGTTGTATTCTGGAATTGTATGAGGATTATTTTTGTGGAAGATCTTAACCCTCTAACTGGTCTCTTTATGGGTTAATTTGACCCTTTTTTCGAGAAAATCAAAAAAATATCCTTTAAAAAAGGACATTTAAGGATTAAAATATACTACGAAAATGTTTGCCGAAAAATTTCAGTGGGGGTCACCACAGACACCATTGTTGTAAATAAAGCTCTTTATGCTTAATTAGTAAAATTATACACCAACATATACAAAACAGGTAAAAACGGCGTCAAGTTCGGCCGGGCCAAACACTGAGTTCTCGCGTCTAGTCAACTGTGACTTACAAATCGGGTGTGATATTAAAATTAATAATAAAAAATAAAAGAAAAAATTCAAGCATAATTGAGCTACTAAGCAGTACATATCGGGTGTGATTTTTACTAAAATTAATATAAAAAAAGAAAAATTAAAACTTAAATAAGCATGGCGGATTCTGTTTGCAAATTAAGAGATTGGTTTTGTTTTATTTGTGGACATTTTACGCACCATCAAAGCAGAAGAAAGATATTGCCTACAATTGAAGTACCATATTTTCTTTTCTTTGGAATACGATTTTTATCTGAAGCTTGGATACCAAAAACCGTATGTACTACTTGCGAAAGTGGTCTGTTGACCTGGTACAAAGGCGGTACTAAGGCGCTGCCATTTTCTGCGCCTATTACATGGATTGAACCTGAAGATCACAAATCAGATACATGCTATTTCTGCGTAAATTACAAATTTGATAGAAGCCAAAGGCACTACGCGACAATGACATACGAAGCAACAAATAATGTAATTTTACCAGAAGTGCGCTGTGAAGGTGTTCCGGTGCCTTAACCGCCTACACATACATTTTCGGCCAATATGACAGTCGCCAATACAGAAATAACAGCGGCGGTTGAAAACATATCAGATATAAGTTACTTGCCTCTTGATGGTTTAAACATATGTCCTAATTTGATAGACCAAGCTTATTTTGAAGATCTTGTAAGAGATTTAGGACTAACAAAAGAGAAAGCTGAAATATTATGTTCCAGATTGAAAAACAGAAATTTGATAAAAGCCGATGTAAAAGTTACATTTCCAAGAAAAAGACACGCCGATCCCAAAGTGTAATGCTTACTGAATACGTATGGGGCTTGTACAGAAACCTTGACCCATCGGAACATTCACGTCAAACTAAATACAGGAAAGCGTATTAAGTTTAATCTTTAATCCATTGTCATACTACTGCTATTTCCCAATTCCCTTTTACTCGAAAATTTGAAGCAAAAAAAAAAATTATATACATACTACAATAAACCAGTATTAAAACAAAATTATAATTTTTTTATAGAAGTTGGCGTGTAATTTTGCCAATTAATCGTAAAGAGCTTTATTTACAACAATGGTGTCTTTGGTGACCCCCACTGAAATTTTTCGGCAAACATTTTCGTAGAATATTTTAATCGTTAAATGTCCTTTTTTAAAGGATATTTTTTGATTTTCTCGAAAAAAGGGTCAAATTGACCCATAAAGAGACCAGTTAGAGGGTTAAGATCTTCCACAAAAATAATACTCATACAATTCCACAATACAACTCTGACCATAAGAATTCTCTCAGACATTAACTTATAGCATTTTTTTCATAAAGTATAATGCTCCCTTCGACCAAAAAATTAAAACTTTGACCCACTGTAAAAAAAAACTCAGACGTGGTGGACCATAAGTTTGTTCTACAAAAATGATCTACTCAACATACCCTTTCAGAATTATGGGGTCGCTATTCTGTTCCATTCAAAAAGTCTTAATTTGTTGGACAGTGTTATTGTTAACAAAAAACAAGTGTTTAGTTTGCTGGACCCACAAATGGCACATTCTGAAAAAAATCATTTTCATATTGCTCATAATCTCTATGAATTCTTTGCATTTTGTTTTGGGTATGGATTTTTGTGTAGCAGACCAAAGTTCGTCCATATTTGTAATGCAATGGAAAATGAATTTGCGTTCCCACAAAAAAAGTATGTAAGTATGTATTCTTATAACAACTTGAGGTGAGGTGGGTCTGACCGTCTGTCTGTCATTATTCTGTCTGTCTGAAATTATCCTCATTCAGAAAGTGCCCCATTTAATAATATTAAGTTTCTGTGTTTCAGAATTCTCTAATTAGGCTTTTAAGGTCATGTACTTTTCAATTTTAAATAAAAAATATTTATTTAATACTAGCAGATTACAGCATTCGAAATTCGACTGCAATTTCTAGGCAACTTTATTTTTCAACTTAGCCGATTCACAAACCAACACTATTTTGGTTTATTATTATTGCGAATGAAGAAAGCAAACTCATTAACAAACACATTAACAAATTTAATAAACACACACATAGCATATGTATAATTTTATGTATGCGTTGGTAGCAACTTTAAATGCAATTTACTGAAAATAAAGGAAAAAATTAAAAAATCTGTAAATCTGCAAAACCGATAAAAAGAAATACCTTTCAAATAATATACGTTTGGACAAAATCGGGATAAAACGGTAGAACAAAACATCAGCCACAAGAAATCGCCTAGCCTATTAATATTATAGATTCATCATCCAACTTTTCGCTTGGAATATATTTTATTAAATAAGATAATTGAATTAAATTAATTAATTAAATTAATTAATTAAATAAAATATTTTTCATCCAACGTTTCACTGGGACTATATTTTATTAAATAAAATAATTGAATTAAATTAATTAATTAAATAAAATAATTTAATAAAATGTAGTCCCTGTAGAGGCTGGAAAAATACCAGCGAAACGTTATTTTGTTAAAGTATTTTATTTAAAATTGTTTTTTTTTTTTTTAATTTTAAAATATTTTTCCACATTAGTGAGCTTATCGCATCATAATTTTATCTTTAACCCTAAAACTTTTCAGCTTACTTTGTAATATTGTATAAATTCAATACATTATATATTATTGTTAAATATATTTAAGCCGAAAAGGAATATGTATCCTAAACTCTTATGAATTATAATAATAAATAAATTAATAATTGATAAATATTACATAAATAAAGAATTGAAATTGAATTAAAATATTTTACACATTGTGCTTTTGATTTTCAAATTAAATTTTTACACAATATTTAGAAAATTCATTCTAAATAAAGGGTCCGCCAAATAATTTTTTTTTTTCGAAAATGCTATAAAAAAACTACTGAATATTATCTCAAATTTCTTTTTTTATTTGAAAGTACAATCCTTCCGGTTAATAATGGAAAATAATTTCATTTAAATGGTTGCCTCGGCTGGCCATGCAGTATGCTACACGATCGGTCCAATTTTTAAGCACATTATCGATTGTGTGCAGCTGTATTTCACCAATGGCTTCACGAATATTGTCCCTTAAACCGTCAATTGTCTCTGGCTTGTTGGCGTAACACTTATCTTTGAGGGCACCCTACAAATAATAGTCCAACGGTGTCAAATCGCAACTCCTATGTGGACAAACGACATCAGCTCTGCGGCTGATAATGCGATCTTCAAAAACAGGGCGCAAAACATCGAGTGTAGCTTCGGCTGTGTGGCACGTAGCGCCGTCCTGTTGAAATCAAATGTTGCCAAAATTCGTTCAACATGGCCCGATAACGATCGCCATTGACTGTAACGGCCACTCCTTGGTCATTTTCGAAGAAAAATGGCTCAATTATGCCTCTGGACCAAAACCCGCACCAAACAGTGACTCGTTTTGGGTGTATCGGCTTTTCAATGTATGCGTGCGGTTTTTTTTTCCCCAAATGCGACAATTTTGGTTGTTAACATACCCGCCAAGATCAAAATGAGCTTCATCTGAAAAGATGATTTTTTTTGGCAAAATCGGCATCTTCTGTAAGTCGATCGCAGGCCCACTTAGCGAAGCGAAAACGCATTGGATGGTCAGTTGGCTTCAACTCCTGAACCAATTGGACTTTGTATGGCGTCATACCAAGGTCTTTATGCAAAATTCGTCTCAATGATGCCTCCGAAATGTTCAATTCTTGAGAACGACGGTGAATTGATGTCGATGGCGCTTCACGCACACTTTCTGCCACAGCAGCAATATTCTCGGGTGCACGCACTGTTTTTGGCTTTTCACGCTTTGGTTTATCGATGAGGATGCCAGTTTCTTTCACTTTTTTTCACAAGATAACGAACATACGGAGCTGACGGTGCTTCTCTTCTTCCAAAATCCGTACGCAATTTTCGCACACATTCTGTAACATTATCATGATTTTCAAAGTAATGTCGCAATATTTCCCAGCGTTCTTCAAGCGTATACACAACCATATGCGTTCAGCGGAAGGATAAAACTAATAATCTGCCAAATCAGACATGAGCTAGGTGTTACCATTCACGAAATAAGCACTAGTTGAAAAAAAACGTTAGATGGCGGACCCTTTACAAATTTTACTTAAATTAGTTCAACCAATATTTTGTTACAATATCTGTTAACACATTTTCTATTTGAAAAATGTTGTTACAATATAATTAGTAGTTGCAATCACCAATATTAAGGATTGAAGCATGTTATGGTCAATTTAAGTAAGTTGTCCCAATTAAATCAGTTTTATAATTTGTTTAAATACTTTGAATAGTAACGGAAACTACTTTTGTTTTTAAAGTTGCCTTCATTATACCCTATACCACTATGTGGCTTTGTGCTGCTGTTTGTAACTACCAAAAATATTTGACCCAAACCCATCTTCTATTATACCGATCGACTCAGAATCACTTTCTGAGTTGATTTAGCGATGTTCTTCCGTCCGTCTGTCCGTCTGTGTGTCCATGTAAACTTTGTAATCAAACTACAGGTCGCAAATATGAATATGTTTTGAAGAAATTTGGTACATAAGCCTTTATCTGCCATAGAATGAACGCTATTGAAATTGCTGAAAGTTGGTCCATGTTCAGACCTAGTCCCCATGCAAATGACCCCTATGAAATCGACATGAATTGCCATAAGATCCAAATTATCATATAGATCTCAGTCAAATTGGGTTTGTAATAAATAATCCGATTAGGACAATTCTTAACCATAGGCCCCATATAGAGCTGCTTCCCGATCTTCACTTAAATCTATTAAAAAACAAAAATATTGCACTGATTCTTCTCAGATTTGGTTTGTATATATTTTTGCTAAATACAAGAGACTTTTCCAAACATGATCAGGATCGGTCCATTTTTGGACCTAGTCCCCATATAGATATAGCATCCGATATGAACTTTTTCATATCTGCAGCCAAAAAAAATTAATAATAATGCCATCTAAATTTAGTTTGTGCCTATTTTCTATATCGAATTAGTTGGACCGAAGAAAAAGGGTCTTTAAAGCATGGTATAGGGTATCGTATAGTTGGTCTAGACCGCTCAGTTGTCGTCAACTTATTTGTAATCGCCGAAGGAAAACACATATATTTTCGATGATGATGGATGTCTTTTAAACGCGTTTATTGCACAGGACGATAAAAAAAATATTCATACAGAGACGGAGCAACCAGAATGCAGAATTTTCACTTTTGACATAGAGTTCGTTATATTATTAGAAAATATGGCGTAGTGGTGGTGTAGTTGTGATGGAATAATGTTGGAGAATGAATTTGGGGTGTAAGTTCATTTTTTAATTGGTTTTTTGAAAAATTGAGGCATTTGTTCATTTGTTTTGGGACCTTTTTTTGTTCATTTTGAAGTTATGACCCAATTTTTTTGGGGCATTTGTTAATTTTTTTAAGGCATTTGTTCATTTGGTCCTAAGTACTCGGCGCCAACAAAAATGATAAAAAAAGAAATTGCCCTTAAAAAGTTTTTTATTCGATTTTCTAGTTTGTCAGGCTGCAATAAATTAAAAATTTACGCCCTTAAAGTGCAAAATGGTTGTTGCATATTATAACTTATATTTGGACCATTCCAATTGTATTTCACTAAATATTGGTTTCTGTCTTCTCCGGCTGATCAGCAACAATAGAATTTTTTTTTTCAAATTCTTCAACATTTTTTTTCAATTAATACGCTCAAATTAAAACATAAAATTCCTTTTTAATAGAATTATAAAATATAATTTTATTAATGCAATAAATTATATATTTATTAATATTGTATACATGAGATTATTTGCAATGATTATACATTTCAATTAAATTACAACAAGATTGCATGAAAACACTTCTTGCAATTCGTTTAACATTGATCAATATAATAAAATGTATGTACGATAAATACGTATTAAATTATACGTACAAGTGCGATTTGATCGCAGAAATTGTGTGTGTAAACATGTTTAGATCTGGTTAGCCTTCATGATTGTGTTTAAGTTCTAATTATAACACCTGAATAGTAAAACAGACAGTCCGTAACTTGGAGACGTTTTTTGTTTTGTTTTTGTTTTAACTCTATCTCCCTGTCATCGTCTAACTACGCCCATGTTATTGATATGAGTATGAGTACATTTTAATACAACATTGTTTATGGAATATTTTCTCATACAAATTTAATTAGTTAATTAAAGTGGATTTATTTTAAGTTTTGATCTTTATGACAAACTTGACAAAATTGAATTGAATTCTAAAAAAAACACTTACTTATAGTCGTTATGAACCGATTTGCATTTTGAGAAAAAGATCTTAGGTCCAACCATGCTGAGATTATAAATTGCTATTAATCAAATTTGTGTGAGAGCTGCAAAATTAAAAACACTTTAATGCAACTGGTGATGTCAAAAAATGAGACTTTTTTAAACAACCGTAACTTGAAATCCATTTCAAATCAGTAAGCGCTAAATTTTATTGTTACCATCAGTGTGGCCAGGTCTTTTTTTGTGTTCCCCCTAAAAAAAATTAAGAAAAACCCCGAAATTTAAGCGAATTTGAAAAAATTTCCCTTAAAATAAAATATTAGTTAATTACTTTTTTCATTAGTAATTAAGAGTATGTATGTAATTTAGTATATACGTATACATTTTATCAAAAAAACACAAACGCGAATTTTATGTAACTATTAATTATGAAATTCGTAAGAGTAAGTAAATAAATATGTGGGTCATTTTCAAAGAAAATGTAAATTCGATCTTTAGCACCTTTTTTTGATGCGTATACGCGCAGGGGGGTAAATTTCTAATTCACAATACAATCACAAAAACAGCGTAACTCATATCGGTGTGAGCTGAAGCAGATAACGCTGTGTGACTTATGATTGTATTGGTGAAAAAAATTATGATATAACATTGTTTTTTTAATGCCACTTTTTTAAAAGCGTCATCTATGTATCACGTATATACCTTTATATTGGGATATTTTTAACGTTTTACAGCAAAGGGTTGTTGAATTAGCTGAAAAAGTTTTTGCTATAAGTGATAAATAGGTGACGCTTTCTGTTTGATTTTAAAAAATGACATAGAAAATTTTTTAATTACTAGATGTTTACACATCTTCCCTGTGATCGGACTCACATGATTTTTTTTAAATTATATATCCACATTAATTTTACACTTCGGTAATAGCCAAGACTTTGAGCTTTATCATGGTATAAATTTTAAGTTGGTCAAAAAAATATAATATGTTTTTTATAATGTATTGTGATGAAGAAAGAAATATTTTGTCCACTCTGTTACATGTTTGATTTTGTTTTCCTATGTAAATAGTTCAGTTGATTTTAATTTTTTTGATTTTATATCTTTGCAAGTACTCTTTACATTTATACATATAAAAAGTTTTTAGAAAAATTCTTATATATTATGCTTTTTAATGATATTACAGTCTCTTTTTACAAATTATGGAATAATACTTGATGAAAGTTTATTTAGGTAATGTGTTAATATAAACAAGTAAGAGTGTTAAATCGGCTGTGCCGAATCTTTGATACCCTCCACCTCGGTTTGAGTATTGATAATAAATGTAAACAAAATATTGGAAAAAGTAAACAATTTGTTAAACTTAATACCAAATTATTTCAGCAAATTCTTTGGGTTGGTTTTCGTCTTTTCTATTATTTCGGATTTATTTCGGTGTTTGCTTTTTGGGCATTGTGGTTGCTGATCGGCATGCATTTAGGTTATATACCTATATGCATGCGTTTCCGGTTATATGACATAACTTCTCGTTTAATTTAGTTTTTGCTAATTAAATAGCTCGCCCTAACCTCCATTGCAAAGGTAATGGTTGTGTAGGGTGGCTATATGCATTAAATCGTGTTAATTGGAGATGGCTGTATAGTTTCTTTTAACTGGCCAAATATTTCTTCATTGTGGCCATATAGGTCGGATGGAGTAACAATATAATAACCAAAAAAAATATTCTCAACTTTTTTTTATTAAAATATTGCCATATTTTGAAAACGTAGAGAATAAATTTATAATAAAAAATAATCAAATTAGGGATGCTAAACGCAAAAAACCAAACTTTAGCTAAAATGAGCAATAAAGTTACCTTTAACTTTTTTTCGTTATTACAACTTCCCAGTAAAATAAAATTAATATTTTTGATGTTTTGGCAACACCAAACGAAACACCGATTACTTTTGACCAAATGAATTGCTTTATAAAATACGTAGTGGCAACGTTTCTTTATTTATTCGCAAGCAAACAATAGAATAAAAACTAAAAACCTTTATTACAAGTTGCATAATTGTTGTAAGTGTGTAATAAAAATTTTTAACTAATATACAAGCATATATATATATATATATGCAAATAAATTTATTTCCAAAACTAAATTGGTGTGAATTTCTTCTTCATAGATCAGAAAATGTGGCAACATTAAATACATAAACCTCACGTTAAAAGTTAAAGGCAACAATATCTTCCCTTTAGCTTATCGGTCACTTTTAGCTTAAAGTTTAGTTGTAATAACGAAAAACTAATAATCTGCCCGATAAATCATAACTTTAGCTATTGGCAAGTTGTAATAATGGCCCTAAATAAAATAATTTGTTATCTTTATTTTCTGAAAAACTTCAAATTTTCATCCAAAAAAAAATTGTGAAAATATATATATAAAAAATAACATTCTCATGAAATTGTGTTTATTTATGTAACAGTTTTTATGTTCGCAATTCTTCAATATCATTTCACGTTTTCTAAAATTCATTGAATTTAAATTAATGTTTTCTGTAGTGTGATTCTGTAAATTTCAACGATCCGACAATCGCAAAATATATCGACAGCTATTGTTGTTTGCACTAAGGATTAAGTGATTCACTAAGTACATACATCTTCACGACAGTCGACAAATCTATTTTTCTATTTATTTAAATTGTAAACGAGTGGCATCTCTGTCAAAATAAGCGAAAAACACAAAGAAGAATAGAAAAAAAAACAAACTACTTCGTGGTTGACAGGATGATTTTATGTTTATGTTTAATATCTTTATTTTTTTTTTACTAATATTTCTGTTTATTTATTTGAAAATGAAATAATGAATTGAAAAAGTTTTTTAATAAAAGCAACATATTTTCACTATTTTATGAATAAACAACACAAAAATGGTTGTCGTTTAGATAACAGCAACAGCTGACTTTAACAATAGTGAATATCGTTTAAAAATTTTACTGATAATTTTGCAATTTTCTTTTTTTAACGATTCGACTATCGTTAAAAGAAGTTATTGAATCGCGGTACTGAAAATTTATTAATTTCTCCTGAATGGCAATATTTTTTTTAAATGTAAACATATTTGGTGTTTTTTTTTTTTTTTTGGGAATCTCAATTGTGTTTAACGAATAAAATTTATATATTAAAGATGCAATTGAAGTCTTCTATATTTAAAATTATAATTTCCGACGTTTTGATATGATTTTCTGAAATGCGATTAACATTTTCTAATTTATAGTTGGAAATTTTAATTCCAGTTTTTATTAGAATTGATATATTCTTAAATTTGAATGGAAAATTTAAAAAGTGCAATTTTGTATTTATGTGAATAATAATGCTTTAGTAATTATAAACAATTTTTAAAAATTAGATGTAATCGCAATCAGATATTTTGTAGGTAAAGCAGAATAATAGATCTATATAACTATGTAGAACTGTTTTGAAAGCAAAAAACTCATTGATGAACTCGGTAACTCTATTCTGTAAAGACAACAAAAAGTTAATATGCCAAACTTATGTTCATATTTGTAAAAGAATAATGAAAAAACGTATGAAATAAAAGACCAGCCCGTTTTTACTCTTAACATTGTTCTGTATGATATCTAGTTGAAAATATTAACATTCATGTTAAAATAGAAATAACTATTGCAAAGCTAATTAGAACAAACAAAAATTGTGGCGCCATCTACTGCGGCATAGTCACGCTGAGCAAAATGAAGTGACACTCTGTTAATGCAAAAGAAATGTATTTTCCGCACAACAAAATATTGCAGAATTTTATGTAAATAAAATAATATGCCGATTTATTTCTAACATGCAGTTACTATGGGTATACATACATACATATATAGAATATATGTATATTATTTGTATTATTTAATATGTGTATGTATGTGTATGTAAATATTACACACAAAAAATACAACATCAAACGTTATTTTTGTGTTTTTCTCTTTAAATAAATTTATACATAAAATTTTTTTTTGCTAAATTTACATTATATTTTTCAAGGTTCAGAAAATACACACACGAAACACACAATGTTCTGTTCAAAAGCAGCCAACACATATCTTTATATTCATATCAATTATGTGCGTTTCAAAATTTTCTACGGTGCCCAACACAACCATGACTGTGTTCGTTTTAATATTTCGTTATTTACACGAACATTTTTGTATCACATTCTTTTTGCTTCAATCACACATAAAGCACACATTTTTGAGTGTTGCTTTATTTGAAGTTGATGTTCTGGTACGTGTAGTGAAAAAAAACACAGAACATGTAAAATAAACAGGTTCGAGTTCAGTTATATTTTAAGTCGTGTTGTGGCTCGTGTAGTAAGAAACAACAGAACATGTACAGTAAACAGGTTCGAGTTCAGTTATATTTTAAGTCGTGTTTAAAATATAACTGAACTCGAACCTGTTTACTGTACATGTTCTGTTGTTTCTTACTACACGAGCCACAACACGACTTAAAATATAACTGAACTCGAACCTGTTTATTTTACATGTTCTGTGTTTTTTTTTCACTACACGTACCAGAACATCAACTTCAAATAAAGCAACACTCAAAAATGTGTGCTTTATGTGTGATTGAAAAAAAAAGTACGTGATAGAAAAATGTTCGTGTAAATAACGAAATATTAAAACGAACACAGTCGTGGTTGTGTTGGGCACCGAAGAAAATTTAAAAACAAACATAATTGATATGAAAATAAAAATATGTGTGTGTTGGTCTAAGTTATGTTTATTTACATATATGTACGAGTTTTTTATTCAGTGTGTGTTTTTTTCTGAACTCTGATATTTTTTTAATAACAACTTGGTATTTTAGCATTATTTGCTTTAGATGTTGGTGAATTTTTACTTCCTTTATATTAACTCGTAATGTCTGCTTGTCGAAAAAATTTTGCATCGATTTTAACCCCTTTCCCGTGACCCAATCGATCTGAAAGTTTGCAGGCAGGCTCGTGGCAATGACAGAAATGATCTAACAAATTTTTTTAGTGATGCCAAAACATGGAAACTTTTAAATTTTTCTACCAGAGTTGATAAAAAAAAATATACGAAGGGTTTGTTTTTATTCTATTATTACCACAACGACCAAAAAACAACAAGTCCAGCTATAACAACAATGCAACATTTAGAATAACAACAAGAACAATATAGAAACATCATATTTTTCATTTTTTTTTTTTACTTTTTCAGAGATTTCCCTGGTCCTGTTCAACCGATTTTAATGATTTTTGAAATAGAAATTTTCCCATGAATTTGGTGAATCATTCTCACTGAAAATGATCACCCTAGCTGTCCGATTGAGGGCGTAATCGTGAGAAGAACAACATAGAAAATTATATTTTTTCAAGACTTTTTTTAGTTCTTCATTCAAATCTCGGACCCTAAATGACTGATTTGGACGATTTTAAACAGCAAACTTTTCAGGATGTTAATAAATCATTTTTTATATCAACGAGCACCCTAGCTGCCCAATTGATGCCGTCATCGTGATTTCCACAGACGGACAGACGGACATCGCCATATCAACTCCGGTTGTTATAAGGATCACAAATATATGTATTTTATGGGGTCCAAAATTTTTTTTCTAACTATTACAAACGGAATGACAAACTTATATATACCCACTGCACACTGGAGTGGAGGGTATAAAAATATTATTTTTATGTGTCAAACCAATATCGCAGTTTCTTGGATAAAACAAGGAAACTTTGGCTTCACATTATTTAAGTTATTTCATCCTAGAATGGAAAATATGTAATGTAACAGAGTAGACACTGTTGTAAAAGAGTAGGCAACTTTGTAACAGAGTGGACAATTATAATTTCAACAGGTTTATCTATATATGGTATAAAAGAATTGCGTGATTGATCATCATCGCGCAGCCCAAACCCTTGGACCCAGAAACTTGGAGTTTTGACAGTAGGTTCCCCTCTCGGCGTAAAGATCCACTAAGAAGTGATTTTTGGAAGTTTGTACATTTATTTATTTATTTATTTATTTATTTGGTTTCCTGCACAACAAGACTAAGAATCTTATAATTAAAGTACAGGATCGGTATAATGTGATACAGTATTTAATGAAAATATAACTTAGTTTATAATTTGTATAAAAATAAGATAACAAAAATTATTTTACATACATATATTCAAAACAAAGCAAAGTTTAAACAATATTTAAATGGTATTGAAAAATTGGAAAACTTGTTTCCTAAAATGTCCTGCGTTGCTTAAATATTGTAATGTTGGCGGTAGCAAGTTCCAAAGACGTATGCAGTGTATATGGAACTGCCATTCAGAGACCAAACTTTTATGTCTTATTTGAATTATAGAATTATTTCTTCTTGAAATAGAAAAGGATATTCGATCAAAAAGATATGTAGGCTCACGTGTAAATATAATCTTATGCATCAGTATCAATGATCGTATCTTCAAGAGATCGCAAAAATTCACACCGTAAAGTTTTCGTGCATACGGTGTTATGTGGGATGATCTTTTCAAATTGTAGACGTATCTTAATATGGAATAAAACGTAGTTGTTAATTTCCTAGAGCTAATAGAATCACAGCTAGCAAATAGTTCGTATCCGTACAACAAAGTTGGAATTAGATAGGTTTTTGCAAGTAGAACTCGTACATGGACTGGTGTAAGATGTTGAGTTTTCCACAGTGATCGAAGCATTGAATACGTTTTTCCCGAAGCGACATTTATATGATCAGACCAGGTGAGAGTTTTATTGAAAATAATTCCAAGATTTTTGGTTTTTTGTGTAATTTCAATAATTTGACGGTTAAGCATAATATCTGGTATAGCAAGGGAAGGCACTGATCTTCGAGTAATAACGATGCATTTAGACTTTGAAGGATTGAGGCATAGCCCATTTGCCAGAGCCCATAAATAAATTCGATTAAGATCCACATTTAGGTTCGCAACACAGTTATTTAGTTCATCGAAACGACTACAAACATAAAGTTGCACATCATCAGCATACATATGAACTTTACAATACGAAAGTTGCCTAGGCAAATCATTTATATATATAGTGAAAAGAAGTGGTCCTAGAATCGAACCTTGCGGAACGCCTTTTTTTACTGGAAGCACATTTGATATTTTATTATTGGCGTTAACGTATTGTTGTCGATTTTCTAAATAAGACGATATAAGACGAGTTGCGGAAGGAGAGAAACCAAAAAAAGTTCTTAGTTTCATGCAGAGTATTTCATGATTCACAGTATCAAATGCCTTCGAATGATCTAAGAGCACTAGAAATGCAATGTTACCACTATCAATATACCCACGAATATCTTCAGACACATCAATGAGTGCAGTTATGCAGCTATGTTTAGGATGAAAGCCTGATTGTCTGTCTGAGAGTATGCCCATATTCTTGACATGTTTTCCAATTTGCTGATGCAATAACCTTTCAAGCACTTTAGACAAGTATGGTAGGATAGCAATGGGACGATATTCTTTATTTGATTTAGGAATAGGTAAAATTTTAGCATTTTTCCAACTTTGAGGAAATACACTTTTTGTGATAATAGTGTTAAAAATATGGGTAATTTGAGGTAGCAGTTGAGGGATAATTTCCTTTAAGAATCTGGGATGTATGTTATCAGAACCAACAGCATTAGATTTCACAGCTTGGCATGTGGAAAGTACTTCCAGTTGGTTTACGCATTGAAAACAAAAAGCATTTTCCGATAAAGTTGAACTAATATCAGTATTGCAGGTATAATATCCATCGTTTATGGGGATGTCAGGGATATTTGTAAAAGATTCGTTAAGCGAATCAACATTTATGTCAGAACTGACAATTTCCTTACATTCGCCGACACCAATTTCTCGTATGAGTTTCCACGTTTTTTTAGAGTGTGCAGTAGACCGGTCGTTATTTTCCAAAAAAGTGTCTGATTTTGAAGTGCCGGGCAGATTCTGTTTCCTTTTGGTCTAAAACCATTAAATTTAAAATTTGGGGCTGACCGGATAATATTTAGTGGCCGCGCCCATCAACCAAAAATTTAAATACATGAAATATATGGAAAAAATTTATATTTACTTAATTAACATAATATATAAAAGGCAATGGAAGAAAACAGCAATAATTAAGAGATTAAACTTATTTCTGAGTTGAGTGTAGACTTGTTATGAGTTGGAAATTTTGTCCTATATGCTTCAACAAACTGAAAGACCAATTGTTTTTGTTCTTCATTCTTCGTTAGAATGCGGTTATAATCTTTCATAAATTTCACACCGCGTTCTGCATTATCATTGACAACAAATAACTGCCGACTAAAATCCAATGCTGCTTGAAAGTCTTCGTTTTCTACCCATGTTGATGGATCGCATTGCAAAAAGGCCGCAGATAAGTTGAATGCCGAAAAGAAATATTTAGTTTTATAAGAGACAAAATCTCTCAATGAGGTGAGGTGGAGCACTTTTGGGTCCGCAATTCTTCGCCCTTCCAATAGCTTTACATTGGGTTCTATTGATTGTAGACAATTCACCATTTCACGCTTTTCTTCTAGTGAAACATTAGGGTCAAAGAATGCTAAGGCTGTAGTTTCCGGTGTTAAGTACCACAAATGTGCTTTAAATTTCGACAAAATTGTGTCAGATACTTCTTTATCAATTTCTGCGTAGGCGATGGCATTTATTATAAATTGAAGATCCTGGCTTGGAGCTTGGATGGCGTTTGGGCATCCGTACCAGTTTCTTATGTAAATCTTCACAAGAAAAATACAAATTTCTCGCAAAGCTTTGAATTCTGGTACTGTTAAGCGAAACTGCTCTCTAAAAAGAAATATTTTCAAGCAATACAATCCTTTTCCCATGAACCTTGCATGTGATGTTGACCTGCATGTGAAAAAATTCATACCATCTTCTCCAATAAATGTCAAGGTAAGTTGAAGAAATTCTTTATAATCTGCACGGATTTGCATTTGCTGCAGCTGATTATTGCAGAATATTTTTATAGCTTCAGATTCTTCGTTACTTATTTTAGAGCGGACAATTTCATCATCTAGACCACATTTGTACAACTCGTGATCAAGGTTATCCCAAACCGCAGCGAATCTGTTGAAAATGGGTACTTCGGGTGCACTTGTTGCGGAATATTTTACTTCAAATACACTTTTCAAAACAATTTCATACATGTGGTGGCGGCATGGGAGCTGAATCAATTTCCGTTCTAAAAAATTTTGTATGAAAACAGTTGCACCGCTTTTTGATCCGGTGTTGGAGGAAGTTGTATCAAAGCTCATGGCGCCAACTCGATCAATAATGTTCCAACTGACCAATGCGTCACGAACAGCAGTTGCAATGTTTTCTCCCGTAGACGGTTCTACAGCGGTAGCACTGAGAAATTTTGACGTACCATCATAACTGACGAGAATTGCGATTTTATCTACTTTTTTTTTACCAAGTGTTGATTCCATTAGTTTGCCATCCCAGTGAACCACCAACGATCGAGCATTGCTTATCTATAGAAAAAAACCAAATGGATGAAAAACAATGAAGAAAATGAATAAATTATCGAGATAATTAAATTAAAATAAAAAGTTACATTTTCTTGAAAACCAGTTCGAATGTTCTCTTCTTCCATTTGTCGATGTTTCTTTCGCATTTCATTAATAGATGTTCTATTGATAACTAGTTCACTAACATCCACTTTCAAAGCTTCTGCTGTAGCTGTCAAAATATGTACGGCTTTTCCACTCGATACTTTAGCATCATCTAATGCAGCGGAAAGACGTGGCGTGATCCATTGGGTTCGGCCTCTTTTTTTACGTTCTTCTTTACCACTATTCTCTTGGTCATCGGTAGCAAAGTCCATTGTAGGATCTAATACCTCATCATCATCATCATCCATCTCATCATTATCTTCCCCTGCTATCACTTATGCCGAATCAAAAAAGTATTATTAAATTATAAAAAACACAAAATCATGTATGTATCTACCAATACTTTGCTTTAACATTTCTGAGTGTCTCCTCTTTCGCGCTTCCTCTTTATCTTTTCGCTCAATTGAACGTTTTTCTTGAGAGTACATTTTAAGATCGACACCAGCCATGCAACCCGGACGTCCCTTCTCTCTTTGTTTTAATAAAAACTGTCTGTCTTCTTCGACAGTAATCATTTGCAAAGCATTTGCATGGGCAATGTCGAAGAGATCATCCAATTTTCCAACAAATTCTCCTTGTTTACTGTGTGGTTTCCCTTTCGAAGAAGTTTTCCTAACACGGTTCAATTCATCATAAATTTTAATTAGTTTTTCACAACATTTGTGTTCTTCACGTATTGGTATTCTAGCTTGTTGCCAAAACAATGATGCCATATTTACAGATAAATTTGCACTCTCGTTGGATGAAAATTTTGCGATTCGCATATTATAAAAGAATACTTGCAAAACTTTACGATTTGAGGGTAATTTAGCTCCCAATATTTGGTGTAATATTCGGCCAATAAGAATAATATTGGAATCCACTGAACTTCGAGTAGTAATTGAAGAAGATGTTGTTGGCAAATCCGCCATTATGAAATTTCCAATTAGTGTCATGCTAACAAATTATGTATTAATATTTTTTTTATATTTCCACACGAAAAACATGTAAACTAACTTACTTCTTTGAAATTCACACGATACACAAATTTACACAATATTAAATTCTTTTAATTCTTTTACCGTTTCTTTTTTATAATTATTTGCACTTTTTCCTTAAACAATATCTGACACACATCAAGACTGAGTGAAAATAAAGAATACATACTCAAAATACATATATTTTGTGTACTGAGCCACTCGAAACGGTACTTTTTTGTTTTGCTTTGCAACAGCAAGAGAAATATTTCAAAACGATATATGGGCATTTTTCCAGAAATGTAAACTTTTTGTCGCGTTCGACATACTCTTTAAATTGCTTATATTTGTTGACCATGTAGTTAGTTTGTTCTTTCTTCTTTTACTAAATACAGATCCACTTACGTTCTACACAGAAATATGACAAATATTTACATCTAACTGCATGGTTCTAAAATATATGCAATTAAAGAGTATGTCGAACGCGACAAAGAGTCCTTCCTTCCGTAGAAATGCCCATATATAGCCTTTTCATAAGTGTTTAAAATAAATAATTAACCAATTTTGGAAATTGATGACTTATTAGAAAGATAATTTCATTGCTAGTCGTAATCAATTAGATTTTGTAGAAAATATTCTCTTTTGTGCACTTAATTTGAAGAATATTGGGTAAATATAAATTTTTTCCATATATTTCGTGTATTTAAATTTTTGGTTGATGGGCGCGGCCACTAAATATTATCCGATCAGCCCCAAATTTTAAATTTAATGGTTTTAGACCAAAAGGAAACAGAATCTGCCCGGCACTTCAAAATTTATTTTTAACGACCGGTCTAGTGTGCAGCTGAAATAAATAGGCTAGAGTAGTATGCAGATTTAGCAGTTTTTATCATTTTATTTACTTGTTTTCTAGCTTTGGAATATTCGTCATATAAATTATCTGTTTTAAACAGTTTCCAACTTTTAAAAGCTTTATCCCTTTCACAGATTTTATCCTTAATCTGTTGATTGAACCAGGGTTTATTTTTGTAATTGTATTTTGTTGTTTTTAAAGGTACAGATTTGTGGAACACATGTGCCAAATTTTGTTCTAAAAAACTGACCTGATTGTCAACCGAAGGCATGTAGTAAATGGAGTCCCAATCGATTTTAGATAATTCGAATAACATCGCGTTTCGATTCATTTGTTTAAAATCATAATAAGTAACAACGTCATCCACCACTTGCATTTTAAAGTCAAATGATAGAAAAATTAAGTCATGCTTTGAAAAAGAAGGAGCTGAGAGCTGATCATAGAGTAAGACTTTCTTTTTGCTCTGACAAAGAAAAGATCAAGTAACGAGTTACTTGTAGCAGTAAAATGAGTTGCAACTGTAATGTTAGTTGGAGAAAGGCCAATTGATTGCATTATGTCAAGTAAAATAGTCTCATTGATAACGTTTGAATTAAAATCCCCACATATTAAAATATCTTCATAATTGAGAGTTATAGTTTCAAGTATATTTTGAAAAACATCAAGGTCTATTCTTTTATTAGGTCTATAAACACATCCAACAAGTAATTGTTTTCCATGGGACGAAACTTCAACAAATATATGTTCAACCTTTTCATGAGGTTTAGATTTGCTATGAAATTTACACATAATGCCTTTTCTAACAAAAATAGCTACACCACCACAACGAGTATTCCTATCACAGCGAAAAATTTTGAATCCGGTTAATCCAATCATTTTATCATCAACTTTTTCATTGAACCATGTCTCCGAAACACATATTATATCAACATCTGAGTTCTCAAATATAAACGTAAATTCATCAATCTTATTATTAAGACTCTGCGCATTAATATGGCATATATTTAAACCTGATCTCTGTTTGCATAAAATACGAATAAGATTATAAGTTACATCTTTGGAACTGAAAGATAAACTATCGCCGTTCATAATCATTATGAAGGATTAAAAAAGCAACGCAAGGATAAAGAAGGAAAAAATTTACAAAAAGTGTTAGAAAATCTAAAAAATATATCAAATTTGTTACGTATATAAAAAATAGTAAAAATAATACTAATAGAAGAATTAATAAATGAAGACAGAAATACCAATTTACTATTAAAACCATTACCAAATCATCAGTTGTTGGCAGGAAAACATCCATCAGGAAATAAATTGTTTAGTCCTTCAATAGTCTCAACTCTAACTGGTTCGTCATTACCATTGAATCTAATATATACTAAGCCTCGAGTAGTGTATGCTGTTTTTATCAGCACTTTCTTTTTAAATTCAATTGCAGATCGAAGTATGTTATGATTAGTGGTGGTCAAGTTTTCATTGACGTAGAAGGTGCGATCGCCACCAAAGCCGAAATGTGATAGTTTCAGCTCAGTCTTGTACGCTTTACGGTAATTAGAGAGACATTTCAATATAAAGTTTTTGTTGTACATTAAGGGGGGAAAAGCGGACAAAAAGGGGAAATGAGTCCAGGAATATGATATTTGGTGTATGGAGACTACAGAAAAAAACATGGGCTCAGGATTAATTTAACATATTATTCTGTCTTATTATGTCTTAAAATAGGGTACTTTCCTCGCGATTTTAGCAAAAGTAATTCCAATACGAAAGCCAAATAAACCTGCAGATAATCCTTCATCTTATCGCTCAATAAGCCTATTGTCCTCTATAAGTAAAATATTTGAGAAAATTATCAATGAAAAGTTAATGCTTTCTATTGAATCAAACAATATCTATCCTCAACATCAATATGGATTCCGAAGGGAACATAACACATCACAATCTTTAGTTCGATTCAAAAACTTGGTAACCAAAAATTTTGATTTTCAAATATCGACGGGAATGGTATTACTGGACGTCAAGGCAGCTTTCGATTCTGTAAGGCACAACTGCTTAATTTATAAAATGGTTCGCTTTAATATCCCTAGTTTAAAAATAAAAATAATCAAAAGTTTACTTAGTAAACGCTGATTTAAAGTTCATATTGGTTCATCGTGTTCTGAAAGCTTTGATATAGCAGCAGGGTGTCCCCAAGGCTCCTGTTTATCTCCCTCATTACACCTCAGATTTACCTGAACTAGAAAGCTGTACCTTATCGGTTTTCGCTAATGATACTGCTATACTATGCTCCGACAGACTATCCTCAAATATTACATCTTATCTACAAAGGGCACTAGACACGTTGACGCAACATTTTAATAAATGTAGGATTGGCCTGAATGCTGAAAATACTAAGGCAATTTATTTCACAAGAAAACGTAAAGCTTCCTACATTCCTCAGAGCAATATATTGTTCCTGAACACGGAAGCTCAATGGGAAGAGAAAGCAAAATATTTGGGTGTATTAATCGATCCAAAATTTAAATTCAGAGACCATATACATTATGTTATAAACAAAGTAAATACTCTCACATGCATACTCTATCCTTTTATTAACAAAAACTCAAGTCTTAGCACATGCAACAAAATGCTTATTATACCCTCCACCCCAGTGTGCAGAGAGTATATATAAGTTTGTCATTCCGTTTGTAATAATTAGAAAAAAAATTTTGGACCCCATAAAATATATATATTTGTGATCCTTATAACAACCGGAGTTGATATAGCGATATCCGTCTGTCCGTCTGTGGAAATCACGATGACGGCATCAATCGAGCAGCTAGGGTGCTCGTTGACATAAAAAATGATTCACTAGCATCCTGGAAAGTTTGCTGTTTAAAATCGTCCAAATCGGTCAATTAGGGCCCGAGATTTGAATGAAGAACTAAAAAAAGCCTTGAAAAAATATAATTTTCTATGTTGTTCTTGTCACGATCACGCCCTCAATAGTGCAGCTACAGTGACCATTTTTAGTGAGAATGATTCACCAAATTCATGGGAAGATTTCTGTTTCAAAAATCATTAAATCCGGTGGAACAGGTCGAGGGAAATCTCTGAAAAATTAAAGAAAAAATTAAAAATATGATGTTTCTATATTGTTCTTTTTGTTATTCTAAATGTTGTGTTGTTGTCATAGCTGGACTTGTTGTTTTTGTGGTTGTTGTGGTAATAATATAATAAAAACTAACCTTTGTACATTTTTTTTATGAACTCTGGTAGAAAAATTTAAAAGTTTCCATTGCTTTGGCATCACTAAAAAAATTTGTTAGATCATTTCTGTTATTACCACGAGCCTGCCTGCAAAATTTCAGACCGAATGGGTAACGGGAAAGGGGTTAAAATCTATCCAAAATTTTTTCGACAAGCAGACATTACGAGTTAATATAAAGGGAGTAAAAATTCACCAGCATCTAAAGCAAATAATGCTAAAATACCTAGTTGTTAATAAAAAAAACAATGTAAATTTAGCAAAAAAAAATTTTATGTATAAATTTATTTAAAGAGAAAAACACAAAAATAACGTTTGATGTTATATTTTTTTTGTGTGTAATATTTACATATACATACATAAACATATTAAATAATACAAATAATACACATATATTATATATATATATATATATATGTGTATCCATAACAACTGCATGTTAGAAATAAATCGGTATATTATTTTATTTACATAAAATTCTGCAATATTTTGTTGTTGGGAAAATACATTTCTTTTGCATTAACAGAGTGTCACTTCAATTTGCTCAGCGTGATTATGCCACAGTAGATGGCGCCACTATTTTTGTTTGTTCTAATTAGCTTTGCAATAGTTATTTCTATTTTAACATGAATGTCAATATTTTCAAATAGATATTATACATAACAATGTTAAGAGTATACACGGGCTGGTCTTTTATTTCATACGTTTTTTCATTATTCTTTTACAAATATGAACATAAGTTTGGCATTTTAACTTTTTGTTGTCATCAATAAGTTTTTTGCTTTTGCTTTACCTACAAAATATCTGATTGCTATTACATCTAATTTTTAAAAATTGTTTATAATTACTAAAGCATTATTATTCACATAAATACAAAATTGCACTTTTTAAATTTTCCATTCAAATTTAAGAAAATATCAATTCTAAAAACTGGAATTAAAAATTTCCAATTATAAATTACAATTAATTGAATTTCAGAAAATCATATCAAAACGTCGGAAATTATAATTTTAAATTTAGAAGACATCAATTGCATCTTTAATATATAAATTTTATTCGTTAAACACAAATTGAAATTCCAAAAAAAAAAAAACACCAAATACCTACATTTAAAAAATTTTTACATTTAAAAAAAAAAGTGACATTCAGGAGAAATTAATAGCTTTTCAGTACCGCGATTTAGTAACTTCTCTTAATGATAGTCGAATCGTTAAAAAAAAGAAAATAGCAAAATTATCAGTAAAATTTTTAAACGATATTCGCTATTGTTAAACCTAGCTGTTGTTGTTATCTAAACGTCAACCATTTTTGTGTTGTTCATTCAATCGATAAAAACTTAAATTGTTAGGTTGAAATGTCGTCATACATAAATAAAAATCATAAAATAGTGAAAATATGTTGCTTTTATTAAAAAACTTTTTCAATTCATTATTTCATTTTCAAATAAATAAACAGAAATATTAGTACAAAATAAAGATGTTAAACATAAACATAAAATCATCCTGTCAAACACGAAGTAATTTATTTTTTTCTATTCTTCTTTGTGTTTTTCGCTTATTTTGACACAGATGCCACTCGTTTACAATTTAAATAAATAGAAAAATAGAGATGTCGACTGTCGTTAAGATGTCTGTACTTAGTGAATCACTCAATCCTTAGTGTAAACAACAATAGCTGTCGATATATTTTGCGATTGTCGGATCGTTGAAATTTACAGATTCACACTACAGAAAACATTAATTTAAATTCAATGAATTTTAGAAAATATCAAATGATATTTAAGAATTGCGAACATAAAAACTGTTACATAAATAAACGCAATTTGATGAGAATGTTATTTTTTTATATATAAATTTTCACAATTTTTTTTTGATGAAAATTTGAAGTTTTTCAGAAAATAAAGAGAACAAATTATTTTATTTAAAATGTTTGGGACATTTGGTTTTATGCGTTTGGCATCCCTAATTTGAATATTTATTATTATAAATTTACTAGCTGGACCCGGCAAACGTTGTTTTGCCCTCAATGAATTTTTATTTTAGTTAGAATCTGTATATACCTATATAAAATGTGTGACGAAGATCTCCAGATAATAAAATGAGAGCTTCACCAAAAAATCTTTCATTGCCTTTCAAATCTTTTATCAAATCAAATCACAATGTTTGTGAGCCATAAAAATACTGCATTTTTGCAGAACTTTTGCCATACCGGAATGTTTTTTGATATTACAGACGGCATTCTCATTTTTTTGTACGTTTAACGGTGATTTGAGTGCTGAATGAGCTGTGCGGCCACCATGCAATAATGTAGCGGCTTTTTCCTTCTTTTTCGTTAGAATATTTATATATAAAAACGTTGGTGAGTTTATTTATTAAAATTTATATAAATTTGACAACTCATTATTCTTCGAACGACAGCGCCATCTACCGGGTCCAATAAAAAAATGTTTCTAACATACATATATGTACATTCTTAGTTTCATTAAAATCACACCATAAATAAGAATATTCGAAATAACTTTACCCAGCGCCACCTATCGGGTCCATTTATACATACAAAAATTTCTTATGACGAAACATACGTTCATTCTGAATTGCAGTCAAATCGCGCTGAAAGTAAAAATTTTTGTTTTTAACTTGACCCCAACGCCAGCTAGAGGGTTAAAACTAAAAAAAAAAAAACACAGAAGAGCTCGAACCGAACCTATGCTGGAAATCCTACCTCGACAGCTCTTATGGTTCCGGAGATCATTCGTTACAATCAAATGCATCAACGTTTTTATATATACGCCACGCCCCTTTGCCCACTAACAACTTTATATATCTAAGGTCTTATTATTTCGCAAAAATATCCTTTTGTGAAAATTTCATGACGATCCTTCCAGTAGTTTAGAAGATATTACGATTTTTTATTTTTCTAAAAAGGGGCGTGGTCCCGCCCACTGTTCTTCTTGTATGTATTTCTATTCATGCTAATACCATATGTACCAAATATGGCTGCTGTAGGTAAAAAAATTCCCGTGATATGACTTTTTCAAATTTTGGGTTATATGGGCGTGGCACCGCCCCTTTGTCCAATCAAAAATTTATATAGCATATTATTCCTTCCAGAGTCACAGTAACACGCTCTGAAAATTTCAGGAAGATCGGTTCTTTGGTTTGGCCTCCTATAAAGCACAAACAAACACACATTCATTTTTATATATATAGATAGATTGAAAGCAGATTAATTATGATTTAAGGTAAAATGGGGCGAAAAAGGGGGACTTGGTAATAAAGAAATGTATGGCTACCTTACCTGTAGATAAAAAGTGTATAAAACTTTAGATAAATACATATTACAAAAAAATTATTTTGTATAGCAAACATTGTTAGTGGTATAAGTAAAAAAAAAGGGGGCGGTGAAATGGGCGTGGTTCATAGTTATATGGCGACGTTAACAGTATTAAGAGCAATATACTACCAAATAAAAAAATCCGTTGGAAGGAACAAATTTGTACAGAGAAAAAAAAGTTTAAAACTTTCAAACAAAATTTGGCGTGAAAAGGGGCGTGAAAGGGGGCGTGGCGTAAGAAATGTTTATTTCTACCTCGCCTGGAGTATAATGTGTATACAATTTGAAGTAAATCTGTTAAAAACTATATGGGAGCAATTACATAATTTTAAAAAAGTGGGCGTAAAAGTGGGCGTGGTCAAAAAAAAGTACCCTATTAATCATGCCAGAGTCCCAGTTAAATGCTGTGAAAATTTCAGGAAGATCGGTCCAGAGGTTTGGTCTCCTATAAGGTACACACAAACAAACAAACAAACAAATAAACAAACACACATTCAATTTTATATATATAGATTCCCTATGGTTTCCAAATATGGCAATATTTTAATAAAAAAATTGAGAGTTTTTTTTGGTTATTATTTTGTTACTCCATCCGACCTATATGGCCGCAATGAAGAAATATTTGGCCAGTTAAAAGAAACTATACAGCCATCTTCAATTAGCACGATTTAGTGCATATAGCCACCCTACACAACCATTACCTTTGCAGTGGAGGTTAGAGCGAGCCATTTAATAGCAAAAACTAAATTAAACGAGAAGTTATGTCATATAACCGGAAACGCATGCATATAGGTATATAACCTAAATGCATGCCGATCAGCAACCACGATGACCAAAAAGCAAACACCGAAATAAATCCGAAATCATAGAAAAGACGAAAACCAACCCAAAGAATTTGCTGAAATAATTTGGTATTAAGTTTAACAAATTGTTTACTTTTTCATTTACATTTATTATCAAGACTCAAACCGAGGTGGAGGGTATCAGAGATTCGGCACAGCCGAATTTAACACTCTTACTTGTTTTTAAATTGATTTTTCAGGCTCTAATATTTTATGCAGCTCCTATGTGGGCAAACAGTGCAGTTTGTCACATTAAAAAACTTCAGGTTGCACAAAACAAATTATTGAAACTGATATTTAACCTTCATTGGTTCTTTTCGACATATAGGCTTCACTCTGTTTCCAATATAGAACTTGCTGCGTCTAAATTAATTAGACTAAGTACAAATTTTTACTTCATATGCTCTGGATCGGCACATTCTCATATTAATGATTTGTTTTCATCTTAGGCAGCTTGTAAGTAGATTAGGTAGATAGTAAGCTGTTTTTATTAAACATTTTTTAAATAGGTTTTTTCAAATTTTGCCTCCAATATTATTATAAATGTATATATTAAGTGCTAAAATGCACTAATAATTTTTAAGAAGAAAAAGTGGAATACTTTTACTATTTATAAATATATAACTTAAAGAGAAACTGTAAAGAAACATATCATCTGAAAAAATTGAATTGAACATATTATTCTATATATATAAATTTGGGTGTATAGACTCCACCGAATACGTGGGCATTCGTCAATAATGAATTTATTGCTAACTATAAAAAACGGCCAAAAAGGGTGAAATAGTTCACATTTGCTACCTTCTAAGCAAACGAATACAAAATATGGTTTGTGGATTCCACTAGAGATAGAAACATCAAATGAGATGAAATCTTTTGGAAATTCGGATGTTAAAGGGGGGTAGAAACGGCCCGTAATTGTAAGAGTGTGCCTTTTTGTATCTTCTTTACAAAGTACTTTTAGGAATATGAAATTTGATATACATATTCCACCAGAGATCCAAACATCGGAGAGGAATAAGATATGTTTTAATTAGGGGGGTAAAAACGGCCAAAAAATGTGAAAACTGATACTTTTCAACTGGTAAATTTTCATTTAAAAGTACATTTCCTTAAGAATACAAGTAAGAAAATTCTAGTCGGTCTAGACCGATACCCCATACCATGCGTTTCGAGAATTTGTCATAGGTCCAACTAATTGTGTTTAGAAAAAAAGCGTCAACCAAATCTACGTCGAAAATTAGACCGATCCTGACCATTATTTGGTAGTCACTTATTTTTTGCAATAATATATACAAACCGATTTTGAGAAAAATCTGTGTAATATTGTTGCTTTTGATAGGTTTAAATGAATTGTCCTATAGGGTTTATTTTTGGTCTACGGATTAATGGATATAATAAACACACACAAACCCAATTCGACTGACATCTATTTGATAATTTGTATCTTATGGCAAGTTAAGTCGATATCAAAAGGGTCATTTGAATGGGGACTAGGTCTGAACATGCACCCATTTTCACCAATATCAATAGCGTTTGTCCCATGGTTTGAATTACTTCCTTTCCAAATTAAGCTATCGAGATTACAAATAATATTATCTTCGATCTTTATAATTTGAATTTTTGAGCCTATTATGAAAAAAAAGTGGCACTTAAATAAAGTAGTAGAAATTTTCCAATTTTGTTGTTTTAATAGTTTCGCGCTTAGTATTTTAATTGTTTTTTTTTTTACGAAATCACTATTTGGTGTGTTCTATATTGAAAAATAATACATATGTTACAAAAAAGACAATTTAAAAAATAGATGAACGAAACAGAAATATTTTTTAGTGATCTCATAACAGTGGAAACTTTTAAACTTTTTTACCAGAGTTGATTAAAATAATAAAAATAGAAGATCGAGTGAAAGAAAATTTTAAAAATCGTAACAGTTATTTAAATTTTTATAGATTCTAACGTTTTCTTTCAATTATTATAAAATAATGGCAAGAATAAAGTTTTATGAAGAGTTAAAAACCAGAATAAAGGATGATTTTAGTGATGGTCGTAAGCAAAAGAATATTTGTGAAAAATATTCTATGAATAAATCCATAAAATCGTCTGGAATTAGAATTCTGTTGGCGAATATTGTTGACGAAAAAATTAAGTATTTAAATGGCCATTTTATTCCACAGTGTTATTGTATAGTAAAGGTTTCCATTGTTTTGTCAACAGCATAAAAATAAGTGATTTTAAATTTTATTTGTTAAATAAATAAAGCATTTGTATGTAAATTAATAAAATAGTTTTTATTTTATGTTAAAATTTGTTGATATTGACCGTCCAAGTCGTCAAAAATATATTTTCTTAAAAGTTTCCATAGTATTGGCACTCACACTATATTTCTTATTGTTTTTAAATATTGTTATGGCTTAAATAATTAATATAATAATTATGCTGACAACGTAGCGGGTATACTGCTAGTATAGTATAAATAAATAAAGACACCCTTACCTTGCACCTAATATTTTATTTTTCATATTAGACTTCAGACAATAGATTTTATGTGATATTTTAAATTAAAAATTTAAAATATAATTCTTTTTGTATAAAATAGAAAGAATAATATGTTTTCCATGTAAATAAAATATATGAAAATGTAAACAATTTGATCAATTTGGTAATTTATTACAACAAATACTCTTAATTTTCAGCATTTACGTTTAACAATTTTAAAGTCAATAGAAGATAGTAAACAAAATACATTTTTAAGTTTCGGATCTTTTTCGGAATACTTGTCCATGTCTTACAGTTTAAAAGCACTAGCGCTAATCAGTTTTATTTTTCCGATCTTATTACATCAGTTTGTCATTCCATTTGTAACGCATCGATAAATGAATTTGCGTCTATGAGTTTACTGCAAAAGATTTCTTACTTTTGTCGAATTGTAGGGATTTTTTGAAAGTTTTTTTTTAACAACTTAATATTTTATATATTTCAATTTTAAACTTTAAAATTAAAAATATATCTTCTTTAACAAGAATGACAAGTAAAAAACACTTTTGTGCAGTTTACTTGTTTTGTGCATTTTTTTAATACATACGCCATCCTTGTAGATCTCTTCGATTTTATTAAGTAAGTTTGTAAATAAAAAGCTCATTAAATATTATATATGTAAACATAATTAATTTTAGAAAAATGTACGATTCGTTTTTCGATTATGCTGAAAACACATCAATGAAATACAGAAAACAAAGGTTTTACACAAGTTAGTTGAGAGACGAGAAGCTAATGGGATGGAACAGCTCAAAGATGACGATTTTAAATACAGATGCAAGGCTTGTGAAAAAATATTAAATTGCGATAAATCAGATCTAAGTATACATGCTAATAACCAATGTCTTAAAAAAATATCTTTTAAAACCAACAACCAAAATTCTGTTTACGTTATAAGATCCCATTTGCAAGCCATTTTAATTAATTGTGTAAATTTTAAATGCACATCTAGCCATATAAAGGATGAATTATACAGAATAGTAAAAATGTTTCTTTTATAATATCTGTTGGTTTTTTATGTTGTTTTTATGTAATTCTAATGATATTCTTTTCTTATTTTTTATGATATTTTCTTCGTTTTTATGTTATTTTTGCATTATTGAAATTGAAAATTAACAAATTAAAAATAATTTTTTTTTTGAAAAATTGAAAAAAGTAGTGTAGGGAAAAATGTAGAGAGAAAAAAAGGGATTTTTTTTTTCATTAGCGTAGAGATTTCTGTAAAGATCTCCTGGCATCACTGGTACCTATTAAAAAACAGTGTAAGATTTCACAAAACAATGCGACGTATATCTGCTTTGTTCAAATGCTTTCGTAAGACTAAACGAAATTGTTACTTATGCATGAAACACATAGACGACAGAGGCTACACGAACACACGACTACAAATGCTGCTGGCTGCAATTGTAGTCGTGTAGTCAACTACTTAATTTTTTTGAAAACGACATCAACATATAACAACAATATAAACAGCTGTTTTTATACAAAAGCATTTTTATTTCAGTAGTGCCAATTATATATTTTTTTTACTTTATTAAAATAGAAAAACTTGTATGATTCTATATAAAATTGTCTTAAATATATTACTTATTTATAATGCATTATTATAACGTAAAAATAAGTAAATAAATTTACTTATTAATAGAATTATTATAGCATTTCATTTTGCGATTAACTTTTTCAACAAAATAATATATTTCATGGCAATAATAATATCTTTTACATATTTTGTTATATTGTCAACACTATTTTTATTTTGTAGCCAACAAAAATAGAAATTAGCATAAGTTGACTACAGCAGCAAAAGTGGTCATGTAGTCGTGTAGCTGTGTTGGTGTCAAAATAATCATTTTCATATAAACGTGTGTATATTATTTTTGACAGGCTGTAGTCGTGTAGCCGCTGTCGTCTATGTGTTTCATGAGAGAGTTCGGCTTACTGGTGCCTTTATGTATATGTGTGTGTAAACAAAAATATACGATATCCCAGTAATCATTTCGAAGATTGTTTTAACAAAAATTATCTTACTGTGTCTTCTTCGAGCACTTTTGATGATTAAAAACTGATTAATCACATGCGGTATTAGAAAAAGACTAAGAAATGATTTTTGCTTACGCCTAAAAAGTGATTTATAGAAAAATGACATTAACTACGACTCAGAAATAAGTCGAAACTAATCAGTAAATTGGATAAAAAAAGGTTTTCAAGAAGAGTCGGGGGTAAGGTAATATTTCCTGCCAACAAAAGAATATTTTGTGATCAGCAAAAGAGCGCATTTATGACTGTTTTAATAGCAAAGAGGAGTCAAAAAAACTCCACATGATCACTTATTGCATAAAATGTTTACTGGGATAATATTCACTATCTGTAGAAACAGTTTTTTAAGTAAAACAAATCTGCACACAATTTCAATTCTATTTCGCTCACAATGATACGATCACTTTGTTTACTAGCTAGCAGTAAAATAAGAAAATAGTATTATAATACAGCGTAATGATGAATAGTACTTCTCAATTAGTTTATTTTTAATGTGCCATAAGAAGTTCGGTTTGTGCTAAGAAATGAATGAAGACATGTTTCCCAGGGCGAAGCTTGATCATTGCTCTTTGATTGAGTTGAGCTCAGCGACTATTCCTGATGTGGATAGCCCGTGGCTACAATTCTTGGTAGTTGAGAATGGCGTTTGTGCAAAGGAAAGCATTAACACATGTTTCCCAGGGCGAGGCTTGATCATTGCACTTTGATTGAGCTGAGCTCCGCGATTATTCCTAATGCGAATAACTCCTGCATTAAATTCTCGGTAGTCCGGGAATGGCGTTTGCCTGCGCCAAACATTAAATAATAAATTTTAAAAATTTATTATAATTAAATATTATTGACATCTATATTATATTATTATCATCTGACAAAAAATTTTTTTTTAAACACTACTAATTTTTTACAGGATATATATTTTATGGTTTCACTACTACTTTTGAATGCAAGTACTAAAAGTAGAACCCTTGAAATCATACTATTTTTTGCAAACCTAAAAATTGCAGTATTTTGTATAAATAAAATAATTTATATTTATATTATTTTTAATATGCGCTTATTATCGATATACATATACAGAATATATGAATGTTATTTATAATATTTTGATAAATATTTGCAACAGTAGTCTGTATGTATCAATTTGTAATATTTTGTGATCTTATAAAAATCGCAGAATATTGATATTGGTTTTATATAGTTTCTTTTATTAATTAACTAACTTAAATATTACACCATAAAATGTTGATATTGGTGAGTTTTTATATTATTACCACAACGATCATAAAAACTACAAGTACAGCTGTGACAAAATACAAAATTTAAAATAACAATATAGGAAAACAGCATATTTTTTTACCTTTTCAGTGATTTCTCGGCACCTATGAAACCTATTGTCACGATTTAAAAAACAGAAACCTTCTCATGATGTTGGTGTATCATTCTCACTAACAACAAGCGCCCTACCTGTCCTATTGAGAACGCTATCGTGACAAGAACAACATAGGCAAATCATATTTTCTCAAGACGTTTTTTACTCCATCGTTCAATTCTGGGGACCAGATAAACCGATGTGGACGATTTTAAATAGCAAACTTCTCAGAATGTTAGTGAATCATTTTTTATACCAACGAGCAACCTAGTTGCCCGATTGAAGCCGTCATCGTGATTTCCACAGACGGACAGCCGGGCAGACGGACAGACGGACATCGCTATATCAACTCCGCTTGTTATAAGGATCACAAATATATATATTTTATGGTGTCCAGATTTTTTTTTCTAATTATTGCAAACGGAATGACAAACTTATATATACCCTCTGCACACTGGAGTGGAGGGTATAAAAAGAGAGTATTTGACAGTTGTTAATAATGATCTTCTTCTTTATAATTTATTTAATTAAAAAGTAGTTATTATATTTTAAAAAATTATGTAACAGAGTGGACATTTACTAATTACATTTAGGTCATGAATAGACATAAAAGCCATCATATCTGTCTTTCTGCAACATCCAATGCAATATGGCTGACCAAGTGAACTTGTGGTGCCCCTTAGACCGTTCAGTATTGTTGCCAACTTCAATGTTATTTAATTTTTTATATTTAAACTAATAAAGCAATAAAATCTATTATCGGTTCAAAAACGGCCAAGTCATATCAAGTTGCCCAAGCAATAAATGCGCCGCAGACCACTTGATTAAGAAAATCGAGCTCACATTTTTAAAGACATTGAAATAATTTACAGCAACAATATTGTTGTATTCTCCTGATCCCAAAATGATCCTATGTAAGGTATTTTGCATCTCGTCTATTGTTATACCGTTCTAAATTAATGTCAAAATGGCACGTATTTTTTAACGCTATTTCAAAATCTGCAATTTTACTTTATTAAAAATTTTGTTCAATAAATTTTCCGACATCAACGACACGACATTAAGGTCTAATTAACAAAATATATGTGATTAAAAATGCCAAATATTGTAGGTATCCTGTTCTTAATTTGGCGTGGGCAGCGTTCTTATTGCAGCGGATTTGCAGAAAAATGTGATTTTTAAAGCAAAACATCGAAATAATATATATTTTTGAAAGTATTTCGATAAAACTTGTTGATAATATTTTAATAATTCTACAAAATAATATACTGGACTTATTTTCTGATCAAATTAAAAACTTCAACCAGTAAGATTTAAATTTGATGACCAAGACATTGAAGTAAATTTTAACATGTGTCTCACAATGATTGATGGAAAAGTTGTCAAGCTTTAACCAAAACAAAGTCTTCCTCAAGTTGCATTATATACCAAAAGACATCAAGTCAATTAGGCCAACCCCCACCACAAGACGATAGTTTTAAGGAAGCCTACGAATTTGGAATGTCCCCTCTTCTTGCTAGAATACGTCTTATGGAGCATATTCTTATATTGGGTTATGATTTGGAATTTGGTCCGTTAGGCGAAACAGTGAGAAAAAACAAAGAAAATGAAGAAAAAAGAAACAAAAAAAACTAATTCAAGAAATATATCTACAGCTAGGCGTCATACTCAAATACTGCAAGGAGATTTTTTCCGAACCAGAAACTGCAGCATGTATCACAGGTGTAGATTATGAATTAATAAGACGATTCAAAATCATGTAAAAGTCTAGCATGTAGCAGAAAGATAAATGCAAAAAAATTTGGAGAGTACGCCAATAAAATAGCTATACTTTATAACGAAAAATACTCTTGGCGATATATGCCATCCACAGTTCATAAAATTTTGTACCATGGGGAACAAATAATTCAAAACAATATGCTACCAAGAGGAGATCTGTCTGAAGAAGCGCAATAAAATGGAACAAAGACTACGGATTCCTTCGCGAGCACAACACCAGAAAAATGTCCAGGGGGGTTATTATGTAATTCGATTCGAATGAAAAAAATTACGAAATCGTACAAATTTTACTATGTAGTGCGCTTTCGTTCTATTATTTCCATTTCAATTTTCGAAAGGAAATTCCTTTCGAAAATATTTTCGTTTCGAATCGAATTACATAATAACCCCCCAGATGTTCCATTAATGAAGACCTTAACACTATTTTGTTGTGCACTTCAGATCTATATATGTCCAGCATTCGGCAAAAATGGAAAACTGCCTCTATTGAATTAGACGAAGAGGCTAAACCTTTAGAAGATGAAAATAGCCTTGATTTAGAAGAAATATTTACTAAAATTGTTTGATTTAAAGTAGTTTTTCAGTATACTAACAATAAGTTAAAAAGTAATTCCATTTAAAAACAACGAAAAAAAACGCCATTTTCGATCTTACCCTATTTGAATTGTACAAAAATTAGCATAAATGTTCTACAGTACTAAGCTATTATAAATTCAAAAATTTTTGGTGGTTCCCGAAATATGGCGTTTCGAAAAGTAGAAAATTCACTAAAAACACACATAAGTGGTCTGCCATTATTGCTTATATCTTCGAAAGTTTTAAACGTAGAAGGTCGAAATTTTTCTCATTTAAGAGGTATTGGAAATAGCTTTAGCTTTAAATTAAATTTTTAAATATATTGATAAAAATGTGAAATTATTTTAAAAAATTTTACACTATTTTTTTTTATTATTATTTTTTTTTATTATTATTTTTTTTTATTATTATTTTTTTTTTATTATTTTTTAAATATCAAATATTTTTGTTTGCAAAAATGTATCGCGATAACATTTTTGGGCGAGCTGTTTAATTAGCGTAAAATTTTATGTAAAATTTAATTATATGTTTTTTAATTTTTGTTTAATGTTTACTTTTGCTTAATTAAAAATCGGTAATGTGGAAGCTCTCCCTATCAAAAAGAAAAAACTTATCAAAAAAGTTACAGAATCCAAAAATTTGAAATTTTAAGTACTTCTATTAAAAAAAAAGCTTTTCCCAGATCTAAGAACTGCTCCTACAGTTTCTCATGTTTGTCCTGAATCGGAAATATTTCAGCAATTAAAGGAAAAATTCAAATCTACTCAAAAGAATAGCGAAAAAATACAATTCCCAACCTTTTTAGCAAAAAGTTAGGCATTGCAGAAAATAGAACAGGAGATTGAAATTTCCGACTTTATGGCTCGGAAGGTAAAAAAAAAATTAGCTGAGGAAAGGTATACTGAGTAGTCCCAACAACAAATCAAGAAATGTTTTACCATCGAAAGTTGTGGAAGCTGTTAAAATCTTTTATAAACATGATGACGTCAGCAGATATATGCCAGGGTATAAGGATTCTATTTTTACGTTTGAGAATGGTGTGAAAATAAAAAATCTAAGAGATTGCTGCTCGGAAATCTTGGTGAATTGTTAGCATTGTTTAAAGAAAAACATGAAGGAATAAAAATTGGTCTTTCAAAATTTTGTGAGTTTCGTCCGAAAAATGTTGTGTTTTATGTATTTAATTGCATTATTAGAACAATAAGAATATAATTCTTTTATATTTAGTTCAAAAGTTATTACATAACGAAAGTCATAATTAGTACATTTTTAAAAAATAATAAATGCCAGTGGAACTCACAATATCTCCTTGAACTTAAAAAAATTAACAGGAGGCTTAGAAGATTTCCAGCTTGAAACGTAAAAAGATTGCTTAGAGAAAATTACGTGCAATCCTTCGACTCCCAAATGCTATTTAGCTAAATGTAAGGACTGTCCAGGAATAGAAAATGTCAAGCAAAAACTTGGCGAATTATTAGAAACAAATCATATTGAAGAAATTACACATAAACAATGGATATGTGTGGATAGAGTCTCATTGGAAACAATGGTAAAACAGGCTGAAGATTTTCTGAATTCACTTTGCGAAAAATTATTGACACTTTTGCATCACTAGTTTATCGCTTGGAGAACATGTGTACATTGAATATGTGATTTTTCGGAAAATGCATTTTTTTTTTTGTTCAGGACTCTTCACAAGGTTTTCATTGGAACATCAGATAAGCTACTTGGCTACTTTATATCTATATCTATATGGCCAGTTAGAGCACACCAATTACAAAGTTATGTCTAATATGTAGTTTTATCCATAACGCTGTTGCAGTCCACATGTCCCATCGCCATATGATAATGTTTCTGCAAAATAAGTTTTGTTCAACACCACGAAAAATTTTACAGATGGCTCAGCAGCACAATTTAAGAATAAAAAAAATTTGTTAATTTATGTCATTATGAAAATGATTTTGGGTTTCGAGCCGAATGGCATGTTTTGCCACAAGCCATGGAAAAGGTCCTAGCGATGGTCTTGGTGGAACCGTAAAGAGAGAAGCTCGCCGAGCCATTTTGCAGCGTCCAATACAGGACCAAATTATAAATTGTATGAGTGGAGCCGTGAACATCTTTTAAATTGAAATTTTGTATTTTTAACAGAGCAAGATTATAAAGCAGAAGAAGAGATTTAAAAAAAACTGGATTATTGGCTTGAGAACAATACCAGGAATACGAAAATTCCCCTAATTTTTTCCTGAAGGAAAACCAAACCTTACAGTAAAACTGTACTCCGAAGATCGAGAATTTTTAATTGAAAATATAAAATAAATATTTCTTGCTTTTAACTCCTTTTGTCTAAAATAATATATGTATTTAATATCACCCAAATAAATAAATAAGAACAAAATATATGAAATTTTTTCAAACAATTTCACATTTTTTCATTATCTCAGGAACTTATAAGAGCTCACTCAAAATTTTTGGCATAAAATGCAGAGAATACTATTAGGATTAACATATCTTTTTTTCCAAAATTTTCCAAATTTAATTTTTTGAGATATAGCTTCCCAAACTTTAAAACATGTGACAGTGACCTTTGACCTTTCAGAAAAAAAATTTAACTAAATGCAGTTTAAAAGCTATTCTCAATACCTTTAAAATAAGGCAAATTTTGACCCTGTATGTTAAGAACTTTTTGATATATAAATTATAATGGCAGACCACTTATATGTGTGCTTAATGAATTTTTCCCAGGAACAACAGAAGCTGAAAGTCCAAAATTTTACGTTTATCTTATTTAAGTAATGTGCAAAACGACAACTAAGTTCCATAAGATTCAAAGGTGGTCGGAAAAATCCGTTCGTTGGTTATAAAGATTTTTACCCTATACTCTTTTTTATATAGTTAACAATTTTTCTTGATTTAAAAATTTACGTACTCGTATTTTATAAATTTACAGTAAAAGTTGATATAGAAATATTTTAAAGGACAATAAAAAACTAAAGTAAAAACATACGACTTTTTCATTGAAACTTATCTATCTTGAACCAATATCAGTTAACTTTTACTGCTGCTTAATAAATTATATTTTAACTCGGGCTCTTTCAAAAAAAAAAAAAAGCCAACCTTTGGCCCTCGTAAATATTAGGACTAAAAAAGTTTACGGGTGCCAAAGTATAGTCGTATGATTTTCAAGTATTAATGCCATGTATTGAACTGTCGTATAAAATTCTTTTTTGCTCTATGACTTTTATGCCTGGTTTTCATTATGTCATTTTCAATGGCAATTGTTGTCAATTATTGTCAGCTGTATGAAAACGGGTTTTAATGTCTTGTCATTTACAACCCCTGGCAACATTTGACATCTGAAATGATATTGCCAGCATGTTGGCAATTTGTTTGTGTTTGACAGTAGGATTTTTTGTTCGTTTATAAGATGTTATGAATACGTACGGAATAGAAAATTAAGAGATGTCAGTTGAGGCATTTGTTTTTTGTCAGCTTATATGACATAGTGAAAACCAGGCATTAGTGTTCAATATTATATTCGTCGCCAAAATTGATACATAGACTTATGATAAATAATTAATCATACGTATTCTGACAGCATTAAAGAATCAACAGATCAACAAATCAGCAGATCAACGAGTCAGTGTTGAGTCTAACTATTATAATAACTAGTTGATTGTGTGGCGCCTAGGCGCCCGTTTATTAATTATGAATAAAACAGTTTAAATTTAAATACACGAAAAATTTATAATAAATTATATTTCCTTTAATATAGAGTAAATTGAAAATTATATTGTTACATATGTACATGTGAAAAAAGATTGTGTCTGTAGAAATTATATACATAAGTATCAAAACAGATAAGAAATATTTGGCAAAAAAGTTTTTCAATTTAGAATCTTTTGAAAAACTATATTTCATGTGAAATATCGTTGGTCATTTAATAGTTTTCCTTGATGTGGGTTCGATTGAATACGTATCTTAACTCTGCTTGCAACTTTTGATCGTGACAGAGTCACATACAGTTGGCCGTGTGAAAATACCGCGGTCTCCAAATTAATGCCAACGTAATCAAATGACTGGCCTTGAGCCTTGTTTATGGTAATTGCGTATGCAGGAATTACTGGAAACTGGCGGCGTTTTAATATGAAAGGTAATGTGGTGTCAGTTGGGGCGAGATCAATCCTAGGAATTAGAACCGTATCATTTTGGTCAGCGTTACAGAATCAGTCAGTCTCTCAGTCAGTTAGTCAGTGAGTCAGGGATCAGCGTAAATATATTTAAGATATTACCCGGCCTTCACACGTTATATTTTTGGCTTTCAGGTTGTAATGCACTCACACTTTTTTACTCTTTTTTACTAACCAATCATACGTTTCAATTCTCTCTTTCAATTTTTCAGTGGGACAGTTGCTTAGCAATTTTTTGACTATTGTATGTGTGATCAATTTGACTTGAACATGGGAAGGCCGGGTAAAGTGAGGAGACTGGAAATTCCCAAAATTATTAAAATTTAATACAATGGAGTTCGCTTATAATTAACCCTAGTTGTAATAAATTTTTGTTTATAGCGAAGAATTTCTTCGGTCCCAAGAGTTTTACTCACATTTTTCATACAAATTGCTTCTCTTATAGCGAACAGTGGTTATATCAAACTTTTGACTTCAACAAAAAAAATCTTTTTTCCCATTTCACAATTTTCGTATATTTTATATATTTAAAAAAAATTAATTTCAATTTAATTTAATTTTATTTTCATTTAATTTTAATACAAAACAAAAACTTCGATTTTCAAATGAAGTTTTGTAAAAGGTCCTTTTATGTATATTTTCGTAAAAGTTTGCCAGTAGCCAATCTTTGCTTTGTACTTTCTGCTTCTATACATAAGGAGTTTTTCATATTATATTATTTTAAAAAAATATTTTATTTTGATAGAAACTCCATTTTATTGCAGAAAAAATAGAATAGCATAGAAAAAAAAAACGTTTTAGAGCAATGTTGATAAAAGTTTCTTTTAAAACTTAAAAAAGTCGTATTTTCATAATTCTTTTTTGAAGACATGAATAATGTTGGATTATTTATCTCATATACATGTTATAGCATAATATTTGAAGAATCTTTGAAAAAAAATTTCAATTAAAAATTTTAATAAATAAGTCCGTGACAGCGAATCTCCGGAGGCGTTGTTGTTTTGCTGTGAACATCATAACTCGTTACCGGATCATGTGAAATAAAAAAATCGGAACGCGTTTCAAAGGTAACATGTTTCCTGTGGTAGTGTTGAAGAGTTTTTTCAATTTTTTTTTTTGGCAGCATTTCGAAGTGAAAAACAATTTTTGCTATACAAATTCGGGAATTTGTTGTTAAAAAATGGGAAAGAAAATGGAATTAAAAAAACCCTTCGTGGTTACGTGATGATTTATGTGTAGATATATTGTCTAAAAGAATCGGTCAAGTAGATTTTGAGTTATGATGTTGACGGACTTCGAATTTATATACTATGATTTATATACTATATACCGTATGAGGCCTGTCGCTGAAAACGCTGTATCTTCTTAAGTTTTGCTCTGATTTACTTAAAATTTTGACACAACACGCTCGACATGTTGTGCATTCAGAAAGAGAAATGCAAAAAAAAGTTTTAAAACCTACCACACCTTAAGGAAGTGCAAACACCATTTTTTTTATAAATAAAAAAAAAAAAAATAAAAAATAAGGGCGTATTAGTTTTACTTCAAAAAAAAAAAAATTATTATTCCAAATCGTCTTAATTTTTCCATGATAATTTCAATAAATTACTCAAATTAAAATCTTAAATATACCTATTTACGTAACTTATGTTTGTCTAAATTTTTGAAAACAAATTATGCAAAAATTAATATTATGAGTAAAAAAAAAAATAATTTTCTCACCTCTTTTCTGAAATTACAATGTAATTTAATTATGCAATGTTAGAATAATTTAAATTTTAAAATTACTATTGCACTATTTTTGCAAGTGCTTTTCAATACAGAGCCTTAAACGAAATCATACGTTGGACAACAACAAAATCCACATTGAAGATCTCTTTTTTCTCAAATATTTATCAAAAAAAAGCATACTCTTTGGTAAGTGCTGGCAATCAGAGAACCTGAGCTAAAGCACTCCTAACAATTCACAACAATTTTGAGATGAAAAACGAAACAGACAAACGGTAAAGTTTAGTTTGATAAAAAAAGTATGTATGCATATCGGATTAAATGAGAAAAATAAAAATGTTTAAAATTTCCTTCATTACTTTTTTTTGCAGAATTTTTTCATTAACCAACAAAGGGAATTTAATAGATATTAGTTTCTTGATGCATTTTTTGCGTTCATCGTATTGCTATTGTCGTTAGCAGTGCTGCTAATTTTGACAACTTATTTTAATTTCGACGATTTTACAATTTGTTAAAATGATTTGTTAAATTTGTTTAAATGATGATTGAAAATTTAAAATTTTCAGTAGTATAAAAATTACGATTTCAAGGGTTAACGATTAATGGGTTGTTTATCGAAAATTGATAGTTTTTCTTCATTGTAAATGTAAATTACAAAATATGTATACATTTAACACTGGGTCAAGTCGTTTCAAAACGGAAATACCTTGAATAGCATTTCCATTCAAGATTTAAGTTTTAATTACCGCGATACTTCAAACCTATATTATATGTTTCAGTTATACAGTGTTGCGCAAAACAAAAGCAACAAAATGTACTTCAGACTATAAATACATAATTTTCATAAAAACAAAATATTTAAAACAAAGATTACTATTTATTTTCACAGAGGTATTATTAAGCTATAAAACCAATACATTACAACAACAACAAAAATTGCTTTTAAAACAAATATGAAAAAATGTACAGCAGAGTCGGAATTCACTTGCGCAAAGCAATAGCAACAAAATCAATATTTTGTGTATCCGCCCTTGTTTTTAATAACATCTTCGCACCTTTTTGGCATCGAGGCAACTAATGAATAAAAACAATCCTCCGGAAGGTTTTCCCACTCAGTTTTCAACTTGTTTAATAGCTCCTCTTTGTTGGAAAACCGATGCCCTGCCACTCGCCTTTTATGGATGCCAAAAAGGTTTTCAATAGGATTCAAATCAGGTGATTGTGCCGGCCAATCAAGAGTTTGAATCCTATTGTTTGTTAGCCACTCCTTTGTCACTTTCGATGTGTGTTTCGGGTCGTTATCATGTTGAAACACCCATCGAAGTAGCATATTCCACTCTGCATGTGGTAGCATTTGGTGTTCTAGTATGGCTCGATATCCCTCACCGTTCATTATTCCATATATTTTATGAAATGGACCAGGTCCTTGAGCCGAAAGGCATGTCCACACCATTATATTTCCACCACCATGCTTTGCAGTGACGAGAATGTTCTTGGTTTTAAGACGTTATCCTCTGTGTCGATTGACGGTCTGCATTCCATCCGATTGAATTAGATTAAATTTAGATTCATCGCTAAACAGTACTGTCCTCCAATTATTTACTGACCAATTGCGATGTGTTTTAGCAAATTTTAACCTTTTCCAAAGAAATAATTTTAATATTAATAAAGCATTACACTAAAAATAAAAACTCACCTTTTTTGGCTGGTCTGTAACTTTTTAAATCATTTTCTACAGCCCGTCTTCGTACTGTACTGTGATGAATATTCAGTTTTAAAGATGTTACAATTGTTTTTGATGAAATAAACGGATCTTTTTTTATCATCTTAACAATTTCACGGTCAGTTCGAGTTGAAGTTTTTCGAGTTCTTCTACCTAAATGTTTAGTTTTTACTTCTCCTGTCTGCCGATACTTCTTTATCAACCGGCAAATGCACGATCTATTAATTTTAAATTTTTTTGCTATCTTTGATTGCTTCATACCACCTAAAAATTCATTAATTATTTCACTTTTTAATTTGTCTCCAAACTTTTCCCTCGCAATGTTCTTAACGTCGTTAATATGCAAAGATCGTTGACAAACTGAATCAAATATTGCACAAATTGAAAGTATTTTACAGCAGCTCCTCAAAAACATTGTAAAAGTACCGCTAGATCACATCCTTTTTAAACATATTCTCTTCTTTCTCTACTTTGTTGCTATTGCTTTGCGCAAGTGAATTCCGACTCTCCTGTAAATTTTTTCATATTTATTTTAAAAGCAATTGTTGTTGTTGTTGTAATGTATTGGTTTTATAGCTTAATAATACCTCTGTAAAAATAAATGGTAACCTTTGTTTTAAATATTTTGTTTTTATGAAAATTATGTATTTATAGTCTGGAGTACATTTTGTTGCTTTTGTTTTGCGCAACACTGTAGATAGATACATGTCAATAAAATTATTTAGTTGATTGCTGTGTTAAATTTTTTTCGTTGAAATTTCATCACTAATACATTTTTTATATAGAAATAACCAATGCTGTAATAATATTCGTAATATGAATGATATAAATAAATTTTATTGCTTCCTTTTGTAATATTTTTTCGAGTTTTGTAAGCGGTAAAATTTTCTTGACAATTTCTTGTTTTAAAAATGACAATTTTGGCGATTTAGTTTCCAAAATTTTAGATTTTCGGAAGATTTTATTAGCAGCACTGGTCGGTAACAAAGAAGAGAGAAAATTGTGTGTGTGTTTGTATAAAATGAGAAAGATTAAATTTTGTTTGTGGATTTCACATAGCTTTGTAGGGAGTGCTATGTGTGTGTATTATTTCAGCGTTACAGAATCAGTCAGTCAGTCAGTGAGTCAGGGATCAGCGTAAATATATATAAGAAGATATTGGTCATAATGATTTGTTGTCTTTAGATATGAAAAAATAGTTCCGACGCTTTTGAATTGGAGCTTTTGGCACGAAAGACAACCAACGCCCTGACTAAGTAAAAGTTAGAAGATTAAGAATTGAAGACGCATGTGAAAGGCAAAAAGTACTCGCAATCTCATTTGATGTGAAGCAATCGTCAATTTCCAAGGGCCTACAATTATTACGGTTCATCCATATGCTACAACGGTTTCAAAATAACTAACTTTAGCATCATATTGTTTCTGGTGATAAAAAGTGGATTCATTACGACCAACCAGGAATATCCATGAAACCACGGAAGTGCTCTGTATTTGATGGAATCAGAAGGCCTTGATTTATTATAATCTACTTAAACTGTATAGACTCTGACAGGGGAATTTTAATGAACACAATTTAGCAATTGAACCAAGCATTGTAGCAAAAATGGCAGACCAGACATGAGACTAAATAAATTCTTTCATCATGTCAATACTCGAGTCCATGTTACGATAATAGCGGATGGGATAGGTTAGAACTCCTCATTTTGAATGTTTATACCAATGGTTAAGTGTTCGTTAACTTCATAATATAAACCTTCACTAAATTCTACTTTTTCAAAGTTAAGTCTGTAGGGTATTTAAAATTCGTTTTGACGTCATGGATTGCGAAAAGAAAACCAGTCAAATTATATGCTTGTAATACACACGCATTAAGCTTCCAGGCAATTAATATTATTTAAGCTTTACGAGCAAACATTCGTTTAATTATCTAAAATTTACACTTCATTTGACACATGAGATTCTTCTTTTTTTTTGCTTTTTGTCACATCTGTTTGTAAAATAAGATGTCAGGTTAGTTTTTTTGTTTTTTTTTTTTTTTTGAGATATGTTCAAATTTGTTTGTGAACACAGCTTAATAGATTCGATAACAATTTGTTTATATATGATTTATGTTGTGGCTTATAATAACAACAACAAAAACAACATAATACTGCTAATAATGCTTTAAGCTCAGCTTACCAAATCACTGAAAATACTTTTAGATAAAGTAGCAGCAGAGCAGAGCAAACAAAACACAATGGGATGAATAACCAAAAATGCTAGACAAAATATTATTTTAATAAATCCTCAAAAGTACATGTTTTATATTTTTAATAAATAATTTATGTCAGCTTAGCCATCATTCGTAAAGATGCAAAGTTCTTTAAGATTAATTACATAAGAAAACTTAGGTAATTAAGCATAATTTGAAGGTGAATACGAAAAAGCCTAGTTTACTTAATAAAAAATCACATTTGATTTGTTTCATTTTTTAATTTTGACAAGATAGTTTTTGTTACTAAAATATATTTCACGTTTTAATTTATACAATTTTTAGATGACATCATTTCTGTATATGCAGTGAAAACTGTCCTAGGCGGACAAGATTTCGTCCAGAAGGTGGAGATGTCCGTTTGGTGGAATGACACAAAAAAAACTAATTTTTTACAATTTTATTTCATATTAATGCCCGTTTTCTCAATAGGCGATTATCTTCTATCCCAACGAGAAATTGCCGATTAAAGAAATTTGTTTTTCTCAATGTCTGGTTTGCTTCTATTTTGTCGCAAAGCTAACCGGCACTCATCTGCCAATTATTTATTTATCGTACAGGTAAATTATTCTCTCAACTTTCATATCAATTTCGAGAGGCATTGCCAACTGAAAATAATTCTGCCAACTTTCATATGTATTTTGAGAGGCATTGGCAACAGAAAACAATGTTTTTGTCGGTACATTGAGAAAACCAAAATTGTTAACCAATTTCAATTTTTCAATTTTCAATTATATATTCTTCCTTTATTTACATATTTTAACAAATGTGATATTTACATACGAGATCTTATCTTTACATATAGATATTGCAACAAATAATACATAGGATCTAAAGATATTAAATAGTTTTTATTTTTTAATGACTTTTAAAGGAAAATGGGAGGAAAAAACCTTTATATAATTTAATATATTCAAATACTATCTGAAAATGTTTATATGCTTATAGGAGGTTTATTAGTAATAATAGACCTCTATAAGCATATAATTTTCAATTTGGTGATTTCTTTTTTAATTTTACGTTATTTCTATGCATTCTCTTAGCAGTGGGTAAGAGGAATTTTCAGTTTTGGCAAAGTAATTGTTAATAATCCTTGATATGAAATCGATAATTTTTTCATAACCGGTTTCTTCATGAAGAAGATTTGTAGGATACCTCCAGTGCTTTTTATATACCATTTTAAGACATTTGTTTTGTATAATTTGTAAGCGTTTTGGTGGTTTAGAAATGACCTTCTATTTAGTAGTGGCCATAATGCTTTAAATGATTTTATGCTTTTTGGCACGTAGCCATAATATGTTGTTTAAACGTAAGCTTTTTGTCCAAGACAACTCCGAGATATTTGACATCGTTAAGTACATTTATGGTATTATTTCCAATAAGAAGATGACGTCTTGACAGTCTTTTGGGAGATATGTTGAATGGAAAAATTATTGCTTGGGTCTTGTTTGGATTAATTTTGGTTTTCCATTTATGGAAATATTTACTGCAATTTACAAGTCCCTTTTCCATTTTCTTCAGGAGTGCACTTGTAAGTTTGTTTGAAGAAATTAACGCAGTGTCATCTGCGTAATAGGCAATTTTCATATATTTTGGGACTTTAAAATCGGATGTATATATCGAGTAAAGCAATGGCGACAAGACTGATACTTGAGGTAACCCTGAGGTAATGGTTTTTGGAGTTGATGTTTCATTATTAATTGCAACTTTAAAGCTTCTGTCGTGAATGAAATATGAAATAAGTTTACATAGATATTTTGGTATATTTGCATCAAGAAGTTTAAATAAGAGGCCATTATGCCAAACAGTGTCAAACGCTTTTTCAATATCTAACAATATTACACCCGTTGAACGTTTATTGTTTTTATTGGTGGTTATTTGATTTTTAATTCTGTTTATTTGGTGAGTAGTGCTATGTCCTTTTTTAAATCCAAATTGTTCTTTAGCAACAATAGAATTGGTCGTTACAAATTCACTAAGACGAGAATGTAGAATTTTTTCAAATATTTTACCAAAGTTACTTAATAGACTGATAGGTCTGTAGCTGTTTGGGTTAGTTTTTGGCTTGCTAGGTTTGTTAATAGCTATAACCTTAGCATTTTTGAAATGGTTTGGGAAATAGTTGAGTTTGATGCAGCTGTTAAATATTATAACCAGTAATTTGAGAGCTTTGAGTGGTAGTTTCTTTAAGAGCAGGTTGGGAACATTGTCAAAACCAGGGGATTTTGAGGGTTTTATTGATGAGACAATATTCATTACTTCTTCAAGAGATGTATAAATTGCAGATTCAGAACTGGGATTTTCCTTAAAATTATTTACTGTTGTATTTATTAGTGTATCTGCCGAGTGGTTATAGTTCGAAGTGAGGTTATTTGCTTGGACAAATGTATTTGCCAGGACTTCAGCCTTGTCCCTATCAGATGTTATTTTTGTATATCCAACTTTGAAGTGAGCGATTTGATTTTTTCCTTTTCCTCGCAAGTTCCTGCTTATTTTCCAAAATGATTTATCACCTGGTTTTAAATTGGATAATAATTGAGACCATTTCTTATTGCGCTCCGAATTAATACTTTTATCAATCATGTTACTTAGAAACTTAGTACATTTATTATAAAAAGTTTGCTCGGCTATATTTGAAGATCGTTGGCTTTTTCTTGTAAAGCTTCTGCTTAATTTTATATATTTCACAGTACTTTCTGGTAATGTGTAATTATTTTGTTGAGTTATTTTAGGTGTAGACACATCCCTTGCTTCGAAAACTACATTTATAAATTTTTGTGTTTCCTGATCAATTATTACCTTGGTATTGTATATATCCGAATTTAACGTGATTTTATTTTCTAAAAAATTCATATAAATGTTCCAGTTGGTTGCACTATAATCATAATAGTTGAGGTCAACCTGCGAGGCCACTGATCTTTTAAGTGTACATATAATGGGGCGATGGTCTGATGGTATTTCGTAATCCATTGTCTTTACGTCTATATTTAAAGCGGTATTGCTTAAAATAATATCGACTGTGGATGCTTCGCGATTGTGTTGATGGGGGAATAGGGTTGGACTATTAGGATAGTGTATAAAAAAATTGCTTGATTGCTGTTGATTGTTGAGTGCTATTCCTGCAGTATTATTTGAACGGCAATTCCAAGAGCAATGTTTGGCATTTAGGTCACCAAAAACTATGTATTCTTTGGTGGAAGGTGTTAGGTTCAAGATATCAGCACAGAAGTTATGGGTATATCTTGGTGAATATAACGAAGATACAACAATAGGTCTATTATTTATAATAACTTCAATTGATATGTTTTCGATTGATGAAGTGTTTGATATAAAGAGGTTTTTATGAGCGACAGATTTATGAATTAACAGAGCTACTCCTCCTCCTCTAGCATCTGTTCTGTCACTTCTATATAAATAATAATTTTTAAAAAAGGGTCTATGATTTTCTGAAAACAATGTTTCATTCAAAGACGCTATTTTAATATTTTCTCTTTCAATTAGTATTTCAAATTGTTTTAATTTAGAAAAGTTTGAAATGCCATTAGCATTCAAGTGAAGCATTTTGAATTCGTTTAAATTATTAGTATAATCCATGGGCGTATTTTACCATTGACATTACAACTTTGATTTGTTGTACTTTTGAAGTGCACATATGCAAATCATCCATAGCTGTAGTGAAAATATCAAAAAGCTCATCAATGCTAAATAAATCGTTGTTTGTTTTCAGCTGGTTAGCATATGTAGCTTTGCTGTTATTATTGATGTTTTTGTTACAATTTGTGTTGTTGTTACTTAAATTTGGGAAATCAACCTTTGATTGAAATGAAATATTTTGTTGTTGCCTGCTGTTGTTATGACTTTTGGAAGTTACTCTTGTTCTAGTTTCCAAATAGAGAGAACGTAACGGACAGTTGATGTCGTTTCCAGAGTGATCAGTTCTCTCTTTTCCATGTTTTTTGCAATTAAAGCATGTAAAAACAGCTGGTCTTTTTTCATTTGTGTTAAACGGACACACACTTGTATGATGTTGTTCTGCACATATCATACATGCAGCACTTCGATGGCAATGTTCACCGCTATAGCCATACATTAAGCAGTTCCAGCATTTAGTTGGTTTATTTCTGGATCTAGATTTGTATTTTTTCCAAGAAATTATGATATTGGAAATTGTCCTTACATTTTTTAAGGCAGTTGGGTTAAAATTTTTACGAACAAATTGAACTTTGTAAACAGCATTGTTGTTCGAACTGAATTTGGTGACTATTTCAGCCACCGAAGAAGGGGATAGGTTGTAGTTTTTTAACTCTTCGGGTGATGTCCTCAGAGTTTATGCGGGGTAAACAGTGTAGAAAGGTTGTGTATAACCTACTATCTTTGGAGCCATATGAATGAAACTCCATTTTACTCTCTTTAAGAATTTGCTTATAGCATTCGTACAATTCTTTAGTTGGAGCAAATATTTTGGTACCAATTGAAGTACGTTTGAAAATACAATCTTTACCAAGTAGTTTTCGTATTTCTGCAAATGAGCCGTTGGCTTCTACAATTATAGGTGGAGGTTTGTGTTGTTTAATATCATTAATATTTGATGCAGGAGTTACGTCCATATCATTGAGGCCAGCAAGCAGGCTAAATCTGTTGCTGGAAGTTGACGCGATGTTCGGGTTAACAAAACCCGGAGGAAGTTTTGTCATCTTCTTTTTCACAAGCTTTCTTTTTGATGAAGATTTGGCCCCTCGGGCCATCGCTAAATTTTTATTCCTGTTATAAGCTGGATTGTCTACCACGTGAGTTCAAATGAGATCAAGAATAGGCAATTGCAAAAACAAAAATATACACTTGTTGTTAATTTTAAATAGTTGTACTCTAAGCGCTTTAATTATTTACACCACCGTTCGTAAAGAGAATTAGATTCGAACTCTGACCAAAATTGTTAACCGGTAGTTTATCGTTCCAATAAATTTATGTCCTTGTAACAGTAACAGGCAGTTTGACGATACATTGAGAAATCCGGCATAAGTATTTTAAATTTTATTAAAGAAAATAAATTAACAAAGTAGGAAAAATATCTTAAATATTTTTAGTTTTAATTTTGCTTTTTTGTTTTCATCAAATGCTCCCCATAATTGCAAACTAAATATTTCAAAGGTTCAGGTGCTGCGTAGTCTTCTTCTGTAAACTTCACTAAACGTCTAACTTCTTATAAGGCAGCTTTATAAGAAGATATTTTATTATGGTCCTGATATACGATGCTTATGTGATTATTTTTGGATCAGCTTATTTCCACTTGATCAACAAAAACATCTATAAGATTAGATTCTGTTATATTTTCATCAATAGCATTAAAATCAGTACATTCTACATTTTGTCTAATCAATCTAGAAAGAATGGTTCTGCTGTATTAAAACAGTTCTTAATGGTTTGGGGCGTTACTTTTCCCCCCGATGGTTTAATAAAATGCAAGACTTTGTGACCAAATAATGGCTCTCTTTGAGTTTTTAGAAGAATCCGAAATCCAAAGTTTCTTAATAAAGTTTTTATGATTGCAGTTCTAAAGTGGACCTTAAAGTTTTGAATGACACCCTGATCAAATGGTAGGCAAACTGAACTGGTATTGGAAGGCAAATAAACAATGTTTAAATTTTTTAGGAAGCAGCATTGTTCAAGATTTTTCTGTTTTCTTTTAACAATTTCCTGTTAAACTGCTCCAAGCCTTCTTGTTGTGTTCCCCAAATGCTGGAAAATCTTTGATGTTCACATTTTTAATAGCTTTTTCCTTTCTCCTACCATATTTAGGCAAAACAAAATAGTGAGCCGCTCTTTAGATAAGTTTTCGCCGAAACAATTTTCTGATTTAAATCCCTGAAAATTCCCAGCCACTAGTGCTACAATATTAATATTTGAGTTTACCACACCCCTCCGCACACAGACAAAAATCAGACTTCACAGTGTCACCCGCCTAGCTATTCTGAAGACTCCTTGAAAATTTCATCCAAATTGGTTCAACCCTTTTTGGAATCCATACGGAACATGCACACATACATAGATACATCCATTTTTATACCTTATACCACTATCACTGGTCTACAAATTAAAAAGAAAAATTGACTGCAGAAACGAAGCATGTTTTCTAACTAATCAAGGTGCGCTGAATTCGAATCTGGCATAAAAATTGGGCTACCAGGTCTTCTTCAGTTTTTATCGCATGCAGGCAACACTGTAAAACAGTCAATAGTGACACTACAATTTCACAATTATTAATTTGACAGAAGCCCACATTCATTCTAAATCTTGAGAGAGAGATCGTGTGTTACTGATTCAAGCAATTTTTGCTTTGTGTGTAGTGAATATTTGGTTGAAAAAAGGATATGCAATATCAGAATCACTAAAATATGCATATTTATTTTATTTTGGTTTTGCTGTGAGAAACGTGGACAAACTGTGGACACCGACAATGTTTTGCAATAGTTGCAGAACAGTTTAATACAAGTGATCAAATGGCAAGAAGATCTATTTCGATTTTTCAATTCCAGTAATTTGGAGAGAGTCAAGTAACCACTAAACGATTGTTATTTCTGTTTAACAAAAGTTGCTGGATTCAGTATGAAAATCCGAAAAAAATATTACTTACGCGAATGTCCCATCGGTTTCCAAATGTCCACCAAATGATCCAGTACCAGTCATTCCCAGTGCTGCGAGCAGTGAGTCCGAAACATCTTTCACTAGCAGTGGTAGTTTGTATGAAGCTGATGATGAACGCCATTTAATGACTCAACCTGAGCAGAATGATCTAATACGGAATTTACATTTAACGAAGCAAGACGCAGAATTACTAGCTTCACGCATGCACCAGTGGAAAAATCTTGCAGTTGGGACAAAAGTAACAATCTATAGAGATAGAAGCTTGGAATTGGCTGCACATTTTGAAAAGAAACAGTCTATTCTATACTGTACTGATGTTGATGGTTTATTTCAAAAAATGAACCAGCCACATGACAAAACTGAATGGAGATTATTTATTGATGGATCTAAATTTAGTTTAAAGACCCTTCTTTTGCATATAGGAAATGAAAAACCATCCGCACCAATTGCTCATGCCATTAATACAAAGGAAAATTACGAATCAATGACTGAAATTTTGCCATTACTCAAATACTACCATCATAAATGGAAGATTTCTTAAATTTCTTTGTATATATAGTATAGACCATCGAAAATAACTGTAAATTAATCTGTTTCAGGTCATTGCTTTGTTGACTGGTATGCAAGGATGTTTCACAAAATATTGTTGTTTCCTTTGTCGCGCTACATGTCATCATTACGTAGAACAGAGTGGCCAAGAAGAACTGAGTATCCTCAATTTCAAATAAACCATTAATTGATCCAAATGACGTTCCTCTTCCGCCGCTGCACATAAAATTGGGCCTTTTTAAGAACTTTGTCAAGGCTCTGGACAAAGGTGGTCCAGCATTTAAATGTTTGTTAGCGGTTTTTCCTAAAATTTCATATGCTAAAATCAAAGATGGCATATTTGTTGGCCCTCAGATCAGAAAGCTCTTGAATGATGACAATTTTTCACAATGTTTATTGCAGAAAGAATATGCAGCCTGGAAATCTTTCAAGAGCATCGTGGATAGTTTTCTTGGAAACAATAAGAGTGAAAACTACAGACAAATTGTTGCTGAATTATTGAAAAATTATCACGGATTAGGTGCACGAATGTCACTCAAATTGCATTTTCTTCATTTGCGTTTAGATTTTTTTCCACAAAACCTGACGACGAACAGGGAAGCGTGCTCACCACGATTTAATGAAAATTTAAAGAAATTATCAAGAATTTTGGGACAAAACCATGGCAGGAGGCTATTGCTGGGCTACTGAAAGCGAACCAACATAATACAAACGTCGCGACGTTCAAATAACGCCATTCACTTTTGCAAATTCATTGATTTCTAAATAAACTAATGATTTTTTATATAAAATATTAATATTTTTTTTTTGTATCTCGAAAACCTGACGTGAAAGAGAAAAACTAATTACAGATTCAAATTCAGCACACCAAATTATCCTAGGAAAGATATTTGGTTGCTCCAGTCCAAAACCTTGTTGGCTAGTGTATGTATGCTGATGTTTGTACCTACCAAAAATATTTAACGTAAACCCATCTTTTATTGTCCGTCCGTCCGTCTGTGTGTCTCTTTAAACCTTATAATCAAAGTACATGTCGCAAATATGAATATATATTGATGAAATTTGGTATACAGGCTTTTATCGGCCATAGCACGAACAGAAAGAATATAATATACAAAATTAATATAATATTATAAAATTAAAGAAAGGCAATACTTTTTGAGTCGTAAATGAATACAGAAACTCATTTGAATCGCACACTAAATCATCCTTAAATACACCAACATAAATATAATTATTTTTATATTTCATATTCTTTTGAATAAATGGTCTTTTATTAGCTTTGGGTCATTTGTGGATCTTCTTATGTTATTTAAAAAAAATATAGACAGTTTTTATACATAAAATAATTTTATAACAAAATTGGTTAAAAGTTGTTTTAATTTATATTCGCGAGCAATAAGCGGAAAATTGCACCAAAGATATATCACAATGGATTATTTTGATCCCAGGAGCACTGAAGGGTTAAATAAATAAAAATTAATCGAATTATTTTTCTTAAATTCTAAATAGTGGTTTCATAGAGTTTAATAGAAAAATTCGTTTTCGGTAATTTTTATTTAAAAATATCTTAAAATAAAAAGCTGGCTTTGGCAAATAATGGGTTAACGTTCTCGGATTTATCCCAAATTTTAGGAACCAATTTGGTTATAATATTTTAAGCATCGCATCTAAAAATTCAACAGCACTTACAAAATATTTGAATTTTTTGTATAAATTGTTTTTTATTAGCTTGGGGTCATATGTGACCCCAATTCCAAAAGGTTTAATGGGCTATTAGGATAAAACGTAACATTTAAAAGTAGCAAAGTGATGAATTTTTGATACAAACTGTTTAGAAATAGTACATTTACAGAATATTTTACAAAAATCCCATTTTTCTCGAAATCCGCAAATATAAAATCCTTGTCAAAAAAATTCTGGGATAGGGATTTACCTAAAAAGTCGCACAGTTAATCTCTAGTATGCATTCAACAAAACGTTAGAGAGCTAGATCAATTTTTTTAAATTTTGTTTAAGAACATTTTTCAAAACTTGAAAAAGGAGTTTTCAAAATTTTATGAAAAAAATTTTCCATTTTCGGTCTCAATGCTTAATAGGTTAACAAGGTGTTAATAAAACAATACTTCACATCTGAGTACATACAGGTATAGATACTAAAATGAAATATTGGCTTTAATTAATTTCTTAAAGTTTGAAAAAATGCCATCAAATTTCATGACCTAGTTTTTTTTTTTGGCACAAAAGTGGTCTGGGGCATTTGCAATTTCTTGGCGAGTTTTTATTCGATTTTGAAGGTTAATAGCTTTTGGAAAAGGTAATGTAATACCGATCTTGAACTATGTAACAATTTGTCGAAGAAATTAAACTATAGAATGACATTTTCGTAAAATCTGAAAAAAGTCATATTTTCCCCATATAAACACACTTGAAATTTTCAACCGCGTTGAGCCACCTCTAAATGTTTTTTGATTGTCCCAAAATTTTGTATTTCTCACTTTTTTGCCATTCGCATATATCTAGGGGGTGGGACCGAGAGTTTGAACACTTTTTTTATTAAGGGCCACCCTTGTCCCCATACAAATGAGCCCCTTAAATTGTCATAAGATCCAAATTATCATATAATTCTTAGTCAAATTAATTCTTACTCCCAAAATATAAATAGTCCAAAATTAAACCCTATATGATAATTTTTAGTCACAGCCCGTATATAAAGCTGCTTCCCGATCTTCACTTAAATCTATAGGAAAACAAAAATATTGGAAAAATATTTCTCAAATTTTTTATTTACATATTTTTCCAAAAAATAAGTAAACTTACCAAATATGATCAGGATCGGTCCATTTTTCGACCCAGTCCCCACATAAATATTTTTTTTTTAAGCCTAGTTCCGCGAAGCCGAGTGGCTTGTCTGCAGATTCTAGTTTGGCTTTTTTTTTTGCAGCGACAGACCAAAGCCTATGGTGGGAATCGAACCCACGGCCCCCGCATGATAGGCGAGCACGCTACATATTCACCTACCGGGGCGCTTTATTCCGATATGAACTTTTTCATATTCAAAGGTACAAGATTTATAACGATGCCACTAAAATTTGGTTTATGCTTACATTCTATGTGTATCCAATTAGTTGGACCAAGAGATAGTGTCTCTAAACGCATGGTATAGGGTATCGTATGTATATATTGTCAAAAAAAGAGTGATTTTCTCATGTCCGTTTTAGGAAATATATTGTTAAAGTTTATGAAATCGGTTCTATATATTTAATAGTTGTTCGTTTAAAATACATGTCAATTTTTGAGAGCTGTGCTTGAAGAAAGCTTTCACTTTAGTTTATTTGTAAAAAGTGTTGGATGTCAAAAAGTTTCAGCTAGGATGTATCCAATTTGTTTCAAAATTTTTAAAAATTATTAAGGTTATTGGGAATCTTAACATTTTAAAGTGATAATTTTCAAGGGTTTAACGTGTACGTGCCGTTTATTCCATGAAAAAATTGATTTTTTTCCGAGTTTAAAAATCTCTGACCCACTGTGCAAAATCTAAATTAATTTAAAGAATTGAAAACCTCAAAAAATACATATTTATATTCATGTCTTAATTATATGCAAAGTAGATTTATGAATAGTTTTAGTATTATTTTATTATTTTTTATAGCATAATCGCTTGTATTTATATGAACAATTTTTTTTTTTAAATTTTTGTTTTATCAGACAAGTTCTAAATTTATTTGTTGTGTGAATTTTTATTATTTGTTTGGTTAAACGATGACGCTTGTTTGTAGCCGAGAGAATTGAAAAGGAGACTATAAAGTAATAACTTATTTTATTAGCAATTATAATAAAAAATAAATAAATTAATAATACAATAAATTATATTAGAAGTTAAGCTAGAACCGTTTTAAGCGCTATTGTAAAATTAAAAGTGATAATGAACTTCGAATCAATTTAGCAAGAATTATTTTTAAAGGTAGTCATTTTGAAAATATAGCAAAAAATATGTATGCAGATATTGATATACATATTTAAATTTTTAATCATTAATAATAAACAAAAAAAAAAAAAACATGTAAGAAATTACAGTTGGTCTAGACCGACTATACGATACCCTAAACCATGGGTGTCTACCCTATCTCTTCGGTCCAACTAACTGGATATAGAAAATAAACAAATTATAGTGTAATTTTTATACCCTATACCACTATGTGGTTTGGGTATAATGACTTTGTGCTGCTGTTTGTAACTACCAAAAATATTTGACCTAGACCCAACTTTATTTATACCGATCGACTCAGAATCACTTTCTGAGCCAATTTAGCGATGTTCGTCCGTCCGTCCGCCCGTCCGCTATTGAAATTGGTGAGAATCGGTCCATGTTCAGACCTAGCCCCCATACAAATGACCCCTATGAAATCAACATATATTGCCATAAGATCCAAATTATCATACAAATCTTAGTCAATTTGGGTTTGTATGTATATATTACATCCATTAATCAGTAGTCTAAAAATGATCCCTATGGGACAACTCTTAGTCATAGGCCCCATATAGAGCTGCTTCCCGATCTTCACTTAAATCTATTAAAAAACAAAAATTTTGCACTGATTCTTCTCAAATTTTGTTTGTATATATTTTTGCGAAACACAAGATACTTTACCAAACATGGTCAGGATCAGTCCATTTTTGGGCCTAGTCTCCATATAGATATAGCATCCGATATGAACTTTTTCATATCTGCAGCCGAAAAAATTAATAAAAATCCCACTCAAATTTGGTTTATGCCTATTTTATATATCCAGTTAGTTGGGCCTGAGAGATAGGGTATCTGAACGCATGGTATAGGGTATCGTATAGACGGTCTAGACCGACTATAATTTTCTTACTTGTTATTAATTTTTTTGGTTGCAGATATGAAAAAGTTCATATCGGGTGCTATATTTATATGGGGACTAGGTCGATAAAGGGACCGATCCTGACTATACTTGGTAAAGTCACTTATATTTTGAAAAAATATACACAAACCAAATTTGAGAAAAATCTGTGCAATATTTTTGTTTTTTTATAGATTTATGTGAAGATATGGCAGCAGCTCTATATTGGTCCTATGACTAAAAATTGTCCTATAGGGATTTTTTTTTTGGACTACTGATTAATGGATGCAATAAATACATACAAACCCAATTTGACTAAGATCTATGTGATAGTTTGGATCTTATGGCAATTCATTTCGATTTCATAGGGGTTATTTGTGTGGGGACTAGGTCTGAACATGGACCGATTTTCACCAATTTCAATAGCGGACGGGCGGACGGACGGACGAACATCGCTAAATTGGCTCAGAAAGTGATTCTGAGTCGATCGGTATAAATAAAGATGGGTCTAGGTCAAATATTTTTGGTAGTTACAAACAGCAGCACAAAGTCATTAGACCCAAACCACATAGTGGTATAGGGTATAAAATTATTGGTACACACTAGTTTGTTTGTTAAGCTGGTCTAAACAATAATAGATGAAATCGTGTTTTTTTTTATATTTTCATTGACAGACTTGCACACTTTTGACGTACTTTAGTTTAACCTTCGTTGCCTGTTTGTTAGTTTGAGATGGATTTTTACCAATTTTCCGACTAGCTGGAGCTCTTCATCGAGCTCTGAACATAACATATAAAAAGCCATTTGGTTGGAGCTGCCATCCAAATGTTCTTATCTAATTTTGTTTTACTGCTACATAATAAAACCAATTATTTGCCCTTTCACCAAGAAGTTTAATAATAACTAAAGGCGCCAATTAAGCGCAATTTTTAACGACACTAAATGTATAAAATGGGCGAAAAGTGCAAATTCACAACACTGTGTTTGGGTCAATATACGAGGGCGTTCCCAGAACACGACTTGAAAAAGAACACTTTGTAAAGTTGGGAAGATTTGTCTTTATTTCTCATCATATTCTCCTTTTAGCACGGTACACTTTCGCCAGCTATATTCAATAGCTTCGATACCCTGTTTGTAGTAAGAACTGTCTAGCTCCAGACTCCACCTCTTCACTGTTCGCAAATCTTTTACCATCTAGCCATTTTTTCAAGTTTGGAAATAGAAAATAATCCAGGGGAGCTAGGTTAGGTTAGGTTAGGTTGGAAGTGGCTGCTGATCCAAGGACCAGCACACTTAGACTCTGGGGTCCGTTGTGATACCACGGGACGAATGGGTGTTCCCCTCAGTCCCCACCGAAGAACCAGTTCGAGCTTCTAATGAAGCCCCTAAGATGTGAAATTTCCACGTTTGAGAAGTCAGAGAGATCGTGAAGAAACGGCGATCCCAATGTCCGTATTCTTGTTCTGGATAGCGCCGGGCAGTGGCAGAGGAAGTGTTCTACGCTCTCTACCTCCTCCACATCAAAGCAGCTACGACAGAAATCATTTGACGAGACCTTAAGGCGCTCAGCGTGTCTCCTTATAAGGCAGTGCCCAGTAACAACAGCAACTACCGTTGAGATCTCCCCACGGGGGAGTGATAACAGCGCATTTGTGCGCTTTCGATTCAGAGTAGGCCAGATTTGTCTTGTGATCCTACACGTTAATCCATTAGCCCATCTGTTATTCGTTATGCCAGCGGTGCGAAGCCGAAGTTCAAGCTTGCATGATTCCAGGGGTGTACCAACACATTCCAAATCCCCTGGAACCTGTAAGGTAGTACCCTGTCTTGCCAGCTCATCCGCTTTGCAGTTTCCCGGTATGTTCCTGTGCCCTGGGACCCATATGAGCCTTATGTCGAACTGCTTGGCCATCTCATTTAAGGACGTGCGGCAGCTAAGGGCGGTTCTCGTTTTCAGGAACATTGATCGCATGGATTTTACCGCGGCTTGGCTATCAGAATTGATGTTGTCTGCGGTCGTAGACAGAATATTCCGACCCAAACAGTCAGCAACCTCCTTTATTGCCAGTACCTCTGCCTGATATACACTGCAGTGGTCTGGCAACCTTCGAGCCAGATTTAGTCCAAGCGCCCCTGAATGGACTCCAAAACCAACCTGACCGCACAATTTCGATCCGTCAGTATAGAAATTTACGGAACGCCTACTGCCTGGTGTCCTCCCAGACCAAGATTCCCTGGTCGGTATTAGTGTACAGTAGTGACGTTCAAATACGCTCCTTGGAGTAGTGTAATCCACGTTCAATGGCAAGTTCCTGTCATTCAGGATCACCCCGTGGCCACAATTGTAGCCCCGCCATTGTAGTGTGCTTCTTAATCGAATGGCCGATGAGGCCGCCGAATGCTTCCCTAATATGTCCAGTGGTATTAGGTGTAATAGGATATTCAAAGCATCCGAAGGTGTAGTACGAAGGGCTCCAGTGATGCACATGGAAGCCATTCTCTGTACCCTTGCGAGAAGGTTGTTATTGGTGGCCTTCTCCAAAGCAGGCCACCAGACGATGACTCCGTACAGGAGTATTGGACGGACCACCGCTGTATAGATCCAGTGAGCAATTTTCGGACTAAAGCCCCATCGCTTACCAATGGCCTTCTTACAGGAGTATAAAGCTATAGTCGCCTTCTTCACCCGTTCCTCCAAATTCCGTCTGAAGTTCAGCTTCCTGTCCAGGAATACGCCAAGATACTTGGCTCCATCAGAGAAGACGATTTCAGTGCCGTTGAGAGAAATGGGATCGAAGGTAGGGATCTTATACTTCCTAGTGAAAAGAACAAGTTCCGTTTTGGTCGGATTAACCCCCAGACCGCAACCCCTTGCCCAGATAGATAGCTCTGTGAGAGTCCGTTGCAGGATATCTCTAATTGTAGATAGAAACTTCCCATTTACGGCCATGGCCACGTCGTCAGCATATGCGACTACGCTGCAGCTTTGCCCCTCCAACGATACTAGCACTGGGTTTAGCGCCAAGTTCCAGAGAAGTGGTGCTAGAACGCCACCTTGTGGCGTTCCATCCAGGGAAGCTAAGTCCGGCGAATAAAGTACGTGATGAAGCAATTCGAACTATAATTCATGGATTTTGACAACTGAAAAAGTGGATGTGAGAATTTGTGCATCGTCTTGATGAAACAGCACTTTCGTTTCCGCCAAATGCGGCCTTTTTTCCGGAATTTCATCACCTAAACGCTGTAATGAGTTAGCATAATACACGCCGTTGATTGTTTTTCCTTTTTGAAGATGGTCAGTAAGAATTATCCTATGCGCATCCCAAAAAGCAGTCAACATAACCTTGCCAGCAGTTGGAACAGTTTCGCCTTGTTGGACACTGTTCCCTCATTTCAGTCCACTATCTTGACTATTCCTTTGTCTCAGGTGTGAAGTGGTGGAGCCATGCCTCATTCATGGTTACGAATTGACGCAAAAACTCGGCTTTAGTGGTGAAACATTGCAAAACACTTTATCGAAACATCTTAATGACATTGTTTTTATTATATTGTGAGCAAACGCGCCACTCATCTTGATGACAGCTTTCTGATCTCGAAATTTCAATCATCCAATACCATTTTCCGAATTTTCTTAACCGTTTCTAACGTGACCACTTAAATCTAGCTCAGCTTTAGTATTGATAGGACTGAGACCTTTCAAATGAAAGCAGTGAATAATTTTTTCTATGTTTACAAATTCATTTAATTTAATTTTGATGGCCCCAAAAAAAAAAAAAAATTTAAAACACATGTTTTATAAGGTTGTCACTTATCACCAAAGTAACTTTTTTCAAACTAACGTCGAACAGTGGACCATTTCACGTGAAGGCGGTCAAAAATCCATAACTTTTGATTGGATTTGAATTTTGCGGTTTTTGTTTTGTTTGATAGGTGGGGCTTTAGCCTTTAATTTTTGTTATAAAACGTAAATATCGACCAATAATAAAAAAATGTTTTGAAGTGTTTTAAATACATTTTCCTTTTTAGTTGAATTTTAGTACAAAAGTGAAGTGTTAAAAGGTTAAAAAAGTTTTTTTTTATATAATGTTTAATTTTTTCAGTTAATTTTACAACTAATACTTTTTAAACTTTTTAGTCCTAATGTTCACAAAGCCAAAGGTTGGCTTTATTTTGAAAGAGCCCGAATTAAAATATAATTTATTAACCAGCGAACGTAAAGGTTACCTGATATTGGTTCAAGACAGAGAAGTTTTTAAGTTTAATTTAACTTTAGTTAAAAATTTTTTTATTGTCTTTTTAAATATTTCACGAAGGAATCTGTAGTCTTGCGCTTATTCAGATAGATCTCCTATTGGTAGCATATCGTTTTGAATTATTTATTTCCCATGGTACAAAATTTTATGAATTGTGGATGGCACATATCTCCAAGAGTATTTTTCGTTATAAAGTATAGCTATTTTATTGGCGTACTCTCCAAATTTTTTTGCATTTATCTTTCTGCTACATGCTAGAACTTGTAACATGATTTTGAATCGTCTTATTAATTCATGATCTACACCTGTGATAGATGCTGCAGTTTCTGGATCGAAAAAAAATCTCCTTGCAGAATTACAATCATTTGAGTTTCCTTCTAGCTGTAGATATTTTTCTTGAATTTGTTTTTAGTTTTTTTCTTCCTTTTTTGTTCATTTTCTTCGTTTTTTCTCACGGTTTCGCCTAACAGACCAAATTCCAATTCATAACCCAATGTAAAAATATGCTCCCTAAAACGTATTTTAGCATGAAGAGGGGACATTCCAAATTCGTGGGCTTCCTTAAAACTATAGTCTTGTGGTGGGGGTTGGCTTAATTGACTTGATGTCTTTTGGCATATAATGCAGCTTTTGAAAATGACTTTGTTTCGGTTAAAGCTTGTGCAACTTTTCCATCAGTCATTGCGAGACACATTTCAAAATTTACTTCAATGGCTTGGTCATCAAATTAAATATTACTGGCTGAAGTTCTTTAATTTGATCTTTTATTTCTTGAACCTCTTCAATTATGACATCTTTGGTTTCCTTTTTGAATGCAAATTTTATTGGTCTGCAATACTTTGTTGAAGAAAGAATTTCATTTTTCCATACATAAATTTCTGTTGCTCTATTAGTTGACAGCTCTAAGCCGCTATAATTTGTTGTTAAGTGCAATGGAACGAAAGATATCGTAAATAAATTAGCATCTGATGAATTTTCGGCATTGAATTGCTTGTATTGTTTCTGACCAGAGGATCCATCACAGCACCATTTAGAGATTAAAGTAATGCTGCCATTTCCAATTTTTATTAAATGATCAGTATCAAGCGCATTTAGCAATCGTTCTGCAGTATGTTCAGGGGAATCTTGAACGTGCTGCAGATTGTGAAGGTAAGCATTTTTTTTTGGCAGAAACTAAATCTCGATACTATGGAAAAAGCCCACAATTCTTTTCATTAGTTCGCATCCGCAATTCCTTATATTGATTTTTGGTCAACTTCAAATCCAACAAGTAAGAGTGTTAAATTCTGCTGTGCCGAATTTAAACAATTGGTTAAACTTAATACCAAATTATTTCAGCAAATTGGGTTGGTTTTCGTCTTTTCTATTATTTCGAATTTATTTCGGTGTTTGCTATTTGGTCATCGTGGTTGCTGATCGGCATGCATTTAGGTTATATACCTATATGCATGCGTTTCCGGTTATATGACATAACTTCTCGTTTAATTTAGTTTTTTGCTAATTAAATAGCTCGCCCTAACCTCCATTGCAAAGGTAATGGTTGTGTAGGGTGGCTACATGCATTAAATCGTGCTAATTGGAGATGGCTGTATAGTTTCTTTTAACTGGCCAAATATTTCTTCAATGCGGCGGTATCGGTCGGATGGAGTAACAAAATAATAACCAAAAAAAAGCTCTCTTAACTTTTTTATTAAAATATTGCCATATTTGGAAAACATAGAGAATAAATTTATAATAATAATCAAATTAGGGATGCCAAATGCAAAAAACCAAATGTCCCAAACATTTTAAATAAAATAATTTGTTATCTTTATTTTCTGAGAAACTTCAAATTTTTATCCAAAAAAATTGTGAAAAACAATGTATAAATAATATTCTCATCAAATTGCGTTTATTTATGTAACAGTTTTTATGTTCGCAATTCTTAAATACCATTTGAGGTTTTCTAAAATTCATTGAATTTAAATTAACGTTTTCTGTAGTCCGATTCTGTAAATTTCAACGATCCGACAATCGCAAAATATATAGACAGCTATTGTTATTTGCACTAAGGATTAAGTGATTCACTAAGTACATACATCTTAACGACAGTCGACAAATCTATTTTTCTATTTATTTAAATTGTAAACGAGTGGCATCTCTGTCAAAATAAGCGAAAAACACAAAGAAGAATAGAAAAAAACAAATTACTTCTTGTTTGAAAGGATGATTTTATGTTTATGTTTAATATCTATATTTTTTTTTTACTAATATTTCTGTTTATTTATTTGAAAATGAAATAATGAATTGAATATGCTATTTAAATTTTTTATTTATATAAAAAAGTTTTTTAATAGAAGCAAAATATTTTCACTATTTTATGATTTTTATTTATGTTTGACAACATTTCAACTTAAAAATTTAAGTTTTTGTCGATCGAATAAACAACACAAAATGGTTGTCGTTTAGATAACAACAACAGCTGACTTTAACAATAGCGAATATCGTTTAAAAATTTAACTGACAATTTTGCTATTTCCTTTTTTTAACGATTCGGCTATCGTTAAAAGAAGTTACTGAAAAGCTATTATGCCAATGCCAATATTTTTTTTAAATGTAAACATTTTTAAATGTAAATATATTTGGGTTTTTTTTTGAAATATCAATATGTGTTTAACGAATAAAATTTATATATTAAAGATGCAATTGATGTCTTCTAAATTTAAAATTATTTACTACGTTTTGATATGATTTTCTGAAATTTAATTAATATTTTCTAATATATAATTTAAAATTTTAATTACAGTTTTTAGAATTGATATATTCTAAAATTTGAATGGAAAATTTAAAAAGTGCAATTTTGTATTTATGTGAATAATAATGCTTTAATAATTATAAACAATTATTAAAAATTAGAGGTAATCACAATCAGATATTTTGTAGGTAAAGCAGAATAATAATTCTATATAACTATATAGAACTGTTTTGAAAGCAAAAAACTCATTGATGAACTCGGTAACTCTATTTTGTAAAGACAACAAAAAGTTAATATGCCAAACTTATGTTCGTATTTGTAAAAGAATAATGAAAATACGTATGAAATAAAATACCAGCCCGTGTATACCCTTAACATTGTTCTGTATGATATCCAGTTGAAAATATTAACATTCATGTTAAAATAGAAATAACTATTGCAAAGCTAAGTAGAACAAACAACAATTGTGGCGCCATCTACTGTGGCATAGTCACGCTGAGCAAAATGAAGTGACACTCTGTTAATGCAAAAGAAATGTATTTTCCCCACAACAAAATATTGCAGAATTTTATGTTAATAAAATAATATACCGACTTATTTCTAACATGCAGTTGTTATGGATAAACATATACAATATATTAGACGTAACCCGGTGTGCTTCGCTACACCCTCCCCCTCCCCCCCTTCCGAATTGTTATGAAAGGGCTCACGCAAAGTCCCAAGGCTCTCACTAATACAGTAATTCAGATATATTACATTTAATATTAAGTTTGTGTAGGGGTGCCACGTGCATTTGTCCAATCCCGCCCATTTTTTTTGTCTGACTACTCACGTTAATAATAGATGACCTGAGACAAATTCCCAAAGCTTTCTCTATCATATTAATATATATGATATTTAAAATTTACTCTGTATGGGAGGTGCCACGCCCGATAAAAATAGTAAGTAAGACTCTGTGAAAACTTTAGGAAGGTCAGATGTGTAGTTACAAACAAACAAACGAACACATATTACCTCTTTATTATGTTAGTATAGATTATTAGCATAGTTTTTTTTATTTGAATACTTGCTGATATACAATGTTTTTTTGTTTTTTCATTCGGTACAACAATTATCAGATTTTTCGGCGTTCCTACCCTGGTACATGTAGTTGTCCATGAGAAGAAGATGGATTATCAAAATTAGATCTGGCAACACTTAATAATTGCCCTTGATCTTAGAATGTCAATTGGCAATTTTTCGTTTTAGCGATTTTTGATTTTGCCCATTTTTGATTTTGACGATTTTTTTGAGCGATTTTTATTTTTCGCAATTTTCGGTTTTGGCGAGTTTTTGATTTTGGCGATATATGTTCCACAACAAATCACACTGATAACTAATGTACTTAACGAAAGACTGTTGCTTTCGAAGTACTTCATATTATTTATATAGGAGGTGTCACGCCCACTAATCCCATCCCGCCCAATTTTTATTGGACTACTCACATTAATATCTGATGGACTCGTGCAGAATATCGAGTCTTTCCCTTTTACAGAACACCAGTTATATGATATCATATATTTACTTTGTACGGGCGGTGCCATGCCCACTGCTCCGATCTCGCCCATTTTTTGTCTAACTAATCACATGAATAACTTATGGGCTCACACAAAGTCCCAAGACTCTCACTGTAACAGTACTCCAGATATATGGCATTTTATATTTAATTTGTATGGTGATAGAGAGGGCTTTTCAAGTTTGTTTGATGTCACCTATTATTAATTGTCCGACTACTCACATTAATAATAGGTGACATCAAACAAACTTGAAAAGCCCTCTCTATCACAGTACTCGATATATATAATATTGAATTATTACTTGTATGGGAGGTACCACGCCCACTTGTCCGATCCCGCCCATTTCCGGCGTAGCTACTAATATTAACAATAGATGACCTCACACAAATTTGCAAAGCTCTCCCTATCATAGTACTCAATATATGTATATGATATTAAAAATTTACTTTGTGTGGGAGGTGTCACGCCCACCAAAAATATTTAAAAAATTATAGCCTATAGCACTTCCCATATCCGCAGTAAGATTCTGTGAAAATTTCAGGAAGATCAGATGGGTAGTTACGGAGATTACCTCCTACAAACAAACAAACAAACAAACAAGCAAACACACATTAGCTCTTTATAATATTAAGTATAGATGTATGTTATTTGTATTATTGAATATGTTTATATAAATTAATAAATAAATTTATTCATAAAATTTTTTTTGCTATATTTACATTGTTTTTTTTTTTTTTTATTAACAACTAGGTATTTTAGCATTATTTGGTTTAGATGTAGGTGAATTTTTACTACCTTTATATTAACTCGTAGTGTCTGCTTGTCGAAAAAATTTTGGATCGATTTTAACCAATTTCCCGTGAGCCATTCGATCTGAAATTTTACAGGCAGGTTCGTGGTAATAACAGAAATGATCTAACAAATTTTTAGAGTGATGCCAAAACAATGGAAACTTTTAAATTTTTCTACCAGAGTTAATAAAAAAATGTACAAAGGGTTAGTTTTTATTATATTATTACCACAACGACCACAAAAACAACAAGTCCGGCTATGACAACAACACAACATTTAGAATAACAACAAGAACAATATATAAACATATTTTTCATTTTTTTTTTACTTTTTCAGAGATTTCCCTGGACCTGTTCCACCGATTTTAATGATTTTTGAAATAGAAATCTTCCCATGAATTTGGTGAATCATTATCACTAAAAATGATCACTGAGCACTATTCAGGGCGTGATCGTTACAAGAACAACATAGAAACTTATATTTTTCAAGACTTTTTTTAGTTCTTCATTCAAACATCGGGCCCTAATCGACCGACTTGGACGAGTTTAAATCGCAAACTTCTCAGGATGTTAGTAAATCTTTTTTTATGTCAACGAGCACCCTAGCTACCCGATTGATGCAGTCATCGTGATTTCCACAGACGGACAGACGGACATCGCTCTATCAACTCCGGTTGTTATAAGGATCACAAATATATATATTTTATGGGGTCCGACATTTTTTTTTCTAATTATTACAAACGGAATGACAAACTTATATATACCCTCTGCACACTGGAGTGGAGGGTATAAAAATAGAGCGAACGCTTCTCTTCTGGAGTAAATTTCTTATCTTCAATTGGTTTAGGAATGCATTTCAAAATCCACTTTGTGCGCCTTGGTCTCGCTTCTACTATTTTTCCAATTATTTCAGTTTTATTTTTCTTATTTTGTGTTGGTTGAATTTGGTGCAAAAATGAATCCTTAATAATTCTTTGAGAAATTTCTTCATTGATATTCTTCGTCAATCGATTTTGCTGGTCGACCTTTTTCCACTTTCGTTGGCATTTGTAGATGAACTCTCAAATATAAATTCCTTAAATAATCAGTCTTGGTGAAGTTTATACATCGTAGCCTTTCTATGAGAGCATTCAATGTACCGTTTTTTCAAAATTGATGGAAAAGTTGCTATTATTTCTTTGGGTATTTCCATTTCTTGCAGGATACAATGCTTAAAGAAATGGTTGCTCAGTGCAAAATTATATCGTCTACATCTTTTCGTTGAAAATAAATATCAGCGAGATCTCTATAACAGCACCTAGCCAAACTGTAATGAATAAAAATTGTGTATACATTATTGTAAATACTCTTTCTTGCAATTATGTAAAATACAATTTTTTTTATCTTTTATTATCACTTTTGGAAGCACAAAAAACCCAGACCCTAACCCATTTTAAAAGGTGAGGCATACCTGCTCATATCTTAAAAGGTTGTGTCGCCATAGTTTTTTTACCTTAACATGTCATTTAAATTTTTTTCTCATTTTGTCAGGTATTTAAACTATATAACTCTAATTCCGAGTATTATGTTTTTGAAAAATACCTAAATAAATATACCTGTCAATATAAAAAAGATTTTACCCATTAATATAATTTAACAATTTAGCGCATTATGTCTCTACCCTTATTTATAAGTATATAACAACTCGTGTCAACTCTACCGTTTCCCTTTTCTGTCAGTATAAAAAACAAGTAAACTCACGCAAAAAAAAAAAAAAAATACAGCGGTACGACCAACTTTTGTATTCATAACACACAGACGGACGGACGGATGGACGGACATCGTTAAATCGACTCAGCAAGTGATTTTCAGTCGATTCGTATAATAAAAGATAGGTATAGGTCCAATATTTTTGGTAGTTACAAACATCAGGCCAAACTCATTATACCCTAACCACATAGTGGAAAACTTTTGTATTCATAAATTTTGCACAAAATATCTGACCTTAGGTCAGAAAAATTGTTCTGGTGCACTAGGGCGGAAACTGGCGGGTATACAATGGGGTTAGGAGTTTTTTTTATGGCTTTTGATGGGCAGGAGTTATGCTCTATGACGTAGGAGATTTTCGGGAAATTTGGACCTTTTAAAAAAAAATATTTTTAATTTCTGAACGACTCAGTGACTATCTTTCTAACATTAATTGCTTAGAAGTTACAAAATTACATAAAATGTATTTTAATTTAAAATCTCAAATGAATAAATACTCAAGCTCGAGGTCATAAGTTTTAAATGTTTTTTATTTATTTAAATGTTTCCAATATTTCGATATTCTTTGAATATCTTCATCAGGGACAGTCTAATGTTTCACAAAAATATAAATAAGAAAAACAAACAACAAAATGAGTTAAAAACATCAATACAAAAAACAAAGTTCACAAAAATTTTTAAAACAGTAATAACAATAACAATACGAACTTACTAAATTTTATAAAAATCACACAAAAAGTTTTTTTCCTTATTAGCTATGTAGTTTTCACTACCATCGTCATGACTGCACTGAATTTGTGTATTGCTTAAATTACTTATATTTTTGTGAAACATTAGACTGTCCCTGATGAAGATATTCAAAGAATATCGAAATATTGGAAACATTTAAATAAATAAAAAACATTTAAAACTTATGACCTCGAGCTTGAGTATTTATTCATTTGAAATTCTATAAAGAAAAGGTCGAATTAAAAAAAACAAACTTTTATTAATTTAAAATCTTTTAAAACAAAAAAGTTACAGTCATTTAAATATTAAAATTTACAAAGAAATTTTTAATTTTAGCAAAATACTGAGAAAGTCCATTTTCGAAGACCCTGTCGCAATTTTTTGGCTCCCGAGCTTCACTGGTATTTCCTTTCAAATGAATAACATAACTTTAAAATTGGTAACCATAAAAAAATGATTTTTGGCCGCCTTCTCAAAATATGGTAAACAGGTATTTCTGGGAAGTGGCACTTACCATAAAAAGTAAATTTCCCTGGACTTTGAAATATCTGTTTAGTCCGTGTCAATTTATCTTAATTTCTTCTTAGTTTTGTTTTGTTTGCAGAACCCTTTTTTGCAAAATTTATTTTAACGGAAGGACGGACATTGCTAAGTGTTCTTCAGTAGAAGTAAAGGTGGGTGAGGTTAAGTATTACAGTGTTATTCTTATCATCATCAACACAAAATCACTTCGTTAGCTTGCCGGTATTTTAATCTACGAAGGGTTAGATATGGTGATTTTTGTTGTATTTTTTCCAAACTTTTGTTGTCAGTGTATGACTCACTAGTTGTTAGTCCATTAACAACTATTAGTGCATTTATTTTCAACAAGTCAAATCAGAATTTCGTTAAATATATAAAATTTGACGATTGCCTTAATCAGGCACACATATGTATGTATGTACTTCCATAACTACAGAGTATGTTGAATTTGGGTGATAATCAGAACGACTTCAGCCACCACTACTAACTTATATTATTATTATGGATAGTAAACGATGATTGTTGGTAACAAAGCCCCATAATAAAACCAAAAAAATCATTCATACCATGTCATACAATTCATACTACACCTTTATTATATGAGTATATAAATAGATGGGGAGCTACTCTATGGGTAAAGTCGAAGCAAACCAAACTAAGCAACTAAAGAAAAGAAAAAAAAAAACACCAACAGAATAAAAGTGTAAATAGTTTTGTACATAAAAGCTCACACACAATACCAAAAAAAAAAAAAAAAAAAATACAAAAGTTCATTAACCGCAGCAAATAGTAGAGTCTATTTTTTGGTTGGATTTTTTTTTTTTTTTTGTATTTTTCGGCATATAAAGAAAAGAATATGAAATATTTTTATTTTATTTGAAATGAAGGAATATCTACATACATATATGGGGAAAAATACATTAAACTGATAAGAAGGGGAACAGTGAAGGGAGACAAACAGGGGAAGATCGTTTTTTTTTCTAGTGCCGGAGAAGAACTTACATGGTTTATGTCAAAATGAATTTAAAGAAGAGTAGTGAAAAAAAGTACACTTGGTAACAAAATATTTAAGAATACTACTGAAATTTATTAGCTTTAATACCCCAAAGTATGATGTTTGAATTTTAAATATTTATCCACCAACTTCTACATGAATTCTTTCAGATTTGTGGCACTATTACCATCAACTATTTTCTTGAGTAGATAAATTTTTGTTTTGGTTCGTTGTTATATTTTTAAGTTTCAATCTAAAATTTAAATTTATATTTAAGTTATGTGTTGAGGACTTGTCCAAAAAATCATTTAGGTGCCAACTTATTGAAAATTAATCATGCAAACAATTGCACAACTTTTGTTTTTGTCTAATGCACATGTTTACATCGGATGCGTGGTGGAGTGATTGCAAGTTATTCATGATCGAGTGTATTGCTTTAACAACACCAAATAGTCTAGAGTATTTTGTTTGTTTAGCCGAATATCTTACTCGCTACTTGAGATACATTTTTATTTTTGCTATCAAACATTGTATGAAATTCTACTCTGTTTGAGATTTTCGATCTATCTTATATTATTCTTAACTGGCTGTTTTTACTCGGTCTTGCCCGGGATTCAAAGGCCTTTGACTTGAAAAATGGTTTACTATGCTTACCAGGCGCTGAGTAGTTAGTCCCCAATGAACAAATTCCCCAAAATATTGAACTTTCCAAAAAATTTTACGGGATTGGGGAGTAAATTCATTATACCCTATACCACTATGTGGTTTGGGTATAATGACTTTGTGCTGCTGTTTGTAACAACCAAAAATATTTGACCTAGACCCATCTTTAATTATACCGATCGAATCAGAATCACTTTCTGGGTTGATTTAACAATGTCCGTCCGTCCGTCCGTCTGTGTGTCCATGTAAACCTTGTAATCAAACTGCAGGTCGCAAATATGAATATATTTTGATGAAATTTGGTATATAAGCTTTTCTCGGCCATGGGATGAACGCTATTGAAATTGGTGAGAATCGGTCCATGTTCAGACCTAGCCCCCATACAAATTACCCATATGAAATCGACATAAATTGCCATAAGATCCAAATTGTCATATAGGTCTTACTCAAATTGGGTTTGTATGCGTTCATTACATACATTAATGAGTAGTCCAAAAATGATCCCTTTGATCCCATATGGAGCTGCTTCCCGATCTTCACTTAAATCTATTAAAAAACAAAAATATTGCACTGATTCTTCTCAAATTTTGTTTGTATATATTTTTGCAAAATACAAGAGACTTTACCAAACATGATCAGGATCGGTCCATTTTTGGACCTAGTCCCTATATAGATATAGCTTCCGATATGAACTTTTTCATATCTGCAGCCAAAAAATTAATAAAAATCCCATTCAAGTTTGGTTTTAGCTTATTTTCTATGTCCAGTTAGTTGGGCCTAAGAGATAGGGTTTCTAAACGCATGGTATAGGGTATCGTATAGTCGGTCTAGACCGACTATAATTTTCTTACTTGTTTTTTATTTCAATTTGGGTATAATGACTTTGTGCTGCTGTTTGTAACTACCAAAAATATTTGACCTAGACCCATCTTTTATTATACCGATCGACTCAGAATCACTTTCTGAATCAGAATCACTTTCTGAGTCGATTTAGCGATGTCCGTCCGTCCGTCTGTCCGTCTGTGTGTCCATGTAAACTTTTTAATCAAACTACAGGTCGCAAATATGAATATGTTTTGACGAAATTTGGTACGCAAGCTTTTATCTGCCATAGGATGAACGCAATTGACATTGGTGAAATTCAGTCCATGTTCAGACCTAGTCCCCATACAAATGACCTCTATGAAATCGACATAAATTGCCGTAAGATCCAAATTATCATAAAGATCTTGGTCAAATTGGGTTTGTATATGTTTATTATGTCCACTAATCAGTCGTGCAAAAATAATCCCTATTGAACAATTCTTTGTCATAGGCCCCATATAGAGCTGCTTCTCGATCTTCCCTTAAATCTCTCAAAAAACAAAAATATTGCACAGATTTTTTTTTCCAAATTTGGCTTGTATATATTTTTTCACTTATAAGTGACTTTACCAAATATGGTCAGGATCGGTCCATTTTTCAACCTGCTCCGCATATAAATACAGTACCCGGTATGATCTTTTTCATATCTACAGTCAAAAAAATTAATAAAAATGCCACTCAAATTTGGTTTATGCTTATTTTCTATATCCAATTAGTTGGTCCGAAGCGATAGAGTCTCTAAACCATGGTATAGGATATCGTATAGTCAGTCTAGACCGACTATAATTTTCTTATTTGTTTTTAAGTTTATTTATTTTGTGAACTCAAATAAAACGGAATCGTTTGCAAATTAAAGGAATCAGAACTTTTAAAAATTGAACTACTTCATTCAATAAAAGGTCATCATTGAGCAGAGACGTCAAATTTATAGTAGTTTCAAAAATGGAAAATAAATGCGACGTTTAAAATTGCCCCGCAAGGTTGCTTTATGCAACTGCTTATAGTATATCTATAGTAACTATTGTAGCTACGTAGATAAAATTTATCATAGGTTTTTTCACTGAACTGTGTTGCGCGAGCGAGTCGGGTCCGCGCGTTTGCCAGCTACACCTCCGCAACCGCGCAGTTGTCGTCAACTTGTTTTAATCGCTAAAAAATATTTTACCGATAATTGCGATTTTTAGTTGAGCTGTGTTCGCGAGCACGTCGTGTCCGTGTTAGCACGCCGCTTCCACGCGTTTGGCAGCCTCACCAGTGCCGCTGCGCAGTTGTTGTCAACTTATTTTAATTGCCAAATTATATTTTTCAGATCATTCCGATATTTTAGCTAGGCTGTGTTCCGCGTTAGCGTCCGCGTGCCGTTTCCGCGCACCGCAGTGATGCTATTGAAAAGAGTACAGATTTTAAATACGTTTATTGCAGGACAGATATTGAGACAGATATTGTTCATTTCTTTTCGGGACTTTTTTTTTTAAATTTGGGGAATTTGTTTATCGTGAAGTTATTCCCCAATTTTTTGGGGGAATTTGTTCATTGGGGACTAATTACTCAACGCCTGCTTACCATTACAACCAACTATGTTTGTACATGGATTACTTCGAGTGTATGATGTCTAAAGGTTACGAATTTTAGATATTCTTGAGCTTTGGGAGATTCTAAGTTGATAACTGCTACCGTAAGAGATTGTCCGCTTATGTACGTCATGTTAGGAAAAACTTTTGTACCATCTCTTGCATTGAAGGAACCAACTTACAAAAAATTTCTGGTAGGGATATTACAGCCGTTTCAGGAGTTTCACATTCCCTGGAGTCAGCTTGCCTTATCCGTTGGGTCTCAAGACGTTTTTAAGTCGTTGCAGAAATTTGAAATTCCCTCGACTCAGCTTGTCTTAGCCGCTGGATTTCTAGATGTACTTGAGTAGATTCAGGCATTTCTGCTTCTCTTGACAAAGCTTTTCTTGACCTTTGGACTTCACGACGTTATTGGGCTTGCTCAGGTGTTTCAGCATTTCTTGACTCAGATTGTCTAACTCGTTGAGTCTCGATACGAATTAGAGTCTGATCCGGTTCTCTAGAGTTCTGTTTACTATAAGCGTTTTTGCATTTGAGGTAGTACGGCCTATATATTATACTTTCATGTGCAAGTCACAATTAAAAATAGTTCTTTTTCCACCTTTGCAACTCATTTATATAGTAAAATAGATGAAATGCAAATATTTGTAATAGCTTGCCTTCCAATGAAGCCAAAAAGCGAGATGTAAATCATTGTAATATTTTGTTTTCCAATGTAGTTAAAAAGGCGAATATAAAATAAATCTGCACTAATTTTGGGGTGTTAAAACTCATATAGTAAGAAAGCCAAGACGGGAATATTTGTTGTAGGTTGATTTACAATATTAATTTCATAATGGTGTAAACTCAAGAATAGTAAGTAAAGAGCATAGCACTACTCACCAAATATATAGAATTAAAAATCAAATAATCACCAATAAAAACAATAAACGTTCAACGGGTCTAATATTGTGAGATATTGAAAAAGCTTTTGACACCGTTTGGCATAATGGCCTCTTATTTAAACTTCTTGATGCAAATATACCAAAATATCTATGTAAACTTATTTCAGATTACATTCACGGCAGAGGCTTTAAAGTTGCGACTAATAATGAAACATCATCTCCAAAAGCCATTACCACAAGGTTAGCTCAAGGATCAGTCTTGAGTCTTGTCGACATTGCTTTACTCGATTTACACATCCGATTTTAAAGTCCAAAAATATATGAAAATTGCTTATTACCCAGATGATAATGAGGTAATTTCTTCAAACAAACTTACAAGTGTACTCCTGAAGAAAATGGAAAAGGGACTTGTAAATTGCAGTAAATATTTTCACAAATGCAAAATCAAAATTAATCCAAACAGGACCCAAGCAATAAATTTTTCATTCAACAAATCTCCCAAAAGACTGCCAAGATGTCATCTTCTTATTGGAAATAATACCATAAATATAATTAATTAATAAGCTAGGCCATTTCTAGTGACCGATGCTTTGTTCTACCGTTTTATCCCGATTTTGACCAAACATATATTATTTGAAAGGTATTCCTCTTTGGCCCATTTTCAGATTTAGAGATTTTAAAATTTTTTCTTTATTTTGAGTAAATTGCATTTAAAGATGCTACTAACACATACATAAAATTATAAAATGCTATGTGTGTTTATTAAATTTGTTAATATGTTTGTAATAAAAATGGGGTTTTTTGTGTTGATTTGAGAATTGGCTATAATTGATTAGCATACCTTTAGGGTCATTATTTAATGAAAAAATTAGGTTTCCTAGAAAACTTTAAATCGATTTTCTCGCAAATAAATATTCGAAATCCGTAAACATCATAACTCAAAATCTACTTGACCGATTCTTTTGAAATTTTACACACTATATCTGCACATACCCCACCAGGTAACCACGAAGAACTTTTTTTTTATTTTCGATTCTGTTCCCCATTTTTTAACAACAAATTCCCGAAATTTTATACCAAAAAGCGTGTTTTTCACTTTAAAATGCTGCCAAAAAAAAAAAATTGAAAAAACTCTTCGTCACTACCTCAGGAAACATGTCACATATTAAATGCATTTCGACTTTTTAATTCACATGAACCGGTAACGAATTATGAATAACGGACTTATTTATTAAATTTTTTTCAAAGATTCTTCAAATGTTATGCTATAACGTGTATATGAAATAAATAATCCAACAGTATTCATGTCTTCAAAAAAGAATTATGAAAATAAGACTTTTTTAACTTTTAGAACCTTACCCCCCTGAAAGTATTATGGCCACTACTAAATAGAAGGTCATTTATAAACTACAAAAACAAAAATCTACTCTTCAAAAGTGTTTAAGGCCAATATTAACATACGCGTGTCCTATTTGGAGTGACGCTGCCAACTACAACCTAAAACGCTTACAAATTAAACAAAACAAATGTCTTAAACAGATAAATAAAAAGCCCTTGAGATATCCTATAAACCTTCTTTATGAAGAAACAGGTTATGAAAAAATTATCGATTTCATAACAGGGATTAATAACAATTACTTTGCCAAAATTGAAAATTGCTCTTACCCACTGATAAGAGAATGTAGAGAAATAAAGTAAAATTAAAAAGAAATCCCCAAATTGAAAATTATGTGCTTTAGAGGTCCTTTACTTCTAACTAGCAGTTTCCAGCGCTCGAAATTCGAGTGCAATTTCTAGGCAACTTAATTTTTCAACTTAGCCAATTCACAAACCAAAAATTTTTTTTTTTAGTTTATTGGTATTGTGAATGAAGATAACAAGTTTAACAAATTCAATAAACACACACATAACATATGTATAATTTTATGTATGTTTTAGTAGCAGTTTTAAATGCAGTTTACTCAAAATAAAGGAAAAGATTTAAAAAGTTGTAAATCTGGAAAACAGCTAAAAAAAATACCTTTCAAATAATGTATGTTAGTCCAAAATCGGGATAAAATGGTAGAACAAAACATCGGTCACAACAAATCGCCTAGCCTATTAATATAAGACTAGCCTATCCTAGAAGCACATAAATATTTTCAGATAGAATTTGAATCTATTAAATGGTATAAATTTTATCTCTCATTTTCCTTTAAAAATTATTGAAAAATAAAATAAAAACTATTTAATATCTTTGGATCCTATATATTATTTGTTGCAATATCTAAATGTAAAGATAAGATCTCATATGTAAATATCAAAATTGTTAAAACATGTTAATAAAGGAAGAATATATAATTGAATTGAAACTGGGAAAAAAAAAACTCCCAGGGAGTTTTTATTCATAATGTGGGAAAGGGGAAAAAATTCCCGCGGTATCCTTATTTAGAAGTGGCCTGACTATGTTATATGAAATTCTAATAAACGTAAAAAAAAATAATAAAAAAACGCCAAAAAACAATCAAAATGCACGTGATTTCTTAACTCTACTTTGAGTACGAACTGGAGTTATGGCTCTAAGGTCGGAACCAAGCAGATAGATATTTTGTCTTCTATAAAGATTTCTTAAAATTGCTTTTATTCTATTTGGCCCTCAGTTTAGGTCACATACTCTTTAGTGCGTTATTAGTATTGCTTGACATCTGCCGTGAGTGCAATAACAACGACATACGGTGTAAAAAACTGGCTCTTAACAACACTGGACATAGGCTTGAATTTAGGCGAATGTTGAGCCATGACTGCAAATTTAACTTAAGTGACATGATATTCAATTTACATTTTTTTTTTATAAAAATCAAATTAACAAGTAAGAGTGTTAAATGGGTACGCCGAATATTTGATACTCTCCACCTGTGTTTTACGTATACATTAATATATTAACTCATTGCACTATCTGTGACAAAAGAAAACAAAATATTTGAAAAAGTAAACAATTTGATAAACTTAGTACTAAATTATTTCGAAAAACTCACTGAATTTTTAGCATTTTTAGAGGCGTCTCCATATTTTGGGCCATATTTCATAACTGCTAATGAACTATTTTAGATTTTTTTAATAAATTTGGTTGAAACAATTTTTGTCGTTTTTATAGCGGTGTATCAGATTATTCCGATCGCGAGTAGATAACGTTTTAATTATACCCTCCACTCCAGTGTGCAGAGGGTATATATAAGTTTGTCATTCCGTTTGTAATAATTAGAAAGAAAATTTTAGACCCCATAAAATATATATATTTGTGATCCTTATAACAACCGGAGTTGATATAGCGATGTCCGTCTCCGTCTATCCGTCTGTCCGTCTGTGGAAATCACGATGGCGGCATCAATCGGGCAGCTAGGGTACTTGCTGATATAAAAAAGGGTTCACTAATACCCTGAAAAGTTTGCTATTTAAAATCGTCCAAATCAGTCGATTAGGGCCCGAGATTTGAATGAAAAACTAAAAAAAGTCTTGAAAAAATATAATTTTCTATGTTGTTCTTGTCACGATCACGCCCTCAATAGGATAGCTAAGGTGATAATTTTTAGTGAGAATGATTCTCCAGATTCGTGGGAAGATTTCTATTGCAAAAATCATTAAAATCGGTGGAACAGGTCCAGGGAAATCTCTGAAAAATTAAAAAAAAATTAAAAATATGATGTTTCTAGAGTGTTCTTGTTGTTATTCTAAATGTTATATTGTTGTCATAGCTGGACTTGTTGTTTTTGTGGTCGTTGTGGTAATAATATAATAAAACTAACCCTTTGTACATTTTTTTTTCAACTCTGGTAGAACAATTTAAAAGTTTCCATTGTTTTGGCATCACTAAAAAAATTTACTAGATCATTTCTGTCATAGCTACGAGCCTGCCTGCAAAGTTTCAGATCGATTGGGTCACAGGAAAGGGGTTAAAATCGATCCAAAATTTTTTCGACAAGCAGACACTACGTGTTTATATAAAGGGAATAAAATTCACCAGCATCTAAAGCAAATAATGCTAAAATACCTAGTTGTTAATAAAAAGAAAAGAATGTAAATTTAGCAACAAAATTTTTATGTATTAATTTATTTAAAGAGAAAAACAAAAAAATAACGTTTGATGTTGTATTAAATAATAAACAATATTAAATAATAATAAATTATATACATATATTCTATATATGTATACCCATAATAACTGCATGTTAGAAATAAATCGGTATATTATTTTATTTACATAAAATTTTGCAATATTTTGTTGTGGGGTAAATACATTTCTTTTGCATTAACAGAGTGTCACTTCATTTTGCTCAGCGTAACTATGCCACAGTAGATGGCGCCACAATTTTTGTTCTAATTAGCTTTGCAATAGTTATTTCTATTTTAACATGAATGTCAAGATTTTCAAATAGATATCATACAGCACAATATTAAGAGTATACACGGGCTGGTCTTTTATTATTTCATAAGTTTTTTCATTATTCTTTTACAAATATGAACATAAGTTTGGCATACTAACTTTTTGTTGTCTTTACAAGATAGAGTTACCGAGTTCATCAATGAGTTTTTTGCTTTCAAAACAGTTTTACATAGTTATATAGAATTATTATTCTGCTTTACCTACAAAATATCTGATTGCGATTACATCTAATTTTTAAAAATTGTTTATAATTACTAAAGCAGTATTATTCACATAAATAATAATTTTAAATTTAGAAGACATCAATTGTATCAAATTCCAAAAAAAAAACACCAAATATGTTTACATTTAAAAAATGTTTACATTAAAAAAAATATTGGCATTCAGGAGAAATTAATAGCTTTTCAGTAACTTCTTTTAACGATTGTCGAATCGTTAAAAAAGAAAAGCAAAATTATCAGTAAAATTTTTAAACTATATTCGCTATTGTTAAAGTCAGCTGTTGTTGTTATCTAAACGACAACCATTTTTGTGTTGTTTATTCAATCGATAAAAACTAAAATTTTTAGGTTGAAATGTCGTCATACATAAATAAAAATCATAAAATAGTGAAGATATTTTGCTTTTATTAAAAAACTTTTTTATATAAATAAAAAAATTAAATAGCATATTCAATTCATTATTTCAATTTCAAATAAATACACAGAAATATTAGTAAAAAAAAATAAAGATATTAAACATAAACATAAAATCATCCTGTCAAACACAAAGTAATTTGTTTTTTCTATTCTTCTTTGTGTTTTTCGCTTATTTTAACAGAGATGCCACTCGTTTACAATTTAAATAAATAGAAAAATAGATTTGTCGACTGTCGTTAAGATGTGTGTACTTAATCCTCAGTGCAAACAACAATAGCTGTCGATATATTTTGCGATTGTCGGATTGTTGAAATTCTGTCGGATCGTTGAATTCGCACTACAGAAAACATTATTTTAAATTCAATGAATTTTAGAAAACCTCAAATGATATTTAAGAATTGCGAACATAAAAATTGTTACATAAATAAACGCAATTTGATGAGAATGTTATTTATACATATATTATTTTTCACAATTTTTTTTTTGGATGAATATTTGAAGTTTTTCAGAAAATAAAGGTAACAAATTATTTTATTTCAAATGTTTGGGACATTTGGTTTTTTGCGTTTGGCATCCCTAATTTAATTATTTATTATTATAAATTTATTATCTATGTTTTCCAAATATGGCAATATTTTAATAAAAAAGTTGAGAGAGCTTTTTTTTGGTTATTATTTTGTTACTCCATCCGACCTATATGGCCGCAATGAAAAAATATTTCGCCAGTTAAAAGAAACTATACAGCCATCTCCAATTAGCACGATTTAATGCATATAGCCACCCTACACAACCATTATCTTTGCAATGGAGGTTAAGGCGAGCTATTTAATTAGCAAAAACTAAATTAAACGAGAAGTTATGTCCTATAACCGGAAACGCATGCATATAGGAAACGCATGCATATTTTTCGAATATTTTGTTTACATTTATTATCAATACTCAAACCGAGGTGGAGGGTATCAAAGATTCGGCACAGCCGAATTTAACACTCTTACTTGTTTTTAGATGTACGCGTTCAAGAACATGTTTTTAGCAGTACACATGCCTGTGTGGTTTATGTGTGTTCAAAACAAAAAATACATGATAGAAACATGTTCGTGTACATAACGAAATATTAAAATGAAACACAGTCATGATTGTGTTCGGCACCGTACAAAATTTAGATGCTCACATAATAGATATCAAAATAAAAATAAGTGTTTGTTGTTTGTTTACATTGTATGTAAGAGTTTTTTTTTGGTGTGTGTTTTTTTTTCTGAACTCTGGTAAAAATATATAAATCAAAATACAAATACAACACAATTATTTTAGAGCAGAGCTAGGACCCTGCCCTACGTCATGAGTTTTGAAAAGGATTCCACAATTAAAAATATCAGTGAAGGTATTTACTGATGTCACTTACTCTCCATATAAGAAAAATATTTTTAAATTATGCTCATTTGTAGAAAATCTATAGCTAACTTCTTTTGTCTGTAAAAATTTCATATAAATGGTAAGTAGATAAGTTTTACGAAGTGGAAATAGAATTGAAAAATTAAAATAGGCCGTTTTTTAGATTTGACGTCATTTTCACACATATTGCAATTAATACTGTAATTAATATGAAAATTTTTGATTTTGTTTCAATGGTGCGCGATAGAGAAGAGGAAAGCATATACTTCTAAAATGCATAACTACACTCATCAGAGATTTTATTGAACATTGTGATAATTGGTATGTTTTCTATACCATCCATCTAATCTGATAAAGAGATTTATTTATTTATTTATTAGGTCAATGGAATAAATCCTTACAGACCTGTATAAATTATATAATTACATATGTACTTATATTGATACAATTAAATAGATTATAAATAAAAGCAAATTGTTAGGAATTTAAGAAAATAATGATATTATGCTTAATTACATCAGTGTTCAACGAAAAATCAATTAAATGATAAAGATTATTATAATCGCAACAAATTCTTCTAAAAGGATCAGCTAGAGCATAGTTGGTTTGAAAAGATTTAACAAAGAGTGGTTGGAATTGGCGTGATACTCGTTGAGGAACATTAAACGTTATATTGTTGACAAGATAGTCAGAACAGATTTCACCATTAATTAGGTTGATCATAAATGTTACTTTTAGCATAGTCCTACGGCTTTCCAATGTAGGTAATTTTATTAATTTAAGTCGATCAACGTATGAAGGTAGATTAATTGCAGAATTCCAAGGTAAGCCACGTAAGCAAAGGAGTAGAAATTGTTTCTGTACAGACTCGATTCGTTGAATATGAATGTTATAGAAGGGATCCCATATTATTGACCCATATTCTAAAATAGGTCTTCCAAGAGATGTAAAAAGTTGTTTGGTTATGTAAGGATCAATAAATTCTTTTGCCCATCTTTTAATAAAGGCGAGTGTACCTCTAGCTTATTAACTGTCATGGTGACGTGAGATACAAAGTTTAATTTAGGATCAAGTAGAATTCCTAAATCCAGAAAAGTATCAACAAGTTGAAGCTGATATCCGCCCAAAAAGTAGTTAGCAGGAAAAACATTATTTCTAGAAAAACACATACATTTACATTTTTTCAAATTTAGTTCCATTAGGTTACGGTTACACCACGAAAAGAAATTGTTGAGATCTGATTGGAGATGAATATGATCATTATGTTGACAGTAACTTAAAAAATTTTTAACATCATCAGCGTACATTAAAACGTTGCAAAAATTTATCACTTTTGGAAGATCATTGATGAAAAGGGAGAAAAGAATTGGTCCAAGATGGCTGCCTTGAGGAACACCAGAAGTCACAGTAATATCTTTAGATGAAACATTATTATCCCTTTCAGAACTAGCTGAATCGATCGCGAGATCTGATTTAAGGTGCTGAAAATGTAAATAAATACATTTTTTCAAAATTTTTTTTAACGATATTCAGTGATTGTGAGTTCTCTTGCGTGCTCTTTACACAAAAGAGAATTAAAAAACAAGTAAGAAAATTATAGTCGGTCTAGACCGACTATACTATACCCTATACCATGCGTTTAGAAACCCTATCTCTTAGGCCCAACTAACTGGACATTGAAAATAAGCAAAAACCAAATTTGAGTGGGATTTTTATTAATTTTTTTGGCTGCAGATATGAAAAAGTTCATATCGGATGCTATATCTATAAAGGGACTAGGTCCAAAAATGGACCGATCCTGATCATGTTTGGTAAAGTCTCTTGTATTTTGCAAAAATATGTACAAACAAAATTTGAGAAGAATCAGTGCAATATTTTTGTTTTTTAATAGATTTAACTGAAGATCGGGAAGCAGCTCTATATGGGGTCAAAGGGATCATTTTTGGACTACTCATTAGTGGATGTCATGAACGCATACAAACCCAATTTGAGTAAGATCTATATGACAATTTGGATCTTATGGCAATTTATGTCGATTTCATATGGGTAATTTGTATGGGGGCTAGGTCTGAACATGGACCGATTCTCACCAATTTCAATAGCGTTCATCCCATGGCCGATAGAAGCTTATATACCAAATTTCATCAAAATATATTCATATTTGCGACCTGCAGTTTGATTACAAACTTTACATGGACACACAGACGGACGGACGGACGGACGGACGGACGGACGGACGGACGGACATTGTTAAATCAACTCAGAAAGTGATTCTGATTCGATCGGTATAATAAAAGATGGGTCTAGGTCAAATATTTTTGGTTGTTACAAACAGCAGCACAAAGTCATTATACCCAAACCACATAGTGGTATAGGGTATAAAAAGAAAGTAGACTTTGCTAAAAAGAATTTTAAAATTGATCGTTAATTATTGTAGTAAAATGAAGCACATTTGTAACGGTAATCCGTGTTAAAATGGTGACAAAATTGACGATGAGTGATAGCACAAAAAATCTGTAATAAATTTCTCGAAAAGCTTAGGGATTGCACTAAGTTCAGCAATACTACGGTAATTAGAAACATCCGATCTATTTCCAGATTTAACAAATGGAATTATGTAAGAAGCTCTCCAAAATTTTGGAAAATAACCGTTTTTTATTGACGCATTAAACAAAAGAGTCAGTGGTGTTGCCAAGGAAGTAGCACAATAATTGAATATAGAACTAGGTACTCCATCAGGTCCACGAGTAAATGAAATTTTAAGTTTCTTCAGGCAATTAACAAGTTCTGTCTTATCAATTAGGGGAAAAGATATAGCTTGATTTGTGTTTAATGGATATGAATAGCTGTTGGAACAATATTGAGCAACAGAATATGTACTAGCAAAAAAGTCTGCAAACATGTTACTTATTATAGTATCATCACTAGATTCGATATCGTTAAATTTTATTACAGATGGATAACATTAGTTTTTATACCCTATACCACTATGTGGTTTGGGTATAACGACTTTGTGCTGCTGTTTGTAACAACCAAAAATATTTGACCTAGACCCATCTTTAATTATACCGATCGAATCAGAATCACTTTCTGAGTTGATTTAACAATGTCCGTCCGTCCGTCCGTCCGTCCGTCTGTGTGTCCATGTAAAGCTTGTAATCAAACTGCAGGTCGCAAATATGAATATATTTTGATGAAATTTGGTATATAAGCTTTTATCGGCCATGGGATAAACGCTATTGAAATTGGTGAGAATCGGTCCATGTTCAGACCTAGCCCCCATACAAATTACCCATATGAAATCGACATAAATTGCCATAAGATCCAAATTGTCATATAGATCTTACTCAAATTGGGTTTGTATGCGTTCATTACATCCACTAATGAGTAGTCCAAAAATGACACCTTTGACCCCATATAGAGCTGCTTGCCTATCTTCACTTAAATCTATTAAAAAACAAAAATATTGCACTGATTCTTCTCAAATTTTGTTTGTACATATTTTTGCAAAATACAAGAGACTTTACCAAACATGATCAGAATCGGTAAATTTTTGGACCTAGTCCCCATATAGACATAGCATCCGATATGAACTTTTTCATATCTGCAGCCAAAAACATTAATAAAAATGCCAATCAAATTTGGCTTATGCTTATTTTCTATATCCAATTAGTTGGGCTTAAGAGATAGGGTTTCTAAACGCATGGTATAGGGTATCGTATAGTCGGTCTAGACCGACTATAATTTTCTTACTTGTTCTTTTTGAATTAACAAAGTTGTAAAATGCTTTAGGATCACGATTGAAATCTTCCTTCATTTTGCTTAGATAGTTTTTGTATAAATAGTTGTTAAGAATATTATATTCGGCACGATGAATGGAGTATTTTTCAAAAAATACAAGAGAATCAAAAATTTTATACTTTTTATAATACTTTTTCTTAAAATTTTTTAATCTTGATAGTTGTTTTGAGTTCCAAGGCGGGCCAGTTCGTTTGTAGACAGAGCGCTTTGGGATGTATTCATCCATAAAAGAATACATAGTTCTATAAAAGACCTCCACCATTAAATCAATAGAAATATGGCACAACAAATCATTCCAGTTAGTGTTAGAAATTAGATCAATCAATTTGCTATAGTTGGTTTGTTTAAAACAAAAAACTTTATCTTTATTAATACGAATATTGGATCCACCAAAAGTAGGCAAAACACAGCTAATTTCAATAGTTGGATGAAAGCGATCTTCCGGCAAGGTGATAGGATCAGAGCGAGTTATTTATTATACAATCTTCTGGATTATTTGTAAATATCAGATCTAGCAGTTTACCGTATTCATTAAATACGCCATTCATCTGGTAAAGACTAAGATCAACTATCTCATTCAATATTAAATAATCACAGTTATTAGATTTAATTGGAATAAAATCCGGAGCATCAGGCGAATTTTTCCATATTATAGATGGTAAATTAAAATCTCCAACAACAAAAATTAAATCCTCAGGTTTAGCACATTGAGCAACTGATTTGATGGCCTTAACGTGTTCAAGGTATATTTCTTCCGGAGAATTAGGAGGTATATACGAACAGGTTATGAAAATGATTTTATAATTAAACTTTATCATTACACTGACAATCTTAATATTTAGAGAAGATTCAGATTGAAGAGATTCGGAAGCAAATAGACATGACACAGTAATTAAAACACCACCACCATTACGATCGTTTCTGTTATAACTATATATTTGATAATTGTTACATAGTAACTCAGAATTAAAAACATTATCTTTCAGCCATGTCTCAGTAAAGATGATAACATGAAAATTAAAATCATAACTGTTAACTAGTAGATTAGACATTTTAGTATTTAAACCACGAACATTCTGATACATAATGATTAGTCGTTCAACAGGTATAGAATCTAGTTTTTTGAATTAATGTTGAAATTCGAATTTTCATTTATTCGATCTCGGGGCGGAAGCTCAGCAATGTTATTTCTCCGTGGATTTTCTTTAAATTCATATTCACGAACTGAAGTATTCACAGGCCAGAAACCAGGGTTAACGATTTGCTCATAAAGATCGAACGGAACGGTTATTTTAAAAGATGTAATCCTTCTTGGTACGGACTAGGAAAATTTATGTATCATAACATCAGCTTTATAATATAGTTTAGAGTTTATATAAAAGTTAATGTCATCAGTGGAGGTATCCGAACAAAGACGCGAAATAAAAATAGTTTTTTTTGGCGGTATTACTTTTAGTTGTTTCGGTAACGCCTCTTTATTAGTTAAAGATGGTGGAATAGCAGTTGTAGGTGTCAAGGACGTATTATTTAAAGATGGTAGCATTGCAGTTTTAGACATCAAAGGAGCAGTATTTGCAAAAGATTGTGGATTATCAGTTGTAAGTATCGATGAAGCTTTATTAAAAGATGGTAGGATAGCATTTTGAGGCATCAAAGGAGAAGTAATTGCCGTAAGCATATTTGCAAACTTCAGAGTTGTATGGCTGGAAGAAGCAGTAGTCTTATCAGGGTTTTCTCTATTCATGAATCTGGGTGACTTAGGGCGATTTGGAGATGGTAATTTAGGTGTTTGGAGTCCATCCAATGACTGGAAATCATAGAAAAGCTTTCTATAAGAGTTCATTTGCCCGGATAAATTAGCAAAATGGGTTTGAATTTGCAAAAAATTGTTTTTAGTGCTTTGGAAGAAGCGGTAAAAATCAGCGCCAATTTTTTGACAGTCATTACAGCGCCAATGCAAATTGTTATGCTTCGATACAGATTCGGCCACTAAACCAGATAAGCTACTGCATTTAAAGTGACATACACCAAGACAAAGCCAGCAACTCATCATTCTCTCGCCATGACCTTCCAAAGAACAGCCTTTTTTTAAACATGCCATTTTAAGCGATTTAATTTAGTTTTATTGGGGATTTAGATTTTTAAAATAACTGGCAGCACTTTTTGTTTATTAGGAATTGTTTTTGTTGTTGTTTGGTTTTGCTATTGTTTTTTTAGTATAGTTTTTTTAGTATAGTATATTTTGTTGTGGTAAAATGTTTCGAATTTATTGGTTTATTGTTAGTAATTTTATGTAGGAACTGTTATTGTTGTTTTTTTAAAAATAAGAGTATAGCACTTGTTTTTTGATGTGTGTTTGTTTGTTTGTTTGTTTGTAGGAGGTAATCTCCGCTACTACTCATCTGATTTTAAAAATGTTGGTTCCAATATTTAGAAAGATCATTAAGGATGGGCAAAGGCTATAAATTTAAATTAAAGTGAATGTTTAATATCATATATATTGAGTACTGGTAGGCATAGCACCTCCCATACAAAGTAATAATTCAATATTATATACCTCGAGTACTATGACAGAGACAGGTTTGCATATTTATTTAGATTATCTATTATTAATGCGTGGCGCCTCCCATACAAAGTAAATATAAAATGTCATATATCTGGAGTAATGTAATAGTGAGAGCCTTAGGACTTTACGTGAGCCCATAAATTATTCATGTGATTAGTCGAATAATAAAGGGCGTGACCGAAGCAGTGGGCGTGGCACCGCCCATACAAAGTAAATATAAATTATCATATAACTGGTGTACTATAAAAGGGAAAACCTTGACACTTTACACGAACCCATCAGATACTAATATGAGTAGTCGGAAAAAAATGGGTATGGCACTCCCCATACAAAGTAATTATTAAATTCCGTAAATCTCGATTAGTGTAATAGTAAGATCCTTGTGACTTAGCATGAGCCCATAAGCTATTTATGTGATTAGTCGAACAAAGTAAATGATTGGTGTAGTATAATTGGGAAGTACATCAGATATCAATGTAAGTAGTCTGATAAAAATTAGACAGAAGTCTCTTGAGTTTTACGTGCGTTCCTGTCGTGTTGACTTAACCACACGGTGTGCTTAGCACTGGGTGAGATACAAGGCGTCCACCTGCGCCCCTTCCTTAGATGGTAGCAAACTAGAAGAATTGATTTGGCATAAACTCCTCCCTTTGCTATTGGGTTGGCCCGATCTAAAAGCCTTCTACTCTGTGGGTCGTAGAACCCGGTTGAAATGCAACTCCACATCGAACTTTGTTCTTCCCGCGATTTTGGGCCACCACAACCACCACGAAACTCCCCGAAGGGCCGTTCCCAAAAAAGCTATTTAAGGGTACAACACATTGTCCTCGGTCATCAGCAGCACCTGCAAAAACACATACTTCCAATAACCGTCCATTTGTCTACTACGTTCGTCCTTACTAGCTGTTATTATCAGGTGGCCCTGATATGTACAACGTTCCGTACCAACATTTCAACCGATTTCCGTTTCGTCCACGAAACACTGTATTGTCTAATGACTCAAGCGTTCTTGGACTCATCTTCCATCCGACCTTCTTGCCTACTTATTCTACTTCAATGGCCATCTTTGGTAGGACTGGTACTAGCTCATCCATTCACAGCTTCGAACTTTTCGACTCATGCCTACCTCCGTTTACTACGCTCCGAACTTACTAATCGGCGCCATCATGCTAGATGATACTTACGTCAACTTTCGGTAATTCGCTTTTCAACTGGTCTCCGACTTGTCTTGGACGCTGTATTGACATGTGCACCTGTCTCAAATGCCTTCGACTTGTCTTCGACCCACACTCTCGCTCAATTCCTCCGTCATGGTATCTTGTCAGGACAACTGACGCACCCACACCCGGTCTCCTTTCGCTCATGTACCATCTTACCATCTTACCAACATTATCTTCGTTACACCTTGGGACACCAACACAATTATGGGATGTGGCAACCATTTCATCTGGTAGGTTTTGACATCTCCAGTTTTTGTGTTTTTGCTTGTGCTGTCTCCGACTATGTAGACGCCGTGAGGTAACCTTGGGCTTGATAGCTTACCCGTGGTACCTATTTATAACCTCAGGTAAGGCTTCGTAGCCAGCCTGGCCACATACTAGCCACTACCAAGTTATTCTCCAAATAGAATAGTACTTGGTGGACCTGACCTTAACCTTTAGCCGCTAGGAATAATCACCAGAATTAACTGGCTTTGCCTAGCGTTGCCCGGGAGCACCACGTGGAGGTAGGTTATAGGCATGGGCGAAGTATCAACCGTCACTGGCGGACCAGTAACTTTATGATACAACTTTGCTCCCAAAAAATTAGACAGGATGAGATTCGTGGGCGTGGCATGTCCTACAAAAAAAAAAAAATATGAAGTACTACTAATTCAAAAAAAGCCAAGTTCAAAACTCGCCAAAATAAAAAATCGCCAAAACCGAAAATCGTGAAAAAATTAAAACGCCAAAAACAAACAAAACAACGAAAATATGCAGAATCAAAAATCGATAAAATCAAATATCACTAAAATCAAAATCAGACAAAATCAAAAATCGCTAAAATGAAAAATTTGCCAAATGATATTCTAAATTCAAGGCCAACAGTTAACTGTTGCCAGATTTAATTTGGAAAATCCATGTTCTTCTCAAAGGCAGCTGTATGGACCTTGCTGCACAGCAAACACCGAATGAAAAAAAAACAAAAGATATTGTATATCAGCAAGCATTGAAATAAAAAAAAAAATATATACGTATAAAATAAATAAAATAAAATATTTTAATTGCACAATATAAACTTCGTACTAAAAATTTATTATGAAATAAAGCATGACAATAAGTCCCGGTAGGTCGTAGCGAAGCGCAACAGGGCATGCTAGTAATAAATACAAGGATTGCTAAGTATTGCAAGTGCAGGGCTATGACCAGCAGCAATTTGCCAATACGGTGGACATTGAACATGCACTGACATCTTAAGATTCAGAATATTTTAACAAATTTAATTCGCGATAACCAACTGGGAACATACTTGATCTAATAGTAAAGTGTTTCAAAGCACTACACTTTGTCAAGTCATTTGAATACGTTTTTATTCTCTTGTTTAACTTAAGTTTTGAGTAAACAAAATATACAGTGTGTCATAATACATTGGAAACTTATAAAAAATTCTGAATTTGGAAATTTTGTTTTTAATAATTTCGCGTTCAGTTCTAAAATTACGTATTTTTTTTTTTTGCGAAATCACTCTCTCTATCGAAAGATAGCAAATTTTTTACAAAAAATTCCATTAAAAAATAGATAAACGAAAAAAAAGTATTTATTAGTGAAAAGTATTTATTATATACTATACCAGAATTGATTAAAACAATAAATATTGAAGATAGTATTAAAGAACATGCATAACATCTTAAACATTGTATTTGGCAGACAAACAAAATTATTTTTCTAAGTTATTACACAACTATTGGATTTATGCTAAGAAAAGTAATTATGCTGGTCGTGTGAGCGGGGGGTGTTTGTATGGTTATAAAAACGAATTAAAAAAAAAAATTGTTTAGCATAAAATTTTTGAATCTGGCAGATAAATTAAAATAACAATATTTTCCACTTTGATCTAGTTATATAAACTATTCAAATTGTAATGCTGAATTTAAATCCTTTTTGAACTTTATCTTTCAAATTTTTGCATTGTTGGTTAGACTCAAATGTTTTAACAAAAGTTGCCCTAACTTAATCGAAGTGTTTAATATACTTATTGGTCAGTCATTTTATTATAGTATTCTTGTTATTTACTTCAAAGAAGCTTGCTTTAAGAAAACTGATAATAAATGAATTTATATAATATAAAAGTATTACTGAATATATATATTTTTCTTATATTATTTTTAAGGTATAATTGTTAACCCATGAATAATAACAAATTTTGTTTTGCCAATCTGGCTAACAACTAAGTTATGCCAAATATAGATTATAATAATATTTACTTTTAAGTTTGTAATTATATATATTATATCTATTAAAATAATAAAAAAAAATATATATCTATATATTAATACGTGAAGGTAATTTTTTAGTTCCCTTTTTAAGCAATATGCGGTGAGGGTGGAGTGTGAAAATTGGTATAGTTATAGCTCATATGAACGAAAAGCTGAGAATGATAAAATTTATGTTTATTCTGTCTTAAAAATATATTAAATTAAATTAAATAAAATATTTAGAATAATTCGTTACACCCTGTTAATGCGAATGATTTAAATTATATATCAGACGCTCTGTGTTGAATTGTGAATTGCTAGAAATGATTAACATACCTTTAGGCTCATTTAAATATTCATAAATTTTTTATATATATAGATTTAAACAAGTAAGAAAATTATAGTCGGTCTAGACCGACTATACGATACCCTATACCATGCGTTTAGAAACCGTATCTCTTAGGCCCAACTAACTGGACATAGAAAATAAGCAAAAACCAAATTTGAGTGGGATTTTTATTAATTTTTTTGGCTGCAGATATGAAAAAGTTCATATCGGATGCTATATCTATATAGGGACTTGGTCCAAAAATGGACCGATCCTGATCATGTTTGGTAAAGTCTCTTGTATTTTGCAAAAATATATACAAACAAAATTTGAGAAGAATCAGTGCATTATATTTGTTTTTTAATAGATTTAAGTGAAGATCGGGAAGCAGCTCTATATGGGGCCAAATGGATCATTTCTGGACTACTCATTAATGGATGTAATGAACGCATACAAACCCAATTTGAGTAAGATCTATATGACAATTTGGATCTTATGGCAATTTATGTCGATTTCATAGGGGTAATTTGTATGGGGGCTAGGTCTGAACATGGACCGATTCTCACGAATTTCAATAGCGTTCATCCCATGGCCGATGAAAGCTTATATACCAAATTTCGTCAAAATATATTCATATTTGCGACCTGCAGTTTGATTACAAGGTTTACATGGACACACAGACGGACGGACGGACGGACGGACGGACGGACATTGTTAAATCAACTCAGAAAGTGATTCTGATTCGATCGGTATAATTAAAGATGGGTCTAGGTCAAATATTTTTGGTTGTTACAAACAGCAGCACAAAGTCATTATACCTAAACCACATAGTGGTATAGGGTATAAAAATCACTTTTTTTCTATAGAGATGTTGAAAAATTATTATTTTTTATTTATTTGTAAAAATAATTAAATTAATATATAATAATAATAATAATAAAAAACAAGTAAGAAAATTATAGTCGGTCTAGACCGACTGTACGATACCCTATACCATGCGTTTAGAAACCCTATCTCTTAGGCCCAACTAACTGGACATAGAAAATAAGCAAAAACCAAATTTGAGTGGGATTTTTATTAATTTTTTTGGCTGCAGATATAAAAAAGTTCATATCGGATGCTATATCTATAAAGGGGCTAGGTCCAAAAATGGACCGATCCTGATCATGTTTGGTAAAGTCTCTTGTATTTTGCAAAAATATGTACAAACAAAATTTGAGAAGAATCAGTGCAATATTTTTGTTTTTTAATAGATTTAACTGAAGATCGGGAAGCAGCTCTATATGGGGTCAAAGGGATCATTTTTGGACTACTCATTAGTGGATGTAATGAACGCATACAAACCCAATTTGAGTTAGATCTATATGACAATTTGGATCTTATGGCAATTTATGTCGATTTCATATGGGTAATTTGTATGGGGGCTAGGTCTGAACATGGACCGATTCTCACCAATTTCAATAGCGTTCATCCCATGGCCGATAAAAGCTTATATACCAAATTTCATCAAAATATATTCATATTTGCGACCTGCAGTTTGATTACAAGCTTTACATGGACACACAGACGGACGGACGGACGGACGGACGGACGGACGGACGGACGGACATAGTTAAATCAACTCAGAAAGTGATTCTGATTCGATCGGTATAATTAAATATGGGTCTAGGTCAATTAGTTTTGGTTGTTACAAACAGCAGCACAAAGTCATTATACCCAAACCACATAGTGGTATAGGGTATAAAAACATTGGAAGACAAAAATTGAATGAAAAAATAATATTTCCTAAAATTTGCACTCGAATTTCGAGTGCTAGGCTATACTAGTATATATAAATATATATAGTTTTTGACATTTTCTTTCCACTATATATCTTGTTGTATGTGATATCCACATTTAATAAATAAATAAATAATAAACACATGTGTCATAAAAAAATTTTATTTTTCATTGCTTTAATCTTATAAATAATTGTGGTAAAATAAAGACAGTAGTAAAGTTTTGTGAAAAGTTAAAAACCATAATAATAGATGATTTTATTGCTGGTCTTAAGCAAAAGAAAATTTTTGAGAAATACTTTTTTAATAAATACATAATTTCAAAAATTATTAAGAAATATCGTGAAAGAATGCAGCGACGACTCAACACTTACGCGGCAGGCCCCATAAAGCAGGATAATTTAATAGTAAGATAGTTTAGAAGTAACCAAAAATGCTACCTAAGGAGCTCATTAACAATCGGAAACAAAAAATGTGTGCGCAAACTCTTTCCCGACGCACAGTGGCGCCCGTAGAGCAAACGAGGTTGCAAAAATCAAAATTTTCATGTGCGCCGACGAATAAACCCATGTTATAGGAAACTTTTCGACGATTTCAAATATGCTACTCTTAATAATATCACATTTTTAGTTTAGAAGATAACAGTTCAAAGTTGACCGACTTTCGGTTTTCAAAAAAACCCACAATTTTTAGTCAATTTGTTGCGATTTCAGGTGTAATATCACGAAAAATAGGTAACCAATCGCCTTATTTTTTGTTTGTGTTGATTGATGTATTTATAAATGTATAATGATAAAAAAAATTAGCTGTTTGCTTTGTGTTTCTCCTGGTAAATCACTATTTAAAAACTATCCGTTTTTTCACTATTTTTCAACTTTGACGGAAAATAAAAAAATCAATATTTTTCTATATTTGCCATATTTGCAAAACATGTTCTTTGATTATTTCTTTACATAATTCAAAAGGTTTTGTCTGCCCGTACGTGTCCGTTTGGCTTCTAGATTTAAAAAAGGTTAAAAAGACATGGTTGCAGAAATTGTATGGCGTGCATCCCCTACATGTTTTGACTGACAGTAGTTTGATCTAATAGTTTGAAAATTGCATTTTAAGTCGGTTGTCTACCTGTGAGCCTCTGCCAAAGTCTACTCCCAATATTCTGTTACAGACACAGGATGCACAACAAACTACTCATTGAAATTCGCTGGTACGCACCTCACTTAAAAATTACTTTGGAGTACAAATGGTTAAGAACAATATTGACTTATGGTCCCTCCAGGTAGGCACAAATCTTATTTAGACACGAGCATAATATCAAAATTGCATAATTCAGCCTAAATCCATATGTATGCAGGGAACAGGTAAATTTTTAGGCATGGTAACATAAGCCTATATATTGCAAAATAAGCATAATGCCTGGATTAGTCTACGACTGAAAGTTGGCGCAACAAGTACTTAAACCATGGCGTTAAACAATTTAAGTACTGAAAACATGGCGCTGAACAATTTAAAATTATTTGAACTGTTTAGAAGGTCAACCACACCAAAGTTTTTCACGGAAGCTGCTTTAGAAGAACTTGATAGCTTATACGGAAATATTGAGAGAAGCGAAATTATAAAAAATAATTTTTATCTGATATATGCAAATATTAAGGCAAAATGGGTGAAATCCAATCGAACCATTCAGAACTTCAGTTCCAAATACGAAGACTGGCTTAATGAAGACACCATCCTGGATATATTGGCAGTAGATAAACCCACCACATCAACCAGAGGAGCAAAAGGAAGGCCAAAAAAAGTATTGAGGAGTGTTCAATTTTCACAAGAAAGAGGAAACTTGCCGATGCCACCAATGACTTGACCACGAAGCATTTATCGGACGCGCTGTCTATTAAATATACAAAGGATAGTGAAAGAGTTAGGTCGCAGATTACAAAATCTGTTGCTGATGCAAGCCCACTGCGACTAAAAAGGATTAAGGAAAGCATTCCCACGGCCACAAACGCACACATTAAAAAGTATGGTTCCGAAGAAGCCTTGGCCAAAGAAAAATATGAGATACTACGGGCATCCTTGATGCGACACGGGGCTGACGTTTTACCAGGATACAAGCATATTACGCAAGCCAAAATAAATTCACGACCACTGCATACGGAGTTTACGGAAGTCTCTGTGAAAGCCAATCTGCAGGATCTCATGGGCCATACAGCAAAACGGTTGTTGGAGAGTCTTCCTGAAAATGAGGTGAAAATTCTTCCTGAGAAACTGACATTGATCAGCAAATGGGGCTGCGATGGATCATCCGGACAAAGCGTTTATATGCAAAGGATATCTTCCGATGACGCTACAATATCGGACGGAAATATGTTTATGTTGTTCCTTTGCGGCTAAAATCTGATGTTTCCCTACACTGAAAAAATCCACGTCCGTCATATGCCGACCAATAATGTTTCAGTTTGCAAGGGAATCGGCAGAACTCATAAGGACCACGGTGAAGGACATTGAAGAACAAATAAGCAAGATTAAGCCTACGAAGCTGCAAATTGGAGAAGGAAAATATATTGAATGCAATTACGAGTTCCACCTGACCATGGTTGACTGAAGAGTCGTAAACTAACTGACAGGAACAAGCTCAACATTGTCATGCCCGATTTGCAAAAAGAGTCAGAAGAACTTTGGTAATTTAAACGATTCTACAAACGAGGAAAATTACGAATATGGAATGTCACCATTGCACGCAAGGATAAGGTGTATGGAGTTCTTGCTAAAACTGGCGTATACCCTACCACAAGAGGAGGAAAACTTCGATGAAAATACATCAATAAAGGATAAGGAAAAGATCAGAAAGAAGCAAACACAGGATGCTTTTTTTAAACAAGTTGGACTAAAAGTAGACTGTCCCAAGCACGGATACGGTAACTCAAACGATGGAAATACTTCTAGGAGATTTTTTGAAAATGATGAGGCAGTAACTGGAATCACTGGAATTGACAATCAAATCGTGAAAAGATTGGGAACGATCTTGAATGTTTTAAACTGCAAAGAAAATGTCAATTCTACAAAATATGGAGAATATGCATCGAAAACTGCATCTCTTTTAGCAGAAATGTATCGACAGAAGAAGTTGACCCCGACCGTCCATAAAATATTGGCGCATGGCAAATATATAATTGAGTAGCAGTCTTTGCCAATTGGAGAGCTTTCTGAAGAAGCACAGGAGTCTCTTAACAAATTTTATAAAAAATATAGATTGCCGAACACATTCAAAGCATGAAGGGTAAGGCAAAATGAGGACCTCTTTAACATGTTGGCAGCATCTTCCGATCCACTTATTTCTTCCCTGCGGCATGTGAAGTCACGAATAGAGTTAGAAAATAATTATAGTTTAGAAATGATTATTCTTTTAGATATACCTTCTCTTACGAATTGTGATGAATATTTTACAGAAAATTGAAAAAATAAATTTAAAAAAGAATTAATTTTTTTTTATTTTGTTGGGTAATAATTTAAAACATAAAACCCTAAAGAAAAAAAAATAAAAACAATCAAAAAATGTAAAAATGATTTTTTTTAGTTACCATAAAATTGATTTTTCTACCAATTTTAACTTTAATAACCCATAAGTAGGCCCCTACAAAGCGTAGCACCCTTTCCAAATGCTCATTTCATAGGCTGAACAGTTATCTATCATATGCTGTTAAACTGTTCAATTATGTTATTCGGTTCAAAAGATATGATTTTTGCAACGAAAAAACTCAAATGCGCCAATGTGCGACGACGAATTGAGGATGATCTTGGCTGACATTGTGCTGAGAAGAAACCACTGATATCAGAAAAAATCTTCTGGTTCGCATAAATTTTGCTAAACAAAATTTAGCACTGGTCAACAATACTGTTCTCTTTTCAGATGTGACCAAGCTTCATTTAAAAGGCTTTGATGCAAAATGTTTGCTCGACGACCAAAGGGAAAACGATTAGAACCAAAATATACAAATAAAAGTGTTAAGTTTAGCGGTGGCAATATTATGGTATGAAGTTACTTTTCGGACCAAGGAATGGGTCCAAATCACGTAGCAAAATGTACTGTAACTGGAATTGAATACAGCCAAATTCTAAATGACATAATGATCTATACGCGGTGGAAATTATCCTGGTCTGGAAGTTCCAACTTGACGGTGACCCGAAACACACCACCAAAGTTGTAACCCTATCCTATAGAAGCTCTAGATCGCAAAATATGGACACGAAATTACACAAGCAAGACAGGTCGCATAGTGCCTCTATGTTTAAAAAACAACGGATGCCCAACAAAATATTAAAATCAAAAACAGAGGGAAAGTTTTCAATTATTGTGTTGTAAAGGTTTCCAATGTTTTGTCAACAGCATAAAAATAAATACTTTTATTGACCGTTGAAATCGTCAAGAATATATTTTGCTAAAAGTTTCCATTATATTTGTCACTCACTGTATGAATATCATTTCGTCGTCGTCTTATATCGAATATTTTGCAATAAATTTGCTCTTTAATTAATTCTAATCAATTCATTGAGGCGCACGTTATTTGTACACTGAACTCCCAAAGAAAACGTGGTGTGTATGAAACAGTTTTCTTTTGTACATCGTCTTTGTCTTCGTCAAATGTTTAGATTTAACTTTATTTACCTATTTTTTTACTTTTTTTTTTTGGAGGATATTTGTAACAATATTTGAAATTGCGGATAACAGTCACGTTTTAGAACCCACCAAAATTCGTAATGGACAAAATTTACCATGTGATAGACTGGTTCAGAAACACTGAATACATTTATAGGCACTACGCTGTTGTTTGAAAACGGAAAAATACTAATAAATAATTCTTGAAAAATAGTCTTTAATTTACAATTAAAATGCTTGACCTGATTTTAACAAAAGAGTTTTAGCAAATATTGCGGTGTACCTTTTTCTAACATTTGTGTTTTTTTTTTTAAATTTTTTTGCAATGCAAAATTCTATTTCTAGAAGTTTATAAACGTGGTTTTCTTAATTTGAGTTGTCAGAACAGTTTCAAGTTGATCCACATATATTCTACATTTATAGTTTAGATATAATGTAACTTTCTTTTTATGAATTTCAACTTGCAACATTTTGCTGTGATAAAATCAATTTAGCGATGTCCGTCCATCCGTCTGTGTGTCCGTGTAAACTTTGTAATCAAACTACAGGTCGCAAATATGAATGCATTTTTATAACATTGAGTATCGGCCATAAGATGAACCTTATTGAAATTGGTAAAATGCGATGCATGTTCCGATCTAGCTTTCATATAGCCCCTATCAGACTAACTGAAATGGTCGTACGATCCATATTATCATATATACGTATATAAGGCAAAAAGTTAGTGAATGTAAGTTTATTATACGCACTAATCAGTAGACTAAAAATGTACCTTGTTGGGTCATTTTCAGCCATATATATATTTATTGGTTCCGTTAGTTCTTATACGGAGCATAGGGCATCAACAAAGTTTCGCCATTCGTTTCTATTTGGTGCAAGGCTCTTTATTTCATTCATTTCTCGAAGCTTCTAAATCTAGTTGTTTTCGCCAAGTGTGTGCTGGCCGTCCTCTTCTTCTACTGCCTTGGGTTCCAGTCTATAACATTACGGGTGACATCATCTGGAGATCTTCGCAATTCATGGCCAATTTCTTCTCAACACTTCGATTTCTATTTGGCTCCTGTTGGGCCAGATAATTCTTAATATTCTTCTTAGGCTTTGTTGACGAAGACTGTCAACTGGGTGTTTACATATTTGGTGGCCATCTTCCACGTTTCGCACCCATAGAGCAGAACAGATTTCACACATGAATTGAAGATGTTGATTTTTGTGTGGGTGGAGATAACTGGTGATTTCCACATTGTAAGGGTCCGCCATCTAACGTTTTTTTTTCAACTAGTGCTTATTTCGTGAATGGTAACACTAAGCTCATGTCTGATTTGGCAGATTATTAGTTTTATCCTTCCGCTCAACGAATATGGTTGTGTATACGCTTGAACAACGCTGGGAAATATTGCGACATTACTTTGAAAATCATGGTAATGTTGCAGAATGTGTGCGAAAATTGCGTGCGGATTTTGGAAGAAGAGAAGCACCGTCAGCTCCGTATGTTCGTTATCTTGTGAAAAAAGTGAAAGAAACTGGCATCCTCATCGATAAACCAAAGCGTGAAAAGCCAAAAACAGTGCGTACACCCGAGAATATTGCTGCTGTGGCAGAAAGTGTGCGTGAAGCGCCATCAACATCAATTCACCGTCGTTCTCAAGAATTGAACATATCGGAGGCATCATTTAGACGAATTTTGCATAAGGACCTTGGTATGACGCCATACAAAGTTCAATTGGTTTAGGAGTTGAAGCCAACTGATCATCCAACGCGTTTTCGCTTCACTAAGTGGGCCTGCGATCGACTTACAGAAGATGCCGATTTTGCCAAAAAAATCATCTTTTCAGATGAAGCTCATTTTGATCTTGGAGGGTATGTAAACAAGCAAAATTGTCGCATTTGGGGCACAGAAAACCCGCACGCATACATTGAAAAGCCGATACACCCAAAACGAGTCACTGTTTGGTGCGGATTTTGGTCCAGAGGCATAATTGGGCCATTTTTCTTCGAAAATGAGCAAGGAGTGGCCGTTATAGTCAATGGCGATCGTTATCGGGCCATGTTGAACGAATTTTTGTTCATAAAAATTGAAGAGGAGGATATTGGCAACATTTGGTTTCAACAGGACGGCGCTACGTGCCACACAGCCGAAGCTACACTCGATGATTTGCGCCCTGTTTTTGAAGATCGCATTATCAGCCGCAGAGCTGATGCCGTTTGGCCACCTTGGAGCTGCGATTTGACACCGTTGGACTATTATTTGTGGGGTGCCCTCAAAGATAAGTGTTTTGCCAACAAGCCAGAGACAATTGACGCTTTAAAGGACAATATTCGTGAAGCTGCACACAATCGATAATATGCTTAAAAATTGGACCGATCGCGTAGTCTACTGCATGGCCAGCCGAGGCAGCCATTTTAATGAAATTATTTCCCATTATTAACCGGAAGGATTGTACTTTCAAATAAAAAAAGAAATTTGAGATAATATTCGGTAGTTTTTTTTTATGGCATTTTCAAAAAAAAAAAAAGTTATTTGGCGGACCCTAGTTGGCCGAATGCTTGTTGGGCTTTCATAGTTCGATTCGATACATGGTCAGAAGATCCTCCGGTCATTGTATAATACTACCCATGTAGCAGAAAGGGTTAATATTCTGGATTTGAATGTTTTGGATGGAGAATGGCCTGTCACATGTGGAATTTATTCTCATGGCCTTCGTCTTAGTAATATTCATTATGAGGCCTGCCTTTGCAGCTTTTGTCCATTTTGAGGCTTTCTAACATATCGGAGTGACTGTGTGTTATGAGGCATATGTCGTCGACATATTCAAGAACGGCCAAAAATTCGCCTAGTCCCCATGGTTTGTCTCTGTTGTTGGCCCTTAGATTTCTCATAACGATGCCCAGCACAACGTTAAAAAGTAACGGTGACAATATGCAGCCATGTCGAACACCCGCTTTAACAGAAACCTTATCGCTTATAGAATTTTGGTGTGATATACGAAAATTTGCTTTTTTGTACAACTCCTGGATAATCTCTATTATTTTCTTAGGTACGCCGGTACAGGTCAGTGCTTTCTAAATGGCATCGTGTCAAAGTATGTCAAAAGCCTTTTCAAAATCGATAAAGACCAGATAAAGGGGCTCCATTCGACTGGCTGCTCAGTTATAATGCGGTGGCTGTTTATATGTTCTATGCAAGACTTTTGAGATCTAAAACCCGAAAGTCTTTGTCAAGGCTGTCGGAAAGTCTTCTATTTACAATGTTAGCGGTTATCTTGTTTGTCATGCTTAGAAGTGTAATTCCTCTCCAGTTTCTGCATTCTGTGAGATCACCTTTGTTCGGTAAGTTGATGATCAAGCCCTCTTTCAATTCATCGGTAAGCTCATTATTGTCCCACAATCTTTTTACCACATTCTGAAGCAGGAAGGCAGTTGTTTGGGAGTATGCTTTTAACAGCTCAGGATTGATGTTGTCGGGTCCTTGAGCCTTGTGGTTTCCTAGGGTGCCTATAGCGGCAACTATTTCTGCTATTGTAGGGGTGGTTACTGGTATATCGGTCCTCTCGGTATGGGTAGTGCAATTGCATATTGAGTGGGGTAAGTGCATGTTGGCATAATGATGTGTCCAAATTAAAAGCTGTGTATTTTTTGAGGTGATGAGATCGCCATTGCTATTTCGTAGCGGTTTTGAGGAAGCGAAGTTTTTATTAGCAAGTTTTTTGATTGTTTTATATAAGTTGCGTTTTCTGCCTGACTCGGCTGCAGTTTGTGCTTCTGTGGCAAAGTTTTCCGCCCATTTACGTTTGTCTCTAAGCGCGCTACGCTTAACTTCTCTGTCAATAGAACTGTAGTTTGCCTAGAGTCTGGATTTTTCCAAGCTGGTTCTGGCATCATTTATTTGAGACTTAGTTTCTTTTCTTGTAGTTATAAGTTTCCACGTTGTATCGGATACCAAAGATTTTCTTTCGGGAATTTGATTTGCTGCAACTTCACATATGATCTCACTCACATTTTCAAATTTGTCAGTAAGAGCTTGGTTGGTTTCTGCTGAGTTTCTCAAGGCATGAGTGTAGGTAGTTTTTACGTTGGGTCATTTAGCTTCTAGATATAAAATTTTCCTGAGTTTGAATTCCCTTCTTCACAGCCGCAACTCTTAGTCTGATGGTGCCCACAAGGAGATGGTGATCACTGGAATAATCAGCACCGCGTTTATTACTCTCATCTAAGAGGGAGCCACGCCATGTCCTGCTAATAGCGATGTGGTCGATCTGGTTTTCTGTGTGATGATCAGGTGATACCCACGTAACCGTGTGGACTGTTCTGTGTGGAAAAATTGTACCACCTATCACAAGTTTGTTGCCCAAACACATTTCTGTGAACACCTCTCCATTTTCGGTTATTCTTCATATGCCATGGATGTCCATAGTTAGTTCTCGATTTAAGTTATGGTTGCCCACTTGAGCGTTGAAATCACCCATCACTTTTAATATATCACCAGTGGACAGCTAACTGGCTATAGAATTCTTCTTTTGGATGTGTGTCAGAAGTTTCTGTGGGTGCATAACATTGCACACATGTAATGTTACGAGCACGAGTGCGGGGTCGTGCTGTAATTATTCTGTCAAAATATGGATGCCAGTTTATCAGCGCATTTCGCGCTACCCTGCTTAGTAGTATCCCCATTCCACTGGACCGCTGTTGATCGGCGGGTTTGCAAGAGTAATTCGTGGTAATCAGTCATAGTCCCTATTTAAAGCTGATGTCCGATCTTCACTTAAATCAACCAAAATATGAAAATTCGCAAGGATTTTTTTCAAATTTTGTTTATGATCATGGTCCGTGCATTTTTTTAAACTAGTCCACATGTAATATGAATTTTTCATATCTGTATGCCACAAATTAATAACAATACCACTAAAATTTTGTTTTGGCTTATTTTCTGTCTCAAGTTATTGGCTCAGTATAGTTGGATCCAAGGCTTTCTCTCGAAATAGTCGGTCTAGACCGACTTGTTATAAATAATTTTAGTTTTCATAAAAAAATAAATAAATCGTTACAGCGGTTAAGACGTTTCGTGAATGTGTTCAGCTGTTATTTTCACTAGGTGTCATCTTAGACTAACAGTTTACACGGAAGATATTAAATACCAAAAAAGTCAAAACTAAAATTTTAATTGTAAATTTACAAACCGCGCTCTTTTTCGTTAATAACATCAATATCTAAATTAGGAATTCTGAAATTCCGGAATTTTAAAACAATCTATATATTAATACGTGAAGGTAAGTTTTTAGTTCCCTTTTTAATCAATATGCGGGCACAGAGGTGTGTGAAAATTGGCATAGTTATAGTTCATATGGAGGATAAGCTGAGAATGATAAAATTTATGTTTAATCTCTCTTAAAAATAAAGGGTTTTTCAATAAGAGCGCTACAAAAGGTTTTTTAAATAAAACAAAAACGGTTTTGGATAACAATGAAATTCTTTATTCCTGTGAAAGTACGTTCGATGCCATTATGTATGGAAATCAACTTCTTTTGCATGGCCACCACGGGCAGGCTTGCAGAAGTCCAGACGCTGAACCCAATTTTCGACGGTATTCAAGCATAAATCGGCCGATACTGCTGCAATTTCACGATCGATATTCGTACGAAGTTCATCAATCGTCGCTGGCTTGTTGGCATAGACAATAGATTTAACGTAGCCCCACAGGAAATAGTCCAACGGCGTCAAATCGCACGACCGAGGCGGCCAATCGTCTGGACCATTTCGTGAGATAACACGTTCTCCAAACTTGGTTTCCAATAAATTGAGTGTGACATTCGCTGTGTGGCTTGTGGCACTGTCCTTTGAAACCACATGTCCTCCAAGTCCATATCATCCAATTGGGGCCAAAAATATTCAGTTATCATTGAACGGTAGCGATTCCCAATCACAGTAACGTGCCGGTCTTGATCATCACGGAAGAAGTACGGCCCAATGACGACGCCGGCCCATAAACCGCACCAAACCGTAAATTTTTCGGGATGCAATGATGACTCATGGAGTACGTGTGGATTGCTGTATGACCAATAACGCATATTTTGTTTATTGACTAAGCCATTCAGCCAGTAATGAGCCTCATGGCTGAAGATGATTTTTCGATGAAAATCCGAATCATTTTCAAGTTGTTGCTCAGCCCTCTTCACGAACATACGACGCTTCTGGTGGTCAAGCGGCTTCAGTTCTTGCGTCAACTTGATCTTATAAGGATGTAGACCAAGATCTTTTCGCAAAATTCGCCACAACGAAGTCACAGAGATGCCCAACGCTTGAGAACGACGTGTGAGAGACACATTTGGGCTTTCTTCAACTGAAGCCTCAGCGGCAGCAATATTCTCGATACTACGGGCACTTCTTTGTCTCACTGGCACGGGAACATTTTGTAATGTGCCTGTGGATTCAAGTTTTTCTACCAGACGCTCAATTGTTGATCTGCTAGGACGATTATGACGACCATAAATTGAACTTAGCGCTCTTAACGTTGAGGCCACTGACTCCGACTTTCGGTAGTAAATTTTAATATTTTCGACTCGTTGTTGGCTCGTATATCTTTCCAATATGAAATGGCAAACCTTGCTGAAGAGAAATGTGAAAGGAGCGGCAAGAAATATGGCGTCGTTTGCAGTCCCTGTCTTTCTACTAATGTAGCGTCCCTGTTGAAAACCCCTTTATATTAAATTAAGTAAAATAAAATATTTCTAATAATTCGTTACACCCTGTTAATGCGAATGATTTAAATTGTATATCAGATGCTCTGTGTTGAATTGTGAATTGCTAAAATTGATTAACATCCGAAACTATAATAACTATCAAGCTAAGATTTACAAAGTAGATTAGCTTCGAGCTCGTTTGGCTAAAATGGTCGGGAAAAATCTAGAGTATTAAGACAACGGGAGTCTTGATACTTTGTTGAGTTCAGTAGTTATCAATCCGCGTGGTCGGATCAAATATGGGATGGGAGGGGCGCAACCCGTACAAAGTGTAACAGAGGTCCATATACTACGGGACCCAATAGTCATACTAAAAATTTGCGTGATCGAATCTGTGGGCATGGTACAAGGTAAATAATTTTTATAAAATATTTTTGGTGTTATAATAGCGAGAGTCTTGAGACTTGGTTTCGTGAGTTCACTAGTTATTCAAATATTATTCGCCGAGAACAAATATTATTTGCATAATCCACATAAAAGAACTATTTACGAATGTAGGCTAGATTGTAGCACAGTCCACGGGACTCGTTAATTTATTATACACTTTTGTACTAAAAAAAAAAAAAAATATTATATCTAATTTTGATGGTAACACGGTGCTACAGTGACAATACACTTTTAAAATGACCTAGTGTAAGTTGTAGGCCAGTTAAGTAAATCAAGTTTCAATTCTTAGTTATCGGCAAGAAAAGTTTTTTCAGCATTTCACGCACTAATTTATATTCAACTAAATCAGTTTTTGGCCAATTTAAGATTTCGTTTACGTTCCTTCCTTCGACGTTCCTTCGACCTATTGGTGTGAAACCTACCGGTGTATAATGACCTTGTGCTGGTGTTTGGAACTACCAAAAGTATTTGACCTGAACCCATCACTTTCTGAGTCGATTTTGCGATGTCCGTCTGTCCGTGCGTCTCTTTGTCCATGTAAAACTTGTAATCCAGCTACAGGTCGCAAATATGAATATATATTGATGAAATTTAGAACATTAACCTCCATTGGCCATGGCCAGACTTAGTCCTCATACATATAACCCCTATGAGATCGACTTAAATTGCCATAGTATAAAAATTATCACATAGATCTTGGTCAAATTGGATTTGTGTACGTTTATTACATGCATTTATCAGTAGTGCAAAAATAAACCCTATAGGACAATTCCTAGTCATAGCCCCCATATGGAACTAATTCCCGATCTTCGCTTAAATCTATAAAAAAAACAAAAATATTGCACAGATTTTTCTCAAATTTTGTTCGTATGTGTTTTTGCAAAAAATAAGTGTCCTTACCAGATATGGTCAGGATCAGTCCATTTTTTGACCTAGTCCCCATATAAATATAGCATCCGGTATAAACTTTTTCATATCCGAAGACAACAAACTTAATAACAATTCCACTCAAATTTGGTTTATGATTATTTTCTGTATCTAATTAGTTGGCCCTAAGAGATGGGGTCTCTAAACACATGATATATAGTATTGTCGGTCTAGACTATACCTTTCTTACTTGTTTTTTGTTTGAAAATATGGAGGACATTGATCCGGGTGAGATATGGTTTATACAGGATGGCCCTACGTGCCATACGGCGACCGCAGCCATCGACCTATCGAAATTAAAATTTTACGATAAGATTATTTCAAGAAATGTACCTGTGAGTTGGCTTGAAGGTCTGTTGAGTTGACACCTCGACGCCTTGAAGGCCAACAATGTTCGTGTTATTTGTGACATACATTGCTGGCCGTATGCTCGAAACAGTGGATATTTGGTATTTAGGACAAAATATCTCAGAGTTGTCAATTTTTTGAATTCACATGTCAATGCGTTTTTAGGCCAAAAGTTGGGATTGCCAATTTGTTTGTATAGATCCGCAGGAACAATAATTTTGAATGATGCTCTGTTTCTGGAATTCATTTTATATACCATAATGTATTCAGGAATACCATATTGAATTTTTAAAATTTTATCCGCTTTTTTATCTTTGTGAGAAACGTGTAGCAAATACAGTTGGTTTTTTTTTTTTTTTGAATAATAACGAACTGATTTATTTATAGTATACATATATCTTTTTATTAACTTTTTTTTAACCTATTTTCTATCTGATACCAAAAGAAATTCCCACAAAGTTTTTATTGAATTACGAGTATTGTTTTTTTTTTTTTTTGACAGATGACATCTTTTGTCTTCCGTTGTTTCAATCTCACAAATCTGAATCGTATTGCTAGAGGCTATAAAATAATGTTTAAATCAATTATTACACAATAATAATAAGTTTAAATACTAATAACAACAAAATCATTTAAAAAAAAACTGAGAAGGCGTCAAAATTATATTTATAAGTAATAATTGAAAAAAAACAAACAAATTGAATACTACAATACAAACAAGATGCAAAAAAAAATCATAAATGAAAATTACGCAATTCATCGTTAATACACATTTTGTATATTTTTTGTACGGTTTATCAATGAGTTTTTTTTTATTAATTTAATTTTTTTTTGTACTAATTTTAAATGATTTTGTACGAATATTGTTTTTATTGTAATTTTTGCAATTTTTTCTGTTTTTTGCAGGTCTCTTCATTAAGTGTTATTTAAAAAGTAATTAAAATATTGGTTTGATTAGTGGGAGGGGAATGTAGATAAGAGCAGCAGCAATTGCCATAACAAGTGTCACAAGATAATTAAAACTGTAAATAGGTAAGTTTTTTTATCAAGTTATTTTTGATTAAGCCATTTTATGCGATATCGTTATTAGTGGCTTATTTTTTTTTTAATTTAAATGGTTCTTCTTAAAAGTTTGTTAGATTTTGACGTCCTATTTAGATGTATTGCAATTAATACTGTAATTAATATGCAATTTTTTGATTTTGTTTTCAATGGTGGAAGAAATCATACATATATTTCTAAAAATTCATAACTACACTGTATTCTTAATCGAACCGATTCTTCTTAAAGTTCGTACTGTCTTATAATCCGAAAACTATAATTTTTCAGGAAAAGCGTATTTGATAAAATATTAGAAAGAAATTATACATACATTTGATAAAATAAATAATTATTTTATTTAAATTTTTTCTAATATTTAGTATTCCCAATTTACATGTGTTGAATTTTTAACTAACAGAATATCTCGAAGCTGTTGAACTTATTATGATTTGGGCATGCTTCTATGGTTTTGGCATTGGGCTCTTCCACGAAATCGACGGATTATTAGACAAATTTAAATATAGAGACATTCTCGCTAATGTATGATGCCACACTCTGAGTGGTAGATGTCGCTATTTGGATATTTCAACACGAGAATGACCCGAAACATACTTCGAAGCTAATAAAAGAGTGGCTCGCTGAAAATGGGATTCAAGCACTTGATTGGCCGGCCCAATCACTTAATTTGAACCCTATTGAGAATTTATTATGCATTTTAAAGCGGCGAGTAGCTGCTCGGGCTTTCACTTCTAAACAACCTTTAAAAGAAGCGCTGAAAACTGAGTGGAAAGCATTCCAGTTCAATCCATGCCACGTAAATGCCGCGAAAATTTAATAATATTAAATGTTGCTTTTGTTTTGTCCAACTAAAATTTCGGTTGCTTTTGTTCTGACCAACACTGTATATAAAATTTTTTGAAGTAGAAAAATGATTAATTTTTTATACAAAGTATTTAAAAAGAGTACCTTTACTGAATATTTCACAAAAATATCTTTTTCTCGAAATCCACAAAAAATAAATCCTTATAAATTGACACAGTTAAACTCTAACATGTGTCCAACAAAACCTTAAAGTGCCAGAGCCATTGTTTTAAATTTTGTTTAAGAAAGTGTTTTAAAACTTGAAAAATGGGTTAAAAATGTTATCGAAAAAATTACTTAATTTCGGTCTCATAGCGCAATAGGTTAATGACGTGGTAATCAAACAATAGTTCATATCTGAGTGCTTATAAATGTAAAGACCAAAAAAAAAACTATAGCTTCAATTAATTTCTCAAAGTAGAAAAAAGTGCCATCAAATTTCATGACCTAGTGTTTTTTTTTTTTTTGGCACAAAAGTGGTCTTGGACATTTCCTATTTCTTGGCAAGTTCTATTTGTGTTTCAATTTATTTGGCTTTTTGGAAAAGTAATTTAATACTGAAATCGATTCATGGAACAACTTGTCAAAAAAAACAAGTAAGAGTGTTAAATTCGGCTGTGCCCAATCTTTGATACACTCCACCTCGGTTTGAGTATTGATAATAAATGTAAACTAAATATTGGAAAAATATGCATGCGTTTCCTATGTGCATGCGTTTCCGGTTATATGACATAACTTCTCGTTTAATTTAGTTTTTGCTAATTAAATAGCTCGCCTTAACCTCCATTGCAAAGGTAATGGTTGTGTAGGGTAGCTATATGCATTAAATCGTGCTAATTGGAGATGGCTGTATAGTTTCTTTTAACTGGCGAAATATTTTTTCATTACGGCCATATAGGTAGGATGGAGTAACAAAATAATAACCAAAAAAAAGCTCTCTCAACTTTTTTATTAAAATATTGCCATATTTGGAAAACAAAGAGAATAAATTTATAATAATAAATATTAAAATTAGGGATGCCAAACGCAAAAAACCAAATGTCCCAAACATTTGAAATAAAATAATTTGTTATACTTATTTTCTGAAAAACTTCAAATATTCATCCAAAAAAAAATTGTGAAAAATAATATATGTATAAATAACATTGTCATCAAATTGCGTTTATTTATGTAACAATTTTTATGTTCGCAATTCTTAAATACCATTTGAGGTTTTCTAAAATTCATTGAATTTAAATTAACGTTTTCTGTGTGCGAATTCAACGATCCGACAATCGCAAAATATATCGACAGCTATTGTTGTTTGCACTGAGGATTAAGTGATTCACTAAGTACACACATTTTAACGACAGTCGACAAATCTATTTTTCTATTTATTTAAATTGTAAACGAGTGGCATCTCTGTCAAAGTAAGAGAAAAACACAAAGAAGAATAGAAAAAAACAAATTACTTCGTGTTTGACAGGATGATTTAATGTTTATGTTTAATATCTTTATTTTTTTACTAATATTTCTGTGTATTTATTTGAAAATGAAATAATGAATTGAATATGCTATTTAATTTTTTTATTTATAAAAAATAGTTTTTTTATTAAAGCAAAATATTTTCACTATTATATGATTTTTATTTATGTATGACGACAATTTCAACCTAAAAATTTAAGTTTTTATCGATTGAATAAACACAAAAATGGTTGTCGTTTAGATAACAACAATAGCTGACTTTAACAATAGCGAATATCGTTTAAAAATTTTACTGATAATTTTGCAATTTTCTTTTCGTTTCGTTAAAAGAAGTTACTGAATCGCGGTACTGAAAAGCTATTAATTTCTCCTGAATGTCAATATTTTTTTTTAATGTAAACATTTTTTTTTGGAATTTCAATTTGTGTTTAAGAAATAAAATTTATATATTAAAGATGCAATTGATGTCTTCTAAATTTAAAATTATTATTTCCGACGTTTTGATATGATTTTCTGAAATTCAGTTAATATTTTCTAATTTATAATTGGAAATTTTAATTCCAGTTTTTAGAATTGATATTTTCTTAAATTTGAATGGAAAATTTAAAAAGTGCAATATTGTATTTATGTGAATAATAATGCTTTTGTAATTACAAACAATTTTTAAAAATTAGATGTAATCGCAATCAGATATTTTGTAGGTAAATCAGAATAATAATTCTATATAACTATGTGGTACTATTTTGAAAGCAAAAAACTCATTGGTGAACTCGGTAACTCTATTTTGTAAAGACAACAAAAAGTTAATATGCCAAACTTATGTTCATATTTGTAAAAGAATAATGAAAAAACGTATGAAATAAAAGACCAGCCCGTGTATACTCTTAACATTGTTATGTTTAATATCTATTTGAAAACATTGGCATTCATGTTAAAATAGAAATAACTATTGCAAAGCTAATTAGAGCAAAAATTGTGGCGCCATCTACTGTGGCATAGTCACGCTGAGCAAAATGAAGTGACACTCTGTTAATGCAAAAGAAATGTACTTTCCCCACAACAAAATATTGCAGAATTTTATGTAAATAAAATAATATGCCGATTTATTTCTAACATGCAGTTATTATGGATATACTTACATATATAGAATATATGTATATTATTTGTAATATTTAATATGTGTATGTATGTATATGTAAATATTACACACAAAAAATACAATAACCAACGTTATTTTTGTGTTTTTCTCTTTAAATAAATTAATACATAAAATTTTTTTTTGCTAAATTTACATTGTTTTCTTTTTATTAACAACTAGGTATTTTTGCTTTAGATGCTGGTGAATTTTTACTCCCTTTATATTAACTCGTAGTGTCTGCTTGTCGAAAAAATTTTGGATCGATTTTAACCCCTTTCCCGTGACCCAATCGATCTGAAACTTTGCAGGCAGGCTCGTGGCAATGACAGAAATGATCTTGTAAATTTTTTTAGTGATGCCAAAACAATGGAAACTTTTAAATTTTTCTACCAGAGTTGATAAAAAAAATGTACAAAGGGTTAGTTTTTATTATAATATTACCACAACGACCACAAAAACAACAAGTCCAGCTATGACAACAATATAACATTTAGAATAACAACAAGAACACTATAGAAACATCATATTTTTCATTTTTTTTTTAATTTTTCAGAGATTTCCCTGGACCTGTTCCACTGATTTCAATGATTTTTGAAACAGAAATCCTTCCATGAACTTGGAGAATCATTCTCACTAAAAAGGATCACCTTACCTATCCTATTGAGGGCGTGATCGTGACAAGAACAACATAGAAAATTATATTTTTTCAAGACTTTTTTTAGTTCCTCATTCAAATCTCGGGCCATAATCGATTGATTTGAACGATTTTAAATAGCAAACTTTTCAGGATGTTAGTGAATCATTTTTTATGTCATCGAGCACCCTAGCTGCCCGATTGATGCCGCCATCGTGATTTCCACAGACGGACAGACGGACATCGCTATATCAACTCCGGTTGTATATATATTTTATGGGGTCCAAATTTTTTTTTTCTAATTATTACAAACGGAATGCCAAACTTATATGTATATACCCTCTGCACACTGGAGTGGAGGGTATAATTAAACTATAGAACAAAATTTTCGTAAATTCTGAAAAAAAATGTCATATATTTCTTACATAAACACACTTGAAATTTTCAATCGAATTTCGGCGCAACTTTTCTTTGTCCGATTGTCCCTTAACTTCACATTAATTAGTTTTATATAGAAAGGAAACAAGCTGGACCCCGAAACTCCCCAAAATCGCCATTTAAAAAATGTCCGTATAATGTAAGACCACGCAAATATACATACATCAACTCTTAGAGGATATTGATATCAGGAAAATATGTTATTTGGTTTAAACCATGGGCTCTAGGGATCATTTCACTTATCTCAGCAGAACACTTCCCAATGTAAAATCGATAATACAGTATAACACAATCTATATTACCAAAATGCTCCTAAGTGTCAATAGAATTGGTTACCCTACTCTCATTTATAGGTACTATAGCCCTCTTTGCACACAATCCGGAAGCTTCAAAATAAATTATCCATATGTGGGAGTTATATACCACTTATGGTTAGATATAAGTAGTGTACACAGTAAGGAGATCAGATGAGTGAATAAATATTTACACGGATTTAGGAGACCTTGGTACTTGAAAGCTTCTTTCGAAGAAATATGAGTGACAAATAATGCTGTCGTCTGTAAAAGATTGGATAGAATTGGAAATTTGACATAAAAGGTCATTAAGAAAGACTACAAAAGTGAAGTACTTCACTTAGAGAGACCAGAGCCTTGAGGAGGTACTCCTACATTTAAATGATACTCCTTGGGTGAGAAGCCATCTACAACAAGACGTATAATGCGATAATGAGAAATTATTATCAACACCAAAAAGCTATCATTCGGGCTTAAAAAGACCCATTTAATTTTATTTATTATTTATACTACGAAAACTAATTAAATTAGATAAGATTGTAAGGAATAATTTTAAATTCATGTAGATTCCGAAAATTATGTAATATAATATTCATGTATAACATGTAATAGATATATGTATACAGGTTATTATATCTATCTTCTATCTATATATATAAAAACGTTGGTGCATTTGTTCGTAACGAATGATCTTCGGAACCATAAGAGCTGTCGAGCTAAGATTTGCACCATAGGTTTGGTTCGAGCTCTTCTGTGTTTTTTTAGTTTTAACCCTCTGCAATTCAGAACGTATGTATGTTTTATCATAGGACATTTTTTTATGTATAAATGGACCCGATAGGTGGCGCTGGGTTAAAGTCATTTCGAATATTCTTATTTACGGTGCGATTTTACTGAAATTAAGAATGTACATATACATATGTATGTTTGATGATGCCAAACATTTTTTTGCTGGACCCGGTAGATGGCGCTGGCGTTCGAAAAATAATGAGTTTATTTAAATTTTATAAGTTACAAAATTCACAAACGTTTTTATATACAAATATTCTAACCAAAAAGGAAAGAAAAATTGCATTGGCTATTGCTTTATCCGGAATAGCGGCAACATTATTGCATGGTGGTCGTACAGCTCATTCAGCACTCAAATCACCGCTAAACGTACAAACGAATGAGAATGTCGTATGTAATATAAAAAAAACATTCCGGTATGGCAAAAGTTCTGCAAAAATGCAATTTTGTTATTTGGGATGAATGCAACATGGCTTACAAACATTCCTTAGCAGCACTACATAGAACTTTAAAAGATTTGAAAGGCAATGAAAGGCTTTTTGGTGGAGCTCTCATTTTATTATCCATGATCCAACGGCTGACCAATTTTCAAAACAACTACTTGGTTAAGTGAAAGAACTGTTTTAGCCGCAAAAATTTCGATGTCGTTAATATTAATGTTGTTATTCAGGACATGATTGATTACGAAACGATTTCTTTCAAATCTATGGATAGTGTTGTTGAAGAAAATGAAGCAGTCAATTATCCAACAGTATTTTTGAATTCACTTGATGTGCCCGTTCTACCTCCATATTTATTAAAATTAAAAGGTGGTTCTCCAATAATTTTGCTACGTAACCGCAACGCTCCGAGACTATGTAATGGAACCAGGTTAATTGTTGAAGAATAATACCCAATGTTATTGAGGCCACAATACTCAAAGGCAAATTTAAAGGAGGACATGTCTTGCTGCCAAGAATTCCTATGATTCCTACCGACACACAGTGGCGCCATTTGAGTTTTTTCGTTTCAAAAATCATATCTTTTGAACCGAATAACATAATGGAACAGTTTAAACAGCATATGATAGGTAACTGTTCAGCCTATGAAATGAGCGTTTGGAAAGGGTGCTACGCTTTGTAGGGGCCTACTTATTGGTTATCAAAGTTAAAATTTGTAGAAAAATCAATTTTATGGTAACTAAAAAAAATTATTTTTACATTTTTTGATTGTTTTTATTTTTTTTTCTTTAGGGTTTTATGTTTTAAATTATTACCCAACAAAATAAAAAAAAATTAATTCTTCTTTTTTAAATTTATTTTTTCAATTTTCTGTAAAATATTCATCACAATTCGTAAGAGAAGGTATATCTAAAAGACTAATCATTTCTAAACTATAATTATTTTCTAACTCTATTCGTGACTTCACATACCGCAGGGAGGGAATAAGTGGATCGGATGATGCTGCCAACATGTTGAAGAGGTCCTCATATTGCCTTACCCTTGATGCTTTGAATGTGTTCTGCAATCTATATTTTTTATAAAATTTGTTAAGAGACTCCTGTGCTTCTTCAGAAAGCTCTCCAATTGGCAAAGACTGGTACTCAATTATATCTTTGCCATGCGCCAATATTTTATGGACTGTCGGGGTCAACTTCTTCTGTGGATACATTTCTGCTAAAAGAGATGCTGTTTTCGATGCATATTCTCCATATTTTGTAGAATTGACATTTTCTTTGCAGTTTAAAACATTCAAGATCGTTCCCAATCTTTTCTCGATTTGATTGTCAATTCCAGTGATTCTAGTTACTGCCTCATCATTTTCAAAAAGTCTCCTAGAAGTGTTTCCATCGTTTGAGTTACCGTATCCATGCTTGGGACAGTCTACTTTTAGTCCAACTTGTTTAAAAAAAGCATCCTGTATTTGCTTCTTTCTGATCTTTTCCTTACCCTTTATTGATGTTTTTTTCATCGAAGTTTTCCTCGTAATTCTCCTCGTTTGTAGAATCGTTTAAATTACCAAAGTTCTTCTGACTCTTTTTGCAAATCGGGCATGACAATGTTGGGGTTGTTCCTGTCAGTTCGTTTACGACTTTTCCGTCAACCATGGTCAGGTGGAACTCGTAACTGCATTCAATATATTTTCCTTCTCCAATTTGCAGCTTTGTAGGCTTAATCTTACTTATTTGTTCTTCAATGTCCTTCACCGTGGTCCTTATGAGTTCTGCCGATTCCCTTGCAAACTGAAACATTATTGGTCGGCAATAATGCACTGATTACGGGCATAGATTTTTCCAGTGTAGGGAAACATCAGATTTTAGCCGCAAAGGAACAACAGATGCCATAAACATATTTCCGTCCGATATTGTAGTGTCATCGGAAGATATCCTTTGCTTATAAACGCTTTGTCCGGATGATCTATCGCAGCCCCATTTGCTGATCAATGTCAGTTTCTCAGGAAGAATTTTCACCTCATTTTCAGGAAGACTCTCCAACAACCGTTTTGCTGTATGGCCCATGAGATCCTGCAGATTGGCTTTCACAGAAAATTCCGTAAACTCCGTGTGCAGTGGTCGTGAATTTATTTTGGCTTGCGTAGTATGCTTTTATTCTGGTAAAACGTCAGCCCCGTGTCGCATCAAGGATGCCCGTGGTATCTCATATTTTTTTTTGGAAAGTTGTAAGTCCATAAACAAGGCCAAGACTTCTTCGGAACCATACTTTTGAAAGTGTGCGTTTGTGGGCTTGGGAATACTTTCCTTAATCCTTTTTATTCGCAGTGGGCTTGCATCAGCAACAGATTTTGTAATCTGCGACCTAACTCTCACTATTCTTTGTATATTTAATAGACAGCGCGTCCGATAAATGCTTCGTGGTCAAATCATTGGTGGCATCGGCAAGTTTCCTCTTTCTTGTGAAAATTGAACACTCCTCAATACTTTTTTTTGGCCTTCCTTTTGCTCCTCTGGTTGATGTGGTGGGTTTATCTACTGACAATATATCCAGGATGGTGTCTTCATTAAGCCAGTCCTCGTATTTGGAGTTGAAGTTCTGAATGGTTCGATTAGATTTCACCCATTTTGCCTTAATATTTGCATATATCAGATAAAAATTATTTTTTATAATTTCGCTTCTCTCAATATTTCCGTATAAGCTATCAAGTTCTTCTAAAGCAGCTTCCGTGAAAAACTTTGGTTTCAGTACTTAAATTGTTTAACGCCATGGTTTAAGTACTTGTTGCGCCAACTTTCAGTCGTAGACTAATCCAGGCATTATGCTTATTTTGCAATATATAGGCTTATGCTACCATGCCTAAAAATTTACCTGTTCCCTGCATACATATGGATTTATGCAATTTTGATATTATGCTCGTGTCTAAATAAGATTTGTGCCTACCTGGAGGGACCATAAATCAATATTGTTCTTGACCATTTGTACTCCAAAGTAATTTTTAAGTGAGGTGCGTACCTGCGAATTTCAATGAGTAGTTTTTTGTGCATCCTGTGTCTGTAACAGAATATTGGGAGTAGACTTTGGCAGAGGCTCACAGGTAGACAACCGACTTAAAATGCAATTTTCAAACTATTAGATCAAACTACTGTCAGTCAAAACATGTAGGGGATGCACGCCATACAATTTCTGCAACCATGTCTTTTTAATCTTTTTTACCTCTAGAAGCCAAACGGGCACGTACGGGCAGATAAAACCTTTTGAATTATGTAAAGAAATAATCAGAAAACATGTTTTACAAATATGGCAAATATAGAAAAATATGGATTTTTTTTATTTTCCGTCAAAGTTGAAAAATAGTGAAAAACGGATAGTTTTTAAATGTGATTCACCAGGAGAAACACAAAGCAAACAGTTAATTTTTTTTTATCATTATACATTTAATAAATACATCAATCAATACAAATAAAAAATAAGGCGATTAGTTACCTATTTTTCGTGATATTACACCTGAAATCGCAACAAATTGACTAAAAGTTGTGTGTTTTTTTGAAAACCGAATGTCGGTCAACTTTGAACGGTTATATCTTCTAAACTAAAAATGTGAAATTATTAAGAGTAGCATATTTGAAATCGTTGAAAAGTTTCCTATAACATGGGTTTATTCAAAACTTCGTCGGCGCACATGAAAATTTTGATATCTCCAACCTTGTTTGCTCTACGGGCGCCACTGTGCGACACACCGATAATATTCAAAAGATTGCAATTTCCGAACAGATTGGGATTTGCCATGACCATTAATAAATCTCATGTACAATCGTTGCAAATATGTGGCTTGGACCTCGATAACAGTTGTTTTTCCCGTGTCGGAAAGCCAGCAAATTTATTCATTTACTGCCAGAATAATAAAACTAAAAATATTGTTCACTCTTTTTAGAATTACAATAATAGAAATATATTGGTCATTCTTATACATATGTATGTTACAATAAATATTTATTTTAATTTTCATAAAGAAAACATAGTTTTTCTTTAACAGTTTTCAATTAATATTAACAAATGCACAAAAGTTTTTTTATATAGATAACTATATACAGATTCTAACTAAAATTAAAAATTCATTGAGGGCAAAACAACGTTTGCCGGGTCTAGCTAGTATTGTATATTTTTTATGATGACCACAACAACAACAACAACAAGTACAGCTATCACACATAGGAGATACAATTTAGAACTACAACAACAACATTTTTACATTTTCATTGGAATGTGAAGAGATATTGAACTGATTGTGATGATTTTAAAAACTAACATCTCAGCTGATATATTGAGGGCGTGGTTTTGATATGCACAGACGGACAGACGGACGGATTAACATCTCTACTAAACGTCCCATCTACCGGGGAAGGCATATGTTTAGCCACTATTGCCATGTTTAGAATTAATTCTGGTAGTTCGGCCAATTTATCCAGCCCATGACTTTGCATGTAAATCTGACCGGTTATAGGACTGGAGCTGCCCTTAATAAAAAAATGGACCTAGACTGGCAAAGATATACTATCGGTTAATTTGGTTAGAATCGTAACATGGTTGGACCAAAAACATTGGCTTGGTGTGGATTTACTTTCATCTTTAACCCATTTTTCTAACACATAATGTAGGGTTTTTCTATAGTCCGCTTATATTTTATAATTTTCTTGCTTGTTATATAGATATTTACTTTAACAAATTGCTTTCATTGTCTCTCGCTTGTAATGTAAAAACAATTTCATTGCTGATTCCCTTAGATTTAAAAAAAATTTAAATCAAAAAATTTTTTAACCATATTGATATTACATTTGGACAGCCAACAACATTGCCAGCAGCAACATTATGTTGCGATAATAGAAACTTGTGACCATTTTTTTTATGTGAACTGAAATCAGAAAAGCCAACAACAAACTTAAGTTCATTAAACTTTTTTAAAAACTATTTGAACCAGCTAATAAAAGCGAAAAAGAATAATTTTTTTAGAGAAAATAAAATAAAAAATATATATATGTACATATATATCAATATATATATACATATATATATACATATATATATACATATATATGTACATTAGGGTGGCCCTTCGTTATATGGGGCAAAACAAAAGTGTTAAAAGTAAGGGTCTTACCCCCCAGAAATATGTGAATGGCCAAAAAACTGGGAAATACGAAGTTTTGGGCCAATCGAAAGATGTTTAGAGGTCGCTCAAAGCGATTGAAAATTGAAAATGTGTTTATATGGTGAAAAAATGAATTTTTTTCAGTTTTTGGTAAATTTTATGAATATTAGAAACATTTTTGTTCTACATGAAAAATTATTCGATATAAAGAGACAATTATCTATTCAAAAAGGTATAAAAGTTTTAATTCGGTTTAGAATCAGCCCAGTAATAAATAATACCCCAGACCACTAAAGTGTAAATTATTACTTCCCCGAGAAATTCGAGGACACATCATAAATATTTTTTAAATTAATTACTACGATATAATTTTTTTACTTAAAACACTCAAGGTTATGAGATATGGAATAAGATTTTTTTATTAGATGTCGTAAACCTGTCCTAAGATGATGTCACATGCGAACAAAATTTTTGGGATGTTTTTGAAATCTCCAATTTCGAACTTCAAAAATTTTTCTTCAACAAAATCGAGAAAATTGGGGAAAAAAGTTCATAGAATTGTTAAATATATCTTATGTTATTAAAATAAAAAAAAAAATAAAAATATCCCCGGACACACTTGAGTATGGCAACCATTTGATTTTTTCGGATTTCGAAAAAACTGTGTTTTTTGGTAATAACACGGCTTAGTTGCTGTCATAAAATATTTTAAATTGAAAATTAGCTACTTCTGTAATGTTAGTTATTTTGTTTTATCATCGTTACTCAAGGTTGCCAAAAAAAACTTTTTGGACATCATTAACCCATGCAGACCTGCGGCCCAAAATGACCCCAATTTTTTTTGCATTTTTTTTTTTAATAATCAAAAGCAAACAATTTCAATCGCACACTAAATCATCTTTAACTACACCTTAATGAAGAGAACAAATTTCACATTTCATATTCTTAACACCCTAGTCACAATAAAGTATTTGTTTTAACAAAAACAATTGTTATAAAAATAATTCATATGCACTCTTCTGTAAATAAATAAAATATGTAAATATGTAAAATATGTAAAATATGTAAATATGTAAATATGTAAAATAAATAAACATAATATTTCATAATATTTCATATCGCATTTCCTAAAATTAATTAGTAGTAAGCAAAAAACTTACTTCTTTTGTAAAGTAAAAAAAAAAAAATTGGGGTCATTTTGGGCCACAGGTCTGCATGGGTTAATGATGTCCAAAAAGTTTTTTTTGGCAACCTTGAGTAACGATGATAAAACAAAACAACTAACATTACAGAAGTAGCTAATTTTCAATTTTAAATATTTTATGACAGCAACTAAGCCGTGTTATTACCAAAAAACACAGTTTTTTCGAAATCCGAAAAAATCAAATGGTTGCCATACTCAAGTGTGTCCGGGGATATTTTTATTTTTTTTTTATTTTAATAACATAAGATATATTTAACAATTCTATGAACTTTTTTCCCCAATTTTCTCGATTTTGTTGAAGAAAAATTTTTGAAGTTCGAAATTGGAGATTTCAAAAACATCCCAAAAATTTTGTTCGCATGTGACATCATCTTAGGACAGGTTTACGACATCTAATAAAAAAATCTTATTCCATATCTCATAACCTTGAGTGTTTTAAGTAAAAAAATTATATCGTAGTAATTAATTTAAAAAATATTTATGATGTGTCCTCGAATTTCTCGGGGAAGTAATAATTTACACTTTAGTGGTCTGGGGTATTATTTATTACTGGGCTGATTCTAAACCGAATTAAAACTTTTATACCTTTTTGAATAGATAATTGTCTCTTTATATCGAATAATTTTTCATGTAGAACAAAAATGTTTCTAATATTCATAAAATTTACCAAAAACTGAAAAAAATTAATTTTTTCACCATATAAACACATTTTCAATTTTCAATCGCTTTGAGCGACCTCTAAACATCTTTCGATTGGCCCAAAACTTCGTATTTCCCAGTTTTTTGGCCATTCACATATTTCTGGGGGGTAAGACCCCTTACTTTTAACATTTTTTTTTTTAAGGGCCACCTTAATGTACATTAGGGTGGCCATGCATTATATGGAGGAAAAAAAGGTTCGAATTTAAAGTCTCACCCCCTTGATATATACGAGTAGTAAAAAAACTGAGAAATACAAAGTTTTGGGTTATTCAAAAAAAAATTTAGAGGTGCCTCAACGGGACTGAAAATATCAAGTGTGTTTATATGGGGAAAATATGACATTTTTCAGATTTTAAGAAAATTTCGTTTTATAGTTTAATTTTTTCTACAAGTTGTTATATGAATCGATTTCAGTACTAAATTATCTCTTTAAAAAGCTATATAACTTCAGAATCGAATAAAAACTAACAAAGAAATCGCAAATAACGCAAACCACTTTTGTGCCAAAAAAAAACTATGGTCGTGAAATTTTACGGACATTTTTTCAATTTTAAGAAATTAATTAAAACCATCACCCTTTTTTGGTCTCTATACCTATAAGCACTCATACATGAAGTACTGTTTCATTATGGAAAATTTTTAAAAAATTTTCTTAAACAAAATTTAAGAAAATGGACTTAGCACTTTAAACTTTTGTTAAATATATGTTAGAGATTAACTGTATGAATGTTTTAGTAAATTCCTCTGCCAGAATTTTTTTTACAAAATTGTTTTTTGCGGATTTCAAAAAAAATTTAGTTTTTTGTGAAATATTCCATAAATGTGTTCTTTCTTAGTACTTTGTATCAAAAATTAATCAGTTTTCTACTTTTAGATCTTACATTTTATCTTAATAATCTAGGGCTTCAGAAAAAATATTATGACCCCATTAACCCTCTTCGATTTGATGTCGCTAATGAAAGACAATTTATTTTAAAAAATCAAATATTTAGTAAGTGCTGTCGAATTTTTGGATGTGATGCTTAAAATATAATATCCAAATCTGCAGGTCTTCATTGCTAAAAGTTTGGAATAAATCGAACAACGTTAACCCATTCCTTGCCGAGGTCAAACTTTGAATTTTGGTATATTTAAAAATATTAATTGTTCTAGTAAACTAGAGGAAACCCATACAATGGGATGGTAAATAAAATTGTGTTATATTATACCGCTTTTTATGATTTGATGATTATGATGATTTTATAATTTGACGTCATTAACCCATTTGGATTTGGCGCCACATATGACTCCAAGCTCGTATAGGACGATTAAGTCCAAAAATTCTGCTGAATTTTGGATCATTTTATCCCTAGGAGCACAAAAGGGTAAGTTTTCGTAAGATATAGCACAATTATATTTCCCAACCCATAGTAAGGGTTTTATCTAGTTTACTAGAACAATTAATAGTTTTTAGTTATTTACTTTTTTTAATATACCAAAATTCAAAGTTTGACCTCGGCAAGGAATGGGTTAACGTTGTTCGATTTATTACCAATTTCTAGCATGGAAGATCTGCACATTTGGTTATTATATTTTAAGCATCACATCTAAAAAATATTTGATTTTTTTGAACAAATTGTCTTTCATTAGCTTGGGGTCATATGCGACCCCACATCCAAGAGGGTTAATGGGGTCATAATATTTTTTTCTGAAACCTAAGGTTATTAAGATAAAATATAACATCTTAAAGTAGAAAACTGATTAATTTGATATAAAATATTAAGAAAGAGCACATTCACTGAATATTTCACAAAAAAATAAACAAATTTTTCTCGAAATCCGCAAAAAAAAATTCTTTGTAAAAAACAATCTGGCAGAGGAATTTACTTAAAAATTCACACAGTTAATCCATAATATATATTTAACAAAACTTTAAGGTACCAGTTCCATTTTTGAAATTATGTTTAAGAAAATTTTGTAAAACTTAAAAAAGGAGTTTTCACAATTTTAACAAAAAAATTTTCCATTTGTGGACTTATTTCGCAAGAGGTTAACAACGTGGCAATAAAACAATACTTCATATCTGAGTACTTATAGTTATATAAACTAAAAAAAATTATGGCTTTAATCAATTTGTTAAAGTTGAAAAATTGTTCATCACATTTCATGACCTAGAGTTTTTTTTTGGCACAAAAGTGGTCTTGGGCATTTGTTATTTCTTAGCGAGTCTTTACTTGACTTTGAAGTTGTATAGCTTTTTAAAAAGACAATTTTGTAATGATATTGCTTTATATAACAACTTTGCGAAAAAATTAAACTATAGAACGAAATTTGCGTAAAATCTGAAAAAAATCATATTTTCCCCCATATAAACACACTTGAAATTTTCAGACGCGTTGAGGCACTGCTAATTTTTTTTGATTGACACAAAACTTTGTATTTCTCAGTTTTTTTGCTTTTTCTAGGGGATGAGGCCGAGAGTTTGAACACTTTTTTTTATTAAGGGCCACCCTAATGTACATTGGTATAAAAAAACAATTGTGATTAGGAATTAACCGACAAAAAAGAAGTCAATATGTTAATTGGTTATAAAAGTGTTTTTTTTTTTATATTTTATGTACTAAATTTAAATTTATCATGCATTAGATGTGCTACAATTTCTTTTTTTAACGCGAGCACATTTTGAATGGAATCTACAGAAGATTAATCAAAAAATATTAAGAAATAATTGAAAGTTGAAAAAAAGAAAATAAAAGTTTTGTTTTTAGATTTTACAATTTTAAACGAAAACTCAAAAGGAACTAAAAAAATTAAGTTGAATGAGGAAATGTGGTTATTACAGTTTAACCTTTAACTTTGGGACGTAAGCTGTGCTGGCGGTAGTAAATTTTCTACTTTTAATTTTACTAAAATATATAATTTTTTCATAATTATTTCTTTTTTAAAAATAAAAGAATAGATTTTCTTTATTAATTTTAACAAAATTGGTACTTTAGAGTAAAATTTACCACTACATCCACAGTTAAAGGTATTGAATTTCCATTATTCAATTTTAATTTATGTCTTTTTCTACCCCCACACCAGTATAAAGAGGGTAAAAATAAGTTTATGATTCACTTTGTAATAATTGTAGAAAAAATCCACTCCACCATAATATATATATATAACAACGATATAACCAACTTCGTTATAACGAAAAACTCAATATAACGAAATTGTTGCTGAATCCATTGAAAAACCTCTTTATTGCATAGTTTTTCATACAAAAATGCTCTATAGCTATAATGAAGAAATTCTGAGCTATATAGCCTCTATATAGCGAAGTATTTTTCAAAAGTGTTTTCGAAGTGTTGATTCTATAGCCTCTTTATAACAAAGTCAGAATAAAGCAAATTTAATTGGTAAGCAGAACGGTAAAGTCCCGTTATTAAAACAACGAAATCTAAATGTGTTTCCAAGCACATATGTAATGCATCACAAACATAGTCAGCTTGTTTTTGATTTTTGTCAAAATGAGTGCATTAAAGCGTAAATCAATTTCTATACGAGAAAAAATTTCTATAATTGATGCCGTTGATCATGGTGACAAATCTAAGCAAGACATTGCTAAAAAATTTAATATACCGCCGAGTACGCTTTGTACAATTTTAAAAAATCGGTAGATTATTTGCAACACTAAACCTTTAAAATGCAAAAGAATGCGCCTTTCAGAATATGAACACGTTGAGCAATGTATATCTAAATGGTTTACGCAATGTCGCATTCAAAACATTCCTTTAGGAGGACCCATGTAGAAACCAAAGCTGAACAGTTTACAGCACGTCTGGGACACAAAGATTTTAAAGCTAGTAACGGTTAGCTTGATAATTTTTAAAAGCGCCATGATATTGGATGTCGAAAAGTTAGTGGAGAAAGTGCTAGCGTGAGATTGTTCTGAATGGAAAGCATTGTTACCAAGTTTGTTGGCAGTATATGAGCCGCACAATATTTTGAACGCAGACGAAACAGGAATATTTTTAAACCATGGCGAACCATGGCGTTTAAATCCGAAAAATGCCATGGTGGAAAACATAGAAAAGAAGGATTATCTATTTTATTTACTGTTAACAGTATAGGCTCTGAGAACAGAAAATTGCTCATAATCGGAAAATCGATTAATCCAAGATGTTTTAAAAACATAAAAAGCTTACCAGTGGGCTACACTGCGAACAAAAAAGCTTGGATGACCAGCGATACATGGTTTGATTACTTACAAAAATTTTATAACGATATGGAGAAAGCCAATCGTAGGGTTTTACTGTTTGTGGATAACTGCATAGCACATAAAAATGTTCCATCACTTAAATCTATCAAGTTAAAATTTTTGCCGCCAAACGCAACATCAAAACTACAACCTCTAGATCTGGGAATAATAAAAAATTTCAAACACGTTTATCGCAAAGAGGTAGTCAAAATTTTAATCAACGATCTTGAAGATGGGCACAAAAGCTCTATAAATGTTTTACAAGCATTAAGAATGACACAAAAGGCGTGGGAAAAATTAACAACTGTAAACTGATTTGCAACTTGTGGCTTTTCCGAGCGCCGAATTATTTGGTTACAGAAAATGTTTGCCTCCAAGACGGCGAAGAATGGCTTATTCTAAAAAACCATTTTAAATTAACAGAACGGTTTGATGAATTTGTAAATTTCGATAACAACATTACTTCTACCGGGTCCCTTACCGATGATGACATTTTTACTATTGTAACGAAACCACAAGATAATGATGAGCAGGAAGATGACGAAGCTGAAAAAATCAAAAATGTTGTAACTGCTGGAGAGGCTAAAGTAATTGTCGGAAAACTACAAAAAACTTTGGAGTCACAGGATTCTACACCGCAAAATACATTTGACAGCTCAACATCTGTCGAAACAAATATTGATGATTGCATTCTAATATTTTATAAATATCTAATAAAATAAAAAAAAAAATTTAAGTTTTAAAATTTGATATTCGACCAGTATTTTATCTAAAGTTTTTGTTGATAATCTGGCTTATGGTCAATAAAAACGCTCAATGATTTTGAGTTATTTGGTATATATTTATTTCAATATTTCGATCCTCTTTGAGGATCATCATCAGGAACTGATGTCAAAATTGACATTTAAATAGCCCAAAAATTAATTTTTTGCCGTCGACGTCCTTCTTCCTTGAGTTTTATTTTTTAACTGTTTAAGCCAGATTATCAACAAAAACTTTAGAAAAAAAAAAATATGTGGGGGATTTCATGTCAAGTGCACCAACTTTTGAAACCGATGTTTTCCGATCGGGATGAAATTTGCACCCAGGCTAGTCCTATTGGATAGTAGTTTAGATACAATTTATCAATAAGATCGGACCAGATCTCTCTGAGTTAGAGGGGATCTAAATTTGACATTTTGGCCAAACAGGTATTTTTTCTCATCCATGTAACTTATTACCTATCGTTCTTAGAAAATATTCTCCCAAATAGTTTAGATAGTTATTTCTTCAACATTTCGGAAAAAAATACTTTAAAAAAAAAAATTTGTAGACTTTTTTTTTTGCTAAATTAAAGCATTTTTTGCCTTTTTTCAAAAAGGGCATTTTTTTTCATAAGAAACCTTATGATTTTTCCTTTAAGAGCTTTTTGGTCGCTTAGTGGGATGGGAGTGGGATATCTATCAAAATAAATGTTTTGTAACTCAAGACAACGGTCTTTCAATTTTTCACAAATGCACTATTTTGAATTTTTCCTATTTGTGTCTAAAACCTTACAAATAAAACTTATACTGAGAAACTAGACAAATTAACCTTTCCGAAGGTATATAACATGCCTAACTAAAATTTTATACCCTCGATACTGTAATACCCAGAATATGTTAACCTCAGGAAAAAAATTGCTTTTTTTTCTATAGAAATGTTGAAAAATTATTATTTATTATTTATTTTTAATAATAATTAAATTAATGCATAATAATAATAATAATATTAAAAATAAAAAGATAAATAATTTATTAAAATTTAATCTTAATTGCATTAGATCCATTTATATCATAACTATTTTTATACTTAATTTATTGTAGCTGATGAAGTATTTAAGTCTTGTAAATTTTTAAATACCCAGTCTTTCATCCAGCTTTTTTGTCGCCTTTATTTACTGCGTTTTTTTGTCAATCCTTTCTTGGCGTTACTTGGTTCAGCTGTTGATTTCGCTTCTGGTTTATTTGTTGTCTTTGGAAAGAAATCGCATTAAATAGAGGCAGAAAACTTTTTCAACTTGAGTCTTCCATCGACAAGCGGTATAAAAGCATGGTATTGAGCGGTGCCATCGATTGTTACCGCAGCATCGAACCTGCTCTTCAGTGTTTTCAATGTTCCCTGATGATCCTCTTTGCTACTTAAAACTATTTTAGTTTCTTTACAATAACTCTTTGCCCAATGGAATAAAGCAGTCGCATCTAAGATGCGATCTTGATGAGAGCACTGGAGGCTATACTTCGCTGCATTTCCTTTAAGGTTTGCTCCAATACTATCACATTCTCCTTTGCCATGAGCAGTAGGATGAAAATGCCACTCAGCTGGCATTCCAAAATCTTTTTCATGTGCCATAAGATTTGCCAAGCTACTTTTGTTTTTAAAATGTTGACGAGCCCCGTCCGAAACGTAGTATACCTTCTTTACTGTAAATTTAGACTTTAGAAATTTTAGTATTCTCTTCTGGTACTCATAAACTGCAACGGTATCATGTTTTAAATCGTCGGATATGATTGCCATACTTTTATGTTCCAGTTTTCCATCTTTCATGTAGTAAATAACTACTGTGAATATAGTTGCTTGGTCGTTATTGAAGTGCTTGTATGGCATCCTGAAGAACATATTTATAGTTTTCTGCGAAATCATATGAAGTAACGAATTCAACAGACTTCAAATGTACTTTCAAATCCTTGAATAATGACCATTGCTCTTTGACTAAAAAGTCATGGGTTCTTAAGTTTAGCAATCCTGTACACATTTCTTCCACAAAATCATCCACATTTAAAATGATTGTTTTCAATGTGCATCTGTCAGTCTGAATCCAAGAATCAAATTTGACCTCCTCTATATATTCTCGATCTAAAGAGTTGATTAAATTTTCTTTGATGAATTTGGTTTTCGAGCAATTGGTACATTCACCTAAGTGGCAAGAAGTTGTTGCATTAGGACACATAGTCAATTTAAGGCAATCGCGGTAATCGTGTAAATCTTCTGCCAAATCATCTGTTAAATACTTTAAGTTGATTTCCTTCAACATCAGTTTAACATTTTCATGGTAAATGCAAACGCATACTGTGTGAGTTCTGCTGTTTTCTTCCAAAACGCAATGTTTTGGCCTCATTTGGGTTAATTTCGTGAAGCGAATTCTAACATCCTCGTGTTCAGATTGAAATGTTGCAAATAACTCTTTCAGGTTACAGATAACCATTCTCTTCTGTTGTGTTATGAAGGTATGTTACATACCTTCGGAAAGGTTAATTTGTCTAGTTTCTCAGTATAAGTTTTATTTGTAAGGTTTTACACACAAATAGGAAAAAATTCAAAATAGTGCATTTGTGAAAAATTGAAAAACCGTTGTCTTGAGTTACAAAACATTTATTTTGATAGATATCCCACTCCCATCCCACTAAGCGACCAAAAAGCTCTTAAAGGAAAAATCCTAAGCTTTCTTATCAAAAAAAAAAAAAAAATGCCCTTTTTGAAAAAAAGGCAAAAAATGCTTTAATTTAGCAAAAAAAAGTCTAAAATTTTTTTTTTTTTTTTAAAGTATTTTTTTCCGAAATATTGAAGAAAGAGCTATCTAAACTCTTTTGGAGAAAATTTTCTAAGAACAATAGGTAATAAGTTACATGGATGAGAAAAAACACCTGTTTGGCCAAAATGTCAAATTTTGATCCCCTCTAACTCAGAGAGATCTGGACCGATCTTATTGAAAAATTGTGTGTAAACTACTATCCAATAGGACTAACCTTGGTGCGGTCGGAAGACATAGGTTTCAAAAGTTGGTGCACTTGACATGAAACGCCCCATATAAAGGGTCCGCCATCTAACGTTTTTTTTTTCAACTAGTGCTTATTTCGTGAATGGTAACACTTAGCTCATGTCTGATTTGACAGATAATTAGTTTTATCCTTCCGCTGAACGAAAGTGGTTGCGTATACGCTTGAACAACGCTGGGAAATATTGCGACATTACTTTGAAAATCATGGTAATGTTGCAGAATGTGTGCGAAAATTGCGTACGGATTTTGGAAGAAGAGAAGCACCGTCAGCTTGGTATGTTCGTTATCTTGTGAAAAAAGTGAAAGAACCTGGCATCCTCATCGATAAACCAAAGCGTGAAACGCCAAAAACCGTGCGTACACCCGAGAATATTGCTGCTGTGGCAGAAAGTGTGCGTGAAGCGCCATCAGCATCAATTCACCGTCGTTCTCAAGAATTGAACACTTCGGAGGCATCATTGAGACGAATTTTGCATAAAGACCTTGGTATGACGCCATACAAAGTCCAATTGGTTCAGGAGTTGAAGCCAACTGACCATCCAATGCGTTTTCGCTTCGCTAAGTGGGCCTGCGATCGACTTACAGAAGATGCCGATTTTGCCAAAAAAAATCATCTTTTCAGATGAAGCTCATTTTGATCTTGGCGGGTATGTAAACAAGCAAAATTGTCGCATTTGGGGCACAGAAAACCCGCACGCATACATTGAAAAGCCGATACACCCAAAACGAGTCACAGCAGAAGCTACACTCGATGTTTTGCGCCCTGTTTTTGAAGATCGCATTATCAGCCACAGAGCTGATGTCGTTTGGCCACCTCGGAGCTGCGATTTGACACCGTTGGACTATTATTTGTGGGGTGCCCTCAAATATAATTGTTACGCCTACAAGGCAGAGACAATTGACGCTTTAAAGGACATTATTCGTGAAGCCATTGGTGAAATACAGCTGCACACAATCGATAATGCGCTTAAAAATTGGACCGATCGTGTAGGCTACTGCATGGCCAGCCGAGGCAGCCATTTGAATGAAATTATTTTCCATTATTAACCGGAAGGATTGTACTTTCAAATAAAAAAAGAAATTTGAGATAATATTCACTAGTTTTTTTTTTATAGCATTTTCAAAAAAAAAAGTTATTTGGCGGACCCTTTATAAAAATATAACATGCTTAATTTTTTATTTACGTCTTGAATAGTGAATTTTTATTATATAGTATTTTCGTGTAAAATAGAATTTGGATAAAAAAAAAAACTGAAGTTATAACCAAATTTTTTTCGTATTTTTTCAAATTTCGTTATACGAAGGTTCAACTGATACATATACATATGTATAATAGCTATAACGAAGTATTTTTCGATTCCCTACAAATTCCCTATATTGAAGTTTCACTGTATATATATATATATATATATATATATATATATATATATATATATATATATATATATATATATATATATATATATTCTTGATCATTATAGCAAGCGTTGTTAATATAGCGATGTCCGTCTGTCCGGTTGTGGAAATCACGATTATACCTTACTAGCATAGTTCTGTTGCTCATTTGTATTAAAAATGATTCATTGACATCCTGAACAGGTTTCTGTTTAAAAATATAAAATTCGGGTCAATAGGTATCGAGATTTCCAAGAAAATGTAGAAACTATGATTTTTCTATGCTGTTCTTGTTATTGTCGTTATCGTAAATTTGTCTCCTATTCAATACCTACAACATTGTTTCAGACACAAAATATATATTCCAATTATTTAGCAAAAAAGTTGAAAATGGTGAAAAATGGGGGGAAATGGGCATTTTTGCGATTTTTAAGGCACTGGATGCACTTTTTTCGGGTAGGTTTGTTCTGCTTTTTTTTCTCCTATTCAATATCTACAACTATGTTTCAGGCACAAAAAAGATATTCCCTACGGTTACCGAGTTATAACCGTGTTAAAATATACAAAAAGTGATAAAAATCCACCTTGAGCAAAAAAATTCGTTTGGCCATTAAATTATAATGGCAGCCAACTTGACAAAACGAATGATGCAGAAGTTATTATTTTTCGGGCTACTATCAGGTGCAATTGTCATAATTGAGTCCCAAAATCATATGGTGTACTGTGTTATACTGTTGAAAACGCCAATATATTCTTCATAACAACGCAAAACACTCAAATAATATTCCTTGGCTGGACGAGACGGATTAATAATGCTCGTCACTACGATAATTGAAGAAAACTATTGGCATGATCTTAGTCTTTAAGCGGCTTTGAGCTGATATGTTTGGATGATATAAGACAGCTTATTTCTAAGTTTTTGTCCGCCTTCTTAGAAAATGGGCCATTGCGCGATGCAAGAATCATCCACAGTATCTAAAAATAAACATGTGGGGACCATCTTTATTTATAGCTGCCATATAAAGCAGCCTCACGATATTTTCTGTACATAAATTTAACATACATATGTACATATTCTTTTTCTCAAATTTGGATTATATTAATCGAATAAATTTGTGAAATCCAAATAAAATGTGATATTTTTCTATGGCCATTAATGACGTCACTAAGTGTTTGGTTGAACCTGATTGAAACCTCTCTTGCTATTTCTTTCAAATTTTATAACAACTTAAAAAAATTAAACGATGTCTAAGCTAAATAAACAAATATTTTAACCGATCTCAAATGAATGTTAAATGCTTTAGAGATAGAAAAAAACATTTCTTCAAGCATATTTTCACAAATATAAACATTTGTTAAAATTAACTATAGAAAAAGTGAAATCTTTTATAAATCAAATGTCATAAAATTCAAACGTATTGTATTGTATTTGAATAACTTGCAAAAGAAATCAACAAAACTAATACTGGTAGACGTTTGCAAGACAGACACACACACTCACTTTGAACAATGGATATGAGAAATGCGTGCAAATACTGGTAAATATTACAAACAATGATAGACTTCCTCTTACTTTTAGAAAACCAATAACAGCAATATAAGTATAAAATATAAACAAGAAAATTTTTTAAATAAATATAAAATGACGTTTATATTTTCAAATTTGAAAATACAAAAAAAAAAAACAAGCAAACAAACAAAAGACAGACAAACAATCAATCTACAAATAACATAGGTAATAAAAACGTGCACCTTTCATTCAATAATAATAAAAACTCTCTAGAGGTCAATGACATGAACTACTTTTATTGTAAAAAAAAATATTAAAAAACAACAACAACAAAAAACAAGTAGTTGTAGCTTAGCGATGTAAAGAAATTATTAAAGGTTGTATTAAGAGGTATAGAGAGAATTTTCTCGTTTTAAAGCCAAGTTAATGTCAGTCAGCCAAACAGCTACAAACAGTGTATGGCTCACAGTAATGCTAATTAATCTCAATAAAAAAAACGTCTTAACTTTTGCAAGAAAAGCGTTAATACTATTAAGTACAAATCGACAACTGCTTTTGGAATTGAAATAATTTTTAAATAATTTTGTAAGTCAGTTATTTTCTCAGTTAAATGAATTTCAAACGAAAACACTTCTCACAGAAGTGATGAAGTATTTAATTGCTGAACCTTTAATTAAATATTTTATTAATACGATGAAATCATTTCATCAAATACCGAATAAGTTTAGTGTAATTTTTTTAGTGTTATTTTTTTTTTTTATTTTCAAATTTTTATTTACAATCTATTTTTACAATATTTAGTAAATATGGTAATACGAAGAAAACTTAACCTAACTTAACTTAACTTAACTAATCGTAATTTTTTTTTAATTTTTTTGTGTTAGTGTTTTACTATGGCATATTTATAAGTTTTATTTTTTATTATGTACTTTATTTAAATTTTTTTTTGTCATGCTATTTCCTATACGGTGGGTCTCTATACTGGCTTCAAAATAGACTTATACAACCTAACCCTATTTTCGAAACTTAGGTCTGACTTTGTTTCTGCCGCGGTAATCTTCTATTCAGATGCATTCCTAAATAAATTGCACTGTTAATTTTTAGAATTTCAGTACCATTTATGTATATATAGTGAAGGGCATTCTTCTCTTCGAAGCGTAAATATTAGATGATTTGATTTGTCTGTGTTGATACAAATCTTCCATTTTGTTAGCCATTATTGAAGAAGGTTTAATTACCTTTGAACTAAGAATGATGCTTCCGCCGGTGATTCATTTGATGATCATATAGCAGTATCATCTGCGTAGGTGGCTATTGTTACATCATCCGTTACGGGCATGGCTGAAGTGTAAATAGTATACAACACTGGACCTAACCTGGACCTGTGGTACACCTGCATTAATACGGCATATATTGGAACATTCGTCACTGAATTTTACATAGAATGTCCGTTCCTCTATATACGTATGATTTGAAAAACAAACAAAATGGCGTTGGCAAAAATTCTTTAAGCTTATACAAAAGCCCTTCATGCCATACCGGCCAAATGCTTGCTTTACGTCTAACAAGTAAGAGTGTTAAATTCGGCTGTGCCGAATCTTTGATACCCTCCACCTCGGTTTGAGTCTTGATAATAAATGTAAATGAAAAAGTAAACAATTTGTTAAACTTAATACCAAATTATTTCATCAAATTCTTTGGGTTGGTTTTCGTCTTTTCTTTCTATTTCGGATTTATTTCGGTGTTTGCTTTTTGGTCATCGTGGTTGCTGATCGGCATGCATTTAGGTTATATACCTATATGCATGCGTTTCCAGTTATATGACATAACTTCTCGTTTAATTTAGTTTTTGCTAATTAAATAGCTCGCCCTAACCTCCATTGCAAAGGTAATGGTTGTGTAGGTTGGCTATATGAATTAAATCGTGCTAATTGCTATAGTTTATTTTAACTGGCCAAATATTTCTTCATTGCGGCCATATAGGTCGGATGGAGTAACAAAATAATAACCAAAAAAAAAAAACTCTCAATTTTTTTATTAAAATATTGCCATATTTGGAAAACATAGAGAATAAATTTATAATAATAAATATTCAAATTAGGGATGTCAAACGCAAAAAACCAAATGCCCCAAATATTTTAAATAAAATAATTTGTTCTCTTTATTTTCTGAAAAACTTCAAATTTTCATCCAAAAAAATTGTGAAAATTTATATATAAAAAATAACATTCTCATCAAATTGCGTTTATTTATGTAACAGTTTTTATGTTCGCAATTCTTAAATATCATTTGACGTTTTCTAAAATTCATTGAATTTAAATTAATGTTTTCTGTAGTGTGATTCTGTAAATTTCATCGATCCGACAATCGCAAAATATATCGACAGCTATTGTTGTTTGCACCAAGGATTAAGTGATTCACTAAGTACATACATCTTAACGACAGTCGACAAATCTATTTTTCTATTTATTTAAATTGTAACCGAGTGGCATCTCTGTCAAAATAAGCGAAAAACACAAAGAAGGATAGAAAAAAACAAATTACTTCGTGTTTGACAGGATGATTTTATGTTTATGTTTAACATCTTTATTTTTTTTTACTAATATTTCTGTGTATTTATTTCAAAATGAAATTATGAATTGAATATGCTTTTTAATTTTTTTATTTATATAAAAAAGTTTTTTAATTAAAGCAAAATATTTTCACTATTTTATGATTTTTATTTATGTATGACGACATTTCAACCTAAAAATTTAAGTTTTCATCAATTGAATAAACAGCACAAAAATGGTTGTCGTTTAGATAACAACAACAGCTGACTTTAATAATAGCGAATATCGTTTAAAAATTTTACTGATAATTTTGCAATTTTCTTTTTTTAACGATTCGACTATCGTTAAAAGAAGTTACTGAATGTCAAGATTTTTTTTATATGTAAAATTTTTTTAAATGTAAACATAGGTATTTGGTGTTTTTTTTTAGGAATTTCAATTTGTGTTTAACGAATAAAATTTATGTATTAAAGATGCAATTGATGTCTTCTAAATTTTAAAATTATAATTTCCGACGTTTTGATATGATTTTCTAAAATTCAATTAATTGTAATTTATAATTGAAAATTTTTAATTCCAGTTTTTAGAATTGATATTTTCTTAAATTTGAATGGAAAATTTAAAAAGTGCAATTTTGTATTTATGTGAATAATAATGCTTTATTAATTATAAACAATTTTTAAAAATTAGATGTAATCGCAATCAGATATTTTGTAGGTAAAGCAGAATTAAAGTTCTATATAACTATGTAGAACTGTTTTGAAAGCAAAAAACTCATTGATGAACTCGGTAACTCTATTTTGTAAAGACAACAAAAAGTTAATATGCCAAACTAATGTTCATATTTGTAAAAGGATAATCAAAATACGAATGAAATAAAAGACCAACATTGTTCTGTATGATAATTGTGGCGCCATCTACTGTGGCATAGTCACGCTGAGCAAAATGAAGTGACACTCTGTTAATGCAAAAGAAATATATTTTCCCCACAACAAAATATTGCCGAATTTTATGTAAATAAAATAATATACCGACTTATTTCTAACATGCAGTTGTTATGGATATATATATATAATAGGTACATGTATATTATTTGTATTATTTATAAATAAATTTATATATAAAATTTTTTTTTGCTATATTTGCATTGTTTTTTTTTTTTTTATTAACAACTAGGTATTTTAGCATTATTTGATTTAGATGTTGGTGAATTTTTACTCCCTTTATATTAACTCGTAGTGTCTGCTTGTCGAAAAAATTTTGGATGGATTTTAACCAATTTCCCGTGAACCATTCGATCTGAATTTTGTAGGCAGGCTCGTGGTAATGACAGATGTGATCTAACAAATTTTTAGAGTGATGCCAAAACAATGGAAACTTTTATATTTTTCTACCAGAGTTAATAAAAAAATGTACAAAGGGTTAGTTTTTATTATATTATTACCACAACGACCACAAAAACAACAAGTCCAGCTATGACAACAACACAACATTTAGAATAACAAGAAGAACAATATAGAAACATCATATTTTTAATTTTTTTTTACTTTTTCAGAGATTTCCCTCCACCTGTTCCACCGATTTTAATGATTTTTGAAATAGAAATCTTCCCATGAATTTGGTGAATCATTGTCACTAAAAATGATCACTGTAGCTACACTATTCAGGGCGTGATCGTGACAAGAACAACATAGAAAATTATATTTTTTCAAGATTTTTTTTTAGTTCTTCATTCAAATCTCGGGCCCTAATCCACCGATTTGGACGATTTTAAATAGCAAACTTTTCAGGATGTTAATGAATCATTCTTTATGTCAACGAGCACCCTAGCTGCCCGATTGATGCCAACATCGTGATGCCCACAGACGGACAGATGGACAGACGGACAGACGGACATCGCTATAACAACTCCGGTTGTTATAAGGATCACAAATATATATATTTTATGGGGTCCAAAATTTTTTTCTAATTATTACAAATGGAATGACAAACTTATATATACCATCTGCACACTGGAGTGGAGGGTATAAAAACACCGCGGAGCAATACATTTTTCGTTCGAATGTGTCTGATATAACATTTACAATTCCGGGGTTCCATGCTTGTGACGAAAGCCAAACTGATGATCGGGTATGATATTTTGTTTTTCCAAAACAGGTAATAATCTCTGCGAAAATTATCTTTCAAAGATTTTAGAAAAAAACTGGCAACAAGCTAATTGGCCTATATGATGAGACATCATTTTATAGTTTATTGGGCTTAGGAATCATAATGATCTCAGCATATTTCCATTGGAGTGGAAAGCATGATAACCATGCGATAGAGTTATAGATCAGAGTTAGACACGTTATGTATTTATTTGATAGCGACTTTGCTAATTTTGAATCTATTTATCGCATCCTGGAGACTTAGAGTTTTTAGCCTCGATATTTCATTTCGCACATCTGTGGGGAAAATGATTTTATTGGAACATCCATTTGGCAAGGAGATTCTAAAAGTTTAGTTTATTACTTTCATTGGTAGAATTTGTAAGTGGAAATGTTCTAAGTGGTGAGAAAACAATTCAGTTTTACGTTTGTCATTTCTGCACCATATTCCGTGTGTTCCTTTAATTGGAGTAATTCGTTTATTCGATTTCTTATATCACGATTTCCGGAAAGAAAATCACGCACCAACACCGTCTGGTAATAAAGTAGGACAAAAGTGAAAGACTTACTGGATTTCACCGTAGATTTAATGAAGAAGCTTTGCTTGCTATACGACCGGCAAGGAAACCGCTCATTAAAAAGTCAACAAGAGGAAGCGAACATATTTTGCGAAGGTTTTGTGGATCGACGAAAGCAAATTTAATTTATTTGACTCTTATAGAACAAATTTCCTACGTAGACACAAAGATATTCTCCAATATATCAAGTACCAAGACACAAATATGGCGAATGATCAATTATGAAGTGGGGTAAGGAGCAATATTTTCAAAATGGAATCATTAATTTTATGGCCTATATTTATAGGTGCATAGTGCCGTCACGGAATCGGTCCATTGATCAAAGTCGAAGGGATTATCGAAATGGAAAAAAGTTATTAACGTAGGGGCATATTTTACATTTTGACACCTTAGACTTATTTTATACATAAATTTTTAATTCACTCTGTTATTTTGTTATAAAAAAAATGAATAAAAAGACTGAACTGAAATTAGAGACTTCTTATTTCAGATGCCACATAATTCCGCGTAGTTTCTGTGTCATGTATTTACTTCAACATCATGTTGCCTATTTTCTGCACTACATGTCTACTAAAATGTAATATACAAATGCCATTCCGTGCATACAGCAATTTTCAAGGATAGAAAGAGGGATGACATCATGTGTTATAGACCAATCTCGCAGTTGTCATTTCTTTCTTAAATATTTGAACACGTCATATATAAAAACTTATTTTTCGTTACCAAGTCATGGATATCTGCATTCCAGCATGGAGATTCGTTTGCAATGTGATACAAGAGCTAGATTCTGTGATATAAATGTTTTTATATAAATGGTGCGTGGTAAAGAAGAAGAAAGCATATATTTCAAAAAATTCATAACTGCACTGTATTCTTAATCGGACCGGTTTCTGGCATTTCAGCCTTCATCAGCGATTTATTGAACATTGTGATAATTGTTATGTTTTAATTGAATAGATTGTTTCTATATGAAAATTTTTTCTATTTAGGGCGGCCGTGAGGTTTTCAACCATGAACCTTCACATACACTCGTACTTGCACTTTTTGGTCAGCGCTTTAACACACTCACCTAAAGTCAGGCCTACGAGCAGTGTGGTTAGTTTCAGTTTTCGTACCATACAGCTTTATTTTGTATTAATTTCAGAAGATACAACTCTGTCCAAACAAACAATCGTTATTTTTGAATTTTTGAATATTTTTTGCATTTATACTTCAATAGTTTACTTATTTCTTTATTTATATAAACTGTGTTTTAAAATCAATCAATTTGTGATGCCAAAATACATCAATAAAATTTTTTATTAATGCTATAAGTCCAAAATTCATATTTAAAATAAAATGCCCCTGAAGATGTTGACAAAAACTCAACGAAACGTCGGGAAATAATGAAATAATGAATTTTTATTTTACATTTAATAAAATTGACCAAAAAAGTCCCACGTACACTCTATAATACATAAAACAAATGAATTTGGTCTAATATCAATATTTCCTTAATGAATATTGTTTAAGCGCTCTTGAGCACGTTAGCGAAGTCGAAGTAATTTATAGGTCATTACATCTCATTAATTTTATTTTTAATATAAATAGGTATGCCTTGATTTAGGTGTAGTATTTGATACTTCACATCGTTTGTACCTCTTTTATGCTGAAAACACTCGAAAAAGCTGTAGACAACTAGCTAAGATGTGGGATATTACAGCAGATACCTTTGCATCCAAACTATCATGTATATAGAGCGGGCAGATCAACAGAGACTGCTCTTACTAGCCTAGTAGAAACTATTCAGAAATAAATAGATGAAAAGAAAATAGATGTTTATGCCTTCCTAGATATAAAAGGAGCCTTTGATAACACTTCACACGAAGTAATAGAAAGGATATTAAACCGAAGAGGAGTAGCCTCAGTGTCATCAAAATGGATGGTAGAAGTACTCTCCACGAGATCAGTAGAAACAACAGCAGAGGGAAGACCATAGCCGTCAATGCAACCAGATGATGTCCACAGGGAGGACTTCTTTCGCCCTTAGTGTAGAGTCTGGTTGTTGACGATTTACTAATGTAACTGTCGGAAGCAGGAATAGAATGTCAAGGCTACGTGGATGATATAGTCTTAATTGCAAGAGGCAAATTTGAGGAACCCTATGTGGCATTGTGCAAAGAGGGTTGTGGATCATATGTTAATGGTGTAGGGCAACAGGATTAAACACCAATCCTTCAAAGACCACTATTGCACTATTTACCGGAAAAGGAAACTTCCAAGATGGAGGGAAATTCAAATTCTGGGAAAAGTCTTCGAACCAAAGGTAGAAGTGAAATATCTGGGCATAGTACTGGACAGCAAGTTAACATAGAAGGTACATATCGACCACATCACTGAGAAAGCCAAGCGAGCTCCAATGATATCCAGAAGGGTAGCGGGTAAAACCTGGGGATGTAAATCCAGCATCAGATCTGAAGTCAACTCAAATGGAGTTAAATAAAATAAAAAGATTAGCGTACATTGGGATAACGGATGCAATGAGGACATGCCCAACAGCATCACTGGAAGCACTCTTGGACCTCTCTAAGAGAAGATACAATCAAATGGTACATAGATGGGTCAAAAACCGAAAGTGGCACAGGGGCGGGAGCCTTTGGGTCTAGAACCAAATACCTCGAGTCAATGGGAATACGCACAAGTATTTTCCAAGCAGAAATTTATGCCATCGGCAGGTGTGTACAAATCAACTTGAATAGGAAGTACAAAAGACGGGACATAACCATATTATCAGATAGTCAAGCTGCTATTCGAGCGCTAAGTTCCTATGAAGTAGACTCCAAGTTAGTATGGGACTATCTACAGAAACTAAATAAGCTAGGTAAACACAAAAAGGTTAGCCTTTGTTGGGTCCCGGGATATATTGGCATTCATTTTGTGGAATAGGAAAACGAGTATGAGAAGGCGTACTCAGGCAACATGAGAATTATGTTAGATGGGAACTTTTCTCGAGCCACTTGGGCTCAATGAAATCCAAACTCTTGTTGGGTGGCTATAACAATAAGAGATTTGGTGCGTGCATTGGGTTGTCAAAGAACGGGCTAAGGATACTAACCGGGATTTTAACTGGTCACTGTAAGCTCAGGGAACATTTGAGCAGGTTAGGAATTATAGCAAACCCCATGTGCAGATTCTGTGATGAGGAAGCCGAATCACCAGAGCACATACTTGGGGACTGTGGAGCGTTAATGCGTAAAAGAAAAAAGCACCTAGACTCTTTCCAAATACTAGGTAGCGACATAAAATTACTAGAACAAACCAACATCCTCGAATTCTTGAGGGATTCAGGGTTGGATGAGATTTTATTGGGATAACCTTGTACTTCAAACACCTCTTTATACAATACAATACAATACAATACAAAACTCCAAGGTAAATCTTATAGCTCCCCTATACAACCATTGTTTCCGCAAAGTATGTTAGGGTGAGCTATTGTGTATTTAACTTATAGATATCAAAATACAAAATGGCGACTAGTGACGTCTGAAATTTGGTACATCATAACTGTACATAACTTACAATGCGACCATTGCCTTTACGATTATTCAGTGCTGGATTTTGCTTAGCGAGCATGATGTGCACTCGACGAGGTCTTGATAGAAATTGAAAAAATAAATAACAAATAAAATAAATCAGCTGATTTAAATATTAAAGATGTGCTTTTGTTTCTTTTTTCAAATTATCGATAAATAGTCGACGTCATTACAAAACTGTTACAGAGTACCACATTGGTGTAGAATTGATGTCGAAAGAAAGTGATGTTGACCCAAAACCGATGACGACATGGAAGTCGATAACACATGCTTTCCCATATTTGAGAAAAGTAGACCCAGATGGCACATTCTTACATAATAACGATCCAAAGCACTCAATTCGTTTAGCCCTCAGCTTTCTAAATGTCAATGATGTGCATGTTTTGGATTGGTCTTCATAATCCACTCATATCATCCCTATAGAAAGTCAATGGAAGCTTATAGAGTGGAAATTGGAATAAATTTCAAAATCATAACCGAACAAAATATCCCTTTATTGGATGATTTTGTGCCTTCCAGATTACAAGCGGTAACAACAAGTAATTGCAACGCCATACAATATTAGTTTTATCTACAGTTTTATAAGAAATTACAACTTTATTGTAATAAACGTGTTTAAATACAAGCAATTGCATTTTTTTTTTGCTCATATTAAATAACAAAAAAAAAAATTATTCACAAAACATAAATATTATTTGGATATAAGGAATGAGATCCAAAAGATCTTAACATACCTATACTATTATAAAAAGGAAACCATTGAACACTGGCCGAAGCTCTGGACAGTTTTGAGGATTTGTTTCCTTGGTACAAAACCACATTATTGTATGTATGTGGACACATTGCGTTGGCTTATGAAAGGAAATAGTCTTATTTGCAAACACTCCTTAATATAAATTTACAATATGCTCTCTTATTTCTTGGCCAACAAACATCATGTGGGCCTCTTTTTCTATCCGAACTTGGTTTCCCGTAAATGGCGAAATTTTCTTGATACTATCTAATAACAATGGAAACAGTTGACTGCAGACCTTTGATTATTTGGCCAGCTCATTATAGGCCTAAATTGGAAAATATTTCATCACTCATTTTAATCAAACTTAGAACGAATGAACAGGTTTGTCTTTAGACATAATAACTGACATATTTTTCAAAGATAACTGAATAAAAAAAAAAAACAAGAATATAAAAAATTAATAGGAACAACGTATGTTAAGGATTTTTCAATCTCACTTCCTAGTCATTTAAACTAGTCTATTACAACTGTAGAAAACAATAAACCCGAAAAATGAGGTGAATTGGATATCGTTATTATCTAAGATACACACTTAAAGCTTACATAACCCAGCGTTTAAAAAAAATACTCTCGAAAGTTGGGAACATCTTTAATTTAGTTTCAAAAAAATAAAACACAGCTGAATATCTGGCAAAAAAATTTACTAAATTGGCATCACTGCTATGACGACTCTAGCTTGAGAAACAAAAAACAACTTGTAGCCAGTATTAAAAAAAATATATAATAAAATAAAACAAAACCAACATATTAAATTCACTTTCTATTCCATTGAAAATTAAAAGTGAAACAAAAATGAAAACAAATCCAAATCAAACAGACTCACATACAGCTCAACTACACCACATCTCTACAACAAAAAAAGCTAAAAAAAAAAAACCTGAAACAAAACAAAAACACACAAAATGACTCCAACCATCAGCAAAGTACAGATTTGTATTTATTTTATTTTTGAACTAACTGACTGACAAACGAAAGTTTTTGAGAGAAAAACAATTTCGTTTGAAGACATTGTATGGAAACTTACTGGCCGCTGCTGTTGGTGGTGGTGCAACAGTTTTTTGAATCTCTGATCATTGAAAGTGTTTTTGTTCAAATATTGTTTATTTTGGTGTTTTATATCTGAACGGTTTACGTTGATACATAATTTTTTTTTTCGTCGTCGTTGTTTAAATAGATTTTGTCTTATTAGTTGTCTCAAAGAAAAGTTTCACCTTTCAAATGCGTTTTAAAAATAATCTATTTTTATTTGCTTTTTCTGTTGACATTGTTTGAAATTTCTCTAATTTGAATTTTTGGCAAATTGAATTTTATGTTAACAACTCAGTTAACATAAAAGTTTTATTTGAACTGATACTGAAATGGCCAAACTACTTAATGAAGAGCGGAATATATTTTGAGAGCATATGTAGGTAAGACAGATTTGTTGTCGAATGACTGATTCGGCCGCACTTGTAAGTTTGCCTTTCACATGCAAATTTCTATTATCACATCGAATTTGTGTTGTGATTTTTGTTCTATCAACTAAATTTGTGTTGTGTTAAATGAATTTCGCATGTGATAAAGAATTTATGGTTTCGAAATTAGAGCAGACTTTAAGCTTTTTATACCCTTTACACCACAGTCCAGAGGGGACATTAGTTTTGCTTTCCGTTTGTAACACATCAAAAGATTAATTCGTACAACAACTCGAGTCCATATAGTGATGTCTGTCTGTCCGCCCATCCTTGTGTTCTTACACCTTAGGATAATTTCAATATTTCTAGCAGGTTGGTATATAATATGGGACATCCTTGTGCCAAGATATGTTCTAAAATTTCTAAAAATTCTTCAAATTCTTTGTTTTTGTTGTAATAAGTTTAATATTTTGTTTACATTTGTTGTAAATAGTGCAATAAGTGCAGATATTAATGTAAACGTTAAATGCAGCCCAATTTAACACACTTCTTTCATATTTAAACAACTGGAAGCCTTATCGATTTATATCCAGTAAATATTTAATTTGTTAAGGATTGATATCAATCATAATCAACTTTGGTCCTGAGCTCACTAAAAATTATCAATAATTAAAAAGTCCTTATGCAGTCGGTTAACATAAAAAATAAATCTTCAAAATTTTTATTTGTAATTTTTTCTTGATAAAAAAACTAATTTGAGATAAGGTTGGCCATTGCAGTTTTAAGCCCAATTGTATGTTTAAAAATACTTAATAGTTTTTTTTTTTTTGGTGGAGGAATTTTTATTAGTCACTCTTAATATTGTAAACAAAATTTTTAATAATTTTATGTTGTAATAATATAAATTCCTCTTAAGTAGGTGATTTTTTTTTGTTACAATGTTGTTTTGACAAAATTGAAAAGGAATTAGTCATCAGAAATGTTTTTAATACATTTTAACAAAACTTTGCATATATTTAATATAAATCCTTTAATCACTTATGTGTCTTTTTTAAACAAAATTAATGAAACGAAAATAAGAACAATTTTCGAATTTGCTTTGTGCTTTCATAGATTTTTGCGTAAACATAAGGTGAAAATATACATGTATTTAAATAATTAAAAAAAACAGAAATATATATACATATACAATATATAGAAAATAAAGATTAAAGTTAGATAAAAGTACCAAGAATTTTTATTCATAACAAGTGATTTATTACGACATTCTAATTGTCGACTGAAATGAATAAAAATTTCACCACAAAAAATACCTTCTAATCCTACTTAGGGAGGCTACTGCCAGGCTAGTTATAATTTTTAGAAAAATATATGTTTTCTTATTTTTATATAGGAAAATTTCATAGAAATAGGCGCCCGAGCAGTGACTGTTTCATCTAAATGGTAATAAATTTTATATGTATAGCAGAGCAGAATGTTAAATTGAAATGAAATTGCTGTTATAGTTATACTGCGGTATATTCAAACTTCAATATAATTCAAACCAGGGTTTTAAGGAACAATAACATGCGCGGGACTTGTCTCTTACCTTAATAAAGTTAAGTAAAGCATGCAATTTTGGCAAAGCTTTCATACAACAAGCACACAAACGTAGCAATTTGTTTTAAACATTTTTAATTGTCGCCCTGCTATCTTAATTAAAATTAAACACAATTATCAACATACATTTGCAAATAAATCTTAATTAACAAATTAACATAATAATAATAACACTAGGCCACAAAAAATAAAAATGGCTGCACTTTAAGTGTGACTATTTTTTTTTTGTGTATTGTGTAAACACGAAAGTCGCAATAAGAAATATTTTATGAACAAGTTTTTTTTAATGATTTTTTGTTGTTTTTTCATATATATTTTAAAACAACGAATCTGTTAACTGAATATATGGCTATATGATTATAAAGTTTATCAAATATTATGTAAGCATTCCTTTATTATCATATTAGTCTTTGAAGTAGAATGGACATATTTATGCAATAAAATTTCCTTTTTTCGAAAAAATTTCAGTTTGAACACCTCCACCTGTACCTTAAATGCAATATTATAAAAATGTTGGTTATGGTTACCATTTTAATAAATTTGCCGATAGTGAATCCTTAAATTACAATACCATTTAAATTTAAAGTTAATTGCTCTGCTCTTTTGACTAGTATTTACTATAACTAGCATAGCCCAGCACTCGAAATTCGAGTGAAAATTCTGGGAAATTTTATTTTTTTAGTAAATTTTTTTTAAAATTTATATACATAAAAAATTTATGAATATTTAAATAAAATTCACTTAATTTTAAATAAAATGCATTAAATTTCATTATAAATATTTGCTGAACACATAGAAGTTATATAACTGGGGTTTTTAATAAATAATTTTATAAGAGTCTAAAAGTGTGCTAGTGAATTTTCGCCAATTCATAAACACACGGACAGCACTGTATAGTTTTTATTTGAAACTTAAATATGCGTTTCATGTATGTGTTAGTAGAAACTTTAAATGATAATTTTTTATAAATAACTAAGTAATTTTTTAAGAAAATATAATTTCTTATTATTTTCTTTCATATTGTCGATTTTGTGTATTAATTTTGGGAAAACGTTAGAAAAAACTGAGGCCATACCAGCCTAATATGACACATAGTAACGATACGTACACAATCATAACGCAAATGCTTCCAACTCAACGACCACAAGAACAACAACAATTACAGGTATTACACACAAATTACAATATTTAGTAGATATAACAACAACAATAAAAAGAACAACATAGAAAAAATCATATGTTGTCATGAGTTGTTTTTTGATGTGTAAACATCTATACACGCAGGAGGGTAAATTTCTATTTCACAATACAATCACAAAAACAGCGCATCTCATATCGGTGTGAGCTGAAGCAGATAACGCTGTGTGACTTATGATTGTATTGGTGAAAAAATTATGGTATAACATTTTTTTTTATGCTCCTTTTTTAAAAGCGTCATCTATGTATCACTTATATACGTTTATATTTGGATATTTTTAACGTTTTACAGCAAAGGGTTCTTGAATTAGCTGAAAGAGTTTTTGCTATAAGTGATACATAGATGACGCTTTCTGTTTGATTTTAAAACATGACATAAAAAAATCTTTAATTACTAGATGTTTACACATCTTCCCTGTGATCGGACTCACATGATTTTTTTATTTCATTGAAATATCATGATGACGTTTTGAACTGATTATGATGATTTGAAATAGTAACCTGCTCAATTTGTCTATGAATCATTTTCACTAAAAATGCAACAACGAGCTGAACTATTAAGGGCGTGATAATGATATCCACGGATGGACAGACAGACATCGCTATGTATCTATATCGACTCCACTTCTTATAAGCATCCAAATTGTATACAGTGGGTGTCAGCCTATTTGATGCAGGGTAAAAATTCAACTTTGTTGTACACTAACTTTTGGAAAAATAAAAATATATAAGAGTTTATTACGCATATGATGATAATTATTGAATTGGTGATAATCAATATATTTTCAGACTTAATTCCCTTATGGAATCGATATATATTCAGATAATTATATATGTGTATCGTAATCGAATGTGGTGTGTGAGTGTCTGTTATATCTACAAATTATCACTCCAACAATAAAGAGAAAGGGACTAAATTTAGTCATAGTCCCCATATAAAGCAACCTTAAGATATTTACTGAGATATACATAATGACTTACAAGTCATATAGAATTGGTTTGTATATAACTTATAAGCAAATCGGTAGTCGACGATGAAAAACACACACTTTTAGTTAACTTTTATGAACTAACTATAAGCTAACTACATTGTAATGCAGAACTTCCCCAAAAATAGAAGCAAAGTTTTCTTCAAGCTTTACGGGTAACCTTTATATTAAAAACATATTCATAATATAGGACATAATATAGGACAATTATATTTTAAACAGATGACTGCCGATCGCTAAGAGTTTTTAACAAAGACATATACATGCTGAATGCGTTAAAAAGAAAAAAATAAAATTGTTAAATTCGGATATGCCGAACTTCCACCTGAGTTTTACGTTTTATAAATATCTATATATTTCATTATTTATTTATAACAAATGTAAACAAAATATTTGAAAAAGTAAACATTTTGATAAACTAAATATTAAATTTTGTATTTTTACATTTAAATTTCTTTTGGGGTACTATTTTTGACTAAAGTAAAGAGTATTATAAGCTAACTACTGTTTGATTTTAATTAAGTCAGCTTATAGCCAACTAAAATATATAAAATATAATTAGTTTGTAGATAACTATAAATTAGGTAACTTTAAGTTAGTTGAAAAGTCATGCAGAGTCGGACAATTGACTACCGCCTAGGACATCACAATTTTAAGATAGTCAGTTTGCTTCATTGAAAGTAATCCAAGTATCAACCACCAATAGTTGCGTAATAGTTAGATATAACTAAGTGTATTAAAAGTTAGTTGCGTTGCCGGCAGGGTACTTTTGGAGCACAAAGTTACCTCACTCAATATGATATTGATCGGCTCAATTTTAAACCTACTTCCAAGACAATAAACTTCATATCGGATATAATAATTAAATAGTAAAACTACATTACAAAAAAAGAAAAAAGAACAATAAAAAATGTAAATAAAAAACTTTTCCATAAAAAATTTTTTAATGCGATTTACGAGTTCCGCTGGCACTATGGTTGTTGCCTACATTGTGTTATCAAGCCAAAAATACTATTTCCAATTTGACTCTTTCTACGAAATATTATTGTCATTTTTATTTGTAGAAGTTTTACCAGTATAAATTTCGCTAAATTTTATATAGACAGAAAAGTTTTTCATTCCGTTTATAATAATTAGGAAAAAAAAAAATCGCGATCCTTGTAACAAGCGCAGTTGATGGAGCGATGTCCGTCTGTCTGTCTGTGGAAATCATGATCACTTCGTCAGTAGGTCAGCTGAGTTGCCCATTTTTAATGAAAATGATTCATTCTCATCCTGAGAAGGTTGCTGTTTAAAATGATCAAAATCGGTTCGATAAGTCCCGAGATATCAATGAAAAATTAAAAAAATCTTGAAAAGATATGACTGCTTCTAAGTTTTCTTCTTTATTGTTGTTATTGTACAATTTTCAATTTGCGTGTGGTACTTTAATTGTTGTTGTGGTCGTTGTGTTTGTAGCATTAGCTTAATGCAGATGTATGTATGTATGTATGTATGTATACTTCACCTGTCAAGAGGGCAAAAGAAAATGTATTTATATTAAATCATTGAAATTATAAATACTGCCAATAAGAATATATATATATAAAAAATCTTTCATTATTCTGAAGCTTTTAATGGCTCAATCAAGTTATAATCGTCATAGACAAATATCTGTTTTTTAATGGAATATTTTTTGGAGTTATGATCGTTTAAAGTTGCTACTAACACATACATAAAATTATACAATGCTGTGTGTGTGTTTATTAAATTTTCTTATGTGTTTGCGTTATTGTGTTGAGTTTGTTTTCTTCATTTAAAATGAGTTGAATTTTGAAGCATACCTTTAGGGTCTTTATGAAATGAAAAAATAATATATCCTAGAATTTGCACTCGAATTTCGAGTGCTGGAATCTGCTTGTTAATATTACTAAAGATTATTATATGCTTGCTGATATCCAATGATTTTTTTCATTCAGTAAAACAATTATTAAATTTTTTGGTTTTCCTACCCTGGAGCAAAGTAAATATAGCTGCCCATGAAAAGAACATGGATTTTCCAAATTAACTCTGGCAACACTTAACTATTGGCCTGGAATTTAGAATATCACTTGGCAATTTTCTTTTTAGCGATTTTTCATTTTGCCCATTTTTGATTTTGAAGGTTTTTGTTTTTAGGGCGATTTTTTATTTTTCGCGATTTTCGATTTTTGACGATTTTTGATTTTAGCAATATATTTTCCACGACAAATCACATTGATAATTAATGTACTTGTCAAAAGACTGTAGCTTTCCTAGTACTTCATATTTTTTATATACTAATCTAATCCCATCCCGCCCAATTTTATTGGACTACTCACATTAATATCTGATGGACTAGTGCAAAATATTGAGTTTTTTCCTGTTATAGTACACCAGTTATATGATATTAGATATTTACTTTGCATAGGCCGTGCTACGCACACTGCTCCGATCATACCCATTTTTCGTTCGACTAATCACACAAATAACCTATGGGCTCACGCAAAGCCACAAAGCTCTCTCTTTTACAGTACTCCAGATGTATGCCGTTAAATAGTTACTTTGCATGGGGAGTGCCACGCCCATTGGTGTGATCCTGCCAATTTTTTGTCCGACTACTCATACTTATCTGATGGGCTCGTGCCAAGTGTCAAAGGTTTCCATTTTTAGTACACCAGTTATATGATAACATATATAATATGTACACTAGGGTGGTCCTTAATAAAAAAAATGTTCAAACTGTCGGTCTCACCCCTAGAAATATGCGAATAGAAAAAAAAAACTGAGAAATACAAAGTTTTGGCCCAATCAAAAAACGTTAAGTCGTGGCGCAAAGCGATTGAAAATTTCAAGTGTGTTTATATGGGGAAAATACGATTTTTTTTCAGATTGTACGAAAATTTCGTTCTATAGATTAATTTTTCCGACAAGCTGTTATATATCAGTGTTAAATTATCCTTTCAAAAGGCTATAAAACTTCAAAATCGAATAAAACCACGCCAAGAAATAGCAGATGCCCCAGACCACTTTTGTGCCAAAAAAAACTAGGTCATGAAATTTGATGGTATTTTTTTCAACTTTGAGAAATTGATTAAAACCATCATTCTGTTTTGGTCTCTATACTTATAAGTACTCTGATATGAAGTTTTGTTATATTACCACGTTGTTAACCTATTGCGCATTGAGACCGAAAATTGGAATTTTTTTTGATAATATTTTTAAAACTCCTTTTTCAAGTTTGAAAAAATTTTCTTAAACAAAATTTAAGAAAATGAATTTATCACTTTAAGTTTTTATTAAGTATATGTTGTAGATTAACTGTGTGAATTTTGAAGTACATCCCTCTGCCAGAATTTTTTTGACAAGGATTTTATTTTTGCGGATTTCGAGAAAAATTGGATTTTTGTGAAATATTCTGTAAATGTACTCTTTCTAAATACTTTGTATCAAAAATTCATCACTTTTCTACTTTTAGATGTTATATTTTATCTTATTAGCCTAGGGTTTCGGAAAAAAATAATATGACTCCATTAACCCTTTTGTAATTGGGGTCGCATATGATCCCAAGCTAATAAAAGACAATTTACTCAAAAAATTCAAATATTTTGTAAGTGCTGTTCAATTTTTAGATGCGATGCTTGAAATATAATAACCAAATGTGTAGAAGTTTCGTTCCAAAAGTTTTGGATAAATCCGAGAACGTTAACCCATTATTTGCCAAGGCAAGCTTTGGATTTTAAGATATTTTTAAATAAAAATTACCGAAAACGAGTTTTTCTATTAAGCTCGATGAAACCACTATTTAGAATTTAAGAAAAATAATTCGGTTAATTTTTTTTTTTATTTAACCCTTCAGTGCTCCTGAGATCAAAATTATCCATTGTGATATATCTCCGGTGCAATTGTCTGCTTATTGCTCGCGAATATAAATTAAAACAACTTTTAACCAATTTTGTTAAAAATGTCTAATAAAACCCACAAATACGAAAACTTCAAAATTATTATATAATGTTTATTTGTTTGAATTACATATATTAAATTTTGGTAAATGGTATTTTTATTTGCAGATTTTAAATTATTATATAATTAATTTTTCTTTTATGCAGCCTTACATACCACTAAAGCAAAAATGGAAGAAGCTTTAAAAGATGTAGGTGATATTGAAGATAATATAAAGCGACCGATTATGAGAAATCAAAAAATGTCAACCATAATAGGTATTGGCATTGAACAGTTCGTTTCCGCGGAAACAAAACTTTTTTTAAGAGATTCTCAAAAGACTAAGAATTTTTAAAATCCAACTTTACAAATTGGCATCAAATTACTGATTTTACCAAACCAAGAGAAATTATTGGTATCTTGAAGGTAGTCAATGACACAGCAGAAAGGGGTGTTAAGCTGATGGAGGAATATAATTCACTTTTCACAAAAGATGAAGAGCAAAAACAATTTGTTTTACAAGTTGTGTATGATTATAGACGTAAGTATTCAGGCTGCATAAAAGAAAAATTAATTAAATAATATTTAAAATCTGCAAATAAAAATACCATTTAGCAAAATTTAATAAATGTAATTCAAACAAATAAACATGTTATAATAATTTTGAAATTTTCGTATTTGTGGGTTTTATTAGATATTTTTAACAAAATTGGTTAAAAGTTGTTTTAATTTATATTCGCGAGCAATAAGCCGACAATTGCACCAGAGATATATCACAATGGATAATTTTGATCTCAGGAGCACTGAAGGGTTAAATAAATAAAAAATTAACCGAATTATTTTTCTTAAATTCTAAATAGTGGTTTCATCGAACTTAATAGAAAAACTCGTTTTCGGTAATTTTTATTTAAAAATATCTTAAAATCCAAAGCTGGCCTTGGCATATAATGGGTTAACGTTCTGGGATTTATCCAAAATTTTTGGAACGAAACTTCTACACATTTGGTTATTATATTTTAAGCGTCGCATCTAAAAATTGGACAGCGCTTACAAAATATTTGAATTTTTGGAATAAATTGTCTTTTATTAGCTTGGGGTCATATGCGACCCCAATTCTAAAAGGGTTAATGGAGTCATATTATTTTTTTTCGAAACCCTAGGCTATTAAGATAAAATATAACATTTAAAAGTAGAAAAGTGATGAATTTTTGATACAAAGTATTTAGAAAGAGTACACTTACAGAATATTTCACAAAAATCCAATTTTTCTCGAAATCCGCAAAAATAAAATCCTTGTCAAAAAAATTCTGGCAGAGGGATTTACTTAAAAATTCACGCAGTTAATCTACAACATGTATTTAATAAAACCTTAAAGTGATAGATTCATTTTTTTAAATTTTGTTTAAGAAAATTTTTTCAAACTTGAAAAAGGAGTTTTAAAAATATTATCAAAAAAATTTCCAATTTTCGGTCTCGATGCGCAATAGGTTAACAACGTGGTAATATAACAATACTTTATATCTGAGTTCTTATAAGTTAGAGACCAAAAAAGAATGATGGCTTTAATCAATTTCTCAAAGTTGAAAAAAATGCCATCAAATTTCATGACCTAGTTTTTTTTGGCACAAAAGTGGTCTGGGGCATTTCAAATTTCTTGTGGTTTTATTCAATTTTGAAGTTTTATAGCCGTTTGAAAGGATAATTTAATACTGATCTCGAATTATATAAGAGCTTGTCGGAAAAATTAAACTATAGAACGAAATTTTCGCAAAATCTGAAAAAAAGTTATATTTTCCCCATATAAACGTCGCTTTGCGCCACGACTAAACGTTTTATGATTGGCCCAAAACTTTGTATTTCTCAGTTTTTTTGCTATTCGCATATTTCTAGGGGGTGAGACCGACAGTTTGAACACTTTTTTTCCCTTCATATAACGAAGGGCCACCCTAATGAACACTGCTCCGATGGCGCCCATTTTTTGTCTAACTAATCACATGAATAACTTATGGGCTCACGCAAAGCCCAAAGACTCTTACTATTACAGTACTTCAGATATATGGCATTTTATATTTACTTTGTATCGCAGGTGCCACGCCTATTGGTCCGATACTACCCATTTTTTGTCCGACTACTCACATTAATAATAGGTGACATCAGACAAATTTGAAAAGCCCTCTCTATCACATTATTCCATTATGGCTTTGTATGGGAGGTACCACGTCCACTTATCCGATCCCGCCCATTTCCGGCGTAGCTTCTAATATTACCTCACAAAAATTTGAAAAGCTCTCCCTATCATAGTACTCAATATATATGATATCAAAAATTTACGTTGTGTGGGAGGTGCCACGCCCACTAAAAATTTTTTAAAAAAATTATAGCCTGTGAAAATTTCAGGAAGATCAAATGGATAGTTACGGAGATTACCTCCTACAAACAAACAAACACACACACATTACCTCTTTATTATATTGATATAGATATATGCCACTGGAAATATTTGTTAGGGAAATGGATACTTATTTCCCTGATTCATTTATCAATAGCATCGGGAATCTATTATTATTGCTGTATATTATACCAGATAAGTCAATAGGCGACCTTTATACTTTTGTTATCCGATATGTACCAAAATTGGTACGATTGTACCGCATTTATTATCCCTGAGGTGACCATATAGAATTATTCTTCATTATGATACACACTAAAACACTCATTAAAACATTCACTACAAAAAAAAAAAACTCTTAAGTACTGGGTTTTTTTCTATCAAATAGACTGCTATGTATTAGCAATTATCTGGCGGTAAGCCAATAATTTGCAATTGAAATTATGTTTAGAATATGAAAGTGGTAAAAATTCTTTTGAATAGTTAATTAATAGGCCAATAAGGCACAGCCCATATTAACAAAATACTTATGAACTTAATATTATAAAAATTCTGAATTGAAATTTAGAAATGCATACACGAAAGTTTAAACCAGACAAGAATATGCCAAGCCTTGATTAACAACATGTAATAAATAAATTCTTAAAGAAATACAAACAAAAAATTATCACATATTCTGCGTACAGAAAATCAAGTGCAAATTAAAAAGTGAAATGTTCACAAACAAAAATAAACAAAGAACTAATAAAATAAATAAGTAAGAGTGTTACATGGGGCTTTGTCGAAATTTGAAGTACCCTACAAACTGTTGGAGAAGAAGAAAATATTTTCAAATAAATTAATGATAAAAAAGTTGGTGGGAGAATAATTAGAAAAATTCAGTAAAAGTTTATACAGAATCAAGTAATGCCCGTTTTCTCAATAGGCGATTATCTTTTATCCCAACGAGAAACTGCCGATTAAAGAAATTTGGTTTTCTCAATGTCTAGTTTGCTTCTATTTTGTCGCAAAGCTAACCGGCACTCATCTGCCAATTATTTATTTATCGTACAGATAAATTATTCTCCCAACTTTCATATCAATTTTGAGAGGCATTGCCAACTGAAAATAATTCTCCCAACTTTCATACGTATTTTGAGAGGCATTGCCAACTGAAAATAATGTTTTTGTCGGTACATTGAGAAAACCAAAATTGTTAACAGGCAGTTTATCGGTACAATAAATTTATGTCCTGGTTAAGTAACAGCCAGTTTGACGATACATTGAGAAAACCGGCATAAGAGTGTTAAATTCGGCTAACTCGGCCGCCTACTTCGGCGGTGGCGTCAAGACGGTAGTAAATCGTACGACATGTACTTCTGGACACGTGAGGTATAGCCGTACATACAAACTCATGAAAATAATGTTACAAATTACAAAAAAAAAAAAAAAATTTAGAATACCAACGAAAGCAAAACCAATAGAAAAGTCATATTCTTTTCACATTTTCGTTGAAAACTCGAGACCTGTTCAACCTAATTAAACGATTTTAAATAACAGCAAGCTGAGGATGTAATTAAATCATTTGCAATAAAAATATGTATCACAGCTACCCTATTGAGGGTGTTATTGTGCACTCCACAGATGGACAGACGGACGTTGCTATATCAAACCCGCTTGTTATAAGTATCAAGTATATAATTTGTGATTATTAAATACCATGCATACTGGTATGATGGTTATAAGAAACATTTTAAAAGAAGTAAAAACCAAAATTAAAAATTAATTTTTCAGCCCTGAATACATTTCCAAATTTCACCACTAAAGCTGTCACAAATAATAATTTCAACCGGCCTAATGGTTTCTCTTTGATGTCATAGTATATGTCTGTTACATACGGAAAGTTTTTCTAATATGTTTATGACCTTATCACATATAATGTAGGGTATAAAAATTGCCATAATTGATTAAAATAACTTTTCCATTAAAACTTTAAATAAAAGTTGGCACACAGATAATTTTCCATGTGTACGTGCTTTGCAAAGGAAAATGTAAGCTAATGGTTGCATGGTTGTTAAACTAAATTATGTAAAAACAAGTAAGAAAGTTATAGTCAGTCTAGGTCGGCTGAACGTCACACCATGAGATTCGTGCCAAAGTCATAATGATAAAATTGTCAAGCCGATGCATACACAAAATTTCAGAGATATTGTCATGTAGCGGTAAGCTTAGCGGTTTACAAAGTTTAGATGGCGAATAGCTATTAAAATGATCCAGCCCAGAAATCGGCACAAATTATTACGATAAGGCCGATTCAAGTATATATCAATAGATTGTTGTAGGACTATGGCTAAAAATTATCATACATTAATTTATTTTGAAACTATTGATTTATGTGTGTAGATAGTCCTTACGCCTAAACCATATATTAAGTCTTATCTGCTTTTTAGGGAAATTATGGTTGCTATATCAGATCATGCACCCATGTGCACCACTTTCAATACAAAACGTCTTTGAGCCAATCCAAGCCAATTACCAAATTTCATCCTCATATCTAATACCTGTAATTTGCCAATAACATTCAAGGAAACCATACGTTATGAACAAACAAACTTCTCTTACTTCTGAGTCGATTTTTGAAATAAAAAAATAACCAAGTCATTTATATATATAATTACATCAGCCTAAACTCATAATACCCCGACCACTGTGTTTTGTAGGGTATAAAAAGTTTAATTGATTTTATCAAGTATTTCATGTCTGAAGAAGTTTTTTAGATATGTTTTTAATATTAAAAATTAATTTTAAAATCCGTATTATATAGTATGGTGGAACCATTGGCAGTATTTCTGAGAGTTCTTAAATGCAGTGGAAATTCCCCTACATTTTATAGGTGCTATTTATATGAGTTATTTCAGAGAATATTTTTTTTAGTTAGAGATAGATTTTGAATAGTTTTAAAGTTCAAACCTCAATAATTCTTTAGATAGGTTTTCCAAATGTCTCCATTTGATGACTATTTTGATTTTTATGACATTTACATTCTCTAGTTTTTTAGTGTTGCTTCGAAAATGACAACAGCTGCCGTAGTTTCAAATGAATGCTATTTCAAAGATATATCTAAAGCATTTGTTTTTATTCCAATACTATTGTTAAGGTCTTCAAAGTGTCGTTTAAAATTACTTTTTTCCCGCGCTGATGATTTATCTGGTTTTGTGAAAAAAGCACCAGAGAAACAAATAAAAAAATCAATGTGAGTCCGATCACAGGGGAGATGTGTAAACATATACACCTTTTCCAATTGTATTTCAGAAAGTATCAATTGATTTTCAGAAAGTATTAATTGTATTCCAGAAAACATCAATTGAATCTCAAAAAGTATCAATTGTATTTCAGAAAACATCAATTGAATTTTAGAAAGTATCAAATGTATTTAAGAAAATATCAATTGAATTTCAGAAAATATCTATTGAAATTCAGAATTAAAAAGTAGTTTACCCTACAATACCGAAAAGTTATTATTGTTTCTATAAGTGATTTGGAGTCGCAGAAAATGTTTAGCAATATTTGGACTTATTTGTTATGCACTGGAAAATAAACTACCAAAGGCGGCCTTTTAATCCAAAGAAGATGAGGACTTTATTTGTTAATCAGCTACAATATAAACACCAGGATAGAATTTTGACCGATTTTGAAGTCATCATTTTGAAAAAAAAAAACGTTTATATCGTCACCTAAAATGCAAAAGGCCGTAACTAACAAAAAGTTCAAAATTGACTTTTTGTATTGTAGTTACGGTCTTTTACTTAAAAACTACTATTTAACCATAAATTTGTTTTCATAAATAAAAATCCATTATTATTTTTCCGCCTGATTCTAAAATTTGGGTATTAAGTTTAAAGTAGTTTTTGTTTTATGATGTATTTTGCTGCTCCTGTAAAAAAAATATAAAAATATTAGTTACGGCCTTTTAAATTTTAGGTGAATAATATGTATAATCGTTGCACCAATACATTCACACCTCACACTGTTTTGGTTTACTCCGTTTTTCTGGTTGTATTGTGGAATAGATTTTTACCCCCTTGAGCGTTAAGTTAAGCTTTTGGTTTGTTAATAAAAATTTAAATGTTCTTAAACTAGTTCTGTCAATAGCAATTATGTACTTGAATATTTAAAAAAAAATAACTCTGTAAGTTTGTGAACATGTGGAACTCACAGCACACTTAGCGGTTCTGCTTACTAAAAAAGTTCTGTCAATAGCAAATATACACTTGAATTTTTAAAATTACCGAAAACGATTTGTGATTTTGCTAAAAAGACAGCGAACTCGGCGGTTCTGCTTACTAAAAAAGTTCTGTCAATAGCAAATATATACTTAAAAAAAAAAAAGAAAAAAAACTCTGTAAGTTTGTGAACATGTTAAACTCACAGCACACCTAGCGGTCAATAACAAATATACACTTGAATATTTAAAATTAACGAGAAATATTTGTGAGTTTGCTAAACAGACAGCGAACCCGGGGGTTCTGCTGACTAAATACAACAGTACACTTACATATACCTCACACCGATTTTCCCTTACGCTGTTTTTGTGATTGTATTGTGAAATCGGATTTTACCCCCCTGAGCGCATAGATTATTTTCAAACTCTCACATCTCCTTAATGTTGTATGGGTTGAATACCCGAACCGTACATGTATTCCAAAAGTGCACTGAATCGATATAAGCTGGTTTGAAGCGATGCGAGCAATAGTTAATATTTTTTTGAGGTTTAATGACGTTTTGTACGTAGATTAGTGAAAAGGGACCCTTGTAGGGGCCTTGCACTATTAATAATAATGAGTTTTGTTATATTGTGTTGTGTTTTTTTCGCTATCCTTTTGTATGCTGGGCTTTCTAAATCGAATAATGAGCCCGCTAAGGAACTGTGGGGCCCAACCCATGCTCCAATATACAAGTCCATTATCATACGATCTAGTTATGCTCATCAAAAAATTCATTCGCTTTGATAACGTAAATACACGTCGGGTGCGATTAGTCAACAGTAAAGCTGCTGCTATTGGCGATGTTTGGCAAATGTTACGGGCCAATTTGGCGGCGACTTACATCCCGCACGATTCACTGACTGTGGGCGGGTAAATATTCCAATATAGAGGCAGCACACCGTTTGTACAATACATTCCATCTAAGCCAGCTAAGTACGGAATAAAGATATGTTGGCTGTGCGATTCGTAATAATTATATCCCCTCAAAGGAATGATTTACTCTGGGAAGTTGCCTGATCAAGAGCGTGAGGTAAATCAAGAGCAGAATGTTGTGTATCTATTAGTGGAAAGATATGTGAAGACGGGCCTCACAATTTATGCTGACAATTTTTTCTCCACGTTGGTTATGGCGCCTACATTGGCGATGCAGAAAACAGCATTTATTGGAAGACTACGCCCAAATAAAATACATAATCTTGCAGATGATCAACAAACCGCTGGCCACTTGCAATGTTTATCATATATCGTAAAAGCGACTTTCATTGAAGAACAGGCCACCAATGGACGTGTAAGGAGCTATCCCAGGATTCAAAGCGCTTTGTAAGCATTCAATGTAAAAGGTAAAATAAAATAATATTGAAACACACAAAATCAGAAAAACAAAATATTTTCTGTCGTTGTAGGTAGTATAAAGACCGGAGCTGCATCTTCTTTTGCGTTTCGATCAAATCGGCCGTCATGCCAGTTATGTCGTGTGGAGTAGGGACGCCAGCGTAAAACCAGTATTGCGTTACTTACAACAAATCAGTTTGTGCTGACCATTCAACATTGCTGCATCATTGCAATACCTGCACACTCGAATTGGAAAATCAGCTAGAAGTATCACGACAGTGACTTATTTCATTTTCTCGTGTATTTTAGTAGTAAATAAAACCGAAATTGCCAAAAAAAAAATTGTGCATTTTTATAACTTTATATAATCTAAAATTTACAGTCAACGCCATTAAAAAAAAAAAAAAAAAAACTAACACACAATTTGTTATAGGACCTTTTCGCTATTTTAAGTCCAACGGAAGACTCACTAATCGAAAAAGACCTTAGTTTGTATATCTATATTTTATTTTTGCAAATATTTTGTAATTTTAATATTTTCAGTCGATTCTAAAATTGTATAAAATAATGAATATACTCTTGAGTAAATAAATTAGCGTATTTGTTTGGGTATACCTATCTAAAAAGTTAGTGGAAATAAAAATAAGGTATTTTAAAAAAAATTCCCAAAAATTAGATCAACTGCCGTAGGAGTGTTGAATTCGGCTGAGCCGAGTCTTTGATACCTTTCGCCTTTGTCTTTAACTCAATATTATAACCAATCTTGGGTACGTTTACCATTTTAGATAAGTATTTATTATAACTAGCAAATCCCAGCGCTCGAAATTCGAGTGCATTTTCTAGGAAGCTTTTTTTTCAACTTAGCTGATTCACAAACCAACACTTTTATATTTTATTATTATTGTAAATGAAGATAACAAACTCATTAACAAACACATTGACAAATTTAATAAAACACAGATAGCATATGTATAGTTTTATGTATGTGTTAGTAGCAACTTTAAATGCAGTTTACTCAAAATAAAGGAAAGAATTTAAAAATCTGTAAATCTGCAAAACTAGCCGTTTTGTACCTTTCAAATAGCCGAAGAAGTACCTTTCAAATAGTAAAACGGTAGAACAAAACATCGGTCACAAAAAATCGCCTAACCTGTTAATATTATAGATTTCTTTTTTTTTTTTTTTTTTTGTATATATATATAGAGACAATGATGTTTTTTTCATAGAAAAATATAATTATTTTTCTTTATTTGTGTAGTCTTTCCATTGCTGGGTCATGCGTAAACGAGAAAAGAATTCGGCTAGGTTAAAATACAATAAAAAAACAGGCATTCTTCTATGTCAATTTTAAGTTCCTTGAATCATTAAAAGTTTCAGGAAAAACGCGATTTTTTTTTATATTTTTTCAGCAGTAATTTAAAAAAAAATTTACTAAGATGATTAATGCGGCCACCTGCTTCGGCGGCTTATTAAACCAATTTTAATGATTTTAAATAACAACCTGCTCAGGATGTCAGTGAATAATTTTTACTAAATCAGAGCAACCCACCTGACCTATTCAGGGTGTGATCGTTGTTCCCACAGATGAACAGACGGACATCGATATATTAAGTCTTGTTATAAGGATACATATTTTATAAGTCCAAATTTTTTTCTTTTTCCAATTATTACAAACAGAATGACATAATTTTATGTACCCTCTACATACTGGTGCGTTTAATGTTTAATTTAGAAAAAAAAAATTAGTTAATCAAATTTCTTAGATTTTTTGTGCTGTTTCATTGGTAACATGAAAAATTTTAATCTTTTTAGTAAAATCATAATTACTGTACGCAGACTGCTACGTGCCTATTAAAATATTTCTTATTTTGTTTACTTGCTGAACTCATTCAGAAAATTCCCTGAAACACTTTCTATTTCTAGAAGAATCCAATGCTTCCACTATCTTTAAATTGTGGTTTATATTTATATTTAAAACGTAAAACATTCCAGTTTTGTCAATTTTTTTTTTTTCGTTTAATAACAACAAACTCATTGATCTACTACACTTCTGACCTAATTAAAAAAAATTTTTTTTTGTTTTTACTTTAAAAATATCAAGTAGACAGACAAATTGTTAAAAAAATGATTGAAAAAATAAACAAAAATAAGCAATCAAGTGAAGACAACAACAGCTTTTTAATGGAAACAAAAATTAATAATGAAAAAAACAACAAAAATCTATCTATATAACCACAAGCAGAACTTTCTAAGTGAAAGTTAAAAAATACAAGAAGTTGTTATGTTTTTGTTTGTTTGTATTTTATTAATACAGTCTTAAAAGAATTCATTCTTTAATAATTCGTATTTTTTTTTAATGAACAGCGAATTCGATCATTACCTGTTTCTCTATAAACTTGACTTTAAAAACTGAAACTGAAACCGCAATAATGTTCTTTTAAATAAGGTCCATTCAGAAGGTAGAAAGTGCGATGGAAGTTGTGTAATGTGTAAAGAAGCAAGCTGAACTCGAAAAGTGGTTGTAAGAAACAGAGAAAATAATGTACTGAAAATAATGTTGGTACCCATATACGACCTATATCGATTTCATTCAATTTAAGTCAAAAAATTCGTTTTTTTTTATTTGTTAATTCAAAGAGTAAATAAAACAATAAATTTTTTTTACTTTAATTGAATGAAATCGATATAGGTCGTATATGGATGCCCCCACATAATTTTCAGCGCTGAATATTTTGGGCTATTTATACCCTATACCACAATGTGGTTTGGGTATAATGCCTTTGTGCTGCTGTTTGTAACAACCAAAAATATTTGACCTACACCCATCTTTAATTGTACCGACCGAATCAGAATCACTTTCTGAGTTGATTTAACAATGTCCGTCCGTCCGTCCGTCCGTCCGTCTGTGTGAACATGTAAAGCTTGTAATGAAACTGCAGGTCGCAAATATGAATATCTTTTGATGAAATTCGGTATATAAGCTTTTATCGGCCATGGGATGAACGCTATTGAAACTGGTGAGAATCGGTTCATGTTCAGACCTAGCCCCCATACAAATTACCCCTATGAAATCGACATAAATTGCCATAAGATCCAAATTGTCATATAGATCTTACTTAAATTGGGTTTTTATGCGTTCATTACGTCCATTAATGTGTAGTCCAAAAATGATCCCTTTGGCCCCATATAGAGCTGCTTCCCGATCTTCACTTAAATCTATTAAAAAACAAAAATATTGCACTGATTCTTCTCAGATTTTGTTTGTATATATTTTTGCAAAATACAAGAGACTTTACCAAACATGATCAGGATCGGTCCATTTTTGGACCTAGTCCCCATATAGATCTAGCATCCGTTATGAACTTTTTCATGTCTGCAGCCAAAACAATTAATAAAAATTAGACTCAAATTTGGTTTTAGCTTATTTTCTATGTCCAGTTAGTTGGGCCTAAGAGATAGGGCATGGTATAGGGTATCGTATAGTCGGTCTAGACCGACTATAATTTTCTTACTTGTTTAATAATGGTAAAGTTAAAGATTCGTCGATTTATGAAATAATTTCGTAAATTTTCCCCAATTTTCCTACTAAAAATAGAAATAAATGTGAAAATGGATTTCCCGACCCAAAAACCCCCGGTGTACACATTTCCAATAATTTTTTTGCATTTGAAAAATATCATGAAAATATTTTCATCGAAATTTTGGCAGGCTCGAAAATGATTTTAGAGTTATGGTTCCTTGGCCAAATATACTTGTTATGGCGCATAGTGCCAGAATCGCAATGAACCCATGGAGATTTTTTCGGCTCCCTACAATTTGACCAACCCTAATCTATATATATAAAGATGAATGTATGTATGCACATTAGGGAGAGTCACTATTTTTGCGAAGAATGCTCTCGCAGTATGAGGTAGGGCATGGAAAACGACAACTTTTAGAGATTTTAAAAATACTGATTTTCTATCAATGAAAACTGAACTTGCTACAATGAATCTGAACCAAATTTTTTATATGCCTTACGTTGATGATCAAACAAATTTTTTGCAAAGTAATATTGAAAGCTTATAAAGGGTGATTTTTTAGCTATTATCTTTTTGGCAACACTGGTTTAAACAGCTGACGCACGTTTCGTGTTTTGTTTCATTGTCAAACATCTTCAGTTTGGTCTATAATATAACCATGAATCGTCTTACAAACGAACAACGCTTGCAAGTTATTTAATTTTATTATCAAAATGCGTTATAGTCACTTTAATCGACCCACTGAAGCGGCTATTCGGGCTATTGTGACTAAATTTCGCACCAAATTTACATTGTTGGACATTAAACCACCAACACGCTTACGTAGAGTTCGAACTGAAGAAAATATCGCAGCTGTATCGGCCAGTGTTAATGATGACCACCAATTATCGATTCGTCGCCGTTCGCAGCAATTGGGCCTCTGTTACTCAGCAACGTGGAAAATTTTGCGGAAGGATTTAGGTGAAGCCTTTCAAAATACAGCTGGTGCAAGAATTGAAGCCGAACGACCTATCGCAACGTAGAATTTTTGGTGAATGGGCTCTTGGAAAGTTGGCCGAAGATCCACTTTTTTACCGATAAATTGTGTTCATCGACGAAGCTCATTTTTGGCTCAATGGGTACGTAAATAAACAGGATTGTCGATTTTGGAGTGAATATCAGCCAGAAGCATTGGAAGAGCTACCAATGCATCCAGAAAAAGTCACAGTTTGGTGCGGTTTATGGTCTGGTGGCATCATTGGACCGTACTTCTTCAAAGATGATGCGAATCGTAACGTAATGGTGAGCGCTACCGAAAGATGATATCCAACTTTTTTTTGCCCAAAATGCAAGAGCTTGACTTGCATGATATGTGGATTCAACAAGACGGTGCCACATGCCACACAGCACGCGCAACAGTGGATTTATTGAGAGGCGAGTTCGGTGAACATTTTATTTCACGTTCGGGACCGGTCAATTGGCCGCCTAGATCGTGCGATTTAACGCCTTTAGACTATTTTTTGCTGGGCTATGTTAAAGCTCATGTCTATACAGACAATCCCGCTTCAATTGACGCATTGGAAGAAAACATTGAAGCATTTATTCGTGAGAAACCGGCTGAAATGTTGGAAAGAGTATGCCAAAATTGGACTAAGAGGATGGACCATTTGAGGCGCAGTCACGGTCAACATTTGCATGAAATAATCTTCAAACATTAAATTATATGGACCGTGCTATCGATTCAAATAAAGATTTCATGAATTTTTCTGAATTTTATGCGTTTTTTTTTTTTTGAAAACTTTCCTATAGCTCTTAATAAATCACCCTTACAATAAATTTGTGTTGGTGAAAACAAAGAAACTTAAGAATGAAAAACCATGGTTCTCACCAGAAATAAAGTCCTTAATTGATAAGAGAAATTTAGCATATGAGCGTTGGAAAAGATTTAAAACGACCGAACTTCATACTATTTTCAAATCCTGTAGATCTCAAGTGAATTTAAAGATACGAACTGCTAAGACACAATACTTCGATGACAAGTTTAAAACAGCTATCTGTTCTAAGACCTTCGATATCTGTTCATTAATAATGCTATAGCAACTGACAACACAATTCTCATTTTGCCAATATATCAATGCCAGATATTGATGAAACTTTTACAACACTTCAAGTACAACAAATAATAATGTCCCAAACAATCTACAGACGATGTGCTTTGAATTAAAAAATATTACCCATATAAACATGCGAAAATAATTTCAGTTCCTAAGCAAGATAAGAGCTATAGGCAAATAGCAATATTGCCATTCTTATCGAAGGTCTTCGAACGCTTAATTTATGAACAGATAAGCCAACATCTTTATGAAAACAAACTTCTAACTGATATGCAGTCCGGTTTTAGGCCAAAGCACAGTAGTATCTCTGCTCTTGTTGATGTCTTAGAGGAGATAAGAACTAAAATGGATAACAAGATGATGTCATTTTTGGTTCTTCTGGATCATTCTAAAGCTTTCGACACAGTGGAGCCCTCAACACTTTGCTTTAAGCTTAAAAATATGTGAAATTTTTCACCTACCGCTACATATTGGCACATATTTAATGGTAGAAGTGAATCTGTTAACAATGGCATTGAGATATCAAACACTTTACTAATTAAGCGTGGTGTACCTCAATGTTCAATACTTGGTCCACTTTTGTATTCCATATACTCCAATGACTTACCTTCACAACTAGACAATTGTAAAATGCAAATGTATGCAGATGATGTGCAGCTTTACATCAGTTGTATGCAGTCGGATGCCATAAACTGCATAAGAAAAATTAATGAAGATCTCAAAAAAGTATCTAGATGGGCATCAGCCAATGGACTTCGTTTAAACGCGAAAAAGTCAAAAGCATTGATTATTGGAAACTCTAATATTCTACCTACCACTCTGCCACCACTACTATCAGATAACTCAACTTTTGAGGTTACTGAAACTGCCAAGAACCTCGGGATAATTTTAAACAAAAAACATAACTGGTCCGATCATGTAAATGCTGCCTGTGGTAAAACGCATGATATGCTGAGAACTCTGTGGATGACTCAATATTTTACACCATTAAATATTCGCATGCTCCTTGCCAAAACCTATATACTGCTGACACTTTTATATGGATTCAATAAGCAAACAAAAGCTAAAAGTAACTTATAACAATGTTGCCAGATACAAATTTGGACGTAGAAGATTTGATGAAATCTCGCAGTTTTCAAAGCGTATAAACAATGTTTCATTCGAAAATCTGCCAAAATGCCGAACTCTAATATTTCTGCACAAAATAGTTAACACAAAGCAACCAGATTATCTTTACAAAAGGCTACAATTTTCCCGATCTAATGGAGGGAATAAAATAAACTCAATTCGGTATAAAAACCTAATATCTGAAAGACATTTTTTTGTGGAAACTATAAAACTTTGGAACCAACTACCTCATAATATACAAACCATTAGCAATGCAAAGTTCTTTAAAACTGCAATATTTCGCCACTTTGATTAACTTAATTTTTTGTGTTGCACTTAAATTTTTTTTTCTTTCTCATTCTTAAAAAAATTTTTTTTTCTTCATTTATTTAAAATAAATATTTATGTGTAACTACCTATCAATTTTGAACAAAATTATTTAAAAAAAAAAAAATTAAATTATTAAAATTATTCTTTAATTATGTCATATAATATTATACTTTTTTATTTTATGTTAAATTAAATAACACCTTCTGTCTTAACTTTATCTCCCCAGTACTGTAATATTAATAAGATCTATTTCTTGTTGTACTGCATTCTTCAAATAAATAATTAATTAAATTAAAATTAAACAACTGTGAAGAACTGCATGTTTAGTTTTTGGAAATGGTGAAAAAACCTTCCCCGTAAAATGCATTTAAATTCGCTCGAAACCGATTTTTTTATTTTTAATTTTTTGTGATTTCTAGTAAAAGTAAATGCATTTTACGGGGAAGGTTTTTTTACCATTTAAAAAAAATAAACATGCAGTACTTCATGGTTTTCCATGCCCTACATCATATTGCGAGGCAATTCGATATTCGACAAAAGTCAAAAAAGTGACTAACCCTAATGTAACCGGCTGGTCACACTGTGAATTCTGATTTTTGATTTTTGGTCTGTGGGCGGAGGGGCGTGGCAAAATCCAATTGTAATATTGTACCTTGTGTTTGACATTGTCCAACACTTTGTATTAAAATTTATATGCAATATCAAATCCATATGTTTTCTTAGCACCAGCAACGCGAACCACAAAGTCAATACTTTCTTATGTTAGAATTCAAAAAACTCGTGTAGACACATTATTTTTCAAAGAAAAATTGTTTTTCAATCGTTTCAATTACTACAGAAATTTGGAGTAATTGTCAAGTTATTTGCGAAAATTGATTGAAAAAGAGGAAGGTTACAATTTTCTTGAAGATTTCATTCCATAAGATTAGTCCAACTTAATTTTTTACATGGATTTATTATTAGAAGTTAATTATTAAGGGCTTTGCTATAATTTTGCTGCAGAATTATATGAAATATAATCAATAGTTCTCGAGTTACAAACTAAGCAAACAAACATAAAGATAAAGAAAAACTATAAAAGTTCATAAAAAAGTTTGGCCCGATAACGCCAAAATCTTGAGGAGTTCTACTATACTGGCCTAGTACATTCACCGTAACTTGGAATTTCTCAGCCCGCAAACAATGACACCGAAAGTGTTCTACAACGTTTTAATACCAATGAATGAAATAATATTATTATTTGAGAGTGTTAGGGATTAAAATGTTTGTTAATTTTAAGCCAGCCCTCGAAATTTGAGTGCAAATTCTAGGAAATTTTATTTTATTTTTTAATTTTTTTCTTTCAATGTTTTATTTATGAATTTATGAATATTAAATAAAATTCATTTAATTGTGAATTTTAAAATAAAATTCATTAAATTTCATTACAAATATTTGATGAAGATATATAAATGGGTCTGTTAATAAATAAATTTATAAGAGCCTAAAGTTATGCTAACCAATTTTAGCCAATTCACAATTCAACACAAATTTGATAAACACACACACACAGCAATTTATAGTTTTTTATTTGAAGCTTAAATATGTGTTTTATGTATGTGTTAGTAACAACTTTAAATCAATTTTACTCCAAAAAAATTTTCCAGATGGTGTAAATATGGTGGAGAGCTCAAAAGAAATAACTTCCTCTCAAATGGTATATTTTTTGCAAAATCGGTTGATAACTAAAATCGTAAACTCGGTCACAAGAAATCGCCTTGCCTATTAATATTATAGATTATTAATATCAATATATGTATTTCTTTTAACCCTTTCACGACCAAACCTAAACTGCTGGAATTTTTTTTTTTGTGGATTCGTACTTAACGACCCAACATTTTTAAGCAAAAGTGTTGTCAAAAATATTTTTTTTCACTTCCTTCAAGGAAAAAATCATGTAATGTAAATCACTGAGAATCGATTGCTACTTTTTTAGTTTGTACTAAGAATGGAGAGGAAATTCGGACAAACGCAGTATGTTCCTTTTGTAAAAAAAAACCTTTTTGTTTCACGAAAACCGTAATTGCTTCGAAGATTACCATAATTGATTTTGTATTTTTGAGATATTTAGAATTAACCTTTTTCTAAGTCTTTTTATTTATATTTTTAATTAGTTGTTGATTTAATATTACGAATTTTTTAAATTTAATAAAAATATAAAACTATAAACATCTTTTTTACCATTGACGACCAATTGGACATATATGTCCCGAACTGAATTATGCTGAATAATAAACCAATTCGAAATATTTTGGTGTTTCTGAAAACCATAAATACTGGTCCATGTTGTGTCAAAATTTTAACGTTTTAGGTTCAATAACGTCCGAATTAATGACATCCATATATGTTTTAAAAAAGCATAGTTTTCAGACTTTGGACTCACCGTCTTAGATCCTGAGAATACATGTGCCAACTTTTTTGGAATGGTCTGAAAGCTAAAATTATCATCTGTCGACTCAAGTAAGCTTTAAAAAGAATCGGTTGGAAATTGTGGAAAATATAAGAGAAAATAAAAATGGGACGAATATATCCCATTGGTCGTGAAAGGGTTATTTTTTTTTAATTTATTATAAAAATTGATTTTTTTAATTTAAAAATCATCTATAGAAAATGCGATTAACTTTTAACAATATACTTAATCAATATGACGAACCCATTAGCAAAATGTTATTGTTGATTTTTAGCAATTTTGTTGTTAAAAAAATTTTATTTAAAACAATACTTATTATTACCCTGTTTCCATAACACAATTCGTCACAGACGAACGAAAATTTGTGTGTATTTTGTTTTTGTTCTTCATACAAATTTTCGTTCGTCTGTGACGAATTGTGTTATGGAAACAGGGTATATGTTAACAAAATCGGTTGTTGAATAACAACTGAATGGTCGCGAATTTTTTCTGTGGCCTATTCACGAAATTTTAATACGGCTGCCAGACTGGATTTTTCAATAACAGATTGTGGTGTGATGACGTGGCACTGATAGAGTGATTATGCATTAATTTGGAACAATTTTTTTTGACAAACTAGGATGCTTAATAATACTTCTAAAGACCATAAAACAATCATTTGCATTAAATTTAATTTTTAAGCCTTATAATCACAAACGAATTTAGCTTTTGAAACTCTGACTGTTAAGGTATTTTTCATTTTTTTTTTTTTGGTTTGGTTGGATCATAAGATAACAGTTTTGAGTTGATACCGGTATTGAAGTCAATAATGATGAGCGGCTGTCCATGATGGAAAAGACAATGGAAGTCGTATGAAAAAGCAATGCTTTGTGGGTTTTCAATTCACCATAATGATGCTAATCATCATCATCATCATCCCCATCTTCTGTATTATATTGACTTAATTGTGTAGCATGATTTAGCTTTGACTGTTTACATGTTTATCGGTTTTTTTTTTTAGTTCGAAAGCCAAAGTAGTATTTTGTTAAACATCCCACATAGGAACTATTTAAACTACAAAAAACAAATAAATATACAAAACGAAAAACACCCATGCCACTAATAATAAGTATCTGTACGAGTTTATTCTCTTTATTTTTTTGTTTAAAGAAATTTCAAATTTTACTCATACATACATATAACTGAACACATCATTATAACTTGACCTACATTTTTAAAACCAACAGTCAAGTCAAGACGAAACAACTGTAACCAACCAAACGACCAACCAGCTAACCAACCAACAGCAATAACTGATTCAATACTTTTAACTGTTGTTGTTGCTGTATATACTCGTACAACTACGGTTTAGTTGTATTAGTAGTAGCTGTTGTATTTAATAAGAGAAAAGAAAGAAATTTCCAACGGTACTTTTAAAGCTGATTCATTAAGTTTAGTAGCTGCTTTTGTTAGTGTTTTTTTGTTTATCTATACTGTCACTTCTTTTTTCAGCGCTGTACAAATTTAAGAAATTGCTGTGTTTTCTTATTAATTCCTATGACATTGTCCAATATCTTAAAAGATTGCCCAGCCTATATAAGATTGTCCAATATCGTATATAGGCTGGGACAAAAATTTTGTTAATGTTTTTATTTTAGTTTTACTGCATCCGGATAGCGATAGAATAGAAAAAGTAAATTGTTGACATTACCCAGCAAAACCTTGGTAATGATTAGTTATTACCGTTGCATTACTTGGTAGTGTTAACCCCATACCTTTTGAATAATTTCAAGCTAAATGTAAGGACTTCCTGATAATGATTTATGTATATACTTACAGGTAATGACCACTGTTTGTATTAGTAAAAATTAACAATAATGAGTTAAATTTAATAAAACAAACTATTGCGCGGCGATAGTCATCATTGGACAAAAAACTCAGCAAAAGCTGTTAAGTTTTACATTACATTATTAACGACAGATTGTGCGGTGCCAATGTGTTGTTTCTACAGAAAATTACTTTACTCCCTACATGTAACAAATTACTCAAAACCCTTCTTGTTATCTATAAAGTAACTAGTTATTTGTATTAGTACCTAGTAAGGTGCCGGTAAGGCCTTTCCTCCAATGACACCCCCATGTTAAAGTAATGGGTTTCGTAATGGAAATGTAACTACTGAACACTTTTGATTTCTTATTCTAAAGCTCATTACATGTAACGGAAAGTTTTGCTGGGTACATTAATAATACTTTCTTAGTAACATATCTATACAAATTTTATGCGAAATAATTTAAATTATAGGTATGTAGAGCTACTCCCGGTATAAAACTGTACTTTACAGAATATGCATTTACATATCGCTACCTTAATATAGAAAGACACTACGCAATTACCTATCGAAATATACAAAAAAAAAAAAAAAGTTCTGAACATCTTAAATGTACACTTAATATTGCTCTTTAGGCACATAAAATTTAACAATATACAAAACTCAGATCTTGCTATATTTTTGTAATGCAATTAAAAACATGTGTCTATTGTGTCTATAATTAAAAAAATCTAAAATCTATTAATATATAGATTTAGAACATTGTGCCTATTTTTGCTCAATTCATAACAAGTTACCTCCACTTAATAGAGTAGATTTCAAAAAAAAAAAAAAAAAAACGAAACAAGTAACAAAATTATTGTAAATCTAGATCGACTATACGATACCCCATAACATGCGTTTAGAGACCCTATCTCTTAGGTCCAACTAATTAAATATAGAAAATAAGCCTAAACCAAATTTGAGTGGCATCGTTATTTATATTTTTTTTTGCCTTCGGAGATGAAAAAGATGCTATATTTATATGGGGACAAAGTCGAAAAATGGACCGATCCTGGCCATATTTGGTAAGGTCACTTATTTTTGGCAAAACCATATACCAACTCTTGACTCGTTTCTTTTATCAGAGTTAAACTTTAACATACCTTGTAGATTCACAAGACATTTTAATTCGCTTCATTTGGACCAGAATTTGTCATGATTATATTGTATTATACAATTTCGTTGATTTTAATTGTAATGTATTGAAAATAAAGCGCGATATAATTGAATACCTCAATTAAATAAGTTTTTGTTCTTTATGTTTTTTAAATTTCTCTATTCCTAATATCAGCTGATCCAATAGTCTGTAGCTGATTTACGACCACACAATCTACTAGCCAGCTCTTGGAATCCACCAGTGGTGTGTGCGCGGTCTCAACCTTAAGGAGGCGTGCCCCCTCGGTATAATAAAAGATGGGTCTAGTCCAAATATATTTGATAGGTACAAACATCAGCACAGAGTCATTATATCCTGACAACATAGTGTTATAGAGTATATTTAGCTTCAAAAATTCTGTATGGAAAATCAAAACTATATCAATTTGCGCTTTAGCCCATTGGCCGACTTGGTGGCGCATATGATAGTCGTTTGGCTTTAATTGTTGCATCAATTAAATCTTCTAAGTTCGTAAGTCAAGAACGGAACCATTATTTCAACTACTTGCAACTTTATCCATGATGAAGTGGAAAACCAAACTAAACAAAAGGCAACTATTAGACGTTAAATCGGATGTCAAGTAATGCAGTTTTACCAACTGAACGTTGCTACCATCTAAAAACAACTTTTACGCAAAATAAAGGGTCCGCCAAATAACTTTCTTTTTTTTGAAAATGCTATAAAAAAAACTACTGAATATTATCTCAAATTTCTTTTTTATTTGAAAGTACAATCCTTCCGGTTAATAATGGAAAATAATTTCATTAAAATGGCTGCCTCGGCTGGCCATGCAGTAGCCTACACGATCGGACCAATTTTTAAGCACATTATCGATTGTGTGCAGCTGTATTTCACCAATGGCTTCACGAATATTGTCCTTTAAAGCGTCAATTGTCTCTGGCTTGTTGGCGTAACACTCATCTTTGAGAGCACCCCACAAATAATAGTCCAACGGTGTCAAATCGTAGCTCCGAGGTGCCACACGACATCAGCTCTGCGGCTGATAATCCGATCTTCAAAAACAGTGCCCAAAAGATCGAGTGTAGCTTCGGCTGTGTGGCACGTAGCGCCGTCCTGTTGAAGCCAAATGTTGCCAATATCCTCCTATTCAATTTTTGTGAACAAAAATTCGTTCAACATGGCCCGATAACGATCGCCATCGACTGTAACTTCCACTCCTTGCTCATTTTCGAAGAAAAATGGCCCAATTATGCCGCTGGACCAAAATCCGCACCAAACAGTGACTCGTTTTGGGTGTATCGGCTTTTCAATGTATGCGTGCGGGCTTTCTGTGCCCCAAATGCGACAATTTTGCTTGTTTACATACCCGCCAAGATCAAAATAAGCTTCATCTGAAAAGATGATTTTTTTTTAGCAAAATCGGTATCTTCTGTAAGTCGATCGCAGGTCCACTTAGCGAAGCGAAAACGCATTGGATGGTCAGTTGGCTTCAACTCCTGAACCAATTGGACTTTGTATGGCGTCATACCAAGGTCTTTATGATGCCTCCGAAATGTTAAATTTTTGAGAACGACGGTGAATTGACGTTGATGGCGCTTCACGCACACTTTCTGCCACAGCAGCAATATTCTCGGGTGTACGCACTGTTTTTGGCTTTTCACGCTTTGGTTTATCGACGAAGATGCCAGTTTCTTTCACTTTTTCAGAAGATAACGAACATACGGAGCTGACGGTGCTTCTCTTCTTCCAAAATCCGTACGCAATTTTCGCACACATTCTGCAACACTACCATGATTTTCAAAGTAATGTCGCAATATTTCCCAGCGTTGTTCAAGCGTGTACGCAACCATATTCGTTCAGCGGAAGGATAAAACTAATTATCTGTCAAATCAGACATGAGTTAAGTGTTACCATTCACGAAATAAGCACTAGTTGAAAAAAAAAAAAACGTTAGATGGCGGACCCTTTATATGGAGACGTATTTAAGAAAACAAGAAAAATCTGAATCCTATAAAATATATATATTCCTGATCGTTGTCAGTTGACATAGCGATTTCCGTTTGTCCGTCTAGGGAAATTACACTCACGCTCCCTAAACATTGGCTGGGTTGCCAGTTTTTGTTGAAAAGATTTTTCTGATATCCTGAGCACGTTGCCGATTAAAATAATCGAAATCGGTTCAATAGGTACCAAGATTTCATTGAAAATGTAAAAAAAAAATTCTTGAAAAAGATAAAATTTTTCTATGTTGTTCTTATTATTGTTGTTATTCAAAATTTAGTTTTAGTAGTTTGTGTGTGGTAGCTGTAATTATACCCTATACCACTATGTGGTTTGGGTATAATGACTTTGTGCGGCTGTTTGTAACAACCAAAAATATTTGACATAGACCCATCTTTAATTATACCGATCGAATCTGAATCACTTTCTGAGTTGATTTAACAATGTCCGTCCGTCCGTCCGTCCGTCTGTGTGTCCATGTAAACCTTGTAATCAAACTGCAGGTCGCAAATATGAATATATTTTGATGAAATTTGGTATATAAGTTTTTATCAGCCATGGGATGAACGCTATTGAAGTTGGTGAGAATCGGTCCATGGTCAGACCTAGCCCCCATACAAATTACCCATATGAAATCGACATAAATTGCCGTAAGATCCAAATTGGGTTGGTATGCGTTCATTACATCCATTAATGAGTAGTCCAAAAATGATCCCTTTGACCCCATATAGAGCTGCTTCCCGATCTTCACTTAAATCTATTAAACAACAAAAATATTGCACTGATTCTGCTCAAATTTTGTTTGTATGTATTTTTGCAAAATACAAGAGACTTTACCAAACATGATCAGGATCGGTCCATTTTTGGACCTAGTCCCTATATAGATATAGCCTCCGATATGAACTTTTTCATATCTGCAGCCAAAAAAATTAATAAAAATCCCACTCAAATTTGGTTTTTGCTTATTTTCTATGTCCAGTTAATAATATAGGGTATCGTATAGTCGGTCTAGACCGACTATAATTTTCTTACTTGTTTTTCTTGTTGTTGTGGTCATTGTGTTTATAGCATTTGCTTCATATGTGTGTATTAGGGTGGGCCTTCGTTATATGGAGGGAAAAAATGTGTTCAAACACAACTTTTAACCAATTTTGTTATAAAATTACTTTATGTAATAAAGTTATAGTTGAATTTATTGCTGTCTCACCCACCAATTTGGTGGATATTGTAAAAAAACGTAAAAAAAAATTCAGGTCAATCGGTGAAGATGCCATTACTTATTTATAATGGTTGACATTTCTTTATTTTTTATAATCGGTCGCTTTATATTATCTTCAATGTCACCTACATGTTTTGAAACTTCTACCATTTTATTTCCCAGTTTTAAATAGTAAAAGTAAAAATGAAAGTAAATTTCAAATAGAATAATATATATAAAAGGTAATATTAAATTAATACTACTCTTAATGGAATAAATTACAAAATTAAATCAAAGTGAATTTCAAAAAACGTCCTATTTTTTAGACATATGACTTCAGTTGTTTTAATTTATATTCGCGAGCAATAAGCAGATAATTGCACCAGAGATATATCACAATGGATAATTTTGATCTCAGGAGCACTGAAGGGTTAAATAAATAAAAATTAACCGAATTATTTTTCTTAAATTCCAAATAGTGGATCAACGAGTTTAATAGAAAAACTCGTTTTAGGTCATTTTTATTTTAAAATAGCTTAAAATCCAAAGCTGGCCTTGGCAAATAATGGGTTATTGTTCTCGGATTTATCCCAAATTTTTGGGACGCATCTAAAAATTGGACAGCACTTACAAAATCTTTGAATTTTTTGAATAAATTTCCTTTTATTAGTTTGGGGTCATATGTGACCCCAATTCCAAAAGGGTTAATGGAGTCATATTATTTTTGTCCGAAACCCTAGGCTATTAAGATAAAATAGAATATTTAAAAGTAGAAAAATTATGAATTTTTGATACAAAGTATTTAGAAAGAGTACATTTACAGAATATTTCACAAAAATCCAAGTTTTCTCGAAATCCGCAAAAATAAATTCCTTGTCAAAAAAATTCTGGCTGAGGGATTTACTTAAAAATTCACACAGTTAATCTGCAATATGTATTTAATAAAACCTTAAATTAATATATTAACTTTTTTAAATTTTGTTTAAGAAAATTTTTTCAAACTTGAAAAAGGAGTTTTCAAAATTTTATCAAAAAAATTTCCAATTTTTTGTCTCAAATAATAAAACAATACTTCATATCTGAGTACTTATAAGTAAAGAGACCAAAAAAGAATGATGGCTTTAATCAATTTCTCAAAGTTGAAAAAATGCCATCAAATTTCATGACCTAGTTTTTTTTGGCACAAAAGTGGTCTGGGGCATTTGCTATTTCTTGGCGAGGTTTTATTCGATTTTGAAGTTTTATACCCTTTTGAAGGGATAAGTTAATACTGATCCTGAATTATATAACAGCTTGCCGGAAAAATTAAACTATAGAACGAAATTTTCGTAAAATCTAAAAAAAATTCATATTTTCCCCATATAAACACACTTGAAATTTTCAATCGCTTTGCGCCACAACTAAACGTTTTCTTACTGGCCCAAAACTTTGTATTTCTCAGTTTTTTTGCTATTCGTATATTTCTAGGGGGTGAGGCCGACAGTTTGAACAGTTCTTTTATTAAGGGCCACCCTAGTGTGTATGTGTGGTTATACTCCACGTGTGCAGAGGTTTTAGGCATGCGGTTAAAAGTTAGCTTGGCGCTGGGGTCTGGAACCGCTGTTGAAGTTGATATCAAAGTTCGTCTAATATTTACTTGCCGTATTAACCATCTTAGTTAATATTTATTATACCACTATATGGTCAGGGTATAATGACTTTGAGCTGATATTTGTAACTACCAAAAATATTTGACCTAGACTTATCTTTTATAATACCGATCGCGAATCACTTTCTGAGTCAACTTAGCGATGTCCGTCCGTCGATTCGTCCATCTGGTAATCAAACCACAGGTCGCAAATAATAATATATTTTAATAATATTTAGTGTATAAGCTTCTATAGGATGAACGCTATTGAAATTGGTGAAAATCGGTTAATGTTTAGACCTAGTCTCCATACAAATGACCCCTATGTGATCGTCTTAAATTGCCATAATATCCATATTAAATTGAAAATCTTACCAGTGTTAAATTTTTTTTAAATTTTGTGCGTTGTAATAGGTAACTGCGTAAATAACTATTAAAGCCTTTAGATAAGTTCTAATCATGAATTATAGTTGGAAATATCCAGAGATATTTTTCTAAAGTTTTAAATAGCTTAAAGAACATTTATTTTTGTTTAGTTTCTTTAAAAATATATTAAAAACAATTTCGTTTTAATTCTGTATTTTCTTTAAATAGCTGCTGTATAGTGTTAAATTTCGTTGAAAAGAGCTCTAGAAACTCCTTAACATGGTGTACAATAATTTATATTGGTTCCCATTGAAAAATAAGAATTACATATATAAGAAATATCTTAATTTTTTTAATTTTATTTTATTTTATTGTAGGCATTTGTTATGTACTCATAAAAATAAAATTATTGATACCCGTATTGCCTACATTTTATGCACAAAGTAGCCACCGTCTCTTCGAGAACAATCGGCTGGTAAACGAACTAGCCGCTACATCAAAAACAGAACAACCAGTTATAATTGTGAGTTTCGATATAAAACTGCCAAAAATTCTAGGGTTTTATTAAATAATACAAGCATTTAAGCATGATCGTGCATAACTTATTTTCTACTTGATAGACATTGCTAATACTGTTCATACGGTGTCCATATTTTTATGGTTTCTTTAGGTCAAATGTAAAATCTGCAAGAAAAGAACACAAAAGCTGCCGTTTTTTGGTACCTTTTTTATCTCCAAAATATGAGATTGGGTAGCAAAAAAAAAAAAATACGGGTCACTAATTTTTACACATTCTATAACATATCCTATATCGTCATGTTCCTACAATCTTCTCCTTTTCTGTATCTCTCTTTATCTGTCCTCTCAACATTTAATTGTGATGCCGCACAGGGGCGCCTGTAGAACAAGTGAGGTTGCAAAATCAAAAATTTCACGTGACCCTAAAAAATATTGAATAAATCTGTTTGACAGGAAATTGTCCAAAGATTTCTCTTATTACAATCAGCGTCAGTATTGCCAAGATTATTTAGAACTTACGATGATGAAGATAGAGCAGGTGATAACGGAAATGTCCTGGAGCATGAAATTCAAATGCTCAAGAAGAAAAAAGAAATCTTGGAATTACAACGACAGATACAGGAGTTGGAAGGAACTATCATGGTGCGAAATTAAAGAAAATACGATTTTGGAGATATTGAAAGCGGAATCCCTAAGTTTCACGGGGATGATCCTGCACGACATTTTGTACGCGATTTTGAAGATGTCATGCAAACAATTAATGCTGATGATCGATTCAAGTTTTTATGCTTACGACGTTTGCTTGCAGGTACTGCTCGTGTATTCCTTTCAACTGCATTAGCCCTACGCTTTGAGTCGTTGAAACATGCACTCATTAAGGAGTTTGATGTTGCTGTTTCCCGGCAAGATGTCTATCGAATCATGGCCAAAGACGCTGGGATCATTGAAATGAATCAATACATTGTTACGTAATGACAATGGAAGTAATTGCCAAACGCTCTGATGTAAACGAAACTGAATTGTTTTTTTTTGATCGAGGTCGATCATTGTCAGATGACGCTACAATATCGGACGGAAATATGTTTATGGCATCTGTTGTTCCTTTGCGGCTAAAATGTGATACTTCCTTACATTGGAAAAATCGACGACCGTCTTCAATACATTATTGTCGACCAATAATGTTTCAGTCATAAGGACCACAGTGAAGGACATTCAAGAACAAATAAACAAGATTAAAACCACAAAGTTCGAAATAAGTGCAGGAACTAACATTGAATGTAGTTACGAGTTCCACCTGACCATGGTTGATGGAAAAGTCGTTATCGAACTGACAAAAACAACCTCAACATGGGCATGTCCAATTTGCGAAAAGATGCAAAAGAAATTCGACAACTTAAACGGTTCTACAAACGAAGAGAATTATGAATAGGGAATATCACAATTGGACGCAAGAATAACGTGTATGGAGATCTTGTTAATATTAGCGTATATACTTCCACAAGAGGGGGAATACTTTGATGAAAATACAAGATAAGGAAAGAATCAGAAAGAATCGAATACGGGATGCGTTTTTCAGACAAGTTGGACTAAAAGTAGATACGGAAACTCAAACGATGGAAACACTTCGAGAAGTTTTTTTGAAAATGATGAGGCTGTACCTGGAATAAACAATCAAATCGTTAAGAGATTGGGAATGATATGTCTTAAACTGCAAGGAAAAAGTTGATTTTGAAAAATATGGAGAATATGCTTCGAAAACTGCATCACTGTGAGCAGAATTATATCCATAGAAAAAGTTGACTCCTACAGTGCATAAAATATTGTCATGTGGCAAAAATATAATTAAATATCAAACCTTGGCAATTGGAGAGCTTTCTGAAGAAGCGCAGGAGTCCCTAAACAAATGTTATAATATAGTTTACTGAACACTTTCAAATCATCAAGAGTGAGACAAAATGAGGACCTCTTCAACATGTTAGCAGCGTCTTCCAATCCACGTATTTCATCACTGCGGAATGTAAAGTAATGCAAAGAGTTAGAAAATAATTATATTTCAGAAATTATTAGTCTTTTGGATATACTTCCTTTTACGGATTGTGAGCAATATTTTACAAAAAAATTGAAATATTTTCTGGAATAATTTAAAATCATAAAAGCCTTTAAAAAGAAACATAAAAAATCAATAATTTAAAAAAATATTTTATTTTACTTCCCATAAAATTGATTTTTCCACAAATTTCACCTAAGGCACCAAAAAGGCAGAGAAGCCTTTTCAAACAGTGATTTCATAGGATGATAAATTATCTATCATATGCCCTTTAAATTTTTTGATTATCTTATTTGGTTCAAAAGTTATGATTTTTGCAACGAAAAATCTCAAATGTCGCCACAGTGCGCCGATTGTACATCACTGCTTTGCTGTGTGTCGCTTTTGTTTATTGAGCTTGCTCTTCTTATCTTCTCTTATACACTGTCATTTTTATTAATATCGTAAACCCATAAAGAAAAACTTTATTCATTGAATTGTAATATTTAAACTTTTTCCATCATGCTTTACAGCACACATACCAAATAAACTGTCTTTCTACTTCAGTCGCTACACATTCCATGTTGTCGTCTTCGAATGAGGAAATCCAAAACTAGGTAAAAGGTTAATAACCTTCAAAAAAAAAAAAAAAATCTCAAAAGTTTTATATGGACTCTCAACGTTACTATAAACATATAGAAACAATTGGTTAAGCTTTTAGTTTATTACATTGTAATTGTATAGTCGTTTGCAGTCAGGGGACCGGCCTACTCCCTCCCTCCAATAAGTAGTTTTTGTTGTTTTATAAACTGCCATGTTAAAGTATTCAGAAACTCTCTTTGATCAATTTATTTTAATGGATTTGAAATGACGGTTTATTTGAAATGAAATTTTTTGCCCTAAGCTGTAGAGAAATCTGGAAGTTATTTTCTCAAGTAGGTATTTTCGGTGATTGATTAAAATGTACATACATATGAGCATGTATTTAGTTTATGTTTATTTTCGGGCGTTATCGTTTTAATTTAATGTTTTATTTTTTTTTTTAAGATAAAAGAAGTTTCTTTAAAATTTTATTATTCAAAACTATAGAGAGGAAGTTCAGTTAAGACGAAATATATTGTTATTGTTTTGTTAAGATAACATTTATGAATTTCGGGACTATCCAAACTCCACAATAGAAAACTTTTGCAAACATCAGAAGGTGTTACTTCAACTCAAAAGATTTAAACTCAGAGATTTTGCCATAAACAATTTTATATACAGTTCAACTTACAGAAGAAAAAACGAGGCGCTATTTAGCTATTTGTATGTGCAAACAGCCACCGCTATCAAATCTTTTCTTAACATTTCAACACTTATTCAGTGCTCAGAGCGCCCGCTATTTTCTTTAGCTATTTTTCCGAAGAAAAGATCTAGGATTCTGTTAATGATTTATTTTTTGTAGCTGTTTTAGCTGTTTTTTATTATTGCTTGATTTTTTAAATTTTATTCTTTATTTTTTAAATTTATTTTCAATTTTCAATACGTTTACGTTTACGTTAACCCTTTCACGACCGAACCTAAACTGCTGGAAAATTTTTTGTTTTTGTGGATTCGTACTTAACGACCCACATTTCTAAACAAAAGTGTCGTCAAAAATATTTTTTTTTTTAATTCCTTCAAGAAAAAAAATCTATGGGACATATACTATATATCCCATTGGTCATCAATGGTCAAAATTAGCAACTAATTTACTCCGCTAAATAATTGTAGCTTTGATTTTGTATATGTTGCAAATTTTTAAATATAAATCACAGAGAATCGATTACTGCTTTTTTAGTTTGTACTAAGAATGGAAAGGAAAATTGTTCCTTTTGTAAAAAACCTTTTTGTTTCGAAGATTACCATAATTGATTTTGTAGTTTTGAGATATTTAGAATTAACCTTTTTCTAAGTCTTTTTATTTATAGTTTTATTATGTAATTGTTGATTTAATATTATGAATTTTTTAAATTTAATAAACATATAAAATTATAAAACATCTTTTTTACCATTGACGACCAATTGGATATATATGTCCCGCACTGAATTTTGCTGAATAATAAACGGATTCTAAATAGTTTGGTGTTTTTGAACAAAATTTTAATGTTTTCGGTTCAATAACGTCCGATTTAATGACATCCAAATATGATTAAAAAAAACACAATTTTCAGACTTTGGGGTCACCGTCCTAGGTGCTGAGAATACATGTGCCAACTTTTTTCATATGGTCAGAAAGCTAAAACTATCCTCTGTCGACTCAACTCAGCTTTAAAAAAATTGGTTGGAAAATGCGGAAAATATAAGAAAAAATAAAAATGTGACATATATATCCCATTGGTCGTGAAAGGGTTAAATTTTGACTTATTGTCCTATTTATAACAAATGTAAACAAAATATTTTAAAAAGTAAATAATTAGATAAATTTTATACTAAATTATTACAACAAACATATTGTTATATCTTGGCACAATAATGCCCGATTTATCTCATTTTAAAACCAGTTTGGGTCGAAATAATGACAAACGATATTATCATAACTTTACCTAGGTAAATGGTTTGTTTTGTGAATGAGCGTAATTTCAACAGACAGACGGACGGACGGACAGACGGACATTGCTATATCGACTGGAGTTGGCATAAGAGTTAAGAATATACATTTTTTATGGTGGTCGCAAATGCATTTTTCGATGCGTTACAAACGGAATGACAAACAGATATATACCCTCTGCACAGTGGTGTGGAGTGTATAAAAATAATTAACTTTTGGGAATATTTTATATTCATATTTTCTATTAGATTTCTTAATTTTTTATGTTTAAAATTAAAAATTTTTTTTTAAACCACCTACATTAAATTTTTTTTTATTTTATCCTCTACCTGTGCCTTAACAGTTGTTGATAACACTGTTCTGCAAGAAAATCGGCCCTGAAGGCTATTGAAATTGGTGAGAATCGGTCCATGTTTAGACCTAGCCCCCATACAAATGACCCCTATGAAATCGACATAAATTACCACAAGATCCAAATTATCATAAAATCTTAGTCAAATTGGGTTTGTATGTATATATTACATCCATTAATCAGTAGTCCAAAAATGATCCCTATTGGACAACTCTTAGTCATAGGCCCCATATAGAGCTTCTTCCCGATCTTCACTTAAATCTATCAAAAACCAAAAATATTGCACTGATTCTTCTCAAATTTTGTTTGTATATATTTTTGCAAAATACAAGAGACTTTACCAAACATCGTCAGGTCATTTTTGGGCCTAGTCCCCATATAGATATAGCATCCGATATGGACTTCTTCATATCTGCAGCCGAAAAAATTAATAAAAATCCCACTCAAATTTGGTTTATGCTTATTTTCTATATCCAGTTAGTTGGGCCTGAGAGATAGGGTCTCTAAACGCATGGTATAGGGTATCGTATAGTCGGTCTAGACCGACTATAATTTTCTTACTTGTTTTTAAGTGAATAACAGTACGCGAATTTTATTATGCCACGAGAGTGTAGAAATCATCCAGATAGCTTCTGCTATGTTTGCGGAAGCTTAACATTAAAAGCGAAAACTGTTTATCATGTATATTTTAATTTCCAAGTTGGTCTTCTAGACAGGATTGGGCTCCAAATTCATTGAAACAAAATATCAATATTCTTGTCAAAATAAGATACCTTTAATTAATTGTGGATAAAGGCGGAACGCGTTCATCGATTTTCATGATCTATGTCTCATTTTGTTCGTGAGCTATGTAGCTTTAAGCGAAAGTATTAAGTCTTCAATTTTTTCCCTTCCGTTTTAAGATATTTCATGACTTTTAAAAACAAAAAATTTAAATTTTTTAGGCACAAAATATTCTTTTTTATTATAAATTTATTTATATCTGCGAAATTGTTGATTATTTAGAGAAATGGTATCAGAATAGAAGAAAGGAATGGTAATTCTTAATTTTTCTAAATTTATTTCAGCAAAATCGGAGTAGTCGTTCTTGAGTTATGACAAACAAAAGAGTATAAGATATAACAAGTAAGAAAATTATAGTCGGTCTAGACCGACTATACGATACCCTATACCATGCGTTTAGAAACTCTATCACTTAGGCCCAACTAACTGGACATAGAAAATAAGCAAAAACCAAATTTGAGTGGGATTTTTATTAATTTTTTTGGCTGCAGATATGAAAAAGTTCATATCGGATGATATATCTATATGGGGACTAGGTCCAAAAATGGACCGATCCTGATCATGTTTGGTAAAGTCTCTTTTATTTTGCAAAAATATATACAAACAAAATTTGAGAAGAATCAGTGCAATATTTTTGTTTTTTAATAGATTTAAGTGAAGATCGGGAAGCAGCTCTATATGGGGCCAAGGGGATCATTTTTGGACTACTCATTAATGGATGTAATGAACGCATACAAACCCAATTTGAGTAAGATCTATATGACAATTTGGATCTTATGGCAATTTATGTCGATTTCATAGGGGTAATTTGTATGGGGGCTAGGTCTGAACATGGACCGATTCTCGCCAGTTTCAACAGCGTTCATCCCATGGCCGATAAAAGCTTACATACCAAATTTCATCAAAATATATTCATATTTGCGACCTGCAGTTTGATTACAAGCTTTACATGGACACACAAACGGACGGACGGACAGACGGACGGACGGACGGACGGACATTTTTAAATCAACACAGAACGTGATTCTGATTCGATCGGTATAATTAAAGATGGGTCTAGGTCAAATATTTTTGGTTGTTACAAACAGCAGCACAAAGTCATTATACCCAAACAACATAGTGGTATAGGGTATAAAAATGGGGGAAAACGGGTGTGATATTCGGATTCAGGAGGTCGTTTTACACAAGAATCAGTAGGAATAATTTCAAGGCTCGAAAAAAATGTTGTTTTGCAGAGCAGTGTAATTAACCTTTAAATTATAATACCATTTAAAGGAAATGTTAATTGGTTTTCTTTTTTGACCAGTATTTATCATAACTTCTTATTTATTGTTCTTTTTATACCGCCCACACCACTGTGCATATAAAAATGTATTTGCGACCCCATAAAGTATATATATTCTTGATTTTTGAGTCCGCATAAGCTGACTGTAACTCCTTACATGAACTAATTTTATTTTTATATCCCCCACACCAATGTGCAGAGGGTATAATATCAGTTTGTCAATCGGTTTGTAGCTCATCGAAATAAATTCCGGAGACTTCATAAAATCAAGTTGTCGAGAAAAACATTCTCAAAGTTAACAAGTTGAATATCGTTGCATGAACTTTTTTTGTCGCTGATTGCGAAGCTGGCATCATATATTCTAAACTCAATACGCTGGACAAAATTTAAAAATTATTTGGATTCGCCTGAAATTCAATACTCGGGTGTTTTGGGTTGTTGATTACTAATCTGGTATCAGATTTTCAAAAAATTGTTGTGTTGGCTTATTCTAATTTCGTTGCTAAGCTAACAACTAAATTTAGTTGTATATTATTTGTGTTGATCTTACAAAGCAAATACTTGCACAATCGTCATTCCTTGTTTATTATGATCAAGATGCATTGATAACTGGCGAGAGCGTGAGAATTTTGTTCTATAGTGGTCTCTCTAATCCTGTAGGCTTCGTTATCACACCAATTCGGAATCGTGAAGTTTATCAGTATTTTGAGTTTCTGCTTAACGGAAAATATGCTTAGATGATTCCAGGTTCGTAAGAAGCAACCCTAAAAGCCCCCATATAAGATATTTGAATCAAATCAAAATAATTTTTAAATTTGTCCGCCATATTACATCCGCCATTTTGAATTTTGCAATCAGATGCAAGATTTGTAATCAGCGACTCCAAAAACCATCCAATAACAAGTTTCAAGCAAAGCCGTCCAATTGTTATACATTTCTATTTGTACTGATGTTGTTGAGGTTTTTCCAGCCAATTGCATCCATCTTTGAAGCGCATTTGCATAAAAAACTAATGCTGCTAGAGCTGAAAATTGATTTTTTGGACGTTAAACTTACGTTTTAATTTACCTTATAAAAGGAGAAGTCGATCTAGCGCTATCAATCTGTCTGTCTGTCTGTTGAAATCATTCTCCTGCCAGCAGTATGCAGAGTAAGGCGTACTATTTAGGGATAAAATGTTCTTTATAATCTGCATCAGTTTGATATTACATTTGTAGCCTTTAGGCAATATAGTGAAAAAGGTTATTCGTAATAGAACAGGAGCATATTCATATGTATAAGCGATGAATACACATTTTTGATTGTTTGTTGCTTCTATTTTTGTACATGTGAACAACAACAAAAATTTAATTGTATGTCTACATTAATATTCATTGCATTTAATAATTGCTTCCACAGTGTTTTTCAAAAGGAGTATTATCATAAAACGAATGGCAATCTGCTGGAAGCTAATGCTGCCATTTCTTTTTGGGAATTTTTGTTTATTGAGAATGCAATTGGTCAGCTTCAGTAACCTCGTATGTTTTTGATGTTTATTGTGGAAGAACCTTGGGGATAATCGTAGCATTCGAAATCGAGTAAAATCAATCGATATTTGATAATTTAGTTTATTTTTGAAAAAAGACGGACAAACGTCAGACCTCGTTTTACTTTCACTCTTAATCACGGGCCATAATTCGTTAACTTTGCGTATGTAAAATTATTCTAGTAGTTTAGATTGGAAAATAAAATTTATTTCGACCCCCTGGTAAGTTTCCTCAATGCATCATATTAACTGTAGGTCCTCTAGACTGTTTACCTGAATGAGCGATAATGTGTATTTACCTGTTCGCATTGATAAGAGCCGCTTCGGAACAGCCTCATGATCAAGAAAATATTCATGTTGCAGAGAACGCTTTTGAGGGGAAATGCGTTTCTTCGTGAATCATTTATAAGGTCTACTACACATTTTCTAATTGTCTTTCAGAAAACAGCAATTAATTTTCCGAAATAATCCTTTGATTTTCAGAAAACGGCAATTGATGTTCAAAGCTTGTAAAATGTATTTCAGAAAACATCAAAATACATTTGTTGTATTATACAGCGGTCAAAAAAAAAGTATTCGTCATTAACTAAGAATTCAGAAAATCCTGCGACAACGGCAAAACGGAACGAAAAAATGTGAAACAAATAACTGAATTTTTAGCAGATGACATTTTCTTTTTTTAATTTTTATTAAAGCTATGAAAAAGGAAGCGTTTGGTTACTTGTCATGAATTTTGAATTTTTCGAATATATAGTCTTTTATAATCTTGGGGTCATATGTGACCCCAATTCCAAAAGGGATAATGGGGTCATATAATATTTTTCCGAAACCCTAGGCTATTAAGATAAAATATAACATTTGAAAGTAGAAAACTGAAAAATTTTTGATACAAAGTATTTAGAAAGAGTACATTTACTGAATATCTTACAAAAAACTCATTTTTCTCGAAATCCGCAAAAATAATTCCTTGTAAAAAATTAACAAAACTTTAAAGTGTCAGATCCGTTTTCTAAAATTTTGTTTTTAGAAAATTTTTAAAACTTTAAAAATGGAGTTTTCAAAATTTTATCAAATAAATTTTCCTCTTTTGGTCTCATTGCGCAAAAGGTTAAAAACGTGGTTATAAAATAATACTTCATGTCTGAGTGCCTGTAGGCATAGAGACGAAAAAAAATGATGGCTTTAATTAATTTCTTAAATTTTCGTCAAATTTCACGACCTAGTGTTGTAAAAAGGAGTTTCCTTACGGGCTAATAATGGTCAAATTTGGTGTAAATAAAAAGATCAATTTATTTTCATTTTTCACCCAACGTTTCGCCTGCTTTTTTTAGACTTCTTCAGGAGTGTATAATTTTATTTAAATTATGGCGACAAAATAAAATAGATATAAAGCAAATTTTTAAAATATTTTTAGAAAAAGAAGAAAATTAATGTCAGTATCCCTGATCAACTTACGATTCTATATTACATCCTACTAATTGTAGTCACTTATTTATCTAAAAAAAACTGGACTTCACGACACAGAAATTGTAAATAAATAAATAAAATAAAAAAATGATAGATTTTTTTTGGCACAAAAGTGGTCTGGGGCATTTGCTATTTCTTGGCGAGTTTTTATTCGATTTTGAAGTTATATAGCTTTTTAAAGATACAATTTAGTACTGAAATCGACTCATATAACAGCTTAAACTATAGAAAAAAAGTTTCGTAAAATCTGATTCATTGATCCAAAACTTTGTATATCTCAGTTTTTTTTTCTCTATGCACATTTCTAGGGGGTGAGACCGAGAGTTTAAACACTTTTTTATTAAGGGTAACCCTAATCTTTAATACTATAATATAATAATTCTACCGTTTTAACCCCATTTTGACCAAACACATATTATTTGAAAGGTATTTCTTTTTAACCGTTTTGTAGATTTACAGATTTTTAAATTTTTCCTTTATTTTGAGTAAATTGCATTAAAAGTTGCTACTAAAACATACGTAAAATTATACATATGTTATGTGTGTTTTATTAAATTTTTAATGTGTTTGTTAATGAGTTTGTTATCTTCATTCACAATAATAATAAACCATAAAAGTGTTGGTTTGTGAATTGGCTAAGTTGAAAAATAAAGTTGCCTAGAAATTGCACTCGAATTTGGGGCGCTGCAATCTGCTAGTATACATATATACGCTATAGCAATTAGGCCTTTAGCTAAATCGATGTGTAAAATTAGAAATTTAATTACAATAGTGTGAAAAAAGAAAAATGTTTAAATCTATAATATTAATAGGCTAGGCGATTTCTGGTTACCAATGTTCTGTTCTACCGTTTTATCCCGATTTTAACCAAATGTATATTATTTGAAAGGAATTGCATTTTAGCTATTCACCAGATTTACAGATTTTAAATTTTTTTCCTTTATTTTGAATAAATTGCATTTAAAGTTTCTACTAACACATACATAAAATTATACTTATGCTATGTTTTTATTTACTCAATTTGTTAATGTGTTTGTTAGTGAGTTTGTTATCATCATTCAAAATAATAATAAACCATAAAAGTGTTGGTTTGTGAATTGGCTAAGTTGAAAAATAAAGTTGCGTAGAAACTGCACTCGAATTTCGAGCGCTGGAATCTGCTAGTATGATTTAATAATATATGTTTTTTTAAATAAAGTGCTGTAGGTTTTATGGAATGACATGACAGGGAGGAAGATAGGGTATTTGGTACCTTTGTAGATCGAATCATATCCAATCAGATAGAATGTGTGGTATGTTAAGAGGGGAAATGCTATCACAACTGCATATAGGTGCATTATCTTTTATTATAATGTGACTACAAGTTTAGTGTGTCCTTATCTTAATCTTAATGCGGCCTACACACGAGGCAACCAGTTGAAGCAATGGTTGTATCAACAATGATACACACGTAGCAACGGTTGCCTCAATTAGCCAGAAATATCAAAAAGTTTTGATATTTTTCGTTGGTTGAGGCAACCGTTGCTACGTGTATATCATTGTTGATACAACCATTGCTTCAACTGGTTGCCTCGTGTGTAGGCCGCATAAGAATTTAATTAAATCTATTCGATTGATATCATTTATGTTGGGTAACCAAGAATAAAGGTTGCTTTTAATTGGGCTGATGGTTTTGTGCCAGTTGTTAGTCTTATTCCATGTATCAAGATTAGTTTTTTCAGTTTACTGCTTTTCTTATATCTGAAAAGTTCCTATTGATCAACGGAACTTTAGATGCTTGTTTGACTGCAAAGTCCATATTATAATGATTTTGGGAAAGTTTTTTATTAAGGAGTCTCTGATGTTAGTTACATATAAGTTGTTGTTATTGATATTTTTTATAGCCTGAATTGCTGAAAGGGAACCAGTGCATGCGGCAAGTTTACCAGATTTCTGACAATATTGAATGGCATTTTATATAGCTATTATTTCAGCAGGAAAAACGGAACTAAATTCTGGAAGATACATACTCCTTCGTGTTAGAACCATCTGTGTATATAAAAGTTGTATCATTGTATTTATTGATAATTTCATAGAATAGCATGGATAATTCTTAAAAAATATATTAAAACAAGTAAGAAAATTATAGTCAGTCTAGACCGACCATATGATACCCATGGTTTAGAGACCCTATCTTTCGGTCCAACTAATTTGATATAGAAAATAAGCATAAACCAAATTTGAGTGGCATTATTATTAATCTTTTTACTGCAAATATGAAAAAGTTCATATCGGGTACTATATTTATATGGGGACTAGGTCGAAAAATGGACCGATCTTTACCATATTTGGTAAAGTCACTTATATTTTGAAAAAATATATACAAATCAAATTTAAGAAAAATCTGTGCAATGTTTTTGTTTTTTGATAGATTAAAGTGAAGATCGGGAAGCAGCTTATATGGGACCTATGACTAAGAATTGTCCTATAGGGATTATTTTTGGACTACTGATTAATGGATATAATAAACACATAAAAACCCAATTTGACTGAGATCTATGTTATAATTTGGATCTTATGGCACTTCATGTCGGTTTCATAGGGGTGATTTGTATGGGGGCTAGGTCTGAACATGGACCGAATTTCACCAATTTCAACAGCAGTCATTCTGTGGCCGATGAAAGCTTATATGCCAAATTTCGTCAAAAAATATTTATATTTGCGACCTGTAGTTTGATTACAAGCTTTACATGGACACACAGACGGACGGACGAACGGACATTGCTAAATCGACTCAGCAAGTGATTCTGAGTCGATCGGTATAATAAAAGATGGGTGGCCTAGGTCAAATATTTTTGGTAGTTACAAACAGCAGCACAAGGTCATTATACCCAAACGACATAGTGGTAGAGGGTATAAAAAGATTGGATTTTTTCGTTTCTTTTTGATTTTCAAATATTTTCAACAATTTTCCGTAAAGGAGTTTCTTGACAATATATTACTGATTTTATTTGTTTTTTACTTCTGTTTCATATAGTATATCCCAATCTAAACTATTTGTTTCAAACATTATGTTATTAATTGGTGCTGTTCGTAAAACACCAAGTGAACAAGCGAGTTACTGCATTAATTACCGTTTTAATTTTTCTTAAAGACGTCTTAGAGACATTTCCATACAGGAATAATCCACATTTTATTCTAGATATGATCAATGATTTGATTAAATTTATTGTAACAATAATATTGAAATTGAATTTAGGATGAGACAAACATTTACTGGTGTTTATACGATTTGATAAGTCGTTGAATCATTGATTCAAAATGAAAGTACCATCTAGGTAATTTACTGAATGTTATTCCGAGTATTTTTTATTTATCTGTTTGAAAACATTATTTTGTTAATGGTAGTCACTCATAAATATATCTGTGCTTACTTTTTTTAATAAAAACAAAAATAAAATAATATTTTTTTTTTAATTTCTTATAGAAGTGTAATGATATATTGTCTTGCTTTATGTAAATCATGTACTCGATGATATCCTTTTTTAAATTTTGGTTATAAATCGGTATTTTTGGACGCATAGGTATAAAATTTCGCAGAGACAAATAATTCATAATCAATCAAAAACTAAATTTTTGATTTTTTTGTTGATACGTTATTTTGGATTTTAATCAGACCTAGTGAATTTTTGTTGTAAAGTCTACTAGAAATAATTATACCCTATACCATATGTGGTTTGGGTATAATGACTTTGTGCTGCTGTTTGTAACAACCAAAAATATTTGACCTACACCCATCTTTAATTATACCGATCGAATCAGAATCACTATCTGATTCGATTTAACGATGTCCGTCCGTCCGACTGTGTGTCCATGTAAAGATTGTAATCAAACTGCAGATCGCAAATATGAATATATTTTGATGAAATTTGGCATTTGATCTTCTATCGGCCATGGGATGAACGCTATTGAAATTGGTGAGAATCGGTCCATGTTCAGACCTAGCCCCCATACAAATGACCCCTATGAAATCAACATATATTGCCATAAGACCCAAATTATCATACAAATCTTAATCAAATAGGGTTTGTATGTTTATATTACATCCATTAATCAGTAGTTAAAAAATGATCCCTATTGGACAACTCTTAGTCATAGGCCCCATATAGAGCTGCTTCCCGATCTTCACTTAAATCTATCAATAAACAAAAATATTGCACAGATTTTTCTCAAATTTGGTTTGTATGTATATATTTTTTCAAAGTACCAAATGTGATCAGGATCGGTCCATTTTTCGACCTAGTCCCCATTTAAATATAGTATCCGATATAAACTTTTTCATATCTGCAGCGAAAAAAATTAATAAAAATGCCACTCAAGTTTGGTTTATGCATATTTGCTATATCCAATTAGTTGGACTGAGAGATAGGGTCTCTTAACCATGGTATAGGGTATCGCATAGCCGGGCTAGACCGACTATAATTTTCTTACTTGTTTTTTATTGACTTGTCTTAAGCTTTGTTAGATATGCGCTGATTCTACGGGGAAAATATTAAAATCTTATAGATATTAAGGAATAACATATAAACGTATTTAAAAGGAAATATTTTTCTACAAAACAAATAGTAACTTGAATTCATCAAAACATGATAAATTATATACGAAGAATTTTAAATTTGGAAAATTGCAAATGTTTCCGAATGAAACAACTTGCAAAATGGACATTTTTCTGTAAGTTCACATTTAGAGGTCTTACAGAGCGTTAAATAAAAATTATGAAAATTTGTTTAAATTTTATTTCTATTAAAATATTTTTTACAAATATGTACCTTTATACTTTATTGTTCTTATTGTTTCAATGGTGCGTGGCAGAGAAGAAGAAAGCATATATCAAAAATTCATAACTACACTGTATTCTTAGTCGGACCGGTTTCAGGCATTTCAGCCTTCATCAGCGATTTATTGAACAATGTGATAATTGTTATGTTTTAATGGAATAGATTGTTTCTATATGAAATTTTTCTACTTAGGGTGGCCATGAGGTTTGAACCTACGTCTATCTCACATACATACACTCGTACTTGCACTTTTTGGTCAGCTCTTTATCACACTCACCTAAATTCAGGCATACAAGTCGTATGTTTAAAATCAGTTTTCACACCATACAGCTATTACTTCGTATTAATTTCAGAAAATACAAATCTGTCCAAACAAACAATCGTTACTTTTGAATTTTTTAATATTTTTGCATTTATACTTCTAATTTCCACTATTCTCAGTTTCGTAAGAGTTGCCATATGTGATGTACGGTTTGCACATACTACATATTGCACTTTTTACATATATTTGAGATGATGCTTTGAAGCGAAAATTTTTCTTTGTTAGATTTGTAGTCATTTTTCATTTTTTTCATTCATTTCTTATTCTTATTATTGGCGATTTTTTGTATTTATTTCGGGATAATGTTAAAACAAGTAAGAGTGTTAAATTCGGCTGTGCCGAATCTTTGATACCCTCCACCTCGGTTTGAGTCTTGATAATAAATGTAAATGAAAAAGTAAACAATTTGTTAAACTTAATACCAAATTATTTCAGCAAATTCTTTGGGTTGATTTCGTCTTTTCTATTATTTCGGATTTATTTCGGTGTTTGCTTTTTGGCCATCGTGGTTGCTGATCGGCATGCATTTAGGTTATATACCTATATGCATGCGTTTCCAGTTATATGACATAACTTCTCGTTTAATTTAGTTTTTGCTAATTAAATAGCTCGCCCTAACCTCCATTGCAAAGGTAATGGTTGTGTAGGGTGGCTATATGCACAAAATCGTGCTAATTGGAGATGGCTGTATAGTTTCTTTTAACTGGCCAAATATTTCTTCATTGCGGCCATATAGGTCGGATAGAGTAACAAAATAATAACCAAAAAAAACTCTCTCAATTTTTTTTTTTAAAATATTGCCATATTTGAAAAACATAGAGAATAAATTTATAATAATAAATATTCAAATTAGGGATGCCAAACGCAAAAAACCAAATGTCCCAAACATTTTAAATAAAATAATTTGTTATCTTTATTTTCTGAAGAACTTCAAATATTCATCCAAAAAAAAATTGTGAAAATTTCTATATAAATAAAAAATAACATTCTCATCAAATTGCGTTTATTTATGTAACAGTTTTTATGTTCGCAATTCTTAAATATCATTTGACGTTTTCTGAAATTCATTGAATTTAAATTAATATTTTCTGTAGTGTGGTTCTGTAAATTTGTTGCACTAAGGATTAAGTGATTCACTAAATACAGACATCTTAACGACAGTCGACAAATCTATTTTTCTATTTATTTAAATTGTAAACGAGTGGCATCTCCGTCAAAATAAGCGAAAAACACAAAGAAGAGTAGAAAAAAACAAATTACTTCGTGTTTGACAGGATGATTTTATGTTTATGTTTAATATCTTTATTTTTTTACTAATATTTCTGTGTATTTATTTGAATATGCTATTTAATTTTTTTATTTATAAAAAATAGTTTTTTAATTAAAGCAAAATATTTTCACTATTTTATGATTTTTATTTATGTATGACGACATTTCAACCTAAAAATTTAAGTTTTTATCGATTGAATAAACAACACAAAAATGGTTGTCGTTTAGATAACAACAACAGCTGACTTTAACAATAGCGAATATCGTTTAAAAATTTTACTGATAATTTTGCAATTTTCTTTTTTTTAACGATTCGACTATTGTTAAAAGAAGTTACTGAATCGCGTTACTGAAAAGCTATTAATTTCTCCTGAATATCAAGATTTTTTTTAAATGTAAAAATTTTTTATATATAAACATAGGTATTTGGTGTTTTTTTTTTTTTTTGGAATTTCAATTTGTGTTTAACGAATAAAATTTATATATTAAAGATGCAATTGATGTCTTCTAAATTTAAAATAATAATTTCCGACGTTTTGATATGATTTTCTGAAATTCAATTAATTGTAATTTATAATTGGAAATTTTTAATTCCAGTTTTTAGAATTGATATTTTCTTAAATTTGAATGGAAAATTTAAAAAGTGCAATTTTGTATTTATGTGAATAATAATGCTTTAGTAATTATAAACAATTTTTAAAAATTAGATGTAATCGCAATCAGATATTTTGTAGGTAAAGCAGAATAATAATTCTATATAACTATGTAGAACTGTTTTGAAAGCAAAAAACTCATTGATGAACTCGGTAACTCTATTTTGTGAAGACAACAAAAAGTTAATATGCCAAACTTATGTTCATATTTGTAAAAGAATAATGAAAAAACGTATGAAATAAAAGACCAGCCCGTGTATACTCTTAACATTGTTCTGTATGATATCCAGTTGAAAATATTAACATTCATGTTAAAATGGAAATAACTATTGCAAAGCTAATTAGAACAAAAATTGTGGCGCCATCTACTGTGGCATAGTCACGCTGAGCAAAATGAAGTGATACTCTGTTAATGCAAAATAAATGTATTTTCCCCACAACAAAATATTGCAGAATTTTATGTAAATAAAATAATATACCGACTTATTTCTAACATGCAGTTGTTATGGATATACATATATAATATATGAATATTATTTGTATTATTTAATATGTTTATATAAATTTATAAATAAATTTATACATAAAATTTTTTTTGCTATATTTACATTGTTTTTTTTTTTTATTAACAACTAGGAATTTTAGCATTATTTGCTTTAGATGTTGGTGAATTTTTACTTCCTTCATATTAACTCGTAGTGTCTGCTTGTCGAAAAAATTTTGGATCGATTTTAACCAATTTCCCGTGGGCAATTCCATCTGAAATTTTGCAGGCAGGCTCGTGGTAATAACAGAAATGATCTAACAAATTTTTAGAGTGATGCCAAAACAATGTAAACTTTTAATAAAAAATTTTTTTGTACAAAGGGTTAGTTTTTATTATATTATTACCACAACGATCACAAAAACAACAAGTCCAGCTATGACAACAACACAACATTTAGAATAACAACAAGAACAATATAGAAACATCATATTTTTCATTTTTTTTTTTTACTTTTTCAGAGATTTCCCTGGACCTGTTCCACCGATTTTAATGATTTTTGAAACATAAATCTTCCCATGAATTTGGTGAATCATTCTCTCTAAAAAGAATCACTGTAGCTGCACTATTCAGGGTGTGATCGTGACAAGAACAACATAGAAAATTATATTTATTCAAGACTTTTTTTAGTTCCTCATTCAAATCTCGGGCCCTAATCGACCGATTTGGACGATTTTAAATAGCAAACTTTTCAGGATGTTAGTGAATCATTTTTTATGTCAACGAGCACCCTAGCTGCCCGATTGATGCCGTCATCGTGATTTCCACAGACGGACAGACGGACAGACGGACATCGTTATATCGACTCTGGTTGTTATAAGGATCACAAATATATATATTTTATGGGGTCCAAAATTTTTTTTCTTATTGTTACAAACGGAATGACAAACTTATATATACCCTCTGCACACTTGAGTGGAGGGTATAAAAAGTGTGGCAATACCAGCCTAAACCAATATGACATGTTGAGTATAACGAATGACATACACTCATTCAGCAACAACAACAACATTTACAGCTACTACACATAAGAGACAAGATTTAGTTTAGCAACAATAACGAGAACAAAATAGAAAAATCGAAATATTGGGATCTATTAAACCGATTTTAAACAGCAACATGCTCAGGGTATCAATAAATCATTTTTACTTGCTATATGCACCTCAGCTGAGTACCAATTTGAGGCATGCATTTGGGCATGACCTCCCCCTTGGATGAGGAGCGGAGTACTAACTAAAACTCCTACCGATCTATGGGTCACGGCATCCGGTCGCAATGCAACTCCACACCGAGCTTGCGCTCTACCCGCGATTTGGGTCTAAACCACAGCCACCACGATGCTCCCATACGGGGCCGCACCACTGCCAGGCTGGAATAAAATTTCAGGGGCTCCTGACACCCGTGGTACCAGAATAAAGCCTCCGGTCAGGCTTCGTAGCCAAAGCTACTACCAGTTGAACTCCAAACAGTTCGGGACTGGTGGCCCTGGACGACAAAACATATAGACATAAAAAAGACAAAGGACAAAACACTGAACAGCCGCACTCTGAGTTAGCATGCGCCCCCTCAGTAGCAGCACACAAAAGGACAACAATAACGTAGCAACACATAAAACAACAGAACAAACGCGCAGGAACAGCAGGTAGCAGCAACAACAGCAAACAGCAGGGAGAGAGCTGAAGACGGTGCACCGTTGTGGAGGGACAGATACCGATGTATCAGCCTCCGTCAACAGTCATACTCATATCTGAAATCCAGGCACGACGATGTGCACTACTGGAGCGACCACCCATTGGCAGTTAAGCACCACCACGGATGCCCGCATCAGAGGCCACCTATACTAAACGTCCAGTTCTCCTACGATTGAATACGCCCCTTGCGTATTCACCTAAATTCCTAACAGTCCGCCCGTTCTCTAATGCCCTACTCAAATCCCATCCTATCGCCGTCCGTAAAATCCCCATCCTATCCAAATTCCTAATATCACTATAAAGTGAACACCCGGTCAAAACATGTACGACGTCCTCCGGCCCTTTACCCACACCTACAGTCCGGCGTATCGGACAGGCCCCTCTTATGCAGAAAAGCATTCAAGGAGCCATGCCCAGTTAGTAAAAAGCCCAGGCTAATGCCGAAGCCAAAGTCCGGGCGGTCTCTAACGTCCTTAATAAAATCGTACGTTGTTCGGCCTTTATCCGTCTCAGTCCAACGTGAACGCCATCTTGCAAGAAGATGCTCGTCCAGCAGGAGTTTCACCTGCCTCAAGTCTAAATCAGCGATTTCAGTCGAAGTTATCCAATCATGCCCTGATAGTGGCAGTCCCTTCTTGACCTTGAAAATAATACCACGACGTACCACCTCCAAGTCAAGGGGAGGTGCACCTAACGAAACTTGAAGAGCATCTGTCGAAACTGTGTGACAAACTGGCATGCAAGCCAGCATTGCCACTCTCTGACAAGACAAGATTCGTTTCTTGCCCATAGCAGACAGAGCGGTGCCGTACCTTACAGACGAGCCGAATGTTGCACCAGCAACAAACAGATCACTATATATGGTACGGACAGCTCTCCTGCTAAGACCCCAGTCATTCCTGAAGATGCGTCTGACTCCTCCCACAACTGTCGTCAACTTGTCCTTAAGTGTCGAAAGATGAACTAGAAAGTTCATTCTTTCGCCCATGGTTATGCCCAAATACCTAACCTGAGTCACGTATCGAATGCTGGCATTGCCAGATCGAACTACAGGTGGGCGAGCCTGCGATAAGCTGCCTTTAAGCAGCATGGAAACGGTCTTTTCCCTTGACACTTCAACACCGACACTGTTCCCCCACTCATTGATTTCACGCATGGCCCTCTCACCTTTTTTCTCCACTTCAGCACGAGACTGACCTTCGATTAAGATGAGCAAGTCATCCGCGTAAGCACAAAGTTGGTGGGTTGTCCTTAGGGACCTTAACAAGGGATCCATCATTAGGTTCCAAATAAATGGACCGCAGATGGACCCTTGCGGGCAGCCCCTAACAACCTCCCTACGAACAGTATCGTTGGCTCCTATCGCAACAACTTTCCTGCTATTAAAATAACTTTGCCATAAGGAAAGCTCTCTACAACCTACTGTCCGTAGTCTATCCAGTACCCTATCCCACGAGAGGTAATCAAACGCACCTTTAAAGTCAACAAATATGCCAAGGACATATTTGTTCGGACAGTCAGTCGCACAATTATGGACATGATGCCAAGCATCCTCCACGGATTTCCCTTCTTTAAAACCGAACTGAAACTCAGAAGCCACCTCATTGTAGGATTCCTTCAGTCTGTTGACCATAATCCTCTCCAGCACTTTTCCAGACGGACAGACGGACATCGGTGTATCAACACCGGATCAAGAATATATGGGATCCACATTTTTCCAAATATTAAGCTAATAAATTTTACCGCAGCTAATTTTGTGATAATAAAGCACAGGGCAAATAAAACCTAATTTTTATACCATCCACACCAGTGTGCAGGTTGTATATCGACATAAGATTTTCATTTTGTATTTAACACGTTGACATTTATTAATAATCTAAACCATAAAAACAAAGTTTTTACTAAAACTCTTTCTTTCCTTATGCATATGAGTTTTGAATATCTCCGTAACTGTGCGTGACTGTGTGTGACTGTGCGTGACAATGTCAAAGTTAATCTTTTTTCACAGCAAGTTTATCGACCAAGTTTCAGATCGATCTGATAAGGGGAAATGAGTTTTGTATCACTCCGTGACTAGGCGTGACTATGCGTGACTATGTCGAAGTTGATCTTTCTTTACAGCAAGTATATCGACCAAGTTTCAGAACAATCGGATGAGGGCAAATGACATTTAGATCACTACGAGACTGTGCGCGACCATGCGTGACTGTGCGTGACTAAGTGAAAGTTAATCTTTTTTTCACAGCAAGTGTACGGACCAAGTTTCAGAATGATCGGATGAGGGGAAATGAAATTTAGATCACTCAGTGACTGTGCGTGACCATGCGTAACTGAGCGTGACTAAGTCAAAGTTAATCTTTTTTCACAGCAAGTGTATGTACCAAGTTTCAGATCGATCGGATAAGGGGAAATGAGAGTTAGATCACTCCGTGACTGTGCGTGACCATACGTGACTGTGTGTGACTACCCCAAAATTAATCTGTGGTCACCACAAAACTATAGGCCAAGTTTCAGATCAGTTGGATAAGGGGGAAAGAAAGAGTTTAAAAAATACATTGGCCCACTCAAAATCAAGCTACATGTAACTTCGTTGTTTTTTGTGATATATTGATGCCGTAAAAACCAAAAGTCATGGAATCGAAAAAGCAGTCATTTGCTTATGATTCTCTAATATGAGTTACAATTCAAATGACAACTATAAATGTCATGAATTTATATGAAACTATGACAACTATTGTAAAGTCAAATATATTTTCGTATATTTAAGAGAAAAATTAATTAACAAATCTTAAACCAAATTCTAGTCGTTACATTTATATTTGGCTAATGCTGCCCGGTATTTTAATTCGGTTTAAGTGTAATTGCACAAAAATGTGTCATTTGCTATTACTAAACTTTTTTTTTTTTTGACAACTATCGATGTCAGAAACGTCAACGTGTTAGGGGTATTTGACATTTATATAACGTACACATTTATATAGATCTTCAAATACTTTTCATTTCAACTCCATTAAAAAATTTTCAAATTTTGATACAAATCTCATGTTTAGGTTTGAAGAATTTTTTTCAAATATTACTCTTAATATGACAAGAGAAAATTGGTTTCTAATGAAATTAAAATTAATAGATTTTGCGCACAAATATTACATATTTTACGAGTTGAGATTTGACCTAAGTAAAGAAAAATTTCTGATATATACCTACATTTAATGTGAGGATTCTTAGGTCATTGCAGCTAAAATTCATGAGTATTACTTCTGTCTGAAAAGTTCAATAATGTATGGGTATGAGAATAATAGTTGTGAAAATTAATTTTAAGCCCTTAAAACGAATCGACGCTAAATAGCTCAGGTTAGTGGTATCGGTATTGGCAATATGGTTTATGTGAGGAGTCTTCCGACTCCGCCACCCACTAGCCCAACCGATTGTAATGTCATTAAATTAGATATTGTATTAAAAATCTAGAAAATGCGTTTTTGTTTATTAACTACATATATGCTTAAATAAATTCTAAGGATTCTATAATAGAACTAAAAATAATTCTACCTATAATGATTCAATAATTAAAAAAATAACGTTTAAATCCCATTCATTTCCTACAGAAGTACGAAATCGCGATAATAACTAAAATAAATATTTAGTTCGTTCTTAAACTGATCAATATAAAATAAATACAAATTCTCTTTACATTCATACATTTTTTGACCTTTCAAAATAAAATCATTTTACCATATAAAACTCTTAAACTATAGCTAGTTGTTTTTGATTAAAAATTATTATTATAACAGCACATTAAATAACTGCAAATAAAGCTTTCTGTTTAACCTTGATTGCAAGCAAGCAACGGATCGAAAAAAATTAAAATAAACATAACATGCACACACAAACAAAAAAAAAAACAGTTGATTAGAAGATTTCCCTGAACTTCACATTCGATCGATGCAAAAACAGTGTTTACCCAGCAACTACTCACACACATACAAATAAATATTAAGACTTAAATTGCATATCGAGACAATATTTTGTATAACGCAAAATGCTAACCAAAAAAAAAAAAAGCTTTCTTAACTATTATTAGAAGCTGTCGTGCGCATATCCGACTTTGACAAAATCCAAATAGAGAAAAATAAACTAAATACTTCCTACTGCAAGTGAGGAAAGCTTAAATGGCTTCATACATACTCGTAGTAGAAGAGGTTCTAGATATCTCAGATATACACGGTCTAGAGAAAAAAAGCTTAAATTTACTCTTTATGAATTGTAAAAGCTTGCTGATAATGCAATTCTAAAAAATTGCAGTGGGAGACAAATCTAAAAAAATAAAAATAATTAAACAAGCATATAGAGAGAGCGTTTACTTTAAGAGTTTTTATTGTTGTTTGACTAGAACATATGGCGTTTGACAACAATTTCATGGTTTACTTGATATTATTGTACTGATCAGTGTGATCTTGTAATATAAGCTGTGGCACATACTCATATATCATTTAGCTTTTATTGTTATTGATGTTGTTGTTGTTACACACTTGATATTAGAGTTTGTATTTGTCTGGCTTAGATGGCTGCTACAACATTGGTAGACTGACTGATCATGATGATGATGATATTGATCATGATCGTCATCGTCATGAGCATACGTATAGGCTGGTATACCAGGAAGATCTCTTCATTAAACGTACTTGTTTGTAGGCATGAATTTTTAGTATAGAATTATCCATATGAGTAGTAAAACGACTTCTCTATTCGCATCTTAATACGAGTAGTTAATACGAATAGCAAGTTTCTATTCTACTCGATAGCTCATGTGTATGTGCTTTTGTATGTATTACCAAGTTGTTGTACAAGTTTACATGATACGAGTTACATTTTTTTTTCGGTTACCCTCTACAAAAGCAACAAGGAGGGGCATTTTAAGTTCATTATTCTGTAGGTTGCATATGAATTTAGCGTTATAATAATTTTTTGCAATGCCGTCTAGTGATGCTACAGTCTATTATTTGTAGCACCCGTTCCCAACTTAATTTTTTCTAGTTTACGGACTAAGAACAAATCTAGTTTTTTTTATTTCGTTATTTATTTGCCATTGCTTTTGAGTCTTTTGGCCTGGTCCAGTCTAGATAATTGAAATATAAAGTTAAGCTAACTCTAGTTCTAGAACTAGTGCTATAAGCGATGCTAAAGCAACCACTTCCATTTCAGCCAATCCTATCTACTCTTTCGCAGATGACATTTATTTCTCATTTTCCTACAATTATAAGCCAAGCCTTTTTGAGGTGGGGGGCAGAAGGCTGACACAGTATTACACTTTTAATCAAGACCTGAGTGGGGTAAAGCAAATACGACCCACAGGGCCTTGAATTCAATAATGTCAATAATGTCATCTTGCTGTTTTGGTCATGTGAATTTAATGCGATGTCCGTTGGAACGAACAAGTTTTGCAAGTGTCGAAAGAAGCATTCTAGTGTCTTGGTTTTCTGAAACGATGCAAAAAATACTTCACTTTTCTGATCTTCTTAAAATCTTTACTACTTACATCTGACCGAAAATAGAATACAACTCCCATATATAGATAGGAGCCGTTGATGCTCATTAATCATAGTAGGGTATCTACCTCCATTGCCTCTTAGGAATGTGGGTTGTGTAAAACTGTTCTTCTGAGATTAGCGAACTCATTTCCAGTGCCCAAGTTTCAGTTCACTCCATAGAGAAAATTCTTTTGTCTGTCAAACTAGCCGTATGTGGAATAAGCTCCGTGACTGTTACAATCTACTAAAATTTTAGTCGAATATCAACACACATTATGCCCTCTTTGCTCCTTACCATAACCGATTTTTCTGAGATCAACACAATGCGCTGCATCTGTTGGGGCATCTCGTGAGTGTTGTTTAATAATTAAAAAAACATCCTGCAAAACTTGTTGAAGATTATTGAATATGGGTTGTGTAAAAATGTTCTTCTGAGATTAGCGAACTCATTCACTTGGAATGGCATTCCAAGTGCCCGAGTTTCAGTTCGCTCTACATAAAAAATTCGTTTATCAGTCAAACTAGCCATATGTGGAATAAACTCCCTAACACTTACATGTGTAGAACACATTATTCCCTCTTTGCTCCTTCCCATCTGAGATCAACACAATGCACTGCATTTGTAGGGGGCATCTCGTGAGTTCTGTTTAATAATTAAAAAAAATATATCCGGTAAAACTTGTGCAACGGTATTGTTGAAGAGTATTCAAGGTAAACTTTATTTAATACAGAGCAAGTTTTCAAACTGGCTTCAGAGATACCACTCTCAGGGTGACCTTTTATGAAATGCCACAAAAAAAGTTTGGCCTGAGAACGCGAAACCCTTTTAACGATTTACTATACTTACTTACTATTTTCAACCTGACTTGGAGTTTCTCATAATATCATTTAATAAAGCCGGTTTGATTAAGTTAGACTCGAAGACTGCTAGACCAACGCAGTCTTTGTTCAGCAAGCAGAGGTGATGACAATTAAGGAAGTTTCAGATTAACTGGAAGGGACAATCCTGTTTACAACTGCTGTTAATATTGCTGGTACTCCGATAGTCAAGCCACGGAGTAATCTGCAGGTGACTGCAAAGCTGATGAGTTGGCAAAAAACGGAACTAGCTTATAGGTTCCAGAATTCGCACCATAATTCGCCAGCATAAGAAGTTTCAGATATCATAACTGATTTACATAGAGGATAATAGGGCAAATCTGGCCATCTTTGAGTTGAATATGCAAAAATGCTTTACCGTGGCTTCCCAGTGGAGTGACCGCTATAACTGGATACTGCCTCATAGGAAGACACATTGAAGGCCTTCGCATCTTGTCCAATGATTCCTTCTGAATCTGGGTTTAGAGGATGTGGAGAGTATCGTATAGTTTCTCTGCTATTGCTCGGCAGTCTCCAGCATTAGACTTCGCACAATTGCGACTGCTGGTACTTCATGATCTTTCTAATCTGTGTTGAAATATTACAGCTCTAAGGCTTCATAATAAGATCCAATTGGTTCTACGGTGGGAACTAGGAGGAATACATATTCATCCCGCAGCATCAATTATAAATACTTGAAATATCAAACTTCTTAAACTAGGTTTTTCATTTCTTTCTATTTGCTTCATTATAGATTCCCAAATTTAAATCAGTATTATCTAAAGTTTAAAATTTTAAAGTCTTCAATGACTAAACCAAATTAATGATTCAATATTTTTTTTTTAAGTGACTTATGCCTCTATGACAATTAACGGCCCATATATTAATTTTAAGAAATAATTGTGTATATAAATCCTTTTCGGCATAAAAATAGCGTATGGTGAATAAAATTCGTTTCAACAGATGAAAAGTACTCAGACTTGTTTTCTCTATTTTTCAATGTGCTAATATTCCTGAGCAAAAAAGTTAGGTTAGAATAAAAACATAGAGTAAATATATAGTTTAGGTATGTATTTACGTTTGTTTTTGTTTTGCTATTATATATATATTATTATTGTTGTAGCTGTTGCTGTTGTTGTTGTCGTATTTGCAATTTTGTGTTATTATTGACCTAATCACTTGTGGAGCACAAACGATCATTGAACTTTTATTTCCGCATGCAATACAAAAATGTATTGCTTTAGCATTTTTTGTCTAATATTTTGTTTTTAAGTTGTTTTACTAATCGCAGTGGCAATATGTAAAAAAATGTATACTTTTTTTTTTGTGATATTTTACGATTTTTATAAAATTCATAGACATATTTTGATAGCTATTATACCTGTAAAAGCTTGTCTTTTTTTTCTAATTTGGCTATTATCATTATCGTTGTTTGTTCATTTTTGAAAATTGCTAGTTTTTCCTTTTAAGCCTCTAGCTTTTCTTATTAGTTTTATCGTTATTTTCTTTTACTATTTTGTTTTTAATATGTTTGTTTATTGATCATTTTTCGCTTAAGGGTATGAGTGATTCGTATTATGTTCAAGTTTTTCCAACATACTCGTACTTGTCAGAGAACCAGCAACCAACTCCAACCTAAAGCAAACACCTTGTATTTTTCCTTGTTTACATATAAATTGTATAAAGTGGTAATAAAAAAAAAATATGAAGATTCTCATATGAATAGTTTATCTACATGGATGTTTGGAAATTTCTAACACCTTTGTGGTTATCTGTTGGACAGTTTAAATAATTTATAATTCTGAGTGAAATTTTAAAGATAGCAAATAGAGAAGAGAAATTTGTACTTAAACTAAAAATTTTTTAAAAATTTTTGCTTTGTAAAAGGGAATTGGGAATTGGAAAAAATATGAAAAACCAAGTAAAAAAGTTATAGTCGGTCTAGATCGTCTATACAATATCCTTGTCACGAGATTTTTGTCTTCAGCTTAGGAAAGTCAGTCCCGTCCAGGGTCTACCTAATGACCCTCAAACCTTCATGGCTTTCAATTATAATTATTCAAATACTAGCTCTTTTTACCCGGTCTTGCCCGGGATAAAAAGGCCTTTGACTTGAAAAATAGTTCACTATGCTTACCAGGCGCTGAGTACTTAAAAATTTGTATGGGCAGTAAATTTATTTATTTATTTATTTATTTATTAATTTATTTATTGATATCCTGTACAACAAGACCAAGTCTTTTAATTATAGTACAGGATTATATGTGGATAAGGGATCAACAATCTCAAAAATTTTATATGTATAGTAGTAATAATAATAAAGTTTATATAAAAAGTAAGTATAATTATTTACGAACAGAAATAGCATAGATACAAAAAATATAAAAATAAAAAAATAAAAAAAATAAAAAAATTATTTCAATTCAAAATTTTTTGATTTTTTAATTTTTTAATATAGAAGTTTTTTAAGATGCTGCAGCAAAAATGCTTCAAAAATAAGTTGCGAAACCGCTTTAAGTATTTTTTAAGTTTATTTATAAACATCAAATATAACGGAATCGTTTGCAAATTAAAGGAATCAGAACTTTTAAAAATTGAATTACTTCATTCAATAAGTGATCATCATTGAGCAGAGACGTCAAATTCAAGTTTCAGAAATGAAAGACTAATGCGACGTTTAATATTGTGTCGCAAGGTTTCTTTAAGCAACTGCTTATAGTATATGTGTGGCCTATTTTGATCAACAGGTAACTATTTCACATACGTAGATAAAATTTATCATACGACATTTCACTAAGCTGTATTCCGCGAGCGAGTCGCGCACGATTCCGCGCGTTTGGCAGCCAGACCCGTGCTGCCGCGCAGTTGTTGTCAACTTATTTTAATCTCCGAAATATATTTTTCAGATCATTGCGAAATTTTTGCTGAGCTGTGTTCCGCGAGCGCGTCGCCTGCGTATCCGTTGCGTCCGCATCCGCGCGCCTCGCGCCGCTCCCTCGCAGCAACTACCCGTTCTGCCGCTTAGTTCTCGTTAACTTATTTTAATTCCTAAAACATATTTTTTAGAGCATTGCGATATTTTAGCTGAACTGTGTTCCGAGAGTGCGTCGCGTCCGCATCCGTCGCGTCCGAGTCCGCGGTCGCGCACTGCGCGCCACTTCCGCGCGTTTGGCAGCCACACCCGTGCTGCCGCGCAGTTGTTGTCAACTTATCTTAATCGCCAAAATATATTTTTCAGATCATTGCGATATTTTAGCTGAGCTGTGTTCGGCGAGCGTGTCGCGTCCGCAGCCGTCGCGTCCGAGTCCGCGGTCGCGCGCCGCTTCCATTTGGCAACCACACCAGTGCTGCCGCGCAGCTGTTTCCAACTTATTTTAATTGTCAAAATATATTTTTCAGATCATTCCGATATTCTAGTTAAGCTGTATTCCCCGTGCGCGTAGCTTCCGCGCAACAAAATGACGCTATTGAAAAGAATACTCATTTTAAATGATTTATTGTAGGACATATATTGAGAGCAGTATGCAAATGTTTACTAAAATAAATATTTAACAAAATTCATTAAACAAAAATATGTACCGAGTTCATCAATGAGTTTTTTGCTTTCAAAACAGTTCTACATAGTTATATAGAATTATTATTCTGCTTTACCTACAAAATATCTGATTGCGATTACATCTAATTTTTAAAAATTGTTTATAATTACTAAAGCATTATTATTCACATAAATACAAAATTGCACTTTTTAAATTTTCCATTCAAATTTAAGAAAATATCAATTCTAAAAACTGGAATTAAAAATTTCCAATTATAAATTACAATTAATTGAATTTCAGAAAATCATATCAAAACGTCGGAAATTATAATTTTAAATTTAGAAGACATCAATTGCATCTTTAATATATAAATTTTATTCGTTAAACACAAATTGAAATTCCAAAAAAAAAAAAAACAACAAATACCTATGTTTATATATAAAAAATTTTTACATTTAAAAAAAATCTTGATATTCAGGAGAAATTAATAGCTTTTCAGTAACGCGATTCAGTAACTTCTTTTAACAATAGTCGAATCGTTAAAAAAAAGAAAATTGCAAAATTATCAGTAAAATTTTTAAACGATATTCGCTATTGTTAAAGTCAGCTGTTGTTGTTATCTAAACGACAACCATTTTTGTGTTGTTTATTCAATCGATAAAAACTTAAATTTTTAGGTTGAAATGTCGTCATACATAAATAAAAATCATAAAATAGTGAAAATATTTTGCTTTAATTAAAAAACTATTTTTTATAAATAAAAAAATTAAATAGCATATTCAAATAAATACACAGAAATATTAGTAAAAAAAATAAAGATATTAAACATAAACATAAAATCATCCTGTCAAACACAAAGTAATTTGTTTTTTTCTACTCTTCTTTGTGTTTTTCGCTTATTTTGACAGAGATGCCACTCGTTTACAATTTAAATAAATAGAAAAATAGATTTGTCGACTGTCGTTAAGATGTCTGTATTTAGTGAATCACTTAATCCTTAGTGCAACAAATTTACAGAACCACACTACAGAAAATATTAATTTAAATTCAATGAATTTCAGAAAACGTCAAATGATATTTAAGAATTGCGAACATAAAAACTGTTACATAAATAAACGCAATTTGATGAGAATGTTATTTTTTATTTATATAGAAATTTTCACAATTTTTTTTTTGGATGAATATTTGAAGTTCTTCAGAAAATAAAGATAACAAATTATTTTATTTAAAACTAGCTGTTTTTACCCGGTCTTGCCCGGGATACAAAGGCCTTTGACTTGAAAAATGGTTCACTATGCTTACCAGGCGCTGAGTACTTAGTCCCCAATTAACAAATTCCTCAATAAAATGAACTTTCTCCCCAAAAATTTGTATGGGCAGTAAATTCATTTTATATTTCAATTAAAAATTTTTTAATTTTTTAATTTAGAAGTTTTTTAAGATGCTGCAGCAAAAATGCTTCAAAAATAAGTTGCGAAACCGCTTTAAGTTTTTTTTTTTTCAGTTTATTTATAAACATCAAATATAACGGAATGGTTCGCAAACTAAAGGAATCACAACTTTTAAAAATTGAATTACTTCATTCAATAAGTGATCATCATTGAGCAGAGACGTCAAATTCAAGTTTCAGAAATGAAAGACTAATGCGACGTTTAATATTGTGTCGCAAGGTTTCTTTAAGCAACTGCTTATAGTATATGTGTGGCCTATTTTGATCAACAGGTAATTATTTCACATACGTAGATAAAATTTATCATATGACATTTCACTAAGCTGTGTTCCGCGAGCGAGTCGCGCCCGATTCCTCGCGTTTGGCAGCCAGACCCGTGCTGCCGCGCAGTTGTTGTCAACTTATTTTAATCGCCAAAATATATTTTTCAGATCATTGCGATATTTTTGCTGAGCTGTGTTCCGTGAGCGCGTCGCGTCCGCACCCGTCGCGTCCGCGTCCGCGCGCCTCGCGCCGCTTCCTCGCAGCTACTACCCGTTCTGCAGCTTAGTTCTCGTTAACTTATTTTAATTCCTAAAACATATTTTTTGGAGCATTGCGATATTTTAGCTGGGCTGTGTTTCGAGAGTGCGTCGCGTCCGCATCCGTCGCGTCCGAGTCCGCGGTGGCGCACTGCGCGCCGATTTCGCGCGTTTGGCAGCTATACCCGTGCTGCCGCGCAGTTGTTGTCAGCTTATATATTTTTCAGATCATTGCGATATTTTAGCTGAGCTGTGTTCCGCGAGCGCGTCGCGTTCGCGCGCCTCGCGCCGCTTCCTCGCAGCTACTACCCGTTCTGCCGCTTAGTTCTCGTTAACTTATTTTAATTCCTAAAACATATTTTTAGGAGCATTGCGATATTTTAGTTGAGCTGTGTTTCGAGAGCGCGTCACGTCCGCATCCGTCGCGTCCGAGTCCGAGTCCACGGTCGCGCGCCGCGCGCCGCTTCCGCGCATTTGGCAACCACACCTGTGCTGGCGCGCAGCTGTTGCCAACTTATTTTAATTGTCAAAATATATTTTTCAGATCATTCCGATATTCCAGCTAAGCTATATTCCCCGTGCTGTTGAAAAGAAAACTCATTTTAAATGCATTTATTGTAGGACATATATTGAGAGCAGTATGCAAATGTTTACTAAAATAAATATTTAACAAAATTCATTAAATAAAAATATGTAAAAATTTAAGAATGAATTTGGGGATAAGTTAATTTTTTCTTTCGATAAAAAAAAAAAAATGGGGAATTTGTTCACTTCTTTTGGGTGCCTTTTTTTAAGTTTGGGGAATTTGTTCACCGTGTAGTTATTTCCGTGTAAACCAAATTTCAGAGAAATCCGTTGAAAAGTACAAATTTCTATATAAGAAAATTGGGCGTAAAAGTAAGCGTGGTCGGTAAAATTCATATGGCGGCCTTCCTTGGAATATGTACTATATTTCGGAGAAAGGCATTGAAAAATAAAAGTTTGTATAGCAATCAAATAAAGAAACAAATAAAAGGAAAAAAATAAGTTTTATATACATAGAAGTTGGCGTGGCCTGTAAGAAGCGTATGGTGTAGTATAGAGATCGTGTGACCAAATTTTATACATCCCTCGAAAAATAAAAATTTCTATAGTGAACAAATATACAAAAAAACAGAAAATTAATTTTGTATAAAAAGTGGGCGTAGAAGTAGGCGTGGCCGGCAAGAATCATATGGCTATCTCTCTGGAGTACAGAGATCGTGTGTAGAAAATTTCAGAGAAATCGGTTGAAAAATAAAAATTTGTATAGCGAACATATATACCAAAAAACAAAATGAATTGTGTACAAAAAGTGGGCGTTAAAGTAGGCGTGGCCGGTATGGAGCATATGGCGAACTTTCCTGTAGTACAGAGATCGTGTGTACCAAATTTCAGAGAATTCCGTTGAAAAATAAAAATTTGTGTAGCGAACAAATATACCAAAAAACAGAAAACGAATTATATACAAAAAGTGGGCGCAGAAGTAGGCGTGGCCGGTAAGAATCATATGGCGACCTTTCCTGGAGTATGGAGATCGTGTGTAGCAAAATTCAGAGAAATCCGTTGAAAAATAAAAATTTGTGTAGCGAACAAATATACCAAAAAGCAGAAAATGAATTGTATATAAAAAGTGGGCGTAAAAGTAGGCGTGGTCGATAAAAAGTATATGGTGACCTTAGCTGGAGTACAGGGATCGTGTGTACCGAATTTCAATCAAACAAACAAACAAACAGAAAATGAATTTTATATAACTATATAGATATTTCTAAATAAAAATATCGATATGTTAATACTTGAAGGTAAATCGTTCAACTAGTTTTTAAGCAAAATCCGCGCACGGAATTATAATAATCAATTTTATAAGACCCTAAAAGTATTACAATCAATTTTAGCCAACTCGCAATTCATCGCCTGTGCATTTATTATTGATGGTTTCAAAAAAGAGTACATTTTAATCGCCCTGTGTTGAATTGTGATTTGTCAAAAATTGATTAGCATAACTTTAGGCTGTTATAAAATTATTTATTAACATTCCCTTTTTAATTTCTGCTGTGTGTTCATCAAATAATTATAATAAATTTTATTAATTTAATTAATTAATTCCTTATTTAATAGCAAAATTTACAAATTTCTTACATATTAGGAAAACTTATTGCACAGATTTGGCTTTGCCTTATATCTAAAGTATTATTATAAATTTTAAAGGAAAGTGAAAGGTATAAATAAAAGATTTAAAGCCGAAGGAAAACTATTAACAAAGACCTTCAATAAGAAAAGAAAAAAAAAAGAAAAACAATAATAACAATAATAACAAGCATTAATTGATATTATTATTCAATATAGAAAGATATAGACTTATAATTAATAAAATTAATAAAGGTTAGAGATTAGTGGATTTTCAGATGAGCTACAACTTGATATAAAACGAGTGGTGGTTTTTGCAATCGCTTCAGATACAATACTAGTATTACTGATAGCATGTAATCTGGAAGTAGAGAAGTGCCATGGTAACTTGAGAACCATTTTTAAAATTTTGTTTTGCGCTATTTGTAGGCATTTTAAATGGGTTTTTGCACAATTTGGATTATTGCCTGAAAAATGACTTTAACTATTAGAATTTTGTTAGAATTATTAAGAAGAGAGTTTCTGTTGATAAGTGGATATAATATTTTTTTATATTTATCAATTTTATCAGTAATGCTAGATATATGAGAACTACATGTTAATTATACCCTATACCACTATGTGGTTTGGGTATAATGACTTTGTGCTGCTGTTTGTAACAACCAAAAATATTTGACCCAGACCCATCTTTAATTATACCGATCGAATCAGAATCACTTTTTGAGTTGATTTAACAATGTCCGTCCGTCCGTCCGTCCGTCCGTCTGTGTGTCCATGTAAACCTTGTAATCAAACTGCAGGTCGCAAATATGAATATATTTTGATGAAATTTGGTATATAAGCTTTTTTCGGCCATGGGATGAACGCTATTGAAATTGTTCAGACCTAGCCCCCATACAAATTACCACTATGAAATCGACATAAATTGCCATAACATCCAAATTGTCATATAGATCTTACTCAAATTGGGTTTGTATGCATTCATTACATCCATTGATAAGTAGTCCAAAAATGACCCCTTTGGTCCCATGTAGAGCTGCTTCCCGATATTAACTTAAATCTATTAAAAAACAATAATATTGCACTGATTCTTCTCAAATTTTGTTTGTATATGTTTTTGCAAAATACAAGAGACGTTACCAACCATGGTCAGGATCGGTCCATTTTTGGTCCCAGTCCCCATATAGATATAACGGGTGATTTTTTAAGAGCTTGATAACTTTTTTTAAAAAAAAAACGCATAAAATTTGCAAAATCTCATCGGTTCTTTATTTGAAACGTTAGATTGGTCCATGACATTTACTTTTTGAAGATAATTTCATTTAAATGTTGACCGCGGCTGCGTCTTAGGTGGTCCATTCGGAAAGTCCAATTTTGGGCAACTTTTTCGAGCATTTCGGCCGGAATAGCCCGAATTTCTTCGGAAATGTTGTCTTCCAAAGCTGGAAGAGTTGCTGGCTTATTTCTGTAGACTTTAGACTTGACGTAGCCCCACAAAAAATAGTCTAAAGGCGTCAAATCGCATGATCTTGGTGGCCAACTTACCGGTCCATTTCTTGAGATGAATTGTTCTCCGAAGTTTTCCCTCAAAATGGCCATTGAATCGCGAGCTGTGTGGCATGTAGCGCCATCTTGTTGAAACCACATGTCAACCAAGTTCAGTTCTTCCATTTTTGGCAACAAAAAGTTTGTTAGCATCGAACGATAGCGATCGCCATTCACCGTAACGTTGCGTCCAACAGCATCTTTGAAAAAATACGGTCCAATGATTCCACCAGCGTACAAACCACACCAAACAGTGCATTTTTCGGGATGCATGGGCAGTTCTTGAACGGCTTCTGGTTGCTCTTCACTCCAAATACGGCAATTCTGCTTATTTACGAAGCCATTCAACCAGAAATGAGCCTCATCGCTGAACAAAATTTGTCGATAAAAAAGCGGATTTTCTGCCAACTTTTCTAGGGCCCATTCACTGAAAATTAGACGTTGTGGCAGATCGTTCGGCTTCAGTTCTTGCACGAGCTGTATTTTATACGGTTTTACACCAAGATCTTTGCGTAAAATCTTCCATGTGGTCGAATAACACAAACCCAATTGCTGCGAACGGCGACGAATCGACATTTCACGGTCTTCAGTAACACTCTCAGAAACAGACGCAATATTCTCTTCTGTACGCACTGTACGCATTCGTGTGGTTGGTTTAATGTCCAATAAAGTAAACTGAGTGCGAAACTTGGTCACAATCGCATTAATTGTTTGCTCACTTGGTCGATTATGTAGACCATAAATCGGACGTAAAGCGCGAAACACATTTCGAACCGAACACTGATTTTGGTAATAAAATTCAATGATTTGCAAGCGTTGCTCGTTAGTAAGTCTATTCATGATGAAATGTCAAAGCATACTGAGCATCTTTCTCTTTGACACCATGTCTGAAATCCCACGTGATCTGTCAAATACTAATGCATGAAAATCCTAACCTCAAAAAAATCACCCGTTAGCATCCGATATGAACTTTTTCATATCTGCAGCCAAAAAAATTATTAAAAATTCCACTCAAATTTGGTTGTTGCTTATTTTCTATGTCCAGTTAGTTGGGCCTAAGAGATAGGGTTTCCAAACGCATGGTATAGGGTATCATATAGTCGGTCTAGACCGACTATAATTTTCTTACTTGTTTTGTATCTAAACAAATGCCAAGGTATTTTATATTATTTGACCAATTAATACTGTTGCCCGAAAGAGTTAGATTATCATTAGGTAAATAACAAGGTTTTCTTTTTCTTGTGAAAAAGATGACTTGTGTCTTATTCGAATTAATTTTTATTCTCCATTTAGAGTAGTACTCGGCCAACTGGTTCAGTGAACATTGAACTTCGGTCAGAATGTTCGGACTGAGTTCATGTGTGAAATAAATTGCAAGATCATCTGCATAAGCTGCAGGTTTGCATGGACTGATTGTGGGCATGTCAGCACAGAATATATTATAAAGGATTGGACCTAGGACTGGTCCTAGAGGAACACCTGCAGGAATTATGTTTAGATCTGAGAAAGAGTTCCCAATAGAAATACAGAAATATCTGTCTTTTAGAAAATTCCTTATCAACTTAACAAGGAACATTGGAAAATTAAACTGAATAAGCTTATATATTTGGCCATAGTGCCAGACCGAGTGGAAAGCCTTATCAACATCTAGTAAGACGAGTGCTGTGGATTTTCCCGTAGACAACCCTTGTTTAACATCATTGCAGATTCTTTTAACCTGATGAATGCGGTTATTATTGAGAAATTCTACCAGTTTTTTGCTTATTACCTTCTCCAAAGTTTTTCCTAAGCTGCTTAATAGACTTATTGGTCTATAGTTTTCTAGTATATTGTGTGTTTTACCCGGTTTAGGTATAGGAATGACTTTAGCTGTTTTCCACGTGTTGGGAAAATATTGCAGGGTCAAGCATGCATTATAGATATGAGTCAGATAACGTACGCAAAATTTTGGGAAGATTTCTTAACATCTGGTTGTTAATATCATCTAAATCACAAGCTTTTCTTCTCTTACAGTTGTCAATTATTAGTTCCACATCAGTAATTGAAATGAGGTCTGAGGTTGAAGTTGTTATGCTATGTGAATCAAAAAGATCAACAGTTTCGTTAACTATCAGTGTGTGATCATTTGAAACCATGTTTCCAGACACCCTATGATTTAGATTAAAATTTCTAGCAAATGCGTTTGCTTTATCTTCATCGGAAATTAAAACACCATTATCAGTTAAAAGAGAATGACAATTACTAGACTTTCTTTTTAATATTTTAGTGACATTCCAAAAAGGTTTGGATCCTTTATACATTGCACTTAGCCTATTATTCCATTGACGATTTCGGTGGAAGTATATCTCATTTCGTATGAGAACAGTATATCTACTCATAATTTGATAGTCAGAAATTTGCCTATACCTTGACCATTCTCTACGATAAGCATTTCTTAGCTTTATTAAACGTAAAATGTAATCTGGAAGTTTAATGTAATTTGTTCTAGGTGCCGATTTTTGAACCGATTGTCTGACAGATTCTAGCAGCAAACTGGTGAAATTTTCAATGTGATTATCTACTATTTCTGAATTATTTAAACTAAGATCAAAATTGTTCATCGAGTTTCTTAATAAATGCTTATACTTTTTCCAATTAGCACGCTTAAAATTATAATATAAATTCTCCATAAAAGGCATAGACGTGGAGAGATTAAAACAAACTGGTAGATGATCAGAACTTCAATCATTTAAAGTATATGGGTTGGAAATAAACTGAGGAATATTTGATAAATTTTATTAAAAAAGTCGCAATTTAATGATTTTGTTTTAAATATTCATAAATTTTATATATATATATATATATGTATGTATATAGATTATAAAAACTTGGAAAGAAAAAAAAATTTGCTAGATTTTGCACTCGAATTTCGAGTGCTGGGTTCTGCTAGAAATATATGATAACACAAGTGGCGGTAGTATCTCGTACCCACTTAGGTTCTCCTCGGTTTATGGTAATCGGCTAGCAAAAGTTCGAATCAGTAAATCAGGAATCGGCAAATATCAAGAGTCGATAATTATCAGGAATCTTTCATCAGCGGTAAATATCAATAATCGATAATTTTTAAAATCGGCAATCAGTAATCGGGATCGGTATTCTGATGGTTCGGTTTTCCTCAGTAAATGATGGAGTATTGTCGGCAGCCGGTAAATATGTAACAAAATTGTTTGGTCAGCCAAAGCCGCTGGATTATATTTATAGCATTCATTACTTTACTTAGTGTGATTCTACATGGCCTTTTGCCGGGGTTGGATGAATCCAAGAAATTAAAAATCATTAAAACCCGTCCAGCTGTTTTTGAGTGATAAATGGTGTAACTGACCGGACTTTGTTTTATATATATATATGTATATAGAAGATAAATGTAAACAAAATATATGCAAAAGTAAAGAATTTGATGAACTTAATACTGAATTTTTAGCACTTTTTAGGTAATCTTCATATTTTAGGCCATATCTTGGCACAATAATGTTCGATTTACCAATATATCAAAATAATGGCAAACAGTAATTTCGAAGGAATGACAAACTTATACATACCCTCAGCGCAGTGGTGTGGAGGGTATAAAAATAATATATGTATATATTTGTACAGAAATTTCCTTATTCGAACTCGTAAACATAAAAAACAAACGTCCTTCTACCTTTTTTTTATCTAACCTATATGTTAAAAATATGGGTCACTAGAGGATCATCCAGTAGTAATACCATGCGTAAGAACCACAGGGCATAAGTGTCATTATGAACTTTCTTGTTACCTTCTGTATAAAATTATCGGAGGGAAAATTATAAATAAACGTTTATAAATGGAGCGATTTTTGTATTGACGAAGCAGAAGATCTTACACAAGGAAACGAAATAATATGAAATTACGTCAGTCGGATTAATTTGCACTTGCCCCCTTCAATACTGTCAGTTGTTCATTTCTCTCATTCGTATTAATTTTTTATAATTAAACACATCTGTTCTCTAAGTTCGTATTAAAACATTTTTTTCTAATTAGAATGTTTCGGATTAAATTTTTTTTTTTTTCGAAATTTACTTTCAGCTAAGCTAAAAGTAATTGATTTGTTTTAATGATATTTTTCGCTGGATTCTCCATATAAAATTAAAATAATATAATAAATATGCGAAATAAATAACTGCCATTATTTTTATTTTTTTAAAAAAACAACTAAAATTTTTTGGTATATCCATTATTTCATGTGCAACAATTTTGCACGTGAAATATATCTAAAGTATTAAAACTTCTTTCTGTTGCTTTCCAAGTGAAAGTAGATTCTGAAGTCATGAAATTTTTTGACATAAGTATGAAGGGTTTTGCTAGCAGAAAAACTTTGACTGTAATGCTCTGGATGGAGCACAATGATGAGCACCAATATCGCTGTAACATTGAATACTAGTCACAGTATTCGCAGTACATGCTGTGAGTAGCGGCACGAGATCTATAATGCAATCAGATGCCTAGATTTCAAACAATTTCAGCGGTGTATGTTTAAAATTTTTGCATTTGCCGGAAAGAACTATCAAAACCGGGGACCAAGTTTGTAAAAAATAGTTTCTTTTTCGGTAGGCACTGTTCCTTACTTGCCTATCATTTTTTTAACGTTCAGGAAAAAATAAAAGAAAAAACTTTAAGGAAAGGGTTTTTGGCTCATAAATTCCATTAGGAGCTAGTTAATAGTAAAACCAAAACTAAAAGCTATGTGGGACTGTTATCTATTTGCCACCTGATTTGCCACCTGGAAATGTGATTATTAAATATAAATAAAGTGCAAAAAGATCCGATCATGTTATAACATCTAACAACATATGTAAACCAATTTTGAGCAAAATGTTTTTGATTTCTGTGGTTTTAGCCAGATAAAAATAATATTGGGAAATATATATATGAAATAATAAAAAAACAAGTAAGAAAATGAAAGTCGGTCTGGACCGACTATACGATACCCTATACCATGGTTTTGAGACCCTATCTCTTCGTTCCAACTAATTGGATATAGAAAATAAGCAAAAACCAAATTTGAGTGGCATTGTTATTAATTTTTTGGCTGCAGATATGAAAAAAGTTCATATCGGGTGATATATTTATATGGGGACTAGGTCGAAAAATGGACCGATCCTGACCATATTTGGTAAAGTCACTTATATTTTGAAAAAATGTATACTAACCAAATTTGAGAAACATCTGTGCAATATTTTTGTTTTTTGATAGATTTAAGTGAAGATCGGGAAGCAGCTCTATATGTGGTCTATGACTAAGAATTGTCGCTTAGGGATTTTTTTTTGGACTACTGATTAATGGATATAATAAACACATACATACCCAATTTGACCGAGATCTATATGATAATTTGGATCTCGAGATCATATGGGTCATTTGTATGGGGACTAGGTCTGAACATGGACAGAATTTCACCAATTTCAATACCGTTCATCCTATGGCCGTCAGAAGCTTATATGCCAAATCTCATACTCATATTTGCGACCTGTAGTTTGATTTCAAAGTTTACATGTTCGCACAGATGGACAGACGGACGGAAATCGCTAAATCGACTCAGAAAGTGATTCTGAGTCGATCGGTATAATAAAATATGGGTCTAGGTCAAATATTTTTGGTAGTTACAAACAGCAGCATAAAGTCATTATACGCAAACCACATAGTGATTAGGGTATAGTAAGAAACTATTTTACATCTAAACTAATTTCGAAAAATCGTCTCAGTTTAAGTTGCCTCTAGAAGGGATAGTGTTAGGGGTGGTCCAACCTCCTTTTTCTACTAACTGCTCAAAGATGTATTGATGTGTCTGTCTTCTGCGGTTTCGTTCTTCAAATTTATAACGGTCTACCGGATGATGGTTATATCTTATAGTCGTAGATTCTGGCGTTCAGGGAAGCTTGTAGTTAATAACCGACGGTCATAGGTTTTTAAGAAATGTGTGAATTTGCATCAACTGTCAGGGGGCATTTTTCTCGTTAATTCCCACATTACATCCTCCGTTCTTATAGGACAGTGAAGGCAGAAACTGTCAATGGTAAGCTGCCTTTCCTTGAGTACTACAGTTTGGATTGCTTGTAATAAAAATATTTACGGTACGGACCGGGAAAGAGCAGGTTCAGCTCTTTATGCTTCTTCCGCGGTGTGAGACGCAACTCCAGTGGCAGCTAAAATAAGTATTAATAACACTGCGGACCATTTTCGAAATCATTGTTTGGGGGGGGGGGGGGGGGGGTGAGAAATTCAAAATCAGGGTGAAAGTACTATGCCAGCTTACTAAAACTTCCAAATGTTTGGCGGTCTCAGGCCAAATTTTTTATTTACCCTTTATTAGAGGACCCCTGCTGCTCCGCAGCATTATATTATATTATATTATATTAATTTTTATAATATGATACCAAAATTTGCCAAGAGAAGTTAACGTACAGTAATGCCAAAATATGTCAAGAGAAGTTAACGTACAGTAAAAGTAAAGTTGATTCTCCACGCATAAGTTTCCTCAAACACAACGAATTTAAGCAGTTAATAGCTCACTGAGTGTTCTTAGACCTATGTCAACAGCCTACGTTAATTAGAACTCTAGTTATAGAGGTTTGAGAGAAGAAAAATATTTAAAAAAACTTGAATGCAAAGTTTATTCAAAATCAGGTGAAAGTACTATGCCAGCTTACTAAAACTTCCAAAGGTTTGGCGGTCTCAGGCCAAATTTTTTATACCATTTATACTTTTTCCTTAATTGAAGAAACATTGGTGATTTGTCATTGCATTCTTCAGCAAAATAGTAGCGAAGGCCTAAATAAATAGTTTTTATTAATTTATTCATGTAAATAACGTAGGTTTGATTAAATATTAAAAACATTACTCATACGTACACATTTATTCTACTCTACTGTTAAATAATAATCATACGCCCTAAATATGTTATGTTATTTAAAGAATTAGTCAAGAAAAGGGGCACAAAAAGATTTCATTCAATAAAATTAGTTCGACTTAATTTGCTGAGGCTATTTGGTGCGGAATGAAATGATAAATCATCAATGGTTCTTGAGTTATAGCTGAAAAACAAATCAAGCAAATATCAAGATAAGGAAAAAATATAAAAGTTCATATTTGGGCTGAGAACACCAAACTCCTTGGAGGTTTTACTATGCTGACCTAGTAGTTTCACCCTCACTTGGATTTTCTCACCCCCCAGTATAATTACCCATAGAGAACAGATGGATATATACTAACGAAATTCAGAGTGTTCAATTATTTTAATGATGAAACATATATCAGACCCGATTTACGACAGCTTTCAGACCAAAATTTTATGTCTCGTTAAGCCTGGCATATGTGGCCCCCAAAATACGAATATTAAAAAAAAATCGGTTGATTTTGCAAGTATTCTGTAGTTTTGTCTGAAAGAATATACTATTCCATATGTCTTTTGGTCATGGCAAATGTAAAATAATACTAAGAGTAGGAGTCTGGTTGTTGTTAAGAAACACTTCCAAAAATCAATCAATTTCAAAAGAAATGGTGACTAAAGTGATTTTAAGTGAAGCGTTCTTTAAATTTAACCAAATAAATGTTATCTAGGTGTTAGGGAATTGAATTACAACCCAGAATGGCTGCTAAATCTAAGTCATTATAATTATATCTATTAATATAATAGGCTAGCCGATTTCCTGTGAACGATGTTTCGTTCTACCGTTTTATCGCGATTTTGACCAAAAGTATATTATTTTAAAGGTATTTGATTTTAGCCGTTTTGCAGATTTACAGATTTTTAAATTTTTTCCTTTGTTTTGAGTAAATTGCATTTAAAGTTGCTACTAACACATACATAAAATTATACAATGCTATGTGTGTGTTTATTAAATTTGTTAATGTGTTCGTTAATGAGTTTGTTATCTTCATTCAGAATAATAATAAACCAACAAAGTGTTGGTTTGTGAATTGGCTACGTTGAAAAATAAAGCTGCCTAGAAACTGCACTCGAATTTCGAGCGCTGGAATCTGTTAGTTAGAATCAATAGAACATGCTTATTATGAAATGATAGAAATTCATTACAAAAATCCATTATTATACATATTAAAAGAAGAGTGGGGGGATGATCACAAATTATATGAATTTAGAGTAGTTAAACTTGGGATTTTCATCACTTTGGTGACATTTAAGAGGCCGTAGATGAGGTGTCTTTTTTTAAATCAACATATATTACCATAATCTTAATATATTGGTATTACTTAACAATTAAATGTCTATTTGTCAGAATTTAAAATGCTCATAAAACCAATGGCGCCAATAAAAATTGTATGATTGTTTTATTTATTTAAGCTTATTCTCAAGATCATAATTGTATTTTCTTGTAATTATTTCCCATATGACAGCAGTACACAGCAATTTACAATAATAAAAAATTGTTATAAAAAAATTTCATTTTTTAATAATCCCAGTCAATATAAATTAATTTTTATATTCAATGACGCACTGTGGCACATATTCTACGAAGAATATAATTTTTACAGCCACCGATTTCGATATTAGTTAGCATAAGAACCTAAGGAGCCACAATTTTATACATCTGCATCAACTATTTTATGACTCGCTATGTGCTTTTTTTTGTTGATTTAAAAGTAAATTTTCTTAGGAAATAACACTTCCATGACAAAGTAACCTTTTCTTGAAAAGATACATTTTCTTAACGAATTCGCTTTTTTGAAAGTGTACATTTTCCTGAAAAAGTACCTCAAAAAGAAAATTTTCTTAGTAAAGTATCTTTTGCAAGATACATTTTCTTAACGAATTCCCTTTTTTGAAAGTGTACATTTTCCTGAAAAAGTACCTCAAAAAGAAAATTTTCTTAGTAAAGTATCTTTTTCTAAAGTAAAGGTGCTTGAACAAGAACACTTCCATGACAAAGTAACCTTTTCTTGAAAAGACACATTTTCTTTAGAAATTCCCGTTTTTGAAAGTGTACCTTTTCCTGAAAAAGTACCTCAAAAAGAAAATTTTCTTAGTAAAGTATCTTTAGTAAAATATCTTTGCTTTCTTAAAAAGTAGATTTAAAAAAAAAAAAAAGTACATTGCCTTAAAAACGTACCTTTTCCTAAAAACCTAACTTTTGCTAAAATCGTACCTTGACCTATTCTTAAAAGATAGCTTTTTTAAAAACCTTTTCTTAAAAAGTATCTTTATGAAAACGGACATTTTCTTAATATGTATTTTTTTTTTATTTTTTTTTTTCAAACATTTACCCATTCTTAAAAAGTACCCTTCCTTAGCAAATAACCTTTTCTTAAAAAAGTATCTTTTCTTAAAGAAGAACCTTTTTGAAAACGTACCTTTTCTTAGAAATAGCCTTTTAGGAAATAACCTTTTTTTTGAAAAGTATATTTTCTTAGAGAAGTATATTTTCCAAAAAAAAGTACTTTTTCGGATATATATATGTTCCTATAAAGTTCATTTTCTTTTCTTACATTTTTTTTTTCAAACATTTACCTATTTAAAAAGTACCCTTCCTTAGGAAATAACATTTTCTTAAAAAAGTATATTTTCTTAAATAAGTACATTTTCCCAAAAAAAAGTACTTTTTTCAAAAATAAAAATATTCTTAAAAAGTTAATTTTCTTAGAAAATAACATTTTCTAAAAAAAAGTACTTTATCACAAAATATACTATTTCTTACCCAGTGCCTTTCCGTAGAAAATATCCCTTTTCCGAAAAACGTATATTTTCTTAAAAAAATATATTTTCTTAAAAAATATTTTCTTAGAAAAGTACATTTTCTTAAAAAAAATACCTTTCCTTAATAGTGTACATTTTCTTAAAAAAGTACCTTCTTTTAAAAAAGTATCATTTCTTTAAAAAGTATTTTTTCGTAAAACTAGTACGTCTTCTAACTACTTAAAATTTCTTAAAAAGATAACTTTTTCTTAAAAAAGTGGGTTTGCAATTGTTCAACAATATCGTCCACTAAGCTTATTATGATTGACAGACTAAAATAAGGATATTCGAAGTAATAAATAATAATACTAATAAGTAATAGCATGCAGCAAATATATTAACGAATAAGACGCTTTGAGACATATTCCTTCTACAGTTCATAAAATATTGTTTCGTTGAAAACAATAATTAAATTCATTTAATTTTGAGCAGACCAGTGCAATTAAAAATGTGTTACTAAAAATGAGCTTTCAACATCAAAAAAAGTTAAAAACCTTTTATTTATCCGTTTGGGCGCACAATTTTCTATGCTACTTAACGAACTTTTGAAGCTTTTTTTTTAAATAATTATTGATATTTACCAATCTATTGGCATTTATAATTTTTAATTGTTCGCAAAATACTATAATTATTAATTACAAAAAAGAATTGAGGATTTAAACACGATATTGTGAACTCTGAACTGAACTCATCAGTTTTATTCAAAATCTGTACGTTAACTTTTTCTGACTAGTATATTAGACAAAACTGAATTTAATGCTCATATTGATATAAAAAGTGAAGTTTAGCACTTAATATCTACTACGTCTACTTCTCGATTTTTAAGATCAATTTGATATAGATACTGATTCAAATAATTCCTCCAAAAGCTACAGACTTTTAATCACTTTCTCGTCAAATGTTCCACTGTGCGGCGCTAAGATGCATAAAGAAGTATATTTTTTTTTTTTCTTAAATAAAAAGACAAATTTTTAGGATTTTTTAATATTGTTTGATATATTTATATATTTGTATATTTATTTCTTGTATTTGTTGTAGTTTTATTGATTTATATAAATAAAGATTTTTACTAAACACTAATTAATATATATAAAAGGCGAAAGCATACAATTCAAAATGATTATTAATTATAAATAATAAGTTTAAAAAAAATATAATCAAAAATAAATTATTATATTCTTTTCAAGCAAATAAGACATGAATTATTCATTAAAAAAAATTAAATGTGAAACAAACAAAAATTTAAGAAATTTTATGGTACAAAAAAAAAATAATCATGAAAAAATATATGTAACTTGAATTAACAATTTTTTTGTTTCAAAGAAAGTAAAACATCATTTCATAATAAACGATGATTGATTGAATTGGCTCACACAAATATGACACTTAAAGTAATACTTTATCTTTTGCAAAAAAAAAAAAAAAGAAAAAAATAAATATTAAAAAAAAACAAAAAATAGTTATAAATAGGAAATTTAGGATTCTTTTTTAAAAACAGTTTCTAGGAATATATAATTGACAATAATTTTTTTTAGGAAAAAAAATTAAAGAAAGAAATTCAAAAAAGTAACATTTTTTTAAAGTATAGTGTTTTCTTTTAATATAATAAATAAAATATAAATATGTATATATTTTAAATAATTTATTTTTTTTTTTGTTAAATACTAAAAAAATAAATTATAATCAGTACAATTTTTTTAAAAGGATTTTGGTTTTTTTTTTGTGTTATTTTTGTAGTTTTCTTCGTTTGCGACAACTGGAAGTCTCCTCGCGGCCTCTTACTTCTAACCATAATGGTTTTAATAAATTTAATAACTTGTTTATGCCAAGCATTTTAAATATTTTCAATTTTCTTTTTTCTTACCAACAATTCATCAAAAATTAAAGTTGTTTTAAGGCAATAATGGTAGTTTGAATTTAAAAAAAAAAGAAGAAAAAACAATTCGCTTTCGAATTATCAATATTGTCCAGTAGGATCTAGTAGATGATTTGAAATTGTAGTGCGGCGATCATTTGAGGCTGAGGAAGAGGTAGGACGCAAATAGGTACCAGTTGGATCAAGAATGGATTTTGGGATAGCCATTTTAGATTTTTTTTTTTTAATTTTTTTATGCAAATAATTAATCTAAATAAGATTTTGTGGTTTGGATATTTTAAAGGTTTTAAAACCCTTTTTAGAACAAATTAAAACTAAAATTTAATAAGTACCAGTGGGATCTAAAGCTAAATCCATTTTTGTTCTCAATAAATTTAAAATAAAGAAAATAATAATAAATTGTTTAAGCAACAAGTATAAAGATACAAATTTATAACAATTTTAACAATTTTTCAAACTTGATATTAAATCAAAATTAATATTGACCAGTAGGATCTAGAATTGCCATTTTGTATTATTATTTAAAAGAATTAATACAAAAATTTTAAATAAATACAAAGCTGTAATATATTTCAATTTAAAATAACCTTTTTCTTGTATAAATCTCCTGTTTTCTTTATTATTTTGTTGAAATCAGCTGATTTTGACTGCTCTCTGTTTTGATTTTTCGTAGTTATATTGTTGTTGTTAATGTAAACTGCCAACGCTCTCTTTCTCCTTACTCGTTTATTTCTTTCTTGACTTAGTATTGACCAGTAGGATCCAAATATTGAGCCATAGTGATTTTTGTTATTGTTTATCACAAGTGTTTTGTTTTTATCTTTCTTTAATATTTGAATAAATTTATATTTTGCTTGTTTTACAAAACTCAATAGTTTTTTTTGTGCGTTCTTTTTAAGTCTTTCAACTTTATGTAAAAGTTTATAAAGATTATAAAATATCAATTTGATATTCAAATTATTGTTTATATTTTAAGCTGCTTAAATGTTTTGTCTTAAAGTCACTGACACCAAAGAATTTTTATAAAAAAGAAATTCTTTTCAAAAGTTTTATTTTGATAGATTTTAAAATCTTTAATTTTATTAAAATTGTAGGATTTTTTAATTGTTTTTATTTGAGGATTTTTTCAAGTTAAAATTTAAATACTTTTTTTTTTTAAATTTTTTATATAAGAAAACGTTTACGTATTTATTTTTCTTTATACAAGTTTTTTGATATGCTTAATGATCTTTACTCTTTGAGTGTTGATGATATTCTGTACTGATTTGCTTTGCAACGTGAGTTTAAATCCTCTGTGAGAGCCTCATTCCACCGCATCAGCTGAGAACTATGAGTAAACGAGAGCACACATTTTATTTTATTATTAAATTAGCTTTACATGAGTATTAGTAAAAAAGAGATACGACATAGGCAGGTGTTTTTGCCATGGTATCATTCTCTTACGTATAGCTATATCTCCTCTCTACTCTTAAATATGAATAAAATATTACTTTTCAGAAAGGTTAGAAAGAAATACAAAGAGTGCATCTATTCTCTGGTCATATGGTTTATATAGTGTATAGAGTTTTGTTTAGTGTTCTGTTTAGAGACCGGTGTTATTCACACTTACTCAATGCGGAATAAAGCAAAAAAAAAAACAGCTGTTTATATATTATACTACAGTCATTCGTTAAACAGATACATTTTTACCTGAATATTTTATCTGGTGTTTTGTTTTGTAGCTCATAAACCTTTTTCTAATTGGTTCTTGATTTTCTTATAACTTATGGTTTTTTTTTTGTTCAGTTTTATCATCCTTTTGTTAGTATCCTTGCACTTCTGCGCGTTATTTTCAGTGTGACCTATAAGACTACGATTTTGTGGTTGAGTTTTTTTGCTTTTTCTTTTTATAGCTCCTCCTACACTAAAACGTTGAGGCTGTTTCTAAGAATTCTATTGCATAAATCTGCAGCTTTAAAACAAAATTTTCCAAATTAAAATAAAAGAAATAAAAACATTAAAATTTAAAAAAATTAATAAATATATGTAAATAGTCAAATAAATAGTTCTAGTCGAGTGGCAGCAATGGGTAGAAGATCTTTTAGTGAATTGTGAATTATAAAGTTCAAATTGCAATATATTTAATTTTTCCATAATCAACATTTATTATTTGTATTATTACATTGTGAACTAATAATGTACCTTTCGGGAATAGAAATAGTTTTGGTAACCTAATAAATTGCATATTATTAAATGGAACTAATTGTATCTTAAGAAATATAAAAACGCGTTGAAAGTTTTACTGAAACTTTTATTGATATTAAATGCACTTAATGAGAATTGTCTGGGATGTGACACAGCATGAGCTGGAGTGAGTAGAACGAGTATATGTAATACGAATGTTTATGGCTTAACTTTGCTCAATTTTGTGATGCTTTTTACATACACAGATCCAAAAAATCATAACATACATAAAATCTAATAATAAGGCAACCATTGACTTAGAGTTTTGATTTGTTTTTGTTTAATTCAAATTATATTAAAGCTGACAAAGAAAAAAAAATTTTTATGGCTGCAATCATTAATTTCCGGAAACATTTCCATTTGTTTTGCAACAGGTATAATTTTTGGGACGCAACTTTGTGCTCTTCAACTCCCTTTTCCCAATATATTTCCACTAGCCGAAGCTTCGGATATTTAGAGGATTTGGCACAAAAGCCAACTTATTGTCTTTCTGCCACTCAAGCTTAACACCACCCCTTTACAAAAATTTCAATATTTACTGTTTTGGAAATTTCGTCAAATTTTGGGTGCTAAACATATCTTCGCCATTTAAAACATAAAAATGTTGACCCGGCAGCTTCGACAAATCTGCCAGTACATACGTGTTTCTTCCAATAACAGAGCACGGAAATTCTGCTGCTGTATTTATTTCCATGCTCCGTTTTTGGCCTCTAAATTTCTTGGAGCGTTCCTGTCTGGAAATTATTGGACCTTCAACTTCACGCCCCAAATAGTCCCAGCACTGAGCTAACCGGGCTGCTTTTCTACTGAATGTGTTGGGAGCTCTTTTAAATATGTCTTCTATTTTTTTGGCCTTCCAAACATCATGTGATTCTTTTGTCTTTTCCAAATGATAAAATTTTCCCTATAATTTTTATTAATATCGGAGATAGTTTGACTTTTGATTCTTTTGAAAAAAGTTTTCTAGGAACAAACTGGATTTAGTTGAAATTTTTTAATTAATTTTAGCACGTATTTATATTTTGTCACTCTTTTAATAAAACTAATAAAAAACAAGTAAGAGTGTTAAATTTGGCTGTGCCGAATCTTTGATACCCTCCACCTCGGTTTGAGTATTGATAATAAATGTAAACAAAATATTGGAAAAAGTAAACAATTTGTTAAACTTAATACCAAATTATTTCAGTAAATTCTTTGGGTTGGTTTTCGTCTTTTCTATTATTTCGGATTTATTTCGGTGTTTGCTTTTTGGTCATCGTGGTTGCTGATCGGCATGCATTTAGGTTATATACCTATATGCATGCGTTTCCGGTTATATTACATAACTTCTCGTTTAATTTAGTTTTTGCTAATTAAATAGCTCGCCCTAACCTCCATTGCAAAGGTAATGGTTGTGTAGGGTGGCTATATGCATTAAATCGTGCTTTTTTGGCTTTTAACTGGCCAAATATTTCTTCATTGCGGCCATATATGAAAAATGGATTAATTCGTGAATGAACTGAAAAGTTTAATGAGGATCTCAATATAATATTTGAATGGGCTTCTTAAAATGGACTTTACTTAAATCCAAAAAAATTAAAATGTTTAGTTATAACTCAAAGAAATCAAATCATCCCTTTAGATATTCCAGTATCATTAGGTAATCAGAATATTGAAATCTTGGAATCTGCTGGGAATCTGGGAATCATTTTTAATAAATCGCTCACGTAGAACAATCAGATTTATTCTGCATCTGGAAAAATATTTGTAATGCTAAGAACGTTGTACCCTATATAACATCTTACACCTTTAAACATTCGTGTGCTTCTCGCGAAAACTTTCATTATGCCGAAGTTACTATATGGTTGTGATATATTTGCTTTTTATGATTCAGAAAGTAAAAAGAGATTATTAGTAGCTTACAGTGCGATCCTACGTTATGTGTATGGTATAAAGAGATATGATGGAACTTCTCTATATTCTAAGTCTCTGTACGGAGTTGACCTCGTAGCCTTTATAAAAATAAGATCATTAATTCTACTTCACAAAGTAATATACACCAAAGAACCATCTTATTTATTTGAACGCCTTCAATTTGCACGATCCAATAGAGGAAATAATCTTATTCAATTACGATATCGAACATTAATCTCTAGTTGGCAATTTTTTATAAATACCATATGTCTGTGGAACTCGTTACCCAACAATTTACAAATAACAGACAACGCTTTACAATTTAAAAATGAGTTGTTTAAAAATGATTTGGTCTCTAATTTTCAACTTTCTTAATTATTGTTTCATTTGTGATTATATTATATATTCTATACTCTCCCATTATGTATTAATTTTTTACTTATAATTTTATACTTTTGTAATTTAAAATTATTTTTATTTTTATATTTTTCTTGTTTCTTAAAAGTATTGTAACTACTATCACAAATTGATTGTATCATTATAAGATCACATACTGTAATTAAAAAGATTTATATCTTGTTGAATGTGATATCCACATTTAATAAATAAATAAATAAATAAATATAGGTCGGATGGAGTAACAATATAATAACCGAAAAAAGCTCTCTCAACTTATTTTTCAAAAAAATATTGCCATCATAGAAAACATAGAAAATATATTTACAATAATAAATAATTAAATTAAGGATGCTAAACGCAAAAAACCAAATATCGCAAACATTTTAAATAAAATAATTTGTTATCTTTATTTTCTGAAAAACTTCAAATTATCATCCAAAAAAAATTATGAAAATTTATGTATAAAAAACATTCTCATCAAATTGCGTTTATTTATGTAACAATTTTTATGTTCGCAATTCTTAAATATCTAAAATGCATTGAATTTAAAATAATGTTTTCTGTAGTCCGATTTTGTAAATTTCAACGATCCGACAATCGCAAATTATATCGACAGCTATTGTTGTTTGCACTAAGGATTAAGTGATTCACTAAGTAGATATATCTTAATGACAGTCGACCAATCTATTTTTCTATTTATTTAAATTGTAAATGAGTGGCATCTCTGTCAAAAAAAGCGAAAAATACAAAGAAGAATAGAAAAAACAAATTACTTTGTGTTTGAAAGGATGATTTTATGTTTATGTTTAATATCTTTATTTTTTTACTAATATTTCTGTTTATTTATTTGCAAATGAAATAATGAATTCAATATGCTATTTAATTTTTTTATTTATATAAAAAAGTTTTTTAATTAAAGCAAAATGCGTTCACTATTTTATGATCTTTATTTAAATTTAAGTTTTAATCGATTGAATAAACAACACAAAAATGGTTGTCGGTTAGATAACAACAACAGCTGACTTTAAAAATAGCGAATATCGTTTAAAAATTTTACTGATAATTTTGCTATTTTCTTTTTTAACGATTCGACTATCGCTAAAAGAAGTTACTGAAACGCTATTATGCCAATGCCAATATTTTTTTTAAATGTAAACATTTTTTAAATGTAAACATATTTGGTGTTTTTTTTTTTTGGAGTTTCAATTTGTGTTTAACAAACAAAATTTATGTATTAAAGATGCAATTGATGTCTTCTAAATTTAAAATTATTATTTCCGACGTTTTGATATGATTTTCTGAAATTCAATTAATTGTAATTTATAATTGGAAATTTTTAATTCCAGTTTTTACAATTGAATGGAAAATTTAAAAATGCCAATTTTGTATTTATGTGAATAATACTGCTTTAGTAATTATAAACAATTTTTAAAAATTAGATGTAATCGCAATCAGATATTTTGTAGATAAAGCAGAATAATAATTCTATATAACTATGTAGAACTGTTTTGAAATCAAAAAACTCATTGATGAACTCGGTAACTTTATTTTGTAAAAACAACAAAAATTTAATATGCCAAACTTATGTTCATATTTGTAAAAGGATAATGAAAAAACGTATGAAATAAAAGACCAGCCAGTGTATACCCTTAACATTGTTCTGTATGATATCTATTTGAAAATATTGACATTCATGTTAAAATAGAAATAACTATTGCAAAGCTAATTAGAACAAAAATTGTGGCGCCATCTAGTGTGGCATAGTCATGCTGAGCAAAATGAAGTGACACTCTGTTATTGTAATGAAATGTATTTTCCCCACAACAAAATATTGCAGAATTTTATGTAAATAAAATAATATACCGATTTATTTCTAACATGCAGTTATTATGGATATACATACATATATAGAATATATGTATATTATTTGTATTATTTAATATGTGTATGTATGTATATTACACACAAAAAATACAACATCAAACGTTATTTTTGTGTTTTTCTCTTTAAATAAATTTATACATAAAATTTTTTTTGCTAAATTTACATTGCTTTTTTTTATAACAACTACGTATTTTAGCATTATTTGCTTTAGATGCTGGTGAATTTTATTCCCTTTATATAAACACGTAGTCTGCTTGTCGAAAAAATTTTGGATCGATTTTAACCCCTTTCCCGTGACCCAATCGATCTGAAACTTTGCAGGCAGCCTCGTGGTAATAACAGAAATGATCTAACAAAAACAACAAGTCCAGCTATGACAACAATACAACATTTAGAATAACAACAAAAACAATATGGAAACATCATATTTTTCATTTTTTTTTTACTTTTTCAGAGATTTCCCTGGACCTGTTCCACCGATTTTAATGATTTTTGAAATAGAAATCTTCCTTTGAATTCGGTGAATCATTCTCACTAAAAATGATCACCTTAGATCTCCTGTTGAGGGCGTGATCGTGACAAGAACAACAAAGAAAATTACATTTTTTAAGACTTTTTTTAGATCTTCATTCAAATCTCGGGCCCTAATCAACCGATTTGGACGATTTTAAATAGCAAACTTCTCAGGATGTTAGCGAATCATTTTTTATGTCAAGGAGCACCCTAGCTGTCCGATTGATGCCGCCTTCGTGATTTCCACAGACGGACAGACGGACATCGCTATATCAACTCCGGTTGTTATAAGGATCACAAATATATATATTTTATGGGGTCCAAAATTTTTTTTCTAATTATTACAAACGGAATGACAAACTTATATATACCCTCTGCACACTGGAGTGGAGGGTATAAAAATAAAATTATGTGATTTGAGTGAAATATTTTTTTAAATTCTTTTATTTGTAATAATGAGCGCATAAAGAATCTATGTCATAATTGAAAAAATTATAATGGAAAATAGATTGTGCAAATAAAAAGTTTTTATTATAGTTGTAGAACAACATCATCTCCAAAAGTATGTTTTATTAACATCGACCACTGATTACGAGTTTTTTCAAATCAGCGCAAAATGTAGACGTTTTTAAAATCGTTTTTTTTTTCCATAAAACCAATGTCTAATTTTTTAAAATAATGACAAGGTTCAATAAAAAACATGTTAGAGTTTAAATATTAATTATTTTTTATCTCTTAAGACCTGTTTAGTAGAAAAAAGGGCATTTGTTTTGATTTCACAAAGCTTTTTCTATGTGAATTAAAACAAGAAAAAATATACTTTCTGAAATCATAGAACAGCAAAAAACTCGGATATTAAAGAATTTTTTCATTTACGAGTTTTTTTGTGATAGTGATTTCAAGAACAGGGGTGAATGTTTTGTACTTTTGATATGCTGCTTTACTAAAAATGCTCAATCTGCTGATATAGATTTGTTGGAAACAGTACAGAAAAGAACTGTTCCATCGGTTTTAAAGTCCAGAAAATCCTTAACGATGTTTCTTAATTTTGATGTCTCAGATGTCTTAGGTTTTGGCCTTTTCTAAAGAGATAAAACTTGTTAACAAAACTATAAAATTTTTTGCTTTTAAAAATATAAACTTACAACTTTTTTTTATTAAGAGGTCAACAAAATAAATATCACTTGAATATTACACCATTTTTTTGTTTGTTTGTTTTGGCTTTAACAATATAAAAACAAAATACTAAAAAGTAGAGCTTTTTAGTATGTACATCCCCTTTTTAATACTTTGCTGTTCTTAGCAGAGTTACCAAACATTTTAAACTCACAAAAAAACTAAACTTAAACAAACATTTAAAAAAATTCACTTAAAAAAATACACATAAAAAATAAAAAAAACGCTAAAAAATTATAAAAAAAAAATTGAAAATATGCTATTATGAAAAAATACACTCTTAAAACTAAAATATGCAAAAATATGCTCTAACAAATCAATGCTAGATTAGTTAAAATCTTCTGAAACGGATAAATACATTATCCATTTATCAATACAATGCACTGGAAAAACAGAATACTGCATATTTTTGGTTTCCCTGGTAATAACCAATACTTATAATTGAAGAATGTTATACTTGATTTAATTATGTTGCCTCAAATAAATTATTTTGATAACCGTAACTAATTTGTTATTATAGCTAACTGTATTTCAGAAGAAATATGCTAATGTGATAATTATTGAAGTAAATCTATTGCATTTCTTAACATTCGGGGACTTCAAGAAATATTCTTACTATTTTAATAAATTTTGTGATTGTTATTATAATCAGCTCGAAATCATGTTAATAACTTCATACCAATTCATTTGGAAGAAAATTCGGTAGAAAAAATATTTGCCAACCGAATTTTTCTAAAGTGGAATAACTATATTTTCGATTGTGTCAATAGAAATTTAATAGCATCTGCAAATTTTCGATTATGAAAAAATATTTACTGTAAAGGTAGAATTATAATCATAGTGAACCCAAAATGCGGTTATTAGAATTATCGAAATTCGGTTGGCAATAAATTCGATAGCCACAATGAATCTGTTTTCTGTGTGTAGTAGTGATCCTTATGTGATCCATATTTTTTCGACGTCTGGCTTAAATTGATTGCGATTGGGCTATCTTCATTGAGCAAATATATAAAAGCTAACTAAGCTGTAATTAGAAGCCTAAGCACACTGGCCAATGACAGATGTAGAACATAAGTTAGCCTTTTTAGTCACTTAAAAAACAAAATTTTTTGAACCATTTTTATAGTTTGACACACATTCTTATAACTGTTGGATAAATCGTATAAATGCCATATCTTTGTGCCAAAAACGCAAATTTTCGTAAAATGGAGAATTCTAAAACAGATGACTCCAGAAAAAGATGACTCCAGGAAAAGATTTTTTACATAAAGAAGTCATATCAGAAAGGGATGTTTATTTTGAAGAAAGCGAAATGTTAGAAGATCTTCGGAAGAATTGCATTACACTCCTTGAAGATTATGTTGAAAAAAACGTGAATTCAACCCTAAATAATTTGTTTTTTTTTATTGGCCGGTATTTATTCATTCCGACTTTTTATAATTTCTATCCTACTCTTTTATAAAGAAAGTCTTTATCATTCTATGAATACTGACTGATGTAGAATTAAAGGAAACCCCACTAATGTATTGATCTTTCTATCTAAACGTCAATGAATTATAATGGTTACCTTCTACGGTTTACTCTAAACACTTTAGCACTTTCTTAATCCCTATATTAAAAATATTAAAAAGCCATATTAGTTATATGTAGTTTATTTGTTTTGTTCCGAAATCCGAATGATTAGGCAAATATTTTTAACGTACTTTTTTACGGTTTAAACCAAAGAACCAAAAAAAAAAAAAATGAAGATGACATTTTATCATGCGACAATCGGTCGGATCCTAGCCATTTAGCATGGTAAGACAAAATACAAAATACATACATGCATTTCCATTATATGTAGTACGTGCGTTACGAAATTCCACTTAAATATGACAAAGAAGTGAAAAAAAAGGATAATGCTAAATATTTGTGTAAAGGCTTCTTTGGCAGCCACAAAAATAATATATTGAAGGAACTACTGTGCTAACTACCTGATAATTTATATATGCGGGTACACTGAGCGAAATTTGATGAAAGGCATTAAAATATTCTGGTTTATTAGTGGTTTCTTTCTTAGCATTTTTCTTTACAGGGAAAATATTCTTGGGAAGAAAATTTTATACATCGTTTTCTATGACTTATTGTTACACTGAACGACTTGCGGAAACTACATAAATTTAGCGGTATTTTTTATTCATTTATTGAGATATGTACCTTGCGATGCATTTCAGACGTATTAAATTTTGAGATGAAGTTTCCTTTAACTTCAAAAGTAGCCAGTGTAGAATCACATTTACTTTGTATTCTTAGATTTGGTTCTGTAATTTATTGTAATTTGTTGAACATTTAGATTCATGAGAAATTATTGCTGATTAACGGTTGTTGTATTTAGTTTAAAATGATGCATCGGAAGATTTATGTATGTTATTTATATCGGTTTAAAAAGTTGTCCACCAGTTGGGTTATCACTTTCTAAATTTTGATTTAAATTCGTTGCTTTGTAACCACTGAACTGTGCCCAGCTATTATCTTTACATGTTAAGATTGATAATAGAACGAGTTCGGCTCAATAACCTGTGCCTTTTTGAATGCAGAATAGGCATTTGCTGGATCAATGATTTATTTGTTGCAGCTAAATCTGTTTCCTGTGAGCGATTTCGTTGGGTTTTAATATTGTAGGTTTTAGAATGTAGCATAAGAAATAATCATTCCTAGTCTAATCATGGAATTTCGCCATGATGACACACACGTCCAGTGGAGCGTTTCAACATAAACGTTTTTATTTCTTATTTTTGCAACTCTTAAAGCTGAAGACAAACTCTACTAGACCAAAAAATTTTAGAGAATTGTTTCGGATTTCTTCAAATTAATTTTACCAAAAAATTATCTTATGAAATATAAATTTTTTAAACATTTTTCTCGTGCTTTGTTTTAATCAAACCAGATAATTCACTTCTGAGAAGTACTGGCCTACTAAATAAAATTAACCACGGCAAAAATTATTACTTTAAGGGAAACTTTGATAACCGTCGTTTCTGCTGAAACCGCTTGATGTGCATTGACTTGAACAAAACCCTTTTTCATCTCGGAAAAACACGCTATTTTTTATAAATCTTCGATAAATAAGTGCAATAGGTTGCTATTATATTAATCATCTAAAGTTTTTAAAGATAATCAATGTGGATTATGCCGCGTTCATTCCAGAAACTGTCGCCATGGTCTCATTGGCCGATTACCTTACCTCTTCTCCACGTTTATTTAAACTGCTGCTGTGTCTTCGGTGTATTGTAGTGGACCCAAGTTTCTCCCAAAAACTCATCCATATTGCGATTGAAGGTTTCATATGATTGTACTTATGGTCAGTTGTGGGCAAACGCGGCACCAATCTGCCTTTCAAAAAGCTTCGTAAAACACAGCTGATCATTTTAAATCGATAGCAAAGAGGCATATGATATACTCATATATATGGCATCGGTAAGCTCGAGCATAAATCCTCTACGTATAAATCCAATCTCGTTGCTCAAGATTAAGACTATTGCTTAGATGCCCATATGATATTAGTTCTGAGAACAGCAACTAATTAAGCATTCCCCCTCAAACCAATTTTAGATATTTCAGTTTATTTACTTTATTCAAACAAATCGTCCGTTTAAATTACTTAGTATGAAGTTTTCATCCCCATAACATTTATTTGCTAATAGGCTAAGCGATTGCTTGTGACCGATGTTTTGTTCTACCGTTTTATCTCGATTTTGACCAAGGGTATATTATTTGAAAGGTATTTCTTTACATCCATTTTGCAGATTTACAGATTTTTAAATTTTTTTCCTTTATTTTTAGTAAACTGCATTTAAAGTTGTTACTAACACATACATAAAATTAAAAGTGTTGGTTTGTGAATTGGCTAAGTTTAAAAATAAAGCTGCCTACAAATTGCACTCGAATTTCGAGCGCTGGAATCTGCTAGTAATAATTATTCCATAAGAAGACTTTCCAAAAATTCGTAAGTGCATTTAATTCGAATATAAGATCCTAATTGCTCCATCACATTAGTACTTCCAAAACTTACTTCCATTTTAAATTCACTGGCGATGATCCAATTTTTTTTACGGACAAGGGTATTTATAAGTTTCTCATTTCAATTGCATTCGTGACAACTACAAAATTTTAACCAATAAGATATATATATATATATATATATATATATATATATTTATTATATATATATATTTTATATATTTTATTGATTATTGTAATAAACAAGCAGAGTTGATGTAGCAAAGTCCGTCGGTGGAATTCACGATCTCTCCCTCTATAGGTTGAATGGGTTGCCCATTTTTAGTGAATATTATTTAATGATAGCCTGAGCAAGACGCTATTTAAAATCATAAAAATCAGTTCAATAGATATGAAAATATCAATGAAAGTGTAAACAAATTCTTCAAAAATATGATTTCTCGATGTTGTTCTTGTTATTAATGTTATTCAAAATTTTGTAATTTTAGTGTCATAACTTCAACTGTTGTTGTTCTGTTTATAGAACTTACTTAATGATTGTGTATGTATCTTTAAGCTCCATGTGCCATATTAGTTTAGGCTTCGAAGGCCACACTTTCTCTAATGTTATCCCGAAATACAAAAAACCTCCAATACTCACGGAAAAAATAACAATAACAAAAAAAAATCTTTTCTCAAAAAAAGTACCTATTTATTTATAAGAATTAAATAACTATGTATAGTTAAAAATATTAGAATTAAAGAGAATTTCATCACTTTGTGCAGCCCTTTAGATTTTTTCTTTTAATAATTCTAAATTTCAACTTAAAGATAAGTATCCATATTACAAATTTTTCTCATTTAAAACATTTCCAATTTTCGTAATTTAAAATTGTTTGTCTACGTTTTTCTGATACAAGGCAAAACTAACAAGTAAAAGTATTAAATGCGGCTATGCCGAATCTTTGACACCCTCCACCTGGGTTTTACATTATCGCAGTATTTATAACAATTGCAAAAAATATATTTGAATAAGTAAACACCTTGATAAATTTAATACCAAATTATTAAAACAAACACACTGAATTTTTATTATTTTTTAGAGGTGTCCCCATATTTGAGGTTATATCTTCACACAGTTATGCCCGATTTACTCCATTTCAAACATCAACATGCTCGAAATATTGGCTAACAATATTATCCTGAGGCGACCCAGATATATGGTTTATTTTGCGAATGAGAGTGATTTCAACAGACAGACGGACGGACGGACAGGCGCAAAGAACGCCATGAGCTATTATAAGGACCAAGAATGTGTATACTCTATGGGGTCACAAATGCATTTTTTATGCCTTACAAATGGAATGACAAACTGATTATTAGACACGACTAATTTGAAACTTTTTTTGAAATATCGCAAAATTTTTGTGCTCCCAAAATATTGCATAGTATGATTTCTTATTTTCAACCTACTACTATTTGCTTTGAAGAACTTGTAATCAGCCTAGTGATTTCATCAAAATGTTCTCTCCCAAGGTGGTCTATATCAGAAAATCAATATACAAGTTTTTCTAAATCACTGCTGGCGATTTTAATGCCAAGCATACATTCTGGGCGTCACGGCTTATTTCACCGAAGGGTCGCGTTTTGTTCAACACAATTTTTAAAATGGGTGTGGATGTTGTCTCAAGCGGAGAACCAACGTACTGGCCATCTGAGCAAAAAATTCGCGATTTGATCGATTTCGGATTAACGAAGAACATCGCAAAATAACTTGTGTATGTAGAATCTTCATTGGAACTCTCGTCTGACCACACATCTGTTATTGTTACTATTTCGAACCCCCAAAAAATTGTGTCCCCATCTGGTGATTTAACGCTTTTAAGTAATATTGATTGGCTAAAATACAAAAAGTTTCTTAGTACCCATTGCACAGAAAGCTTTCCGCTAAGAACACCAGATGATATTGACCTCTCGATCGTTAACTTCGTACAAAATCTCAAACTAGCTGCTCAACTTGCAACTAAACCTCCTCGTCACACCAGGCCATATAGAACTACTTCTGTTGAAAGGCTATTAGGTAAAAAAAAAGAAGAATTCGAAGAGAGTGGCAACTGCACAGATCTCCTCAACTTAAGCAACAATTAAAAGAATGCACGAAAAACCAACGGAAACTGCTTGAAACACAAAGAAACGTTAAATTGAATAGTTATCTTGAAAAACTTTACCCAACAGAAAAAACTGTTTACTCTTTGTGGCGTGTTACAAAAAATCTTAAAAGACCTGTTGTATGTAAGCCTCCTCTAAGAAAGGAAAGTGGAGGATGGGCTAGGAATGACAAAGATAAGGGAGATCTGTTTGTGGAACATCTAAGAAAAGTTTTTACTCCAAATATAACCCCTAATTCTATTGATGAGTTGCCAGCTGTTACTTCACAGCATAGAGCAGTGTCCCTTCGTTTTGAGATTCGGAGAGGTCGAAAAGGCTATTGTTCATTTAAACCCCAAAAACAGGGATCGATGGGATCAGTAATAAAATGCATTTGGAGTTACCCCGAATAGCATTAAGAATAATTCTGTTTATTTTTAATGCTATAATACGCCTTGAACATTTGCCCCCAGAATGGAAAGTTTTACTCATTACAATGACACCTAAACCAGGTAAAGATCACTAAAAGGTCAATTCGTATAGACCAATAAGTTTACTGACCAACTTGTCAAAATTATTCGAGAGGGTTTTTGGTAAACAAACTTACAATATCCGTAGATCAAAATAATTTCATTCCAGCACATCAATTTGGTTTCAGACAAAAACACAGCACCACTGAGCAAGTTCACAGAATTGTAAGTGACATAAGAAGAGCTTTTGAAGAGAAAAAGTACAGCTCTGCACTTTTTATTGACGTCTCGCAAGCCTTCGACCGAGTTTGGCTCAAGGGACTCGTCTACAAAGTTAAACAATTGTTACCCCCGAACACACGTAAGCCAATGGAGGGCTATATATTTAACAGAAAATTCTCTATAAGAGAGAAAAGCTTTGTGAGCCCTCCACAGACAATTCATGCAGGTGTACCACAAGATAGTATCTTGGGCCCGCTTCTGTACATCCTTTACACATCAGACATGCCAACAAATGAAAACACACTTACTTCGACTTTTGCGGATGATACTGCAATTTTAGGCGTACACGAAAACCCCTCAACGGCATCTCTTCTTTTACAGAGCCATATTGGACAGCTGGAAGATTAGCTAGATATGTGGAAGAATGAGTAAAATATCAAAAGTGTGTCAACGTAACTTTTACCCGAAGAAGGGAGACTTAATCCACAATCGTATCCACCAACGTTTAAGAAGGACGGAGACTGCTGATCTCATTGGATGAAAAATGGATTGATACAATTTTTTTTTTTATCATTAGAATACATATGTACGAGTATATAGAATAAATGAAATTTTGTCTAGCACTGGCTAGATTTAATATTTAAGTTTTAGTTTTAAGATTTGAATAACTTATTGTTAGTTCACAAACCTATGTGAAGATTCAATAAATAAAGATGAATTACAAAAAAAAAAAAAAAAAAAAAAAAAAAACTTTGTATAGTGCAACACTGGCTGCGACACATAAGTATTTCTCAATTTTTTTTCAAATTCAAATTTTTTTCACATCGTAGTTAATTCTTTCTATGAAATAACAATCGTTGTGCTTATAATAAAAACAATAAATAATAAATTATTTAATTAAATTTATATGGGATTAGAATTTAAAGGTTAAATATTTGTGGTAAAAAATACCGTGTCAAGTATTGGTTCTAGGACACAGGTGGAGGGTATCAAAGTTTCGGCACAACCGAATTTAATACTCATAGTTGTTTTTGCTACAAATGTTATTAATTTTCTTGTAGGATATTACGCTGCTCTACAGTGACACCTATTTTAAAAAGGGGGTCAAAAACATAAACCCCTTTAATATAGATAGACAACCAACTAAATTTCAATGACCCCATCACATGGAATCGTGCACATGATTGTAAAGGATAATTTGCCGTTTGACTTTATTGAAGGTATGTTTTGAGTTCATTTTTATTCCAAGAACTTATACATTTATTAAAGGTACTGGTTTCGTAGAATTTATGAAGCAAAATTTGCCCCTATTGAAAGTCCTAAAAAGGAACGAAAACAAAAACAGTGTTTTACTGCTTTACTGGACTAACACAGACATGAAGGGTTGTTGGGAATAACCGTTCATGGTTTGCTTGATAAAAGGCCATTTAATGGTACAATTGGTGTTTATGAACTAAGCGAATCCCACACTGTTTCTTATATATCTGAAGTATTGTGTTTTGCAATGAAAGATTTTTTAATCGAGGAAAAAACGTGAAGGCTGTTGTCACGGACAATGTAAAAAATATTGTAAATGCCATTTATGGAAAGTTCGGAAGAAATCTTTGTTTCGCCCATACGCTGAATTTGGTCTGTTCGAATTAATTGGCTGTTTGTGAGGTACACGTAGCGTCAAAGCCAATGGTGGCATGCGAAAGGTGCAAGCAGCCGCTGGTGTACCAGAGGCAAAATGTTTAGAACTTATCCTAGATGTACCTAGATGCGGTGGAAAATTTTGCTAAATTACCCGGATCGCTTCGAGAGAAAAAGATGAATTAATGGAAGTGTTGACTCTTTTACGACATTTAGAGACTATGGCTGTGTAAATAAGTAGTGAACAACATGGTACTCTCAGCCAAATAATTCCCTTAGTTCACAGAAGTCTCTTGGGTTTTACGTGCGTTCCTGTCATGTTGACTTAACTACATGGTGGTTCTAGCACTTGGATAGATATTATGCGTCTTACCTACGCCCCGCCATAAGACGGTGACAAGCTGGAGTGATGTGTTCGGCATCACTCCACACTTTGTTATTGTGTCGGGCCTATCTAAAACCCTTTTGCTTTAGAGGGAGCAACACCTGGCTGAATGCACCTCCACATCGATCTGTGATCTGCCCGCGATGTGGGCACCACAGCCACTGCGAAATTCCCCGAGGAGCCGTTCCCAATGAGATCGTATCAAAGATTCATCAAAGACTTCACTCATGCTACATCCGACCTTCTTGCATCCGATTCATCTTGCGACTCATCTTCAACTCATGCCACCCACACAACGCATATACCAGCTCTCACAAACAACGCATATACCAGCTCTCTCTCACTCCACAACCACCCCTAATAGTCACACACAGCGATCTCCTCTGTACGTCAGATTCGAAAGCCTCTAGTGCCACGTTCGTAATGTGGTCCATCAATACCATCAGTTCAACTTGGATTTCACATATATTAAAGGGGTGTGCTAACCTTTTCATCTGGTTTCACGATCCACCAGTCGGCCATCAGATCCCTGTGTTATATTTCGCTTTGTCTCCGCGAGAATTCGAAGCGTCCTCTTCTTAGGGCAATTCGATCTCCCCGCAGTACCAAATTTAGTGCCTCTTGGTAAGGCTTCGCTACCAATTGGCCAAATTTAGTAACTACCAGTTAACCCCCGAACGGGATTGCACTGGCAGACATTTTTCTTCCTTAACCTTTAGCCGCTAGGAATAATCACCAGAATTAACTAGCTTTGCCTAGCGTTGCCAAGGAGCACCACTTGGAGGTAGGTTATAGGCCATTGTATCAGGTCTCTGGCAAGCCAGTTCCTGATGAGTACAACTTTTGCTCCCCCCTTAGTTCACAGTGGGCATGAGCAAATTTTAACAGGAAATTTGAGTGGAATTTCACGAGATTTAAAAAAATTAATTTTAAAGATCCGCTGGCTTCGCCGTCACCTTTAGGATTTATTCGAACTAAAATGACTGAAAAAGATGACACTATAGAAACAGGAAAATGAATTTGACCTCTGAGCTCCACACAAAGCTCTTGCACACCAAAAAAAAGGGAGAGACCATATGATGAAGTACAACCTCAAGATGACCTCACCTTTTATTTAAATTCGCAAGTTCTACCATTAAAGACAAACGTCATCGATGCTAGAGATGACATGAAAACAGTGGCGAAAAATTATTGCCATTTAATTGCTACATCAGTGCCTGCTGAATGGCTGTTTTGTAAAGTTGGCGCAACAGCAACATTAAAAAGAAATAGACTTACAACAAAACCGTTGTCTAAATTATTATTTTTACAAACGTGGATTGATTAATTTTTTTGAAGTAAATTTTTTATTTCATTTTTATTTTAAGATTTTTTAATATATTATTATAGTTACATAAATAAATATTCTATACTCAAATGCAAAATACAAGTTTCAATTGTAATAATATTATAACTAGGACAACCAAAAATATGCATTTATAAATTTTTTTATCAAACAAATTCTTTTTAAAAATTTTACACATTTATTCAACGAGCTTGTGACAATTTATAACTTTAAATTTAAAATAAATTGAATAAATATTTAAAAATTTTAAAAAGAATGTTTTACTTAGATCAAAAAATTTATAAATGAATATTTTTGGTTGACTTAATTATTTATACCTCATAAATCGACAATTAATCGATTATTACTTAATAACTGCAATTAATTGCAATCAATTATTTTACTCGTGCAATAATCATATGATTAATTAATCGATTGAATTTATTTTTTTGCCATACCTAGTTGTCATTCATTCAGAATATTTGAAAAACAGGTACTTTGGGACCTAATGTCCCAAAAGGATTGGAGAGGTCATTTCGCCGATCTGAAATAAAAAAGAAATTACATGAGGTTGTTATTAAAACAGATTTATTATGTAGGAAATATTGTTACGGAATTTTATATTTCAATTGTACATATTGTACATTTTAGTTCCCGTGAGGTAAGTGAACATTAAAAATAAATTCTTCTTTTGATATTTCTCACTTTCCGCTCTAATTTTATTGTATATTCTTTTGCTTGACGCCATATCCAATCTCTTTATTAATCTATAAAATTCAGTGTTGTATTTTCATTCGGAGTTAATGTAATCGCAAACGGATTATAACAGTTACCGGAACTGTTCGTTATCTGGTTTCCAGACCTAATACTAAACTCATATATGAATTTCGTTGAGTGTAAAACTAAACTCCCACAAAATGATTGTTTACTGTATGTCGTCTTAATTTTTATAGCATTTGCTTTAGAATGTGCTAAAATAATAATAATGTTTGACAAGTTAATCTGAATATTAATGGTTTTTAACATTATTTAGTACAAAATATACATACATATTCAAAAACTGTAAGCCACCAACTGGCGTCATACAATATTATCTTTTGACAAGGATTAAAATGACACAAATACTTTAACGAACACATACAAATAAAAAAAGAGGATGTTTGCAAATTTAAAAGGCGTTTTAGATGTTTCTTTTGTGTTCATTCAGAAATGCAACACTATCTAGATGATTTGGCATTAATTATAGTTTATCCTTTAGTTTCCTGGGAACTATTTCACACACACACACACACACCATATAGAAGAAGAGTTGCATCCTTTTTTATATTTATTTTTTGTACATAAACTTATATATTTGGCACCAAAAAAAAAAATTGCCGATAATTTCGTACAAAATCAGCATCTGCATCATATATTTTATCTTGAAAATTGTTTCTATACAAAAATTTTGTCATATGTTGTAATTTTTTAAAATTTTTACGGATATATAAATCCTTTTTATTTTATTACAAACATTTATGTATATACACCAAATCGATAATGTCACGATGCTTAAGATCATATTTTTATTGTGAAGAACTTCCGTTTTTTGTTTAGTTCATTAAAAATGCTTCACCTTGGCACGTGAATTTGTAAGACAGATGTTAAAGGTTATCAAGGTTAACAAAACCCTTCCGAAAAAAAGAAAGGGTAACTATTGGCTTATTAAATCATTGAATGAAGGGAGTGTTCTAGTAGAAAAGTGTGCTTGACACGTGAGTTGATTAAAGAGTAATTTCTTTGTGATTGAAAATGAGAGGACGAACAATGTTATAAAAGGTTAAATTTGTACGAGTACATATTCGAACTTATCGGTTGTAAATTAAAAGAGGCGTAAAATAAACGCTACCGATACAAATTGTAATAGTTAACGTCAGTGTCAATGTAATCACGCTATAACTTGATATGGCAAGAGTTCAGAAATTGGATGCTGAACCAGCAGTTATGTTTGTATTAATTAAGTAATTTTTGTTTAGCGTTTAGGATACATTTTCCTTTTCTACTTTATTATTTATCATTTATTATTTATTTATTTACATAGCATAAGAAAATATTTACAAAGTAATAATACAAAAAATTTAAGAGTTCAGGCATTTAATTGTCCTTTTCTACTTAGAAATTATTAGCAAAAATTTGATGATTAATCTATAATATTAATATGCTAGGTGGTTTCTTGTTACCGATGTTTTGTTGTACCTTTTTATGCTGATTTGGACCAAACGTATATTATTTGAAAGGTATTTCTTTTTAGCTGTTCACCAGATTTACAGATTTTTTAATTTTTTTTCGTTATTTTGAGTAAATTACATTTAAAGTTGCTACTAACACATACATCAAATTATACGTATGCTATGTATGTGCTTATTAATGTGTTTGTTAATGAGCTTGTTATCTTCACTCACAATAATAATAAACCAAAAATGTGTTGGTTTGTGAATTGGCTAAGTTGAGAAATAAAATTGCCTAGAAATTGCACTCGAATTTCGAGCGCTGGAATCTGCTAGTAACGACAATTATAACATTTTTAATTTTTGCAAAAAGTAACAAAAACCTATTTATAATAAACATATATATACTAAGATAAAACTTAAGACTTCGTATTAACTGTCAATTCGTTCATATGTTCGTATTCAGACAATTCACATCTGAGATCATAATTATTAGTTAGTTTCACAACCCTGTCCTTAACCATTTCAAGCAAATATTCACCACACACAAAACAAAAATAGCTTGAATCAGTAACACACGATCTCTCTGACATGCTTAAACGCTACTTTATGTAGATTTGGAGTGAATGTGGGGTTCTGTCAAATTAATAATTGTGAAATTGTAGTGTCATCCGATAAAAAATTAACAAGACCAATTTTTATGCCAGATTCGAATTCAGCGCAACCAGATTAGTTAAAAATAAGTAAGAAAATTATAGTCGGTCTAGACCGACTATATGATACCGTATACCATGCGTTTAGAAACCCTATCTCTTAGGCCCAACTAACTGGACATAGAAAATAAGCAAAAACCAAATTTGAGTGGGATTTTTATTAATTTTTTTTGGCTGCAGATATGAAAAAGTTCATATCGGATGCTATATCTATATGGGGACTAGGTCCAAAAATGGATCAATCCTGATCATGTTTGGTAAAGTCTCTTGTATTTTGCAAAAATATATACAAACAAAATTTGAGATGAATCAGTGCAATATTTTTGTTTTTAATAGATTTAAGTGAAGATCGGGAAGCAGTCTTACTTGTTTTTATTTAATTTGTACACCAGTGTTATTGTTTATTGAATGCAATTTTATTAATATTATTTAAAGATGGAGGCTAACATTTTCGAAAATCCTTAATGAATTTTTTGCTAGTGTTTATAAAAGAAGACTTAAAGTTAGAGGATAAAATTACGATGAGGTAAGCTGTGCTAGATTTTTGGACCGTTGCACACTGTGGTAAATCACAAAACTAGCTGGAAAAAATTAAAAAAAAATGTCTGGCAACATTCCTTCTGATTGCTTAATGAGCTTCCCAATACAATAGGTAACTGTAATTCATGTTTTGTTTTTTTTGTTTTAAGCTCTGATTAGGAAAAAGTAAGCCTTAAAGTCAGTTGTTGTCAACAATTGCATTCAGATTTCAAAGAGAAGAGTATTTTTTGTGTGACTTTGGTTTATGATAAAAAGGCTACGTTGATTTTAATGTCAAGAAAATATATTACAATTTTCATTTAATTACTTACATTGTAAGTATTAAAAAAAAATTTTTTTTGTGAGAAGTTCAGAAAGCGCAAAAAATAAAATATTTACTTTTTTCAAGTAGAGTTAAAGCTGTTTATTACGAATATTTCCGGTGTAAAACTTTATTTGTGTTAATCTTTGAAGTGTTCACTTTAAGGTAAATCAAAAACATCTTGCGCATTTTTGCGACCGCCATACATTTTTTTTACTTTTCCAGTATGACCTCCACTCTTTCGCGAAAGGAAATTTTTGAAGAATGGGTAAAAACTCCCAAAATACATCGCAAATACGTCTTATTGACATTAATAATGGTTAGATATGGTCTTCAAGATATACCAGAAGACGGGAAAATAAATCTTAAGGCAAATATAAATATTATTTGTTTTAAACTAGCCGAAAAGTTGATAAAAAGTGGAAGATATCGTGACCGTTTCTTAACATCAAATTCAGTTTGGCTTGATGCACCGTATGTATTGCCTGAAAGTGTACAACCGAAAAGTTGTAAAAAAACTGGAAGAAAACCAAAAAATTTTGATGACTGTAGTGAAAAATCGAAAAAAAGGAAGATACAAGGACTTTTATATTCAACTGACCATCGAGAAATTATTAAAGCTAGTGAGCTGGTGAGTGTTTCGCAAAATGGGAAAGCGAGATTCAGCCAGACTTGTGAAAGATTTGTCGGAAGCTTCATCCAGTAAAGGTACGGAAGTGAAACAAATTTGTAAGAGATTAAGCTCTGAGCCTGTGCCTTTAGGGAGCCTTTCTCCCTCCTACACTAATGTTCAAAAAGCTAAACAAAAATGTTATCCAGCTGAAACAGAAATCACGGAGATGCATGCAAAAAGTTCACTCCAGTCATTGGTGAATCATACTATTGAAAGGCTTTGTCTGATGAAAATCGTCTTAATATTTTGATAAAATGCGGATGCGATGGGGCTCAGCAAAAGCAGTATAAACAGAAGTTTTCTTTGGAGGAGGGCCAAACAGATGAAAGTTTATTTAGTATTTCAATGGTTGCTATTCAAATGAATTTTAGTTCTACACAAAGAAAAATAATTGTATGGCAAAATCCTCCTTCATCCACAAGATACTGCCGTCCAAACAAGTTTGATTTTGCCAAAGAGTCCACTGAGTTAATTTCTCAAGAAGTTAATTTAGTACAGCAAGAAATTAGAGATTTGTCTCCAACTCTTATCACAAATGGCGAACAAAGTTTTCTTGTTGAGTCTACTTTTATACTTACTATGATAGACGGTAAAATTTGTACTGCACTATCATCTGTAACTTCTTCTTCTCAAACGTGTGTCATATGTGGAGCGAAACCGAGTGAACTAAATAAACCTTCTGTGATTTTAAACAAAATTGTCGATGAACGATCTTTAACCTTTGGAATGTCTCCGCTACATTCTTGAATTCGTTTTATGGAGTGTGTATTACACATAGCATATAAACTTCCTATAATGACCTGGCAAGCTAGAGGACCGGAAAATAAAGCAAAGGTGGCTGAAAAAAAAAAAAAAATTCAACAGAGATTTCGAAATGAGATGGGGTTGCTTGTAGACATGCCAACACAACAAGGAGGTAATACGAATGACGGTAATACTGCTAGACGGTTCTTTAGAGCAGCAGAAAAGAGTTCAGAAATCACTGGTATCAATAAAGAATTAATTGAACGGTTTAATATTATTTTGGAAACTTTAGGTAATGGTTACCCTATTGATGAAGATGCTTTTGAAAGTTTTATTGTTATCACACGTAATTTATACTTAAAAGAATACCCATGGTACATTATGTCAGTTAGCGTCCATAAAATCCTTTTTCATGGAAAAGATATAACATGCAGACAGACATGCATTCTTCCTATAGGACAGCTGTCAGAAGAAGCTCAAGAAGCAAGAAATAAGGACACGAGGAAATTTAGAGAGTTGTTTACGAGAAAAACATCGAGAAAAGACACAAAAACAGATCTTTTCAATCGACTCTTAATTTCTTCAGATCCTTTTATCACAAGTTTGCGTCACACTCCCCTTCGAGTTCGAGGTTTGATAACAAAAGAAGTTCTTTCTTTATTATCTGTTGATGCTTTTGAGGAGGAAGAATCTGTTAACGATGCATATGAAAACTAATAAATTAAAATCTTTATGTGTATTTATGTGTTTTAATATCTGTATTATTAATGTAACAAAGCAAAAACAAGTAAAGAAAACAATTATTATCAAATATTTATTAAAAACATTAAAATTATTTTAATATTAAAAATGATTACCTCCGACTCCTTACGTAAAAACTCACTTCATAATTTTAATAATCATGAATCGTAGTTATATTCAACCTAAATACTAGTATACATAGATAGCAACAAATAATCTCATAGGATGTTTTAAAGAAACTAATTTTTTATTTTCAAAAAAAAATTTTTTTTTGACATTGGATCCTTTTAGTTTTTGCCTCATTTTATTGAAAAAATCTTCTTTTTTAAAAAAAATTTTTTTTATATAATCATTTATATATGTATTTGAATTCATTTTTTATATAATTCATAAGTGAAAAGTGAACCCAACGCGATTTATTAATTTTGTCCAGTTAGATTTGCAATCTACCACACTGCGCGTTGGGTGAAATGATGATGATAACAAGGTAAATCATTTTTATACTCTATATCACAATATTACTACCAAAAATATATGACCTATATCCATAATGCCGATCTACTCTGAATTATTTTCTGAGTCGATTTAGGAATGTCGATTTAGGAAACTTTTTAATTAAACTACAGGTCGTAAATACGAATATACTTTGACGAAATTTGGTAAGTCAGCTTATATCGACCATAGGACTAATGCTACTGAAATTGTTGAAAATCAGTGCATGTTCGGACCTAGTCCCCATACAAATGACCACTATGAGATCGACTTAAATTGCTATAATATTCTAATTATTATATAGATCTCGGTCAGATTGGGTTTGTGTATGTTTATTACATCCATTAATCAGTACTACAAAAACAAACTCTGTAGGACAATGCTTAGTCAAAGTCCCCATATAAAGCTAATTACCAATCTTAAATTAAATCTATCAAGAAAACACAAAAAATTCACATATTTTTCTTAAATTTGGTTTGTATATGTTTCTGCAAAAAATAAGTGACTTTACCAATTATGGTCCGAATCGGTCCATTTTTCGATTTAGTCCCCATATACATATATATAGCATAAGATTGAACTTTTTCATATCCGAAGAAAAGAAATTGATAACAATGACACTCAAATTTGGTTTATGCTTATTTTCTATATCCAATTAGTTGGACCCTTTCTCTAAACGCATGATATCCGGAACATATAGATATATATATATGTGTGCATACTGATTCAAAACAAAGGTTGCCAGACCTAGTGAATTTTCTGTTATCAAGTCTGAGGGAAATATTTTTTTACAATTTTGTCTTAACTTTGACGCGATTAGATTTGACGCGATTCTGCAGTAAAAAATTAAAAAATATTAGAATCTGACAAATATTAAAGAACAACATTTAAACGTATTTAATAGAGAAATGCTTAATGTTTTCAATGTGAGAGTTTTTCGACAAAACAGTTATCTTGAATTCATTAAAACATCTTAATTGTATACAAAAAATTTTAAATTAGGAAAATTTGAAAAGTTTTCAAGTGAAAAAACTTTTAATATGGACTTTTTTCCATAAGTTGAAATATAGAGTTCGTAAAAGAAAAACTGCTTACATCTAAACTGTTAAACAAAAATTATGAAAATTTGTGTAATTTTCTTTTTTAATCCATAAATAGTTATATATGTATATTTTTTTTATAAATAACTAGTTATTTAAAAAAAAAAAAAAACTGTTTCATTATTTTTCTTTTATATTCGCGGTTTATTGCAAATATTTCGGGATAACCTTAATAAAAGTGTGGCAAGCCCAAACTACATACACATTAACCAGCAATTACAGCTAGATGAGATAGTGAACCTAATTGGGTACCCTTATGTGAAGTACATGGTACATAATTATTTTTATCTTAGATATTATGTATTTAGAATAAAATAAAGATTTATATACAAAAAATGCCTTTCGTGCTTTCATGGTGATTTCGTTTACATGAATATGAAGTATAAGAACTTGTCTAAGTGACCAGTTGTTTATTGGCTATGTTGGTGTTAGTTAAATTCGATTTAATTCCAAAACATTTCCAGTTTTTATACCCTATACCACTATGTGGTTTGGGTATAATGACTTTGTGCTGCTGTTTGTAACAACCAAAAATATTTGACCTAGACCCATCTTTAATTATACCGATCGAATCAGAATCACTTTCTGAGTTGATTTAACAATGTCCGTCCGTCCGTCCGTCCGTCCGTCCGTCCGTCCGTCCGTCTGTGTGTCCATGTAAAGCTTGTAATCAAACTGCAGGTCGCAAATATGAATATATTTTTATGAAATTTGCTATATAAGCTTTCACCGGCCATGGGATGAATGCTATTGAAATTGGTGAGAATCGGTCCATGTTCAGACCTAGCCCCCATACAAATTACCCATATGAAATCGACATAAAGTGCCATAAGATCCAAATTGTCATATAGATCTTACGCAAATTGGGTTTGTATGCGTTCATTACATCCACTAATGAGTAGTCCAAAAATGATCCCTTTGACCCCATATAGAGCTGCTTCCCGATCTTCAGTTAAATCAATTAAAAAACAAAAATATTGCACTGATTCTTCTCAAATTTTGTTTGTACATATTTTTGCAAAATACAAGAGACTTTACCAAACATGATCAGGATCGGTCCATTTTTGGACCTAGCCCCTTTATAGATATAGCATCCGATATGAACTTTTTTATATCTGCAGCCAAAAAAATTAATAAAAATCCCACTCAAATTTGGTTTTTGCTTATTTTCTATGTCCAGTTAGTTGGGCCTAAGAGATAGGGTTTCTAAACGCATGGTATAGGGTATCGTATAATCGGTCTAGACCGACTATAATTTTCTTACTTGTTTTTTTAATATTTTTACATTTATCGACAGAGTAAGTAGATCCAGAATAAAAATTTTAAATAAAATGGGAGAGTTTACAGTACCTTGTTGTAGGCCATTAATGATTTTGAAGGTTCTATTACTTACATGGTTCTGGTGAAATACTATGAAGGATTTTTCGCTAATCATGTTATATATGAAAACCATTTGATGAATTAGAAACTGAAATTCAATTAATTTGAATATGAAACCTGGTATCCATATGCTGTCAAAGGCATTTTCCATATCTATTAAACAAGCTCCACTGCATATTTTTCTGTGACATTTCCAATTAATATTGGAAGTGAATAATTGTATTGCGTTTATAGTTGAATGCTTCTATTTTAATCCAAACAGTTTTTCATTTATCAATCCTGAATTTTATTTTTTTTTTAATACACATTTGGAATACTTTGCTTTTATTTGGAAGTAAACTTAAGGTGATATCACACGATGTGTTTTTTACACATGTACTGTCACTTTTTTTATCCATATGTAGTTGCGTATGTTTTACATACGATCCATAATTTTTGCAATCACGCGTGCATATGTATTTCTGTATGACATAACCTCTAAATATAAACAACAGCTGATTACATTTGTGAATTTACAAAAATTTATTGTTAACAAGTAAGAAAATTATAGTCGGTCTAGACCGACTATACGATACCCTATACCATGCGTTTAGAAACCCTATCGCTTAGGCTCAACTAACTGGACATTGAAAATAAGCAAAAACCAAATTTGAGTGGGATTTTTATTAATTTTTTTGGCTGCAGATATGAAAAGGTTCATATTGGATGCTATATCTATAAAGGGACTATGTCCAAAAATGGACCTATCCTGATCATGTTTGCTAAAGTCTCTTGTATTTTGCAAAAATATGTACAAACAAAATTTGAGAAGAATCAGTGCAATATTTTTGTTTTTTAATAGATTTAAGTGAAGATCGGGAAGCAGCTCTATATGGGGTCAAAGGGATCATTTTTGGACTACTCATTAGTGGATGTAATAAATGCATATAAACCCAATTTGAGTAAGATCTATATGACAATTTGGATCTTATGGCAATTTATGTCGATTTCATATGGGTAATTTGTATGGGGGCTAGGTCTGACCATGGACCGATTCTCACCAATTTCAATAGCGTTCATCCCATGGCCGATAAAAGCTTATATACCAAATTTCATCAAAATATATTCATATTTGCGACCTGCAGTTTGGTTACAAGCTTTACATGGACACACAGACGGACGGACGGACGGACGGACGGACGGACGGACATTGTTAAATCAACTCAGAAAGTGATTCTGATTCGATCGGTATAATTAAAGATGGGTCTAGGTCAAATATTTTTGGTTGTTACAAACAGCAGCACAAAGTCATTATACCCAAACCACATAGTGGTATAGGGTATAAAAATAAATTTATATATTTTATTTATTAGTACGTATGTAAAAAACACATCGTGTGATAGTACCTTTATTGCACGAAGATTTTATGGATTACTCGTATCTTTGTTTTTTTATACCCTATACCACTATGTGGTTTGAGTATAATGACTTTGTGCTGCTGTTTGTAACAACCAAAAATATTTGACCTACACCCATCTTTAACTATACCGATCGAATCCGAATCACTATCTGATTCGATTTAACGATGTCCGTCCGTCCGTCCGTCTGTGTGTCCATGTAAAGCTTGTAATCAAACTGCAGGTCGCAAATATGAACATATTTTGATGAAATTTGGTATTTGATCTTTTATCGGCCATGGAATGAACGCTATTGAAATTGGTGAGAATTGGTCTATGTCCAGACCTAGCCCCCATACAAATGACCCCTATGAAATCAACATATATTGCCATACGATCCAAATTATCATACAAATCTTAGTCAAATTGGGTTTGTATGTATATATTACATCCATTATTCAGTAGTCCAAAAATGATCCCTATTGGACAACTCTTAGTCATAGGCCCCATATAGAGCTGCTTCCCGATCTTCACTTAAATATATCAAAAAACAAAAATATTGCACTGATTCTTCTCAAATTTTGTTTGTATATATTTTTGCAAAATACAAGAGACTTCACCAAAAATGGTCAGGATCGGTCCATTTTTGGGCCTAGTCCCCATATAGATATAGCATCCGATATGAACTTTTTCATATCTGCAGCCGAAAAAATTAATAAAAATCCCACTCAAATTTGGTTTATGCTTATTTTCTATGTCCAGTTAATTGGGCCTGAGAGATAGGGTCTCTAACCGCATGGTATAGGGTCTCGTATAGTCGGTCTAGACCGACTATAATTATAGTTACCTATACCACTATGTGGTTTGGGTATAATGACTTTGTGCTGCTGTTTGTAACTACCAAAAATATTTGACCTAGACCCATCTTTTATTTTACCGATCGAATCAGAATCACTATCTGATTCGATTTAACGATGTCCGTCCGTCCGTCCGTCCGTCTGTGTGTCCATGTAAACCTTGTAATCAAACTGCAGGTGGCAAATATAAATATATTATGATTAAATTTGGTACGGAAGCTCCTATCGGCCATAGGATGAACGCTGTTGAAATTGGTGAGAATCGGTGCATGTTCAGACCTAGCCCCCATACAAATGACCCCTATGAAATCAACATAAATTGCCATAAGATCCAAATTGTCATATAGATCTTACTCAAATTGGGTTTGTATGCGTTTATTACATCCATTAATGAGTAGTCCAAAAATGATCCCTATGGGACAACTCTTACTCATAGGCCCCATATAGAGCTGCTTCCCGATCTTCACTTAAATCTATTAAAAAACCAAAATATTTCATTGATTCTTCTCAAATTTGGTTTGGGTATATTTTTGCAAAATACAAGAGACTTTACCAAACATGGCCTAGTCCCCATATAGATATAGCATCCGATATGAACTTTTTCATATCTGCAGCCAAAAAAATTAATAAAAATCCCACTCAAATTTGGTTTATGCTTATTTTTTATGTCCAGTTAGTTGGGCCTATGGGGTAGGGCCTCTAAACGCATGGTATAGGGTATCGTATAGTCGGTCTAGACCGACTATAATTTTCTTACTTGTTATTTATGTATGACGACATTTCAAACTAAAAATTTAAATTTTTTCGATTGAATAAACATCACAAAAATGGTTGTCGTTAAGATAACAGCAGCAGCTGACTTTAACAATATTGAATATCGTTTAAAAATTTTACTGAATACCAAAATAAATAATTTTGTTGTTATCTTTTTTTAACGATTCGATTAACGTTAAAAGAAGTTACAGAATCGCGCTACTAGCATAATATTATTATTTAAACTATTTTTTTCTAAATTTCTTCAGTCTATTTCCGCATTATTAAGTGAATATTGTAAATTTTATGGAATTTTTATGTTGTGAAGAATTAAAGGGCTAAACTTTTTAAAAGTTTTCTTAATTTCTTTAAACATATTTTTCGAATTTTTAATGTTTATTTTTTGTTAATTTTTCTTGTACGTATTTGTCTAAAACTTTTGTGATATTTTCTTTTAAACGGTTTTTAATTAGTTTTTAGTTTAGCTTTAAGTGAATTCAGTGCGGGTTCTGTACGTTTTCATTGAAATCTTTTGACCTATTAAACTGATTTTGATGGTTTTAAACAGCGACCTATTCAGGATATCAATGAATTATTTTCATCAGAAATGAGCAACCCAGACGACTTGTTAAGGATGTGATCGTGATTTCCACAGACGGACGGACGGACATTGCTATATCAACTCCTCGTGTTATAATGATCAAGAATATGTATGTCTTATGGAGTCCAGGTTATTTTTTTCTAATTATTACAAATTGTAAAACAAACTTATAAACATACTGGTGTGGAGGGTACAAGAGATAAAAGTGCTATAACACCAAGATGCGGGATACAAATATGAGGTTCGAACAACTTCAAAAAGAGGTATAATGCCGCCAAATGGGTAACGGTTGCTTGAACTTTAGTTAAAATTGGTTTACGTTTACACCTAAAACTTAAGTAAACAAACATAACCTTAAGCGCATATGATAATTAATTATGAATAACAAGTAAGAAAATTATGGTCGCCCTAGACCTACTATACGTTACCCTATACTAGGCATTTAGACACCCTATCTCTTAGGTTCAACTTATTAGATATAAAAAATAAGCATAAACCAAAATTGAGTGGCATTGTGATTTATTTGTGTATAATGACTTTGTGCTGCTGTTTGTAACTACCAAAAATATTCGATCTAGACCCACCTTTTATTATACCGATCAACTCAGAATCACTTTCACTTTCTGAGCCGATTTAGCGATGTCCGTCCATCTGTCCGTCTGTATGTCCATGTAAACTTTGTAATCAAACTACAGGTCGCAGATATGAACATATTTTGATCAAACTTGGTATAAAAACTTTTTTGGGCCATAGGATGAACGCTGTTGAAATTGTTAAAATTCGGTTCATGTTCAGACCTAGTCCCCATACAAATCGACATAAATTACCATAAGATCCAAATTATCATATGTATCTCAGTCAAATTAGGTTCGTATGTGTTTATTATATCCTTCAATCAGTAGTCCCAAAAATATGCCTATAGGACTATTCTTAGTCATAGGCCCTAATAGAGCTGCTTCCCGATCTTTACTTATACTATCAAAAAACGAAAATATTGCACAGGTTTTTCTCAAATTTGGGTTGTATATGTTTTTTCAGAATATAAGTGACTTTACCAAATACGGTCAGGATCGGTCCATTTTTCGAACAAGTCCCCATATAAATATAGCACCCGATATGAACTTTTTCATATCTGCAGCCAGAAAAATTGATAACAATGCAACTCAAAATTTGCTTATGATTATTTTCTATATCCAGTTAGTTGGGCCTGAGAGATAGAGTCCCTAAACCATGGTATAGGGTTTCGTATAATCGGTCTAGACTTACAATAATTTTCTTACTTGTTTTTTGCCTTCTGGTATGAAAAATTTCATATGGGATGCTATATTTATATGGGGATTAGGTTGAAAAATGGACCGATCTTGACCATATTATGTTAGGTCACTTAGTTTTTGAATAAACATATAAAAACCAAATTTGAGAAAAATCTGTTTAATATTTTTGTTTTTTGGTAGATTTAAGTTAAGATCGGGAATTAGCTTCATATAAGGGCTATGTCCTGCAGATAGCAGCTTATATACCAAATTTTTTCAAAATATATTCATATTTGCGACATGTAGTTTGATTACAAGGTTTACATGGACACACAGACGGACAGACGGACAGACGGACGGACATCGCTGAAACGACTCAGAAAGTGTAATAAAAGATGGGTCTAGGTCAAATATTTTTGGTAGTTACAAACAGCAGCACAAAGTCATTATATTCTGACCACATAGTGGTATAGGGTATAAAAACTTTTCGGAAACTTGATATTAATATATGCTGGAATAACCTCAAGAAACTTAAGAGGAATAAATAACTTGTAATGACTTTATGTTGCTAACATTGTCGATATCACAATATAGAGCTCTAAAGCTGAATAATAGCCGTACAAAATTTTCTATAATGATCAGATAAACCTACTTTCATCTTAAGCTTTAATATATTCCTTTTTTAAATTTACGATACTTTATTTATACCTGCTTACATAAATAGATTTTGTATTTTAGTAAAAGCAGCTTTGTAAGAAAACAAAAAAAAAAAAATAAAGGGGCAACAGGAAAGAAGTCTTTTTTTTCGACGATGGAGTCATTAATGCAGTTGTTGCTGTTGAAGCAACAAAAAGTTAAAACAAACAAAAAAAAAAAAAGAGAAAGAAGTCTCATCATAGTTTAGAGTGTCTCCCTGGTATTGACCTGTATTTGGGTCACTCAAACTTGTTTCACGTTTTGAAACCAGAATGTAGCAAAAACAAAAACAACAAAAAAGAAAAGAAAAGCTTAAGCTGAACAAAACAAACACCGCCTTTAATGAAAAAGCTATCAAAATGATATTAAAAAATACTATAAAGATTTACAATTCATAGTCAATTCGACTAAGAGTTTTTATATTTTTTTTTATAAGTTTTCTGGAATATAAGTTTTGGTTTATAATAATTCTTGTTGCCAATTAACACTTGTTGTTAAGACGAAATTTGCTTGCTGTTAAATAAATTTTCAATTATCATTAACGAGGTTATTTTTGGTATTGTTTTTCCCTCATGATTTTTTAGTCTACAAATCCCCTTTTGTGGCCAAGTCCAAGAACTCAAGTCAGCAAGTACTTGACAAAGAAGTTGATTTTGCAGAAATCCAACAGAAATAATCAGAAACAAAAAGAAACAAAAAGTAAGAAATAAACAAGCTCTCAAAAATACTATAGCGCTGACCTACATTTGAGCCAAGTTAGCAAAAAAAAAGAAAAAAACATCATTTATTATTGTTTTTGTTATTAAAGTGAAAAAGTAAATAAATGCAAATACATTATTATTACGAGGCTACATATTTTCGGCAACGATATTAAAAAAAATGAAACTATGAACAAGTGTTTTTTTTTTTTTTTTTCTATATTTATTTTAAAGACAAGTTAATATTATTATAACCAAAAATCTAAATCTAAAGAGTTATAAGATTTCTTTTACATAAGAAGAATATTATTAGATTCAAAGTTTAAATCCATAGGACAGCTGGGCATACAATATATAGTGCAGAACAAAAGCTAGAAAAGTAATACAAACAAAAAAGTGGGTTTATTTCTATGAATATTCGATGTACAAAAAAAAAAGACTACTAAGAAAATAGGTAAATATTTAATCGTTAACTAAAATATTTACTTTAAAAGAACATAAAATGTTAATGTTTACAAAGATATACAAAAAACAAGTCTGCAAATCAATAACAATATATCTATATTTTTTATAAGGCCCGTTATTTTTTTGGTTACTGGAATTTGTGTCAGGGCTCTGAATCGTTCATCCTTAATAGAAAACTTCTGAGTGGCCACACTTTTCTTCAAAATTTCAAATGGGTTTTAAATGGCCTTCAAGTTTACTAATTTTGCTAGCCAATGAGGAACTTGAATCTCAATGTATTTAAAATAATCCACTACCAGCTTCGAAGTGTATTTTAATCACTATTATGATGAAAAATCGACATATTTCACTCTGAATGTGAAATAATTTTTTTTTAAATGATCAATACTTCATTGATATCACAAAAATTATCAACTGCATAGCTGAAATGGAGGTCCAAACCAGAGCTTCCAATTACTCGAGTATCGAGCTATCGCCCTAGAAATGTAAATTCATACATTTTAGTAGAAAAAAACAATGTAAACCCGACTTACAACTCAACAACTTTCAGTTACAAGGTCTATATTTTAACAAAAAATATAAATGGAGCTCCCAAGATGCTTATTCACCCATAAATTTAACTGCAACACGATTACATTAATATATAACCAGAGGACTTCTGCTGCTCCGCAGCATTATATTATATTTTATTAATTTTTATAATATAATACCAAAATTTGCCAAGAGAAGTTAACGTACAGTAATGCCAAAATATGCCAAGAGAAGTTAACGTACAGTAAAAGTGAAGTTGATTGTCCACGCATAACTTTCCTCAAAGCAAACGAATTTGCAAAGAAAAGTTAACGTACAATAATGCCAAAATATGCCAAGATAAGTTAACGTACAGTAAAAGTAAAGTTGATTCTCCACGCATAACTTTCCTCAAACCCAACCAATTTAAGCAGTTAATAGCTCAAAAGATGGAGCTTGATCCACTGAGTGTTCTTAGACCTATGGCAACAGCCTACGTTAATTAGAACTCTAGTTATAGAGGTTTGAGAGAAGAAAAATATTGAAAAAAATCTTGAATACAAAGTTTATTCATAAATTCTTTTAATATATAAGATTAGCAGATTCCAGCGCTCGAAATTCGAGTGCAATTTCTATGCAGCTTTATATTTAAACTTAGCCGATTCACAAACCAACACTTTTATGGTTTATTATTATTGTGAATGAAGATAACAAACTCATTAGCAAACATATTAACAAATTTAATAAAACACACATAGCATATGTATAATTTTATGTATGTGTTAGAGCAACTTTGAATGCAATTTACTTAAAATAAAGGAAAAAATTAAAAATCTGTAAATCTGCAAAACGGCTAAAAAAAATACCTTTCAAAAAATACACGATTGGTCGAAATCGGAATAAAACTGTAGAACAAAACATCGGTCAAAAGAAATCGCCTAGCCTATTAATATTATAGATTACCAGATCAATTATTTTATTAGAAATCAACTACGCCCTTCCATTTTTTGTTATGCTCCAAAATCGGTAATTCAGAAGATAAAGCGCATTATAAATACATCTGTTCGAATTTCTTTAGGTGTTTTTTACACCTCACCTATTTATAATATGCGAAACGAATCACGAATCTTACCTTTGGAACTTCAAAGAGAATTGTCAACGTCGAGATTATCCAAATCAATTCTTAATAACAATGACACACCAATAAGACAAATAGTAAATAAGATCAGTAAACAAAAGAAAAAATATAAAATTGTATCAACGTTACAAAGATTAGTAGAAAATTGTAATTCACTGCATTTACCTCTGTTATATCCGACCAAATTGAAATTTAAATTAAAACCACCATGGGCACTCAAAGAGGACTCAATTAACTTATCCTTTATAAAATTTGCCAAATCCCAAACAGTGCCATCACAGTTTAGAACATTGCTTTATGAAATGAGAAAACGTTTTACAAATCACCATTTTATTTTCGAATAAGGAAGATTCAGTTGGATTCAGTATCGTAACAGAACAACATATTATTAAGTCCCCAATTCTACCTAGTTATACTTCAATATTTTCTGCTGAATTAATAGCTATTCTAGAACCTACCAAGTTTATTAACAACAAACATGGTAATTTCGTAATTTGCACTGATTAGTTATCATCTCTAAAATCAATTTCAAATTTTAACAACCATAACTACTATGCCACAACTATCAGAAATATATAGAAATAAATAAACACCCCAAAATCATTTTGGTCTGGATTCCTGGTCACTCAGGGAGTATGGGAAATGAATTAGCGGAAATGAATTACCGCAAAAAATGCTTTGATTAGTCCTTTGATTACTACTCCAAATTTTAACATTTAAAACATAAATAAATTCATAAATAAATTTTATCAATCTTATAACAATGCTATTGCATCAACATCTAACTGGTATAAAATAATAAATAGATCCAAACTAACAATATTTGATTATCTTAAATTCATTACAAAAAATTTTTCCAAAATTGATTGCTCGAAAATTATTAGGCTCCGTTTAGGTCACACCAAACTATCACATGGCCATTTATTAAACTTATCTATTCAAAATAATTTGTTATTTATTTTTTTATAACTGCTAAAGAATTATTTTAGATTTTTTTAATAAATTTTGTGGAAACAGTTGTTGTCGTTTTTATAGGGGTGTATCAGATTATTCCGATGGCGAGCGGACAATGTTTTAATTTTAAGATGTACGCGTTAAAGAACATGTTCTGTTTTTTTTTAGCAGTACGCGTGCAAGAACACAAATTAAAATAAAGCTACACTTGAATCTGTGTGGGTAATGTGTGTTCGAAACAAAAAATACGTGATAGAAACATGTTTGTATACATAACGAAATATTAAAACGAAACACAGTCATGATTGTGTACGGCACCGTACAAAATTTATAAACACACATAATTGATATGAAAATGAAAATATGTGTTGGCTGTTTTCAAACATAACATTGTGTGTTTGATGTGTGTATTTTCTGAAAATGGAAGAATATGAATAAAAACCACCAGTATTCAAATAAACAAGGGAAATTTATTTATTTTAATGACAATCAATGGCACTTTTCACATTAAACGTCATCAGGATCAAGTTCGCTGCAGCAGTCGATTTTATTGGTAGCTTTTCCACCAAAAATCGTTTGATTGCTTTAATGATGGCATCACAATCAATCTTCTTTGAAGAAGATGATTGTTTGACCTGACTAAAAATATCAAAAAATTTCTTAAAAACAACACTCAAGTTAATTACATTTACATCCATGGTGATATTTCACCATTTGTCAAAGAACAAAAGGGGTGCCGACAACCGATTTTAGCAGCCATTTTGAAAAGTGCAAACAAATTTCGGTAGCGTTTATTGTTGAATCACAAAACTGGCTGAATTTGTTTCAGAAATATTCAATGCACTTACCTTTTCGATCGATTTTCTTCACTTTATAAAACTAAGCAAATCACCAAATCCAAATCACGTTAAAAAATATTTTAATTGTAAAATCAAAGCACGTGTGTCTGTTTTCTTCTGTATTTGACGCAGTAAGAACGTGCTAATACAACGCACATTTGACTTTTGTTAGAATAACCATATGATCTTTCTGTGAAAAGCTGAGTACCCCAGCGACAACCGACCAGTGCCGGCAACCGACCACTTTCCCCTTCTTTAATATAATAAAGAGGTAGTGTGTGTTTGTTTGTTTGTAGGAGGTAATCTCCGTAACTATTCGTCTGATCTTCCTGAAATTTTCACATTGTCTTGCTGCGGATATGGGAAGTGCTATAGGCTTTAATTTTTTTTAAATATTTTTAGTGGGCGTGGCACCTCCCATGCAAAGTAAATTTTTAATATCATATATATTGAGTACTATGATAGGGTGAGCTTTGCAAATTTGTGTGAGGTCTTATTGAGGTATTATTCATGTTACAAATAAAGGGTCCGCCATCTGACGTTTTTTTTTTTTTCAACCAGTGCCTATTTCGTGAATGGTAACACCTAGCTCATGTCTGATTCGACAGATAATTAGTCTCATCCTTCCGCTGAACGAATATGGTTGTGTATACGCTTGAACACCGCTGGAAAATATTGCGACATTACTTTGGAAATCATGGTAATATTGCAGAATATGTGCGAAAATTGTGTACGGATTTTGGAAGAAGAGAAGCACCGTCAGCTCCGTATGTTCGTTATCTTGTGAAAAAAGTGAAGGAAACTGGCATCCTCATCGATAAACCAAAGCGTGAAAAGCCAAAAACAGTGCGCACACCCGAGAATATTGCTGCTGGCAGAAAGTGTGCGTGAAGCGCCATCAACATCAATTCACCGTCGTTCTCAAGAATTGAACATTTCGGAGGCATCATTGAGACGAATTTTGCATAAAGACCTTGGTATGATGCCATACAAAGTCCAATTGGTTCAGGAGTTGAAGCCAACTGACCATCCAATGCGTTTTCGCTTCGCTAAGTGGGCCTGCGATCGACTTACAGAAGATGCCGATTTTGCCAAAAAAAATCATCTTTTCAGATGAAGCTCATTTTGATCTTGGCGGGTATGTAAACAAGCAAAATTGTCGCATTTGGGGCACAGAAAACCCGCACGCATACATTGAAAAGCCGATACACCCAAAACGAGTCACTGTTTGGTGCGGATTTTGGTCCAGAGGCATAATTGGGCCATTTTTCTTCGAAAATGAGGAAGGAGTGGCGATCATTATCGGGCCATGTTGAATGAATTTTTGTTCACAAAAATTGAGGAGGAGGATATTGGCAACATTTGGTTTCAACAGGACGGCGCTACGTGCCACACAGCCGAAGCTACACTCGATGTTTTGCGCCCTGTTTTTGAAGATCGCATTATCAGCCGCAGAGCTGATGTCGTTTGGCCACCTCGGAGCTGCGATTTGACACCGTTGGACTATTATTTGTGGGGTGCCCTCAAAGATAAGTCTTACGCCAACAAGCCAGAGACAATTGACGCTTTAAAGGACAATATTCGTGAAGCCATTGGTGAACACACAATCGATAATGTGCTTAAAAATCGGACCGATCGTGTAGGCTACTGCATGGCCAGCCGAGGCAGCCATTTGACTGAAGTTATTTTCCATTATTAACCGGAAGGATTGTACTTTCAAATAAAAAAAGAAATTTGAGATGATATTCAGTAGTTTTTTTTTATAGCATTTTCAAAAAAAAAATTATTTGGCGGACCCTTTACTACGTTGTTTCATATTGTAACTAAGCGTAAAGCAATAATCATGTGTTACCATGCACATTCATGTCTACTTTCTTACATACACATAGTGAATGTAAGAGAAGTAGAATGATTCTACATGGCCAAATTTGTTCTACAAAAACCTGTTCTGATATAATGGGTGAAAGAAATTATCTTTTATTTTTCTACTTGTTGCCAAGGATAAATCATGATTCTGCATGCCCAGTTTTATATTGTTATTTTCTTGTAAAAGTAAATATAAAGGCATGCACAATCATGATCAGAAGTCGGACCTCTTTACATTATACTTTCATTATTTGATATTATTATAAGAAGACTTGTAAATTAGATGACGCCTGAGTCTGATTTCGGAAGACATAGAGTGAATAATAAAATTAATCTTTAAATAAAAACTATGTGAGTCCGATCACAGGGGAGATGTATAAACATCTATCTACAATCAATTAAAATTAAACAGTAAGCGCAATCTATGTATAGCAAGCAACTGCTATGGTTGTTATACTTGATGGTTGCAGTTGTTTGCTAAACATTCATGGCGCTTTCTGTTGGTTGTTGAATCAGCAAAATAAATGTAAATCATAATCTTTGCACCAATACACTTACATATACCTCACACCGATTTTCCCTTACGCTGTCTTTGTGATTGTATTGTGAAATAGATTTTTACCCCCCTGAGCGCACAGATGTTTACACATCAAAAATTATCCTTGTATACTTATAAACTTGAATAAAAATTATCCTATAATAAAGAAAATAATTATTTTAAATATTGAACTAATTTGCTGCGAAATTAGGCTACTGTTGTGATCAACAGGATGTAGAGATATCTTTGTTTTATTAGTTTGCGACGCAAATGAAAAGAGGGAGGATTTTCATAAACGTTATAAGTTCATTTAAAGTTTATTTTTAGGTTTATATTTAGATATAATTTTTAGGGTAAAATAATTAAATTTAAAAACAATTTCAAATAAGTACAATTGCACTTGCGTCAGATCAAGTGATCGCTCTGGTTACCAGAATACAAGTGGTTTTTCAAACGTTAAATGGTAGATGCTTATGTTGCTAACTATTTCGGTTAAAAGCCGAAGCAATAGAAAAATTTATTGAAAAGTTTATGGGGAGTTCATTAAAGGGTTTCCAAGATGCAATTTTGTGGCTTAAGTAAATTACATTGAATTATTTTAGTAACACAATTATATAGGTAAGTACACGAGCTAAAGATTAAATTCAAACATATGTAGTTTGGACAAATATAAAATAAATAAAATATATTTTAATAAATAAACAACGTCGTTTTTATTTCGAATACAGAACTTACGAAAAAAATTCTAGTCCGAGTATAATTTTCTTATTTGTTTTCTTATTTCTTTTTCTTTAGCATAGAAATTTAAAATTGTTCCATTTAATTTAAGTATAAATTTTCCTTACAAGCACAAAACCCCGGAAGTTAGGAGAAAACAAAAAACAATCCATATGTTTTCCCTTTTTACGAAAAACACCTTGTGAGTGTGTGTGTGTGTGTATTTTCCCCATTAAAAAAAATCGTAAACACAAGACTACTGTTCAAAAGTAATATGATATCCTTAATATTTCATTGTTTTTTTTTTCTTTCCCCCTCCAAAATACGAGTAGAAAACAACACACTAATTTCATTCATATCTATTGTTTACCTGGTTTAATCTCAAAATAAAAAAAAAAAAATTTAAAAAATCGAAATCGTAACTTTCTATTGACCATAACCATATAGAACATATGAATTTCTTAGGCACGTGTTGTTTGTAGAAGATTCATTTTCAAATTGAAAGTCGAAAAGAAAAACAACTGCTACCTTTAAATTTATTTGTGGGGTAATCGGATATCTTGTTGAAATCATTTGAAATTCACTTTTTTTATATAAGAAAGCAACGATTTTATATTTTCTTAATGATTTGTTTTGATTGCGCAATGTGTTAAATGATAATGATGATATTGAAAACTAAAATAAAGTTTGGCTTTTCTTTAGCTGATTTTAGATCTTTAGAGAGAGATTTGGGGCAATTAAATGTTGTGTTATTAAGGTGAGTTTTAGGAAAGACGTTGTTTTTTATGTCAATATTGAAATGATTTTGTACAGTTTTTGGAGTTAGTACAGTTATGTCTAAAAAAAAATAACAATGCCGTATGCATTTTTAGATTTTGTTAGACAACAAAGTACCGGAAACTGGGTTTGAGTATGCGAAATTGGAAATGTGAAATATAAAGTAAATATTTATGGCTAATGGTTTTAACATAACGGTTTAGCATATTTATATTTATTTTAGCTAATAAGGCCTAAAGTTCTTTATGTAATTAAAAATGCATTTAATCCATATTTTCCCAACGTTTCGTGAATGTTATGTTCACTTTATCAAGGGATTCGTCTATTTAAATTAAAAGAAAGATATATTTAACAACATTGCAAAAACTTTTACCACAAACAAATATGACTTACAGTAAAAAAAAATGTTTTTATTACATTGAACAATAATTTGTTGTAGACAAACATAAAACAGTAAACATGAAAATTATAACAAACACAAACTTAACAAGTAAGAAAATTATAGTCGGTCTAGACCGACTATATGATACCCTATACCATGCGTTTAGAAACCCTATCTCTTAGGCCCAACTAACTGGACATAGAAAATAAGCATAAACCAAATTTGAAAGGGATTTTTCTTAATTTTTTTGGCTGCAGATATGAAAAATTTCATATCGGATGCTATATCTATATGGGGACTAGGCCCAAAATGGATCGATCCTGACCATGTTTGGTAAGGTCTCTTGTATTTTGCAAAAATATATACAAACAAAATTTGAGAAGAATCGGTGCAATATTTTTCTTTTTTGATAGATTTAAGTGAAGATCGGGAAGCAACTCTATATGGGGACTATGACTAAGAGTTGTCCAATAGGGATTATTTTTGGACTAGTGATGAATGGATGTAATATATACATACAAACCCAATTTGACTAAGATTTGTATGATAATTTGGATCTTATGGCAATATATGTTGATTTCATAGGGGTCATTTGTATGGGGGCTACGTCTGAACATGGACCGATTCTCACCAATTTCAATACCGTTCATCCCATGGCCGATGGAAGATCAAATACCAAATTTCATCAAAATATATTCATAATTGCGACCTGTAGTTTGATTACAAGCTTTACATGGACACACAGACGGACGGACGGACGGACGGACATCGTTAAATCGAATCAGATAGTGATTCTGATTCGATCGGTATAATTAAAGATGAGTGTAGGTCAAATATTTTTGGTTGTTACAAACAGCAGCACAAAGTCATTATACCCAAACCACATAGTGGTATAGGGTATAAAAATTATATCACAGTTTAATTATAATATTGCAACACAGTAACTGGCATTAATGTTTTGTGTGTCTTCTTTTAAGTTCATCGTCTTTTTTATTTTCTGTTGTATCCTTAACGTCTCTATTGTGAATCTTTATACCCTATACCACTATGTGGTTTGGGTATAATGACTTTGTGCTGCTGTTTGTAACAACCAAAAATATTTGACCTAGACCCATCTTTAATTATACCGATCGAATCAGAATCACTTTCTGAGTTGATTTAACAATGTCCGTCCGTCCGTCCGTCCGTCCGTCCGTCCGTCCGTCCGTCCGTCCGTCCGTCCGTCCGTCCGTCCGTCCGTCCGTCTGTGTGTCCATGTAAAGCTTGTAATCAAACTGCAGGTCGCAAATATGAATATATTTTGATGAAATTTGGTATATAAGCTTTCATCGGCCATGGGATGAACGCTATTGAAAATGGTGAGAATCGGTCCATGTTCAGACCTAGCCCCCATACAAATTACCCATATGAAATCGACATAAATTGCCATAAGATCCAAATTGTCATATAGATCTTACTCAAATTGGGTTTGTATGCGTTCGTTACATCCACTAATGAGTAGTCCAAAAATGATCCCTTTGACCCCATATAGAGCTGCTTCCCGATCTTCAGTTAAATCTATTAAAAAACAAAAATATTGCACTGATTCTTCTCAAATTTTGTTTGTACATATTTTTGCAAAATACAAGAGACTTTACCAAACATGATCAGGATCGGTCCATTTTTGGACCTAGCCCCTTTATAGATATAGCATCCGATATGAACTTTTTTATATCTGCAGCCAAAAAAATTAATAAAAATCCCACTCAAATTTGGTTTTTGCTTATTTTCTATGTCCAGTTAGTTGGGCCTAAGAGATAGGGTTTCTAAACGCATGGTATAGGGTATCGTATAGTCGGTCTAGACCGACTATAATTTTCTTACTTGTTTCTTTTCTATTTTTTTTCGATCTAATATTCGTATTTTGTCAAAATCTGCCGTATGATTTGTATTTTTTATATGTTGAGCTAATGCAGTACTTTCTTTTGATTTGTTTATGTCCATTTTATGTTCTGTTATTCTTGTTTCTAATGTTCTTTTTGTAGTACCAATGTAAACCAAATCGCAGCTTTGATCGTTTATTCCTTTACATGATATTTCATAAACAAGGTTGCTTTGTTGTTGTTTGTTTATTGGTGTTTATACCTTATACCACTATGTGGTTTGGGTATAATGACTTTGTGCTGCTGTTTGTAACAACCAAAAATATTTGACCTAGACCCATCTTTAATTATACCGATCGAATCAGAATCACTTTCTGAGTTGATTTAACAATGTCCGTCCGTCTGTGTGTCCATGTAAAGCTTGTAATCAAACTGCAGGTCGCAAATATGAATATATTTTGATGAAATTTGGTATATAAGCTTTTATCGCCCATGGGATGAACGCTATTGAAACTGGTGAGAATCGGTCCATGTTCAGACCTAGCCCCCATACAAATTACCCATATGAAATCGACATAAATTGCCATAAGATCCAAATTGTCATATAGATCTAACTCAAATTGGGTTTATATGCGTTCATTACATCCACTAATGAGTAGTCCAAAAATGATCCCTTTGACCCCATATAGAGCTGCTTCCCGATCTTCAATTAAATCTATTAAAAAACAAAAATATTGCACTGATTCTTCTCAAATTTTGTTTGTACATATTTTTGCAAAATACAAGAGACTTTACCAAACATGATCAGGATCGGTCCATTTTTGGACCTAGTCCCTTTATAGATATAGCATCCGATATGAACTTTTTCATATCTGCAGCCAAAAAAATTTATAAAAATCCCACCAAAATTTGGTTTTTGCTCATTTTCAATGTCCAGTTAGTTGGGCCTAAGAGATAAGGTTTCTAAACGCATGGTATAGGGTATCATATAGTCGGTCTAGACCGACTATAATTTTCTTACTTGTTTGTTTTCTATTTTCTTCACTGCATTTGTTATTAAAGTTTTTATAAGAATTTTTGGAAAGCTATTGTTGTTAAAATTTTGGTTATCGTTTCTATGTTTTTAGAGTGATATTGTGTGTCACTAATATTGAGTACTCTGTCAATAAAATTTCTGGCAGTATTAATTATTTGGCTCCGTGGTTTTGTTGCATTAAAATTCATGATCCTTCCCGATGAAGTTTCTTCTGCATACCAGTCGAAAACTATTTTATTTCCACTAATACGTAGTTTCGTATCAAGGTATGCAATTCCCATGTTAGTTTGTATTTCGATTGTAAACTGGATTTTACTATGATATTTGTTTAGAGTCTTCAGGATTTCATCTTTATCGTCAGATTTTATTATGGCTAAAATATCATCTACATATTTTGCTATGTATTTTATGTGAATGTTTTTAGTTTCCAATTCCTTGATTGCTTCGTCAAGTAGAGTATCTAGGACTATATCAGCGATGGTTGGTGAAAGGGGGTTACCCATCGGCATACCGAATATTTGTTTAATAATTTTTTTATCGTATATAAAATAGTTATTGTCTGTAAGACAGAATTTGAGTATATTTAAAAACTTAGAACTGGGAATTCTGGTGAAATATTTTAAACCGTTCCATTTTGCCATTATGTTCTTTATCGCGGTATGAACTGGGATGTTTGTAAACAGTGATATGACATCGAAAGATACCAGAATTTCCCCGGGGCAGATGTTTACGCTTTTTAACTGTGATTTTAATTGTGATGAATTTTTTATATTGTAGTTAATCGAAATTAAGTTTTTTTAAATTTTTCCCAAGTATTTGGAAAGTTGGTAGCATGGTACTTGCATCGAGGAAACAATTGGTCTCAGAGGGATTCCAGTTTTGTGGATTTTCGGTAATCCGTAGATTCTTGGAGCTGTTGCCGCTGAACAAAGAAGACGGCGTTTTTGCCATGAATCTATATATTCATTTTTGTGCAGGTCCGTTATGATATTATTGTTGTCCCTTTGTGGTTTTGATGTTGGGTCGATTCTTAATACGCGATATGTGTTATTGTCATCTAATAATATTTTCATCTTATTTTCGTAATCACTTTTATACATCGCAACCGTTTTATTTCCCTTATCTGCTTGTATTACCATAATGTCACTATGCCTTTTAAGAAATTTTCTCGTCTTCTCAAAAACTGATCCGAAACCAGTATGTTCAAAATGGCCTTACATAATCTCGTAATAACAATATTTTTAGATGTAAATCACAAAGTAGTACATTAAAGGCCGAATCAGGTGATGTCTAATATAATACAAATTATAATCGTGTTTCTATAAACAAATCTAAGCAAAATGTAAAAATTTAATTTGTAATTACATATAAAGTATTTTTTGGGCCATTCTTATTTAAGAGAAGCTTATTTTATAGTTAAAAATACAGTGATTCATATTTTTAACATTATCAGATTTCCAGGTTCCCGGACTTAAAAATCCCAGGTTTGGGAATTAATTTTAATTCAAAACCCGGGAATTCCAAATTAACTTACATGGGTTAAAACATATTTAAGTAAGATTAGCCTATTTTGTTGACCTCATTTATATATACGTTAATATCGGTTGATATTATTATGTTAGGAATAGCTCCAAAAATCGTCTGACCATGATCATATTTACTGCGATTTCTTTTATGTTTTTCAACATATTCAAACCATATTTGGAATAATTGAACCAATAAACAAAATATTTTGAAAAGAAAACTTAAATACTTTACATTTTTTACACATAATTTCCAAGAATATGAAAAAAACTTTCTAATATATTTTTTTTCTTTTACTTACAGATAACCACAATTTGGTAAGTGTAGACTGTTTAGTACATTCTGAAAAATAGTTGAAGCTATTTTGACACAAAACAGGGATATGTTAATTAACTAACCAAATATAAATGTACTTTTTCATATCCTGTCATATTACAATCATCTGTATATAAAATTTTGCATGTTGCTTATTTTGTTACAGTTTACGTTCATTGTTCTAAATTTAAATGACTCCTTTACACAAAAAAAAAAAATAAAATAAAAAATAAATTAATAAAAATAATATCATGCTGGAAATCACGTATGCACTTTTTTGAGTTATGCTTAAACGTCAAAATATACAAAAACTCTAGTTTATGCATGCATATATATAAAGAAAAAATACTCCATGGTATATGTATTATCCATAAATTATAGAGAAATTGTCGATAGTTATCATGCGTTCAAGTCGTTTTTTTTTTCAAAAATTAACATATGACAATTTGGCTTTAGAATTTTTACACTTGTATTTATATAAGGTCCAGCAGAATTATTTTTGCTTTTGTTTGTAGTTATATCATCTTAGCTGTTGAGGTGTTAAAGAAAGCATACCAAATAAAACAAGTAAGAAATAATAGTCGATGTAGACCAACTATACGATACCCTATACCATGGTTTAGAGACTCTATATTTTCGGTCCAACAAATTCGATATAGAAAATAAGCATAAACCAAATTTGAGTGGCATTATTATTAATTTTTTTTTTGCGTCAGATATGAAAACGTTCATATTGGATGCTATATGGGGACTAGATCGAAACATGGACCGATCCTGACCATATTTGTTAAAGTCACTTTAAAATAATATATACAAACCAAATTTGATAAAAATCTACGCAATATTTTTGTATGGGGACTAGGTCATAACATGGATCGAATATTTAGAATGGTCCTTAAGGATGGACATAGGTTATAAATTTATTTGATATTTTTAGGTGGCGTGGCACCTCCCATATAAAGTGGAAGTATTGAGTACTATGACAGAGACAGATTTGGAAATTTGTCTGAGGCCAACTATTATTAATGTGAGTAGTCGAACAAAAATGGGCTTGATCGGAGCAGTGGGCGTGGCACCGCCCCTATAAAGTATATATATAATACCATATAACTGATGGAAACTTTGCAAGAGTCCATCAGATATTAATGTGAGTAGTCCTATAAAAATTGGGCAGGATGGTATTAGTGGGCGTGGCGCCTCCTATACAACAAAATATGAAGTACTACGAAGGCGGCAGCCTTGAAACGTTTGACAAGTACATGATTTTTTTTTTTTAAATTAATCAACACTCAGGGGATGCCACCTACAGATGTAGTGCATTGTGTTGATCTCAGCAAAATAGGTTAAGGAGGAAAGAGGGAGTAGTGTGTTCATTTATTTTTTTTTTTTTTGCAGCGACAGACCATCGAACCCACGACCCCCGCATGATAGGTGGGCACGTTACCTACTCACCTACCGGGGCGCTTAATTTATTAATTTTTATTTAACGTAACTTTACAGTTAGGGTAAAGTTTTCGATGCTCATGAACACATTGCATTACATCTGACTTTCATCCTTTCTCATAAGGCGGTGATAGCCTTACTGCTCCTCACTGCTCTTTCAGCAATATCATTCACAGCCTTTAAATTCTTCTTCTATTTAAAAACAAAAACATTAAAAGAAAACAAATAAAATTCGTAGCTTTTCTGAATAACTAACTAGTTGTTTCAATGTTGCATGCCACAAAATTCTTTTCTACAGAAATCATCTGACGTGGGCAATCCATAAAAATGTCAACTTTTATGAAAAAAAATATCTTTTCATTCATATGAAAAATATATTAAAATATGTTCCAAGTTACATAATGTAATTCCTTACAAGCATTCTAAATAATAAAATAAATATAAAATTTATTTGTTTACTCAATTTTCTTTTAATACATGTTTAAGAAACTGTAGTCATTCCGTCACAGTCATTCCGTCACGTCAAATGACAGTTAATAAATTCGATACTATTACAGGCCAGTTGCTCTAAATTATAATTTTATATTGCTTATATATCATATGTAAAATATGCATTAGTTTAAAATCTGACTTGCTTCTTAATTTACAAAAGTTCCCAGGTTTTATAACAGGACATAGTCATGGTAGCAAAAATGTCATTCCGTCACACAATGAGAAATTACTCAAAAATAAAAAAATAAAATAGTGTAAAAATTGCTTCTGAGTTTTTTTAAAATCTCTTAATCATTTTCAAACTGAATAATGAATTTTCAATTCAAAATAGCTTTGTAGAATAGCCTTAACTTCAATTCTACAACTCAAAATGTCATTCCGTCACATATGGAACTGCCCACGTAATACATCGAAAGATTCTGAATAATTTCTCATTATATTTTTTTCCTTTTGATAATTGTTATAATCTACATGGAGTAGATTATTGAAATTCCAAAACTTAATAATGCATCTCGGGAAGCGCAAGCAACAGTCGTTTTCGAGAATATTGATTTTAGACCAAACTCATTTGTTTTATGCATTATAGAGTGTACGTAGGGCTTCTTTGGTCAATTTTATTAAATGTAAAATAAAAATTCTTTATTTCATTATTTCCCGAGGTTACGTTGAGTTTTTGTCAACATCTTCAGGGGCATTTTATTTTGAATATGAATTTTTAACTTATAACATTAATACAAAATTATTGGTGTACATATTTTGACATCACATATTGATTGATTTTAAAACACAGTATATATAAATAAACAAATAAGTAAACTATTGAAAAACTAAAACATTTAATTCACAGCATCTAACTCTAGTATCACAGTGCTAACGAATATATTAAATGCATTAAAGAATTGGTAACTGAAAGACAAAAAAACTGTTTTTTATCCTCGCAATTAATGAAGCAGTAATATATTAATTTAATGAATTTCCACAACCCTCAGACAAGTCGAACGGCTTCGTGGATTAGAATTAAGTTAAAATGTACATATCTGTGGTCACAAGAAATAACCGCCTAAGTCGAACGATTTGAGTTATGTGTGCTATCATATTCTACTAAAAACTGTTCATATTTACGTCAAATCTCCATTTCTCTAATACTGTTTATCAAAAAGCTATTAATGAAAACATACACTATATCTATAATATTAAAAGGCTAGGCCATTTCTTGTGACCGATGTTTTGTTCTACCGTTTTCTCCCGATTTTGACCAAACACATATTATTTGAAAGGTATCTCTTTTTAGCCGTTTTGTAGACTTACAGATTTTTAAATTTTTTCCTTTATTTTGAGTAAATTGCATTTAAAGTTGCTACTAACACATACATAAAATTATACAGTGCTCTGTGTGTGTTTATTAAATTTGTTAATGTGTTTGTTAATGAGATTGTTATCTTCATTGACAATAATAATAAACCATAAAAGTGTTGGTTTGTGAATCGGCTAAGTTGAAAAATAAAGTTGCGTAGAAATTGCAGTCGAATTTCTAGCAAATTGTTATGCATTATGTGTGTGTCATACATTTGACATTTGACAAATGACTTTTATTTTTTTTGCGCTTATACTTAACCGACTGACCTCACTTATGAATATCAGTTTTCCTCTACAAATATGTATTTATTTTTTGTATTCTCCCAGCGAACTCACAGTGGGTGTTTGTGCTGAATGTTAGAAGCTACATATGGTCGTCTCCATGAAAAAGATTACAAGTAAGAATTTATTGAGAAATGTTATCCTTAAATGGTATAGTCAAATATTTGTAGTACGTTAAAGTGCCTCCTTTTTCATGGGGAACATAAAAGTGGATTTGTGGTCTCATTGATATTAAACTTGATATTTTTTTGAACTATTCCCAAAAAACTGGATTCTGTGAGGGAGCTCTTTATACCCTATACCACTCTACTCTGTTCCCAAAAACATACAAGCTGAACGTAACGTAACCGTAACTTAACGTATCATCTGATCAATATTGTTGCATGAAAAGCAGATAGAAGAATTGCCGAAATGAAATGTAACGTAAACGGCACGTCCCAATCTGTTTAAAACAGAATTTTGCTACATTTGTACATGACATTTGTGAACAGCTTATTAAGTTTGGTTATTTTTATGCAGAAAAATATTGGTTCCTATTTTATGGATTACTTATATGCCCTATTGGGCTTCGCTGCGACTTACCCAGACTTATTAATATATATTTTTTCATGTTTTTGACGATTTTTTTTGTTGCAATTTTCGGTTTTTGGCGATTTTTGAACTTTGCGATTCCGCTAATATTTTCCACGTTTTCATAGTAATTCATATTTTTTGTATATGAGGTGCCCGCCCATTTTTTATCTGACTACTCACATTAATATCTGGTGAACTCGTACAAAGTGTAAAGGCTTTCCGTTTTATGGTAATCCAGTTATATGATATTATATATTTACTTCGTATGGTGCTCCAGATATATGCCATTTAATATTAACTTTATATGAAGGTGCCATGCTCATTGGTCAGATGCCACCTATTTTTGTAACTACTCACCTTACTTAATAGAGGACCTCAGATAAAATTGCAAAGCTGTCTCTGTCATAGTTCTCGAGATATATGATATTGAATAATAACTTTATATGGGAGGTGCCAAGCCCACTTATCCGTTCTTGCCCATTTTCGGCTTGACCTCACACAAATTTGCTAAGCTTTCCCTGCCATAGTAATCAATATATATCATATTCAAAATTCACTTTTAATGGGAGGTGCCATGCCCATTAAAAATATCACAAAAATTTATAGCCTATAGTTCCTTTCAGATACACAGTAAAACTCTGTAAAAATTCAGGAAGATCGGTCTAATGGTTTAGCCTCCTATAAGCTACAAGCATATCAAAATAACCACTTTCGCCTTTATATATATATCTATAATATTAATAGGCTAGGCGATTTCTTGTGACCGATGTTTTGTTCTACCGTTTTATCCCGATTTTGACCAAACGTATATTATTTGAAAGGTATTTCTTTTTAGCCGTTTTGCAGATTTACAGATTTTTAAATTTTTTCCTTTATTTTGAGTAAATTACATTTAAAGTTGCTACTAACACATACATAAAATTATACATATGCTATGTGTGTGTTTATTAAATCTGTTAATGTTTTTGTAATAAAAATGAGTTTGTTTTTTGTGTTTATCTGTGAATTGGCTATAATTGATTAGCATACTTTTAGGGTCTTTATTTAATGAAAAAATAAAATTTTCTAGATTTTGCACTCGAATTTCGAGGGCTGGAATCTGCTAGTTTATATAAGTATCCTAACCTGAAGATCGATATCACCCTACTCTTGGTATAATTCTTTATGTTGGCCAAGAATAGCCTATAACGGGCTTAAATACTGCAAGGAGTAAATCATTTTGCTTTAAATCTACTGATTATAATAAATTGAATGAACTGCCTTATCATATTGACTGGTAATTTTTGGTTGATAATCGGCCCCTTACTACTTGCACCATGGACTTTCTTTTGGTAAATTTTTTTAATATTTTGAACGATTGTTTTTCTAAATACATTCCCCTTTTCCATCAGAAGTTTGAGCATACTGGTCCTCCTTGGAATTCAAAGGAATTGTCGAGGCTAAAAACAGAAATTTCTCACCTTTTTAAAAGATACGCAAAATCCTGTTCAACTTTAGATTATGCTAAATATTCTACCGACCGCGCTGAATAATAATTGCTATACGAGGTATTTGGATAATTTAAAGTCAAACTTTGCTAATAACCCAAAGTCCTTCTTTGACTTTGTACGTGTTAAACGCAAATCTTCGTCGTTCCCGCCTGCAATGTTTTGCAATGATAATTCATCCTCTGATTATCTTGATATTGCGAATAAATATCCATATTTAATAAAATTAGCATTGGTATCAAATATTCCACTGTTTGATACGGAAACTGTTTTTATGTCTCTGATTCTGATTTTCATTCAAGCGTGGTCCTGAGGGTATTCCTGCTTGTATTTTGAGGAACTGCGCTCAAACTCTAAGTGTGTCCATAATGTGTATTTTCAACAGTCTTTTGCAAATTGCTTATTTTCCTACTTCATGGAAAGAATCATTTATTATACCTTTGTATACGTCAGGTGGTAAGACGAATGTAATTAACTATAGGAGAATAGCTAAGCTAAGTATTATTCCTAAGTTAATGGAAGAACTTGTTATTGATTATCTCTCTTATCGACTAAAGTCGGCTATGTCTCCATTTCAACATGACTTTTTAAAATCAAGATCAACAGTTACTAATCTTCTAGAATTTTCGACTCATGTTTTCAAAGGTTTCGTCCGAGGTGAGCAGGTAGATGTGATATACACTGATTTTAGTAAAGCTTACGATCCACCCTCGTAATATTTTACTTCTCAAACTAATGCCGTTTTCTTTTCTGACAAAAAATTTCGCCCTTTTTTTGCTCTTTTTTCGAAAAGTGTATTTTTTAATATATTCTGAATTAAGAGCAACCTTATCTTATATATCAATCGAAAAGTCTCAAAGTCGAGCCCTCATAAATCACAAAAAATTCGAGCCATTGACTTCTTTCAGGTCATAGTGGGAGAATATTTCCCCATTGTTCCCCTTTTTTGAATATTTTCACCCTATGACTCAAAGAGGATAATAATCAATTTTTTTTTTGTATTTATGAACACAGCACTTTGAGACCTTTCGATTGATATATAATACAAGGTTGCTCTTACCTCAGAATATATAAAAAAATACACTTTTTCAAAAGAGGTCAAAAAAAGGGCGAAATTTTTTGTCAGAAAAGAAAACGGCATAAGACTCATTGGTATACATGAATCTATTATTTTGTGGATTGAATCGTATCTCATGTTTAGATCTCGAAGGGTCATGTTGCGCAATATTGAATCTAAAATTATAAGAGTTACTTCTAGCGTTCCCTTCCTCATGGTAGTCACTTGGGCCCATTATTGTAAATGATCTTCCGATTGTAATTTCGAATTGCACGTCCTTATGTATGCAGATGCTGTCATATTTCTCTTCAGCGTGAGCTTGATTTATTGGTTGAATGGTGTAATGTGAATCTTAAGAAATGTAAACAATATTATAGTATTTCACAGAAAGGGGATAATTTCTAACGAGTATTGCATTAATGGAATAGCATTGGATACCGTTTAAACATTTCTGGATCTTGGTGTACCTATGGATAGGAAACTTGACTTCATTGGTAATATTAGTATGATTGTTAATAAGGCAGGATAAGGAGTTTTCACATCCATATGTTACTAAACAGCTTTATACAGCAACTATAAGACCTATTTTGGAATATGCATCAATAAAAAGTTTTTGCTATTCTGTCTACGTGGTTTAGGTTGGAGATATGATGACTTACCATCATATACTAATAGACTAAAGCTTATCAGACTTCCACAGATATAATGATTTCTTATAATAAAATTTGAATTGAATTGGAGTAAAAAAGTCATAGGGGCATCCCTTGAATGATGGCTTGTAACAAAAATAAATAAAAGAATTTTAAAAAATATAGAAAAATTTAAGAAATGCCAATTCTGGAATTTATTATCATTTTCGGCCAAATTATAAAACAAAACTGCTAAGTCTGCTTTTTGATATTAGTAATTCAAATTAGTATCAAATTTCATAAATGTGTGATGGCTCCTTCCAATTAAGTTACACTTTGTATGGGCTCGAAGTACTGTATGCACTGCATGGTATCAGATGATCTACTATTTTATGAAAATTCTGATATAATAAACTAACGTCATTAAATAAATTGTTGTTGTTCAAGAAAAATTTTTTAAAAGCACAAATATCTTACAACACATGCATTATCACAGACTGAGGAGATTAGTGGGTTTTCTTGGAAAACACGGACGAATTTATAAACTAAACGATTTTAACCTACTTTCAGAAAGAATAACCAATCACAAAAACAGCTTAAATCTTTTTCTGAAAGCATGAAAGCAGAAACATTATGTGTGTGTGCACAATAAATTGAAACAAAAATTCTTTTTTTTTTGAAGAATATTAATTTGTAAAAATTTTGTTAATTCTACAAATTGGGTTGCCATAAAAAACCACAAGCTGATATGAATCCCAAATGACGCATGTTATTGTTTGCGCCTTCTTTGTGAGTTCAGAAAAAAGTAAAAAAAAATATTTTTTGTTGCTGTTGTTGTTATTTTTAGTAACGGTTAACCTACATATTTTGTGGGTAAGCCATAGCGATAATCAGCAAAATATACACGCACGACGCACTCCACTCCAGAGATGGTAAGTAAAGTAGGTTTTACAAATGACAACATACATATGTATCTATATATGTATGTATGTGTATGTAAACGATTGTGTATGTTGAAGCGCAAAGATTTTAATGTTTATTTTAGCGTCAGAATGAACGTGTAAGCTTTTGAAACGCACAATGGGCAAGGCACTGCTGTCCGTTATTCTAAGCTATATTCATTAGTTGCTAAGTATTAAAAAAAAATTATTAAAAACTTATCAAGCATTGATCAAATATATATTAAACGGAATTAATTGAATTTGGGGTAGGCTGAAAATCGTCAAGTAACAATTCGAATACGATATGGATCAGCTGATTTGAAAGGCGACTGTACAAAAAATTATGATTTATGAGCATCTGATTTATCTTAACGCAAATATCACGCTTTGCTAATAAAGAATCGGAGATTGAAAACTCATGGGATCATTAAGGTCGGGGGTAGCTAAATTAAGTACCTGCTGAACCTTTTGGATACGAAAAAGCATAAGTGACGCAAATTCAAGAACTTTTATAGTCGAATTATAGTGAATTCATTGCAGAATATCAGACACCAGAGCGAACAGTGAAAAGAAGGATCTCTGCAGGCGAATAATAAAAGCTTGCTCGAATACTAAAAGCAAAATCAAAATCAGAATTGAAAGGCGAATGGCGAATATTGTTCCAAGTCAAATTGTTGTAACAACGTCTGCTTTTGGTGACTTTGTTGAAATAAAACGAATCTCCAGCAGCTAAACTGTTTGTTCCAAAAATTCTTGCCTGCACGATTTAATAGAGGTAAAAAGAAATAAAATTCGTCACCAATATCCATTTTAAGAGCGCCAATTGTTTATTTATGCTATCCGTCTCTGGAACCAATTAACCTATAATATACTATAATATATTTTTATGAAATGTTAATTTTTATGATTCAGTTTTATAATATTTTTTACATTTATTTATATACATAATAACTGTGAGCGTCAAAAGAATGTAAACATCTTAGATACTTTTATTAAAAGTTTTACCAAAATGAAGTAATTAAAACAAAATCAAAATAAATAAAAGGAATTCAAGAATTATTTAATAATAGTTAAACTCAATATTAAGATTAAACAAAAGTAACACAAAACAGAATTAGATGAAATTTATTTACAAAATTACAAAATTTTACGCGTCAAAATAAAGTAAACAGTAATTTTTAAAATAAGTTAATATTTGACCTTAAGCACCTCATTTAGTCTCGTAGGCACCGACTCACCATTTGTTTTAGTTATATCGGGCATATTTTGCTACATTTTTCCTTTAGAGCCTTCTTGCAAAGACCCTTTTTCTGATTATCTGTCAAGGTGTTCCTAGAGATGCTCGATTAATTAACGGTCTGGTCAGTAGCAGTGGAGTCAATTAAAAAAATAAGATTACCAATACATGTTGCCGTCCTACAGCCCCAAACCATAACTAAGCCTCAAGAAGATAGCAGTTATTTATCATCTGCTTTCTTTACTAATTCCAAAAAATAAACAATTAAATTATAATCGGTTTAGACCAATTGTACAATGCCTTATACCATGCCTTTCGAGAAACGCTCTTAGATCCTACTTTGCTGAGGCAATATCAGGATATTGTGGTATTAATAGTTACTAGCAGAGCCCAGCCCTCGAAATTCGAGTACAAATTCTAGGAAATTTTGTTTTTTCATTCAATTTATTTCTTTCAATATTTAATGCCACTATTTACAATTCACACTTCAAACCAGGGCATGTGATATGCAATTATTATAAAGGAATTCTATTGCGTTATTGTCGTTATTGGTTTATATACAAATTTTTGTACCAATTTTAAATGAATTTTACTCAAAAAAAAAATTGTCCAGGCAGTGCAAATCCGTAAATATGGTGGACAGCTGTAAATAAATACCTTTCAAATACGGTATCTTTGGTCAAAATCGGTTGAAAACTGACAAAGTTACATCAGTCACAAGAAATCTCTTTGTGTATAGAATAGATTTGTGGCATGAAAACGTTCACATTTGATGTTATGTTTATATGGGGACTAGGTCAAAAAATGGACATATCATGACCATATTTAGTAAAGTCACATAGTTTTCGGAAAAACATATATAAACCAAACTTAAAAAAATCTATGCATGATATTTGCTTTTTGATAGGTTTAAGTAAAGTTGTGGAATCAGTTTTATATGGGTACTCTGACTAAAAATGGACCTACAGGGTTTATTTTTGAATTACTGATTAGTGGGTATAATAGACAGACATATACCAAAAGTTATCAATGCAACATGGTAAGATCCAGATTATTATAAATATAGATATATATATATATATATATATAAATGCTTATATAACAAATTTAATCAAAATATATATTTGCGATCTGTAGTTTGAATGGAATATTTACGTGGACACACAGAGAGACATACATGCACATAGTCAGACGGACGGATGGACGGAAATCGGTAAATCGATTGAGAAATTGATTCTCAGTCGATAGGTATAATAAACGGTAGCTCTAGAATCTATTTTTGGTAGTTAGAAATATCAACACAAAAAAGGCAGACATTTAATTAAACTAGCAGATTCCAGTGCTCGAAATTCGAGTGCAATTTTTAGGCAACTTTATTTTTCAACTTAGCCAATTCACAAACCAACACTTTTATGGTTTATTATTATTGTGAATGAAGATAACAAAGTCATTAAAAAACTCATTAACAAATTTAATAAACACACACATAACATCCATAATATTAATAGGCTAGGCGATTTCTTGTGACCGATGTTTTGTTCTACCGTTTTATACCAATTTTGACTAAACGTATAATATTTGAAAGGTATTTCTTTTTAGCTATTCATCAGATTTAAAAATTTTTAAATTGTTTCCTTTATTTTGAGTAAATTACATTTAAAGTTGCTACTAACACATACATAAAATGATACATATGCTATATGTGTGTTTATTAATTTTGTTAGTATGTTTGTTATCTTCATTCGCAATAATAATAAACCAAAAAGTGTTTGTTTGTGAATTGGCTAAGTTAAAAACTAAAGTTGCCTAGAAATTGCACTCGAATTTCGAGCGCTGGAATCTGCTAGTTATTAATTGATGGCTCTAAGTACAGTTTAAAGGCTCTTCTTATGCATAATGGGAATGAAAAACCATCCATAACAATTGCTCATGCCATTAATACGAAGGAAAATTACGAATCAATGGCTGAAAATTTGACATTGCTCAAATACAACGATCATAAATGGAAGATCTGTGGTGACCTTAAGGTGTGTGATTTAAATTTCTTTATATGTAGCGTATAGACCATCGCAAATAACTGTAAATTAAACTGTTTCAGGTCAGTCTATAGATGTTGCTTGTTTCAGAAACACATTTTACGTTAAAAAACTGTTTTCGAATTAAAGAATACTCTATATACGACACCAAACATCCAAGTGGTAAAGCGTGTGGTGGTGCAGCCATAATAATTAATAACCAAATTAGCCATTTCACATTGCTGGAATATAGAACTGACCACATTCAAGCCTCATCAATCTGTCTCTCAGCCTCTATATACTGTCCCCCAAGAAAATAACAGATGATCAATTCATTACTTTTTACAAAACTCTAGGAAACAAATTCATAGCAGCAGGAAATTACAACGCAAAGCACACATTTTGGGGCTCACGACTCACTACTCCTAAGGGCAGACAGCTATTTAAAGCTATATCAACTCTAAAACTTGACGTTATATCTGGAGTACAGCCCACTTATTGGCCTTCAGACCTACAAAAGACTCCAGATTTAATCGAATTTGCAGTCATTAAGAACATCAGGCGAGATCAGCTTTCGACAATCTCTTTGTTCGACCTGTCTTCTGACCACTCTCCCACTATTTTAACAATGCTGAATGGTCAAACCATCGCAAAACCTTTCTGTTTTCCTAATAGACATACTAACTGGCTCAAATACAGAAAGTATATAAGCTCCCACTTACCTCACAATATTTCACTTATATCCGATAATGAAATACAAGATACTGTAAACGTATTTTCTGAAATAATATCAACGGCAGCAAAAGTAGCTACTCCGCTTAAAAGCTACGTCGACATTGAAAATAATAAATATTCAACAACCATCGAAAATCTTATAAAAGAAAAGAGAAATCTTAGAAGACAATGGCAACTATACCGCTCTCCTACCTTGAAAAGACAACTTAACCGCTGTCAAAAGACCCTTCATAGTGCTCTTTTGGAAAACAAACAGTCAGCTCTAAAGTCATATCTAGAAGATCTAGATCCAACAAAATCCACGGACTATAGTCTTTGGAAAGCCACAAAAAAACTTAAAAACCCAACTAGCTACGAATCTGCTATTCGTTATAGCGATGGTAATTGGGCTAGGTCCCATAAAGATAAAGCCGAAGTTTTTGCCGATCACCTAGAAAGAGTGTTCACACCTAATATTTCCAGCTCTGACATAACTTTACCAACTATTGAAGACCTGGTTGTTTCACCAATGAAAATTCGATTCTCGTCTCAGCAATTAAAAAACTGAAAACAAATAAATCCCCGGGCATGGACAAAATTTCAGGAAAAATGATTTACCAACATTTGCCCTTAAACTCGTTTCATTCATTTTCAATTCCATCTTGCGAACTGGATTCTATCCTAAATCATGGAAAATATCAGAAATAATTATGATACCTAAGCCAGGTAAGGACGCTAGCCAAGTCTCATCTTATCGCCCGAAAAGCTTACTCTCAATTTCATCCAAGCTTTTTGAGAAAGTATTTTTGAATGCTCTGACCCCACATTTAAACGATTGCCACATCATTACAATGCATCAGTTTGGATTTCGAAAGGATCACGGTACTATAGAACAGGTCCATCGCATAGTTACTCTTATCAGAAAGGCTTTCGAAGACAAACTCTATTGCTCGTCACTCTTCATAGACATTTCTCAAGCCTTTGACAAGGTCTGGTATGATGGGCTATTATATAAAATAAGCTCCTTGTTACCCCAAAACACCCACAAGTTACTGCGAAACTACCTCCTAGACCGGTCATTTGTAGTAAAGTACAAAGATCACATCTCAGACTCACGAAAAATTACAGCTGGAGTTCCCCAAGGCAGTATACTAGGTCCTCTCATGTATATACTTTATACTTCGGATATGCCCACAAATAACCTGATTCACACGTCAACTTTTGCAGACGATACAGCGTTTATAAGCGTAAAAATCCAGCAATTGCTTCAAGTTATTTACAGGACCATATTAAAGAACTCGAAAAATGGCTCAACAAATGGAAAATAAAAGTAAATCCATCTAAGTGCGCACATGTTACCTTCACCTTGAGAATGGGTAACTGTCCCAAACTGAAGATAAATAACATAGATATACCCAAACAAAATAATATAAAATATCTTGGTATACACCTCGATCGTCGCCTTACCTGGTCAAAACACATAGAATCCAAATGCACACAACTCAAACTTAAAACATCACAGTTACAGTGGCTCCTTTGTCCTCACTACGATCTCAATCTAAGCTACAAGTTTCTACTCTACAAAGCTATTATTAAGCCAATATGGACGTATGGAATCCAACTATGGGGAACATCTTCGGCATCCAATATACAGAAATTATAAAGAAGACAAAATAAAATATTGCGACTTATTAGTGGTGACCCGTGGTATATTCGTAACGCAAATATTCATAAGGACTTTAATATTCCATTAATTCGCGATGAAATAAATACATCCTGCTCCAACTATATACGAAAACTACAATCACATCCAAATCCTCTTGCACAGGACCTGCTATCTTATAGTGGACACATTCGCCTCAAGAGGGTCGACACATTGGCCCTTGTGGAATTACATGATAGATAAACCTTTACGAAAAGAAAAATGGATCTTCTATTGCAATGGCAATAGATCCAGAAATTATTAGTTAATTTAAGATTTTAATACTTATTGTTATTTTCTGAAAAAAGAAAGATCCAATAAATAAATAGAAGTTAAAAAAAAAAAAAAAGGTCATTGGTTTGTTGACTGGTATGCAAGCAGGTTTCACAAAATAATGTCGTTTCCTTTATATAGATAAATAGGATAGTCGCGCTACTTCAGAACAGAGTGGTAAAAAGGAACTGAGTATTCGCCAGGAAAAAAAACAAAACATTTCAAATAAACCATTAATTGATCCAAATGACGTTCTTCTTCCGCCGCTGCACATAAGAACTTTTAAGAACTTTGTCAAGGCTCTGGACATAGATGCAGCAGTTAGCGGTATTTCCTAAAATTTATATGCTAAAATCGAAGAGGGCGTATTTGTTGACCAACAGATCAGGAAGCTATTGAATGATGACAATTTTTCACAATGTTTATTGGAGAAAGAATATGCAGCCTGGAAATCTTTCAAGAGCATCGTGGACAATTTTCTTGGAAACAGTAAGAGTGAAAACTACAAACAAATTGTTGCTGAATTATTGAAAAATTATCACGAATTAGGTGCACGAATGTCACTCAAAATTCAGTTTCTTCATTCGCATGTAGATTTTTTTCCACAAAACCTAGGTGCGGTGAGCAACGAACAAGGGGAGCGTGCTCACTAAGATTTAGTGAAAATTTAAAGAAATTATCATGGATTTTGTGACAAAAGCATACTGGGAGGCTATTGCTGGACTCTAATACGTCAAACCGAACCAACAAAATACAAACGACGTTCAAATAATGCCATTCACTTTTGAAAATTCATTGAATTTTGAAAAAAAAACTAATGATTTTTTATGTAAAAAACGAATAAAAAAATTTGTTTGTATCTCGAAAACCTGACGTGATAGAGAAAAATCAATTGCAGATTCGAATTCAGCCCATTAAATTACATTAGGAAAGATATTGGTTGCTCCAGTCCAAAACTTTGTTGGCTAGTGTTATTTTCCCGAAAAAATTAAAACCCATTTTTTGGTTAAATCTTTTTTGCATAAAATTCTCTGAGTTAAGCGCCCTCTTGAGTTGGTAATCAGACCAAAGATCTTTTTCAAATTTATGTAAGTCACTTTGTTATCTTTCAAAAAATCTGTTTTTAACCTCAATTTGAGACAAAATTTTTCTTGGAGTTTTGCCCATTATAAAGTTATTTAAAAAAGCACTTGTACCATACAACCATTTCTACACCTCTACCTGAAGCTCACTGTTATCCAGTGCGGAGCGGAATGTTAATTCTTTCGAAAATTTTTGGCAGATTTGGAAACATCGCGAAGGCAGCATTTTTTTTTTTTAATTATTTATAGTTTTCCTATTCATGTTTGGTTAGCTATTGCAGCATTCCTACCCATAGTGCGTTGTAAATTTGGAGGGAAGTTTATAAAAATTCTGGATTCTTAAATGCTGCCGACCCCAAAAAACACTGTCGTGCAAGTTTTTGTAGTTGTGGCCATATTATTTCGCCATAGGTGAATTTAAAATGTTTTGCTGCTGCGGTTTGTTGTCGTCTTGTCGTTTTTCTTTCTGATTGTCTTTTCATTTAAATGCATTTTAATTATTTTTCTCTGGAATTATATGCTTGGTTTAAATACAAACGCACACACATACACAAACATACGTTCTATCCATAGCATAATCGTGCTTTGTTTGAATAAACTACCGGGTTTGGTTAAAACTTTAAAAAGCTTTCAGTCTAAAAGTATGACAATTAACTTTATGGGTTGATGTGTATGTGATTGTTGCTGCTGTCAGTGGGTCTTAAAAAAATGTATAAAAATACTTTTCAGACATGAATGAAAGTTAAGCCACCATCATGTTTTATGTTATGAATGTAAATATGTTATGTTTTCTTTTTTTTTTTTTTTTTTTTTTTTTTTTTTTTGAAAATAAATCTTGTAAACCTTGTGAAAATTTTGAGCTAAAAAGAATTAGAGGTCACTTTTATTTTTTAGATTATGAAGGTAAAATAATTTGCGGTTTATTACATGTGGATTAGAATTCAAACTGTTTTGACTCAAGTATAAGTTGGTTGTGGCCATATATCTATTTAAGGACGTTTATGATTATACTTCGTCTTACTTCACTATAGCATTATTCTTAAATATGATATATAATTTAATGCATAAACAACTTAATATTTAACCGGAATACATATATATTTTTTTCTAAATGTTATTTAGTGCGAGGAAATACCGCCCTTTAAAAAACACAATTAAGAATAGGATATCTACAATATTAGGCATTTTTTGATCAGATGTGTTTTGTTAATAAGACCTTGAAGTCCAATCGTTGATTTCGGTAAATTACTTGAACAAAATTTTTGAAAAAATAAAATTGGAGATTTTGAAATAGTGCTAAAAACATTAATTTAGAATGGCATATCAATAGACGAGATGCAAAATACTTTACATAAGATCATTTCGGGATCAGGAGAATGCAAAAATGTTGTTGTTGTACATTTTTCAATGTCTTTAAAAATGTGAGCTTGATTTTCTTAATCAAGTGGTCTGCGACACATTTATTGCCCGGGGAACTTGATATAACTTGGCTGTTTTTCAACCGATAACAGATTTTGTTGTTTTATTAGAAGGATAGTTTACTCTGGATTATGATTAATTAAATAATTTAATTTAAACTCAATTATTAATATCAAAATATGTGTGAAAAATGATTTTTTTTTGATAATTTTTACATATAAATTCATATTAGAACTTTGAACTCAATGCGCGTCCAGAAAACATTGTCCGATTTGGCTCAAATTTTGCGCACTAAAGTTTTAAATGCAGTGTCACAATAATGCGACACGCACACCTCAAAATTCGACCTAAAAATTTTTTTTTCATACAAACCGCTGTCATTCTAATATATATATATATATATATATATATATGGGGCGTTTCATGTCAAGTGATCCAACTTTTGAAACCTATGTCTTCCGATCAGGATGAAATTTGCACCAAGGTTAGTTCTAGTAGTTTTGTCACAATTTTTCAACAAGATCGGTCCAGAACTCTCTTTTAACACAGATAGAGGGGGTCAAAATTTGACATTTTGACCAAACGGGTGTTTTTTCTCATCCATGTAATTTTTAGCTATTGTTCTAAGCAAAATTTGTCTCAAATAATTTAGATAGGTATTTCTTCAGTCTTTCGGGAAAAAAAATTAAAAAAATAAGCAATTATTTTGACTTTTTTCCAATATCAAATATATTTTTGATTTTTTTTTTTTTTTTTTAAAGGAAATTCCTTTTTTTTTTGCTCAAAAGAAAGCTTACGTTTTTCCTTTAAGAGCTTTTTAGTCGCTTAGCCCCATATATATATATATATATATATATATATTATTTTAGTTAACGTACTTATAATTAATATAATTACATCACTCCTATTGGAGCTTCTAGCCACCGTTCCAATTCATATCCTTACTCGATAGTCAATTGGTTGTGCCGTTAAATCCCAACAACCTCTAGGCTGGCAGATAGAAAATCAATTGAATTTCAGTTAGGTTAGGTTAGGTTCGGTTGATAAGAGGAGCTATGTATACACATAGCTGATATCCGTTATGTCTGGATATACACCTAAGCCAGTAGGTCGGCTTGTTGTGCGCTCTACAACTCTACTTTCCGGTTATCTACCCCTCTTACTAACTTATAAATTCGGTCTCATCAGCAAATTTCTTGAGTATTTTCCAGCTTATCCCCCTTAGACCCATCAGGCCTGGTAAGATGTCGCTGGATAGATATCTGACCCTTGTTCTCGCAAATGCAGGACAGTAACAGAGGTAGTATTCTAGGGTTCCGTCATCCTCTCCGCAAGCTCTACAAACGGCTGATTCCGCCCGTCCTATACGGTATAGGTGAGCCCTCAGCTCAGAGTGTCCAGTGAGGATGCCAATTACCCTACTAAGTTCTACCCTATTCAGATTCAGGATCTCCCTTGTTCTTGTGGCGTTGGGAGAACCCCATAATATTTTTGTAACCTTACCCACGTCATTCTCTTCCCAAATTGAAACATGTGAACTGGTCGCCCAGTCTGCCAGTTCTAATTTGAGAGACTTGGAAGGTATTGGGTTTTCCAAATTTACTCTTTCCAGGAAAGATCCCTTCCTGGCCAGTTTGTCAGCAATCTCATTTCCCATTATACCACTGTGTCCTGGGATCCAAACGATTTCAAGTCTGCCTCTTCTGGAGAAGTTTGAAATCTCCTCCTTACACTCGAGGATAGTCCTTGATCTAGTTTTGTCTGCGGATATCGCTCTGATAGCCGCTAGACTGTCCGTAAATATTTTCACGTCTCCGGGACTTGGGGAATCCCGTGCATTAATATACCTAATACATTCCTTTATCGGCACCAATTCAGCCTGAAAGACGGAGTTGTGGTCCGGAACACGGAGGTATACCCCTGTGGAACGGTCCTCATCGTAGAAACCTATCCCAGTCTTACCATGCAGATTAGAAGCGTCCGTATAGTAATGTGACCCTGGAAGGTTCTGTAGAATATTCCCGTTCATCCAACTTTCCCTGTCTGGTATCCGTATACTGCAGGGTATATCTGTTGACACTTCCGCGATTCTATCTCTGCTAATGTTCACTGTGTTGAGTCCCGGAATTTTGGTCTAAAATAGTCTGGTGTCTGGTCATGTGGTCGGTAATATATTCCCCTGTTACCCTTAGTCGTAACATGGCCAGAGCTGCCTCATATTTAATTCTAATCTCGATTGGGTGTATAGATAGAATATTCTCTAAAGCCCTCGTCGATGTAGTCCTTATTGCACCACTGATTCCTATGCAACAGGAACGCTGTATCTTTTGGAGTGGTTTAATGTAACATTTCCTGTTCATTGATGTCCATATGACTATGGATGCGTAGGTTAGAATAGGTCTAACGACGCTTGTGTACAGCCAATATGTCATCTTCGGGTTTAAACCCCATTTTGAGCTTATAGCCTTTCTGCAGATGGCCCATACATGATGAGCCTTCGCGACCCTGCTCTCGATGTGGTTTTTCCAAGTAAGATTTTTATCGAGAATCACCCCAAGGTATTTCACCATCTGTGTGATTCTAATCGTTTTGCCCTGGAAGCGAGGTTCATCAAAGTCGATTATTTTCGTCTTCCTTGTAAAGAGGCAAATTTCAGTTTTCTCTGGGTTCACATTCAAACCCCTCGGTTCTGAATTTCAGTTATTGTAACCTAATTACCCGAGCCGCACTAAAATTAATGCCCTTCAATTGACCGTCTCCTCACTTTAGCTGCAGACAAAGGCCGGTTTCAACGGCATTACCAGGGAATATTTGGTTTAAAAACAAACCGGACGTAGTGACCTGCTTCGGTTATTCATTAGAGGAATCGCTTCTTGCTACTCGTATTCCCAAGTGAATAACAGACAGAGAGCTTTGCGCACCCACTATGAATAAACCCCATTCCCCCCATTCGTATATATATATCAGCCAAATTTTATCTATGTGTGTGTTTAAGCACAAATTCTTTGATTTTGATTATTAAATTTAGTTTGCCCTTTTGCAAACCCTAACCCTCTTTATAGGTTAATTACTGGTTGGAATCTAAGTTTTACTCCTTTTTGCAAACATCTTTGTAGGGAGTATTTACATAAATTCTAGCGAGTAAACCGTTAACGGTATCTAAAAACATTACTTATTGCCTCTTTCTATATTAGTTAGATGTAACTTTTTTATCTTCGTTTGAATGCCAATACGAACACGTCGTTCAGACGGATACATATATATATATATACAGTCCACCAACTTATTGTCAAGGTAATATATTTTAAATAAAATTTAGAGATCCTTTTTCTCTTATTAATAAAACCTAAAAATATTTGTTTTTCTTTTTTCCCAATAACCTCCTGCATTTATGGCAAACAGTGCGTTTATTACACCCATTAATTAGTAATCAAAAAATAGATTCATTTTTACTATCGAAAAACAAAAATATTCCACAGATTTTTATCAAATTTGGTTTATATGTTTTTGACAAAAGTAAGTGACTACTAAATATGATCATGATTGGTACTTTTGTTAATCAAGTCCGATATAAACATTGTCATGTCTGCATGCCACAAATGAATAACAGAGTCACTCAGTATCATCCTTTCTCGAAATTCATGGTATAGTATATCGTATAGTCGGTCTAGAGTAGGCTTGGCCAACCCAAATCGTTCTGCGGTCCAAAGTTATCAAAAATTTTTCGCGGGCTACTTATTATATGAAAAAAAAACAATTTTATTTGAATCATTTATTTGTTTTATTTCAGTACATACTATTATTTCAAAAACATTTATTAAGACTAGCAGATTCCAGCCCTCGAAATTCGAGCGCCAATTCTAGCGAATTTTATTTTTTCATTAAATAGAGACCCTAAAAGTATGCTAATCAATTATAGCCAATTATCAAATCAACACAAAAAAAAAAAAACATTTTTATTACAAACACATTAACAAATTTAATAAACACACACATAGCATTGTATAGTTTCATGTATGTGGTAGTAGCAACTTTAAATACAATTTACTCAAAATAAATAAAAAAAAAATTTTAAAATCTGTAAATCTGCAAAATGGCTAAAAAGAAATACCTTTCAACTAATATAAGTTTGGTCAAAAAATCAGTCACAAGAAATCGCCTCACCTATTAATATTATAGATAATTTACAGCACATTTTTTTATTGTTTCTAGAACATTTTTTATTGAATCCTTTATATTACTAGCACATTCCAGCGCTCGAAATTCGAGTGCAATTTCTAGGCATCTTTATTTTTCAACTAAGCCAATTCACAAACCAACTATTTTTGCTTTATTATTATTATTGTGAATGAAAATAACAAACTCATTAACAAACACATTAACAAGTTTGATAAACACACACGTAGCGTATCCCTGTAGGAAATGTCGATTGTAAAAATGTACTGATTCACTAGTGACTTTATCACCAGTACTACTGACCAATTATGCCCCAGGCATATAACATGTGCTTGTCATTGAGAATTCACTAGTACTTTTGGGACTATTGACTATGTGATTCTTTTGGAACCACATGAAGACATTGGAACCAGAGAATCACTATTTCATTTTAGTAATTCTAGTCTACACTTCTGGTACTTTTTATTAGATTTCTACACTAAAAATTTTGGGAGGGTTAAAAGTTCAAACAGGTGTATTCATTTTTATAAAATTATAAGCTTATTAAAAAAAATATAAATATGTATATATGTATGTATTCAGCCCTGTTCTTGAAACGTTGTTATTTGAATAAGAATGAATTTAAAATAACATGAAATTGAAGTTTTGGGTTTCTTGAAAACACAAATTTTATATTTTCGAAGTATTTTTCGAAATCAGTTTTTTTTATTGTCAAATAACAAAAATATTTCATTAAAATATATAAACTTAGAAGGATACATGTTGTACTATATGTTGCAGCTATTTACTTAAATAAAAACTTTTGAAAATTCTTAAACTTTTCGCTTGTTTGTTTTATTTGCACTTTTTTATTTATTTCATACACAACGTTGAAACGTTGTTATTTGAATAATAGTGAATTTAAAGTCACATGAAATTGAAATTTTGGGTATGTTGAAACCACTTTTTTTATTTATTTAATGGAAACATATGTTTGAGTTAAGAACTATATGTTTGAGTTAAAAACATATGTTATCTAGAAACCGAGGTACCGTATGGTTCTTTATTCAGTTTCACAAAAAACTTTTAAGTATTTTGTGCATGTTTTTTCTTAAGTTTATAGAAAAAGTATAAAGAAAAATATTTTCTTTTAAAATAACAACTTATTTGTTCATTTAATTGTTTTTGTTCTTCAATTTCATTCAATTAAAAATGACTTTCCTATTTTTAAAAAGTTGGGCATCACCAAAAAAAATTTCGATATATGCAAAAAAATAAAAATATGTGATTTTATGAAAATTTTTTTTTTTTAATTCCTTTATTTGCAATAATTAGTACATAAAGAATCTATGTTATAATTGAAAAAATTATAACGGAAAATAAATTGTGTAAAAAAAGTTTTTATTATAGTTATAGAACAACATCATCTCCAAAAGTGTGTTTTATTAACATCGACCACTGATTACGAGTTTTTTTTTAAATCAGCGTAAAATGTAGACGTTTTTAAAACCGTTTTTTTTTTCATAAAATCAGTGTCTAATTTTTTAAAATAATGACAAGGTTCAATAAAAAACATTCTAGAGTTTAAATATCAATTGTTCTTTTTATCTCTTAAAACCTGTTTAGTAGAAAAATAGGGCATTTGTTTTGATTTCACAAAGCCTTTTCTATGCGAATCAAAACAAGAAAATAAATTTAAGAATTTTTTCATTTACAATTTTTGTTTTTTTTTGTGATAGTGATTTCAAGAACAGGGGTGATTATTTTCATAAAAGTAAAAAGGATACAAGTTATTGTTCTGTCGTTGGAATGCTGCTCTTAATGTTTTATCCGATGTTTCGGTAAAAGTTGAAATGACATCTGGATATTGAAAAAAAGAGATATTGTGAAATATTACCTATCGTAACTGTAAACACATTGTCGCTTTTTGCCGAAAGATCTATCAAAACTAAAATCCTTAATTATGGCTTGGCCAATTAGGTACTTGATGTAGGTTGCGTTCAGGATTACCATCACCACTTTTTTGGTTATGCGCTTTAACACAATTACCTAAAGTCAGGCCTACGAGCAGTGAGGTTAGAATCAGTTTTCATACCATACAGGTTTTACTTCTTATTAATTTCAGAAGATACAACTTTGTTCAAATAAACAATCACTATTTCTGAATTTTTTGATATTTTTGCAGCCGCCCTAAGTAGAAACGTAGGTGAGTGTGTTAAAGCGCTGACCAAAAAGTGCAAGTACGAATGTATGTGAAGGTTCAGGGTTCAAACCTCACGGCCGTTCCTAAGTAGAAAAATTTCATATAGAAAGAATCTATTCAATTATAACGTAACAATTCTCACAATGTTCAATAAATCGCTGATGAAGGCTGAAATGCCAGAATACAGTGCAGTTAATAATTTTTGAAATATATGCTTTCTTCTTCTCTACCACGCACCATTGAAACAAAATTATTTTATTTTTAAAAACTATCTATACTTTTCTAAATAAAATAAGAACATTGTTGAACTGTAACCCCACATTAAATTAAACTTGACTTTGTACAGGAAGAATCTTGGTTTTTGTTTGATTCTACTATCGGGAGTAGGAACTACTGTTCTTCTTCATTATTTGCTAACACTTTATTAGAATCTTTTATAAATTTACCGCCTTTGTCAGCAGTATCGTTTACTTAAAATAATAGCTTGCAGAAATTGTAGCTCTTTTTAAATTAGTCATTGGATTACCATGTCGATGGAGGATATAATTGAAACAGATACAGATGAAAAATTTTTACTTTTCGCTTAAATCATTATTTATCAAATGTTCTGGGTGATTTAGCTTTCTATTTTCGATTAGTTTTACAAATATATCAGAATTTTATTTCCCAATCGATAATTAGGGTTTCATCTAGTTTACTAGAACAGTACATTATTTTTAAGTATTTACTTTTTATACCCTATACCACTATGTGGTTTGGGTATACTGACTTTGTGCTGCTGTTTGTAACTACCAAAAATATTTGACCTAGACCCATCTTTTATTATAACGATCGAATCAGAATCACTAACTTATTCGGTTTAACGATGTCCGTCCGTCCGTCCGTCTGTGTGTCCATGTAAAGCTTGTAATCTAAATAAGAATATATTTTGATGACATTTGGTTTATAAGCTTCTATCGGCCATAGAACGAATGCTATTGAAATGGGTGAGAATCGGTCCATGTTCAGACCTAGCCCCCATACAAATGACCCCTATGAAATCAACATATATTGCCATAAGCTGCAAATTATCATATAAATCTTAGTCAAATTGGTTTTGTATGTGTTTATTACATCCATTAATCAGTAATCCAAAAATGATCCCTATGGGACAACTCTTAGTCATAGGTCATATAGAGCTGCTTCCCGATCTTCACCTAAATCTATCAAAAAACAAAAATATTGCACTGATTCTTCTCAAATTTTGTTTATATATATTTTTGCAAAATACAAGAGACTTTACCAAACATGGTCAGGATCGGTCCATTTTTGGGCCTAGTCCCTATATAGATATATGATCCGATATGAACTTTTTCATATCTGCAGCCAAAAAAATTATTAAAAATCCCACTGAAATTTGATTTATGCTTATTTTCTACATCCAGTTAGTTGGGCCTCAGAGATAGGGTCAGGGTGTACAGGGTGTCGTATAGTCGGTCTAGACCGACTATAATTTTCTTACTTGTTTTTAATATGCCAAAATAAAAAGTTTGGCCTCGGCAAGAAACGTGTTAACGTTGTTCGATTTATTTCATATTTTTAGCATGGAAAACTTGCACATTTGGTTATTACATTTTAAGCGTCACATCTTAAAATTCAATAGCACTTACAAAATATTGGAATTTTTTGAATAAATTGTCTTTTATTCGCTTGGGGTCATATGTGTCCCCAATTCCAAAAGGGATAATGGGGTCATATAATTTTTTTCCGAAGCCCTAGGCTACTAAGATAAAATTTTACATCCAAAAGTAAAAAACTGATTAATTTTTGATGCAAAGCATTTAGAAAAAGTACATTAACTGAAAAATCACACAAACTTCTTTTTCCTGAAATCCGCAAAAAAATTATTTGTAAAAAAAATTCTGGCGGAGCAATTTACTTAAAAATTCACACAGTTAATCCCTAATATATATTTAACAATACTTTGAAGTACAAGAGCCATTCTTTGAAATTTTTGTTAAGAAAATTTTTTAAAACTCAAAAAAGGAGTTTTCAAAATTTTATCAAAAAATTTTCCATTTTTGGTCTCATTGCGCAATAGGTTAAAAACGTGGTATTAAAACAATACTTTATGTCTGAGTGTTCATAGGTATAGAAACAAAAAAAAAAAAAATTATGGCTTTAATTTATTTCTTAAAGTTGAAAAAATTTCCGTCAAATTTCACGACCTATTTTTTTTTTTTTTTTTTTTTTTTTGGCACAAAAGTGGTCTGGGGCATTTGCTAGTTCTTGGCAACTTTTTATTCGATTTGGAAATTATATAGCTTTTTAAAGAGATAATTTAGCACAGTTGTCGATTCATATAACAACTTGTCGAAAAAATTAAACTATGGAACGAAATTTTAGTAAAATCTGAAAAAAGTCATATGTTCCTTACATAAACCAGCTTGAAATTTTCAGTCGCGTTGAGGCACCTCTAAACTATTTTTGATTGACCCAAAACTTTGTGTTTCTCAGTTTTTCGCATATTTCTAGGTGGTGAGACCAAGAGTTTGAACACTTTTTTTATTAATGGCCACCCTAATGTACATATTCCTATGAAATTTGTGACAAATATAACTTAAAAACACCGGAGTAGAAAAAAGTGCCCTTATTATATGCAAGTGCTACTTGTGTTGTAATTTAATTTTGCTGCAGATTGTTTTGCTAGAAAGGAAAACTAATAATTATACGCAGATGATCACCTAAAGGTTTTGCAAGAAACAGGCCTGCGCAAAAAGTATGGGTTTGTAATCCATCCACAGTGTGTACACCTTTAAAACCAAACGAAAATATTTTAAAAAATGTGGAAAATACATTTCTGATTCAGAAATAGAAAATCGATAAAACAGGGTGAATTTCCAAGAATGTAAAACAAACTTTTTCTTTGGTGTCATAGATAGCGAAGTTTCCATATGCCACAGGCATAGAAATTCATAAAAAGCTTTATAGTGGAGACTTCAATGCAAGGCACGGATGGAGAAAAACTTTCTTCAAATATATAAGACGTTGATCCATTTAAGGGGAAACTACGTTATGATAAAACGATTTTTTAAGAACGAAGCTAAAATTACCGATTTAACATTTCAAATGGAACTATCAGCCAATGATTTAAACAGATGAATTGAACGCAATCCCTCACCAGAAGAAGAAGTTTAAGAAGATAATCCAGCTGATGAGAAAAATTTTGCAATAAATAAGATACATAGATGCTGTCAATGCTTCGAAATTTGTGTTAAATGGGCTCAACAAAACAATCATATTCTTACTAAAACCTTGATTTTGATAGAGCTTCAAGAAGATGCTATTAAAAAGAACATTTCTATTCCAAAGAAACAAACACTGCTCGAACAATTTTGTAAGTAATCTTTCTCGTGGAATTCGTAAATAAATTTTTACCTATGTTTGCTTTTAACTTAATTTTTATTGTACTTTATATATTTATTATATGCAACACATTTTTATACCCTATACCACTATGTGGTTTGGGTATAATGACTTTGTGATGCTGTTTGTAACAACCAAAAATATTTGACCTAGACCCATCTTTAATTATACCGATCGAATCAGAATCACTTTCTGAGTTGACTTAACAATGTCCGTCCGTCCGTCCGTCCGTCCGTCCGTCTGTGTATCCATGTAAACCTTGTAATCAAACTGCAGGTCGCAAATATGAATATGTTTTGATGAAATTTGGTATATAAGCTTTTGTCGGCCATGGGATGAACGCTATTGAAATTGGTGAGAATCGGTCCATATTCAGACCTAGCCCCCATACAAATTACCCATATGAAATCGACATAAATTGCAATAAGATCCAAATTGTCATATAGATCTTACTCAAATTGGGTTTGTATGCGTTCATTACATCCATTAATGAGTAGTCCAAAAATGATCCCTTTGACCCCATATAGAGCTGCTTCCCGATCTTCACTTAAATCTATTAAAAACAAAAATATTGCACTGATTCTTCTCAAATTTTGTTTGTATATATTTTTGCAAAACACAAGAGACTTTACCAAACATGATCAGGATCGGTCCATTTTTGGACCTAGTCCCTATATAGATATAGCATCCGATATGAACTTTTTCATATCTGCAGCCAAAAAAATTAATAAAAATCTCACTCAAATTTGGTTTATGCTTATTTTCTATATCCAGTTAGTTGGGCCTGAGAGATAGGGCCTCTAAACGCATGGTATAGGGTATCGTATAGTCGGTCTAGACCGACTTTAATTTTCGTACTTGTTTAAAGTACTGTGTATAACAAACTTTTCAGTTTAACGAACAGGCCTGACAACTTAATGGTTTATTAAATCGGAAAACAAGTGTACAGTACAACTTCAACAGTGCAGACACGCGTTAGTCCGGTCACTCCAATAATTCGAACGCTTCTACATTTCGAACAATTTAAAATTTTTACCTCAACAATCCGGACAAATTTTTTTATGCAAGAACAAAAATTCAATGCCGGGGGTTTCCCGTTTTTGTTATTCATACTTTGATTTACATTTTGCACTATCATTACTTCAGTTTCGGTTCATTCTTTCGCAAGCGTGCCTGTCTAATCTCATACCAAGTGCCATGTCTTTAAATAATAATCGCAAACATAAAACACTAACTCTAAAGGAAAAGTGTGACATTTTACAAAATCTTGATGATAAAAAAACTATTAGGCAGGTGGCCGAAAAATTCCATTTTCCAAAATCAACGATTTGCGACATTAAAAAAAAACAAGGAGAAGATAAAACAATTTATTTCGAATACCTTTAATGGACCCGGGAAAATTTGAACCAAAATAATGTAATACACCATCTTCATAATACAATTTTTTTTAGGAAATTGAAAAGTTATGAAAAAAGCAGAAAATCCAGAGTTATAGGAAGCACTTTACACATGGTTTTTGCTGCAAAGAAACAATCATATCCCGATTTCATCAGAAATTTTAAAAGCAAAGGCCAAATTCTTTTCTGAAAAGATGACGGGTAAGGACGATTTTTCAGCGAGCTCAGGCTGGTTAGATAAATTTAAGTTACGGCCTGGTATTCGTTATCTAAAAATTTGGGGTGAAAAAGTTTCCAGCGATAAAAGCACCGTAGAGCCTTTTAAAAAAAAAGTATGCCGACATTGTTGCTGAGATAGATTTGAGTGAAGAGCAAGTTTATAATGCAAACCAATCTGCTGCTTTCTGGAGAGTGTTGCCTAGTAACACGTGGGTGCATACAAAGGAAAAATCAGCCCCAGAGAGAAAAATTTCCAAAGATAGTGTGACATTTATGCCATGTTCAAATGCTGCAGGAACACATAAACTGCTTCTTTTGGTTATTGACAAACCTGCTAATCCAAGAGCCTTTAAAGGTTATAAGATTCCAGTGGTATATAGAGCAACTAAAAAAGGATGGATGTCAACGTCCCTTTTCTTCGACTGGTTCAAAAACCATTTTATTTCAGAAGTAAAAGGGTTTCTAACACAGGCTAACAGACCACTTAAAGCATTATTGATATTAGATAATGCCCCTTCACATCCTAAAGAGGATGAAATTAATTTTCAAAGTTTTTTAAATTTCAAACTTCTTTTTTTACCACCAAATTGTACGGCAATCTTACAGCCTATGGATCAAAATTTAATATAAAATGTAAAGGTTACTTACAGAAAACAATTACTGCACCATATTTTATCAGAAAATGATGACGATATCGACGTGGTTAAAGTTTTAAAAATGTTTAGCCTTAAAAATGCTGTTTATTTTTTGGACTTAGCATGGCAAAGCATTAGTGAAAAAAAAATATTCGAAAAAGCTGGTCTGCATTGTGGCCTAGAAATGTATCGTGTTGGCATGATGAAGATATGATAACGCTTTAGGTTCTGCTTCATGAACTGCAGTCTGATAGAATCTATGATGGCATAAAATCCATCCAAAAATATGATTGGAGCAATGAATTTCAGTAACTGAAGCAGATATCAGTGATTGGGCAACTGGTGCAAATGAATTTTCATTGGATTTTCCGACGAAGAAATAATACAACACACTAAACGAAATGAATCGTCAGTGCTGCTTGCGGACTCTGAAGACGATTTTGTAGTAATGGATGCAAAAACAAAGATCTCTAATGCAGATGCAAAGAAATCATTTTCAGTTAGCATTCAGTGGGCTGAGGAGAATGATTTGGATATGCAGAATATTCTATTGCTGAAGAAGAGCAAAAAGCACAAATCAACCACCTCAACAAAGTTAGTCTTCGTTTTTTTAATAAATCATAAATCATAAATCGTAGTAACAGTGTTGCCATAATTTGAAAATGTAAAGATGCTAAATTGCAAAAATAAAAGATGCTAAAACGTACTGGAGTCAAAAAAAAAGATGCTAAATTTTTTTTCAAATTTTATTACCTTTATATTGAAAATTTAATTACTTATTAATAAATTCTTTGGTTTTTAAATCTAAAAAATTAATATAAAACATAAGTTTCGATTTATATTTTTTAAATCTATAATATTAATAGGCTAGGCGATTTCTTGTGACCGATGTGTTGTTCTACCATTTTATACCGCTTTTGACCAAACGTATATTATTTTAAAGGTATTTCTTTTTAGCCATTTTGCAGATTTACAGATTTTTAAATTTTTTCCTTTATTTTGAGTAAATTGCATTTAAAGTTGCTACTAACACATACATAAAATTATACAATGCTATGTGTGTGTTTATTAAATTTGTAAATGTGTTTGTAATAAAACTGAGTTTGTTTATTGTGTTTTTTTGTGAATTGGCTATAATTGATTAGCATACCTTTAGGGTCTTTATTTAATGAAAAAATAAAATTTCCTAGAATTTGCACTCGAATTTCGAGGGCTGGAATCTGCTAGTTTTAATTAAAATTATTTTGGATTTCATCTGTAATTTTTTTTAACGTCAAATTGATTTTTTGTTTTTAATTTTAAATTAAATATTTTTAATTTTAGAGGGGTTTTTTTAATTTCAAATATAACAGAATTTACATTATCGAAAGATACGATTATATTACAAAAATTGGTTTATGGAATCTAATATTTCTATGATGTCTTCATTTTCAAGTTCTTCTTGGCTCAGATATTTTTCTGACGATCGACTTTTATCAACGACATCGCTCGGTATATTGTAAGTGTAACAGCACCCGTTTTTCAATTTCAAACCTATTATACATACATATTACAGAACATAACAACTCGGTTTTATTCTGTTCAAAGTTTACTTTTAACTAAAGCCATTAAACTAAACAAACGATCAACTTTGGCATTTGAGAAAGACAAAACTAATACAGACAATACAAATATTGATAACTCTTTAAATGGACTTTCGCCAATAGAATTTTTGTTAACTTCAATCCAAAAAGAGGTTGTATTCAGTGTTGTATCCCAATATTGTTCTGTGATATAACTCCATTGGATTTGCATTTTTTCTGCTTCAGATGATATCTTCTATATATTGGTTATCGGTTCTTTTACCCGGTTTAATGTGTTTTGTATTGAAAATGTTGGCATTTTTTAATACAATATTTTTTGGCAATCGACTTTTTAATTCATTAAAAACTGTTGTTGGTGTTTATATTCTTCTATTTCAAAATGTTTTGTTATATTTGTTTAAAGAAACGAGCAGAGTGGTAAAAAGAGTAGTACACAAAATTCTCGTATTACACTTTGAGAAATTAAAACATATCAATACCATTAAAATTAAAATTATATATTTAAAAATAATGAAAAAAATAAAAAAAAGATGCGAAAAGCAACTTTTTATTAATAAAAGATGCTAAGTTAACGTTTAGCATCTTTTCATAAATTTTGGATGCTAAACGACGAAAAAAAAGTTGCTAAATCTAGCAACTAAAATGCTAAAATTGCAACACTGCGTAGTAATTCACATAATAATTTAATGTTTTTTAATGAATCATAGTATGTAAGTATGTATTTAAATTACTTAAATTATTTCAATAATTTTCACTACTATAGTCCGGACAACTCGATAATCCGAACGAGCCTAAAACTCTATGTGTCCGGATTGTCGAAGTTGCACTGTATATAGAATCTATATATAATTAGAATCTATATAACATTTATGCTCGACACTGCCATAATGGCTGAATAACTCAGTTATGCTGTATATGCGATTTTAATTGTTGATTCAATCTGATATAAGCACCCTATATGCACCCATGTGTTAATATGAAAAAAACCATCACATTCTATCGCGCTCCTAAGGGGCCATACTAACTACCAATTTTGCATGTTCATTAATGACCATTACCATTAATTACCATTAATTACCATTAATTACCCGTCTAAAATTTATATGATTTTCTTAGTTTTTTAAGTGGCGCAATGAAGTTGCTGTGTTCCGATCTTTCGAAATCGCTCTAGAATCAGAATCTGGGCTTTTACTGGGCATGATTACATTTCACATTACAAAAAAAAAAAACTGCTAAAATTGAGTTCATAATAATAAGTTAAAGTCATATGATTTAGCCTACTACCTATATACCTCTTAATTTACGAAAGTGTCAGCAGTAATTTCGATATGTCAGCAACTCAATTATGCAGAATAAAAATTGCTGCCCATACAAAGGCTTATTAATCCACCAATGCAATACAACACAACAATGAAACAAATCTTCCTCCCTGAACTACAATAAACTTATTTCATTCACCCGGTAGTAAAACTAGTAAATCAAACATCATAAATTTCAGTGTGAATGCTCTATGATGTACATTACTGTATGTATGTACAAATGAGTACAATATGATTGCTTTATCAAAATTTAATATATAATATATATATAAAATATTTCAAACAAACTGGGAGCACGTGTAGACCAATAGAGTTCTTTGAACTTTTTGATGTAATACTATTACAAAGCGATACAAGAAAAATTAAACCTATCAAAGAAGGAAAGAAATGTTACATTTATAAAAATAAACATTGCACTAAGAGAAATATTATACAGTAAAGAGAACGTGATGAAAACTCTTAAATTTTTTCAGAAGAGAAACTGAAAGTTAAAATTTGATATAAAAAAAAATATTTATATGTATCTTACTTTGATAATTATTAATAATAATTATTTAAAATATTTTAAATGCTCTTAAATTATCTCTTAATTTTTTTTTTTACTTTAAACAACTCTTTAATTTCTATAAATAAAAAAAAACTTTCAGAGTAGTCTGCTGTTTGATTTTTTTTTCCTTTTACAAAAAGATAGTTTTCCATCTTAACTCCTCGTATGATGACGATGATGATTTTGGCCGCATTGTTGAGTTAAGACCAGGGATGATAACTATGGTTTCAATTTGGGTACAAATTAGTTTTAAGTAATGTGAATAGAACAATGCATTTTGGTAACTTTAAGTTTCGCCCTCGCAAATAGAAGTTACAATATGAGCCCTGTGATTTTATAGAGAGAAATTTGTTTGCACTAACGGGGTAAATATATTTGAGAATGCCTGGAATGCCCAATACGAGTACATGTCAGGCTTAAAAGCTACTAAGAATACGGACCGGCCCACAGTGGACCATTTCACGAGAAGGCGGTCAAAAATCAATTACTTTTGATTGGATTGGAATTTTGATATGCGGTTTTTTTGTTTGGTAGGTGGGACTTTAGCCTTTAAATACCGACCGATAGTAAAAACAGTTATGGAGGGTTTAAAATATATTTTCCTTTTTAGTTGAATTTTAGTATAAAAGTGAAGTGTTAAAAGGTTAAAAAAGGGCTTTTTTTTATAAAACGTCTTTTTTTCAGTAAATTATTTAATTGATACTTTTTAAAAATTTCGTAAGTTAAATTTTGTCAAAAAATGCCAAACTTTGGCCCCCGTAAACTTTTTAGTCCTAATGTTCACATGGGCCAAAGATTGGCTTTTTTTTTAAAGCAAGATTTAAATTATAGTGTATTTAGCAGCGAACGTAAAGTTTACCTGATGTTGGTTCAAGATAGAGAAGTCTCAATGAAAAAGTCGTATGTTTTTACTTTAGTTACAAATTTTTTACTGTTTTTTTAAATATTTCTATATAAATTTTTATTGTAAATTTATAAAATACATAAATTTTTAAATCAAGAAAAATTGATAACTATATAAAAAAGAGTATAACTTATTGTTAGTGTACTGAAAAACTGCTTTAAATCAAACAATGTTAGTAAATTTTTCTTCTAAATAGCCTTGCTTTTCAGCTTCTAGAAGTTGTTTAGCTTCTTCGTCTTATTCAATAGGGGTAGTTTTCCATTTTTGTCGAATGTTGGACATATATGGATCTGAAGTGCGCAATAAAATAGTGCTAAGGTCTTCATTAGTGAAACATCTGGACATTTTTCTTGTGTTGCGCTCGCTAGAGAATCTGTAGTCTTAGTTCCTTTTTTCTTGTGCTTCTTCAGATGGATCTCCTATTGGAGATAGATCTCCCCATGGTACTAAATTTTATGAACTGAGGATGGCATATATCTTCAAGAGAATTTTTCGTTATAAAGTATAGTATATTGGCGTACTCTCCAAATTTTTTTTGCATTTATCTTTCTGCTGCATGCTAGAAGTTGTAATATGATTTTGAATCGTCTTATTAATTCATGATCTACACCTGTGATAGATGCTGGTGTTTCTGGATCGGAAAAAAGTCTCCTTGCAGTATTTCCATCATTTGAGTTTCCTTCTCCTTGTTTTGGTTGGTCGATTATGAGGCCTAGCTGTAGATATTTTTCTTAAATTTGTTTTTTGCTTTCTTTTTTCTTTATTTTCTTTGTTTTTTTTTTACTGTTTCGCGTAACGGAGCAAGTACCAAATCATAACCCAATTTAAGAAGCATGAAGAGGGGACATTCCAAATTCGTAGGCTTCCTTAAAACTATCGTCTTTTGGTGGGGGTTGGCTTAATTGACTTGATGTCTTTTGGCATATAATGCAACTTGACGATGTAAAGCTTGTGCAATTTTTCCATCAATCATTGCGAGACACATTTTCAAATTTACTTCAATGTCGTGGTCATCAAATTTAAATATAATTATTTTATCTTTTTTTTTTGGAACTTATTCAGTTATGACAGCTTTTTTTTTTCCATTTTGAATGCAAAAGGTTTGTCTGCAATACTCTGTTGAAGAAGGAATCTCATTTTTCCATACATCAATTTCTGTTGCTCTACTAGTTGACGGCTCTAAGCCGCTATAAGTTTTTGTTAAGTGCAATGGAACGAAAGATACCATAGATAAATTAGCATCTGATGAATTTTCGGCATTAATTTTTGTCAGCTATTTAAACTATATAACTCAAGTGCCGACTACTAATGTTTTTGAAAAATACCTATATATATATACCTGTCAAAATAAAAAAAAATTACCCCTTAATATGATTTAATAATTAAGCGCATAATGTCTCAACCCTTTTTTATAAGAATATAACAACTCGTGTCAACTCTACCGTTTCCTTTTTCTGTCAGTATAAAAACAAATAAACACACACAAAAAAAACGGATGTGTTTATTACATGCATTAATCAATAGTCCAAATATAATCCCTATAGGACAATTCTTGGTCATAGGCCCCATATAGAGCTGATTCCCGATTTTTACTTAAATCTATCAAAAAACAAAAAAATATTGCACAGATTTTTCTCAAATTTGGTTTCTATATACTTTTTGAAAATATAACTGACTTTACAAAATATGGTCAGGATCGGTCCATTTTTCGACCTAGTCCCCATATAAATATAACATCCGAATTGAATTTTTCATATCTGCAGCCAAAAAAAATAATAAAAATATCACCCAAATTTGGTTTTTGCTTATTTTCTACATCTAATAAGTTGGATCTAAGAGATAGGGTGTCTAAACGCATGGTACAGGGTATCGTAGTAAATTTCTATGGTCGTTCAATGTCTGCAATAAGTTGGAATAATATTCACCGTTAATTGTTTTTGATTTTAAAGGTAATTAATATGGATTATGCCGCGTATTTTACAAAGAACTATCGCCCAATCTTTGTTGGCCGATAAACCCACCAAAACCTTCTTAGACTACTCAAAACTCATCCGAATTGCGGTTGAAAAACACCAAAAATTCTTTGCGATTTTATTTACGGTCAATTGTGAACAAACCAGAAGCGCGATTCAGTAAATTCTTTTAACGATAATCGAATTGTTAGAAAAAGAAAACAACCGAATTGTCGAGTTTGGTATTCATTAAAATTTTTAAACAATATACGCTATTTTTATGAAATTTTTCTTTATTGTTGTAAAAATGAGTTGACGCTATTGTTAAAGTCAGCTGTTGTTGTTATCTAAACGACAACAATTTTTTTATTGTTTATTCAATCGTTAAAAAATTAAATTTTGAGGTTGAAATGTCGTCAGACATAGACAAAAATCATAAAATAATGAAAATATTTTGCTTTTATTATAAAAACCTTTTATATAAATAAAAAAATTAAATAGCATATTCAATTCATTATTTTATATCTATAATATTAATAGGCTAGGCGATTTCTTGTGACCGATGTTTTGTTCTACCGTTTTATCCCGATTTTGACCAAACGTACATTATTTGAAATGTATTCCTTTTTGGCCATTTTGCAGATTTACAGATTTTTAAATTTTTTCCCTCATTTTGAGTAAATGACATTTAAAGTTGCTACTAACACATACATAAAATTATACAATGCTATGTGTGTGTTAATTAAATTTGTTAATGTGTTTGTAATAAAAATGAGTTTGTTTTTTGTGTTGATTTATGAATTGTCTATAATTGCTTAGCATACCTTTAGGGTCTTTATTTAATGAAAAAATAAAATTTCCTAGAATTTGCACTCGAATTTCGAGGGCTGGAATGTGCTAGTTCAAATAAATAAACAAAAATATGAATAAGAAATAAAGAAATTAAAGACAAACATAAAATCATCCTGTCAAACACGAAGTGATTTGTTTTTTTTTCTATTCTTCTTTGTGTTTTTCGCTTATTTTGACAGAGATGGCACTAGTTTACAATTTGAATAAATCGAAAAATAGATTTGTCGACTATCGTTAAGGTGTAGTTAGTGAATCACTTAATCGTTAGTGCAAGCAACAATAGCTGTCGATATATTTCGCGATCGTCGGATCGTTAAAATTTACAGAATCGCACTACAGGCACCCATCTTTCTTTCGAACTGCTTTCTAAAATGCAACTTATCATTTCAAATCGAAATCACATATCCACGCGCACTTACACTCTCTGATCGGCCAACGCCATAGCTCGAATTGTTTTGTCATTTTCGGATTTTTCGAGCTGCCTGCGTAGTATTCGATAGAATGCAATTAAGGTTCATATAATGTATGTTTCGTAGATGGTTTCTCTACAAAAAAAAAAAAAAAACTATCTAAACTATCTCCAAATTTCACTGTGGAACAACAAACTCAAAGTAAGGATGTGGGTCCTAGACCTTTGTACGACTCTACGACTTAGGTAACACTGTAATAACAGCGAAGGTCTGATGCAGAGAGCCCGCAAATCGCACTGAGACTTAGATGTGTTATAGAACTTGAAAAATTATAGAACTGTACCTTTTTTTTAGCTGTTCGGTTTCATAACACAGTAACACATAACAGAGCCATTCGGGGGGGGTGATGGTGAAAAATTTCAAATCAGGGTAAAATTACGAGGCTATTATAGTAAAACCTCTAAAGGGTTTGGTGTTCTCAGGCCAAAACCTTTGACATTTTATATATTTTATAGAAAAAAATCAGAACATATTTGGAACGTATTATAATTACTAAAAACATTTTGATGTTCTTTTCTGTATTCATATGGAAAAATAGTATTGGCCTGAGAACGCCAAATGCTTTGAAGGTTTTACTATAATAGTCTCGTAATTTTACCCTGACTTGAAATGTTTCAACCACCCACCTCCCAGGATGGCAGTGTTATCTGCAATAAAAAAATATTTCGTTCAGAAGCTCTGTCTTCCTCCTTCACATAGTTTCCAAGAAAGTATTTCCCAAAAGTTTTATATTGATTTTGGTTCTGGACTGAAAGCTGAAGAAGTCAAAACTTCGTTTGTTAGTCTCTAATCAATTTACATATCCAAAAAGCAGTTAAACTTCGTTTAGTAGTTGAATACGCTTTTCTGTGTTAATTTAATCTTTTATTACATTTAACACCCATCTGGCCTATCCAGACTAAATTTTAGTGCATCGCCAGTAATAACATTCTTCCATGCAAGAACCTAGAATTGATGGTTATCGGCGAAATCTAATCTAGATTTTTTTGTGACGTGTGCGGAATTCAGATTTAGGTACTTCTTTTGTATCTGGTTGGCATCATATAATACTTTTGTACTATAACTTTCGAAAAAGTACTTTAAAAATTCCATGTAAGTCAAAAAAAAGTACCTTTGTATCAACTTTATTATGTTTGGTTTAAACAACTGAAGAGTCGTAAATAAAATTTACAATATTTTTTTCAACTTCCCACTCTGTTGTTGGTTGCTGCTGCTGGTTGCTAGTTGTTTGTGTTTGCCTGGTTCATTTCTAACCAGTTGTCAATGCTGTTCTTATGGTTGTTGTGTTTTTATATCTCCAATAGCAACAAACAACAGCATTCTCAGCGGCATCACAAATAAATTTCATTATACATTATTTTTTTTATCATCTTTCTGTTTCCACTTTTTGAAGTTGAAGTTGTTGTTGTTGTATTCCATGGAAGAAAAAAGTTCATTCAACCTCGCCCCAGTGAACTTAGCTGAGGTTATTTTTACACTATGCCCCTGTATGTGAAATCCCCCCTCCCCGCCCCCTATCATTATCGCCATTATCTACCACATGTATAGAAGTGAAAAAAAAAACTTTGGGAACGCCAAGTCAGCTTCGTAGATATGGCAGGCAGTCAGTCAGGCTAGCTGGCAAACCAGTCAACTAGTCAACTAGCATAGCAGCAGCCACAGCCACAGCATCATCATTGTGCTTGAGGCAGTCAATCGACATAATACATGTGATGCATACTATTCAGCCTGTGTCTTTGTACTACCTTTACCAAGGTGGCAAGCAAACATTCACCGAGATTGCCGAGAGTGCCTAGTACAATATAATATCTCTTTTTGTATCTTTGCATGATGTTTCTTTCTATGTTTAGTACTTATTAGTATTTAGCTTTTTTTGTAGCCTAGAACATATTTGTAGGTATGAATCGTGCTTTTATCTTTGGTATGTATATCTTTAGATTTTTTTTTAAGTTCTTTTATTGAAATTTTTAGTGTAATACTTGAAATTAAAGTTATGAACTATTGAATTGTTCGATAATTTGAAAACACATTAAAATAATAACTATACAAATTCTTATCATTGACATACACATACATACATATTTTGTTAAAGCTTGCACACATAATATTTGTATACCCTATATCACTATGTGGTGAGGTTATAAAGAGTTTGTGTTGATGTTGGTAACTACCAAAAATATTTGACATAGCCTTACCTTTTATTATACCCATCGCATCAAAATAATTTTTTGTGTCGATTTAGCTATGTTCGTCCATCAGTCCGTCTGTCCATCCCTCTGTGTAGCCATGTAAACGTTGTATTTAAGCTACAGTGCTTAAATATGAACATATTCTGATGAAGTTTAGAAATTGGTTAAAATCGGTGGTTCAGACACTTACAAATATCAGATCGACTAAAATGATCGTAAAATCCAGATAGAATCAATAAAATTTTGTATGTCTTTTATACCCTCTAGTTCAACAATAGAACCTGTGAGCCATTCCTAGTCATATAACCGATCTTCACTCAAGTCTATCAAAAAAAAAATAAATAAATGTTGCATATTTTGTTTTTTATAATAACTAGAGGACCCCTGCTGCTCCGCAGCATTATATTATATTATATTAATTTTTCTAATATAATACCAAAATTTGCCAACAGAAGTTAACGTACAATAATGCCAAAATATGCCAAGAGAAGTTAACGTACAGTAAAAGTAAAGTTGATTGTCCACGCATAACTTTCCTCAAACCCAACGAATTTGCCAAGAAAAGTTAACGCACAGTAATGCCAAAATATGCCAAGATAAGTTAACGTACAGTAAAAGTAAAGTTGATTCTCCACGCATAACTTTCCTCAAACCCAACGAAGTGTTCTTAGACCACTGAGTGTTCTTAGACCTATGTTAACAGCCTACGTTAATTAGAACTCTAGTTATAGAGGTTTAAGAGAAGAAAAATATTGAAAAAAATCATGAATGCAAAGTTTATTCATAAATTCTTTTAATATATAAGATAGTCCCCATATAAAAAAAACTTCAGATGTGACTTTTTCATATCTGCACGCCACAAATTAAAAATAATAGCACTAAAATTTGGTTTATGCTTACTCTCTTTACCCAGTTATTACCAAAGTAGTTCGATCCAAGACATTCCGTGCATTGAAGGGCAAAGACAAAATAATCTCGACCTTTTTTGCACTTCATACCCTGACTAGTATGAAGTGGAAATATTTGCACCTCTCGGTAATTCGGATCAGCGCCTTCGTGCTAAAGTTCTTTCTGCTTCCCAGGGCAGCAAGAGCTTTTGGTCATTTGGTAAAAGAGTAAAGAATAATGCTAGGTCGTCCATCCCAACTCTTGTAATTAATGACCAAATATTCACTGACCTGGCTGATAAGGCTAACCTTTTAGCTTAACTTTTTGGAAAAAACTGGTTTTAGCCGGTTAGCGATTAACCACTGCCAGAACTCGAACGTGTATCTTGTACTATGCATAAAATATTCTTCCGAGCTCTTGCAGTTAGAAAGGTTCTAAACGTAAATAAATTTCAGTAGGCGGATGGTGTACCAACACTGGTTTTGAAACTGTGCTCTTCGACGCTAGCTAGTCCCTTGGCCAACCTTTTCAGCTTTTCTACGGGAGTCTTTACCTCTAGCTGGAAGGTTGCCAATGTCAAACCAATCCTTAAAAATTACCATTCAATGGCAATCTGCTCTGCGCTCTCAAAAGTGATGAAGAGCATGATTAATTACCATATTGTCAACTATCTAGAGGCCAACTCACTTCTTAATGATCTACAGTATGGCTTTCGTATAAGTCGTTCCAAGAAAGACCTTTAAGCTCTACTCTTTAGGGGATCCATTCACAATTTTGGTGAAAGTAAAGTGATTACCCTAGAAATTTGCAAGGCATTCGATCGCGTGTGCACAGTGCATTGATATCGAACCTTATTGCATTTGGGGTCGGCATTGGCTTCGCTCGATTTATATCGAGTTTTCTCAGAGACCGCACAATATGTGTTGTTATTGACAGGGTCTCAACCAATGGGTTTCAGCTAAATTAGGGGTAGCCCTAGATTCTGTTCTTTCTCCTTCTCTTTTCCTTATCTTTCTGAATGACCTTCTTAATCAAACCTTCAACCCTATCTTCTTTCTCGCAGATGACACCAGTATTTGTCATTAGTTTTCCTTCAATTGTCGGCGGCAAAAGGCTGATGAATGACACAGTCAATCAAGACCTATTAACAATCTCCGAGTGGAGTCAGACTCAATGTCTTTGTTGTCTCATAGGGCCTGGACCATGTACAAAGGAGGGCGTTGATGCTCATTAATGACAGTAGGCTATCCAACTCTATTGACTCGTTGAAACGTCGTCGAAATGCGGCTTGTGTAATAAGATAAGATAAGATAAGGAAGGCTAAATGCACTGCGACCAATTTGATCTTTTGTGCAGTACATGGTTGTGCTAAAGATTAAGGCTTCTTATGAAGCCAATTACCCTATTTGGCATTAGTTTCCATATGTCCCGGGAGGATACAATGTATCCTCCAAGTGCAAGGATTCTCTTAGCACTTAGTCTTGTTCTGCTGTTTCCACCTCCTGTTTGCAGAACCTACATGTGTCTATGGCAGATTGTCCTTTCATTCGTAGATGATATCTAAGATTGCAGTGTCCTGTAAAGAATCCCGTCAAGGTCCTTAAGACCTTTTATCAAGGGTAAGTAGTCTTTCCGCTTGAACACTGGATGGAGTTATGATTTTCTTGGCCTGCCGTTGACCTGGACTTTTGTCCCAGTGTTCGGCAATTTGTGATTTTCTCCACTCCCTCATTTTTTGTTTTATGTGTCCCACTGCAACACCACAGAAAGGTTCCGGACCGATGAAAAGACGACGGGCCCCTCGATTAGCTAGGCAATCGGCCCATTCGTTCTCTACATGTCCTTTATGTCCCGGAATCCAGCATAGAGTTAATTTGTTGCATCTACCTAATTCGTTTAACCCTCCAATGCACTCCCGCACCAGTTTGGACGTCATTTTGTAGGCCATTATTGCCTTAAGTGCAGCCTGACTGTCGGATAGTATGTAAATGAGTGCCCTTTTTGTCTTTCTTCTGAGACATTCAGTCACGCATGTAAAAATAACGAAGACCTCCGCTTGGAAAATGGATGGGTATTTACCCATGGGTAAGGCACGTTGAAAATTGGGACCAAATATGCCCGCGCCCGTGTCCCCATTTGTTTGTTTTGAGCCATCTGTGAACCACACATGAGAACCTTGCTCCAGTTCCCAGGTCCCACTTGTCCATGTGCTCCATTCCAATATCATATTATTTCAAATTCCCTGATGAATATATTTTTTGGCAACATTCTGTCCGTGACTCTCGCCACCGGGTCGTGGATGAAGAGCCTCTCATGTGACCCTTTAGGTCACCGTCCTTCATGCTACCAAAATCCTGAAATCATACGGCACTCATGCACGCATCTTCAATGATCGAAATATGCAATGGTGTAATGTTAAGCATGATGCCGATAGCATCGGTTGGACACGTTCTGTTCGCCCCTGTGATACCAATACAGGCAATGCGGTAATACTGTAATACTGTTCTACAAATACTGTTCTTCTGAGATTAGCGAAGTTAATCTAAGTGCCCGAATTTCTGTTCGCTCTACACGCTTCTCTAGTAGATTACATCCATTCTAACCTATTGTCCAGTAGACCACACAACGCATTACAGAGCAAATTCATTTACCCACCGAACTAGCCGTATGTGGAATAAACTTCCCACACTAGTCTTTCCTGACAGTTACAATCTAATGAAATTGCAGTCAAATATCCACAAACACTATCCTCTCTTTCCTTCTTCGCATAACTTATTTTCCTGAAATCATCACAATGGACTGCATTTGTAGGGGGCATCCCCTAAGTGTTGATTTATAATAAAAAAGGTCCCTCTCTGAAACGACTGTAATATTCTTACTTTTTTTAATTTAAAACTACTTAAATAAATATATGGGTGACCCGATAAGGGTACACGACTGTTTAGTGACATTCGTCACAGGAACATGATTATGGATGTCTTGTGGCCTCAACTGGATGGTATAGATCTGAACGATATGTGGTTTCAGCAGAAGGCGATTTATTGGAACAACGATTTCATTTTCCGAAATTCCGATGTCCATTGGCCACCATGATCGTGCGATTGAATGCCGTCCGATTTCTTTCTTTGAGGTTTTTTAAAATCTGAAGTCCATGCGAAGCAAGCAATTCCTGATCCAACACGTCATCGGTGAGAGAGAACCACATATATGTCAAAATGTCATTAGTAGGGCAATTTTGATGCGGGGGCCATATGCCTGCTATTTTTTCCATACATAATTCGAACAAATCTACTTTACAATGCAATAATACCATCATCATTCGCTCAAAAAAAAGGGTTTTATTTTTAAATTAGATCACGCACTCTTATTCGATCACCCTTTATGTTGCCGATTTATTAGTTTAATTCATTCAAATTTTAATGGGTATTCCATTCTGTAATCAGAGTATAAGGGGGTTGTTCTAATGTTTGAAAAAAATAGCCTCAACTTTTTATTATACCGATAGACTCAGAACCACTTTCTGAGTCGATCTAGTGATGACCATCAGTCCTTTCGTCTGTGTTTGCATGTGAAGCTTGCCATCAGGTGGCAATATACTTTGATGGAAATTGGACGATCAACTTTTATCGGCCAGAGAACAGTCTCTATTGAAGTTTGAATACATCTTAACCCTATAATGTTTCGTCTCTACTTTTATAAACATTTTTATATGATCACTTAAGATGTGTCAACCAAAAAAAAAAAAAAAATCCCAAATTTTTTTTTTCATAAAAATCGTTTTTTTTATAAAAAATACTCATTTAGATCTTAAATGAATTAAAATTGAACATTATGAAACATAAATTGAAAATTTCACTTTTTTTAAACACTTTCCTTTAACTCATACTCTCTGTCTGCCTGTCTGTCTGTTGGTCTGTCGTGGAGCAACCCCATTCCCCCTTCTCTAATTGATCTGAAACTTGGCCCATAATCTTGTGACTACAAATTAATTTTGGGGTAGTCACACACAGTCACGCACAGTCACGGAGTGATTTAAGCCCCATTTCCCCTCATCCGATTGATCTAAAACTTGATCCATAGACTTGTTGTGGCTAAAGAATAATTTTAAGATAGTCACGTAAGATCACGCACATTCACGCAGAGATTCAAAACTCATATGCATAAGGAAAGAAAGAGTTTTAATAAAAACTTTGTTTTTATGGGTTAGATTATTTAAATGTGCAGGTGGAGCCAGACAGAAAATATAAAATAAATCTACGATTTATGGCAAGATTTCAAATATTGTTGAAATGGGATCCAGTGCACAAAATGGCGATATTGTACATCTTAAGTACAGTAGACCCTCCAACTGCGCGGTTTTTCATTGCGCGGTTTCGCAATTGCGCGGCCAAAACATTAATACCAAAATTTCTATCTGCGCGTTAAAAATTTCGTAGCTGCGCGGCTTTTTTTTTTTTGCAGTTTTTAACAAAAAATATTCATGTTAATTCAAATTAGTGAATCATACACATGTTTGAAACAGAAAATAGTGATTCCCCGTATGTATTTCGATGCATATACAACAATTTTTTATTTCCAAAAAAATTTCATTTTTCTAGTAGTCGCGTTAGGATGAGGATGTAAAATTACGTACATAATTTTAATTAATAGATATTTATACAAGTGTTTGTTAAAATAAACTAAATTCAAGAAAATCGTATTCGAGTGGAATAGATATACATAAGTGTATAAGGAATTCTTATATCAATTAAATGGTGTTATAAAGTAAGCAGTATAAATAAAATGTTTGTTTTTTGATTTAATACTCATTTTGATTTAATAGGTATTTTAATAATTTTTACACCCTATATATAATAATGGAAAAATTTGGCAAAAGAAAAATATTGACGTTAGAAGCAAAGCTTGAAATTGTGAAGCAATTAGAAAATGGCGAAAAAATATCAGTTTTAGCTAAGAGACACAATATGAACGAATCCAGCATAAGGAGGCTTAAATTGAATGCAGAAAAAATTAAAAGTTCAGTAGTTTGTTCCACATCTCTTGCTGCAAAAACTGTAAAAAAACCTCGAAATTCAATAATAGAGAAAACGGAAAAAGTGTTAAGCTTTTGGATTGAAGACCGAAATCAAAAGAGAATGCCACTTAGTGCTGCTGTTATTCGAACTAAAGCGTTATTAGTCTTTAATCGCTTACAAAAGGATGAACCTGGATCATCTAATTCAGGCGAAATTAAATTTCAAGCGAGTAAAGGATGGTTTGAAAAGTTTAAACATCGTCAAAATCTACATAATATAAAATTTACAGGCGAAGCAGCGAGTGCTGATACATTAGCTGCATCTTTATATCCAAAAACGTTAAAAGATATCATTGATGGTGGTGGATATTTGTCAAGCCAAGTTTTTAATGCAGATGAGACTGGCTTATTTTGGAAAAGGATGCCTAGCAGAACATTTATTTCTAAAGAAGAGAAATCTGCTCCGGGGTTCAAGGTTTCCAAAGATAGATTGACAGTTTTATTTTGCGGTAATGCAGCTGGCGATTATAAGAACAAGCCGCTAATAATTTATAAATCAGAAAATCCTCGTGCTTTTAAAGGAATATCAAAAAACTCACTCCCAGTTCATTGGGTATCAAACAAGAAAGCTTGGATGACAGCAAAGCTTTTTGAGAACTGGTTTTTAAATTGCTTTTGTGTAGAAGCTGAGGCTTACTGTAGAGATAAAAACATTGCATTTAAGATTCTGTTGATAGTTGACGATGCACCAAGTCATCCAACACATTTGGCTGAATTGCACACTAATGTTAAAGTAATATTTCTGCCTCCAAATACGACATCTTTACTTCAGCCGATGGACCAAGGCATAATTGCCGCATTTAAGCTGTATTATCTTAGAAGGACTTTTCGGCAATTAATTGAAGCTACGGATGGATCAGATAGTCTTTCAATTCGTGAGTATTGGCGACAGTATAACATTCTATCTTCGGTAAAAAAATATTAAATTAGCATGGGATGAAGTTAAAAACTCAACCATGAATGCTGTATGGAAAAAATTATGGCCAGAAAGCTGCATAAGTGAAGCTAATGTTGAAATGCCAGAAATTGTTGAAATTCTGACTTTAGGTAGAACAATTGGTGGGGACGGATTTCAAAATTTAGAATCAGAAGATATCACGGAAGTCCTTGTAACTAATGAAGAAAATATTACTGCTGACGATATTTTGGCACAGTTCGGCGATAATAATAATGATGAAAATAGAGAAAGTGAAGAAGATGTAGAGATTATAGGAGCGAAAACGTTTACTAGTGAAAAACTATCAAATTTTTTAAAACTTGGTAGTCAACTTGAACAGGAAGCTCTTGATATGGACCCTGATATGGAGCGTGCCTTAAAATTTCGGAGAAATCTGACAGCAGCTTTAGCCCCATATGCTGAAATTTATAAAGAAAAACAAAAAGCTGGTAAGCAATCAGTGTTAACAAGCTTTTTTCAACATATAGAATCACGGTCATTAGAATCAAGCTCATCAGAATGTAGCAGTGATTGAAACCACGTTATGTATTTATGTTTAATTTTTATTTATGTTAAATTCTTATTAATGTTTATAGTCGTTGAATTGAGACTGTTTTCTATATATTTTATGTTTATATTAATGTGAATATGTATATTAGTCGTTGAATAAAGACTTTTTATTATATTTTTTGTAATTTTTCTAATATCTGGAACCTAACCCCTTAATTACATATAAAATCGAGTTCACAGTGCGCGGTTTCGGCTTGCGCGTTGTTTATGTGGAACGTATCTACCGCGCAGTTGGAGGGACTACTGTATTAAAAAGACTCCTTTCGTACTGAGGGGAGAAATTACACTAAATTCTGATGCGGTATCTGTATGCTACCAGAAACGTGACAAAAAGTAGTGAACAATACCTCGAATGAGACATAGGGTTCCATTCTTTCACAACGTGTGCCCAATTTTTGATTAAGAACGCGGCGGAAACTTATTTTTACTCCTGATGTATATGAACCAAATATGAAATCACCAGTATATATATATATATACATATATATATATGTCTGTCTGTCGTGGGTCACCCCCTTTCCCCCTTATCCGATTGATCTGATACTTGGCCTATAGTCTTGTTGTGACCACAGATTAATTTTGCGGTAGTAACGCACAGTCGCGCATAGTCACGCACAGTCACGGAGAGATTTAAAGCGGATTTCCCTCATCTGAAACTTGGTCAATATACTTGCTTTAAAGAAAGATTAACTTCGACCTAGTCACGCACAGTCACTCATAGTCACGCACATTCACGGAGTGATTTAAAACCCATTTCCCGTTATCCGATCGATCTTAAACTTGGTCGTTAGACTTGTTGTGAAAAAAGATTAACTTTGATATAGTCACGCACAGTTACGGAGATATTAAAACCTCAATTCCCCTCATCCGATCGATCTGAAACTTTGTCCATAGACTTCTGACCAAAGATTAATTTTAAACTAGTCACGCAAAGTCACGGAGAGATTCAAAACTTATATGCATAAAAACGTTGTTTTTATGAGTTAGATTATTTAAATTATTCAAGATAATAAATATAGAAAATTAACTTGGTATGGGAGGAGACATGCCCTCTTATCCGATTCCAAATTTGCTTGCCCAATGATATCACTCGGGACATATGATATTGAATAATAACTTTATATGTGAGTTGCCACGCCCACAACTCCGACTCCACTCTAAAATAAAGAACAACACTCCGAAGTACCAGAACATGTGGTGTAAATATAAGGTGGTTCAGCCATGATGCGATTCCATAAATAGTTTTAATTATATTAAATCTAGTCATATTTTCAAAAATTTCCAGATGTAAAGTTCATTTTAATTTGACCTTGACAGGAATTTTTGAACATTTTTTAAACTTTAGTTCTCTAAGACTTATTTTATTCCTATTATCATATTTATCATAGCAAGCTTGTTCAGCATATATTTACACTTTAATTGAGTCCCTTAATCAAATATTATGGAATCAACAACCATATGATTAAGTTAAATACGGCAACTAACTACATACTGCGATTTATTTTGAAATGAAAATATAACAAAGAACTGCGAGTGAGTTAAGAGTAAGAAATATGAACAAGAACAACAGAAAAACAATGAACTTAGATGGTAAGTGATACAATATAAACAATGACTATAAAATGCATTTTTAGCCAAGTATAAATCCAAGAAACAAGTAGTTAATACTTTATCGTCTTGGTTGGACCTAAGTCGGCAAAGACTAACACTGTAGCTGGAAAGCGACAGCTGTAATGTTTAAAAGTCAGTGGCTACTCTTGTATGCTCGATTATGTGACCGATATTTTGTAGAACCTGAGACCTGAGTACACTATCCTAAAGTTCCAGCCTTTGTCAGACCTTAAAAAATAAGAACAAATATCTTTTGGATTTGACGAAAATATAAATTAAAAAAATTTTGAACAATTTTCCTTTTTTGTTAAATATTGAAACGAAGATGTTATAACGAGCATTCTTCTCAAAATAAATACGAACAAGAAAACAGAAAAATAAAGTTCAAACTTTTTCTCTCACCAAAAGATCGCTGTTCATGAAGCCATATTACAGTGTGGAACATTTTTGAGGTCATTGTCTGGGGGATGAGAAATTCCACGTCAGGGTGAAAGTACTAGGCCAGTATTAAAAAAATTTCAAAGGGTTTGACATCCTCAGCCAAATTGAAGAATGAAATGAGATCATCAACCGTTCTTGGGTTGTAGCTGAAAAACTAAGCAGCAAACATCAAGATAAGGGAAAAATATAAATGGCCTGAGAATGTTAAACCCTTTGGAAGCTTTACTATACCGACCCAGTACTTTCATCTTGACTCGAAATTTCTCTTCCCCTCCCTCCCCCAGAATGGCTTTTGCTCTGTGCTATTAGTGATAGTTGTCACAGATTTCAGATAGACTGTGTGATTTGGTTTGGTTGGTGGCCGTTGCATGTCGAATGATTTATAATATCATTACTTAGGAAAATATGAGGATGATGATCGCGTGCTAAGCGCCAAGATTATAATTTAAAAATATTACAAACAAGAAAAAAATAATAATATCTTAAACAACATGATACATATTAGTAGTTAGAAAAATCTTAGAATTAATTTCTATTTTGTGTCTGAAAATGTAGATAATGGCAATTATGTACATTTTTTTGTACTAAAGTTCTTATTCTAACATTGCCAAGAATAGATGTTCTAAACTAGTAATAATTTTAAATGTTGTCTTTATTTTTTATTAGGCATATTCTCCATTAAAATCATCTAACCATGATCGCTGGTATGTTTTTTTTTTTTTTTAAATTTATAAATGAAAGACATGCCAGCAAACAATTCACAAATTCAACTACACTTAACAAACACGTAGTAAGAGTAAATAGTAGAGCGGCCAAGTCTTAAATTTTTTTTATTTCTAAATGAATTCAAAACATTATAAAACTTTCACTTTCGATGTTATTTAAGTTTTCCAACACAACACATAACTAAATGCAGACATAAATATGTATTTCCTCTATAAGGCTAGGAAGTTGGTAGTATGTATAGGGTTCAAAAACCTTTAGTTTAAGTTTGTTTACACTTGAAATGTTTTAAATAAATACATAACACTCATGTTAATTGTTTAACAATGTTTAAGAAAATGTTGGGCTAAAGCATTTATAATTTCAAATAAAAATTTATGTAGAGTGAAGTTTTTCTATTAGCCTACACTTTCGAAAAGAGAAATCAACTTAGATTACGGGTTATATTTAAATGCGAAGTGCGTTAAATTTAGATTTTCTCTTTATGAGAAAAAACATTGAGTATGTTGTGGGTCTATGTGAGGGTTTCTTAATATGTAAACGGAATTGACACCGTTGTGTTGCCGTCATAAAGTTTAACATTATTGACGGCATACATCCTTGAAATGTTTTATTTTGTTCAAAATGACTTCTAAATTTTAGACACAGATTTTCGACATGGATTAATCCAGCAACATTGTGTAGATCAATTCACTTTGACTGTTGGCAGCCAACCACCTGCTATGTCACTTGTTCAGTAAATTCCAGAGCTCTACATTACTCGAGTATCGAGCTACTTGAGCGCAACGAGTAGCTCGTCTAGTAAACACTAAAACTTTTCATGTTTGGAAGCATGTAAAACAAGTAAGAGCGTTAAATTCGGCTGTGCCGAAACTTTGGTACCCTCCGCTCGTGCACTAACCACAATATTATAACCAAGCTTGTTAAAACTAAGAGTCAAAGAAGGCTAGATTTAAAATTTTTGCTATGTTGTATAAAATTAATAAATTAATTACCAAACATATTAGGTATTTTCCTGCTTTTGAATTGAAAGCAATTGTGAAACAAGTAAGAAAATTATAGTCGGTCTAGACCCTATACCATGTGTTAGAGACCCTATCTCTCAGGCCCAAATAACTGGATATAGAAAATAAGCATAAACCAAATTTGAGTGGGATTTTTATTAATTTTTTCGGCTGCAGATATGAAAAAGTTCATATCGGATGCTCTATCTATATAGGGACTAGGCCCAAAAATGGACCGATCCTGACCATGTCTGGTAAAGTCTCTTGTATTTTGCAAAAATATATGCAAACAAAATTAGAGAGGAATCAGTGCAATATTTTTGTTTTTTGATAGATTTAAGTGAGGATCGGGAAGCAGCTCTATATGGGGCCTATGACAAAGACTACTTTTTGGACTACTGATTAATGGATGTAATATATACATACAGACCCAATTTGACTAAGATTTGTATGATAATTTGGATCTTATGGCAATATATGGTCTGAACATGGACCGATTCTCACCAATTTCAATAGCGTTCATCCCATGACCGATAAAAGATTAAATACCAAATTTCATCAAAATATATTCATATTTGCGACCTGCCGTTTGATTACAAGCTTTACATTGACACACAGACGGACGGACGGACATCGTTAAATCGAATAGATAGTGATTCTGATTCGATCGGTATAATTAAAGATGGGTGTAGGTCAAATATTTTTGGTTGTTACAAACAGCAGCACAAAGTCATTATACCCAAACCACATAGTGGTATAGGGTATAATGATATGGGTATAAATGTAAACACATTCAATAACATTTATGTTCATTTATTTGTTGGCGATGCATACTCATTTTTGTTCTCATGTACAAAAAAACAACAAAATCAACAAGCAAATAAAAATATGTATGCCTTGCTGATACATACATATCTACGAATATTAGGGTGACAGCCATTTCAGCCAAATCGGATAATGCTCTCTGGATGCGCATTAAAAGTTAAAAGTTCAAATATACATTTATATGCCAAAATTATTAAAAAGAACATTTTTCACAATTTTTACATTAATAATCGCGTTTCAATTAAACACAACAAAATCTATTATCTTTTGAAAACAGCCAAGTTATATCAAGTTCACCAGACAATAAATGCGCCGCAGACCACTTGATTAAGAAAATCGAGGTCACAGTTTTATAGACATTGAAATAATTTACAACAACAACTTTTTACATTCTCCTGATCCCAAAATGATCTTATGTAAAGTATTTTGCCTCTCGTCTATTGTTATGCCGTTCCAAATAAATGTCGAAACGGTACGTTTTTGTTAGCACTATTTCAAAATCTCCAATTTTACTATTTCAAAAATTTTGTTCGAGGAATTTTCCGAAATCAATGATTGGACTTTAGGGTCTTATTAACAAAATACATGTCAAATATCTTTTGTCAAAATATTATACTACTTGATATAAGTTCTCAATCTTGTAAATTAAGGTTAAATCGAAACATTATAAATTGTCCCTGTTTAAGGTCAAATGTCAAATTTAAGGAGATTTACATTTTTTAAACAAAATATCGGAATAATATATATTTGTGGAAGGATTTCGATAAAACTTGTTGATAATATTTTATAGTATTGCGGAAAGGAGACTGTTTTCAACGGACAGACAGACAAACGGACATGGCTAGATCAACTTCTCCTTTCATAAGGATCAATAATATATATAGTTTACGGGGTCTCCGGAATTTATTTTGATGAGTTACAACCGGATTGACAGAGGGTATATATCAGCCCTCTGCATAGTGGTGTGAAGGGTACAAAAATAAATATAAGTATTTAGTATAACTTTTTGGAATCGTGGAAATACCAGGAATATCATTTATAAATTTCACTTAGATCGAACTGTCCCACTGGCATGGGCAAATTACTTGTAAAAGTTAAACCACTTTCCACACAAATGTACGAAAATATGCACTTAATAGATGTTTCACATCATTTCATATTTTTGAGTAAGTCATAGCATTAGATTACTTTCCTGAAAAATTGAAAGAATGTGTGAAAATATGTTATTCGTATATGTTTGATGTATATTTTCAAAAAATTTCTCAAGAACACTTGGAAAAATCTAATAGAATTTTTATCAAAGCATTCCGACAAAAGTAGTGTCGTCAAAAAAAATTGTATTCCTTTAAGCCGTTTGCATAAATGGAATACCTACTTCAAGTTTCAAAGCATTCCGCCAAATATAGAAGTTTGCAGCAAGTCCAACTCGACAAAAAAAAAAAAAAACAAAAAAATTCGAGGTACTCGAAAAATATCAGCCAATTTCTATTCAAATGTGCAAAACCTTTTCACTGGTCTTACAATTCAAAACAAAATCTATTTTATTAGACTTTTCATCGAAATTATTGTTGCCATAATCAACTGTTTAAAAAGCGAATATACGAACAATTAAATTCTTTTAATATTAATTCTAAAAAGTTTAACTTTTATGAATGAAAGCACACAAAACATCATCATGCATCAATAACAACGTGTAGATCATAATTAATTTATAACACATTTCCGGATAATGAAGATGCACGAACTGCCCACTTATTATTTTTTCCTACAAAACTCTTAATCGTATGTTGACACTTATGATGTCGGTAAATGAGGAAATCCAACAACAAGTGCAGCATCAACGTTCGAGTACACTGCAATTGCATGGAAGTAATTATGTTGTCTTTATTGTCAAATGAGACGACTTTTTATTTGACAACCAATTCATTCAATGATTTCCTTCCTAATTTATGAAAAGATCTTTTTTAATTGTATGTGAGTGCAGAAATACGATTATTTGGCGACAAAACCATAAAAAAAGATGAAATGAGAAATATAAAAAAAAAATATTTATTAAACATGATAAAGTAGAAGCAACAATATTTTGAGGGTACAGTGGTTGAGACGGTTACTTTGGGCGAAATAATGAAATAAACCCAGATAACTTTATAACTTTTGTATTTCAGAGAGATCTTGTTTTAATATAAACAGTTATTTTATGAATAAAGCACCCAACCGTGCACCAACATTTATTCTTAATTTATATATATATGTATATAAAATTCATTTTCTGTTTGTTTGTTTATTTGTTTGTTTGTTTGTTTGACCGCTATACAAATTTTTATTTTTCAACCGATTTCCCTGAAATTTTGTACACACGATCTCTATACCACAGGAAAGGTCGCCATATACTTTTTACCGGCCACGCCTACTCTTACGCAAACTTTTTATGTAAAATTCCTTATCTGTTTTATTCATATTTGTTCACTATACAAATTTTTATTTGTTAACAGATTTCTCTGAAATTCAGTATGCACGATCCCTGTACTCCAGCTAAGGTCACCATATACCCTCTATCGACCACGCCTACTTTTACGCCCACTTTTTATATACAACTCCTTTTCTGCTTTTTGGCATATTTGTTCGCTATACAAATTATTATTTTTCAACGGATTTCTCTGAAATTCGGTACACACGATCCCTGTACTCCCGCTAAGGTCACCATATACCTTTTATCGACCACGCCTGCTTTTGCGCCCACTTTTTATATACAATTCATTTTCTGTTTTTGATATATTTGTTCGCTATACAAATTATTATTTTTCAACAGATTTCTCTGAAATTCGGTACACACCATATACTCTTTACCGGCCACGCCTACTTTTACGCCCACTTTTTATGTAAAATTTATTTTCTGTTTTATTCATATTTGTTCACTATACAAATTTTTATTTGTTAACAGATTTCTCTGAAATTCGGTACACACTATCCCTGTACTCTACCTAAGGTCACCATATACTCTTTATCGACCACGCCTACTTTTACGCCCACTTTTTATATACAATTAATTTTCTGCTTTTTGGTATATTTGTTCGCTATAAAAATTATTATTTTTCAACGGATTTCTCTGAATTTTGGTATACACGATCTTTGTACCCCGGGCCAGGTCACCGGGTGATTCTTTCGGCCACACCTACTTTTACGCCCACTTTTTGTATACAATTCGTTTTCTGTTTTTTGGTACATTTGTTCGCTACACAATTTTTTTTAAACGGATTTCTCTGAAATTTGCTATGCACGATCTCTGTACTCCAGAGAGGTCGCCATATAATTCTTGCCGGCCACGCCTACTTCTACGCCCACTTTTTATACAAAATTAATTTTCTGTTTTTTTGTATATTTGTTCACTATAAAAATTTTGATTTTTCAAGGGATGTCTAAAATTTGGTCACACGATCTCTATACTACAGGGAAGGTCACCATATGCTTCTTACAGGCAACGCCTACTTTGCGCCAACTTCTATGTATATAAAACTTATTTTTTTCCTTTAATTTGTTTCTTTATTTGATTGCTATACAAACTTTTATTTTTCAATGGCTTTCTCCGAAATTTAGTACATATTCCAGGGAAGGTCACCATATGATTTTTACCGACCACGCCTACTTTTACTCACAATTTTCATACAAAATTCACATTTTGTTGTGTGGTATATTTCTTCCCTATACAAATTTGTACTTTTCAACGGATTTCTCTGATATTTGGTTTACACGGAAATAACTACACGGTGAACAAATTCCCCAAACTTAAAAAATGGTACCCAAAAGAAATGAACAAATTCCCCATTTTTTTTTAAATCGAAATAAAATATGAACTTACTCCCCAAATTCATTCTTAAATTTTTACATATTTGTATTTAATGAATTTTGTTAATTATTTATTTTAGTAAACATTTGCATACTGCTCTCAATATATGTCCTACAATAAATGCATTTTCAATAGCATCATTTCGTTGCGCAGAAGTTACGCGCACGGGGAATACAGCTTAGCTAGAATATCGGAATGATCTGAAAAATATATTTTGACAATTAAAATAAGTTGGAAACAGCTGAGCGGCAGCACTGGTGTGGTTGCCAAAACCGCGGCGCGCGACCGCGGACTCGGACGCGACGAATGCGGACGCGACGCGCTCTCGGAACACAGCTCAGCTAAAATATCGCAATGCTCTAAAAAATATGTTTTAGGAATTAAAATAAGTTAACGAGAACTAAGCGGCAGAACGGGTAGTAGCTGCGAGGAAACGGCGCGAGGCGCGCGGACGCGGACGCGGACGCGACACGCTCGCGGAACGCAGCTCAGCTAAAATATCGCAATGATCTGAAAAATATATTTTGACGATTAAAATAAGTTGACAACAACTGTGCGGCAGCACGGGTGCTGCCAAACGCGCCGAAGCGGCGCGCGGTGCGCGACCGCGGACGCGACGGATGCGGACGCGACGCGCTCGCGGAACATAGCTCAGCAAAATTATCGCAATGATCTGAAAAATATATTTTGGCGATTAAAATAATTTGACAACAACTGCACGGCAGCATGGGTCTGGCTGCCATACGCGCGGAATCGTGCGCGACTCGCTTGCGGAACACAGCTTAGTGAAATGTCGTATGATAAATTTTATCTACGTATGTGAAATAATTACCTGTTGATCAAAATAGGCCACACATATACTATAAGCAGTTGCTTAAAGAAACCTTGCGACACAATATTAAACGTCGCATTAGTCTTTCATTTCTGAAACTTGAATTTGACGTCTCTGCTCAATGATGATCACTTATTGAATGATGTAATTCAATTTTTAAAAGTTGTGATTCCTTTAATTTGCGAACCATTCCGTTATATTTGGTGTTTATAAATAAACTGGAAAAAAAAAAACTTAAAGCGGTTTCGCAACTTATTTTTGAAGCATTTTTGCTGCAGCATCTTAAAAAACTTCTAAATTAAAAAATCAAAAAATTTTTAATTGAAATAAAAAATGAATTTACTGCCCATACAAATTTTTGGGGAAAAAGTTCATTTTATTGAGGAATTTGTTAATTGGGGACTAAATACTCAGCGCCTGGTAAGCATAGTGAACCATTTTTCAAGTCAAAGGCCTTTGTATCCCGGGCAAGACCGGGTAAAAACCGCTAGTTGACTATAAAAAAACACTTATTTAAAAGAAATCGCTAAATCTATCTGATATATGGAGATCACGATAAATATTCCCCTTTTTGGTTATAATCAAAGTTCAAAGCAGATCATAGTGACTGATTTATTTAGCTTCGTCATCTACCATCTGTTCGTATGCCATTCTAAAATTTTGTACATGCGCCGTTAATCCCCTTGGGTGTTGCAGCTATTTGAAGCCTACAAGCTCATTATTTTTTGCAAAAATGGAAAAAGTGAATTTTAATTCTCATAAGTAAAACATTATTTTTTTTTTTCGAAATAAAAACATAGGTGACCATCTTCGAGAAGAGGGACCTAGTGTGTGAAAATTAAGTTTTGAGAAAAAAACGCATTTAAAGTTTCTACACCCTTTTAGGTACCAGAATCCACCGTTTTTGACACAACCCGTTTTTTGACACAGGGGGGACTGCGTCGAAAAATGGACCGATGCTGCCATATTTGGTAAAGTCACTTATGTTTTGAAAAAACATATACAAACCAAAGTTGAAAAAAATCTGTGCAATATTTTTGTGTTTTGATAGATTTAAGTGAAAATCGGGAAGAGCTTTATATGGGAGCTATGACAAAGAGTTGCCGCAATTTTTGGACAACCGATAAATGGATGTAATAAATACACACAAACCCAATTTGACCGAGATCTATATTATAATTTGGATCTTATGGCCATTTAAGTCGAAAGGGTTCATTTGTGTGGGGACTAGGTCTGACCATAGACCGAATTTTACCAATTTCAATAGCGTTCATCCCATGGTTGATAAAAGCTTATGTACCAAATTTCATTAAAATATATTCATATTTGCGATCTGTAGTTTGATTACAAAGCTTACATGAACACACAGACGGACAGACGGACGGACATCATGTTTTTATTTTTGACACACTAGGCACATTTCTCGGAGAAGGTCACATATACTTAAACCAACGAAAAGCTTGATCAAAGCCATAGCACATGCTAATTGAGTCCACTACGACCGAAAATGTCGAAAAAATTCATGATGAGTAGGCGCCATGGCAATATACCATAAATTATAATTTTAAATGCTACCTCATTGACCATATTCTCCGGATTTATCCCACATCGGCTCTTTATACCCTTTATACCAGCATGTGGTGAGGGTATAATAAGTTTTTGTAATAACCAAAAATATTGGATCTAGAGACACCTTTTGTTATACCTATCGATTCAGAATCACTTAAGTTGATTTAGCGATGTCCGTCCGTCCATGTCTATGTGTCCATGTAGCCTTTGAATGTATTTTGAAGAAATTTAGTTAATAAGCATTTCGGACCATATGACGTACTCTATTGTAGTTGATGAAAATCGGCGCATGTTAAGACCTAGACCCCATACAAATAACCCCTATCGGGCCGACTGTAAGACCGACCGATCAGACCGATTATCACAGCGAATATCATATAAAGAGTTATTTTTTTTTGCTTAGGCAGAACTTTCGAAAGGGTTTGCTGTGAAATGAACTCTCCTACTACGCTAACTTTTAGTATTTACGATTACTATACTCCGATAAATCATCATGAATAGACCCATGCTTAAACACCGCTGCCAAATCATCCAAATTTTCTTTGGAAATCAGTCACCGACTTATAGACGACTTCGTGATTTTTATTGCGCAGATAAGTGTCCATCTGAGCAAGCCATTCGTGGATGGATTTCATACCACATATTCTCTGAATGATGCAATAACACCAACAAGTCGATAGCATTTGTGTACTGAAGGGAATACCGCCGATGTTAACGAAAGTGTTGAATAAGATCCAAATTTATGAATTCGTCGTCGTCCGCACGAATTGGAGTTCTGGCCGTCCAATACGTGAAGAAGTTTGCGCAAAGATCTCCACCTTCATCCGTATAAGCTCCAGTTGGTTCAGGTATTAAAGCCAGGAGACCATCATATGCGTCGATGTTTCGCCGATTGTGCTCTACAGCAGATGATGCTCATTTTTGGCTTAATGGGTTTGTTAATAAACAAAACCGTCCCATATGGAGTGAGAGCAATCCCTAGTGGACCCTACGGACTTCATTCATGGCATCATCGGACCTTTTATCTTCAAAAAAAAATAAAGCAGGCGTGCCGCTACATGCCATATGGCAACCACAACCATAGACTTATTGAAACCAAAACTTGGCCTCCAAGTTTGGGCGATTTGACACCTCTTCATTATTTCCTGTGATGCTATGTGAAGTCACTGTTTGATACTGATAAGCCACCTACAATTGAAGCAACTTGTAGGCCAGCGTTGTTCATGTTATTTGTGACATACGGCCAGAAATACTCGCAAATGTGGGCCAAATTTGGACGTCTAAAATGCGCTTAATAAATAGCAGCCACGGTGGCCGTATGCCCGAAATTATTTCCATCTTTCAATTTCATGTACTGATCTTTCCATTACAAATTTTCTTAATTAAAATATAATTTGTTGCCTTATTTTTTACAATTTCAACATCTATCGAGCTTAAAAAACACAAATTTTATACCAATAAAATTTAGTGCGTGTGTGTATATGAGTAGTTGTGTGTGTGTGTAGTAGGATCTCCTGTTTGTGGGAAAATTAAGTGACTTTGCTAAATATGTTCGTGAAAGGACCATTTTTACCTATTCCCCATATAAAATTAACATCAGATATGAACTTTTTTATGTCACAAATTACATGGGAATGGAGCGAAGATGAGGGACTTTCCATAAATCCTAATAAAACCACAATTATCCCATTCACTAGAAGAAGGAATCTTTATATTACAGCACTTCATATAAGGAACACGGAGGTCCAACTCAAGGATAAGATAAAATATCTGGGTATATTACTTGATAGAACAACACTCACCTGGAATCCTCATCTAGAGTCGATAACGAATAAGGGTATATAGTCAATATGGGCCAGCAAACAACTTCAAGGCAGATCGTGGGGTCTAAACCCTAAAATGTCATTGTGGATATATAAACAAATGATCCTTCGTAGTATTTTATATGGCTCAGTTATATGGTGGCAGAAGACAACCCAGACTGGAGCACGTTTAAAATTATCCAAAATACAGAGATTAGCATGTTTGAACATCACGGGAACAATGAGAACAACTCCTACGGCAGCTATGGAGGTTATCCTAAATCTCACTTCGCTGCACTTATCGATCCAAGGAGAAGCTTTTAAACAAGCTATTGACATTCACAGACTATACAAATTTAAGGAAGGCGATCATATAGGACACCTGATGATCCTTGATAAAGCCAAAAGCATCAAAGATATGACTTTATGTAATGATCAGATAGATCCGGTTTTGGAACTTAAAAAGAACTACACTGCTCATATCCCGAGCAGATTCGACTGGGAATCTAACCCTACACGGCTGCATGAAGATGCACAGAAGTGGTATACTGACGGATCCAAAACAACAGAAGGAGTAGGAGCGGGGGCTTACGGACCAAGGTGCATACTCCATATCCCCCAATGTAATGAATCCACAATTTTACAGCGGAACTATACGCACTAAGTGCTGCTACTGCTAAACTATTGGAAAGAAACCTGACAAGGACGAAGATAAATCTAATGTCAGATTGCCATGCTGTTCTAAAAGCACTGGATAAATCGGAATACCACCATAAATCCGTACTCGAAAGCCATGGAGCCCTAAATAAGCTAGCTGAACTTAATAAAGTGACGCTTATATGGGTACCAGGTCACAAAGGGTATGAAGGAAATGAGAAGGCCGATGAACAGGCAAGACGAGGAGCGGAAAGACCATTTATTGGCCCAAACCCTCAATTCGGATTCGCTAGAAAAGACATAACCGAGAAAATCGACAGATGGATTAAAAACGAATCAGTGGAGTATTGGAATGGACAATTACTACTTCAACACTCAAAAAAATTCTTGCATCGAAGCGAAAAAAGGAGCAGAGATGCCCTAATATTGAACAGATCCAATCTAAGACCCCTATGTGGGGCACTCACAGGACATTATGCGTGCAACTACATTCTATACAAAATGCATTTAGCTGAAAATGAAACGTGCAGATACTGCCTGGAGGATGGTGAAACCATGGAGCATATACTGGCAATGTGTCCAGCGTTTGCATATCTAAGGCACAAACTTTTTGGCGATCTGAAATCAGGGAGGAGGCATACAAAACATTGGCGGTGAAGGATATCATCAAGTTCCTAAACGCTGTAATGAACTAATAAAACAGGAGAGAACAAGAATCTAAAAGAGGGTGCACAATAGATCTCCTTCGTCGCAGTGCAGGAGGGAATAACACTCAACCCAAAAACATCGTAAATCGTAAATCGTAATAACAAGAGTTCCTGCAATTGTTTGCTACAAGTGATACATAGATGACGCTTTCTGTTTGATTTTAATTACTAGATGTTTACACATCTCGCCAGTGATTGGACTCACATGATATTTTTTTTTAATATCTTTCATTCGGATATCTCGGGGAATTCGCTGCTATCTCGTACAATTCTTTGGCATTTAATTCATAAATAATTATTTATTAGCTTCCTAAAAATTGTTGATTTTCAACAAACCACTGTACTATACAGTAACTACAATACACTTGACATAATCTTGAGAAATAATGATCGTTTCTTTGCAATTAATTTTTTGCAAATCATGTTTATAATTAATTGTAGACAATCTTAGGGAACGTTTATGAGAAGCCATAAAAATGATTACATTATTTATTTACATTGTTTATTTACATAAATTGTTTATTTACATAAATTGAAGTCTTTGAAAAAAAAATACATAAAATTGGCAGCTCCATTTAGTTAATAACTGCTCAGTTTTAACATAAAGAAAATTTCTCTTAAGATCCTCAAATTATCAGTATTGCTTCTAGCGATCCTCTAAAATCATTAAAGCCCTGAAGCTGTAGGTCGTTATAATTGTATATTAAATATATTAACAATAGATCACTAAAGATATGTACACTGCCTATAATGTTTTATATATTTTTGTATATTGTGTATTGTACATAGAAGAAAACTTTATTCTCTACGAGTACATTACGGATATTGCATACCTGTTGTTCTACTCACATACAATGTATGACTTGTTTGTTAGAAAAGATTCCACATTAGAAAAAAAAAAAAAAATTCTTGTAAACGTAAGAAAAACTTTGTAGTGGTTAATAAACTTTCAGTACATTAACCTTTAATGTTTCAAAGAAATGAAACTCTTATTGTGAAACCATTTGAATTGATGTTCTCTTTTATTGATGGTAATTTCAGTGGAATTGTTAAAAAATGTTAATTTTAAAATTTATAAATCTAAATGAATATACCAGGACGTTAAGTGCGTTAATACCAAGTTTTTTGAAATGCATGTTTATATACCTGTGAAAAAATTCTTTTAAAAATTGGGTTTTTATTATTCTCATAAAATTGGCCATAAAGGTTCTATTGTGAAGAATACAATTTTTTTTTTAATACTTATTAAAATTATTGAAAGATAGTTATTTATTTAACAGATCTTATCGAGCCCTCGTGCTATATTTGAGTTTAAATTAATTATAGCTTTTTTGACCTCTCGCATCTAAAACCTGAGCCGGGAATTTGCTCCCTGCTATGGTATGTTTGGTGTGAAAACATTTCTCAAGTGTTTTGCGAAAAGTTCAACTTTTTCAGCATCAGTTCTCGCCTAAACTCCAATTGATTTTCGCAATGGAGGCTTGATCATGATGGGTTGATGGGTCTTTTAAGACTTTTTGTAGCAGTATTTGCTGTATTATCTAGTTTTTTTAATGAAACTATTTAATGGTGTCATTCTCTGAGTTTCCGATAGATTTCGTAGTTTTCGTGTACATTCTTTTAACATCTCTTTAAGTTGTGGGAATCTGTGCTGATGCCATTCTCATCGTGCTCTTCCTATATCATTCAAAAATTGTTGAACATTTACTGTTGTGGGGACTTAGTAGCAACTTGAGAAGCAAACTTTAGATAGAATTCAAGCAACATATTCGGATGTTCTTAGCAGTATGCTGTCTGAACAATGGGTATTCATAAACTTTCTATATTTTAAACAATTTGTCATTTTATTTGTCAACGTCTCCAAAATACAACAATGTGTAGAGTGTGGCGGGTGTTTAGAGATAACAAGAATAAAAAATGAGGCCCGTGCAAACATAATGCATCATAATACAGATGATAATAGAAATACGTACTACCAAAGACGACAAAATATTCAGGAAAAAAAAAGAAAGACGCCATCAGAGCAAGCATAGAGGATATAAAGAACGATTTCTCCAATCATAACAGTACAGAATTCTATAGAAAGTTACGACAGTAAGCGAAAGGTTTTCAGCCCAGAGTCAATGCCTATAAAGACAAAAGAAGAAAGAAATTCTAGAGCGATGGAAGGAATTTTTTTGAGTGAACTATATAACAACCCGCCAAACCGAAATTATATTGTAAAAACAATTAATAAAATGAAAAATAACAAGTCGCATGGGAGGATGGAATAACGGCTGAACTCCTTTAGTGAATGGGTGACGATGGCATCGAGGCCCTCCACAAAACTAATAATCAATATCTGGCATCAGGAACAAATTCCGACATCGTGATGCGTCGGACTCATCGTTCCAATACATAAGAAAAGTGATAAGAGCCTATGCGACAACTATAGAGGAATAACACTTTTAGACATCTGTTACAAAATATTCACGGATATGCTTACCGAACAAATAATTAAAGCTTCAGCCATAATACTACGAGAATATCAGGGAGGATTCAGACTAGGTAGATCCACAGTTGCTCAACTATTTCTCTTAAAACAGAACTGCGAAAAATGGCATGAATCGACATGCACCTACTTTTTTTTAGACTTCAAGCAAGCGTTTGACTCCATCGATAGATATATAATACCCCAAGCTTTTTCCAACTTTGGAATATCCTCAAAACTCACAAGACTTACCTGCGCAACTTTATTTAACACTATTGTTAAGGTTGTAATCCAACAGAAAGCAACTGATGCCTTTCAGATGAACAGTGGATTAAAACAAAGAGACTGGCTTCAACAGTAGTATTCAATCTCATACTACACCACGCAGTTAAGGATCGTGTATGAACTGGTAGTTTGTTTCTCCGCAAGATATCTGGGCCAGTGCGAGATGAAATAATCGAAATAATGACGAACTGCTCGAGCTTTGCGAAGAAGAGGACATAGTAAAATTCATAATGGCTCAACGTCTGTGCTGGGCAGGTCATGTTGCATGCATGGACGATGGCAGACCGCAAAAATCATTGTTAAACTATGATATCAGAAACACTAGACGAAGAGGACGCCCGCAAACTAGACGGAAGAACTGTGGGGAAGACGATTTAAGGATAACGGGTATTCGAAACTGGCAACAGAAAGCTGTACATAGAGAAGAATGGAAAAAAAAACTATCGAACAAGCTAAAGCTCACCCGAGTTGTAATGCTATACAATGATGTTGATTTGTCGGCGCTAAACCATCAGTGGGTTGTACAATTTTTTTAAGGTTTAAAAGGGTAACAATCGTGGTTGCGTGATCAGCGGAAAGTCCGAATGATGTTTCGATCTGCACCAAGTGTCTCACTATAGACTTTGTGACTCCGAAATCCAGTAGGTCAAGTATTTTCTGCCAATCTGAAGGCCAGTATGTGGGTTCTCCACCAAATATCACATCCATACTCAGGTAAAAAATTGTATTATACAATATTCGGCCCTTAGGGGTAATTAGCCGCGAACACCAGAATGTATGCTCGCCAGCTGCTAGAAATCGTGAGCCCAAAGATTTAAAGAATTGTGTGTATTTTTCTTCTATGTGAATCTCGGAGGTGAGAAAATTTATCAGATCATTAAGTTTGAATCAAATTCTTCGAGACAACCAGTCGTTGCCCGCAAATAATTTTCTCGCAGTTCAGGCATTAAGAAGTATTTATGTCGAACATATGTAACATCAAAAATATTTCAAGTGCTTAAAATTTCTGATGTGGGAGTTGTTCTAAAAAACAAATATCTTGGATTCATTAAAACATAATAACACAATCATCAAAAAATTTTGAATTTGGAAAATTGAAAATGCTAATAAAATCTATAAACAGTTATTAAATTTTTTATAAATAATTGATTACTTTTTTAAGAAAGTTTATCATTTTTTTCTTTTCATTTATAATTTTTTTCTTTCATATTTTAATATGCCACGTGGAGTATAATGATATATACACACGAATTAAGCAAATGCTTCAAACATGTCGAATAACCCGTAAAGATGACAAGTAATAATACAAGCGTATACGTATATTTGGGGAAAACAACCAAAATATATGTAAATAGCTTGGTCAAATTAAATGTTTGTGCGTAGAGAATAGCCATAAATAATCTGACTAAAAAAAAGTTAAAGATAGGTTAGTTATAACCTCCATATAAAGCAACTTGTAGGGACAAACCTAAATTTTCAACTTAATACGATACCCTAGGACTTAATTAAATAAAATTGTAATACAAATATTCACGCCACTAAATAAATATACATTTTTCCATTAACGAATGTCACATTAAGGTGGCCCTTAATAAAAAAAAGTGTTCAAACTCTCGGTCATCTTTGGTGCAATTATCTGCTTATTGCTCACGAATATAAACAAAAACAACTTTTAACCAACTTTGTTTTAAATTATTTTATGTATAAAAACTATCTATATTTTTTTAAATACAAAAATAGGACCCACAAATAACCCAAAGGTAATAAAAAATAATTTATTCAAAAGAATATGATATACAAAATTAATTATATTTATTTTGGTGTATTTAAGGATGCGATAAGTATTGATTTTCTTATTATATTAATTTTATATATCACATTCCTTTGAATAAATTGTCTTTTATTAGTTACTAGCTGTTTTTACCCGGTCTTGCCCGGGATAAAAAGGCCTTTGACTTGAAAAATGGTTCACTATGCTTACCAGGCGCTGAGTACTTAGTCCCCAATTAACAAATTCCCCAATAAAATGAACTTTCTCCCCAAAAATTTCTATGGGCAGTAAATTCATTTTTTATTTCAATTAAAAAGTTTTTGGTTTTTTAATTTATGGGTTTTTTATAAGATGCTGCAGCAAAAATGCTTCTAAAATAAGGTGCGAAACCGCTTTAAGTTTTTTTTTTCAGTTTATTTATAAACATCGAATATAACGGTATGGGCCGCAAATTAAAGGAATCAAAACTTTTAGAAATTGAATTAATTCATTCGATAAGTGATCATCATTGAGCAGAGACGTCAAATTCAAGTTTCAGAAATGAAAGACTAATGCGACGTTTAATATTGTGTCGCAAGGTTTCTTTCTAAGCAACTGCTTATAGTATATGTGTGGCCTATTTTGATCAACAGGTAATTGTTTCACGTAGATAAAATTTATCATACGACATTTCACTAAGCTGTGTTCCGCGAGCGAGTCGCGTCCGCTTCCGCGCGTTTGGCAGCCAGAGCCGTGCTGCCGCGCAGTTGTTGTCAACTTATTTTAATCGCCAAAATATATTTTCCAGATCATTGCGATATTTTTGGTAAGCTGTGTTCCGCGAGCGCGTCGCGTCCGCATCCGTCGCGTCCGCGTCCGCGCGCCTCGCGCCGCTTCCTCGCAGCTACTACCCGTGCTTCCGCTTAGTTCTCGTTAACTTATTTTAATTCCTAAAACATATTTTTTAGAGCATTGCGATATTTTAGCTGAGCTGTGTTCCGAGAGCGCGTCGCGTCCGCACCCGTCGGGTCCGAGTCCGCGGGCACACGCCGCGCGCCGCTTCCGCGCGTTTGGCAACCACACCTGTGCTGCCGCGCAGCTGTTGCCAACTGATTTTAATTGTCAAAATATACATATTTTTCAGATCATTCCGATATTCTAGCTAACCTGTATTCCCCGTGCGCGTAGCTTCCGCGCAATGATGCTATTGAAAAGAATACTCATTTTAAATGCATTTATTGTTGGACATATATTGAGAGCAGTATGCAAATGTTTACTAAAATAAATATTTAACATAATTCATTAAATAAAAATATGTGAAAATTTAAGAATGAATTTGGGGAGTAAGTTCATTTTTTATTTCGATTAAAAATAAATGGGGAATTTGCTCATTTCTTTTGGGTACCTTTTCACCGTGTAGTTATTTCCGTGTAAACCAAATTTCAGAGAAATCCGTAGAAAAGTACAAATTTGTATAGGGAAGAAATATACCACACAACAAAATATGAATTTTATAAAAAAAAATTGGGCGTAAAAGTAGGCATGGTCGGTAAAAATCATATAGCGACCTTCCCTGGAATATGTACTAAATTTCGAAGAAAGCCATTGAAAAATTAAAGTTTTAATAGCAATCAAATAAAGAAACAAATAAAAGGAAAAAATAAGTTTTATATACATAGAAGTTGGCGCAAAGTAGGCGTGGCCTGTAAGAAGCATATGGTGACCTTCCCTGTAGTATAGAGATCGTGTGACCAAATTTTAGACATCCCTTGAAAAATAAAAATTTCTATAGTGAACAAATATACAAAAAACAGAAAATTAATTTTGTATAAAAAGCGGGCGTAGAAGTAGGCGTGACCGGCAACAATCATATGGCGACCTCTCTGGAGTACAGAGATCGTGTGTAGCAAATTTCAGAGAAATCCGTTAAAAAAAATTGTGTAGCGAACAAATGTACCAGAAAAAGAATATGAATTGTATACAAAAAGTAGGCGTAATAGTAGGCGTGACCGGTACGAAGAATATGTTGACTTTCCCAGGTGGAGAGAGATCGTGTGTACCAAATTTCAGAGAAATCGGTTGAAAAATAAAAATTTGTATAGCGAACAAATATACCAAAAAGCAGAAAATGAATTGTATATTAAAAGTGGGCGTAAAAGTAGGCGTGGTCGATAAAAAGCATATGGCGACCTTAGCTGGAGTATAGGGATCGTGTGTACTGAATCTCAGGGAAATCTGTTAACAAATAAAAATTTGTATAGTGAACAAATATGAATAAAACAGAAAATGAATTTTACATAAAAAGTGGGCGTAAAAGTAGGCGTGGCCAGAAAAAGTATATGTCGACCTTTCCTGGGGTATAGAGATCGTGTGTACAAAATTTCAGGAAAATCCGTTGAAAAATAAAAATTTGTATAGCGGTCAAACAAACAAACAAACAAACAAACAGAAAATGAATTTTATATATATAGATTTGTGGGTCTTCTTATTGTATTTAGAAAAATATAGATAGTTTTTATATATAAAATAATTTTATAACAAAATTGGTTAAAAGTTGTTTAAATTTATATTCGCGAGCAATAAGCAGATAATTCCACCAAATGTATGTATATGCAATGGATTATTTTGATCCCAGGAGCACTGAAGGGTTAAATAAATAAAAATTAACCGAATTATTTTTCTTAAATTCTAAATAGTGGTTTCATCGAGTTTAATAGAAAAACTCGCTTTCGGTAATTTTTATTGAAAAACTAGCTGTTTTTACCCGGTCTTGCCCGGGATGAAAAGGCTTTTGACTTGAAAAATGGTTCACTATGCTTACCAGGCGCTGAGTACTTAGTCCCCAATTAACAAATTCCCCAATAAAATGAACTTTCTCCCCAAAAATTTGTATGGGCAGTAAATTCATTTTTTATTTCAATTAAAAAGTTTTTGGTTTTTTAATTTAGAAGTTTTTTATAAGATGCTGCAGCAAAAATGCTTAAAAAATAAGTTGCGAAACCGCTTTAAGTTTTTTTTCAGTTTATTTATAAACATCAAATATAACGGAATGGTTCGCAAATTAAAGGAATCACAACTTTTACAAATTGAATTACTTCATTCAATAAGTGATCATCATTGAGCCCAGAAATGAAAGAGTTTCAGAAATGAAAGACTAATGTGACGTTTAATATTGTGTCGCAAGGTTTCTTTAAGCAACTGCTTATAGTATATGTGTGGCCTATTTTGATCAACAGGTAATTATTTCACATACGTAGATAAAATTTATCATACGACATTTCACTAAGCTGTGTTCCGCGAGCGAGTCGCGTCCACTTCCGCGCGTTTGGCAGCCAGACCCGTGCTGCCGCGCAGTTGTTGCCAACTTATTTTAATCGCCAAAATATATTTTTCAGATCATTGCGATATTTTTGGTAAGCTGTGTTCCGCGAGCGCGTCGCGTTCGCATCCGTCGCGTCCGCGTCCTCGCGCCTCGCTCCGCTTCCTCGCAGCTACTACCCGTGCTGCCGCTTAGTTCTCGTTAACTTATTTTAATTCCTAAAACATATTTTTTAGAGCATTGCGATATTTTAGCTGAGCTGTGTTCCGAGAGCGCGTCGCGTCCGCACCCGTCGCGTCCGTGTCCGCGGTCGCACGCCGCTTCCGCACATTTGGCAACCACACCTGTGCTGCCGCACAGCTGTTGCCAACTTCTTTTGAAAAGAATACTCATTTTAAATGCATTTATTGTTGGACATATATTGAGAGCAGTACGCAAATGTTTACTGAAACAAATAATTAACAAAATTCATTAAATTAAATTATGTAAAAATTTAAGAATGAATTTGGGGAGTAAGTTCATTTTTTATTTCGATTAAAAATAAATGGGGAATTTGTTAATTTCTTTTGGGTACCTTTTTTTAAGTTTGGAAAATTTGTTCACCGTGTAGTTATTTCCGTGTAACCCAAATTTCAGAGAAATCCATTGAAAAGTACAAATTTGAATATGGAAGAAATATACTACACAACAAAATATGAATTTTATAAAAAAAAATTAGGCGTAAAAGTAGGCGTGGTCTGTTAAAATCATATAGCGACCTTCCCTGGAAAATGTGCTAAATTTCGAAGAAAGCCATTGAAAAATAAAAGTTTTTATAGCAATCAAATAAAGAAACAAATGAAAGGAAAAAATAAGTTTTATATACATAGAAGTGGGCGCAAAGTAGGCGTGGCCTGTAAGAAGCATATGGTGACCTTCCCTGTAGTATAGAGATCGTGTGACCAAATTTTAGACATCCCTTGAAAAATAAAAATTTATATAGTGAACAAATATACAAAAAACAGAAAATTAATTTTGTATAAAAAGCGGGCGTAGAAGTAGGCGTGACCGGCAAGAATCATATGGCGACCTCTCTGGAGTACAGAGATCGTGTGTAGCAAATTTCAGAAAAATGTACCAAAAAACAGAATATGAATTGTATACAAAAAGTGGGCGTAATAGTAGGCGTGACCGGTACGAAGAATATGTCGACTTTCCCTGGAGGAGAGAGATCGTGTGTACTAAATTTCAGAGAAATCTGTTGAAAAATAAAAATTTGTATAGCGAACAAATATACCAAAAAACAAAATGAATTGTATACAAAAAGTGGGCGTTAAAGTAGGCGTGATCGGTTCGAAGCATATGGCGACCTTAGGTGGAGTACAGAGGTCGTGTGTACCAAATTTCAGTGAATTCCGTTGAAAAACAAAAATTTGTATAGCAAACAAATATACCAAAAAACAGAAAAGGAATTGTATACAAAAAGTGGGCGTAAAAGTAGGTGTGGCCGCAAGAATCGTGTGTACCAAATTTCAGAGAAATGCGTTGAAAAATAAAAATTTGTATACCGAACAAATATACCAAAAAGCAGAAAATGAATAGTATATAATAAGTGGGCGTAAAGGTAGGCGTGGCCGGTAAAAAGTATATGGCGACCTTTCATGGTGTATAGAGATCGTGTGTACAAAATTTCAGGAAAATCCGTTGAAACATAAAAATTTGTATAGCGGTCAAACAAACAAACAAACAAACAAACAGAAAATGAATTTTATATATATAGATATCTTAAAATCCAAAGCTGGCCTTGGCAAATAATGGGTTAACGTTCTCGGATTTATCCCAAATTTTAGGAGCGGAAGTTCGTCACATTTGGTTATTATATTTTATTATATTGTTTTTTTCCGAAACCCTAGGCTATTAAGATAAAATATAGCATTTAAAAGTAGAAAAATGTTGACTTTTTGATACAAAGTCTTTAGAAAGAGTACAAGTTCAGAATATTTTACTAAAATCCCATTTTTCTCGAAATCCGCAAAAATAAAATCCTTGTCAAAAAAACTCCGGTACAGGGATTTACTTAAAAATTCATACAGTTAATCTGTGATATGTGCTTAACAAATCCCTAATGTTTTAGATCCAGGTTTTTAAATTTTGTTTAAGAAAATTTTTTAAAACTTAAAAAATGAGTTTTCAAAATTTTATCAAAAAAATTTTCCATTTTCGGTCTCAATACGCAATAGGTTACCAACGTGGTAATAAAACAATACTCCACATCTGAGTCTTTATAAGTATGGAGACCAAAAATAAATTATGGCGGTAATCAATTTCTCAAAGTTGAAAAAAATGCCATCAAATTTCATGACCTAGTTTTTTTTTTTGCACAAAAGTAGTCTGGGGCATTTGCTATTTCTTGGCGATGTTTTATTCGATTTTGAGCTTTTTGAAAGGATAATTTAATACTGATTCCGAATTATATAACAACTTGTTGGAAAAATTAAACTATAGAAAAAAGTCATATTTTCCCCATATAAACACACTGGAATTTTTAATCGCGTTGAGGCACGACTAAATGTTTTTTGATTGGCCCAAAACTTTGTATTCCTCAGTTTCTTTGCTTTTCGCATATTTCTAGGGGGTTTGACCGAGAGTTTGAACACTTTTTTCCCCTCCATATAATGAAGGGCCACCCTAATGTCACATTCATAGACTCAATAATATTTTGATTATGTCAATTTGCAATCGTAAGCAAACACGCATTTATACAGTAGTTCAAGCCGAACATGGACACCATGGTAAAAAAAATGGACAACAAAATTTTCTCTGATATAGGAAAACGTTTTACTTTAAGAAAAGTAAAAGCTAATCCCTTTTTAAGTGCACCAGAATCTACTTCTAAACCTGAAAATGACGGGTGAGAAAGCAAACGCACCTACAATAAGAAATGTGCTTCACAAAGCAGGAGTATAATCGCCGAATTCGATATCGAAATTGTTCGATCGAAATTATATTTTTATTTTCCCAAATAAAATATTAAGAATAATTTTACTGTATCACAGTTAACGAATTATGGCCCCTGGTTAAGAGTAAAATTGATGTAAGATCTGACGTTTGCCCGTCTTCATGAAATAATAAACCAAAATATGGAATTTCGACTGAATTTACTCGATATCGAATGCGGCGATTAGTCCCCAGGTCTAAATGGTACGAAATAAAAACAAAAGCCCTTTATTAGTAAGCGTGTTAAAGATATTACGATTGATTTTACAAATGAACATGAACACACGGATTTTTATTACTAGGGAAACGTTTTATTTACCGACGAATTAAAATTTAGCAAAATTGTATCGGATGGTAAATACCTGAAACCAAGTGTAAAGCATAAAGGTCGATCAGTGACAGCCTGGGGTTTATTTTCCTCAGCAGAGCCAGTATCTTTGCACTTTATTGATAATGGACCAAAAAAACTAGCCCTTAACGATGCACAGTGGCGCTGATTGCCACTGTTCCACTCAAATTACTCTGCCTTTCACCTAGTTTAACTGTTTGAGGTGCAGTTTTTTTTAAATGTTCTTCTAGAATTTGACTTCGGCTCAAAAAATGTATTTTTTTTAAATTTTTTTTTTTCGTCAGCAAATAAAACTTATTTTATGTAAATTGACACCCAAATAAAAAAATATATGGATTTTTAATTTGTTATTATCTGAAAAATCTATAATATTAATAGGCTAGGCAGGCGATTTCTTGTGACCAATATTTTGTTCCACTGTTTTACCCCGATTTTGACCAAACGTATATTATTTGAAAGGTATTTCTCTTTAGCCGTTTTGCAGATTTACAGATTTTTAAATTTTTCCTTTATTTTGAGTAAATTGCATTTAAAGTTGCTACTAACACATACATAAAGTTAGAAAATGCTATGTGTATGTTTATTAAATTTGTTAATGTGTAATAAAAATGATTTTGTTTTTTGTGTTGATTTGTGAATTGGCTATAATTGATTAGCATACCTTAAGGGTCTTTATTTAAGAAAAAATAAAATTTCCTAGAATTTGCACTCGAATTTGGAAAGCTGGAATCTGCTAGTAATAATTGTTCGCCATTGACAAGCAGGGAAGCTTTACGAACTTCACCGCATATTTTCCCCTCTTCGCCGGATGCTTGCGATATATCTCAACCTCTTATATGGTTTTTTGAGGCAGTACTTGAACTCCCTAAATGTAGATGGGGAACAAGAAAGCGAAACAAATGAAACGGGGATAAGAAAAAAAGCTTTCTATGAAATAAATAATTTATCCACGGCCCTTATCGATTGATAAACCTCCTTTTGACTTCTTTGAGGCAAATAGATACATTATCCCTATTTATACAAATTGGCCAAAACTGTACAGTGTATTCCAGGTAAGGTGGAAAGAGCATTCTCTGCTCTTACATTGGTGTTCAAATTTTACCACAGAAAATTTGGCAAAAGTTATGTTCAGAAAATTAAACAAAATAAATTTTATCTAAATTATTACACGCACTCTAAATAAACAAAACGAGTTTTATTTTAGACGGAAAAAATAAAACTACTCAACATAGTTTTATTTTATTTTATATCAGATAGATTCAATAAAAGAAGGGCGGTAGGAAATATCGCCCAAAGAAAAATCGAAAAAAATTAAAAATCGCATAAATGAAATATTGCCCAAAAGAAATTAAAAATCACCCAAAATAAAAATACGAAATTTCGCCCAAAAAAAAAAGGAAAAACAACCCAAAAAAGAAACGAAAAATCACTCAAATATGAAAAACGATTTTTTGCCCAAAATAAAAGAAAAATCATCCAAATTATGAAAAATGTTCTTTATTTTCAAATAAAAACATCCGTTGCTTCTTCAGCAGCTGCGCGACAGTATAGACAGACGTACTGGTTTAAGCCTTCAGCCAAACTTTTTGCCTGCAATTTAAGTACGCCACTCATTGCAGTATTTCAAATGACGGCAAGGCAACAATACTGTATTGGGAGATTGCGCCTAATTGCTTGGTAGAAATGAAACCGGCAACCGTAGTGTTTTGCGTTATGATTTTTTTTTTTAAAAACTTTGCAATGCAGTTTCAAAGTCGGTCATGAAACTGTATACCTCCAAATTAAATATATTATTATTTATGTAATTGAATAGATGTTCGTAACACTTTTTGGGATTTTTATCCATTAAAACAAATATTAAGGGAAATATCTGTTGGAAAAAAACAATTAACGTTTTTAAGGTTATTTGTAAGATATATTGATTCATTTTGTTTCGCGCGAATTTTTGTCAAAATTTTATACTTTTAGTTTTTGCTTTTCACGAAAGCGCCGCAGGCGAAAAATTTTTACAAAAATCGCGCGATTTTTTTAAAAAATTTTCATTTTTAGTTTCTGTTTTTTAATTTCTTTATGCGGTTTTCCCCCGAAAAATTTTAGATATTGTCCAAAGCGCAGCAGGCGAAAAAATCGCGCGATTGTTGTTAAAATTTTTCATTTTTAGTTTTTGTTTTTAAATTTCTTTATGCGCTTTTTCCCTAAAAATTTTTAATTTTGTCCAAAAATCGCGCGATTTTTTTTTTTTACAAATTTTTCATTTTCAGTTTGCTTCTGTACATATAAAGGGTCCGCCATCTAACGTTTTTTTTTTTCAACCAGTGCTTATTTCGTGAATGGTAACACCTAGCTCATGTCTGATTTGACAGATAATTAGTTTTATCCTTCCGTTGAACGAATATGGTTGTGTATACGCATGAACAATGCTGGGAAATATTGCGACATTACTTTGAAAATCATGGTAATATTGCAGAATGTGTGCAAAAATTACGTACGGATTTTGGAAGAAGAGAAGCACCGTCATCTCCGTATGTTCGTTATCTTGTAAAAAAAGTGAAAGAAACTGGCATCGTCATCGATAAACCAAAGCGTGAAAAGCCAAAAACAGTGCGTACACCCGAGAATATTGCTGATGTGGTAGAAAGTGTGCGTGAAGCGCCATCAACATCAATTCACCGTCGTTCTCAAGAATTGAACATTTCGGAGGCATCATTGAGACGAATTTTGCATAAAGACCTTGGTATGACGCCATACAAAGTCCAATTGGTTCAGGAGTTGAAGCCAACTGATCATCCAATGCGTTTTCGCTTCGCTAAGTGGGCCTTCGATCGACTTACAGAAGATGCCGATTTTGCCAAAAAAAAAAATCATCTTTTCAGATGAAGCTCATTTTGATCTTGGCGGGTATGTAAACAAGCAAAATTGTCGCATTTGGGGCACAGAAAACACGCACGCATACATTGAAAACCCGATACACCCAAAACGAGTCACTGTTTGGTGCGGATTTTGGTCCAGAGGCATAATCGGGCCATTTTTCTTCGAAAATGAGCAAGGAGTGGCCGTTACAGTCAATGGCGATCGTTATCGGGCCATGTTGGACGAATTTTTGTTCACAAAAATTGAAGAGGAGGATATTGGCAACATTTGGTTTCAACAGGACGGCGCTACGTGCCACACAGCCGATGCTACACTCGATGTTTCGCGCCCTGTTTTGAAGATCGCATTATCAACCGCAGAGCTGATGTCGTTTGGCCACCTCGGAGCTGCGATTTGACACTGTTGGACTATTATTTGTGAGGTGCCCTTAAAGATAAGTGTTACGCCAACAAGCCAGAGACAATTGACGCTTTAAATGACAATATTCGTGAAGCCATTGGTGAAATACAGCTGCACACAATCGATAATGTGCTTAAAAATTGGACCGATCGTGTTGGCTACTGCATGGCCAGCCGAGGCAGCCATTTGAATGAAATTATTTTCCATTATTAACCGGAAGGATTGTACTTTCAAATAAAAAAAGAAATTTGAGATAATATTCAGTAGTTTTTTTTTATAGCATTTTCAAAAAAAAAAAGCAAGTTATTTGGCGGACCCTTTATTTAATGTCCAAAGTATTTACAACCAAACAAAACTACTTATCTTTTCATCAAAGTAATCAACGTGAATTACCAACAGTTGCTTGAAAACTCCAAATGGAAAAATTTTGAGCCATTTTTCATATGTTATTTTTTGGTGATTGTTTTTTTGGCTATTTTTCTTTGGGCGATATTTCCTACCGCCTAAAAAAAGACTATAAAAAAAGAAGAAAATAAACAAAATGAGTCATATTTTAGACGGAAAAAATTAAACTCCAATATTTTATATATTTGTTAAAAAATAACTGTGATTTGAGATAATTTTTTAAAGATCGCCATAGATTCTAAAAGAGTACTTCAGGTCTACGTCGAGTCTAACATGAAGAGTTTTTGAGTTTATTTTTTCTGGATATCTGTTATTTACGGTCTCTGATAAAAAGTATTCAAAATCATTAATGGAATATTCACAAATTTTTTGAGAATTTTTTGGACACATTTTTGACATTTCAAAACAAATAATTTTTAAATGTATGCAAAAATTCTTTAAAAAAAATTAAAAATTAATAGTTTTTCTGTGCAGTTTCGCGCAGACAGTTTTTTAGTATTTATCGAAGTGAAGATTCGCAGCTGAAAAATTTTTTCATATTTTTCTTTCGTAAAGATTTGTTGACAAACTCCAGAAAATTTCCAACAGAGGGATCGATAAGCAAATTCAAGAAAAATCTTAAAAAGAAAAACTCCAGCTCAAACAGTTTAACTATGTGAAGTGCTCATCATGGAAACACCAACCTATAGCCGTGACACAAATCCAATAGAAAATTTATGCGATTATCTCAACAGAAAAGTTGTGAAACAAAAGGTTTCCAGCAAAACTGTAAAAAATGTCCTACTCCATGAATGGGAAAAAATATCGCCTGACGATAGCCCAAAGTTTTTTAAATATATCCCCAAGAGAGACAAAATGGTTACAGATAATATTAGTTTATAATAGTGTCCGAGTTCTGTTTCATTTTTTTTTTTTCACTTACACTGTTTACCTAATTTCTGTTCTCAATTTGAAAAACTTTTTATTTTTGAATTGTTTATAGCTCAGCAAGCCTTTTAGTATCTCTGTATCATAACAGTGTTCGATTTTTTGGCAAAATAATGCAATTTTCCCTCAATAACTAAAAGCCAAATTACATGACCTATTACAATTTATAACATTGGGGAAAACAGCTACAACGAATTCATCACTGCCACTTCTTTATTTATTCTATATAAAAAAAAAACAACACACAACATAACAGATTTCTAAAAAAAAAATATATAAATTTTATTTAAAAAAAAGAAAATCTTTTGCTATAATATGTATGAGAGAAAACATGTTGTTTAACACAGACAAAAAAAAAAGAAAAAGAAATAAAAAGAAACGTATGTTTTCATTTAATGTGGTAGTGGCAGAATCATACAGGATTGTGAGCCTGTTGTGAGTATGACTGGCTAAACATCCTGTGAACCTATTCATTATTCATATACTTATGTGTATACATGTGTAAGCGTGTGTATAAATATGCGAGTGTATGTTATAGTATAAGTATGTCTGTGTGTGAATTTATAAGAGTGTCTCGTTTACTTACATTGTGTAAATGATACTCTCAATTGTGTAATGATACAATATACAACAATATGCATACAATACACTTTTCCCCATCATACAAACCTACATAGACTCACAAACATATACACGTTCCTCTACATACATTGTTCTTTGACTTTAGTAGTATTTGTATGGGATTTATATATGTATATAAAGTGGATGTATCTGCGTTGATATTTATAAATGAAACGATGGTTTATACATTTTAATATAATATTAAACACAAAATAGCTATGGTCCCGGACACCGGAAAGGGATTATATTCTCCTCTTTATTTCATTAAATATATAAAACGAACGAAGTTAAATTTTTTATGGTCACCGATTTTAAAATTAGTTATTTCGTATGAATGTAGAAACTAAAAAGCAAAATATTTTTTTCAATGATTTCAGGGTGTAACAAAATACACTTTTTCTATTCTAGGCTAGACTCTAAAATCTGCATCCAATAAAATATATATATTTTTGATCATTATAAAAAACAATGAGTTTATATAGCGTTGTCCTTCTGTCCGTCTGCGGAGATCCTGATCACGTCCTCAATAGGTCAGCTGTATTGCTCATTTTTAGTGAAAACAGTCGACTGAGATCCTGGGCAGGTTACTGTTTAAAATCATCAAAATCTGTTTAAGGGATCCTGAGATTTCAAAGAAAATGTAAAAACCACTTGAACAAGTATGACTTTTCTATATTGTTCTTGTTATTGCTGTTATTCTAAATTTGTAATATGTGTGCGTAAGCTGCATCTCATATTTCGAACCCATCCTAAGTCCTCTTTGAGTCATTTTTCAATGACAAAATAGTTTTTGGGTCATAAGAGCTACTCGAGGAAGACTCAGTTAAAAGATTCTTGACAAAATAAGTTTCCAAATAACTTTCTCAGCGTAAGCGAGTATCATTTGGGAATCATTTTTTTAATCGCGCATTATATATAGCAATTTTAAAGTACTCGGAGAAGATTCATTAAGCTAATTTTTGACTGACTGGGATAGGTATGTGTGCTTCGTATGTCATATTAGTAAAGGCTGGTATTGCCACAGTTTTTTAAAGTTATCTCGAAATAAATACAAAAAATCGCCAATATGAGAAAAATAATAATACAAAAGTAAATTTTCTTAAAACAGTACCTAGTAATTTATAGAAATGAAACAACTGTTTATAGATTTTAATAAATATAATTAATTATGTATTGTTCGGTTTGAGATCATGTGTACTTTTTCTAATGAAAGAAAAGGTAATAATTTTTGTAATGTAAGAGAAATATTGGAAAAATTTGAAGACAGCTCTAGATGGCATCCTTCTGTCTATTACTTCAACTCATGCTTAATCAACTATTTAAGTCAACATTAAAAAAAAAATTTATCAGGTTCTCATAGTTATTTTTGTAACACTAGATTGAAGCAATTTTTCTAAAATTGAACTTATAGAAAAATTTCCAAATTATAAGTTTTTTTCATTTGAAAACATATCCAATTTTTTAATCTAGAATTTTTTGTTACGTAGAAAAACTCTCAGATTAGAAACATTAAGCATCTAACAAAGCTTAAAGCACGTTTATAAAAAACTATTTCCTAGAATTGACACAAAAAGTTTCAACAGGTCTAGCATGTTTTTGACCAGTAAGCACATATTATTGTTAGTATCACATTCATTACATGATGGATAACTTGTGAATAGAATTTTATAAATTTATTTTAATTTATTATTTGAGAAAATGGAATTAAACACAATGTAAATTTTCACCAAAATATATCAATAAAATATGTCAATAAAATTGACATACATTCATCACTTTTTGCCTTCAATTATATAGATATGTATATAATTATTCTACGATTTTCTTTTTTTTTTAAGTTTTTGAATTGTAATTTTTTTTAAGTGTTAATATAAACGCTAAAAATTTTTTACATGTCCGCAGATATGTATACTAGGGTGCCCCTTAATAAAAAAAGTGTTCAAACTGTCGGTCTCACCCTCTAGAAATATGCGAACAGCAAAAAAACTGAGAAATACAAAGTTTTGGGCCAATCAAAAAACGTTTAGTCGTGGCGCAAAGCGATTGAAAATTTCAAGTGACTTCAAGTGAATATGACTTTTTTTCAGATTTTACGAAAATTTCGTTCTATAGTTTAATTTTTCCGACAAGCTGTTACAAAATTCGGGATCAGTATTAAATTATCCTTTCAAAAGGCTATATAACTTCAAAATCGTATGAAACCTCGCCAAGAAATAGCAAATGCCACAGACCACTTTTGTGCCAAAAAAAACTAGGTCATGAAATTTGATGGCATTTTTTTCAACGTTGAGAAATTGATTAAAGCCATCATTCTTTTTTGTTCTCTATACTTATAAGTACTCAGATATGAAGTATTGTTCTATTACCACGTTGTTAACCTATTGCGCATTGAGACCAAAAATTGGAAATTTTTTGATAAAATTTTTAAAACTCCTTTTTCAAGTTTGAAAAAATTTTCTTAAACAAAATTTAAAAAAATTAATATATTACTTTAAGGTTTTATTAAATATATGTTGCAGATTAACTGTGTGAATTTTTAACTAAATCCCTCTGCCAGAATTTTTTTGACAAGGATTTTATTTTTGCGGATTTCGAGAAAACTTGGATTTTTGTGAAATATTCTGTAAATGTACTCTTTCTAAATACTTTGTATCAAAAATTCATCAGTTTTCTACTTTTACATATCATATTTTATCTTAATAGCCTAGGATTTCGGAAAAAATTAATATGACTCCATTAACCCTTTTGGAATTGGGGTCACATACGACCCCAAGCTAATAAAAGACAATTTATGCAAAAAAAATGAAATATTTGGTAAGTGCTGTCCAATTTTTAAATGCGACGCTTAAAATATAATAACCAAATGTGTAGAAGTTTCGTTCCGAAAATTTTGAATAAATCCGAGAACGTTAACCCATTATTTGCCAAGGCCAGATTTGGATTTTAAGATATTTTTAAATAAAAATTACCGAAAACGAGTTTTTCTATTACACTCGATGAAACCACTATGTAGAATTTAAGGAAAATAATTCGGTTAATTTTTTTTTTATTTAACCCTTCAGTGCTCTTGAGATCAAAATTATCCATTGTGATATACATATCTCTGGTGCAATTATCTGCTTATTGCTCGCGAATATATATTAAAACAACTTTTAACCAATTTTGTTATAAAATTACTTTATATAATAAAGTAATAGTTGAATATCTTGCGGTCTCACTCACCAATTTGGTGGATATTGATAAAAAACACCAAAAAAAAAAAAAATCAGGTCAATCGGTGAAGATGCCATTACTTATATTGGTTGACATTTTTTTATTTTTATAATCAGTCGCTTTATATTATCTTCAATGTCACCTACATGTTTTGAAACTTCTACAATTTTATTTCCCAGTTTTAAATAGTTTATTAAATAAAATAAATTTCAAATATAATAATATATATAAAAGTTAATATTAAATTAATATTACTCTTAATGGAATAAATTACAAAACTAAATCAAAGTGAATTTCAAAAAAAGTCCTATTTTTGAGACATATGACCTAAGTTGTTTTAATTTATATTCGCGAGCAATAAGCAGATAATTGCACCAGAGATATATCACAATGGATAATTTTGATCTCAGGAGCACTGAAGGGTTAAATAAATAAAAATTAACCGAATTATTTTTCTCAAATTCTAAATTGTGGTATCAACGAGTTTAATAGATAAACTCGTTTTCGGTAATTTTTATTTAAAAATATCTTAAAATCCAAATCTGGCCTTGGCAAATAATGGGTTAACGTTCTCGGATTTATCCCAAATTTTCGGAACGAAACTTCTACACATTTGGTTATTATATTTTAAGCGTCGCATCTAAAAATTGGACAGCACTTACCAAATATTTCATTTTTTTTTTGCATAAGTTGTCTTTTATTAGCTTGGGGTCATATGTGACCCCAATTCCAAAAGGGTTAATGGAGTCATATTATTTTTTTTCGAAATCCTAGGCTATTAAGATAAAATATGACATTTAAAAGTAGAAAAGTGATGAATTTTTGATACAAAGTATTTAGAAAGAGTACATTTACAGAATATTTCACAAAAATCCAAGTTTTCTCGAAATCCGCAAAAATAAAATCCTTGTCAAAAAAATTCTGGCAGAGGGATTTACTTAAAAATTTACACAGTTAATCTGCAACATATATTTAATAAAACCTTATAGTAATATATTAATTTTTTTAAATTTTGTTTAAGAAAATTTTTTCAAACTTGAAAAAGGAGTTTTAAAAATTTTATCAAAAAATTTCCAATTTTCGGTCTCAATGCGCAATAGGTTAACAACGTGGTAATAAAACAATACTTCATATCTGAGTACTTATAAGTATAGAGAACAAAAAAGAATGATGGCTTTAATCAATTTCTCAAAGTTGAAAAAAATGCCATCAAATTTCATGACCTAGTTTTTTTTTGCACAAAAGTGGTCTGTGGCATTTGCTATTTCTTGGCGAGGTTTCATACGATTTTGAAGTTATATAGCCTTTTGAAAGGATAATTTAATACTGATCCCGAATTTTGTAACAGCTTGTCGGAAAAATTAAATTATAGAACGAAATTTTCGTAAAATCTGAAAAAAAGTCATATTTTCCCCATATAAATAAACACACTTGAAATTTTCAATTGCTTTGCGCCACGACTAAACGTTTTTTGATTGGCCCAAAACTTAGTATTTCTCAGTTTTTTTGCTATTCGCATATTTCTAGGGGGTGAGACCGACAGTTTGAACACTTTTTTTTTCCCCTTCATATAACGAAGGGCCACCCTAATGTATACTATTCATATCAGCATGTAACGATGATTATACTTTTTTACAAAACTTTTTACTTTTCATTTCCCATTAAATCTCGAAACCTATCAAACCGATTCTTATGATTTTAAACAGCAAACTACTCAGGATGTCAGCGGATCATTTTCGATAAAATTAGCACACCAGCTGACGTATTGGGGACGTGACTCTTAGTCATATGCCCCATATAGAGCTGCTTCCCGATCTTCACTTAAATCTATCAAAAAACAAAAATATTGCACTGATTCTTCTTAAATTTTTCTTGTATATATTTTTGCAAAATATAAGAGACTTTACCAAACATGATCAGGATCGGTCCATTGTTGGACCTAGTCCCCATATAGATATAGCATCCGATATGAACTTTTTCATATCTGCAGCCAAAAAAATTAATAAAAATCCCACTCAAATTTGGTTTATGCTTATTTTCTATATCCAGTTAGTTGGACCTAAGAGAAAGGGTCTCTAAACGCGTGGTGTAGGGTATCGTGTAGTCGGTCTAGACCGACTATAATTTTCTTACTTGTTTTTTCTTTAATTATTACACATGGCATAAGAAACTTATATGAAGGCGGTCCCCGAACAAATCGACCTGATAAAGAAAACAACAAATTTGAAAAATTTTTCATTATTTCTCATAACCTGCTTTTAGTTCGATGCAGTTTTCCCAGCTATATTCAACAGTTATGAGACCCTCCATATAGTAAAAAACTGTTTAGCTGCGTAAAATAGCCATACCACAGAATCTGCCTCTTTATTGTATCTTTTACCACCGAGCCATTTTTTCAAGTTAGAGAGCTAAGTCTGGTGATTCGAACTTTAGTATTATTGTATTATTATTGGACTGGTATTATTGTATTAAATAAAAATACGTTCTTAAACATAATACCCGCCGTTGATTGTTTTTCCTTTTTGATGATAATCAACAAAAAATTATCCCAAAAAACAGACGGCATAACCTTTCCTGCATATGGAACTGTCTTCGGCTTGTGTGGATACGATGCTCCCATTTCAGTCCACTGTTTTTACTACTCCTTTGTCTCATTTGTGAAGTGACTCGTCCATCCATGAATACGAATCCACTCAAAAACTCGGCGTTATTGCGGTGAAACATCACAAACGCGCTACTGAAATATATTCATAACGTTGTATTTGTACTATTGTGAACAAACGTTACACGCATCTTGCGAACAGCTTTCTATCTCCAAATTTTTGATCAATATGCGATGTACGTATATCACTTTTTAAATGCCTATCACTTCAGCTTGCTCACGCACCTTCAGCCGACTTTCATCCAATGACATTTTGTGGATTTTTTCTGGCATGTCCGCATCAATTGGTCGACCACTTCGGTGTTTGTCTTGGCAGCTCGTACGGCCTCGCTTAAACTCTGCCACCCAATATTTTATGGCCAGAGTAGAATCTAGCTCAGTTTTAATATTGGTTGGACTGATACATTTCAAATTAAAGTATTGAATTATATAGTGGTGACCAATTTTTCCTTGTTTATAAATTCAATGAGAACGTTTACTTTTGATGGCTCCAAAAAAAATACTATACAACGCCTTTCTACTCAAAATATGATGTTCTAACATGGTTTGTTGTTGCTATTTGCAATATATACTGCTTTTAGAATAGCTCAATCAACTAAATTAGTATCATTAATTTGTTTAAAGAAATTGGTTGCTAAACTGAACTGATTTTGCTATCGATGCACAGTGGCGCCTTTAAATTAAATAAGGTTGCAAAAATCAAAAATTTCATGTGCGCTTACGATATTTTGGATAGTCAACCGTCCAACCACAGAGCAATGATATTGTTACAATATTGACTTGTGGTCGCCATAGGTAGGCACACATCTTATTTGAACACGTGCATAATATCAACATTGCATAATTCGACCTAAATCTTATGTGTATACAGGTAACATGTACGTTTTTAAACATGGAAGCATAACCCTTTCATAAACCCTTTTAATCCACACGGTGCATATCACTCTACATACATAGCGTTGAACAACTTAATATTGTTTAATCTGTTTAGGAACTCAATCGTAACAACGAATTTCATTGAAGCTGCTTTGGATGAACTTGGTAGCTTATGCGATAATATGCAAGGCATTCAGAAATTCAACTCCAAATACGGGACAGAAGATGAACCAACCACATCAACCGGAATTGCAAGAGAAAAGCCCGACTTACAATAAAACTAAAAGGACTTCGGAAATATGAACGATTCTACAAACAAAGAAAGCAGTTCTGAATAACGGAACTCACCATTGCACGCAAGGATAAGGTGTATGGAGTTTTTTTTTTTTTGCTAAAATTGGCGTTTACCCTTCCGCAAAAGAATTAGCAAAAGATCAGAATGAACTGAATACAGGATGCTTTTTTCAAAGAAATTGAACTAAAAGTAGGCTACCCAGGGAACTCAAACGATGGGAACACTTCCCGGAGATTTTTTTCAAAATTATAAGGCAGTAACTGGAATCACTGGTATAAATAATCAAATTTTTAAGAGATTGGGAACGATTTCGAATGTTTTAAACTACAAGGAAAAAGCTGGTGCTGCATCAGCTTTAGCAGAATTATATACACAGAAAAAGTTGACCCCGTCAGTTAATTATATATTGTCGCATTCATCAGAAATATACCACAAGTATTTTTAGAAAACTTTTGTTGCTGCTTTTCCAATTTCAGAGTCAATCACCTCATATTTTTTTAGGACTTCCCATAACTTCAGATCATTTCCAATGGCTTCGGCACCAAGTGGAGCTTCAATTCATGCTTAACTATATAAAAGAGCTGCAAAACGTACAAATCGTAGGGAAATGTGAAAAGTATCTTGCTGTTCCCTGAATAGAAAGATTTTAAAAGCATATAGAAGTTTAGCCCTCCAACGAGCCTGGTGAATTGCACCTTGTGCTTTCCAATGTATTTTCTCAAGTGGATTACCCAAAACAGCTTATGTCAACTCAATTACCTCCTTATAGTCATTTCTAATTACTAAAGATTTATCTACAGATAAAAGAAAATCTAATGTAGACGATTTAAATTCTTCAACGCTTTCTTCAAGTTCAATTCCCTGAAAGTTTTTTTGTTCAATTCCTTGCCAAACATTTGTAAATCTGTTTAAGAGAGGAATTTCTGGTGAGGACGATGGTCCACAACATACTGTGAATACTTTTGCTAAAATTAGTTCCATGATATGGTGACGACAGGCTAGCCACAACAGTTCATGACCAATGTGTCGTTCTAAATTAATACATGCCCCTTTTCAGGAACCAGTGTTTACACTCGTTGTATCAAATCTCATAGCTTGAACTTTTTCTTGTACATTCCACAGTTTTAATAGTGTGACTACAGATTTTGCAATAATTTGCCCTGTACCTCCACCGTCCAATTTCGGCACACCAAGCAATTTTTCAGAGCCATCACCTGACGCATATACAGGTAGTCGATCAACTTTATTTAATACAAACTATAAGGGCAGCAATTTTCCATCCCAATGCACGACTTATGAATGGCTGGGCCTGAATTTTGTCAACACTGATTGAACAAATTCTTTTCCAGCTCTTTTTCATGATCTTTTAATTGTACTTCTTGATAAAGGAAGGGTAGAAGGATCATGTCCCTAAGCTCCAATAACTGGAACAATTATGCGAAGTGCTTCCCCATCTGATATTTTATTGCGATCTAAAGCGCTAGTAACATGGGAAGTAAATAATTGAGCAGTGGGCAATTTAAGGGTAGATTTTAACCGTTTCACTTTACCTTTTTCATCATGACTTTTATTTTTATTGTCTAAGAAATTTCCGTCACTACTGGATTGAGAAATTGAGTTTTCCGAATTTGCTATTGAACTAACAGCTGAGTGAGATTGATCCAGCTGATACTTTATTGCTTCTTCTTTCTTTTTTATATCAAGAATTCTTTCCTCTTTTTGATGTGTAAACATCTATACGCGCAGGGGGTGAAAATTTCTATTTTACAATCCAATCACAAAAACAGCGCAACATGTGAGCCGTAAGAAAAAATGGGTGTGACTTATGATTGTATTGGTGAAAAAAATATGTAATAACCTGTTTGAAAATGAAAAATAAAATATGAAAAATGAAAAATTATATATAACAAGTAAGAAAATTATAATCGGTAGACCGACTACATGATACCCTATACCATGCGTTTAGAGACCCTATCTCTCAGACCCAACTAACTGGATATAGAAAATAAGCATAAACAAAATTTGAGTGGGATTTTTCTTAATTTTTTTGGCTGCAGATATGAAAAATTTCATATCGGATGCTATATCTATATGGGGCCTAGGCCCAAAAATGGACCGATCCTGACCATGTTTGGAAAAATATATACAAACAAAATTTGAGAAGAATCAGTGCAATATTTTTCTTTTTTGATAGATTTAAGTGCAGATCGGGAAGCAGCTCTATATGGAGACTATGACTAAGAGTTGTCCGATAGGGATTATTTTTGGACTACTGATTAATGGATGTAATATATACATAAAAACCCAATTTGACTAAGATTTGTATGATAATTTGGATCTTATGGCAATATATGTTGATTTAATAGAGGTCATTTGTATGGGGGCTAGGTCTGAACATGGACCGAGTCTCACCAATTTCAACAGCGTTTATCCCATGGCCGATAGAAGATCAAATACCAAATTTCATCAAAATATTTTCATAATTGCGACCTGCAGTTTGATTACAAGCCTTACATGGACACACAGACGGACGGACGGACGGACATCGTTAAATCGAATCAGATAGTGATCAGATAGTGATTCTGATTCGATCGGTATAATTAAAGATGGGTGTAGGTCAAATATTTTTGGTTGTTAAAAACAGCAGCACAAAGTCATTATACCCAAACCAATTAGTGGTATAGGCTATAATGACATATAGGGTATAAAAACTTATAAATAAAAAATAAAAATTAAAAATAAAAAATTAAAAATGAAAATCAAAAAATTGAAAATAAAAAATAAAAAATTAACAATGAGAAATTAAAAACAAAAAGTTAAAAATGAAAAATGAAAAACAAAAAATGAAAAATAAAAATGAAAAATTAAAAATAAAAAATGAAAAATGAAAAATAAGAAATGAAAAATAAAAAATGAAAAATAAAAAATGAAAAATGTAACACAACAAATGAAAAATAATAATGTAAAATTAAACTGAAAAATGAAAAATAAGAAATTAAAAATGAAAAATAAAAAATGAAAAATAGAAAATTCAAAATAAAAAATAAAAAAGAAATACGAAAAATGAAAAAAAAAATAAAAATGAAATATGAAAAATAAAAAATAAAAAATGAAAAATGAATAATAAAAAATGAAAAATTAAAAATAAAAAATGAACAATGAAAACTAAAATACAAAAAAATTAAAAATGAAAAAAAAAAAATAAAAAATGAAAAATAAAATATGAAAAATGTGAAATTAAAAACGAAAAATGAAAAATAAAAAATAAAAAATGAAAAATAAAAAAAAGAAAAATAAACATTTAAAAACGAAAAAAAAAACTAAAAATGAAAAAATAAAAAATGAAAAATAAAACATGAAAAATGAAAAAGCCAAATAAAAATGAAAAACGAAAAATGAAAAATGAAAAAATTAAAAATGAAAAATAATTTTATTTTAAATAAGTGCCATAAACAATCTTTAATTACTATCTTGAGCACCGGAGTACATTTTACGGTTATTTCACAGTCTTCCTTTATTTTTAAAAGATTCAAAGCATTAGCATGAGCAACATCAAAGAGAGAGTCATTTTTGAAAAGAAGTTCTCTTTTTCTTTGGGATTCTGAGATACGACCTTTATTCTTCTGCAAAAAAAGCCATTTGGTATAAATTTTTTCAAGCTTTTAACCCTGCTGTTGGGTTAGAAAAAACTTACGAATGTCAGGTTAATGGACCATTTGGTCCATACTTCAATATTCATACAAAATAACCATTTAATCTTATATTTGTATCTATTTTGAATCACTTCTCCCTAAATGTTATTAATTTAAGCTTTACTCAACGCTAGAGATGGGCGCGTGAGTGAATTTTGGCTCACGCTCACGCAAGAAATTTTATAATCTCTCATGAATCACTCACTCGAATTTTTCTCAGTCAGTAAAATTAAAATAACTCACGCTCACGTGTGATTCACGTGAACCACGCAAATCACGTGACCAGAGCAAATCTCTACTCAACACAGCTAATGTTAAAATTTGTTGAGGGATTTCCCTTTTTGCATCTTTCTTTACTCAGGATAGCTAATGTAAAAAAACAAGTGTGGGATTCCCTTTTTTTTTTTTTTTTTTTTTTTAAATCAACATATGTAGATTAAATATGTGAAAGACAATCGTGGGATCCCCCTTTTTTGATTTTTGTTGTAAAGAAGCACAAATATTTGTACTGCTTGGTTCATTTTGTGAGTTGTTTTCAATAGTTCAGACGTGTTTTACTTACGACATGGCAAACTAGAACGAAGATCAGATACGAGAACTGCTCAATGCAGAAAGTGACTCCGATATTTCGAATTCGGAATTTGATTATATTTCAGAAAATAGCGAGACAAGTTCTTCTGAAACAGATGCCGAACGGGAACCCGTCCTAGCTAAAAACAAAATGGTTTGGAGTGCCACTCCATTACCTCAGCCTATTGGAGCTGCGGCTGAGAATATTATCTCAACGCAGCCAGGACCAACTCGATTTGCAGTTTCCAGATGCAATGACATTCTGTCAGCTTTTTTGTTATTTTTTCTGCCTCCAATAGAAAGAATTATCATCGAAAATTCTAACAAGTACGGCAGGGTGAAGTTTGGTGGCAAGTGGAAAGATATTGATGAAGACGCATTACGCGCATATATTGCTGTGCTCATTCTTGCATGCGTATGTCGGTATGTATAATCTTGTTTTTTTATTTCAGCAAAATAGTTGGCTAATATAAAATCTATTACTGAAAGTGGAAAAAATGAAGATGTTCATGATTTATTTGATGCAAAATTTGGTTGCCCCATTTTCCGAGCAATTAGGTCTGAAGATACATTTCATATGATTAATGGTGCCATCCGTTTCGATGATGTTTTGAGTCGACGACAAATGCGTACTTGCGATAAATTTGCTCCTATTCGTGAACTGTGGGACCATTGATGAGCAACTTGTTGCATTCAGGGGGCGATGTAGTTTTCGACAGTTTGTGCCATCAAAACCAACAAAATATGGTTTGAAATTTTGGTTATCGGTAGACTCTAAGTCAGGCTACGTGTGGAAAATACAACCATACCTGGGTAAGCCTAGAAGTGCACAGCCTGAAAAGAACCAAGGGCAACGCGTTGTATTGGGCTTAACAGAAGGCTTGAAAGGGCAAAACAGGCGACAATTTTTGTTCCAATTTTGAGTTGGTAAAAAAAACTTCAGGAAAGGAAACTTACATATGTGGGAACAGTACGCAAAAATAAAACATTCGTTCCTCCGAAATTGCTGACTGTCAAAAAACTCCCTTTGTACCATTCTACATTTGCATTCGATGGCACTGCGACATTAGTATCATATGATGTAACGGACTAGATTACCTCAACAAGAGTTCTCAGCATAGTTATTGACTGAAATACGATCACCATATATAGTTCCAGTGGCCTCTTCAAATAATACTTCTAATTCAGGGGCTCGAAAAAGTGGAATTTGTAGTTGCTGCAAATCTAAGTCTGATATAAAATGCTCAATTTGCAGGAAGTTTATTTGCAAAACTAACCGAAAAACATGTTGCTTATCATGCAATAACAATTATTATAAAACCAACTAATAAATACTTATTTTTTTAAATAAATGTAAAAAAAAAATCAACATGGTTTTATAAAAAGACCACATGAGCTAAAAAATCAAGTCACTATATGTCACCGTTCAAAAATTACAAAGGAAACAATCCAAAAATTGGACCAAATGGGCTTAACCTAACAGCAGGGTTAAATTGCATGAGCTACAAGAATAATGCGAATGCCAGCTTTTTGCTTTTTCAGATCTAGTATCTCTTAGACGATAATGAAATTGCTGTAGGACTTGCTTTATTGCTGGCAACTGTTTCAATGTGATTAATGAATTTAAATTTGTAAAAAATAGCTTTCATTAGTGAGACGAGTTGCTGAAGCCATTGCAACTAATTCAACCAGAAAAGTTTTGGCTGTAATAAATATGCTTTCAACAATAAAGGCTGAACTATAATTTTTATCTTAATATCTCAATCACATATATATTTTTATACCCTATACCACTATGTGGTTTGGGTATAATGACTTTGTGCTGCTGTTTGTAACAACCAAAAATATTCGTCCTAGACCCATCTTTAATTATACCGATCGACTCAGAATCACTTTTTAAGTCGAAATAGCCATGTCCGTCCGTCCATCTGTGTGTCCATGTAATGCTTGTAATCAAACTACACGTCGCAAATATGAATATATTTTGATGAAATTTGGTATACAAGCTTCCACGCTATTGAAATTAGTGAGAATCGGTCCGTGTTCAGACCTAGACCCCATACAAATGACCCCTATGAAATCGACATAAATTGCCATAAGTTCCAAATTATCATATAAATCTTAGTAAAATTTGATTTGTATGTGTTTATTACATCCATTAATCAGTAGTTCAAAATTACTCCCTATAGGAAAATTCTTAGTCATAGGCCCCATATAGAGCTACTTTCCGATCTTCACTTAAATCTATCAAAAAACACAAATATTGCACAGATTTTTCTCAAATTTGATATGTATATATTTTTTCAAAGTATAAGTGACTATACCAAATATGGTCAGGACCGGTCCATTCTTCGACCTAGTCCCCATATAAATATAATATCCGATATGAACTTTTTCATATCTGCAGCGAAAAAAATTAATAAAAATGCCACTCAAATCTGGTTTATGCTTATTTGCTACATCCAATTAGTTGGACCGAAGAGATAGGGTCTCTTAACCATGGTATAGGGTATCGTATAGTCGGGCTAGACCGACTATAATTTTCTTACTTGTTATTATTGTAATAAATGAAGTCAATGCAAATAAACACTTTTTGATAACAAAATATATTTTTTAGTCAAGCATTCTTGTCTAAAACTAAAAAATTTACTGAATTTGCTAAAAAAAAAAAAAAAAAAAACATAAAACAGCAAGCACTGCGCACCCTTTTCCAGTGGGAGTAGAAAGCAGAAATTTTAGGAGAATGATATTATTAGTAAATATAAAAAAGTAAAGTACTGAAAAAAAAATTTTTTTTTTTGAACTAGTCTAATATCTTATATATATTTACGCTTATCCCTGACTTACTGACTGACTGAGTGATTCTGTAACGCTGAAATAATACACACACATAGCACTCCCTACAAAGCTATGTGAAATACACAAACAAAATTTAATCTTTCTCATTTTATACAAACACACACACAATTTTCTCTCTTCTTTGTTACCGACCAGTGCTGCTAATAAAATCTTCCGAAAATCTACAATTTTGGAAACTAAATCGCCAAAATTGTCATTGTTAAAACAAGAAATTGTCAAGAAAATTTTACCGCTTACAAAACTCGAAAAAATATTACAAAAGGAAGCAATAAAATTTATTTATATCATTCATATTACGAATATTATTACAGCATTGGTTATTTCTATATATAAAAATGTATTAGTGATGAAATTTCAACGAAAAAAATTTAACACAGCAATCAACTAAATAATTTTATTGACATGTTTCTATCTATAACTGAAACATATAATATAGGTTTGAAGTATCGCCGTAATTAAAACTTAAATTTTAAATGGAAATGCTATTCAAGGTATTTCCGTTTTGAAACGACTTGACCCAGAGTTAAATGTATACATATTTTGTAATTTACATTTACAATGAAGAAAAACTATCAATTTTCGATAAACAACCCATTAATCGTTAACCCTTGAAATCGTAATTTTTATACTACTGAAAATTTTAAATTTTCAATCATCATTTAAACAAATTTAACAAATCATTTTAACAAATTGAAAAATCGTCGAAATTAAAATAAGTTGTCAAAATTAGCAGCACTGCTAACGACAATAGCAATACGATGAACGCAAAAAATGCATCAAAAAACTAATATCTATTCAAATTCTTCTTTAAATTCCCTTTGTTGGTTAATGAAAAAATTCTGCAAAAAAAAGTAATGAAGGAAATTTTAAACATTTTTATTTTTCTCATTTAACGTCGTCCGATATGCATACATACTTTTTTTTATCAAACTAAACTTTACCGTTTGTCTGTTTCGTTTTTCATCTCAAAATTGTTGTGAATTGTTAGGAGTGCTTTCGCTCAGGTTCTCTGATTGCCAGCACTTACCAAAAAGTATGCTTTTTTTGATAAATATTTGAGAAAAAAGATATCTTCAATGTGGATTTTGTTGTTGTCCAACGTATGATTTCGTTTAAGGCTCTGTATTGAAAAGCACTTGAAAAAATAGTTCAATATTAATTTTAAAATTTAAATTATTCTAACATTGCATAATTAAATTACATTGTAATTTCAGAAAAGAGGTGTGAAAATTATTTTTTTTTTTACTCATAATATTAATTTTTGCATAATTTGTTTTCAAAAATTTAGACAAACCTAAATTACGTAAATAGGTATATTTAAGATTTTAATTTGAATAATTTATTGAAATTATCATGGAAAAATTAAGGCGATTTGGAATAATAATTTTTTTTTTAAGTAAAACTAATACGCCTTTAATTTTAATTTTTTTTTATTTATAAATAACTGGAAAAAATGTTCGCTTTTTACAGTTTACATATATGGTGTATTGGTGTTTGCACTTCCTTAAGGTGTGGTAGGTTTTAAAACCTTTTTTTGCATTTCTCTTTCTGAATGCACAACATGTCGAGAGTGTTGTGTCAAAATTTTAAGTAAATCAGAGCAGCCTTTCCAGCGACAGGCCTCATACGGTATATAGTATATAAATCATAGTATCGAAGTCCGTCAACATCATAACTCAGAATCTACTTGACCGATTCTTTTAGACACTATATCTACACATAAATCATCACGAACCCACGAATGGTTTTTTTAATTCCATTTTCTTTCCCATTTTTTAACAACAAATTCCCGAATTTGTATAGCAAAAATCGTTTTTCACTTCGAAATGCTGCCAAAAAAAAAATTGAAAAAACTCTTCATCATTACCACAGGAAACATGTCACCTTTGAAACGTGTTCCGATTTTTTTATTTCACATGATCCGGTAACGAGTTATGATGTTCACAGCAAAACAACAACGCCTCCGGAGATTCGCTGTCACGGACTTATTTATTAAAATTTTTAATTGAAATTTTTTTTGCAAAGATTCTTCAAATATTATGCTATAACATGTATATGAGATAAATAATCCAATATTATTCATGTCTTCAAAAAAGTATTATGAAAATACGACTTTTTTAACTTTTAAAAGAAACTTTTATCAACATTGCTCTAAAACGTTTTTTTTTTTTTCTATGCTATTCTATTTTTTCTGCAATAAAATGGAGTGCAGTTATAGCGAACTCGGCGGGACCGGCCAAATTAGTTCCTTATAGACTAAGTTCGTTATAACCGTAGTATTTTTTGATTTGTCCGAAAGGTTTAAAAAGTTTTTTTTTAGTTGAATAAGTTTATATATTTTGGGGCAATTTAAAAAGTTATGAATCAAAAATTAAATTACTAAAAAGATACATATTAATTGTTTGTCTTAATAAGACTAAAATTACCGAGTTTCTATCAAAATAAAATATTTTTTTAAAATAATATAATATGAAAAACTCCTTATGTATAGAAGCAGAAAGTACAAAGCAAAGGTTGGCTACTGGCAAACTTTTACGAAAATATTTATGTATATTTTCGTAAAAGTTTGCCAGGACATTTTACAAAACTTCATTTGAAAATCGAAGTTTTTGTTTTGTATTAAAATTAAATGAAAATAAAATTAAATTAAATTGAAATTAATTTTTTTTAAATATATAAAATATACGAAAATTGTGAAATGGGAAAAAAGATTTTTTTTGTTGAAGTCAAAAGTTTGATATAACCACTGTTCGCTATAAGAGAAGCAATCTGTATGAAAAATGTGAGTAAAACTCTTGGGACCGAAGAAATTCTTCGCTATAAACAAAAATTTATTACAACCAGGGTTCATTATAAGCGAACTCCATTGTATTAAATTTTAATAATTTTGGGAATTTCCAATCTCCTCACTTTACCCGGCCTTCCCATGTTCAAGTCAAATTGATCATACATACAATAGTCAAAAAATTGCTAAGCAACTGTCCCATTGAAAAATTGAAAGAGAGAATTGAAACGTATGATTGGTTAGTAAAAAAGAGTAAAAAAGTGTGAGTGCATTACAACCTGAAAGCCAAAAATATAACGTGTGAAGGCCGGGTAATATCTTAAATATATTTACGCTGATCCCTGACTCACTGACTGAGAGACTGACTGATTCTGTAACGCTGACCAAAATGATATGGTTCTAATTCCTAGGATTGATCTCGCCCCAACTGATACCACATTACCTTTCATATTAAAACGCCGCCAGTTTCCAGTAATTCCTGCATACGCAATTACCATAAACAAGGCTCAAGGCCAGTCATTTGATTACGTTGGCATTAATTTGGAGACCGCGGTATTTTCACACGGCCAACTGTATGTGGCTCTGTCACGATCAAAAGTTGCAAGCAGAGTTAAGATACGTATTCAATCGAACCCACATCAAGGAAAACTATTAAATGACCAACGATATTTCACATGAAATATAGTTTTTCAAAAGATTCTAAATTGAAAAACTTTTTTGCCAAATATTTCTTATCTGTTTTGATACTTATGTATATAATTTCTACAGACACAATCTTTTTTCACATGTACATATGTAACAATATAATTTTCAATTTACTCTATATTAAAGGAAATATAATTTATTATAAATTTTTCGTGTATTTAAATTTAAACTGTTTTATTCATAATTTTTAAACGGGCGCCTAGGCGCCCCACAATCAACTAGTACATATATAGGTGAATATGTTAAGAAGATGCAGAAAGGTAAAATTTTTACCCTTTTTGGCCGTTTTTTTTCCCTCAAATGCCCGAATTTAGAAAAACTTAATCCTGAGTCCATGTTTGATTCTCGGATGGAGTTTACACACCAAATTTCATATTCCTAGATTCATTTGTTACCATTGTCCCCCTTTTTGGCCGCTTTTACCCCCTTAATGTACGAATTTTTAAAAATCCCTTCTTAGTGGATATTTTGCCCGAGAGGGGAACCTATAGTTCAAATACCTAATATCTGGTTCGAATGGTTTGTGCCGGGCGTGATGATCATCCACACAACTCTTTTATATTTATAGATTACAATGAAATTTTTGTGCAAAAATAATTAAACATTAGCGGATTCCATCAAATATTATTTCCCTCTAGTTCCCTATAGTTTCGTCTTCTTTACTATTATTATTCTTAATTGAACTCTTATAAGAAATAAATTTTTAACGATATATATGGATATCCAGCCCATTGTGAAGAATAGTGTAAATAATAATATTGTAGCATACATATACATACACTTACAAATATTTTTATATTATAAAATACATGTTGTAATACATATGTATGATTGTACATATACATATGTATACTACTCCTACAATATGATGGCCATGTAACCATCCATATAAATTGTACCAACTATATATGTATATGATATTTAATAACGCCCTCTAGGGATGTTCCTCTATTACGAGCGGCATTTGGCCCTTGTAAAATTAGAACTGAAGTATTTTAAATGTATTGAATTGATATCTTTTTTTATGATTTTATATTTAAAATATCATTGCCAATAATCCTTGCTAATATTTATGTTCATGTTTGAAATAAAATAATATTTAAATTAGTTTTCTTTTTTTTTTTTTTTTAAGAACTTGTTGGCATTTTTGTATGATTTTGGTTTTTATTTTATTCTTGAGTTTTCGAAACTGTTTCCCTGTTATTATCTCCTTTAAATTTAACTTTCAAAATATTTACCATAAAAAAAGGCAACGGAAAACTTTCACATTGATAAAAAGGCAAACAATTTAATTTTCTTAAAATTTATTATTTGGTAAATTTTAAATTTTATAAGCATTTCAAATTTCAATATATTAATTTAAGTAAAACTCTCTTAGAAATTTACTTTTTTTTTTTTTTTTTTGCTAATTTGTTCTCCTTAGCAACTTAAAAACAGCAAAGCTTTGGGAAATTTCATTTAACAGGATTTCAGTTTCGCAGTGATAGGTCGGTCGTCTGGCAAAGGAATTTGAGGGTGTTGGAGTTTTTGTTATTTTAGTTCATGGCTACATTACGTTTTGGCAACGGTTACATATACCCTAACAAACAAGGCGAATTGTGTACGACCATTGATGACCTTGTACATTACCGAATATTACGAGTATGAGTTTAAGGGATTGGGGTGAGATTTCTAGCTTGCAAAAAGTGGGTGTAGAGGTGGTAAAAAAAATATCAATTCCACTAGTAACCTTTGATTGAATACAATATTATAAAGTTAGTAAGTTTCTTATTTTGAAATTTGGACTCTTTTGTGAAATAATAAATTTGTGAAAATCGGTTAATGGTAAGAAAGAGGTCCAAAAATTTAGTTTTAGTTAAATAGATTTAGTTAAATACCTTTAAACCAAATTTAAAAAAAAAAAACATAAAGTTGGAAACACACATTTGTGTATATGAAAATGCATACAATCAGTGCGTCGAACGAAATACGTAGTGCGTAACGAACTCTGCAATAGGTTTATTTCTATTTTTTACGCCGACGAACGACGAAGAAATTGGTATAGAGTGGCCGTATTTTATTTTAGTTTTTCAAATGTTTTAGTAAATAAAGTTATTTTTATCTTTAAGAATTGTTTTATATTTAATTTATAATTTATAATTTAAATAAAATTTATTTTTAATTATCTTTCACATAGTTTTTTGTTGATATTTATTCTTTTTCGTTTAGGGCTTCTTTTTTTCTTTAATATGGTCACACTATCAGCTACAACATGCAAACAAAAACCAGTAAGAAAATTATAGTCGGTCTAGACCGACTATATGATACCCTATACCATGCGTTTAGAGATCCTATCTCTTAGGCCCAACTAATTGGATATAGAAAATAAGCATAAACCAATTTTGAGTGGCATTTTTATTCATTTTTTTGGCTGCAGATATGAAAAAGTTCATATCGGATGCTATATCTATATGGGGACTAGGCCCAAAAATGGACCGATCCTCACCATGTTTGGTAAAGTCTCTTGTATTTTGCAAAAATATATACAAACAAAATTTGAGAAGAATCAGTGCAATATTTTTGTTTTTTGATAGATTTAAGTGATGTGACTAAGAGTTGTGCCATTGGGATCGTTTTTGGACTATTCATTAATGGATGTAATAAACACATACAAACCCAATTTGCCTAAGATCTATACGACAATTTGGATCTTATGTCAATTTATGTCGATTTTATAGGGGTCATTTGTATGGGGGCTAGGTCTGAACATGGACCGATTCTCACCAATATCAATAGCGTTCATGGCCGATGAAAGCTTATATACCAAATTTCATCAAAATATATTCATATTTGCTACCTGCAGTTTGATTACAAGGTTTACATGGACACACAGACGGATGGACGGACGGACGGACGGACGGACGGACGGACGGACGGACGGACGGACGGACGGGCATTGTTAAATCAACTCAAAAAGTGATTCTGATTCGATCGGTATAATTAAAGATGGATCTAGGTCAAATATTTTTGGTTGTTACAAACAGCAGCACAAAGTCATTATACCCAAACCAATTAGTGGTATAGGGTATAATGACATAAATTAATTTATTAATGAAAATTTATGTAATTTTTTCAGAATTAAAAAATCAAACACTGCCGTACAAAAATAAAGGCTTTTACCATCGTGAACATGATGTTTACAATTGTAATATCTCGTACAAATTTAAAAGTTCTTTTATTCATATTCTTCAAATATTTATTTATATAAATTACAAACAATTTCAAATGACGTTACAGCTGTTATGTGAATTCGTCATAATTGTGTTTCATTCGATGAAATTCGCCGAGCTGTGCGAAATTCGTCGTTCGTCCCAGTTGTGTTTCCACCCTATACCATTAGTGCTTACCGATATTTTTTTAGCAAAGAAACAATTCGTTTATGCAAAGTGTTTTTTTGCTTAGATATAACTTAGCTGTCAAACGAACTGTCGTATTGCGTTCACTTTTTGACACTTATGATAAGCATACCAATGCAAATCAGCGCGAATAAATGTACGATTGAACAACGGTACCAAGTTAACAAAATTTACTTTGATAATCAGTCATCGATTTGCGCAACTTATAGACGACTTCGTGATTTCTATGGCGCACATAATCGTCCATCTGAGCAAGCCGTCCGTCGAACTGTGTATAGATTTCACACCGCATAGTCTCTAAACGATGCAATGAACACGTCAAAGGAATGTGCGTGCTGAGGAGAATATCACCGCTGTAAACGAAAGTGTAGAAAAATATCCAAATTTATCGTTTTGTCGTCGATGGCAGGAATTGGGGCTCTGTCCGTTCACTACGTGATAGCCTTTGGCCAAAGATCTTGGCCTACACCCGTCGAGGAATTTAAACCACTAGATCGCCGATTGAGCTCTAAGGCAGTTGGAAATTGACCCGATGTTTTATAGCAAAATTATGTTTGGCTTAACGGGTTTGTTAGTAAACAAAATTGCCTCATATGGACCCTACAGACTTCATTACATAAAAAAAATGCACCATATGGTGTGGTTTGCATGCCGGTGGCGTCTTCAAAAATTAAGCCGGAGTACAATGGAGATCATGCCATGTTGCGGTAAACGCCATACGCGATTAAACGCATCGACTTATTGAAGTCAAAATTTGGCGATAATTTGATTTCGAGAAATGATCCCGTCAATTGTTTCCTATGGGGCTACGTAAAATGACTCATATATGTTGTTTAATCAGCAACAATTGACGCCTTTGTGACATACAGTCAGCAATGTTGGAAAAGTGGTTCAAAATTTCACGTCCAGAGTGTGCTTCGTAAAGATCTTTCGAATAAAGAAATATTTACGATTAAAACTTAATTTTTATACCCTATACCACTATGTGGTTTGGGTATAATGACTTTGTGCTGCTGTTTGTAACAACCAAAAATATTTGACCTACACCCATCTTTAATTATACCGATCGAATCAGAATCACTATCTGATTCGGTTTAACGATGTCCGTCTGTCCATGTAAAGCTTGTAATCAAACTGCAGGTCGCAAATATGAATATATTTAGCTGAAATTTGCTATATAAGCTTTTCTCGGCCATGATGAACGCTATTGAAATTGGTGAGAATGGGTCCATGTTCAGACCTAGCCCCCATACAAATGACCCCTATGAAATCAACATATATTGCCATAAGATCCAAATTATCATACAAATCTTAGTCAAATTGGGATTGTATGTACATATTACATCCTTTAATTAGTAGTCCAAAAATGATCCCTATTGGACAACTCTTAGTCATAGGCCCCATATAGAGCTGCTTCCCGATCTTCACTTAAATCTATCAAAAAACAAAAATATTGCACTGATTCTTCTCAAATTTTGTTTGTATATATTTTTGCAAAATACAAGAGACTTTACCAAACATGGTCAGGATCGGTCCATTTTCGGGCCTAGTCCCCATATAGATATAGCATCCGATATGAACTTTTTCATCTCTGCAGCCGAAAAAATTAATAAAAATCCCACTCAAATTTGGTTTATGCTTATTTTCTATATCCAGTTAGTTGGGTCTATGAGATAGGGTCTCTAAACGCATGGTATAGGGTATCGTATAGTCGGTCTAGACCGACTGTAATTTTCTTACTTGTTTTTTTGTTATTTTTAACAATGTCAAGTTCTATTGAGCTTAAAAAAAAACCTTTACAAGAGACTTTGGAAAATATGTTAATAATAATTTCTCGAGCAAGATTCCAAGTAAAACTTACATACCATATAAACTTTAAGACATCTCCAGGCACCAAATACATTACAATATCATTGGGCTTATGCTTATTGTAAATGACCATGAATGACCCATTCCAATCAGTTTGTACCTATGAGCCTTTTCCGATCCCCATAGTATTTGGTGTTGTATAGTCAGCCTACACCGATTAAAACGTTCTTGCTTATTTTGTATATATCTTTAATGATTGCGACAATTTATTAAAGAAATATTTTCTCTTCTTGGTCTTAAAACTTTTGCAATCTATACTATTTAATTTGTAATATTGTCGAAAAATTTGGTTTTATATATTTTTGTGTTCACATAATATCTTTCACTTATTCTGTGACCCTTTTAACAATTACAATATATTAATAGACAATAAATGGACTTGAATGTATAGTAAAAATTCTTACATTATAAATGTATGTATATATCATTGCATTTGATTTTTTTGAGCCGTTGAAAGTTACATTTGACCCAAATAAAATTTTGAATTTTCGATGCATCTTTAAAAGCAAAACTGTCTCTTACAAACTATTTTAATATAAATACGGTCTACATTGCAATTGGCAATGCAACAATGTTGTAAAATAAAATTACTTTGTAGTAAGAAATGTCTGTAAATCTCATTAGGACAACAGCAACGTATAGTAGGGCTCTTAGCTCATCTTTTATAATGTTAAAAGTACACAATGTTTACTATAGTTTATGGACGCTAGGGCAAGACATTAAGGTAAAATGAACTAGCGAGATGAAAAGAAAAAAATAACTCATGAGTATTGACATTGAAAATAGAAATAATAACAACAATTGCGCAGGACATGTGTATGCGTGCTAAAAAAAATTAGCATACAGTGGCTCGGTAAAGAAGTCAGACAAAACCGATAATTAAATTTCCTTTAACATTTCCTATATTTCACAGCATAACCGAATTTTAGAATGTCTCACTAAGTGATCCTACATTAACTAGTGAATATTCTAAACGCTTAAAAATGGATGCATACAAGAAAGATGTAAGATTGTAATCACATTCGATATGCAGTGTTTTTTGATATGGGGACTAGTCTCTATGAAGTTTATTGTATGAAGTTATGAAGTTTATTGTATGTTGATTAGGTCCAAAAATGTTCAAATCAAGACTATATTTAATGGCGTAACTTTCACAGATTTAAACATATATTGGGAGGTTACTTTAAATGGGGACCATGCATAAAATTAGTCATACAGTATATATTTTTTTAGTGATGAGGGCCATATAAATTAACACCATAACAGACTTCAATTCTCATTCGTTGCAACACCTAGGCTAGGCGATTTCTTGTCTTATCCCGATTTTGACCAAAAGTATACTATTTGGAAAGTATTTCTTTTGAGCCGTTCTGCAGAGTTACAAATTTTTAAATTCTTTTCCTTTATTTTGAGTAAATTGTATTTAAAGTTGCTACTAACACATTCATAAAACTAAACAATGCAATGTGTGTGTTTATTAAATTTGTTAATGTATTTGTAATAAATCTGAGTTTGTTTATTTTGTGTTGATTTATGAATTGGTTATAATTGATTAGCATACCTTTAGGGTCCTTATTTAATGAAAAAATAAAATATCCTAGAATTTGCACTCGAATTTCGAGGGCTGGAATCCGCTAGTAACTGATAAAAACTTTTATACCAAATTTCATCTATGTATTTGTTGCCTGTTGTTTTTGGAAAATTATATAAATTATTTGAAAAATAATCTAACCCATAAAAACAAAGTTTTTATTAATACTCTTTCTTTCCTTTTGCATATGAGATTTGAATCTCTCCGTTGCTGTGTCCGACTTTGCGTGACTATTTTTAAGTTAATATTTGGTGACAACAAGTCTGTGGACCAAGTTTCAGATTGAATGGATGAGGGGAAGTGGGGTTTAAATCACTCCATGACTGTGCGTGACTAATCGTCACTGCGCGTGATTATGTCGAAGTTGCTCTTTGTTTACAGCAAGTATATCGACCAAGTTTCAGATCGATCGGATGAGGGGAAATGACATTTAGATCACTCCGTGACTATGTGTGACCATGCATTACTGCGCGTGACTAAGTCGAAGTTAATCTTTTTTTACAGCAACTGTATGGATAAAGTTTGAGGTCGATCGGATGAGGGGAAATGACATTTAAATCACTTCGTGACTGTGCGTGACTACCCCAAAAATTAATCTGTAGTCATGACAAGACTATGGGCCAAGGCTCAGATCAATTGGATATGGGGGAATGGGGTCCACCCTTGGCAGACAGAAAGACAGAGATTATGAGTTAAAAGAAAGAGTTTAATAAGGAATAAATTTGAGGAATTTTATGAATACATTAAATTTGTTTTATTTAACAAAAATCCTGATGAAGAAAATATATATATATTTTCATATAGAGTCAGTTTGATATAAAAAGTAATCCACCGGTTAATTTCAGAAAATAAGTCCAGAATATTATTTTTTGGAATTATTAAAATATTATCAACAAGTTTTATGGGAATCCTTCCACAAATAAATATATATTATTTCGATATTATGTTTCAAAAAAATTTAAATATAAATAATATAATACTAGAGAACCCCTGCTGCTCCGCAGCATTATATTATGTTATATTAATTTTTATAATATAATACCAAAATCTGCCAAGAGAAGTTAACGTACAGTAAAAAAAAGTTGATTCTCAAAATATGTCAAGAGAAGTTAACGTACAGTAAAAAAAAGTTGATTCTCCACGCATAACTTTCCTCAAACACAACGAATTTAAGCAGTTAATAGCTCAAGAGAAGGAGCTTGATCCACTGAGTGTTCTTAGACCTATGTCAACAGCCTACGTTAATTAGAACTCTAGTTATAGAGGTTTGAGAGAAGAAAAACATTGAAAAAAATCTTGAATGCAAAGTTTATTCATAAATTCTTTTAATATATAAGATAATATAAATATAAATGTAAATATAAATTTGACCATTGACCTTAAAGGGCGACAATTTATAGTGTTTCAATTTAGCCTTAATTTACAGGATTGAGAATTTATATCAAGTAGTATAATATTTTGATAAAATATATTTGAAATATGAAAACCCCATAAAGATGTAGACTAACAGTTGAAAAAGTATGAAAAATCACATTTTTCTTCAAATCCGCTGAAATGAAAATGCTGCCGTCGCCAAATTAAGAAAAGGATAGATAGAGGGAATATTTCCAAGAGCGGTGGTGTTGCAATTTTTGTTAGAGATCATATTGCATGTACTTTCTGCTGTAAATCTGAGAAGCAAGATAAGATAGAATATATTTTCGTAGAGATCAAATCAAGCGGAAGGAAAATTCTTGCAGGGTGTGTATACAGGCCAAATAAAAATATTAGGTTCTCCAAGTTTCTTGATAAACTGGAGATCTTAACAGATGGATATAATAATATTATTATAGCTGGAGATTTTAATTCAAACATTATTAATGAATCAGCGCTTACTGACAGCATGATAACTTATGGACTTGAACCTCTAAATCGTTACAATCCTACACACTACACCACCAATAGCAATAGTCTTTGTCAGTGATTTGTCTAACGTGTTATTGTATGATCAAATTTCAGCACCATGCTTTTCAAAACACGATTTGATCTTCCTATCTTACAACTATCAAATTCAACAAGCTAATATGGTTTACTCATACCATGACTTCAAGAATCTAAACTACGCATTACTTTACTCAAACTTTTACCAAATTGACTGGAATTGTATTTACTGTATGACATGTGTTGATGATAAATTAACCTTTCTACAGAACACTTTATTACAACTTTTCGACGAAGCGGTACCTCTGAAAACAAAATCCAAAACACTACTAAACACTACTTACTACTACTATAAAAGACTTGATCTATCGAAGGGATATTGCGTACTCCAGATGGAAGAGGTTTAAAACACCTGAACTGTAAAACGAATATCATACGGCTAGGAGAGATGTTAATCGAAAAATCAAAATTGCTAAGTGCAATTTCTTTTCTACGAAATTTAATTCTGCCATTGACTCCAAACAAACGTGGAAGATAATTAGAGATATTGGCATTGGAAGATGCAATAATAATAGCTGTTCGATAGACGCTGACGAATTTAACTTAAAATTTACGAATCTACCTTCGGTAGAAGTTGATCATGAATTTTACAATAATGTACGAAATACTCCAAATTTTGCCGAGAAAATTCCTTGGAATTTAAATGCGTTAATCAACTTGATATTATAAAATGCTTTTCTCTGGTAAAGTCAAATTATTAAAATACTTTTACTAAAATACTTTATTAAAATACTTCTTCCACTTTTACTGCCTTGTATAACATTTTTCTTCAACTGCATTATAACTTCAAGCAGTTTCCCTACCATATGGAAACATGCTAAAATAATACATATAATCAAATTCTGAGCAACGACCAATAGCCATTTTATGTTATTTGTCAAAAGTTTTTGAAAAGATAATTTTTTTTTTTAAATGAATGAATATATAACTCAACACGATTTAATGTCCCACAAACAATCCGCCTTTCGAGCAAACCACAGTTGCGTGACAGCCTTAACTGACGTTTGCGAAAACATAAGATGTGACATAGACGACAGCAAAATAACCTTCCTTGTACTTCTAGATCATTCCAAGGCATTTGACACAGTTGATCATCAAACTCTGTGTATGAAATTAAGACGTTTCTTTAATTTTTCCTCAATATCAACGCTTTTAATTTCCTCTTATCTCACAAATCGCACACAATTCGTATACGTAAATAGCAACTCATCTGAATCTTTACAACTTATAAAAGGTGTACCGCAAGGATCTGTATTAGGGCCACTTTTGTTCTCAATCTATATCAATGATTTACCAGATTATCTTTCTTATTGTAAGATACACATGTACGCTGACGATGTACAACTCTTTCTGAACACCCCAATCGAGTCAATAGATGAAAATATAGACAAAATTAACTATGACCTTAGTCAATTGTACAGATGGGCGTCAGCAAATGGTTTATGCATTAATCCTAGCAAGTCAAAATGTCTGCTAGTACGCAAACGAAATGCAAATCCAGAGTTTGGGAATGAAATAGTTATCAACGGCGATAGAATTGACTTTGTTACAAAAACAAAAAATCTTGGAGTAACTTTTAGTAACACTCTAACTTGGTCGAACCACATAAATACGACTGTTGTTCAAACTTACATGAAGCTCAGAACTCTATGGCACACTCAATCTTTCACTCCCTTAAATATAAGAATACTTCTAGCCAAAACGTATTTAATTCCCGGTATTTTATACGGGTGTGAACTTTTTGCAAGCTGTGATTCATTTAGTAAAGGCAAACTTAATGTTTTATATAACAGCATAATTAGATATGTTTTTAGACTAAGAAGGTCTACCGTATTTCGCATTTTTAAACAGATATACTTTGATAATAAGACCTTAAAGTCCAATCGTAGATTTCGGAAACTTTCTTGAACAAAATTTTTGAGAAAGTAAAATTGGAGATTTTGAAGTAATGCTAAAAATACGTACCGTTTTGACATTAATTTAGAACGGCATAACAATAGACGGGATGCAAAATACTTTACATAAGATCATTTTGGGATCACAACATGTTTGAAACGACAATTCTGGTCACAACAAGTCTGTGGACCAAGTTTCAGATTGATTGGATGAGGGGAATTCGGTTTTAAATCTCTCCGTGACTGCGTGACATTGAGTGACTATGCATGCCCAAGTCAAAGTTAATCTTTTTTCATAGCAATAACCATTCGGGGGAGGGGTGAGAAATCCGAAGTCAGGCCGAAAGTACCAAACCAGTATAGTAAAACCTCCAGAGGATTTGGCTAGCACAGGCCATATTTTTATATAACCATTTATATTTTGCCTAAAGTTAGTGTTTAGTTTTTCAGGTACTCGTATAACTAAAGAACCACTGATAATTTCTCATAATTTCTCATTAAGCTAAAGCTTAAATATATATTTATACCCTCCACTCCAGTGTGCAGAGGGTATATATAAGTTTGTCATTCCGTTTGTAATAATTAGAAAAAAAAATCTGGACCGCATAAAATATATATATTTGTGATCCTTATAACAAGCGGAGTTGATATAGCGATGTCCGTCTGTCCGGTTGTCCGTCTGTCCGTCTGTGGAAATCACGATGACGGCTTCGGGCAACTAGGTTGATCGTTGGTATAAAAAATGATTCACTAACATCCTGAAAAGTTTGCTATTTAAAATCGTCCAAATCGGTTTATCTGGTCCCGAGAATTGAACGATGGAGTAAAAAAAGTCTTGAAAAAATATGATTTGACTATGTTGTTCTTGTCACGATAACGTTTTCAATAGGACAGCTAGGGCGCTTGTTGTTGGTGAGAATGATACCCCAACATCACGAGAAGGTTTCTGTTTTTTAAATCGTGACAATAGGTTTCATAGGTGCCGAGAAATCACTGAAAAGTTAAAAAAAATATGATGGTTTCCTATATTGTTATTCTAAATTTTGTATTTTGTCACAGCTGTACTTGTTGTTTTTATGGTCGTTGTGGCAGTAATATAAAAATTCACCAATATCAACATTTTATGGTGTAATATTTAAGTTAATTAATTAATAAAAGAAACTATATAAAATCAATATCAATATTCTGCGATTTTTATAAGATCACAAAATATTACAAATTGATACATACAGACTACTGTTGCAAATATCAAAATACTCTAAATAACATTCATATATTCTGTATATGTATTTCGATAATAAGCGCATATTAAAAATAATAAAATATAAATTATTTTATTTATACAAAATATTGCAATTTTTAGGGTTGCAAAAAATAGTATGATTTTAAGGGTTCTACTTTTAGTACATACTTGCATTCAAAAGTAGTATTGAAACCATAAAATTCTACCCTGTTAAAAATTGGTGTTTAAAAAAAAATTTTTTTCTCAGATGATAATAAATGTCAATAATATTTAATTATAATACATTTTTAAAATTTATTATTTAATGTTTGGCGCAGGCAAACGCCATTCCCGGACTACCGAGAATTTAATGCACGATTTATTCCGCATTAGGAATAATCGCGGAGCTCAGCTCAATCAAAGTGCAATGATTAAGCCTCTCTCTGGGAAACAAGTGTTCATGCTTCCCTTTGCACAAACGCCATTCCCAACTACCAAAAATTGTAGGCACGAGCTATCCACATCAGGAATAGTCGCGGGCTCAACTCAATCAAAGTGCAATGATTAAGCTTCGCCCTGGGAAGCATATATTCATTCATTTCTTAGCACAAACCGAACTTCTTATGGCACATTAAAAGTAAACTAATTGAGAAGTACAATTCATCATTACGCTGTATTATAATACTATTTTCTTATTTTACTACTAGCTAGTAAACAAAGTGATCGTATCATTGTAAACGAAATAGAATTGAAATTGTGTGCAGATTTGTTTTACTTAAAAAACTGTTTCTACAGATAGTGAATAAAATCCCAGTAAACAATTTATGCAATAAGTGATCATGTGGAGTCTTTTTTGACTCCTCTGTGCTATTAAAACAGTCATAAATGCGCTCTTTTGCTGATCACAAAATATTCTTTTGTGGGGAGGAAATATTACCTTACCCCCGACTCATCTTGAGAACATTTTTATCCAATTTTCTGATTAATTTCGACTTATTTTTGAGTCATATTTAATGCCATTTTTCTATAAATCACTTTTTAAGCGTAAGCAAAAATCATTTCTTAATCTTTTTCTAATACCGCATGTGATTAATCAGTTTTTAATCATCAAAAGTGCTCGAAGAAGACACAGTAAGATGATTTTTGTTAAAACAATCTTCGAAATGATTACTGGGATATCGTATATTTTTGTTTACACACACATATACATAATGGCACCCTTTAGCCGAACTCTCTCATGAAACACATAGACGACAGCGGCTACACGACTACAGCCTGTCAAAAATAAAATACACACGTTTATATGAAAACGATTATTTTGACACCAACACAGCTACACGACTACATGACCACTTTTGCTGCTGTAGTCAACTTAGGCTAATTTCTGTTTTTGTTGGCTACAAAATAAAAATAGTGTTGACAATATAAAAAATATGTAAAAGATATTAGTGCTATGAAATATTTTATTTTGTTGAAAAAATTAATCGCAAAATGAAATGCTATAATAATTCTATTAATAAGTAAATTTATTTATTTATTTTTACGTTATAATAATGCATTATAAATAAGTAATATATTTAAGACAATTTTATATAGAATCATACATGTTTTTCTATTTTCGTAAAGTTAAAAAAAAAAATATAATTGGCACTACTGAAATAAAAATGATTTTGTATAAAAACAGCTGTTTATATTGTTGTTATATGTTGCTGTCATTTTCAAAAAAATTAAGTAGTTGACTACACGACTACAATTGTAGCCAGTAGCATTTGTATCCGTGTGTTTGTGTAGCCTCTGTCGTCTATGTGTTTCATGCATAAAGGCCTAGTTAGCCACACGTTGTTAAAATCTGTACTGTAAATGTAACGTTGGCATTTGGTGCAATTATAGAACGTAAAAACGAACCAGCATGTTGCTGTGTAAAATTAACCGAACTTTATCAGCTGTTCACAAATGTCACGTACAAACGTAGCAAAAATCTATTTTCAACATATACGTAACAGTTGAGTTCGGTAACTATTCTAAATGCTTTTTCATGTAACAGAAAAAAACAGTGATGCCAGGAGATTTTTACAGAAATCTCTACGCTAATGAAAAAAAATCCCTTTTTTTCCCTACACCCACTTTTTTCTCTACATTTTTCCTACACTACTTTTTTCAATTTTTCAAAAAAAAAAAATTATTTTTAATTTGTTAAATCAAAAAATATCATAAAAAATAAGATAAGAATATCATTAGAATTACATAAAAACAATATAAAAAATCAACAGATATTATAAAAAAAATATTTTTACTATTCTGTATAATTCATCTTTTATATGGCTAGATGTGCATTTAAAATTTACATAATTAATTAAAATGGCTTGCAAAAGGGATCTTATAACGTAAACAGAATTTTGGTTGTTGGTTTTAAAAGATATTTTTTTAAGACATTGGTTATTAGCATGTATACTTAGATCTGATTTATCGCAATTTAATATTTTTTCACAAGCCTTGCATCTGTATTTAAAGTCGTCATCTTTGACCTGTTCTATCCCATTAGCTTCTCGTCTCTCAACTAACTTGAGTAAAACCTTTGTTTTCTGTATTTCTTTGATGTATTTTCAGCATCATCGAAAAACGAATCGGACATTTTTCTAAAATCAATTATGTTTACATTTATAATATTTTAATATTCTTTTTATTTACAAACTTACTTAAGGTGCTATTACACGAAATGTTTTTTACATATGTACTGTCACTTTTTTTATCCATATAAAATTCCTCATGTCTGTCAAAATTGTCTTTTACATACGATTCATAATTTTTGCTATCACACGTGCATATGCATTTCCGTATGACATAACCTCTAAATGTAAACAACAGCTGATTTAATTTGTGAATTAAAAAAAATTTATTGTTAAAAAAAAAGGTTATATATTCTTTTATTGTTAAATAATACTAAACAATTTATTTTTCTTTCAATACTAATCTTTAAAATTTACTCTGTTTTTCTTTCGCCACAAGCAGTGTTGTATTTTCATATATTTGTCATTCAAAAATAGAACCTGTTCTAATTGAAAAATGTACATGTGACTTTCCTCATGTATTGTACATAATCAATGTTTCATATGTATCACACGATTTGTACAACTTTTGTTGTGGGAAAATTTGACAGTACATATGTAAAAAAAAACATCATGTAATAGCACCTTTAATATAATTGAAGAGATCTACAAAGATGGCGTACTTATGTATGTATTAAAAAAAATGCACAAAACAAGTAAACTGCACAAAAGTGTTTTTTACTTGTCATTCTTATTAAAGAAGCCACTTATTTACTATCTCCATATTATAGAGTTATTACCAGATCTAAAAAAGATAGATATTTTTAATTTTAAAATTGAAACGTATATAATATTAAGTTGTTAATAAAAAATTTTCAAAAAATCCCTACAATTCGACAAAAGTAAGAAATCTTTTCCATTAAACACATAGACGCAAATCCATTTATCGATGCGTTACAAATGGAATGTCATAATAAGATCGAAAAAATAAAACAGATTAACGCTAGTGCTTTTAAAATATAAGACATGGTCAAGTATTCCGAAAAAGATCCGAAATTTAAAAATATATTTTGTTTAATATCTTCTATTGACTTTAAAATTGTTAAACGTAAATGCTGAAAATTCAGAGTAATTGTTGTAATAAATTACTAAATTGACCAAATTGTTTCCATTTTCAAATATTTTATCTAAATTTGTTACAAATAGTGCAAGAAAACCTAGGTGGAGGGTATCAAAGATTCGGCATAGCCGAATTTTACACTCCTACTTGTTTTTATTAATATATCCACGTAAAAAATGTAAAAAAAATAATGATGTATGCTTGATTCAATATTAAAAATATCACTCTTACGTGTACCATCTTACGTATACGTCAGCAAATCAATTTGGACTAATTCTATCGAATGAAATCTTTAAAAAACAAGTAAGAGTGTTAAATTCGGCTGTGACGAATCTTTGATACCCTCCACCTCCGTTTGAGTCTTGATAATAAATGTAAATGAAAAAGTAACCCATTTGTTAAACTTAATACCAAATTAGTTCAGCAAATTCTTTGGGTTGATTTTCGTCTTTTCTATTATTTCGGATTTATTTCGGTGTTTGCTTTTTGGTCATCGTGGTTGCTGATCGGCATTCATTTAGGTTATATACCGGTTATATGACATAACTTCTCCTTTAATTTAGTTTTTGCTAATTAAATAGCTCGCCCTAACCTCCATTGCAAAGGTAATGGTTGTGTAGGGTGGCTATATGCATTAAATCGTGCTAATTGGAGATGGCTGTATAGTTTCTTTTAACTGGCCAAATATTTCTTCATTGCGGCCATATAGGTCGGATGGAGTAACAAAATAATAACCAAAAAAAACTCTCTCAATTTTTTTATTAAAATATTGCCATATTTGGAAAACATAGAGAATAAATTTATAATAATAAATATACAAATTAGGGATGCCAAACGCAAAAAACCAAATGTCCCAAACATTTTAAATAAAATAATTTGTTCTCTCTGAAAAACTTCAAATTTTCATCCAAAAAAAATTGTGAAAATTTATATATAAAAAATAATATTCTCAACAAATTGCGTTTATTTATGTAACAATTTTTGTGTTCGCAATTCTTAAATATCATTTGAGGTTTTCTAAAATTCATTGAATTTAAATCAATGTTTTCTGTAGTCCGATTCTGTAAATTTCAACGATCCGACAATCGCAAAATATACAGACAGCTATTGTTGTTTGCACTAAGGATTAAGTGATTCACTAAGTACATACATCTTAACGACAGTCGACAAATCTATTTTTCTATTTATTTAAATTGTAAACGAATGGCATCTCTGTCAAAATAAGCGAAAAACACAAAGAAGAATAGAAAAAAACAAATTACTTCGTGTTTGACAAGATGATTTTATGTTTATGTTTAATATCTTTATTTTTTTTTACTAATATTTCTGTTTATTTATTTGAAAATGAAATAATGAATTGAATATGCTATTTAATTTTTTTTATTTATATAAAAAAGTTTTTTAATAGAAGCAAAATATTTTCACTATTTTATGATTTTTATTTATGTATGACGACATTTCAAGCTAAAAGTTTTTATCGATTGAATAAACAACACAAAAATGGTTGTCGTTTAGATAACAACAACAGCTAAATTAACCAATAGCGAATATCGCTTAAAACTTTTACTGATAATTTTGCTATTTTCTTTTTTTAACGATCCGACTATCGTTAAAAGAAGTTACTGAATCGCGATACTGAACGCTATTAATTTCTCCTGAATGCCAATATTGTTTTTAAATGTGAAAATTTTTTAAATGTAAACATAGGTAGTTGGTGTTTTTTTTTTTTTTGGAATTTCAATTTGTGTTTAACGAATAAAATTTATATATTAACTAGCTGTTTTTACCCGGTCTTGCCCGGGATGAAAAGGCCTTTGACTTGAAAAATGGTTCACTATGCTTACCAGGCGCTGAGTACTTAGTCCCCAATTAACAAATTCCCCAATAAATTGAACTTTCTCCCCAAAAATTAGTATGGGCAGTAAATTCATTTTTTATTTCAATTAAAAAGTTTTTGGTTTTTTAATTTAGAAGTTTTTTATAAGACGCTGCAGCAAAAATGCTTCAAAAATAAGGTGCGAAACCGCTTTAAGTTTTTTTTTTCAGTTTATTTATAAACATCAAATATAACGGAATGGGCCGCAAATGAAAGGAATCAAAACTTTTAAAAATTGAATTAATTCATTCAATAAGTGATCATCATTAAGCAGAGATGTCAAATTCAAGTTTCAGAAATGAAAGACTAATGCGACGTTTAATATTGTGTCGCAAGGTTTCTTTAAGCTACTGCTTATAGTATATGTGTGGCCTATTTTGATCAACAGGTAATTATTTCACATACGTAGATAAAATTTATCATACGACATTTCACTAAGCTGTGTTCCGCGAGCGAGTCGCGTCCGCTTCCGCGCGTTTGGCAGCCAGACCCGTGCTGCCGCGCAGTTGTTGTCAACTTATTTTAATCGCCAAAATATATTTTTCAGATCATTGCGATATTTTTGGTAAGCTGTGTTCCGCGAGCGCGTCGCGTCCGCATCCGTCGCGTCCGCGTTCGCGCGCCTCGCGCCACTTCCTCGCAGCTACTACCCGTACTGCCGCTTAGTTCTCGTTAACTTATTTTAATTCCTAAAACATATTTTTTAGAGCATTGCGATATTTTAGCTGAGCTGTGTTCCGAGAGCGCGTCGCGTGCGCATCCGTCGCGTCTGAGTCAGCGGTCGCACGCCGCGCGTTTGGCAGCCACACCCGTGCTACCGCGCAGTTGCTGTCAACTTATTTTAATCGCCAAAATATATTTTTCAGATCATTGCGATATTTTAGCTGAGCTGTGTTCCGCGAGCGCGCCTCGCGCCGCTTCCTCGCAGCTACTACCCGTGCCTCCGCTTAGTTCTCGTTAACTTATTTTAATTCCTAAAACATATTTTTTTAGAGCAATGCGATATTTTAGCTGAGCTGTGTTCCGAAAGCGCGTCGCGTGCGCATCCGTCGCGTCCGAGTCCGCGGTCGATATTTTAGCTGAGCTGTGTTCCGCGAGCGCGTCGCGTCCGCGTGCCTCGCGCCGCTTCCTCGCAGCTACTACCCGTGCCTCCGCTTAGTTCTCGTTAACTTATTTTAATTCCTAAAACATATTTTGTAGAGCATTGCGATATTTTAGCAGAGCTGTGTTCCGAGAGCGCGTCGCGTCCGCACCCGTCGCGTCCGAGTCCGCGGTCGCACGCCGCGCGCCGCTTCCGCGCGTTTGGCAACCAAACCTGTGCTGCCGCGCAGCTGTTATCAACTTATTTTGAAAAGAATACTCATTTTAAATGCATTAATTGTTGGACATACATACATTGAGAGCAGTATGCAAATGTTTACTAAAATAAATATTTAACAAAATTCATTAAATAAAAATATGTAAAAATTTAAGAATGAATTTGGGGAGTAAGTTCATTTTTTATTGCGATTAAAAATAAATGGGGAATTTGTTCATTTCTTTTGGGTACCTTTTTTTAAGTTTGGGGAATTTGTTCACCGTGTAGTTATTTCCGTGTAACCCAAATTTCAGAGAAATCCATTGAAAAGTACAAATTTGTATAGGGAAGAAATATACCACACAACAAAATATGAATGTTGTAAGAAAATTGGGCGCAAAAGTAGGCGTGGTCGGTAAAAATCATATAGCGACCTTCCCTGGAATATGTACTAAATTTCGAAGAAAGCCATTGAAAAATAAAAGTTTTTATAGCAATCAAATAAAGAAACAAATAAAAGTAAAAAATAAGTTTTATATACATAGAAGTTGGCGCAAAGTAGGCGTGGCCTGTAAGAAGCATATGGTGACCTTCCCTGTAGTATAGAGATCGTGTGACCAAATTTTAGACATCCCTTGAAAAATAAAAATTTCTATAGTGAACAAATATACAAAAAACAGAAAATTAATTTTGTATAAAAAGCGGGCGTAGAAGTAGGCGTGACCGGCAAGAATCATATGGCGACCTCTCTGGAGTACAGAGATCGTGTGTAGCAAATTTCAGAGAAATCCGTTAAAAAAAAGTGTGTAGCGAACAAATGTACCAAAAAACAGAATATGAATTGTATACAAAAAGTGGGCGTAATAGTAGGCGTGACCGGTACGAAGAATATGTCGACTTTCCCTGGAGGAGAGAGATCGTGTGTACCAAATTTCAGGAAATCGATTGAAAAATAAAAATTTGTATAGCGAACAAATATACCAAAAAACAAAATGAATTGTATACAAAAAGTGGGCGTTAAAGTAGGCGTGGCCGGTACGAAGCATTTGGCGACCTTAGGTGGAGTACAGAGGTCGTGTGTACCAAATTTCAGAGAATTCCGTTGAAAAATAAAAATTTGTATACCGAACAAATATACCAAAATACAGAAAATGAATTGTATATAAAAAGTGGGCGTTAAAGTAGGCGTGGTCGATAAAAAGTATATGGCGACCTTAGCTGGAGTACAGGGATCGTGTGTACCGAATTTCAGAGAAATCTGTTAACAAATAAAAATTTGTATAGTGAACAAATATGAATACAGCAGAAAATGAATTTTACATAAAAAGTGGGCGTAAAAGTAGGCGTGGCCGGTAAAAAGTATATGGCGACCTTTCCTGGGGTATAGAGATCGTGTGTACAAAATTTCAGGAAAATCCGTTGAAAAATAAAAATTTGTATAGCGGTCAAACAAACAAACAAACAAACAAACAAACAGAAAATGAATTTTATATATATAGAAGATGCAATTGATGTCTTCTAAATTTAAAATTATAATTTCCGACGTTTTGATATGATTTTCTGAAATTCAATTAATTGTAATTTATAATTGGAAATTTTTAATTCCAGTTTTTAGAATTGATATTTTCTTAAATTTGAATGGAAAATTTAAAAATGGCAATTTTGTATTTATGTGAATAATAATGCTTTAGTAATTATAAACAATTTTTAAAAATTAGATGTAATCGCAATCAGATATTTTGTAGGTAAAGCAGAATAATAATTCTATATAACTATGTAGAATTGTTTTGAAAGCAAAAAACTCATTGATGAACTCGGTAACTCTAAAGACAACAAAAAGTTAATATACCAAACTTATGTTCATATTTGTAAAAGAATAATGTGAAAACGTATGAAATAAAAGACCAGCCCGTGTATACTCTTAACATTGTTCTGTATGATATCCAGTTGAAAATATTAACATTCATGTTAAAATAGAAATAACTATTGCAAAGCTAATTAGAACAAACAAAAATTGTGGCGCCATCTACTGTGGCATAGTCACGCTTAGCAAAATGAAGTGACACTCTGTTAATGCAAAACAAATGTATTTTCCCCACAACAAGATATTGCAGAATTTTATGGAAATAAAATAATATACCGACTTATTTCTAACATGCATTTGTTATTGATATACATACATATATAATATATATATATTATATGTATTATTTAATATGTTTATATAAATTTATAAATAAATTTATACATAATTTTTTTTTTTTTGCTATATTTACATTGTTTTTTTTTTTTATTAACAACTAGGTATTTTAGCATTATTTGCTTTAGATGTTGGTGAATTTTTACTCCCTTTATATTAACTCGTAGTGTCTGCTTGTCGAAAAAATTTTTTAACCAATTTCCCGTGAGCCATTCCATCTGAAATTTTGCAGGCAGGCTCGTGGTAATAACAGAAATGATCTAACAAATTTTTAGAGGGATGCCAAAACAATGTAAACTTTTAATAAAAAATGAGTTAATAAAAAAATGTACAAAGGGTTAGTTTTTATTATATTATTACCACAACGATCACAAAAACAACAAGTCCAGCTATGACAACAACACAACATTTAGAATAACAACAAGAACAATATAGAAACATCATATTTTTCATTTTTTTTTACTTTTTCAGAGATTTCCCTGGACCTGTTCCACCGATTTTAATGATTTTTGAAATAGAAATCTTCCCATGAATTTGATGAATCATTCTCACTAAAAATCATCACTGTCGCTGCACTATTCAGGGCGCGATCGTGACAAGAACAACATTGAAAATTATATTTTTTCAAGGCTTTTTTTAGTTCTTCATTCAAATCTCGGGCCCTAATCGACCGATGTAGACGATTTTAAACAGCAAACTTTTCAGGATGTTAGTGAATCATTTTTTATATCAACGAGCACCCTAGCTGCCCGATTGATGCCGTCATCGTGATTTCCACAGACGGACAGACGGACATCGCTATATCAACTCCGGTTGTTATAAGGATCACAAATATATATATTTTATGGGGTCCAAAATTTTTTTTCTAATTATTACAAACGGAATGGCAAACTTATATATACCCTCTGCACACTGGAGTGGAGGGTATAAAAATTTCATTTTGTCGCCATTTTTGGTCATATTCAGGGCGTATGATTATTATTTATTAGTAAAATGTTCACGTATGAGTCATATTCTTCATATTAAATCAAACATACATCAGAATTTTTTATTCTACTTATTTCATGAATATATGAAGACCCAGAATATGATCCACAGTATATTTATAAAGAAAATGTCATATAAAATTGCATATTTCTGAGAGTGTAACTCAATTTGATGTTCTTGTTACTACTATAATAAACCCCTTAAACGGGTCTCTTTTCATACATACTACATATTTCAATGCACCAATAATGGGGGGTGAATAAAATCTTAACAACATTTAAAAGCTCTTTCGCAACATTCTGAATGTTATGTTCTCCTGGGAAATGAATCTACATATATGGTTTTTCTCTATGGTATTTTAAACGCCCACGCAAATTCCATTTTGTATGCATGAATGTATATTTGCCTGGATATATATTAAGACAAATTTCGGAAGTACTTATTTCTTTTAACTGATACTGATAAAATATTCAACAATCGTGTTACAACGTGTCGTGCGTTAATAATAAATAGATTTCAAAGGTTTTTTTTTATTAGAATTCTTATCAATATCGTAACTTTACTAGGAGCTCAAATTCGAAAAGTAAGTAGTGGTATGAGTTACAAACACACATATGTTGAGAATATACTATGACAGAATTTTTTTTCTTTATACTTATAGGGGGTGAACCTTTAGGATACGCAATATTCATTTAAGCTTTTTCAAATGCCATAAATGTGTGGGTTGCTTATTCCTTTCGAAAAACACCCTTTAAAGGATGAATTTATTTCCAAAGCGCATGTCATGAATTGTAGATTTCGCTAATATTAAATAGTGTGGCCATATATTGGCCACATTTTAGCTACGAGTATTGCCACAAATGATGGGCTCCTGTTTAAAATCAACGTCGTGAGTTGACTGTTTTCCCATTAAAATGCAAAATTTATTGCCATATGTTATTGTCTTTTTCTACTCCTTACAGTCGCCATAATTTATGTTGACACTTTTATGGCCCCTTATCAAAAAAAACTATATAAATTTTTTTTTATGATATTTTTTTTTTTTGAGTTGCTTTATTTTTTCTAATACTGAGTGAGTTTAGTTTAAAATATTTCTCAGCGAATATCTTTTAACTGGGTTAACAGGATATTTAGCCACATATATTTTTATAAAATCCTCAATGTTTATGTTAAAGCCACATATTTTTAAAGCTTTTTTGTTATTTGCTCCTCGAACATGCTCAATTCTGGTTTCAAAAAATCAGTCCTTCTTCATTTGTTGTACGCCTATTCGTTTTTCATCAAAATGGAAATTTTCTAATAGTATTTGTACATTTGGTGTTGTCAAGGCTAAATAGACTTTAGTTTTCTACTTTTTTTTCTTGGATTTCATTTTGTACAAACTTCATCCCTCTTATTTTGTTGGGTTTTAAAATTTTTTAATTTTTTCTGGATTTCTTTTATATGTGCATTGTTTTGTAAGTGGTAATTTTTGGGGGGCTTTACTTTTTTCATGTTTCTGGAGGCCTAATAGAAAACACGAAAAGATTGATGACTTGACATTTTAATGACGTGTTAAGAGGCCATTTATCTGTCAAACATTAATGGCAGTTCAAACAAGCTTCTAATATGTGCAGATACAACATAGGCTTTTCGTTAACCCACTGATAAATATAAGGGAAATGGTGGCACAACTGAATTCTTTGTGTTATTCATGAAAAATAACTGAAAGTTATGGGATCTTAGTTAACGTTATGAAGCTTTTCATGACTGTTCATAAGAAAACAGGAGCAAAATACATTATTTAGACGCCTTAACATAGTTTCATGTGAACTTTCTAAGTTATACTTAATATTGAGAATTCGATTATAACTGATCTAATACCTATAGTATTAATAGGCAAGGCGATTTCTTGTGACCGATGTAAGTTTCACAGTTTTACCCCGATTTTGACAAAAAAATTTCATTTGAAAGGTATTTCTTTTCAGCTGATTCCCAGATTTACAGATTTTTATCGTCTGGGATATCTTTTGGAGCTATTATCTTATAAAGTATCTACTAACACATACACAAAATTATACAATGCTATGTGTGTGTTTATTAAATTTGTCAATGTGTTTCTGTTAATGTGTTGGGTTCGTTTTCTTCATTTAAAATGAGTTGAATTGTGAAGCATACCTTTAGGGTCTTTATTAAATGAAAAAATAAAATTTCCTAGAATTTTCACTCCAATTTCGAGTGCTGGAATCTGCTAGTTATTTATTAAAATCTTTCTTCTAACTCAACATCTCTGTCAGTCGTGGGGCAACTCCATTCCCCCTTCTCCAATTTATCTGAAACTTGGCCCATAGTCTTGCTGTGGCCACAGATTAATTTTGGCGTAGTCACGCATAATCACGCACAGTGACGCACAGTCACGGAGTGTTCTAAATGTCATTTAGCCTCATCCGATCGATCTTAAACTTGGTCGATATACTTGCTATAAAAAGATCAATTTCGACAAAGTCACGCACAGTCACATGCAGTCACACATAAAACCCATTTCCCCTTATCCGATCGATCTGAAACTTGGTCGATAGACCTGCTGCGAAAAAAGATTAACTTTGACATAGTCACGCACAGTCACAGTCAGTGAGATTAAAACCCCACTTCCCCTCATCCCATGGATCTGAAACTTGTTCGATAGACTTGTTGTGACCAAAGATTAATTTTAGGATAGTCACACGTAGTCACGCACAGTCACGAAGTGATTTAAACCCCATTTCCCCATCCAATCAATCTGGAACTTGGTCGATAGACTTGTTGAGACCAAAGATTAAATTTAAGATAGTCACACATAGTCACTCATAGTCACGCACAGTCACGAAGTGATTTAAACCCCATTTACCCTCATCCAATCCATCTGAAACTTGGTCGATAGACTTGTTGTGACCAAATATTAATTTTAAGATAATCACACGCAGTCACACATAGTCCGCCCAGTCATGGAGTGATTTAAACCCCATTTACCCTCATCCAATTAATCTGAATCTTGGTCCATAGACTTGCTGTGACCAAAGATTAATTTTAAAATAGTCAAGGAAGTTCACGCGATTTTTTCAGTGATCATTAAAAATAGCAAGTTTTTTTCGGTGCAACTCAAAATGTGTTTTTTTTTAGTGGATTATAAAGAAGCTACCCTTATAACACAAAGAGGGTAATAACTGTATATTTTTTTTTTGCGAAAGACTAGAAAAACCGATGTAAGATTTTTGCAGTGGATAGATATGACCACTGTGTGTCGTTTTCTTGCAAAAAGTGAAAATTGAAAAATTTTGAGTTGACTCACTTTAGAGGTACAGGTGCGATTTGTTTGGGGGCTAGCTCCAATTATATATCAAGTTGAACCTAAACAGAGTTCGGCCATGGGCAAATCAATGATTTTTTTTTCTACAAAAAAAAAATATGAAATCATCAGAAATTTTTCTTTCTGTTATATTTGCTTAAAGGAAAAACTTATATTTTGCTATTTTGAATAAATCTATATATATAAAATTCATTTTCTGTTTGTTTGTTTGTTTGTTTGTTTGTTTGTTTGTTTGTTTGACCGCTATACAAATTTTTATTTTTCAACGGATTTTCCTGAAATTTTGTACACACGATCTCTATACCCCAGGAAAGGTCGCCATATACTTTTTACCGGCCACGCCTACTTTTACGCCCACTTTTTATGTAAAATTCATTTTCTGTTTTATTCATATTTGTTCACTATACAAATTTTTATTTGTTAACAGATTTCTCTGAAATTCGGTACACACGATCCCTGTACTCCAGCTAAGGTCACCATATACTTTTTATCGACCACGCCTACTTTTACGCCCACTTTTTATATACAATTCATTTTCTGCTTTTTGGTATATTTTTTCGCTATACAAATTATTATTTTTCAACGGATTTCTCTGAATTTTGCTACACACGATCTCCATACACCAGGAATTGTCGCCATATGATTCTTACCGGCCACGCCTACTTCTGCGCTCACTTTTTGTATACAATTCGTTTTCTGTTTTTTGGTATATATGTTCGCTACACAAATTTTTATTTTTCAACGGAATTCTCTGAAATTTGGTACACTCGATCTCTGTACTCCAGGAAAGGTCGCCATATGCTCCGTACCTGCCACGCCTACTTTAACGCCCACTTTTTGTACACAATTCATTTTGTTTTTTGGTATATTTGTTCGCTATACAAATTTTTATTTTTCAACCGATTTCTCTGAAATTTTCTACACACGATCTCTGTACTCCAGAGAGATAGCCATATGATTCTTGCCGGCCGCGCCTACTTCTACGCCCACTTTTTATACAAAATTAATTTTCTGTTTTTTGGTATATTTGTTCACTATAGAAATTTTTATTTTTCGAGGGATGTCTAAAATTTGGTCACACGATCTCTATACTACAGGGAAGGTCACCATACGCTTCTTACAGGCCACGCTTACTTTGCGCCAACTTCTATGTATATAAAACTTATTTTTTTCCTTTTATTTGTTTCTTTATTTGATTGCTATACAAACTTTTATTTTTCAATGGCTTTCTCCGAAATATAGTACATATTCCAGGGAAGGCCGCCATATGAATTTTACCGACCACGCTTAATTTTACGCCCAATTTTCATATAAAATTCACATATTTTTGTGTGGTATATTTCTTCCCTATACAAATTTGTACTTTTCAACAGATTTCTCTGAAATTTGGTTTACACGGAAATAACTACACGGTGAACAAATTCCCCAAACTTAAAAAAAGGCACCCAAAAGAAATGAACAAATTCCCCATTTTTTTTTTAATCGAAAGAAAAAATGAACTTATCCCCAAATTCATTCTTAAATTTTTACATATTTTTATTTAATGAATTTTGTTAAATATTTATTTTAGTAAACATTTGCATATTGCTCTCAATATATGTCCTACAATAAATGCATTTAAAATGAGTTTTCTTTTCAATAGCACGGGGAATATAGCTTAGCTGGAATATCGGAATGATCTGAAAAATATATTTTGACAATTAAAATAAGTTGGCAACAGCTGCGCGGCAGCACAGGTGTGGTTGCCAAATGTGCGGAAGCGGCGCGCGGCGCGCGACCGCGGACTCGGACTCGGACGCGACGGATGCGGACGTGACGCGCTCTCGGAACACAGCTCAGCTAAAATATCGCAAAGCTCTAAAAAATATGTTTTAGGAATTAAAATAAGTTAACAAGAACTAAGCGGCAGAACGGGTAGTAGCTGCGAGGAAGCGGCGCGAGGCGCGCGGACGCGGACGCGACGGATGCGGACGCGACGCGCTCGCGGAACACAGCTCAGCAAAAATATTGCAATGATCTGAAAAATATATTTTGGCGATTAAAATAAGTTGACAACAACTGCGCGGCAGCACGGGTGTAGCTGCCAAACGCGCGGAAGCGGCGAGCAGTGCGCCACCGCGGACTCGGACGCGACGGATGCGGACGCGACGCACTCTCGGTACACAGCCCAGCTAAAATATCGCAATTCTCCAAAAAATATGTTTTAGGAATTAAAATAAGTTAACGAGAACTAAGCGGCAGAACGGGTAGTAGCTGCGAGGAAGCGGCGCGAGGCGCGCGGACGCAGACGCGATGGATGCGGACGCGACGCGCTCGCGGAACACAGCTCAGCAAAAATATCGCAATGATCTGAAAAATATATTTTGGCGATTAAAATAAGTTGACAACAACTGCGCGGCAGCACGGGTCTGGCTGCCAAACGCGAGGAATCGGGCGCGACTCGCTCGCGGAACACAGCTTAGTGAAATGTCATATGATAAATTTTATCTACGTATGTGAAATAATTACCTGTTGATCAAAATAGCACACATATACTATAACCAGTTGCTTAAAGAAACCTTGCGACACAATATTAAACGTCGCATTAGTATTTCATTTCTGAAACTTGAATTTAACGTCTCTGCTCAATGATGATCACTTATTGAATGAAGTAATTCAATTTTTAAAAGTTCTGATTCCTTTAATTTGCAAACGATTCCGTTATATTTGATGTTTATAAATAAACTTAAAAAATACTTAAAGCGGTTTCGCAACTTATTTTTGAAGCATTTAAAAAACTTCTAAATTAAAAAGTCAAAAAATTTTGAATAGAAATAAAAAAATTAATTTACTGCCCATACAAATTTTTAAGTACTCAGCGCCTGGTAAGCATAGTGAACCATTTTTCAAGTCAAATGCCTTTTTATCCCGGGCAAGACCGGGTAAAAACAGCTAGTAAAATATAAATTCAAAAGCATCTAAACCACATTTACTTGTAATATTAAATGAAATTGTTAATATTTTACCAGAATATATCAGAAACCTGATATGCTGGATTTAGAGGGGAAACATACGTTGGAAACTACCTACAGATCTTTTGGATATCCCCAGAGCTCCGTAACCGATACTAATAATTTACGTTTTCTTCAAAAAGTAGCTTCTCTTAAAAAGGTAAATATTCCTAAAAATGTAACTTTTCTCAAAAAATTACATTTTCTTAAAAAAGTTCGCTCTCTTAAAAAAATATTTTTTTTAAGTATACTTTTTTAAAACGGAATTTAAAAAAAAAAGCATTTTCTTAAAAAGGATCTGTTTCTTGAAATGTAAATTTTCTTAAAAAAGCACATTTTCTTAAAAAAAAAAAAAAGTACAATTTTGTAAAGAAGTTACTTTTCTAAAAAAAATTAATTTTCTTAGTAAATTAAGTTTTCATAAAAAAATTGCTTCTTCTTAAAAATTAACTTAATTGAAAGTTTCTTTTCTTAAAAAAAGTGCCTTTTCTTAAAAAAAAAAGAACAAGTTGTTAAAAACGTTGATTTTTTTAGAAAGTGTTTTTTATTCAAAAAACAATATATTTAAAAAACATTTTCTTAAGGAGTCATATTTTCTTTAAAAAGCGGCTTTATTTAAAAAGTACTTTTTCTTGAAAACGCACCTTTTCTTAATAAAATTTCTTTTTCTTACTGAAGTAACTTTTCTTGAAAAGTATATTTTCTGAAAAAAATTACCTCTTCATAAAAAGTACCTTCTCTCAAAAAGTGCCACTTCTTAAGAACTATTATTATAAATTATAAATTATAAATTATAAATTATAAATTATAAATTATAAATTATAAATTATAAATTATAAATTATAAATTATAAATTATAAATTATAAATTATAAATTATAAATTATAAATTATAAATTATAAATTATAAATTATAAATTATAAATTATAAATTATAAATTATAAATTATAAATTATAAATTATAAATTATAAATTATAAATTATAAATTATAAATTATAAATTATAAATTATAAATTATAAATTATAAATTATCTATATATATAAAATTCATTTTCTGTTTGTTTGTTTGTTTGTTTGTTTGTTTGTTTGTTTGACCGCTATACAAATTTTTATTTTTCAACGGATTTTCCTGAAATTTTGTACACACGATCTCTATACCCCAGGAAAGGTCGCCATATACTTTTTACCGGCCACGCCTACTTTTACGCCCACTTTTTATGTAAAATTCATTTTCTGTTTTATTCATATTTGTTCACTATACAAATTTTTATTTGTTAACAGATTTCTCTGAAATTCGGTACACACGATCCCTGTACTCCAGCTAAGGTCACCATATACTTTTTATCGACCACGCCTACTTTTACGCCCACTTTTTATATACAATTCATTTTCTGCTTTTTGGTATATTTTTTCGCTATACAAATTATTATTTTTCAACGGATTTCTCTGAATTTTGCTACACACGATCTCCATACACCAGGAATTGTCGCCATATGATTCTTACCGGCCACGCCTACTTCTGCGCTCACTTTTTGTATACAATTCGTTTTCTGTTTTTTGGTATATATGTTCGCTACACAAATTTTTATTTTTCAACGGAATTCTCTGAAATTTGGTACACTCGATCTCTGTACTCCAGGAAAGGTCGCCATATGCTCCGTACCTGCCACGCCTACTTTAACGCCCACTTTTTGTACACAATTCATTTTGTTTTTTGGTATATTTGTTCGCTATACAAATTTTTATTTTTCAACCGATTTCTCTGAAATTTTCTACACACGATCTCTGTACTCCAGAGAGATAGCCATATGATTCTTGCCGGCCGCGCCTACTTCTACGCCCACTTTTTATACAAAATTAATTTTCTGTTTTTTGGTATATTTGTTCACTATAGAAATTTTTATTTTTCGAGGGATGTCTAAAATTTGGTCACACGATCTCTATACTACAGGGAAGGTCACCATACGCTTCTTACAGGCCACGCTTACTTTGCGCCAACTTCTATGTATATAAAACTTATTTTTTTCCTTTTATTTGTTTCTTTATTTGATTGCTATACAAACTTTTATTTTTCAATGGCTTTCTCCGAAATATAGTACATATTCCAGGGAAGGCCGCCATATGAATTTTACCGACCACGCTTAATTTTACGCCCAATTTTCATATAAAATTCACATATTTTTGTGTGGTATATTTCTTCCCTATACAAATTTGTACTTTTCAACAGATTTCTCTGAAATTTGGTTTACACGGAAATAACTACACGGTGAACAAATTCCCCAAACTTAAAAAAAGGCACCCAAAAGAAATGAACAAATTCCCCATTTTTTTTTTAATCGAAAGAAAAAATGAACTTATCCCCAAATTCATTCTTAAATTTTTACATATTTTTATTTAATGAATTTTGTTAAATATTTATTTTAGTAAACATTTGCATATTGCTCTCAATATATGTCCTACAATAAATGCATTTAAAATGAGTTTTCTTTTCAATAGCACGGGGAATATAGCTTAGCTGGAATATCGGAATGATCTGAAAAATATATTTTGACAATTAAAATAAGTTGGCAACAGCTGCGCGGCAGCACAGGTGTGGTTGCCAAATGTGCGGAAGCGGCGCGCGGCGCGCGACCGCGGACTCGGACTCGGACGCGACGGATGCGGACGTGACGCGCTCTCGGAACACAGCTCAGCTAAAATATCGCAAAGCTCTAAAAAATATGTTTTAGGAATTAAAATAAGTTAACAAGAACTAAGCGGCAGAACGGGTAGTAGCTGCGAGGAAGCGGCGCGAGGCGCGCGGACGCGGACGCGACGGATGCGGACGCGACGCGCTCGCGGAACACAGCTCAGCAAAAATATTGCAATGATCTGAAAAATATATTTTGGCGATTAAAATAAGTTGACAACAACTGCGCGGCAGCACGGGTGTAGCTGCCAAACGCGCGGAAGCGGCGAGCAGTGCGCCACCGCGGACTCGGACGCGACGGATGCGGACGCGACGCACTCTCGGTACACAGCCCAGCTAAAATATCGCAATTCTCCAAAAAATATGTTTTAGGAATTAAAATAAGTTAACGAGAACTAAGCGGCAGAACGGGTAGTAGCTGCGAGGAAGCGGCGCGAGGCGCGCGGACGCAGACGCGATGGATGCGGACGCGACGCGCTCGCGGAACACAGCTCAGCAAAAATATCGCAATGATCTGAAAAATATATTTTGGCGATTAAAATAAGTTGACAACAACTGCGCGGCAGCACGGGTCTGGCTGCCAAACGCGAGGAATCGGGCGCGACTCGCTCGCGGAACACAGCTTAGTGAAATGTCATATGATAAATTTTATCTACGTATGTGAAATAATTACCTGTTGATCAAAATAGCACACATATACTATAACCAGTTGCTTAAAGAAACCTTGCGACACAATATTAAACGTCGCATTAGTATTTCATTTCTGAAACTTGAATTTAACGTCTCTGCTCAATGATGATCACTTATTGAATGAAGTAATTCAATTTTTAAAAGTTCTGATTCCTTTAATTTGCAAACGATTCCGTTATATTTGATGTTTATAAATAAACTTAAAAAATACTTAAAGCGGTTTCGCAACTTATTTTTGAAGCATTTAAAAAACTTCTAAATTAAAAAGTCAAAAAATTTTGAATAGAAATAAAAAAATTAATTTACTGCCCATACAAATTTTTAAGTACTCAGCGCCTGGTAAGCATAGTGAACCATTTTTCAAGTCAAATGCCTTTTTATCCCGGGCAAGACCGGGTAAAAACAGCTAGTAAATTATAAATTATAAATTATAAATTATAAATTATAAATTATAAATTATAAATTATAAATTATAAATTATAAATTATAAATTATAAATTATAAATTATAAATTATAAATTATAAATTATAAATTATAAATTATAAATTATAAATTATAAATTATAAATTATAAATTATAAATTATAAATTATAAATTATAAATTATAAATTATAAATTATAAATTATAAATTATAAATTATAAATTATAAATTATAAATTATAAATTATAAATTATAAATTATAAATTATAAATTATAAATTATAAATTATAAATTATAAATTATAAATTATAAATTATAAATTATAAATTATAAATTATAAATTATAAATTATAAATTATAAATTATAAATTATAAATTATAAATTATAAATTACAAATTATGAATTATAAATTATAAATTATAAATTATAAATTATAAATTATAAATTATAAATTATAAATTATAAATTATAAATTATAAATTATAAATTATAAATTATAAATTATAAATTATAAATTATAAATTATAAATTATAAATTATAAATTATAAATTATAAATTATAAATTATAAATTATAAATTATAAATTATAAATTATAAATTATAAATTATAAATTATAAATTATAAATTATAAATTATAAATTATAAATTATAAATTATAAATTATAAATTATAAATTATAAATTATAAATTATAAATTATAAATTATAAATTATAAATTATAAATTATAAATTATAAATTATAAATTATAAATTATAAATTATAAATTATAAATTATAAATTATAAATTATAAATTATAAATTATAAATTATAAATTATAAATTATAAATTATAAATTATAAATTATAAATTATAAATTATAAATTATAAATTATAAATTATAAATTATAAATTATAAATTATAAATTATAAATTATAAATTATAAATTATAAATTATAAATTATAAATTATAAATTATAAATTATAAATTATAAATTATAAATTATAAATTATAAATTATAAATTATAAATTATAAATTATAAATTATAAATTATAAATTATAAATTATAAATTATAAATTATAAATTATAAATTATAAATTATAAATTATAAATTATAAATTATAAATTATAAATTATAAATTATAAATTATAAATTATAAATTATAAATTATAAATTATAAATTATAAATTATAAATTATAAATTATAAATTATAAATTATAAATTATAAATTATAAATTATAAATTATAAATTATAAATTATAAATTATAAATTATAAATTATAAATTATAAATTATAAATTATAAATTATAAATTATAAATTATAAATTATAAATTATAAATTATAAATTATAAATTATAAATTATAAATTATAAATTATAAATTATAAATTATAAATTATAAATTATAAATTATAAATTATAAATTATAAATTATAAATTATAAATTATAAATTATAAATTATAAATTATAAATTATAAATTATAAATTATAAATTATAAATTATAAATTATAAATTATAAATTATAAATTATAAATTATAAATTATAAATTATAAATTATAAATTATAAATTATAAATTATAAATTATAAATTATAAATTATAAATTATAAATTATAAATTATAAATTATAAATTATAAATTATAAATTATAAATTATAAATTATAAATTATAAATTATAAATTATAAATTATAAATTATAAATTATAAATTATAAATTATAAATTATAAATTATAAATTATAAATTATAAATTATAAATTATAAATTATAAATTATAAATTATAAATTATAAATTATAAATTATAAATTATAAATTATAAATTATAAATTATAAATTACAAATTATGAATTATAAATTATAAATTATAAATTATAAATTATAAATTATAAATTATAAATTATAAATTATAAATTATAAATTATAAATTATAAATTATAAATTATAAATTATAAATTATAAATTATAAATTATAAATTATAAATTATAAATTATAAATTATAAATTATAAATTATAAATTATAAATTATAAATTATAAATTATAAATTATAAATTATAAATTATAAATTATAAATTATAAATTATAAATTATAAATTATAAATTATAAATTATAAATTATAAATTATAAATTATAAATTATAAATTATAAATTATAAATTATAAATTATAAATTATAAATTATAAATTATAAATTATAAATTATAAATTATAAATTATAAATTATAAATTATAAATTATAAATTATAAATTATAAATTATAAATTATAAATTATAAATTATAAATTATAAATTATAAATTATAAATTATAAATTATAAATTATAAATTATAAATTATAAATTATAAATTATAAATTATAAATTATAAATTATAAATTATAAATTATAAATTATAAATTATAAATTATAAATTATAAATTATAAATTATAAATTATAAATTATAAATTATAAATTATAAATTATAAATTATAAATTATAAATTATAAATTATAAATTATAAATTATAAATTATAAATTATAAATTATAAATTATAAATTATAAATTATAAATTATAAATTATAAATTATAAATTATAAATTATAAATTATAAATTATAAATTATAAATTATAAATTATAAATTATAAATTATAAATTATAAATTATAAATTATAAATTATAAATTATAAATTATAAATTATAAATTATAAATTATAAATTATAAATTATAAATTATAAATTATCTTACTTAAAAACTTATATTTCATTAAAGACAAGTAAGGCTGTTATATTCGGATATGCCGAATCTGTAATACCATCCACATGGGGGTTACGTTTACAATAATATCTGAAGATATTGCACTATTTATAACATGGTGTTCTTGGCGAAACGCATTCTGGACGTCCAAATTTGGGCCACGAATAATACGAGTAATATTGGCTACCAAGGTGGCAATTGTTGTTGGTATAAACCTGTACTTCACGTAGCCCCACAGGAAATAATCGAGAGGTACCAATTGACAGGTTCATGACTAGAAATCAACTTATCGCTCTCCATTGACCGTAAAGTAAGTTCTGCCTTAATTTTTGAAAAAATTATAGCCGATATGCAACCTGCGTGTAAGCCGCTTCAAACGGTGCATTTTTCCGGATATAATGGAGTCTGTGTTGGATTTGTCTCACTCCATTGCATTAATTTTGATTATTAACAAACCTGTTACGCCAAAAACGCGCCTCGTTGGAAAACACAATTTTGCGATAATATATCCGTATAAGTTGCACGAATAGATGACTGATTTTCAAAGTAAATTTGAATAATTTGGTAGCTTTGTTCCACCATGAATTTATTCACGATAATTTTCCAGAGTATACTGATCAAAAAGTCAAATGATAGCCTTTATTTACTTTTTGGGGTCGCAATTTTATTTTCCGATACGCTACAAACCTGATATTTACCCTCTGCAAATTGGTGTAAAGGGTACAATAGGTACCTTTCATTAAATAAAGTACCCTCTCTTAAAAAAGTACCTTTCATTAGAAAAGTATCCATTCTTAAGAAAATGCATTTTTGCAAAAAGTCTCCTACGCTTTCTCAAAACGATACCTATTCTTATTAAGAAAATTTAATTTTTTAAAAAGCACTTTTTTAAAAGTGCACTTTTTCCTGAAGAGTAGATTTCTTTAAAAAGTACTGTTACTAAAAAACAATTAAATTTTCCTGAAAAAACGTCTTTTCCTAAAGAAGTAACTTTTCTAAAAAGTACCTCTTGCTGAAACATAAAAGTACCTTCAAGAGAATAAGAATTAAAAGTACTTTCTCCTGTCTTTCCTTAAAAATTATATTTCCATAATATCGTAACTTTTCTTAAAAAAGTTTATTTTCTTAAAAAAGTAAATTTTCAAAAAAAAAAAAAGTATATTAAAATGTAAAAGTATCTTATCATAAAAAAAGTTTCTTTCCTTAAAAATTATATTTTTTTAATAAAGTATCTTTTCTTTAAAAAGTTTATTTCCTTAAAATAGTACCTTCTCCTAAAAAGTAGGTTTTCGTTGGATTATAAGCTATTCATAAAAAGTAAATTTCTTTGATGCCTAAATATAGAGTTAAGTTTTAACCGGAAATAAAAATTTCTTCTAGACATAATATAGAACAACTATTGTGTTTCAAATGTTAACCAAATAATTTTAAATAACTAGTTACAACCAACTATATACAACTATCGTTATAACCAACTAGATCTCAATAAGTGTCAACACATGATATAAAAAATGTTTGTTGTTTTTAAGTATGGCCGCTAGGTCTCATTATCATATGTCTCATATTTCGAAAAATAATGTTCTTTCTTATTTAATGCCAGAAAACTATTTCAGAAAATTTAGCAGTGTATCATTTTCCTGAATAAACATTTTAAAAGTTTACCACAAAAACTTTTAATAAGTTTCGCTATAAGAAACTTTTAAACAGTTTGTGAGAATCCAAATTTTTTTTGTTCCTTGGCAAAATATGTTTAAAAAATCTCGTTTCAGTACATGAGAACACCATATTGCATGTGGATGAAAACCTGTTACATAAATTCTCTTACTTTATTTAAGTCCGTAAAAAACAGTTTTCTGAGCCCTAAAGTATAATATTGTTCTATTTCGGAGCATACATTTTAAAAATATACATTATTTTTTTTTATTATAAGTATGAAATAAAAGTCAACATCATGGTGCCTAACGACTTTTGTTTGCAAAAAAATTTTTGAAAACGAATACAAATACTATAATAATATTATTGTTAACATTGTTCATTATTTTCTATAATAACTAAACATACTAATAAAACTAAACTCCTTATATAGAAGTCTTCTTAAGACGACAATTTATTTTATACTCGTAACTTTGTTAAAAATATATAAAAAACTTCAAAGAGCTTTTAAAACTTCTGAGGCGTTGCCACGAGGCAGGCCGTTTTTCTTGTTAAAAAGAGGCCTAGTGGAAAATTTTAACATATAAAACTAGTGTAATTTTTAATTAAAATTTAAATATTATTTAGTTTTATATAGAAATAATATAATAACTATAACAAAAAAATACTCCAAAATAGGATTACATTATCAAAGATGATGATATGTTATATGTTTTTATGTAGAAAATAATTTGATGAAGTATTGGCATCCACTTTCCAAGTTAGCTAGATCGCTGAAACTTTCAACATGAACGTGGAGTTGATAGCAGTACATTATTTAATAATTTTTCATATAATTTGATCATTATTTCTCCCGTTTAACCGGAAACCGAACATTCTGACCAGCTACAGGTAATAAATTTTGAAAGCTAGTTGGAAAAATGCGCCTCCAACAAACAGACGTGCAGTTTAAAAGGTTCTTTCGGATCTCAACAGCACTGGTGTTGAGACAGTGCTCTTCGGCTAACCAGTCCATTGGCCAACCTTTTCAGCCTTTCGTACCCTGCGGGAGTCTTGCTGGAAAGTTGCTAATGTCCAACCAATCCCTAAAAAGGGTCCGGCTAATAACCCTGAAAATTACCGTCCAATTGCAATCTACTCTGCACTCTCAAAGGTTATCAATTTCCATCTTGCGAACTACCCAGATGTCAGCTCACTTCTTAATGATCGACAGTATGGCTTCCGTAGAAATCGTTCCACGGGAGACTTGTTAGCTTTACTTTCTGAGCGCTGGAGTCGATCCATTCGCAATTTTGCAGAAAGTAAAGTGGTTGCTCTAGATATTTTCAAGGCATTAGATCGTGTGCGGCACGGTGCATTGATATCAAAGCTTTTTGTATTTGGGGTTGGTAGTGACTTCTCTAGATTTATATCGAATTTTCTCAGAGACCGAACAAAACGTGTTGTTATTGATGGGGTCTCATCTAATGATTTTTTTTTTTTTTAACCTTTATTTTAACAAAATTTTTATTATAGTTGAACTAGAAATAAACAAAACAAGAGTTTATATAACACTGTCCCATAATCGAGCTCTCTAGTATATTTCGTAAAGGCATAAAAGATATATACATTATATACAATTTTTAAAACTAATTATGATTTTTATACAAATTATATACATAGTATTATCTGTCTGTATTAATGATAATTTCGATGTAAAGAAAATTTTTCAAAAACTCATTTTTTAGCAAATACGATAAAAGAAATAGTCAAGAATTAAAAACAAAAAAAAAAAGAAGAAGAAATTCCGGTACCAAATTTAGCCACTAGTATTTACTAACATTTAAGTTTGGTAGGATATTCTTATCGCCACGAAAAATGCTGGTATCAAATCTTTTGTTTTCAACTGTAAGTTGATTGTTAGTGATAGCTTTTATATTGGCCCTTCTATAAATATGAAAAAGTATAGGGACGCCAGTTTCGTTTTGTATAAAACCTTTTCTATCCAGATATACGAAGGCCTCAGGTAACGTTGCAGTTATATAATCATCATTGACATAATATGGTGCCATTATTAAATTGTCTTCATAGCACTCGCAGCTTTTTCTAATGTGATTTCGAATTATGTGTATGATGAAATTATCAATTCTGCTAATTTTCGATGCATTATAAAGTTTTTGATTGCTTATATATTTCGTAAAATTACTAATTGGTGATCTGCATAGCGCAGTGCAGGCTCTAAGGCATTTTCTTTCAAATTTCCGTAGTTTTTCCATATATGACGGTGAAATGTTAAACCAAATTTGGCAACCATAAGTTAAAATAGGACGAATTAAGGATTGATATAAAAGAAGCTTGATCTCAGGTTTAATGTGCTTGGAAAAGAATAGATTTTTGTACATAAAGAAAGCTTTTCTTGCTTTTGTTATTTGTAAATTAATATGTTCATTAAAGTATAGAAACTTGTCCAAGTGAATTCCTAGATATTTAACTGTCTGCTTATTAGGGATATTTATATTATTACTGGCTTTTATACCGAAAGATTTCCAGTTCTGTCTTATATTATTGTTACACCTTCCTACAGGAGGACGGAATAGTATGGTTTCGCATTTATTTGTATTTATCTTCATTTGCCAATCAACAGCATACTTTTTGATAATATTAAAGTAACTTTGTAATTTTTCATTTATTTTGTTAATTTTGTTATCAGCATGATATACTATAATATCATCTGCAAATCCAATAATATCATTAATGCTATAAATATGGGGGATTTCATGTCAAGTGCACCAACTTTTGATACCGATGTCTTCCGATCGCGATGAAATTTGCACCAAGGTTAGTCCTATTGGATAGTAGTTTAGACACAATTTTTCAAAAAGATCGGTCCAGATCTCTCTGAGTTAGAGGGGATCAAAATTTGACATTTTACCTATTGTTCCTAGAAAATTTTCTCCCAAACAGTTTAGATAGCTATTTCTTCAGTATTTCGGAAAAAAATACTTTAAAAAAAAAAAAAATTTGTAGACTTTTTTTTTTTGCTAAATTAAAGCATTTTTTACCTTTTTTTTCAAAAAGGGCATTTTTTTTTTATTTTTTCACAAGAAAGCTTAGGATTTTTCCTTTAAGAGCTTTTTGGTCGCTTAGTGGGATGGGAGTGGGATATCTATCAAAAAAAAAATGTTTTGTAACTCAAGACAACGGTTTTTCAATTTTTCACAAATGCACTATTTTGAATTTTTTCCGATTTGTGTCTAAAACCTTACAAATAAAACCTATACTGAGAAACTAAACAAACTTAACTTTCCGAAAGTATGTAACATACCTAACTAAAATTTTATACCCTCGATACTGTAATACTCAGAATATGTTAACCTCAGGAAAAAATCGCTTTTTTTCTATAGAAATGTTGAAAAATTATTTTTTTTTATTTATTTTTAATAATAATTAAATTAATGTATAATAATAATAATATTAAAAATAAAAAGATAAATAATTTATTAAAATTTAATCTTAATTGCATTAGATCCATTTATATCATAACTATTATTATACTTAATTTATTGTAGCTTATGAAGTATTTAAGTCTTGTAAATTTTTAAATACCCAGTCCTTCATCCAGCTTTTTTGTCGCCTTTATTTACTGCTTTTTTTTTTTGTCAATCCTTTCTTGGCGTTACTAGGTTCAGCTGTTGATTTCGCTGCTGGTTTATTTGTTGTCTTTGGAAATAAATCGCATTGAATAGAGGCAGAAAACTTTTTCAACTTGAGTCTTCCATCGACAAGCGGTATAAAAGCATGGTATTCAGCGGTGCCATCGATTGTTACCGCAGCATCGAATCTGCTCTTCAGTGTTTTCAATGTTTCCTGATGATCCTCCTTGCTAATAAAAACTATTTTTTGTTTGTTTGATTTATCGTCATTTTTCAGACATATTGCAATTACTACTGTAATTAATATGCAATTTTTAATTTTGTTTAAATGGTGCGTGGTAAAGAAGAAGAAAGCATATATTTCAAAAATTCATAACTGCACTGTATTCTTAATCGGACCGGTTTCTGGCATTTCAGCCTTCATCAGCGATTTATTGAACATTGTGATAATTGTTATGTTTTTTAATTGAATAGATTGTTTCTATACGAAAATTTTTTCTACTTAGGGCGGCCGTGAGGTTTTGAACCGTGAACTTCACATACACTCGTACTTGCACTTTTTGGTCAGCGCTTTAACACACTCACCTAAAGTCAGGCCTACGAGCAGTGTGGTTAGTTTTCAGTTTTTGTACCATACAGCTTTACTTTGTATTAATTTCAGAAGATACAACTCTGTCCAAACAAACAATCGTTATTTTTTGAATTTTTTGAATATTTTTTGCATTTATCTTCTAATTTCCACTATTCTCAGTTTTCGTAAGAGTTGTCATATGTGATGTACGGTTTTTGTACATAACTACATATGCACTTTACATATATTTGAGATGACGCTTTGAAGCGAAGAAATTTTTTGTTTGTTTGATTTATCGTCATTTTTCAGACATATTGCAATTACTACTGTAATTAATATGCAATTTTTAATTTAGTTTCTTTACAATAACTTTTTGCCTAATGGAATAAAGCAGTCGCATCTAAGATGCGATCTTGATGAGAGCACTGGGGGCTATACTTCGCTGCATTTCTTTTAAGGTTTGCTCCAATACTATAACATGCTCCTTTACCATGAGCAGTAGGATGAAAATGCCACTCAGCTGGCATTCCAAAATCTTTTTCATGGGCCATAAGATTTGCCAAGCTACTTTTGTTTTTAAAATGTTGACGAGCTCCGTCCGAAACGTAGTATACCTTCTTTACTGTAAATTTAGATTTTAGAAATTTTAGTATTCTCTTCTGGTACTCATAAACTGCAACGGTATCATGTTTTAATTCGTCGGATATGATTGCCATACTTTTGTGTTCCAGTTTTTCATCTTTCATGTTGTAAATAACTACTGTGAATATAGTTGCTTGGTCGTTATTGAAGTGGAATGCTTGTATGGCATCCTGAAGAACATATTTATAGTTTTCTGCGAAATCATATGAAATAACGAATTCACCAGACTTCAAATATATCTTCAAATCCTTGAAGAATGACCATTGCTCTTTGACTAAAAACTCATGGTTTCTCAAGCTTAGCAATCCTGTACACATTTCTTTCACAAAATCATCCACATTTAAAATGATTGTTTTCAATGTGCATCTGTCAGTCTGAATCCAAGAATCAAAATTGACCTCCTCTATATATTCTCGATCTAAAGAGTTGATTAAATTTTCTTTGATGAATGTGGTTTTCGGGCAATTGGTACATTCACCTAAGTGGCAAGAAGTTTTTGCATTAGGACACATAGTCAATTTAAGGCAATCGCGGTAATCGTGTAAATCTTTCCTTCAACATCAGTTTAACATTTTCATGGTAAATGCAAACGCATACTGTGTGAGTTCCGCTGCTTTCTGCCAAAACGCAATGTTTTGGCCTCATTTGAGTTAATTTCGTGAAGCCAATTCTAACATCCTCGTGTTCAGATTGAAATGTTGCAAATAACTCTTTCAGGTTACAGATAACCATTGTCTTCTGTTATGTTATGAAGGTATGTTACATACCTTCGGAAAGGTTAATTTGTCTAGTTTCTCAGCATATGTTTTATTTGTAAGGTTTTAGACACAAATCGGAAAAAATTCAAAATAGTGCATTTGTGAAAAATTGAAAAACCGTTGTCTTGAGTTACAAAGCATTTTTTTTTGATAGATATCCCACTCCCATCCCACTAAGCGACCAAAAAGCTCTTAAAGGAAAAATCCTAAGCTTTCTTGTGAAAAAATAAAAAAAAAATGCCCTTTTTGAAAAAAAAGGCAAAAAATGCTTTAATTTAGCAAAAAAAAAAGTCTACAAATTTTTTTTTTTTTTTTTTTAAGTATTTTTTTCCCAAATACTGAAGAAATAGCTATCTAAACTCTTTGGGAGAAAATTTTCTAGGAACAATAGGTAATAAGTTACATGGATGAGAAAAAACACCTGTTTGGCCAAAATGTCAAATTTTGATCCCCTCTAACTCAGAGAGATCTGGACCGATCTTTTTGAAAAATTGTGTCTAAACTACCATCCAATAGGACTAACCTTGGTGCAAATTTCATCGCGATCGGAAGACATCGGTTTCAAAAGTTGGTGCACTTGACATGAAATCCCCCATATATTAAAAAGTATAGGAGAATTAACCCTTCCTTGTTGTAGTCCATTAACAATAATGAACTTCTTTTGGCTAACTTCATTTTTATTGCATACTAAAAAGGATTTATTGCAAAGCATATTATGAATTAAAATAACCAATTGAATTGGAAATTTGTATTTTAAAAGTTTATATATAAGACCAGTAATCCATATGCTATCGAAAGCCTTTTCAAAATCAACAAAACATGGCCCCGTATAAAGAGATTTATTTAAATTCCAATTGATATTGGAAACTAGTAGGTGAATTCCGTGTATTGTAGAGTGTTTGTACTTGAATCCGAATTGTCTATCGTTTTCTAAATTATTTTTCTCGCAAAAATTAATAATATTAGTATTTACACAGATTTCAAAGATTTTACTTATGTTCGGTAGCAAACTTATAGCTTTCAAATTTTTTGGATTGCTGGTGTTTTTATCTTTCTTGGGCAACACCACAATTTTTGCAAGTTTCCAAGATCTAGGGAAATAAGAGTTGTTGAGCATGTTATTGAACAATGTGCAATATTCAAGAATTAAAACTTCCGGAATATTTTTCAATAGTATATTGGGAATAGTATCGACACCTGATGACAATTTGTTTCTCAATTTTTTGTAAATATAAAAAAGTTTTTCTTTTGTTATAAAAAAATCATCAGACTGTGAATCACTTATTTGATTTGCCCTTTTATTTGTATTGCAGATTGTGTAGGATGATTGATTGAGTTCATATTCAGATTTTGTTTCTAAAAATCTGGTGAAACCATTGTCAACTTCCACATGCAATTCATTATTATTATCAATCTCCTTAAAAGAGTGAGTCTTTTCCAGAGAAGCGCCTATTAAGTTTAAAATTTGTTGTTGCTCCCTTATAATGAAATTCTCATTATCCTTCTCCGCATTGAGAGGATTTATACCAACATATCGTAACAAAATTTCTTCTTCTTCTAGTTTATCTATATCCAATGACAATTTGGGTTTAAATTGTTTTTTTACCTCGCTATACATATGTGACGGGTTTCTTTGATCTAAATACGTTAGTTTATCCTTATAGTATCTATTAACTGATAAGGTGAAATTATCATTAATTAGTTTCTTAATTAGCTTTAATTTAGATTTTAAGTGATTAAATTCTTGAGGACTACATACAATTTCGAATCTATTGTGTTTTTTTATTGTAGTTAAAGTTTTACTTTTTTGTGATTGTAATTTTTTTGTAATTGAATTTACAAATTTGTTTATTGTATTATTATTTTGAAATTTCGGGACAATTTTATTTGTAGAATCTATAATTACATCATTTAATTTATTTAAGTAGTAGTCAATTTCAGCATTAGAAAGATTTTTGCTATTAGGAATGGGGTCAGTATTTCTATATACATTAGTTATATTTTTTTTTTTTTTTAATTTTTTCCAATTTGTCTTTTTATAATTAAATTTAGGTTTGGGACCTTCTACGAAATGAGAAAAAGGGTCATTTGTATCTTTTAGCAATTCAATCACTAACGCATTATGATCACTGTCATAATCTAAAGTTTTTGGGAGAATCTGCTAAACACAAATATAAATACGAACCACATCTTGGATAAGAGGGGGTGGTAGAGGCATAAAGGCTACATTTCAAGCTGATTTCATTATTCTCTAACCATTGTTTCAGAGAATTGCCTTTAGTGTTATTTATGGCATTGCCCCAATCGGACTGTTTACAGTTGAAATCACCTGACATTATATAATAAATGTTTGGATTTTGTAAGTTACAAGATTTGAAAATTGAGTTTAAATCGGATATTAAAACATTGCCGTTATTACCGGAGGGATAATAAGCTGATATAATATGTATAAGGTTTTATTTGTCAGCAATGGTATCTTAATAATGCAAGCCTCCAAACATTTAAGTGTATTGCTGATGTTATTTGTATAGTTTTTGAATTTAAAATAAAAACCAGTCAATAAAAACAATTGTAAATAATATCAACGTAAATCACAAAAAATGGCCAACAAAATTTTAAAATATTTGACAATTGTAAACAATTTGTAACGTAAGTCATAAAAAAAGGGTCAATAAAATTTTAATAAATTTGGTAAAATATTGATTTTAGACCAAACTTATTTGATTTTTTTTATTATGTGTACGTAAGGCTTTTTTGGTCAATTTTATTAAATGTAAAATAAAAATTCTTTATTTCATTATTTCCCGACGTTTCGTTGAGTTTTTGTCAACATCTTCAGGGGCATTTTATTTTGAATCTAACACAAAGAAGAAAAAACAATCAATATAAAGACATAAAACATTAAAAATAATTTTCCTTTACATGAATTTTTAACTTATAACATTAATAAAAAACAAGTAAGAAAATTATAGTCGGTCTAGACCGACTATACGATACCCTATACCATGTGTTTAGAAACCCTATCTCTTAGGCCCAACTAACTGGACATTGAAAATAAGCAAAAACCAAATTTGAGTGGGATTTTTATTAATTTTTTTGGCTGCAGATATGAAAAAGTTCATATCGGATGCTATATCTATAAAGGGACTAGGTCCAAAAATGGACCGCTCCTGATCATGTTTGGTAAAGTCTCGTGTATTTTGCAAAAATATGTACAAACAAAATTTGAGAAGAATCAGTGCAATATTTTTGTTTTTTAATAGATTTAAGTGAAGATCGGGAAGCAGCTCCATATGGGGTCAAAGGGATCATTTTTGGACTACTCATTAGTGGATGTAATGAACGCATACAAACCCAATTTGGGTAAGATCTATATGACAATTTGGATCTTATGGCAATTTATGTCGATTTCATATGGGTAATTTGTATGGGGGCTAGGTCTGAACATGGACCGATTCTCACCAATTTCAATAGCGTTCATCCCATGGCCGACAAAAGCTTATATACCAAATTTCGTCAAAATATATTCATATTTGCGACCTGCAGTTTGATTACAAGCTTTACGTGGACACACAGACGGACGGACGGACGGACGGACGGACGGACATTGTTAAATCAACCCAGAAAGTGATTCTGATTCGATCGGTATAATTAAAGATGGGTCTAGGTCAAATATTTTTGGTTGTTACAAACAGCAGCACAAAGTCATTATACCCAAACCACATAGTGGTATAGGGTATAATTATTGGTGTATTTTGACATCACAAATTGATTGATTTTAAAAACACAGTATATATAAATAAACAAATAAGTAAACTATTGAAAAACTAAAACATTTATATCACAGAATTTAACTCTAGTATTCGTTTGCACTGTGATACTAGAGTTAAATTCTGTGATATAAATGTTTTAGTTTTTCAATAGTTTACTTATTTGTTTGTTTATATATACTGTGTTTTTAAAATCAATCAATTTGTGATGTCAAAATACACCAATAATTTTTTATTAATGTTATAAGTTAAAAATTCATGTAAAGGAAAATTATTTTTAATTTAATAAATTTGGTTGTCGTCGTTTTTATCGGAACACGAATTTAAAATATAACTGAACTCGAACCTGTTTATTGTACATGTTATGTTTTTTCTTAGTACACGAGCCAGAACACGACTTAAAATATAACTGAACTCGAACCTGTTTATTGTACATGTTCTGTTTTTTCTCAGTACACGTACCAGAACACGAACTTCAAATAAAGCAACACTCGAATCTGTGTGGTTTATGTGTGATCGAACTGAACTCGAACCTGTTTATTGTACATGTTCTGTTTTTTCTCAGTACACGTACCAGAACACGAACTTCAAATAAAGCAACACTCGAATCTGTGTGGTTTATGTGTGATCGAAACAAAATGTTCGTGTATATAACGAAATATTAAAACGAACACAGTCATGATTGTGTTGGGCACCGTAGAAAATTTAGAAACGCACATAATTGATATGAAAGTAAAGATATGTGTTGGCTGCTTTAGAACAGAACATTGTGTGTTTCATGTGTGTATTTTATGAACCTTGCTTAAGTCAAATATCCACAAATACTCACTCTCTCCTCCTTCCCATAACCTATTTTCCTGAATTCAACACAATGCACTGCATTTGTAGGGGGCATCCCCTGTGTGTTGGTTACTTTAAAAAAAAGCAACTTAAGACCCATTTTGTGTTGTTAATTACGTGAAAAAAAATATTATTGTAATTATTTATTTATTAATTTGTTATTAGTTATTAATTTTAAAATTTAAATGGTGCTTAATAAAATCACTTTAAACGGATTTTATTCAATGGCGGTTTATAAAATCACTTGTCACTTTGTTGAGACTAGAATACGAATAAAACAACGTAAAAGTGTAAACGCATTATGTAAATGCCCTCTATCTTAAAATATATTGAAAAAATTTGTATTGAAGGGAAATGGAAGTTGTATGTTTGTAAAAATATTAAGTAATTTTTCAAAACACATATCTTATTATATTAATAAAACGTTTTGAAGTATTTATCATTAATATTAAAATAAAATACGCCAAAAAATGTTCTTATATCTGTTCCTCTTTAAATAAAAACGTGTCATTCAGGCCATAATATAAAATTTAGATTTTTCATATTTTTCAAGAGAATTAATTCTACTTGAAAGATTTGCTGGAATTTTATAATTACACGGTGCAACATTTTTGGACTTTTTCACGACTATATCTCGGTAACCAATTGGAATTTTGTTGCCCTGACTTTGGCACAATTGTAGCTACAGATTAGGAGAAAAAAATATAAAACGAACTTACATGAAAAAAAACTGCATCTAGTGGCTCAAAATTGCTAAAAAAAAAAAAATTTTAAGAAATTTATTGCAGTGAACGCTGTTTCTACTACAACGGGAATTCATGGACTGATTTTTAAAAATTATGTTCTCTAATCTAAAATAAATAAGTTCTGTCTCCATTTTCCATTTCCATTATGAGGTCAGAGTATAATGACTTTGTGCTGATGTTTGTTACTACTAAAAATATTTGACCTAGGCCAGGGGCGGCAACCTTTTGAGTCGAAAGAGCCAAAAATTACAATTTACAAAAGAGCCATAAAATTTTTTCTTGCCAACAATAAATAGTACTAACATAAATACAGTTAAGTAAGTAAGATAAAAAACCAATATATTCATAAGAAGAAATATCTATTTATTCATATGTAGGTAGCAAAAATAAAATTCAATGGGATCGTTGGCTTTGCATGGTTTTAGAAATTTGGATAAATTTGACTTATAACTTGTTGTTTTAAGTTTCAAACAGGACTCTAAATTTTCATTTATTAGTTGGCTTCTTACTTTACCTTTAACTATATTCCGAAGATAAGTCATATGGGTTTTACGCGCGTGCCTGTCTTGTCGACTTAACCACACGGTGTTCGAGCACTGGGATAGATACTATGCGTCCTGCCTACGTCCCGCCATAAGACGGTTACAAGCTGGAGAGATGTATTTGACATACACTCCACACTTTATTATTGTGTCGGGCCTACCTAAATCCGTTTTGATATAGAGGCAGCAACACCTGGGTGAATCCACCTCCACATCGATCTGTGACCTGCCCGGGATATGGGCATCACAGCCACTGCGAAACTCCCTGAAGTGCCTTTTCAAATGAGATCGTCTTGAAGATTCATAAAAGGCTCCAACATTGACATTGCTTACCATAACACATTTTTCTGACACCTCTCTTACGCACTCTTGTATCGTCAAAAGACCTTCTTGCATCCGACTCATCTTACGACTCATCTTCAACTCATGCCTCTTCCTAGCAACGCATATACCAGCTCGGCTATACCCAAACGACGCATACCAGCTTCCCACATCTCACTTACACACTCTTGTATCGTCAAAGAGTTCAACTCATGCTATCATCCGACCTTCTTGCATCTGACTCATCTTACGACTCATCTTCAACTCATGCCTTTTCCTAGCAACGCATATACCAGCTCGGCTTTACCCAAACGACGCATACCAGCTTCCCACATCTCACTTACGCACTCTTGTATCGTCAAAGAGTTCAACTCATGCTACCATCCGACCTTCTTGCATCCGACTCATCTTACGACTCATCTTCAACTCATGTCTCTTGCTACAATGCTTATACCAGCTCGGCTTAACCCAAACAACGCATATCAGCTCATTACTCCATAAACACTCCCTACTAGTCACACACGGCAATCTCCTCTGCACATCAGATTCGAGAGCCTCTAGTGCCACGTTCGTAAAGTGTTCCATCAATTACCATCAATTCAACTTTGTATCACATATATTAAAGGGCTGTGAGTAACTATTTCATCTGGTTGGATGTTTCACTATCCATCAGCCGGCCATCATATCCCATGTATTATAGTTCGCTTTGTCTCCGTATGGAGTCTAAGAATCCTCTTCTCAGGGCTATTCGATCTCGTCGCAGTACCAAATTTAGTGCCTTTTGGTAAGGCATCGTTACCAATTGGCCAAATTTAGTAACTGCCAGTTATCCCCCAAAGAGGATGGAACAGGCAGACGTTAGCGACCTTAACCTTTAGCCGCTAGGAATAATCACCAGAATTAACTGGCTTTGCCTAGCGTTGCCCGGGAGCACCACGAGGAGGTAGGTTATAGGTTGTTGTATCAACCACTTCTGGGGAACCATAGCTTAATGATACAACTTTGCTCGCCGTATTCCGAAGATAGTCAGCATTCCAAATGCCAACTTGTAGCAATGCTGACTGTAGCAATCTTGAACATTATTCCATTCGTCGAATATAAGTGCCTCAACTCGCTACATTGCTTTTGAAGCTGTCCACTGTTGTTGCGTTACATATACACATTTCTGGACTCCGACTCTCAACTATCTTTTCAACTCAATAAATTTTCCACTCCACCAAGCTTTAGTTTTTAAATTGATCAATTGCATTTCGAGAGATCGAGTATCAATTACAAACGGCTCTATGTGCATTTCGTTACTATTTGTGTTGAGAGGATTTACTATGAATGCTAGAGTGGTTTTGTCGGTTTTGAATTGCTCAAATCTATCAGCAAATTCATCTTTAATATTTTTTATAACTGTGCTGAAGTAATTCGTGTCAACAATTGCACTGGTTTTATCGCGATATTGCTTTAGAAATTGAATATGAAGTAATTTACCGCTCTGAGTATCTTCTGCAAAAAGAATTATTTTTTTTTTTTTTTCAAAATAAACCAATGATTCTACCAAAACATAGGCTGGTTTTCCTTTCCTTAAAGTTATAAATTCAGCTCATTTTTTCGCTGCGATATCCACCATAAAGTAAAAATTTTGCAGCAATTTGTCGTTGTCTAATTCAGGGTGATTAATGCCGTTTTCATTTTGGAATGCATTTATTTCATTCAAGCACGAAGCAAAACTTTTCAACGCCTTACCTTTGGAAAGCCATCGCACTTTATTGTGAAGAATGAGGTCGGAATACTGAGTCTCCATTTCGTTGAAGAATTCTTTAAACTGACGAAGGTAGAATGCTTTTGACAGGATGCTGTTAACAATCTCGATTACCAAATTCATGACCTCAACTATTTCGGCCGAAAATATTTGGGCACAAAGCGCTTCTTGGTGTATTTAGCAGTGAAACGTAAGAGTGTCGTTTTATTTTACTCTGAGGAATCGTTGTTGCCCCCTATATTTTTTCCTGTCGTACTTCTGGCGCCATCGGTTGCTTTTGAAACGAGTTTATTTAAATCGATCTTATTGTCTTTAAGGCATTTTTGCATGGCATTCGCTATATGTTCCCCTCTAGTTTGCCCCGAGAACGGTAGCAATCCTAGAAGTTCTTCTTTTAGACCTTGGGACGACATGTTCAATTCAATTCTTTATTTACATAATATTTAAATGTAATTTTGTTTAACAATTTTTCACAAAGAGTTTAGGATTTTTTGCCTTTTCTACTTAAATATTAATTACAATCTTTTATATTATATTAAAGTTTTAAATAATTATCGGATAAGTCGGAGGCAAAAATTTTCAAAAAACCTTTGTGTTAATTTTAAGTTAAGATAAAATAAAAGTTAAGGGTAAAATTATGTTGAGCCGAGCTCATTAATATGGTTTAAATCTGAGTTGAGACAACTGATATTGAAGTTTAATGTTAGTTTTTGAAAATTATTATTTACTGGTTCGACGTTTGCTATATAATGAAGTCGTCGAGTAGAGTGGTACCAAGGCAAATTGTGAATCATTTTTAAAAGTTTATTTTGCGCAATTTGTAATTTTATGTGACACTATGCAGCACTGGACCAAACTGGAGCAGCATAAAACATTATGGCATGAAATACGGACTTCAGTATAAGGGTTTTGTTGACGATATTAAGTTTGGAGTTCCGGTTTATCAACGGGTATAACAATCTTATTAGTTTATTAATCTTATCTATGATATAAGGGATGTGGTCTTTGAATTTTAGTTTGGGATCTAACACCACACCCAAATATTTGACCTTGTTCTCCAAAGTTATTTGACTATTATTAAAAGCTACAGGTTGTTGAGGTAGAAAACATTGTTTGCGTCTTCGCGAGAAATAAATAGCTTGTGTCTTTAGTGGGTTAACTAATATTTTCCATTTTGTAAAGTATGATTTTACTTCGATCAGTGCGGCTTCTAAGTTGTTAATTATATCGACGGCGAGTATACCCGAACTAAGTAGGGCGATGTCATCAGCAAAAATTGATGTAGCGCAGCAATGTAGAGTTGGAAAGTCTGCTGTGTATATATTATATAAAATAGGTGAGAGACAGGATCCCTGAGGACAACCAGCAGTAATTTCTTTAATAGTCGAGGTGCTGGATCCAATAAAAATATTAAAATAGCGTTCTGAGAGAAAACTATGTATTATTTTTATGAGCTCAGCAGGAAAATTTAATTTGATCATTTTGAAAATGAGACCATTATGCCAGACCGAATCAAATGTAGCTTTTATATCCATTAATATCGTACCAGTGGACTTGCCGGAATTGAAGTTGGAATTTACAATGTTTCTTATTCTTACTAAGGGTTGAACTGTATTATGTTCCTTGCGAAATCCAAATTGTTGTGGAGGTAATAAGCTTTCAGCATCAATAAAATCTGTAATTTTTTCCTTAATTACTTTCTCAAGTATTTTACTTAACGACGATAAAAGACTTATGGGTCTATAAGAATTAGGACAATCAAGCGGCTTGTTTGGCTTCCGTATGGGAATTATTTTAAGAAAGTTTCCATATTTTAGGAAAATAATGCAATTTTAAACAACAGTTAATAATTGTTGTTAAATATTTCAGTCCCTTTTTTGGCAGATTTTTTAAACATTTGTTAGTTATCCCATCTCTTCTAGGGGATTTTTTAGGTTTGAGCTTCTTCATAATGTCCAGTATTTTGTTAATAGAAATATATAAATCATTATGAGGGATGTAGTTGCTGGAGTAAAGGTTATTTATCGCACTGTTAACATCTGCAATGGTTGACGGATCACTTAAATGTGCTGAAATTGTGTGGTTTTGGCTGAATGTTTGCGCTAGGATTTCACATTTCTCTTGCTGTGTGTTGTAACTGGTGTTATTAAGTTTTAGTATGTGGATGTTTGTACATTTTTTCTTTAATAGTTTGGATATATTCCAAAAAGGAGCTGAGCCCTTGTCTAGTGATGAGAGCTTTTTATTCCAAGTATTATTTTTAAATTTCTTTATCTCTTCTAAAATACGAAAATTATATATTTTCATTTGACTGTTATCACGAATATCTCTATATCATTTCCAGTTTCTCCTGTAGATATTTCTTATTTGGATTAGATGTTTTATGTACTGGAGTAACTCTTGTGTTTTGACTGCAGCGATTCTTTTTGGAACACTATGGTTAATAGCATCGGATATTGTGTTACTAAGCGTGATTATCATTGAATCGACCAGTTCCCTATTATTTTCATTGTTTTCATCTGGGATTGTTAGATTTCTTTTGATGTATGTAGAGCAACGAAACCAGTCTGCCTTTTTATAATCATAGAAAGACTTTTGGACAGAGCTGAATTCATTGTTTATTGTAATTTTAATAGGATTATGGTCAGAACCGAGATCGTTAATGACGTTAACCGGTGTAATACTATTGGATAAGTCAGTCAGAAAGAAATCTAAAGTGGATGATTGCCTTCTGTGATCGGATGGTATGTATGTGTGTTCATTTGGATACAATATTTGGAAATTTTCGGAATCTAATTTCTCATACAATAGATTTTCCCAACAATTTGCACGCCGACAACCCCATAGACTATGTCTACAGTTAAAATCGGCGCCAAAAATAAAATTTTCATCATCGCTATGTAGTTTACGGAGATCAGTTTTAAACTTTAGTTTTTTTTTCATTATCTCTGCCAGGAGATCCACCAGGGAAATAGCAGGAAAATATATATATATAGTTACCGTTTGATGTTCTTACTTTGACTCCAATATTTTCGATTAAAAAAGTGTTTTAAGGTGGCATAAAAGAGTGTTCTACGTTTTTTTGGACTTTAACAGCTACACCTCCCCCTCTGCCTTCGTCTCTGTCTTTTCTATAACAATAAAAATTTGGGTGTTTTATTGAAATGTCATTTTTCAGCATTGTTTCCGAAATAAGACAATTATGGATATTAACGACATGTACCTTACAAAAAGGCAACTTGTGCCGTGTCTTTAATGTCGCAGCTTCCGAGAAAGAAGCTTTTCTACATTAAGAACGACTAAAATTTACCTTCGTAATGTGTAAGGCAGCACATTCTTCGCTAACATTAATATCAATATATCGGAAGGAAAAATGATAATAAATAAAATTATTAAAATATTTTTTGTTTCAAATAGGAAATTATATTTTAAAATTGTTCTCCTATTTAATATTTTTTAAATTATCTCATAAATAAACAACCTGTTTCTGAAAAACACATGAAATTTGCTTTTAACAATAAAAGGTAGAGATGTTACGAACAACGCATTCGGCATTCTACCGAAAAACGAATATTTGGTATAGGGCTTAAACCGAGAGTCGAATAATTTAATTACGCATACGGACATACACAAATCAACGCTGCTTATTATCTTACTCCAATTATTTGAATTGGAGATAGTAGCTCCGTTTTGGTGATTGAAAACAGTTTTAAAAAATATCTGCAGAAAAACTATAATTTTCGTGACATCCCAAAAATAAATTCTTAAATAATTTAAATATGGAATAATATACAAATAGTTTTTTTTTTAATGTCAATATATGACGAAAAAAAAATAAAAAAAATGGTAGGCCCACCGAATCAACTTCCTACATACGTCCCTGTATTCAGCGCATGTTAGTGTAGAAAATTAATATTAATAAGCTATGACTGCCTAAAATCGCCTAGGCATTGGGTTTATTAAATTTTAAGTTATTTCGGCCGTTCTTCTTTTAAGGCAATCCTCAATTGGTGCTTGGTATAAATATGTCGGTTTCTAATATTTTTGTCCAGAATTTCCCAAATATATTCTACACGTTAATGTCTGGGCTTTGGAGGGGGGTCACGATCCACATGCTTAACATCATTGTCTAGTGAAAATCTAATTTGTGAGGCACTTTGTGAAGATTTTTTCTACAAAATGTAATTCACCGACTTCATTCTCACTGCCGTCCCAAACCGTATGAGACCCTCTTCATTGCTTGGCTTTCGCCATGCTTTGAGGTGGTAAGGTTTGGAAACCCCCTTTTTTTCTGAATGTACAACAATGTATCAAAATTTCAAGTAAATCGGAGTAAAGCTAAATAAATACATGTTTGAAGTCCGTGAACACCATAAATCAAAATCTACTTCACCGATTCTTTTGAAATTTTACAAACTCTTTCTACACATAAATCGCCAGGTAACTAAGAGGAGCTTTTTATTTTCCATTTTCTTCCCCATTTTTTAACAACAAATTCACCGAAATTTTGTACCATAAATCGAGCTTTCACTTCAAAATGCTGCCAAAAATAAAAAAAATAAAAAAACTAAAAACAGCTCTTCGTGATTACCTCGGGAAACATGTCACCTTTTAAACGCATTTAGATTTTTTTTATTTCACATAATCCGGTAACGAGATATGATTTTCACCGCAAATCAGCAACGCCTCCGGAGATTCGCTGTCACGGACCTGTTTATTAAAATTTTTAATTGAAAATTTTTTTAAAATTCTTCAAATTTTATACTATAACGTGTATACGAAATAAATAATCCAACATTATTCACACCTTAAAAAAAAATTATGAAAATACGCCTTTTTTCGATTTTAAAACCTTTCCGTCATACTAAAATAAGTTAAAGTTACTCTCGTCTGTAATGATGACACGATTCTAGTGCTTTGAACCATTGCTGAGGTACGTTTTGGAATACTGTAAGCTTTTTTTTATTATCTTTTTTCGGAATAAGGGGTTTTAACCTAGCAGTTCGGGAACTATAACCGGCCTGACGAAGCAAATTTCTTAAAGTATAAAGTGAAATCTGCTTACCATACTCTGAAGAAACCTCTATTCTTAACGCCATTTGCCTGGGATTCTTCTCTAGTAGTTTTCCTTGATTTACATCGCATCTTATAAATTGTATAATTTAATTATAGAATTTTTTACACGAAGCAAAAAATTACTACAAATACATACTTCAATAAATCGAATTTTTATTAGCGAAAAATTTTGCCGATGTGAAAATCTGATTTTCATAATATTTTTTTGCATTTCGTGCAAAGAAAATAAATCGCTTTTACAACACATTAGAAAAAAAATCATGTGAGTCCGATCACAAAGGAGATGTGTATACATCTGGTAAATAAATTTTTTTCTAAGGCACTTTTTTTAAATCAAACAGAAAGCGTTCTCTATGTATCAATTATAGCAATAAACTGCAGGAGCTCTGCTAATATAAAGATAATTATTATTATTTATTATTTCAACCGGTTAATTTTTAATTTTTCGTTTTCTATTTTATATTTTTCATTTTTAATTTTTCGTCTTTCATTTTTGATTTGCATTCCGACGCTAAGCTTGTAGTATCTCATAGGAGAACGGATAATTTGCTTATTATCCTCAGATAGATTGTAAATAAAGAATCAATTAAAAAAAAAAGCATTTTTAATTTTTCATTTTTTCATTTTTTATTTTTATTTTTCATTTTTAATTTTCATTTTTAATTTTTTATTTTTCATATTTTATTTTTCATATTTTATTTTTAATTTTTTATTTTTATTTTTTTTTTCATTTTTTATTCTTATTTTTCATTTTTAATTTTCATTTTTTATTTTTCAGTTTTTATTTTTCATATTTTATTTTTATTTTTTTTTTAATTTTTTATTTTTAATTTTTGATTTTAATTTTTAATTTTCAATTTTTCATTTTGTATTTTTCATTTTTCATTTTGCGTTTTTCATTATTCATTTTTTATTTTTTATTTTTCATTTTTATTTCTTATTTTTTATTTTTCCTTTTTAATTTTTTATTTTTCCTTTTTCATTTTTTATTTTTCATGTCTTATTTTTCATTTCTTATTTTTCGTTTTGCATTTTCAAACAGGTTATTACATATGTATCATATTTTTTTCACCAATACAATCACAAGTCACACCGATTTTTTCTTACGCTCACCTGTTACGCTGATATTTTCTTACGCTCACATGTTACGCTGTTTTTGTGATTGTATTGTGAAATAGAAATTTACTCCCCGCGCGTATCACATCAAAAAAATTTTTTTGTATAACACAAAAGCCAGGTAGCTATGGATGAGTTTTAAATATAAATCGATGAATACATTATCACTTCACTGTATAGTATTTTGATTTTATGCAAAATTTTCTTTCAAATAAAAATTCTTTATATATTTAAATTCTCTAGGTTCATTAATTATTTAGTGAAATAATTCGTTACCTTCTAACTAATTAAAGTGGATTCCACAATTTAATTTTATTGTTTATCTAATGAATTTAGTATATAACTTTTTAAGTTGATGCAATGCATGTCAGTGTCACTATTTGATACCACTACGCTGAGTGAATAAAGTCTTCGAAATTTCATTCATTTTTCTAGATTAATTAATTCTTTAGTGAAATAATTCGTTACCTTCTTAATCGCAGTTCAAAATTTAATTTGAACCTATATCCCTGTAAAGCATAGCCGCCATGTCATAATGTTGCAAACTTAAAACAAAAACGTAACAAATTCCAACTGGGCTTCGATGTAACACATTGTAATTTATCCAATTTTCTTTTGATGTGGTGTAAAAACCTCAGAGACAAATTGAAAGCAAACGTGGCGCATTGTAGTGAATCTTTGTAATGGGTTCAAAGAAATAATAACCAGCCTATTTATTTTTTGGAGTCTCTTTGATAAAATTAAGTAACGTGTTCTTTTTATCAACAGGCCAATTATTTATATTTAATTTAAGAATTTTGTAACAATCGAATTCATTTGCGGAACTAACGAATTTCCGTTTAACAGGTCATCATCAAAATTTGTAAGCAAAAGCGGAAGTGAATGTTATTTTATACAACAAATTATTTCCGTTCAGGATATATAACAACAACTATTAAGGGAAGTTGCTTTTTATTCTACATATATATGTGCTTATGTCCCCATTACAAACTAACAGAATATTAAGGCAATCGATTTTTGGGGTGGTAGTTGATTATACGAGCTCCAGTTTTTCTCTACTCTTCAAACTGAGGTAGTTGACAGAACATTTGTTGTTTGCGGAGTTTGTTGTTGTGCTTCTTCTTTTTTAATTTTTTTTTTTTTGCTGGATTTTTCAACAGTTTTATGAATATTTCGTCGCCTTCTTATACAGTCTGTTATCCTTGCAAAAAACTGTTTTGTAAGGTGATGTCTTAACATTTATTTTCAAATAATTTATTTATTATCCTTATAGATTTATAATTTTATATAACATAAAAGTTTTACTCACACATTTATATATTTTTCTTTTATTGGATTTGGAATTTTGTTAAAGATATTTCAAAAAAAAAACTTGATTTTTGGCCTTTTATCCATTGGAATTTGTGTGATCTTTTCTGGTTTTTATTGCTGTTGCCCTAATGTCGGTATTCTCCAAAAATTTGTAACCGCTTTTTTTGACACCATTATTAACAATTTTAAGGGTTAATTCCTGAAGTAGTATGTATTTTATAAAATAAATTTTTTGGAGTAACATACTTAACATTCCATGTAATCCAATATAGAAATTGAACCCCGTTGTAGCTTTTGAAACGTTCTAAGAATTCTATGCTCCTAATTCTTTGAAATAGTAGGGGTAACTTTTGCTATAAAAAAGATTAATTCTTCAAATATAGAAGAAATTTATAAAAAGTGGTGTTTTTTATTTAAAGTTATTGTTGTGTCTATATGATATATATTTTTTTAGCTATTTTAATGGATAAACGGTTCAAAAACGATGCAGTATATCATCAATATTTATTGTTGCTCTTAGTTTAATCTTTAATTGATTTTGATTGTCCATCTCTTGCAACTTTCCGCAGATAAGAACAGAAAATTTTCTGTTACTTCTCGCAAACCTCTTTGAAATTTTCGTGATCGTCTGTTATGCAGGTCGCCGAAATATGTTCTTATTTAGGCGCATTTATTGCCTGGGGAACTTGATATAACTTGGCTGTTTTTCTACCGATAATAGATTATGTTGTTTAGTTAGAAAGATAATTTACTCTAAATTATGATTTATTAATTAATTTAATTAAAAGCAATTAATATAAAAATTTTTGTGAAAAATGATTTTTTTTGATAATTTTTACATGTAAATGCATATTTGAACTTTGAGCTCAATGCGCGTCCTGAAAGGATTATCCGATTTGGCTCAAATTTTGCGCACTTAAGTTCTAGATCCAGTGTCACAATAATCCAATCCGCATGTCTTGAAATTCCAAAAAAAAAAAAAAAAATAGCTGTCACCCTAATGGTGGTATTAAGGTATCAGACGCTCTGTAAGATTTTTACATGAGAACTCTGAGTCTTTAGATTAAAGAAATTTTTAGCTACTCCCGATTAAAAGGGGTTCAACAATTTAATTTTATCGCTTATGTTAAGATGTAAGTACATAGCTTTCTAATTTGAACTAATAAAGAAACCCTTATTGCTCTTCTGTTTATGTGGCCCTTTTTACCTTAATAAAAAACAAGTAACAAAATTATAGTCGGTCTAGACCGACCATACGATACCCTATACCATGGTTTTGAAACCCTACCTCTTCGGTGCAACTAACTGGTTATAGAAAATAAGCAAAAACCAAATTTGAGTGGCATTGTTATTAATTTTTTTGGCTGCAGATATGGAAAAGTTCATATCGGGTGTTATATTTATATGTGGACTAGGTCAAAAAATGGACCGATCCTGACCATATTTGGTAAGGTCACTTATATTTTGAAAAAATATACACGAACCAAATTTGAGAAAAATCTGTGCAATATTTTTGTTTTTTTTTTTTAATAGATTTAAGTGAAATCGGGAAGCAGCTCTATATGGGGCCTATGACTAAGAATTGTCCAATAGGGATTTTTTTTGGACTACTGATTAATGGATACAATAAACACATACAAACCCAATTTTATTAAGATCTATATGATAATTTGGATCTTATGGCAATTTAAGTCGATTTCGTAGGGGTCATTTGTATTTGGAATAGGCCTGAACATGGACCGATTTTCACCACTTTCATATTTGCGACCTGTAGTTTGATTTCAAGCTTTACATGGACATACAGACGGACGGACGGACGGACATCGCTAAAACGACTCAGAAAGTGATTCTGAGTCGATCGGAATAGTAAAAGATGGGTTTAGGTCAAATATTTTTGGTAGTTACAAACAGCAGCACAAAGTCATTATACCCAAACCACTTAGTTGTATAGGGTATAAAAAGTATTCAAACTCTCGGTCTATATATATTTATTAGCGTATTCCATCAGAAACATAATCTCCATTCGTTTCTGTTTGTTGCAATGTATCTAAGTTCGTTGAAAGATTTCCCTGTCGCACCCCCTAGAAATATGCGAATAGCAAAAAAACTGAGAAATACAAAGTTTTGGGTCGATCAAAAAAATTTAGAGGTGCCTCAAAGCGACTGAAAGTGTGTTTATATGGGGAAAACATGACATTTTTTCAAATATTACGAAAATTTCGTTCTATAGTTTGATTTTTTCAACAAGTTGTTATATGAATCGATATAAGTACTTTTCTTTCCAAAAAGCTATATGACTTTAAAATCGAATAAAAACTCGCCAAGAAATAACAAATGCCCCAGACCACTTTTGTGCAAAAAAAAAACTTTAGGTCTCTATACCTATAAGCACTCAGACATGAAGTATTGTTTTTTTAACACGTTGAGACCAAAAATGGAAATTTTTTTTGATAAAATTTTGAAAACTCTTTTCTTAAACAAAATTTCCAAAAATGGATCTGGCACATTAAAGTTTTGTTAAATATATGTTAGAGATTAACAGTGTGAATTTTTAACCCTTTAGTGCCCGACGTTGCCTATAGGCAACATATTTTAGCTTATAAATCCCGTAATTTTTATTTGTTTCTTCTCAGAGTAGCTTGATTATATTGTAAGTATTAATAGAGAATATGTGAGAGCTAATCTTATTTGACTGCACATTTTAAATTTTTTCTGCAAAAAGTGAGTTTACAAATAATCACAAAGAAAAAGTAATAAAAATATTTAAAAGTTTAAATTTAAATAATTAAAAATATTGTTTAAGGGTAAGAAAATTAAAAAAAAAATTTAAATACTTTTAGATGGCGGATAGTCATTTTTCAAACACAATGTTGCCCATAGGCAACATTTCATAACGGCTAAACCAGGATACATAGGACTTTGAAATTGATATCAATTCACAATTACGTCTAAACTAACAACTACATAAACTTGAAAAATGTTTAACCACGTCCCAATTAATTCGGGCATGAAAGGGTTAAGTAAATTTCTCTGCCAGAATTTTTTTAAAAAGAAGTTTTTCTTGGATTTCGAGAAAAATGCGTTTTTTGTGATATATTCAGTAAAATACTTTGTATCAAAAATTTATCACTTTTCTACTTTTAAATATTATATTTTTTCTGAAAAAAATAATATGACCCCATTAACCCTTGGACTTGGGGTCGCATATGACCCCAGCCATTGAATGATAATTTATTTAAAAAAATCAAATATTTTGTAAACGCTGCTGAATTTTTAGATGTGACGCTTAAAATATAAAAACCAAATGTGCAAGTCTTCTATGCTAAAAATTTTGAATAAATCGAACAACGTTAACCCATTCCTTGCCGAGTTCAAACTATGAATTTTGGCATATATGAAAAAATTAATTGTTCTAGTAAACTAGATGAAACCCTTACTATTTTGACTTGGCGCCACAAACGACCCCAAGTTAGTACAAACGACCCCAAGTTATATATAAGTCAAAAAATTCAAATATTTAAACCCTAGGAGCACATAAGGGTAAGTTTTCATAAAAAACATCACATTTTATTTCCCAACCCATTTTGTATTCCCAAAACTTTGTATTTCTCAGTTTTTTTGCTATTCCTTGTTTCTAGGGGGGTAAGACTTTAAATTCGAACACTTTTTTTCCCCGCCATATACAGCAGTTATAACAAAATAAAACTAAAAAGATAATAATAAAAATTTAAAAAAATGTAATAATAAAAAGATAGTAATAAAATAAAAAACAGAGAAATTTCATATGTTGTTTATGACTTAATTACATTTTTTCGCGATCGCGACTGGATAATGTTTTAATTTTTAGATGTACGCGTTGAAGAACATGTTCTGAGTTTTTAGCAGTACGCGTGCAAGAAAACGAACTTAAAATAAAGCTACACTCGAATCTGTGTGGTTTATGTGTGTTCGAAACAAAAAATACGTGATAGAAAAATGTTCGTGTAGATAACGAAATATCAAAACGAAACATAGTCATGATTGTGTTGGGCACCGTACAAAATTTAGAAACACACATAATTGATATGAAAATTAAAATATCTGTTGGCTGCTTTAGAACAGAACATTTTGTGTTTCATGTGTGTATTTTCTGAACCTTGCAAATGTGCCAATGTTTTTGCTTTATTTAAAGTAAAAACATTTGATCTTGAGCCCGAAAAATTTCAAACTCAATCATTAGAAATATATATAATATTTTTTGTACACTTTTTGCAAAGTTTCTAATTTATTTCGAGTAATTGTTCCCACACGCCAATATATTTGTCAGAATACTTTGAAATTTTGAAAACATAGTCTCTACATATATATATATATATATATATATATATATATATATATATATATATATATATATATATATATATATATATATATATAATTATAATACTAATAGATTTTTCCAAGTGATCTTGAGTTAGTTTTTGAAAAAAGACATCAAGCTAAAACGAAGAATATATTGAGGGTTTATATTCAAAAAGTGCTATCTGCTTTAACAAAATTTTTGAGAAGAGCGAGGAACACCAATTTATTCTTTAGATCTAAAAGTATTCATCGATCGGTTTAGTACAATATCTATTAATAATTAATTCTACTATTGATGCTAAAAATGAAAAACGCTATTATAGATAATAGTTATCTTAAGAATAGTTTAAAACCAAACATATATTATATTGTAAATTGCAGATAGAACTTTTTGGGTATAAACCCTCGATATTTTCATGCATTTGAATGGAAAGAAAGTGGCTGATCTTTTTCGAGTAGTAGTTACTTCAATCCACAGTCCTTATCAAAATGCTTCAATGGTAATCTATTGGTACAACTGACTTCAAAATATATAAAATTATGCCATGTACTTTTGGAGAACTTTTTGTAAAATGATGCCAAACATCTAGGGAGCGCATATTTCCATACATTCGTAGGGAAAGTGGTCGAGCTTTTTCGAGTATGCCAATATAGCAGTCCGATTCTAGTGCAATTTAATAATGATATTTCTAGTACTTGTATGATTCCCAAAAGTATATAGTTTTTATACTAAATACTTATATATATTTATCTTTTTACATGCTTTCAAACATGACAAATATCCATAATAATAGCAGTATTAATTGCAATATGTCTGAAAAATGACGTCAAATCTATCAAACTATTGGAAAATTTCGCTTCTGAGCATCAGCTCAAATATATGTAAAAAGTGCAATATGTAGAATGTACACCATACATCACATACGAAACTGAGGATAGTGGAAATTAAACGTATAAATGCAAAAGTATTAAAAACTTCAAAAATAACGATTGTTTGTTTGGTCAGAGTTGTATCATCTGAAATTAATACGAAGTAAAAGCTGTATGGTATGAACACTGATTCTTAACCACATTGCTCGTAGGCCTGACTTTAGGTGAGTGTGTTAAAGAGCTGACCAAAAAGTACAAGTACGAGTGTATGTTAAACAGAAGCAGGTTCAAACCTCACGGCCGCCTTAAGTAGAAAAATTTCATATAGAAACAATCTATTCAATTATAACATAACAATTCTCACAATGTTCAATAAATCGCTGATGAAGGCTGAAATGGTAGAAACCGGTCCAATTAAAAATAGAGTGTAGTTATGAATTTTTGAATTATATGCTTTCTTATTCTCTACCACGCAGCATTGGAATGTAAAGTATTAGTTTTTACTACTCGAACTGCTACGTTCGGCAGCTCGATTAGCTAGTTCCTCGCTTAATAGGGAGCTCTGGTTGTTATGAATTCTCAATAAAGTAATAAACTAAATCTAAAACAGTTTTGGTAGAATATATCAATCTATGATGGAACAAAAAAAAGCCTAGTCATAAGTAAAATATTACAACATTACAATGTATGCTTCTTTGCCTTCGTAGTACAATAATTACATTTTACAATGAGGTAAATATACGAAGCACTGTAATGTCATGTAAAACCATTTGATTTGTAACAGGCAAATATATCTGCATGTTAACTTATTTTTTGGGAAAAAAGCTGAATATAAATGTAGACAACAAAAAGCACCCTTAAATATTTCTACACATTCCTTCATACAGCCAAGTGTGGGTGGTGTATGCGCATGTAATGTTCATCTGTTTTTCTTTTTTTTAGCAGTGTCGCCGCTTGTTCTTCTATGTAACCACTCAATATTTTTTTAAAAATATTCTAATGCTATAAAATAGCTGCAAATACGTCATGAGTTCCTAGTATTTTCTAATAACAAAATTCCTAGCTCGAATTGTGATTAGAAATTTCTAACGTCATTTGTATTTGTTAATCGCAAAGCAAAAAAAAAACAAAATCTATGTAATGGAATGTTTATTAGAGAAAATAACAGTTTTGGAAAATGAAAACAAAAACCAAAAAAATTTTTATTCTATGGAGAAAGCATAAAAAGGATTCTGGTAGCAAGTTTTTGTCGCATTTTGAAATAAAATATTTTAGCAGGAAAAGAAAGCGGGTTTTATATGTACATATGTATATGTATATGCCGCTTTATTTGTTATTGTATTGTAGGGAATAAATTGTTAAAATTTTTATTTCAATTGTCCTAAAGGAATATAATTTTATATGTACTGCTTAAAATCCTGCTGGCCTATTAAATACAGGTAAATTATACAGTCTTTATCAAAATACCTTTATCTTAAAATTATAAATTGAAAGTAGTAAAGTATATTTTAAGGTAAAGTTATTCAATAGAATTTCTCAGGTGTAATATAAATTTTAAATTCTTTAAATTCTAAGGTATATATAATATTAAGAAATTCCTATTTACCTTTGAGTGCCAGACTTAATTCTAACTTTAATGTCTTTAGTTGGTGTCACGTTAACATTAATTTTTGTTTTATTTCAACTGGGAGTTCAGCAAATTAAACCTTCTACACAAATTATGACATGGTCAACAGAATCTTTTGAAAGGTTATTGAAATAATACTTTTGTTAATGTATAAGCCAACCATTTTAAATAGTTGTTAATATTTTAATAATTGTATGAAAGAGAAGAAGAATTTTAAATTGTGTGACGTTTTAGTGAACTCTGTTAACAGATGTATGTATAACAGTTTTTTGTATGCGTTGATGAATCTTTGAACACTCTGCATAATATTATTTAAAAAATATTTCCTTGGAACCCAAAAAACTTTAGACATTTGTTTAGTGTATGAATTAAAAGCAAGAAGAAAGAACATAATAAAACAATAATGGGGATATATATCTCCCATTTCTATTTTTTCTTATATTTTCCACATTTTCCAACCGATTTTTTTAAAGCTGACTTGAGTCGACAGAGGATAGTTTTCGCTTTCAGATCATACCAAAAAAGTTGGCACATATGTTCTCAGGACCTAAGACGGTGACCCCAAAGTCTGAAAATTGTGTTTTTTTTTTTAATCATATTTGGATGTCATTAACTCGGACGTTATTGAACCAAAAACATTAAGATTTTTATATAACATCGACGAATATCCATGGTTTTCAGAAACACCAAAATATTTGGAATCGGTTTATTAGTCAACAAAATTCAGTATGGGACATGTGGGTCCAATTGTTCGTCAATGGTAAAAAAAAGATGTTTTATCTATACTAATATTATAAAGAGGTAATGTGTGTTTGTTTGTTTGTTTGTTTGTAGGAGGTAATCTCCGTAACTACCCATCTGATATGCCTGAAATTTTCACAGAGTCTTACTGCGGATATGGGAAGTGCTATAGGCTACAATTTTTTAAATATTTTTAGTGGGCGTGGCACCTCCCACACAAAGTAAATTTCTAATATCATATACATATATTGAGTATTATGATAGGGAGAGCTTTGCAAATTTGTGTGAGGTCACCTATTGTTAATATTAGTAGCTACGCCGGAAATGGGCGGTATTGGATAAGTGGGCGTGGTACCTCCCATATAAGTAATAGTTCAATATTATATATCTCGAGTACTGTGATAGAGAGAGCTTTTCAAATTTGTCTGATGTCACCTATTATTAATACGAGTAGTCGGACAAAAAATAAGCACTATCGGACCAATAGGCGTGGCACCCGCCATACAAATTAAATATAAAATGCCATATATCTGGAGTACTGTTATAGTGAGAATCTTGGGACTTTGTGTGAGCCCATAAGCTATTCATGTTGTGGTGATTATACAATATTATTCATTATTATAATTTTTTAACTTTGTACTTTTATACTTGTTAATATAAATTAAAAAATATTTTTTTTAGCTCTAAGAGTTTTTTGTTTTAAAGAAAAAAAGAAAAGAAAAACTTTTATACAAATTATTATTATTCTACAATTCATTGTATAAACATTTCAAAAATAAATTCTTTAATTTTTTTTATAAAAAGTGTTAAACCTATTTATTTTAAATTTAATTTAAACACTAAATTGGTGACCCCGACGAAAAGGATTCAATAATGCCGCTTTTTCAGTCCCCATCGAGAGGTGTAGAAGACGATGGACAAGCCGCAGCAAGAGATGAAGAAATTGTTCCTGGATTATCTCCTCCAACTCCAATTCGAGGTGTCGTATCGGCAAATTGTCTTATGGATTCTGCTACACCATCGCGGGAGGTCGCGAGAGTATCTGTTAAGGTTCCGCCGTTTTGGAAAACGAATCCGGCTTTATGGTTCAAACAAATTGAGAGCCAATTTATTAACGCAGGAATTACGTCAGATGCTACGAAATTTCATACAATCGTTGGATCTATAGAATCCAATATTCTCTCCGAAGTCAGCGATTTAATTTTGCAACCACCAACTACTAACATGTATGTGACGCTAAAGCAACAAATTTTAGAAAGATTCAGCGATTCAGAGGAAAAGCGATTAAATAAACTTCTTCGTGATGTCGAAATCGGTGATAAGAAGCCTTCAGCCCTTCTTCGAGATATGATAACTTTAGTTTCTGGTAAAGTTTCGGATGATTTTCTAAAGTCATTATGGATGCAGCGCTTACCTAAGCAAATACAAGCCATTTTGTCTGTAAGTAGTGAGTCTCTTAATAAACTAGCGCTTATGGCAGATAAGATTGCTGACACATACGATGCGTGGGAAATAAACTCATTTTCACCATCATTTTCAACATACGAGAATCAAAACAATTTGGAAATGAAGATAGATGCACTAACAAAGAAAATTGAATCTCTTACCAATGATCGCGGACGTAATCATTTGCATCAGCAAAGACTACGTTCAAAATCTAGACATATTTCAGCAGGACAGAAAAATAAAACTTTATGCTGGTACCATTATAAATTTGGAGAAAAAGCATCAAAATGTTTGCAGCCTTGTGCATTTTCATCAAAACAAGCCTCCTCATCGGAAAACCACTAGGCTCCTCGTCCATGGTGACAGATGAGGCTGGCCGAGAGATTTGTCGCCTATATCTTCATGATAACAATTCAAAATTTAAATTTCTAATTGATACCGGCGCCGATGTCTCAGTGTTTCCTGCTACTTCATCAGAACGACTTCAGGATCCTGCTTCATTAGAATTGTTCGCAGCAAATCAGTCAGCAATAAAAACATATGGTGAGAAGTCTATTTTCTTAGATTTCGGCTTAAGAAGGAAATTTCGATGGTCTTTTATAATTGCTAATGTTAATAAGCCCATAATAGGTGCTGATTTTTTAAAACATAACGGATTGCTGGTTGATATTAAAAATAATTGTCTAATTGATAGTGCATCCAAATCTCAGTGCATGGGTACACTATACATGCAACCTATACCCTACTCAATTAAATCCATTTCAGAAAATTCTGATTTTTATCAAATTCTGAAAGAGTATGAAGATATAACGAAGCCACATACTTATCAGACACCTGTTAAACATGTTGTAAAACATCATATACAAACGAATGGCCCTCCAGTTTTTTCCAAGTCACGCCGTTTATCTCCAGAAAAACTTCAAATTGTCAAGAAAGAATTCGAAGATATGGTTAAACAAGGTATTTGTCGTCCATCAAAAAGTTCTTGGGCAAGTCCTCTACATCTGGTACAAAAGCCAAATGGAGAATGGCGACCTTGCGGGGACTATCGTCGCCTAAATGCTGTAACAGTTGCAGACCGTTATCCTGTACCTCATATACACGATTTCGGATTTCTTCTAAATGGTAAGTCGATATTCAGTAAAATTGATTTAGTAAAAGCGTATCATCAGATACCTGTCGAAAAATCAGATATTGAAAAGACAGCAATTATCACGCCCATTGGACTCTTCGAGTTTCCCTGCATGACTTTCGGTTTGTGCAATGCTGCACAAACGTTTCAACGTTTTATAAACAAAGTCATCAAAGGTTTAGATTTTTGCTACGCTTATATAGATGATATACTCATCGCATCTAGCACTCTTGCCGAAAATATACAACACGTGAAACAACTATTTGAACGTTTACGGCAATATGGAATCACAATCAATGTCTCAAAGTCTGTATTTGGTTTGTCAGAGGTTCCCTTTCTTGGATATTTGGTAACTCCGCTGGGCCTAAAACCTCTCCCATCGCGTGTGCAAGATATTGTCAACTACAAGGAACCCAAAACAGTTAAAGAATTACGCCGTTTTTTGGGTATAATAAACTTCTATCGTCGTTTTATACCTGAAGCTGCAGAACATCAAGCAAAACTTCATGCATTACATTCTGGAAACAAGAAAAATGATAACAGAACAATTCAATGGACTGAAGAGCTTAGAGATACGTTTAAAAAGTGTAAAGAAGATCTGTCGAATGCAACACTGTTAACTTATCCTATATTAAATGCCCCAACATCTCTTTGGGTTGATGCTTCTGATACAGGTATGGGTGGCGTACTTCAACAACAAGTTAATGGCGACTGGAAACCAATTGCCTTTTATTCAAAGAAATTAAGCCCTACGCAAAAGAGATACAGTGCATATGACCGCGAATTGCTGGCTGCTTATTCTGCTCTTAAGCACTTTCAATATTTTTTGGAAGGTAGAGAATTTGCTATATATACGGATCACAAACCACTTGTTTACGCATTCAAGCAAAAACCAGAGAAAGCATCTCCACGGCAGTTAAGGCATTTGGACTATATTGGTCAGCACACAATTGATATACGTCATATACCTGGAAAGAAAAATGTAGTCGCTGATGCTCTTTCGAGATTAGATATTATCACTATGCCATCACCAGTAGATTACAAGTTGTTAGCTTTTGAACAAGAACAAGATAGCGAATTAAAATCGTTAATGCAATCAAGAGAAACCAGTCTACAACTTAAAAAAATAAAAATTCCTGGATCTGAAACCGATATTTTCTGTGATGTGTCTTCAAAAAATATTCGACCTTTTATCACACCTTCGTTTCGTAAAAATATATTCAATACCCTTCATGGACTATCTCACCCAGGAATTGCAGCAACAACTGAGTTATTAAAAAGTCGATTTGTTTGGCCATCAATTTCAAAGGATGTTCGAGAATGGACGAGAAGTTGCATTGTGTGTCAAAAATCCAAAGTTATTCAACATGTAAAAAGCCCTTTAGGTGATTTTGAACTACCGAAACAACGTTTGAAATACATCAGCATCGACATCGTGGGACCACTTCCAGTGTGTAAAGGTTACAGGTATATTCTTACTTGTATAGATCGCTTCACAAGATGGACAGAAGCTATACCACTTGAAGACATTACTGCAGAAGCTGTTGCCTCCGCTTTCCTATCAGGATGGATTTCACGCTATGGTACACCACTACAAGTGACTACCGATCAAGGTCGACAGTTTGAGTCGAATTTGTTTCGAGAGTTTACGAAATTGCTTGGTATAAATGTGACTCATACTACACCCTATCACCCACAGGCAAATGGACAAATCGAAAGATGGCATCGCACTATGAAAGCAGCAATTAAGTGTTACAAAAATCAAAATTGGATAGAAGCATTGCCTGTAGTAATGATTGGTTTGCATTCGGCAGTTATTCGAGACATTGGAGTTTCACCTGCAGAAATGGTTTTCGGTACAAATCTGCGACTTCCTGGAGAATTATTTGGTGATATAAATAACTCAAGTTTTTCTAATGACTGGATTGATCAGTTTCGTGAGAAAATGAGACATTTCAAAGCTACTCCTGGATTACGTCATTGTCACAATAACCCTTATGTACCATCGAATTTGCAGGACTGCTCGCATGTATTCGTCAGATGCGATGCAGTAAGAAAACCACTTCAACAACCTTATGATGGTCCGTATACAGTAATATCAAGAACACAAAAAATATTTAAAATATTGATATGTGGAAAAGAGAAGATTATTTCCATTGATCGTTTAAAACCTGCGATTTTATACCATGATACTGACACCACTGAGTCGAATGCAAAAACATTAAAATTAGTTGATGAACAAGGATTAAAACTCAGATCGGGTCGAAGAGTAACATTTGCACCAAATGTTTAGTACTGTCGTTTTCACTAGAAAGGGGGTACTGTGGTGATTATACAATATTATTCATTATTATAATTTTTTAACTTTGTACTTTTATACTTGTTAATATAAATTAAAAAATATTTTTTTTTAGCTCTAAGAGTTTTTTGTTTTAAAGAAAAAAAGAAAAGAAAAACTTTTATACAAATTATTATTATTCTACAATTCATTGTATAAACATTTCAAAAATAAATTCTTTAATTTTTTTTATAAAAAGTGTTAAACCTATTTATTTTAAATTTAATTTAAACACTAAAATGTGATTAGTTAGACAAAAAATGGGCATGATCAGAGCAATGGGCGTGGCACCGCCCTTACAAAGTAAATATATGATATCATATAACTGGTGTACTAAAAAAGGGAAGTTTTGACACTTTGCACGACACCATCAGATCTTAGTATGTGTAGTCGGACAAAAAATTGGCGGATTCACACCAATGGGCGTGGCACTCCCCATGCAAAGTAACTATTTAATGTCATATATCTGGAGTACTGTAAAAGAGTGGGCTTTGTGGCTTTGCATGAGCCCATAGGTTCTTTGTATGATTAGTCGAACAAAAAAATGGGCGTGATCGTAGCAGTGGGCGTAGCACCGTCCATGCAAATTAGATATCTAATATCATATAATTGATGTTCTATAAAAGGGAAAGACTTGATATTTTGCACGAGTCCATCAGATATTAATGTGAGTAGTCCAATAAAAATTGGGCGGGATGGAATTAGTGGGCGTGGCACCTCCTACATAAATAATATGAAGTACTACGAAAGCAACAGTCTTTTGTCAAGTACATTAGTTATTAATGTTATTTGTCGTGGAAAATATATCGCTAAAATCAAAAATTCGCCAAAACCGAAAATTACAAAAAAATAAAAATCGCCCAAAAAATCTTCAAAATCAAAAATGGGCAAAATCAAAAATTGCTAAAAAGAAAAATTGCCAAATGATATTCTTAGTTCAAGGCCAATAGTTAAGTGTTGCCAGATTTAGTTTTGAAAATCCATCTTCTTCTTATGGGCAGCTACATGTACCTTGCTCCAGAGTAGGAACGCCGAAAAATCTGATAATTGTTGTACCGAATGAAAAAACAAAAGCTACTCATCTGACCTTCCTGAAGTTTTCACAGAGTCTTACTGCGGATATGGGAGTGCTACAGGCTGTAATTTTTTTAAATATTTTTAGCGGGCGTGGCACCTCCCATACAAAATAAATTTTAAATATCATATATATTAACATGATAGAGAATGCTTTGCAAATTTGTCTCAGGTCATCTATTATTAACGTGAGTACTCAGACAAAAAAGTGGGCGGGATTTCACAAATGCGCGTGGCACCCCTACACAAACTTCATATTAAACATGATATATCTGAACTACTGTATTAGTGAGAGCCTTGGGACTTTGCGTGAGCCCTCTCATAACGATTCGTGGGGGGGAGGGGGAGCGTGTAGCGAAGCACACTGGGTTACATCTAGTAGTTTTATATTTTTATTAAATTAAAAAAATTCATAATATGAAATCAACAATTAATTAAACTATAAATAAAAACACTTAGAAAAACGTTAATTCTAAATATCTCAAAAATACAAAATCAATTATGGTAATCTTCGAAGCAATTACGGTTTTTTGTGAAACAAAAACGTTTTTTAAAAAAGGAACATATCACGTTTGTCCGATTTTCCTTGCCATTTTTAGTACAAACTAATAAAGTAGTAATCGATTCTCTGTGATCTATATTTAAAAATTTACAAAAATACAAAATCAAAACTACAGTTATTTATATAAAAAATAAAAACAAAAATCACTGACTTGCTTTGAGCGGAGTAAATTAGTCGCTCACTAATTTTGACCGTTGACGACCAATGGGATAATATGTCCCATGGATTTTTTTCCTTGAAAGAATTGAAAAAAAATATTTTTGACAACACTTTTGTTTAGAAATGTTGGGTCGTTAAGTACGAAAAAAAAATTTCCAGCAGTTTAGATTCGGTCTTGAAAGGAAACAATAACTTACCTCTAAATATTGATATAGATCTGGGATTTCTACGATAATATGCTGCATTCTCTAACATTGCTTGTGTCTAATCGTCGCATTCGTTATCGAAAGTTTTTTTTTCCTAAAATAAAATAGTAAGAATAATTTTACTCTGTCACTCTTAACGGACCAGGTAAGATTAAAAACAATTAAGAAGATTTGAAAATTGAAATTCGATACCCCATACCATGCGGTTCGAGACCCTATCTCTTTAGCCCAACTATGCACATTTAAGAAAATAAGCATAAACCAAATTTGAGTCGCATTGTTATTATTTTTTGCCTTCGGATACGAGAAATTTCATATCGGGGACTAGGTCGAAAAATGGACCGATCCTGACCATATTTGGTAAAGTAACTTATGTTTTTGAAAATCTTATATAAACCAAATTTGAAAAAAATCTGTGGAATATTTTTGTTTTTTTTTTATAGATTTAAGTGAAGATCGAGAAGCAGTTTCATATTTGGTCTATAACTAAGAATTGTCCAATAGGAGTAATAAATATACACAAACCCAATTTGACCGAGATCTATAAGATAATTTGGATTTTATGACAATTTAAGTCGATTTCATGGGGGTCATTTGCATGGGCACTAAGTCTAAATATAAACCGATTTTCACCAATTTCTACAGCATTCATCCTATGACCGATAGAGGCTTACATGCCAAATTTTATCAATATATATATATTCGCGACCTGTAGTTTGATTACAAAGTTTACAGGGACACACAAACGGACAGACAGACGGACGGACAGACGGACACGGCTAAATCGACTCAGAAAGTGATTCTGAGTCGATCGGTTTAATAAAAGATGGGTCTTGGTCAAATATTTGGATATAATGGGTCTGTTGTGAGTTGGTCTTACTCAATATGGGCTAATCCTGCGTTGCAGGTGGTTCGTTGGTCTTTGAGAGTACTTTCAAATGGCAGTTACAAATATTTTCTGAGTTTTATCAGTTACGACGTTACAGAAGTCGTTGTGGAGCTCAATGCACATTTTCATATATTTTAGCGAATTTTACAGTATAAACAAAAAAACTCCAAATACATTAAAGAAAGAGGAATCTTTTAGCATATCAAACCCACTTTCGAGGCAAAAAATAATTGTTTGTTTATTCACAATTTTGTCTTACATTTGTTGCGGACGTTTCGTTGCGGACGTTACATTTTTGTACACTGTCCTACTCATATAAATAAAAAAATATTTTTGTGTTTATTTTCAAAATAAATAAATTTTCTTTTTCTTTTTAAATTTGTAGTTTATGTCTAGGAGATACTGCGGTGCGTGCCACTTCGATACAATTTTCATTAAGGGAAGAAAAGTGATGATGAGATTTTACGCCAGTAATATTTTTCATATTTAGCCAATTCTCACCTAGATATTGAGTTGTGGTTTTTATATCGTTTGCTGTAACATATATTAGTTTAACTGCATCGATATTACTTTTTGCCAGTCTGTAAAAATCATGTGCATCCTTCAAAATAAGATTTTGAGCTCTTACTAACTGCCAAACTTTACGTTTCACGATAGCGCCTACTCCGTCTACTGCACTTTTGCCATAAGAAGTAGCGAAGAAATTCCACTCAAAATGGTTAACACCAAATTCATTCTTAAATTGTGTAATGCAACATAAAATAAATTTGTTTTTAAACTGACCACCGCATCGATCGGAAAACACACTGATTTTAGATATTGAATGATGCTTTTGAATATTTTGAATAAGTATTGATAAAAAGCAAATGGCAAATGATTTAGTGCAGCTGTGTAGCTATGTGCTACACAAATGAAAATTGTTACATGAACATATGTAGCTGAAATGAGCAGACTGAATTTCATTTTGAGAAATGGCTGTAATTTTCGGCAAAGTCAATTCTGCAGAATCAGGTCTTTTGGCTCCAATGCTTTCCATTTTTCCTCAAAGTATTTTTGTTGAGATCGTTTAACAAAAGAATGTAGTTTGAACGACGGCAGTTGGGATTCCAATTCAAAAATTAAATCTGCCACTGGGGTTCGGTACAACTTAATACCGTACGCTTCCCTATTATTCTCCCTTGCTTCTATTTATTAACCTCATCAAGGGCATTTTTATAAAGTTAAGGGACAAGTGCATCTTTAATGTCTTTTGTACAGTTATTGCAATCATTTGGCATGCAAAATACATTTTCACCGTCGCAGCAAACATTTTCTTAAAAGTCACCAAAGTTCAAAGGGAATACAGGAATGGTTTTGTTCAAATTTTCTAATAAAAACCCAAAATTCACATGGTATTGACAAACACACATGTTTTGAGGCAACTTATAAGACAATTCCACTATTGTTGGTCGATTCTCATGGAATTTCGTTCGAGAAATTTTTTGACCACAAAACTCAGCTTGAAATAGCTGAAGACTAATTTACCGTCATTATCATAAATCACTTAGCTACTGATAATCAATAGCTACTGGGACCCAGCTAGTAGTGTCGATTTTCATCCAGCAGTTTGCACGGAAATGTCCACTCCAGTGTGCAGAGGGTATATATAAGTTTGTCATACCGTTTGTAATAATCAGAAAAAAAATTTTGGACCCCATAAAATATATATATTTGTGATCCTTATAACAACCGGAGTTGATATAGCGATGTCCGTCTGTCCGTCTGTGGAAATCACGATGACGGCATCAATCGGGTAGCTAGGGTGCTCGTTGACATTAAAAATGCTTCACTAACATCCTGAAAAGTTTGCTATTTAAAATCGTCCAAATCGGTCGATTAGGGCTCGAGATTTGAATGAAGAACTAAAAAAAGTCTTGAAAAAATATAATTTTCTATGTTGTTCTTGTCACGATCACGCCCTGAATAGTGCAGCTACAGTGACCATTTTTAGTGAGAATAATTCACCAAATTCATGGGAAGATTTCCATTTCAAAAATCATTAAAATCTGTGGAACAGGTCCAGGGAAATCTCTGAAAACTTAAAAAAAAAATTAAAAAAATTATGTTTCTATATTGTTCTTGTTGTTATTCTAAATGTTGTGTTGTTGTCATAGCTGGACTTGTTGTTTTTTTGGTCGTTGTGGTAATAATATAATAAAAACAATCCCTTTGTACATTTTTTTATTAACTCTGGTAGAAAATTTTAAAAGTTTCCATTGTTTTGGCATCACTAAAAAAATTTGTTAGATCATTTCTGTTATTACCACGAGCCTGCCTGCAAAGCTTCAGATCGATTGGGTCACGGGAAAGGGGTTAAAATCGACCCAACCGTTTTTCGACAAGCAGATACTACGAGTTAATATAAAGGGAGTAAAAATTCACCAGCATCTAAAGCAAATAATGCTAAAATACGTAGTGGTTATTTAAAAAAAAATGTAAATTTAGCAAAAAAAAATTTTATATATTAATTTATTAAAAGAGAAAAACACAAAAATAACGTTTGATGCTGTATTTTTTGTGTGTAATATTTACATATACATACACATATTAAATATTACAAATAATATACATATATTCTATATATGTATGTATATCCATAACAACTGCATGTTAGAAATAAATCGGTATATTATTTTATTTCCTAAAAACTGGAATTAAAAATTTCCAATTATAAATTACAATTAATTGAATTTCAGAAAATCATATCAAAACGTCGGAAATTATAATTTTAAATTTAAAAGACATCAATTGCATCTTTAATATATAAATTTTATTCGTTAAACACAAATTGAAATTCCAAAAAAAAACACCAAATACCTATGTTTACATTTAAAAAATTTTTACATTTTAAAAAAATATTGATATTCAGGAGAAATTAATAGCTTTTCAGTACCGCGATTCAGTAACTTCTTTTAACGATAGTCGAATCGTTAAAAAAAAATAGAAAATAGCAAAATAATCAGTAAAATTTTTAAACGATATTCGCTATTGTTAAACTCAGCTGTGGTTGTTATCTAAACGACAACCATTTTTGTGTAGTTTATTCAATCGATAAAAACTTAAATTTTTAGGTTGAAATGTCGTCATACATAAATAAAAATCATAAAATAGTGAAAATATTTTGCTTTAATTAAAAAACTTTTTTATATAAATAAAAAAAATTGAATAGCATATTCAATTCATTACTTCATTTTCAAATAAATACACAGAAATATTAGTAAAAAAATGAAGATATTAAACATAAACATAAAATCATCCTGACAAACACGAAGTAATTTGTTTTTTTCTATTCTTCTTTGTGTTTTTCGCTTATTTTGACAGAGATGCCACTCGTTTACAATTTAAATAAATAGAAAAATAGATTTGTCGACTGTCGTTAAGATGTATGTACTTAGTGAATCACTTAATCCTTAGTGCAAACAACAATAGCTGTCGATATATTTTGGGATTGTCGGATCGTTGAAATTTACAGAATCACACTACAGAAAACATTAATTTAAATTCAATGAATTTTAGAAAACGTCAAATGATATTTAAGAATTGCGAACATAAAAACTGTTACATAAATAAACGCAATTTGATGAGAATGTTATTTTTTATATATAAATTTTCACAATTTTTTTTGGATGAAAATTTGAAGTTTTTCAGAAAATAAAGAGAACAAATTATTTTATTTAAAATGTTTGGGACATTTGGTTTTTTGCGTTTGGCATCCCTAATTTGAATATTTATTATTATAAATTTATTCTCTATGCTTTCAAAATATGGAAATATTTTAATAAAAAAATTGATAGTTTTTTTGGTTATTATTTTGTTACTCCATCCGACCCATATGGCCGCAATGAAGAAATATTTGGCCAGTTAAAAGAAACTATACAGCCATCTCCAATTAGCACGATTTAATACATATAGCCACCCTACACAACCATTACCTTTGCAATGGAGGTTAGGGCGAGCTATGAATTTAATTAGCAAAAACTGAATTACACGAGAAGTTATGTCATATAACCGGAAACGCATGCATATAGGTATATAACCTAAATGCATGCCGATCAGCAACCACGATGACCAAAAAGCAAACACCGAAATAAATCCGAAATAATAGAAAAGACGAAAATCAACCCAATGAATTTGCTGAAATAATTTGGTATTAAGTTTAACAAATTGTTTACTTTTTCATTTACATTTATTATAAAGACTCAAACCGAGGTGGAGGGTATCAAAGATTCGGTACAGCCGAATTTAACACTCTTACTTGTTTTCCGATAAGTTCGCTTTCTTTCAGCATCTTTTTATCTTTGCTTCAGCAAGCTATTTATATCGTTTCTTAAGTTGATTCGAATTTTTTTTATCTTTTTGTACTTGTACTCATTTTTACCCGACTTACTAATCGCAATTTGATCTTTTACGCAGTTCAAATGATCTGAAACTGAAATCGGCTCGTGCACATCTATCGACGTAGATTAGCAATAACTCTGTTAGAAATCTGAAGAGAAAAATGCACCGTTTGACGGTCAACATTAGTGCCAGCAGATGTTAAAGAAAGATGTAAAATAAGCGCAGTTCTCTTTGCCAAATTACATTGAAATAATGATAAGTGAAATAGAAATGATTACAATTTTGTTACTGTGTTCTTAAATTATTTTTTTTTTTGTAGTTTTCTTTAACCCTTCCATCATTATGTGTTTATAATTATTGATGTATGTGGTTTTAACTATTGATTTTTGTAAACAAAACAACTTTTAGAAGAACTTAATTTTAGGACAGATCGATACCGTTGCGGACGTCACAAAATTTGATATTAAAAAATGAAACATACTTTTGTATATTTTAGATTTTTTTTCCTACTTTAAAGAACAGTTTTAGTTTTGTTTGGAATGTTAACGTGGTGTCAAAAAAAATTTTAGTTTTTTCGTTATATATGAAAACCCTTATTTTCCGTTGCGGACGTTACAAAATGTGGACGTAACTTTAATCAGTTTTATTTAGTATGTTTCAATGGAGCATTTAAAGCGCTTCTTTCATAAAGTTGCAGAAAATTGATAAACAAAACTTTTTCGAAGATGGAGCAGCCGTGTTTTGGATAAAGCTTGTTTAACAGCAGCCAAAAAACATGCATATTTTGGTCAAATATTTAAGATTTAAGGTTGCTGAAGTTTAAATCCTGATTTTCGTAATATACTTTATAATGATATTTGTAATGAGCCTCGTCACTGATCATAATTTTGCGGCGACTCATATGATGGTCTCGTGGCTTTAATTAGTTAATTAAAGCGGCAATATTCTCTTCAGTACGCACATTCCTTCGACGTGTTTGCGCTATTGCATCATTTAGAGAGTATATGGTATGAAATCCATCCACAGTTCGATGGATAGCTTGCTCAGATGGACGATTATTAGCGCCATAAAAATTACGAAGGCGTCTACATATAAGTTGCGACAATCGGTGACCGAATTCCAAAGTCAATTTGGATATTTTGGTAGCATTTTTCAAGCGTGAATCTATTCGTGATGATTTGTCTGAGTATAAATGTACTGATCATAAATATCAAAAAATGAGAGCAAAAAATATCCTTTATTAAAATACAGTATTTTACAAATTACGAGTTATGAAAACTGTTATATAAATTTTATATAAAATTTTATATGTTTTAAGTGTAAATTATAAGTTCTTAAGACATACAAATTTTAAAATATGCAGTACAAAATATGCAAAACATACAATATCGACTTATAAGCAAAATATGCATTTAATATAAAAGACGAGAATATATTCAACAACAAAAAATGCCATCCTGTTGCAAATCCTTTGTTTTGTGAAAGTATTTAGCCAAAAATCATAATGCTATTGTACTCTCAACACCAGTGTGCGGAGTGTGTATATAAGTTTGTCATTTCGTTTATAATATTAGAAAAAGAAATCTGGGCGTCATAAAATATATATATGGGACGTTTCATGTCAAGTGATCCAACTTTTGAAACCGATGTCTTCCGATCGGGGTGACTTTTGCACCAAGGTTACAAGATCGTTCAAGAATTCTCTGAGTTATAGGCGGTCAAAATTTGATATTTTGACGAAACTGGTGTTTTTTCTCATCATAAAAATTTTTTTGACTTTTTTTGAAAAAACGCTCTTTTTTCAAAAGAAAGCTTAGTGGCATGCGAGTGGGATATCCATCAAAAAAAGGTTTTGTAACTCAAGACAACGATTTTTCAATTTTTACCATATGCACTAAATTGAGTTTTTCCTATTAGTGTATGTTTCAAAAACCTTAAAAATAAAATGTATACTAAGAAACTAGAAAAATTAACCTTTCCGACGGTATGTAACATACCTAACTAAAATTTCATACCATCGATACTGTAATACCCGCAATATGTTAACCTCGGGAAAAAAGTAAATATAACTTAAAATAACTTAATTAAAATTGTGTTATATGAAAATATAACTATATGGTATATATTTTGTTCATAGAGTTGCCACCACATATTAAAATATTTTAAGAAATTTTGAAGCATGACTTAATTTTTAGAAATTTTTAATTATTTTAGCACAGAGACAATGTGTTCTTCACGATACGAAATTTGAAAAGCAGATGGGCCATGTTGTTTTGCACATGGCGTTACCACTTTTTGTTATTTATAGGATATAGTGTATAGTTTTGAAGCTGGTTACAAGATAGTAATCTGGAAATTTGAACATAGCTGCAATATCTTTTATATGACAAAATGATATACCCATTTTTTAAACATATGTGAGAAGTGAGAAAATCTCACTTGGGACAAATTTTGCTAATATAAAAATGTTCTCATGGCTTAAAATAAATAGAGATCTCAATATGTAATATGACCTTTGAAATTTTAACATCTTCCTAAATCCCACAAAAAAAAATTATTTTTTTTTTGAATATCTCTAATAAAGGATGTCCCAAAATTCACGCAAGATTTAAATCCAGCAGAAAACACAGTTATTTTTCTCTTTAAATTATTATTTTTTATACCCTATACCACTATGTGGTTTGGGTATAATGACTTTGTGCTGCTGTTTGTAACAACCAAAAATATTTGACCTACACCCATCTTTAATTATACCGATCGAATCAGAATCACTATCTGATTCGATTTAACGATGTCCGTCCGTCCGTCCGTCCGTCCGTCCGTCTGTGTGTCCATGTAAAGCTTGTAATCAAACTGCAGGTCGCAAATATGAATATATTTTGATAAAATTTGGTATATAAGCCTTTATCGGCCATGAGATGAACGCTATTGAAACTGGTGAGAATCGGTGGATGTTCAGACCTAGCCCCCATACAAATGACCCCTATGAAATCGACATATATTGCCATAAGATCTAAATTATCATACAAATCTTAGTCAAATTGGGTTTGTATGTGTTTATTACATCCATTAATCAGTAGTCCAAAAATGATTCCTATTGGAAAACTCTTAGTCATAGGCCCCATGTAGAGCGGCTTCCCGATCTGCACTTAAATCTATCAAAAAACAAAAATATTGCACTGATTCCTTTCAAATATTGTTTGTATATATTTTTGCAAAACACAAGAGACTTTACCAAACATGATCAGTATCGGTCCAATTTTAGGCCTATTGCCCATATAGATATAGCATCCGATATTTAGTTTTTCATATCTGTAGCCAAAAAAATTAATAAAAAGCCAACTCAAATTTGGTTTATCTTATTTTCTGTCCAGTTAGTTTGACCTAGGAGATAGTGTCTCTAAACGCATGGTATAGGGTATCGTATAGTCGGTCTGGACCGACTGTAATTTTCTTACTTGTTTTTATCTATACTAATATTATAAAGAGGTAATGTGTGTTTGTTTGTTTGTTTGTAGGAGGTAATCTCCGTAACTACCCATCTGACATGCCTGAAATTTTCACAGAGTCTTACTGCGGATATGGGAAGTGCTATAGGCTACAATTTTTTAAATATTTTTAGTGAGCGTGGCACCTCCCACACAAAGTAAATTTTTAATATCATATACATATATTGAGTATTATGATAGGGAGAGCTTTGCAAATTTGTGTGAGGTCACCTATTGTCAATATTAGTAGCTACGCCGGAAATGGGCGGTATTGGATAAGTGGGCGTGGTACCTCCCATATAAGTAATAGTTCAATATTATATATCTCGAGTACTGTGATATAGAGAGCTTTTCAAATTTGTCTGATGTCACCTATTATTAATACGAGTAGTCGGACAAAAAATAGGCACTATCGGACCAATAGGCGTGGCACCCGCCATACAAATTAAATATAAAATGCCATATATCTGGAGTACTGTTATAGTGAGAATATTGGGACTTTGTGTGAGCCCATAAGTTATTCATGTGATTAGTTAGACAAAAAATGGGCGTGATCAGAGCAATGGGCGTGGCACCGCCCGTACAAAGTAAATATATGATATCATATAACTGGTGTACTAAAAAAGGGAAGTTTTGACACTTTACACGACACCATCAGATCTTAGTATGGGTAGTCGGACAAAAAATTGGCGGATTCACACCAATGGGCGTGGCACTCCCCATGCAAAGTAACTATTTAATGTCATATATCTGGAGTACTGTAAAAGAGTGGGCTTTGTGGCTTTGCATGAGCCCATAGGTTCTTTGTATGATTAGTCGAACAAAAAAATGGGCGTGATCGTAGCAGTGGGCGTAGCACCGTCCATGCAAATTAGATATCTAATATCATATAATTGGTGTTCTATAAAAGGGAAAGACTTGATATTTTGCACGAGTCCATCAGATATTAATGTGAGTAGTCCAATAAAAATTGGGCGGGATGAGATTAGTGGGCGTGGCACCTCCTACATAAATAATATGAAGTACTACGAAAGCAACAGTCTTTTGTTAAGTACATTAGTTATTAATGTTATTTGTCGTGGAAAATATATCGCTAAAATCAAAAATTCGCCAAAACCAAAAATTACAAAAAAATAAAAATCGCCCAAAAAATCTTCAAAATCACAAATGGGCAAAATCAAAAATCGCTAAAAAGAAAAATTACCAAATGATATTCTTAGTTCAAGGCCAATAGTTAAGTGTTGCCAGATTTAGTTTTGAAAATCCACCTTCTTCTTATGGGCAGCTACATGTACCTTGCTCCAGAGTAGGAACGCCGAAACATCTGATAATTGTTGTACCGAATGAAAAAACAAAAACTACTCATCTGACCTTCCTGAAGTTTTCACAGAGTCTTACTGCGGATATGGGAGTGCTACAGGCTGTAATTTTTTTTGAATATTTTTAGCGGGCGTGGCACCTCCCATACAAAATAAATTTTAAATATCATATATATTAACATGATAGAGAAAGCTTTGCAAATTTGTCTCAGGTCATCTATTATTAACGTGAGTACTCAGACAAAAAAGTGGGCGGGATTTCACAAATGCGCGTGGCACCCCTACACAAACTTCATATTAAACATGATATATCTGAACTACTGCATTAGTGAGAGCCTTGGGACTTTGCGTGAGCCCTCTCATAACGATTCGTGGGGGGGGAGGGGGAGCGTGTAGGGAAGCACACTGGGTTACATCTAGTTGAATCATAAAGTTCGAATGATAGGATTATGAATTGAACAATATATCGAGCGAATGATCTCCATGGCTTTGCTGGCAAATTTGCATGGCCACTGGGCATAAATGTGGCTAAATTTCATTGATGCAACGTTGAATTTCCTCCTTCAATGTATGGCTGGTTGTGGCCTTGTTGACATACACCTTTGATCTTTGGTGTTAAGTCACAAGACCTAGGGGCCCAAATCAGATTGCAGAAACGAGAGAGTACACAACCAGGAAATGTTTCTAGCAGTATTTGAATCGATTCACAGGCTGTATGTTGAAACCACATATCATCCGCATCAATATCATCCAATTTAGGTACAAAGAATCCTGTTATCATGTCGCGATATCGAGCACCATTAATAGTGCTTGTATGCTTAGCATCAAGAATTGAGCCAGTGTGTATACTTTTCTCAACAACTATCTTCACATTTGACGAAGTTACATCAATAATCCGATTAAATTTTGTATGAAGCCAAAAAACTTTCATCATTTTGGAAATATTGTTAGACAATGTCAACGCGTTGTTCTATCGTGCAATGCTTCATATTTACTAACCCTGTTACCTGGATTTTTCTTTTGGTTGCCAACACTTTACTGCAAAAATGGCGGCAAATATAAAAATCTAGTGTGAATTTCGGGACACCCTTTAAGTGGATATAACTGGACCTAACCAAGCTAACTTAAAATGCGTCTTTAAAAAGCCTTTAACATGATCGGCATTGTGATTTCTTCGGAAAAAATTTGTAGGGTCTTTTAAACCATTTTTAGATATCGCTAGGAATAAGATTTGTTGGATATCATTATAAAAAATTTCAAGATTTTGTTTTATGACGCAGCACAAACATATTTTTGAGAAACACCCTACTCTACATATTTTATGAAAACTATAAAGCGAGAATTTATTTGAACTGATTATGAAACAGTGCGGTATAAATGATAAACACACTTAATCTCTCAAGACTGAAGTAAATATTTTCTTTTACTTATTTTGTCAATCAGTTTTTGATAAGAAAACAAAATTGTTAGACGAAAACCGTTCTGAGTGACAAATAAGAACAAAAAATAATTTTGAATGAGAAAATATATCTAGATGGTGAACAAAAGATTTGTGACTTGATCAAAAAAAAATCAAGTTGAGTCCGATCACAGGGGAGATGTGTAAACATCTACACCTTTTCCAATTGTATTTCAGGAAGTATCAATTCATTTTCAGAAAGTATTAATTGTATTTCAGAAAACATCAATTGTATTTCAGAAAGTATCAAATGTATTTCAGAAGACATCAATTGATTTTCAGAAATACTTAACTATATATCAGGAAACATCAATTGAATTTTAGTAAGTATTAAATGTATTTTAGAAAACAACATATGTATTTCAGAAAATATCAAATATATTTCAGAAAACATCAAATGCATTTCAGAAATTATCAAATGCATTTCAGAAAATATCAATTGAATTTCAGAAAATATCTATTGAAATTCAGAATTAAAAAGTAGTTTACCCTACAATATCGAAAAGTTATTATTGTTTCTATTAATCATTTGGAGTCGCAGAAAATGTTTAGCAATATTTGGACTTATTTGTTATGCACTAGAGAATAAACTATCAAGGGCGGCCTTTTAATCGAAAGAATATGAGGACTTCATTTGTTAATCAGCTACAATATAAACACCAGGATAGAATTTTGGCCAACTTTGAAGTCATCATTTTGAAAAGACACGTTTATATCGTCACCTAAAATGCAAAAGGCCGTAACTAACAAAAAGTTCAAAATTGACTTTTTGTATTGTAGTTACGGCCTCTTAATTAAAAACTACTATTTTACCATAAATTTGTTTTCATAAATAAAAATCCATCTTTATTTTTCAGCTTGGTTCTAAAATTTAGGTATTAAGTTTAAAGTAGTTTTTGTTTTATGATGTTTTTTGCTTCTCTTGTAAAAAAAATAAAAATATTAGCTACGGCCTTTTGCATTTTAGGTGACGATATATAGTTTTCAAGAAATATTACAAACCCAGTGTAATACTTAAAAAAAATTTGTTTTTATATAGCATTCTGACTATTTTTCTGATACACAATTGATATTTTCTGAAATTCAATTCATATTTGCTGAAGTAAATTTAATAATTTCTGAAACACATTTCATGTTTTCTGAAATACATTTGATATTTTCTGAAATACATTTGATAATTCCAGAAATACTTTTTATGTTTTCTTAAATACATTTGATGTTTTCTGAAATACGTATAAAATTTTCTGAAATACATTTGATAATTCCATAAATACATTTGATGGTTTCTGAAATACATTTGATGGTTTCTGAAATACATTTGATAATTTCTGAAATACATTTGATGTTTTCTGAAATACGTTTAAAATTTTCTGAAATACATTTGATGGTTTCTGAAATACATTTGATAATTGCTGAAATACATGTGATAATTTCGGAAATACATTTGATATTTTCTGAAATATATTTGATAATTTCTGAAACTCAATTGATATTTTCTGAAATTCAATTGATACTTTCTGAAATTCAATTGATGATTTCTGAAATACAATTGGAAAAGATGTAGCAATTATAAAACACTTAAGTTTATTTTTGACTTCTTCAAAGTATTTAGCTTTTTAATGTACCAGGCAGCTATTCCCAATAGATAATGGAATTTAAACTCTGTTTGTGTTCAATGTCAAGTAAAATGAAGACGACAATAAATTTATGAAAGTAGGCAAATAAAAAAGTAAAAAATACGTGGAATGAGGAAAAGTTGACGAGAAAGGTTCAAGAAATTTAAGCGATTTTAATAAAACTATAAAGAAAATATGAAATTAAGAAGTTTTTGCATGTTTTAAGTGCAGATAATAGAGTGATAAGACAAGTCAGAAATGAAGAAAGTATCATAGTCGTTGCACCAATACACTCACAATTCACATCGTTTTTGTCTTACTCTGTTTTTCTGATTGTATTGTGAAATAGATTTTTACCCCCTTGAGCGTTGTTCTTAAACTAGTTCTGTCAATAGCAATAATATACTTGAATATTTAAAAAAAAACAACTCTGTAAGTTTGTGAACATGTTAAAATCATAACCTACCTAGCGGTCAATAACAAATATACCCTTGAATATTTAAATTAACGAAAAAGATTTGTGATTTTGCTAAACAGACAGCGAACTCGGCGGTTCTGCTTACTAAAAAAGTTCTGTCAATAGCAAATATATACTTGAATATTTAAAAAACAACTCTGTAATTATGTGAACATGTTAAACTCACAGCACACGTAGCGGTCAATAGCAAAGATACACTTGAGTATTTAAAATTAACGAAAAAGATTTGTGATTTTGCTAAACAGACAGCGAACTCGGCGGATCTGCTTACTAAATATGTACTGTACACCAATACACTTACATATACCTCAAACCGATTTTCCCCTTCACTATTTTTTTGTGATTGTATTGTGAAATGGGATTTTACCACCCCCCGAGCAAATTGATATTTACATATCAAAAAAGTTATATAGGTATACCAATATGAATTTTAAAGATTTCTTGCCATTTCCACTTATATCTTTTAATCCAATTCAATACCAAACTGGTCACCAAATACAAATTGAAGCTACATGTACTTTCAACATAGATTGCTCTTATAATGAGTATGAGGAGTGAGATCGAATAAATCTTAACATATGGAACTAAATTTATATTAGACCTTTTAAAAAGAACTAATGGACCTTTTCCGGAAACCCTCCCATTAGATATTTTATAGCGGTTTCTGTCAATTTTTTGAACATTTTGGGACAGTTTTCTCGTGGTCTTCATCTCCGTTTTCACAGGAATTCAATATCTCTTCACTGGCCTTAGTTCCGGAGAGTTTGGAATATTTGCCTTTCATAGTACAAAAACCACATTATTTTTCTTGTAGTACTCACGAGCTTTCGTACCATAGTGACGGAATGCCAAATCAGTGCAAAAATATATAAAAAGCACTGAATATAAATTTCGGAATTTAAAATGCCCGTTGAAACAAAACGTTGACCAAAAACTTATGTTACGAACTTTTCGATCTCACTCTTTATTAGAAAACAAAATAATTTGGCTTAGTTAATTTTTTCCTATTTCTTTTGTAGTATGCCTGTTTAAATTTTAAGTGTACGGATACCTTTTCCGGCAAGTGTATTTTATAAAAAATTTAAAAATCTGATTTATTTCAACAGCTGATAGCTTAACATTTTCAACAATTAAGATGATCACCAACACACGCACTTACTCTCTCTTGGCTGAAGTAAATTATTGCTTACAAGCATAATTCTTCTTTGGTTTTACGGATTCTATAAAAAACAAAACGTATCTTACTTATCAACCAGTTTTTGGGAAGAAAATAAAATTGTAAATGGTTGAAACCGTTTTGAGTGAAAAATAAATAAAAGATGAAATTAAAATTAAATGATAAAATATATTTTCGAGGTGAACAAAAGATTTGTGACTTGACAAAATAATTTAGTAGGCATATAACTATTAATTGTAGAGGTATCTTCACATTACCAGTCATATCTTTTGATCGAAAACACCGATTTGGCTCAAATTTAATACAAAACTGGTAAACAAAAACTACTTTCATCTACATATACTTTCAATGGATCGAGAATACATGTATATACTTTTATTTCTTTACGATGCAAACAGAAGTCACTTCGAAATCAGTATCAATATTTTCAGTTTACCAGTATTTGTAAACACAGTTATTGAGTACAGGGTGAGCCATTTTTTATATCGGTATGGAAACATTTAATAACTTTTGTCAACCTATTGATTGAAGAACACACGTTCTAGAAGCGTCGATTTATTAAAATTTTCACAGTATATAGCTTAACACAAAAACAACGCGCCGAAATAGTGACGTTGTTCATTGAAATAGAATTTCAGTTATGTTAACTCAACGTGCATATCGAACAAGATACCGTGGCGAAATGACACTATTCGTCGTTTAGTGTCGAATTTTGTTGAGCACGGGGTTAGTGGAAGATCGTCTAAGGCGTTAGAATGAACCTATTGAAGGTTAAGAGAGAGTCTTGCCGATAACACAAATTTGTCGTCACCGCGCATATAATTTGACGTCAGTGGTACCACAAATATGTACAGGGCATTTATATTTAGCGGTAATTCTGATTAAAGGTAAATATGTTTAATTGTTTTGGTTTGTAGTCTGCAATTGAACAACTTTATATACACTTCTTCTCGTCATACACGCCACAATATGTTGGCTTATAGTAAATCTAAAATGTGTGAATAATACAGTAGAGCCTTTTTATAGTTGTCCATGCCTTATATTTCTATTTGAATATACTTTTAGTTAATTTCGACATGCTTCTTTTGCTACACCTATTTCTAGCAGCATATATTAATATTATCTCTTTCTGCCCTTCACTGCCGTTGCCCATCGATGTGGTTCCCTTCTAAATAAAACTAAAACTAGTAATAATAGTGTTTCAAAACTAATATATTACCATAACTAAGTATTAGGCAAACAGAAATTTTAGTTAGTCTACTCTAACTATCACAAAACTATCAAACAGTTTCTAATGCTCCCCATACCTTCAGGTATGATAAGGTTTAATATATTCTTTGCTTATATGGTTACTTCTACATACATATTATAGATAATATTATTATTGTTATTCTTTCTCCCCGCCAGACATACACACATGTTACATACGTTTATACTCATACTTTGCGCTCGTATACACACAAAAAAAGTATCCATTTAATATAAAAAAAAAGTGAAAGTATTATGCGCGCGTCTATGATAATGGTATGTATTTATACATGGGACACAAAGAAAATAATATACAGAGGTTTTTGTCACATTTAAAAGTATCCCTCCCATGCATACTTGTATAGGGGATAATATTCTTTTAACAAACTGAAATGATTTTCAGCAGTTTTCAGTTCAAATACATGGTAGTACAGAAATTTCATCGTCTTACTTGATGTAGCTGAAAAATCTTGCATATTGTTAATCAGTCGATTTATTGATTCATAACCATAAGAGCTATCTTTGATAACCCGGAGGCCAGCATGCTTAACAACGACTTCTTAAATTGTCATGCACTTATCAGTTTGGTGGCTGGATGGGTCTTATTTCTTACTCTAGTTGAAGAAAATGAAAGTCAATGGAACAAATTCTGTGTCATATTCCGTCATTGTTCTAAGAATTATATATTGTGAAAGCTTTTGTTTCCAAGCTTGAACGAAAGTCGATCTAAAGTTTAAAATGTCACTTAAGAGCGCTTGTAATCTTATGACTCTACTCTACTCTCAGTTGGGAGTTTCACCTAATGTTTTTTTTCCAACTCTTAAAGCGGATTACGAATTCTTATAGCGCAAACTACTTTTCAAAATTTTTTCAGATTTTTTTTTAGAGGTTTTTCCGATTTACTTTTACAAAACCTGATAAATCTATTCTGAAGAGCATCAGCCAACTAATAAAAATTACTCGCGGTAAAAATTATTACTCTAAAAGGCACTTTAATGATCTTAAAAATTAAGCATTTCCCAAATTCAAACCTTAATTACTCGAAAAATTCCTTTCAATTGAAAGCAATCTCTCTTTTTCCACTTTGGAAGAAATATTAAAAAAAAAATAAAAATTGAGACAAAATATTTTTGATGTGTAAACATCACAATACAATCACAAAACAAGTAAGAAAATTATAGTCGGTCAGACCGACTATACGAAACCCTATACCATGGTTTAGAGACCAGAACTCTTCGGTCCAACTAATTGGATATAGCAAATAAGCATAAACCAAATTTGAGTGCCATTGCAGATATGAAAAAGTTTATATCGGATGCTATATTTATATGGGGACTAGCTCGAAAAATGGACCGATCCTGACAATATTGGGTAAAGTCACTTATATTTTGAAAAAATATACACAAACCAAATTTGAGAAAAATCTGTGCAATATTTTCGTTTTTTGATAGATTTAAGCGAAGATCGGGAAGCAGCTCTATATGGAGCCTATGACTAAGAAATGTCCTTTTAGGATTATTTTTGGACTACTGATTAATGGATACAATAAACACATACAAATCCAATTTGACTAAGATATGTGCAATAATTTGGATCTATGGCAATTTATGTCGATTTCATAGGGGCATTTGTATGGGGACTAGGTCTGAGCATGGACCGATTTTCACCACTTTCAACGGCGTTCATCCTATGGCCGATAAAGGCTTAAATACCAAATTTCATCAAAATATATTTATATTTGCGACCTTTGATTAAAAGGTTTACATGGACACCCACACGGACGGACGGATGGACGGACATAGCTAAAACGTCTCAGAAAGTGATTCTGATCTGATCGGTATAATAAAAGATGGGTCTAGGTCAAATATTTTTGGTAGTTACAAACAGCAGCACAAAGTCACACAGCCTATACCACATAGTGGTATAGGGTATAAATAGCGTAACATGTGAGCTCACATGTTACGCTGTGAGCCGTAGGACAAATCAGTGTGAGTTATGACTCTATTGATGAAAAAATTTTGATACAAAATTGTTTCATCTAATTCAACAACTCTTTGCTGTAAAACATTAAAAATTTCACAATATAAACGTATAATATATACATAATTCAACAACCCCACAAGTATAACCAGAGACCCTGCAGTAATTTGCTATAACTGATACATAGATGACGCTTTCTGTTTGATTTTAAAAAAGTGACATAAAAAAGTCTTTAATTAGTACATGTTTACACATCTCCCCTGTGATCGGACTCACATGAATTTTTTTTTTTACTTCATTACATTCCCCCTTAAACTTGGATTTGTATCAAAATATGAAAATTCTATGATAGAGTTTCACTGGAATGTCTAACGACTTCATTTGAATTTTAAAAATATTTAATTTCTACAATAATACTCAAATAAAAATATTTACCACACTCAGTACTGTATTTTTGATCGTACCATCATAAATTTTATACCAGATAACCATTTATATTGTGCCGAAATATTTCCTGTTAAAACAAGAGAATTGTGATCCTTATTAGGTTTTATGAATACAAAGCACCAGAGCAAAAAATTAAATTAAAGTGTATTTCAAAACATCCAAGAAGATCTAGAAAATTCTGAAAAATATTTGGCCCATAGAAACGCATATTCCGATTTTATAGTTCCAAAAATCAAAGAAATATTTTAATTGAAAAACACAGATATCTAGCCCAACCGAAGCCTAACTGACTTCAATTATATAAAATTATGTCTACTGTTCCAAAACTTAAACCTTTTTCCGTGTCTTCAGAGGTCTGAAAATGATCACCACACGATCAGTACTTTGATTTGCTGGAACAGCCAAAGCCAGCAATTTGGAGTTTTCGAAGGTAAAATTTGAGATTTGTTTGAGCTCATGTATGATCGCTCGGAATGTGTTGGTGAAGAATTAGGGTGCATGCAGTAACGCCTACTGCTATAAGATCAGTGGCGTTATTGCACTCCCAAAAGTGTGATTACGCCAGGCGGATTTTATTGCACTTTTTGTAGACTTTATAGCACTTCTGAAAGTGCAATAACGCCTGCCGAATTTTTTTTTTTTTTTGCAAAGTTTAAAAATGGAGAAATGATGTTGATTTCAATGGTTTTATTGAAAAAAATTAGCAAAATATAATTCTGAAATATCAACAAGAAGTAAAAATGGAAAAAGAAATTAAAAGTCATATATAGTTCTGACGATAACGTTATAAATACAAAATATATGAAAAAATAGTAAATTACTGAAAAATTTTGCAGTCCCCTTCAACTATTTGTCTGCAATATGGGCAGACGAGTATTTTCTTATAGTTTTTGCAAGCATTCAAAACACATTTTGAAGCAGTTGCATGGTTGCAGCACTATATCTCTGGGCTTATCGATGCAAATGATACTTTTGACAACATCGACCATTTGACCATATTGGAATTCATCGACATCATCTTCTTCAGAACTCACAACTAAATCTTCGTCTTCAAACTTGCAGTCAAAATGGGAAAAATAATTTTTTTTTTGTTTGTCAGGCAATTAAAAAATTCCTCCAGGAAAATCTCGCTCTCACCTAACTTTTTGGACAATGCATGAACACGTTGTTCCTTCACTCGCCGCTTTCTTCTTTTTCCGTAAGGGTGTTTAAATCACCATCAATTGCGTTGTCCAAGACAGTTGTAGTAGCAAAATCATCTTCGCGTATGACCTCCAAAAATTTATGGAATCTTCCATGCTTTTGCAGCTTTCTAGCCAATGAAGCATTTAATGACTCTAATGAGAGCGTTGTTTTTATTCTTTGGCATGAGGCATAGTCTGAAAAAAGTAAACAACTTAGTGATTAATTAAATGAGAATGCAGAAATGAAAAGAAAATAAAAACAAAGAGTGTTGAATGAAAAATCGCACGATTTTCTATTCCAAATTTTCATTTTAATAAAGAAGAAAAAATGAGCGCCGCAGGGAAAAATTTGGAAAAAAAAAAGTCGCGCGATTTTTTCCTCTTTATCAAAATGACAATTTGGAATTACAAATCGCGCGGTCGTGGATTTTTCAACTCTTACCTTCACCATCCTCTCTTTTTCAAAATATTTTAAAAATTTCTGAAGAATGTCGTGGGTCTGCGGGCGTTAATGCATTTTTCTCAGTGGCTTTATCACACTTTTGGGAGTGTAATATCGCCCATGGACGTTAATGCACTTTTTACGTGTGCTGTAACGCCACTGACCATATAGCACTGGGCGTTATTGCATGCACCCGAAAAATTATCCGCGTTGGGTAGTTGTTTGTACATAATTCTTAAAAAGTCTTCTGAAAAATAAATGGTTAAGTAGTATTCAGTATTGACAGTTCTACGGTATTCTAATGGTACAGTTGTTACATTCCCGGATTTTCAGAAGAAACATCAACTATTTCCATGAAATGCTTTATGGATCTATACTATCGGGTTCATATGCATGGATCCATGACTGTCGACACTAGCCTTTTTTGTACCATACACACCAGTGTACAGAGGGTATATATAACTTTGCCATTCAGTTTGTCTGTCTGTCCATCTGTGGAAATCTCTATCACGTCCACAATAGGTTAGCTGGGTTTCTCATTTTTAATGAAAATAGTTCATTTATATGCTAGGCTAGTCTACGTTTAAAAGCAGACAAATCAGTGCAATAGGTCCCGGGATTTCAATGGAAATGTAACAAACTCGTGAAAAATTTTAAAATTTGTGTATGGTAAAAGTAATTGTTGTTATCGTCGTGGTCGTTGTGTTTGTAGTATTTTCTTTAAGAGTGTATATGTACCGTTATAGTCCACGTGTCATGTTAGTTTAGGCTGGTATTGCCATACTTTTTTAACGTTATCTCGCAATAAGTACAAATATTCAGAAATATAAAAGAAAAAAATAATAATAATGTTCTAAACACAATATTATCATCAAGGTTTAAAACAAAAAATGCTATATTTAAAATTATAAAGGCACAATGATGTTTAAAATTAACAAGATATTTACCTAAAATTCAAGGTATTTTCGTACTTTTTTTAATTAAAATTAATTATTAAGTGCAATGAGCACAAAGTAAATGCATACAATTATATTCTTTTTAAATACTTGCTTATCACCGATGCAAACCATTTTTTTGCTTGTTTTTTTTTGTACATGCGAACGTTCACATGCACAAAAAAAGAAACAAAAACAACAAGCAAACAAAAAAGTGTATGCATCGCCGATAAGCAAACAAAAAAAAATATATGAAATTACATCGGAATATCTTCTTCTGGAAAATTCAAATTCAATAACAAAGTGTTGCAGATTATGATGAACATTCGAGCTATTGCGGACAGTAGATGTTTTCAACAGACAGACAGACATACAGAAAGACAGACATGCCAGATCGACTTCGGCTTTTATGGGGTCTTAAGAATTTATTGCCCTGAGTAACAAACGGATTGAAAAACTGATATACATATACCCTCACCACAGTGGTGTAGAGGGTGTATACAATTACATTTTTTATAATCATATTTTATTAATTTTTTTAATAGATCTAAAAACTTGCCAGCAAACGTATATTTCGATTATTGATTTACGGATTTAACTTACAAACATCATTCATGTTTGGCCAAGCTAAATGAAATGTCTTGTGATAATTAAAGAAGAACTCAGAGAAAACATTTATATGGGGGATTGATCGGAATATACTCTGATTTGCACCGATTTCGTCAAAGCTTTAAATTTGCCACAATAATTGATTTAGCTTATGACTAGATATATAATAAATTTAAACTTTTAAATTCGATTTTTGAGCATATCCTATAATTAAATTATATGGAGTCATATGCTTACTGATGCATGCTATTAAAACTATATCCGTTCTTTGAATGTCAGTGGTCTTTTCATAATCAAAACCACACAAATGTCCCATACAAATCTAATGAATGTTGATTTAACTTTAAAAATGCATAGAAAACATCCGGCCTTAAAAAAAACTCTCTATAAAAAATCCGTATACAGACAAGCTGAAGTCTTAAATAAAAAAGACAATACAAGGAGTCCATTAACGTGTCCTCCTTATACCTTAAGGGTAACCACAGCTTAGTTTTATGGGGGGACAAAATAAAAAACCTTAACAAAAAAACCACATGGCTTTAGTTATAAATAAAGGAAGTTCTTAAAAAACTCATGCATATGCGCAAAAATCTAAGGCACCCTCACTTTCAGTGGTGAAGATCGATCTTCATCTTCAAAAAAAAAAAAAAAAAACTCAAAATTCATAAAAAAAAACAAACAATTCCGCGATAATATCAGCATATGCATATAAAGTTAAGCCTCAATAAAATAAAATAAAAAAACAATCTAAACAAAAGAATTTTAGAGAAGAAAAAAGTGAAAGAATAAGAACCTTTCACTTTCCACATCTTGTGGCATGAGTTCTTCTATTTCATTCAATTTTTTGTTTTTTATGTTAACATACTCCAACTGATGTTACACAAGATGTTAAAAAATAATTTAAGTAATTTAAGGGTGCTTAATAAAGAATGAACAAAAAAAAACCTTAAAGTCTGCCACATATTTTCACTTTCATTCACTAATAAAAAAAAACACGTGAAAAAACCGTAAAAGATATTAAGGTATTTTTTAGAGATTTGAATTTAATAAAAATCATCACTTGTGTATAGAAAAAAAAAACGGAAGAAAGGCGAGTCAGCTCATTTTTTTTGGGTACATTTTTTTCTGAAAAGAAAACTCTTGATTTTTTTCTATTTTTTTTTTTTTTTTTTTTTGAATTGCGTGGTAGTGTGTACAAATTGTATGCGTGAACAAATTTAGAATATTCATTCATTATTTCTTTTATATTTTCAAATATCTAGGAGGATTAAAGCTGTCAGATGGCATCGTGGATCGTGTCGGAGTATTGTTTTTTTTAATTTTTTTCTTTTTTTGTTGTTCTGGTTTCTAAAAACAGCACGAGCTAAGTGAGTTTTTAAATGCTAAAATACCTTCTGTTGATTTTTGTTACAAAAATTTTTCTTTGTTGTTTTTCTTAGATATCTGAGATGATGTAAAAATATAATTTTTGAATAAGAGTGAAAGATTTGAAAAATAAAAAAACTTAGTACTTCAAGGTTTTGGCATGGTTTTTTATATTTAAGATTTTATTTTGAACAATTTTCATTATTTTATGTTTTAATCATCAATATGTTTTGAAATATACATAAAAATTATTTTAAAGATTAATAAAAGGTGTTTGTTTAACCTGATAGAACTTAAAATTGTAAAAAATAATACAAAAATTTTAATTTTAAACAAAAAAAAATTTATTCTTAACCCTTTCACGACCAATGGGATATATATGTCCTATTTTAATTTTTTTTTATATTTTCTCCACATTTTCCACCGATTTTTTATACCCTATACCACTATGTGGTTTGGGTATAATGACTTTGTGCTGCTGTTTGTAACAACCAAAAATATTTGACCTAGACCCATCTTTAATTATACCGATCGAATCAGAATCACTTTCTGAGTTGATTTAACAATGTCCGTCCGTCCGTCCGTCCGTCCGTCTGTGTGTCCATGTAAAGCTTGTAATCAAACTGCAGGTCGCAAATATGAATATATTTTGATGAAATTTGGTATATAAGCTTTTGTCGGCCATGGGATGAACGCTATTGAAATTGGTGAGAATCGGTCCATGGTCAGACCTAGCCCCCATACAAATTACCCATATGAAATCGACATAAATTGCCGTAAGATCCAAATTGGGTTGGTAAATTGTCATATAGATCTTACTCAAATTGGGTTTGTATGCGTTCATTACATCCACTAATGAGTAGTCCAAAAATGATACCTTTGACCCCAGATAGAGCTGCTTCCCGATCTTCACTTATATCTATTAAAAAACAAAAATATTGCACTGATTCTTCTCAAATTTTGTTTGTATATATTTTTGAAAAATACAAGAGACTTTACCAAACATGATCAGGATCGGTCCATTTTTATAGATATAGGATCCAATATGAACTTTTTCATATATGCAGCCAAAAAAATTAATAAAAATCCCACTCAAATTTGGTTTTTGCTTATTTTCAATGTCCAGTTAGTTGGGCCTAAGAGATAGGGTTTCTAAACACATGGTATAGGGTATCGTATAGTCGGTCTAGACCGACTATAATTTTCTTACTTGTTTAAGGCTGACTTAAGTCGACAGAAGATAGTTTTAGCTTGCAGACCATACCAAAAAAGTTGGCACATGTATTCTCAGGATCTAAGACTGGGGTCACCGTCAAATCTGAAAATTGTGTTTTTTAATCATATTTGGATGTCATTAATTCGGACGTTATTGAACCAAATACATTAAAATTTGTATATAACATGAACCAGTGGTTTTCAGAAATACCAAAATATTTGGAATCGGTTTATTATTCAGCAAAATTCAGTACGCGACATTCATATATGTCCAATTGTTCGTTAATGGTAAAAAAGATGTTTTACAGTTTTATATTTTTATTAAATTAAAAAAATTTATAATATTAAATCAACAATTAATTAAACTATAAATAAAAAGACTCAGAAAAAGGTTATTTCTAAATATCTCAAAAATACAAAATCAATTATGGTAATATCCGAAGCAATTACAGTTTTTTGTGAAACAAAAAGATTTCTACAAAAGGAAAAGGAAGCGTTTGCCGATTTTCCTTTCCATTTTTAGTAAAATCTAAAAAAGTAGTAATCGATTCTCTGTGATCTATATTTAAAAATTTACAACAAACACAAAACGAAAACTACAGTTATTTATATAAAAAATAAAAACAAGAATCACTGACTTGCTTTGAGCGGAGTAAATTACTTGCTCACTAATTTTGACCGCTGACCGTCCTTGAAAGAATTGAAAAAAAATTTTTGACGACAGGAAAATAAATAATAAATAAAAATTTTCCAGCAGTTTAGGTTCGGTCGTGAAAGGGTTAAGAAAAATACATGACCTTAACAAGTGAAAATTATTTCTGGGTGTCCAATTTTGGGCCACTTTTTCGAGCATTGTTATCAACTGTTACTGGTTTTTCAGCTTAAACCAATGACTTCTCGTAGTCCCACAGGAAATAATCGGAAGGGGTCAAGTCGCTGAACATAATTTCGCGAACGGCTCATATGATGGTCTAGTGGCTTTAATTCCAGCATCAGCTGGATCTTACATGTATGTAGGTTCCAATTCCCGCGGCCGATGATGGTGCGATAAATTTGGATCTTCTTCCACACTTTCGTTTAAAGCGGCGATATTCAGTTCAGTACGCACATTCCTTCGACGTGTTGGTGTTATTGCATCATTAAGAGAGTATATGGTATGAAAGCCATCCACAGTTCGACGGATAGCTTGCTCAGATGGACGATTAGTAGATCCATAAAAATTACGAAGGCGTCTATAAGTTGCGACAATCAATGACCGAATTCCAAAGTCAATTTGGATATTTTGGTAGCATTGTTCAAGCGTGAATCTATTCGTGATGATTTTTCTGAGTATAAATGTACTGATCATAAATGTTAAAAGCAGATATGACACTTCGTTTGACAGATCTACGTAAAAAAATATCCTTTATTAAAATGCAGTCTTTTACAAATTACGAGTTATGAAAACTGTTATATAAATTTTATATAAACACATAATTTTATATGGGGCGTTTCATGTCAAGTGATCCAACTGTTGAAACCGATGTCTTTCGATTGGGATGAAATTTGCATCAAGGTTAGTCCTATTGGATAGTAGCTTGTACACAATTTTTCAATGTCTTTCGATTGGGATGAAATTTGCATCAAGGTTAGACCTATTGGATAGTAGCTTGTACACAATTTTTCAACAACATCGGTCAAGAACTATCTGAGTAAGAGGGGATCAAAATTTTACAATTTGGCCAAACAGGTGTTTTTCTCATCCATGTAACTTTTTACCAATTGTTCTTAACAAAATTTGTCGCAGATAGTTTAAATAGCTATGAAAATCACGAGCTCGTCGTTAATAGCTCGGTGCCGAGATTTCACGGAAAATGTCGAAAAACCTGGAAGAATATCATTTTTCTAAAAGATTTGATATTTCTATGTTGATATTTATTGTTATTGTTATTATTTAGAATCTTGCAATATGTGAGCCATAGCTTCCCAGTTGGCCACGTCTTTAAGACATCTTAAACGACAGGTACAAGACAATAGTAAATCGTTGAAGACAAATTGAAGACAGTTCGAACAAATCGTTGACGAAATTTTCATACAAGTGTCCGCGGAATCATACAAGACCATAAGAGAAACACTTTCGCTTAGCTGGTCGTTGACGATTGTATGAGCAAAAAAAGTTCCTCATTATCGCCGACGACCATACAATCGACAATATGCTCCACCTTGTCGTCCGGCGACATATACTTAACACTGTCGTTGACGACAATATAAGAGAAATATTCCCTCACACTACGTCAACAGCAGTATGACGGACACTTTCACCCTAAATAAAGTGAAAGTAAACATTTTAAAATTCTTAAATTTCATTTTAATTTAATTTAATTTTACAAAATTAAAAAATAATAAAAAACAGATCAAACGATAAAAATAATTAATTCATTTTAAAAATAACTTAATAACATAATATTTTAATATTTAACTTATTTATTTTCCTTACTTTTTTTCTGTGATTTTTTGGTATTTTTAATTTTACGAAAAACTAATCGTAGTTCTTTGGTGAATTCCCCGTACGTTTCGCCTTCTTTTTGGTGGCTTCTATAAAATAAAATATAAATATATTTAACTTATATGAAGACTAAACAAAGAGTTCTTGATATAACCTAATAATTAATTAATAATTAATAATTAATAATTAATAACTAATAATTAATAATTAGTAATTAATAATTAATAATTAATAATTAATAATTAATAATTAATAATTAATAATTAATAATTAATAATTAATAGTTAATAATTAATAATTAATAATTAATAATTAATAATTAATAATTAATAATTAATAATTAATAATTAATAATTAATAATTAATAATTAATAATTAATAATTAATAATTAATAATTAATAATTAATAATTAATAATTAATAATTAATAATTAATAATTAATAATTAATAATTAATAATTAATAATTAATAATTAATAATTAATAATTAATAATTAATAATTAATAATTAATAATTAATAATTAATAATTAATAATTAATAATTAATAATTAATAATTAATAATTAATAATTAATAATTAATAATTAATAATTAATAATTAATAATTAATAATTAATAATTAATAATTAATAATTAATAATTAATAATTAATAATTAATAATAATTAATAATTAATAATTAATAATTAATAATTAATAATTAATAATTAATAATTAATAATTAATAATTAATAATTAATAATTAATAATTAATAATTAATAATTAATAATTAATAATTAATAATTAATAATTAATAATTAATAATTAATAATTAATAATTAATAATTAATAATTAATAATTAATAATTAATAATTAATAATTAATAATTAATAATTAATAATTAATAATTAATAATTAATAATTAATAATTAATAATTAATAATTAATAATTAATAATTAATAATTAATAATTAATAATTAATAATTAATAATTAATAATTAATAATTAATAATTAATAATTAATAATTAATAATTAATAATTAATAATTAATAATTAATAATTAATAATTGATAATTAATAATTAATAATTAATAATTAATAATTAATAATTAATAATTAATAATTAATAATTAATAATTAATAATTAATAATTAATAATTAATAATTAATAATTAATAATTAATAATTAATAATTAATAATTAATAATTAATAATTAATAATTAATAATTAATAATTAATAATTAATAATTAATAATTAATAATTAATAATTAATAATTAATAATTAATAATTAATAATTAATAATTGATAATTAATAATTAATAATTAATAATTAATAATTAATAATTAATAATTAATAATTAATAATTAATAATTAATAATTAATAATTAATAATTAATAATTAATAATTAATAATTAATAATTAATAATTAATATTTAATAATTAATAATTAATAATTAATAATTAATAATTAATAATTAATAATTAATAATTAATAATTAATAATTAATAATTAATAATTAATAATTAATAATTAATAAAAAGTCCTAAAAACTAAAACTAAAAACTAAAATTCATAACTACACTGTATTTTTAATCAGACTAGTTCTGGCAATTCGGCTTTCATTGTGATAATTGTTATGTTTTCTATACCATCTATCTAATCTAATAAAGAGGTAATGTGTGTTTGTTTGTTTGTTTGTAGGAGGTACTCTTCGAAACTACTCATCTGACTTTCAAAATGTTCCAATATTTGGAAAGGTCCTTAAGGCTAGACATAGGCTATAAATTTAAAAAAGTGGTTTTCTGATATAACCACGTATGTCCATTTTTGTCAGTTTTGAGTTAACGATGCCAAATATATTAATTTTTAACGCTCTATACATGTGTTAAATTAAAAAAAAAATATTGACCATTTCTGAGTTTTTTTTTTTAAATAACGACGTAACTTAAATGTTTATTAAATTAATTTGCTGCACTATCGACGAACATATGTTAACCATAGCGACATACGTTGTTATTAATGAAAAAAAAAATGCAAAATAATTTTGGATTATTTTTCAGTTATAACCACTTATAAAAACTTGTGTGTTTACTTCTGTTATTTTTTGTCACTATTATTCTTGATACGTTGTTATATTCTCATCCTAAGTCCCGTTAACTTATTGTTGACGAAAAAAAAAATTAATTTTTCATGCAACAACAACTTATGTCTACATGACTGGTTGCATTGGTAGTTTTCTTTTTCAAAGTAAACGACGTTTATCGACATAAGTTGTTTTATCTGTTTTTTCGTCCTTCTCTAGGATCTATTCCTCTGAAGATTTTTGACTCAAAATTTTACATAAAGTATTTATTACCCACATTTACAGGACTGTTAAATAAAAAGCTCTAAAAACTTTATATCGAGCCCGTAATTTCAAATATAACTTTTTTGATTCTGAAAACCACAGAAATGTCGTGCGTGACAAATTATGAAATGACTTAAAGGAATCGTCAAACACAAAGTCATCTACGACGATTTTGCCAACTGGGTTTAATTGTTGCTGTTGTGCTCGTTGTGTTTGTAGCATTGAGTTAATGAGTGTGCGTAACACCATATTGAAAGAAAGTTTGTTCTTTAATATATGTTCGATTTTAATAAGTTTCCTATAGAATCACCTCAAATCTAGATTTGACAATAAACTGCACTTGTGATGTCAGCCCTTGCTTTAAAACATTATATATACAGCAACAAAAATTGTAAAGATTTTTAGTCACGACTAATGCGAAACTTTTTCATTCGAAATGCCGCATTATCTCTGCCCACAAACCAACAAAAATAAGTAAGAAAATTATAGCCGGTCTAGACCGACTATACGATACCCTATACCATGCGTTTAGAGACCCTATCTCCCAGGCCCAACTAACTGGATATAGAAAATAAGCATAAACCAAATTTGAGTGGGATTTTTATTAATTTTTTCGGCTGCAGATATGAAAAAGTTCATATCGGATGCTATATCTATATGGGGACTTGGCCCAAAAATGGACCGATCCTGACCATGTTTGGTAAAGTCTCTTGTATTTTGCAAAAATATATACAAACAAAATTTGAAAAGAATCAGTGCAATATTTTTGTTTTTTGATTGATTTAAGTGAAGATCGGGAAGCAGCTCTATATGGGGCCTATGAGTAAGAGTTGTCCAATAGGGATCATTTTTGGACTACTGATTAATGAATGTAATATATACATAGAATCCCAATTTGACTAAGATTTGTATGATAATTTGGATCTTATGGCAATATATGTTGATTTCATAGGGGTCATTTGTATGGGAGCTAGGTCTGAACATGGATCGATTCTCACCAATTTCAATAGCGTTCATCCCATGGCCGATAAAAGATCAAATACCAATTTTCATCAAAATATATTCATATTTGCGACCTGCAGTTTGATTACAAGCTTTACATGGACACACAGACGGACGGACGGACGGACGGACATCGTTAAATCGAATCAGATAGTGATTCTGATTCGATCGGTATAATTAAAGATTGGTGCAGGTCAAATATTTTTGGTTGTTACAAATAGCAGCACAAAGTCATTATACCCAAACCACATAGTGGTATAGGGTATAAAAACGAAAAGCATGTGCATAGTCCAGCTGAAAATAACACATTGTTAATTTCGATAAATTTCTTCAATATAATTGAATGCAATTTTGATGTTTTATTAATTAGATAAAAACCTGCTAACATTCTGCTAAATAATTGTTTGCATAATTCAACGTTAGGCACAGAATGTAACTATTGTAACTTGTTTCTATGGAAACTGTTAAATTATTAATTATACCCTATACCACTATGTGGTTTGGGTATAATGACTTTGTGCTGCTGTTTGTAACATCCAAAAATATTTGACCTAGACCCATCTTTAATTATACCGATCGATTCAGAATCACTTTCTGAGTTGATTTAACAATGTCCGTCCGTCCGTCCGTCCGTCTGTGTGTCCATGTAAAGTTTGTAATCAAACTGCAGGTCGCAAATATGAATATATTTTGATGAAATTTGGCATATAAGCTTTTATCGGCCATGGGATGAACGCTATTGAAATTGGTGAGAATCGGTCCATGTTCAGACCTAGCCCCCATACAAATTACCCATATGAAATCGACATAAATTGCCATAAGGTCCAAATTGTCATATAGATCTTACTCAAATTGGGTTTGTATGCGTTCATTACATCCATTAATGAGTAGTCCAAAAATGATCCCTTTGACTCCATACAGAGCTGCTTCCCGATCTTCACTTAAATCTATTAAAAAACAAAAATATTGCACTGATTCTTCTCAAATTGTGTTTGTATATATTTTTGCAAAATACAAGAGACTTTACCAAACATGATCAGGATCGGTCCATTTTTGGACCTAGTCCCTATATAGATATAGCATCCGATATGAACTTTTTCATATCTGCAGCCAAAAAAATTAATAAAAATCCCACTCAAATTTGGTTTTTGCTGATTTTCTATGTCCAGTTAGTTGGGCCTAAGAGATAGGGTTTCTAAACGCATGGTATAGGGTATCGTATAGTCGGTCTAGACCGACTATAAATTTCTCACTTGTTTTATTAAGAGATTGTCATGGATTCTCCTGATATCAATAGCATTAATCGAAATTATTATGAGATCATCTGTGTTACCTTCGAAATCAAAAACACACAAAAAGAGAATTCGTGTTGAAGATTCTACTAGGACTTGGAAGCACGGACTTTGAAGAAAAGATGTAGCTGTTAAAAAAATGACATGAAATGTGCACAGATTACTGATGCCTATAAAAAAATATATAATAATTACTGCATTTTGGCAAACGAATCGGAATAAAAAAACGATTTTGTAAAAACTTTGCTTTAAACTGTTCCTACTTTCCAAATAGAAAAGTTGCCAATGAATGTAAAAGATGTCGAACCTTTAAGTATTTCCTCAGCGTAACAGTTATTGATTGGGTGAGGAATCCTTTAGCTTCAAAAAGAAATTTAAAGAAGACTGCTCCAAAAAAAAAAAGAACTCAGCAGAAGAGAGACAATGCCTATATTCTTTTTTTGATTATCTGCCATCAATGAAGTCGCACGACTGTCATACTGCTGCAACTAAAATAAGATGCTTTAGCATAAAATAATAAATAAGAATAAAATAAAGTAATAAAAATACTTTAAATTGGCTACACGCAAATGAAAGCATTAGGGAAGCCCCATATGCAAGATATTGGCTGCTCGAAAATTATTCGTTTGGATAATTCGTTCATTTTTCAATTTTAATAATGTTCAATTTCGTAAAAGTAGTCGAAAGTAAGTGACTGACATTTTGACATACCCTATACCTTGCACTTAGAGACCCTATACCACAGGTCCAACTAATTAAATATAGAAAATAAGCATAAACCAAATTTGAGTGGCGTTGTTATTAATTTTTTAGCCTTCGGATATAAAAAAGTTCATAAAGGATGCTATATATATTGGTCGAGAAATGGACCGACCATATTTGGTAAGGTCACTTATTTTTTGCTAAAACCAAATTTGAGAAAAATCCATGCAATATTTTTGTTTTTTGATAGATTTATGTGAAGATCAGCAATCAGCTCTATATGGGGCCTATGACTAAGAATAGTCCTATTGGGTTTATTTTTGGACTACTGGAAAATGGATGTAATAAAGATATACAAACCCAATTTCATAAAAATTTATGTGATAATTTAGATATTATGGCAATTAAAGTCGATCTCATAGAGGTCATTTGTATGGGGGACTAGGTCTGAACATGAACCGATTTTCACCAATTTCAACGGTGTTCATCCTATGGACGATGGAAGCCAATATACTAAATTTTATCAAAACATATTCATATTTGATAGCAAGGTTTACATGGAGACACAGACGGACGGGCGGACGGACGGACATTGCTAAATCGACTCAGAAAGTGTCTTTTATACCGAGTCGATCGGTATAAAAGACATCTACAAAAAGCCATTATACACAGACCACGTAGTGGTATTGGGTATAAAAGTGGTTGTGACAAGATAAAAAAAATCGTAAAGATCAAATGTGTTCAAATAATTCGTTTTCTATGCAACAGCTTTATTTTAAAATTGTTCGGTTATCAGTAAAATAGGGCAAACAATAGAAAGACACTACGTTTACAGATTTAAAAAAATTGTAAAACAAACAAATATGGAAAGTTTCTTGTCTATGCTGAAAAATCAAGAAAAATTGTACATATCACCTTTGTTCACTAAGTTAACGATATTTATAAATATGTTCATTAACTATGTTCATCACCTGAATATTTTTTTTTATCAATTCTCCTTCTCATAATCCCATTTCATCGCCAAACTGCAAATATACAGTCCGTTTTCTTTTCTGACAAAAAATGTCGCACTTTGTTTGCACTTTTTTCGAAAAATGTATTTTTTTATATATTCTAAATTTATATTCTAAATTAATAGCACCCAGTTATAGGGTGAAAATATTAAAGAAAGGGGATCAATGGGGAAATGTTCTCATACTGTGACCTGAAAGAAGTCAAAGGCTGTAATTTTTTGCAATTTACGAGGGCTTGGCTTTGAGACCTTTCGATTGATGTATAAGGAAGGTTGTTCTTATTTCAGAATCTATAAAAAAAATTCACTTTTCGAAAAAAGTCCAAATAAAGTGCGACATTTCTTGTCAAAAAAGATACCGACATTAGTTTAACTGAAATGTAATTCAAAAGTACGATTGCGAAGTACCTTGCTGTAGTTATTTATTTTTTTTTTGTTTTGCAAAAGTGCCTTAAATTTTTATACTATTCTAAAAAAGGTACCGCTTTTATTATTTCGCACTTTTTTCGTTCTATCAAAACATAGACCGAGTTTGCAAGTATCAGGAAGAATAGATCACAATTTTCCTGCCGTTATTATATAGCAGCCAAAAAGTGCAATTTGCGAAGTTAAACAGTTACCTTTTTTTTATATGGAAATACTTAACGTACTTTTTGTAAGTGGAAATTTTTATTATTATTATTATTTGATTGTTATATTTAAAATTTTTTCTTAATTTATAATAAAAAAAACATAAAATATTAAAAAAAAAATTACATGCCGAAACCCGGGATCGAACCGGGGACCTTTAGATCTTCAGTCTAACGCTCTCCCAACTGAGCTATTTCGGCATCCATATGATGCACGTCTATAATTGTCAATAGTGTGATAGAAGTTTCGAATAAAAAAAAAATACAAAATATAAATAGCTTTAAAAACAAGCTAGCACTCTATTTATAAATGTGTCGTGTGATAAGATTATCAATTATTCTGGTTTAAGATTATTTCGCTTTGTTTCATCTAGAAGCTGTAATAAAAGCCACCGTTTTGAAAATAATTAAATTTAAAGTTTTTCTTTAAGGAAATTAAAGATATATATATATATTTTGTATTAGAAATTAGATCAATTTTATTTTTTATAAATTAGGAATAAAACCGGTCTTTGATATCATATTTTATGTTTTATTTTTTAAATTTTATGTATATTTTTTTATTAAATTTAATTTAAAAAGAAAAATACCTTTCCTTCCAAGGAAAAATAAAAAGGAAGTGCATATTGCCGAAACCAGGGATCGAACAAGGGACCTTTAGATCTTCAGTCTAACGCTCTCCCAACTGAGCTATTTCGGCTCATTATTATTGATATCCAAAAAGTACCTGACAAACATAACTGCATTTAGATAAAGATGTGTATTTATCGTTAGTCGTTTAAAAAGAAATATTAGTTAATAGAAACTAAAAAGGTTATTTGCCGAAACCAGGGATCGAACCAGGGACCTTTAGATCTTCAGTCTAACGCTCTCCCAACTGAGCTATTTCGGCATATATTTTTTAGATCTGTATATTTCTTTCACAAATAATGAATGCTTTAAGTGACAATTTTCTATCACATGAACTTCCTTTTTTTAACAAAGTTTTATTTTTAAAAAACTTGTATATTTTAAGTTTTTTAACAATCTAACACTGGATTCGAAAATACTGAATGCTCCTTGATAGCCTCCATATGGGTTTTGCGTTTACATTAATATTTATAACAAATGTAACAAACACCCTAATTTTTTTAAATATTTTACAAATTTTCTTAAAATTTTTAAACATATCATAGCAACCTTCTCGAGATAATGACATACAATATTATCATGACATTACACAGGTAAATGGGGTTTTTTTGAATGAGCGTGATTTCAACAGACAGACGGACAGACGGACATCGCTATATCGACTCGAGTTGTTATGCATTTTTCGATGTATTACCATCAGAATGGCAAATTGATATATACTATCCGCACAGTGGCGTGGAGGGTAAAAAACGGTATTAATTTTTGTGATAATATTCATAAAAACAATTTTTTGTACTGGAGGCACATAAATGTAACTCACTTTTTAAGCTAAAACAATGGGTTACTGATTTCTTGTAATATCTGCATGTTTATCTATCGTGCTGTCTACTTAGCCGCTTCGGAAAATGACCCATATTGTCATCCAATGGGTTATTAGCCTTATGACCACGTTTCACAGCACTAAAGTCAAGGCATATAGATGTAGATACTCTTGGTGGACCTGTAGAACGTTACTGTTTGTACAACATAAGTCCAGAGGCAATTTCTTCTTGGAACTCAGCATTAGAGATTGGTTTTTGGTGTCTTGCCGTAATCTTCGGTGAAAACATTCTTCGATGCAAGATGTATCAATAGAATGATAAAATAGACAAACTATTGCATCGCGAGTCTTTGCTCAAATGTATTAACGGTCCGTAAGACCGTCTATCTTATCCAGACCGCCCTTATGTCAAGTGCACTCCCCTATGATTTGTAGACAATCGATATATTATAATATATTTCTTTACTTTTCTGTCATAACATAAGCCTTTAGACATCTGTGAATGGAGAACGTGGTCTTTTTGACTTTGGTTTAGATAAGCTTGAGTCGTTATAACGATAAGTGCCAATACAGGTATCGATACAGAAGTAGATGCTAAAGAAAATTCCACTTCTCTTAAATTTAATTCCAATTCATTATTTAAAGAAATATTAGTTAATAGAAATTAAAAAGTTACTTGCCGAAACCAGGGATCGAACCAGGGACCTTTAGATCTTCAGTCTAACGCTCTCCCAACTGAGCTATTTCGGCATATATTTTCAGAACTGTAGATTTTATTTACAAATAATAAATTCTTTAAGCGATAATTCTTCTATCATACAAACTCCTTTTCTAAACAAAGTTTATTTAAAAAACTTGTAGATTTTTAAGTCTTTTTTTTAATCCTCAAACACTGGATTCTAAAATACTGAATGTTTAACAGTTTTTTTTAAATAATAATTAAGTCATTGTAGTTTTTCGTTTAGACGCTACATAGTGGCGTCTTTAGAACAAATGAGGTTACAAAAATTTTATGTGCGCTTCTTATATTTTGAGTAAACCCATCTCATTCTTTTTTAGCTTGCCTCCTCAAATGATGGGGATTTAGGACCCTTTTACGGAAAAATAGCAAAAAAAAATTTGAACAAAAAAGCAGATGGCTACCGGATCCTAAAGACTGCAATCCTAGTGCATTTTGAAAAAAAAAATATTTTTGATTTTCAAAAAATTGACGCCAAAAGTAGCGTAATACAGAGTACATTCCGGGAAAAGTATTAATAATTAGTCTCAAAAGCTGCGAAAAACAGAGGTCTTTCGTTAAAACTATTTAAAAAAAATGTTAAATGGCTTTCAATTATTTGATATTAGTTTAGATATTGCAAAAAAGTTAAATCATAATAAAAAAATTTGTTATTTGTATACTGGTTTCAAAATTTTATTAAATATTTTTACAAAGAAAAAAGAAAAAAAAGAATAATTCATTATTAAAAAAAGTAACAATATATTTTTTTTAATGAAAAAACAAAACTAATTAACGATTATGCTAAAGCAAAAAAGTCCATCTCGTTCCACTGTGCGCTGGACCAGAAAAGCTATATCACATTTTTTGAAATAGTTTTAACTAGTATCCTTTAGTTTGCGCAGCTTTTGAAAAAATTAAAAAAACACATACTCACTTTCCATCTTTAAGATGCGACGCTGCACCAAAATTGCTCTACGAAAATTTTATTAATATTTTTCCCGAAATGTACTCTGTATTGCGCAACCTTTGCCGTTAATTTTTTGAATATCAAAAATATATATTTTTTTTAATGCACTATGATTGCAATCTTTAGGATCCGGTAGCCATCTGGTTGTTTGTCCAAATTTTTTTGCTATTTTTCCCGTAAGAGGCTCATAAATCCCCATCATTTGGGGGGCAAGCATTTTCAAATTCGAAAAAATACGAAATCGGGTCATGCTAACGTGCATTCTTGGTAAATTCAGGTAAAAATACAGAATGTACAAATAAACTATTCTATTAGATTAGCAGGTACATACTAAAATCATTGCGCATTTCGACCTAAATCTCCTGTGTACACAGGTAACAGGAGCGTAACCCTTAATCCAAACGGCAACAGATTAGACTGTAATGATTGAGTTTGAAATTATATAGACTACTAGCTGAACCCGGTGTACTTCGCTACCCCTCATCGTTATAAAATAAAACAAAATAAAAAAAAATATTTATACATTAACAAAATATTATTTATTTAATTTAGAATTAATTATTGCAATGCTTTAGGATGTACAATATTTTTAGTTTGTCCATCTGGAGCATAAACATATAAGTCGGTGAGTTTCCCTACACGTGAGCATGCAACATAAAGCTGTCCATGCGAGAAACATGGATTTGCTAAATTTAAGCCGCAAACTTGAAGAGATTGACCTTGAGCTTTGTCAACAGTCATCGCAAATGCTAATCGAACAGGAAACTGTAATCGTTTGAAGGCGAATGTAAAATCAGTTGGGATCGTTGGAATGCGTGGCAAAAGTACATATGTTCCTTTATATTTTCCTGTTATAATGATCGCTTCTATTAAATTATTTATCATTTTTTTACTGCAAGTCGAGTGCCATTGCAAAGCCGTGGTGGATCGATATTGCGCAGTAAAATAATGGGCAATTTTGAGTTGTAGCACATGTGGTGGAAAGCCTGGCACATCAATAATCGAATATAAAAAATTGGGTGAGTGAAAGTTTCACACTGTGAAAGTTTAAGGAAGGATGGTGTGCAGGGGTGGCTTCCTACAAATCGGAAACAAAGGGACGTGGCCCGCCGACTTTCGCATGGAATGTATACCTATTTAAGAAAACACCTTATTAAGCAAATCAATCCATGTCAAATATTGAATTATATGGGCGGGGCCTCGTCCACTAACAACTTTATATAGTCAAGGGCTTAATAGAAGTTATTATGAATTTTAATTTTTCTAAAAAGTGCTTGGTTTCGCCCAGTTTACTTGTAGTACTATTTCTATTAATTTCAATACGATATATACCAAATATCATCGGCGTAGGTTAAAAAATGGCCGAGATATGACGATTTTAAACTTTGGGTTATATGGGCGGGACCACGCCCCTTTGCCCACTAACAACTTTATATAGTTAAGGACTTAGTATTTCGCAAAAATATCCTTTTGTGAAAATTTCATGACGATCCTTCCAGTAGTTTGGAAGATATTACGATTTTTTATTTTTCTAAAAAGGGGCGTGGTCCCGCCCACTTTTCTTTATTTTCTGTATTTCTATTCATGCTTATACCATATGTACCAAATATGACCGCTGTAGGTCAAAAAATTCCCGCGATATGACTTTTTAAAATTTTGGGTTATATGGGCGTGGCACCGCCCCTTTGTCCAATCAACAACTTATATAGCCTATTATTCCTTCCAGAGTCACAGTAACACGTTGTGAAAATTTCAGGAAGATCGGTTCAGGGGTTTGGCCTCCTATAAAGCACAAACAAACACACATACATTTTTATATATATAGATTGAAAGCAGATTGATTATAATTTAAGGTAAAATGGGGCGAAAAAGGGGGATTTGGTAATAAAAAAATGTATGTCTACCTTACCTGTAGATGAAAAGTGTATAAAACTTTAGGTAAATACATATTACAAAAAAAGTATTTTGTATAGCAAACATTGTTAGTGGTATAAGTAAGTATCTGAATTAAAAAAAGGGGGCGGTGAAGTGGGCGTGGTTCATAGTTATATGGCGACGTTAACAGTATTAAGAGCAATATACTATCAAATAAAAAAAAATCCGTTGGAAGGAACAAATTTGTACAGAGAACAAAAAGTTTAAAACTTTCAAACAAAATTTGGCGTGAAAAGGGGCGTGAAAGGTGGCGTGGCGTAAGAAATGTTTATTTCTACCGCGCCTGGAGTATAATGTGTATACAATTTAAAGTAAATCTCTTAAAAACTATATGGGAGCAATTACATAATTTTAAAAAAGTGAGCGTAAAAGTCGGCGTGGTCGAAAAAAAGTACCCTATTAATCATGCCAGAGTCCCAGTTAAATGCTGTGAAAATTTCAGGAAGATCGGTCTAGAGGCTTGGTCTCCTATAAGGTACAAGCAAACAAATAAACAAACACACATTCCATTTTATATATATAGATATATTGAAAAATATGCAGGATCCTTGGATTAGTCTATAACACAAAAACTTGGCACGGTAAGTGCTTTGTATAAAGAGTGGAAAATTATTTGTGACACTCTAAAAACAGGGCGTTGAACAATTCAAATTTGTGTGATCTGCTTAGGAACTCAACCACTCCAACGGACTTCGTGGAAGCTGATGTGGAAGTACTTAATAGCTCCTACGATAATCTGCAGAGAAGCGAAAGTACAACAAATAATATCCGCGAAATGGATGAAAGTATGCCAAGGCATTCAAAAATTCAACTCAAAACACGAGGACTGGTGTATTGAGTTTTTGCTTAACTTGGCGTATGCCTTTCCACAAAAGAAGGAACTCTTTGATGCGAATAAGAATAAGCAAAAGATCAGAACGAACCGAAAACAGGATGCGTTTTTCCATGAAGTATACTACCTCAGGTGCGGATACGGGAACTCAAACGATTGAAACAATTTGAGGATATTTTTTGAACTCGAATCACTAGAATTAACAATCGAATAAATAGAAGATTGGGAACGATCGTGAATATTTAAACTACACAGAAAAGGTTAATTCTACAAAATATGGAGAATATGCTTCGAAAACTGCATCACTTTTGGCGGAAATGTATCCACTGAAGAAATTCGTCCCGACGGTCTATAAAATATTAGCGCATGGCAAAGATTTAATTGAGTATCAGTCTTTGCCAATTGCAGAGCTTTCCGAAGAAGTTGAGGAGTCCCTCAACAACACTTCAAAGCATCATGGGTGAGGCAAAATGAGGAACTCTTCAACATGTTGCAGCATCTTCCGCACCACTTATTTCATCTGTGCGGCATGTGAAGTCAAGAAAAGAGTTAGAATCCAATAATTATAGTGATTTATTAGTCCATACCTTCTGATTAGATATACCTTCTGTTATGAATTGTGATAATTATTTTGAAGCATTTTGAAAAAATAAAGGCGAAAAATCTTTTTTCATTATTATTTCATTTATGGATAATTATTATAAAACTTAAAAACATTGAAAAAACCTCATCGACTTTTTTATATCGAGAAAAAGGAGCTTAAACAATATTTAAAGAGAAGATGGCTACGATTTAAGTTCCGATCATTCCACGATATACTTCTGGATTGACGAAGAGACCCAACCGAACTAAACCTCATGCTCTGCTGGACTTCATACAAGCAGATTCGTCGCAGGATTATGTAACAAATCATTAATCCCAACGTAAAATAAAAAAAAATTACTAGTTAGGCACTGCATAGACTAGTTGTAGTATTAATTAGGCCTTAAATTTAATTATAAATTGCTGAAATAAAGAAATAACAAATATTTTCTCACAATAATTCAGTTCTTAAGATGCCACTTTACAACAAGCAACTGTTACAGATTCTAACCGAAAAATCGTAGGCAAATACAATTTTCTACAAATATGTTCTCACCAATCTTTTTCTTCTTTAAAAAAATCAAACATGCCGAATTCCGGAACATGGGGACATATTTTTTCTAATTTTTTACCAACACTCAGGAGATGCCCTACAGATGCAGTGCATTGTGTTGATCTCAGTAAAACAAGTTGTGGGAAGGAGGAAAGAGGGAGTAGTGTTTGAGGATATTTGACTTAAATTTTGTTAGATTGCAAACGTCGGGATGGACCTGATGTGTTGTGTGATCAACTGGACAATAGACTACTAACTGATGCAATCTACCAGAGAAGCGGGTAGAGCAAACTGAAACTTTGACACTTGGAATGAGTTCGATAATCTCAGAAGAACACCTCCCATCTATAGAACAGCGCTACACAACCCACATTCCGACGATGTTCCAACGAGGCAATAGAGTTGGATAATCTACTGTTATTGATGAGCATCAACGCCCTCCTTCGCACATGGTCCAATAGCTCCAAAATAGACTTTGAAGCTCCTGCCCATATATGGCAGTATTCCGGTCGGATGTAAGTGGTATAGATTTTAAGGAGATCAGAATGATTTCACATGACCAGAACATCAAGAGAATCCGATTCCTCAATACCTGTGCCGCTCATATACACAGATGACATTGTTGAATCCATTGAGTCTTCTGCGCATTAAAATCAGCCTTATTCGCTTTTCACTACTCGGATATAGTTAGCAGGTCTTGATTGAATGTGTCATTCATTGTCCGGCTTTTGGCTCCAACCTCCAAAAGGCTTTGCTTTCAATGGAAGGAAAATGAATGACAAATATTTCTGTCATCTGCGAAAGAATATAAAGAATTGAAAGTTTGACCAAGAAGGGCATTCAGAAAGATAAGAAAAAGAGAAGCAGAAAGAACAGGATCTTGTGGTACCCCTGAATTAAGCTGTGCGGTCTCTGAGAAACTTGATAAAAATCGAGAGAATTAAATACCGATCGAAAATGCAATAAGCTTTGATATCAATGCACCGTACCACATGCGATCCAACACCTTGGCAATATCTAGAGCAACCACTTTACTTTCAACAAAATTGTGAATTGATCGACTCCAGCGCTCAGAAAGTAGAGCTAACAGGTCTCCCGTAGATCAATTTCTACGGAAGCCATGCTGTCGATCATTAAAAAGTGAGTTGGCCTCTAGGTAGTTGACAGGATGGAAATTGCTCATGCTATCCATCTCCTTGGAGAGCGCAGAGCAGATTGCAATTGGATGGTAATTTTCAGGGTTATAACTCTCACCCTTTTTAGGGATTGGTTGAACATTGGCAACCTTCCAGCAGGAGGGAAAGACTGTCGCACGGTACGAAAGGCTCAAATAGTTGGCCAATGGACCAGTTAGCGTCAAAGACCACTATTTCAGCATCAGTACGGAGACTTATTTACGTTGAGACTCGAATCAGCTTTTTTAACAGGTATAGTACAATATACCCTTTCAAGTTTGGGCAGTGGTTGATCGCTATCCGGCAAAAACGAATTTTCTACAAAAAGTTCAGCTTTATCAACCGGGTCAGTGAATATTTGGTCACTCATTATAAAAGTTGGGGTAACATAACTAGCATTATTCTTTACTTTTTTAACAAGTGATCAAATACTTTAATAAAACTTATTAATTTAATACCAGCCTTAAAAAATTGTTCAATAGCACATTAAATCTTCCTCATACGGAAGCAAGCGATGCCTAGGCAATACTTTACAAAATTTGGACGGACACAATACATTTTTTTACTCTTGAGAAATATTTCTACAACAATGCAACCAAGACCAGTGTTGCATCCAAAATTTATGAAAAGATGCTAGATGCAAACTTAGCATCTTTTATTAATAAAAAGTTGCTTTTAGCATTTTTCTTTTGCTTTTTTTCATTATTTTTGAATATACAATTTTAATTTTGATGGTATGGATATGTTTTAATTTCTCAAAGTGTAATACGATAATTTTGTGTACTATTCATTTTTACTACTCTGCTCGTTTCTTTCAACAAATATAACAAAACATTTTGAAATAGAAGAATGTAAACACCAACAGTTTTTAATGAATTAAAAATTCGGTTGCCAAAAAATATTATTGTATTAAAAAAAATGCCAAAATTTTCAATACAAAAGACATTAAACCGGGTAAAATAACCGATAACCAATATATTAGAAGAGTTTAAATTTAGATCATCTGAAACAGAAAAAATTCAAATCCAATGGAGTTATATCACAGAACAATATTGGGATACAACACTGAATACAACCTCTTTATGGATTGAAGTTAACAAAAATTCTATTGGCGAAAATCCATTTAAAGAGTTATCAATATTTGTATTGTCTTTATTAGTTTTGCCTTTCTCAAAAGCCGAAGTTGAACGTTTGTTTAGTTTAATGGCTTTAGTTAAAGGCCAACTTTGAACATAATAAAATTCGAGTTGTTATGTTCTGTAATACGTATAAAAGAAGGTTTGAAATTGGAAAATGGGTGCTGTTACACTTACAATATACCGAGCGATGTCGTTGATAAAAGTCGATCGTCAGAAAAATATCAGAGCCAAGAAGAACATGAAGATGAACACATCACAGAAATATTAGATTTCATAAACCAATTATTGTAATATAATCGTATCTTTTGATAATGTAAATTCTGTTATATTTGAAATTAAAAAAATAATCCCTCTAAAATTAAAAATATTTAATTTAAAATTAAAAAACCCAATTTGTTGTTAAAAAAAATTACAGATGAAATCCAAAATAATTTTAATTAAAATTTAAAAAATATAAATCGAAACTTATGTTTTTTATTAATTTTTCGATTTAAAAACCAAAGAATTTATTAATAATTATTTAATTTTTCAATATAAAGGTAATTAAATTTGAAAAAAAATAATTTGCATCTTTTTTTTGACTCCAGTACGTTTTACCATCTTTTTTTGCAATTTAGCATCTTTACAATTTCAAATTATGGCAACACTGACCAAGACTTTTAAGTTGCTATTATTGCCAACCACATACCAAGATTGCAAAAATGATTACGTTTATTTTAAAATCTGAATTTAATTACAATATGCGTGCTATCAATTTTTAAAATTCTTTTATAATTTAGTAAAAATTCTTTAATGCCGAAACCCGGGATCGAACCGGGGACCTTTAGATCTTCAGTCTAACGCTCTCCCAACTGAGCTATTTCGGCACTCCCTATATGGAAATTTGTTATAAATAAATATGACTTAAATCACTTAAGAATTATATTCATTAAAAAAATATTCATGCCAAAACACGGAATCGAACCCGGACCTTCAACTCAGCTATTGCCTTATAGTTATTTCCAAATTCTCCCTTACAAAACTGTTTAGGTGAAAAAAGGTGTACAAATTATTGAAGAAACATATGCTCAATTGCATTTAATTAAAACATCCATCAGCCGCATCAATTCAAAACACGCGTCACGTACAAATCTGGTCAACTGTCAACTATAATTCCATACAATATTAAGTAGATGACATGAAACACATGGCCAATATTAATAGGCCTTAAACTATGAACAAATAAATTCATGAATGACCATTAAACAATTGGCTATTGCCACAAATAATAGACAGGGAAAAGGTAAATTCTCAAAACAATATCTTTTCATACAGACATATGCACTAGAGCTGAAGTTGTTGACATATTTTCAAGTCCATTTCCATGTGCCTGAGCATATTTTCTTCTAATAATAAATTATGCATAAAACATATGAATGTGTAGCCCCATGAATGGGCTGACTTTAATGCATGCATGTCTTCTTCAATCAATTGCATTCGATCAAGAGACCTTAAGCCAAACATTTTAATACAATTCATTGAAGACCGGCCCGAGCGACCATGCGACCAAAAACGTTTAATCAACTATTCATAGATTTGTTTTGTCCATAACTAACAATTGTCCACCTCAATACGACGTTCTTTATTGTAGTCGTCCTCTTAACAACAATGTTTTACTTTATTGTTTTGTCCCATTGAACTATTTTTTCCAGTACTATTGTTCTTTCACTCATACTATAATTTAGCTTGCAGGTAAAAATAATCGCATACAATATATTTCTTATTAACGTATCGAATGTACGTATTTATTTTTCTCATTTTTTTTTATTTATTTATTTTCTTTTTTTGCTAGGAACTTATTTTTTATCCACATCAAAGGTGTGTGTGTATGTCAAACGCCCTTCTTAGGTTTGTTTAGAATAAAATACGTTGGCAGGGAAATTACTTTATGCATTATTAATAAGCTGCAAAAGGTGCGAAAATGCCACAAAAGTCCATTAACAACTGATGGTCAATAATAAGAATAATAAAAGGATTAATATTAATATAGAAAAATAAGAACGAAGGTGTTTTGTTTTCAATATCCATGTGCAACTGAACTTACCTCTGCAAACATTAATGTCATAAATTTTATATATGCAACCCATAACTTAATTGATTTCATGTTGATTTTTGCAATTAGATGCTTTCATTTAGATTCCAATCACAAAAATAAAACAATATTGCTGAAACCCAGAATTGTATTAGGATTCCTTCGAGCTTCAGTCTAACGCTTTCCCAACTGAACAGGGCTGCAAATTGCATGCACTCAAAAATAGAAAATATAAAAATATGCATTTATAAAGAACTATGCAGTAAAAACAAAAAATATGCACTTATGTAAATACTCCTTTCTTTTTAAACCGTTTCTTTTATTTATTTATTTATTTTCTTTTTGTAACATCTACAACAAATCAGGAGTCTTAAAGTAGTAGAAGTACATTGTTAAATGTACGTTATTTTGAAGTATAAATAAACAGAAAGAACATAAAAGAAAAATATAATAATAATACTATAAGATAATTTTTAACATATGTTATAAATATTAAGTTATTAATTTATTACATAACAATTAATAAAAACAAGAAAAATAATAATAATAAATTAATGAGTGATTGTTAAATTTTGAAGTAAAAATATTAAGAATAAAACTCAAAAATTCTTTTCTTAAAATGTAACGCGTTGCTGGTTGCTCTAATAATTGGTGGAATATTATTCCAAAGACGAGTTGCTTTAATGTAAAATTGCCAATTTGATATTAGCGTATGATGTCTTATTTGAATTATGGTATTATTTCTCCTGTTTCGGCTAAAAGTGAGTTGACTATACAAATGATTAGGCGCACAAGTTGTTATAATTTTGTGTAAAAATATTAGAGTTCAAATCTTCATCAGGTCATCATTAGCAGTTATATAAAAATAAAAAAAAATAAAATTAAAAAGAGAAAACAGAGAAATTTATATAGGTTGTTTATGTCTTAATTTCGTTTTTTTCCGATCGCGAGTGGGTAATGTTTTAATTTTTAGATGTACGCGTTGAAGAACATGTTCTGTTTTTTTAGCAGTATACGTGCAAGAAAATGAACTTAAAATAAAGCTACACTCGAATCTGTGTGGTTTATGTGTGTTCGAAACAAAAAATACGTGATAGAAAAATGTTCGTGTAGATAACGAAATATCAAAACGAAACACAGTCATGATTGTGTTGGGCACCGTACAAAATTTAGAAATACACATAATTGATATGAAAATAAAAATATGTATTGGCTGCTTTGATGTGTGTATTTTCTGAACTCTGAAAATAACAAATAGATATTGTGTGTTTGTTTGTTTGTAGGAGGTAATCTCAATAACTACTCATCTGATTTTAAAAATTTAAGGATGGACATTGGCTATAATTTTTTTTATATTCTTAGTGGGCGTGTCACCTCCCAAATAAAGTGAGTTTTTAATATCATATTTATTTAGTACTATGATAGAGAGAGCTTTACGAATTTGTGTGATGTCACCTATTATTTATGTTAAGGCCAGTTTTCACTATACACTTTGTAATACTACCTGTAAAAAAGTCGAGTATTATACAAAAGCCGTGTCTTGTAAAAAGCTTATGTTATGAAATTGACAGTCTGTATGATTTTATTTTCGAAGTCCGATGGTTTTTTTTTTTCCTTTATAGAAACATTTCTAAAAACTTGTCATTTTCATCAGACCAGAGTTGTTGTTTTTTTGGTTATTTAAAAAAAAAGAAAAACAAAAACAAAGTGGAAATAAAATATAAATTTCAAAATAAATTTGTTTGTTATTCTAAACAGCTGTTTTCATAAGACTTGAGTGTGATGGTTTAAATGGCCTAAATATGCAGAAATAATGTCGGTATGACTTTATGACAGTCCGATGAATTTCATCGGATTTTTATGTCGAAAAATTATACGACTGAGTGGTATCATGTAAATGGGGCTTTAGTAGCCATGCCGAATATGGATGGGATCGGATAAGTGAGCGTGATACCTCCATTACAAAGTAATAATTCAATATTATATATCTCGAGTACTATGAAAGAGATAGCTTTACAAATTTGTGTAAGGTCATCTATTATTAATGTGAGTAGTCGGACAACAAATGAGCAGTGCCGGATCATTGGACGTGACACCTCCCATCCAAAGTATATATAAAATGTCATATATCTGGAGTGCTGTAGTAGTGAGAGCCACAAGTTAGTTATGTGATTATTCGAACAAAAAATGAGCGTGATCGGAGCAGTGGGTGTAACAGCACCCATACAAAGTAACTGGTGTACTATAACATGAAAAATATCGACACTCTGCATGAGTCCACTACGAAAGCGACAGTTTTAAATTCAAAATCGCCAAAATCAAAAATCGCTACAAAAAAACCAAAAGTAGCGAAAAACAAAAACCTTCAAAATCAAAAATCGCTAAAATCAAAAATCACCAAAATTAAAAATCGCTAAAATGAAACAATTGCCAAATCATATTCTAATTTGAAGACCAATAGTTAAATGTTGCCAGATTTAATTTGGAAAATCCACGTTCTTCTCATGGGCAGCTATATGTACCTTGCTCCAGAGTAGGAACGCCGAAATTTTTGATAATTGTTGCACCGAATGAAAAAATAAAAAAATATTGTATATCAGCATGCATTGAAATAAAAAAAATATATAAAATAAACTAAATAAACTGTTTTAATTGCACAATACAAACTTCGTACAAAAAATTGATTATGCAGTTAAAATCAAAAAATATGCCAAACAAATATGTACTAAAAGCAAATTATGCAACTATATGCATTTAAAACAAAATGTGCAACAATAAATCGATGACATTTCGTTGCAAATACCTTGATACGAAAACAATGTTGGTCAAATTGGATTTGGTGTACCGATTTCCATGCAAATGCATGTTTGTAGGCATTTGCATGAAAGTCGTAGCCCTGATCATTAGATATTTTTTAAATTTTTAGTTGAGGTGATGTCGAGTCGGCTCAGTGTGACGACGATAACGACTTACAGAATAGGGGTGATTAAATATTATTAAAATTTTTCAAAATGTATTCACAATATATGCAAGTAAACAAATTCTGTGTAAATGTGTAAATGTACTTATAACTTTTGAACCACTTATATACGAAATATTTAAATCCAGCAAAAAAAAAAATTATTTAGATATGTAGAATGTAGGCCAGGGAAAAACAACATGTATGTCACCTCTCATGCAAAATAAAATATGTGGAGAACTAGCTATAAATGTGCATGGATGCATTATGGATCGAAAATCTATAAATTTCATTGGTCCCGAAATTATTTAATAATTTAAGTAGTCGTGCTAAAAATGGGCAAGTGGACTGGACGTTGCACCTCCCATTAAAGTAAATATTTATCTCACATATTCAGAGTACTATGATAGCGAGCTTCTTCATTAGTTATTAATATTTGTCGATTCAAAAATATTGCGAATGGGATTAGTAGGCCTGGCAACTCCCATATTCACTATTTATTTTTGAATAAAAGCTTCGCGGTTTCTGCTGGTTTTGTAAAAGTACTGAAAAGGGTTTGCCAAATAATGCACATATAAACTGATGGTAAACAAAATTTGAATAATATTGGCAGACGAGTATAATGCTTGCCTGGAGATATGTCACGTTCATATCGGTTGTGTCTTCACTATACTGAAGTCACTTATATTGCCTAAAATCATATACTTACGAATTTATAGTAAAATTGTATTTATTTATAAGTTTCTAGTCATATTTAAGTCAATATCGGGAGGCTACTTTGCATGGGAACTATGCCTGAAAGTCGTCCAACATAATCTATTTCAATATATTTAACGTTGGTATAAAGAAGCAAAGATATAGCAAACTTGATTAAGAAAATGATTTTAAGCCGATCGGTATTTAAGGAAGTCACAATCATCCGAACAAACTCAATAAATATTCAGTAAATATGTTAAGCCCGATAAAATGATAAAAGATATAATTTGATACTCGAATAACAGCTAGGTCTAAAAATGGAAATTGATCACTTTCGTTCCTCATAAAAAAATGGTTTTAACCCAAGTTTATTATTTATGCAATATAAGTCTATCATTCAAATCTATAAACTTAGCCTAACATTAAGAATATTTTCTAGCTTATGCCATTGTCTCTTATGATCTAATTTTGATACTTAGGTCAAGAGATCAAGCTGATTGGTTCTATTTAAAATTTGAGGCACTTCAATGCAAATACATTTTCTGTTCATTATTTATGTAATAAAAAGTGGAAATTGCCGAAACCAGGGATCGAACCAGGGACCTTTAGATCTTCAGTCTAACGCTCTCCCAACTGAGCTATTTCGGCACATGTTAATTTGATAACTTAAATTAGTCTATATAAAAAAATGGAAAATAAAAACAACATTAGATTTTTTTATTTTTACAACTAAAGATTAGAATTTTATTAATTTTTTAATTAATTTTATGAAAAAAAAAATACATATGCCAAAACCCGGGATCGAAACTCTATCTACTTTTTTTTAATTGAATTTTTTGTACCACATTTGATATTTTTCGATAGAGAACACACCAAAAAGTGATTTCGCAAAAAAAAAATACATAATTTGAGGACTTAACTCGAAATTATTAGAAAACAAAATTGGAAAATTTAGAGTTTTATAAAAGTTTCCAATGCATTTTCACTCACTGTATATTGTTGTGTCTTTATGAATGCAATTATAAGATCTTAGAAGGCATACGGAACCTAAAGTCATTCACAAATTTATCGGTTTACTTAATTATATATGATTTTGGTTAAGCTAATTGGGCCTATTATATTAATGAAAATAAAAAACCTTTTATTACATATTTCTCCAACCATTTTCAACTTAAGAATAATTACATTGTAATAAGTTCAAGTTATTTCTTCTCCTACTTAATAATTGATTTTTTGGTTCGGCTATTTATATTTACAGATACTAGCAGATTCCAGCGTTCCAAATTCGAATGCAATTGCTAGGCAACTTTATTTTTCAATTTAGCCAATTCGCAAACCAACACTTATTTAGTTTATTATTATTGCGAATGAAGATAACAAACTTATAAACAAACACATTAACTAATTTAATAAACACACACATAGAAAGTGTATAATTTTATGTATGTATGTCTTAGTAGCAACTTTAAATGCAATTTATTTAAAATAAAGGAAAAAATTTAAAATCTGTAAATCTGAAAAACAGCTAAAAAGAAATACCTTTTAAATAATATATGTTTGGTCAAAATCGGGATAAAACATATGTCACAAGAAATCGCCTAGCCTATTAATATTATAGATATGTTCATAGCATTTACGGAGGTAAAAATTTACCGAAAGCTTTTTGACTTTTTGTAAAAACTACTAAAACTACTTAACAATCTACTTATCAATCTACAATGATACCAGCTCATTGATATGGATATAATGAGAATTTAAACAACTGAGGTTAAAATTTCTAATAATTCTTTCAATCTCTAACTATTTCTATACCTGCTAGATCCTGAAGGCGTCCAGTAGAGAACAGCCATGACAAATTGCATATTAATATTAATAGTTTGTTTTGCGGAACTTGTAATTTTTGTTTGTGAAATTTTGCAATTGTGGATCATACAGGAGCTGCATAAAATATGATAACATGGAAGATAACCTTTAATATCAACTACATATTTTAGGTTTATAAAGGGATACAGTATACAAGTTTTATGTTAACTTTATTTATAACTAGATGTAACCCGGTGTGCTTTGCTACCCCCTCCCCTCTCCTCTCCACGCGTCGAAATGAAAGGGCTCACGCAAAGTCGCAAGGCTCTCACTATTACAGTACTCCAGATATATGACATTTATTATTTACTTTGTATGGATGTGCCACGCCCCATTGTCCGATCCCTCCCAATTGTAGTCTGACTACTCATATTAAAATAGATGATCTAAGACAAATTTGGAAAGCTATCTCTGTCATAGTACTCGAGACATATGATATTGAGTAATTACTTTGTATGGGAGGTATCACTCCCACAAATTTGCCCTATCATAGTACTCAATATATATGATATTAAAAATTTACTTTGTATGGGAGGTGCCACGCCCACTAAAAATATTTTTAAAAAATTTCAGACTGTAGTACTTCCCATATTCGCAGTAAGACTCTGTGAAAATTTCAGGAAGATCAGCTCAGTAGTTACGCAGAGTACCTCCTACAAACAAACAAACAAACACACATTACCTCTTTATTATATTAGTATAGATTGATGATTTTGAAATTTTAATTTAGATCGAGAACAACGCCCCGATATTTGACTTCCTTTTTCCATTCAATTAATTGTTATTTAAGTTTATTTTTTATTGAGGTAAAAAACAGGGTTACCGTTTTCTGGCAAAATATATTGACTATGTCTTATCATAGTTTATCATTATTCTCCATTTAGTAAAATATAATTGTAGCTCTGCTAGTGCTCTTTGGAGATTTGCTGTGACGCAAAGTGGCGCCCGTAGAGCAAACGAGGTTGCAAAAATCAAAATTTTCATGTGAGCCGACGAAGTTTTGAATAAACCCATGTTATAGGAAACTTTTAAACGATTTCAAATATGCTACTCATAATAATATCACATTTTTAGTTTAGAAGATATAACCGTTCAAAGTTGACCGAATTTCGGTTTTCAAAAAAACACACAATTTTTAGTCAATTTGCTACGATTTCAGGTGTAATATCACGAAAAATAGGTAACGAATCGCCTTATTTTTTGTTTGTATTTATTGATGTATTTATTAAATGTATAATGGTAAAAAAAAATTAACTGTTTGCTTTGTGTTTCTCCTGGTAAATCACTATTTAAAAACTATCCGTTTTTTTTTCGCTATTTTCAACTTTGACGGAAAATAAAAAAAATCTATATTTTTTCTATATATGCCATATTTGCAAAACGTGTTCTTTGATTATTTCTTTACATAATTCAAAAGGTTTTATCTGCCCGTACGTGCCCATTTGGCTTCTAGAGGTAAAAAAGGTTAAAAAGACATGGTTGCAGAAATTGTATGGCGTGCATCCCTTACATGTTTTGACTGACAGTAGTTTGATCTAATAGTTTGAAAATTGCATTTTAAGTCGGTTGTCTACCTGTGAGCCTCTGCCAAAGTCTACTCCCAATATTCTGTTACAGACACAGGATGCACAAAAAACTACTCATTGAAATTCGCAGGTACGCACCTCACTTAAAAATTACTTTGGAGTACAAATGGTCAAGAACAATATTGACTTATGGTCCCTCCAGGTAGGCACAAATCTTATTTAGACACGAGTATAATATCAAAATTGCATAATTCAGCCTAAATCCATATGTATGCAGGGAACAGGTAAATTTTTAGGCATAGTAGCATAAGCCTATATATTGCAAAATAAGCATAATGCCTGGATTAGTCTATGACTGAAAGTTGGCGCAACAAGTACTGAAACCATGGCGTTGAACAATTTAAAATTATTTGAACTGTTTAGAAGGTCAACCACACCAAAGTTTTTCACGGAAGCTGCTTTAGAAGAACTTGATACCTTATACGGAAATATTGAGAGAAGCGAAATTATAAAAAATAATTTTTATCTGATATATGCAAATATTAAGGCAAAATGGGTGAAACCTAATCGAACCATTCAGAACTTCAACTCCAAATACGAGGACTGGCTTAATGAAGACACCATCCTGGATATATTGGCAGTAGATAAACCCACCACATCAACCAGAAGAGCAAAAGGAAGGCCTAAAAAAAATATTGAGGAGTGTTCAATTTTCACAAGAAAGAGGAAACTTGCCGATGCCACCAATGACTTGACCACGAAGCATTTATCGGACGCGCTGTCTATTAAATATACAAAGGATAGTGAAAGAGTTAGGTAGCAGGATATCATGGGCCATACAGCAAAACGGTTGTTAGAGAGTCTTCCTGAAAATGAGGTGAAAATTCTTCCTGAGAAACTGACATTGATCAGCAAATGGGGTTGCGATGGATCATCCGGACAAAGCGTTTATAAGCAAAGGATATCTTCCGATCTTCCGATCGGACGGAAATATGTTTATGGCGTCTGTTGTTCCTTTGCGGCTAAAATCTGATGTTTCCCTATACTGGAAAAATCCACGTCCGTCATCAGTACATTATTGCCGACCAATAATGTTTCAGTTTGCAAGGGAATCGGCAGAACTCATAAGGACCACGGTGAAGGAAATTGAAGAACAAATAAGCAAGATTAAGCCTACAAAGCTGCAAATTGGAGAAGGAAAATATATTGAATGCAATTACGAGTTCCACCTGACCATGGTTGACAGAAAAGTCGTAAACGAACTGACAGGAACAACCTCAACATTGTCATGCCCGATTTGCAAAAAGAGTCAGAATAACTTTGGTAATTTAAACGATTCTACAAACTAGAAGAATTACGAATATGGAATGTCACCATTGCACGCAAGGATAAGGTGTATGGAGTTCTTGCTAAAACTGGCGTATACCCTACCACAAGAGGAGGAAAACTTCGATGAAAATACATCAATAAAGGATAAGGAAAAGATCAGAAAGAAGCAAATACAGGATGCTTTTTTTTAAAAAAGTTGGACTAAAAGTAGACTGTCCCAAGCACGGATACGGTAACTCAAACGATGGAAACACTTCTAGGAGATTTTTTGAAAATGATGAGGCAGTAACTAGAATCACTGGAATTGACAATCAAATCGTGAAAAGATTGGGAACGATCTTGAATGTTTTAAACTGCAAAGAAAATGTCAATTCTACATCTCTTTTAGCAGAAATGTATCCACAGAAGAAGTTGACCCCGACCATACATAAAATATTGGTGCATGGCAAAGATATAATTGAGTACCAGTCTTTGCCAATTGGAGAGCTTTCTGAAGAAGCACAGGAGTCTCTTAACAAATTTTATAAAAAATATAGATTGCAGAACACATTCAAAGCATCAAGGGTAAGGCAAAATGAGGACCTCTTCAACATGTTGGCAGCATCTTCCGATCCACTTATTTCTTCCCTGCGGCATGTGAAGTCACGAATAGAGTTAGAAAATAATTATAGTTTAGAAATGATTAGTCTTTTAGATATACCTTCTCTTACGAATTGTGATGAATATTTTACAGAAAATTTAAAAAATAAATTTAAAAAAGAAGTAATTTTTTTTTAATTTGTTGAGTAATAATTTAAAACATAAAACCCTAAAGAAAAAAAATAAAAACAATCTAAAAATGTAAAAATAATTTTTTTTAGTTACCATAAAATTGATTTTTCTACAAATTTTAATTTTGATAACGCATAAGTAGGCCCCTACAAAGCGTAGCACCCTTTCCAAACGCTCATTTCATAGGCTGAACAGTTATCTATCATATGCTGTTTAAACTGTTCAAGTATGTTATTCGGTTCAAAAGATATGATTTTTGCAACGAAAAAACTCAAATGGCGCCACTGTGTGACGACAGCAGCCAGGATCTCAGCATTGTGAACCATATTTTGAGAAGGCGGCCAAAAATCATTTTTTTATAGTTACCGACTTTAAAGTTATGTTATTCATTTGAAAAAAATACCACTGAACCTTGGGAGCCATAAAATTGAGACTCTGTTTCAACTATATCACAGCGAACATGGTCTTCGAAAATGGATTTTCTCAGTATTTTGCTAAAATTAAAAATTTCTTTGTAAATTTTAATTTTTAAATGACTGTAACTTTTTTGTTTTAAAAGATTTTAAAGTAAATTAAATTTTGTATAATTTTGTAACTTCTTAACTATTAATGTTAGAAATTTAAAGTCACTGGTTCGTTTAGAAATTAAAAAAAAAAATTAAAAAAGGTCCAGAGTTCCTGAAAATCTCCTACTTAATAGAGTATAACTCCTTCCCATCAAAAAAAATCTTCCACTCTTCTGTAGTCCGAACCCTCCCCTTCACTCATATATCCCATTATATACCCGCCAGCTTCCGCCCAAGTGCACCAGAACAATTTTTTGTACCATGGGGTACAAATTATTCAAAACAATATTCTTCCAATAGGAGATCTATCTGAAGAAGCGAGCACAACACAAGAAAAATATCCAGATGTTGTACTAATGAAGACCTTCATTCACTATTTTGTTGTGCATTTCAGATCCACATATGTACAACATTCCACAAAAATGGAAACCTACTTTTATTGAATTAGACGAAGAAGCTAAACAACTTCTAGAAGATGACAATCAAGACTATTTAGAAGAAATATTTACTAAAAGTGTTTTATTTAAAGTAGTTTTTCAGTGCACCAACAATAACTTATACTATTTTTTATATATGTAGTTAACAATTTTTTTTGATAAAAAAAGACAATTAAAACAAGTAAGAAAATTATAGTCGGTCTAGACCATGCGTTTAGAGACCCTATCTTATAGGCCCAACTAACTGGACATAGAAAATAAGCATAAACCAAATTTGAGTGGGATTTTTATTAATTTTTTTGGCTGTAGATATGAAAAAGTTCATATCGGATGCTATATCTATATGGGGACTAGGCCCAAAAATGGACCGATCCTGACTATGTTTGGTAAAGTCTCTCGTATTTTGCAAAAATATATATAAACAAAATTTGAGAAGAATCAGTGCAATATTTTTGTTTTTGATAGATTTAAGTGAAGATCGGGAAGCAGTTCTATATGGGGCCTATGACCAAGAGTTGTCCAATAGGGATCATTTTTGGACTACTGATTAACGGATGTAATATATACATACAAACCCAATTTGACTAAGATTTGTATGATAATTTGGATCTTATGGCAATATATGTTGATTTCATAGGGGTCATTTGTATGGGGGCTTTGTCTGAACATGGACCGATTCTCACCAATTTCAATAGCGTTCATCCCATGGCCGATAAAAGATCAAATACCAAATTTCGTCAAAATATATTCATATTTGCGACCTGCAGTTTGATTACAAGCTTTACATGGACACACAGACGGACGGACGGACGGACTTCGTTAAATCGAATCAGATAGTGATTCTGATTCGATCGGTATAATTAAAGATGGGTGTAGGTCACATATTTTTGGTTGTTACAAACAGCAGCAGTCATTATACCCAAACCACATAGTGGTATAGGGTATAAAAATTTTTAACTAAAGTAAAAACATACGATCTTTTCAATGAAATTTCTCTATCTTGAACTAATATCAGAAAACGTTTACGTTCGCTGCTAAATAAATTATGTTTTAACTCGGGCTCTTTCAAAAAAAGTCAACCTTTGGCCCTTGTGAACATTACGACTAAAAAGTTTACGGGGGCCAAATTTGCCATTTTCTGACAAAATTTCTCTTAAAATTTTTTTTTTTAAGTATTAGTTGTAAAATTAATTGAAAAAATAGGACATTATATAAAATGAAACTTTTTTAACATTTTAACACTTCACTCTTGTACTAAAATTCAACTAAAAATAAAAATGTATTTTAAAGCCTACATAACTTTTTTATTATCAGTCGATCTTTGCGTTTTATAGCAAAAATTAAAGGCTAAAGTCCCACCTACCAAAAAAAAATACCGCATATAAAAATTCCAATCCAATCAAAAGTTATGGATTTTTGACCACCATCTCGTGAAATGGTCCACTGTTCGCCGTATCATCTGCAAAAATAGACATAGTTCAATAGTCCATTTGCGGAAAATCCGCTGTATATGATACGATAGATACAAGGCACAAACACGTTTGACCAATGTGCACTTCATATGAATAATTTCTAAATCAATTTTCATTTAACAAAGCATAAATTGTCCACATCTGACCTTAGCGCATGATATTTCAAAGTTCTACTATTAAAAAAATATTAAAGTTAATTTCATTATCATAATTTCCATAAATATTAACAAATAATGAGTATCATTTAAGAACAGATTCAAAATACCACATACATAGATATTTTGAAATTCATTCAAATTCAGAATTAGCCAACCTTTAATTACTTGTAACACGTTTTTACTGCATGAACGCAAACAGGCAGTATTCGTACTTATGAATGTGGTCAAAAACTTGACGTAGGCAAACAAAAAAAAAATAAACAAACAAACGAACAAATCTCTTGAACAGAGAAAATACATGAATAATCACATTTAAAGAAACAAAAGAAAAACCAGAAATGAAGCTTCATGCGAGTAAGTAACTAAGTATACTAATACTGACAGTGTAAAAAATGTAAAATGATCTTCTCGTTAGTCAGTTGTAACTAAACGAGCAATGAATGTACGTACATATGTACAATGTCTGAATGTATGTACGAGTATGTTGTGGTAGAGGAAACATTTCAGTTTGAAAACCAACAATATTTGTTGGTAAGACACACTCGTACTACCGTGATCATAGCGAATGCGACTGGCTGTGCGCTTAATGCTGCTGCGATTTGACTGTTTTGGTGATGTTGCTTTGGCTGTTGCTGCTGCTGGTGCTATACGGTCATTGCCCTCTTGTGACGTCACCGGTTCAATGGCAAATTGTGACCCAGATTGTCTGAGCTGCACGATTCAGTGATTGTATGTTGTTGGTTGGTTTTTTTTTTTTTGTTTTTGTTTTTCGTTAACAGATTCAAACACACCTCACACTGCTTGTTGTACTCGTAGTAGTTTAACAATAAAAGAGTTTTTGAGCTCTTACACAATTTAAGAGTTTTGAATAAAAGAGTTTTGATTTTGTGAACTTGGCTTGATTTGTTCTCTTTACAAAGATTCTCTTACACTACAACAATATTTATTAAATTTTATATTTTTATATTTATAGTGCCATTTTAAAATAATTTATTAAGATGACACTAATATGTGCGGATCTTATATACGAGGGCAGTCACAGAACAAATCGACCTGATGTATAGAAGGCGGCAGTAGTTCGCAAAAATTGCTTTGGTGAAAAGTCACAACCTTATAAAACATATGTTTTAAGTTTCAAGGCGCCACGTTGTTCAGTATTTTTTTTTTGGGCCTTCAAAAGTAAACGACTTCAGTGAATTTGTAAACATGGAAAAAATTGGTCACCTTTATGTAATTTAATACCTACATTTGAAAGGTCTTAGTCCGATCAATATTAAAGCCGCTTACGACTATAAAATATTGGGTAGAAGAGTTTAAACGAGACTGTATGAGCTGCCAAGACCGTAGTGGTCGACCAATTGAGGTGGCTACGCCAGAACCGGTTAAAAAATCCACAAAATGGTGTGCGTGAGCTATATGAAAGGATAAGCATTTCAGAAAGTAGCATACAAGGCATATTTACCCAAAATTTTGAGATAAGAAAGCTTTCCGCAAAATTTATGCCGCGGACGATGTTGAATAGAGTATTTTTCCGCAATAAAGCTGAGTTTTTGCAGCAATTCGTAACCACCACCTCTCACGTGAGACAAGGGAGCAATCAAACCAGTAAATTAGAATGGAAGAATCGAGTCCAAATAAGGCGAAGGCAGTTCCATCTCCAGGCAAGTTTATGGCATCTGTTTTTTGGGATATGCATGGGATCGTTTTTATTGAGTATCCTCATCAGCATTTAAGTGATAAAATTGAGGGTAAAGGCCACATTTGGCGAAAAGGAAAGAGGTATTTAATCAAGACAGTGCGCCAGTCCACTATTGCAATGAAGAAAAACCATCAACAAAAGTTCGCCAGATTTAGCTCCCTCATATAATTTTCTATTTCCAAAAACCAACAAATGATTCGGTGGTAAAAGATTTGCCAACAATGAAGAATTGGAACTGCGGTTGATGGCTATTTTAAGGAGCTAGACAGTTCTTACTATAAGGAGGGTATAGAAGCTATTGAATATTGAAGTGTATCGAGCTAAAAGGAGATTATGTTGAGAAATAAATCAAAGTTTTCTCTAACTTGTTGTGGGAAGGCCCTCGTAGAAAGATTGAAGATTTTTGTAGCACTGTGTAATGAAATTCGGTAGACACATTCTTCTTACTGTGGGATCTTTATGTATGAAAGCGTTGGTGCGTCTATTTGTAACGAACTAATATTTCCACCGTTGGTTTGGTTCGAGCTCTTCTAGGCTCGTGGGATAAGAGGGCTTGTCCCCTGCCAACACAAAATAAATATTTATCATAAGGTATCATAACGAGAGCATTGAAACTTTGTGTGAGCTCCTTAGATTAAAATGTGCACAGTCAACCCAAATATGGACTGGACTGCACAAGAGGGCATGGCACCTCCCACACACAGTAAATATTTAATATAATCTATATAGATACCATATATTTCTAATGTCATAGCGAAAATGCTGGTTATATTATCGGCATATTTTGAACCCTCACAAAAAGGCTATTTATTTAACAACGTAAATCAAGAACAAGACAACGCTAGTTTATATATAATCCAATTTTAGTTTGTCTTCGTATATATATATGGATCCAAACATCATTCAGTAGGTGACAATATATTTTAAACTTTTACAAAATTCTGAATTTGCCAATTTTTTATGAATTGTTTTTTGTTTTTCTTAATAACTCTTTGGCGTGTTCTCTAAAGAAGTGGCCACTTAAAATCTGTATGTACTGTAGCAATCATAACAGCGCCCTCTATTATCAAAATGGGAAAAGACTAAACATATGTTTTTAGCAACAAATCTAACGTTATTCTATTTACATTGATTTGTACGTCATTCGGTTTAGTTCAACAAAGTGTAGACGTAATGGAAAAAGAAGCTAGATATAAAATTGTGTACAAATATCTAGAAAATCCGACTTGGTCGGGTTCAAAGATTGCTATATCACTTACAATGCCTAAATCCACAGTATTTAAAGTTATGAAAAACTACAAGAATACCTTAACCACTGGAAGGAAAAAAAAAATTGTGAAAAAACAGGAAAACGTGGCAAAAAATTTAAGCAGAATGTGCTTAGGTGTCTCAAAAACAATCCAGGCTTATCAGACAATGATCGTGCCAAAAAATGTCAACAAGCAGAAGTACTTTACGTCGAATACCTCAAAATGCTGGACTTAATTCCTACCGTGCTATTAAATATCCGAATAGAACAGAAAAACAAGAATCAGTAGCAAAAAACGCACCAGATTGCAGTATGATCAGGTTTTAACCAAATTTAAGGGCTGCGTTGTTATGGATGACGAAACAGATGTATAATCCGACTTTCGTCAGCTATCAGGTCAAAAATTTTACGTCTTGTCAGCTCAAGGGTGTGTGGCCCCCAACTATAAATACGTAAAATTAGACAAATTTGCCAAAAAAAAAAAATTACTAATTTGGCAAGCAATCTGCAGCTGCGGTTTGAAGAGTCTACCTTTTGTGACAAGTTCAACAATGACATCAAAAATATATATAAAAGAGTGCTTGGAAAAGCGATTGTTGCCATTCATAAGACATCACACATCTGAAACAAAGTATTGGTCGGATTTGGCAAGTTTTCATTATTCAAATACCACTATGAAGTGGTATAATGAGAATAATATTGATGTTATACCAAAAAGCATCAATCCACCAAATTGCCCAAATCTTCGTCTAATCGAGAAATATTGGGCAATTGCTAACGCAAATTGAAAAGGAGTGCAGGTGCAGCAAATAACCTGATTTTGGTGAGAACAAAGTGGAATAAATATGCTGGAGAAGTGGGAAGAAAAGTGGTGCAGCGGTTGATGGGAGGCATTTAAAGAGAAGCCAGAAAATTTATTCGAAATAAAGACACATAATCTTTCGATTATATTTGTCTTATTGCTTAATAAAATAACTTTAATTTCCTGTTCAAATATTAAAAAGTATTTGGTCGGTTAAATCCGTCCCGATTTCAAGTGGCCACTACCTTATCGAAAGATAAATAATTTGTTAGAAAAAATACAATTAAAAAAAATGGATAACAATGGAAACTTTAAACCTCTGTATCAGAGTTGATTAAAACATTAAAAACAGAAGATGGTGAAAAAAAAATTTATAAAATCTTCAGCGTTGTTTAAATATCTATATTTCGGAATTTTTTAACCTTTACTACTGGTCTTAAGCAAAAGGTTATGACTAAATCCATAATTTGAAATGTTATCAAGTAATAATAGTGAAAGACGTACGCTGACGACTTGACTTTAAGGCGGCTGGCCTCGTAAAACGAGCCAAAGACAGGGTAATTTAATAGCAAGAGAATTTACAAAATGTCCAAAAATGCTACCTAAGGAGGTCCTTCACATTCTGAAATTTAAATATGTGCTGGAACTGTTTACCGACAGCAATTGAAGTTGATCTTTGTTATTATCGTCTGTGAAAAAAATACTGATATCAGAAAAAAATCACGCATAAATTTTGCTCAAGAAAGATTAGACCCATAATATACAGATAAAACTTTTAAATTTGCATTTCGTGTCAAGGAATGGTTCTAATTCATATAGTAAAAGATACTCTAACTGGAATTGGATACAGACAAATTATTAATGACGTAATGTTTTCATTCACAGAGGAAAATACGGCTACAATGTAATGCGGTTAATGTTTTGAAATGGCCTGCCCAATCAACAGATCTCAATCCCATATAAAAATTTTTGGGAATATGTAGATCGAAAAATACGGACTCGAAATTATACAAACAAGACAGATCTGATAGAGACCGTAAATTCCGAGTGAATAAATTTGAATTAGTGACTCCATGCTTCGAATAATGGATAACCAACAAAAGAATGAAACCGAGAATACAGGGAAAGATTTCAATTATTGTATAGTAAAGTTTTCCAATGTTTTGTCAATAGCATAATTGATACTTTCAAGTTTTGTTATTTTTCCAGAAGTTGAGCCATTTTATGTTAACTAGCAGATTCCAGCGCTCGAAATTCGAGTGCAGTTTCTAGGCAACTTTATTTCTCAACTTAGCCAATTCACAAACCAACACTTGTTTGGTATATTGGCCACGTCTTTAAGACATCTTAAACGACGGGTACAAGACAATAGTAAATCGTGGAAGACAAATTGAAGACAGTTCGAACAAGTCCTTGACGAAATTTTCATACGATTGTATGAGCGAAAAAAGTGCCTCATTATCGCTAACGACCATATAATCGACAATATGCTCCATCTTGTTTCGACGACGACGTAGTCGATATAGTCTACGATGTGATCGTTGACGACCATTCCGGCGACAATATCCTTCATATTGTCGTTGACGACAATATAAGAGACACATTCCCTCACACTACGTCAACGACAGTCTGAGGGACACTTTCGCCCATACTATCGTCAACGACAGTGTGAGGGACACTACCCTCAATGAAGTAAAAGTACACATTTAAAAATTTTTAAATTTAATTTTAATTTAATCATTTTAAAAAATTAAAAGATAATAATAAAAAAAACACAAAAACGATAAAAATAATTACTTCATTTTAAAAATTACTTAATAATAACTTAATATTTTAATTTTAACTTATTTGTTATCTCTGCACGAAAGCCTCATATACATTGCCGCTTAACTTGTCGTTAATGAAGTTCGATGTATGACAAGTACAAGACGTTGTCGCTCATATTGTCGTCAACCGACCGTGATACATGACAAATATATTTTTGTCGCTGAATTGTTCGTCAACGGGATGTGATACACGACCATTATATCGTCTTTACAGAAAACATCATCGAAAAATGTCGTGCGTGAAATGTTATAAAATATCTTAAAGAAATCGTTAAAGACAATGTCATCTACGACGATTTTGCCAACTGGGTTATTATTGTGAATGAAGTTATCAAACTCATTAACAAACACATTAACAAATTAATAAACACACATGTAGCATATGGGGGATTTCATGTCAAGTGCACCAACTTTTGAAACCGATGTCTTCAGATCGGGATAAAATTTGCACCAAGGTTAGTCCTATTGGATAGTAGTTTAGACACAATTTTTCAACAAGATCGGTCCAGATCTCTCTGAGTTAGAGCGGATCAAAATTTGACATTTTGGTCAAACAGGTGTTTCTTCTCAACCATGTAACTAATTACCTATTGTTCTTAGAAAATTTTCTCCCAAATAGTTTAGATAGCTATTTATTCAATACTTAAAATACTTTAAAAAAAAATTTGTAGACTTTTTATTTGCTAAATTAAAGCATTTTTTGCCTTTTTTTTCAAAAAGGGCATTTTTTTTGTTTTCATAAGAAAGCTTAGGATTTTTCCTTTAAGAGCTTTTTGGTCGCCTAGTGGGATGGGAGTGGGATATGTATCAAAATAAATGTTTTGTAACTCAAGACAACGGTTTTTAAATTTTTCACAAATGCAATATTTTGAATTTTTTCCTATTTGTGTCTAAAACCTTACAAATAAAACTTATACTGAGAAACTAGACAAATTAACCTTTCCGAAGGTATATAACATACCTAACTAAAATTTTATACCCTCGATACTGTAATACCCAGAATATGTTAACCTCAGGAAAAAAATCGAAAAATTATTATTTTTTATTTATTTTTAATAATAATTAAATTAATGTATAATAATAATAATATTAAAAATAAAAAGATAAATAATTTATTAAAATTTAATCTTAATTGCATTAGATCCATTTATATCATAACTATTTTTATACTTAATTTATTGTAGCTGATGAAGTATTTAAGTCTTGTAAATTGTTAAATACCCAGTCCTTCATCCAGGTTTTTTGTCGCCTTTATTTAGTGCGTTTTTTGTCAATCCTTTCTTGGCGTTACTAGGTTCAGCTGTTGATTTCGCTGCTGGTTTATTTGTTGTCTTTGGAAAGAAATCGCATTGAATAGAGGCAGAAAACTTTTTCAACTTGAGTCTTCCATCGACAAGCGGTATAAAAGCATGGTATTCAGCGGTGCCATCGATTGTTACCGCAGCATCGAATCTGCTCTTCAGTGTGAAAACACATGTTTCCTGATGCTCCTCCTTGCTAATAAAAATTATTTTAGTTTCTTTACAATAATTCTTTGCCCAATGGAATAAAGCGGTCGCATCTGAGATGCGATCTTAATGAGAGCACTGTAGGCTATACTTTGCTGCATTTCTTTTTAAGGTTTGCTCCTTTACCATGAGCAGTAGGATGAAAATGCCACTCAGCTGGCATTCCAAGATCTTTTTCATGGGCCATAAGATTTGCCAAGCTACTTTTGTTTCCTTACTGTAAATTTAGATTTTAGAAATTTTAGTATTCTCTTCTGGTACTCATAAACTGCAACGGTATCATGTTTTAAATCGTCGGATATGATTGCCATACTTTTGTGTTCCAGTTTTTCATCTTTCTTGTAGTAAATAACTACTGTGAGTAGAGTTGCTTGGTTGTTATTGAAGGGGAATGCTTGTATGGCATCCTGAAAAACATATTAATAGTTTTCATATTTATAGAATTCACCAGACTTCAAATGTATCTTCAAATCCTTGAAGAATGACCATTGCTCTTTGACTAAAAAGTCATGGTTTCTCAAGTTTAGCAATCCTGTACACATTTCTTCCACAAAATCATCCACATTTAAAATGATTGTTTTCAATGTGCATCTGTCAGTCTGAATCCAAGAATCAAATTTGACCTCCTCTATATATTCTCGATCTAAAGAGTTGATTAAATTTTCTTTGATGAATGTGGTTTTCGGGCAATTGGTACATTCACCTAAGTGGCAAGAAGTTGTTGCATTAGGACACATAGTCAATTTAAGGCAATCGCGGTAATCGTGTAAATCTTCTACCGAATCATCTATTAAATACTTTAAGTAGATTTCGTTCAACATCAGTTTAAGATTTTCATGGTAAATGCAAACACTTACTGTATGAGTTCCGCTGCTTTCTGCCAAAACGCAATGTTTTGGCCTCATTTGGGTTAATTTCGTGAAGCCAATTCTAACAACATCGTGTTCAGATTGAAATGTGCAAATAACTCTATCAGGTTACAGATAACCATTCTCTTCTGTTACGTTATGTAGGTATGTTAGTATGTTACATACCTTCGGAAAGGTTAATTTGTCTAGTTTCTCAGTATAAGTTTTATTTGTAAGGTTTTACACACAAATAGGAAAAAATTTAAAATAGTGCATTTGTGAAAAATTGAAAAACCGTTGTCTTGAGTTACAAAACATTTATTTTGATAGATATCCCACTCCCATCCCACTAAGCGACCAAAAAGCTCTTAAAGGAAAAATCTTAAGCTTTCTTATAAAAAAAAAAAAAAAAAAAATGCCCTTTTTGAAAAAAAGGCAAAAAATGCTTTTATTTAGCAAAAAAAAAAAAGTCTACAAATTTTTTTTTTTTTTTAAGTATTTTTTTCGAAATATTGAATAAATAGCTATCTAAACTCTTTGGGAGAAAATTTTCTAAGAACAATAGGTAATAAGTTACATGGGTGAGAAGAAACACCTGTTTGGCCAAAATGTCAAATTTTGATCCCCTCTAACTCAGAGAGATCTGCACCGATCTTATTGAAAAATTGTGTCTAAACTACCATCGAATTGGACTAACCTTGGTGCAAATTTCATCCCGATCGGAAGACATCGGTTTCAAAAGTTGGTGCACTTGACATGAAATCCCCCATACATATAATTTTATGTATGTGTTAGTAGCAACTTTAAATACAATTTACTCAAAATAAAGGAAAAAAATTAAAAATCTGTAAATCTGGTGAACAGCTAAAAAGAAATACCTTCAAAACAATATATGTTTGGTCAACATCGGAAATCGGTAGAACAAAACATTGGTAACAAGAAATCGCCTAGCCTATTAATATTATATATATATATTTACATTTTTAAATGAAGAAGACATAGAAATTTTTAAATTAATAAAAGAATTTTCGATTTTATAATACATTTTTTTGATATTGACCATTAAATTCATCAAAAAAATGTTTTGTTAAAATTTTCCATTGTATTGTAACAGTGAGTGATCATTTAAACTCTCCGAGTCGATGTTACAAGTATTTTGATGATGTTCCTCTGCTGTTTGCCTTTTTATACCCTCCACACCATTGTGCAGATGGTATATATCAGTTTCTCAATCACATGGAAATAAATTGCGGAGATCCCTTATATACGATACATAGTCTTAATATATATAATCTTCATCCTTTTAAAAGGAGAAGTTGATCTAGCTATGTCATTACGTCTGTCTGTCTGTCTATCAGTTGAGCACATTATCCTGTTCGCAATAGGTCGAGTAGGTCATACTTCTTCGGCTTAAAATGTTCGTCAAAATCTGCAGCAGTTTGGTATTACATTTGGAGCCTCTAGGCCCAATAGCCGAGGAATGACGTACGAAAATGTAAAGATACTCCGTTAAAAAAAGAAACTAAAAATAGTATAAGATGTTTATACTCACGTAACAGAAAATGTGCATACTGAATGTATAAAGGTGTGTTTACACTATGTGTATTTTCCATGTGTAAATTCAGTTTTACGATCCATACGTAATTCCGTGTATGTGTCAAAATTGCCGTTTTACATACGATTCATAATTTTTGCGTTCAAACGTACATATGTATTTCCGTATGACATAACCTCTAAATGTAAACAACAGCTGATTTAATTTGTGAATTTACAAAAAATTATTGTTAAAAATAAAGTTATATATTTTATATATTTTTTAATTGTTAATTAATATTAAACAATTTATTTTTCTCTCAATATTAATCTTTATAATTTACTCTGTTTTTCTTTCGCCACAAGCAGTGTTGTATTTTCATTGTGAATTTACAAAAAATTATTGTTAAAAATAAAGTTATATATTTTATATATTTTTTAATTGTTAATTAATATTAAACAATTTATTTTTCTCTCAATATTAATCTTTATAATTTACTCTGTTTTTCTTTCGCCACAAGCAGTGTTGTATTTTCATATGTTTATCTTGCCAAAATAGAACCTGCTCTAATTGAAAAATTTACATATGTCTTGCAAAATGTGTTGTACATAAACAATGTTTGAAAGGGTTCACACTATGTGTACAAATTACACGTGCTAAAAAATAAGAAATACACGAGCAAAACACGTAGTGTGAACGCAGCTTCAGCTATGCATACACATGTTTGATTGTTGTTTTTGTTTTTTTTTTTTTTTTTGTACAAGTGAAGAACAACAAGCAAAAATAATGTACATATATGCATCGCTAATAAACCAATAAACAAATTTGTAATATTATGAGTTTACATTTATGCTGATTACATTTAATAATTACTTTCACTAAAAAAAGCTAGTACATAAATTTTTTGTTAATTTTAAACATCATTGCAAAAATCTAGTATGATAATGTAAAATCTAGCATTTAACAACCTTGGTTAGAACACGGATGCAGATATCAAAGATTAGCCTGAATTGTGGTCCGATACCGCTGATCTCTGATCTCTAAATTTCAAAAAAATGGATATATATTAATATTATAATATTAGTACCATATTTTATAGTATTGTCTTGTGAAGCATTGAATTTAATTTCGATTTTAACTTAAATTACTTTATTTATCGTCGACAAAAAATTTATAAACTCCAAAATTTTTTTCATCACGCTTAAGTATAACCCTAAGATTAATACTTTGATTCTCACTCTGTTGTCATCGTGTGAAATTTATAGTTGAATTTTGTTTTTCGTTCCCCAACATGATGCGGCTGCTTTATTCTACTTTTTGACGACTTAGGTTGACTTGTTTTCCCATCTTTATATAATTATTATTACATTGTTGCCATAGTTGGTGACTATAAATTGATCATAAACTGGCTAATGAACTTCTAATGGATTTTTATACATATTTTGTTGTGTTGACCAAATTTGGTTTCGTTGTCTTATTTTTTATGTGCTATTTTGTTTTGAACTTTATTGTTTATGATTTGTGATCAATAAATGTGACTTTTTTTTGTAATAGAAACAGTTCAAAAATATAGTTTTGCCGCTTTGTTTTTTGTTTATGTTAAAGATTTACACACAATATTACATATTATTTGATATGTTGTTAAGAAACAAGTAAGAGTATTAAATTCAGCTGTGCCGAAACTTTGATACCCTCCACCAGTGTCTTAAACTCAATATTACATTGTTGGGTACGGCTACCTTTTTAATACAGTTCCTGGTTTTTAACCTATAAGTTGTACTTTCATTTAAAAATACAGTTCATTGTTATTCTTTTTTGACCAGAATTTATTATAATTTGTTATTTACTGCTTTTTATATTTTTATTAAGACAATTACGGTTTTTTTCAGTGAAAGAATTAACTTCTATCTGAAACATTTTATTATTTTTCTATTATTAGCCTCTGGATCTGCCTAAACGAGAAAACTAAATCGACTAAAATAAACTACAATTAAAAGGCAGACAATGTTATGACAATTTTAAGTTAGTTACGCCATTAAAAGCTTCAAAAAATACGAAAGATTTTAAAACTTTTTCTATTGCCGGTATTTGTAATTTCAACGCTTTAATTTAAAACCTACTATTTTCTCTTGTTTTGTAGTCGTAATTTGTATTAATATTTTAAAGTGAAACGTTAATTTAATAATCAACCCAGTTGGCCTGTTGAAAGCATGATCGTGATTTCCACAGACAGGCAGCATCAATTGTATATATATTTTATGGGATCCAGTAGCGCGATTCAGTAACATCTTTTAACGACAATCGGATCGTTAAAAAAGAAAACAACAAAATTATCGATTTTGGTATTCAGTAAAATTTTTAAACAATATTCGCTATTGTTAAAGTCAGCTGTTGTTGTTATCTAAACGACAACAATATTTGTGTTGTTTATTCAATCGATAAAAAGTTAAATTTTTAGGTTGAAATGTCGTCATACATAAATAAAAATCATAAAATAATGAAAATATTTTGCTAATATTTTTATAAAAACTTTTTATGTAAATAAAAAATTTATATATTTATTTATCTATTTATTAACCCATAATTGAAATTATAAGCTAATTTTACTAAGAGCAATAGCAACGTAGGCCTTCAGCTCAATATATTTCAAAAAGTTTACTTAACTTATGGAATTGTGTTATATTTTGTTATAAAGGTTGCATAGTTTGAAAAATTTAATCATTAATGATATGTTATCGGGAGAGGGTGTGGATAGTGGATATAGAGGACTAGTATTTTTAAATGTTACTCTTCGGGCGTGTTCAGTTTTAGTGCATTGGCAAAGGAAGTGTGATGGTGTTGTTGGTAATGAAAAATTGAAGTTACAAAAGGGTGTAATATTTGGATTGTATAGTGATCCATGTGTAACTCTGGTGTGGCCTAGTCGAAGCCTTTCGAATATGATGCAGTCAAGTCTGTTAGCATGTGTTTGATTGCCAGTCATGACGTCGTAAATATTTTTTTTATAATGATTGATGTTTGTGTACCAAGTTGATGATGAACTGAAAGAATGGTCTCTGTCAATATTATCAAAGTGTTTGTCAATTAGTTTATCAATGTCTTTACGATTATAGTTTTGTGTCGTAAGTAAAGGGCGTTTTGCTGAATATTTCGCCTCGTAATCTGCATATTCATTTCCTTTTATGTTGCAGTGGCCAGGAACCCAGATTAATGTTATGTCCGGGAACCGTTTTATTAAAATGTTCCTAATGTTAGAAGGGTAAATTTCAGAGTTTGATACATTTGCGATGGATTCTAAAGAAGAAAGGGAATCTGTACAGATAGAAAATTTTCCTTTTTTATTGTAAACGTATAACAATGCTTCGTGAATGGCTATCAACTCTGCACTAAATATTGAACTGTGGGTGGGAAGAATTGCTGTTTTAATTGTTTCAGTTTCAGTAGTTATACTGTACGTTTTCGATATATCCGTTTTAGAACCGTCATTGAAAATAAACTTAGAGTCACAAAGTTTGCTTTTGAATAGCATAAATAGCATATTCAATTCATTATTACATATTCAAATAAATAAACAAAAATATTAATCAAAAATAAAGAAATTAAACATAAACATAAAATCATGCTGTCAAACACGAAGTGATTTGTTTTTTTTTTCTATTCTTCTTTGTGTTTTTCGCTTATTTTGACAGAGATGCCACTCGTTCACAATTTAAGTAAATAGAAAAATATATTTGTCGACTATCGTTAAGGTGCAGTTAATGAATCACTGCTGTCGATATATTTTGCAATTGTCGGTTAAAATTTACAGAATCATACTACAGATCTTTTTTCGAATTACTACTGGTGTGGAAAGTACAAAGTTGTATGAAGAAAAAAAATTATTTGCCCTATTGTATTGTCCAACTTTTGTCTATTACAATATTTTATTTACTTCACATAAATGTAATTTTCAAATGACGGTACAAATAAGTTTCCAACGTTTGACAAAAGATCGCGCCACCAATAACATAATCTTGAAATATTAACAAATTTATCAGAATTACGTATTTTTATATAGGAATATTTCGAGTTTTGAGCCCCATATGATGGGGTTGCCTTAAGAGGGAGTTGTCGTTAGTGGTTTCAAAAGTTTAATATCGGTGAATTTGAATTCAAAGACAAAGAACGTAGCGAGAGGCTGAAAATGTACGAATATGAGGAATTATTGGATCACTTGTACTAGTAGTGACTTGACAAGCAGTTTCACATTGTTTAATTTCATGAGGAATAATTCGAAAACAAGGAAATTGGGCTTTATATGATATGATGCTTGCCAGGTAGAAACGAAAGTTTTTCTGCAATGTATAGTCACAGGTGATGTAAAATGGATCCATTGTGATAACTCAAAAACGCAACAATTATGGGGATCGCCTGGCCATGCTTCAACATCTGCAGCTAAGCCAAATATTACGAGTTACTCAAACCGAACGAAACCATTATTGTAGCTGTCTACAGAACACATTTAATGAAATAGAGTCAAACGCTTAAGGAAAAGCATTCCGAATACAACCACAGATTCGATGAAGTAATTCTGCTGCATGGCAATGATCGTCTACATGAATTCAGTTGGGAATTCTTACACCACTAGCTGTATTCACCAGACAGTGCTCTTTCTGACTTGCACTTATTTCGATCGATGACACATGGCCTGTTCGAGCAGCATTTACATCATATGGGTATACCAAAAATTATTTCCAAACAAAGAGGTAGTCCTCGACATACGACCGCTCGACTTACGACTATTTACATTTACGAGCATTTTATTTTTCCTACAAAATCGATTAGTAACACAAAGAGTTGCGGTGATTTGCAAAAATATGTGAAAAACTAGTTGCATAGAAAAAAATTGCTAAAAACGCTTATGTCGGAATTTTTTAAGGGAATAATATTGCATCATACTTAAAATGGCTGTAACTAGTAAAATTCAAGAAGTGTTATAGACTTGGAGTGGTTCCAAAGATTTAGGAAGAGAACAGGTTCTCTAAATGTAAAAATTAGCGGAGAGACAACCAGTGCTGATAAAAAAGTTACTGATGAGTGTGTAGTAAATAAGACCCGTCTATATTGGAAGAATATGGTTGAACGTACCTACATTCCTTTGAAGTACATCTACATCTGTCAAAAAATCCAAGAGCATTTGAGGGAGTAAATATTAACATGTTACCAGTACAGTACAACTCAAATAAAAATCTTTGGATGACACAATTCCTTTTTGAGGATTGGCTCAAATTGCGATCCATGTAAAAAAATAATGTAATCAATAAAACATTAGTTTTAAAATACTTTTACTAATGGATAATGCACCTGGACATTCACAAGATTTAGACGATTTACACCAGAACATTCAGATTATGTATCTGCCTCTAATACTACCAGTACAGCCATCGATCAGGGCGATATAGCTACATATAAGGCATTTTTAAATTACATTTGCTCATGTGCAATTAAGACTTCTGAAAAAGGGACGACTTTAAAATAATTTTGGTTGAGTTAAAATATTCTTCAAGGAATTAAAAATTTAGCAAGTGGTTGAAAAGAAGTCAAGCATTCTTTTATGAGAGAAGTATGGAAAAAATTAACATTACGATTTGAAAAATCTACTTCATGTTCGTCGATTGAAAAAGATATTAACATTGAGCAAATTATAGATCAGATAGCAGAGCAGCAGCTTAACCTTGAAATTAACAATGAGTATGTTAGCCAACTCATTGAATACCAATTGAATGATCTTAGGAATGAAAAGTTATTGGAATTTGAATCACAATATGTTGTGCAAACCAGATGAAGAAAAAAGTAACAAATAAAAATTTTCGGCAAAAAATTAGTGCTGCTTTTCCCCAAATTAATCAAGGAATGCTAAAATTAGAACAAGTAGATGCAAACGAAGAGAGATTCTGAAATTTTGTTATCATGAAATTTACCGCAAATTAAAAATTTTTGTTAAATTATATATTTTTTTAATATACGTTTTTGTGTTATTATATGTTTCTGTTACTTTTAATCAATATATATTTTTGTATTATTATTATTTTAAATAAATATTGAACTATTAATATGAATTTTGAGTAGTTTAATTTTTTCTGACCTTAAGAACATTAATAATTCATCCTACATGTATTAAGGTAGTCATAGAAAATTTTTACTAATTTGTACTTTTTTCTTGTTATTATTTTTTATGAATCTCGACTTACGAATTAATCAACTTACGACCACTGTCCAGGTCGTAAGTCGAGGACTATCTGTACTCTCATACTAGTTCATGCCAGTTTATCCAAAGTTTCGTCAATTATTTTAATTCTCTTAAATTTGAAAATTTAATGTAGTCGAATTCGAATTTAACTTTCTCGGGGCAGTGTTGATACTGAACTAACATCAGTAACAGTTCAAAAAGTTCTGTGGTTTTCTGGAATAAACGCGTTATCCATTTTTGTCAGTTTTGAGTTAATGATGCCAAATATATTAATTTTTAACGCTCTTTACATTTGTTAATTTTTTATTTTTAATATTGACCATTTCTGAGTTTTTTCTTTAAATAACGACGTAACTTAAATGTTTATTAAATTAATTTGCAGCACTAACGACGTATGTCGACCTACGTTTGATCGCTGACAAATTATTTTCTCAGAAAACGACACATAGCGATATACGTTGTTATTAATGAAAAAAATGCAAAATAATTTTGGATATTTTTCAGTTATAACCACTTATTTCTGTTATTTTTTGTCACTATTATTCTTGATACGTTGTTATATTCTCATCCTAAGTCCCGTTAACTTTTTGTTGACGAACAAAACAATCCATTTTTCAAGCAACAACAACTTATGTCTACATGGATGGTTGCGTTGGTAGTTTTCTTTTTCAAAGAAAACGACGGTTTTCGACATAAGTTGTTTTATCGACATAAGTTTTTTTATCTCTAGGATCTATTCCTCTGAAGATTTTTGACTTAAAATTTTATATAAAGTATATATTGCCCATATCTACAGGACTGTTAAATAAAAAGCTTTAAAAACTTTATATCGAGCCCATAATTTCAAATATAACGTTTTTTTGGCTCCCCTGCACATTTTCATTTTATGACATACGCGGTTATTCTAGAAAACCACAGAGTTATGAACTTATTATTAGCCCTCGTATATTGTAGCTGGGAATACAATTTTTTCATTTTTTTTATAAAGTGTTATTTTAAATAGATTCTTAAAGGGAAAACCAAAAACTTTTACCTAAGGAGTGAGATCGAAAAAATCTGAACATAAATAAAATGTAATAATAAGGAAACCATTGAACCTATTTTCATACCCTATAACACTATGTGGTAAGGGTGTAAAAAGTTTGTACTGATGGTTATAACTAGCAACCATCTTTTATTATACCGATCGACTCAGAATCATATTCTGTCCGTCCGTCCGTCTGCTGGTCCATGTAAACTTTACAATTAAATTAAAGGTCCCAATTATGAATATGTTTTGATGAAATTCAAATTTATTAAATTTATTGAAATTGGCGAAAATCGGTGCATCGGAGCAGACCTGGTTCCCATACAAATAACCCGTAAGAGACCGATTTAAATTTCAATAAAATCCAAATTATCATACAGATCTCGGTCAAGTTTGTTTTTTTATGTTTATTTCACCAATTAATTAGTAGTCCAAAAATAAACCTAGTTCTGACAAAAAATTTTACATTTTATTTGCACTTTTTTCGAAAAGTGTATTTTTTATATATTCTGAATTAAGAGCAATCTTATCGTATACATTAATCGAAAGGTCTCAAAGCTAAGCCCTCGTAAATCGCAGCACATTGCAGCCATTGACTTCTTTCAGTTCATAGTGTGGGAATATTTCCCCTTTGTTCCCCTTTTTTCAATATTTTCACCCTAAGACTTCAAAGTGGATACTGATCAAACATTTTTTGCATTTATGAACACAGCACTTTGAGACCTTTCGATTGATATATAAAATAAGCTTGCTCTTTATTCAGAATATATAAAAAATACACTTTTCGAAAAAAGTGCAAATAAAATGCGACATATTTTATCAGAAAATGAATCGGCATTAGTCATAGTCCCCATATGAAGCAGATTAAGTCTATAAAAACATGCTGCAGAGATTTTTCTCAAAATTTGGTTTTTATATGATCAGGATCAGTCCATGTCCTGACCTAGTCCCCTTATAAATATAGTATCCGATATGAACTATTTCATATCCGAAGACAAAATACTTCATAATAATTGTAATTATATTTTATATGCAATTAGTTGGACCACGTTATTGTTCTTGAACCACTCAATAGCTTTTTCATTGTAATGACAGGATGTCAAATCGCGCTGAAAAAATATGGACACATTGTGTTAGCAAGTAGTCTTCTTTGAAAACACTTCCTAATATAAATGTCGGTATTTATAGAGTCCGTTGTAACAAATGCTTGTTTCTCTGGCGCAACTGCATATTGATTGCTAAACCAGATATATTTTGCCTGCCTTTGGGTCCACACTTATCTTCAACATTTCTTCGAGCATTAGCAACATAAAAATGTTTACCCGGAAGCTGCGAAAAACCTGCCAGCGTGATCTGTTTCTGTTCTCAAAATTTTTGCACCGTTCCTCTCTGTAACTTTTTCGCACCAAATAGTTCGAACACTAAACAAACCGGGCTGCGTTACCACCGGAGTGTTGGGAGTTCTTTTTAATACACTTTCTATTTTCCTGGCCTTGTTAGCTTTATGTGGACATTTCTTTCCGAACCAGGTTTTCTATCAATGGTCAAATTCTGCTGTTACTTTCTAATAACATTAAAAACAGTTTGAGAGAAGACCTTTGATTCTTTGACCAACTTTTTGAAGGATTTTTTTTTGATTTTTTGGAAAATATTTAAGAGTTTTAAAACATACTTCTATTCCGTCATTCATTCCAGATAACCGAAGCAAAATAAAATTCTAACAATGCTTGCGAATAAAGTTAACAGGAAAAATGTGTGCTAAGATTTTTTCACTCCTTATTCTCCAAAAAATTACTTTTTACTTATCAGTGTTGTCTATTGTCAGTAGTTATAATATCAGAGGCAGGAGACCCTTACATGTTAGCTTGGTAGTAAAATTTTAAAATTTTCATGTAGAATTGATATGGTACTACTTGAAAACGTTGTAAATTTTGTCGTAAAATAGGAACTCCCGCCTTTGATAACAATTTTTACCAATTTTTGTAGCTACAGATTTTCAATAATTCAATTGAATACGCGTCTATAAGACTTGAAATTCTGAATTCACTCGTTCAACTGCTTAACTATTTTTCGGACACTCTGAAAATCTCTAACCCGAAATATCTCCAAGGAGAATTTAATCCTAAATACAATACATATAATTATTAGAAAAAGAATATATGAGGAAGAGTTTTGGAATATATATTTTAGGAACCAGAAAATGGACAATATGACCTGTAAGAAGTTTAAGGGTATTTGTGGTCTTAATAATAACTATGGCCTGCCTGATTTAGTATCCAAAAATGATGGTTTGATTTCGATAAAGTAAATATATTGTCTGAATATTTTTGTAGTGTTCATAAGCAAAAATTGTTGTAGACCAATATTTGTAATAACAGATTTTTAAGCATTCAATTGAATACGGATCTTTTGAAATTCTGATTTTTCGGATACTCCAAAAATCTATTACCTGAAATATCTCCAACGACAATTTAACCATAAATACAATACGTTTGTATGTTTGTCGTATGTTCACCAAAAATAAATAGAGATCGTGTAACCGGTGTTGCATGTAATTTGTTATTTTATTTTATTGTTATTATACATACGGAATGCATGCAAGGCATAAAAGTCATTACCTGTACTTTATATGGTGCATGACTTCTTTTCATGCTGCACAAAACCAAAACCAACAAAAAAGCAAAATTATAATAAAATCATGACAAATTTATAAAATTTTAAGAAAAAAAAATTCCTGTGAAGAAGAACAAAATTTCATCAGATCATGTGTTTTGTTTTAGTGTTCATGACCATGTCCTCCATATACTCGTATGATAAGCTTTTCATATTGTATCATTGCAGCAACAGCAGCAGCACCAGAAGCGACTGCAGCAACCGTAGAGGCCAAGTCAATAAAATTTATATCGTTATGAATTGTTCAAAAGAAAGTCCACACCCCTCAATTGATTTGTGTTGATTACCTTAGCGACCATGTTTTATATTTATTTCGGTTTTACATCTTTCTTCTTTATTAAGTTCTTCAGCATTTTTATGGTGTGCCAATATAATGCCAGCCAGCCGGTTGGTTAATGATACTTACTCGTATGAATGTCTTTGATATCTTGCACCGCATGCACTGCAACTGCTGACGAACATGTTAACAATTCATTTTCCTGATTTTTTGATGGTAATTTTTTTTTTTTTCCTTCTAGTTTTACATGCTGGATATGTTTCGGTGCCCATTTCTTAGTAAATTATTCTGCTTTGGCAAGTGCAATCATGTTTTGTTTTGTTATATTTTAAATTAAATCAGTTTTAACGACTTCTAAATGGCAAAAACATGAAATAAAATAAAGGTGCTGGATAATTTGTTAGCAGTTTAAGAAGTCGTAAAAAATGTACAATAAAATTTTAGAAAATTTTATAATTAAATAAATATTTAATATGTTATTTTCTTCCCAGAAATGAGCAAAGTAATTTAAAGTAATAATAATAATATTTTCAGGTCGAATTTTGTATGGCAGGAGTTAATTTTGTAATATTTTTATTTTGTTTCTTAATTTTTTTTATATGTTTTAAAATATTACATTCAACATTCCTCTTAAGAAGGAAGAATATTTTCCCAATCTCATACTAAGGGGGGGAAATTTGGAAATTCTTTAGTTTCTGAATTTTTATGAAACCAATTCGAAATTTACAATGGTGTTACAAAACTGTGTGCTAAATATAAAAATATTGTATAGAATGTCTTCTTTAGTCTAATATTTTAAAAGCCGTTTCTGCTAAGCTTTGAAATGATGTATAAAATTGAATTCCACATTCCTAAAGTAATTTGTCCAAATAACAAATAAAAAATAATAAAATAAATTTTATGCAGCATATGGGCAATTCCATATGTGACGGAATGACATTTTGAGTTGTAGAATTGAAGCTAAGGCTATTCTACAAAGCTATTTTGAATTGAAAATTCATTCTTCAGTTTGAAAATGATTGTTAAAAAAAAATTGATTTAAAAAAAAACTCAGAAACAATTTTTACACTATTTTATTCTTTTATTTTTGAGTAATTTCTCATTGTGTGACGGAATGACATTTTTGCTACCATGACTCTGTCCTGGTATTAAAACCTGGGAACTTTTGTAAATTAAGAAACAAGTCAGATTTTAAACTAATGCATATTTTACATATGATATATAAGCAATATAAAATTATAATTTAGAGCAACTGGCCTGTAATAGCATCGAATTTATTAACTGTCATTTGACGTGACGGAATGACTGTCACGGAATGACTACAGTTTCTTAAACATGTATTAAAAAAATTGAGTAAACAGATAAATTTTATATTTATTTTATTATTTAGAATGCTTGTAAGGAATTACATTATCTAACTTGGAACATATTTTAATATATTTTTAAACGTACTTCATATGAATGAAAACATATTTTTTTTCATAAAAGTTGACATTTTTATGGAATTGCCCATATGCTATACAGTTTTGATAAAAAAAAAAACTGGACTAAAAATATACTCGTATGATAAAGTAAAATAAAACCACTAACTTAGTATGCAGTAACTATTTATTAAAATTTCATATCTTTTAATAATATCGTGAATAATATTAAAAATTATGAATATAAACTTATTAGAAAATTCTACGTATATCGACCTGGCAACCCCAAAAATAGTTAGCGCTCTTGCAAAACTTCATCCAGTTTGCTGTTATTTTTGGAGATATAAGTGATTCTTTTCCGATACGATACAAAATTTGGATGGAGATATTCAAGTAAACCTCAAGATATAAGATATTATATGTTCTCAGCCAAAATTTTTCAGTATCGAGCTGGCAATCTTAACAAGTAGGAGCGTTAAATTCGGCTGTACCGAATTGTTGATATCCTGTACCTGTGTTTTAAACTCAATATTATAACCAATGTTGGGTACGGTTTCCATTTGAACACAGTTGCCGGCACTTAACCTTTAAGTTCTAATACCATTTAAATTTATGGTTAATAGCTTTTGACAGGTATTTATTTATTGTTTTTTTATTAGAGTAGGCTTTCTATTTCTGAGTCATGCGTAAAGGAGAAAGGAAACTGAATAAGCTCTACTACGTTAAAAATCAAATATTCGAATTTTAAGTTGGTTGAGCCACTAAACGCTTTAGAAAAAACTGATGATTCTATTATTATTTTTTTTTATTAACAGTATTTTTAGTTGCAATTGCCTTACGTATCTAACGCATTGTCCCAAGTTTTCTAACGACTTTTATTAAAAACTGATGGTTAATTCGGCGGTAGCGTTAAGCCGGCTCTAAACTGCACGACTTGGTAATCCGGAACAAAGAAAACAGCAATTACAGCTATCACATAGCATAAAAATTATAATAACAACAATAAAAATAACTACATAGAAATTTGACTACAAGCTTTTAACATTTCCATTGACATCTCAGGACATATTGAACCGGTTTTAATGATTTTAAATAGAAACCTGTTCAGGATATCAATTAATCATTTTCAGTAAAAATAAGTAACCCAGCTGACCTGTAGAGAGCGTGATTTCCACAAACGGACAAACGGATCAAGAATATCTAAATTTTTTGCAGTCCAAATTTTTTCCTAATTATTACAAACGGAATGACAAAACAAGTAAGAAAATTATAGTCGGTCTAGACCGACCCTCTACACTCTAGTCTGGAGGGTATAATTATAGTTTGTTTAGATCAACTTTACCATGAGTTTCGAGAAATGGTCTGATATCCAACCTTGCTGAGATCATAATTGGACACAAAAAATAATATAAGAAGTTTGAGTGGCATTGTTAGTAATTAGCGCCCTGCAGATATAAAAAAGTTCATATCGGAGTCAGTGCGAAAACTGGACTGATCATTACCATATATAGTAAAGTCACTTATTTTTCGGAAAAACATATACAATCTAAATTTGAGAAAAGTCTGTGTAATATTTTTCTTTTTGATAGATTTAAGTGAATATCTGGAAGCAGCTTTATATGGGAACTATAACTGAGAACGGTTCTACAGGGTGCATTTCTGTACTTCTTATTTTAATAAAGACACACAAACCAGATTTGACCGATATCTATATAATACTCTCGATCTGGCGGCAATTCAAGTCGATCTCATAGTGGTTCTTTGTATGGGGACTAGGTCTGAACATGCACCGATTTTCACCAATTTCAACAGCGATCGTTATATGGCCGATAGAAGCTACCTTTATTTTTGGTATTCTGAATCGATCAATATAATAGAGGGTGGGTTGGTCTAGGTCAATAATTTTAGTTTTCATGATATAAGCGATTTTATATTCCTCGGAAAATTTTACGTTTTTCGATCTGAAAACTCTGAAATTTGTTAATTCACAACTAGTATGGAACGTTCAAAAAGAGTACCAAATTGCAAAAGTTTTATTCTTGCGCATAGTTTACGATTTTATTAGAATTCCAAAATAAGCTTTAGCGATGTCCGTCTGTCCGCCTGTGTGTCCATATGAATATATTTTGATGAAATATACTAAATATAAGCTTCTATAACTACCAACGAATTATTTTAGATTATTTTAATAAATTTGGTTGAAACAACTGATGTCGTTATTATAAGGGTGTTTCAGATTTTTCCGATCGCGATTGGATAATGTTTTATTATACCCTATACCACTATGTGGTTTGGGTATAATGACTTTGTGCTGCTGTTTGTAACAACCAAAAATATTTGACCTAGACCCATCTTTAATTATACCGATCGAATCAGAATCACTTTCTGAGTTGATTTAACAATGTCCGTCCGTCCGTCCGTATGTGTGTCCATGTAAAGCTTGTAATCAAACTGCAGGTCGCAAATATGAATATATTTTGACGAAATTTGGTATATAAGCTTTTATCGGCCATGGGATGAACGCTGTTGAAATTGGTGAGAATCGGTCCATGTTCAGACCTAGCCCCCATACAAATTACCCATAAGAAATCGACATAAATTGCCATAAGATCCAAATTGTCATATAGATCTTACTCTAATTGGGTTTGTATGCGTTCATTACATCCATTAATGAGTAGTCCAAAAATGATCCCTTTGGCCCCATATAGACTGCTTCCCGATCTTCACTTAAATCTATTAAAAACAAAAATATTGCACTGATTCTTCTCAAATTTTGTTTGTATATATTTTTGCAAAATACAAGAGACTTTACCAAACAGAATCAGGATTGGTCCATTTTTGGACCTAGTCCCCATATAGATATAGCATCCGATATGAACTTTTTCATATCTGCAGCCAAAAAAAATTATAAAAATCCCACTCAAATTTGGTTTTTGCTTATTTTCTATGTCCAGTTAGTTGGGCCTAAGAGATAGGGTTTCTAAACGCATGGTATAGGGTATCATATAGTCGGTCTAGACCGACTATAATTTTCTTACTTGTTCTCTTTAAATAAATTAATATATAAAATTTTTTTTTTTGCTAAATTTACATTTTTTTTTAAATAACCACTACGTATTTTAGCATTATTTGCTTTAGATACTGGTGAATTTTTACTCCCTTTATATTAACTCGTAGTGTCTGCTTGTCGAAAAAATTTTGGATCGATTCTAACCCCTTTCCCGTGACCTAATCGATCTGAAACTTTGCAAGCAGGCTCGTGGCAATGACAGAAATGATCTAGTAAATTTTTTTAGTAATGTTAAAACAATGGAAACTTTTAAATTTTTCTACCAGAGTTGATAAAAAAAATGTACAAAGGGTTAGTTTTTATTATACTATTACCACAACGACCACAAAAACTACAAGTCCAGCTATGGCAACAATATAACATATAGAATAACAACAAGAACACTATAGAAACATAATATTTTTCATTTTTTTTTTACTTTTTGAGAGATTTCCCTGGACTTGTTCCACCGATTTTAATGATTTTTGAAATAGAAATCTTTGAATTTGGAAAATCATTCTCACTAAAAATGATCACCTTAGCTATCCTATTGAGGGCGTGATCGTGACAAGAACAACATAAAAAATTATATTTTTTCAAGACTTTTTTTAGTTCTTCATTCAAATCTCGGGCCCTAATTGACCGATTTGGACAATTTTAAATAGCAAACTTTTCAGGACATTAATGAATCATTTTTTATGTCAGCGAGCACCCTATCTGCCTGATTGATGCCGCCATCTTGATTTCCACAGACGGACAGACGGACAGACGGACATCGCTATATCAACTCCGGTTGTTATAAGGATCACAAATATATATATTTTATGGGGTCCATAATTTTTTTTTTTTAATTATTACAAACGGAATGACAAACTTATATATACCCTCTGCACACTGGAGTGGAGGGTACAAAAACGGATGATTTTATTATCATTTCTTTTTTTTTATTAACAGTATTTTTCGTTGCAATTGCCTTACGTATCTAACGCATTGTCCCAAGTTTTCTAACGATTTTTATTAAAAATAAAAAAATGACTGATGATTATTTCGATAAGGTAATATTACACGAAAAAGTCGGCGGCGGCGTTAAGCCGGCTCTAATCTGCACGACTTGGTAATCCGGAACAAAGAAAGCAACAATTACAGCTATCACATAGAATAAAAATTATAATAACAACAATAAAAATAACTACATAGAAATTTGATTACAAGCTTTTAACATTTTCATTGACATCTCAGGACATATTGAACCAGTTTTGATGATTTTTAATAGAAATCTGTTCAGGATATCAATTAATCAATTTCAGTAAAAATAAGTAACTCAGCTGAGCTGTTGAGAGCGTGATTTCCACAAACGGACAAACGGATCAAGAATATATAAATTTTTTGGAGTCGAAATTTTTTCCTATTATAGTCGGTCTAGACCGACACACTGGTGTGGAGGGTATAATTATAATCTGTTTAGATCGACTTTACCATGAGTTTCGAGAAATGGTCTGAAATCCAACCTTGCTGAGATCATAATTGGACGCAGAAAATAATATAAGAAGTTTGAGTAGCATTGTTAGTAATTAGCGCCCTGCAGATATGAAAAAGTTCGAAAACTGGACTGATCATTACCATATATGATAAAGTCACTTATTTTTCGGAAAAACATATACAATCCAAATTTGAGAAAAGTCTGTGTAATATTTTTCTTTTTGATAGATTTAAGTAAATATCTGGAAGCAGCTTTATATGGGAACTATAACTGAAAACGGTTATACAGGGTGATTTTTTTCTTCTTATTTGTGTATGTAATAAAGACACACAAACCAGATTTGACCGATATCTATATAATACTCTTGATCTTGTGGCAAATCAAGTCGATCTCATAGAGGCTATTTGTCTGGGGACTAGGTCTGAACATGCACCGATTTTCACCAATTTCAACAGCGATCGTTATATCGCCGATAGCAGCTACCTTCATTTTTGGTATTCTGAATCGATCAATATAATAGAGGGTGGGTTGGTCTAGGTCAATAATTTTAGTTTTCATGATATAAGCGATTTTTTTTTTTTTTTTTTTGGAAACTCTGAAATTTGATAATTCACAACTAGCATGGAGCGTTCAAAAAGATTACAAAATTGCAAAAGTTTTATTTACGATTTTATTAAAATCCCAAAATATGCTTTAGCGATGTCCGTCTGTCCGCCTGTGTGTCCATATGAATATATTTTGATGAAATATACTAAATATAAGCTTCTATAACTGCCAATGAATTATTTTATATTTTTTTAATAAATTTGGTTGAAACAACTGATGTCGTTATTATAGGGGTGTTTCAGATTTTTCCGATCGCGATTGGATAATGTTTTATTTTTTAGATGTACACGTAGAAAAAAATGTTCTGTTTTTTTAGCAGTACATGGACAAGAACACGAAATTAAAATAAAGCTACACTCGAATCTGTATGGTTTATGTGTATTCGAAACAAAAAAAAAACGTGATAGAAAAATGTTCGTGTAGATAACGAAATATTAAAACGAAACAAGTCATGATTATGTTCGGCACCGTACAAAATTTAAAACACACATAATTGGTATGAATATAAAAATATGTGTTTGTTGGTCTGAGCCATGTTTGTTTACATATATGTACGAGTTTTTTTATTCAGTGTGTGTTTTTTCTGAACTCTGAAATAAACCAATTGTTTCATATACATACAAAGTCGACATATAGGACAATGTTTTAAATTTCGAACAGGCTTCTCCGGGAAAACGGAAAATCGAAAAATTCCCTGAACCAGATTTTTGAATTCAGCGGGTCCTAATCACCCTAAAAAAAATTACAAAAAGGTTAAAATAACACTAAAATTTATTACTGAAAAAGTACCTTTTTCCAATAAATAAAAATAAAATTGTTTCTCGTGAATCAAGTGAACGGATACTTTTTCTAGCAAGTGTATTAAGATCATGTTTATAATTACTTATTGTAATAATAAAAAGCAATTTTTCTAGAAAACAATGCCATTTTTAAAAAAATAATTTCGAAGATAAGGAAGACTTAATTTAAATTAGCAAACTCAAATTAAGAGCAAATGTTACTTTTTTTTTCTCAAACCCTACACTCTTTATAGCTGTTTTTCTCTCAAACAATCCAATACCTCTCTTCGAACTCTCACCATAATAACCATAAACGTGGTTAAAACAAGTTTGAAATACTCACAATGCGAAAATAAACTCACATTTAGAAAAAGAAAACCAAAATAATTTACTCTACAAACATTTAAAACAAGCTTACAATCGACTACGTCACATCAATATGAAACGGCTATTGATGCCAACATTATAAGCAAATAGTATGGCAGTCACTAGAAGCAACAACAACAGCAGCAGTAGTAGTAGAAGCAGCAACTCCACACATCATGCAACATGCTTTAGTGGATTGGAGTGCTGTGTGCAGCATATACGAGAATAATGCGGAAGTGATATTGCATCCGTAATCATGTAACCAAACATGTGACTTTGTTTTGTTGTTGTTGTTTATTCTCTATTTGTTTTGGTTGTTGTTGTTGTTTTGTGTGTTAATTTTTATTATTGCTTTTGTTGCTGTTCTTGTTGTTGTTTGCTATTATAATTTCAATTGTGAGCGTGCGAGCTTAACAAAGTTCTCACACGTTCAGACGGTTGCTAAAGATACTAAACTGGTTCAAAAAATATACGAGTATTTTTTTGTTTATCAATGTGTAAGAACGAGTATGTGTAGGAACGTAAAATTGTCCGATTTGGTATGCATATGTATATGTGAATGTAGTCATTCAATTTATACGTCAAAGAAAAAGATATTTATGTTTGTGCACTTTTCGTTGAAGGAAAATTTCATGTAATAAATCTTTAACAAATCGAAAATTTGAATTAGCAAATTGATATGATAAGTTTTCCTTTTAGGATAGCGACAAGTTCAAAACGAAAATATATTTCTATGGTTTTACTCTAATTGCTGAAAATATTTTATTTTATTATTTTTTTGCATTATTTTTTATTTTAATTTTTTTTTTATTAATTTAATGGTTTCTCTATTTGTTCTAGTAATTGGATAACTGCGATCTAAATTGGTAGTTTCCTAAATTTTTAAAGTCTCTTATCCTCAACAATGACCCAAATACATCATACGTTATTTATGTTATTTATTTTATTTCAATTATATAGTACAGGGTACAGTACCAGATAAATTTTGCATATTGATTTTGCTATAAATTGTAATTGTCTTTCATTCGGGTTTTTATTCGACTTCCATATGATCAACCCAATTCTTCGATACATTTTCGGAAGTATAGAGCTGTATTTTCCCGATGACTGCACCAATGTCCTTTTTCAGTGTCTCCATCGACGCTGGGTGATTAGCGTAATACTCATTCTTAACAGCACCCCACATCGGGCATTCACGGTGGCCAATACACAACGCCAAAACGGCTCATAATGCGATTTTTAAACTTTTCAACCGAAAGATTGATTGTTTCACGGATTGTGTGGCTCGGCGCACCATCCTGCTGAAACAAAATTTAGTTCAGATCCATATCTTCGAAAATGGGCCTCATATGATCAGTTATTATTGAACAGTAGCGCTTAGCGTTTACTATAACGCATTTGCCTTCCGCATCTTTGAAGAAAAATGGCCAAATGATATCGTTCAGGGAGCATTGGTTTTCAGCAGTCATGAGTGGATTCTATGTGGCCCAGTGCGGTATTTTTACCTATTGACCTAACCTCGAGATGAAAATGAGCTCTGCGGAAGCTAAGGAAGCTCATTTGCATCTCAATCATGAGTTTTCAGTAAAAATGCTTATTTTCTTCCAAGAGTTCCACACCAGTGTGCAGAGGGTATATATAAGTTTTTTTTCCCCATTTGCAATAATTAAAAAATAATAATCTACACCCCATTGAACATATAAGTACATTCGTGATCCTTATAACAAACGGAGTTGATATAGTGATGTCCGTCTGTAGCAATCACGATCATGCCTTCAATAGATCAGTTGAGATGATAATTTTTAGTGAAAATGATTTACTGACATTCTCAACAGGTCACTGCTTAAAATCATCGACATCACTTCAACAGATCCCGAGATATCAATGAAAAAGTAAAAATGGCTTGGAATGATATAATTTTTCTATGTTGTCCTTGTCATCATTGTTATTCAAAATTTGGTATTTTTTGTCATAGCTGTAGTTATTCTTGTTTTTGTATTTTTTGTGCTTGTAGCATTTGCTTCATTAGTGTGTATGTATGGTTACACTGCACGTGTCATATTAGCTAAGGCCGGTAATGCCACACTTCTTTAATGTTATATCGAAATAAATACAAAAAAAAAAAACGGCAATATCATTAAAAAAAAATAATAAAGTACCTAGTTATTACAATAAAAAAAAAATGGTGATATAACTATTCATAGAGCTAAAGTCTATTTTAGGGGCAGCAGCCTGATCAGTTCCAAATTTTTACTACTTCTATCACATTTAATTATGATTCTAGCAAAATATTTCTTCTTTTTTAAACTTTTTTAAAAAATACCACAATAAGTTAAAAATCTCAAAACATTGCAAAGTATGATCCCTTACTTTGACGTTGGTTATTCTAACGCCGCGGTGCGCGCCGGCTGCGTTACAAAAGTATTTCTAATAATAGAAAAAGTACTCTAATAATAGACAAATAATGTAATTCTTCAGATAGAAGTTAAAACATCATTGTTTTTAATAAATTATAATTAATAATAAATTAAATTAATAGTAGTAAATTATAATTAAATTATAATTAATTATAAATTATAATTAATAATAGTAAAAAAGAAAAGCAGTTAACTCTAAAATTAAGCGGTACTACAATTTTAACATTATTAAGAAGTGATCGTACCCAACGTTGGTTATAATAACGATTTGAAGACACAGGTGAAGGGTATCAAAGATTCTACCCAGCCGAATTTAATACTCTTATTTGTTTTATGCAGATTCGTTTAACTTTTATTACATTCATTTGACACTGTGGCGCAAATTGGAGTTGTTGAAAATAAATAATTTTGGAATGAGATTAAGACCAGTTGAATATATATGTTCATCAATAGATGGAAATTCAGCTTCCGTGAGCATATTTTTTGTATTTGTTGTTGGAAATGCTTTTCGGAACTGTAGCCGTATATGTGAAGACCATGATCGATTTTGGAGAGTGAATATTATTTAACTAATCAATTGCTACGAGGTGTAGCTAATTGGAGTTTAAATATGTAAAAAGTGAACGGGAGGGCAACTTTATAAAGAGAAAGATTACCGGGAGTGGTAAGACAAGTCTAAGAGCATTTAGAATGTAATTTTAGGGAATTGAGAGGTTGATCGGTTAGCACTACGTTTGAGATCACACTACTTACATGGCTATTTGTCTCCAAAGTAAATAAAACAAAAATGGAGTTTCTGCTTTCAACAGGCGTTTATTGTTCCTAACTGGTTCCAATCCAAAATACCAAATCGGGATGCTTAATTGTGAGGATACAAAAATCCAAAAATGTAATCCAAAATCTTCGTAAAAATATAATAGGTAAAGCCGGTTGTGTAAGTCGTAAGCTGCTGGACGATATCAATAACGAAGGGACCGGAAGCTCACTTCTCACGCGAGGTTGCCGACTTTAACTTCTTAGGAATATAAGAAAAATGTAGTAAATGTCACATGAAAGGATAAGAGAAAGTAATCTCTTACAACGTAGTTGTATACAAAAGGTTACAGCTAGCGATCATTCACAATACTGATAATAATTAATCATTCAATAAATTCAATGTATATTAATAATAATGCGTAATATTTACGAGGGAACCCGGAGGTACAGCTTTATTATGTTGAACAGAGAGTATGAATGCTTGAAGCTAAAAATTTGCTTACCTTTAAACGTATAAGTTTCAGACATTGTGCTCTTAAAATATTCACTTCTGTAACATGGTCAATAGAAAGATTGTCACAGATGAGCATTGGTGGACTATTTGTCTCCAAAGTAATATTTTTTAATGAATTTTGAATGCATTATGTTGTTGGTTTTTAAAAAAGAAATATATATTTTTGTAAATGTATATATATATATATTTGTTAGAGACTTTCACCGAAAACGTTTTCTTTTTTTGCAGAGCAATATCAATTCATATGGCCTAAAATATTTTTTATTTTACTCAAAAATGGGGTTATGAAACATAACTTTTTTCCGAAGCTGCATTTTGACAAAACCAGTTAAATCACTTTACCAACCTGCGAATAACAATTATTCGCGGTAAAATTCGTTAGTTAGAAAAATTTGGTATTTCCCAAGTTCCAACCTCAATTACTCAAGAAATAGGCAATCCTTGGGCATAAAATTAAATGCGTTAGATAGGTCTTCGAAATATCGTTCATTTGAACCACATTATAAAATTTGCATATTTTATTAAAAATTTCATGTTTAGAGGGAAAGTAATGTGGTAACAAAAATGTTCAATAAAATCACTGATGAAGGCTGAAATGACAGAAACTGGTCTGATTAAGAAGTGGTTATAAATTTTAGAATTTTAGAAAATTGGCGAGTTATGAAAAAACCGTTTCTTTCACTATATCACTGCAAGGACATTCGCACCACCCATACATTCTTTATTTACAAACTGTGATACCATCTACATTAGTCACATAAAAATGTTGAAAATTACAACTTCTAATTTGTGTACACATTTTATTATCCATCGCAGCAAGGAATCGTTTAGCTCCCATATATTCTTTTTCTTAAAAACGCTGTAAAACCTGTAAAAACTAGTCGATTGTTCTTAAGTATTTGTGTTTGTTGGGTGATGATATATGAGTTCTTATATAAACTAGCATATTCCAGCGCTCGAAATTCGAGTGCAATTTCTAGGCAACTTTATTTTTCAACTTAGCCAATTCGCAAACTAACACTTTTTGGTTTATTATTATTGTGAATGAAGATAACAAACTCATTAACAAACACATTATCAAATTTAATAAACACACACATAGCATACGTATAATTTTATGTATGTGTTAGTAGCAACTTTAAATGCAATTTACTCAAAATAAAGGAAAAAATTAAAAAATCTGTAAATCTGGTGAACAGATAAAAAGAAATACCTTTCAAATAATATACGTGTGGTCCAAATAGGGATAAAACGGTGGAACAAAAGATCGGTAACAAAAAATCGCCTAGCCTATTAACATTATAGATAATACAGGTATACAAGTATATTACGGGGAGAACTTAAAATTATTGTTGCCACTGGAAAGCAATGTAAATACACTTTTTTTAAGCGCGTATTCAAGGAGACCTAAAAAGCACATAAAAAAAGTGCGAGTGCACCAAAAAGGCAACATTGATTAAAATTTTTTAAGTAAGTTCACCAATTTGAAGCTGATCGAAAAGATAACATCTTCCATATACTGCTAATTTATTTAGTTAACAATAAGAAAATGAATTAAACCTGGTTTTTGAGAATCCGAATTTTTGTCAATTGTATTCACCTGACAAAAAAAAATATGTCTGTAATTATCATTTAAGTGAAGTATTCAAGTACGAATCCATTAACGCATATTTATTGCGGAGAATTTCTATACTTAGTGTTGTCTACCAACCACTGCACTACGGTTGGACAATTCGTCGTGTATAACCCTGGAAATGCGAGTTAATAGCAACTATAGAATTTCCGCCAATGTTATTTGCAGCAGAGATCCTCGGCGTAGATTGATCGTTATTCAACATGTCCAAGATTTACAGGCGTGAAAGTGCTGCTGCCTTAAGAAATTGCATTAGATTTCCATACTGGACGTAAAATAGCAAAGGACTGGTTGGCCTTTAAAAAGGGAGAGATATCATAAAATGATGCCAATATATAAAACTGATCTAACTTCTTCTGACTCTCCCTGTATCCTGAATTTGATGTTATTTGCGGTGCTGACACCCATCACTTTGAACTTAGTTAGAATTATCTTTGGTACTCGAGGTATTTGAGTTAAGCCACTATATTATTACAGTTGTGCTATAGAGGGCAGATATAATCTAAGCCTCTCGATTTCTTGGTCGAGCCGCAATTTGTTTGGTTTAGTACATTGCAAACTATTTGGTTCTATCAACAAAATTATTTGACTGTACAGCAAATGTTTAATGACTGATCAACAAACAATGAATTATTTTACAATTCACTTAATTTAGACATACATATTCCCCGAAAATTTCATATACATTTTAAACAAAGTATCAGTTTCGCTTCACAAAATTTTGGCCAAATACATATTATTATCCAGCCAAAACAACAAAAAATGGCATTGGTGATATGCACATCAAAATACTTAAACATGAAACTAAACGCATTAAAACCGAATGAAATTTTGGAAAAGACTTACAACAGTCAAACGTCCAAATACAACAAAAATACATTAAAGTACTTGGTACGCGTATATGTAGTTTTCACAACAAATAACCCGCGGTTGTTGCTGTCCAAAAACCAAAAACTAAAAAATACAAAAAAATGAAAGAACCCAGAAAGAAAGAAAAACATATCAACCTTATTACAAGGGACAAGTTACTTTTAAAAATGCCGGCCACAACACATGTGTGTATGGATGGTACGAATATAGTACCTGAGTTTATTTTGGTTGTTTGGATGAATGATCATCATCAGCATTTCAGTGCTCATTACATATGCACACAATAAAGCTGAGAACTGAAGAACAACTGAAGAAAGAAAATGAGGTTAATAAAATGCCTTAAAATATATGACGTTGGAGAGAGAGAGAGGGGGAGGTGCAAAATGGAGAGTAGCAAAGGAAGATATATTCACGTTTTTTGTTTGTTTTCATTTTACAGCTGGGGACACAAAACTTACATACATTTGGGAGCAAAAAATCAAAGCCTTTTTATCGATTTCAAGTCATTCAAAAGTTCTTTCTTTCTTTGAATTCGTGATAATGAATATATTTGCTATTTTTATGGCCTCATCTATGGTGGGCAAGTAAGAAATTTAACATTAAATATTACAACGCACAATATATTGACCCCAATAAAATTTAAAATTTTAAATTTATAGGAGCGGAGCTCAAGAGTGGGTGAAGCAGTTAACAAGTGGTTAAAACAAAAAAGCGTTGCTCATAAATTCTTGTTTTTTTTTTTTTTTTTTTTTTTTTGAAAAAAAACCTCGATCTTTTTTTTTTCAAAGTTACGACAAATGCTGGCCATTTTAAAGGTGCCTTACATTGTGTAATGCAATTTTAGATTTTTTTTTTTTTTTGAGGATATACTGTTGCTCCCTTTTTATTATTATCGAATAAACTTCATTCTATACGCACAATTTTTAATGTAAACGTGATTTTGAAAATTTTTAGTTTGTGGTTTCTCGTTGCTGGGTTCTTTCAGTTAGTTACATAAATGGTGATGGTTCTCTTTGTACATATAAATATTTTTGTGGATTTTATTTATTTTGCTTCTGTCAGGTTATTGACCTCTTTAAATTATTTAAAAGAATTGAAGAAGAACTTAATGTTATAAATTCTTTTACATATACTATATATACATATTGGTTTTGGTGAGTGCGTCAGTCAGTCTGACAACCAGTCTGTCAGTCACTCTGTCAGTCACGTTCATTCACATTCATTTTCGCATGTTCAAATATTACTTTCGGCAGCTTTTGCTTCATTTTGTCTTTGCAAAAATTATATAAAGTATGAAAATTATTACAACATTTTGTGGCCAAAATATACAATGGCTTTTAAATTTAATCAGCAAATTGGTCTGAAATTTAAAGATTAACATTATCAATAAATAATATGTTAAGGTGAGCAAAGACAAGAAAACATTTTTCAGAGCATTATTAAATTAATCTGTTATTTTTAATGCATAGTATCTAGAGTTACTAACATAAAAATGCAACACATGCATCTATTTCAAAATAACGGTAAACAATTAATTTCTTCTTTTGAAATCACATCTCGCCTCGATCAATGTCATCTAATTTTTCAAACAAAAAGGATCTCCATTGACCGTAACGTCAGCTCCGGCTTCATTTTTGAAGAAATAAGGTCCGATGGTGCCACCAGCTTGTAAACCAAACCAAAAGTGATTTTTTTTAGATTTAATGGAGTCTGTAGGGCCTGTTGTGAATTGTCGCATATGGACAATTCTGCTTACTAACAAACCCGTTAAGCCAAAAATTAACCTCTTCGTTGAAAACAATTTTACGATAAGACATCGAGTCAGTTTCCAACCGCTCTAGCGCCCAATTGGCGAAAAATCGACGCATATGTTGGTTGTAGGCCAAGATCTTTGCGCAAAATTTTCAACGCAGTGGACGGACGACAAATTGATAAATTGTTATCTTCTGGAACACTTTCGTTTACAACGACGCACTGTGGCTGAAATTTTGATTTCATTGGCCAAAAGTCAATTTTTTTGTCACCGATTTTTTAAATTTGAACAGCATTTTGTAACAAATGTATCCAAATTAAGGTAGCCAAAAAATTAGGTTAAACTATCACCAATTGTGGGCGTGGCATGCTGTAAAACTCAACTGTTTTTTTTTTTTTTTAATTTCAGAAAAAGGTGATTTTTTTTCTGTTTTTTATCAAAAATAAATGGTTACTACTTACTACTCGCAAGTTATCATCGATAATGACCTGCGATCCTTTTTACAAGGTTGGTAGGATTGTTGTAAGTGGTCATAACCCTACCATTTAATATTAGGGGTATTCTGAAATATTTATTAAACCACTAAATTTTTGTAAAATTTCAACTTTAGGGAACAAAAGGGAACAAGACGCGTATACCACCCGGAGAAAAGTAAAAGTGTCTTCTTTTTCGTTTTAATGAAATTGCTCATAAAATTTTCAAATTACGGTATTTTAAAGAGCCCTACAATGCTGTGTTAAAGTTGTGCTTTAGGTATTTTACAGCTTATAATAGTCATTATTTGTTCTATTACCAGTAATGATATCCTCTTACCAAATACACCACTCTTTTTATATATTCATAAGTAAGAATGTCAATGAAATTCATTTGTAACCAGGATTTTTTATTATTATACCTTTTTATACATTTTTATTTTACCTAACAATACCATTTTCTTACCTTTTTATTTGACCTAAGAAAGTGACATTTGAATGCAAACTCAATTGATATAATATATTTCAGCAATAACAATCACAAATAAAAATATTCAGAAAAATATGGAGAGCTTCAGTTATAAAGAACTGGCCGAAGAGTATTTTAGAAACAAAAACTAGGAAGATATTTTTGATTACGTTAAAATAAAATTAAACTTAAATTCGGCTGGAAGACCACGCAAATCACTGGACAACTGCAGCGATAGATCTAAGATTTTTAGATAATATAACTAACGTTTTTTTAAGTGTAAATATTCAAATTTGACAGCAAAAAATATCAATTTTTCAGTAATAATAGCAAAATTTCCAGTTGATTTTACTATTTTTTTTAATTGTAAAAATTTTTTGGAGTGTAAACATTTAAAAAAATCTCATTATTACAAAATATTGTTTTTAATTATTATTAAAATCCAAATAATAAATCTATAATATTAATAGTGACCGATGTTTTGTTCTACCATTTTAGCCCGAATTTGACCAAACGTATATTATTTGAAAGGTATTTCTTTTTAGCCGTTTTGCGGATATACAGATTTTTAAATTTTTTCCCTTATTTTGAGTAAATTGCATTTAAATTTGCTACTAACACATATATTATATTATACATATGCTATGTGTGTTTTATTGAATCTGTTAATGTGTTTGTTAATGAGTTTATCTTCATTCACAATAATAATAAACCATAAAAGTGTTGATTTGTGAATTGGCTAAGTTGAAAAATAAAGCTGCGTAGAAATTGCAAAATAAATAAAAACCCATATTTCAATCTAGAAGTAAAAAAAAAAATTAAAAGTTCAACTTTGACCTAGAATTCCTTAAAAAGTACTCAATCAATTTTAATGAAATTAAAACTGACTCAAGCTCAACTATATATCTATCCACTAAAAAATTATTAAAATATTTTGATCGGTTCAAAAGTTACAGAATTTTGGCCAATGAAAAACGATTTTCAGCCACTGTGCGGCTATATTATCTTTAGAACGCACATTCCTTCAATATGTTGGTGTTATTGCATCATTAAGAGAGTATGAATGACTTGTTCAGATGGACGAACATGTCGCCATAAAAATCATGAAGTCGTCTATAATTTACATGAATCGATGACAGATTTGCAAAGTAAATTTGGATAATTTGGTAGCGTTGTTCAAGCATGAATCTACTCATGATGATTCGCGAGAGTTCACTGATCATGAATGTGAAAAAAAATGAGCGCAGTATGACAGTTTGTTTGACGACTAACCCTTTTGTAAGTTCTATTTAACCAAAAAAAAAAAAAAAAACACCTTTTTATATTTAATCGGATATCCGAAATTTGGTCTCTGAATAACCGTTTTTTATATGCAATGCATTCATCTTTGAAACTTGCCACGGCCATCTATACAATATTTAAGTAATGGAGGACATTTAGGAAACTAGTTTTCCTTTTTATATTTAATCGGATATCCGAAATTTGCTCTCCGAATAACCGTTTTTTATATGCAATGCATTCATCTTTGAAACTTGCCACGGCCATCTATACAATATTTAAGTAATGGAGGACATTTAGGAAACTTGTTTTCCAATTTTTCAATAAAATGTAAATATTGTTTAAACTTTGCTTTGTTATACCCTATACCACTATGTGGTTTGGGTATAATGACTTTGTGCTTCTGTTTGTAACAACCAAAAATATTTGACATGCACCCATCTTAATTATACCGATCGAATCAGAATCACTATCTGATTCGATTCAACGGTGTCCGTCCGTCTGTGTGTCCATGTAAAGCTTGTAATCAAACTGCAGGTCGCAAATATGAATATATTTTGATGAAATTTGGTATGTAAGCTTTTATCGGCCATGGGATGAACGCTGTTGAAATTAGTGAGAATCGGTCCATGTTCAGACCTAGCCCCCATACAAATTACCCCTATGAAATCAACATATATTGCCATAAGATCCAAATTATCATAGTCAAATTGGGTTTATATGTATATATTATATATTACATCCATTAATCAGTAGTCCAAAAATTATCCCTATTGGACAACTCTTAGTCATAGGCCCCATATAGAGCTGCTTCCCGATCTTCACTTAAATCTATCAAAAAACAAAAATATTGCACTGATTCTTCTCAAATTTTGTTTGTATATATTTTTGCAAAATACAAGAGACTTTGCCAAACATGGTCAGGATCGGTCCATTTTTGGGCCTAGTCCCCATACATATATAGCATCCGATATGAACTCTTTCATATCTGCAGCCGAAAAAATTAATAAAAATTCCACTCAAATTTGGTTTATGCCTATTTTCTATATCCAGTTAGTTGGGCCAGAGAGATAGGGTCTCTAAACGCATGGTATAGGGTATCGTATAGTCGGTATAGACCGACTATAATTTTCTTACTTATTTTTTATTTACATATGTCAAATAATACTTAAGAAACCATATAAATAAATAAATAATTTTATTTTATCAGCAGTTGCCAACTGATAGTAAAATAGCTGTTATTAATGCTTTAGATGAAGGGAAATCCACGAGTGAAATTGAAGTTTAGTCTAAAGAAATCCATTCTATCGATCTGACTTATACGAGTAGATGGCAGCAGCAGTTTAAAAAATTACTTTGGTGAAAAGTGGCAACTCTATAAAACAAATTTATCGACCTATAAGGAATTATGCTGAGAAAATATTTCCAATTTTTATACCCTATACCACTATGTGGTTTGGGTATAATGACTTTGTGCTGCTGTTTGTAACAACCAAAAATATTTGACCTAGACCCATCTTTAATTATACCGATCGAATCAGAATCACTTTCTGAGTTGATTTAACAATGTCCGTCCGTCCGTCCGTCCGTCCGTCTGTGTGTCCATGTAAAGCTTGTAATCAAACTGCAGGTCGCAAATATGAATATATTTTGATGAAATTTGGTATATAAGCTTTCATCGGCCATGGGATGAACGCTATTGAAATTGGTGAGAATCGGTCCATGTTCAGACCTAGCCCCCATACAAATTACCCATATGAAATCGACATAAATTGCCATAAGATCCAAATTGTCATATAGATCTTACTCAAATTGGGTTTGTATGCGTTCATTACATCCACTAATGAGTAGTCCAACAATGATCCCTTTGACCCCATATAGAACTGCTTCCCGATTTTCACTTAAATCTGTTAAAAAACAAAAATATTGCACTGATTCTTCTCAAATTTTGTTTGTACATATTTTTGCAAAATACAAGAGACTTTACCAAACATGATCAGGATCGGTCCATTTTTGGACCTAGTCCCTTTATAGATATAGCATCCGATATGAACTTTTTCATATCTGCAGCCAAAAAAATTAATAAAAATCCCACTCAAATTTGGTTTTTGCTTATTTTCAATGTCCAGTTAGTTGGGCCTAAGAGATAGGGTTTCTAAACGCATGGTATAGGGTATCGTATAGTCGGTCTAGACCGAATATAATGTTCTTACTTGTTTTGTATTTTCTTTGCCGAAACAAAATTTAATCATTAAACTTATTTAGACTAAGAACCGCAAACCAGAGAAACGAGGTGGATTGATATCGGCCAATAATCAATAAAATGATTGTGATTCCATAGACAGATATGTGTTATTTAATTTTCTGTCCGTTTTTTTTTTTACTTTTGGTCTTGCTGATATATAACAATCTACCATATTTTTACACTGTCTGTAAAAATTTGAAAGATATCCTCTCTCATAATTAGAGGCTCAATGGAAGAAAATTCTAACTATCCTACTATCCATAAATATTTTTCAAACAAGCTTTAAGCGCATTGTTTTACTGCCTTTATAAAGATTATTTTGCATATTAACAAGTCGCGAGTAAAGTTATTCTAACATTTTCTAAAGAACTTAAATATGTTGTTGATGCGGCTCCATATTCAAATTTTTTCTAAAGCTTTATAGATCCGATGTAGTGAAAAACTATATTAGGGTACAACATAAATGGGATTGTTAGAGGGTTAAGTGTTTATAATTTTTTTGTTTTTGTCTCTTTCGTAATATTTCAGACGGAAAATTAACATACATATGTAAAGTTTTATTTTAAGCAATATTAAATTTATTATCGTAATAATTTATCTGTTTTTAATAACCCAAAGTGTTGCATACCAAATCGATTTCTTTATTAAATACACTTTATGAAATCCCAAAATTCTTCTCACGTGTACTAATGAAATCGTCTTGTCTAAATATACTTGTATATAAAAAAAATATATATAAATACGAGTAAAGCAGCAAGAACTTAAAGAACAAAAAAAATCATATTTATATGCATTCTTAGACAAAGTGTCAATGATCTCGCGCACCACCAACAACATCAAACATTACTATTGCTAGAAACAAAAAAAAAAAATCAAAACTATAGACATAGATCACATTTGTACATTTATAACAAAAAAAGAAAAGAAATAATATTTCTACTCGAAGGTATACATGACCAAAAGTTCAGTAACCCTTTTTTATTTTTATTTTTCCTACAACAATTCATCATCAAAAGCTGGAAGAAAAGAAAGAGTTGACTTTTTCGGATGGACTTACAAATTTTATACTTCCAAACAGTGGGCCGGAAAATCCAATAATTTGTCAAATGATCTTTAACACTCCAGATCCTACTTATTTTAAATCACACTTAAATGTTTCGAAATTCTGCAATATTCGGAAAAATAATTTTAACAATACCAAAAGGCAAATCTCAATATTCGTTCTGTGTTAGTTTTCAGTTAAATAAAGAACATTTTTAGAAGTGTTATGGATTCTATAATAGTGATCCGGCTGTGGTGAAAAGTTAGAACATAAACAAAGAATTTTGCCTCTGTCTTTTACAGATTCTGTGAAGTAATGAATTGCTAGTGATGTTAAAAATAAAAAAAAATAAAAATTGACTGCAGAAACGAAGCATGTTTTTTATCTAATCTGGGTGCGCTGAATTCGAATCTGGGCTATCACGTCCGGTTAATTTTTTATCGCATGCTGGCAATACTGTAAAACAGTCAATACTGACACAACAATTTCACAATTATTAATTTGACAGAAGTCCACATTCATTCTAAATCTTCATAATAGTAGCGTTTAAGCATGTCAGGGAGATCGTATGTTACTGATTCAAGCTATTTTTGCTTTGTGTGTGGGGAATATTTGGTTTGAAAAAAATGGTATGCATATTTACATTATTTTGGTTTTGCTGTCAGAAATTTGGACAAACCGTGGACACATATAATGTTTTGCAATAGTTGCAGAACTGTTTTATACAAATGGTCAAATGACAAGAAAATCTATTTCGATTTTTCAATTCCAGTACTTTGGAGTGAGTCAAGTAACCACCAAACCGATTGTTATTTCTGACTAACAAAAGTTGCTGGATTCAATATGAAAAACTGAAAAAATATTACTTACGCGAATACCAAATGATCCATTACCAGTCATTCCCAGTACTACGAGCAGTGAGTCCGAAACATCTTTCACCAGCAGTGGTAGTTTATATGAGGCTGATGATGAACGCCATTTAGTGACTCAAGCTGAGCTGAATGGTCTAATTCTAATGATCTTGCAGTTGGGACAAAAGTAACAATCTATAGAGATAGAAGCTTGGAATTGGCTGCGTATTTTGAAAAAAAGCACTCTATTCTATACTGTACTGATGTTGATAGCTTATTTCAAGAAAGGAACCAGCCATATGACAAAACTGAATGGAGATTATTTATTGATGGCCCTAAGTACAGTTTAAAGACTCTTCTTTTGCATAATGTTAATGAAAAACCATCCATACCAATTGCTCTTTCCATTAATACAAAGGAAAACAAGAAAATTATAGTCGGTCTAGACCGACCATATGATACCCTATACCATGGTGTAGAGACCCTATCTTTCGGTCCAACTAAGTCGATATAGAAAACAAGCATAAACCAAATTTGAGTGTCATTGTTATTAATATGTTAATATGTTTGGCTGCAGAAATGAAAAAGTTAATATCGAGTTCTATATTTATATGGGGACTAAATCGAAAAATGGACCGATCTTGACCATATTTGGTAGAGTCACTTATATTTTGAGAAAATATATATAAACCAAATTTGAGAAAAATCTGTACAATATTTTTGTTTTTTGATAGATTTAAGTGAAGATCGGGACGCAGCTTATATGGGACCTATGACTAAGAATTGTCCTATAGGTAATATTTTTGGAATACTGATTAATGGATATAATAAACACATACAAACCCAATTTCACTGGGATCTATATTATAATTTGGATCTTATCGCACTTCATGTCGGTTTCAAAGGGGTCATTTGTATGGGGGCTAGGTCTGAACATGGACCGAATTTCACCAATTTCAACAGCGTTCATCCTATGGCCGATGAAAGCTTATATACCAAATTTCATCAAAATACATTCATATTTGCGACCTGTAGTTTGATTACAAACTTTGCATGGACACACAGACGGACGGACGGACGGACATTGCTAAATCGACTCAGAAAGTGATTCTGAGTCGATCGGTATAATAAAAGATGGGTCTAGGTCAAATATTTTTGGTAGTTACAAACAGCAGCACAAAGTCATTATGCCCAAAGCACATAGTGGAATAGGGTATAATTACGAATCAATGACTGAAATTTTGACATTACTCAAATACAACGATCGTAAATGGAAGATCTGTGGTGACCTTAAAGTGTGTGATTTTAATTTCTTTGTATATATATAGTACAGACCATCTTAAATAACTGTAAATTAAGCTGTTTCAGGTCATTGGTTTGTTGGTTGGTATGCAAGGATTTTTCACAAAATATTGTTGTTTCCTTTGTCTATGGGATAGTCAAGCTACATGTCATCATTACGTCAGAACAGAATGGCCAAAAAGAACTGAGTATTCACCATGATAACAAAACAAACCATTTAAAATAAACCACTAATTGATCCAAATGACGTTCTTCTTCCGCCGCTTCACATAAAATTGGGCCTTTTTAAGAACTTTGTCAGGGCTCTGGATAACGATGGTGCAGCATTTAAATATTTGTTAGCGGTTTTTCCTAAAATTTCATATGCTAAAATCAAAGAAGGCATATTTGTTGGCCCTTAGATCAGGAAGCTATTGAATGATGACAATTTTTTACAATGTTTATTGGAGAAAGAATATGCAGCCTGGAAATCTTTCAAGAGCATCGTGGACAGCATTCTTGGAAAAAAATAAGAGTGAAAGCTACAGAATTATTGAATTATTGAAAAATTAGCACGAATTTGGTGCACGAATGTCACTCAAAATGCATTTTCTTCATTCGCATTTAGATTTTTTTTCCACAAAACCTAGGTGCGGTGAGCGACGAACAAGAGGAGCGTGCTCACCAAGATTTACTGAAAATTGAAAAAAATTATCAAGGATTTTGGGACAAAAGCGTGCTGGGAGACTATTGCTGGACTCTAATACGTAAAACCGAACCAACAAAATACAAACGACGGTCAAATAACGCCATTTACTTTTGAAAATGCATTGATTTTTAAATAAACTAATAACTTTTTATATAAAAAACTAATAAAAATTTTTTTTTTGTATCTCGAAAATCTGACGTGCTAGCGAGAAACCAATTACAAATTCGAATTCAGCCCACCAAATTACCCTAGGAAAGATATTTGGTTGCTCCAGTCCAAAACCTTGTTTGCTAGTTGACTAATAATTTGGAACCACTTTTATAAGTACTTCACTGTACTTTTATCAATTAATATTTTCTTTTATTTGTTTTTTTTTTCTTTCTCAATATTATAATTCCCTAACATGAACGATTAATTTTCAATTTGAGTCCCCCTAATTAATCTATAATATTAATATTCTGGGCGATTTCTGGCGACCGATGTTTTGTTCTACCGTTTTATCCCGATTTTGACCAAACGTATATTATTTTATAGGTATTCCATTTTAGCTATTCACCAGATTTACAGATTTTTAAATTTTTTCCTTTACTTTGAGTAAATTGCATTTAAAGTTGCTACTAACACATACATAAAATTATACATATTCTATGTGTTTATTAAATTTGTTAATGTGTTTGCTAATGAGTTTGTGATCTTCATTCACAATAATAATAAACCGTAAAGGTGTTGATTTGTGAATTGGCTAAATTTAAAAATAAAGCTGCCTAGAAATTGCACTCGCATTTCAAGCGCCGAAATCTGCTAGTTTTAATTAATCGACATAAAATTAAATTAGATTTTCTCGATTTTTATTGATATCGTAACTAAGAGGTAAAAGTCATGACAAAATTTCAAAAATAATATTAACCAATTTTTTAGAAATACGAGGGCGGTCCCAGAACAACCCGATCTGAAGAAAAACACAGCAAGTATGGAAAAAAAATTCTTTATTTCTCAACATAAACTCCTTATAGCTCGATACACTTTTCCCAGCGATTTTCAATAGCGTCGATATCCTCCTTATAGTAAGAACTATCTAGCTCCTCAAAAAAGGCACCAACCGTAAACCCCACCTATTCATTGTTGGCAATATTTTACCACCGAGCCACTTTCTCTAGTTTGGAGGTAATAGTCCAATGGAGCTAAGGCTGGCGAAAAAGATGCCTGATGAAGGAACTCGAACTATAATTCATGGGTTTTGGCCTTAATTTCATTAATTAAACGCTGCTGTAAGTTAGCATAATACGCACCGATGATTGTTGTTCTTTTTTGAAGATAATCAATAAAAGTATCCCACACGCATTCCAAAAAACAGACGTCATAACATTCCTTACACACAGAAATCAGATTCATTGTGGCTACTGAGCTTACTGTCAACCGAATTGCGGAGCTAGCTACGAAATTTCGAGTAAATTATGAATTAAATTCTGTTGTCGGAATAGTAAATGTTTTATCACAATAGAAAATATGTAACTCCACTTAAATTTGTTCTTTCACTTAAACTTCGAAAATATAGTTATTGAACTTTTGAACAATTCGGTTGTTGAAATTTTTTTCAGTGTGCAGGTTGAACTGTCTTCGCCTTCTTTGAACGCGATTATCCCATTTCAGCCCAGTATTTTGTTTATTCCATAGTCTCAGGTGTGAAGTGGTGGACCCATATCTCACTCATGGGTCCCATCATCAATCGACACAAAAACTCGACTTTATTACGGTCAAACACAGCCAAACACTCTATTGAAACATCTCCATGAGCTGCTTTAATCCTATGAGCAAAAGCGACACCAGTCCTGAGGAAAGCTTTCTCATTTCCAAATTTTCGGTCAATTTATGTGTATCACTTTTTGTAATGCCTATCGTTTCAACTACCCCACGCACGTTCAGCCGACGATCACCCAATACCATTTTAGGGATTTTCTTAACAATTTCTGGCGTGGCTCCCTCAATTGGTCTATCACTACGGCGTTCTTCTCTCTCATCTAATATTTTTTTAGTCATAAACGAAGGAGCAGACTACCCCAGAGTAGAATCTAACTTGGCTTTAACATTGGTTGGACTGAGATCTTCCAATTTTGTCCGTGTTAACAAATTCACTGAGATCGTTTACTTTTGGTGGTTCATCTTGGAACTTAAAGCATATGTTTAATAAGGTTGCCACTTTTCACTAAAGTATTTTTTTTTTTTTTCAAACAACTGCCGCCATCTAACGTCAGGTCTGGTTGTTCTAGAATCGCTCTCGTATATGCTTTCTTCTTCTCTACCACGCACCGTTGCAATCAATATTAAAATTTTCATAATAATTATGTATAATATCAATTGCAAACTGTTTATAAATATTACATTAAACAAAAACATCAAAAAATCTAAATCAAAATTTGGTCTCTGGTAAAAAGTGTTGTGTGTGAAATGTAAAACCCATACACCACGTACGGCAACTCTTACGAAACTAAGAGTAGTGGAAATTATAAGTAAAGGGTGTCCAAAAATTCACGCAACATTTGAATTTGCCACTATTTGTGTAATAAAGTGAAGACAATGTAACAGCTGACAGATCAAGGATAGTAAAAATGGAGCATTACACGAGAGAATAACGCATTTTTTTTTTTTTTTTTTGTTTAACAATATCTTAAAAATAATGAAAGTTTGGCGGCTAAAATCATCATAGCGATGAAGCACATTTTCACTTTGATAGCTTCGTTAGTCATCAAAATTGCCGCGCAATGTGTTTATGACATTTGGTTCCAACTAGACGTTGCCACATGACATACAGACTTTCAACTGATTCAATTAGTTAATGGGAAATTTCACACCCTCTCGATTGGGTGATCAGAATTGGCTCCTTAGATTGTATGATATAAAACCATCGGACTTCATTGAAGTCAAAGGTATATGCCAACTAGCTGACAGCCACCCGTGTATTGATGTAGGAAATTAAACACTGCATCAACGAATTTCAGCCACATTTATTTAAATGGTCATGGGAAATTTGGACAAGAGAGTGGCTATGTCCCTGCAAAGTCATGGAGGCCTCTTACTCGATATGTTCTTCTATATATAACCTTGTCCTATGTACTTTTTTATTTAATAAAAAAAATAACGAATTAAGAGGAGGGGGGGAGGGGTATGGTTTTAAAACATTTTTTTTTTCATTTCTTTTTCTGAATGTACAACATGTCTAAAGTGTTGTCTCAAAACTTCAAGTAAATCGGAGCAAAACTTAAGAAGATATAGCGTTTCCAGCGACCGGCCTCATACGGTATATCGTATATAAATCATTTTTTAAAAAACTTTAAATCGATTTTCTCGCAAATAAATGTTTGAAGCCCGTGAACATCATACCTCAAAATGTACTTGACCAATTCTTTTGAAATTTTACACACTATATCTTTACATAAATCATCAGGTAACCATGAAGAGTTTTTTTTATTTTCTGTTTTCTTCCCCACTTTTTAGGAACAAATCGCGTTTTTCACTTCAAAATACTGCCAAAAAAAATAAATAAGAAGGTCTTCGTCACTACCTCAGGAAACATATCACCTTTTAAACGCATTTCGATTTTTTTATTTCACATGATCCCGTAACGAGTTATGATCTTCAAGAATTATGAAAATACGAATTTTTTATCTTTTAAAACCTTACCCCCCCCCCCCCCCCCCTTTAATGAAAGGACTTTCTTTTCAGTTTAATTCAAATCTTGCGTGAATTTTGGGACACCCTTTATAAAATAATAATAAATAATCTAAAAATGGAAAGTTATTTTCTGCTATGTTTGTTAGTATTTTAGCTTCTGAGATTAATACAAAGTAAAAGCTGTATGGTATGAAAACTGTTTCTTAGACACCACTGCTCGTTGGCCGGCCTTTTAGGTGAGTGCGCTAAAGCGCATAACAAAAAAAAAATTAGTTACAAGTATAAAAAAAAAATTCATATAGAAACAATCTAATCAATTTTAAACATAACAATATTTACAATGTTTAATATAATAATTGATGGAAGCTTAAAGCCAGAAACTGGTCTGATTAAGAAAACTTACAGAGTAGTTATGACTTTTGGGAAGATGTGCTTTCTTTTTCTCTACTACACACTACAATTTTCCGTTTTAGTGTATTCAGGGACTTATAGTAAAATTTCACGGCGAATATTTTGCGGAACATTTTAACCCCTTAAATCCCTGTTTTAATGGTGTTTTTTGCTCTTTCCAGAGCTGCGAAACTTTACCTCCCCTCAAATGAAATTCAGATGTAAACTTTCAAAACGCCGATACACGTGTCTTTTTTTTGTCTCCTCTATCAAAATTTATAGGCCGGACATTGTATTTTTTTTTTGTGTTGTACAGTGCTACTGAAAATATAAACAAGTAAGAAAATTATAGTCGGTCTAGACCGACCATACGATACCCTATATCATGGTTTAGAAACCCTATCTCATCGGTCCAACTAACTGGATATAGAAAATAAGCAAAAACCAAATTTGAGTGGCATTTTTATTAATTTTTTTTGGCTGTAGATATGAAAAAGTTCATATCGGGTGCTATATTTATATGTGGACTAGGTCAAAAAATAGATCGATCCTGACCATATTTGGTAAAGTCACTTATACTTTGAAAAAATATACACAAACCAAATTTGAGAAAAATCTGTGCAATATTTTTGGTTTTTTTTTTGACAGATTTAAGTGAAGATCTGGAAGCAGCTCTATATGGGGCCTATGACTAAAAATTGTCCAATAGGGATTATTTTTAGACTACTGATTAATGGATACAATAAACACATACAAACCCAATTTTACTAAGATCTATATGCTAATTTGGATCTTATGGCAATTTATGTCGATTTCATAGGGGTCATTTGTATGGGGACTAGGTCTGAACATGGACCGATTTTCACCAATTTCAACAGCGTTCATCCTATAGCTGATAAAAGCTTACACACCAAATTTCATCGAAATATATTCATATTTGCATGGACACACATACGGACGGACGGACGGGCGGACATCGTTAAAACGACTCAGAAATTGATTCTGAGCCGATCGGTATAATAAAAGATGGGTCTAGGTCAAATATTTTTGGTAGCTACAATCAGCAGCACAAAGTCATTATGCCCAAACCACATAGTGGTATAGGGTATAAAAAACAAAAGAAAAAATGTTACACTCGGCTGTGCTGGGTCTTTGATGCCCTCCTCCTGTGTCTTAAATTAAATGTTTTAACCAATTACAATTTTAGTACAGTTACTTAACCTTTAAGTTCTAATCCAATTTAAGTTTATAGTTAATTGTTTTTCGTTATTGATCACTATTTATTATAATTTCTTATTTATTTATTTTTTTTAACAAGACAACCATGGGTTCCTTTTATAGAAAGAATTAACTTCTATCGCAAAAACTACATTATGTTTCTTTTAGGAGAGTAGGCCTTCCATTGCTGGGTCATGCGTAAACCCGAAAAATTATCAGCTAAAGCCTACTACATATAAAAAAACAATTTTAAGTTCAGACTTCAGACTTCAGAAGAAATGCAAAATTTTATTTATTTTTTTTATTTGCAGTATTTTCGATATCAATGCTTTAATTTACATACATTTCCTCTTGTTATAAATTTTTTTTTTTTTATTAATATTTAAAAATGAACTAAGAAGAAAATTATAGTAGATCTAGACCGACTATACGATACCCTATGACATGGGTCCAATTAATTGTATAGATAAAATAATTATACACCAAATTTGAGTGTCATTGTTATTAATTTTTTTGTCTGCAGGCATGAAAAAGTTCAATAATAATGCTATGAACTGATCCTGATCATATTTGGTAAAGTCACTTATTTTTTTCCAGAATTTGAGAAAAATTTGTGGAATATTTTTGTTTTTTGAATATTAAATAAAGATCGAGAAGCAGTTTTATATGGGAGCTATGACTAAGAATTTTCGTACAGGGTTTATTTTTAGACTACTGATTAATGGGTGTAATAAACTCACACAAACCAAATTTCAAATTTATGGAAATTTAAGTTGGACTCATAGCGATCATTGGTATGGCGACTATGTCTGAACATATACCAATTTAATAGCGTTCGTCCTATGACCGATAATAACTTATACACCAACGGACGTGCCGATATTGTTAGATCAACTCAGAAAGTGTTTTGCCTCGATCTGTATAAAAAAAGATTGATCTAGTTCAAATATATTTGGTAGTTACAAATAGCAGCAGAAGCTCATTATACCCTGACCACATAGTGGTATTAGGTATAAAATATGACTTAGATGGTAAAATTAGTCGAACTCAGCTGCTTACTTCGGCGGCTGCTCCAGCACTAAGGAAAGAGTGAGCTGCGGCCCCAAGCCGCCTTTAAACCGTTCGCTCACGCACGCACAAACATATCGCAAATGTTACAAATACAACGACCATAACAACAGCAACACTTACAGCTATCACACACAAGAATCAAAATTTTGAATAACCTCAATAATTAGGACAAAATAGAAAAATCATTTCTACAAGAGTTTTTTTACATTTTCATTGAAATCTCGATACCTATTGAATCGAATTGGATGATTTTAATGGCATTCTGTCATAGATTAATTTTTGTCAAAAATGAGCAACACTGCTGACCTACTAACAGACGGACATCGCTATATCAGCTTCGTTTGGGGTCTAGATTTTTTTCTAATTATTACAAACGGAATGACAATGTTTACACTGATTTGAAAGGCATAATTAGTTTTTTAATGAGTTTCTCCCCTAGCCGACGATATTTTGTATATTTACATATTACTTTATTTTGACATATTGCTAGTTTGAAAGGTGATTCTAATAATGATTATAATGATTAAAATAATGATTATAATGATTTCTTAACTTAAAATTGACTTAAAATTAGAGGCCGAATGAAGCTGCCAGTGATTTATTTATGTTGGGCGAAATGGTGTCCAAGTTCCATAAATTTTCATGTCTCAACAATAATAACTGATCACAATAAGAAATTATCATGCATTTGTAGCCTGGATTTATCTTAACGTTTATATCTGATGCGATTTTTGCTATGTCGATAAAGCCGATTAGCTCACTACTATATTCTAGACCAAGACGACTCAGAATGAATAATTTTTGGTAGTCACTTTTAGAGTTGATAAATGATTGAGTTTGCTTTACTCTCCCCGAAAATTTTATCGAAGCAAAGATGAATTTTTACAAGCAACCTCGTGATTGGTTTTTATGCTTTTTTTTTAATTCATACAATTCAGAATTTATTCACGAATAATTTAATTCGTATTTAAAAATGTTATTTAAATACTCCATCAAACCAAACTATAAAAAATTATTTATAGACCTTTTATTACATAGAATAAAGGTTCAAAAAATACACACATGAAACACACAATGTTCTGTTCTAAAGCACCCAACACATAGTTTTATTTTCATATCAATTATTTTGTTTCTAAATTTTGGACGGTGCCCATCATAATCTTTGTTTTAATATTTCGTTATCTACACGAACATTTTTCTATCACATATTTTTTGTTTCGAACACACATAGACCACACAGATTCGAGTGTAGCTTTTTTTAAGTTCGTTTTCTTGCATGTGTACTGCTAAAAAAAAAACAGAACATGTTCTTCAACGCGTACATCTAAAAATTAAATCATTACCCACTCGCGATCGAAAAAAAACGAAATTAAGACATAAACAACATATACAATTTCTCTGTTTTCCATTTTATTACTATCTTTTTATTTTTTTATAAGTGCTAATTAATTATTTAAAATTTTTTTTAATAATTTTGGTTGAAACAATTGTCATCGTTATTATAGGGGTGTTTCAGATTTTTCCGAGTGGATAATGTTTTAATCTTTAGATGTACGCGTTCAAGATGTTTTTTAGCAGTACACGTGCAAGAAAATGAACTTAAAATAAATCTACACTCGAATATGTGTGGTTTATGTGTGTTCAAAACAAAAAATACGTGACAGAAAAATGTTCGTGTAGATAACGAAATATTAAAACGGAACACAGTCATGATTGTGTTGGGCACCGTACACAATTTAGAAACATACATAATTGATATGAAAATAAAAATATGTCTAAATTTTTAAGTGTAATCGACCTTTTTCTTATTTTATTTGGGATTTGTATTGTTTGTTGGTCGGAGCTATGTTTGTTTACATATGCATATGAACGAGTTTTTTATTCAGTGTGTGTTTTTCTGAATTATGCATAGAACCAATTTTAGATAATTCCGAAAAGTTTGAAAGAATTCGTATTTAACTTATTCATTCTTGGATCCGGATGTTGTGAATTTTCGGATCCGAACCAATCACTTTAACATGGGCATTTCAGAGAACCTAAGTTGTCTTCTAGGAATACTAACTATTGCTTGGGAGGAATAAATATTTCTTTAAAATCATTTTAATAAGTAGTTCTTCGTACATTTTTCAATTTAAACTTTAAGTATAAATTTTTATTTTCTTTTCCCAATATAAACTTTTATGAACTCAAAAACAGTTCTCCTTACTTTGATATTAAATATTTTTCGCAAAATATAAATATTATATTTGTATACCCTCCACACCACTGTGCAGAGGTTACATATCAGTTTGCCATTCCGTTTATAACGCATCGAAAAATTTATTTTTTATAACAACTGTCTGTCTCTCAAAACCATCCTCATTCACAGAATAAACTATTCACCTCAGTAGTATTATTACAATATTGTTTGTCATTATTTCGAGCAGATAAGTATTTAAAATGGGGGAAATTAGGTATTATTGTGCCGAGAAATTGCCTTAAATGTGAAGAATTTACTAAAAATTCAATGTATTTATTTAGTATTAGGTATATCAAATTGTATGTTTTTTGAAATATTTTGTTAAAATTTGTTATAAATAGTGAAATAAGGCAAGATATTAATATAAGATTAAAGTCCAGGTGGTATTAAGGATTCGGCATAGCTGATTTAATACTCTTACTTGGCTTAAATAAATTTTTTATTTCAATTTTTTTTCAATATTTATTATTTTTTTTTTTTTTTTGATGGCTCGATATCTATCTATATACTAATACATGAAGCAAAATTTTTGCGGCCGTTTTTAAGCAAAATGCTCGAACAGAAGAGTGTAAAATTTGCCATAGTTATAGATCATATGGAGGAGAAGTGCCGAATGATAAATTTTGTGCATAGTATGTGTTAAAAATAGGTTAAAAAAAAAAAAAAATATTTATAATAAATAATTTTATAAGAGCCTAAAGGTATGCCAATCTATTTTAGCCAACTCACAATTCAACACTTTTTTTAAATATCGATTGTGTTATTGGTTTATGACCAAAATTATTTTTCAATGTTATTGGATTATATCCAAAATTGTTTTTCAATTCAAAGCAATTATTATTTTGAATGAAGAAAACAAACACATTAACAAATTTAATAAACACATACATAGCATTGTATAATTTTATGTATGTGTTAGTATCAAGGAGCAGAACTCCAAAAAAAATTTAAGAATATAAAAATCTGTAAATCTGGTGGATGGCTAAAAGGAAATACCTAACAATAGAGACGCGTTTGGATAAATCCGGGAGAAAACTGTGGAACATAACATCGGTCACAAAAAATCGGCTAACCTATTAATATTATAGATTCTATTAGTTCAAGAAATATTTATTATGAAATTTTGTGAATTTTATTTAAATATTCAAAAATTATATATATATATATATATACATTGAAAGAAAAAAATTGAATGAAAAAATTAAATTTCACTGAATTTACACTCGAATTTCGAGTGCTGGGTTATGCTAAATAATTTACAATTGCCAATTTTAATTTGGAAACTCTCTCAACTTCTCTCTGATAGTGTTTCTATTTTAAAGTAAAGTTTTTTCAAAGCAGATTTTCTTCTTTAAAATTATTACACCTGTTTTTGCTAATGAATGATAATTCGTGGGCTAATGAATTCAATACCGACAAAAGCTTTACAAAGCCTATGATGCCTATGGATTAAATCATAAACTTAATACAAATTTGAAAACTGAATTAAAGAATATATGCTTGTAAAGCTCTAGCTGTATTGCGGACGAAAAACTTATTTTAAAATTCGAAGAAAAGAATTTAATTCCGTTTGGATATTTCTTAAATTCATTTCATTCTCCTCATTCTAGAGGCACCGCCCCACTGTGCAATGTATCTAAATCTAACTATTTAACTCGAAACATATATATAGTTTGTCTTCATGTGTTAAGAGTGAATGAAAATAGTTGTACAACAACAAATAATTTAACACTACCAACAACAACAACAATAAAAAAGCCCAATCATCCACCAAATTGCAAATAATCCACAAAAAAATAATATATATGAAAAAAGTTAAATTAATATGGTCAGCATGTCATAGATTTGGCTTTCTTTTAAAACCCATTTATTTAATGGATGATTTCATATTTTTTGTTTCATTTGTCTCTTTTTTTACCAGAAATTTTAAAGTTCATTTTGTTTTACAAACTTTCACGCAATTTGTACATTCAACCCAAACAATAGAAACAAACATTAACAATATTCGTTTCTATAAAAGGAATAGAAACAGTAGCTAAAATGATTTTTTGTTTGTGAAACCGTAAAGGTCGACCTTACGGTACTCTAAAAGAAAACAAAAACTTGAAAGAGATATAATATGGTACTCTAAGTTAGTCGTACTGTAATGATCATTTAGAAAAAGTATTTCTGATAAAGTACAACAAGAAAATAAAACAAAAAAGAAAATTATAGTCGGTCACACCTCTTATACGATACCCTATAAAACATGTGCTTAGAGACGCTTGCTCTTAGGTCCGACTAATTGGATATAGAAAATAGGCATAAATTAAATTTGAGTGGCTTGTTATTGATTTTTTAACTTCGGATATGAAAAAGTTCATATTGTATGCTATATTTATATAAGGGCTTGGTCGAAAAATGTACCAGGCCTGACCATATTTGTTAAATATTTTTGCTTTTTTTACAGATTTAAGTGAAGATCGTGAAGCAACTTTATATGGGGCTGTGGTTTAGAATTGTCCTACAGGGTTTATTTTTGGATCTCTGTCTAATAGATTTAATAAAATACAAAACTAAATTCGACTGAGTCCTATATGATCATTTGGATCTTATAGCAATTTAAGTCGATTTCATTGTTTTCATTTGTTAGGAACATGATCTGATAATGCAGGTTTTTCACTAATAAAGTTTATCGTATGGTCGATAAAAGCTTACGTAACAAATTTCGTCAAAATATATTCATATTTGTGACCTGCAGTTTGGTTACAAGGTTTACATGGACACACAGACGGACGGATGGTCAAATGGACGTACGGACGGACATCGCTTAATCGACTTAAAAAATGCTTCTGAGTCGATCGGTATAATAAAGGATGGGACTAGGTCAAAAATTTTTGCTAGTTACAGCACAAACTCATTATACCTTGGCCACATAAGTGATATGGGATATATGTAAATAGATCCAGAGAGCTTGTAAAAATAGAATTTACGAAAACTCCGTTTATAAAAGGAGATTATGTTGAAAAATAATTTTTTTTTGCAAAAAAAACTTCATTCTAAAAGTCACGGACATATTTATCCGCCCTCGTATATGTAAAGTTTAATATATCCAAACTTAAACACGAATATCAAGCTATAATAATCGAATGAGGTCAAAATCCCTAATTGGATAGTTTTATTTTCGTTTTTAATGTACGAGTACAAATATTTTTTGTTTTATTTACAAAATAAAACTCTGTGTAGCAATTCTTAAACCCAAAATACCTGTGAGAAAGTAGGGTATCTAAAATACAATTACTGCAAAATAGCCAGCTGATTTATAACTACATAATTATATGCAAAAAAGTTCAAATACCTCTTCTTAACTTGATAAGCAACTTATCTAGATAACGACTCAAAAATCTGCAAACTAGTATAAACATACGTAATTTTAAAAGGTTTCGAACAAATTTGAGGTGTGAGGTTTATTGAATTTCAATTTGGAAAAAGTATATAAGCCAGTAAAACAGTCATAACGTATGACTCTTAACATAGATTTTTGGAAAAAAAATTATATAACCCAATATAATTATAGGATCATAAATAAGTGTATATATCCTTATAAAACGTAGTGTTTAAATATTCTTAATAAATATTTTCTTGCTTCAATTAAGTACATTTATTATACCCTCCACTCCAGTGTGCAGAGGGTATATATAAGTTTGTCATTCCGTTTGTAATAATTAGAAAAAAAATTTTTGGAACCCATAAAATATATATATTTGTGATCCTTATAACAACCGGAGTTGATATAGCGATGTCCGTCTGTCCGTCTGTGGAAATCACGATGACGGCATCAATCGGGCAGCTAGGGTGCTCGTTGATATAAACTATGATTCATTAACATCCTGAAAAGTTTGCTATTTAAAATCGTCCAAATCGGTCGATTACGGCCCGAGATTTGAATGAAGAACTAAAAAAAGTCTTGAAAAAATATAATTTTCTATGTTGTTCTTGTCACGATCACGCCCTCAATAGTGCAGCTACAGTGATAATTTCTAGTGAGAATGATTCACCAAATTCATGGGAAGATTTCTATTTCAAAAATCATTAAAATCGATGGAACAGGTCCAGGGAAATCTCTGAAATCTCTATATTGTTCTTGTTGTTATTCTAAATGTTGTGTGTTTTTCATAGCTGGAATTGTTGTTTTTGTGGTCGTTGTGGTAATAATATAATAAAAACTAACCCTTTGTACATTTTTTTATTAACTCTGGTAGAAAAATTTAAAAGTTTCCATTGTTTTGGCATCACTAAAAAATTTGTTAGATCATTTCTGTTATTACCACGAGCCCGCCTGCAAAATTTCAGATCGAATAGGTCACGGGAAAGGGGTTAAAATCGGTCCAAAATTTTTTCGACAAGCAGACACTACGAGTTAATACAAAGGGAGTAAAAATTCACCAACATCTAAAGCAAGTAATGCTAAAATACCCAGTTGTTAATAAAAAAAAAAACAATGTAAATTTAGCAAAAAAAATTTTATGTATAAATTTATTTAAAGAGAAAAACACAAAAATAACGTTTGATGTTGTATTTTTTGTGTGTAATATTTACATATACATACATAAACATATTATATAATACAAATAATATACATATATTCTATATATGTATGTATATCCATAACAACTGCATGTTAGAAATAAATCGGTATATTGTTTTTTTTACATAAAATTCTGCAATATTTTATTGCATTAACAGAGTGTCACTTCATTTTGCTCAGCGTGACTATGCCACAGTAGATGGCGCCACAATTTTTGTTCTAATTAGTTCTAATTAGCTTCGCAATAGTTATTTCAATTTTAACATGAATGTTAATATTTTCAACTAGATATCATACAGAACAATTTTAAGAGTATACACGGGCTGGTCTTTTATTTTATACGTTTTTTCATTATTCTTTTACAAATATGAACATAAGTTTGGCATATTAACTTTTTGTTGTCTTTACAAAATAAAGCTACCGAGTTCATCAATGAGTTTTTGCTTTCAAAACAGTTCTACATAGTTATATAGAATTATTATTCTGCTTTACATACAAAATATCTGATTGCGATTACATCTAATTTTTAAAAATTGTTTATAATTACTAAAGCATTATTATTCACATAAATACAAAATTGCACTTTTTAAATTTTCCATTAAAATTTTAGAATATATCAATTCTAAAAACTGTAATTAAAATTTTAAATTATATATTAGAAAATATTAATTAAATTTCAGAAAATCATATCAAAACGTCGGAAATAATTTTAAATTTAGAAGACATCAATTGCATCTTTAATATATAAATTTTATTCGTTAAACACAAATTAAAATTTCAAAAAAACACCAAATATATTTACATCTAAAAATGTTTACATTTAAAAAAAATATTGGCATTGGCATAATAGCTTTTCAGTAACTTCTTTTAACGATAGTCGAATCGTTAAAAAAAGGAAATAGCAAAATTGTCAGTTAAATTTTTAAACGATATTCGCTATTGTTAAAGTCAGCTGTTGTTGTTATCTAAACGACAACCATTTTTGTGCTGTTTATTCAATCGATAAAAACTTAAATTTTTAAGTTGAAATGTCGTCATACATAAATAAAAATTATAAAATAGTGAAAATATTTATCTTTTATTAAAAAACTTTTTTATATAAATAAAAAAATTAAATAGCATATTCAATTCATTATTTCATTTTCAAATAAATAAACAGAAATATTAGTAAAAAAAATAAAGATATTAAACATAAACATAAAATCATCCTGTCAAACACGAAGTAATTTGTTTTTTTCTATTCTTCTTTGTGTTTTTCGCTTACTTTGACAGAGATGCCACTCATTTACAATTTAAATAAATAGAAAAATAGATTGGTCGACTGTTGTTAAGATGTATGTACTTAGTGAATCATTTAATCTTTAGTGCAAACAACAATAGCTGTCGATATATTTTGCGATTGTCGGATCGTTGAAATTTACAGAATCGGACTACAGAAAACATTAATTTAAATTCAATGAATTTTACAAAACCTCAAATGATACTTAAGAATTGCGAACATAACAATTGTTACATAAATAAACGCAATTTGATGAGAATGTTATTTATATATAAATTTTCATAATTTTTTTGGATTGAAATTTTAAGTTTTTCAGAAAATTAAGATAACAAATTATTTTATTTAAAATGTTTGGAACGTTTGGTTTTTTGCGTTTGGCATCCCTAATTTAATTATTTATTATTATAAATTTATTCTCTATGTTTGCCAAATATGGCAATATTTTAATAAAAAGTTTAGACAGCTCTTTTTTGGTTATTATTTTGTTACTCCATCCGACCGATATGGCCGCAATGAAGAAATATTTGGCCAGTTAAAAGAAACTATACAGCCATCTCCAATTAGCACGATTTAATACACAACCATTACCTTTGCAATGGAGTTTAGGGCGAGCTATTTAATTAGCAAAAACTAAATTAAACGAGAAGTTATATCATATAACCGGAAACGCATGCATATAGGTATATGACCTAAATGCATGCCGATCAGCAACCACAATGACCAAAAAGCAAACACCGAAATAAATCCGATATAATAGAAAAGACGAAAACCAACCCAAAGAATTTGCTGAAATAATTTGGTATTAAGTTTAACAAATTGTTTACTTTTTCCAATATTTTGTTTACATTTATTATCAATACTCAAACCGAGGTGGAGGGTATCAAAGATTCGGCACAGCCGAATTTAACACTCTTACTTGTTTTTCGTTTTCTTTTAACCAACCAAAAAATAAACACTAAAATACACCAAATAAATTAATTAATACAATTACAGACATGTCAAAACAGTAGCAGCACCTCAACCCAAAGAAAAAGGGGACCGTAACAAGTTCAATGACATTTTATCAACCACAACAAACAATTAGCAGCACAAAAAAAAATACAATTTTACCATATCATGATTAAAAACCTACAACTCAAAAAAGTAATAAATAAAAGAGAGAAAGAGAGAAGCCGAAAAAGGTGTGAAAATCACGTTCAAACCCGAATAATGACAATGCGATTTTAATCGAACACAAAAAAAAAAGAGACAAGCCATAATGACAAGATTCACTTGACAACCAAATTGAGACTTAGAATTGTAATTGAGATATAGAATTTAATAAAGACGAGAATGAACAACAGCAACAACAAAATCGACTAAGTCATTGTAAATGAATCTTCATTATAACTTAAGAGATGAAATGAGATGCAATTTAAAACATACAGTCGCTAGATTTGTAGTATTTAGAGCTACATTGTGATGCCAGTCTTGGGAGAGTTGATGTAACTTTACATTTGGCACAAAAAAAGTAGCAGATCTTTTGGGAAATTGTGATTTGGAGTGGGGGATGTGCTGCATTGTTTTTGTGATATCCCAAAACCGTAAATTAGGTGCATCATACTCAGTCTATGGTCCACTAAATCACAAAACATTCGTATACTTTGAGCGTCAAGTTCACACGCATGTTTGTACTATATTTTAAATTTTATTTTAGTCTTTTGAAAAACAATTTTATTCTACTGCTACTTTTTAAATTTATAGAAAAATAACAACAAAAATCTTACATCTTACAACAGCTAAAAATACTTCACATTCGCAGCATCAAAAGAAAGTGTACATTTCCAAAGTATAAAAAGTATAAAAGTATAAAAATTAAATTTATTAAATAATGAAACGAATTTAATGTATTGTTTGTTTTCCCTTGGCTTTACTCACAGCTTGCAGTCTTCTAGGCATCGATTTCACAAGGTTTATGGTTACTTCGTGTGCAATTTTTTGCCATTTCTCCATAAGCACGGTTTTGAGGAACTCTTTGCTATTAATTTCTCGTTTTCTCCCACAAATGCTCAATGTGCATGATATCCGGAGACTAAGGATGATGATCAAGTTGTTTGGATGTATGGTAGAGTTCTTTACTATTTTTGCAGTGTGCTTGGGATCATCATCTTGTTGAAATATCCAAGTTTGACCCAACCCCATTGAGATATTGAGATACTCTATTTTATTCATAGTACTCTCTATAAAAACTACTACCCGCCACCATACTTCGCCACACCATCACCGAACCCCCTTCGTGCTTTACTGCGGTGGTTACATTTTGTTCGGCGACTTCAGAATTTTTCGCACCTCCAAATTTTAACAGGTTTTTTGTTACGGAAAACCTAAAATTTACTTTCATCAGTAAAAATGGCATTGTTCCCGGAAAGAGTTGAAATTATTTTGGTAGTTTTATGTAAAATCCAGGCATCGCTTTTGGTTGATCATTGATATAAAAGGTGTTTTCTCGTTGGCTTACTTGCTGTTTCCGAAATTTCTTCGGATATCTTGACGGCACTTTGACATGGATTGTTTTTTTCATACTGAGACTTTTTATTTGCCGTATTTGGGTAGATTTTTTAAAACTTTTATTTTGTTATGCTTGCCAATTATTTTTTTTTTTTTTGCAGTATCATGACTTCTGGTTATAATTGAAGAAATTTCGCGAAATGATTTTCCTTCTTTGTGAAATAAAATCACGAGCTCACGAGTATGTAGAGAGGTTTGTCTACCCTTTTTGGAAAAAATTTTAACTTCACAGAATAAAACTAAATTGAAATGATAAAGATCAAGGCAAGATTACAAATACATTTTCTTATGCTGTATTTTATTTAATTTTAAAACAAATTAAGAAAAATAACGGTAATTTTTTTTAACTGTAACTGTTTTTGTTTTGTAATAATTTTTTTTTTATACCCTATACCACTATGTGGTTTGGGTATAATGACTTTGTGCTGCTGTTTGTAACAACCAAAAATATTTGACCTTGACCCATCTTTAATTATACCGATCGAATCAGAATCACTTTTTGAGTTGATTTAACAATGCCCGTCCGTCCGTCCGTCCGTCTGTGTGTCCATGTAAACCTTGTAGTCAAACTGCAGGTCGCAAATATGAATATATTTTGACGAAATTTGGTATATAAGCTTCTATCGGTCATGGGATGAACGCTATTGAAATTGGTGAGAATCGGTCCATGTTCAGACCTAGCCCCCATACAAATTACCCCTATGAAATCGACATATATTGCCATAAGATCCAAATTGTCATATAGATTTTACTCAAATTGGGTTTGTATGCGTTCATTACATCCATTAATGACTAGTCCAAAAATGATCCCTTTGGCCCCATATAGAGCTGCTTCCCGATCTTCACTTAAATCTATTAAAAAACAAAAATATTGCACTGATTCTTCTCAAATTTTGTTTGTATATATTTTTGCAAAATACAAGAGACTTTACCAAACATGATCAGGATCGGTCCATTTTTGAACCTAGTCCCCATATAGATATAGCATCCGATATGAACTTTTTCATATCTGAAGCCAAAAAAATTAATAAAAATCCCACTCAAATTTGGTTTTTGCTTATTTTCTATGTCCAGTTAGTTGGGCCTAAGAGATAGGGTTTCTAAACGCATGGTATAGGCTATCGTATAGTCGGTCTAGACCGACTATAATTTTCTTACTTGTTAAATTTTCATTGTTGCTTTTTGTCTAATAAGAAAGTACTACAAAAGTTTAAAAAAGCTTAGAATGTAGAATTAAACTGTTTTACAAAAGACTAAAATATTGAAATAATAATACAATAAAGTGTACACTTTCATTTAAAGCTCACAGTATGACTTAAACTGCCCTTAGAAGTTTCCCTTATTACTTAGAATGCAATGAAAAGAATGAAACCAAATACACTTCTTTCTCTTTCATGCATTCCACAACATCCCAATTAACGATTTTGTTAGCACTCAGAATACCTGTTTAAAATCTTTTATAGCTGATAGTTTTTAAAACATTCCTAATAAGGGTCACAGAAGATAATTTGTTTCTTTGTTTATTCAAAATTAATGTTCACAAAACTATTTTTTTATGAATCTTGTATATATTCTTTTCTGAAAATGGGATGAGGAATTGTTAAAATATGATAAATATTCGAGTTTTACATGAGTCATAAAAAAAATCAATGTGAGTCCGATCACAGTGGAGATGTGTAAACATTTACACATTTTCCAATTGTATTTCAATTGAATTTCACACATTTCATGTTTTCTGAAATGCATTTGATATTCTCTGAAATTCAATTAATATTTTCTGAAATATATTTGATAATTTCTAAAATACATTTGATAGTTTTTGAAATACATTTGATACTTTCTGCAATACAATTGCTACTTTCTGAAATTCATTTGAAAATTTCTGAAATATATCTGATGGTTTCTGAAATACATTTAAAAATTTTTGAAATGCATTTGATAATTTCTGATAATTCCTGAAATATATTTGAATTTTTCTGATGTTTTCTGAAATACAGTTCATACTTTCTGAAAATCAATTTATGTTTTCTGAAATACATTTGATGTTTTCTGAAATACATTTGATAATTTCTGAGATACAATTGAGATACACTTGATGTTTTCTGAAATTCAATTGATATTTTCTGAAATACAATTGATTATTTCGGAAAATAAATTGATGTTTTCTGAAATACAAATAATACTTTTTGAAAATCAATCGATGTTGTCCTAGCATTTAGGTTTTGAATGTATCAGGCAGTTATTAACAATAGATAATTGAAATTCAACTCGGTTTGTGTTAAATGTCAAGTAAAATAAAGACGACAATAAATCTATGAAAGTAGACAAATAGATAAGTACACCAGTAAGAAAATTATAGTCGGTCTAGACCGCTATACGATACTCTATACCATGGTTTAGAGACCCCATCTCTTCGGACCAACTAATTGGATATAGAAAATAAGCCTACCCAAATTTGAGTGGCGTTGTTATTAATTTTTTTTGGCTGCAGATATGAAAAAGTTCATATCGGGTGCTGTATTTATATGGGGACTAGATCGAAAAATGGACCGATCCTGACCATATTTGGTAAGGTCACTTATTTTTTATAAAAACATACAAACCAAATTTGTAAAAATCTGTGCAATATTTTAGTTTTTTGATAGATTCAAGTGAAGCTCGGGAACCAGCTGTATGTGACTAAGAATTATCCTGTAGGGATTATTTTTGGACTACTGATTAGTGGATATAATAAACACGTACAAACCCAATTTGACTGAGATCTGTATGATAATTTGGATCTTATGGCAATTTATGTCGATTTCATAGGGGTCATATGTATGGGGACTAGGTCCGAGCATGGACCAAATTTCACCAAATTCATCTCATGGCCGGTGAAAGTTTATATACCCAACTTCATCAAAAAATATTCATATTTGCGACCTGTAGTTTGACTACAAGGCATACATGGACACACAGACGGACGGACGGAGATAGTTAAATCGACTCAGAAGTGATTCAGAAAGTGATTCTGAGTCGATCGGTTTAATAAAAGATGGGTCTAGGTCAAATTGGTAGTTAAAAACAGCAGCACAAAGTCATTATACCCAAACCACATGGGTATAGGGTATAAAAATATGTGGAAAGACGAAAAGTTGACGAGAAAGATTTATTTTTCTTTTTTCTTAAAGAAATTTAAGCATTTTTAAAAAAATTATAAGGAAAATATTATATTAAAAAGTTTTTATATGTTTTAAGTGCAGATAATAGAGTATACCTCACACCGTTTTTGTCTTACTCTGTTTTTGTGATTGTATTGTGAAAAAATGGTTAAACGGAGGGGACTTAGAAATGTTTGCAGAAGGTTAAAATAGAAAAATTCAATTCAAACAATTAAGAAAATTATAGTTGTAGTCGTATAGACCGACTATATGATACCCTATACCATGCGTTTCGAGAAACGGTCTTTGATCCAAGGCTATTACTAGATGCAGAAAGTTAGCATTAACCAGTTTTTAGTTGTATTGTTATTAATTTGTGGCATGCAGTTGAAAAAAGTTGTTTCTGAAATTATTTTCATATAGCGACAAGGTCAAAGAATGGACCGATCATTACGTTATTTAGTAAAGTCCATTACTCTTTTCACAATCGTTTAAAACCCAAATTTGAGAAAAAATTTTTGCAAAATTTTTATATATATTCTTTTATAAACCCAAATTTGAGAAAAATTTTTGCAATATTTTTTTATAGACTTAAATGAAGATCAGAAATCAGCTTTTTAGGGGAACCATGACTAAAATTCGTCCTATAGGGTATATTTTTGGACCACGGATTAGTAGGTATAATACACACATACACCAAATTTTATCGCTATACAGGAAGTGACAATACAATGGAAACTTCTAACAAAATATATTTTTGACGACTTAATGTGCTAAAAAAAAAAAAAAAATAATAATAATAATAATAATAATAATAATAATAATAATAATAATAATAATAATAATAATAATAATAAAAATGCATTACTTGCTGTTGCTAGACGCTCCAATAGGTTATAAGTACGTTATCTAAAATAAAAAATATATAAAAAATAAATAAGAGTCATTTGACTTGAGAAAAAAAAATCTAACCCATAAAAACAAAGTTTTTATTAAAACTTTTTCTTTCTTATGCATTAGGGTGACAGCCATTTTTTTATTTCGGAATTTCAAGACGTGCGGGTCGGATTATTATGTCACTGGATCTAAATCTTTAGTGTGGAAAATTTTAGCCAAATCGAACAATGCTCTCTGGACACGCATTGAGTTTCAAAGTTCAAATATGCATTTATATGTAAAAATTATCAAAAAAATCATTTTTCACAAAAATTTTGATATTAATGATTACGTTTCAATTAAATTAATTAATACGCTATAATCTAGAGTAAATTATCTTTCTAATAAAACAACAAAATCTATTATCGGTTGAAAAACAGCCAAGTTATATGAAGTTCCCACGGCAATAAATGCGCCGCAGACCTCACATTTTTAAAGACATTGGAATAATTTACAGCAACTACATTTTTGCATTCTTCTGATCCTAGAATGATCTTATGAAAAGTACTTTGCATCTATTCTATTGTTATGCGGTTCTAAATTAATGTCAAAACGGTACGTATTTTTTAGCACTATTTCAAAATCTCCAATTTTACGTTTTCAAAAATTTTGTTCAAGAAATTTACCGAAACTAACGATTGGACCTTAAGGTCTTATTAACAAGATAGGTGTGATTAAATATGCCAAATATTGTAGGTATCATGTTCTTAATTTGCCGAGGGCAGCGTTTTTATTTCAGCGGATTTAAAGAAAAATTTGATTTTTCATATATTATTCTGGTTCTAATAACAGTTCGTCATATGGCCGATAAACGCTTACATAAATATCATCAAAATATATTCATATTTGCGACCTTTAGTTTTATTACATGGGGTATATGGTCACACATAGAGACGGAGGATAGACTGATAGACGGATATCGTTAAAGCGACTCAGAAAGTGACTGTTGGTCAACCTGAAAGGACTTAGTTAGTTTTACCTAATTTCAGCTCGAGCGGCCTTTTATACCCTATACCACTATGCGGTGAGGGTATTATGAGTTTGTGCTGATGTAACTACCGAAAATACTCGACTGAGTCCCGTCCTGTTTGTCTGTGTCTCCATGTAAACTTTGTAATCCAACTGCAGGTCGCAAATACAAATATATTATTCTACCGGCCATAGGGCAATCTATATTGAATAGATGTCCATATATGTAAATGTCTCCTATAGCTAAATTCCAAAATTTCCCTTAAGTATAGACTATCCTTGATAAATTCACCAAATGTTATCTCGAAATTTTAATTACAAGCATAAATCAGTATGTCAAAAACCGTCTAGGGGTATAAAGTTCACTTAGATCTATCAAAAGACGAAAAGAATTCATATAATGAATATTTCATATTTTCTAACCCTAAATTCGATACAACGCCCTCAAACTTGGTTTAGGCTTATTGCATATATTCAATTATGACCTCAGTATTGTTGGATATAAGACTGTTTCTCGATATTCTTGGTATAACCTTCTCATTTTAATGAAATATATTTAAAGCACTGACAAAGCACGTGTTAAGAAAGCTTTGCAAGTATTAGCACAAAGGGTTTTTCCAGTGCCCTAAATACAATTAATAACGGTTTATGAAATTTAATATACATAATAAGCTCTGGCAATGAAACACTTTGCCAACGTTAGCAAATAGGGCTTTGCCAGCAATAATTTTCAAAAACAGTAAATCTCAGTAATTAAAAAAAAACAACCAGTTTGGTTTTTTCCACTACCAATGTCCAACATTTTACAGATTTTGGAAGCTCAACGATCATAATTACGTTTTATAATCTATAATAGTAATAGGCAAGGCGATTACTTGTGATCGATGTAACTTTGTCAGTTTTAAACCTATTTTGACCAAATATACCTATTTTGAAAGATATTTCTTTTTACCTGTCCACCAGATTTACAGATTTGCACAGATTTAGAGATTTTTTTGAGTAAAAACTCATCTAAAATTGCTTCTAACACATACATAAAATTATACAATGCTGTGTGTGTGTTTATTAAATATCTTAATGTGTCTGCAAAAACTGTATATGAAAAGTGTTGAATTGAAAAATTCATTCGAATTTTATTACAATAATTGTATATCACACGCCCTGTGTTGAGTGATGGCATACAAGGCGGTTCAAATACCTTAAGGCTCTTATTTCTGTATGTTCAACAAATACTTATAATAAAAGAAATTTAATGAATTAAATAGATTAAAAAAACATTGAGAGAAAAAAATTTAATGAAAAAATTAAATTTATTAGAATTTGCACTCAAATTTCGAGGGCTGGGCTCTGCTAGTATTGATTATTACCTTGGAAACAACTTCTTATTTTCCTATATAAGGAAGAAAAATCACATAAGTATTACACAACACCCATTTATGTGGATAATTATTTCTATTATCGTGTTTCAGTGGATTTCGATTCTGAGCCTGCCAATCCATTTCAAACTTTTACAAATGATATTTATTTTTAAATTGCACCATGACAATCACATTTTCAGAGTTATTCAGATATGTTGCTAACATCTCAAATCCTTCCAAAGAAGTCATTTTGATAAAGCTCTTTTTAATAAAAGTTTTCTCATTTCACATTTTTTTCGTTTTTTATTTTTGTTTAACGCCATAAAAATAACACCAAATCAAACCAAAACAAAAAAAAAAAAACAAATACCCATATACACGGAAATGCATTATGATGCATGCTCAGTGAATCACTAGAAAAAGAAAATAAAATTAAAAACAAAACTGATATACGATCACCATCACAGCACAAACTTTATAAGTTGACTTTAAATTGAAAGAAAGAAAGAACAACAACAAGAACATGAACAACAAACAATAAAGGATGCCAAGAGTTTTCCCAGCTATGCACTAACAGCAACAACAACGAAAGCTCAGCGCCAAGAGTCACATGCAATAAAGATGATCCCTTACTTGATTTTACAAAAAAAATTATAAAACGACAACCTAAGAATGGCAAGCAAAATAGTAGGCAGGCAGGCATCCCAAGGCGGCATAAAATTACAATGTACTCAATGTGTATAACTAAAATCAACCTATAGCCAAAACGACTTACATGCCCAACCATTCATGATGACTGACTGACGAACAAGTTATCTGTCTAACTGGCTCGTTGGCTGCTTAACTGACTCTTTTGGCTAACTGCCTCATTGGCTGGTTTGGTTAGTTAAAAGGTTTTTTTTTAGTATTATTATTGCTTTTCACTATGGACCACCAGGTTACATAACTTGAAGCCAAAAAAATATAATTTTAGACAATATAAAAAGAAAACTTTTATGGAAAAATTTTTATTTAAAGATTTCTTTAAATAATTCGAATAGAAAGATCTTTAATGTCATCAAATATGCTTCCCAAATAGCAGAATGTCTCGACATATTCAAAAGATTGATTGTTTGATTGTATATGTTTATGAGCAAATTACTTATTTTGACAGTACTACATTGAGTGAAAACCCTGTGGCCTAATATAGAGATGGCGTAACAAGTGACAGTTTTTTCTATTTATTCATTATAGTGCGTTTACATCTGAGGAAAATCTAGTAAATTTTAGTTGAAATCTATTTCAAACTCTATACCGTTAACATCTAACTTTTTTGACATTTTGTGATATTTTGTTTCCACAAGAATAAACAGCTGTTTAAAATAACACATATAAACTAGAAATACCAAAAGTATTCAAATAATAGGAAAATGGAAAATTCCAAAAAGGAACAGATTTTATTATTATATTATCCATCAAAAGTGAAAAAAGCACAAGCTAAAATAGACATTTTGCGAAAAAGAACATCAGCATTTGTTAAATTTATTGCTCGAACAGCAAAACAAATTCATTTTCCACAATTATTATTTAGCAGATTGGAATGGGCACATGTCAGTATAAAAAGTTATAACTTTTCAATTACTAAATATTTTTTTATTATAGATTCATCACTTTTGTTAATATTTAATATTTTATTTCCTTTTTCAGTCACTGCGTTGTAATTTTCAACTACAATATTAAAAATACACAGCAGTATTATTTGGTACTGCCCAAGTTTGAGAAGATTTTGTACGATTTTGCTGAAATCTAGTAACGAGCTGGATTTTGTCCTGTATGGGAAATCTGGTAAAAATGAGCTAGATTGTGCTGGAAATCTCTTGTGAACTACATTTTGCTTAGATGTAAATGCACTTTTAGGCCCAACTGTTAGAAAAATTGTGTCAAAAGTTCATGACATTTCATTAATTAGAAAAAAAGTTACCGTTATAAAAATCATACTGCTTTTAAAGTTTGAGAAAAAATGGATTGTAAAGAGTTTCGTGTTTTGATTAAAAATTATTTTTTGTGGCAAAAAATACCGTCCAAGCCACACAATAGATTGCGGAACATCATGGTGAATATTCGCCGTCAGATTCAATTGATAAAAGCTGGTATTCCGAATTTAAACGTGGTCGTACGAGCACAAATGTTGCATATCGTCCTGGTCGTCCAAATGAGGCAGTTACTGAAGAAAACGTAAGAAGAGCACATCAGGTTGTATTGAAAGATTAAAGTGAGTGAGATTGCTGACATCATATAGACATCAACAGAGCGAGTTCGGCATATACTACATGATCATTTAAATATGAAAAAGCTTCCTGCTCGATGGGTGCTGCGAGCTTTAACACCTGAACAACAACTGTAACATGTTCATGATTCAAAGTATTATTTGGAGATATTTGAAGTAAATTCAACTCAATTTTTACGTCGATTTATAACAATGGATGAGACATGGATTCATTATTATACACCGACGTCCAATATACAGTATGCCGAGTGGTTACAAGCGTCCGAAAGCCGACCAAAGCGGCCAAAGACTCAACAATCGGCTGGAAAGGTTGTGGCCACTGTGTTTTGGGATGGATGTGGTATAATATTTATTGATTGGAGAAAGGAAAAAAAGATTGGATGAAGAAATTTTAAAAAAACGACCCAACTGAAATAAAAAAAAATCTTGTACCATCATGACAATGCATCGGCTCATTCATCTGCTTTGGCTTCAGAAAAATTGAAGTCTTTACATTACGAATTGCTTCCCCACCCACCGTATTCTCCAGATATGACCCCCTATTGATTATTATTTGTTCCCAAACTTGAAAAGGCGGCTCCAGGGAAAGAGCACAAATGAATAAGTCATATCAGAGACGGAAGCCTATGTTGAAGAATTTTACAAATCGTATTTTTTCAAGGCTATCAATATGTTAGAGGATCGTGGAAAGAACTGCATTTCACTTAACGGAGATAACATTGAGGAACAAAATTGATTTGAAATCCAAGAAACCGGATTTTTATTGCTAGGCCACGGAGTTTTCACTCCATGTAGTATTTATCCTCAGACCAGCGGCGGATATTATAGCTTTTTATTTTTATGTCTGTTAAAATATGTTTAAGTTAACAGACATCGTTCGCATAATAAAGGTCTTCCAATATTTCTTCAATACACCAGTTTATTCCTATTCGCTGTACCGTGGTTATCAGCACACAGTTAAAAAGTAAAGTAGAAAGATCAAAGCATTGACAAGGAGTAGTGTTTGTGGATATTTGACTTAAATTTTATTAGATTGTAAGTTTCAGGAAAGACCACTGCGGGGAGTTCATTCCACATACGACTAGTTCGACTGATAAACGAATTCTCTCTGTAATGTGTTGTGCGGTCAACTGGACAATAGACTACAAACGGGCGTGATCTACTAGAGAAGCGGGTAGAGCGAACCAAAACTCGGGCACTTGGAATAGAGTTGGATACCCTACTGTCATTAATGAGCATCAATGCCCTCCTTTGCACACGGTCCAGTAGCTCCAAAATAGACTTTGCCATATATGGGAGTTGTATTCCATTTTCGATCGGATGTAAGTGGTATAGATTTTAAGGAGATCAGAGTGAGTCAAGTAATTTTTGCAGTGTTTTAGAAAACCAAGGCACTTGAATGCTTCTTTCGACACTTGAAAAATGTGTTCGTTCCAACGAACATCACATTGAATTCTCATGCCTAGAACATCAAGAGTATCCGACTCCTCAATAACTATGCCACACATATATACAGATCACATTGCTGAATCCAGGGCCCTATGGGTCAACATACAACATGGAGTCTTCAGCGCATTAAAATCAACCCCATTCGCTTTACCTCATTCGGAGATTGTCCGCCATTTGCCTCCAACCTCCAAGAGGCTTGGTCTACAATTAAAGAAAAATGAATGACAAATGCTGCTGTCATCTGCGAAAGAGTATATGGAGTTAAAAGTTTGACAAGAAGGTCGTTCAGAAATATAAGGAAAAGAGAAGGAGAAAGAACGGAACTGATTTATAGAAAACTGGCAATCTTATAAAACAAATCTTTTAAGTTTCAACACGCCACGTTATTAGTATTTTCTTGGAGTATTCAAAAGAAAACGTCTCAGTGAATTGCAAAAATGAAAAATTGGTCACTGTTATGTAATTCATTACTTTCATATAGAAGATCTCAGTCCAACCAGTATTAAAGCCGAACTATATTCTGCTCTGAGGGAGTCTGCTCCTTCGATTACGACTATAAAATATTGAGCAACAGAGTTTAAACGAGGCCAATTGAAGCCAGAAATGGTTAAGGTATGTAAGCTGGCTGAAATGTTAAGCATTTCAAAGAGTGCCAAACATCGCATATGGACCGAAAAGTCGGAGAAGCGAAAGCTGTCCGCAAGATGGGTACCGCAAATAAATAAGACATGCCATAAATAAGACATAGATCCACCACTTCAAACATGAGACAAAGTAACTGTTAAAACAGTAGATTGAAATGGAAGAATCATGTTCAAATTTTCAAACATGAGGGAGTATTATCCTTCGATTGCGACTATAAAATATTGAATAACAGAGTTTAAACGAGGCCAATTGACATGGCTACGCCAGAAATAGTTAAGGTGGTTAGCTAAAATGATAAGCATTTCAAAGAGTGCTATACATCGCATATGGAGACCCGAAAGCTGTCCGCAAGATGGGCGCCGTGTTTACGTCGGTTCATAACCATGAATGAGTCATGGATCCACCACTTCAAACATGAGACAAAGTAACATTCAAAACAGTAGACTGAAATGGAAAAATTGTGTTCAAAGAAGACGAAGACAGTTCCATCTGCAGGCAAGGCTACGGCGTCTTTTTTTCGGATGCACGACGGATAACTTTTTGATTATCTTCAAAATCGAAAAACATTATGCTAACTTATTGCAGCGTTAAGGTAATGAAGTGAATGAAAAAATACCGCATTTGTTTCATCAAGACAATAAACCGATGCATTGGTCATAATCCATGAATCAAAGTTCGAGTTGCTCCATCACTCACCTTATTCGCTATATTCAGCACCAAATTTTTTTAAAAATTTTTTATTTTCTTTGTCTGATCGGGTTGTTATGAGGCCGCCCTCGTATACAAAATATGTGTTTTTAATGAGCGATATATATTCATAATAGAATGAACTCATCGTATCAAGCTCTAGCTTGCAGATGTAAATGTCAAGAAAAGAGGAGAACTCCACTCCACAGACTGCTGTACTAAGACTTACAGACTACTATTCACATTATTAATACTGGATTTGTGATGGCGAAGCAAATAAGAAAGAAAAATAGCATTAGTTTACCATACTTCTTCTACCCTTTTATGGTTTCATTGAACCACTAACAATAAAAACAGGACTATTTTTTGATTCTCTACCTAACATTATAAGATATTTATATGCAACATTAGTGGGAGAAATAGACAGAACGATAGGAACCGATATATAAGGTTAAGCCTTGAATCGTTCGAAAAATGTAGGTGAGGTTTTAGTTGTCATCATAAATGTTTTTGAATTTAGAAAAAATTTTAAATTTTGAGATATGCGCATTGAACTCAAAAGCCCATAAAATTACCTTATGACCTTTTAATACAACCGCAAATTTTAAGGATAGCCCTTGTTTTATGTTTACAAGTTATGGGCGACATCATAACGACACCTTAGAGCAATTTTCCAAAAGCGTAGCAGGTCGGAAAGTTTATACTTCGCTGACTTTGGCAATCTGTAATATTTGTGGTGAATTTCATTGAAAATGATAAATTAAAATGCTGCTCGGTTTGAATTGGATTCTCTCCATGGCCAACATTATTGAGAAAAAAAATAATAAATGCCCTTAAGAACCAATATTTCATGTTCCATAAACTGAATGTTATTTTTTAGTATAATGGCCCACAGTGCAGTCGTTTGTTAAGACAACTCTAGTCATACCATAAACCATCTTCCATCCCATCAACCCAAACAAACCTTGCTTTACTTCTTTTGTTATTACTTTCTTAGCATTACAACAAAATCCAGGAAACATTGCAACAACAAAAACATCAACACCGAGAAAAAGTAGAAGCAATAACAATATATAAGATATTGTGGATCATCATAATCATGATCATCGTCGTTGTCGTCATTTCTTGTCTTTTATTTTATCATCTGCTGCTGCTTCTTCTTCTTCTTCTTCTTCTACAACTTTTTATTTAACTTGATCGCTGCTGTCGTAGTCACAGTCGCTTTGTATTGTATGTATATATTTAGAAACAACCAATCCAACCATACCGAACTCAACTGAACTGAACGAACAAACGGTCAATGACCGTACAAATAGTGACCCACTAACATCCGCGAGTGCGTTCACCTTAAAAAAAAATTTCATGTGACGTATAATATAAAAATAAAAAGCATTTGTACGTATGAACGAAGCAGCTTACCAACCAGTCAACGAAATAAACCAACCTTCGGTACAACTTCGAACCAAGTTTAGCTCATCATCATCATCTCTTTTGCTCTTTTAATTTGTTTTAGATCTTACCAAAGAGGCTCGTTTGGGTGTGCTTTTTTGCTTGATTTTTTTTTAGCTTAACTTTGTTGCTAAAAGAGTTAACTTAAGAGCATTGGCTATAATTTATTTGAGACATCTGGCTTTTTGAGGTTTTGTAGATTGATAAAAATTGAATTTTTATAATGCAACATAATTGTATTTTTATCAGCATATTTTGGGTCGATGAAGGGGTGTTCTTAGATTTTATTATCTAGCAAAATTAATATTTATGAGGTGAACTTGGTAAAAAAGTTAAAATCATATTTTTGTACTCATTTCTGAAGAAAATGTTATATTTATTTTTTGGTTGCTGTTTACAGAAGGTAAAGATTGGTGCAAGAGCATTATATAACATGAATTTCTCTATTGATGTTGATTGAGCAAGGCGGCATTCAGCTTCAAATCTTCAAGTCTTGAACTCGACTTTCACACATTAACGATTTCGCCAAGTCATCAACTAAGTATGAGTTACATTTTTATTTATGATTTATGTTAGGTTTGTTGCATGGTCTAGCTTCATCGTGTGCACATTGTACCCGGAAAAGCTGTGAGCTCAATAAGCTTATGAAAATCTCATCTAGAGTGTTACAACAACTATCGAGTATTCGTTCGTAGGCCAAGATCTCCTAGAACTGCCTTCGGTAATCTTCTCCGCATTCTTGTGACTTCTAAGATGTTAAGGCAATGTTCTAACCTCCATATGCGGAGCTTTCTTCTTCTTTATATGCCTATTCGTTGTCCGAATATTAGCGACCAATACAATTTCATTGAATTTTATTACATTTCAATCTCCGCAAAAGCATCTCTACTTCTCGCATCGTTCATCGCTGTTTATTACTGTCATTTAATTTCCTTTTTTCCTCTTGTAGGCCTTCCTGCAATATATTCTCGCACAATATTGCTAAATGATAAGTTTTTTTTACATAGTTTTTCATATTTTCATATTTTTTCATAAAACAAATTCTGGAAGACATTTCCAAAAGAGAATTTGTTTCTTCTAAAAAAGACTTTCAGTTTAAAGCAAAAGACGATAATAACACAAAATCTGTTTGCAGTCTTATCATGAAGTATATCTACTAAAAACACTCATTATTGAAGATAAAAAGCTAAATTTCCTCTTTCTTAAAGAGGGTTTTTCCTCAAATGATGTCCCCTACTATGACGCGTTAATTACTCGTAATACATGGTTTTTAGAAAAATAATTTTTGTATTAAAATTCATTTATATTCTTCAACTTACTCTTCGTGAAATGAAATGCAATATGATTTATTAAAATCTTCAAAATGTGTCTACGTTTCCGCTATGACTTTCAAATTCACGAAATATCAACATATATACTTGAAATTTTGGGCTGGACGTCAGAACTGGAGAACACGGATGGTTAGGGAGCAATTAGTAATGCAAACCGTTAAATTTTTCCATAGCCACGATGGATGAGTACCTTTTCATAGCATATGCCCAACACGTTCTGTAGCTATCTTTAAAAAGTCAACCAGCAATCTCATTCACTTCAACTTTTCGTTCTTTCCACAGGAATTCGATTTATATTTTCTTTAGTAATTGCCTAAATTGATTGAGCAGGAAGGTCAGCTCACCGGTACTTGTGTGGGCATAATTAAATGTTTTGTCATGGAATATGTAGCTGAAGATTGGCTATAATGTTAACAATTACATTATTTCGTTTGGATAGTAGTTTTCTAAAATAATGTTTAATCAAAACAGGAAACAATTTGAAATCCATTTTTTCAAACTTCAAAAGTAGCATCAGTTTTATAACGATAAATTTTTGTCATGAAATTTTTACTTTATAATAGTGAAGATTATTTAGTGCCGAATCTTTGTACCCTCCATTTAGTTTTTATATTTACATTAATATGCTACATTAATATGTAAAGGAAATATTTTAAAAAGCAACAATTTGATAAACTTGATACTAAATTATTACAACAAACACACTGAATTTTTAACATTTTTTAGAAGTGTCCTCATCTTTTTGGACATATCTCGACACAATGATGCTCGATGTATGCCATTTTCAATACCAACCTGCTCAAATAAGTGACAAAGAATATAATCATGACCTTACCAAGGCAAATGGTTTATTTTGTGAATGAACGTGATTTCAACAGACAGACGGACATCGCTATATCGACTCGAGTTGTTATAGGGATCGGGAATATATATACTTTATGGGTTTGCAAATGCATTTTCTGATGCATTACAAACGCAATGACAAAATGATATATACTCTCTGAACTGTCGTGTGGAGAATACAAAAAACTCCTGCTACTAGTCCTGTCATCTGCGTGTGAGGCTACAGACTTTCGACACCGTCTAGTGGTAACTCGTTTAAGAACTAAAAATAGAATTCTTAGACCATAAATTTTGAAAATTTTATAAGCAGCACTCAAATAAGTTCCAATTTATGGTATTGAGAAATTTATTTCTTTATTTAGCTATTTATCTATGTATATAAAAAACAATTGCTGTTCGTTTGTCTCGCTAAAACTCGAGAACGACTGGGTCGATTTAGCAGATTTTGGTTTTGAAATGTTCGCCGTAGTCCAGGTGAGAGAAGTTGCAAGGAAGATAGTAAAAACAACAATTTAATTTTCCCATATAAACTGTTTTTTTGTTTTTTTTTTTTTTTTTTTTTTTTTTTTGTATTTATTTATTAAATGCGATTTTCCATTACAACAAGACACAGTATCTTATAAATTACAGTAATGGAATCAGATAAGTTATTCACTATATATTTAATATCAGTAACTCTTAATCTAAATTTAAAATATTATAAATTACAATTAAAATACATTAAAAAAAAATCACATAAAATCAATTAAAGTATTAGTATAGTAATTTTCTAAACCCTATTGCGTTGCTTGTATTTTGCATGACATTAGGAAGCTGATTCCAGAGACGAATAGTTAGAATAAAAAATTGACATTCAGAGGCATGGTCCCGGTATTTAAATTGAATTATTTGATTCCCTCTGGAAGATCTTGCGAACTTTAATCGTTCAAAAAGATATTTTGGAGCCTTTGTTATAATAATTTTATGTAGGAATATAATGTTCTTGAATTTAATATAGTTGTCAAATGACATGTGTAAGACATGACACGAGTATTGGGATACATGATCAAATTTTCTTAATCCAAAGATATAGCGAATAATGTTGTTGAAAGTTACAGTAAGTTTTCTGTTATCCCTAGAGTTGCAACCTGTGAAAACCTCAGATGCATATAGTAATGTTGGTAAAAGATATGTTTTACCAAGTAGCAATCTTATTTTCAGTGGAGTAAAGTGCTGTGTTAACCATAAACTTCTAATCATACTATAAATTCTGCCACAGTATTGATTAATATGATCTGACCAAGTCAGAGTTCCATTAAACACAACTCCGAGATTTCGTACAGAGTCCACGATGTCAATTTTAGAGCCCCCAAAGAAGACATTCATCTCATTCTCCAAATGCATCACTTTCTTCTTTATTATAATACACTTAGATTTATTCGGATTAAGTCGTAGACCATTTGCCGTTGCCCAATTTAGAATACGTTTGAGATCATAATTTAGTTCTTGAGTTTTGGAAATAATTGAATCCTTGGTACTACTTAAATATAGCTGAATGTCATCAGCGTACATCTGAACCTTAGAGAATTTAATTTGTTGTGGAAGATCATTGGCATATATCGAATAAAGTAGATTGAACCCTGTGGTACCCCTCTTATAAACTTGCAGTGAGTTTGAGATGGAGCTGCCATTAGCAACAGATTGGGATCTGTTTATGAGATATGACGACATGAGTCTAACAGCTAAGGCAGAAAAGTTAAAAAAACATCTTCAGTTTGAGGCATAAAATTGAGTAGTGCACCGTGTCAAATGCCTATGAGTGATCCAATAAAACCAAAAAAGATATTTTTCCATCATCCATGTTACTTCTTAACTCCTCAACTACATCAGATAAAGCTGTTATATAGCTATGTTGTGGCCTGAAACCAGATTGACGCTCTGTAAGTAAGTTGTTGTCGTTTAAATACCTAAAGATTTGTCTGTGTAAAAGGTGCTCGAAAACTTTTGAGAGATATGGAAGAATTGCAATCGGGCGGTATTCGTTACCCGTTTTTGGTATTGGTATAATTTTGGTATGTGTCCACTCCATTGGAGAGATGCTAGTAGTGATTATGGAGTTAAACAAGTACATTATGAAACGGACAATCCATGGTAAAATCATTTTTATAAATCAGGGGTGTATATTATCAAGGCCCACTGCAGTTGATTTAATAGCATTGAAACTTTCAACTACTTCTGTTAGTGTTACACACTGAAAGTTAAATTTGGGAATGTTTAAATTATTACAGGGAAAATCATCATAAAATTCGTTCTGTTCTACCTACTTTCCTGTCAAACATTTGACAATATTGTCGTGTTTGTGCATGACGCACCAAATCGTCCCATGCGCGATGCATTTAACCACGAGTTATAAAGAGAACAACAGTACGACACTGAATTATTGACCGAAACAGTTAGTTAAAATGTTCGGCTCTGATAGATCCTTGATGCTCCCGAGTGGACTGGAAAAACGTTCCTAATTTCATTGCTATTGGCAAAGATAAGATCGCAAAATGAAGTAGCCTTAACGTTGGCTTCATCTGGAATAGCTGCAACATTAGCGGAAGGTAGAGGAACTGCACATTCTGCCTTGAAATTGCCACTAAACATACAAATCAACGAAGCACCCGTTTGCAACATCGCCAAAAACTGCGCAATGGCGAAGATTCCACAAATATGCATATTGATCATTTGGGATGAATGCACGATGACCCACAAGAAGCACTGGACAGAACGTTAAAAGATCTTCGTGACAACAAAAATTTTTTTGCTGAAACCACTATTCTATTATCAGGTGCTTTTCGTCAAACTCTTCCAGTTATTCCCCGATCAACTGTTGCTGACGAACTAAATGCACTTCTAAAATCATCTAATTTGTGGCGACACGTAAATACACTTCAATGAATAACTAATATGCGAGTGTTTTTGCAACAAGATCAAACTGCGATTGTGTTTTCGAAGCAGTTATTGGATATTGGAAATGGTAAGGTCGTAGTTGATACCTAGACCGGATTAATTACACTAGCCACTGATTTCTGTCAATTCAGCGATCCAAAACAGGAGCCATATTGTTACGTGACCCTGCACACATTGTCCCGGAAAAGTGATATTTGGCCCATTTAGTTCACGGACGACAGGGGGTACGACCAGTCACTTCCGGTAGTGATACGAACAATAAAATTTATGAAAAAGAAACTAATACACTACATTAATACAGAGCATACACAATTATGCCCCTACATCATTTATGGACGGACTTAAATTTGGCAATACATCGAAAACTAATAATGATGACAGGACAAATGATGGAAGCTGTCCTGGGTAGCTGACCACCCTACACATAAAAAATCACTAGACTATCCCAGCGTTTTTTTCCGGACATAGAACACTTCAATAACCATAATGGGCTTAGCGAAAGAGCAATATTGGCGGCCAAAAATAAAGATGTCGATGATCTCAATGAGACCATTCAAAATTGTCTTCAAGGAAAATTGTTTTCTTACAAATCAGTTGACACAGTCACAAACCAGGATGACGTAGTCAACTGTCCCACAGAGTTTTTAAATTCACTAGAATTGCCACCTTACAATTTCAAATTAAAAGTAGGATCAGTTGGTATCATGCTTCGTAACATTAATTAACCTCGATTGTGCAATGGAACGATACTGGCTGTGAAAAAGCTAATTAATAACGTCATCAAGGGCAAGATTATCAAGGTAAAATAAAAAGGAGAGGATGTCTTGATCCCGTGTATACCGATGACTCCAACAGATTTATCATTCGATTTTAAGCGGCTACAATTTCCCGTGCATCTGACCTTTACGATAACCATAAATAAATCGAAAGGTCAGTCGTTATAAGTTTGCGGAATCAACTTGGAGTTTCCCTGTTTCGCGCATGGTCAATTATACGTCGCGTGTTCGCGCGTCGGAAAACCAGCCTCTTTATATATTTTCGCACCGCAAAAAAACAAAAAAATACAGTTTATCTGAAAGCTTATGATCGATTAAATGTATAACTCTGTTTTTTATTTAGTGTAGATAAAGTTTTGTATTCATTTGTAAGTGCGTTCGTTTTTTCTTTATTTATTCATCCAATCTGTCCAATAACGCATCATAGCACTTGGCAGTTATTGTTTTTCCTTTCTCCATGTAATCAGTAAATATTATACCACATGCATTGCAAAAAAAACACCGGTCATTACATTTCCAACCGATTGTTGAGTCTTCGGCCGCTTTAGTCAGCAATCTAACTCACTTTAATCTTTCGATCATCCAATACAACCTGGGGTCGAATCGTCGCAGTCGTTATCCAAATTTTTCGATCGACATTATTTTTTTATTTTCCAAAATAATATACTTAGAATAACTTTACTCTGTCACACCTAACGAGTTATGGTTCATAGGTAATAATAAAAGTGAAACGAGGTCAGGCGATTGTCCGCCTTCTTTAAATAATAAACCAAAATATGGAATTTCGATTGATTTTATTCGATATCGAATGCGACGATTTTCCCCCTGATGTACTTTTCTTACATCATCATTTGTGCTCGTACGACCACGTTTAAATTCGGAATACTATATTTTAACCATTGAATATGAAGGCGAAAATTCACCGTAATGGTTATCAACCTACACTTTGGCTTGGACAGTATTTTTTCCCATCGAAAAGCAAAACTCGAAACTCTTTGTAATCCATTTTTTTTTTCTTTAAACTTTAAAAGCAGCATCATTTTCTTAACGATAACTTTACTGAAATTAATGAAATATCATTAAAATTTACACAATTTTTCTAACAGTTGGCCCTACTGAATAAATTGGTACTTTACGCGCCATATATTAGCCATCTATATTAGGCCATGGAGCTTACACTCCATGCGTATATAATGGTAATATTTAAATTTTAATTAATTTTAAATTTGGCAACGCTAACTGCAAAGTGTCAATTTAAAGCTGCTAAAAATTTATTAAATTTTGTCAATACATTGTCTGTTATGTTTAAACGTTCAGACTGGCCTTTATCTTAACCGAAGAAGTTTTTCACTCTTCATTTAAACCCCACATTCAAAATCTCTTCCTTATATAATCATAACTGGCGCCACTTCAATTCAATTAAAAAGATCAAATCCAGAACAGTTTATATTTTTTTAACAACTTAATTTATCTTTTTTGCACATATGCAATACCTGTACCTTATGTTTATAATATGTGTCATCTAAAGTTAATCCAGGGTAGGCATTTTAATGCTCCCATAGCTGACACAGACGTATACAGTAGCTCCATAAAATATTCGCTCATATCTTATATTTTCTAAAAAATAGATTCTAAATCGGGGTGAAAGTAAAATAAAATCTCCAAAGGGTTTGATTTTCTCAAGCCTAACACACTATATTTTTTCCTTATCTTGATGTTTGTTTGCTTAGTTTTTCAGATGTATCTCAAAAATCAGTGATGATTTCTAATTAAGAAATATTTAGAACACATGGGTTTTCAAAAAAAAAAAAGACAAAAGTTACTCCATTTACAACCGAAAAACAAACAAGTAAGAAAATTATAGTCGGTCTAGACCGACTATACGATACCCTATACCATGCGTTTAGAGACCATATCTCTCAGGCCCAACTAACTGGATATAAAAAAATAAGCATAAACCAAATTTGAGTGGCATTTTTATTAATTTTGTTGGCTGCGGATATGAAAAAGTTCATATCGGATTGTATATCTATATGGGGACTAGGCCCAAAAATGGACCGATCCTGACCATGTTTGGTAAGGTCTCTTGTATTTTGCAAAAATATATACAAACAAAATTTGAGAAGAATCAGTGCAATATTTTTGTTTTTTGATAGATTTAAGTGAAGATCGGGAAGCAGCTCTATATGGGGCCTATGACTAAGAGTTGTCCCACAGGGATCATTTTTGGACTACTGATTAATGGATGTAATAAACACATACAAACCCAATTTGACTAAGATTTATAAGATAATTTGGATCTTATGGCAATTTAAGTCGATTTCATAGGGGTCATTTGTATGGGGGCTAGGTCTGAACATGGACCGATTCTCACCAATTTCAATAGCGTTCATCCCATGGACGACAAAAGCTTATATACCAAATTTCATCAAAATATATTCATATTTGCGACCTGCAGTTTGATTGCAAGCTTTACATGGACACACAGACGGACGGACGGACGGTCGGACATCGTTAAATCGAATCAGATAGTGATTCTTATCAGTAGTGTTTCTGATTCGATCGGTATAATAAAAGATGAGTCTAGGTCAAATATTTTTGGTAGTTACAAACAGCAGCACAAAGTCATTATACCCAAACCACATAGTGGTATAGGGTATAAAAAGAAACATCATCACAATCAGATTACGAAATCTTTCCAAAAACTATTTTCCAATATCGTCAAATTATATATGTGTGATGGATGACGAATCATATTTCACAGTTGAAGGAATGGCAGTCAAAATACTACTTTGAGTCTTCCAGTCACGATGCACCCGAAAATTCAAAATATATATATAAGTCCAAGTTTCCAGGTAAGGATTTGTTATGGTTAACAATCAGTGAACGTGGTATAAGCGAACCTGTGTTTTTCAAAGGATGACTGGCAGTTAATGCTCAAGTTTAAAATTAAAAATGTATTCCGGCATGATAAAACCACTAATGAATTTAAATACTCGAAATATTGAATACTCGTATGTAATAAAAAAAAATAAACCCCCAAATGTTCCCTAACTTCGACCGGTTGAAACTTTTTGGACAGTTTTAAAGAGAAATGTCTAACAAAAGGAATACCGTGCAAAAGATGTTGATTGTCTCATTTCAATAATAATAATAAAACTTAAAAACATAGATGCAAGTGGTATTCAGAGGCTAATGGATGAAATACTGAAAAAATTCGGAAAGCAAACCGCTATGGAGCAAACATTTTTATACCTTATACCACTATGTGGTCTGGGTATAATGACTTTGTGCTAGCAAAAATATTTGGCCATTTTTTATTATACCGATCGACTTTGAATCACTTTCTGAGTCGATTTAGCGATGTCCGTCCGTCCGTCTGTCCGTCTGTGTGTCCATGTAAACCTTGTAATCAAACTAAAGGTCGCAAATATGAACATATTGTGATGAAATTTGGTATGTAAGCTTATATCGGCCATAGCATGAACGCTATTGAAATTGGCGAAAATCGGTGCGGTTTTTTTTTTTTTTTTTTTTTTTGTTTTGTATAACTCTACAATGGTTATCATTATTAATAACACATTGCGTGCGGCATTAACACATTTAATGATCTAATTGGTCAATTTAACAGCACTATTTCTATGATCTTTTCTGATTCTGTTTGTAAAGACTTATATATCTTTCACGTCAGATTCTTATGTGAGCCAGATCTTTTGCTGTATTTATATTTATTACTGAAGGAATGTCTATCTATAACAATTTTATTAGATGTATACGATATTTCCACCCTTTTCCCTTTAGATTTTCATTCTTTATGAAGATTTAATACATTTTTTCATTCATGCTCTGCTGTGTAATGTTGCTTTCGTCTCTTGATAAACTTGCAGTAACGAGAAATCAACTAAAATTTGTTGCCCTGTTTGCTTAAAACAAAAATTCAAAATTTCAATGCCTCCTACGATACTTTCCAATTTAATTTTTGTTTGCTCTTACCCCCTCAAATGTTTTTATTTCATATAAAAAAAATCCTCACCAAAGATGGGCGTTCCAGCTCAATTCTAAAAGGTCGCTATTTTAATTTTAGTTTCCCATTTAATTAACATGGGAAAAATTCCTTTTTAACCAAAATTGGATTTACTTATAATTACCCCAATTTTTATAAGAAACCATTATATATTCTTAAAGCTGAGTCCTTAAGCTTTCCAAAACGCTATTAGAAAGTGTGATTATCATAACTTGAGAAAATTCGAGAAATTATGCAAATAAAGAATTATTACAAGCAATGTCTCCACAGTATAAAATTTGGCAGTTTTTAGATGGATCAGAGTATAATTAGTTTGTGCTGATGTTTGTAACTACCAAAAATATTTGTTCTAGGTTCAACTTTTATTTTACCAATCGACTCAGAATCACTTTCTCAGAATCACTTTCTGAGTCGATATAGCGTTGTCCGTCTGTCTGTCTGTGTTTCTGTCTGTGTAATCGTATAATCAAACTATAAGTCACAAATAATAATGAAATTGTGTATACAAGAATTCATCGGCAATAAGTTATTAAAATTGGTGAAAATCATCGCATCATCATCGCTCTATGAGATCGACTTCAGTTGCCATAAGAATCCATTTTTCATATAGATTCCGGTTTATGTATTATGTATTATGTTCATTACACTCACTATATAGAAGTCCAAAAATAAACCTTCTTCCCGGTCCTCACTTAAATCTATGAAAAAATATAAGTATTGCACACATTTTTCTGAAATTTTGTTTGTTTATGTTTTCGCAATAAATAAATGTCTGTACCAAATATAATCCCCACATAAATATAGCATCCGATATGAACTTCCCCATATCTGATATCAACAACAATCGAACTCGAAATTGGTTTATGCTTATTTTCTACATCCAATTAATTGCACCCTTTCTCTAAACACATAGTATAGGGTATCGTACAGTCTGCCTAAATTTAAACTTATGTTATAATCATAATGAATACTTTGGATAATAATTTATAGATTACATTTAATTTTAATTATTATTTACTAAAGTTGGAAAATTATAATTTTTTAAACTTGTTTTGTGAAATAGAATTATCATAAATAATCTATAATATTAATAGGCAAGGCGATTTCTTGTGACCTATGTAAGTTTCACAGTTTTACCCCGATTTTGACAAAAAAAATCAATCATTTGAAAGGTATTTATTTTTAGCTGTTATACAGATTTTCATCGTCTGGGATATTTTTTTGGAGTTATGATCGTTTAAAGTTGCTACTAACACATACATAAAATTATACAATGCTATGTGTGTGTTTATTAAATTTTTTAATGTGCTTGTGTTATTGTGTTGAGTTTGTTTTCTTAATTTAAAATGAGTTGAATTGTGAAGCATACCTTAGGGTCTTTATTAAATGAAAAAATAAAATTTCCTAGAATTTGCACTCGAATTTCGAGTGCTGGAATCTGCTAGTAATAATAATAATAATATCTATATATATAAAAATTAATCGTGGTTTGTTCGTCCGCTTAAAACTTGAAAACCGCAGGACCAAAAGGTATACTTTCTTCTGCGAGTTTGTTTATAGCTGCCACGCGAAGGTTTGGGAAAAAAGAAAAGTACAAAAAGTCTCAGCAGATGGCGCTGTACGCGGTTATTCCATTTTAACATCATAAATATTTAGTACTATGAGAGGGATAGCTTTGTAAATTTGTGTGAGGCCATCTATTATTAATATAGATAGTCATACCGAAAATGGTCGGTATCGGTTAAGTGGGCGTGGTACCTCCCTTACAAAATTAATTTTTAACATCATATATCTTGAGTACTGTTTTAGGGAGAGCTTTGCAACTTTGTATGAGGTCATTTATTATTGCTGTGAGTTGCTGTGAGTAGCCGTTGTAAAAATTAGCGTTATCGGAACAGTGGGTGTGGCACCTACAAAAAAATTAATCACTCAATATCAGATTCAATATATGATAGGGAGAGCTTTGATACTTTATGTGACGTCATTTGTTATTAGTGTAAGTACACCTGACGAAAATAGGCTGGATCGGATAAGTGGGCGGTGTACATCCCATATAAAGTACAGATTAAATATTATGTACATATACCGAGTATAATGATAGGGAGAGCTTTGAAAGTTTGTGTGAGTTCATCTATTATTTCTGTGATTAGCCCTGGCGAAATAGGATTGGACAAGTGGGCGTGTCACCTACCGTATAAAATAAATTTTCAAAATAATAAAAGTATCTTGAATAATATAAAAGGGAAAGTGAAGATAATTTCTGTGATTTCATAGGTTATTAGTGTGAGTTATTAGTGTGAGTGTGCAAATGTGCGGAATCGGATAAATGGGTGGGGTTAGTTCCATAAAAGTAATTATTGAACTTTAATATATTGGATCGTTTTGAACGAAAATGTTTGAGAAGAATAGAATTGAACGGCAACGTAGGCTACAACAAATTATTCAGGTGAACATTGAGCATGCATCCTTTTGATATGAGCCCAACATTCAATACAGTTCGCACACATCGGTTCAATTCGGACAGATGTCTGTCGTTTGTGAGCACTGCAATGCAGTTAAATTTGAGAAAGAACCGCCTGGATTGTGTTGCGTGGGTGGAAAGGTGGAATTGCCAAATTGCTTCCAACACCAGAGCCATTATCCACGCTGCTTTACGGTGAATCTCCTAATTCGAATTAAAGTTGGATCTGCCATCCTTATGCCTCGAAACTATGCAATGGAACCCGACTGATTGTGACGAAATTAATGAGAAATGTGATAGTGGCAAGATTTTGAAAGGGCGGTTCAAGGGAGATGCTTAATTCCGCGAATTCCCTTGACTTCAATTGATTTGACGTTCCAGTTCAAAGGTGTTCAGTTCCCAGTGAAACTTGCATTTGCGATGACAATAAAAAAGTCACAAGGACAGTCCCTGGAAGTGTGCGGCATAAATGTCATGCTTTTTACATGGCCAGATATATGCTGCATGTTCCCGAGTTGGAAACCATCCTCACTATTCATTTACGCTCCGGAGCAGAAAAGAAAAAATGTTGTATATCGTGCAGCACTAAATTGATTACAATCATTGTTCTATTCTTTTTTTGATTAATATTTGATTTTATTCTATTTTCGCAAATTGTTGGACGAGACGAAGACCGTCGAGTCAGCTATCCGTATAATTATAAGATATTGAATTCAACCGAATTCGAAAAGTGCTGTACTCAAATTATATTATTGCGTCATCTATTAACCGTCGATAATTTTCGATAAAAAAAAGAATTTCGAAATTATTTCAATCAAAAAATCTCTTTTGGACAAAGCGAAGTTTGCCGGGTCAGCTAGTTAATAATAAAAGAGAACGTATATTGATAAAAATTTAACATTTTTTTTTTAAATCTTTAGTAAAAATGCAGGTGAGCGTATATTTTATGGAGCCACTGTAAATAACAAAATTGCAACTGGCGGCTTGCGATAAATCCCCAAGAAAACAGCTCCAAAAACAAGCATATACAAACAAACACCATAAACATACAATTAATTGAATATACAAACAAAAAACATAAAATACTCGTTGGGGAAGTTACCCTTAAATGTAAAAGAAAATATTTACTTTAAAAATGGTCATAATATTACATCGCCATCAATCTAAAAACATCTTTATAGTAAATCTGTAAGATATTCTACACTAAGGTTTCCCCAAAAAAGGAATGTATGATTGAACCTACAGCTGGATATTACATCGCAGTTGATTTAGTGCTGTAGCGAAAGTTGCAAAGAAGGCTCTATTGGGAGGTTTTAGACAAACAAAGCAAAATTAGGAAATTAAACTGATAAACTCAAATGGATTAAACTAGATCAGTGATATCAATGTGTACAGCAAGGTGCATCCTGAATATCTGAATCGCCGCCGTTTTGTAAAACCATATTGTAAGTACTACCTCGCTTATATGCGAGTTCCCCCATATACCAAATATTTCTTTTTCGGATACTTCCCAATATCTGAACAATCTCTGAACATCTACTTCTGATTGTTGGCGCAGTAAGTATTTACTCTGTATATCACACACAAGGTGATGATGACAACAACAACAAGAGCAACAACAACAAAAAGAGCTATTGCCTTTTAGCGGCAACATATCATACATAAACATACAACATGTAAACAAATACACATGTGTCACTGCTATGAGATATTCGTGAAATATACCTAAATATATACAAACAATAAATAAGAAGCCAATTTTCTGTTTCTTTTTCTGTTTTAATTTTTATTTTCCCAAGAAGTTACAGTCACTGACATCACATACATCCAGCAAAGAGATATATGAAGAACTTCATTGTTAAGTTTTTCATACACTTCATCACAACAGAGGTTTAATGGATGAATTTATAATTTTTATTTCTTTATTGTGAATATATGCTGAAGTTCAATCAAAAAAAAACATTGAAAAAATTTTGCGTAATAACTATCTAACTAATATTCAAAGCTAGAGTAATTTTTTTTTAACACTAGGTTCTTATAGGAATGGAGTACTCGAGCTATAGGTTTTAGGCACTTTTCATTAATTTGTATACAGTCAAGAGCTGTATGCAGCTTGTTAAGGAATCTTAGCAGAAAATTTTCATATATTTCTTAAAGAAAAAAAAATGCACAAAAGTACCTTCTGTCAATTATTAAGAATTGTGAAATTGAAATTGAAAACAACCATGTTTGCAACTGAAAAAGAACTTCTAATTTTTTAAGCTTCTTGCATTTTGTTTATGCTTACCTCTCCTGTCAAAATTCCGTTCAGAAAGAACGAAAAATTTGATATTCCTGGTCGAAGCCTGGGTTGCCAAACTTAATTTACGTCAAAAAAAAAAGTAGTAAAGACAATGCTACTTTTTTAAAAAGCTGCAGACTAACAACAAAAATTTTTAGACATAAAAAATTACTTAAGCATTTCTGAAGCGTTTTTTATATGAAGTTTTTGATTCCTTAGCAAGCTGCATACAGCTCTTCAGCGCAAAATTTTCATGCAAAAACAAACAACAACAATATAGATGAATAACATGAACATATTCTTTAAGAAGTTCTTTACATTTTTTTGCTAAATTTTTAAAGAAATAAGTTTTTTCAGCACGTAAGACCGATATTTATCATTAGTTAGGAATAACAAATAATACTAGCAGATTCCAGCCCTCGAAATTCGAGCGCAAATTCTAGGAAATTTTTCTTTTTCATTAAATAAAGTCCCCAATAGTATGCTAATCAATTATAGCCAAATCACAAATCAATACATTAACAAATTTAAAAAACACACACATAGCATTGCATAATTTTATGTATGTGTTAGTAGCAACTTTAAATGCAATTTACTCAAAATTAAGGAAAAATTTAAAAATCTGAAAATCTGCAAAACGGCTAAAAAGAAATACCTTTCAAATAATTTACGTTTGGTCAAAATCGGGATAAAACGGTAGAACAAAACATCAGTCACAAGAAATCGCCTAGCCTATTAATATTATAGATGTTTACCAAGATTCTCGTATTACTCCTTGGAATTTCCTCCAGTATAGTTGTTTTTAATTTTAGTAGTTTGAGGCTTATTTATTTATTTATTTCATGAGTATTTTTTAATAGTCAAAGGTTCAAAAAAGGATTGAGTTGATATCAAAATGATATATATAAATGAACTAGATGTAACACGGTGTGCTTCGCTACCCCCTCCCCCCACATCGTAATGAAAGGGCTTATGCAAAGTCCCAAGGCTCTCACTATTACAATAATTCACATATATGACATTTAATATTAAGTTTGTATAGGGGTGCCACGCGGATTTCTCCAATCCCGGCCATTTTTTTATCTGACTTCTCACGTTAATAATAGATGATCTGAAACAAATTTGTAAATCTCTCTCTATCATAGTACTTAATATATATGATATTAAAAAAATTTACTTTGTATGGGAGGTGCCACGCCCACTAAAAATATTTTTAAAAAATTACAGACTAGCAATTCCCATATTCGTAGTAAGACTCTGTTAAAATTTCAGGAAGATCAGATGAGTAGTTACGGAGATTACCTTCTACAAACAGACAAACAAGCACACACACATTTCCTCCTTATTATGTTGTTAATATTATTAAAGATTGGGCAATTCCATAAAAATGTCAACTTTTATGAAAAAAAAATCATGTGAGTCCGATCACAGGGAAGATGTGTAAACATCTAGTAATTAAAGATTTTTTTAAGTCATTTTTTAAAATCAAACAGAAAGCGTCATCTATTTATCACTTATAGCAAAAACTGTTTCAGCTAATTCAACAACCGTTTGCTGTAAAACGTTAAAAATATCCTAATATAAACGTATATAAGTGATACATAGATGACGCTTTTAAAAAAGTGGCATAAAAAAACAATTTTATATCATAATTTTTTCACCAATACAATCATAAGTCACACAGCGTTATCTGCTTCAGCTCACACCGATATGAGTTACGCTGTTTTTGTTATTGTATTGTGAAATAGAAATTTACCCCCCTGCGCGTATAGAAGTTTACACATCAAAAATATTTTTTCATTTATATGAAATAAGTTTAAAAATATATTAAAATATGTTCCAAGTTACATAATGTAATTCCTTACAAGCATTCTAGACAATAAAATAAATATAAAATTTATTTGTTTACTCAATTTTCTTTTAATACATGTTTAAGAAACTTTAGTCATTACGTCACAGTCATTCCGTCACGTCAAATGACAGTTAATAAATTCGATACTATTACAGGCCAGTTGCTCTAAATTATAATTTTATATTGCTTATATATCATATGTAAAATAAGCATTAGTTTAAAATCTGACTTGCTTCTTAATTTACAAAAGTTCCCAGGTTTTAATACTAGGACAGAGTCATGGTAGCAAAAATGTCATTCCGTCACACAATGAGAAATTACTCAAAAATAAAAGAACAAAATAGTGTAAAAAAGTTTTTTTTAAATCTCTTAATCACTAACAATCATTTTCAAACTGAAGAATGAATTTTCAATTCAAAATAGCTTTGTAGAATAGCCTTAACTTCAATTCTACAACTCAAAATGTCATTCCGTCACATATGGAATTGCCCGATTATTAGTATTGTTTTTTTTTATTTCTATGCTTGCTGATATACAATGTTTTTTGTTTTTCGTTCAGTAAAACAATTATTAGATTTTTCGGCGTTCCTACCCTGGAGCAAGGTAAATATAGCTGCCCATGAAAAGAACATGGATTTTCCAAATTAAATCTGGCAACACTTAACTATTGGCCTTGAATTTAGAATATCATTTAGCAATTTCTTTTGAGCGATTTTTGATTTTACCCATTTTTGATTTTGAAGATTATTGTTTTTGCGCGATTTTTATTTCTCGCTGTTTTCGGTTTTGGCGGTTTTTGATTTTGGTGTTATATTTTTCACGACTAATCACATTGATAACTAATATACTGTCGCTTTCGTAGTACTTCATATTTTTTATTAAGGAGATGCCACGCCCACTAATCCTATCCCGCCAAATTTTTATTGGACTACTCACATTAATATCTGATGGAGTCGTGCAAAATGTCGAGTCTTTCCTTTTTATAGTACACTGGTTATATGATATTAGATATCTACTTTGCATGGGCGGTGCTACGCCTACTACTCCGATCACGCCCATTTTCCCAAAACATATAACTGCTACAAAAAGTATCCGTGCACCTACAACTAGAACTATCATATTACGAAAGAAATAAGAAAAATTTAAGAAAGCTGAACAATTTTTTTTTTATTAAAAAACTACTAAGCGTTGTCGACCTTCTACTCACAAACTCGAATTTGAATATATCACATCTTCAAACCCATCCCGGATTGTTGAAGTAAGATCACGTTCAGGTTACCTGCGAAATCTATGGTTCCATCATTGAAAGAAATGCATTAGTCCCGCTTTGTAATATGGCCAGGCAATGGGCAGACAATGAGCTGCAAAGAAATAATTTACCGATTGTAAATATTATAGAAACAAACATTGAACAAATTGTAATAGAAATCACTCATATCATTCAAAAGGCTTCCAAAACAAAATCCAGTTAAAGAGAAACAAGTTTGGCAGAAAAAACTCTCTCAACTAATATTACACCTCATTATACATTTTGACAGAGATATAACAATGCTTTAGAAAGATCATTTTTATTATCATATCTGAAGCAGATATTTTTTTTTTAATTATATATTCTTCCTTTATTTACATATTTAGATATTGCAACAAATATTATATAGGATCTAAAGATATTAAATAGTTTTTATTTTATTTTCAAATGATTTTTAAAGAAAAATGGGAGGAAAAAACCTTTACATTATTTAATAGATTCAAATACTATCTGAAAATATTTATGTGCTTATAGCAGGTTTATTAGAAATAATAGACCTCTATAAGCACATAATTTTAAATTTGATGATTTCTTTTTAATTTTACGTTATTTCTCTACATTCTCTTATCAGTGGGTAAGAGGAATTTTCAATTTTGTCAAAGTTATTGTTATTAATCCTTGTTATGCAATCGATAATTTTTTCATAACCTGTTTCTTGCGAAGAAGATTTGTAGGATACCACTAGGGCTTTTGATTTATCATTTTTAGACTTTTGATTTGTATAATTTGTAAGCGGTTTATTAGGTGGATGATGGCAACGTCACTCCTGTATGTTAATATTGGCCTTATAACACTTTTGAAGAGTAGATTTTTGTTTTTGGGGTTTAGAAATGACCTTCTAGTTAGCAGTGGCCATGATGATTTTTGGCACGTACCCATAATATGTTGTTTAAATGTAAGCTTTTTGTACAAGACAACTCCGAGATATTTGACATCGTTAAGTACATTTATGGTATTATTTCCAATGTAAATATAATGCAGAAATTATCAAAATTGGCATCTTTTGTGGTATTTTAACGAAATTTTGAAGAAAATTTGTATGAGGACTCGGTCCAAATGTGGACCGATTTCAAAGATTTTTCATAGATCCCGTTACTGGCCTAATAAACCTTTATGATTCAAATTTCATTGCAATAGAATAACATTTGATACATTCAGTGGCATTAAAACCAATTTTTAAGGAAAATTTGAATGGGGACTAGGTCCAAACATGGGCCGATTCCAACAAATTTAAGTGGGGTTCGTCTTTGGGTTAAAAATACTTTAAGTTCCAAATTTCAGCACATTATCTTTATATTTGCAGCATGTAATATTAGCACCAAAATAATATCGAACTTTGATAGGATATATTGAAGCCCCATGTATACCTAGCCTCCTCCGCCAACACTCATTTTAAAGATTCATTTCTAATTTTTAAAATATCTTAATTAGTTTAAAAGTTATGATTTTTGCAACGAAGAAAGTCAAAAGGCCCCACTGTGCAGCGTATAAATGGCGAATTCTAGAATTTAACACTAAACGTAGAACAGAAATAGACCATCTCAATGAAGATGTATTCAATACAGAAAAACCAAAGCGGTGAACTAAATTTTACTTTCAGAGGCAGCAACGAAAAACTCTTTGAACCAAATAATGGTAATTATTTGGGAGTAATTGATATGCTTCCTGATTTTGTTGCAGAACTGAAAATGCATTTAAAATCAATAACTGAAACGGAACAAGTAAGAAAATTATAGTCGGTCTATACCGACTATACGATACCCTATACCATGCGTTTAGAGACCCTATCTCTCAGGCCCAACTAACTGGATATAGAAAATAAGCATAAATCAAATTTTAGTGGGACTTTTATTAATTTTTTTTGGCTGCAGATATGAAAAAGTTCATATCGGATGATATATCTATATGGGGACTAGGCCCAAAAATTGACCGATCCTGACCATGTTTGGTAAAATCTCTTGTATTTTACAAAAATATATACAAACAAAATTTGAGAAGAATCAGTGCAATATTTTTCTATGACTAAGATTTGTCCCATAGGGATCATTTTTGGACTACTGATTAATGGATGTAATAAACACATACAAACCCAATTTGACTAAGATTTATATGATAATTTGGATCTTATGGCATTTATGTTGATTTCATAGGGGTCATTTGTATGGGGGCTACGTCTGAACATGGACTGATTCTCACCAATTTCAACAGCGTTCATTCTGTGGCTGATAAAAACTTGTGTACCAAATTTCATGAAAATATATTCATATTTGCGACCTGCAGTTTGATTAAAAGATTTACATGGACACACAGACGGACGGACGGACGGACGGACATCGTTAAATCGAATCAGATAGTGATTCTGATTCGATCGGTATAATAAAAGATGGGTCTAGGTCAAATATTTTTGGTAGTTATAAATAGCAGCACAAAGTCATTATACCCAAACCACATAGTGGTATACGCTATAAAAACGAGTTGAATCATATTGCTTCCTGAAAAATCAAAACGAAATTATCTTACAACTAGCTTCTATTCAAGTAGCTTCTATTCAAGTAAGATATTCAAGTAAAATGTTTAAAAATTAATTTGAAGACGTCTAGTGATGCTCGATGTGAATATCGCTTTATAGAAACCGTGAAATACCATATTAAAGGCGGAAAACGTCCCCAAGATCAAATTGAACGAATTGAATTATGTGATAATATTGATATTTATGAGCTCATTCCTGATATTGATGATGAGTGTAAGCACTCAAAAAAAGCTTATTTTAATAAATTCATCGATATTGTAAAAGATTCTTTCCAAGAACGATTTGGGTCATATGAATTATATTTTTGGTTTTCTTTTTTGATAATAAAAAGCTAAAAACTATGAACGCAAAGAATTCAATACTAATTTTACAAATCTGGTGAGACACTTTGAAGGCGATGTTAAAGAGGCGGAATTTAAAAATTAACTTTCTATTTTAAGATATATTTTAGAAGAGATTTATACTAACTAGCTGATTCCAGCGCTCGAAATTAGTAGCAACTTTAAATGCAATTTACTCAAAATAAAGGAAAAAGGTTAAATTTCTGTAAATCTGCAAATCGGCTTAAAAGAAATACCTTTCAAATAATATACGTTTGGTCGAAATCGGGATAAAACGGTAGAACAAAACATCGGTCACAATAAATCGCCTAGCCTATTAATATTATAGATATGGAGAATTTGGAATTATTTTTAAAAATTACTTTGGTAAACTTATATCCAAATTAATGCATTGCATGTCGAAAAAATTTAACAATACCCATTACCGTTGCTCATTGTGAACGATCGTTTTCAAAACTAAAATTAGTTGAAAATTATCTACGGTCTACCATGTCACAGGAAAGTATTTCTGAATTGGCAATACTGTCGATTGAAAACGTTACAGCCAGAACAATTGATTACAATGCTATAACTGATGAATTTGCAAACAAAAGAGCTAAAAAATTGCTTATAATTTATTTGTTTGTGTTTTTTAATTAAAATGAATAAAAATGAATCCAATAAAATTAAAAAAATATATATATATGGTGTCTGCACGGGGCCCCAAAAAGTTATATCACGGCGCTGTCATGAACTATATTTTTTCAATTTCTATATTTTTTAATTTTCTATGACCACCCAATTTGCAATTATTATAAATTGGATATTATTTCGTCATCAGGTTGAATAACCCCGTTTGCATCCAAATAAATAAATATTTCTTTTCATGTCAAGTAGAATGCAAATAGTTAAAGAATAATTGATTTTATTAAATTTAAAATTTTGTCCATATTTATAATTTATTCTTATTTTTAAACGTTCTGTGGACCCTGAATATGAACTCCGATCGGCCTAAAACTTTACAAATAGTATTTTTATATCCATATTAACAGATCCAGTGAAGAGCTGAAATTAAATTCGAAAGAATAAAAATACTTTTTGTCAGGTTTATTATGAAAACAGGCAGGATAAATAATTCCTACATCATTATGTAATGCCGTTGTGCCTTTTTCCAGCACCATCCGCAAATTTCTGATATGATGATCTAATTTCTAATGCTGTCTTTCAAAAATTATCAAAATATCATTAAAATCTTTATTAAGAAAGTATAAAAATAGTTAATTCTTTCGATGCTCTTCATGTATTTATTTTGTACGTATGTACATGTACATTCAAGCAAACTTAGTTGGCATCCAGTTTGTACACTTTATTCCTATGTGAGTGCAACGAGTTGCAAGTTTGAAAATAAACGCACAATTTGTTGATAATCTGGCGCTGATGAAGATGTCTAACGAGATAAGATTATCACACATGTGATAAGTGCATACATGTATGTGATATTGTATTAATATGGACCTTAACTCCTCTCTACTAAGCAACATGCAAAGACATAACAGAAGAAAAGACTTTCCGGCTTTGTCAAATATTTTAATGCCCTGCACAATGTTATTGTCAAAATTTCAAGAAACAGTTTAGGAGTACTAATAAAATTATTAAATTAATTAATTAATTGATTTAAGTCACTCTGACAATCTCAATATTAAGCCAATTTGTGCTTAACGAAATTAGAACGTATTTAGGTGAACAAAAATAATTGTTTTATTATATTTCCCAATAAACGGAGATATGGATGTATAAATGAATAAAATCTGTCAAACACTTTTTTATGTGTCGTGTAAAAATTTTAAAATATAACTAAATCTAAAACAATGCAATAGTCATACATTTTTTATCTGGTAACAATTGTATATGTATACACTGTGTCACGGAAGTCTACATACAACTACAATATCATCAATACATAAGAATAAAAACACAGATTTGTTTTGAATAAACTTGACTTTTTCTTTTATATAAAAAAAAGCGTCAAACTAAACTTCAGTTTACTTTTAAAAAAATCAAGAAAAACGCATTTACAGTTCTTAATATGCCTAAAGTATTGTTCGCGTCAAATTCGATCACTCTTTAGAAGCTTCTACAAAAACCTATTATCAACATATCAAAATTTTTGTTATATTATTTTCCAAATATATATCATTATTCTGACATGTTTGTAAATAAATTTAAAATCGAAATAGAAAAAAAATTCTTCACAATTTTCAAGAAAATCCGATATGGTCGGATTCAATTATTGCTAAAAATATTAAAGTTTGCAAAAAGTAAGGTGAATTTTATTCTTAAACATACCTCAAGAAAGTACTATGTTCGATAAAACATAATCAGGCTCTCTCTGATAATAATTGCGGCAAAAATTGTGCTGCGAAAACCGGCTCATTTGCTTCACGAAAGATTTTAAACAAAATTCAATAACTGCCGTAATATGGATGATAAAAGCATGTTTAAATGGATCTGAAACAGGTCTCACGACCTAAATTTTATGTTTCATCGCGCCTTGGAGATATCGGTCTATAATACTTGTACCAATTTTTTTAACAAGAAGTATTAAAAATACAAATTTTTCTCCTGTATTAGTCTTGTACACTATAATCTATAATATTAATAGGCTAGACGATTTCTTGTGACTGATGTTTTGTTCTACCGTTTTATCCCGATTTTGCCCAAACGTATATTATTTGAGATGTATTCATTTTTCTCCGTTTTGCAGATTTACAGATTTTTAAATTTTTTCTTTTATTTTGAGTAAATTACATTTAAAGTTGCAACTAACACATTCATAAAATTATACATCTGCTATGTGTGTTTTATTAAATTTTTTAATGTTTTTGTTATCTTCATTCACAATAATAATAAACCATAAAAGTGTTGGTTTTTGAATTTATCTAAGTTGAAAAATAAAGCTGCCTAGAAATTGCACTCGAATTTCGAACGCTGGAATCTGCTAGTAATATATTAATAGACACACGTAAAAGTATTAAATACGGCTGTGCCGAATTTTTTAAATAAATAAATAATATGTTATAACGAATGTTTTCAGTTGAAAAAAATTCAGGTATTTTCATACAATTATATCTTTGTTTGTTGATGCATATACATTTTTGTTTGCCTGTTGTTTATGTTCGTTTCTTGTTCTTTGTACATGTAAGCTTTGACATGTACAAACCATGAACCAAAATAGCAAGCAAACAAAATGTGTATGCATCGCTCATCCACATATATGTATGTATCTTATGCACATGCTCTGTTACGTATTAACTTTTTTCACTATTTTTATTTATTTATATGAAATTTTAGCGAAGTATTTTTACATCTTCCTGTATCATACTCACCTATTTGGTCTATAGACTCCAAATTCATACCAATCTCCACAAAATAATGAACAACAAGATTGTCCAAATGAATGGTCCAGGTGAATGGTATATTTTGTGAGTGAGCGTGATTTGAACAGACAGACGGACAGGCGGGGTTGCAAGTAATTTTTTTGATGCGTTGCAGTAGCGTGTGGAGTATAAAAGTTACAAAATATAACTTAAGAAAAACAACAAATATATTGAACATTTCTATTTTTCAATAATTTTTTCACATTTTTATTCGTATGTCGTGACCCATTGGACCGATTTTGATGATTATAAATAGCAACTCAACCAGAATGATAATAAACGATATTATATAAAAGCGGAGAGCATAGATCAAAAGGTTGTGATTGTGATTTCAACAGACAGACGAACAGACAGATGGTCATCGCTGTTACAAGAATCTAGAAAATATAATATATAATATTATTGCAATTATTCTATAATAATAACATTTTAAATATACAATGTCCCTTATCGGGCTCTCGATTATTATTAATATAATAAATATTTTGATTTTGCAATTAAAATGATTATTTTCATTTTCAATGAAAATTTATTAATTAATAATTGATTTTTGCAATGAAAACTTTAAAAAAACATTGCTCCTATAACAGAGAAAATGGTTAAGGATTAAAAGAAAATAAAAGCAGAAGATACACCAGTTTATACAGATAACCACCTAAATTACTTGGTATTTAATTTGTTTATTAAATTCAAATCATTATTAGATATGCTGGTATCATATAAGAAATTTATGGATTCTGTATTACAATTTCATGCTCTTATATTGGCTCCTTTGTGATAAAAGACTGGGATATCAATTTTATTTTGAATAATTTGAAAGATGGTAAAAATCCCGTTGTTAGGGTATCAATAATATATTTTGCAGTTATGTAGTAAGGTGCCATAATTAGATTATATGGCGTACATTGAGCACATCTTAAAATATTGTATCTAATTAAATGTATTATAAAGTTGTCCACTTTATACGAATAATACTAGCAGAGCCCACCCCTCAAAATTCGAGTGCAAATTCTAGGAAAATTTATTTTTCATTCAATTATAAATCCTTGTTGAACACACAGAAGATATATAACTGGGTTTGTTAACAAATAATTTTATAAGAGCCTAAGGTATGCTAATCAATTTTAGCCAATTCGCAATTCAACACAAATTTAATAAACACACACACAGCATTATATAGTTTTTTATTTAATGCCTAAATATGTGTTTTATATATGTGTTAGTAGCAACTTTAATTGAATTTTACACCAAAAAATTTTCCGGGAGGTGCAAATCTGTAAATATGGGAGACAGCTAAAAAGAAATACCTTTCAGATGGGGTATTTTTTGTTAAAATCGATTGGCAATTGAAGGTTTAAAATCGGGCACAAGAAATCGCCTTGCCTATTAATATTATAGATTTGCACTGTTCTATAACATCTTATTAGAAATGTACTTAATACAATTACTGTGTGTAGATCATTGCCACGTATAATACTATATGTTGAAGCAGATTGGACAACTGTAGGTTATGATAGGTCTAACCAAGGACTGATATCTTATTATAAATTGTTCGAATATCGTCAGCAAATGCTTCTTTAGCAGGTCTAGCATATACAAATTAAACACATGTAAGAAAATTATAGTCGGTCTAGACTGACTATACGATACCCTATACCATGCGTTTAGCGACCCTATATCTTAGACCCAACTAACTCGATATAGAAAATAAGCATAAACCAAATTTGAGTGGGATTTTTCTTAATTTTTTTGGCTGCAGATATGAAAAATTTCATATCGGATGCTATATCTATATGGGGACTAGGCCCAAAAATGGACCGATCCTGACCATGTTTGTTAAGGTCTCTTGTATTTTGCAAAAATATATACATACAAAATTTGAGAAGAATCAGTACAATATTTGTGTTTTTTGATAGATTTAAGTGAAGATCGGGAAACAGCTCTATATGGGGCCTATGACTAAGAGTTGTCCAATAGGGATCATTTCTGGACTACTGATTAATGGATGTAATATATACATACAAACACAATTTGACTAAGATTTGTATGATAACTTGGATCTTATGGCAATATATGTTGATTTCATAGGGGTCATTTGTATGGGGGCTAGGTCTGAACATGGACCGATTCTCACCAATTTCAATAGCGTTCATTCCATGGCCGATAAAAGATAAAATATCAAATTTCATCAAAATACATTCATATTTGCGACCTGCTGTTTGATTACAAGCTTTACATGGACACACAGACGGACGAACGGACGGACGGACATCGTTAAATCGAATCAGATAGTGATTCTGATTCGGTCGGTATAATAAAAGATGGGTCTAGTCAAATATTTTTGGTAGTTACAAACAGCAGCACAAAGTCATTATACCCAAACCACATAGTGGTATAGGGTATAAAAATTATAGTTCCTTGTTGTAACCCGTTGACTAACTTATATGTTTTTAAGTCTTGGTGAAAAATTATACATTTTTTTGGCTAATCATATTCTCTATACCTTTATATATATTTCTTATTTTGTGTGTGCGATTAAGTCGATCCTAGAATGGTTTAGATAAGTGCTGGAGTGGGCTTGGCACTGCCACAGAAAGTTGTTATTCAATATCTCTCGAGTACTATTAAAGGAACGGCTTTGCGAATTTGTGTTTGGTCATCTATTATTACTATGAGTAGCCATGCCGAAAATGGACAGGATCGGATAAGTGGGCGTGTCACCCCCAGTACAAAGTGCATTTTCAATATGAGGTATATCTTGAATAATGAGTCCACAGGTTATTAGTAGGAGTAGCCAAGCTGAAATAGCCCGTATTGGATTAGTAGGGTGGCCCTTCATTATATGGAGAAAAAAAAAGTGTTCAAAATTAATTCTATTTATTTTGGAGTATTTAAGGATGATTTAGTGTGCGATTCAAATTGTTTTCTGCAATCACTTACAACTTGCAATAAGTATTGCTTTTCTTTAATTTTATATTTCATATTCTTTTGAATAAAATGTCTTTTAGTAACTTTGAGTCATTTGTGGGCCTTCTTATTTTGTTCAGAAAAATATAGATAGTTTTTATACATACAACAAAATTGGTTAAAAGTTGTTTTAATTCATATTCGCGAGCAATAAGCAGATAATTGCACCAAAGATATATCACAATGGATTTTTTTCGCTCCCGGGAGCACTGAAAGGTTAAATAAATAAAAATTAACCGAATTATTTTTCTTAAATTCTAAATAGTGGTTTCATCGAGTTTAATAGAAAAACTCGTTTTCGATAATTTTTATTTAAAAATATCTTAAAATCCAAAGCTGGCCTTGGCTAATAATGGGTTAACGTTCTCGGATTTATCTCAAATTTTAGGAACGGAAGTTCTACACATTTAGTTATTATATTAAAAGCGTCGCATCTAAAAATTCAGTAGCAACTACAAAATATTTGAATTTTTTTAATAAATTGTTTTTTATTAGCTTGGGGACATATGTGACCCCAATTCCAAAAGGGTTAATGATGTCATAATATTTTTTCCCAAAACCCTAGGCTATTAAGATAAAATATAACATTTAAAAGTATGAAAGTGATGAATTTTTGATACAAAGTATTTAGAAATAGTACAATTACAGAATATTTTACAAAAATCCAATTTTTCTCGAAATCCACAAAAATAAGATCCTTCTAAAAAACTTTGGCGTAGGGATTTACCTAAAAATTCACACAGTTAATCTCTAACATGCATATAACAAGACCTTAAAGAGCTAGATGAATTTTTAAAATTTTGTTTAAGAAAATTTTTCAAAACTTGAAAAAGGAGTTTTCAAAATTTTATCACAAAAATTTTCCATTTTCGGTCTCAATGCTTAATTGGTTAACAAGGTGGTAATGAAACAATACTTCATATCTGAGTACTTACAGGTATAGAGACTAAAACAAAATATTGGCTTTAATTAATTTCTTAAAGTTGAAAAAAATGCCATCAAATTTCATGATCTAGTTTTTTTTGGCACAAAAGTGGTCTGGGGCATTTGCTATTTCTTGGCGAGGTTTTACTCAATTTTGAAGTTTTACAGCTTTTTGGAAAGATAAATTAAAAATTAAACTATAGAACGAAATTTTCGTAAAATCTGCAAGAAAGTCATATTTTCCCCATATAAACACACTTCAAATTTTCAATCGCGTTGAGCCACCTCTAAATGTTTTTTGATTGGCCCAAAACTTTGCATTTCTCACTTTTTTTGCTATTCGCATATTTCTAGGGGGTATAACCGAGAGTTTGAACACTTTTTTATTAAGGGCCACCCTAAGGATTAGTAGGCATTTCGTAAAAGATAGTTATTGAATATCATATATTTCGAGTGCTATAACGGGAGGATTTTTTACAATATGGGTGACTTATCTATGCTGAAGATGGAAGGCTATGGTTGAAGGTGCTCTCATAAAAAGTAATTATTGAATCTTGAATAAATAAAAACTTTGGTGCGTATGTATGCCTGACCATCACGACTGCAACCATTCTCCATCTCATATTCAAGCCATATGTTCGTGAAGTACTCCGAATTATTTTTGCTTGTGTTATACCCTACAGGTGGCGCTGGAATAGCATTTTTCGAAAGTTCTTTTTTATGGCTCAAATTCACACCTCATAATATTGAAATAAAAGGGAAGTCTTTAGCAAAACTTATGCCCGATAGGTGACTCCCTCAAGGCCAGTCGATCCAAGTATGCAGCTTGGATTTGAAAAATTTATGCTTCGCTCATAGTCAATTATATGCAGCCTATTCCAGAGTTGGTAAGCCAAACAATATTTTTCTATACGCCAAAAATGGAGAAACACAAAATATTGCCCACAAGTTGGCTTTATTATAAATATATATTTTCTAAGACTAGACGAACATTGTATTATGTGAAAGAAGATAGAATTTATTAAATCGAAAATAAAATTGTTTTTAAAATAACGTATTGAATATCATTTTATTCGTATTAAAAAAATTCGTACCATTATTGAAATACAATCAAAACAAATCTTGGAATAAAATTATTATTTCGGGCAGAATAACGTTTGCCTGATAAGATAGTAGTTAAAATAATTTGATGTAATTTAAATTGATATTGGCATAGGTTAATTATTAAAATCCATATACTATCGAACGATTTCTTCATATCAATGAGGCAAGCTCCTGCATATAATTTTTTACTCCTGTTCCAATTGATGCTTGATATTATCAAATGTTTAGCGTTAGTTGTAGAATGTTTATATTTGAAACCAAACTGCTTTTCACTTATTAAAATTTTAACGATACAAAATTTGTTTATACTATTTTGTACTACTAACTTTTTCAGTTGCATTTCATGCAGCCATGCTCTCTTTCAGTTTATTTGATGTCTTAAAGATATAAAATATATAGACTACCTGTACATATAATCCAAAATTCATTAAACAAATCAGAAAACAAACGTATAATGTACTTATATCCATACGCTGAACACATAATAATTGTTAAGTTCATATAAAGAAATAAACTGCAACATTTCCGCATTTGAAATGCAATGCATACGAACAAAATTTCTAAACACACATTCGATGAGGCTATACACTATTGTACTGTTTGATTTTGGAGTTTATCTTTGTGTATATATGTATGTATATATGTACGAGTATGTTTTTTAGAAATCAGTTTATTACAATAAAATATTGTAACAAAAAACATCTACGAACTGCAATAAAGTTAGATCCATGCTTTTGATGCCGCTTCAAAAGCTACATCATCGCAGTAGCAGCAGTAGCCAGTTGATCACAAAATAAATGAATGCAACATCCATATGTAGCAGTTGTCTTTAATAAGACAAACAAAACAAAAGTAAGAAAATTATAGTTGGTCTAGACCGACTATATGATACCCTATACAATGCGTTTAGAGAAACGATGTTAGATCCTACTAATTAGATATAGAAAAAAGCATGAACCAAATTTGAGTGGCATTGTTATTAATTTTTTTGCCTGCAGATATAAAAAAGTTCATATCGGATGCTATATTTATATGGGGATTTGGTCGAAAAAGAGACCGATCCTAACCATATTTGGTAAGGTGACTTAAATTTTTCAAAAATATATACAAACTAAATTTGAGAACAATCTTTGCAATATATATATATATATTTTTTTAGATATATTTAAGTGGAGATCGTGAAGCAGCTTTATATGGGGGCTATAACTTAGAATTGTCCCATTAGGTTTATTTTTCTAATACTGATTAATGGATGTAATAAACATACACACAAATTTTATCAATATACGTGTGATAATCAAGATCTTGGGACAGTTATAATAGATCTGATAGGGGTTATTTGTATGGGGACTACGTCTGAACATGTGCCGGGTTTTGCCAATTTTTAAAGCTCTTCAGATGGTCGATAAAAGCTTACATTCCACATTTCGTCAAAATATATTCATATTTGCAACCACATACGGACGGCGAGACGGATGTTGAACGAACTTCGTTAAAGCGTCTTACAAAAAGATTCGGAGTCAATCGCTATAAAAGATGGGTATTGGTCAAATATTTTTGGTAGTTACGAACATTAGCGCAAACTCATTATACCTTAACCACACAATGTTATAGCGTACAAAAAATTATATAAAATACAAAGAAGTGCAACATGCACTTTGAATTGAAGATCTGTTATTTTCTTTGAACTTTTGCAATACAACCAGGAACAATAAATACATTTTTTAGAGATTTAGGTGAGAAACTTTAGGTGGACTTTTTTTATAAAACTTTTTTTTTTAAATAATGATACCATAGACGGTAAATTGTCTTATAATCCAAATTTTATATTTATATTAAATCAAAATGAAGAAAAATTAACTGCAGGTTATAATTAATTGGAGTACTCCAAATTAATTAACAACAAAAACTATTCAGATTTAGATAACATTTGAAATTTTCAATTTTATTTTTTTCTATAAAAATAAAAAATCTTATTTTCGATCTTTATCATTTTAATGATTGAGTTTGAAATTATTCAGGCTCATGATCAAATATTTTTACTTTAAATAAAGCAAAAACATTGGCACATTTGTTTCAAAAAATGTAACTATATTCTGCATGACAGGTTATATACATAGCTGTTTCGGGAAGTGTCACCCACTCTCATCAGTAACCAATAGCAGTAGATAGTTTGTTTGGTAAAAAGTTAAATTCATATATGTATATTTGCTGAAAACAGCCAAATGAGAATTCAAGCAAAAGTTATACTATTTAAGCCTCTTCCAATATAACAAACTAAAGTAAAAACATTCGATCTTGAGCCTGAATAATTTCAAACTCAATCATTTGAAAGTATCTGACTATTACTTTTAACAATTTCATAAATAATTATTATTTCCTATATAACAGTCCCATATTTCTAATAATTTTTGTATAAAAATTCGGTCTCAAATACTGAACAATAAAAAAAACAGATTCAGTGTCGTTACTCTAGACTATAATTTTCTAGTTTGTTAATAATTTGATCTGATGTTATTTTTTATGGTGACCAAGTCCAAAAATATACCACTCATGATAGTATTTATATAAGTCAATTATTTTTCTCAAAATGTATATATCCCAAATTTGAGAAAAATCTTTGTTGTTTTTTGATAGATTTAAGTGATTTTAGATGAAGTGAAGTGAAGCTGCTTAATGTGAGGGCTTTCACTAAAAATGGTGCTGCGCGTTTTTTTTTTTTTTGACTACTGATTAATTGGAGTAAGAAATACATACACATACATATATATTATAATCTGGGTCTGATAGGGATTATATGAATGGGGCTAGGTCTGAACATGCAGCGATTTCCACCAATTTCACTATATTGTTTGTTATGCCCCACAAAATTTCATCAAATTATATATACAGTTGGCCAATAAAGTCTAGATACACTTATCTGCGTTATTTTAATAAAGTAATTCTATCGACTGGATAAACTGATTATTTTATATTTAATTATACATAAGCGATTAAATACATACAAAATTCATTGACAATTTTTACTTAATCTATAGATGTAAACGAAAAATAGACTGCAAAGATAAAAAAAATTTACATACAGTTCAATATACATGTTGGTTTCATAAACAATTTAATAGAATAGGGAACAGTTAATATTTTGTTGGTCCGCCTTTAGCATCTAACACCGCTTGTGTACGTCTGGGCATAGTAGAAACTAAATTTTGTGTGACATCTGCGGATATTTTGTTCCATTCCCCAAGTAAAGCTGTTTTTAGGTCTTCCTTGTTAGATATTTTATTTTTTCTAACGTGTCGCACAGTGGATCATTTCACGAGAAGGCGGTCAAGAATCCTTAACTTTTTGGTTTGGAATTTTGATAAGCGGTTTTTTTTTTTGTTTGGTAGATGGGACTTTGCCATAAATATCGACCGATAATAAAAAGTTATGAAGTGTTTAAAATGCATTTTCATTTTAAGTTGAATTTTAGTAAAAAAAGTGAAGTATTTTATACAATATCTTATTTTTTCAGTTAATTTTACAACTAATACTTATTAAAAATTTTAAAGTTAAATTTTTTGTCAGAAAATGCCAAACTTTGGCCCCCGTAAACTTTTTAGTCCTAATATTCACAAGAGCCAAAGGTTTGCTTTTTTTTTAAGAGCCCGAGTTAAAATATAACTTATTAACTTGAATTGAAAAGACTTAAATTTTCCTGCAACAGTGGTCCAGATAAAATTCCGTCCTGTATTTTAATAAAATGTGCTGATGTTTTAGCTGTACCATTAACACTCATGTTTAATACCTCAATTAAATACGGTTATTTTCCCATTATGTGGAAGAATTCATTAATTATTCCGCTATTCAAATCTGGTAACAAGGCTGATATTACTTATTATCGTGGAATTGCTAAATTAAGTATTATACCTAAAATTTTTAAAAAATTATAACGGATTATCTATGCCATCAAGTAAATACGTTAATTTCTCCCTTCCAACATGGTTTCCAAAAAAGATGTTCAACCTCTACAAATCTATTACAATTTACTACAATTGTCAACCGTGGTTTTCTGGAACGCAAACAAACAGATGCAATTTATACTGACTTCAGCAAGGCTTTTGATAAAATCAATCATAAGCTTCTTCTTAAGAAATTACATATGATGGGATTTTCAAATCTTTGCGCAAAGTGGATATATTCTTATTTAACCAATAGAACACAAAAAGTATGTTTTAACAAGTAAGAAATTATAGTCGGTCTAGACCGACTATACGATACCCTATACCATGCTTTTAGAAACTCTATCTCTTAGGCCCAACTAACTGGACATAGAAAATAAGCAAAAACCAAATTTGAGTGGGATTTTTATTAATTTTTTTGGCTGCAGATATGAAAAAGTTCATATCGGATGCTATATCTATATGGGGACTAGGTCCAAAAATGGACCGATCCTGATCATGTTTGGTAAAGTCTCTTGTATTTTGCAAAAATATATACAAACAAAATTTGAGAAGAATCAGTGCAATATTTTTGTTTTTTAATAGATTTAAGTGAAAATCGGGAAGCAGCTTTATATGGGGCCAAAGGGATCATTGTTGGACTACTCATTAATGGATGTAATGAACGCATATAAACCCAATTTGAGTAAGATCTATATGACAATTCGGATCTTATGACAATTTATGTCGATTTCATAGGGGTAATTTGTATGGGGGCTAGGTCTGAACATGGACCGATTCTCACCAATTTCAATAGCGTTCATCCTATGACCGATAAAAGCTTATATACCAAATTTCATGAAAATATATTCATATTTGCGACTTGCAGTTTGATTACAAGGTTTACATGGACACACAGACGGACGGACGGACGGACATTGTTAAATCAACTGAGAAAGTGATTCTGATTCGATCGGTATAATTAAAGATGGGTCTAGGTCAAATATTTTTGGTTGTTACAAACAGCAGCACAAAGTCATTATACCCAAACCACATAGTGGTATAGGGTATAAAAATCTTACTTCAAAGCCAATAGATGTAATGTCGGGAGTACGACAAGGCAGCCATCTTGGACCGCTTCTTTTTTCTTTGTTTATAAACGATCTTCCGAATGTTATTCGTTTTTCAAACATCTTGATGTATGCGGATGATGTCAAAATTTTCTTCTGTTATAATCAACACTCTGATCATGTTTTTCTCCAAAATGATTTGAATTCATTTTATTCTTGGTGTAATTTAAATTTAATGGAGCTAAACCTTAAAAAGTGTTAACATATGCGTTTCGTCAGAAAGAGGCCGATATCTGTCAACTATGTGCTGGGTGATTATTGTCTCCATAAAGTAGATAACTTTATAGATCTTGGTGTTTTATTGGATCATAAACTGATTAACAATATATCATTCAACATTCCTCAACGACCAACACGTTACTTCTCACCTTTATCTGTACAGTTCTATAGAGCTAATTATGCAAATGCAGACCCTCTCAAGAGAACGTGTATTCAATTTAATGAACTTTATAGATTTATTGATTTCTCATTAAATACTAATCTAATTAAAAGTAAAATAATTTGCTTTCTAAATTCATGAATATCTATGTACTAAAATTAATTTTAAAATGTTTTTCTTTGTTTTTCTTTTTCTAGTCTGTAAGGATTAATTCCATAGACCAATATACGAATAAATAAATAAATAAATAAATAAAAAGCAGCAAACGTACAAGTTGCCTGAAATTGGTTCAAGATATAGAAGTTTGAATGAAAAAGTCGTATGTTTTTACTTGAGGTAAACATTTTTTTATTGTCTTTTTAAATATTTCTATATCACTTTTTATTGTAAATTTATAAAATACATAAATTTTTAAATCATGAAAAATTGTTAACTATATAAAAAAGAGTATAACTTAAATTTTTCTTCTAAATAGTCTTGATTTTCATCTTCTAGAAGTTGTTTAGCTTCTTCGCCTAATTCAATGGATATGAAGTGCACAACAAGACAGTCATAAGGTCTTCATTAGTGTAACCTCTGGACATTTTTCTTGTGTTGTGCTCGGGAAAGAATCTTTAGTCTTGGTTCCTTTTTTCTTGCGCTTGTTCAGATAGATCTCCTATTGGTAGCATATTGTACAAAATTATAAAGTATAGCTGTTTTATTGGCGTACTCTCCAAATTTTTTTTGCATATATCTTTCCGACTAGTTCCGACTATTAATGTTATTGAAAAATACCTATGCAAATGTACCTGTCAAAATAAAAAAGACTTTACCCATTATTATAATTTAACAATTAAGCGCATTATGTCTCAACCCTTTTTTATAAGTATAAAACAACTCGTATCAACTCTACCGTTTCCTTTTTCTGTCAGTATAGAAAACAAATAAACTCATGCAAAAAAATCCACCATACGACCAACTTTCGTATTCATAACACACAGTCGGACGGACGGACGGACATCGTTATATCGACTCAGAAAGTGATTTTGAGTGGATCCGTATAACAAAAGATGGTTATAGGTCCAATATTTTTGGTAGTTACAAATATCAGGGCAAACTCATTATACCCTAACCACATAGTGGAAAACTTTTGTATTCATAACTTTTGCACAAAATATCTGACCTTGGGTCAGAAAAATTTTTCTGGTGCACACTGGCGGAAATTGGCGGGTATACAATGGGGTATAGGAGTGTAGGGGAGGGCTTGGAGTATAAAAGAGTGCAAGATTTTTTTTTTATGGCTTTTGATGGGCAGGAGTTATGCTCTATTAAGTAGGAGATTTTCGGGAAATTTTGACCTTTTTTTAAATTTGTTGAAAGCAAGTTTTGCATTTTTAGCAGTAACGGAAGAAAGTTAGTTTGGCAAAAGAGTGAAACTGCATTAAATAAAGAAAATCTTTTGCAAACGGGTAAACACGGTAGAGTGGCGTTATGGGTTGGGGTTGTATGGCAGGCATCATGATAGTTGTTAAATCTATAATGGATCAAATTGATTACATAAACATTTTAAAACAAAATTTGGAACAAAGCGCACAATAACTGGGCCTTGGCGAAGATTTATGATTCCAACGGGATAATGCTCCAAAAAATACGGAACACAATGTAAAGCTTTCGTTGCTCTACAATAATAAAAATCAAATCAACTTATCACCCGATAAGTAAAATCGATACTATAAACCTGATTAAGTCGATGCCAAGTCGGCTCACAGGGATCCTAAGCGTAAAGGAAATCCTACAAGTTACTAGCTTAAGCAATATTTAAAGTTAATTTAGTTGTTTGTATTAATACTTCAAATGTACCAAAACTTTTTCATATGAAGTTTTTCGTTTCTGTACGTCTCTTACCTGCATTCAATTTATTAAAGACAATAAACCATAAATAAATAAAAAAAAATAATAATTTATTAAAAAGAAAAAAAAAAAGAATTCAGCTTAATTAATTCTTTATGTTCTTTTTATACCCTATACCGCTATATGGTTTGGGTATAATGACTTTGTGCTGCTGTTTGTAACTACCAAAAATATTTGACCTAGACCCATCTTTTATTATACCGATCGAATCAGAATCACTTTCTGAGTCGATTTAGCTATGTCCGTCCGTCCGTCCGTCTGCGTGTCCATGTAAACCTTGTAATGAAACTGAAGGTAATCAAACTGAAATTGGTGAGAATCGGTCCATGTTCAGACCTAGCCCCATACAAATGACCCCTATGAAATCGACATAAATTGCCATAAGATCCGAATAGATCTTACTCAAATTGGGTTTTTATGTGTTAATTACATCCATTAATGAGTAGTCCAAAAATGATCCCTTTGGGACAACTCTTAGTCATAGGCCCCATATAGAGCTGCTTCCCGATCTTCACTTAAATCTTTCAAATAACAAAAATATTGCACTGATTCTTCTCAAATTTTGTTTGTACATATTTTTTCAAAATACAAGAGACTTTACCAAACATAGTCAGGATCGGTCCATTTTTGGACCTAGTCCCCATATAGATATAGCATCCGATATGAACTTTTTCATATCTGCAGCCAAAAAAATTAATAATAATCCCACTCAAATTTGGTTTATGCTTATTGTCCATGTCCAGTTAGTTGGGCCTATGAGATAGGGTCTCTAAACGCACGGTCTAGACCGACTATAATTTTCTTTCTTGTTTCGTAGTAGTTTTTCCAGCAAGTGTAGTTTAATTTTAATTTTGAATACTTGTTGAGATAATTAATTTTGTTCGTTTTCGTCCGTTCTTTATTCAACCATCCTCGCTAGTTGATATCACAAAATATCTTCATCAAATTCATAATATAACATAAATAACCCGTCTGTTAAATTTCTTTTGAAAATTTCATCCAAAACCCCCATAGTAAATTAAAAATTTCCCTGAATTATGTCACCCCCCGTTTTGACACTTTCACAGAAATAATTTTAATACTTATTTTATTACATTTCCAGGCCTATGCTTCAAGCAATGAAGAACCTTTTTCTGCGAATACATAAAACATATTTCAGTTTGTCGAAGAAAGATAAGAATTAATCATAATTTTATGCATTTTAAAATATGTTTGAAAAAACAAAATATCTATTAATATATTTTTCCCAACTTAGAAATTGCTTATCTCAAGGACTATCTTTTGAGAAAAGTAATATATGTGACTTCATTTAACAATTGTTGCAATTGTGTGGTCATTTTATTTATTGTAAGTGCTGAATTGTGTATGCCCAAAGTGTCATAATATTTATGACATATTTATATGACCCTTATTGGCTATTACCCAACTAGCATGTAACTACAACAGTGTTAACACTTAAGATAAACAGAGAAAACGGACAATGAAAATATGGACCACCTTTTAAGCTGCAAAAACGATATGAACAAACAAACAACACCGCCAACAATTTACAATTGTATATAAAAATGCAAACCTCTTAGCGTGTGGGCATGTTTTTAAATGCGACAGCAAAATAATAAAAATAAAAATAGCAAGCAATAACCTTTGAACAGCTAGTTTCACCTTTTCATTTTAAACAAACCAATATGAAACTTGACGATCGGTTTATTCGATTACTTTTAAATTTTCATATTTTAAAATTGAATAAAGTAAATTCACATTATTTTAAAAAAATTTATTTTTTTTATGTTAACAAAATAGTTTGTAAAAAATTTAAGTTAAATGAAAAAAATCCATCCACCTCCCTTATTTTACTCTAAACCAATTTTTATGTGTTTTACTCAACTTTTCCATAAAGCTCCGATGTTCTGTAATTAACTTTTTTGGTTGTTATTTTGGCTTTGATTTTTATACAGCTGGAAAGTGTAGATTACGTTTTTTTCCAAATAGATTAAGTTATTTCAAATATTCGATAATCGATACCCAGTAATCGATTTATCATTACAAAACACTATAAAAATAACAAAAATATATACAATATATTAAATGCTCGTAATATTTAAAATATGTATATTACATTTCTATTGAAACAGAAAAACTATAGATTATTTCCCAAAAAAAAAAAAAGATATCATGTGGTGAAAGTAAAAATCCATAATTTTCACATTTCATGAAACACAATCATAAGCCATAATAAAAATGGCAAAAATTTTCAAGTTACTGCTGTTGCAATACTGCTGCACCTTGGTTGCAGCATTGAATTTAACACACAGCCTATTTGTGTGCATTTGAGAGCATTTTTATAAGAAAGCGAGGTTAATGTCAAAAACGATCGTGCGGTGACAGTGACAGCGCGAGTGGGTTTTGGTTGCTTTTCATGAAAACCTTATAGAAAATTTTCCTACACCAACAATGACAGCAAAAGAAGGATAGTAACAATTTTTTTTCTTTCTTTCAACATCATGAAAATAACCTTAAAAATTTTCAAAAGTTTTACAAAAGAAGAAAGAAAAACAAGCTAAAACAAAAGAAGAAAGAAAAACAAGCTAAAACAAGTTTTCTTTTCGCAAAGTTTCGTTTAATGCAACAGAGAAATTATACAGCGAAAGATATTTAGGTTTTTAATCACAAAATATGAATAACTTAACTGCCAGTTATAATGACAAAAGTCAGCATTTCTAGTTTACGGAGTACATACTACCAATTAAAATGTGGGAAAAGACAAGTTTTAAATTCATGAACAATCTGTATATATTTATTAAATGTAACAAAATTTCACAAAAAGAGTTCATGGTTTAATCATCGTCAGAGAACTCATAAAATAGTTCTCTTTTTTTAATTTATATTTTAAAAATAAAATTTTTTCTGAACAGAAATAGGTGACAGCCTTCAAAAGATTTGAAAACATATTAATGAGTTTTTTCGGCTTCTTAACGGTCCAACTTTACTAATAGAAAAAATATTATCTATCTATAATATTAATAGGCTAGGCGATTTCTTGTGACTGATGTTTTGTTCTACCGTTTTATCCCAATTATGACCAAAAGAATATTATTTGAAAGGTATTTCTTTTTAGCCGTGTTGCAGATTTACAGATTTTTAAATTTTTGCCTTTATTTGAGTATATTGCATTTAAAGTTACTACTAACACATCATATAATTATACATATGCTATGTGTGTGTTTATTAAATTTATTAATGTGTTTGTAATAAAAATAAGTTTTTCTTTTGTGTTGATTTGTGAATTGACTATAATTGATTAGCATACTTTTAGGGTCTTTATTTAATGAAAAAATAAAATTTCCTAGAATTTGCGCTCGAATTTCGAGGGCTGGAATCTGCTAGTTATTATTATTACTTATAAAGTGGAACATGAATTATAAAATTTATGATGAAATATTAAATTATATGTAGAATTTTCAGACTTAATAAGCTCATTTTCATCATTAGAGACTCGAAAAGCGCCTTATCCAAATTTTATTTAATCTTACATTACGTTTTTGTATTTTCATATTTTTGACCTCTAAAATCACTCATAATAACTTTCTGAGCTGATTTAGCGATGTCCGTCTGTCCAACCGTCCGTCTGTGTGTTCATGTAAACCTTGTAATCAAACTACAGGTCGCAAATCACACTGCTCTTGAAGGGGCAAGCAGTTTAGTGAAAATGGATCTGAAATCGAGATTCTTATTACGTTTGTGAATTATTTGCAAATTGAAAATATGCAAAACTGAAAATCTTAGCTGATCCCTTTCAAGAGATATGGCCATTTTAACGCGCCGCTGCATTTGCATAAGTACTTTTTTCTATTACAGTTTCTGTAAGGTATGAAGTAACTTTTGGGTACCAAATTTAGCAGTCAAGTTTCCTCAGTTATAAAATGAAGCTAATATTTCCTTGGATTATTCCATAATTTTCCGGAAAGTTACAAGAAATGCCAAACACTTTTTTTGCAAGATACTTTATTATAACACAAAAAATTATGCCTAATGTTCTGGTCCGCAGCTAATTTCGTAGTGAAGGGGTTAATATTTTAATAATTGAAGTGATCTTTATACGAATTTCCGTTCTTAGCATTACCCGTAATCAATGACGTGGACGTAGCGGATGTCTGATTCCATGTTTATGTGTACGTGTGTGTGTATGGTATGTGTAAATGGATTTAAGCGTATATGTAAGTCTTTAGTTGGGCGTGTTTGTGCCCAATGTACCTCAATTGATTAAAGCTTAAAATTTAGAGGCGTAGCGCGGAAACCTCAAGTCATCCTGTATACAATTTAGCTTGTACCTTTCCCAAAATTTCAAGAATATGTGGTGAACTGCTTCTCCATTTTCTCTGACCAAAATCGTAAACCATTATTATTATAAATAAATGGTGAACAATTTTCTATGTGTTCGAGAATAACAAGAATTTTCAAAGTTTCAGAAGTAAAACAGCAATCTTCGAGCTTGTCAATAAGCATTGATGTAAGTAACAATTCTAAAATATAATCCAGTGTATCAGGTTCGTTTAGCAATTTTCTATATGCATTACCTTCAAATGCATATCCATGATAGTTCTGTGCAACTTTTTTGGCCGCAATTTGACTTTTTTCTTCACTTAAAAGAAGAACTAAGCCACGCCAAAACATGCATTCTGGAATAACACATTTTTGCAAAATTTTCACATCATTTTCAGTAAAAAAGAGGACGATTAATTGTACTATGGCATTTTTTGCTTTCTCTTTTATCTTTTCCTGCAAAAGATTTTAATTGCACAGGATTTTCAACATCTGATTTATCATTAATTAACCTTGCAAGCTCGATCATTTGGAAACTTCTTAAATTACCAAGTGAGACAAAGCAGTATGGACAAATAAAAGTTGCCGATGCAGTTTGCTGCCCATTTATAATTAATAGAAGTTAGAAATCTGCTGCAAATTTAAATAGAAGGTTATTTATTTTTGTTAGTTCAAACAATAGATTAATATTCTCGTATGATTTTTGAGTTGCATTTTATTGCTGAGAAATTTTAGTATCAAATTTGGTACCTAGAAGTTATTTTATACCTTACAGAACATGCGAAACTCCGAACAATAAGAAAAAATCATGTGAGTCCAATCACAGGGGAGATGTGTAAAGATCTAGTAATTAAAGATTTTTTATGGCACTTTTTTAAAATCAAACAGAAAGCGTCATCTATGTATCACTTATAGCAAACAACTGCAGGGGCTCTGCTTATATAAAAATATTTATAATTTATTTATTTAAACTGGTTAATTTTTAATTTTCCATTTTTCATTTTTCATTTTTCATATTTCATTTTTTATTTTTTATTTTTCATTTATCGTTTTTCATTTTTCATATTTCAGTTTTAATTTTTTATTTTATATTTTTTATTTTTAATTTTTTATTTTTTATTTCATTTTTTTTTATGATTCATGTTTCATTTTTCATTTTTTATTTTTGATTTTTTATTTTTTATTTTTTATTTTTTATTTTTCATTTTCGCTTATCATTTTTTATATTCATTTTTCATTTTTTTTATATTTCATTTTTCATTTTTTATTTTTCATTTTTTTATTTTTCATTTTTTATTTTTAATTTTTTATTTTTCAACGGCGACAAAACGGTTATTACATATTATAATTTTTTTACCAATACAATCATAACACATACCGATTTTGTCTTACGTCTTACGCTGTTTTTGAGATTGTATTGTGAAATAGATTTTACCCCGCGCGCGTATAGATGCTTACACATCAAAAAATGCTTATGCAAATGCAGTGGGGCGTTAAAATTACCATATCTCTTGAAAGGGATGAGCGATTTTCAGTTTTGAAGATTTTCAATTTTGAAATGATTCGCAAACGCAATTTGAAACCCGACTTTGGATCCATTTTCACCTAACTTCTTGTCCTTTCAAGAGCAACGTGAAATATGAATATATTTTGATGAAATTTAGTATATAAGCTTCTGTCGGCCATAAAACGAACGCTATTGAAATAGGTGAAAATCGGTTCATGTTCTGACCTTGTCCTCATACAAATGATCCCTATGAGATCAACTTAAATTTTCATAATATCCAAATTATCATATAGATCTCAGTCAAACTGAATTTTTTGTTTGTTTATTATCTATAATATTAATAGGCTAGGCGATTTCTTGTGACCGATGTTTTATTCTACCGTTTTATCCCGATTTCGACCAGACGTATATTATTTGAAAGATATTTCTTTTTAGCCATTTTTCAGATTTACAGATTTTAAAATTTTTTCCTTTCTTTTGAGTAAATTGCATTTAAAGTTGCTACTAACACATACATAAAATTATACTATGCTGTGTGTGTGTTTATTAAATTTGTTAATGTGTTTGTAATAAAAATGCGTTTGTTTTTTGTGTTGATTTGTGTATTGGCTATAATTGATTAGCATATTAATTTAATGAAAAAATAAAATTTCCTGGAATTTGCACTGGAATCTGCTAGTTATTATTATTGTGTCCATTTATCAGTGTCCAAAATAAACCCAATAGGTCAATCCTTAGTCATAGCACCCGTTATAAAGCTGCTGCCTGATCTTAACTTAAACCTTTAAAAAATATTAAAAAAATTTTCTAAATTTTGGCTTGTATATGTGTTTGATCAATAATTGGCCCTACCAAATATGGTCAGGATCGGTCCATTTTTCAACCTAGTCCCCATATAATTATATCATCCGATATGAAATTTTTCATATCCGAAGACAAAAAAATTAATAATGCAACGCAATTTTAGTTTATGCTTATTTTCTATATCTAATTAGTTGGACCTAAGAGATAGGGTTTCTAAACGCATTGTATAGGCTATCGTATAGTGGTTCTAGACCGACTATAATTATATTAATTGTTTTTGTATTTATTGATGACATATTTGGGAATTTTTCATTGGCATTAAACGTTAATTAAACAAATTTTAAAAAATTTTAATTACCATTTAATGGTAATTATAAACTGGAAGAAATTCCTAAAATACTTTGTTTGGAAAAGATGAGTAAAAAAAAAAACAAATATTAACCCACTTTTTGAAGCGCACAAATTTATGTGAAAATCGGGGATGTAATCGTCGCATTCGTTATCGAAATTTTTCGATCGAAATTATTTTTTTATTTTCCAAAATAAAATACTAAGAATAATTTTACTCTACAACAGTTCATGAGTTTTGGCCCCTAGTTAATAGTATAGTGAAACGACGTCTGACGTTTGTCCGTCTTCTTCAAATAATAAACAAAGATATGGAATTTCAAATAATTTTAGTCGATATCGAATGCGACGATTAGCCCCCCTAGTTTTTAATAGTAAATATATTTGAATTAATTTATTGAAAACCATTGGCATTAATAAAAGAAATATAAGTCTTTAAAATAGTTCACCTAATCAGTTAGTCACATGTATGGTTGTGTTTATTGTATTACATATGCTGGATTACCTGGACTTAATATAATAGTGTGAAATATTAGCGATAATTGATTGGTGAAGTGTATTATGTTCCACATGGGAAATCAAATCTGAAACCTTACATCAATACCCGGTTTTTACTTTGTCATATCACTATAAACTCACCAAAAGGGGAAAAAATTGTCAAAAATTGTTACTAGAATTTGTGGTTGCTTCTTTATTTCCCTAATTAGAGATCGCTTTTCAGTCTCAGTAAGCGCTTGTGAACATTTCAGATCTTGGATAGTTACAAATCTTTTTTATTTTATTTTATTTGTAGATAGTTATTTTATTTTATTTGTAGATAATAGCACACTTGGCAAGGTGCATTTCATTTCACGATAGCTTTTAAACAAAATAAAGTGAAGAATAATTCTTGGCTTGAATTTATAGTTAAAGTTTGTATTAGCAATAAATAAAACCAAAATTTATTAAGTATTTTAGCGCGTACAATTTTGTTTCATTTGAATAGAAAACTTTGTTTTCAACTACATTAAATATTATTTAATTAATTTTAAACAACTTGTTTAAGCTTAATTATATAACTTATTAATATATAAATCTAATTTAATAATGGGTAGAACCTAATTTGCTTAGAATAACTTCATAAATCATATTTGGTAAGGATCATAAAGCTTTTTAATATAGTCAAGAGAAATTGAAGCCCATGCTTCCCGAATAGCCTGAATTAGCTCAGCTTTGGAAGAAAACTGTGCCCTTGACTCATAAAATTTTCTGGCCAACCACTCCCAAACATTTTCGATAATGTTAAGGATGTATAAGATATTGACATTTTTTGACTCGATCCATGATTTGACAACACGGGCTGTATGAATTGGGGCATTGTCCTGTTGGAAAGTCCATGGCAAAATCCCAAAAAGACTTTCTAGTGGGGGAAAAGCCTTTTCCAAACTCCTTTGTACGATTGCGCGTTCATCTTGGGAGTCAAAAATTGAAGCTCGCATGTACCAAAATAGGATATGGCTCCCCAGACCACAACCCCGCCAACACTGCTGTGTAGACGCTCCAATTGATGGATCTCCTTTCTTAAATCATGGAAGTAATAGTTATACCCGTCAGGGCCCTCGAAATTAAATTTTTTCTCAACAGAGAATACAACGCGCTGCCACTCTGTCTTCCATGACATGTAGTTTCTACAGTAACTACGCCGAGCTTCTTTACGTAGAGGGGTAAGTGGTGGTTTTTTTAGGTGCTTCAGATGTTTAGCTTTAGAAATCACCCGCCACACCGTAGTTTTTCTTGCGTTAACTACAGCTTTTGCTATTATTTTGTAAACAGAGTCATGCGAATTGGAAGCCTCGCGCGGTATAAATCGCTTATCTGCATTGGAAAGTACACTATTTACATGACCTTTCATATTTTTTTTCCATAATTTCAGCTGTTCTGAATAAAATTATATACGAATTTTTTACTTCTTCCAGACACAGAGAGGTCACATTCCTGATAAGTTTTTATTTTAATTTGGTCCTCGTTCATTAAGACTGTACCACGACCCACTATTATTGAATATTATACAAATATATTTTCATAATATTCAAAATAATGGTTTACTTTATCTTGCCGATGATCTGCACGACGTAAATCATACTTAAACGCAAATGTGCTACTCAAGTGAAACAGAAAATGCATTAGCATTTAAAGCAACCGAAAATGGAATGAGCAGAAAAATGTATCGGTAAATTCTCAGAGCTTCAATTTTGTCACAGAGAATGTGGATAGCAAGACGAAAAAACTAGTACAACAACAAATACAGTTCAGTCAATGAATATTGGTAGATAATCAAATAGAAATAAAAAATTGGTGTGCGCTATTCAAGTGAAACGGAGTGTATATAGATAATATCGAAAAAGAAAAACCTTTCTATCAAATACCAGACACTAAATGAGTTCTTAATTATTAATATCACATTATTTGAAAACCAGGCATGGCAACAAATTTTTTGAAGTTAAAACGGAATTCTAATAATCTTTTATTTTTTTATTAACACACATAAATAAGTAGTAACTAAAGATAATATTAAATGTAAAATAGATTTCATTTAAAATACTTTTGTTATAACAACAAGTAAGAAAATTATAGTCAGTCGAGACCGACTATATGATACCCTATACCATGCGTTTAGAGACCATATCTCTCAGGCCCAACTAACTGGATATAGAAAATAAGCATGAACCAAATTTTTATTAATTTTTTTGGCTGTAGATATGAAAAAGTTCATATCGGATGCTATACTTATATGGCGACTAGGCCCAAAAATGGAACGATCCTGACTATGTTCGGTAAAGTCTCTTGTATTTTGCAAAAATATATACAAACAAAATTTGAGAAGAATCAGTGCAATATTTTTGTTTTTTGATAGATTTAAGTAAAGATCGGGAAGCAGCTCTCTATGGGGCCTATGACTAAGAGTTGTCCTATGGATCATTTTTAGACTACTCATTAGTGGATGTAATAAACACATACAAACCCCATTTGAGTAAGATCTATATGACAATTTGGATCTTATGGCAATTTATGTCGATTTCATAGGGGTCATTTGTATGGGGGCTAGGTCTGAACATGGACCGATTCTCACCAATTTTAACAGCATTTATCCTATGGCCAATCAAAGCTTACATATTAAATTTCATCAAAATACATTTATATTTGCGACCTGCAGTTTGATTACAAGGTTTACATGGACACACAGACGGACGGACGGACACACGGACGGACATCGTTAAATCGAATCAGTTAGTGATTCTGATTCGATCGGTATAATTAAAGATGGGTCTAGGTCAAATATTTTTGGTAGTTACAAACAGCAGCACAAAGTCATTATACCAAAGCCACATAGTGGTATAGGGTATAATTATAGTCGGTCGAGACCGACTATATGATACCCTATACCATGCGTTTAGAGACCCTATCTCTCAGGCCCAACTAACTGGATATAGAAAATAAGCATAAACCAAATTTGAGTGGATTTTTTATTAATTTTTTCGGCTGCAGATATGAAAAAGTTCATATCGGATGCTATTCTTATATGGGGACTAGGCCCAAAAATGGACCGATGCTGACCATGTTTGGTAAAGTCTCTTGTATTTAGCAAAAAATATCCAAACAAAATTTGAGAAGAATCAGTGCAATATTTTTGTTATTTGATAGATTTAAGTGAAGATCGGGAAGCAGCTCTATATGGGGCCTATGACTAAGAGTTATCCAATAGGGATCATTTTTGGACTACTGATTAATGGATGTAATATATACATACAAACCCAATTTGACTAAGATTTGTATGATAATTTGGATCTTATGGCAATATATGTTGATTTCATAAGGGTCATTTGTATGGGGGCTAGGTCTGAAAATGGACCGATTCTCACCAATTTCAATAGCGTTCATCCCATGGCCGATGAAATATCGAATACCAAATTTCATGGAAATATATTCATATTTGTGACCTGCAGTTTGATTACAAGCTTTACATGGACACACAGACGGACGGACGGACGGATGGACGGACGGACATCGTTAAATTGAATCAGATAGTGATTCTGATTCGGTCGGTATAATTAAAGCAGCACAAAGTCATTATACCCAAACCACATAGTGGTATAGGGTATAAAAATGCATTTAAATTTTAAATCTAATAATATACATAATAATAATATAATTAATATACACAGACTTCCGAAACTGTTCATAAGAAATATTTTTTTTTAATAGTAAAACTGGTGTACTAGTAATATAAATCCAGTGTCACTCTTCGAAAAACATTTGTATGGTTCGGTAATTAATACCTTTATATTCAAATTTTTGTGAAGGCTTGTGTAATTCATAAGACAATTAAAATTTCTTCGCTTTGCATTAAACACAAAACATCATAATAATGTAAAACAAATCGTATTTTATTTTAATGTGTCAGTATTTAAAATTTGAGGAGAATATGCGGTGTATATCAAAGCTGCGGTAAAATATCGGTGTGGTCGGAAAAAAAATAAAGATGGACGGCAACCCAAACTCAATCCACATATAAAGAGAATGGTGACTTGTCTTGTACTACGAACGCTACAGACGCCTATAAAGAATTATAAGACTCTATAAGTTTATATGTCCAATCAGACATTATGTAGATGCCTCAAAAAGAGAGGCATGAAAGCAAAAACAAGAAGTAAGAAAATTATAAATTAAATTGAGAAAAATTTGTCCCATATATTTTTTTTTTTTTTTGATAGATTTAACTGAAGATCGGGAATTAGTTTCATACGGGGGCTACGACTAAAAATTATCATATAGGGTTTATTTTTGGACTATTGAAAATTGGATGTAATGAACATACACAAACCCAATTTGACCGAGATCTATAACATAATTTGGATTTTATGACAATTTAAGTATTCATAGGGTTCGTTTGTATGGCGACTAGGTCTGAACATGAACCGATTTTCACAAATTTTGTATGGGGACTAGGTCTGAACATGAACCGATTTTCACAAATTTTAATAGCGTTCATCTTATGACCGATGCAAGCTTATATCTGTGGTCACAAGCGATAACCGCCTAAGTCGACTTAAGAACGATTTCAATTATGTATGCTATCATTTTCTATTAAAAAAACTATATTTATGTGAAATCCCCATTTCGCTACCACTGTTTTTTTAGAAAGTTATTAATGAAATGAAGGCCCATTACATTTATATAAAAATTTATTTTTCTCGAAAGCATGATTTTCGACTTAGGCGGTTATTGCTTATGACTAAATTTCATCAAAATATATTCATATTTGCGACCTGTAGTTTGATTACAAGATTTGCATGGACACACAGACGGACGGATCGTCTGTATAACAAAAGCATCAGCGCAAACTCATTATATCCTCACAACATACTGGTATAGGGTATAAAAACGAAAAAAAAAAATATTGAAAGAAATTCAAAAGTCTGTGATTTTATAAACAGTTTTGGAAGTCACTCTATATGATATAAAGGCCAGTATACACGGTCAAAATGCTTGACGTCAAATTCATGTATGTGTGCATGAAGCTTTGAACATACACGGTACTGCATAGCACTTCAATCATTCATTTGGTTTTTGATTTTGTGCGGTAAACATCATGCCGGTAGCGGACGATACACTTGTCGCCATTTTGGCAGTGTGCTTAAAAGCAAAAGAAAATGAAAAAATAAGAAGAAGAGACGTATCTGGATGAAGGAGTGGTTAAAAAAAGGAATTCATTTACCCATGAAAACTGAACTTAAGCTTCCAGCAATTCTAAAATATTTATCCTTTCATCCGACATCTCCTCACAACCATTTGCTTCAGTCACATTAAAAATGAGAACATGCTTGATCAATCAACGATATACACACATCAAATTCGTACGTCATGCAAGCAGAAAAACTAAAATTTTTGATTTTGCTTCAATCATCGTCGGTGTGACACATACAAACACATTTTCACTAATACCACCAAAATGCAGTTAAATCATTTTGACCGTGTATATCCCGCTTAATGAACAAAATTTTACTTGGAATTTTTATTGAAACTTTTTTAAACAAATTGTTAAACAATGTTTTTAAGGTCTTCTACGTTTTCTCGTCTCTTATATAGTATGTTTTTAAGAACTTAATTAATAATAAATTTTTCTCAGCATACGAGGCCATTTCCAACATTTCTTTAATCTCATTATAACAAAAACAAAATAATAAGAAAATTCATTTTATACTACTTTAGCCCACAGGCGAATCATATTTGTAATACAATTTGTTTTCCATTTAAACTGGAAAAATATCATAACTTATCTTTTCCATGATTTTACTTTTAATTTATGACTTGTCGAATAATAAAAGTATTTTAACAATTTTCATTGCCAAAATAAATACAAAAATTAGGAAAACAAACAACGTGAGTTGAATTACATATGTTTTCACTTCAAAAATATTTATAATACTCGTATCTCTACTTTCAAATAGTTTCCTTTTGAAGTTCATGGTTCATACTGGAAAAAAGCCGTTTTCATTTGTAATTCGTATTTGTAGTTTTTGGTAATGAAAGGTGAAAGTACTTTTATTTGATGGCCAGCGATAGCCTTTTTTTATAATGGTTGGTTTTGAAAATCTTTATTAACTGTTATGTTTTGTGTTGTTCAAATGTTTTCATTGTACAATTGGCGCCCAATTTAACAACGATCGTTGTGTCTTTTGTTTCATATTTAATATTTATGAGTTTATGCTGAATTCCTTTTGTATGATGTGTATGTGTATGTGTAGTTTTCCTTTGTGTATGCTTTATCTTTTTATTATGTGTTAAAATATCTTAATTTTAGTTGGTTAAATATTTTTTTTAAGTTTCTCATGCTGTTGTGTGGGCATTTTTTGTGTGTGAATTTTTTTCTGGTTTATGAATGAATAATTTGTTGGCTTGAAACATTATCCTTGTTTTGGATGCTACAACAAAGAGCTAAGTCATATGCTGTAGAAAAAATTATGAAAGCAATTATATCAATATACTCTGTTACTGTTCACAAATTGACGATTTGATTAAATTGTACTGAAGTTTTCAAGATGAAAATTTACTTTAACAATAAATCTCATCTCGCCGTAAATTTTTCTTATTTTTCAGTAAATTATTTATATACTGTGAATGTCAAAAGAAATTGTGAACGTTAGACTTTTATGATTGCAACATTTTATGTTTATTTAAATATTTATATATTTTTCTCTTTTCCAATTTTATAAATAAACAATAACAAAAATCATACAATAAAAAAAAATATGCAACAAATAAAAAATACTTCATATTTGTAGCGTCGAAAGAAACTGTACAATTTACAATAAAATTTTAAAAGTAAAAAATTACCGCTATTTTTAGTAATTTCTTTTATTATCACATTTTAAATAATATTAATTATAGTAATTATTAATTGATTTGATGTCGTCTTGATCAGTTCAAATCAAAAGATTTCTGTATAATAAACTTTATTTTTATTTGTGGTAAAATATTATAAAGAAGGAAAAACATTGCATAGAATTGGTTTAATGATTGAAAGAAACCACAATATTGTGTGATACATAATTGATAAGTACACACAGAGAACGGATTCGTTGTTGCAACCAAATTTGCTGCCAACCGAATTTTGATAGTTCCATGTACTATCACATTATTATGTTGTAATAACTGAATTTTATGAACCATACAACCGTAATTTGGAAAATGCAGTTAATATTATGAATTTTAGAATGAAACACATTTTTTTTTTGCAAAAATAAAATTATTTTCCAACATAATCACCTTTTAGTTCAATACACTTTGTCCAACGTTTCTCCAATTTTTGTATCCCTTCCAAAAAAAAGGATTTTCGAGGTCCATAAAAAAAGCATTTGTTTGATCAATAATTTCATCGTTGGATCTAAATCTCTTTCCACCGAGCAATTTCTTTAGGTTTGGAAATAGGATGAGGTACCTATTCGTAGTCCAATTCATGGAATTTTGCCAATCCTTTGAAGTTGTCACACGATTACGTTTATGGTCGATTGAGAGCAAACGTGGCACCCATCTTTTACTCTTCGATCTGCCAACACCACATCGTGGATTTTTCGACATTTTCTGGTGTATTGACCTCAATTGGCCGTCCAGAACGTTCAGCGTCATTTGTATTTGTGCGACCACAACGAAAGTCAGTAAACCACTTTTTTACCATTGAAATCGATGGTGCAGAGTCCCCATAGTATTTATAAAGCTTTTCCTTGGTTTGATTGACGATTTTTTTTTTTCGCATTTTTAAAAAAACCACGAGGTTGTATTTTTTGAACAGCTGTTAAACGCAAAGTAAATGACGGAACTTGCTGAAAATTTTACAGTAGTCTACTAACAAGTGGTACTTGATGGGATCAGTGTTGCATTTCATATAACTACGAGGAAAGTTCGAAAAGTCACGGACTAATTGATCCGCCCTCGTACATAAAATGTAATAATTATTATAACTAGGGAACCATCGAACCCACAATTTTTATTTTTTTTTTATATTTATTTGCGTTGCTGTTCCCATGAAAACATCTGATTTTTATATTTCATCTAAATTTTAATACACAGTGTCGGACAAAAGTAAAGAACGAATACCGCCGAAAGTTTTATCAGATATCTAGGTACAATAAAATAATATAGGCATTATAAAATAGAAGCAGGAGCAGCAGTCGTTTTCCAAACGAAAGAAAACGGATGACAGGAACGGGAACAAATTGTTGTTGAAACAATAAATTTTTATTATGTTATGAAACAGGAATAATTATTGTGAAAACATCTGGATAAATAGGATCAATACAGGAAACATAAAACTGGAGCAAGAACTGAAACGGTCTCTTCAAGCAAGAACAAATGGGTGGCAAAACGGGAACAAATTTGTTATTTGATATATAAAATTTTAATGAAATTATTAAGCAGGAGCAATTATGATAAACACTGCTGGAAAAACAGGAAACAATACATGAAATTGGAACTATACAGCAAACCGGGAACAAAACATTAATCATAAAATAGCAGGAACTGAAGCAGTTTTTCTAGACGAGCAAAAAATGGATGACATGAGCGGGAATAAATTGTTGTTAAAACAATAAATATTATGATATAATGAAAGAGGAACTATTATGGTGAAAACATCTGGTCGAACAGGAACAAAACAGGAAACCAGAATAAAAACAGGAAACATAAAAACAGGAGCAAGAAATTGGAACATTTTTTCCAAACTGGTAAAAGTGTGGCAGAAACAGAAACAAATTGTTATTGGACACAAACTTTTATGAAATTATAAAACAGGAAATAATTATGATGATCACAGCTGGATTAACAAGAACACATACAAGAAACAATACAGCAAACCGGGAACAATACAGGAATCATAAAACAGCAGGAACTGAAGCGGTTTTTCAAACGAGAAAAAATGGATGACAGGAAACGGATGAAACATAAATTTTATGATATTATGAAACAGGAAACAATTATGGTGAAAACAGCTGAACAGCAAAAACCGGGAACAATACAAGAATCATAAAACAGCAGGTACTAGGGAGGTTTTTTCAATCGTGAAAAAATGGATGCCAGGAAACTGGAACATATTGTTGAAGCATAACATTTTATGATATTTTGAAACAGGAACAAATACAAGTGGATGGCAGGAACGGTAGTAAATTGTTGAAACATAAATTTTATGATATTATGGAACAGGAAAAAATAACAGGAAACATAAACAGGGGTAGGAATAGAAACGGGTTTTTTCTAACAGATTTCCTAACACATATCTGGAGGCAGTCGGAAAGTTCTCATACACCAAAGAAAATTCCAACACAACACTACAGATACTGAAAGCAGTTGGCAACATGCCTAAGTATCACGCAAAATTAACCGTTTAATTATATAAATAGGATCAGACACGGAAAATAAATTATAAAATTAATTAAATTGAGTGCATACACAACGAAAAGGATTCAACTACTCGTAATTATATCTACAAAACAACGTTCCTACCGGAACGTAATTCCTTGTAACCCGAGTGGGAATATTAAAGTTAATTTTCCCAAGCAAAACACATGAGTCAATGTCACCATTAATTAATATTAACATGAAAGTTACTCTCAACATTAACCTTCTCTTCCAAAGTGGGGGAAGATTAATAAGTATTTTCTTGATAATGAACCGCGTTTGCTTATATAATTTTGGTACATTTAGATTTGGAAAGAGTATAATTGGTGATCCAACTTTCAAGAGTAAATTATATGTTGGTAGACCATGCAAATCAAGTGAATTGAAAAAGTCAGTTTGAAAATGCAGTCCTTCATCTTCTTCTATAATAACATATGACGTCATACAAATTTGTATCATTACATTCGAGATATGTGATATTCAATAATTTATTTGTAAGGAAGGTCGACACGCATTTATCCGATTCCGTCCAGATACAACACGGATAAAAATATTAATAAGAGGTGATGTCACACAAATTTGCAAAGTTATAGTATTTGAGATATATGATATTGAATAATTACTTTGCATGGGAGTTGCAACTCCTACTGATCCGACATGCCTGTTTTCAGCAAGGCTATTCACACTAAAAAGCTATGGAATCACACAAAATACCGTTACTCTCTTTTATATTACTTAAGATATAGAATATTGAAAATTCACTTTGTATAGTAGTTGACACGCCAACTTATTTCTTTCCGTGAATTCTTCATATATTTTAATAGTTATTCTGCTATTCGGGGTAGACACTGTTCTTGAGTTACAGTAAGTTCGGGTAATGTGGACCCCCTATTTTATTTTTGCATTTTTCTGCCAAAGTAATAACGTGATATTCACGAATTTGCTATTAGTCTCTTCCAAATTCAATATAGTTAGCCCATATAGGGTTAGGAGAAAAATGGAACATGTTAATATTTAAAAATTTTACGTATGAAAAAAGTTCAGGTACCTAAAAATCGTCATTTTGAAAACTAGAGTGTAATGTGAAACACACTAGGTGGGTAGTCAAATTTGATCAAAGCTCTATTAAAAACTAAAAAACAAAATTAGTAAAGTTGAATGTATTTACTATTTTTTATTTAAATTAAAATTAATTATCTATATATTTAAGCACGATTCACAAAAAAAAATAAAGGAGACTTATTTTTTTTGTGGAAGATATCGTCGTGAGTTCAAGCTAATTCACATAGTAGACATTGTGTCCACTTTTTTGGTTCCTTATCCTCATTAAAGGAAATTTTACAGTAAGTAAAAATAAAAAGATTCAAAAACATATTATATCATCATAAATTTAAGTGAGTGTAAATATTTAACGATTTGCTCAATATTTCATATATTTAAAATAATATTAATAGGCTAGGCGATTTCTTGTGATCGATGTTTTGTTCTACCGTTTTATCCCGATTTTGACCAAACGTATATTATTTAAAAGGCATTTCTTTTTAGCCGTTTTGCAGATTTACAGATTTTTAAATTTTTTCCTTTATTTTGAGTAAATTGCATTTAAAGTTGCTACTAACACATACATAAAATTATACAATGTTTTGTGTGTGTTTATTAAATTTAATGTGTTTGTAATAAAAATGAGTTTGTTTTTGTGTTGATTTGCGTCCTTATTGGGTCCTTATTTAATGAAAAAATAAAATTTTCTAGAATTTGCACTCGAATTTCGAGGGCTGGAATCTGCTAGTATAAAATAAAAACAAAAGTAGTGAGCGACTAATGCAGAATGGTATTTCACATTATCCGCCTTGCTTTGTTCCACATTAGCCGATTAACATCCAAATTAACAAATAATTTATACAAAATTTAAGACTTCATAAAAAAACATAAGCGATTGCAAATAATTCTTATTTCATGAATTTTTAAGATATTATTGCAAATGAAAATATGAAATCACACCTAGAACATAGTCCCGAAAAAAGTCTAACATACCCAAAAATTGTTTTCGACTAACGGTCACTTACGTTACGAGTATTTTCATAGCCCAATGTGTAATCTTAATACATTTTGACATGGAACGAGTAAAAAAATGGGGCTTCCACATTACCCGCGTATCCCACAATTCCCGAACTTACTCTATGAATAGTGTAACTGACCCGACTCTGTTTTATATATATATATATGGGGCGTTTCATGTCAAGTGATCCAACTTTTGAAACCGATGTGTTCCGATTGGGATGGAATTTGCATCAAGGTTAGTCCTATTGGATGGTAGTTTAGGCACAATTTTTCAACTAGATCGGTTCAGAACTCTCTGAGTTAGAGGGGGTCAAAATTTGACATTTTGACCAAACAGGTGTTTTTTCTCATCCATATAACTTCTTACCATTGTTCTTCGCAAAATTTGTCCCAAATAGTTTAGATAGCTATTTCTTCAGTCTTTCGGAAAAAAATTTAAAAAAAAATTGTTGACTATTTTTTTTTGCAAAATTTAAAATTTTTTTGACTTGTTTTCAAAAAAGGAATTTTTTTGCTGAAAAGAAAGCTTAGTTTTTTCCTTAAACAGCTTTTTAGTCGCTTAGTGGGATGCGAGTGGGATATCTATCAAAAAAAAAATGTTTTGTAACTCAAGACAACGGTTTTCCAATTTTTAACGTATGCACTAATTTGAATTTTTTCCTATTAGTGTGTAAGTGTTTCTAAAACCTTAAAAATAAAACGTTTACTGAGAAACTAGACAAATTAACTTTTCCGACGGTATATACCATACCTAACTAAAATTTCATACCTACGATACTGTAATGCCCGCAATATGTTAAAGCCCCAACAATTTTTCTGAGTCTTGTATCTGCCTTTCATAGCGGCTTTTTGTCAATCCTATAGGTAGTTTTGAGCACACGTAATATTGAATGTGATTTTTATTGTCAAAATAGCAGGCACCCCAAAGACAACTGTTTGTATGAGGTGGAAATATTGTAAGGCCGTTCTCCGAAATACCAGTTTATGGTTCTCTGCAACCTGAAGGAGTTATTTGCAACATTTCAGTCTGAACATGAGGATGTCAAAATTGGCTTCACAAAATTTACCCAACTGAGGCTAAAACATTGCATTTAACATGAAAATGTTAAACTGATTTTGAAGGAAATCAACTTAAAGTACTTAACAGATGATTCGCCAGAAGATTTACACGATTACCGCGATTGTCTTAAATTGACTAATGCAACAACTTCTTGCCACTTAGGTGAATGTACCAATTGCCCGAAAACCACATTCATCAAAGAAAATTTAATCAACTCTTTAGATCGAGAATATATAGAGGAGGTCAAATTTGATTCTTGGATTCAGACTGACATATGCACATTGAAAACAATCATTTCAAATGTAGATGATTTTGTGGAAGAAATGTGTACAGGATTGCTAAACTTGAGAAACCATGACTTTTCAGTCAAAGAGCAATGGTCATTCTTCAAGGATTTGAAGATACATTTGAAGTCTGGTGAATTCATATGATTTCGCAGAAAACTATAAATATGTTCTTCAGGATGCCATACAAGCATTCCACTTCAATAACGACCAAGCAACTATATTCACAGTAGTTATTTACTACATGAAAGATGAAAAACTGGAACACAAAAGTATGGCAATCATATGCGACGATTTAAAACATGATACCGTTGCAGTTTATGAGTACCAGAAGAGAATACTAAAATTTCTAAAATCTAAATTTACAGTAAAGAAGGTATACTACGTTTCGGACGGAGCTCGTCAACATTTTAAAAACAAAAGTAGATTGGCAAATCTTATGGCCCATGAAAAAGATTTTGGAATGCCAGCTGAGTGGCATTTTCATCCCACCTTAAAAGAAATGCAGCGAAGTATAGCCTCCAGTGCTCTCATCAAGATCGCATCTTAGATGCGACTGCTTTATTCCATTGGGCAAAGAGTTATTGTAAAGAAACTAAAATAGTTTTTAGTAGCAAAGAGGATCATCAGGAAACATTGAAAACACTGAAGAGCAGATTCGATGCTGCGGTAACAATCGATGGCACCGCCCAATACCATGCGTTTATACCGCTTGTCGATGGAAGATTCAAGATGAAAAAGTTTTGTGCCTCTACTCAATGCGATTTCTTTCCAAAGCCAAAAAAGAAACCAGCAGCGAAATCAACAGCTGAACCTACTACCGCCCAGAAAGGATTGCCTCAAAAAGCAGCAAATAAATGCGACAAATAAGCTGGATGAAAGACTGGATTTTTAAAAAGTGACAAAACTTAAATACTTCATCAGCTACAATAAATTAAGTACAAATATAATATAAATGGATCTAATTTGATTAAGATTAAATTTTATTAAATTATTTATCTATTTATTTTCATTATTATATATTAATTTAATTATTACAAATAAATAAAAAAAATTATTTTTCCTCAAGTTAACATATTGTGGGTATTACAGTGTTGAGGGTATGAAATTTTAGTAAGGTATGTTACATACCGTCGGAAAGGTTACTTTGTCTAGTTTCTCAGTATACGTTTTATTTTTAATGTTTTAGAAACACTTACACACTAATAGGAAAAAATTCAATTTAGTGCATATGGTAAAAATTGAAAAACCGTTGCCTTGAGTTACAAAACATTTTTTTCGATAGATATAACACTAGAATCCCACTAAGCGACCAAAAAGAACTTAAAGGAAAAAACTTAAGCTTTCTTTTGAGCAAAAAAAAAAAAATTATTTCCTTTTTTGAAAAAAAGTCAAAAAAATTTTGGTTTTGCAACAAAAAAAGTAAAAAAATTTTTTTTATTATTTTTTAATTTTTTTTCTCTGAAAAACTGAAGAAATAGCTATCTAATCTAATCTATTTGCTAAGAACAATAGGTAAAAAGTTACATGTATGAGAAAAAGCACCTGTTTGATCAATATGTCAAATTTTGATCCACTATAGCTCTGAGAGTTCTGGACCGATTTTGTTGAAAAATTATGCCTAAACTACTATCCAATAGGACTAACCTTGGTGCAAATTTCATCCCGATCGGAAGACATGGGTTTCAAAAGTTGGATCACTTGACATGAAACGCCCCATATATATAGATTTTAAGACCACTGGGCACCATTTATCACTTTGATAAATTTTGAAGACACGATTTAGACTTAACAAGGAGCCAACCGCGAGAAAATTCAAAAATTTTTGCTCATGGAAAAAATTTAAAACGGTTACGAAATCAGCACATTAAACTCTGTGTAAAACAGTCATTAAATGTTAAGCAAACCACGAAAGGTATCATTTTGTGGAGCTGCGTAATGAATGCAGCAATTATAGCCTTGTCTTTTTATTCTTCATAGGGTATTCAAGCTTCACCTACGCTGATAATAAAACCATACGCCCCAAGTGTTATAATATCCTTGACTTTAACACTTGATATTTCTCGTCTCAAAATTCCATCTGAACATATGGCTCCCAAAAAAAACCCAAAAAAAAAAAACACAAACTACATTGACCTGCCAAAAAATTGTCTAAATTTAGTCAATTGACTGAACAATTAAAACAATATGTTGTTCATACAGCATCTTTGCATAACGATGAGAAAATTGCCAAAAAATTCTCGTTAACAAGAGAATATCAAGTAACGATAACAACGAAAAATTCAAGTGCATACAGACGATAAGGCAGGTGTCTATAGACTCATTCATAAACCCTCAGTGATTAGCACAAAGAACAATGTATTTGAATACTGTGGCATGAATATTAAATGAGAATAATAAAACTAAAAATAATATTCACACGCGTCTCAATACTTCATTTTCTACCCAAACGTTTCTATAGTATGTGCGTTTTATTTTGAACTGTATTTTATAGATATTTTATATTTAGATTTATTGTGGCGGTTGTGTTAAAAAAGAAAACTTTATACAATTTTTGTTCATTGGATAAGCAGCTGTATTTACAAGGGTAGCGTGGCCGAGCGGTCTAAGGCGCTGGTTTAAGGCACCAGTCTCCTCGGAGGCGTGGGTTCGAATCCCACCGCTGCCAATTTTTTTTTTTAATCTAATTTAATATGTTTCCCCTTCTACTTATTTTTATTATCTGCTGAGTGCTATCAATTATTGCATAAATACATGTGTTTATAAATAATTTTATTTCTTTTTTTTATCAATTAATGACCCTTGATTAGCCCCTAAATTTGCTGATGCACTTCCAACTCTAACATATGTTTGGTGTGGGAATTGTGGAAGCATATTTTCGTTTTGAGAGGTCTACATCTGAGTCGGCATGTTTTGCTTCATCTTTTCTATGGTTGTGAAAATTAATATTGAGCAAATTGAAAAATAATTTAGTTTTTTGTACTTTTCCTAAACTTCATTAAAAAATAGTTAATTTAAGAAGAGTGTTAAATTAGGCTATGCCGAGTCTTTGATATACTCCACCTGTGTTTATCCCTATACCACTATGTGGTTTGGGTATAATGACTTTGTGCTGCTGTTTGTAACAACCAAAAATATTTGACCTAGACCCATCTTTAATTATACCGATCGAATCAGAAACACTTTCTGAGTTGATTTAACAATGTCCGTCCGTCCGTCTGTGTGTCCATGTAAAGCTTGTAATCAAACTGCAGGTCGCAAATATGAATATATTTTGACGAAATTTGGTATATGAGCTTTTATCGGCCATGGGATGAACGCTATTGAAATTGGTGATAATCGGTCCATGTTCAGAACTAGCCCCCATACAAATTACCCATATGAAATCGACATAAATTGCCATAAGATCCAAATTGTCATATAGATCTTACTCAAATTGGGTTTGTATGCGTTCATTATATCCACTAATGAGTAGTCCAAAAATGATCCCTTTGACCCCATATAGAGCTGCTTCCCGATCTTCACTTAAATCTATTAAAAAACAAAAATATTGCACTGATTCTTCTCAAATTTTGTTTGTACATATTTTTGCAAATACAAGAGACTTTACCAAACATGTTCAGGATCGGTCCATTTTTGGACCTAGTCCCTTTATAGATATAGCATCCGATATGAACTTTTTCATATCTGCAGCCAAAAAAATTAATAAAAATCCCACTCAAATTTGGTTTTTGCTTATTTTCAATGTCCAGTTAGTTGGGCCTAAGAGATAGGGTTTCTAAACGCATGGTATAGGGTATCGTATAGTCGGTCTAGACCGACTATAATTTTCTTACTTGTTTATGTTTACATTAATATCTGGACTTATTGCACTATTTATAACACAAGTAAACAAAATATTTGAAAAAGTAAACAATTTGATTAACTTAGTACTAAATTATTACAACAAATACACCAAATTTTTTTAAATTTTTAGAGGTGTCTCCATATTTTAGGCCAATTTTCCCAATTTTAAATATCAAACTGCTCGAAATAATAATGAATTTGTGAATGAGCTCAATTTCAATAGATAGACAGACGGACAGACAGACAGACTAAACTATTACAACAAACACACTTAATTTTTAAATTTTTTTTACAGGTGTCTAAATATGTAAGGCCATATCTTGGCACATTGATGCCCGATTTACCCCGTTTTAATTACCATCCTGCTCGAAATGTCCTAAGAATACCCCGGTAAACGGTTTAATTTTAAAATGAGCGTTATTTAAACAGTCAGACGGACTGACGGACGTGCGGACCAAATGGAATCTATATAATTTATGGTATCGCAATTTCAAATGACAAAATAATATATAAGCTCTGCATAGTACACTATAGGTAATTTTACCCCCTCTTGGCCAAAATTAATTACAGTCAAACAGCTGGGCCGATTTGAAGGATTTTTTAGATTTGGCTTTTGTAAGACTCTTAAGAAGGAGGGAGGGGCCCAATTTTTTATTTTTTTTTTTCATATCTTATATTGCTTGTTTTCTAAAAAATGGCCAGTTCTTCATCAGCAGATAGGGTGGTTGGTGTTGCAATTGAAATTAGTATTCGCACTTTGGCAGCTCTATTCTGGGTACTGACAGCATATTTTTAAACCACTGCTAAATCTAATTGCAGTCCCAGATACAGGAAGAACTAAGGCTTCAACTTCATTATTTTGATCTTTAGAAACTACCGCTGCTACTCGTCTCTTTGTCCTCTTAGATTGTTGGCAAAAAGATAATTGCGATCGTCAAAATTTTGATTTAATGGAGACGATTTCTTATTGAAGTATTCAAACCCATATTTGAACAGAGTGTTCGTAACAGTTCCTTTAAATATTGTTTAAACTTTAAGGAACAATCACTCTCAGGAATGTATGAAAAGAAATGCTTTTGTCAACTTCGTCGAGTTTCTCTCGCCATAAATTGAATACCTCTCAAAGATGTATTTCGACGGCTGAAGTATATTAAAGTCGGAAGATAATTGATTGTCCCAGAGAACTGTTATGGTGTTATATCTATCATTCACTATAATATCTTTTGTAAGTCTTAATGAAATTCCAATTCATAATAACATTTGTCCAACTTAAGGTGACCTTTTTCCTTTTTGAAGTACTTACCTTCGATACTATTTTCCATTTCTTAATTTTCAAAAACTATAATTTTTTATTATGTAAAATTTTATTAGAAACCATCGCAAAATTCACTCACTCAATCGTTATTTGATAACTCATTTAGAAATCGCACGCAAAACAACTGATAAAGTAACAGTAAATCAATTTTGTTGAAAAATTTAAAAAAGAGATGTTTACTTGGTTATATTTCAATTTTGGCCAATAAAAGGGGTATAATTTCATATAGTGCAGTGGTGTGGAGGGTATAATAAAAAGTATGTATTTAAGTAGGAAACCATTGTAACGGTTTATGGCCATTTTTTGCCGTTGTTAAACCTTGAGAGATAAAATTGTATGGGTAAGGAAAATTTCTGATCTGTCAGTTATGTCTCCTTAATAAAATAACCATATTTTAGTAATTAACTTTCATAAGTTCTGGTAACCAGTGATCATACACCCAGAAAACCAGTGATCATGCATCCGCTACCTTGGTATGATTTGAATAGATGGCCGTTAGACTTCAATTATTTTCAGCTAATGGTGTTAGTTAGTTAATTCCTTAGAATTATGGATTTAAAAAATGTGACATGAAAACGAGCGATGATTATCGGTTATTGGAACCGCTTGGGTTCATTCGTGGGTTTTTGCTTTGCGCTGTGGACTTGTTTTATGATGCTGGAAAAATAATAAACCATCCTATATCTGCCCATTCACTAGTTGTAATAACTCCAGAGGTGTGGAAATTGCACCCATCCAGAAAATAGCAAATACTGTCACAGGAGATTCAACGTTCTTATCAATAAAAATCATTTGCGATTTCGGGTAATCAAAAAAACTTTCTGGGAATCTGATTACGGTAACGTTAAAACAGAAACGCAAGCAAAAATTTAATTTTTAATTTAGTGGAAAGTTTTACCGTGAAGGAGTCGGGAATTGCAAATTTTGACACGGATTGGCAACCCTAGTTATAACACTACGGTTAAAGTTATAGAAACCAGTCCTAGAACTTGTCATTGCCCAGCCAATACGGGCGGTTTGACAACTCAATGATTTTTTGAAAAACTGATTTTTTTGGACAAAAAAGCTATTTTTTTCTCCTTTTACCGCGATGCATTTAGTCCAAGTTTTTTCCAATTTATTTATTCCCTCCAAATAATGGTTTTTAGCGAGGTCCTCAAAGTATACACTTGTTTCTGTGAAGAACTCTTTAATCATGTCAAATATCTTGCCGATGTGCCTTTCATTAGTAAACAGTAAATAGCTGCAGAGCTCTAAATCTCTAATTTTGGTCTCAGGTGCATTAATATGGATCCATGTTTCGTCCCTGGTTACGACACGAAGCAAAAAAAAATTGCGGAATGCGTTTGTACATTGCTAAACACTCCTTCTATTGTTTTTTTTTTTTTGTCTCTGGTGCATTATGATGTTTCCATGTTTTGTCCCTGGTTACGAAACGGAGCAAAAAGAAATTGCGGATTGCATTTGTACATTGCTAAACACTCCTTTGATTGCTTTTTTTATTTTTGGTCTCTGGTGCATTAATATGGATCCATGTTTCGTCCCTGATTACGAAACGAAGCAAAAAAAAAATGCGGACTGCGTTTGTACATTGCTAAACACTCCTTCTATTGTTTTTTTTTTTTTTGTCTCTGGTGCATTATGATGTTTCCATGTTTCGTCCCTGGTTACGAAACGGAGCAAAAAGAAATTGCGGATTGCATTTGTACATTGCTAAACACTCCTTTGATTGCTTTTTTTATTTTTGGTCTCTGGTGCATTAATATGGATCCATGTTTCGTCCCTGATTACGAAACGAAGCAAAAAAAAAATGCGGACTGCGTTTGTACATTGCTAGTCACTCCTTTGAAGGGCTCACACTGTAGTGTTTATTGTCGAGTTTCAGCAGTGGCGACCCCCATCGCGCTGATGCCTTTTCATGTTAAAATAAACATGAAAAATGTAATGTACATGCTCAATTTAATTATCCGATCATCCAATATCATTCTATATATTTTATCGACGGTTTCTAGTGTGACGACCTCTTTTGGGAGACATGAACGTTCGTCGTCATTTATGCTAGTACCACCAAAACGGAATTGAGTAAACCACAGAGTATTTATGAAGCCTTTTCTTGTTTCGGGTATGGCATTTTTACGCAAAAAATAATAATTTATGAGCATTCGGTTTTCACTTTTCTCAATTTTTGCAAAAAGTATCGGAGGTTGTCTACTTTCAATGGCTGTCAAACACAAACTAAATGAAACAGCTTGCTCGAAATTATACAGTAGTCTATGAGCAGATGGTAATTCAAAAGGTAAATGAAGTTGTCAGGCTGTCCTCGTATCTCCAGGCACAAAACAATGACACTCAAATTTGATTTATATTTATTTTCTATGTCCATTAATCACCTCAGCCCGTGGGGTTCGAAACTAAACTTTTTCGATCTTTGACCATTTCCCCAAATGCATGGTTTGGGGTATCGTGTAGTCAGCCTAGACTGACTGGAACTTCTTATTTAGATATAAGAAAAAACCTTTAAAGAAAACTCGCTTTATAGGGTAACTAGAGTTCGGACCTCACGGTTTAACAACTGCGTCGTCTTTTTCTCTAGTTAGATTTCACTTAAAATAGTATTTTTTTTTTTATAAATCTTAACTGGTTGTCATACACGCTGCAGTCTCAGTTGCATCTACAGAAGTTGTTGCTAGTGTAGCTGCGGCATCAATTACATTTGGCCATTGAGCTCTTACTCAGTTGCTGCCGTTGTTTGAATGCAAAAAATAGAAAAAGAAAAACAACGAAAACCTGGTTACGAAACCCTGAAGAAAAAACTTCCGCATTCATTTAAGATCATTGCTGTCGTTTGTTGCTATTTTGTCGTTGCTGCTGTGATGTTGCATTTGCAGACCGACTGCATGCTGGCGAATGTCTGTCTGACGAACGAACTGACTGCCACATTTATTCTCTATTAAGTTTGAGTTATTTCTGCAAAAGCAAATATTTCAAATCATGAGCCTGGACTATATTTTTCTAAGCCATTTTTGTCTCAATGGAAATTGTGAAAATTTTTCGTATTAATTTTAATCGAAGATATACATTTACAAAAATTGTCATATTCTTTTCTTCAAATCTTAATCCCTAAATATAGAACGTGTACATGAATTTTTAGAAAATTTAGAAAAATTGCCAATGACAGAAAATGGCAAAAAATTACCTACCAGACTAATTGCACGAGTAGTACAATCATTTACAAACTTATTTTAGTACACCGAGAATAAAATGTCGGCAACCGGATTGCCCTTAAGTTCCACAACTGTATATTTGATTATAGCAACAGAAATTTAATATCAGATAACCATTTTTTATTATACTAATGTACGATTTCGATAACAGAATTGTAATCATAATGAACCCGAAATTCGATCATTAACTTCTTTCAGTTGGTAATAAATTCGATACCAGTAATGAATCTGTTTTCTGTGTGTACTTAATTGTAGAAGTCGTCTTTTTTAAATTTGTAATAGAGCAACTTTGTTTTTATGGTACTAAAGCTTATTAAGCGGCATTGCGTCTGCCAAACAACTAACAAACTTGTGATACAAAGTTATTAGTTGTTGTTGACGCTGACGTCGATATCATAAAATGACATTTGACAAAATGTTTACAATATTTTGTGTTGTCTGCTTGGAAGAAGCTTGTGTTTATGTTAAAGTAAAAAAAAATCTGCATAAAATTTGTTCTCACAAATATGGTCTAATCGTTTCTATGGAATGTTAGAAAATGTTTTTTTTTAATTTTTTTTGCATATACAATTGATTGAGTGTCAATTTGTATCATTGATTAAGTACATGACTAGGATGCTTCTTGCATACGAACATATATTTAAATTAATTTGCCAGTGCATGATGTTCTTTAATTGTTTCTAGCTCTTCTTGCATTCTATACGCGGCTTATCGTGGCAATTATAACTTCTTTAAATTGAACTGACTTTTTTGTGGTGTACTTTAATTTGGTTTTATTTCTTATTTCAGCTGTGGTGATGTGACTTTATATTGGTAAGTAAAAATAATTTGTTAAAACATGTAATGGTGTTACATTCAGCTGTGCCGAATCTTTGACACCCTCCACCTGTGTCGTAAACTCTATATTATAACCAATATTGGGTACGGTTATCATTTTAATACAGTTACCAATACTTAACATTCGAATTCTAATATGTCATTTAAATTTATAGTTAATTGTTTTTCTATTTAAGCAGTACTTATTATTATTTCTTATCTGGTGTTTTTTTTTTTTTATATAAAAGCAATTATGTTTTTTCTTTATAAAAAAAATTAACTTCCATCTAAAGAATTGCATTATTTTTCTTTAATAAGAGTAGAAAAACTATTAAGATCCCTTCATAAGAGACCAATGAGAAATGGTTTTTAACGCAACTTAAAAATTTCTCAATATTAAAAAAACAAGTTTCAGATTAGTTTTCAATCAAAATAGGGGGACTGTGAATAAAAATGGGCATACAGGGTTTATTTTTGGATATTTGGGTACAATATAATATAATATAATATAATATAATATAATATAATATAATATAATATAATATAATATAATATAATATAATATAATATAATATAATATAATATAATATAATATAATATAATATAATATAATATAATATAATATAATATAATATAATATAATATAATATAATATAATATAATATAATATAATATAATATAATATAATATAATATAATATAATATAATATAATATAATATAATATAATATAATATAATATAATATAATATAATATAATATAATATAATATAATATAATATAATATAATATAATATAATATAATATAATATAATATAATATAATATAATATAATATAATATAATATAATATAATATAATATAATATAATATAATATAATATAATATAATATAATATAATATAATATAATATAATATAATATAATATAATATAATATAATATAATATAATATAATATAATATAATATAATATAATATAATATAATATAATATAATATAATATAATATAATATAATATAATATAATATAATATAATATAATATAATATAATATAATATAATATAATATAATATAATATAATATAATATAATATAATATAATATAATATAATATAATATAATATAATATAATATAATATAATATAATATAATATAATATAATATAATATAATATAATATAATATAATATAATATAATATAATATAATATAATATAATATAATATAATATAATATAATATAATATAATATAATATAATATAATATAATATAATATAATATAATATAATATAATATAATATAATATAATATAATATAATATAATATAATATAATATAATATAATATAATATAATATAATATAATATAATATAATATAATATAATATAATATAATATAATATAATATAATATAATATAATATAATATAATATAATATAATATAATATAATATAATATAATATAATATAATATAATATAATATAATATAATATAATATAATATAATATAATATAATATAATATAATATAATATAATATAATATAATATAATATAATATAATATAATATAATATAATATATAACTACCAGATTCCAGCTCTCGAAATTCGAGTGCAATTTCTAGGCAGCTTTATTTTTCAACTTAGCCAATTCACAAACCAACACTTCTATGGTTTATTATTATTGTGAATGAAGATAACAAACTCATTGACAAACACATTAACAAATTTAATAAAACACACATAGCATATGTATAATTTTATGTATGTGTTAGTAGCAACTTTAAATGCAATTTACTCAAAATAAAGGACAAAATTTAAAAATCTGTAAATCTACAAAATAGCTAAAAAGAAATACATTTCAAATAATATAAATTTGGTCAAAATCGGGATAAAACGGTAAAACAAATCATCGTTCACAAGAATCGCCTAGCCTATTAATATTATAGATAATATTTCAAAGACAGTTTAATATATACCTGGCAAAGTATTTGTGCGAGTATTTTCGGAGCTTTCCAAATCAGCGGTAGATGGAGTAGCTACTTTCGAACAATGCATCTTTTCATCTTCAGCATCCTTCTGCCTATTACTTCAACGCATTCTTAATCAACTATTTAACTCAACATTTGAAAGAAAAGAACATGAGGAATGTTTTTTCTTTTATATATTAGGGTTAGTACGAACAAGCTGAGTTTTTCCAATTTTTAGCTATCTCTACATTAACATAGCCAGATCAATTACAAGTCTTGTAATATAAAAAGCTCTTTGTTTTTGCCGTTGTCCTATAGATGGAACTATAATGGCATGTGAAATCTTAACAGATTAATCACAAATGCATTGTACCTCATGTGTTGTATGTCAGTGTTATGTATTGTTGATCTGTATTGGAATAATTAGTTATTTATTGTTCGGTTTGAGATCATGTATACATTTTCTAATGAAAGAAAACATAATAATTTTTGTCATGTAAGAGAAATATTGGAAAGAATTTAAGATAGCGTTAGATGGAGTTACAATGCATTTGTGATTAATCTGTTAAGATTTGCCCACCCTCTTACCTCACCACATTATTTTTGGGACTTAGCCCCCAGTGACTATTTTCAAACCTAAAGATATGGCTCGGCGGAAAGAAATTTAGCCCCAATGATGTAATAGTTGATCAAATGAATCAGGACCTTGAAAAATTTTATTATTTGGAAGGGATAAAAAAAATTGCGGAAACGTTGGCCAAGGCTAGAGCTAGAAAGATACTATGTTGAGAAATGTTTTCTTTTTACTTAAAAAAAGTAATTGTCTTTCATTCAAAAAGTCATGGTTTTATTTATTACTAGCAGATTCCAGCCCTCGAAATTCGAATGCAAATTCTAGGAAATTTTATTTTTTCATTAAATAAAGATCCTAAAGGTATGCTAATCAATTATAGCCAATTCACAAATCAACACAAAAAAACAAACTCATTTTTATTACAAACACATTAACAAATTTAATTAACACAACATAGCATTGTATAATTGTATGTATGTGTTAGTAGGAAAAAATTTTAAAATCTGTAAATCTGCAAAACAGCTAAATCGGGATAAACTGGTAGACCAAAATATCGGTCACAAGAAATCGTCTAGCCTATTAACATTATAGATAATATTTCAAAGACATTTTAATATATGGGGGATTTCATGTCAAGTGCACCAACTTTTGAAACCGATGTCTTCCGATCGGGATGAAATTTGCACCAAGGTTAGTCCTATTGGATAGTAGTTTAGACACAATTTTTCAACAAGATCGGTCTGAGTTAGAGGGGATCAAAATTTGACATTTTGGCCAAACAGGTGTTTTTTCTCATTCATGTAACTTATTACCTATTGTTCTTAGAAAATTTTCTCCCAAAGAGTTTAGATAGCTATTTCTTCAATATTTCGGAAAAAAATACTTAAAAAAAAAAAAAAAAAAAAAAATTTGACTTTTTTTTTGCTAAATTAAAGCATTTTTTGCCTTTTTTCAAAAAGGGCATTTTTTTTCATAAGAAAGCTTATGATTTTTCCTTTAAAAGCTTTTTGGTCGCTTAGTGGGATGAAAGTGGGATATCTATCAAAATAAATGTTCTGTAACTCAAGAATTTTTTCCTATTTGTGTCTAAAACCTTACAAATAAAACTTATACTGAGAAACTAGACAAACTAAACTTTCCGAAGGTATATAACATACCTAACTAAAATTTTATACCCTCGATACTGTAATACCCAGAATGTGTTAACCTCAGGAAAAAATTGATTTTTTTCTATAGAAATGTTGAAAAATTATTATTTTTTATTTATTTTTAATAATATTCAAATTAATGTATAATAGTAATAATATTAAAAATAAAAAGATAAATAATTTATTAAAATTTAATCTTAATTGCATTAGATCCATTTATATCATAACTATTTTTATACTTAATTTATTGTAGCTGATTTAAGTCTTGTAAATTTTTAAATACCCAGTCTTTCATCCAGCTTTTTTATCGCCTTTATTTACTGCGTTTTTTGTTAATCCTTTCTTGGCGTTACTAGGTTCAGCTGTTGATTTCTTTTTCATGGGCCATAAGATTTGCCAAGCTACTTTTGTTTTTAAAATATTGACGAGCTCCGTCCGAAACGTAGTATACCTTCTTTACTGTAAATTTAGATTTTCGAAATTTTAGTATTCTCTTCTGGTACTCATAAACTGCAACGGTATCATGTTTTAAATCGTCGTATATGATTGCCATACTTTTGTGTTCCAGTTTTTCATCTTTCATGTAGTAAATAACTACTGTGAATATAGTTGCTTGGTCGTTATTGAAGTGGAATGCTTGTATGGCATCCTGAAGAACATATTTATAGTTTTCTGCGAAATCATATGAAATAACGAATTCACCAGACTTCAAATGTATCTTCAAACCATTGCTCTTTGACTAAAAAGTCATGGTTTCTCAAGTTTAGCAATCCTGTACACATTTCTTCCACAAAATCATCCACATTTAAAATGATTGTTTTCAATGTGCATCTGTCAGTCTGAATCCAAGAATCAAATTTGACCTCCTCTATATATTCTCGATCTAAAGAGTTGATTAAATTTTCTTTGATGAATGTGGTTTTCGGGCAATTGGTACATTCACCTAAGTGGCAAGAAGTTGTTGCATTAGGACACATAGTCAACTTAAGGCAATCGCGGTAATCGTGTAAATCTTCTGCCGAATCATCTGTTAAATACTTTAAGTTGATTTCCTTCAACATCAATTTAACATTTTCATGGTAAATGCAAACGCATACTATGTGAGTTCCGCTGCTTTCTGCCAAAACGCAATGTTTTGGCCTCATTTGGGTTAATTTCGTGAAGCCAATTCTAACATCCTCGTGTTCAGATTGAAATGTTGCAACTAACTCTTTCAGGTTACAGATAACCATTCTCTTCTGATATGTTATGAAGGTATGTTACATCCCTTCGGAAAGGTTAATTTGTCTAGTTTCTCAGTATAAGTTTTATTTGTAAGGTTTTACACACAAATAGGAAAAAATTCAAAATAGTGCATTTGTGAAAAATTGAAAACCCGTTGTCTTGAGTTACAAAACATTTATTTTGATAGATATCCCACTCCCATCCGACTAAGCGACCAAAAAGCTCTTAAAGGAAAAATCCTAAGCTTTCTTATGAAAAAAAAAATGCCCTTTTAGAAAAAAAAGTCAAAAAATGCTTTAATTTAGCAAAAAAAAAAGTCTACAAATTTTTTTTTTTTAAGTATTTTTTTCCGAAATATTGAAGAAATAGCTATCTAAACTCTTTGGGAGAAAATTTTCTAAGAACAATAGGTAATAAGTTACATGGATGAGAAAAAACACCTGTTTGGCCAAAATGTCAAATTTTGATCCCCTCTAACTCAGAGAATTCTGGACCGATCTTGTTGAAAAATTGTGTCTAAATTACTATCCAATAGGACTAACCTTCGTGCAAATTTCATCCCGATCGGAAGACATCGGTTTCAAAAGTTGGTGCACTTGACATGAAATGCCCCATATACCTAAATAAAACTGGCAAAGCATTTGTGCGAGTATTTTCGAAGCTTTCCAAATCAGGGCTTTACAAGCATTTTATATTTTGTACCACCTGATCAATCAGTGCTTTGCCAGTGCTTTGTTTTTCGTACTATCGACAATTTCAGCTTGCATAATTTTATAGAATTTTACCGCAATATTTTTCAGGGACCGAAAATAACAATTATTTTGAAATTTAAAAAAAAAAAAAGCATATACATACATTAAATTTAGGAGAAATGATTTGTATTTGTATTTGCACGAAAACAAAAAAAACAAGACATAACTTCTATTTTGAGATAAATTACACCAACTTTTATCAACAAAATCATCCCTATTATAACAATAATACACCGTATTGTTTAGCCAATGACTAATTTAGCATTAAGTTAAATAATTTTCAATTCAGTCTTACCGATTCACATAAAATGGTCTCAAACTTGTATAACACTTCACATGCACACATTTATTACAAGTAACATTCACATACATATGTAACTATTATAACAGACCCCCAATTACATATACTGAATGATGATATAATGATACTCTTTTTTAATAGGTCATAAACCGTTATTAGGTCAAAACAAATTGGAGGCTTTAGAAGAAAAAAAGTGTACGTGAATGAAATGAATTTATAACGACGCTATTTTTCATTTGTTTTGTAACTGGCTAAGTCTAATGCAAACGGCATAATTAGAAGGGGCTATCCCTAATAACAACAACAACAACAACAGCAACAGGCACTATCTTGTCAAACCTTAATAAATATATGTATGTATATAGACCAATTACTCACTACTCTCTCGCCTGACACATCAACTTAAACGAACTAGAACAAGAACGAGGTTCGTAATAGCAACCAGCAACAAGTAACAACAACTACAACAGTTACACCTCTTTCGCACAAAAGTCCACTATAAGATAATTTATAGCCTATGCCTTAAATATAACTCTATCTCTTGGAACCATTAATTTTACTTTTACAATGCAATAAAATGCCACCACATCAACAACGACAAAGCAAAAGATAATAAAACTGTTCTTTGGAATAACGAAAAGCTAAATAAACCAATTCCAATGCCCTGTTTACCGTTAGGTTTAAGTTTAAAAAAAAAACTCGGTCAAGAGTGTCTCATTCCTGCTGTGATTGCATAATATCCCGTTGGTCGTTGTTGTTACTGTTTCTGCTGTTTGGTTAAATGGTTGTTATTATTATTGTTATTGTTGTTGCTATGGCTGTTGGTTCTGTTTGCTGTTATAGTTTGTTATTGAAATCGTCCGTTACACAAACAAAACATAAATACAAATACAACATCTCTCTCTACTACTGCTTCAAAAAAAATTTTGTGTACATGTTCTAACTACTAAATGCTGTTTCACTTGATGTTCTCCTAGTACACTTATAGAAGGGGAAGTATGCCAAATTGCATAAATCAATTTTGTATCGTGTACTTTAAGAAACACGGATATCCACGGATGTCTTAACAAATGTACAATTTTGTTAAACGAATTAGCCATCACTGCTGATTTCATACTCTTGGATTCACTATGCTATTAAACCGCATCCCTTTGAGCTAATCTGATTTTTTTCAGCTAGGACTTTTGATTTAAAATCAACACCTACAAGGACTTAGTAAGTTTATGTCATCCTGTCTTAACCCTGATGACCGAACTTTAGCTGCTGTCAAATTTGTATTTTTTGGCCGGCTCGTGTTTATCGAACCAACATTTCCACCAGTATCGTCAAAAATTTGTTTTTGAACTCCTAACATGAAAAAAGAAAATTATGGTCGATCTAGTCCGAATATATGATACTCTATACCATAAGTTTATAGAAAGGTTCTTATTTCTAACTATAGGAAGGTCATAATCGGATATAAAAAGTAAGCAATAACCAGATTTGAGTAAAATTGTTCATATGGGATGCTATTTCTATAAGGAGACTAGGCCAAAAAAAAAGGACCGATAATGAGCATAGTTACTTATTTCTTGCAAAAACATATGAATACCAAATTTGAAAAAATCTATGCAATATTTTTTTGTTTTAATGGATTAAAGTGAATATCGGGAAACAATTTTATATGGGGACAACAGCTAAGAATGATTCTAAATGGTTTATTTTCGGATTTTTAATTCATGGGTGTAGTAAACGCACATAAACCTAATTTTACCGATAAATGATAATATGGATCTTAGTGCCATTTAAGTCCATCTCATAGAGGTCATTTCTATGGAAGCTAGATCTGAATATGCAGTGATTTCAACCAATTTCAATAGTGTATACACAAAATTTCATCAGAATATATTCATATTTATAGAAGCTTTTGGCGGACATAGGACGATCGTCGATTGTCCATGTGCAGACCTAGCCCCCATACAAATTTCCGTAAGATCCAGATTATCATATAATAATGGGTCAAATTTGGTTTATTAGACACACAAATAAGTAGTCCAAAACTGAAGCCTTATAGGACCATTTTTAGTCTTTGTTTCCATATAAAGCTGCTTTCCGACAGGCACTTAAATCTATCAAAGAAATAACAAGTAAGAAATTTATAGTCGGTCTAGACGCACTATACGATACCCTATACCATGCGTTTAGAAACCCTATCTCTTAGGCCCAACTAACTGGACATAGAAAATAAGCAAAAACCAAATTTGAGTGGGATTTTTATTAATTTTTTTGGCTGCAGATATGAAAAAGTTCATATCGGATGCTATATCTATATAGGGACTAGGTCCAAAAATGGACCGATCCTGATCATGTTTGGTAAAGTCTCTTGCATTTTGCAAATATATATACAAACAAAATTTGAGAAGAAGAATCAGTGCAATATTTTTGTTTTTTAATAGATTTAAGTAAAGATCGGGAAGCAGCTCTTTATGGGGTCAAAGGGATCATTTTTGGCCTACTCATTAATGGATGTAATGAACGCGTACAAACCCAATTTGAGTAAGATCTATATGACAATTTGGATCTTATGGCAATTTATGTCGATTTCATATGGGTAATTTGTGTGGGGGCTAGGTCTGAACATGGACCGATTCTCACCAATTTCAATAGCGTTCATCCCATGGCCGATAAAAGCTTACATACCAAATTTCATCAAAATATATTCATATTTGCGACCTGCAGGTTTACATGGACACACAGACGGACGGACGGACGGACGGACGGACGGACATTGTTAAATCAACTCAGAAACTGATTCTGATTCGATCGGTATAATTAAAGATGGGTCTAGGTCAAATATTTTTGGTTGTTACAAACAGCAGCACAAAGTCATTATACCCAAACCACATAGTGGTATAGGATATAAAAATGTTGCGTACAGCTTTCCCAAATTTGGTATTTATAAATTTTTGTCTGGAATAAGTGACTTTACCAAATATGGTAATGAACGGTTAATTTTTTCAGTCCTTATATATCGTCAGGAAACAAATTTATAACAACGAAACTAAAAATAGTTTTATGATTATTTTCTATATCAAATTAGTTGGCCGTGTGGTCAGTCTAGACTAACAATTGTCTTATCTCTTTGTTTTCTTATTGCTGTGGATTCTTAAATATAGATCACATACATAGTGTCGATTAAAATACTTTTTATACCCTATACATCTATGTGGTGAGGGTATAATCAGTTTGAGCTGATGTTTGTAACTACCAAAATATTTGACCTAGACCCACCTATTATTGAACTGAGCTCTTAAGCTCTGAGTCGATTTAGCGATGTCCGTACTTCCGTCTATCTATCTGTATGTCAGTTTGTGTGTCCATGTTAACCATGTAATCAAACTACTGGTCACATAGGTCGAACGCTATTGAAATTGGTAAAAATCGGTTCAGACACATCTCCCATACAAATAACACCTATGAGATCGAAGGATCCAGATTATCAAAAATATACTGTAGCACCATTTTTAGTCATAGTCCATACAAAGCTGATTCCCGATCTTCACTAAAATGTATCAAAACATAAAATAGTGCAAAGATTTGTATACCCTATACCACTATGTGCTCAGAGTATAATGAGTTTGTAACTACAAAAAATATTTGACCTAGACCCATATTCGTTATACCGATCAATTTTGAGTAGATTTAGCTATGTCCGTCCGTCCGTCTGTCTGTGTGTGGATGCAAACTACAGGTCCCAAAATATAAATATAATTTGATAAAATTTAGTTAATTGTTCTTTATTATAAATTCAATTTTGTTTTACAAGTGTTTAAAGGATATGAATAGAATTAGAACGTACGACTATGATTTCATGTCGTTATGGTATATAACCTATCGTCCATAAGACGAACGCTATGGAAATTGGTGAAAATCGGTGCATATTCAGACCTTACAAATGGTCGACTTAAATTGCCATAAGATCCAAACTATCATATATTTTGGTCAAATTGGGCTTGTGTGTGTTAATGACGTCCATTAATCAGTAGTCCAAAAGTAAACTCTATAGAACAATTCTTATTTATAGCCCCCATGTAAAGCTGCTTTCCGATCTTTATTTAAATCCAACAAAAACAAAAATATTGCACAGAATTTTCTCAAATTTGGTTTGTATATTAGGGTGGAGTAAAAATATGAGGCGAAAAGTAATATCGGTTTTTTCAGTTGACCTGGGTGAGGGATTGTTCCTTTCTGATCAAATAACGATAACTGTAAACAATTTTTCGAAAAATATTATTATCTTCAGGTTCCTTATTTTATTGAAAGATTTTAAAAATATATTTTTTGACGTGTTCTTCAATTTTTTTTTTATGTGTAAACATCTATACGCGCAGGGGGGTAAATTTCTATTTCACAATACAATCACAAAAACAGCGTAACTCATATCGGTGTGAGCTGAAGCAGATAACGCTGTGTGACTTATGATTGTATTGGTGAAAAAATTATGATATAACATTGTTTTTTAATGCCACTTTTTTAAAAGCGTCATCTATGTATCACTTATATACGTTTATATTGGGATATTTTTAACGTTTTACAGCAAAGGGTTGTTGAATTAGCTGAAACAGTTTTTGCTATAAGTGATAAATAGATGACGCTTTCTGTTTGATTTTTAAAAATGACATAAAAAAATTTTTAATTACTAGATGTTTACTCATCTTCCCTGTGATCGGACTCACATGATTTTTTAATAAAAAGGAATAACCCAAGACCCTTCACTGGAAAATGATTGCATGTTGGATACCAAGCCCACCACATTTTTTTCTTTTTTAATTTTAAGTTTTTTTTTTTGTTTTATTTAATTTTTTTATTTTTATTTTAATATATTTTTTATTTCTTTGTGAATTTTTATGTATGATGATGCTTCAGTTACCATCTTTATATGACGTTCTACTGCTTGAGTGTGGCATGGATAACTAAAGAATTTAAAATTTTCGGAAATATTTATGAAAGTTTCTTTGAGTTTAGCTTCGTTGATACTTTTAGTCAGTGGTGGTTGTGTTACATTAACATATTGTCAATTAATTAGTTCGGTGTAATCGGTTGCTTTAAAATTGATTTCAGGAACTTTAAAATCGCGAATATCTGCAATTTAAAATTCTCAGTAACTCCAACTCCCAAAGATGCTTCCTGTAATCACTCAGCATTCCGATCAAAATATTTTCGGGATGAGCGAAATATGCATTTCTTTGAATAACTGTATCAATGATTTTCTTACATTGTACATGTAAATAGCGAGAAAATTGAATTAAATGAAACAAGTGTTGGGATCCATACAGACAAGCTGATTTACATATATTTAATAAATAATCTAACCCATAAAAACAAAGTTTTTATTAAAACTCTTTTTTTCCTTATGCATATAGAGTTTTGAATCTCTCTGTGACTGTGCGTGACTTTGCGTGACTATCTTAAAATGAATCTTTAGCCACAACAAGTCTATGAACAAAGTTTCAGGTCGATCGGATGAGGGGAAGTGAGGTTATAATCTCTCCGTGACTGTGCGTGACTATACGTGACTGTGCGTGACTATGTCATAGTTATTTTTTTTCACAGCAAGTCTATGGACCAAGTTTCAGATCGATCGGATGAGGGGAAATGACATTATATCACTACGTGACTGTGCGTGACTATGCGTGACTGGCGTGACTACCTGTAGTAGTCTTCTTGTGACTACAGAAGACCAAGATTAAGATCAATTGGATAAAGGGGAATGGGGTTGACCCACGACAGACAGATAGAGAGACAGACAGAGAGTACAAGTTAAAAGAAAGAGTTTAAAAACCAGGTCATTGCATACATTTTTATAATGTACGATAATAGTTTTAATTCACATGATCGGTTTTTTGTAGCGACATACAATCTTATAATTCTACTCGCGGTTGTTAACCATCTGGCATCTGACATTATGCCAGGCTGTTTAAATGCCAGTTTGAGATATATTTTGCCTTCATCTATTGCCAGACAAATTTCGTACAAGTATTTTTGATCGCTGCTCAGATCGCTTATATTTATCGGAGGAAACTCAACATTAGATCTAATAGATTTAAATGGCATTACGGGAATCTTCTCACTTGTTTTTCCATCTATTTCCTGTAGTAAATGTCGAAGAGGCAGTTTGTTGTTATGTAACAGGCAAACAAACCAATGTACAGACTTCCCCAAGGATACCTCAAACTGTTTTATTACACCACTCTTGTGACCTGCATTTACTACATCATCAATTTGGTTTATATTTGGACCCTATTTTGTAAGAATTTAAAAATACTTCAATTAATTTCCGGGCAAAGGTGCCAGATGCCCTGAATCTGGTACCTCCATAATAACAATATGCTCTTCATTAATTTGTTTGCTGTGATATGTAGATCTTACTTTTTCAACAGTGAGTGTCTTGTCTTTTCTTCCATCAAAGTAAACTCCAGTACTCTCTCGGTCTTTTTCTTTCTCTTCTGATTTTACTTCTGTCAATAACTAACGATGAATCCTCGTTACTGACTACACCAATATCTTTGAGTAAAGCATTGACAAAAAGAGAAGCATTTCTGTCTGAAACCCCATTTAATCCAAATCTGCACTTGGTTTTTTTCTATCTGCTTGACTTTTCGCGATATACCGTTCTGTCCAAAATTAAGGCACTTCCACTACGTATACCTCCCCCAAATAAAAATAAATTCAGATATTTACTTATTCATATCTACACGCCACAAATTAATAACAATACCACTAAAATTTGGCTTATGTTTATTTTCTATATCCAGCTATTGCCTCAGCAAAGTTGGGCTGGACCGACTATAATTTTCTTACTTGCTTTTTTATTAGGTATGATCAATTATTTTCCACAAGTAATTGTGATCCATTATCTATAAAACTTCTGGAATTTCATTCATAATTGGCCACTCAATGAATCAATTCTTATACCTATCGAAAATGTAAAACAGTTCAACATCAATAGAAGGATCCAAACGTGCCATATTGTAAGTTAGAGTTCCATTAATTGAATATTATCTCTATAGAAGGGATAACGTATCCGAAAACAATGTGTTGTTTGCACTAAGAACGGTAAGGACTGTTTCTCATACCTTTTTGTTTCACAAATGACTATCGTAACTGCTTGGAAAGTCACCACCATTAACTTCGCCATTTTTATACACACTTACAAGAAAAAGTATCCGTACATCTAAAATTAAAACTATCATACTACGAAAAAAAATTAGAAAAAATTAACCTGCGAGTTGATTTGGCATCGACTTGAAGTTTTTTGCATTGTAAACAAAAATAAAAAAATAAGTAAAAACGTTCCGCAAGTTTTTTGAGAAATGTGTGAAATTCCTAATGTGTCAATGGTAAAAAATTGGTACTTCAAAATATTTTATTCATTTATTAATTTAATAATTTTTATTAATATTTAAAATTTTTATCTTCCAGTAAGTGTACGGAGTATTTTTTCTAACAAGAGTATTGAGAATGGCTTTCTTTCTAAAATGTAATTTAATGAATAATTGATTTAAAATCATTTATATTCTATGATAAAAATAAAAAACAACATACCAATTTAAAAACCAATTTCAAAGATATTAATTTTCTGAAAACATTGATCCGGGATCGCCCAATTAGGCTCGAGTTTGCATTAATTGGCATAATCTAAAACCTACAATTCTCCTCTATACCAGTCAGTCAGAAAAATCGGTTGGAAAATGTGCAAAACAAAAAAGTATAGTCGCTTTAGACCGACTATCCGATACCCTATACCATGAGTTAACAGAAAGGGTCTTAGGTCCAACTATTAAATATAGAAAATAATCGTAAACCAAATTTGAGTGGTATTGTTATAATTTTTTCGTCTGCACATATTAAAAAGTTCATATCGGATGCCATATGTATTTATATGGGCACTGAACTTATCAAGGTCAAATTTAGAAATGTCACTTATTTTTGCAAAAACACGTATAAACTAAGTTTGGGAAAAATCTGGAGAATACTTTTGATTTTAATTGATTAAAGTGAAGATTGGTAAGCAGCTTTATTTTGGGTACTATGACTAAGAATGGTTCTACAGAGTTCCTTTGCGACATACTGATAAATGGGCTTAATACATCCAAATTAACCAGTTGCCAAAAATATTTTAAGTATGGCAACTGGCAACTAAGAATTTTCAATTTCAGTTAATAAAGAGGCAATATGTGTTTGTTTGTTTTTTTGTTTGTAGGAGGTAATCTCCGTAACTACCCATCTGATCTTCCTGAAATTTTCACAGAGTCTTACTGCGGATATGAGAAGTGCTATAGGCTATAATTTTTTAATATTTTTCGTGGGTGTGGCACCTCCCACACAAAGTAAATTTTTAATATCATATACATATATTGAGTACTATGATTGGGAGAGCTTTGCAAATTTGTGTGAGGTCACCTATTGTTAATATTAGTAGCTACGCCGGAAATGGGCAGGATCGGATAAGTGGGCGTGGTACCTCCCATACAAGTAATCGTTCAATAATATATATCTCGAGTACTGTGATCGAGAGAGCTTTTCAAATTTGTCTGATGTCACCTATTATTAATGCGAGTAGTCGGACACAAAATGGGCAGTATCGGAACCAATAGGCGTGGCACCTGCCATACAAAGTAAATATAAAATGCCATATGTATGGAGTACTAAAATAGTGAGAATGTTGGGACTTTGTGTGAGCCCATAAGTTATTCATATGATTAGTTAGACAAAAAAAAAATGTGCGTGATCGGAGCAGTGGGCGTGGAACCGCCCATATAAAGTAAATATATGATATCATATAACTGGTGTGCTATAAAAGGGAAGCTTTGACACTTTGCACAAGCCTATCAGATCTTAGTATGAGTAGTCGAACAAAAATGGGCGGGTTTACACCAATGGACGTGGCACTCCCCATGCAAAGTAACTATTTAATGTCATATATCTGGAGTACTGTAAAAGAGATAGCTTTGTGGCTTTGCGTGAGCCCATAGGTTCTTTGTGTGATTAGTCGAACAAAAACATGGGCGTAATCGGAGCAGTGGGCGTAGCACCACCCATGCAAAGTGGATATCTAATATCATATAACTGGTGTACTATAAGAGGGAAAGACTCAATATTTTGCACGAGTCCATCAGATATTAATGTGAGTAGTCCAAGAAAAATGGGCAAGATGGGATTTGTGGGCGTGGCACCTCCTATGTAAAATTATGAAGTACTACGAAAGCGACAGTCTTTTGACAAATTCATTAGTTATCAATGTGATTTGTCGTGGAAAATATGTATATCGCCAAAATCAAAAATCACCAAACCCAAAAATCACGAAAAATAAAAAAAAGAAAAGAGAGCACACCGGGCTACACCTAGTGTTTTTATAAAGTAGAAAAGTAATTTTTGTATTATTAATATATTTCTTTAATTATAATTTCAACAATTTTGCAATTATATATTCGTCCTTTATTTACATATTTTAACAAATTTTATATTTACATATGACATCTTATTTTTACATATAGATATTGCAACAAATAATATATAGGATCTAAAGATATTAAGTAGTTTTTATTTTATTTTTTAATGATTTTTAAAGGAGAATGGGAGGAAAAAACTTATAGGAGGTTTATTAGAAATAATAGACCTCTATAAGAACATTATTTTCAATTTGGTGATTTGTTTTTAATTTTACGTTATTTCTCTACATTCTCTTATCAGTGTGTAAGAGGAATTTTCAATTTTGGCAAAGTAATTGCTATTAATCCTTGTTATGAAATCGATAATTTTTTTGTAACCTGTTTCTTCATGAAGAAGATTTGTAGGATACCTCCAGGGCTTTTTATTTATCATTTAAAGATATTTGTTTTGTATAATTTGTAAGCGTTTTAGATGACAGTTGGCAGCGTTACTCCAAATAGGACACGCGTATGTTGTTATTGGCCTTATATCACTTTTTAAGAGTAGATTTTTGTTTTTGGGGTTTAGAAATGACTTTCTATTTAGTAGTGGCCATAATGCTTTAAATGATTTTATTGCTTTTTCACACGTAGCCATAATATGTTGTTTAAATGTAAGCTTTTTGTCCAAGACAACTCCGAGATATATGACCTCGTTAAGTACATTTATGGTAATATTTCCAATAAGAAGATGACGTCTTGGCAGTCTTTTGGGAATGGAATGGAAAAATTATTGCTTGGGTCTTGTTTGGATTAGTTTTGAATTTCCTTTATTTGGAAATATTTACTGCAATTTACAAGACCCTTTTCCATTTTCTTCAGGAGTGCACTTGTAAGTTTGTTTGAAGGAATTAACGCAGTATCATCTGCGTAATCATATATTTTGGGACTTTAAAATCGGATGTATATATCGAGTAAAGCAATGGCGACAAGACTGATCATTGAGGTAACCCTGTGGTAATGGTTTTTTGGTGTTTCATTATTAATCACAACTTTAAAGCTTCTGCCGTAAATGAAATCTGAAATAAGTTTACATAGATATTTTGGTACATTTTCATCAAGAAGTTTATATAGGATGCCATTATGCCGGTCAAATGCTTTTTCAATATCTAACAATATTGGACCCGTTGAACGTTTATTGTTTTTATTGGTGATTATTTGATTTTTAATTCTGTTTATTTGGTGAGTAGTGCTATGGTCTTTTTTAAATCCAAATTGTTCTTTAGCAACAATACAATTGGTCGTTACAAGTTCACTTAGACGAGAATGAAGTATTTTTCAAATATTTTACTTAAGTTACTTAATAGACTAATAGGTCTATAGCTATTTGGGTTATATTTTGGCTTATTAGGTTTGTTGACAGCTATAACCTATAAGCTATAAGCTTTGAGTGGTAGCTTCTTTAAAAGCAGGTTGGGAACATTATCAAAACCAGGGGATTTTGAGGGTTTTATTGATGAGACAATATTCGTTACTTCTTCAAGAGATGTATAAATTGCTGATTCAGAACTAGAATTTTCCTTCTTAAAATTATATACTGTTGTAAATAATCCGCTGAGCGGTTGTAGTTTGGAGTGAGGTTATTTGCTTGGATAAATGTATTTGCCAGGACTTCAGCCTTGTCCTTATCAGATGTTATTTTTGTATTTCCAACTTTAAAGTGAGAGATTTGATTTTTTAAAATTTCAACAAATAAATGTTAAACTTTATATAGTTTTAAGGATATGTAAATTAACTCTGAATCCAAATATTAGTTTTATAAAAAACCAGAACGGTGTTTATTTTAATAAATAACAAGTTTTTTAGTTCCTTAATATTAAAAATTTTTTATTTAAATTTTAATATTCAATTCTGAAATATAAATGTATGTCTAGGAATGATAAAAGTTAATTCATTTAAGCATTGATTTATTATATTCCTTATATCTGTAGCCAAAATGTTGTTTCCAATTTCCGTTTAAGTTGAAAGCACAGCCAGTAAATGTGCACCGTTGTTCTCTCAATAATATTTCGAGCTCTAGTATGAATGGTGTATTTTCCTTCTGACAACTGTGGTTCAGCTGAGCGGTATGGTGTTAACAGTTGTGATTGCAGAGGAAACCCAGCATAATCTATTTTATTTAATAAACTTGAGTAATTTTGTAAATTTAAATGTGATACTACCTAGTAGCCATGTATTGTTTTCAAAATCCGCAGCCACCTCTTGCTTCAATGGTCTGTTCTTCCATATGAAAGCATACTAAATAGATCCATGATGCCGGGCGTCAACATATCTTATACGCATTTGGTTATCACACATCTAGAGAAGTCATCATTATGAGAAAAGTTAATACATATTATGTTTTATATTACTTACCAGCAAAACTGACGCACGTATTCCCTGGCTCCTATGATACTGTCCTTATATATACTGTACTTTTTTTTTAAATTAATAAAAACTCAATAAAATATTATAACTAATATACATTATACTAATATAATATGCATCTAGGACATAACTTACAGTACTGGGGGTAGTTCTAAAGGATGCGAGTCCCTTAAATGTCGTCTAATTGGTAACAGGTTTACAACCTCTTGTTGGTCTGGGACCTGAAGCTAATCATTTTTTTTTTTTAATTCACTTTTTTCTTGCTTTTTTTTTATAACATTGTTTGATTGTTTAAATTTCTTTTCAGTTGCTAAACTGTCGAAATAGCTTTATCGATAACTTTTTGGCAAATTAAGAAAGTTTCCATACACGCATTGAGTTCAAAGTTGAAATATGCATTTATATGTAAAAATTATCAAAAAAAAATCATTTTCCATAAAAATTTTGATATTAATAATTGCGTTTCAATTAAATTAATTAATAAACCATAATCTAGAGTAAATTGTCTTTCTAATAAAACAACAAAATCTATTATCTTTTGAAAACAGCCAAGTTATATCAAGTTCCCCAGGCAATAAATGCGCCACAGACCACTTGATTAAGAAAATCGAGGGCACATTTTTAAAGACATTGAAGTAATTTACAACAACAATATTTTTGCATTCTCCTGATCCCTAAATGATCATATGTAAAGTATTTTGCATCCTGCCTATTGTTATGCCGTTCTAAATTAATGTCAATAAGTACCGTATTTTGTAGCACTATTTCAAAATCTCCAATTTTACTTTTTCAAAAAAAAAAATTTCATCAGCATATATTCATACTTGTGATCTGCAGTTTGATTACAAGGTTTACATGGACACACATGGACGGACGGACAAACATCGTCGACTGAGAAAATGATTCTGAGTCGATCATTATAATAAGCAGTGGGTCTAATTGCGTTTCAATTAAATTAATTAATAAACCATAATCTAGAGTAAATTGTCTTTTTAATAAAACAACAAAATCTATTATCTTTTGAAAACAGCCAATTTATATCAAGTTCCCCAGGCAATAAATGCGCCGCAGACCACTTGATTAAGAAAATCGAGCTCACATTTTTAAAAACATTGAAGTAATTTACAACAACAATATTTTTGCATTCTCCTGATCCCTAAATTATGATAGGTAAAGTATTTTGCATCTGGCCTATTGTTATGCCGTTCTAAATTAGTGTCAAAACTTTTTCAAAAAAAAAAATTTCATCAGCATATATTCATACTTGTGACCTGCAGTTATTACAAAGTTTACATGGACACACATGGACGGACGGACAGACATCGTCGACTGAGAAAATGATTCTGAGTCGATCAATATAATAAACAGTGGGTCTAGGGCAGATATTATTAGTAGTTACAAACATCAGCATAAACTCATTATACCCTGACCACAGAGTATAATGAAATTGGGACATATATCAAACATTGGTCATCAAAGAGCTAAGGTTAGTGCTGTAAACACCACATTTCATAACCCTGGACGGTTACTGTTCGTCGAATCGAACAGTAATATAACTTTTTTATGTGTGTTCAAATTACGCTCTTTTTGCCAACAACGTTAGTTGGTGAAGAAAGCTTGCAGTGAGCGGACGTACGCTGGATACTCATTTCTCTAAAGTTGAAAATCACAGGTATGTACTCGTCGCAACGACGAAGAGTAACTTTAGAGTAACTTTTTGCGTCTATAGGGAAATAAATTTGTTGTTTTATTTTGTTCTGTTGTTTTATTGTTTTGCATTAGTTGTGTTAATATTATTACAAAATATATTAATTTAAACCATTTATTGTTTAAAAAAAAATTTTTTTTTGTAGAATATATAATTGTGACGACGACGATTTAAATTTCTTGGATGATTCAGAGGAAGATGACGACATCTACGAAAGTGACGAAAACAGCGATTTAGATGCAGAGCAGACACGCGTCGCTGAAGATGACGTACCAATGTCGCCGGAGTTTTCCGATGAAGAATTTTCAGATGAAGATGACATACCACTCAACGCGCTTCGCTCAAAAATTAATATCATTGAGTTTTCAAAAACAAATCTGCGCAGAAAAAAATTTCATAAATGGTGCACGAAAAAAGGAAAATCACATCGTCGGGCTAGGACCTATGTCCACAAGGCTAGGGGTCCGCAACGAGAATGTAAAGGAGTGGAAGACCCTCTTGAATGTTTAAAATTATTCATCACTTCTGAAATTATTGATGAGATTGTGCAGTGGACAAACATCGAGATACAGAGCCGTTCAAAATTTAATTCGCAAATGGGTACCACTGATGCCTCTGAAATATATGCTCTTCTAGGACTTCTAGTTCTTACGGCCATTAAGAAAGATAACCACCTTACAGCAGACGAACTTTTTGATCCCACATATTGCGGCTCGCGCTACTTGTCTACCATGGGTAAAATGCGGTTCAAATTTTTGTTGTTACCTTCGCTTTGATGACAAAAGTGTAAGAATGACTATAATTAATGATAAATTTGCTCCGATAAGAAAAGTTTGGGATCTTTTTATCGAAAAATGCCGCCAAAACTACGTACCCGGCTTATATGTTAGATGCTAGCCCATATCTGGGAAAGGGCTCTTATCCAACAGCAACTTCTCTGGGAGAACATTACGTAAAAGTGCTGACGAAAACTGTTCGCGGAATGAATCGCAATATTACTATAGATAACTGGTTCACATCGGTTTCCCTTGCCAAATCACTGCTTCTGGAACCTTATAAATTGACCCTTGTTGGCACTTTACGGTCAAACAAAAGAGAAATTCCGAATGAAATGGGCAACGTAAAAGGCCGGAGAGCTGGAACATCCATGTTTTGTTACGACAAGGAACTAACTTTATTATCTTACAAGCCCAAACCAAACAAACTTGTACATCTCTTGTCAAGCTGCGATGAAGAAGGAAGCATAAATCCTAAAACGGGAAAACCCCACATGGTGGAATTTTATAATCAGACGAAAGGCGGTGTCGACACTTTGGATCAAATGTGCAGCATTGTCTCGTGTTCTCGAAAAACCAACAGGTGGCCAATGTGTCTTTTTTTTGGAATTCTTCATATTACTTTTGTAAACAGCTACGTCATATATACCCATAATATGTTCCTTAAAGGTTAAAACCCCAAAAACCGACGAAAGTACCTGAAAGATCTGCACGAATCACTCGTGGCTCCTTATTTGAAAGGCAGACTCGAGATACCTACCTTGCAGACCTCAATTAAAGAAAATATTAAAAATATAATACAAAGTACGCAAGAGTGTGAAAATGTTAATAAAGGACCAAATAAGCATAAAATTTGTCACCTCTGCCCATATATCAAACGCAGAATGACAAAAACTACATGCTATATATGCAAGAAAAGCATCTGTGGTGAACACAAAGTTAAACTTTGTGCCTCATGCATGAAACAAAGTTAAAAACTGAAAATGTTTTTACTTTTATATTTTTTGATTGATTATTTTTAGAGGTTGTGTATGAAATAAGTCATTTTTATTTTTTCGTTTAAGTTTTTGTTGTTTTAAAAAATTAATTAATTTTAAAAAACCAAAAAAAAGAGACCAAATTCGTATCGAATTTTAAGACTGAAAAATAATTTTTATTTTTATATATTATTTTTTTCTTTATTTTTTTAATGAAACCTTTACCTAAAAAAAAATTTTGTTTATTTTTTACTTTAAAAATCGTTCAGCTAGAATTTTTTTTTTTTAAATAGTTCGTCGATTCGACGAAGAGTAACTTTAATGTACTAAAATGAAGAGTAACTTTCCAGGGTTAATAATACACTTATTTTTTTTATATTGTTACAGATTGGAAATGATCCAAATTAGAACAAGAACAAAATACTCAATTTTTTTATTAAAGACACATTGTTAATTCTCATATATTTGGAATCCTTCCCTTAAAATAATAATAAAACCATTTCATTATTGTCATTTTGTTCGTATTTAAATTTCCGCTACTGCTTGTAAACTTCAAAAACAATATTCAATTTTTAAATTAGTTTCCTAGAATTTGCATGAAGATGACTTTTCTTTTATTCGATGACATTTGGGCATCTTATTTATTCGAAACTAAAAATGATTTACATATATTCATTGGCAATCTTCAAGATTTCGGTCACCAGGTGAAAACATCCACTGCGGCAAAAAAATGTGCCATTATGAAGCCAATAAATTATGCAAAATATTTGTGTGATCAGTGCTTTAAATGCAAATATGCAGTCTGCTAGCAAAGCAACTTGAGCATGCAAATTGACTTAGTTAACTGGTCCTCATTTTTTATACCCTACACCACTCTGTGGTCAGGGTATTCAAATTTTGTGCTGATGTTTGTAACTACCAAAAATATTTGACTATTAATTACACTTTTTATAGTACTGATCGACGCTGAATCATTTCCAGAGTGTGTCAGTGAACCTCGAAAATCATGGTTGTGGGTATCGTATTGAGAGCCTTTCAGCCCTGTTCTAGAATTCACTTTCACATAATTTTTTGCTGATCTAAGATTTCAATAAAAATAATTTGCTTATTTTAAATCACATAGGAAATGCTTGGCGATATTAAAACGATTGTACTCTTTCTAATAAATAAGTATTAATGATAAAAAAGGCAATTTATATTTAAATTTTGATCTGTTTTAAATTTATATTTCGTATTTTAATGAAACTTTACGTTATTCTTTTTACAAAAAAAATAAATTTTAAAAAAATATAACATTTTTTTTAATCTTAAAAAAAAAAATACAATTTTTATGTAAAAACTCTCAAATGTTAATAAAAAAAAAAACACTTTTTGAAATGAAGTTTGGCTTTAAAGTAAACATATTTTTTTTATATAATATAACCTCCATTTTAGTTGTGTCTACCATTATTTTTAAATAACTTTTATAATTTTGTGAATTGGGAAAACTTAATTTAAATTTCTTCCTCAAAAAATTAGATTTTTTGGAAATTGAAATAACTAACTCTATTTTTTTCCTTTCCATTGTAATGCTCTTCTTGGAAACAGATTAATAACTTGACTTTGGCTAAAAATAAAATAGTTTGAAATGATTTTAGATACTTTATTTTCAATATTTCAGAGGCATAATACTTAAAAAAAAATAAAATTATAATTATAATAATGAAATAACTAAAACTTTTATGGAAACATGGTTTTACAGACACCAAACATATGCAACATTTCCATTATCTTAAGACAAATGAACTTTAGCCAAAGCTACAATAGGGGCAGCAGTTGGCATTTTTGGATATTCACCAGCAGAGGCCGCAATATCTAAATGTGTGTACTTCAAAGGGAAATTTGAATTCAAACCATGTTCATTCAAGCCAGTCGTTTGTATAAGAAAAGCAGCTGGTACTTGATGTCCTCGCGGAGTTCGAGATGAAGCAGCATTATTACACTGAACAATATCTTCACCAATCACTTTGGCGGAATTGAAGTCAAAATCATCTTGACGAAGAACGGAAACTTCGAATGGCTCACCAAATGAAGTGCCAATTTCTTGTAATTTTCGAGCATGATCAGCAGCACGAGCCACACTATTATCAATAATAATGGAATAACCCTCGCCAGCAGCCAAACAGGCATGACCTGTTAAGGTGGCCACAGTGAAAAGATGCGGATCGGCCAGTTGACCGGCAATAGCTATCTCTTTCATGCGACACAAAGCATCAGCCATGCACATACGACCTTCAGCATCGGTGTTACCGACACGAACGCGAACTCCAGCTCGAGATGTAATAATTTCATCGGCCACATATGATTCCTCACCTACAGAGTTGCGGACTAAACATAAAGCGGCAATAACATGAACGTCAGAAGGTTTCTGTTCATTAACAATCTAGAAAAGAAAATTTTTAATTTTGAAATTTTGCATATCGACAAAGAGTGTGACTGAAAATAACAGCTACACACCTGCATAAAACCAGCTACAGCAGCAGCGCCGCATTTATCTCTGGACATGCCAGCCATAATGCCACCAGCCTTAATATCAGCACCACCAGTATCATAAGTCACACCTTTACCAACCAACATCAGAGTTTTCTTGGCTTTTTGTGGTGGTTTATATTCTAAGAAAATAATACGACCCTGATGACGTTTCACTTGATTGGCAGCACGATTAACGGCTGCAAAGAGTGGATATTCCTTGCCAATGGTATCGACATCACTAATGACTGTTACGTCGAGGTTCATAAATAGTTTCTTAATGTATTCTTCAACGCGTGGTGGTGCCATACGTTCGGGATCTCCAACACCTAGAATAATGGAATATATTAAAGTATACTTTTAGGCTTTATGTTGATTCAGATGTAGAAGAAATAAGAGAGCATCGATTTTAAAAAGTAAGAACAGTTTGATTAACGGTTATAATTGTAGACATCGTTTGTCTTTGGCATTCGTTTGCAATGCAATACATATACTCCTCAGTACTGGCGGGCTGCACTTTTTCTTTAAACTGTAGAGCGTTTTTTTACCAATATATAAATTGTTAACGCTTTTTGTCAGCATTACAAACAGATACTCAAAGTTTTTGATCAATTGGTTGCTAATTCAGTTTTCGCGATAGAGCGATTTATTTCTATTGGACTATAAACACTCTTTTTATACAAAGGAGAAGAATTGAATACAAAGTGTTAACAGTAAAGAACAAATTTCTATCATGTTCAGCTGGCTGTACATTTGTAAGAAAAACGCTCAAAATGGCAAGAAGAAAAATACTCACTGAACAGAAGCTTTTAGAATTGTTGATGAATAGTGACGTAAAAGACTGACGACAAAAGCGACAAAGAAATAACACAAAATATTTTTGAGGAGGAAGAAGAACAAGATGATAATGTTTCTCCAGAAACTGCCGAGGAAAAGCCACCTGTGTCAGACAACACAATTAAAAATTTAAGGTGGATTTCTAAAAACATTAATTGAAACTATGATGCAGTCAATGATGAATCGTGGGATGTTGGTGACGGGAAAACTAGGACACCATTCGAATACTTTAATCAGTATTTTGAGGAAGTTTTCTGGGTCACAGCCTTACAGTATGAAGTAAATTTAAAATCAACCCCCGATGAGATAAAAAATAATTGTGGGGACGCATATCGTTGCAAGCTACATGAAACTTCCCAAAAAAAAATGTATTTCGCTACCAAGAGATCGTCTCTTGAATTTACGAAATTACTTGCACTTCGTCGACAATTTGGTAGTTTCAAACGAAGAAAAATATAAAAAAAAACTGCAACCTGGGATTGATGTGGCACTTAATACATGTAACCTGATTCCAAATGATTCCTTTTAGCTGAACAACCCAATAAAAGCAATACGGCAAAGAAAAATCAAATCCAGTTGGTCTTGCAAATTTTGTTTTGGCCTTCCCAAACGGACGGACTACAAAATTATATTATTTACCAAGGGACAAAGACATGGGCAAATTGAAAACCGAATCCAATTTTGGTTGTTGGTGGTACTGTGGTTGAAAGACTGGTAGAAAACGTTCCGCTAGGAAGCGAAGTATTTATAAATCGCTATTTTCCTTCTTCCAACTTGCTCTACCACTCAACTACAGGCACCATCCAACATAAGAGAATATCTAAAATTTTGCGATCAAAACTATCAACAGATACATCCCTTCTCAAAAAAATACGTGGCAGTTTTAATGAATTTGTTCGTCAGGGTGACAAAATATGAGTTATAAAGTGGATGAACAATAAATCAGTCTATTTAGCCATTCGGCGGTGGTAAGGCTTCAAAAAATATTAAATATTAAATAAAATATTAATTGATCAATCGTTGAAAAAAGACACAACACCTCAATTAGAGGTGTTGATCTCGCCGTCAGACTAATATCCTATAACAGAATATCTACTCGTACCAAAAAGTACCAAAAAAGTAAAATATAAAAAGGACAAACTTTCATCTGGTGCTGGCAAAAAGCAGCAATGGATTTACTAGAGTTCAATATATATATTGGAGATTGTTTTTCTGCCTGCGCTAGTACCACAAAAACCACTAAGCCCCTACCCTGCTAGGGGCAGGGCCAAAATACCAAACCTTTTTTAGTTAGTTCTAAATTTTAGTAATTATTTTCTGAATTTTTATAACTTTTTTATTTAATCGTGATTAGTAATATTTAATTTTATTTGCTTTTGAATTTTTGAACTGTTTTCTTATTTTTTTTTTTCTTCTTACTTTTAATAAATGTAAGTAAAAATATTCCCCTGAAGTATTTTATATTAAGTGGTGTCTGAAATGCCCACCCGGCTGCACATACCATATCTATTATCCTATATCCGAAAAGGATACAAATGAACAATTTGTTTAAGTTAAATAGCAGCGGTTCACAAAAATAAGGTTTTATGTGATTTTAAAGACTATTTATTGTTTTCTAAATGCGCTTTTATTAAGAAATTCATTCATTGAATTCGTAATTCTTAAAAATTAAGTTAACCTTAATTTTTTGAAATCAATTAAGTGGATAAAAGTTACATAATGGACTTTAACTGTAGTCTATTTTATAACCTTTTAATTAAGTTGATCTCTAAAAATATTAAGCTAAAGAATCATTGAATTTACCACCTCTGGTTTTACAATCTCCAAGAAATTTGAGTTTTGGTTTACTTGAATCTTATCAACAATGACTATCAGATTCCAGCGCTCGAAATTCGAGTGCAATTTCTTGGCAGCTTTATTTTTCAACTTAGAAAATGCACAAACCAACACTTTTATGGTTTATTATTATTGTGAATGAAGATAACAAACTCATAACAAACACATTAACAAATTTAATAAAACTCACATTGCATATGTACAATTTTATGTATGTGGTTAGTAGCAACTTTAAATGCAATTTACTCAAAATAAAGGAAAAAATTTTAAAATCTGTAAATCTGCAAAACGGCTAAAAAGAAATACCTTTCAAATAATATACGTTTGGTCCAAATCGGGATAAAACGGTAGAATAAAACATCGGTCACCAGAAATCGCCTAGCCTATTAATATTAAAGATATAAACTCACCAATATCACGGGCAACAAATCTACCGGATTCCAATATTAAAGCCTCTTTGAAAATTTCTTCAGCTTTGGGATTAGAAATCATTACAGACAAATTAGCTATACGTTGACGCTTTTCTGGCACATCTTCACGTAGTTGGATGGGCTGGAATTTGAAATTTAAACATTACATCAATTTCACACAACTACATCCAATGTTTTTTTTTTGGCTTTTATTAAAACTTACCACATAAAGCTCTTCTAAAGCACCCAATACTGTACATAGTTCAGCATTAACAAACTTCATACTCTGGGGTATCAATAGCAGGGGTGACTTGAATCCAGCCTTTATAGCTCTTTGTAAAGATTTAGCAGCTGCGAGTTGATAGCATCTTACATCATGATAATCACTTATTTCGGGTAGCGGTGAATAGACAACTGGTAAATTCAACTGTTGTGACTTAAAACAAGACACTACCGAATCAAAGGCTTTATCGAATGCTCGAAATTCATTGAATTGTTCAATCAATTCAGTGGGAATTTTACGATCAATAATACACAGTACATCACAGCCAGATTTCTGAATCATTTTAGCCAGTTGTACGGTACATGGTACTAATCTGTAATGAAACAAAATACAGAATTATAATAAGTATTTAACAAAAATTAATTAAAAAAAAAAAAGCCCACTGGCTTTTATAGTTCTCGAAATATGGCGGCGCCAATTTAAAAAAAAATATTAAAACGAACAAATCGTTTCGAAGGTATTAATATGACAAATGGATTTATTTCTATGAAAATACTTATAAAACGTCGTAATCATATAATCTTTCTTTAGTTTGTGAAAGGGATATTTTTATCATTTTTTTATAAAAATATCTTGTTGCTAATAAACTTTTCTTCACTCTTAGCGAGTGAGTTTTAATTGGTTCCTTACTCATTATATTTGCCACAATCAGCAGAAGATAATCAGCTAGAACATATTTTGAACATGTGGTAACGAATGTCTCAATACCTTTTAATAAGACCTTACCTAGAATTATGGTTAACAAGTTTTAAAGATAAACAGAATTATTCTAGACTAGATCATTGAGTTTTTTAAAGAAATTTGCCACTTTTCGTACCGCCATATTTCAACAATGTTAGAGCTAGAGATCCAAAATTTCTTAATTTAGTAACAGTGCGTTTACATTTGAGGAAAATCTAGTAGATTTTAGTTGAAATCTATTTCAAAATCTATACCGTTTACATCTAACTTTTTTGACATTTTGTGAGATTTTGTTTCCACAACAATAAACAGCTGATTAAAATAAAACATATAAACTAGAAATACCAAAAATAAACAAGACAATAGGAAAATGGAAATATGGAAAATTCTAAAAAGGAACAGATTTTATTATATTATGCATCAAAAATGAAAAACGCACAAACTGAAATATAAATTTTGAGAAAAAAAATATTTGAACAACAAAAACAAATTCATTTTCCACAATTATTATTTTGCAGATTGGAATGGGCACATGTCAGTATAAAACTTATAACTTATAACTTTTCAATTACTAAATATTTTTTTATTATAGATTCGTCATTTTTTGTTAATAATTAATATTTTATTTCCTTTTTATTCAACTTGTTTACTTTTGGTTTTAAATGTCAATTTTTCAGTCACTGCGTTGTAATTTTCAACTACAAAAAACGCAGTAGTATCATTTGGTAGTGCCCAAGTTTGAAAAGATTTTGTGAGATTTTGCACAAATCTAGTAATGAGCTAGATTTTGTTTTGTATGGGAAATCTAGTAAAAACGAGCTAGATTTCGCTCGAAATCTCGTATATACTAGATTTTGCTTAGATGTAAACGCACTATAAGGTAAAATAGTCATGAAAAATTTATCAAAGTCAATGAGGATACGGACGAAAAAGGTTATTTTCTTTGTTGGTTCCCCATGTGTGTAATGCCTAGTTTTCACTATGTCATATAAACTGACAACAAATAATTTCCTCAACTGACATCTCGTAATTTTCTGTTAATTACGTTTGCATTACATCTTATAAACTAACACAAAATCCGGATGTCAAACAAAAACAAATTACCAACATGTTGCCAGGGGTTACAACCAGTTTTAATACAACTGACAATAATTGACAACAATTGACATTGAAAATGACATAGTGAAAACCAGGCATTTGAGACGGCATTTTTACCAGTTTTTTATTTCGAATTATGTTTATACTGCTTATAAAAATGAAAAATAATTTATAAGAAAAAAAAAACAAAATTTCCAACTGAATGATTTAAAAAATGTTTTATCTAGCTACTGTAAATAGCTTGTCAGCAACAAAATTTATCCATTCTTCTTTATTTGTATTTTGTGATTGGCGTTCCCAGAGGGCATAGATAATTAACGATGGAATGTATCCACCTATCAGAAATTTTTTTTTTTTATTAAAACATAATTAAAAAATGTAATTTATGCATGAAAATCTTTATTCAATTAGATATTTTTTTACCTCGAGTGGAATCAAACAAAAGAGCGTTGCACCTCCCATGCAAAGTGAATATTTATCATCAAATATCTGAAGTGCTACGAAAGCGAGAGTTTGAAATTTTATGCGATTTTATCAGTTATAAATCTGCTTATTTGAGCGAAAAATGGGCGGTATCGGATTAGTGGGTGAGGCTCATCTCACATAAAGTAAATATTTATCATCAAACAGCTAGAGCACAATTATAGTTAGAGCCTTGAAAGTTGATGTAGCTTCCTAATGTGAGTAGTTGAGTCAAATATGGGCGGGATCGCCCACCTATACAGAATCCAAATATTACTAACTATTTAAAACTATTTATTTATGAATGAACACTAGGTCGAAACAACGTCCGACGGAATCAGGTAGTATACATATAAAATTAATATAATAAAAAAATGGATACTTTGTTGCTGGCCCTTAGCTTTTCCAACAGCGAGATGTCTAATAGGCATCAAATGGAAACTTTTTGTTGTGTAGTCTGAAGAATTTTGTTTCATATTTATTTATTCTTTATGCTGTAAATGGCGATAAATGTTTAGTGTTCGTTGATTAACATTAATTATTCTACATTTTTTACCAAAAATATTTGACCTAGACCCATCTTTTATTATACCAATCGACTCAGAATCGCTTTCTGAGTCGATTAATCGATGTCCGTCCATCCGTCTGTGAGTCGATGTAAACCTTGTAATCAAACTACAGGTCGCAATTATGAATATATTTTGATGAAATTTGGAATATAAGCTCCTATCGGTCATGGGATCAACGCTATTGAAATTGGTGAAACTCGGTGCATGTTCAGACCTTGTCCTTACACAAATGACCCTTATGAGATCGACTTAAATGGTCATAATATCCAAATTATCATATAGATATCGGTCAAATTGGGTCTGTGTATGTTTGTTGCATCCTTTAATCAGTAGTCCAAAAATAAACCCTATAGGACAATTCTTAGTCATAGCCCCCATATAAGGCTTCACTATCAAATCTCTTGCTTCTTATGTCTTCCAAATTGAAAAAGGACTCAAACCCATATGCACAGATTATCTGTAGGTAAGATGAAAACCGGTGACCTCATGATTAAATCACCAAATCTAAAGTCTGCACAAAAATTTGTATATGCTAGACATTGATATCGTTCCGGTGGAAATTACAATGCACAAAACCCAAAATTCGACCCAAGGCAGAATATTCTCAAAAAAGATAATTGATGTATCCGAGGAGGAATTAAGACAAGCTTTAGCTTTCCAAAATGTCATAGAGGTAAGAAAAATAACTAAAAAGGATGTTACAGACAAGAATAAAACCGTGGCAACAGGTGCCGCTATTCTCACGTTCAAACTTATCCGTCTTCCTGAAACATTAAAGTTGGGACGGGAACGTGTTCGTGTGGATGAATATGTACCCAACTCATTGAGATGCATCAATTACCAAAAACTCGGCCACACAAAAAAGCATTGCAAAAGAGTCGAAATTTTTAAGGAATGTGGATTTTTATCACCTCACGAAGTTTGCATACGAAAATACTGCATAAACTTCGAAAATGAAACCCATACGTCTTACGATACCAACTGCCCAAGTTTCCAATTTAAAAAAAAATATTAAAACGAACAAATCGTTTCGAAGGTATTAATATGACAAATGGATTTATTTCTATGAAAATACTTATAAAACGTCGTAATCATATAATCTTTCTTTAGTTTGTGAAAGGGATATTTTTATCATTTTTTTTATAAAAATATCTTGTTGCTAATAAACTTTTCTTCACTCTTAGCGAGTGAGTTTTAATTGGTTCCTTACTCATTATATTTGCCACAATCAGCAGAAGATAATCAGCTAGAACATATTTTGAACATGTGGTAACGAATGTCTCAATACCTTTTAATAAGACCTTACCTAGAATTATGGTTAACAAGTTTTAAAGATAAACAGAATTATTCTAGACTAGATCATTGAGTTTTTTAAAGAAATTTGCCACTTTTCGTACCGCCATATTTCAACAATGTTAGAGCTAGAGATCCAAAATTTCTTAATTTAGTAACAGTGCGTTTACATTTGAGGAAAATCTAGTAGATTTTAGTTGAAATCTATTTCAAAATCTATACCGTTTACATCTAACTTTTTTGACATTTTGTGAGATTTTGTTTCCACAACAATAAACAGCTGATTAAAATAAAACATATAAACTAGAAATACCAAAAATAAACAAGACAATAGGAAAATGGAAATATGGAAAATTCTAAAAAGGAACAGATTTTATTATATTATGCATCAAAAATTAAAAACGCACAAACTGAAATATAAATTTTGAGAAAAAAAATATTTGAACAACAAAAACAAATTCATTTTCCACAATTATTATTTTGCAGATTGGAATGGGCACATGTCAGTATAAAACTTATAACTTATAACTTTTCAATTACTAAATATTTTTTTATTATAGATTCGTCATTTTTTGTTAATAATTAATATTTTATTTCCTTTTTATTCAACTTGTTTACTTTTGGTTTTAAATGTCAATTTTTCAGTCACTGCGTTGTAATTTTCAACTACAAAAAACGCAGTAGTATCATTTGGTAGTGCCCAAGTTTGAAAAGATTTTGTGAGATTTTGCACAAATCTAGTAATGAGCTAGATTTTGTTTTGTATGGGAAATCTAGTAAAAACGAGCTAGATTTCGCTCGAAATCTCGTATATACTAGATTTTGCTTAGATGTAAACGCACTATAAGGTAAAATAGTCATGAAAAATTTATCAAAGTCAATGAGGATACGGACGAAAAAGGTTATTTTCTTTGTTGGTTCCCCATGTGTGTAATGCCTAGTTTTCACTATGTCATATAAACTGACAACAAATAATTTCCTCAACTGACATCTCGTAATTTTCTGTTAATTACGTTTGCATTACATCTTATAAACTAACACAAAATCCGGATGTCAAACAAAAACAAATTACCAACATGTTGCCAGGGGTTACAACCAGTTTTAATACAACTGACAATAATTGACAACAATTGACATTGAAAATGACATAGTGAAAACCAGGCATTTGAGACGGCATTTTTACCAGTTTTTTATTTCGAATTATGTTTATACTGCTTATAAAAATGAAAAATAATTTATAAGAAAAAAAAAAACAAAATTTCCAACTGAATGATTTAAAAAATGTTTTATCTAGCTACTGTAAATAGCTTGTCAGCAACAAAATTTATCCATTCTTCTTTATTTGTATTTTGTGATTGGCGTTCCCAGAGGGCATAGATAATTAACGATGGAATGTATCCACCTATCAGAAATTTTTTTTTTTATTAAAACATAATTAAAAAATGTAATTTATGCATGAAAATCTTTATTCAATTAGATATTTTTTTACCTCGAGTGGAATCAAACAAAAGAGCGTTGCACCTCCCATGCAAAGTGAATATTTATCATCAAATATCTAAAGTGCTACGAAAGCGAGAGTTTGAAATTTTATGCGATTTTATCAGTTATAAATCTGCTTATTTGAGCGAAAAATGGGCGGTATCGGATTAGTGGGTGAGGCTCATCTCACATAAAGTAAATATTTATCATCAAACAGCTAGAGCACAATTATAGTTAGAGCCTTGAAAGTTGATGTAGCTTCCTAATGTGAGTAGTTGAGTCAAATATGGGCGGGATCGCCCACCTATACAGAATCCAAATATTACTAACTATTTAAAACTATTTATTTATGAATGAACACTAGGTCGAAACAACGTCCGACGGAATCAGGTAGTATACATATAAAATTAATATAATAAAAAAATGGATACTTTGTTGCTGGCCCTTAGCTTTTCCAACAGCGAGATGTCTAATAGGCATCAAATGGAAACTTTTTGTTGTGTAGTCTGAAGAATTTTGTTTCATATTTATTTATTCTTTATGCTGTAAATGGCGATAAATGTTTAGTGTTCGTTGATTAACATTAATTATTCTACATTTTTTACCAAAAATATTTGACCTAGACCCATCTTTTATTATACCAATCGACTCAGAATCGCTTTCTGAGTCGATTAATCGATGTCCGTCCATCCGTCTGTGAGTCGATGTAAACCTTGTAAACAAACTACAGGTCGCAATTATGAATATATTTTGATGAAATTTGGAATATAAGCTCCTATCGGTCATGGGATCAACGCTATTGAAATTGGTGAAACTCGGTGCATGTTCAGACCTTGTCCTTACACAAATGACCCTTATGAGATCGACTTAAATGGTCATAATATCCAAATTATCATATAGATATCGGTCAAATTGGGTCTGTGTATGTTTGTTGCATCCTTTAATCAGTAGTCCAAAAATAAACCCTATAGGACAATTCTTAGTCATAGCCCCCATATAAGGCTTCACTATCAAATCTCTTGCTTCTTATGTCTTCCAAATTGAAAAAGGACTCAAACCCATATGCACAGATTATCTGTAGGTGAGATGAAAACCGGTGACCTCATGATTAAATCACCAAATCTAAAGTCTGCACAAAAATTTGTATATGCTAGACATTGATATCGTTCCGGTGGAAATTACAATGCACAAAACCCAAAATTCGACCCAAGGCAGAATATTCTCAAAAAAGATAATTGATGTATCCGAGGAGGAATTAAGACAAGCTTTAGCTTTCCAAAATGTCATAGAGGTAAGAAAAATAACTAAAAAGGATGTTACAGACAAGAATAAAACCGTGGCAACAGGTGCCGCTATTCTCACGTTCAAACTTATCCGTCTTCCTGAAACATTAAAGTTGGGACGGGAACGTGTTCGTGTGGATGAATATGTACCCAACTCAATGAGATGCATCAATTACCAAAAACTCGGCCACACAAAAAAGCATTGCAAAAGAGTCGAAATTTTTAAGGAATGTGGATTTTTATCACCTCACGAAGTTTGCATACGAAAATACTGCATAAACTTCGAAAATGAAACCCATACGTCTTACGATACCAACTGCCCAAGTTTCCTAAAACACAAATCTGTTAACAAAATCAAAGCTGATCGTAGATGCACAGCATGAAATGCATGGAAGATATTCAATGATGATCCATCCCTACACACCATCAAACCACTCCAGAAAAAATCTCAAACTTTTTCTGGAGTGTTATGCAAAAACACAAACATCAACCAAAAAAAATACCCGAAGATGACAACAAAAAAGCCAAAAATTATGACAACTTTCACTCAAATACAAATAACACCAACACTACAACAACACAAGAAAAAACATCAAAATCATCGTCAACAACAGCAACAACACAAAAAACAAAATCAAATTTATCAACACATATGTATAACAACCAATCCATCAACAACAAAAACCCAAACTACAAAATCATCACAACAAAACAAGAATAACAAAGAATAATAACACCATCCTTGGAAGACTTCGATGAATAAGACGAAGAAATGCCATGTCACACAGACAACAATTACTATTAACAAAAAATCCAATTATTATTAGACAGTATTGAACCATCTTCCGTAATGGAAGATGACAGTACGGAATAAATTATATTTTTTCATAAATATGGATATTGATTATATTAATATCCTACATTAGAACAAAATATTAAAATTAGCGATTATACAACTTAAGCGAAATATTAATATAAATACGCGCATTATGGTCTCCGTAACCCAGCGCCTTGTTATTAATATTTTATAAATTTACTTTGTAAAATATTACTATAAATAAATAATTTTTTAGTTACATATTTTATTTGGTTCAAACAACTGATAAAACTGCAAAATAAGTTATAGTTTTACATTGTTGTAAAGTAAAATTACGAAGATTTGTTTTAATCATTGCTCTAACAACCATTAACAATACTTATCAACATACATACTTGTTTATAAATCATTTTTTTTATCAATGGTTTATTGATTTCAAATAAGTAGAAAAATAAACAGTACAAAAAAAGTAACATTAAGTTATTGACAATTATTGAAAATTACAGTTTATTAGATTTGTTTTTTCAAATTGTCAGAATCGATTGTATGTTTTTCATCTATTAGATATTAAAAGCAGGGACCGTACGTCGACGTAAGAACGATTTGAGTTTATATGCTATCATATTCTACTAAAGGTCATATCACACGATGTGGTTTTTACATATGTACTGTCACTTTCTTTATCCGTATGTAGTTATCATTTTACATACGATTCATAATTTTTGCTATCACAAGTGCATATGTATTTCCGTATGACATAACCTCTAAATGTAAACAACAGCTGATTTAATTTGTGAATTTACAAAAATTTATTGTTCAAAATAAAGTTATATATTTTATATATTTTTTAATTGTTAATTAATATTAAACAATTTATTTTTCTTTCAATATTAATCTTTATAATTTACTGTTTTTCTTTCGCCCCAAGCAGTGTTGTATTTTCATATATTTGTCATACCAAAATAGGACCTGTTTTAATTCAAAAATTTCCTCACGCATTGTCCATAAACAATGTTTCATATGTATCACACTATGTGTACAACTTTAGTTGTGGGAAAATTTGACGGTACATACATACATATGAAAAAATCGCATCGTGTGATAGTTAACAAAACTTTATATTTACGCGAAGTCCACATTTCTCTAACAATGTTTTTTTAAAAATATATTAATAAAAACATACTGACTTAAGTCGTAATGAAGCCCCATTACATTTATGTAAAAAGTTATTTTTACATGGTAATTTAAGTCTATCTCATAGGGGTCATTTGTGTGGGGAGTTGGTCTGAATATTTACCGATTTTCACCAAATTTTATGAAAATATATTCATATTTGAGACCTGTAGTTCGATTACAAGGTTAACATGGACACACAGGCTGACGGACGGACATCGCTAAATCGATTCACAAAGTGATTCTAAGTCGATCGGCGTAATAAAAGATGGACTGATTAAATATTTTAGGTAGCACAATCTCATTATACCCTGATCACATAGTGGAATAGGATATGAAAATACCCTAAAGTAAACGTACATAAATATGGTTTTAAAAAATGTCTATTCAGAAGTGATTCATCATGACTTGCTAAGCACCAGCTAAAATGTAATTCACAGGATCTATTGAAGACAACAAGCCCATGTTGATTGTATTTGTTCTGATCCAAATTTTCACAACATGCGTATCCAAGAATAACATCTATTTTACTTTTTTTTATCACAGAAGTAATTAGATCTATCAAAAAATTGTGTAGAATAGGGAAAGTGGAATGTGACAAGCAGATGGGTCTTTTTAAAAAATATCCAAAATAAGAATTTTTATTAGATAAGGTGTGCATTTATTTTGTTTTTATTTCAAACTTATAATGTAAAAGCAAAAAAGCACACGATTATGTCTTTTTTTCCATACTCGTATATATGTACGTATGAATTCAATTTTATTTACTCTGCTTAAAATCTTTTGTTAAATCGAATGGTCTAGTGGCCTTTATTAGTAAGAAATCGATTTGAAGGTTTTTGAAGGTTTTTGATTAGAGAATTTTTTTCTTTGTAAAAGGGCATAGTTTTTATATTTTTCGCTATCTTACTTCATACTTAAGATTTATTTATTAAGTTAACAAATTTTATGCAAATCTATTTCTTCTTTTTGTAAGACACAACTTTATAAATACTGTGTGTTTACGTTTTTTCGGCCAGTAACCGATATAAATTGAGTTTTATTAAATTTACTACTACATCGGCAAACAAATAATACTATCGTCTATTACCGTACACAATGTCAAGGCCATTTTTGTTTACATTTTATTTTTATCATATCGGCTTAGACCGACAATAAGATACCCTATGCCATGCCAATTTCGAGGTCCGAACAATTTAGATCCCAACTATAGTGGGTGAGGACATTAATGGACAAATAGAATAAGCATTTGGTTATGCTATGGTTATGATATGTTATGCATTTGGTTATGTTAGTGTTTAGTGTGATTGTCATTTATGTAAATGCTAATTTTTGGTCTGATCATGATCATATTGATATGTTCTTAAGGCATACATATGTATGTAGGTATACCAATTTTAACTAAAACAAATCTTTTTTGAATGTCTGAACACATGGATATCAGATTTTTTATATGGGAACTATACAAAAAATGGTGCTACATTATTTATTTTTGACTGAATATACACATTAATCCAATTTGACTGATATGAATATATAAAAAATTTTCATCAATTTCCTTAAGCCGATCAAAGCTCTTGCATAAAATTCAATTAGTAACAAGATTAACATGGGAACACTCTACTTTGAAAATAATATTCGAGTCGATCGGTATTATTAAACGTCTAGGTCAACTATGTTTTACAGTTACATTCATTAACACAGTCTCATAACATACCGACCACAGAATGGTGTAGTGTTTAAAAATATGAGTAATTAAAACAGGCATAATAATTGAATTCAATTGTTTACTTCTATAACGTCGTACAACAATAGAAATTGATACGAACATAGAAATGAGTGTACGTACTGTGAGCGTCTATTGAAAGTGTACACTTTATTGTATAATGTTTTCATCAATTTTATTTAAGTCTTTCGTAAAATTCTAGATTCTATGTTTGTTTATAACTATGTAAATGTAATACTTTCTCATTAGAGAAAAAAAAAAAAAAAAAATTTTACAATCACAAATATTACAAAACAAAAACAAGGAAGAAAATTATAGTCGGTCTAGACCGACTATACGATACCCTATACCATGCGTTTAGAAACCCTATCTCTTAGGCCCAACTAACTGGACATTGAAAATAAGCAAAAACCAAATTTGAGTGGGATTTTTATTAATTTTTTTGGCTGCAGATATGAAAAAGTTCATATCGGATGCTATATCTATAAAGGGACTAGGTCCAAAAATGGACCGATCCTGATCATGTTTGGTAAAGTCTCTTGTATTTTGCAAAAATATGTAGAAACAAAATTTGAGAAGAATCAGTGCAATATTTTTGTTTTTAATAGATTTAAGTGAAGATCGGGAAGCAGCTCCATATGGGGTCAAAGGGATCATTTTTGGACTACTCATTAGTGGATGTAATGAACGCATACAAACCCAATTTGAGTAAGATCTATATGACAATTTGGATCTTATGGCAATTTATGTCGATTTCATATGGGTAATTTGTATGGGGGCTAGGTCTGAACATGGACCGATTCTCACCAATTTCAATAACGTTCATCCCATGGCCGATAAAAGCTTATATACCAAATTTCATCAAAATATATTCATATTTGCGACCTGTAGTTTGATTACAAGCTCTACATGGACACACAGACGGACGGACGGACATTGTTAAATCAACTCAGAAAGTGATTCTGATTCGATCGGTATAATTAAAGAAGGGTCTAGGTCAAATATTTTTGGTTGTTACAAACAGCAGCACAAAGTCATTATACCCAAACCACATAGTGGTATAGGGTATAACAAATAGAATATTACACTTATATCAAAAGAAAGTCCACAATTTGCTTTTTGTTAGAAATTTTGTACAGTTAGAAATTATCGTTATTTTCTTAATTTGTTGCAAACTGAATAAAATACAATATTAATGCTTTGGTCGTTATCATTTATATTCAGACTTTTTGTCTGAAGTAAACTTTTTTCCAAAATGGGTAGACAAACCTCTCTGGATATTCATGAGCTCGTGATTAAGTTTCACAAAGAAGGAAAATCATTACGCGAAATTTCTACAATTATTTCCAGAAGTCATAATACTGTAAAAAAAAAAATATTCATGTGAGTCCGATCACAAGGGAGATGTGTAAACATCTAAAAATTAAAGCATTTTGATGTGTAAACATCTATACGCGCAGGGGGGTAAATTTCTAATTCACAATACAATCACAAAAACAGCGTAATATGTGAACGTAAGATCCTACGCGTGACATGTGAGCATTAAGACAAATCGGTGTGACATGATTGTTTGGTGAAAAAATTATGATATATAATAACCTTTTTGTCGCTGTTTTCTGCATTTTACTTATTGCCAGATGCTTACACATCTCCCCTGTGATCGGACTCACATGATTTTTTAAGTTGGAAGTACTTATACTTTCAATATATTGTTTTCAATTATTCAATTAAAACTAATAAAACTTTCAATATTGTTACGATTTGTCGTAATGCTCACAGCGTAACATGTTACGCGTAAGATGTTACGCACACATATTACGCTGTTTTTGTGATTGTATTGTGAAATAGAAATTTACCCCCCTGCGCGTATAGATGTTTACACATCAATAATTGACAAGAATAATAAATAATAACTAAAAGTACCAAAATAATGACAACTCATTGTGGAACAATGTAATTTTTACTGATGAATGTAAATTTAAGGTTTTCGGTAAGAAAAAGCCTGTTACAATTTGGAGAAGCTAAAACATACAGTAAAGCATGGGAAGTGTGGCGGCGGGTAACTTAGTTTTTATAGAGAGTACACTATGAATAAAATAGAATATCTCCATATTCTAAAAGAAAATTAAGCTTTGACTTTGTTTAAACTTGGATGTTTCAACAAGATAATGGTTGCTCTACCACACACCCAAACAACTTGATTATCCTCCATCTCGACCAGTGAATAAGAAAACGCGAAATTAATAGCAAAGTCTCTCAAAACCGTGCTTATGGAGGAATAGCAGAAATTTCACCCGAAGTAAGCATAAACCTTATAATATCGATGCCTAGAAGATTGCAAGCTGTGATTAAAGGCAAGGGAAAGCAAACAAAATATTAAAATGTACATTTTCCTTTGACGCTACGAATGATAAGTATTTAAGTTTTTGTTCTAATTTTTTGTGTAAGATTTTTGTAATTATTTTTCTATAAATTTAAAACGTAGTGCATCTAGTTTGAAAAAAGCATAGAATGTAGTATGAAATTGTTTTACAAAAGACTAGAATAAAATTAAAAAACATAATACAGTATCAGGTACACATTCTTTTGGCGCTCACAGTACATCGACGTATTTAAATTAAACGAAATATCACATCTAACATGTTGGCGTTTAGCATTATTGCTTTTTGAGCCTATTTACTCTTTTTGTTTTGCATTATGCAGCTGCTCTATAAAGTCATTAAACTTATAAATCGATAAGAAATTTATCACGTAATTTAAGTACAAATTTAAAACTACATGACATAAACATAACTTAAATTATTTAAAAATATTTATATTGTTTAATCTGACTTTACTGACGAACAATTTAATTTAAGATGCACTTCTTTTTTATTTTGAAGTATAATCTAAAAAATAAACACTTGAGCTATCAGTAACACACAGCACTTCAAAATATTTTCTAATGTTGATAAAAAAAATTGTATATTAAGTAATAAATTTAAGCCAACACATTTTTGAGCGCACAAGAATTAAAAATCCATATACATATATATATTTTATCGTCAGAGCTTAATAAACGAGTGCAATCTTAATTACACTTATTTAATACTTTTTAGGAGACTTTCTAAATTATATAAAGAAAACTATTTGTCTTCCACGAAAATTGCAGAATCCACAATTATTATAAAAATGATTATAGAAAGTAAATTTTCCGAGACCTTGACATGAAGGGGTTATTTCTATGGAGAAATATCCATCTTAAGTTGTTTTTAGGGACAATACCCTGATCACCTGATCTGATAGAACATTTTTTGGTGGTTATTAATTTTTATCACTCATTCCTATTTAAATTTTAAGTTCTGAAATAGAATTGGAAAAAGTAACTAAAATGTCTCAAATGCCAAACAAATCATAAACCCATTATGGGCCAAATCAAGATAATTTATTTTTAATCCGAAGTTTTATAAAACAATTATTTGATTTAAATAAAACGGTTCTAAAATGTATTTACAAGATTAAAGCAGTCATTTAAGACATAGTTTGGCATTGACCCATTAAATTACCCAAAATAAATTTTTTACATAAAAACATATTTAAAGAAATCCCTCAAGTTCTAAGTGTGCCAATAACCACTATTGTTAACAGATAGCTTATTTTAATACTTTTTGGTAAGAAGCATTTACTATACCTTTGTATAAGTCAGGTGGAAGGGCGAATGTACTTAACTACAGAGGAATTGTAAAGCTAAATGTTATTCCTAAGTTAATGGAGAAACTTGTTATGTAGTATCTCTCATATCAATTAAAGTCGACTCTGTCTTCATTTCAACATGGCTTTCATATGTTTCTAGGTCAACAGTTACTAATCTAGAATTTGGAACTCATGTTTACAAGAATTGTGTCCATGGGGAACAAGCGGATGTGATTATAAAAGCTTATGATAGGGTGGATCATAATATTTTACTTCTCAAACCAAGACTCATTGTCCTAACTGAATCTATTATTTTAAAGATTGAATCGTACCTTACATTTAGCACTCAAAGAGTTATATCTCGCAATATGGAATCAAAAATTGTAAGTGTTCTTCTGCCATTCACCAAGGCAGTCATTTGGGCCTGTTATTGTTTTTACTATTCTTTAATGATCTTTCGACTGTAATTTCGAATTACAACATACTTATACTTATAGGTATACAGATGATATTAATTTAGTTCAGTTTTAGTGATACAAATGGTCGTATTACTCTTTAACGTGAGCTTGATTTATTAGTTAAACGTAAACATGGTATTTTACAGAAAGGGGATAATTTCAGACAATTATTGTATCAATGTAATAGTATTGGACACCATTCCAACACATTTCTGCATCTTCATGCAGTTATGGATAGGAAATTTGTCCTCAGTGATCATATTAGTATGATTGTTAATAAGTCAAGATCTGCTCTTGGTTCTGTTAAAAGATGGGCTAAGGAGTTTTCTGGTCCATTTGTCACTAAACAGCTTCATACGGCTCATGAAATATACATACAACGTTAATATGGAATTCATATTATTTGGTTGACACCAATGCAATTGAGACTGTGTAGAAAAGGTTTTTGCTATTCTGTCTACGTGGTTTAGGTTGCAGTTATTATAACTTACCATCATATACTAATAGACTAAGGCTTATTAGACTGCCAAATCTTGAAGAGTAAGAGGACAATGCTGGGTGTTGACTCGGAGTTTCTTTTATCAATTTAAATTTTAACATACCTTGTAGATCCATAAGATACTTTAGCCGCATCATTTGAACTTTTTTGGACTAATTATTCGATACGATGCGTTTAGAGAGAGGTCAGGGTATAACCTATGACTTTGTGCTGATGTTTGTAACTACCAAAAATATTTCACCAAGACTGATTTTTTAGTATACCGATTGACTCAAAATCACTTTCTCAGAATCACTTTCTGAGTCGATTTAGCAATGTCCGTCCGTCTGTCCATATGTGCGTCCATGTAAACCTTGTAATCAAACTACAGGTCGCAAATACGAATATATTTTGATAAAATTTTGTATATAAGCTTCTATCGCCCGGCCTTAGGACAAACGCTATTGAAATTGGTGAAAATAGGCGCATGTTCAGACCTAGTCCCCATGAGATCGATTTAAATTGCCAAAAGATCCAAATTATCATATAGAGATCGTTCAAATTGGTTTTTGTGTGTGTTTATTACATCCATTAATCAGTAGTCCAGAAATAAGTCCCATAGGACAATTGTTATTAATGGCCTCAACATAAAGCTGCTTCCCGATCTTCACTTAAACCTATCGACCTAGTCCCCATATAAATATAGTATCCGATATGAACTTTTCCAAATCTGCAGGCAAAAAAATAATAAAAATTCCATTCAGATTTGGTTTATGTTTATTTTCTATACATAATTACTTGGATATAAGACCAATTCTCTAAATGCATGATATAGGGTATCGCATAGTCGATCTGGACCGTCTAAAATTTTCTTACTTGTTTTTATATTCTGTTTATTTTCTCAAGAAAATAAAAGCACCGGGTGAAAAATCCGCGAGTATATTCAGAATTGGGCTGACTAATTTTTTGTGCCTGAAGATATGAAAAAGTTCATACATTTCATACATATTTGGTAATCACTAATTTTTTGCAAACCAAATATGACAAAAATTTCATACTTTGACTACGTATTAATGAACGTAATGAACAATCAAGATCTATATGATGGGGACTAGGTCTGAACATGCACCGATTTTCAGCAATTTCAATAGCGTTCATCCTATGGCCGATAAAAGCTTATATGTGACCATCTCCGAGAATTTTATTTATTTATTTATTATTATTATTAGTATTTACAATACTTTTAAATTTATCTGATATGGGATGTATATTTTACCAATTATATATAGAACTCTAGCTATAGAACTCTATTTCTAACAAATTGTGTTATATTTCTTTTACATATATTAATATTTCTCTCATTTTTTACACTATTCGGTAGCATATTGTATAACTTTAGTCCCTTGAAGAAAAGCGATCGTTGCATAGCTGTTGTTGTAGTACTGGGAAGTCGAAGTCATCTGCATTTCTCAAGATGTATGGTTGCATTTCTCTCACATAATTAAGCTGATCTATTAGGTATTCTGGTGCATTTCCAATTTTCATTTTCTGAACAAAGTTGATTGTGTTTACTTCCAACCTTTGTTGAATATTAAGCCACATTAACGTGTCGAGCATTGTTTGTATTGGAGTGTATCGATTACATTTCAATATTGAAGGCATAGCTTTATTCTGCAATTTTTGTAGTCTATCTATTTGATTTGTTGGACAGCATGTATATAAAATTGTAGAGACAAATTCAAAATGTGGTTTTATCATTACGTTATATATGTTTATTGCAGTTATTAACGCTATTTTATTTCTAACCCGTTTAAAAAATCCGATTTTTTCCCCGATTTTCTTACATATATATTCAACGTGTTGTCTGAATTTTAAGTCCTTATCGATTATAAAACCGAGGTATTTTATTTCATTTACCTTTTCTATTGGTTCATTATTAATTTTAAAGACTGAGTCGCTATTCATATTTATTTCTAGTATTTTTGTTTTATTTTCATTTAGTTTTAGTCTGTTCATTTTTAGCCAATTATTTATTTTATTTATGTCATGCATTAGTTTATTCGTGCATTGTTCTTCCGTGTCTGCTTCCTTATAAATTAATGTGTCATCTGCATACAAGATAATTTCGCAATTGCTTAAGATGTTTGGTGAGTCGTTAATGTATATTATAAATAGTAGTGCTCCTAGAATGGAACATTGGGGTACACCATACTCGTTGTAAATCTCATCTGATTTGACGCCATTAATCTTTGTTATTTGCTTTCTATTTGTCAAATATGATTTAAACCACCTTAATTCGTTTTCCCTGATACCGTACATGTAAAGTTTTTGAATTAATATTTCTCTGTCAATGGTCTCGAACGCTCTTTTAAAATCCAGGAATATAGCCATAATCTTCTTTTTCATGTCTATATAGTTCCACCTATTTATAACATAATTGACTGTGGTCTCGCATGAGTATTTTTTTCTAAATCCTGACTGATAGTTTGAAAAATGTTTATTTACTTCCATGTATTTTTCGAGTTGTTCCTTTACAATCTTCTCAATAATTTTTTCACATGTTTTCAGCATGTTTATAGGACAAAAAGGGACCTAGTGTGTCAAAAAACGGGTTGTGTCAAAAACGGTGGATTCTGGTACCTAAGGGTGTAGAAACTTTAAATGCGTTTTTTTCTCAAAACTTAATTTTCACACACTAGGTCCCTTTTCTCGGAGAAGGTCACTTATACTAAATTTTATCAAAATACATGGACATATACACTAAGATCACGATTAGTGTATTCTTCGTTTTGGTTATAAAATTTCATTCAAACATTAAAGTTATTAAATATTCATGAATCTAGGATTAAGTATATTTTTTGACAATAACAACAAATTCCTTCCTAACTTTCTCAATATCTTCAATTGTCTTGTAAATTATATCCACGTCAATATAATCTCGTCTACTTTTTCACGTCAGTTTCTCAATTCAATATACATATGTATAAACATCCATATAATTGTTTAAAAGGTAAATTTTTAACAGCACATGTGGCAAGAAAAGAAGCGCCTCTTCATTATAACCTAATTCAGCAAGACGTTAATAACTTATGACTAGCAAATTATAGAATATTAAAAAACTTAAGATTACGCATATCTAATCTGAAATCAAAAGAATACTATAAATAAATAAAAGTATTGAAAAATCGTATCGTTTCAAAAGACCATAATAGAAATTATGTATGTATGTATATGTATATGAAATAATATGGCAGCAGACTTGTTTGTTTCTATGAATTATGAAATAATCTTTAACTCCCAATCTTCTATTCCAAATAAAAAACAACAAAGAAAAAGTATCGTAATCATATAAAAACAACATAAATAAAACAATCTTACTTATCGAGTCCCATGGTTGTTTATTGATACTGGTAACAATGTTATATTGATGGACACAATTTCCCTTTATTGTACTCAGAAATACACTGTAAAACTCCGTACAACCAAATGGTTTTAACACTTGCGAACAACTAAAATAAAATATTTAAAAAAAATTACGTTTAGAGTTAAGTTCCACACTTGAAATGAATTTAATAACTGCAATTTAACCGAAATAACGAACAAAAAGCACGCTCAGTAGTTATCGCTTATCAGTTTCTGCAAGAGTGCTCACCCAAAGGCTTGATATATTCTCTTTATATGGTTTATTGTTCACAATGTAAACAACTACAACGACCGATTTCTCCGTTAATTTATTAGGAATTAATATTAAACCGTAGAATAAAAATAATAAACACGTTTAATACTAATGACAATTTTTTCCATGGAATAATAAATTTGTCGGCTCATCGTCATAAAAACAAAGAACAGCTGTTTTTTGCAAAGCGGCTACAACGCAAAATAAATTAACAGAGATGTTACGTTGCTTCAGCAATTTGAGGTTAGGATAATTTATGTTTAGTTGTGAGATTATTCAAAATTATGTCCAATCATTTATGTCAATCATTTATGTCAACAAAATATAAATTTGATATTTGTAATAAAATCGGTAATTTTTAGCTAATTGCAAAAAGATTTTGATTTAATTAATGATTTTTAATAATGCTGGTAAAAAATTAATTGGGTACTTGTATTGGTTTGGGTAATCATTACTTAATATTGATCTAAAACGAAGACTATGTATATCAAAAAAAACTAGTTATAATTTTAACCCTAACGCCAAAAAAAGCAAGGAAAAGCATGCCCAACGAACCTCATAATTAACGTAAAGCATATGAAGTAAACATATTTGAAACAATTATAAATCAAATTTTTCAATTATATATTCTTCCTTTATTTATATATTTTAACAAATTTGATATTCACATATGAGATCTTATAATATATAAATAATATATAAGATCTAAAGATATTAAATAGTTTTTATTTTATTTTTTAATGATTTTTAAAGAAAAATGGAGGAAAAACCTTTATATGATTTAATAAATTCAAATACTATCTGAAAATATTAATGTGCTTATAGGAGGTTTATTAGAAGTAATAGACCTCTATAAGCACATAATTTTCAATTATAAATCAAAAAGAAGGAACAACCGGATAAAAACATTCGCCTTTCTAGTTAAAAATTGGTATTGAGTAGTATAGAATATTGAAAAGTTACCGAATTTATTATACCGATTCCTTGTAGGATTCTGGGATTTTTTGTTTGTTTTTTGACATTAAAGCAAGATGAGGTTTTACGACTACTAGCTTTTAATATATAACCCTAAGAGAAAAAATTTAATTTTAACAGATAATCGTAAGAAATTACTTCTTTACTTTTTTTTCGATATTATTTCAACAAAATATGACTTCAATATATATTGCAAATAATTTGATTCTATTTAGATGTTATTTCCATATTTTTAATTCTTTTCGCTATACATTATTCATATTTTTCATTTCCGTTATATAAATGCATTTCCTTTTACTTGCAAAAAATACAACTCTGCACTTTTTACTACACCACTAGCAAAGTGTTTGCTCTTTCTCCTTTCCTTTTTTGTTTAGCTAAACGAGCGTAGTGGCGTGATCGTGTGAAAATAAATTCTGGCAAGTTAATTCGCAAAAATTTAGAAAAGATGTTCGGTTTCGTTTTAAAAATAAAAGCATTGTAAACAAGATGAAAGTGTTGAATTATAAAAAAATTAAGTTATAATAAATACGTGTTAAAAATAAAAATATGCCTGTTCTTGAAGTGTGATATTTTAACAATAGAACAGGTTTTTTCATGTTCCTGCCAGTTCTCCAAGAAAAAATGTGTAACCGTTTTGCATTTTGGAAAAAATTCATATAAAAAAATTAATAAATTTAGTTAAAGAGTGTTGATTATTGTAATAAATTAATTGGCCAGTACGGCTTGCAATTATATGATGAATGGAAATAAATTAATAATTTTTAAAAAGTAAGTTAAAATATTACTTCGGTATATTGTAGTTTATTAATTGGCCAGTACGGCTGATAACATACAACATCTTAAATAAAATAATAATTTTAATGTCACATATCACTTCTGTATAAAATGATTTGAAAACACCATTTCTAATTTAATTCTCAATAAAAAAAATCCCCAAAGTGCATACAACAAAAAGTAAATGGATTCGAAACATCGATTTAACAGGTAATTTTTTAAACTTAATATTGCATTGTAAAATATAAATATATATTTTCTGTCAAATTGCATATATTTATTTGGAAGTATGTTGCGTACGAATTACCTTGTTTAAAATTTCGCGTACCTATCCAAAAAAATATGGCCCCTAAGCTCAAACGGAACGTTTTATCCCAGTATATAACATTTGTAATAAAATTACAATAAAAATTATGTTCAATTGGTAATGGAATTAGAAAAACTTACCACCATCCAAATCAAATGTTGGCAGTCAGTTTTTTTTTTCAGAAAATTCTTCATTACTTAAAAAGACTAGAAGGTCGTACAAATATTTTTAAAATTTATTTTCTATAAAAAGTCCATTTGCATATCGTTGGTATAGGGGTAAGTAAAACTCCTTAAAAAATACCAAAAAAAAAAACATAAAAGTTAGTTTTATAATGAGTTTTGTCTCTACAACGACGATATGTGCTTTTAATATGCTTATATACATGTCAAAACTACATCTGTAAAAACTTTAATTATATAATTTACTGGCCATTAATATACTTTTGTATATCAAATATTAACTGGGATAAATTTTTAGCATCAAATAGTAAAACTTTTCTATAAGGTGTCAAAGAGGCATCACCTTCTAGCCAATCACCCGACATACCCATATCACATTCATCTACCACGGAATACTCAAATGAAGACACAGCCTTTTCAACTAATAACTCCTCCTCAGCATTTGTAAAAGTGTCCTCTCTGGGTTTACCTTTCTTAGCTTCTTTACGGTAGAACTTTATAATCATTAGGAAATAAACAAAATCATAAGGCATGCCCTTTTGTTTAGCGGTCATAATTTCTTTATAAAGATTTTCCAACAATGGTACAGAAATTTGAGCTGGTATATTTATAAACCTTTCGTTAATTAAATATCCAATTGATTTTGCATCACTACCAAAAACATCACGGAAATGTTTTAACACAGCATCGGGTGCATATTTTTCAGCTTTTTGTATTACAAAAGATCGAAATTGCTCAATACAGGGCACATTTTTCTTTTCAGTTATATTTAAAACCGTAGTAATACCAAAAATAGTACCATCTTCGCACATATCGTCATCGGCATCGCTTTCAATACCATCAGGTTCACACTGGCAAATAACGCTGCCAACAAAGTTTTGGGCTAACAAAGTAAAACATATTTTTATGGTTGAAATAAGTTACTTTACTTATCAAACTTACCTATAATCATATCAGCCATTTGCATAGAATTGATATGAGCCTTTAGAAAAACTCTTTGTAATAATTGAGATATACCGTGACAATCTGGATCTATAGGAGCGCGTCCTTCAAAATCAATTACTACTTCCTATAAACAATTATTGATATAAGTCTGGGCAAATTTAAAATAATTTAACAATTACTTCATTTCCAGTATAGGCATCTGGATGGGGACCGTCATTTTCCTCGTCACTTGATGTTTCTGAATTTGAATCACTAGGATCTTCCTCCATAGCGTTAAGGTTTTTGCGTTTATTAGAAGACATTTTTTTATTATATTATAACTTTGTTATTCTATATTAACATAAAAAATTAAAGTTTACACACACGTTTTGTTTGTAAACAGCTGGTGTTTTTGATTTTGTTCGTTCTTGCATGTGCTGCACGTGTTGTATCTCAAATTAAAGGCGTTGCCAACTTAAAGTTTCTTTTAACAGTAGTCTGCAATGAAATGAAATCACAAAGATGTAATATCACAAATGCTTTATATTTTAAGAATTTTTTCTATACTTTCAAGTATGGATTTTTATCAACCTAGTTTATATTGTGATGGATAAATGATAAATACATCTTTTTAGCCATGATTGCTCATATCCATATATTGCTCATATCGCACCTGTACCTCTAAAGTGACTCAACTCAAAATTTACAAATTTTCAGTAAAAAACGGTTTTTTTTTAATATTTACTATAAAATTTAAAAACAGTTGTTTCGTTGTAAAGAATTGCGAATAATATATATACAACATTAGTTGTTTTTCGATTTTTTCAGTGATCATCAAAAATACCAAGTTTTTTGGGTGGAACTCAAAATATGTCTTTAGTGCATTCTAAAGAAGCTACTCTTATAACACAAAGAGGGTTACAACTGTATTTTTTTTTTGCGAAAGACTAGAAAAATCGATGTAAGATTTTTACAGTGGATAGATATGACCACTGTGTATCGTTTTCTTGCAAAAAGTGATAATTGAAAAATTTTGAGTTGACTCACTGTAGAGGTACAGGTGCGATATCATCAAAAGTAAATGTTGTATTATTATAAATAACTACATATTTACTGGATTAATTTCCAATGAAATTGTACTTAAAAAGTTATTAATACACAGTACAACAAGTTTAATTGAATAAAAAAAGGTTAATACATATAGAAAATGTAAACAATTCATAAGATAAAATATAAAAATTTTTAACATAAATTATAATAGAAAAACTTAGATAACATTGCATTTTTTAAAGTGTTCAGCATGAAATGGGAAAAACTTATTAAAAACTAAAATTTGGTTAATTTACATCCGAAAGAAAAAATTATCAAACTTAAATTTGTGACATTTCTAAATATTTTTTTTTTATAAAATTAAAAAAAAAAATCCTCAATAGTTACAAGTTGTTACAATAAGATCTATCAGTTAAACGATTCATTACAAAATATTTAAAGATATGTGTTTTAGCTTATTTTAAGATGGTTATATTTGAATATGAAAAACAAACTGTAAAATTCGATGATTCTGTAAAAAAAATTATTAAAATTATCTTAAATATGTTTTTTTATTTCATTTAAAAAAGCTGATGTATATTGTAGCATATGTGCTTAAAAGTGTCTTAAATTGTAAATACACATAAAAAAAACTTTAAAATTTTCATATTTTTAAACAAAAATTGTTAGAAAAGAATAAGCAGAATTCATAGAATAGCGTAATAAATAAACAAAAAACACAAGTACTATATCCATCTGGTAGCCACTACTGTACAAAATATATAACAACTCTGTCGTTAACTGTTATAAACATGCTGTCTCTCCCAAGTCAATACTAATTTTCACTTTGACATTTTTCATTTTATAATTGTTATCAAAATAAAACACCGAACTGAAGTTTAAAAATATCAATAAAACAGGACCAATATTTTGATTCAAAAGAGGAAGATGCACACAGATTTATCACCACATCTGCACACACAACATTGCAATCAATTAATTGATGATTTAAAGAAGTGTCACGAAGAGGTACGGCCATTGTTTATTAAAAGTTTAAATGCGTTTATATAACTAAACTATAAACATTCTTTCGGGCAGAATAAATTTGCCAAATTTATAGGATTTTGTAATACATTTGATTCAGCGGTAACCCAGTGTTTAAAGCAAGAACGTATAGCAAGATCAGCTGCTAACAGAGCTAAAGCACGTGACAGACAGGCTGAACTGAAGAGTAGACTTAATCAAAGCCAATAAATTAATATTAATTTACCTCAACAACGACATAAAAATGCAAATTGATCCTTTAGCGGAATATTATTTCCAACCAGAAACTCAAACAATATGTGGTCAGGACGTAAAACCGATTACTGAAGAATATATTGAAAATTATCCCTCTGTCGTGGATCGATTCTTTACACGTTATTATTTTATTAAAAAGGGTGCTGATCAGGCGCCGTATAAAGTACTTTTTCACTCCAATCGCATTTGTTTAATATGTCTGGCTCCAGAACATCCCGCATTACAAAATGGTATTGCCACCATTAATTTTGATATTGGACAAATGGATCGTAGTAAAAATACCGTCAAAGGAAAAGGTAAAAAAGGAGGTATGGCTCTACAAGCAGATTCTACTTTAGCTTTATTAACAGCCAAAACTGGTGAAGTGTATAAAGTTCCTAGTTGTGTGCGTAGTAAATTAATTGAAGTTAATACTGAGGTGTCGAAATACCCCGAAACATTAGCTTCACTACCAGAGGGAGAAGGTTACTTTTGTATTGTCTTGCCTAAACCAGAACACTGCGAAGAAATCAAAGCCAGTCTTATGACTCAGGAACAATATGATGAATACCGAGAGGAATTAAAAGCTACTAAGGAATCTGGTTAATTCTTAATTATTTTTTTTTGACTATGTTTGTTTATAGCGTATAATAATATTAGTTCTTTAATAAACTTTTAATAATTGCTATTAAAATACTTGAAGAGAAAAAAAAACATATTTTTATTTCATATTAATTAAAATTTCTATAAATTTCTATTAAAAATATGTTGCCCTTCTTAGTGAATACTACAGGCATCAATCTTAGAAGCGTTATTTATCACATACAGCCAGATATATGCCAAAAATAGTGGAAATAACATCGTATGCAGATGATACATTAATTTTTACTGAAGCAGATTTAGATATTTAATGTTATGACAATCTGGGGTATTTTGCACGGTTTTCTGGAGTAACTGCCATAACACTGTGTCGATTTTTTTCTAAAACACGTTTAGAAACGCTAGCCAGCAATTGAACATGTCTTTCCGTTGCTTGTATGTGTACCGGAATTCTTGGATCAGGCAATGGTGGATCATCGTATTCTAAATATTGTTCCAAATGATCATACGGAATGGTATGCGTAAACGGTGGTTCGAATAAGACATCATCTTTATGTATATCAATCATATTCGTATAATCTGTATAATTGAAGTTTATCAAAGGTTTTTGATAAACTCTAAGATATGCCGGGTCGTACAGATTTCTTCGGTAGTGTACAATTTTCTTGATTGCGATGTTTCGTGTCTCTTTTTTTATCATCAAATAACATCGCTAACAAAATATTTTCGGAATGTGCGTAATATGAATTGTCTTTAATGACATTATTCACAACTCCGCGTAGATTTGTATCCAAATATTGTGTCCAACGAATGAATTTGTAAAATAATACACTACCGAAGACCACCGATATATAAAACTTGATGTTGAAGTGCATCGGCACATACACTTTCATTATGTATGTTGCCAGAATTTTCAAATTCCTTGATGGATTTTCAGTTGACACATACAACCGCAACAATCTATTCGCCTTGGTGAGCCAACGTAAATGTGCTATTGATCCTGGTTTAATGTGAGACAAATCCGCAGGAACAACACCATTCGAAATTAAATTGGCCATTTTGTATAGGTACTTTGGATCGGTGGATAATTCAAATGGATCTAAATCAGGTGGCATGTTCTCTAGCACGATTATCTCGAATTCATGTACAAGCTGAAAAAAAAAAATTAGATGAATTAAATGCAATTTTACCATTTAATAATGGAAAAAATCGATGAGAAAAATGACATACCGGAAGATTTTCACACGTTTCAATTTCTTTGCCCAACGTTCCGGTTGTTGTTCGTGGTCCAGTGGTCGATGATCTGTCCAAAGTGTTAAACAAATGACGAAATGGCAGCTCGTTGAAGTGCAGAAGGCACACAAACCAATGCAGCGGTCTATTCAAATGCAATTCAAATCGACGCAAAATCCAATTTCTTACGCCAGTATTTGTTGGCTCACCATCACAGCATATGCCGATTAATGCATCGAGAGCAATTTCTTTTTCGACGAAGAATGCATTCAATGTCATCAATTTGTGTTCAGCATCTATTACCTTTCGACTAAGAAAAGTCCATTATGGTGCTAATATGAATGGAGCTTTTCCGATTCGACAAAAATTAAATTATATTGGTTCCTCGGATTAAAAACTTTTTAAGAAATAAATAGTGTTCTTTACAGGTAAAATTTTTTGTAAATATAATGCCTAATATTAGGTCTGTCTGCGTACTTTTCCAGTAGCAAATACTCAGTAACTATTTTTGGGAGAGTAAGAACAATTTTACTCTCTCGGTTGAAAATATCTCAAAAAGTATGCAGACAGCATCCAGTGAAATCTTGCAAGAAAACAGCTGATCGGTGTGTAAACAAACAATTTGTCCCACAAAGTTCTGCTGGTTCTATCGGTTCTGCCATCTCCAATCCACTTGCATCACGGTCACACTGTATATTTGCACGTTTCTAGCATGAAGTAAAATGTTTTGTTGATGTGTAAACATCTATACGCGCAGAGGGGTAAATTTCTTTTTCACAATACAATCACAAAACCAGTGTAACCCGTAATAGGTGAGAGTTAACACATAACGTTGTGTGACTTATGATTGTATGGGTGAAAAAATTATGATATAACATTGTTTTTTATGCCACTTTTTTAAAAGCGTCATCTATGTATCACTTATATACGTTTATATTGGGATATTTTTAACGATTTACAGCAAAAGGTTGTTGAATTAGCTGAAACAGTTTTTGCTGATACATAGATGACGCTTTCTGTTTGATTTTAAAAAATGACATAAAAAATCTTTAATTACTAGATGTTTACACATCTTCCCTGTGATCGACCTCACATGATTTTTTTATTATAATTTATTATAAACGTTAAAAATCAACACAATTCTAACTACTTACCTCTGCCATTGTTAAATTTAAATTTTTATTTTTATTTCACAAAACTTATTTCATTCAAACAGTAAATAAAAACAGCTGTTCAAACTAGTTGCAAAATCTTGCAAGCAGAAATTTCTCCAGCAACATTTTGCAAGTTCTCTAACTTCCAACTGTCAAAAAATTATCTTTTTGGCTCTCTCGCTGCAAGAGATTTGGAGTACGCAGACAACATTTTGCAAGATTTTTTGCAACATTTTGCACAAAATGATGCAAAATATGTGTACGCAGACAGACCTATTATAATTGTTCAACATTCTGAATGCCTGCATTCTCAATGTTTATAACGTTTTTTGGTTTTGTGAAAATATGTTTTTGCACCAGATTTTAAAGACCATCTGCGGGCTTTGCTTAATACATCTTGTCGTTGCATTCATCTGCATAAATACAATGATCAACGTATTTACATTTATTAATTATACGACTAATTTAACTGAATACAATAGTACATAAGATTACTGAAAATAATATTAATTTGTTTGAAATATTTATTTTGTTAAAACTTGTTTTTCATATTTTCATTTTCTTGCTAAAAATCAATTTAAAAGTAAATAAATATAAAATTAGTAAGTACTAAAGGTTATTTACCTAATATCGGTTTTTTAGTTACTTATATCTTGATTTTTAGCAAAGTGCTAACGTTTCTTACGTCTCCTGAATTATTATTAAAAACGAGTTACGACATGGTGGTGGTTTTATTTAAAATATTCTGATATTTTATTATTTACTAGCTGTTTTTGCCCGGTCTTGTCCGTGATCCAAAAGATTTGACTTGAAAAATGGTTCATTATTCTTACCAGGTACTGAGTACATAGTCTCCAATGAATAAATTTCCCAAAAAAAAATGAAATTTCTCCCCAAAAATTTGTATGGGATTGGGGAATTTGTTTATGATGAAGAAATTCCCTAATGTTTACGGTTTTTGGGGAGTAAATTTATTTTTTATTTCAATTTAAAATTTTTGATTTTTAATTTAGAAGTTTTTTATAAAAAGCTACAGCAAAAATGCTTAAAAAATAAGCTGCGAAACCGCTTTAAGTTTATTTTTTTGAAGTTTATTTATTTTGTAAACATCAAATATAACGGAATCGTTTGAAAATTAAAAGAATCTGAACTTTTAAAAATTTAATTACTTCATTCAATAGTATATGTATCTATAATATTAATAGGCTAGGCGATTTCGTGTGACCGATGTTTTGTTCTATCGTTTTATCCCGATTTTGACCAAACGTATATTATTTGAAAGGTATTTCTTTTTAGCCGTTTTGCAGATTTACAGATTTAAAATTTTTTTTTTTATTTTGAGTAAATTGCATTTAAAGTTGCTACTATTAAATTTGTTTGTAATAAAAATGAGTTTGTTTTTTGTGTTGATTTGTGAATTGGCTATAATTGATTAGCATACCTTTAGGGTCTTTATTTAATGAAAAAAAAAAATTCCCAGAATTTGCACTCGAATTTCGAGGGCTGGAATCTGCTAGTAGTAGATAAAATTTATCATAAGACTTTTCACTGAGCTGTGTTCCGCGAGCGAGTCCCGTCTGCGCGTTTGGCAGCTACACACGTGCTGCCACGCAGTTGCCGTCAACTTATTTTAATTGTCAAAATATATTTTTCAGATCATTGCGATATTTTAGCTGAGCTGTGTTCTAGAGCGCGTCCACGTTTGGCAACCACACCAGTGCTGCCGCGCAGTTGTTGTCAACTTATTTTAATTGCCAAATTATATTTTTCAGATCATTCCGACATTTTAGCTAAGCTGTGTCCCGCGAGCACGTCGCGTCGCGTCCGCGCGCCACTTCCGCACACCGAAATAATGCTATTGAAAAGTATACAGATTTTAAATACGTTTATTGCAGGACAGATATTGAGAGCAGCATGGGGAATATGTTCATTTCTTTTGGAGATTTTTTTTTTTAAATTTGAGGAATTTGTTCATCGTGAAGTTATTCCCCAATTTTTTGGGCAATAAGTTCATTCTTTTTGGGAATTTGTTCATCCATTACAACTAACTATATTTATGCATGGATTATTTTGAGTGTATGATGTCTAAAAGTTAAGAATTTTAGTTATTCTAGAGCTTTGCGATATACAACACTTCTGGTGCATATACGAAAAGATTGCGCTGGCTCCCAACCCTGGAGCAGGCGACATATAATTGTCTATGAGAAAAACAGGGAGCCTCTAAGTTAATACCTGCTATCGTAAGAGATTGTCCTCTTATGTACGTTATGTTAGGAAAAACTTTTTGTACCACCTCAAGCAATGAAGGAACCAACTTGCAAAAGTTTTCTGGTAGGGATATTACAGTCGTTTCAGAGTTTCACATTCCCTGAAGTCAGCTTGTCTTATACGTTGGGCCTCAAGACATTGTCGAGTCATTTCAGGAGTTTCACATTCCCTCGACTCAGCTTGTCTTAGCTCTTGATTTTCGGGCTTCAAGACGTTATTGGGTTTGCTCAGGTGTTTCAGCATTTCTCGACTCAGATTGTCTAACTCGTTGAGACTCGATACGAATTTGGGTCTGATCGGGTTCTCTAGAGTTCTGTTTAGTCTAAGCCTTTTTGCATTTGAGATAGTACGGCCTATATGCTATCCTTCATGTGCAAGTCACAATTGCATATAAATATTAAATAGATCTTGTTTTGTGGAATTTCGTGAAATTTTTCTAATATTGTGCTCTCTATAAAATCTGTAATCCTTATTCCTTTTTACTTGAGCCTCTGATAGATCTCCAAGTGGCACCAAATGATATTTAATAACATCTTTTGCATGATAAAGGATTTTCTAAACTGTTGCAGACATATTTCTCCATGGGTACTTGGTTGTATATATTTATGCAGCTTCCTTAGCATAATCTCCAAATGTTCTAAAATCAATTTCTTCACTGCACGCAAGTACTTCAAGGATTATTTGAAATCTGAAAATAAGGTTTAAATCCATTCCTGTTATTTCAGAAGCTGTTTCTGGATCTGAAAGGAATCTTCTTGCGGTATTGCCATCATTTTTATTGACTGACCCCTGTTTTCGCTGAACTATAATCAATCCAAATTTACGATATTCATCTTGAACATTTTCTTTTTTGAACTTCTTAACTCTTTGTTGGTTTCGTTGTTTCTTATTGATCCTGAAGACCCGAAATCCAAATGAAAACTGATTTTCGGTATGTGTCCCATAAGTCATATTCTTGCATGTAGAGGTGATAATCCAAATTCATATGCATCAGTATTATCTAATGATTTTGTCGGAACTTGGTTTAATTGGCTTGATGTTGCTTGGCATATGATGCAGCTGGACGCAACCTTAGCCAAAGCCTGACCTGTTTTTTTATTACTTGCATTAGTGCATTGCTAGGTAAAATAAAAAGATATAAAAAAGGTATGATTAAAAAATCCAGGTTACAAATGACTTACATCCTGTATGTATTGACATTCTTACTTACAAATATATCAAAAGGGTAGTGTATTTTGTAAGCACATATCATTACTGGTAATAGAACAAATAATGGCTATTATAAGCTATAAAATACCTACAGCACAGGTTTAACACACCACTGTATATTTATAGGGCTGTTTAAATTACTGTAAATTGAAATTTTTTTGAGTAATTGCATTAAAATTAAAAACTGTTCTACCCACGGGTCGTCACTGATGCAAAAGTATGTACGGGATTAAAGAAGACACTTTCACCTTTCTCCGAGTGGTATATGTTTCTTGTTCCCTAGAAGTTCTATTCCACTAAAGTTGAAATTTGACAAAAATATAGTAGTTTGATAAATATTTTATAACGCCCCTAATATTAAACGGTAGGGCTGTGATCACTTACAACAACTGAAGACTACAATTCTACCAACCATGTAAGAAGTACCGTCGAATTGTATCTGCTTTGGCTTCAAAAAATTGAAGATCTGGCCCCCAGCGATTATTATTTGTTCCCAAACTTGGAAAGATGGCTCCAGGGACAGACATGGCTCCATATCAGAGACAGAAGCCTATTTTGAAGAGTTTGACAAATCGTATTTTTTCAAGGGTATCAAGCTGTTAGAGGATCAGTTGAAGAGGTGCATTTTACTTAACGGAGATTACGTTGAAGAATAAAATTGATTACAAATCCAAAAAACTGAGTGTTCATTGTTAGGCCATGGATTTTTCATTCCATGTAGTAAATCCATAATTTCAAGAAATATCGTAAAACGAGTTAAAGGCGGGATAACTTAATAGCAAGCAAGTTTAAAAAGTGTCAAAAATGCTCATTAACATTCTGAAACAATAAAAATGTTCTCCAACGAGCAATTAAGGCTGATATTGGTTGCTATCTTTTGGTTCGCATAAATTTTTCTAAAGAACACATGAACTGGTCAAGGTGAAATTGGAATACTGTTTTTTATCGGATGTGTCCAAGTTTAATTTAAAAGGCCGTGATGGAAAAACATTTGCACGACGAGCAAAGGGAAAAAGACTAACCCAAAATAGACACCATAAAACTGTCAAGTTTGTCGGCGGCAACACTATGGTATAGGGTTGCTTTTTGCTACAAGGATTGGTTCAAATTTATGTAGTAAACGATACTCAATCTGGAATTGTATACAGGCAAATTCTAAACGACGTAATGTATATATGCGCGGAGGAAAATAGGCCCCTGGTCTGGGAGTTCTTATATGTGAATGACCCAAGACACACCCTCAAAGCTGTAACTAAATGGATAAAATCTAATGCAGTTATTGTTTTGGAATGGAGGGGCCAATTGTACATCGAAAAATACGAACACGAATTTACACAAACAAGACAGATCTCATAGGGGCAGTTCATTCAGAGTGGCAAAAATTTCAATGGATATCATCAAAAATTTAATTGACTCCATGCCTCGGCGTTGTGAATCAGTACTAAAAAATAATGGATACCCAACAGAATATTGAAATCAAAAATTGAGGACAATTTTTCAAATATTGTATAGTAAAGGTTTCCATTGTTTTGTCAACAGCATATATACGAATACTTTGAAGTTTTTTTTATATATTTTTTTTTTATTTAAACTATTTTATGTTAAGTTTATTTCTTTGTTAAATAAATAAAACATACAAAGTTTTAAATTAATAAAAGAGTTTTAAATTTATGATCCAATTTTTTGGTATTGACCCTTTCAAGTCGTCAAAAATATATTTTGTTAAATGTTTCCATTAAATTATCACTAACGGTATGCATAAAAATAATTATGAGTTGATGTTACAATTTTTCTTTTTTTTTTAAAGAGGTTTCTTCACATTTTCACTCCTAACCTTTCAAAAACCAACTGAGTCAATACGAATAAATATCTTCACCAGATACTATCTCATTAATACAATTTCATTTATATTTTCTTGGAATTTCAAACACCATTCTTTTAAGATATTTTATACCAAACATCAGATCATGAGATAATGACCTTTGACTTTGCGCAAATGCGACCTACATTAAAGTTATAGTTAATTAAAGAAGGTTCGATAAACGCAATTATGCTAGACAACTTCAGTGAGTTTATAATGATTTTTGTCACTTTTCGAGGTGCCATATTTCAAAAATTATTGAAGATCTTTTTGTTTAAAAGGATAGACCCACACATTCCAAATTTTCTCATATGCAAAGAGGATGAAGCTTAAAACGTTTTTTTCATCCATGATTATAAATTTTTTCTAATAAAAATGGTTTATTTTGTTTTTACTTATAATGATTTATTGTTTATTTATTTTTGATTTCACTTTTTCATATTATGAATATTGACGAGTAACGAGATCACGATTATGTTAATACGGCCTAAGTGATTAAAAAAATATCAATAACATATTAAATTAGAAATTAGAAAGTTAAAAAAAAAAAACGAAATAAGAACATCTGATAAAAATATTAACATCTCTTTGAAAAAAAAAAATGATTGTCATTAACTTTTAATTAAAGATTTTCTCCTAAAAAAATAATAATTTATGTGTAACAAAAACTATTACCATTTATGAATAATAATCAGTTTTATTTTTTAACGTGCGATTCCTACGTTTAATATTTTTTAATTCGTTTATAGTTGGCAGCAGAAGGCAAAAATCACTCTACCAGACAAAACACGTTTAAATGTGGTTTTTAACTTGAACCAGTATGAATTGTAATAGACATTTTCATTTTAATTCGATTTTGTGTGATGTGAACAGAAAAATGAGTAACATTGATCTTGAATATAATTGCTAATTGTTTTCGTATTAAATTTTACTTTTTTTTGTAGTTTTTTTTTTTTATAAATATACGTTTGTAATAATAAATAAAAATAAAGGGTTCTATATGTTATAACAAATATATGCATAATTAATTCATTTTATTTGTTCCGGTTCCTTATAAAAATATAATGACAAGTGGCGTTTAGTTTTATTGCTTTTTTTTACAAGTTATAAAAAAAATATTTTTGTAATTTAAACATGTTCCCCAAATGTAAATATTATCGATTAATTGATAAATTAAGACTTGTCGCTAAGTGGGGAATACAATTTTAAGGTGTACTTCCGAAAAGCTCATACCTCCGATCGGTCTGAAATTTGGTATACTAATGTATTTTGACCTGCTAATTACGAATATCATAGTGAAAATTGCAGCAAATGCCGTTTTCAGTATAAAAATAGGAAAGCCTTGTTTTTTCCGCTGTGTATCGCCGCACTATCCTGATCGATTTATTTAGATTTAAACTTCTACAGCCAAAAATAGTCAAAGTTCAAGTACTGCAGCGGAAAATATTTAGAGCGAAGCAACTACAGCGTAAAATCTGCAGATTGAAGCTACTACAGTGGAAAATATTCCGATACTAAACAGTCATACAAATTTCCTTTGAACTTTTAGAGCGTTCTTAATTTGAAGTTCTGACGTTCTACACTTTTTCTAAAAGTTTATTTTATTGTACATTCTAAATGGGATGCAACCATGTTTTATGTATTCCTGTGAAGGTTTTAGCGTGTTATCCTCGTAATGTGCAAATAATTGGTGTAAAAAAGTGTATAAAATGGGCATTTTTAGTCAGAAAAGAACACGGAGCATAACTATAAACCCAGTCTAAATATAACTCATATTTTTATTATTTTCTATGTGAAATACCGTTATTAATATATACAATTTCATAGTTTAGAGTAATGGTGCCCAAGCCCCATGCACTCAACGCACATTTGTTTTTGTAAAAGCACGTAGGCATAGGCAGTGTATTCTAATACACATACATAGCACTCAGCACCAAGCAATACAAAATACACGAACAACTTTGTCTTATTCGTTTATTTTGTTTTTTCTTGCTTATACTAAAGAGCAAAGCAAGCACACTTTCGTATTCTTTGATGATACACATTAACGACCGAGATGTTCAATGTGGATTTTGTTGTTGTCTAACGTATGATTCTGTTTAAAAAATATATGAACTAAAAAGCACTTGGAAAAATCGGTGTAAGTCTTAAGTTTAAAATTCAAATTATTACTTTACAAAATGAGCTACATGTATTCAGACGAGAAGTGGGAAAGTGATTTTCTTTCACTTAAAACTTTAAGGCGGAATCAGAATTTTTGATATGCTTTCAAATTAACAGAAATATCGTATTGAAAAGTATTTTAAGACGTTTCATTTCAGTGTACATGTAGGGAATAAAAATATGAAAAAAAATTGTTTTCTTTATATGTATTAGTGTTTGCACTTCAATAAGAAACCTCTGGGCATGTCTGGTTTAGAGAGAAAGTGTTGCATAAATAAAAAATTAGCACCAACTAATCACAGTAAGTGCTCAAATTCAGCGAAGCTTAACTATAAACTATTGATAAAATAACGATATAAAATGACACAAAACCAAAGTTAAATTATGCCAAGCGTCAATAACAATAATTTTTAATTGCTGAATGTTGTCGTACTGCCGGTTTTCCTTATAAACTCTTGTTTTTAGTCCCCAACTGTTCTGTATAGGATTAAGGTCTGGAGAGCAACCTGGCTAAGCTATAACTTGAACGCTATTGTCATTGAAGCAGGAATTAGTTGCGCGACTAACATGAATTCTCACGTTATCTTGCTGAAAAACATAATAGTCAGCACCTTTGCTTCTTAGTTCTGAGTTCATGTGAGTACTGGGCAACGCCATTCCAACATTTCATCCGCACAAAAACTCCCCAAATCACGCCAATACGTATCAAAACCACCTGGGCCATCCAAGTTAAATTTTTTCTCATCAGAAACGACATTGAAAAGAAAAGAACAATTTAAGTAGATTACAAAAATTTATATTTAACAATTTACCTTGGTGAAGTTGGTTTGCGTATTTTTTCAGGGTGCGGGTTTAAATTTTTGGTGACAAATACGCACAGATGCTCTGAGTCCACAATCGATTTGTGCAGCGTTCTTATTTGAATTACTTGCACTTTTGATAACGCAACGCTTATTTCGGTCTGACAGCTAGCTTTTTGGTCCACCTCTTCTGTTATATCCATATTCTTCAGGATTACGTAAAAAATTCTGAACAATAGCGTCAGACCGCTTCAGCTTTTCAGCAATTGCACGCTTCTTCAAAATAAGCAAGAATTTTACCTTTTTCAGTTTCAGACAACACTTCACCACGCGACATTTTAATTCGTCAACATTAATAACAGCGATCAAATAATTAGTTATTAAATTAATATTATCAATAGTTGGTAACACAAACTAACCATAATTTATTTATCTATAATATTAACAGGCTAGGCGATCTTTTGTTAATGATGTTTTGTTCTACCGTTTTATCCCGATTTTGACCAAACGTATGTTATTTGAAAGGTATTTCTTTTTAGCCGTTTTTCAGATTTACAGATTTTTAAATTTTTCCTTTATTTTGAGTAAATTGCATTTAAAGTTGCTACTAACACATACATAAAATTATACGTATGCTATGTGTGTTTTATTAAATTTGTTAATGTGTTTGTTAATGAGTTTGTTATCTTCATTGACAATAATAATAAACCATAAAAGTGTTGGTTTGTAAATTGGCTAAGTTGAAAAATAAAGCTGCCTAGAAAATGCACTCGAATTTCGAGCGCTGGAATCTACTAGGTAATATTAATAGGCTATTTCTTGTGACCGATGTAACTTTATGAGTTTTAAACCGATATTGACCAAACCGATCTCATTTGAAATGTATTTCTTTTTAGTTGTCCACCAAGATTACAGATTTGCTCTGTCTGGAAGATTTTTTTTGGAGTAAAATTCATTTGCATAATAATTTTGCAATGCTGTGTGTGAGTGTTTACTAAATGTGTTTGCAAAAATTGTATATGAAAAGCCCTATGCCCTATGGTTTGTTTTCGCAAAAATAAAAAAATAATAAATTTGATCAGGATCGGCCTATTTTTCGACCTAGTCCTCATGTGAATATACCGTCTGATATGAACTTTTTCATATCTGCAGGCAAAAAAAATTAATAACAATGCCACTCAAATTTGGTTTATGCTTATAGGGTAGGTAACTTTCTTTTTTGTTATTATTCAAATTTATAGCAAACAATTAAATTGCAAGAGATGCAAAAGAGCATACTTTTCGTTTGTTTAAAAGAATAAGAAAAAAAGAACGAAACAATTCACTACAACGAGTTTAAAAGTTGTCAATTGCGACTTTCATAGTAGTCTAAAATCAATTTTAAACAATATTCTTCCCAATAAAAGGATTTGCTCTAGTATGGCAACGATTTGTTTTCGCACATTTTGTTATCAATACTTTTTTTTTTTTGCTTATTTTGCTTTTGATTTCATAATTTATTAAATACTGTATTCGTAATTTTCATTGCATATTTTACAATTTTTAAAAAGAATTTATGATTTAAGAATTTTTATTTTATACTCGTACTTAAAAAATATAAAAAATTACTTAATTATACAAATAAGAATTATTTTAGATTTGTATATACATATAATTATTAAATAAATTTCATACCTCGTAGTTTACAATAGACTGAATTTTAATTATACGTTTATTATTTTTTTTATTGTTTTTATATGTTTGTATATTTAAAACATATTAGTTATGTTATCTAATAATTTAGATTTAATATAAGCAAATTTTGTTAATTGAAAATATAATTAGATGGCGGAAGAATAAAGGAAACAGTTGGAGCATAAAATATTAAACATAAAATGTTTAGTTTAGAAAAAATTCTATTGCTTTCTTGAACATTGTAAACAGGCAGTTGTATTGAATAAAATTAAATTTTTTTTAAAATTTTGTCAACCTAGACAATTTAAGAATTTAAGAAATCATCTTTTTGTATGAAGAAATTTAAATCCAAGCGATCCATAAAATAAACTACATTTGAATATAAACGCTCTTTACATGTGTTAAATTTAAAAGAAAAATATTGACCATTTCTGAGTTTTTTTTCTTTAAATAACGACGTAACTGTAAATGTTTATTAAATTAATTTGCAGCACTATCGACGTATGTCAACCTACGTTTGATCGCTGACAAATTATTTTCTCAGAAAACGACACATAGCGACATACGTTGTTATGAATGAAAAAAAATTCAAAATAATTTTGGATTATTTTTCAGTTTATAACCACTTATAAAAACTTGTGTGTTTTTTTCTGTTATTTTTTGTAATAATATTATTCTTGATACGTTGTTATATTCTCATCCCAAGTCCCGTTAACTTTTTGTTAACGAACAAAAAAAATCAATTTTTCAAGCAACAACAACTTATGGGTGGTTGCATTGGTAGTTTTCTTTTTCAAAGAAAACGACGTTTGTCGACATAAGTTGTTTTGTCTGCACACACTTTACATATTGTTTTCTTCGTCCTTCTCTAGGATCTATTCCTCTGAAGATTTTTGACTCAAAATTTTTAATTAATTACTTATTGCCCATATCTACAGGACTGTTAAATAAAAAGCTCTAAAAACTTTATATCGAGCCCATAATTTGAAATATAACTTTTTTTGGCTTCCCTGAACATTTTGATTTTATGACATATGCGGTTATTCCAGAAAACCACAGATATATGTAAATATAATTTAGTGTATGTGTGGACTAATTGGTAGTCAAATATAACTCTGTAGGGCTATTTCTAGTCACATAACGCTGATTCCCGATCTTCACATAAATCTATGAAAAAACAAAAACATTTTTTTAAGACTTGGTTTATACATGACCTTATTAAAAATAACATCAGACATGAACTTTCTTCATATCTGCACGCCACAAATTATAAAAAAATACTACTAAAATTTGGTTTATGTTTATTGTCTATATCCAGTATTGCTTCAGCAAAGTTGGATCCAAGACCCTCTCTCGAAATGCATGTTATAGGGTAACATAAGAGCCTTTTTCGGAAACCAAATTTTAAGCAAATAACACGTGCTTGTTAAAGTTCATTTTAGCTGGATATTTTTTAATTTTCTAGGTTTTCCATTAACCAATTGTTAGGGGAAATTTAAGCAAGATATTGTTTTTCTTTAACACTTGGCTAAACTTTAAAAATTTCCTTTACCGCTCTTTTAGGGTGAATAAGGAACAAAAATGGAAAGTAAACTAGCACTCAAATAACTCAAATTTTTCTTAAAACTGTTCCACTACAATTGGAATTATAAAGACACGCTTAGGCGCCACAGAACCCTGCCGAGCTACCGCAAATTTTAAGCCTGCTATCACGAAAAAAATTCCAAAGAGAGAAATAACTCCTTGAAGCGTATCTTATTGATGAAACTTTAACTCATAACGTGAATATGTTGAGAAATAAATTTTTTGTAAATCAAAAAGTCATTGATTTATCGATTCGCCTCCATATATGAGAGTTTAGCTTTTTAATTCAAGACTTTACAAAACTTTAAGGTTTTCTAAATACTCATCGAAAGACGTTGCGAATATCTTTCATATGATGTCCAATTTGTATATGTTTCCTATAAATCAAATGTGAAAGATCTATAATAAACGAAAAAATGGCCGTTTTGGGCAGCTAAGCAAAATACTTATTTCTTCATGTTTCCTATGGAACCTTCCTTGTGTGGTATTGTTGGATCTAAAGGATGACTGAATTAAACAAACTACTCTGTTGTTGTGATATTTTTAGTTTTTCTCAAGCATAGAAATAGCTTACCAAACAGTAGTAAAATAACCACATCTCTAGAGGCAGTAGTAAAAACTTTTAAAATTATATATTACTAGCTGTAACCCGATGCGCTTCGTTACACCCATCGTAACGAAATATAAAAATGGCTAAACATTTTGTGGAAAATTTTGGCCATTTTTGATTTTATCGACTTTTGTTTTTGCGAGTTTTGATTTTGGCGATTTTAGACTTTGGCGATTATAGTTTTTTTTTTTCGATTTTTGATATTGACGATTTATGTTTTTTGTGACTTTTGATTTTTGGTGTCTTTTATTTCGGCTACTTTTTTATTCGCCATTTTCGATTTTTGATTTTGGAGTGTTTTTATGTTGCGATTTTGTACAATAATTTGTGATTTTCGGTTTTGGAAATTTTTGGTTTAGACGACTTATGATTTTGGCAATTTTTGTAATTCGCGATTTTCAGTTTTGGCGATTTTTGATTTTGGCGATTTTTGTTATTTGCGATTTTCGGTTTTAGCGATTTTTGACTTTGACGATTTTTGACTTTGGCGATTTTTGTTATTCGCGATTTTCGGTTTTGGCGATTTTTGATTTGGCGATTCCGCCCATATTTTCCACGACAACTCACATCTTCATAGTACTTTATATTTTTTTGTATAGGAGGTGCTACGCCCTTTGGTCCGAGTTCTAAAATTGATAACTTATGAACTCACACAAAGAACCAAAGTTTTCACTATTATTCACTATTAAATATATATATATTATATTCCAGTTATATGACATTAAATATTTACTTTGTAAGGTGGGTGCCACGCCCATTGGTCCGATCCCGCCCATTTTTTCGCAACTCTTCAAATTAGTTTAATATGTGCATGTACATAGTTTCAAAACTCTGCTGTCATAGTACTCCAGATATCATATGTTAAAATTAGACGCCACTTGAAAAATCCAAAAAATATAGCCTATTTTTCCTTCCGGAAGCCTATTTTTCCTTCGTTGAAATTTCAAAACGATCGGTACAGTTGTTTAGTCCCTATAAACCGCAAACAAACGTACAAGCAAACATACAAAACTCCATTTTTATATATAAGATTCTTAAATTTTTTTTTTCGAAAAATATTTAAATACAGTCGAACTTCCATAACTCGAATTTTCTCTAACTCGAAATAAATCGGTTGGTAGTAACGTTAAGATAAAAAATAACTTACAATTGTCCTTCCATAACTCGAAGTTCTCCATAACTCGAACGAAAAAACATACATATGTGTGAACTCTATAATTCGCAGTAATGTGCAAATTCGAGCAATTGCTTTACATTTTTCTAGGAAGGCGTTATTTGCTTTTTTGCTATAAATTTTTTCTTTTTTTTATTCCGGGAAATCCCTTTTGTTTCGGTTTGTTTGCGAAAGTGTCAGGTCTATGCATAAATGTCAGTCTCGCTTGATGATAAAGATTGGATTTTTTTATTATCATGGCATCTAAAAATAGATAAATAGAAACTAATCAAAAAAGTCGACTGTGGATTAATTAAAAAGGAAGAAGGATTAAACACCCAATATTTCAAAATATCGACAAAGCAGTCCTCGATTGGTTTACAAAAAGTCGACGGTGGATTAATTAAAAAGGAAGAAGGATTAAACACCCAATATTTCAAAATATCGACAAAGCAGTCCTCGATTGGTTTACAGCAGCTAGAATCAAAACATGCCTATGTGTGGAGCAATATTAAAGGAGAAGTCAATGGAGTTTGCAAAAGGTTTTGGCGATAATCATTTTATAGCAAACGCAGGTTGGCTTGATAAACGGAAGCAGAGGTATTGAACAAAATGTTCAATTAATACGTACTATGTATGTACATAAAATAATTTGTGGACTTTTTTCATTTTAGACATGGTGTGAGTTATAAAAAAGCGTTAGTGTGGTGAACTGAGAAAAATGAAAAAAAAACGTATTGCCGATTTATTACAAAAGTATTGTAAATGGGATGTTTTTAATACGGATGAAACAGGATTATTTTTTAAATGTCTGTCAGATAAAAAATTGACTTTGAAAAACCAGCAATGCAACAGAGGCAAAAATAGCTAGCAGCGGCTTACGTTAATGCTGTCAGCAAATATGGATGATGTAGACAATTCTTTCCGAACACTGAATTTATATTTGCAAACGAATGACACTACAACTGATGAGCACTGTAAAGTCTTTAGCAAATTACAGTAATTTTTTTTTCTGAAAATAACAAAAAAAAAAAAATTAATTTTCAATCACTAATTTCAAAATATTTTACTTCACTGTAACTTACTTATTATAGTTTACTGCATGTGCCTATTAGTTAATTATTCTTTATTTCAAATTAATTTTTTTCTGCATTACACATTACAAAATATAAATTTTAAACATACAACTATGACATGATGCCGTCAGTGGAAAAAAGATAATACATACTGAGTAAAAAAAAGGTGTTTTATGGCGCATTTCAATTAATGATTAAATTCAATTATTAACATCTTCCTGTAACCTATCGTAAAATATCAATCAACTCATTTTCTGTTAAGGCAGGTTTTTTAAAGTTTTGGTAACTTATGTGTCTTATTATAGGACACTGGCTATAAAATGTAGGCTATTTTCTATTTCGTTTAAATTACATAATGAGCATATACGGGGTCTATGCTCAATTTAGTCAAATCTGGCTTTGAATATATACGAGGGCGGAAAAATAAGTCCGTGACTTTTCGAACTTCCCTCGTAGTTATATGAAATGCAACACTGCTCCCATCAATTACCACCTGCTAGTTGACTACTGTAAAATTTTGAGCAAGTTCCGTCATTTACTTTGCATTTAACAGCTGTTCAAAACATACAACCTCGTGTTTTTTTTTTTTAATGGAAAAAAGTGAATTTCGAGTAGTCATTAAACATTATTTTTTGCGAAAAAAAATCGTCAGTCAAACCAAGGAAAAGCTTGATAAAAACTATGAGGGCTCTGCACCATTGATTTCAATGGTAAAAAAGTGGTTTACTGACTTCTGTTATGGTCGCACAAATACAAATAACGCTGAACGTTCTAGACGGCCAATTGAGGTCAGTACACCCTAAAATGTCCGCGATATGGTGTTGTCCGATCGAAGTGTAAAAGGGCGTGAGATTGTTGGTGCCATAGACATTTAATAGCAGTTTGGTTTCGATTTTAAATGATCAGTTGGGTTTAAGAAAGCTGTCTGCAAGATGGGTGCCGCGTTTGCTCTCAATTGACAATCAAAGGATTGTTTGGAGTTGTTTAACCGCAATTCGAATGAGTTTTTGCGGCGTTTTGTAACTGTGGATGAAACATGGATCTCCGGGTGAACCGGGTTTGAAGAAGGCCATGGTAAGTTTGTCGGCCAATAAGGTGATGGCAACAGTCTGTTGGGATAATCCACATTGATTATCTTCAAAAGGGAACAACAATAAACGGCGAGTATTATGCCGACTTATTGGACCGATTTAACGAGGATTTAAAAAAAACGACCCCATATGGCCATAAAAAAAGGTCTTTTTCATCAAGGTAATGCACGGGTGCACACGTGTGCAGTCTCAATGGCAAAATTCCATGAATTTGGCTACGAATTGGTCCTCATCTGCCATATTCTCCGGATTTAGCCCCCCAGTGACTATTTCCTATTTTCAAACCTAAGGAAATGGTTCGGTGGAAAGAGATTTAGCTCCAACGATGAAATCATTGATCAAACAAATGCCTATTTTATGGACCTCGAAAAATCCTATTTTTTGGAAGGGATACAAAAATTGGAGAAACGTTGGACTAAGTCTATTGAGCTAAAAAGAGATTACGTTGAAAAATATTTTTTTTTTGCAAAAAAAAACTGTGTGGACTTATTGAGCCGCCCTCGTAACTTAACGCTATTATATTACTACTCACAATATATTTTGAATCTTAAAATCCTATAGGATTACGGTTCTTCGTAATTTACTTTTGTATAATAATGGTTTGTAGTAGCTGCCCTAACTGGGTACAACTCTTTCTCTTTGATTTTTAAACCAGTAATAACATTTATTCGTAAAAGTTCCCCACTCTGCCTTGTTGAAATTCGACTTGAGTTAAAATTCTGAAATTCGACTTGAGTTAAAATCTCTAGATTTCTAGTCAATATGTTCATGCCAGTAAATTTTTTGTTGTATTATCAGTTTTGTAAAATGCTTTGGTAGTCGGTTATTATTGTATTCATTCATATTAATAATAGCGGTATTCACTCTTGGTGTTCAATTTACAACCCTGTTATATTCACAAGGATTTCATACTACAAAGCGTGAACGTTTTTTGTGTTGTATATTGCAATGAATCAGCTGTTTTTTGTTTTTCATAAATTTGAAAACTTAAAATATCAACAAGTTTTTGCAGATAAGAAAAATGCCCAAAATTACGAAATAAGAAAAGTTATAAATTTTTTAGTACAAAATGCAGTTGACGAAATAGAATTTGTAGAGATTCTGGATGTTGAAGGTGCGGTATTACTTGCAAAAATAATATTTTGATCCATTCACCACAAAATTAAAAATAAAAAAAAATAAACAATTGTTTTGGCAGCTCAACGATCAGCTGTTTCAGTTTTGTAAATGTTTAGTCTCGTAGATGTACTACAGCTTTTACCCTTGTACTTTAAACACAGCATAGTAAATTTCAATTACACATATTTTGTTGTTGTGGTGTTGTAAATAGTAGTACTTTTACTATATTTACAACATTTACAAGTGTGACAAGGGTACTTAACTACCAAGAGTGAAAGCCCTATATATATCGTAGATGCATACATGTAGTTTATACAATATAATTGTATTCCATACCAGTTTCCAGCATCAATGCATGTGTGGGAGTAAATGGTGTTAGTTTTAGAATTTTTTAAACAAAGTATCGTTATAGTTTATCTTCAAATAGGGTAAATCCCCACATTTGTTCTCCATATGATTGTATAGCACGGTATACCGATTTAAATAAACTCCATTTTGCATTCAGGCCTATAATTCTTTTTGCCAAAAAGTCTTTCTTCTCTCTAAATGTTTTTAAAAGACATTTTTGGTGACAATGTAACATCGTAATATACATATATAACCATTTGTGATTCTTATAGGTTCTCCATTAAATATCCATTTTTCACATGCAGAGATTATACATAAATAACTAACTAGTTTCCTGTAACTGCCCGCTTTAAATAAAAAATACATATTCATTAATAAATATACGCACATGTTTGCAATCCAGTTTATTTTTTTTCAATAAAAAAATATCTATAACTCTAAGTATCTGTAAGTAGAAGTTTTTTTGAGATAAGGGTGATTCGAGTTATGGAAGTTCAACTGTATTTTTAGTTTTTGTAATAAGTGAATATTTTTTATTTATAATTCTCCAAAAAAAAAAAAAAAAACAAGTATGTATATTAAATTCGGCTGTGCCGAGTCAAGGTTGTTAACACTAAGAGACCAAAAAAGGCTAGATTTCACATTATCATGGTGCATGACGTTTAAAGTTAACTAGCAGATTCCAGCCTTCGAAATTCGAGTGCAAATTTTAGGAAATTTTTTTTTTTCATTAAATAAAGACCCTAAAGGTATGCTAATCAGTTATAGCCAATTCAAAAATCAACACAAAAAACAAACTCATTTTTATTACAAACACATTAACAAATTTAATAAACACACACATAGCATTGTATAATTTTATGTATGTGTTAGTAGCAACTTTAAATGCAATTTACTCAAAATAAAGGAAAAAATTTAAAAATCTGTAAATCTGCAAAACGGCTAAAAAAATACATTTCAAATAATATACGTTTGGTCAAAATCGGGATAAAATGGTAGAACAAAACATCGGTCACAAGAAATCGGCTAGCCTATTAATATTAAGATAAGATAATTAGAAAACTTTTAGGAATTTTCGTGCTTTATTAGTTAAAAGCAATTATTAAATGCAATTAGCATAAATGTAAATACAACAAGACTATAGACCGACTATAGGATACCCTATACCATGCGTTTAGAGACGCTACCCCATAGGCCCAACTAACTGGACATACAAAATAAGCATAAACCAAATTTGACAGGGATTTTTATAAATTTTTTTGTCTGCAGATATGAAAAAGTTCATATCGGATGCTATATCTATATGGGGACTAGGCCCAAAAATGGGCCGATCCTGACCATGTTTGGTAAGGTTTCTTGTATTTTGCAAAAATATATACAAACAAAATTTGAGAAGAATCAGTGCAATATTTTTGTTTTTTGATAGATTTAAGTGAAGATCGGGAAGCAGCTCTATATAAGGCCTATGACTAAGAGTTGTCCCATAGGATCATTTTTGGACTACTGGATTATGGATGTAATAAACATACAAACCCAATTTGACTAAGATTTATATGATAATTTGGATCTTATGGCAATTTAAGACGATTTCATAGGCGTCATTTGTATGGGGGCTAGGTCTGAACATGGACCGATTCCCACCAATTTCAACAGCGTTCATCCTATGGCCGATAAAAGCTTAAATGCCAAATTTCATCAAAATATATTCATATTTGCGACCTGCAGTTTGATTACAAACTTTACATGGACACACAGACGGACGGACGGACGGACATCGTTAAATCGAATCTGATAGTGATTCTGATTCGATCGGTATAATTAAAGATGGGTCTAGGTCAAATATTTTTGGTAGTTACAAACAGCAGCACAAAGTCATTATACCCAAACCACATAGTGGTATAGGGTATAAAAATAAAATTACATTCTCATTTGTTTTTTTTATCAGCGGTGCATACATATTTTTCTTTGCTTGAACGTTTCAAAATATAACACAAGAGTGTTATACCCTCCACCTTAGTTTTACGTTCACATTAATATCTGGAATTATTGCACTATTTATACAAATGTAAACAAATATTTGGAAATTGTTAACACTTGGATGAACTTAATACTAAAAATTGTTACAGCAAACAAACTGAATTTGTAGGATTTTTTTTAGGTGTCTCCATATTTTAGGCCATACCTTGGCACGATGATGCCCGATGTACCCCATTTTAAATACCAACCTACTCGAAATAATGACGAACAATATTATACCAAGTTTACCCAGGTAACTGGTTTATTTTGTGTATGAGCGTGATTTCAACAGATAGACGGGCAGATGGATGGACAGACAGAGTTACATCACTATTTCGACACGATTTGTTATAAGGGTCAAGAATATATATACTTAATGGGATCCGAAATTGATTTTTAGATGCGTTACAAACGGAATGACAAACTGATATATATCCTCTGCACAGAGTGGAGGGTATAAAAATCAACAAACATTCATATGCATACCCATGTTCTGGTCTTTATAAACATTTTTCAATATGTTTAGTTTTTTATATGAAATCTTATACGAGTATCTTTACATTTTCATACGTCATACCTCACTTATTTGGTCTAGAAGCTCCAAATACAGTACCAAACTGCTGCAGATGATGACGAACATTTTACGTCTAAGTAGTACGACCTACTCGATCTATTACAGACAGGAGAATATTTTCAACATTAAATACATTAAAAAAAATTCGTCCAAGTCAGAAAATAAGCTGCGTGCTGAGCTACCGCAAACTTATTACACCCCCATAAAAAAAAAAATTTCATGCGAACTTGTTAATAAAAATATAAAAAAATGATAATGTAATATTTTATTAAAAATATTTGATCTTGAGCTTGATTAATTTTGAGCTCAATCATGTACTAATGAAGTTTAGAGGATAATCGACATTTAGTCATGCCATAATGAAGTTGTTTATCTTCAACAACTTTATTTTCCTTGCTCAGTATCCAAAGTAGGCTTTAGTAAATCTGCTACTTAAAGGATCAGGTTTTTGCGAATATATGTATATATATGTAATATTCCATTCCCTTGTTATTTATTTTTTATTTATATATTTCAACTTTGAAGTATATAAAAAGATTTTTTTATAAGTCATTGTACATATTTGTTATTGTTAATACCTGTCTTAAATTTTATAAAAACAGGCATTAAATCCCTTTTTGTTAAAAGCAAAGAAAAAAAATAAAGAAAACAAAAATTTATATATAAATTGTATCTGTTATACACAGTGAATCAACTTTATTTTAATTCAAGTTCATTTTTTTAGATACAAAAACAAAATTAAATAAAACAAAACACAACAAAGAAATATAATGTTTGTGTTTATATTTTAATATACCAGACACCTACAGCTTCAGGAGATGAATAACTTGGTGATTTTAAGTTAAAACAGTTGAAATCATTAATAAAGTTTAGTCAGCTAATCGCAATAAACGGGAATACAAGTGAGATAATAAACACAAATTTTAAAAGCGGCTTTAAAATAATACAAAAAATATTAAAAAAGTATTTAAAACACAATTCAATTAATTGAAAAAATGAGATTTGTTTTAATGGTAATAATTTTGGAAAAATTAAAAAAAGAGTTATGCTATAAATAACACCCTTTTAAAACGAAAGACCTAAGACACAAACTCGCTAAAATATCATATACTTAAGATCCACTCTTTCTTAACAATTTTTGTATAAATTAGCACACGAAACACTCACAAATATGAAGCAACATTTGGATAAACTTGTTTAAACGTCCAAACCAAAAGCAAAAAAAAAAGTAAAACTAAATTAAATGAAACAAAACAAATTATGTGAATTCGTTTAAAGAGTGTTGGCAAAATCATTTTTATAACTTGTTAAAAAAAAAAATATATATTAAATAAACTACAGAAATTTCAAAAGAGTTTGAAGTTAGTAGTTAAATTGTACACTAGTGGCATAAATTTTAAATATACCGAATTGGCCATAAAAATCTATGATAAAAAAGGGTATTAATTTTTGTCGATCATTAAAGAAGTTGGATTTTTGAATATAGATTTGTTAGCAGTTAAATTAAACACATTACTTTAGATTTAAAAACATAAAATATTTCATTGATTTTTAACTTTCTTTAGAAAATGCTTTGACCGCGTGATATGTTTTTTTTTTTTGTTTATAAATATAATATTAGCTATCACGTGGTACCTCTAATGCATACTTTCAAATAAAATACTCATTGCACACAACCAGATATTCCAAGAATTAAATTCTTGTTAACCTCTGAATATAATTAAAAATTGAATGCATAATTAAAGAATTAATTATTTCTTTTTGTTAATTTATATTAGTTAAATTTATATTTTAAAGTTTTTGCACAGAACTTTTAATGGATTTTATGTTCACATAATTGATTAAAATAAATAATATTAATTCTCTGCTTTCAGTTTGTAACTGAAATCGTTCTGTTATAAATTAAATTGAATAAAGAATTCAGTACAAGGAAGGTCGCCTGAGGGATTCTCTCACTTGTGCTGCAATTTAGGTACAGTGTGAGTCAAAAGAAAGTGTACACTTACATTTTTTGCATTCATTTTTATTCAACATATTATTTAATTCTCTCTTAATGTACAAAAATTAACAAAACAAAAATTGTTAAAAAAAAAAAATTGTATTACAAAAACAAAAAATACCCCATATATTACGCGTCAAAAGAAAATGTTCAGTTAAATAAAATGTTAAGTTAAATTAAAGAAAGATAATAATTTTTGTAATGTAAGAGAAATATTAGAAAAAAAATTGAAGACAGATCAACAATACATAACAATAACATACAACACATGAGGTAGAATGCATTTGTGTAATCTGTTAGATTTCACATGCCATAACAGTTCCATCTAGAGGACAATGGCAAAAACAAAGAGCTGTTCACATTACAAGACTTGTAATTGATCTGGCTAAGTTAATGTAGAGAAAGCTAAAAATTAGAAAACCTCAGCTTGTTCATACAAACTCTCGTATATAAAAATAAAAACATTTCTCATGTTCTTTTCTTTCAAATGTTGAGTTAAATAGTTGATTAAGCATGAGTCGAAGTAATAGGCAGAAGGATACTGACGATGAACAAGTCGCTTTGTTCGAAAGTAGCTACTCCATCTAGCGCTGTCTTAAATTTTTTTCTAATATTTCTCTTACATTACAAAAATTATTATCTTTCTTTCATTAGAAAAATATATACATGATCTTAAACCGAACAATAAATGACTAATTATTCCAATACAGATCAACAATACATAACAATAACGTTAAATTAAATTTTAATATTTGGTTAGTTTTCCTTTTGCCTTAATGACAGCTTCTTATCTTCGAGGCATCGATTCCACTAGCATTGCTGTAACTCCCGGAGTAATTGTTTGCCATTCATAGTAATTGTCCGTTTTCGAATTTGGCGCCCAAGGTGTTCCCACAAATGTTCGATAGGTTTGAGATCCGGAAACTGTACGGGTTTCCCAGTTATTTTGGAACGTGATAGAACAACCAATCATTCACAATTTTTTTCGTGTGCTTGGAATCATTGTTGAAAGATCCAAGCACAGCTTTTTTATGCTGATTTACAAATTGTTCGTTGTAATTTCAATAAAAAACAAATTTGCCTAAACCGCTTGCTGCCCTATATCCCCGCAGCATTACCGAACCACCACCATGCTTCACTGTGGAGACGATCTTCTTTTTAGAAAATACAGTATTTGGACTTCTCCAAATTTTTGCTTGTTATACCCTATACCACTATGTGGTTTGGGTATAATGACTTTGTGCTGCTGTTTGTAACAACCAAAAATATTTGACCTAGACCCATCTTTAATTATACCGATCGAATCAGAATCACTTTCTGAGTTGATTTAACAATGTCCGTCCGTCCGTCCGTCTGTGTGTCCATGTAAAGCTTGTAATCAAACTGCAGGTCGCAAATATGAATATATTTTGATGAAATTTGGCATATAAGCTTTTATCGGCCATGGGATGAACGCTATTGAAATTGGTGAGAATCGGTCCATGTTCAGACCTAGCCCCCATACAAATTACCCATATGAAATCGACATAAATTGCCATAAGATCCAAATTGTCATATAGATCTTACTCAAATTGGGTTTGTATGCGTTCATTACATCCACCAATGAGTAGTCTAAAAATGATCCCTTTGACCCCATATAGAGCTGCTTCCCGATCTTCACTTAAATCTATTAAAAAACAAACATATTGCACTGATTCTTCTCAAATTTTGTTTGTACATATTTTTGCAAAATACAAGAGACTTTACCAAACATGATCAGGATCGGTCCATTTTTGGACCTAGTCCCTTTATAGATATAGCATCCGATATGAACATTTTCATATCTGCAGCCAAAAAAATTAATAAAAATCCCACTCAAATTTGGTTTTTGCTTATTTTCAATGTCCAGTTAGTTGGGCCTAAGAGATAGGGTTTCTAAACGCATGGTATAGGGTATCGTATAGTCGGTCTAGACTGACTATAATTTTCTTACTTGTTTTTTTTTTACCAAAAACCGCAAACTTGCTCTCAGCCCAAGAACGAATGAATTTGATTTCGAAGCATTTCGGCAAATTTAGCCTTTGTTTTTGATTCTTTATTGATATCATAGGCCGTTCTACGTATTGAACTGGCGTTGGCTTTGGGCTGGATTATTCTTCACCATTAGTGCAACTGACCGACTTTGGACATTGGTTTGTCTACATTTCCGAACTTTTTTTGCACAGAATTGTGGATTCTATTAATCAATAAGGTAATTTCACGCATTATGAAAATTAAAAACATGCTCTTGAGTTTCAATGGACATTTTTGAATAAGCAATAAACGTCGAAAACTCTTTAATTTCGTCCGACTGCAAAAAAAAAAAACAAAACAAGGAATTATTTTATGTTACGCCTAAAACGCAGTGAACAACAACAACAATAAAACACAAAACAAACTATAAAGGAAAACGTTAAATTTTTAATACTCAAAGCATTGAGCGACAATTTTTACACTTTCTTTTGAATCTCACTGTATGTGATAGAGAAGACAAAATAGTGGGGTAGAAAAACGGTTTTTGAGTTAATTTATATTTACACTTGGGTATAGTATCGGGCCATATAAATTATCTGAAAAATGATTTAAATTCATAATCGGCATTAAGCAATAATCGTTTCTGAGCTTTTTCCAATTTTAGTGTCTGTTTGAGTTTCCCAAGTCATTTTCTTGTTTTTTTTTTTTCTAAGCATTTATTTCGATTATATCATTGGAAAGCTTATTGAAAAATATATGGAATAGTATGCAAAACAAAACTCTATTAAATATAAAAAGAATTTGGAGGATCAACAAGAACGGATTATCGGAATTTTGGACATTTTTCAAATAAATATTGTCTGTGTTTTGGAAACATAGTTGCCACGTTACTGCAAATGAGGCCGCTTTGGAAAAGTTCGTCTAAAAATTGAACTAGCACGAATATTCATTGAAAAACAAATGGCTATCAGCCACTTTTTAAAAAACTAAGTATAGAAAATATACAACAGATAAATTATATGATGTTCTTCTTCTTAATACCGCTCTTTTTTCAATCGGCATAAGCTTTTAAACGAAGTTATATTCGGCTTATATTTAACTTCAATATAATTTCTCAGGAACTACTGAATAAATACTACCAACATATACAGCATTGGACGGCAAATAAAAATAGCTTTTTATTGGCTTATATTTCTTCAACTGATTAAAAAACATTATTTTGTTCAAAAAATAAGAGCTTTTAATTTAAAACTGATCATAATTTTACTGAATATATTTGTATGATCATGAATGATATAAATAGATAAATAATTTAGCTTTGAATAAAACATGATATATTAGTTTTTAATTGGTCGGAGTTATGAGAGCAATTTGACGACTCCGTTACTTTTTGAACTTCCCTGTTCCTGTCAACTACGAACTGTTAATACAAGAAGTTTTGCAAAAATGGAAAAAATTAAATTTCGAGTGCTCATAAAACGATTTTTTTTTGCTAAAAAAACCATCATCGAAACCAAGAAAAGGCAGCTTGATAAATACTATACGGACTATGCACGATCAATTTCAATGGTTAAGAAGAGGTTTAGTGAATTCGGCTTAAGTAATGGCGAACGCACAGGTCGCAAAAAAGAGGTCGACATACCAGGAATCGTTGTTAAAATTCATGGAATGATATTGGATGATCGGAGAATAAAAAGCGTCAAATGGCTGAGGCTGTAGGCATCTCAGCTCAGCGGGTACATTGCATATCATATATTTTATTTGGACATGAAAAAGCTATCTGCAAAATGGGTGCTACAATTGCTCACACTCGACCATAAGTGCAACTTTATTTTATTTATTTATTTATTTTAGTCTACGGAATAAATACTTACAGACAATAAAATTAAAAAATTACTAGCTGTAACACGATGCGCTTCGCTACACCGATCGTAACGAAATAAATAACTGGGAATACATTTTGTAGAAAACTGTTTCATTTATTTTTGGCGATTCTTGATTTGTAAACTTTTGTTTTTGCGATTTCAGATTGTTTTTTCCGATTTTTGATTTCGGCGATTTTTGTTTTTTGTTATTATTGATTTTGGCGTTTTTTGTCATTTTTGTTATTCGCGATTTTCAGTTTTGGCAACTTATATTTTGGCAATTTTTGTTGTTCACGATTTTCGGTATTGGCTATTTTTGACGTTGGCGATTTTTGACTTTGGCGATTTATTTATTTATTTATTGTGCTTTCCTGTACAACAAGAATATTATTCTTATAATTACAGTACAGGATTAATTAATTATAAGGGTGCAATGTGCTGATATAAATATAATTAATTACATATATTAATTATTTATAAAATAAAATAAAAAAAAAATAACAAAAATCAAAAATTTTACTATGCAAAATAATCAAAAATTTGTTTTTTTAAAAGTCTTGCGTTGCTTGTTAGTTGATAAGTTTGTGGAAGTGCATTCCAAAGACGAACTCCGTGCACAAAGAATTGCTGTTCTGCGACAAGTGTCCTATGAATAGGAATTATGAGCTTTCTTCCTCTATCAGATCTGGCAAACTGCAATTTTTTGAATAGATAGCTTAGGTTTTTTTGTGTAAATAATTTTGTGCATAAAAATTAGAACTCTGTGTTTTTTTTTTTGCTATTTTTGATTTTGGCGTTTTTTATTTTTTTTTTACGATTTTTGATATTAGCGATTTGTGAGTTTTGGCGATTTTATCTTTAGCGATTTATGTTTTTTGATTTTGGTTTTGTCCGATTTTTTTATTCGCGATTTTCGGTTCTGGCAATTTTTTTTTTTTTTTTTGGCGAGTTTTGTTATTCGCGATTTTCGGTTTGGGCGATTTTTGATTTTGGCTGTTCCGCCCATAATTTCCACGACCACTCACAGTGGTAATTAATGTACTTGTCAAAAATTTTAAGACTGTAATCTTCGTTGCGATAAATACTAAAAAACTGTCTGCGTGAAACTGCAGGGAAAAATTTTGTTTTCAGAATGTCAAAAAATGTGTCCAAAAACTCAAAAAAAATTTGTGAGTATTCCATGAATGATTCTGAACACATTTTTATTCAATAAATTTTCTTCCAAAAGTGCATAATTTTCCAGTAAAAACATCGCTTCTCCACGAAAAGTTTTCCACTGCATATTAACGCGATTTTTGGGAAAAAGTAAAAGTGAAAATTTTTGTAAAAACCCATTCTTGCGCTCCGTAGGGTCACATTTGTGTATTTTTTTTTTTTTTTCGTAAAAACCTATTTTTGGAGACTAATTCCAGAAAAATGTGAGCCGAATTCAAAAATCTCAAAAGAGGAATCGATGGGCAACTTTAAACAGTTGAACTATGTGAGGTATAGAGTAATTTAAACGGAACATTTGATATTAGTCCCACTGTGCGCAGTACTAATGTCAGGGTATTTACAAGTGTGTTTACAAGTTACAAATCCTCGCTTTACTAAAAGTTAGTTACAGCTGAGAAACACTTCCAAAATCCATGCTGAAACGGTGATACTAAAAATGATGCATTACGCCTTAGGTAGTCTGTAACTAATTTCTCAAAAAGTTTGGGAATTGAACTAAGCTTGGCAATTTAAATTTAAATAAAGGATTTAAATAAAGGATTGAAGGATTTAACTAAAGGAAAGTAACCATATTTGATGGATATGTTAAACTTTATGATCAACGGAACAGATAAACTTTCAGCGCAAAAAAGCAATTGGGACACCATCAGGTCCATGGTTAAATTAAGTCTTTAATCCCTTTAATTCACTTACAACCTTAGCGAGCTCAATAAATGTCAGATTAATTATTTGACCTTTTCAAAGGAGTGTTTGATGATGTTTGACCGCAATCCGAAAGAATTTTTGTGCCTTTTCGTAACCGTGGGCGAAACATGGATGCATCACAACACACCGGAGACCAACGAACAGTCAAAGCAGTGGTGAACGTTCACCAAAGAAGGTCAAAGTGGGGCTGCCAATAACATCATGGCGATAGTGTTTTGGGATGCATGTTATGTCATTCTCATTGATTACCATGAAAAAAGTAAAATGATCACCGTAAAAATTTCTTATCCACCATAACAAAGCACCGGGGAACACGTGTGCAAACTGACTCGGCGTTCGAATGAAGAGGCCATCAAATGGAATAATAAAACCTCCAATGGATTTGGCGTTCTCGGGCCATAAAATGAAATGAATTAAAAATTATTTATTTAAGCTTCAACTACAATGAAATGAGAAATCGTCATTGGTTCTTGAGTTATATCTGAAAAATTAAATAAATATAAATGGTCAGAAACGCCAAGCCATTTGGAATTTTGGATATACTGTCCTATTACTTTCATCTGGAGTTGGAATTTGTCACCCCCCGGAATGGCTGTTGTACAGTGTTATTTGGAAGGAATAAAAACTTTGGAAACAGGATAGATTAAATGAGCTAAAAGGAGACTATGTTGCGAAATAAAACACATATTTGCCGAAAAAATATCCTTTATTCAAAAAGTCACTAAGTTATCAAAAGTCTCTCGCATGTACTTATGTCTAAAGGCATAGCAATAAAATATATTTTACCTGTAATTTTGTTTTAAGAGCGGTTGTAATCACACCATTTATGTACCTATTCCCCATTTTATCATCACATCCCATACAAACTTTTACATTTCTCCAAGCAACAGCTATTTATTTTAAACATTGCCATTTGTGGATTTTCTTTATTTATTTTAGTTAATATTTTGTTCAGCCGCTCATAGAACCATTGGTAAATCATTATTCGAATTCAAGTAAGTTTTGTCTTATTTTAATGCAAAATGAAACACGAAAAAAAAAACATTTTCAAATTATAGTGTTAAACCCGAATATGATCTGCTAGCTGAAGAATCGAGAGGTTATTCAAATTATTGGCCTGGATCGGAATTTGATAGTTCTTCGCAAGTTCACAATAAACATTTAGCAAGATCAGGACCACATGGACGGGGAGAGGGTATACCAGGATTTGGTGTACCACCGCCACATCCATTTCATCATCCAGATCCTTACAATTTTCCGCAACCCTCAGATGATTTTTATAATTTACCACAGCATCATTTTCCTCCTGGTCATGGTAATATTCACCATGGTCACCATAGTCATCACGGGCATCCCCATGGTTTGTTAAAAAATATAATTTAATTTATATAAATTTAATAATATTTTGCTTATGTTTTTAGATTTACCCAAACGGTTTCCACCTCCACCAGTATATAACGAAGATTTTATAAATCCATGGGCTATGGACTCAACGACACCTCAACCTTTTACGGTACAATCACCCACGCCTGCTGTTTATATAGCACCAAAACGTACTACCACTACTGCTGTTTATATAGCACCAAAACGTACTACCACTACTGCTGTTTATATAGCACCAAAACTTACTACCACAACTGCTGTTTATATAGCACCAAAACTTACTACCACTACCACCACAACACCAGCTCCCATATCAACAACAACGTCAGAAGACGATTCAATGTATGACATTGATGTTCGTTTCGGACGAAACTAAAAAACATTGTTATTAAAAAAAATTCGTTATTGTCGAAATGCAAATGTGATAAAACATTTGAAAATACAATTTATGTTTATTCTTTCATGCTTGTAATTATTGTAGGTAATACAATTATTTGATTACAAAGCGGCTAAGATCAATTTTTAAAATTTGTAAAGTGGCTAATTTTTAAAATTTGTTTATAAAGTAAATAAATATTTTAAAATATTCAACGTTTTGCTCAAAATCTGGTTTCGAAGAATCAAAAATGATAAATAAATAATAATTTTTTCAATGTTCTTCGAAACTTCATTCGAATATGATTGAGCTAAAAATGAATCAAGCTCAAAATAAATTGTTTAGAATAAACTATTATATTAAATATTTTTTATATGGCAAGTTCAAATGATTTTGTGTTTTAACGGGATGTATTAAGTTTGTGCACGCCGCACATGGCGCCATTTGAGTTTTTTCGTTGCAAAAATTATATCTTTTGAACCGAATAACATAATTGAACAGTTTAAATAGCATATGATAGATAACTGTTCAGCCTATGAAATGAAAGGGTGCTACGCTTTGTAGGGGCCTACTTATGGGTTATCAAAGTTAAAATTTGTAGAAAATCAATTTTATGGTAACTAAAAAAATTATTTTACATTTTTAGATTGTTTTTATTTTTTTTCTTTAGGGTTTTATGTTTTAAATTATTACCCAACAAATTAAAAAAAAATTACTTCTTTTTTAAATTTATTTTTTCAATTTTCTCAAAAATATTCATCACAATTCGTAAGAGAAGGTATATCTAAAAGACATTTCTAAACTATAATAATTTTCTAACTCTATTCGTGACTTCACATGCCGCAGGGAAGACATAAGTGGATCGGAAGATGCTGCCAACATGTTGAAGAGGTCCTCATTTTGCCTTACCCTTGATGCTTTGAATGTGTTCTGCAATCTATATTTTTTATAAAATTTGTTAAGAGACTCCTGTGCTTCTTCAGAAAGCTCTCCAATTGGCAAAGACTGGTACTCAATTATATCTTTGCCATGCGCCAATATTTTATGGACGGTCGGAGTCATGCAGATGCAGTTTCGATGCATATTCTCCATATTTTGTATAATTGACATTTTCTTTGCAGTTTAAAACATTCAAGATCGTTCCCAATCTTTTCACGATTTGATTGTCAATTCCAGTGATTCTAGTTACTGCCTCATCATTTTCAAAAAATCTCTTAGAAGTGTTTCCATCGTTGGAGTTACCGTATCCGTGCTTGGGACAGTCTACTTTTAGTCCAACTTGTTTAAAAAAGCATCCTGTATTTGCTTCTTTCTGATCTTTTCCTTATCCTTTATTGTTGTATTTTCATCGAAGTTTTCCTCCTCTTGTGGTAGGGTATACGCCAGTTTTAGCAAGAACTCCATACACCTTATCCTTGCGTGCAATGGTGACATTCCATATTCGTAATTCTCCTCGTTTGTAGAATCGTTTAAATTACCAAAGTTCTTCTGACTCTTTTTGCAAATCGGGCATGACAATGTTGAGGTTGTTCCTGTCAGTTCGTTTACGACTTTTCCGTCAACCATGGTCAGGTGGAACTCGTAATTGCATTAAACATATTTTCCTTCTCCAATTTGCAGCTTTGTAGGCTTAATCTTGCTTATTTGTCCTTCAATGTCCTTCACCGTGGTCCTTATGAGTTCTGCCGATTCCCTTGCAAACTGAAACATTATTGGTCGGCAATAATGCACTGATGACGGACGTGGATTTTTCCAGTATAGGGAAACATCAGATTTTAGCCGCAAAGGAACAACAGATGCCATAAACATATTTCCGTCCGATATTGTAGCGTCATCGGAAGATATCCTTTGCTTATAAACGCTTTGTCCGGATGATCCATCGCAGCCCCATTTGCTGATCAATGTCAGTTTCTCAGGAAGAATTTTCACCTCATTTTCAGGAAGACTCTCCAACAACCGTTTTTCTGTATGGCCCATGAGATCCTGCAGATTGGCTTTCACAGAGACTTCCGTAAACTCCGTATGCAGTGGTCGTGAATTTATTTTGGCTTGCGTAATATGCTTGTATCCTGGTAAAACATCAGCCCCGTGTCGCATCAAGGGTGCCCGTAGTATCTCATATTTTTCTTTGGAAAGTTGTAAGTCCATAAACAAGGCCAAGGCTTCTTCGGAACCATACTTTTTAATGTGTGCGTTTGTGGGCGTGGGAATGCTTTCCTTAATCCTTTTTAGTCGCAGTGGGCTTGCATCAGCAACAGATTTTGTAATCTGCGACCTAACTCTTTCACTATCCTTTGTATATTTAATAGACAGCGCGTCCGATAAATGCTTCGTGGTCAAGTCATTGGTGGCATCGGCAAGTTTCCTCTTTCTTGTGAAAATTGAACACTCCTCAATACTTTTTTTTGGCCTTCCTTTTGCTCCTCTGGTTGATGTGGTGGGTTTATCTACTGCCAATATATCCAGGACGGTGTCTTCATTAAGCCAGTTCGATTATATTTCACCCATTTTGCCTTAATATTTGCATATATCAGATGAAAATTATTTGTTATAATTTCGCTTCTCTCAATATTTCCGTATAAGCTATCAAGTTCTTCTAAAGCAGCTTCCGTGAAAAACTTTGGTGTGGTTGACCTTCTAAACAGTTCAAATAATTTTAAATTGTTTAACGCCATGGTTTCAGTACTTGTTGCGCCAACTTTCAGTCGTAGACTAATCCAGGCATTATGCTTATTTTGCAATATATAGGCTTATGCTACCATGCCTAAAAATTTACCTGTTCCCTGCATATATATGGATTTAGGCTGAATTATGCAATTTTGATATTACGCTCGTGTCTAAATAAGATTTGTTCCTACCTGGAGGGACCATAAGTCAATATTGTTCTTGACCATTTGTACTCCAAAGTAATTTTTAAGTGAGGTGCGTACCTGCGAATTTCAATGAGTTGTTTTTTGTGCATCCTGTGTCTGTAACAGAATATTGGGAGTAGACTTTGGCAGAGGCTCACAGGTAGACAACCGACTTAAAATACAATTTTCAAACTATTAGATTAAACTACTGTCAGTCAAAACATGTAAGGGATGCACGCCATACAATTTCTGCAACCATGTCTTTTTAACCTTTTTTACCTCTAGAAGCCAAACGGGCACGTACGGGCAGATAAAACCTTTTGAATTATGTAAAGAAATAATCAAAGAACATGTTTTGCAAATATGGCAAATATAGAAAAATATGGATTTTTTTTTATTTTCCGTCAAAGTTGAAATATAGTGAAAAAACGGATAGTTTTTAAATAGTGATTTACCAGGAGAAACGCAAAGCAAAATGTGATATTATTAAGAGTCGCATATTTGAAATCGCTGAAAAGTTTCCTATAAAATGGGTTTATTCAAAACTTCGTCGGCGGACATGAAAATTTTGATTTTTGCAACCTCGTTTGCTCTACGGGCGCCACTGTGCGCCGTGGCATATATTTTGAATTGCGAGAGCTTTTTTTAAATTTATTATTTATTAATTTATTTAGCTCTATAGAAATAACGTCAAGGACAATTAATAATCGGTAAATGTAATACTACAGAGAAACAGACAAGTTCGTGTTTCATTTGAAAAATTCATAGATTCAATTAAAAATTTGTTTAAATTCAAACCTACAGAGGAAATCAATACTAATTGATTAAAATCATTTGTAGATTTTAACTAAAATTATTTACTCAACATTTGAATTAATTTCAATCAATTACAAACGTTTTTCGATTTCGAAATGTTGTTGTACCTTAAAATATTTTAGTTAGAAATTTATCTGGTATGCGATAAGATCGCTTTTCTTTAACCTGCTATCCTACATCGCACTGCAACTGTGAAATCGTTGTGTACATATTATCAACAAAAAATTGTTCGAATTAGTCGAATCCATCGCCATTAACATATGTGTTTAAACATCTGACTGCAGTCTCATTTTTAAAATGTTGTCGAAGCGTATACTTGAGAAAATTTGTCTCTCTTTTTTTTAAATAGAGTTACCGAGTTTATTATATAGGCACATGTTTGAGGCAAAATGTTTACATTTATTATTATTAGTATTATTTTAATAAAAGTTAATAATATATATGCTCTATAATTAACAAACTTGCGTTTTTATATGCGCATTTCAAGAAATAAATCATAATACATTTAACAAGTTAAAATTTTAATTACAATTTTGCAGAATCCAGTAAATTTGCATTAAATTTATAACAGGGTAATATTAGTCATATTTTGTGGCAGCGAGTATTCGCAAGAAAAATTTGTTGACATCAGTGTGACCACTACGAAAAATGTGTGTGTTTTAGTAAAAAAATCTGAGTGTATTGAGTTTTTCGAACTTGGAGTGTGATGTGTGATAGGGGGGTTAATAAAAACTTCGGGATGAGTCGTCACCAACAACCAGTTTTGCCATATAACTCATAAATTTCACATGTGTTCAATCAGAATTACACGTAATCCTTCAAATTATACATGAAATTGTAATTATACCCACCCCACACCGAAGTGCCGGGAATATATATAAGTTTGTCATTCCGTTTGTAATAATTAGAAAAATAAATCTGGACCCCATAAAGTATATATATTCTTGATCCTTATAACAAGCGATGTCTGTCTGTCCATCTGTGGAAATCACGATCACACCCCCAAAACGTCAGCCGGGTTGCTAATTTTTACTGAAAAAGATTCATTGAAGTCCTGGTCAGGCGGCCACTAAAAATCGGCAATGAAAATGTTAAAAAACCATTGAAAAAAATATGAATCTTCTATGTCGTTGTTGTTGTTATTGGTGTTGTTCTAAACTTTGTTTCTTGTGTGTGATAGGTGTTGTTGTTGTGATGGTTGTGCTTGTAACATTTTCTCCATGTGCGTCGTGCGCTTAAAGCTGACTTGGCGCTGCCAACGACTTTTTCTTTAGTGCTGGGGCCGCCGCCGAAGTAGGCGTTATAGTTCGTCTAATATTTACTTGCGGAATTAACCACCTTAATCAATTTTTCACTTTTAAATATTAGTATAACAAACTGGTTAGAAAAGAAGAGAAAATGAATTTGATTTAAGATTTAAGAAGAGAAAATGAATTTGATTTAAATCCAATTAGTTGGACCGAAGAGATAGGGTCCCTAAACCATGGTATAGGGTATCGTATAGTCGGTCTAGGCCGACTATAATTTTCATACTTGTTTTATGTTTACATTAATATCTGTATTTAATGCACTGTTATAACAAAATATTTGAAAAAGTGAACAATTCGAAAAAATCTATTCCACCATCATAAACAACGAAGACAATATACGTCTCCAGTCAGACTTAAATAGCTTCTACAAATGGTGCAATGTCAACTTAATGGAATTAAATCTAAAAAAATGTCAGTCTATGACCTTCTCTAGATATTCGCCATCTTCGAACCACTATGTCATCCATGACACAAAACTAAACTCAGTTGAATCGTTCATAGATTTGGGAGTTCATTTTGATAAAAGACTAAGTTTTAATTCTCACGTAACAATGACTGTTAATAAGGCAAATGGTGTTTTATCTTTTATAAAGCGTTGGGCAAAGGAATTTAATGATCCTTATATAACAAAAAATCTATTCACGTCTTTGGTCAGGCCGATACTTGAATACGCATCAGTAATCTGGGATCCACAGTACAATGTTTTCATCAAAAAACTTGAATCAGTTCAGAAACAATTCTTACTATTTTGTCTACGATATCTTGAGTGGAATGCGGAATTGAGTCTTCCACCATATCGCAGTCGTTTGGCTCTAATAAAGCTTCCAACTTTGAAAAGTAGAAGGATCATTTCTAATATAACATTCTTCCTCAACCTGGTTCATGGTAAAATTGATTCTGAATGCCTTCTCGGAAAAATTTGTATAAATGTACCTAACAGATAACTTCGATCATATGAGCCGGTTTACCTGAATTTCCACAGATCAAATTTCATTAATTTCGATCCATTCCGAAGAATTTGCACCGAAGTGAACAGACACTATGCTTTAATTGATTTATCCGATGATGTTGATGTTATTAAAAGAAGATTAACGACATATTTGAACTCTAATGATTATGTTTATAACTGTATTTAAAGTCCGTATTATTTTTATAAAATATTTATGTAAATATTGCTCAGCTGTTGCTTTATTGTAGCTGAATTAAATAAATAAATAAATAAATATCAACAAACACATTGAATTTTAGCATTTTTTAGATATGGCTCCATATTTTAGGCTATATCTTGGTACAATGATGTCCGATTTACTCCATTTTAAATACCAACCTGCTCAAAGTAATGACAAAGATTACTGTCGTTAGTCTAACCAGATAAATGGTTTATTTTGTGAATGAGAGTGATTTCAACAGATAGACGGACGGAAGGATAGACGGACATCGCGATATTGGCTCGAGTTGTTATAAGGATCTTAAATAAAAGGATCTTAAATAAAAAGGACATTAAATAAGACTAGCAGATTCCCGCCCTCCAAATTCGAGTGCATATTCTAGGAAATTTTATTTTTTCATTAAATAAAGACACCTTTAGGGTCTAATCAATTAAAGCCAATTCTCAAATCAACACAAAAAACAAACTAATTTTTATTACAAACACATTAACAAATTTAATAAACGCACACATAGCATTGTATAATTTTATGTGTGTGTTAGTAGCAACTTTAAAATAAAGGGAAAAATTTAAAAATCTGTAAATCTGAAAAACGGCTGAAAAGAAATACTATTCAAATAATATACGTTTGGTCAAAATCGGGAAAAACGGTAGAACAAAACATCGGTCACAAGAAGTCGCCTAGCCTATTAATGTTATAGATTACATTTACAGGCAAATCATTAATTTTAGTTGAATCAATTGAAATATTCATTAAATAAGTTAATTGATTTAACAAATCTTTATGCTATCGGCAGTGTTTAAAGTAAATTAGTAAAATTAAGAAATAAAAATATAACGATTGATAAAAATATAATTATCTGAATTAAAAAAAAGGTAAATATAAAAATAAGCCAACAAGCCTCATTTCTGCACATAATTTTGTGGTGAATTAAGTTTTTTTTTCCAGCCAGCCGCTACGCCCATATACCCGAAGTCATAAAATAAAATTATACATATATTCAATAAAGACAATACCTTGGCCATTACCACGATTTGTTGTAGAGTTTTTTCTTTTTAAAGTTTTATATTGTACCTCTAATAAACAAAACGATCATTTAAAATATTAAATGGTGTTAAAATCACATCATATCGCTGTGCTGAATGGATTTTATTTCTTTCTTCCAAAGGAAGCAGATCAATGATAAATTAGGAAAGCTGAAAAAATTTCATATTATGGAAACTTGCAGTATGTAATTTAAATGTCTTTAAAAAAGATAAAACTGTCATTTCAAAGATTTCTCCAGTTTAACACTATATCTACCGAACTCGTAATTCTGACTAGTTTTATAACTATAATTTAAATTGAAAGACTAATGAATACCAATTTCTGAGTTTAACTTTATAAGCTTCAACTCGTCCTGAAGTCATATGACTTAAAGGTTATTTCATAATCGAAAATTCCGCATAATTGAATCTTTCATTAAAACTAAAAACTTTACAACAATTTCGCTTGATTTCTATGTATGATGATACTATGTACCAAAAATTACTTTACACGTTCAATTCAAATAGAATAATACATGAAACAGACAAAAAGTAAAGGAAAGTATATTTTCTGCGAATCCTCGAAAAAAAAATTAATTTCTTTTGCGAAAGAGAAAAGACCAAAAAATTTCCGGATTCCGGATAATTGCGCTATATTTTTTCACGCCGCACAGTGGACCATTTCACGAGAAGGCGGTCAAAAATCCATAACTTTTGACTGGATTGAATTTTGATATGCGGTGTTTTTGATTGGTAGGTGGGACTTTAGTCTTTAATTTTTGCTATAAAACGTAAATATCGACCGATAATAAAAAATAGTTATGGAGTACAAAAGTGAAGTGTTACAAGGTTAAAAAAGGTTTTTTTTGTATAATGTCTTATTTTTTCAGTTAATTTTACAACTAATACTTTTTAAAAAAGTTAAATTTTATCAGAAAATGCCAAACTTTGGCCCCTGTAAACTTTTTAGTCATAATGTTCACAAGGGCCAAAGGTTGGATTTTTTTTTTTAAAGAGCCCGAGTTAAAATTTATTTAGCAGCGAACGTAAAGGTTACCTGATATTGGTATAAGATAGAGAAGTTTCAATGAAAAGTAGTTTTTACTTTAAAATTTTTTATTGTCTTTTTTAAATATTTCTATATCAATTTTTATTGTAAATTTATAAAATTCATACATTTTTAAATGAAGAAAACTTTTTAGCTATATAAAAAAGAGTTTAACTTATTGTTAGTGTACTGAAAAACTACTTTAATGCCGGTTTTCTCAATGTATCGTCAAACTGCCTGTTACTTAACCTGGACATAAATTTATTGGACCGATAAACTGCCGGTTAACAATTTTGGTTTTCTCAATGTACCGACAAAAACATTATTTTCAGTTGGCAATGCCTCTCAAAATACGTATGAAAGTTGAGAGAATTACTTTCAGTTGGCAATGCCTCTCAAAATTAATATGAAAGTTGGGAGAATAATTTATCAGTACGATAAATAAATAACTGGCAGATGAGTGCCGGTTAGCTTTGCGGCAAAATAGAAGCAAACCAGACTTTGAGAAAACCAAATTTCTTTAATCGGCAGTTTCTCGTTGGGATAAAAGATAATCGCCTATTGAGAAAACGGGCATAAGTCAAACAATTTTATTAAATATTTCTTTTAAAAAGCCTTGATTTTCATCTTCTAGAAGTTGTTTAGCTTCGTCGTCTAATTCAATAGAGGTAGTTTTCCATTTTTGTCGAATGTTGGACATATATGGATCTGAAGTGCACATCAAAATAAAGAATCTGTAGTCTTTGTCCTATTGGTAGCATATTGTTTTGAATTATTTGTTCCCCATTATGAACTGTCTGCTGCATGCTAGAACTTGTAATATGATTTTGAATCGTCTTATTAATTCATGATATACACCTGTGATAGAGGCTGCAGTTTCTGGATCGGAAAAAAATCTCCTTGCAGTATTTCCATCATTTGAGTTGCCTTCTCCTTGTTTTGGTTGGTCGATTATGAGGCCTAGCTGTAGATATTTTTCTTGAATTTGTTTTTTTTTTGCTTCCTTTATTCTTCACTTTCTTTGTTTTTTCCCACTGTTTCGCCTAATGGACCAAATTCCTAATAATAACCCAATTTAAGAATATGCTCCATAAAACGTATTCTAGCATGAACTGGGGACATTCCAAATTCGTAGGCTTCCTTAAAACTATCGTCTTGTTGGGGGCGGTTTGCTTAATTGACTTGATGTCATTTGGCATATAATGCAGTTTGTCGACGACATTTTTTCGGTTAAAGCTTGTGCAACTTTTCCGTCAATCGTTGTGAGACACATTTTAAAATTTACTTCAATGTCTTGGCCATCAAATTTAGATATTACTGGTTGAAGTTCTTTAATTTGATCTTTTATTTTTTGAAAATCTTCAACTATGACATCTTTGATTTCCTTTTTGAATGCATATTTTATTGCTCTGCAATACTTTGTTGAAGAAGGAATTTCAATTTTCCATACATCAATTTCTGTTGCTCTACTAGTTGACGGCTCTAAATCGCTATATATTTTTGTTAAGCGCAATGGAAGGAAAGATACCATAAATAAATTAGCATCTGATGAATTTTCGACATTAAATTGCTTGTATTGTTTCTGACCAGAGGATCCCTCATATCCCCATTTAGAATTTAAAGTAATTTTTTTTAATGATTAGTATCAAGCGTATTTAGCAATCGTTCTGCAGTATGTTCAAGGAGATCTTGCAATTTTATTTCTGCTGAACTTGAAGTGACACTAATAGCAGATTGTGAAGGTAAGCATTCTCTTTTGGCAGAAACTAAATCTCGATACTCTGGAAAAATCCCACAATTCTTTTCATTGGTTCGCTTCCGCAATTCCTTATATTGATTTTTGGTCAACTACAAATCCAAAAATAGGGCGAACGCTTCTTCTGGAGTACATTTTGTATACAATTTCTTTCTATAACAACTCATGTCAACTCTACCGTTTCCTTTTTCTGTCAGTATAAAAAAATAAATAAACTCACGCAAAAAAAATACACCGGTACGACCAACTTTTGTATTCATAAGACACAGACGGACTGTCCGTCCGTCCGTCGTTAAATCGATTCAGAAAGTGATTTTGAGTGATTTTTTTTCAATTTATAAACGACTCAGTGACTTCATATTTTTAACGTTAATAGCTTAGAAGTTACAAAATTATACAAAATTTATTTTACTTTTAAATCTTTTAAAACAAAACAGTAACAGTCATTTAAAAATTAAAATTTACAAAGAAATTTTTAATTTTAGCAAAATACTGAGAAAGTCCATTTTCGAAGACCCTGTTCGCTGTGATATAGTTGAAATAGAGTCGCAATTTTTTGGGTCCCGAGGTTCACTGGTATTTACTTTCAAATGAATAACATAACTTTAAAATCGGTACCCGTTTAGAGAAACAAACCGAGCTTTATTAATAATATAATTTTCCATTTCTGCAGTGCTAGGTGTCTATATCCATCCTCTCTGATCATAATTGGATATAAAAAATAAGCATCAACAAAATTTATGTGACAATGTTATGAATTTATGGAGTGTAGGTAAAAAAAAATAATTTTGCATGCTATAAAATGGACAGATAAAGACTTTGCTTAGTAAAGTCACTTAGCTTTCTCAAAAACATATATTAAACAAATGTAAGAAAAAACAATGTTACTAAAAGTGGTCCTACAGTTGTCCTACAAAGTTTATATTTGGCCAAGATTATTACGATAACCTAGATCTTCGGCAATTTAAGTCGATCTCATAGAGGTCATGTGTATGGGGATTAGATCTCAACATGCAATGACATCATGTCGAATTTCACTAAATATATTTGCGACCTTTCGTTTCATTACAAGGTTTATTTGGATGGACGGATATTGTTAAGTCAACTCAGAAAATGATGGTGTTGTTACACACCACCTATAACGGCCTAGGGATTGAAACTGCGACTACTTATTTGTATAAGTGTGTGAAGTTAAATTCGAAAGTTAAATTCGTTTTGACGTAACACTGTGAAGTTAAATTCAAAAGTTAATTCGATTTTACGTAACGAAAAGTTAAATTCGTGTTATGTAAAGTTAAATTCGCATGGAAAAGTTAAATTCGTGTTCTGTAAAGATAAATTCGCATTGAAAAGTTATATTTACCTACAATTGCAAAGTTAAATTCGATTGGCATAATTTTTCTGCAAAGATAATGAAAACACCATTGTTAATTATTACTCTACTAGTGGACTTAAGGTTATTTTTCTTTTGCAAAATTTTTACCATTGTGGCCAAACGGCGCCTGCTCGGGCCGCGTTTATGCTCTTTCGGCTTTCCCAAATTGTATTTCAGAACTTTTCCAAAAAATTTTGAAAATCACAAATGTGACTATTTTATAGATTTAGAGCTTTTTTTTTCCAGAATTTTGACCATTGTGGAAAAACGGAGCTTGGTGCGTCATAATGTTATATGCCATTTTTAAGCCACGTTCATGCTCTTTCGACACCTGTATTTGGCTTTCTCAAATTGTATTTCAGAATTTTTCCAAAAAATTTTGAATATCACAAATGTGACTATTTTATGGATTTAGAGTTTTTTTTTTCCCAATTTTGACCATTGTGGAAAAGTTCTGAAATACAATTTGAGAAAGCCAAATACGGGTGTCGAAAGAGCATGAACGTGGCTTAAAAATGGCATATAACATTATGACGCACCAAGCTCCGTTTTTCCACAATGGTCAAAATTGGGGAAAAAACTCTAAATCCATAAAATAGTCACATTTGTGATATTCAAAATTTTTTGGAAAAATTCTGAAATACAATTTGAGAAAGCCAAATACAGGTGTCGAAAGAGCATGAACGTGGCTTAAAAATGGCATATAACATTATGACGCATCAAGCTCCGTTTTTCCACAATGGTCAAAATTCTGGAAAAAAGCTCTAAATCCATAAAATAGTCACATTTGTGATTTTCAAAATTTGTTGGAAAAGTTCTGAAATAAAATTTGAGAAAACCAAATACAGGTGTCGAAAGAGCATGAACGTGGCTTAAAAATGGCATATAACATTATGACACACCAAGCTCCGTTTTTCCACAATGGTCAAAATTGGGAAAAAAACTCTAAATCCATAAAATAGTCACATTTGTGATTTTCAAAATTTGTTGGAAAAGTTCTGAAATAAAATTTGAGAAAACCAAATACAGGTGTCGAAAGAGCATGAACGTGGCTTAAAAATGGCATATAACATTATGACGCACCAAGCTCCGTTTTTCCACAATGGTCAAAATTCTGGAAAAAAGCTCTAAATCCATGAAATAGTCATATTTGTGATTTTCAAAATTTTTTGGAAAAGTTCTGAAATACAATTTCAGAAAGCCAAATACAGGTGACGAAAGAGCATGAACGTGGCTTAAAAATGGCATATAACATTATGAGGCATCAAGCTCCGTTTTTCCACAATGGTCAAAATTCTGGAAAAAAGCTCTAAATCCATAAAATAGTCACATTTGTGATTTTCTAAATTTTTTGGAAAAGTTCTGAAATACAATTTGGGAAAACCAAATACAGGTGTCGAAAGAGCATGAGCGTGGCTTAAAAATGGCATATAACATTATGACACGCCAAGCTCCGTTTTTCCACAATGGTCAAAATTGGGAAAAAAAAAACTCTAAATCCATAAAATAGTCACATTTCTGATTTTCAAAATTTTTTGGAAAAATTCTGAAATACAATTTGAGAAAGCCAAATACAGGTGTCGAAAGAGCATGAGCGTGGCTTAAAAATGGCATATAACATTATGACGCACCAAGCTCCCTTTTTCCACAATGGTCAAAATTGGGAAAAAAAAACTCTAAATCCAAAAAATAGTCACATTTGTGATTTTCTAAATTTTTTGGAAAAGTTCTGAAATACAATTTGGGAAAGCCGAAAGAGCATAAACGCGGCCCGAGCAGGCGCGGTTTGGCCACAATGGCAAAAATTTTGCAAAAGAAAAATAACCTTAAGTCCACTAGTAGAGTAATAATTAACAATGGTGTTTTCATTATCTTTGCAGAAAAATTATGCCATGCGAATTTAACTTTGCAATTGTAGGTAAATTTAACTTTTCAATGCGAATTTATCTTTACACAACACGAATTTAACTTTTCCATGAGCATTTAACTTTACATAACCCGAATTTAACTTTTCGTTACGTAAAAGCGAATTTAACTTTCGAATTTAACTTCACAGTGTTACGTCAAAACGAATTTAACTTTCGAATTTAACTTCACACAGTTCATTTGTATGTATTTTATTTCAAAATCTTTTTTATTGAGAACAAAACTATAAAACAATTAATTTTAATATTCAGTTACACTTTAGAAGTATATAAAAATATATAAGAATTTTAAACTATTTTTTATTCAAAGCAGTTTACAGAACATTTCGATTATTGTCTTTTTTACAATCACCGCTTTTTTAAATGCATTAATTGTATGGAATTTATTATTTTTTCATTCTCGAACAATTTTTATAAAATTTTTTATCTATTTAAAGTATAGTTGAATAATAAAATTTTTAATAAAATAGATTTATAATTTAAATGGGGCGTACATATATAGACCTCGAGAGAGGGTTAAAGTTAGACATTAACAAGTGAGAAATTAAGTGTTGGTCATTTTCAGGATATTATGCGCTCTGTGTAAAATTTTAGATTTTAGCGACCCCTGTTGAAATTCACTGTACTTTAACCCATAAAAGGCCTTGTTTAGTGGAGTTTTTGGTATGTTCTTAAAGAGAACAAAAATCCACTGTAAAATGTTCTACCAAAAAATGGTTATAAAAATTACCTATTCCGAAGGAATCATTTAACATGATACTAGGGTAGTCCCAGAACAAGCCGACCTGACAAAGAAAACAACAAATTTGGGAAAATTTTTCTTTATTTCTCAACATGCTCTCCTTTTAGCTCGATACACTTTCCAAGCAATATTCATTAGATTCGATACCCTGTTTATAGTAAAAACCGTTTAGCTCCTTAAAATAACCATCAACCGCAGATTGTGTCTCTTCATTGTTGGTAAATATTTTACCAGCGAGTCATTTTTCAAGTTTGAAAATGGAAAATAATCCGAGTTAGCTAAATCTGGCGAATATGGTGCATGTGAACTGGAACAACAACACTTTCTTTTGCGCCAAATGCGGCCTTTTTCCTTCATTTCATCACTAATTGTTGAAAAAGTTAGCATAATACTCACCGTTGATTGTTTTTCCTTTTTGAAGATAATCAATAAAAATTATCATACGCGCACCCCAAAAACCTTACCTGCAGATAGAACTATGTTCGTCTTCTTTGCACACGATTCTCCCATTTCCGTCCATTGTTTTTGCTGTTCCTTTGTATAAGATGTGCAGTGGTGGACTCATATCTCATCCATGATTATGAATCGATGCAAAAACTCGGCTTTATTGCGGTGAAATATCGCCAAACACTCTATTGAAATATCTTCACAATGCTGTTTTTGTCCTATTGTGGGCAAACGCGGCACCTATTTTAAGGACAATTGTTTCCTCTCCAACTTTTCGGTCATTATGCGATGTACAGCACTTTTTGAAATGCCTATCCCTTCAGCTAGTTCACACACCTATAGCCGATGATAATTCAATAACATTTTATAGATTTTCTTAACCGTTTCTGGTGTGCAGGCTCGTACGGCTCGTATAAGCTCTGCCGCCCAATATTTGGTAGTCGTAAATGAAGGAGCAGACTTCCCCAGAGTAGTTCTAGTTCGTCTTTAAAATTGGGTGAGACCTTTCAAATGAAAATATTGAATTACATAACGGTCCCCAATTTTTTCATGTTTATAAATTTACTGAGAACTTTTACTTTTGATGGTTCCAACAAATACTAAATAATGTGGCATCTTGAAACTTAAAACATGTGTTTTATAAGGTTGCCACTTTTCACCAAAGTAATTTTTACTTTGCCCTCGTAAATTAAAAGATAGTTGAAATGTACTTCAAAGAATCCATCCTATGATAAGCTAATGTTAAATACCATTAGAGATGATCAAGAATATAATATTTTTTTGCTGGCTAGCTTAACAGAATCAACACCACATAAATAGTGTCGCGTAGTGCTATTTATTATTCAGGCTTAAGATATATTTTTGTTGTCATTTGATTGGTTGGAATGAGGAAACCTCATCCAACATTCTGGTATAACCAGTGTTAACTTAACCATTAAATAAAATCTTTTTAATTAGGTTACTGAACTAAATGAGATATTCCCACATTTTGAATGAATATAAAACCGTTAAAATGAAGAAAATAATGTATGTATAAAATTAGCCAATTCAGATCCAGTTTCAATATCAAGTTCTAAAGTAAACAAAATAAAAAATACACACAAATAATAACAAAACCAACTTTAACACACTGGGCCAGAAGGGACAAACCAATCCTATAAAATTGGCAATGAATGGATTGACATATGGTGGCCTTAAGCGATATGCCACTTTTTCCCACGGTAAAATGTTTGTGATTGTCGTGTGATTCTGTTGAAACATTCACAAAAAACCAAATTCAACCTGATACAACAAAAGACAACAGCTGTTTTTGGTTACAAAAGGAGAGAGCGAGAGAGAGATGCAAATCTCATGTGAGCCATAGGGTTATATAGTCGGAGCAAAAAGTCGCTTTTTTACTTTTGTCATTTACACAAAGGTCGACTTTTCGATTTTTTTTTTGCAAGTAAAAGTCGATTATTCGACATTTTATATAAAAATTTTTAATCATGAAGCTTATTTTGGAGTCCGTTAATTCGAACTTAAAGACAGATTAGGTGGTGGTATTAACAATGACTATGGCTTCGACTTTTATACCCCTAAAATAGGAAATATGCACTTAAAATAAAAAAATTACTAAATAGGCATTGAAGGCTTTATTTTACTTATATAAAATACATAATATGTAAATCAATTATTTATGTAATTCGCATCTCTGGTAACAACACGTTAAAAACTATTATAAAATATATGCTAAAATAAAAATGTAAAATGTTTATGTGTTTTGAATATTTTATTTAATTATAATTTAATTGCATTACACACATAAAAGAGTTATATATATATTAATTAATTTAATATAATTTAAGATCAAATTTACATTTCATTAAAGATTAAAGATCGAATATAATTTTATATTTAATTTTCGCTTTTATATAAAATTATTGTTATAGAAATATATATGGGTTTAAAAGCTTTGTATACTTTTAATTTTAATAGACATTTTTGGATTATTATTTTTTTAATTTCTCCTGAAATATAAAGCTTCATCTATTGTGCGTAATAATACAAGCATATTCAATTGCCTTGGCGATAACCGATTTTGTAATTGGTTCGCTATCAGCTCTGCCTGCGAAAATAATCATTCACAAGGGACAGATGTTTCAACAATTAGCAATATCCTTTTCGCAACTTTCCAAATTTGTGGATATTCTGATTCCATATTTCGCCACACCAAAAGTGGGTTAAGGTTTAAGTTACGATTTACAATTGAGCTTGTTATCAATTTGCGCAATTAATTAGGAATTCCACCATCTTCATCAACAAATTGGTTTTTATTATTGCCCACAGAGCTGTCTAAAAAATACCAAATATCGTTGGAGACTGTTTCCACAACATCTATAGATACCGCCTTTTTCGATTGTTTTACTACAGATTTACGTATTTTTTTCTTCTTAATTTCGGCCTTTACGAGTTCAGCTGCAAAATTATGTTGAAAATTAAAATGACATTTAAATTTTTTTTTTAATTTTTCCAATGTAATTTTTTTTAGTTTAGGGATAATATTTACCAATGTATGTTATTGCGCGTACAACTTCCCGAATTTGAAAGGCATTTTTTTTAAGCGATGTTCGCCGAATGTTTTGAAAAGCATTTTTTTGAAGCGAGATTCTAAAAGAGTCGCCGAAGCATATAATTTACCGATTCAATGCAATGAAATTTTTCACTGACTACCAAATTCACAATTTAGAAGAAAAATTACTTTTAATCGATATCCATTGAAAAAGTCGAAAACAAAAGTCGACTATCAGATGAAAGTCGACTCTCAGAAAGTCAAAAAAGTCAGTTAGTCGAAAGTAGATTTAGAGAACCACAATTACTCATGTGCGTATAAAATTATGCATGGAAAAATTATGCATCGACTGTAAAATACCAATTTTGCCATACAGGCGGGATTACAGATGTTTCGAAAAAGTGACATGTCATTTGATCTGACAACACATTATAATTTTTTAGAGTAAGTAAGGTTCTAAAGAGGAATCATTTATATTTCGAGAATAATGAAGGCTCATATCATAACAGCTTAATATTAATGTTTTTTTTTTTTAATAAAATTTCTTTATTTTTAAATTAAGCAATTGTATATTTTTTTAAAGGACCAGAAACATAAAAATAAATTTTACACAAGCCTTAGAATATCTTTATATAATCGATGTTCCATTGTGCACATAAGATACTGTACATCTCCATAGAATGTGATTAAAAAAAGGAAACACAAAATCTAAAGGAATCTAAACAAAGAAAGAATTTTACTTGCTCGAACGTACAAACACGTACATTTTTACATAAATATAACGTTTCCTAACTAAACAACAACACTCGTACTACTTAACTGATAAACAAAGTGACTGAAATAAAGAATACATGTATCGTATCGTACGTATACAACACGCACCCACTTGGATGATGTCGTTTGTTTTGTTACGTTCATATAAAAGCGCGCGTTTTGTAAAAGTCTTAAGTTATTTGAAACTGAACACACAGTGAAAGAAGATCGTACATAGTTGCCATGGGTAAGAAAGTGTTAAAAAAAAAAAAAACTATACGGAAAAACATACTTAAATGGAATTGAATTTTTTTAATTGAAATACATATAAATAATAAAAAAATAAACTGTGGTTACTGAACTTTATATTATTAAATTTTACGTTAAAAAAATACATACAAAATACAATAAAAGTGCTACGAATCAACAATATGTAATATCACACATTCAACATTAATTGCAATCAAATGACAATATAATAAAATAAAAAAAATTGAAGCCGCAAAGAAAAAATTAAAAAAATACGTTTTAAAAATTTTTAATAAATTTTCGGGTCGCCAAAAAACAAACGTTTTTGTATTTGAAATTCAGTACAGAGTGCATTAAATATTCTAATAACGTATTTTTTAAAATTATTTGGTTGTGTTTTTGTTTTGGTTCATAATAACTTTGTGTTTTCCTCCCACTTTTGGCAACGTCAAAGACACTTACTTAAATATGTTATCGTTAGGCACAATGGGATTAGTGAACTTTATAAATTACAATGACAATATATTAAAAATAGATGTTTATATTTGGTATCATGTTGGACGATTTCATAATTGAATGATAATTTTTTTAATTTTTTAAATTTACTTATCTGCATTAAAAATCGAATGATGAAAAATTTATCATTCAAATTGATATTCCTGAAAAATTTACTTTAAGGCATTTTAATTGAGGCATAGTGTTTTGTTCCCATACAAAAGTGGATAAAAATAGATGAAGTTATTGTCTAATGCATTTCATCAAGTTAGAAAAAAAATAAAATTTTTCGAAAAAATCCATACATAATTTTTTTTTTATAAAAAGTGATAGCAGTGTCCAAAAACGATGAAAGCTCTGAACTTGTGTAGCGGCAAGTTCAAAGCGAAAAATATCCCTTTTGGGCATGTAAACTTGGTAGCGATTTTAACATTCTTAAAATATTGTATTAAGTCTGATCCTGTGCTTAACACAGCGATCATTCCTTATTTTTATTTAGTATTTTTTTTTTTTTATTCTTTAAATAGTTTTCTATTTGTACTAGTTCGATGCATTATTTATACAAAGCTAGATAAATCAGTTCTGAATACTATCAGCCTTGATATACAAATTATTGGATGATGATCTTAAAATTAAAAATTAAGTATTTCCCAAGTTCAAACCTCCATTACTCTAGAAACAGGAAGTATTTGGGCATAAAATTAAATGCGTTAGATACATCTTGAAATTCCGTTCATTTGCAGATTTTGGTAGAAGTTTCATGTTTAGGCGGAAAGTAATGTGATCAAAAAATGATTTTGTTTTAATTTTTTTTCAATATTTATTCCTAAGTGACAGGAGTGCATGATCATCGATCAGTCTGTAGACACACCTTGTTACTTTGACGGGTTTATTAAAAATAATCCCAAGACGGTTTTATAGTGTGAATGTTCAGGTACCGTGAAATAACTCGCAAATGAAATAAGTCCCAATGAATTAAATCCCAATGAAAAATCCCAACAAAAATGAAATAACTCCCAACTTTAAAAAATGAAAAAACTCCCAAAAGAAAAATGAAAAACGTCCCAACATTGGGAGTTATTTCAAAAAGAAATAATATGCGCAAAAAAAAATTAATAAACTTCCAAAGGTAATAAGTCCCAACAACGAAATAACTTCCAATTCAAAAATATCCTTCAAACTATTTAATTCATAAATATATTAGAAAGTATACATATTGAATTTATCTATTTATGCACGTATCCATGGTATCGCAACGCGGCGATATCATATCTTTTCATAATACTCAATATGCAGCAAAATCAACTGGTTAAAACATCCAAGCGGTACAATTGAAAATGTCCCATCGATCAAAATATTTTTATTGTTAAGAATGTTTTCATTAATCAGCTTGACCATCTTATCACATCCAAAGACGCAGTAAGCAAAGCCATTCGAATCGTGGCAAATTTTAAGAAAAGGTGTTTTCTCTTGGCCCTAATTATTTATTTATTTATTTTTTTAATTCAGCTACAATAAAGTTGAGCAATATGTACAAAAATATTTTTCAAAAATAATACAGACTTTAAATACAGTTATAAACATATTCATTCGAATTCAAATATGTCGTTAATCTTCTTTTAGTAACATCAACATCATCGGATAAATCAATTAAAACATAGTCTGTTCCTTGTTGTTCACTTCGGCGCAAATTCTTCAGAATAGATTGAAATTAATGAAATTTGATCTGTATTTATTACATATTTTTCCAAGAAGGCATTCAGAACCAATTTTACCATGAACCAGGTTGAGGAAGAATGTTATATTAAAAATATTCCTTCTACTTTTCAAAGTTGGAAGCTTTATTAGAGCCAAACGACTGCGATACGGTGGGAGACTCAATTCCGCATTCCACTCAAGATATCGCAGACAAAATAGTAAGAATTGTTTCTGAACTGATTCAAGTTTTTTGATGAAAACATTGTTCTGTGGATCCCAGATTACTGATGCGTATTCAAGTATCGGCCTGACCAAAGAAGTGAACAGATTTTTTTTTTATATAAGGATCATTAAATTCCTTTGCCCAACGCTTTATAAAACATAAAACACCATTTACCTTATTAACAGTCATTGTTACGTGAGAACTAAAACTTATGCCCTTTTCTTTTCTGACAAAAAATGTCGCCCTTTTTTTGCCCTGGTTTCGAAAAGTGTATTTTTTTATGTATTCTGAATTAAGAGCAACCTTATCTTATACATCAATCGAAAGGTCTCAAAGTCGGGCCCTCGTAAATTCCAAAAAATTCCAGCCATTGACTTCTTTCAGGTCATAGTGTGAGAATATTTCCCCATTGTTCCCCATTTTTGAATATTTTCACTCTATGACTTCCAAGAGGATAATAATCAAAATTTTTTTGCAGTTATGAACACAGCACTTTGAGACCTTTCGATTGATGTATAATATGAGGTTGCTCTTAATTCAGAATATATAAAAAATTATACTTTTCCAAAAAAGGGCAAAAATAGGGCGACATTTTTTGTCAGAAAAGAAAACGGCATTAGTCTTATATCAAAATGAACTCTCAAATCTACGAACGAGTCAACTGAGTTTAATTTTGCGTCATGGATGACATAGTCGTTTCAAGATGGCGAATATCTAGAGAAGGTCATAGACTGACATTTACTGATATTTAATTCCGTTAAGTTGACATTGCACCATTTGTAGAAACTATTTAAGCCAGACTGGAGACGTATACTGACTTCAGTGTTTATGATGCAAAGCAAGTTCAAAATTTTTAAAAATATTTTCCTTCTAAAACATACTTACAACATCGGTTGGCGTCTTCGGAGATGCCGCAAAAACTTTTGCTGTCAAGTATTGCAGACCTCGTTTGACTTTATTAAAATCAATAGCTTTCGTTGATTCCTGGTTGCTTTATTGTAAAACAAGGATTATATTTATGATATTTAAAACATGATTGACTATTAATTTACCTTACACAGACATTCCGAAAATTCTCCCGGATTCCACTTACAGCGTTTCCAGCGCCCAAAGTATACTTGCGACATCCAAGCATTGATCTCTTATTTGGTTAAGGGCTTTAAGTCCTTCATACAGTTGTCGCTGGTCATTATGGTTATGTTCAATAAAAATTGTGGCCTTACGACATTGCCCGTTTTCAAAAATCACTCGCGACTTTCCTTCCTTTAGCGTCAGTTTTTTTTTACATATAATTGTTTTTCCACTTTTACATACAACACTCTGCTATTTCTTTTAACAATTATTATTTCGAACGCAAGACTTGCAATTTTACTTTTATATATAATACCGATCTTTACTGGCCGCAAAATTTAACAAGTACTGACCGCAATCAGTTCATTTCATTGTTTAACGAAAAAAATATGTCATTATATTGCTGCTCTTTAGTTGTAAAACGGTTTTAAGAGCCGTTTATAAGAGCAACACAATTTATTAAAATATAATTTTAAGTGAACTTAAATAACTCCAAACAATAATGAACTAACTCCCAACAAAAAATAAAAATGCAATAACACCCTCTAAAATTCATTGGGGATTATTTCATTTGGAAGTTATTTCATAATGAAATAATTGTCATTTGTCTGGGAGCTATTTTATGGTACCGAATATTCACCATGTCAATACAAGCTATTTTTATAACAAAATTTACCGAAAAACAATAAGGTTTTGTGGAAATTGAAATCCTTAGAGTTTATGTTCGTTATAATAAAGACCGGTACGGATCCATAGACCATTTCGGTTAACTTAAAAAACAAGTTGACGATGGTACGTTTGCGATGCCCAATGATTTGCCTCCATACAAAAGTGGGCAAAAATGGAAGGAGTTGTCGTAGGTGAAAGAAAATTGACAGCTTATGAAAAATTCAATTTTTTAAAGATATACATAAAAATGTATATATATTCCTATACATATATATATATATATATATATATATATATATAAAAGAGTTACGAGGATGATCATCATCACCCAGCCCAAACCATTCGCCCAGAAGCTTGAAATTTGGACTGTAGGTTTTTATTTTTTATGTAGATTTTTAAAAATTTGTACATTAACGGGGTAAAAGCGGACAATAAGGGGGAAAATGGTAACAAATTAATCTAGGAAAATGAAAATCGGTGTGTAGACTCCATCCGAGAAACAAATGTGGGCTCAGAACTATTTTTCTTCGAAATACGGCCATTTAAGGGAAAAAAACGGCCAAAATGGGTAGAAATTGTACCTTTCTGAATCCTCTTAACATATTAATATATATATATATATGAATTTTGGTATACAGACTCCACCGAATATCTGGGCATCAGTCCAAAATGAAGATATTGCTAATTCTAACGTCTAGGGGAGGAAAAACGGCCAAAAAGGGCAAAAAGTGTACATTTGGTATCTTCTAAACAAACTAATCTAGGAATATTAAATATAGTATGTGGATTCCACTAGAGATAGAAACATCAGATGAGAGGAATACTTTAGGGTATTCCGGTGTTAAAGGGGGTAGAAACGGCCAAAAAAGGTAAAAATGGTACCTTTTTGCATCTTCTTCACAAAGTAATTTAGGAACATGACATTTGATATGTAGGTTCCTCTAGAGACACAAACATAGGCCAAGAATAAAAATTTTTTAAATTTGAGTCTTCAGGGGGTAAAAGCGGACAAAAAAAAGGGGAAAATGATAAGAAATGAAGCTAAGAATATGAAATTTAATGTGTTGACTCCATCTGGGAAACAAATATTGGCCCAGGATAAATTTTTTCGAAATTCGGCCATTTAAGGGGAAAAACAGATAAAAAGGGCACAAATTGTACCTTTCTGCATCTTTTTAAAATATTAATCTATACATATGAATCTTGATATACAGACTCCACCGGATATGTAGGCATCAGTCAAGAATGAAGTTATTGCTTATTCTAATATTTAGGGGAGGCAAACGGCCAAAATAGGGAAAAATTGTACATTTGGTATCTTCTAAACAAACGAATATAAAATATAGTTTGTGGATAGAAACATCAAATGAGACGAAATCTTTTGGAAATTCGGATGTTAAAACGGGGTAAAAAAAGGCCCGTAAATGTAAGAGTGTACCTTATTGTATCTTCTTTACAAAGTAACACAAACAGAAACAGAAACACAAACATCGGAGAAGAATAAAATTTGTTTTAATTCGAACATTAAGCGGAAAACTGATACTTTTCAACTGGCAAATTTTCATTTGGAAGTTTCTTAAGAAAACAAGTAAGAAATTTATAGTCCGTATAGACCGATACCCTATACTATGCGTTTAGAGAATTGGTCTTAGGTAAAACTAATTGAGTTTAGAAAAAAAAGCATAAACCAAATCCAAATCGAAAATTGGACCGTTCCGTTTGCAACAACATATACAAACCGATTTTGAGAAAAATCTGTGCAATATTTTTGTTTTTCATAGGTTTAAGTGAATTGTCCTTTATGGTTTATTTTTGGTCTACGGATTAATGGATGTAATAAACGCACAAAAACCCAATTCTACTGAGATCTATTTGGTAATTTGAATCTTATGGCGAGTTAAGTCGATATCGTAGGGATTATTTGAATGGAGAGTAGGTCTGAACATGCACCAATTTTCACCAATTTCAATAGCGTTTGTCCTATGGGCTAATAAATAAAATAATATTATTATACCCTATACCACTATGTGGTTTGGGTATAATGACTTTGTGCTGCTGTTTGTAACAACCAAAAATATTTGACCTAGACCCATCTTTAATTATACCGATCGAATCAGAATCACTTTCTGAGTTGATTTAACAATGTCCGTCCGTCCGTCCGTCTGTGTGTCCATGTAAAGCTTGTAATCAAACTGCAGGTCGCAAATATGAATATATGTTGATGAAATTTGGTATATAAGCTTTTATCGGCCATGGGATGAACGCTATTGAAATTGGTGAGAATCGGTCCATGTTCAGACCTAGCCCCCATACAAATTACCCATATGAAATCGACATAAATTGCCATAAGATCCAAATTGTCATATAGATCTTACTCAAATTGGGTTTGTATGCGTTCATTACATCCATTAATGAGTAGTCCAAAAATGATCCCTTTGGCCCAATATAGAGCTGCTTCCCGATCTTCACTTAAATCTATTAAAAAATAAAAATATTGCACTGATTCTTCTCAAATTTTGTTTGTATATATTTTCGCAAAATACAAGAGACTTTACCAACCATGGTCAGGATCGGTCCATTTTTGGACCTAGTCGCCATATAGATATATCATCCGATATGAACTTTTTCATATCTGCAGCCAAAAAAATTTGTAAAAATCCCACTCAAATTTGGTTTTTGCTTATTTTCTATGTCCAGTTAGTTGGGCCTAGGAGATACGGTTTCTAAACGCATGGTATAGGGTATCATATAGTCGGTCTAGACCGACTATAATTTTCTTACTTGTTTTTAACCTTTAATCTTTAATTTTTATAATTTTCGAACCTGTTTTGAATAAAAAAAGTGGTACTTAAATAGAGTAGGCAATATATTTTAAACTTTTACAAAATTCAGAATTTGCCAATTTTGTTTTTTAATAATTTCGCGCTTAGTAATAAAATTAGGTATTTTTTTTCGAAATAGATGTTTTTAGTGAGAAATATTCTATGAATAAATCCATAAAATCGTCTGACTAGCATTTATCTTGCTAAAAAATGCATGAAGTGGAATTGGAATACTGCTGGCGAATAGCGTTGACGAAAAAGTTGAATATATATTTAAGTGGGCGCAAAACGGCTGCACGCTTCGGGGTTTTACTAAAATAAATTAATACAATCATTCAGTATAGGAATCATCTACCCACAGGACCATGTGTTATTGTATACATACAAATGATTAAATTAATAAAATAGTTTTTAATTTTATGATAAAATTTTTTGGTATTGACCGTCCAAGTCGTCAAAAATATATTTTGTTAAAAGTTTCCATCGTATACATCGTACACCATATTTCTTATTGTTTTTAAATATTATTATGGCTTAAATAATTGATATAATAATTACGCTAACAACGTAGCGGGTACACGGTTACTCAATAAAGGAGAAATTATAAGTTCAAAATTATAATTTCAGTGACAACTATGTCAGTATGCTACTTGGATTTTGGGAAATTAACGTAATTTATTTCACTTTCCACTTGATTTTACATTTTTGTAAGGAGTGCCATTTTTAAATGCAATATTTTATAATATTTTAATCTTTTGCTATTTTCACTGTTTTTATGATGTAATATTCGTAAAGAAAAAAAAAAATATAAAGTAAAGTTGGTCTAGAGTTGATTTTCTCTCCTCAATATTATTTTCGTAAAAATAGCAGTTAGACCTTAAGGAATGTGATCTATTACAAAAAACTTTTGACGTTGTATTTAAGATAATAATTTGTTTGTGTGTTTAATTTAAAAAAATATTTACTCATTTAGAGCATAATTATAAAAATGGTAAACATTTAATAAAACAAAAACACTTAATAGAATATACCGTTATAAGAAATCTAAAAAGCCGTAAGTTACATTTACATAATTTTACAAGAAAAGTAAGAAACTTCCTTAAATGAAAAATAAACAAAATTTGTTCAAATTTTTTTCAAGTTAACCTTATTAAACTCTTTCTTTTAACTCGTACTCTCTGTCTGTCTGTCGTGGGTCAACCCCATTCCCCTTATCCAATTGATCTGAAACTTGTCCCATAGTCTTGTTGTGACTACAGAATAATTTTGGGGTAGTCATGCACGCTCACGCATAGTCACGGAGTGATCTAAATGTCATTTTCCCTCATTACATTGATCCGAAACTTGGCTCATACACTTGCTGTAAAAAAAAAAGATTAACTTTGACTTAGTCACGCACAGTCACGCATGGTCACGCACAGTCACGGAGAGATTTAAAAAGGATTTCGCCTTATCCAATCAATCTGAAACTTTGTCCATAGACTTGTTGTGGCCAAAGATTAATTTTAAGATAGTCACACACAGTCATGGAGATATTCAAAACTTATATGCATAAGGAAAGAAAGAGTTTTAATAAAAACTTTGTTTTTATGGGTTGGATTATTAATTACCGAATTAGTATTTGAAGAAAAATTTCCATTTTTTGTATTATTTACAGAGTTGTAAAACCTACGGCTTTGAGGATCAGTTTTTTCTGAAACCGAAATTGGCGTCAGTCAAATTAAAAAAAATGGTTTTGGTATTTTTTAGGAAATGTTTTCTTATTTTCTGTTTTATTTTAACTCGTAGTGTCTACTTGTCGACAAAACTTTGGATCGATTTTTAATCATTTTCCGTGATACAATCGTGAAAATTTTCAGGCAGACTCGCGGCGACGATAAAAATGATCTGACACATTTTTTTTGAAAAATTTTTTTTTGTGATTATTTTTCTAGACATGTTTCATTTTCAATCAATCAATTACACAAGGGAACAAAATTGAACTTTTGATGATTGGAAGTTTGTATCAATTTTTTACTAATTTGACGTCGCTGATTTCAAATCTGCACCTGGTTTTTTTTCTATCAGCTCAACTTTTCGTGATATACTGTTATGTCCAAAATTAAGGCACTTCCACTACATATATTGGAATAACTTGAAAACGGTTCACCATATTCAGTTAAGAAAAAAATCAAAAATTCGCCAACAATATTATCTTTAAGGCGTGCTTATATTGGTTTTAAATTTTTCCGGTAGTTTCCGGTTTGAAAAAAAAAATAACGAATAAAAAAAAATAGTTTTTTGTTTTTTAAAAATTCATAAAAAATAAAACTGCTACAGAAATCACAGTTTAGATAAACATATTTCGAATGAAATGAGCTTTATTTCATTGTAATCGGTGCACAACTATTGATTTTGTTCACAATTTACTGAGAAAACTGACTTGATAAAAATCGCGATTTCCATACAAAAATAAGATTTATTAATTATGTGTGTGTTTGGTTCTGTCCTATTCATGTAATAAGTTTTTGTTGATTAGGAACTGAATGTTGTTTTTAAGGTTAATCCAAATCTGCATTTGGTTTTTTTTCTTTCAGCTCGACTTTTCCCGATACACCGTTATGTCCAAAATTAAGGCACTTCCACTACGTATACTGGAATAACTTGAAAACGGTTCACCATTTTTTGGTGATTTTCAAAATTGTTTTTTAAAGATGTACTTGTTACTTTTGAAAAACAAAAACGTTCATGTTTTTTTATGTTTCTCAGAATTAAAAAAAAAATCAACAATTTTTGAAATGTTTTATAATACATATGCTGAAAGTACACGTTACAAGATTCCCTTCAGATTCATCCCAGATATAATTGTCTGATTCATGAGTAATGATATCATAAATTGTGAAGTTATGTACTTGCAATTTCATCTTATAATATGGGGAATTAATTTTACTGCTTGCATGTCCATGCGTAGGAATAAATACAATCCTTGCATCATTGCTGATCTATGATTGTTATATTGATCTTCAGTTATGTTTTTTGCTTCGTATGATACGCAAGTATCCCACATATCATTCCTTGGCTTAAATAAGAAAATATTTTGCTATTTCATTGTAAGCATAAAGTGTGGATACGATACTGCTGAAACTTCATCATCAATATTATTAACGCATTTTTCACAATATATGTAATTTATAAACTTTGAAAATAAAGTTTGTTGTCGGTAATGGGTTTCAAGTTTCAGAATATCGTTTAACCAATTTTTTAAAAGCTAAGACGCTTCTTGTATTTTTTTTAATCATAAATCGAGGTTTTCATTTTCGGTAGTACTTCTTCCGACTGTGCGTTATTTAAAATGTTTACATCTACCAAATTTCTTATAATTTTTTCATTTATTCCAAGAGTTGACATAAACATTTGCGGGCATTTGGATAAGTTTTGTCTTACCTTTGGAATAATAACGTTTAGACATCGATCGTCGTGAAAATATGTTACGATTTCGTGCTTTTTCAAAAACTTCTACTTGGCTTGTTACATACACCTTTTTCTCCCCACGTTATATTCCAAAATCTATCAAATATTTCTTATCCACTCGCGATCGGAAAAAAACGAAATTAAATCATACACAACATATAAAATTTCTCTGTTTTCTATTTTATTACTATCTTCTTATTTTTATTTTTTTTTATTTTTATTATTATCTTTTCTTTTTTATTTTTTATTTTTTTTTTTATTTTTATATAACTGCTAACGAATTATTTTAGATTTTTTTAAATAAATTTGGTTGAAACAATTATTGTCGTTATTAAAGGGGTGTTTCATATTTTTCCGATCGCGAGTGCATAATGTTTTAATTTCTAGATGTACGCGTTGAAGAACATGTTCTGTTTTTTTTAGCAGTACACGTGCAAGAAAACGAACTTCAAATAAAGCTACACTCGAGTCTGTGTGGTTTATGTGTGCTCGAAACAACGAAATATTAAAACGAAACACAGTCATGATAGTGCTTGGCACCGTACAAATTTAGAAACACACATAATTGATATGAAAATAGAAATACGTGTTTGTTGGTCTAAGCTATGTTTGTTTACATATATCTACGAGTTTTTTTATTCAGTGTGTGTTTTTTTCTGAACTCTGTTAGAAACACAAGGAAAGAAAAAATAACTGTTTATAAAATAAAAAAAAAAACATGCATTTCTTCTCTTTTGTTTGTTATTTAGTTTAGTTGGTTTAGGAAGTTTTTGCGCTATCACTTAGGACTTTTAGAATCTTGTTAATAAAATCGTCGTTTTTAGTCTTAGCAGTGTAAAATTTTGCAGGCACATTTATTTTAATACGGTTCACACAATCAATCAAAAAGTCGATTTTGAATTTTTTGTAACTTATGGCTTTTGGAATTTCATATGACGATACACACATTTATGCAAACTTCCACCGTTTCTGTTTTCAAAATTAACAGCTGTGTTAATAACTAGATCAACCAAAATAAGTGAGAAAATTATAGTCAGTCTAGACCATCGATGCAATACCCTATACCATAAGTTTTGCGAAAGCATACCCCAAATTTGAGTGACATTGTTAAACAATTATTTCCGCCTGCCTATATAAAAAAGTTCATATCAGCTGTTATTTGTATAATGGGTTACTTAGATCGAAGCTGGACTGATCATGACCAAATTTGCTAAAGTATTAACAAAATTTGAGAAAAAATGTTTTTGATAGATTTAAGTAAATATCGGGAAGCAGTTTTCTATGTGAGCTTTGACTAAGAATGATCCTACAAGATTTATTTTTGAACTAGTAATTAATGTTTGTAATAAACACAACCAAGATCTATGTGATAATTTCATTCGATCGTTCTATGGTCAACAAAAGCTTATTTACCAAATTTCGTCTAAATATTTACGATTTGTAGTTTGATTACAAGATTTACATGGACAGACAGACAGACGGACAGATGGACATAGCAGAATCGACTCCGAAGATGATTCTGAATCGATCGATATAATAAAAGGTGGTAGTTCCAAACATCTGTACAAACTTATTATACCCTCACCACATAGTGGTATTGGGTATAAAAGCATGAATATCTATTTTTTAAACAGTTTCGCTTTATTCACTTAGAGCAATAGAAGAACAATTGTTGAGATACATTTTTAATAGAAAACTTGGTGTATTTGGACAGAAAAGAACACTTTCTTATACATGAAACTTGTTCGTTTTAATTACATCTACATAATAATGTAAGTAAATTTTGGTGCAGACTGGTTTTGAATTCTTTAGGAAAAACACGATGAAATTTTTTTTAACGAGAATTGTGGTTACTTATATTAAGGGTTATTTTAAAACAACACCGCCCATACACTACACATACTATTTATTTTAATGTATATTGTTTTAAGCGAAAATAACACAAAAAACATATTTATTTTAATGTATATTGTTTTAAGCGAAAATAGCACAAACAAAAAAACAAATTTTTATTATTATAATATTTGAAGTTATCATGAGCCGGATTTGAATTCAATTCCTATCGTTCTATATTTCAAAATAAATAAGTAAGAAAATTATAATCGGTTTACACCGACTATACAGTACCTTATACCATGCGTTTCGAGAAAGGGTCTTGGATCCAACAGTGATAAGGCAATAAATAAAATAAGCATAAACCAAATTTTTGTGCTACTGTTATTAATTTGGGACATGCAGATATGATAAAGTTCATATCTGATCTTATTTTTATATGGGAACTAGGTCAAAAAATGACGGATCATTAACTTTTTTTAAAAATCACCTAATTTTATCAAAATCATAAGTATATAAATCATATATAAGGGTCTAAAAATAGTAAATAGCGTTCGTCATATGGCCGAAATATACAAGCTTTACAAGTTTTACATGGACACACTGACGGGCGGACGGGCGGACGGACGGACGGACGGACGGACATCGCTAACTGGATTCAGCAACTGATTATGTGTCGATCAGTGTAATAATAGTTGGGTATAAGTCAAATATTTTTGGTAGCTCTAAATATCAGCCCAAGCCACAAAGTGGTATAGGGTATAAAAAAATGCACTTGCTTCTTTTTGGTTGGACTTTTTATAACTAAACATTTGATGCATCAATTCTAAAAATCTTGGACATTTTTTAAAAAATACATAAATAAATACCAAAAATTTTCAAATTCAATTCAGTCTCTGTCAATTTAAAAATTTATATATATTTTTTAAACCCTGGTGATCTTTAGTTCACATACACTACAACATTTTCAACCGAAAACACATTTGATAATTGCAAAAATACGTTTGATGTTTTCTGAAATGAATTTGATAATTTCTGAAATACATTTGATCATCTCTGAAATACATTTGATGTTTTCTGAAATTCATTCGATGTTTTCTGAAATCAATTTGATAATTTATGAAATATATTTCATACTTTCTGATATACAGTTGATAATTTCTGAAAATCATTTGATGTTTTCTCAAATACATTTGATAATACAATTCTAAAAAAGTAATTTCAATTTCTAAAAATTCAATTCCAACATTATACACATAAAATTCCCTGGTCTACAAATATATTATAATGTCCCCTTTAGCGAAAATGCATATCTTACCTTTAATGCTGTTAGGCATAGCTCTAACAGTAGCGCCGGCGGAAAGCTCCGATCAAGCAGCACGTATAGTGTGTTACTTCAGCAATTGGGCTGTTTACCGACCGGGTATTGGCAGTTATGGTATTGAGGATGTACCTGCTGATCTTTGCACCCATCTCATCTTTTCGTTTATTGGTGTCGATGACAAATCATGGCAAGTTCTAGTCATTGATCCGGATTTAGATGTCGAACAAAATGGTTTCCGCAATTTTACACAATTACGTCGGAAAAACCCTAACCTAAAACTACAAATAGCCGTTGGTGGCTGGGCTGAAGGCGGGTCGAAATATTCACGAATGGTTGCGGTGCGTGAAAATCGTCTTAGATTTATACACAGTGTTGTGGACTTTATGAAGGAATATGATTTTGATGGTTTCGATTTGGATTGGGAATATCCTGGTGCCACCGATCGTGGTGGCTCTTATAGTGATAAAGATAAATTCCTGTATTTTGTACAGGAATTAAGACGAGCTTTTGTGAGAGAAGGCAAAGGCTGGGAAATAACTATGGCTGTACCAGTGGCTAAATTTCGCTTACAGGAAGGTTATCATGTGCCAGAATTATGCGAGTAAGTTATATTCCCACTAGGTTTATGGAGATTATTAAATTCCTTTTCTTTGTTAGATCACTAGATGCTATTCATGCTATGACTTATGATTTACGTGGCAATTGGGCTGGTTTTGCTGATACACACAGTCCTCTGTACAAACGTAAACATGATCAATATGGTTTTGAAAAACTCAATGTTAATGATGGCTTAGCTTTGTGGGAAGAAATGGGTTGTCCTGCCAATAAATTGGTCGTTGGTATACCATTCTATGGCCGTACTTATACTTTAAGCAGTTCCAATCGCAACTATAATATGGGTACTTATATAAATAAAGAAGCTGGTGGTGGAGCACCTGGTCCCTATACAAATGCTAGTGGTTTTCTAGCCTACTATGAAATCTGTACGGAAGTGCAGGATAAATCCAATGGTTGGACTGTGGAATGGGATGATGCTGGTATGGTACCATATACTTATCGTGATACACAATGGGTGGGTTATGAAAATGAAGCATCTGTTCAAATAAAAATGGACTATATTAAACAAAAAGGCTATGCTGGTGCCATGACCTGGGCCATTGATATGGATGATTTCCATGGTTTATGTGGACGTGAAAATACTCTGATGCATATACTTCACGATAATATGAGAAATTATCGTGTGCCAGAGCCAACACGAGAAACAACACCTAGGGTAAGTTGTTTCATGTAATGTGATTTATTTTAAAAATGTAGCAATAGCAAGTGCCAAATATATTTACGATGGTCGATCCGTAAGTCATTGCAATACGTCTAAGATCAGCGTGATAAAATATTTTTTAACCCGCTTTTAAATCAACATTCAACTAAAAAATGGAAAATTTACGAAAAGTATTTCGATGGATGATTTTGTGATCTGAAACTATTGTCTGGCGTAAATCTACAGCAGTACGTTGATAAAAATATTTGGCTTTTTAGAAATAATAAATTAAATATTGTCTCAACATTTAACTGCATAGTATAAACAGATCAGAAAATGTAATTTCTTCTATTTGTTGTTCGGTTTTGATAGAAAGATATTAATATATCATCTATATGGGTGTAATGCGATTTAAAATGTCTGGTTCGGTTTTGAAAATACTTTCGGACTTACTCTCGTACATGTACTACATCCAATTTAATTTTTGTTTTTGTTTCTTTTATATGTCTTCTGATTATAATTGCAGCCAGAATGGGCTAAACCGCCAGCAACGCCGCCTAACCCTGATGAGGGCAGCGTGGTTATTTTAGAAACAACTACAAAAAAACCGAAACCCATGACAACAACAAGACCATCAACAACTACGGCTGCCACTACAAAGGTAAAAGAGAATATTATTTGAATTTAAATAAGATAATGCGATAGGTAAATTTTGTATAAATTGTATATACAAAAAAAATCATTATTAAGAAATATATAATTTTTTTTTAAAATTGATTAGAAAAGGCAAATGGGATTCATGACGAACCCATGTAACCTAGACCAAGAAATGACAATTATTTTTAATGGTCTTAGTTATACCAAATTTTTATGAAATAAACTAACTATAGAGTGGACCATAAAAGTTTTACATTTTGAATTTGCTATAAAAAAAATTTCATAATATCATAATTTTTTTTCATTCGGTTTTTTTTTATTTTAAAGTACAATCATTGTGGTTAATTATGGAACATTATTTTATTCAAAAGACTTGATAGGTTGGCCATGCAGTACATTTTCGACAGTATTTAGCTGTATTTTACTGATGACTGCACAAATTTCTTTGTTCAGTTGTCCAGATCCATATCTTCAAAAATGGGCCACAAATAATTAGATATGATTGCACGGTAGTGCTCACCGTTACCGTATCTTTGAAGAAAAATGGCCCAATGATACCACCAGCCCAAAAAGCACACCAAACATCTGTGCATTTTCTGTGCCTCAGATGTGACAATTTTGCTTGTTGCGGTAACACCGAAAATGAGCTTCGTCATATTATTAATTATTTATTGATATCCTGTACAACAAGACCAAGTCTTTTAATTATAGTACAGGATTATATGTGGATAAGGGATCAACAATCTCAAAAATTTTATATGTATAGTAGTAATAATAATAAAGTTTATATAAAAAGTAAGTATAATTATTTACGAACAGAAATAGCATAGATACAAAAAATATAAAAATAAAAAAATAAAAAAAAATAAAAATAAAAAATTACATAACGGGTGATTTTTTTGAGGTTAGGATTTTCATGCATTAGTATTTGACAGATCACGTGGGATTTCAGACATGGTGTCAAAGAGAAAGATGCTCAGTATGCTTTGACATTTCATCATGAATAGACTTACTAACGAGCAACGCTTGCAAATCATTGAATTTTATTACCAAAATCAGTGTTCGGTTCGAAATGTGTTTCGCGCTTTACGTCCGATTTATGGTCTACATAATCGACCAAGTGAGCAAACAATTAATGCGATTGTGACCAAGTTTCGCACTCAGTTTACTTTATTGGACATTAAACCAACCACACGAATGCGTACAGTGCGTACAGAAGAGAATATTGCGTCTGTTTCTGAGAGTGTTACTGAAGACCGTGAAATGTCGATTCGTCGCCGTTCGCAGCAATTGGGTTTGTGTTATTCGACCACATGGAAGATTTTACGCAAAGATCTTGGTGTAAAACCGTATAAAATACAGCTCGTGCAAGAACTGAAGCCGAACGATCTGCCACAACGTCTAATTTTCAGTGAATGGGCCCTAGAAAAGTTGGCAGAAAATCCGCTTTTTTATCGACAAATTTTGTTCAGCGATGAGGCTCATTTCTGGTTGAATGGCTTCGTAAATAAGCAAAATTGCCGTATTTGGAGTGAAGAGCAACCAGAAGCCGTTCAGAGAACAATTCATCTCAAGAAATGGACCGGTAAGTTGGCCACCAAGATCATGCGATTTGACGCCTTTAGACTATTTTTTGTGGGGCTACGTCAAGTCTAAAGTCTACAGAAATAAGCCAGCAACTATTCCAGCTTTGGAAGACAACATTTCCGAAGAAATTCGGGCTATTCCGGCCGAAATGCTCGAAAAAGTTGCCCAAAATTGGACTTTCCGAATGGACCACCTAAGACGCAGCCGCGGTCAACATTTAAATGAAATTATCTTCAAAAAGTAAATGTCATGGACCAATCTAACGTTTCAAATAAAGAACCGATGAGATTTTGCAAATTTTATGCGTTTTTTTTTAAAAAAAAGTTATCTAGCTCTTAAAAAATCACCCGTTATATGTATCACATAATCTATGGAAAATGGTTAAGTGAAAAAATTAAACAAAAAAGTTTTAAAATGCATTGCATTGCTATTAAGCTGTTGTTCATGTGGAATTGTATTCCAAAGACGAGCGGCATGGATAAAGAACTGCCATTCCGAAACTAAATGTCGATGTCTTGGTATGATGATTAGTTTGCCCCTATTCGATCTTGCAAACTGAATTTTGGCATACATATATTGCGGGTTTTTTGTATAAATAACTTTATGTATGAGTATTAGTACACTTATCTTAAGTAAGTTTTCAAAAGATACTCCATATAAGCTTTTTGCGAAAGCAGACACATGGTCGTATTTTCTTAACCTAATGATGTTATTGTATAAAACATCAAGCTTATTTCTGCTTATAGAGTCGCAACTAGAAAAGAGTTCACAACCATAGGTAAGTCCCGGAATAAGATAGGTCTTTGCCAGAAGTATCCTGACTCTTAAAGGTGTAAATACCTGCGTTGCCCAAAGCGTTCTTAATTTCACATAAGTTTGACATACAAGTGAATTTATATGATCAGACCAGGTTAAATTTTTGTTGAAGACTAATCCAAGATTTTTCGCTGATTGTACAATTTCAATTTTCTGACCATTTATAAGGATTTCAGCTTCGATATGCGGGGTTATGGTTCCTTTGTGTATCTTTTCATAAAAGATGATTTTTGTCCAAGCGTTCCATTTTTATTATTTCTTCATATTTTTCAAGCGTAAATCGACTGACATCGTTAACCGCATATATTATTCTAACTTCTTCTGTTGTGTTGCCATACTCAAAAAATAGTACAGATGTAACTCATATATGGACTTTTCACAATGTGACTGTATTCCTGAGTGAACATTCATGCGTTTCGTCTTTAGGTTAGAAAAAAGTACACTTTTCTGAAGTGGGGGAGTTTCGTATTATTGCAATTTTGTTTGAATTCGTATTTTAATGTTTCAATTAAATCTAAAATTTCTTCTTTATTTAAATTTTTCATAATTTCCATAAATTCTTTGTAATATTTATTATACCGATCGACGAAGTATCACTTTTTGAGTCGATTTGGCGATGCCCGTCCATTTGTCCGTCTGTGTGTCCACGTAAACATTGTAATGAAACTACAGGTCGCAAATAGGAATATATTTTGATGAAATATGGTATATAAGTTTTGATTGTCCATAGGACGAACGCTGTTGATATTGGTAAAAATTGGTGCATGTACCTAGCGTAGGCCTAGTCCCCATACAAATGATCCTTAAATTGCCATAAGATCCAATAATTATATAGATCTCGGTCAAATTCGGTTTGTGTCTGTTTCTTACACCTATTAATCAGTAATACAAGAATAAACCCTGCATGAATAGCTGCTTTCCGATGTTCAGTTAAATCTTTGAAAAAATAGTAATATTGCAAAGATTTTTCTCAAATTTGGTTTATCTATGGTTTTGAAAATAATAAGTGTCTTTACCAAATATGGTTAGGATCGGTCTTTTTTCGACCTAGTCACCATATATATATAGCATGCGATATGAAATTTTTCGTATTTGCAGGCAAAAAATTTATAACAATGCCACTCAGATTGGCTTACGCTTATTTTCTATATCCAATAAGATGCACCTAAGACCTTTTCTCTATCGTATGGTCGGTCCACACCGATTATAATTGTTTTTACTTGGTTTTATTTAAATTGTTCCGAAAAAAAAAAAAAAAAAAACTAAATTGTTGCTTCAAGTATTCGCAGAAACTTGTAAAGAGTATTGAAACAAAAACCCAAGAAAAAATGCATCTGTTTACTTCGCCAAAAATACTTATGCCAAGCGAAAGTATATTCATTGCTTTATTCATTCTTTAATAAATTTTATCTATTTTATAGGAAAATTCTTTTTTTTTCAGAATCAAAAGAATAACATTAAAAAAACATTATGTTTTGAGTTAAGCACGAACTATTCCTCTTACGATTTACAATGTATCCGGGTTGAGTGTGCTTTTCTCCTGCATTGCGACCAAGTAGTTCTATTGTGTACCTTCTTTCAGTTTTGTTTTCTTTCCTGTTTTTTTAATCCACTACGGCATTTAGGAATGTTTTGTATGTCTCTTCCCCTATATCAGATTCGCCAAATAGTTTGTGCCTTAGATATGCAAACGCTGAACATTTTGCCAGTATATGTTCAATTGGTTTCATCGTCCTCCAGGCAGTATCTGCACGTTTTATCTTCAGGCATATGTAATTGCACGCATAGTTCCCTGTGAGTGCCCACATAGGGGACTTATATTGGATCTGTTTAATATTAGGGCATCCCTGCTCCTTTTTTCTCTCCGATGCAAGAATTTTTTCGAGTGTTGAAGTAGTGTTTGTCCATTTCAATATTCTACTGACTCATCTTTAATCCATCTAATGATGTTCTCTGTTATTTCTTTTCAGGTGAATCCGAATTGGTGGTTTGGACCAATAAATGGTTTTTCCGCTCCTCGTCTTGCCTGTACATCGGCTTTCTCATTTCCTTCATACCCATTGTGACCTGATACTCATATAAGCGGAAACTTATTAATTTAAGCTAGCTTATTTAGAGCCCTATGGCTTTCGAGTACGGATTATGGTGATATATTGATATGTCCAGTGCTTTTAGAACAGACTGGCTATCTGACATTAGATTTACCTTCGTCCTTGCCAGGTTTTTTTTCCATTAGTTTAGCTGCATTAAGTGCGTATAATTCAGCTATAAATATTATGGATGCTTTACATAGGGAGATGTGGAGTTTGCATCTTGATCCGTAAACCCCCGCTCCTACTCCTTCTGTTGTTTTGGATCCGTTAGTGTACCACTTCTGGACGTGTAACCATGTAAGTTTAGATTCCCAATCGAATCTGCTCGGGATATGAACAGTGTTCTTTTCAAGTTCCAATACATCCAATCTATCTGGTCATATCTTTGATAAGTTTAGCTTTATCCGGGATCTTGAGATGTCCTATATAATCGCCTTACTTAAATTTGTATAGTCTGTCAGGGTCAATAGCTTGTTCAAAAGCTTCTCCTTGAAGTGCAGCGGTGTGAGATTTAGGATAACCTCCATACCTGCCGTAGAAGTGGTCCTCATTGCTCCTGCGATGTTCAAACATGGTAATCTCTGTATTTTTGATAATTTTAAGTGGGCTCCAGTCATGTGGCTTCTGCCACCATACAACTGAGCCCATATGGACTTTGTAGTCTTATTTGTTATCGAAATTAAATGAGGGTTCCAGGTGAGTGTTCTATCATATTTGATAGCCAGATATTTTTAATTCCTTCTTGAGTTGAACCTCCATCCATATGGAATGCATATATTCCTTCTTCTATAGAACGGGATGATTGTGGTTTTATTGGGATTAATGGAAAGTCCCTTATCTTCGCACCATTCCCATGTAAGTCTAAGTGCATTTTGCATTTGTTCCACAATTATCTGGTCGTGTGCTCCACCTACAAACACTGTGATGTCATTAGTTTTACAATGAGGTCATCCACCAAAATTGACCATAATAATTGAGAAAGTACGCCCCCTGAGGGCATCCTTTTATAGTGCTAATACTTCTCTCTTCATCTCCAAGATTAGGTATTGTTCATCGTCTAGAGAGCATCTTTTTTTATCCACCCTGTCACGAATGGATCCAAGTCCAGTCTAATCAGCGCTCCTTCCATAGATTGAAAAGTGGTATTGTCAAAAGCGTCACCTAAGTCCATAAAGGAACACAAGGCCATACCCTTCAACTCCAGTGTTTATACCCTGTACCACTATGTGGTTTGGGTATAATGACTTTGTGCTGCTGTTTGTAACTACCAAAAATATTTGACCTAGACCCATCTTTTATAATACCGATCGAATCAGAATCACTATCTGATTCGATTTAACGATGTCCGTCCGTCCGGCCGTCTGTGTGCCCATGTAAAGCTTGTAACCAAACTGCAAGTCGCAAATATGAATGTATTTTGATAAAATTTTGTATAAAAGCTTTTATCGGCCATAGGATGAACGCTATTGAAATTGGTGAGAATCGGTCCATGTTCAGACGTAGCCCCCATACAATGGACCCCTATGAAATCGACATAAATTGCCATAAGATCCAAATTATCATATAAATCTTAGACAAATTGGTTTTGTATGTGTTTATTACATCCATTAATCAGTAGTCCAAAAATGATCCCTATGGGACAACTCTTAGTCATATTGAAATTGGTGAGAATCGGTCCATGTTCAGACCTAGCCCCCATACAAATGACACCTATGAAATCGACATAAATTGCCATAAGATCCAAATTATCATATAAATCTTAGACAAATTGGTTTTGTATGTGTTTATTACATCCATTAATCAGTAGTCCAAAAATTATCTCTATGGGATAACTCTTAGTCATAGGCCCCATATAGAGCTGCTTCCCGATCTTCACTTAAATCTGTCAAAAAACAAAAATATTTCACTGATTCTTCTCAAACTTTGTTTGTATATTTTTTTGCAAAATACAAGAGACTTTACTAAACATGGTCAGGATCGGTCCATTTTTGGGCCTAGTCCCCATATAGATATAGCATCCGATATGAACTTTTTCATATCTACAGCCAAAAAAATTAATAAAAATCCCACTCAAATTTGGTGTATGCTTATTTTCTATGTACAGTTAGTTGTGCCTATGAGATAGGGTCTCTAAACGCATGGTATAGGGTATCGTATAGTCGGTCAGACCGACTATAATTTTCTTACTTGTTTTTCAATCATTGAAGTTAATTTGTGGACAGCTGTGATCATTGATTTACCCTTTTGAAACTACTCCTCTTAACAATTGGCTGAAGTGTCTTGAGTTTCCGAAATTAATTTGATGTTTTCAATTTTAAATAAAAACAAAAACCAAATATATGATATTATAAAAGAAATTTATATTATAAAAATTGTATTTTTAAACTCTTTCTTTTAACTCATAATCTCTCTCTGTCTGTCTGTCGTGGGTCAACCCCATTCCCCCTTATCCAATTGATCTGAAACTTGGCCCATAGTCTTGTTGTGAATACAGATTAATTTTAGGGTAGTCACACATAGTCACGCACAGTCACGGAGTGATCTAATGTCATTTCCCCTCATTCGATCGATCTGAAACTTGGCCCATACACTTGCTGTGAAAAAAGATTACCTTTGACAAAACTCATATGCATATGGAAAGAAAGGTTTTAATAAAAACTTTGTTTTTATGAGTTAGATTATTTTAAGTTGTATTAATTGTAAAATATAATTTTTAAAATGTTTACAGAAAGCGCTGATATCTTATGCCTGGTTTTCACTATATTATATAAACTGACAAAAAAAAGTTGCAACAACTGACATCTCGATAAATTCAATTAATTACGTTTGTATTACATCTTATAAACTAACAAAAAATCCGGCTGTCAAACAAAAACAAATTACCAACATATTTGCAATTTCATTGTAGAAGCCAAATGTTGCCAGGGGTTGCAAATGATAAGACATTACAAGCCGTTTTCATACAACTGACAATAATTGATAACAATTGACACTGAAAGTGGCATAGATGTTAGTATTTTCCTTATTCTAGGTACAATTAATGGTTTTTTCTTTTGCTTATATGAAAAATTTATGAGAAAACCTGTAGAAAACCAAATATTTATAATTTTATTTTTGTTGTTGTCTAACAACTATTGGTACTTTTTTATTAGCAAGTAGCAATAAAAAAATAAATAAATAATTAGTAAACAATTTAAAGCAACACATTATTATTATTTTTTTTTTTTGCCAAAATGTACGCTACACAAAATTCTAAACCACAAGGCAAATTAAGCATCATGTATTTTTCTGTTTTTTCCAGACAGATAATGAAGCAGGCAGTTTTCTGCTTTTTGCCTTTTAATACCAATCGGAGTCGCGACTCGCAATAGAAATTGTTTGCTTAATAAATCCAATCCAATAAGTTCGATATTGACTACGGAAATCAGCCGTAAAATTTAATGTTTGTGTTCCGTTAAAAATTGAAATAGTTGCAATTCAGTTAAAATATGTATTCAATTCGAATTTTAAATGATTCGCTTCATTTTATAAAAGGACTCCGCCCAATAAATTTGTGCTACTTATTTTAAAATTATAAAAGTTGTATTTGATTTCTACACCTTCACAAAAATCACTTCAAAATTTTGCGAAATTCCACATAAAGCAAAAATTAGGGAATATTCAGTTAACATTTTTCGATGACATAAGGCACAAATTTTGGGATAAGTTAAGTCCGTAGGGTGTACACAGGTTCAAAAATACAAAACTTTGATTATCTTGTAATGTTTTTTTTTTTTTGTAAGACAAATATACATCAACTTGTCGATAGCCGATGCGGATATATATGTATATTTCTAAATTTAAATATCTTATATGTATTAAACATTAAAAAAATATCAAAATATCAATTTAAAAACAAAAGTAAATACAAAATTTTTTAGAAACCCACAAAAGCTACCGAAAAACCAACCACAATAATAACAACAACAAAAAGAACACCACCAAAAGAACCAGAACCAGTACAACCGGAAGTTACGCAACCGGACCCTGTAGTTATAGCGCCACCAGAACAGAACTATAATATTGATTGTACACATAGAGATTTCATTCCACATCCAGACTGCCGAAAGGTATAACATTATTCACATTTTAGTCTTGAAGAAAAGGTTTAAAACAGCTTTTTTCAAATGAATGTTTTTCTCTTTCAGTATTATCGTTGTGTCCATGGTAAACCTGTGGAGTTTGAATGCAAAGAAGGTACCGCTTTTCATACCATCCTGAATATTTGTGATTGGATCGAAAATAGTGATCGTTATTATTGTACGCGCTTGAAGAAGAAGAATATGGGCAATGATGCTTAGCTCATTATTTTGCATTTATATTAAATTTTAATTAAATTATATATATTATTTTATAGTATCGTACGAATCTTTTTCAAGAAAATAAAATTTTTAATGTATCGACAATAGATTATTATTGTATTTATACTTTATACCACTCGGTACTCAGGGTATAATAAATTTGTGCTGATGTTTGTAACTACAAACAATATCTGACCTGGATGTCCGTCCGTCCGTCTGACTGCGTGTCCATGTAATCAAACTACATGTCGCACGTACGAATATATTTTGATTATACTTTGTATATAAACTTTTGTTAGCCAATCGTTTATTACATTCATTAATCATTAGTCCAAAAATATACTCGGTAGAACCATTCTTGGTCATAGGTCCCATATAAGTTCGCTTACCGATCTTCACTTAAATCGTCCAAAAAACATACATATTACATACATTTTTCTCAAATATAGTTTATATGTTTTTTAGAAAAATAAATGTCTTAATTATGGTCATGATCGGTCGATTTTTCGACCTAGTTCCAATATAAAAATAGCATCCGATATGAACTTTTTCAAATCTGCGGGAAACAAATTCACAACAATGTCAATAAAATTTTATTTATGCTTATTTTCTATATGCAATTATACAATAATTTTCGTACTTGTTTTATTTTTAAATTTTGCCAAGTAAAAAATAATTATTATGGAAAAATAACGTCACATTAAAATAATTAAAATTAGAAAAACCCGGATTTCGGTTAACCGAGTATGTCAAACCGAATAACCGACTTATATCGAGCTCTGATAAAAATAAAACTTTACAGGAAATGGTTTATTTTAACATATACATTGTTTTTGCTGTAAATACGCAACGTACTATTTACAGTTATGAAATTTTGATAGATAATGCAAATGATCGAAAATTATCGATTTTCATCATGAACCTAAAATCTAATATCTAAAGACATTTTCGCGGCATGGTTCGATATGTAAAAAAAATAATTAAAACTCAATTAATTTGCATTGAAAAATATTTTTTAATTAGAAAAGAGGAAAACATCGATTTCATAATAATATTAAAACAGTTTTAATACGACTTTGAGTCATCTTAAAGAATATTAGAACGACAACTTTTACGCAACATTTCAAGATTGCGCAAAGATTATGATAATATAATATTACCTTTTTTGGAATTCGGTAAAATTTTAATATTATCAGAGTCGAATTTGTTTTTAATAACGTCATTTTCTACAGTTGCTTGGTATTTTAACTGAACTAAATGCAAGTTTGCAATTGTTTAACTGATTTATCATGGTGATAAAAAATATATTAGCATGAAGGCGATCGTAAACAATTATGTTAACGATATTTACCCATATCTATAATATTAATAGGAAAGGTGATTTCTTGTTACCGGTGTAACTTTGTCAGCTTTGCCCCGACTTTGACCAAACAAACCTCATTTGAGAGGCATTTCTTTTTAGCTGTCCACCAGATATACAGATTTTTACATATTTTTTTTTTCAGTGTAACGCATTTAAAGTTGCTACTAAACTTACATAAAATTATACAATGCTGTGTGTGTGTTTATTAAATTTGTTAATGTGTTGAATTGAAAAATTATGTGGGACATAAACCAATAACGACAATAACGCAATCGAAATTCATTATAATAATTGCATATCACATGCCCTGTGTTGAATTGTGAATTGTTAATAGCATATCTTTAGGTGACATAAAACATTGAAAGAAATAAATTGAGTGAAAAAATAAAATTTCCTAGAATTAGCACTCGAATTTCGAGGGCTGTGCTCTACTAGTTAAAATAAATAGGACAAAACGTTTAACAGAAACAAAAAATGGATTTCGATTAACAAGAATTGAGATTTTCGATGAACAGATTTTCAAAAGGCCCGACATTAGAGCAAATTTAAGTTTTATGGTTAATGGTTTGAAAATACAAATACCGAACAACTTGACAAAAATTTTGTGTATAAGAATCAACTTAAATTTTACTACGAATTTTCTAAAGTTTTTGCAACCTTATATATTATCTTTAGAGAAAATTCCTAGAATATTAACTTGGATTGATTTTAAAATTTTCCTTACATTTCCCCAAAAAATTCCTACAAATATGCCTAATTTTAACCGTAAAATTTAAACTTCTAAGCTATTTTTCCAGCAAATGTAGATTTTTTGACTTTCAGGGTTTATTCTTTTAGTTTGTTTATTAAAAAAAAAAGTATGCAATTCAATTTTTTCTAGTTGGTTTTGCTGCAAAAACAATAGATTAAGGCAATTTTGAGGATACGGGTTTTCAAGTTCTGGTTTCTTAAACTTTTTCACCCACTTTACAGTTACTAGTACATCAACCATCATTAATTAACCCATACAAGAAAACTTGTTGTCAACAGGTGAGAAAAAATAGTTTTTTTAACATTTTAATTAAATTAAAATTTCTGACAATACGTGTTGGGATTTTGTGCTACTTCTGGCAACATTGTTGAATGTAAAAGGTGTTTTTTTTCCTATGAAAGGGTTAGCTGTCAAACGAACTCTCATACTCAACAATGGCAACATTGTTGAATGTAAAAGGTGTTTTTTTTCCTATGAAAGGGTTAGCTGTCAAACGAACTCTCATACTGCGTTCACTTTTTGATATTTATGATTACACTGTGGAACAAATTCAGGTTAGCAAAAGTTAGGTCGATTCTGAGAGTTAGGGGTGAAAATAGAGGCTAAATTAGAAGACCCGTTTGTTTATGTTAGTTCGAATTTTTTTTAATCGACCTTCGAACTTTGCAGTCAAATGCCGATTTTCAGCATATTGTTTATATGGTTTTTTGGCTATAGCTCGTCGACTAATTGAGAGAGAGCAGTGATATTGATCCACAGCCGCCTGCTAAACGTCAACTGGCCAAATCATTAATTTAATTTATTTAATTTTTTTACTTAAAACTTTTCATAACTAACATTTCAAAAATATATTTTTTTTCCATATTTTTATAATTTATTTTTCAATGTTTCTTCAAAACCAACACCGAACAAAATTGGTACATAAAAAATGAGAAGTAAATTAATATTAAGCTGGAAAACGCAAGTTTTGTATTATGATTGTTTTCATTTCAAATGAAATTTATTGAAGAAACTGAGAAGCATATTATAGATCAAACAGAAAGCATAAAAAGACTTAGTTTTGTGGAAAATATTTTCAAAAAGCATAAAAAAAAAATAATTTTTCCAACATTTTGAACCACAAAAATTTTCTAAATCAATTTTTTAAAAAAATTTTTTTGTTGCACAGGTCTCTAGCAATAATTTGGTTTTTACAGATTGAACTAACATAAACAAACGCCTCGATACGGGTCTTCTAATTTAGCCTCTATTTTCACGCCTCACTCTCGGAATCGACCTAACTTTTGCTAACCTGAATTTGTTCCACAGTGTTATTGTACCATGGCAAATTATCATGAATAGAAAATCAGTCAACGATTCGCGCAACTTATAGACGACTTCGTGATTTTTATTGCACGCATAATAGTCCATGTGAACAAGCCATCCGCCGAACTGTGGATATATATCATACCACATACTCTCTAAATGATCCAATAACACCAACACCTCGCACAGTGGGTTGAATGATAATCAAAATGAGGATTAATTCAGGGAAGCCGTATTAAAAAATAAAAATATTTTTTTTTTATAAATTATTATTAGTGCATTAAAAACTACCATTTGGGAAAAAAAATAATTTTTTAAAATTTTTTTAAACCTGTCAAGTGCTTTTTTGTTTTTCGGAAAAAATTACCTTGGTTCACAATTTTTGGTGTAACTCTGGATTCTAAAGAGATAAATTAATGAATCAGATTGCAGACTATAGTGTACTTAATACTCTATTGAAGCTGAAACCCTATATTAATTTACTATGGAAATAGTTTTACCCAATCGCAACCAATAACACTTTGACACTCTATATTTATTTCAAAAATACCTATTTTTTGAGATAATATTCAAAAAAATTTAAAAAATATGTCTACAACATTTTTCTAAAAACAAATTTATCAAAAAGATAGTTCAATACCTGAGGTTGAAGCCTCCATTTAAAAAAAGTTTTGATTTTAGAACAAACAACTAAAAAAATATAATTGAAATTCTTAGTTTTTTACTTTTTACCACTTTGCACTTATTAAGTGAAAATTTTTGAACTTTGAGAGAGTTTAACAAATAAAGTAAACAACGTGGAACAGCTGTTGATGGTGAATTTTATCTGCTTTAACCCGGTACTAAAATTTATTACAATATATTAACTTCAACTTTTGAATTAATCCTCACTTTTGACACATTTCAACCCAATGTGCATCAAAGGAATGTTCGTATACTGAAGAGAATATCGCCGCTGTAAACGGAAGAGGGGAAGAAGATCCAAATTGATCGATTGCAGTCCGTTTCTGTTCATGTTATTCGTGATATACGGTCAGCAATAGTCGGAAAAGTGACCTAAAACTGGACATCCAGAATGCGCTTCATCAAGAACAGCCGCGATGGTCATATGCCCCAAATCATTTTCAAATGTTAATGCCATGTATTGAATTTTCGAATAAAAAAATTTTTTGATAAATATTTAATTTTTTGTGTATTTTTTTTTTTTTGTGTTTCAAGTTCTATCGAGCTTAAAAAACGCACTTTACAATGTTTTTTTTTTTTTTTTAATTACACTGTCCAACAATTTAAGACTTTTTGAATTTAACAGAATAGCGACCCCATAATTCTGAAAGGGTATGTTGAGTAGATAATTTTTGTAAAACAAACTTATGGTCCAGCACGTCTGAGTATTTTTTACAGTGGGTCAAAGTTTAAATTTTTTGGTCGAAGCGTGCATTATACTTTATGAAAAAAATGCTGTAAGTTAATGTCTGAGAGAATTCTTATGGTCAGAGTTGTATTGTGGAATTGTATGAGGATTATTTTTGTGGAAGATCTTAACCCTCTAACTGGTCTCTTTATGGGTCAATTTGACCCTTTTTTCGAGAAAATCAAAAAATATCCTTTAAAAAAGGACATTTAAGGATTAAAATATTCTACGAAAATGTTTGCCGAAAAATTTCAGTGGGGGTCAACAAAGACACCATTGTTGTAAATAAAGCTCTTTACGATTAATTGGCAAAATTACACGCCAACTTCTATAAAAAAATTATAATTTTGTTTTAATACTGGTTTATTATAGTATGTATATGGGCAACTTCAAATATTTACGGCACCTAGACAATTTTTTTTTTTAAAGTTTGCGTTTAAAAATTTTAAAGTGCGTTTTCGCCTCGGAGGTGCACTTTAGGAAGTTACTCACATCACGCAATACACTAGCCAACTTAAAAAACAATTCAGATTGTCAGACGCAAAAAAGATACATTTTCAAAAAATTTACGCTAATTTCTTTTAAGTTTGTGATGTCCGTGATACGTTATTTGTGCACTGACACCAACTTGATATACCTCAAACTTTACAAAATTACGCCGTTATTTCAATTCTGCACTTAAAGCTCATTTTTATTAAACGGCGCAAAAACCCTATGTAAAATCTTCAAAAAGTTTAAGATTCCGAAAATTTTGGTTTCACTTGTAAACCACCATGCAAATTTTCACTCAGCAGCGATATCAAAAAATTTTTTTTAATGGATATATCCTCCAAGTTTAGTGACTATATTTTGTATTGGTTTGGATCTGAAAGCTAAAAACTGTTACAAAGAAAACGGGATGAATGAAAAAACTCTTGCAAGTTTCAAGTCGTTTTTTTAATTTTTCGAATTTTAATTGACCACCAATTCTTAAGGTGAAGACTTTTCAACGTAAAACTTTGCACGTCATATTCTTCAAGTATAGTCATCCAAACCCTGTACAACGTTTTATTCAATTCATAAAACTTAACGAAATAAGAGGCATAGTATGTCGGTTTCAGCAGGTGCTCAAAAAATTTGAAATAACTCATATATTTATTTTTTTGCTTCAAATTTTCGAGTAAAAGGGAATTGGGAAATAGCAGTAGTATGACAATGGATTAAAGATTAAACTTAATACGCTTTCCTGTATTTAGCTTGACGTGAATGTTCCGATGGGTCAAGGTTTCTGTACAAGCCCCATACGTATTCAGCAAGCATTACACTTTGGGATTTCCCTTTAAATCTTTCTTCCAATACCTTTATATCCTGATGAAACCTTTCACCGTGTTCATCTGAAACCGCTCCAAGGTTTTCTTTCAAAAAAAAAATTGAGATGAGAGTGCAGAAAATGCAGCTTTAGTGACATCTTAACGCCAATATTGTTAAAACCGAGTAGCATGCTTTCAATATTTTCTGCATAGTTTTGTGCTTTTGAGTTTCCAAGGAATTCTGATATAACCAGCTGCATAAAGTCAAATGCTGTCTTTTGCATATCCGACAGATGACCATAAAATTCTTCATCTTGTAATAATTTTCTTATATCGGGTCCAACGAGCATTCCTAGAAAAGGTAATTTACATTGAATGAAATAAATTATTTCTTAAAACAGTATGTTACCTTCTTTTAATTTTGCTGCAGATAATCTGGAGAAAATTGTTTGAATGCGTTTGAAAGCATTTTCTTGTGTATTTAAGCTTTTAATAAAATTTTTCACCACGCCCAACTTAATATGCAGCGGTGGAAGTATGACCTTATCTTTTGGGACAAGGGATTCATGGATTACATTTAAGTCACCAATAATATTTTCTTTACGTTCTTCGAAATATTTAATAATATAATGGCTGCTGGTAGCACGTGAATCCCATTTACAAAGAAAGCACATATATTTTGTGTATCCTGTTTGCATTCCAGTCAATATTGCAATCATTTTGAAGTCTGCGCATACTTCCCATTTATATTTATAGTATTCAATTTTATTTAAGAGATTTGAAATATTTGCGTATGTTTCCTCCTTTTTTGTGGAATACGCAACCGGTATTGATGGATGCTGATTTCCATTGTGCAGTAAAACTGTTTTTAAGCTGTGTTTTGAACTATATATAAATAGTCGCCAAGCGGAAGAGTCCAGTGGAAGCTTTAGATATTTTTGAACCTCTTCAATACTGCAACAGTATACAAGTTCTTCTGATTTTTTAAAATAACTTTCCAGATCGGCGTGTCTTTTTCTTGGAAATGTAACTTTTACATCGGCTTTTATCAAATTCCTGTTTTTCAATCTGGAACATAATATTTCAGCTTTCTCTTTTGTTAGTCATAAATCTCTTACAAGATCTTCAAAATAAGCTTGGTCTACCAAATTAGGACATATGTTTAAACCATCAAGAGGCAAGTAACTTATATCTGATATGTTTTCAACCGCCGCTGTTATTTCTGTATTGGCGACTGTCATATTGGCCGAAAATGTATGTGTAGGCGGTTGAGGCACCGGAACACCTTCGCAGCGCACTTCTGGTGAAATGACATTATTTGTTGCTTCGTATGTCATTGTCGCGTAGTGCCTTTGGCTTCTACTAAATTTGTAATTTACGCAGAAATAGCATGTATCTGATTTGTGATCTTCAGGTTCAATCCATGTAATTGGTGCAGAAAATGGCAGCGCCTTAGTACCGCCTTTGTACCAGATCAAAAGACCACTTTCGCAAGTAGTACATACGGTTTTTGGTATCCAAGCTTCAGATAAAAATCGTATTCCAAAGAAAAGAAAATATGGTTCTTCAATTGTAGGCAATATCTTTCTTCTGCTTTGATGGTGCGTAAAATGTCCACAAATAAAACAAAACCAATCTCTTAATTTGCAAACAGAATCCGCCATGCTTATTTAAGCTTTAATTTTTCTTTTTTTATATTAATTTTAGTAAAAATCACACCCGATATGTACTGCTTAGTAGCTCAATTATGCTTGAATTTTTTCTTTTATTTTTTATTATTAATTTTAATAAATATCACACCCGATTTGTAAGTCACAGCTGACTAGACGCGAGAACTCAGTGTTTGGCCCGGCCGAACTTGACGCCGTTTTTACCTGTTTTGTATATGTTGGTGTATAATTTTACTAATTAATCGTAAAGAGCTTTATTTATAACAATGGTGTCTTTGGTGACCCCCACTGAAATTTTTCGGCAAACATTTTCGTAGAATATTTTAATCCTTAAATGTCCTTTTTTAAAGGATATTTTTTGATATTCTCGAAAAAAGGGTCAAATTGACCCATAAAGAGACCAGTTAGAGGGTTAAGATCTTCCACAAAAATAATCCTCATACAATTCCAAAATACAACTCTGACCATAAGAATTCTCTCAGACATTAACTTACAGCATTTTTTTCATAAAGTATAATGCTCCTTCCAACCAAAAAATGAAAACTTTGACCCACTGTAAAAAAATACTCAGACGTACTGAACCATAAGTTTGTTCTACAAAAATGATCTACTCAACATACCCTTTCAGAATTATAGGGTCGCTATTCTGTTCCAAAAATGCTGTTGGACAGTGTTATTAATGTATTATTATTTATATTAATGAGACCTGAGTCTTAATTTCTATATTAAAATTCGACCACAAAATTTGTATAATTTGTAGTGTCATATCTAGTAGGCAGACAAATTTTCGTCTTAACTACATATAGACTTGCTTTGTTGTGCCCAACGTATTTATTACCAATCGTTTCATTTTAGCAATTAAATTATTAAGTTATCACAAATGAACTTCTATTCTCAGAAACAAATGTCCGTGCTCCCAGCTAATTTATTCCTATATTATGATTCGATTTGATTAAAACAATTTTTAAAGAAAACTCTTCAGTGTTTATTCTCTCTTTTTACCCCATAATACAAACTAAGGTTAAATATTACGTTTTCCTTAGTTTTCGTGTGTGGGCTGTAGAAAAAATATGTCTTTTTCTATAAAATTCAATTTTTTCAACTAAATATTCGTGAATCGATTCGTGTTAAATAAACATATACTCTTCAAACATGACGCGAAATTTTTGTTTGATTTGAGAGTATTAAACATTTTATAATAATCAGAAATTTAAAATTTTAGCTTTATCAAATAAATAAAATGATAAATAAATATTCAAGAAAAAATTAAATAAAAATAATTGAATAAATAAATTAAAAAAAAAAAATTAAGTGAAAATTATACAAATTAATTTCGTATTTCAAATTTAAAAAGGATAAAAAAATATATATAGTTAAATTTTTAATAATTTCCTTAAATAAGTGAATGATTTAAGTGAGGTGACTAACATAAAAACTTTCAAGGGCGTTCACAAAAGAGTGATTCAGAAGTCCTCTATTTATTTAAAAGTTCCTATTTGTCAAAAACTCAAATTAAATACATTTAAATTAATGGTTTTATGTGTTTAATCACACACAATTTCTAGTATATAACGTATGGGCAAACAATGCGGAAAAGCGCCACACATTAAAAAAAATATGTAAACAAGCGATTTCTGCACAAATTTTATTTATTCATTAGATACAAGATTAGACAAAATTTTCCAAAAAAAATATTGAGCCCATAGCGGTTTGCCATCCTATTTTCTTTTAATGGAGCGTGGTAGAGAAGAAGAAAGCATATATTTCAAAAATTCATAACTACACTGTATTCTTAATCGGACAGGTTTCTGGCATTTCAGCCTTCATCAGCGATTTATTGAACATTGTAATAATTGTTATGTTATAATTGAATAGATTGTTTCTATATGAAATTTTTCTAGTTAGGGCGGCCGTGAGGTTTGAACCTGAACCTTTACATACACTCGTACTTGCACTTTTTGGTCAGCGCTTTAACACACTCACCTAAAGTCAGGCCTGCGAGCAGTGTGGTTAGAATCAGTTTTCATACCATACAGCTTTTACTTCGTATTAATTTCTGTCCAAACAAACAATCGTTATTTTTTATTTTTTATTTTTATTTTTGTACTACAGCCATGGATCTCTGAATCCCGCTTGTATCTATGGTTTTTAGCAATTTTATTTTCTGAATGAGGCAATTTGAAGTTTTTGAGTGTCCACTTCTATACACCCTTCTGAAGGTTTCCGAAAAAGTTTTATATTTCTGCGATTAAAATTTTCTATGGTAGACACCACGCTCACTAAACGCAAGTCACAATAAAACCTTTCTGAGAAATTTGGTCTTACATATACAGTGAGTGACAATACATTGTAAACTTAAAAAAAAAATAAAGTCAATTTTTTTATTAATAATTTCCTAAAATTATGTTTGTTTTTTGCGAATTTGTCAAACAAATTTCACAAAAAAAAATAAATATATAAACGAAAAAAAAACTATTTTTTTAGTTATGACAAAACAATGGCAACTTTTAAACTTCTATACCCGAGTTGATTAAAACAATAAAAATAGCAGATGATATGAAAGTATATAAAATCTTAACCGTTATTTAAATATTTATATATTCTGACGTTTTCTATACCCTATACCACCATGTGGTTTGGGTATAATGACTTTGTGCTGCTGTTTGTAACTACCAAAAATATTTGACCTAGACCCATCTTTTATTATACCGATCTACTCAGAATCATTCAGAATCATTTTCTGAGTCGATTTAGCGATGTCCGGTCTGTGTGTCCATGTAAACCTTGCAATCAAACTACAGGTCGCAAATATCAATATATTTTGATGAAATTTGTTATTTAAGCTTTTCTCGGCCATAGGATGCTATTGAAATTGTTGAAATTCGGTCCATGTTCAGACCTAGTCCCCATACAAATGAAGCCTATGAAATCGACATAAATTACTGTAAGATCCAAATTATCATATAGATCTCAGTCAATTTGGGTTTGCATGTGTTTATATTATCCATTAATCAGTAGTCCAAAAATAGTCCTTATGCGACAATTCTTAGTCATAGGCCCCATATAGAGCTGCTTCCCGATCTTCACTTTAATCTATCAAAAAACAAAAATATTGCACAGATTTTTCTCAAATTTGGTTTGTATATATGTTTGCAAAAATTAAGTGGTCAGGATCGGTCCATTTTTCGGTCTAGTCCCCATATAAATATAGCATCCGATATGGACTTTTTCATATCTGCAGCCAAAAAAATTAATAATAATGCCACTCAAATTTGGTTTATGCTTATTTTCTATATCGAATTAGTTGGACCGAAGAGATAGGGTCTCTAAGCCCTGGTATACGGTATCGTATAGTCGGTCTAGACCGACTATAATTTCTTACTTGTTGTTAGATACAATTGTATTTTTCAATGTTTTAATCTTAAAATTTGTTATTGTGGCAGGAATAAAGTTTTGTGAAGAGAATAATAGATTATTTTTCTGATGGTCTTAAGTAAAAGAAAATTTGTGACAACTATTCTATGAAAACAGCCATAATATCAAAAATTATCAAGAAATATCGTGAAAGAGGTAGGGTAACGACTCAACATTTAGGCGGAGTCAAAGACAGCATAATTTAATAACAAGAGAGTTTTATAAATATTTAATAATGCATTAGGTAGCATTAAAACTAAAAGAGAAAAATTATCTGGTTAGCATAAATTTTGCTAAAGAACCCATGAACTGGTCAAGATGGAATTGGAATACTGTTCTCTTTTCAGATGCGTTCCCGTTTAATTTAAGAGGCCGTGATGGAAGAACATTTATATGAAAACCAAAGGCGAAAATATTAGAACCAATTTATACAAATAAAACTGTTAAGTTTGGCGGTGGCAATATTATGGTATGGGGTTGATTTTTGGGCCAAGAAATGGCTTTCAATTCATGTAATAAAATATACTCTAACTGGACTTGGATATAGGCAAATTCTAAATGACGTATTGTATCCACACACGTAGGAAAATATGTCCCTGGTCAGGAAGTTCCAACATGACAATGACCCAAAACACATTTCCAAAATTCTACGGAATGGGTACATTGGACAGTCCAATAGCCAGATCTTAATGCCATAGAACATTTATTGGATACGAAATCACACAAACAAGACAGATCTCATAGAGCCAGTAAATTCAGAGTAGCAAAAAATATCAGTGGTTATTATCAGCAATTAAATTGACTCCATGCCTCGATAATGGATACCCCACAAAATATTGAAACCAAAAATAGAGGGAAAGTTTTCAGTTATTGTATAGTAGAGGTTTACATTGTTTTGTCAATAGCATAAAAGTAAATTTTTTTTTAAGTTTTGTTATTTTTTTTTTTTAAGTTTAGCTATTTAAAGAGTTTTTAATTTTACTAGCAGATTCCAGCGCTCGAAATTCGAGTACAATTTCTAGGCAACTTTATTTTTCAACTTAGCCAATTCACAAACCCACACTTTTTTGGTTTATTATTATTGTGAATGAAGATAGGAAACTCATTATCAAACACATTAACAAATTTAATAAACACACACTTAGCATATGTATAATTATACCCTATACCACTATGTGGTTTTGGTATAATGACTTTGTGCTGCTGTTTGTAACTACCAAAAATATTTGACCTAGACCCATCTTTAATTATACCGATCGAATCAGAGTCACTATCTGATTCGAATTAACGATGTCCGTCCGTCCGTCCGTCCGTCTATGTGTCCATGTAAAGCTTTTAATCAAACTGCAGGTCGCAAATATGAATATATTTTGATGAAATTTGGTATTTAATCTTTTATCGGCCATGGGATGAACGCTATTGAAATTGGTGAGAATCGGTCCATGTTCAGACCTAGCCCCCATACAAATGACCCCTATGAAATCGACATAAATTGCCATAAGATCCAAATTATCATATAAATCTTAGACAAATTGGTTTTGTATGTGTTTATTACATCCATTAATCAGTAGTCCAAAAATGATCCCTATTGGACAACTCTTAGTAATAGGCCCCATATAGAGCTGCTTCCCGATCTTCACTTAAATCTATCAAAAAACAAAAATATTGCACTGATTCCTCTCAAATTTTGTTTGCATATATTTTTGCAAAATACAAGAGACTTTACCAGACATGGTCAGGATCTGTCCATTTTTGGGCCTAGTCCCCATATAGATAGAGCATCCGATATGAACTTTTTCATATCTGCAGCCGAAAAAATTAATAAAAATCCCACTCAAATTTGGTTTATGCCTATTTTCTATATCCAGTTAGTTGGGCATGGGAGATAGGGTCTCTAAACGCATGGTATAGGGTATCATATAGTCGGTCTAGACCGACTATAATTTTCTTACTTGTTTTATGTTGTGTTAGTAGCAACTTTGAATGCAATTTACTCGAAATAAAGGACAAAATTTAAAAATCTATGTATCTTGAAAACAGTTAAAAGGAAATACCTTTCAAATAATATACGTTTGGTCAAAATCGGGATAAAACGGTAGAACAAAACATCGGTCACAATAAATCGCCTAGCCTATTAATATTATAGATTTTTGGTATTAACCATTCAAGTCGCCAAAAATATATTTTTTTAAAAGTTTCCGCTATATTGTCACTCACTTTATACTTGGATGTTTTGGGTGCTTCATGTTCAGATCACTCAAACTACTACTTTTCTTGCCATACACTCCTTCCACTGTGAAGTACGACAAATCGTCCATCAAAGATTTGTACTCAGGGGTTGTGGAGAAGTAATTTTGAGAAGAGACGTAGTCTGGTTTAAAAATTTTTTCTTGTCTCTCAGTGGTTGCTAGTGCAGTGCTCTCTATTTCTTTTGAACTCCCATAGACTCAGCATATTTCTTAATAGTTTCCCAACTCCCGAAAAGAGTTTGCACTGCGGTCCACCGTTACAGCATTAAATTTACGGCGAACTTTTGAGTTACAAACGACATTTGCTTCCTGAATCAGGTTTTCTTTCTACACTTTTATTGTTCTTTATCAAGTTCACAGTCTTATAGATAAAAGTTTTTTTTTTATATCTCATAGCCTCGAAATGGTTAACAACGTTCTTTTTCTTGGACGGATTTGCTTTACAAAATTTGCAAATCAGTTTACGCAAATCTAATTCGTTTAGTGACATTTTTATACCCTATACCACTATGTGGTTTGGGTATAATGACTTTGTGCTGCTGTTTGTAACAACCAAAAATATTTGACCTAGACCCATCTTTAATTATACCGATCGAATCAGAATCACTTTCTGAGTTGATTTAACAATGTCCGTCCGTCCGTCCGTCTGTGTGTCCATGTAAAGCTTGTAATCAAACTGCAGGTCGCAAATATGAATGTATTTTGATGAAATTTGGTACGTAAGCTTCTATCGGCCATGGGATGAACGCTATTGAAATTGGTGAGAATCGGTCCATGTTCAGACCTAGCCCCCATACAAATTACCCATATGAAATCGACATAAATTGCCATAAGATCCAAATTGTCATATAGATCTTACTCAAATTGGGTTTGTATGCGTTCATTACATCCATTAATGAGTAGTCCAAAAATGATCCCTTTGACCCCATATAGAGCTGCTTCCCGATCTTCACTTAAATCTATTAAAAAACAAAAATATTGTACTGATTCTTCTCAAATTTTGTTTGTATATATTTTTGCAAAATACAAGAGACTTTACCAAACATGATCAGGATCGGTCCATTTTTTGACCAAGTCCCTATATAGATATAGCATCCGATATAATTTTCTTACTTGTTAATACTAATTGATCGATGATGCACATGTTAATATTTTCTAATAAATAAGTTAATATTACTATTATATTAAAAAAAAGTGTTTGTTGTAAACAATACAGTTTTTTTTAATTATCGCATTTACACTATTCCATATTTTTTTTGTCCCTACGTTATTAGCCTTGATATCATACTATTCATGTCTTTGATTGATTGTGCTTATTTGTTTAAGAAACTAATATAATCCCTTTAATATAATCTTAGAATTTATGATTAGGTTTTGACATAAATTCTTAGAATTTATTCAAGCAAAAAGAAAACGTCAGACTTCAGGGTTTTCTTATCTGAAATTGAAATCAGAAATTATAAATTATCATTTTTAAATTAAAAAAACAAATTTTTCTTAATGCCATTAATTTTGGCGTGCTTAATGCTTAGAAACAATAACAGTTCTTTTAACACTATTTGAAATTTGTGAATTTTGTTGTTGTTGTTTTTTTTTTTGACAAAAATCATTAATTTAAAGACTTTTACAAATTTCGTTTTGTAAAATTAAAAATGTTGTACGAGTATTTAGCTCTGTCTCCTGATATTTGCACTCATTGGTGCAACCGTTGAACCTACAGCTGTTGTTATTTTATCGCTGCAGTTTTGCAGTTCTTTTTCTCTATTTTTCTATTAAGCTTGCCAATTTTTTTTTGTGATATAAATATTGAAATTGACGTTTTTATATACAAATGAAATGAAATCATTTGTGGCATTAAACAAATTATTTGGTCCTACAGCTTAAGTCCGAAAGATGCACGCAATTTTATTTATTGCTTTATTTCAAATAATTTATTGAAGAATCCTACGTAGACCATGAGCAAATTTTTCTATATCGACCAAGAACAGAACACGTCAAAACTTTGGTAATTGTTGGCCGTCATCAGAATGTACAATAATACTCGTACACAACAAGCACTAAGAATGAGTACCTCTTTTATTTTCCATTATTTTTTTTTTGTTTCGGTGGCGAAAACGTTTCGCTGAGTTCGCACACTAGATCAAGTAAAAAAAAGAAAATCAAGAATAAATATATAATTTCTAAATATAAAATTTGAGCAACAAGTGTACGACGACATAATCATTTAAAGATGTGTAGGCAACGCATTTGCTAAAGAAAATTAGAAAAATAAAGAATTGGTTACAGATTGTTTCTCAATTATATAAAAAATATTATGCTCTCATGTGAATATCTGATCTCGTATAATACAAATAACTTAGTTTTTTTTTTTGTGGCTTGCATGTTTTAATACATTAAAGGCAAGATTATCATCCATGTCGACTTATTTTTAAAGTCAGTCTTTTACTTAGCGATGCCAACTTTTTTCAAGCAAAAGGCGCAGCGAAAAACATTAAATAATCTAACCCACATAAAAACAAAGTTTTTATTTAAACTCTTTCTTTCCTTATGCGTATGAGTTTTGAATCTCTCCGTGACCGGGAGTGACTATACGTGACTATCTTTAAGTAAATATTTGGCCACAAAAAGTCTATGAACAAAGTTTTAGATCGATCGGATGAGGGGAAATGGGGTTTGAATCACTCCATGACTGTGCGTGACTATGCGTGACTGTGTGTGACTATTTTAAAATTAATCTTTGGCCACATCAAGTCTATGGACAAAGTTTCAGATCGATCGGATGAGGGGAAGTGAGGTTTTAATCTATCCGTGACTGTGCGTGATTATATCAAAATTAATCTTTTTCACGGCAAGTCCATCGAACAAGTTTCAGATCGATCGGATACGGGGAAATGGGGTTTAAATCACTGCGTGGCTGTGCGTGACTGTGGGTGACTACCCCAAAATTAATCTATAGTCACAACAAGACTGTGGGCCAAGTTTCAGATCAATTGGATGAGGGGGAATGGGGTTCCATGACAGATAGACAGACAGACAGACAGACAGAGAGTACGAGTTAAAGGAATTTAAAAACGCTAGCATTTGAAGTTACTTTTTAAGTGCATTTCAATAAGATACGTGAACAAATTTTATTACTACTTCATTTACAAATGAATTCGTATAATTTCTTCCTCATTTTCTGGCTATAGTATTGTTTTTATATAAATTTTTGTTTGTTTTATAGGTTTAAAGTTAATTAATTTTAGTAGAACCATTTATGAAATTTCAATTTTAATTCATGTTTAATCTACATTAAAAAAAGTTTAAAAACGTCTCTACACTTGAATACGAAAGCGGTTTGAAAACTTAATGACTTTTTATACCTTCCACACCACTGTGCAGAGTTTGTCATTCTGTTTGTAATGCTTCAAAAAAAGTATTTGCAAGTCGACATAGCGATGTCCGTCCGTCCGTCCGTTGGTCCAACTGTCTGTTCAAAACACGCTTATTCACAAACTTATTAATTTATCTGGGTAAAGTTATGATACTATTGTTTGTTATTATTTAGAACTATTTGTTATTGAAAATGGGGTAAATCGGACATCATTGTGCCAAGATATGTCCAAAATTATGAAAACATCTAAAAAAGTATTAAACATTCTGTGTGTTGTTGTAATAATTTAGTATTAAGTTTATGAAATTGTTTATTTTTTAAAATATTTTGTTTACATTTGTTACAAATAGTATAATAAATCCGTTTTTCATGGTGGACTACCACTTTTTTCTTCGCCAAATGACGATTTTGTTTAAACTCCATGTTGAATCTGTCCTACAGCTGTAAATAATATTCGCCGGTGATCATTTTACTCTAATCGATGTGAATAACAACACAGGCATCCAAAAAAAGCTGCCGGCAAGACAGAACTGCTTTCATTGGTACTTGGCTGATCCTTTGTCTCTTGTGTGTTGCGATGGATCCACGTCTCGTCTACGGCTACGAAATGACGTAATAACTCCTTCGGATTGCGGTTGAACTTCACCAAAAACTCCCTTGAAGTTATGATACTGTTGCACTTATGACCGAGTGTTCGCAATTGCGGCACCCATCGCGCGGATATACATGTGCAAATATTAAACTGCAAACTCAGTCGCCTCACTTTTAATATCATTCCATTGATCTTATCGACGTTTTCTGGCAACCTGAACGTTCTGCGTTACTTAAGCTGGTACAACTATAACGGAATTCAGTAAAATACTTCTTAACCATTGAGTGGTATGAAGTCATCTTAGAATTTATCAAGTCTTGTTTCGTAGATGATATTGCGGGAAAAATAATATTTTATGAGCACTCGAAATTCACTTTTTTCCTTTTTTGCAAAAATTCTCTAGGTTGTCTGCTTGCAATGGCTGTCAGTAACAGTAGTCAGTCTAACAATGCTAATTAATAGGAGCAGGGTTTATTTTTATTTAACGAGAGAAGTCGCGGAGTTGCCAAACTGCCGTATTATGCCAACTTATTTGACTTATTTGCAGAAGGAAGTACTTTTACAACTAGACAATCCATGGGTGCACACCTGCGTGTCAAAATTCCAGAATTGCTACCTCATTCGCCATAGTCTCCGGACTTAGCCCTTTGAGAAATGAATCGGCGGAAACAGTTTTTAACTCCAAAAAAGATGTCATTTATCAAATAACTGAATAACTGTAGAAATCCTTTTATTTTGAAAGGGATACAAACAAATGAAGACAGTAACTGTCGGCTTTGATACCCAACTTTCTAAAATCTCTAGTACAATCCGATATATTTCAACTATTTTACAACTCCCCTCTTATAGAAAAATTTTTATACCCTTGTCATGAAATCATATGTTAATAACACTATAGAATATTTTCAGGTCACTGTCTGGGGGGTGAGAAGTTCAAAACATTTCTAAACCATTTCCTAGTGCATCATATGTTTCTTTCGCTTCTGTAATATACACGATTGGAACCGAAGGTTTTTCATTGGTCTTATGCACACATCATCACCTTAAAAAACTAAGGAGAAAATATAAAAGGTCATAAGAGTTTGGCCTGAGAACACCAAACCCTTTAGAGGTTTAATTATACTGGCCTAGTACTTTAACCTTGACTTGGAATTTCTCATTCCCTAGAATGGCTGTTGCACTGTGTAATCTTTTGGACTATAGAAGAAACTTATGGCAAAAATAAGGTTTTTCAAATTTTTCTATTTTTGCATTATTTGACCCAATAGCCTATAAATTGGTACTCATTAATGTATATTTTGATATTTGCCAATTATAACGTTAACGATAATTATAAAATAAAACTTTCTATGCATTTACCCTAAATTCAGTTTTTACTCATAAACGCAAATATAAATAAGTAAAAAATTATAGTCGGTCTAGACCGACCGTTTAGAGACCCTATCTCTCAGGCCCAACTAACTGGATATAGAAAATAAGCATAAACCAAATCTGAGTGGGATTTTTATTAATTTTTTTGGCTGCAGATATGAAAAAGTTCATATCGGATGCTATATCTATATGGGGACTAGGCCCAAAAATGGACCGATCCTCACCATGTTTGGTAAAGTCTCTTGTATTTTGTAAAAATATATACAAACAAAATTTGAAAGGAATCCGTGCAATATTTTTGTTTTTTTTATAGATTTAAGTGAAGATCGGGAAGCAGCTCTATAGGGGGCCTATGACTAAGAATTGTCGTATAAGGACTATTTTTGGACTACTGATTAATGTTTATATTATCCATTAATCAGTAGTCCAAAAATAGTCCTTATACGACAATTCTTAGTCATAGGCCCCCTATAGAGCTGCTTCCCGATCTTCACTTAAATCTATAAAAAAAACAAAAACCCAAATTTACTGAGATCCATATGATAATTTGGATCTTACGGCAATTTATGTCGATTTCATAGGGTTCATTTGTATTGGGGCTAGGTCTGAACATGGATCGATTCTCACTAATTTCAATAGCGCTCATCCCAATAAAAGATAAAAGCTTATATACCAAATTTCCTCAAAATATATTCATATTTGCGACCTGCAGTTTGATTACAAGCTTTACATGGACACACAGACGGACGGACGGGCATCGTTAAATCGAATCAGAAAGTGATTCTGATTCGATCGGTATAATAAAAGATGGGTCAAATATTTTTGGTAGTTACAAACAGCAGCACAAAGTAATTATACCTAAACCACATAGTGGTATAGGGTATAAAAAATGACAAATATAATGGCATAACCGCTATGTGTATGAAGACTTTTGAGTGAAATCTACTCTCAACAACAAAAATCTCACTCAAAAAAAGCTAAAATTTTGTTCAACAAACAACGAAAATTATTTTTATGTGAAAATTATTTCGGTATTGAAAAAATCAACAAATTTTCGCGGTCACAAGGTAAATTTGTGGTATCTCCTTGTTGTGTTACGAATTGGTTTTGGACCGGGAGAGATCGACTCGTATACTCGTACTCGTGTATATTTATTTAGTGAAGAATTTTTTAAAATAAGAAATATTATTCATACTTCAAAAAAAAAAAAAAAAAAAATATATATATTTATAATAAAAATAAATAATATTTGAAAAATATATAATCGAAAACATATTTTAAAAGAATAAAAAATGTTCATTCATTAAAAAATATAGTTTTGGCAACAACAGTCGTTGAAAAGGGACACCAAAGGATTACCCAAGAAAACGATTGTTGAGCTAAAATAAAAAATATATATAAATATATATACATACATAAACTAAAAAAGTTATATATATTTCATTAAAAAATAAACGAAAATTAATAACGATTAAAATTATAATTAAACGAAAACAAATACGAAGTGAATTTATTCGAAAATAAATAATTAAAAAATATAATAGTTTTTAAAATAAATAAAGTTAAATTTTATTGAAATTGGAATATTTATAAATTAAAAATATTTTAGCAATTATTATTGTTTTAATTAATTAATTTTTTTTTTTATTATTATTAAGTGCAATTTTTTTTAACGATTTTTAAAAAAAATATATTTTATTAAATGCAGAATACGAGAGTGAAAAAATAATAATTTTAATAAATTGTTAAAGAAAATAATTACAATAATTTATGAGGTGACTTAAAGTACTTCTATTTAACTCAACTTCAACGGACTGCTAGGATACTGGAGTTTATATTGTAAATTGTTATGGGGCGAATTACGTTTTGGTTCCTATTGGGACTAACATTATTTGCCGTCTCTTCAAATGGTATGTGAAATAAATTTTAAAAGTAATATTTTAAGTTAATACAATAAAAGGGAAAAAAAACAATTTAAAATTATTGAAAAAAAAAAAATAATTTATTTATATTTTATTTGAAAAAAAAAAATAAAAATAATGTGTTAAAACAGTAACTAAAATGATAAATATTTAAACTATCGATTATTATGAAAATAATAATTTAAAAAAAAAATTTTTGCGAAATTATTATATAATCATTTTTCTTCTAAAAAAATATGATGAACACCATCATCTTATGCTTTCTGCACAAACCGAATACGAAACCCTTGTGTGCGTTATGCCAACAATATGGTTGTGTTGCTATAAAAATAATAAATAAAATTATTATGCAATTTATTTGTGTGTCTTTCTTGTACAAGAACAGTCTCTATAGTGAAAATTCAAATTTATTTTTGAAAAATAATATTTATTTCTGTATTTTTCGCTCATGCACGAACGCTGTCAAAAGAGTGTCTATGTTAATAATATAAAATATTTTAATGTGTATCTCAAATCATGATGAGCAAAATGTGTATTTCAAAAAACAATTTTATAATAAGAAAATCGCGTATGGTGAAAATCTCAAAAAAAAAAAAAAGTGAAATACTAATAAAAACCGATCAAAAAAGAACCTAAACGACAATTTCACAATAAAACATCGAAAAATTTGCTTGTCTAAAAACAAGTGCTCAAAATTTAAATAAAAACAAACAGATTTGCACAATGAAATAGCAGTGCTATAAAACATGTATCTTATTGCAACGGATACAAAATAAGAAATTAAGCGTTAAATCAATGTTTTTTTTGTCAACAAATTGAATGAAATATAAATGAATTTAAAAGTAATTAAATTTTTGGAATTATAATTTGTATTTCATTTCCAGAAATTACTTGGAGCTTTTTATGCATAGCTTCAATGAGACTAGGAGTCACTTCTACGTGGTTCTTGAGTTGGCTATATCTGTTCCAAAACTTGTTCTATTTGCAACTATTTTTACAATATGTTTCTTTCCTTTTTTTGTTGTGAAAGAAGCGTGATAATGGAACCATCTGCCACTAAGAAGCACTGATCTTTTTCATTATCATATTTCAGAATGTACATTTATAATACTCGTATTCCCTACAAGTGGTGTAGTTTTTCAAAAGGGAGTTACTTGACGCTACTTGTTGTATCATAAATGGTGAACTGGCATTTGAATCAACGAACCAACCAACCAACCAAAGAATCACTTTCACATAGAACTTAGGCTGGTTATCTTAGTGCCAGCAATTCGAGCCATTACCACGAAAATAGCTTAAGGGCTAAAAAGAAAACTTTACAGTAGAAGTTTTTGAATGTATTTGAAGTTTCTAAGTTATTTTCCAACCAAAGAAAACTCGGACTTTTGTTGCACTGAAAAAACGCCAACAAAATGATTTTATATTTTTTATATTTTAACACGTAACACGTTTCTTTAACAAACTAGTTTTTTTTTTTGTCTAAAATACTAGCGGAATGCGTTTCTTTAATAAACTAATTTCTTTGTTTTTTTTTTTTTAAATACTGGCGGAATGTGCAAACGTTCTTTCGCCCCACCATTATTCATACAGAAAAACACCCTTTTCCCAAAATATATTTTTTATGGTGAGAATAGGGACTTAATGAGCCCATTGGGCCCTTTTCACACAATCTACCTAACACATGATGTGATTATGAAGGCAATCGGTCGAGTTGTTCGGCTCACACTTATACAGGAGGATTTTAAATGTAAAGATTTTCTATTGACACCAATTGAAAGCTAACAAAACCCAAAATTGGGGATTTTTTCCTAACAAATGTTCCAGGATATTTTTAGTTCCATATAAAGAAGTCATTGGAATATAATATCTTTATAAGAAAACAAATAATCACTTTTGAGATATACAAGCGAATTCACGAAGTATTGCAAGGGGTGGAAAGTCCGTGGCCTAACAATGAAAAAGAGGTTTTTCTGGATTTGAAATATTTTTTTTTCATCATAATCTCCATGAAGTGTAATGCTTATTCCAACGGTCCTCTTACATTTCAGTAGAATAGTATGATTTGTCAAACTCTTCAAAGTAAGTCTCCGCTTCTGATAAGACTTCTTCATTCTTGTAAAATCATTTTCAGTAGAGTCACATTATCATGTTTGGCGACAAAGTAGTCGCTGGAATCCAGATATACGGGGGTGTGAGGAAACAATTTCCATTGTATGCATTGTATTAATGATTTAAGGTTTTTGGTCAATTGTAAGAGAATGCCGAACGTATTGCCAAAGTGCTTTTAATACCCAAATTGAGCATAATATATAACGCACACGTTCTGTTGATATATTTAAAGGTCGATTTTCTCGATAAAATTCATCTGGTTATTATTTCAACCATCATGTCATATGAAACTAGCTGTTTAGAATCATAAACAAAGGAAAAAAATAAAACTTTGATTTACCTTTGATTCAGTTTATTTACTTAACTTCTCTTTACTTCATTAGTTTTTTTTGTTCGTTTAATTTTTGTGTATTCTTTATATGAAAAATACAACTCTCATCTGATGGCAATTTTTCTTCAAATTAAAAAAACCATCCGACAACAAAACCAAAATCATACAGGCTGTATCAAATTCATATTATAACCTTTTCACATAATACGACTTTTTCATAAAACTCGTCATTTTGACATATCGTAATACGTCGAAATCGGCCTTAACTTTTCGATCAGCAAAAATAATTCAATTTACTTTTTTAAACTTCAAAAGTAGCATTAATTTTAGAACGTAATTTTTTTTTTAATGAAAAATCTGTCCATTTTTAGAACGAAACCTCATATGCTAAACACTCCCGCTATTACCTTTTCCATATTTTCAGTCAACAAAAATATATACTATTATTCCAATATGGTTGGACCTTTTTCCGAAACTCATAGTTTAAGGTTTAATTAATGTTTTACTGCTTTTGTTTAAGACAGCCGAAAAATATAATCGGAATATTTCAGTATTTTTAAAATGTATCTATACTCATTGTCTGTAGGGGTGAGAAATACCAAGTCATGGTGTAATTACTAGGGTGAAAGTGAAATAACGCTGGTGATCTTTCATATTTTTCCTTAGGAGTAGGTAAAACAATAGGACCAAATATGTAACTTATGATAATTATTAGACCAAAAATTCTTATTCTCATACGCTCCATAGTTGTTTAGATGTTTTTTCCTATACCTGAGGGAAAGTCTAAAAGTATAAAAGGTCATAAATAAAACCTGAGAACGCCAAACGCTTTGGAGGATTTACTTTAATGGCTTAGTACCAAGGTCCAGAAAATACACACATGAAACACACAATGTTCTGTTCTAAAGCAGCCAAGATATATTTTAATTTGCATATCAATTAAGTGTGTTTCTAAATTTTGTACGGTGCCCAACTCAATCATGACTGTGTTTCGTTTTAATATTTCTTTATCTACACGAACATTTTTTTATCACGTATTTTTTGTTTCGAGTGTAGCTTTATTTAAAGTTCGTTTTCTTGCACGTGTACTGCTAAAAAAACAGAACATGTTCTTCAACGCGTACATCTAAAACTTAAAACATTACCCACTCGCGATCGAAAAAAAAAACGAAATTAAGTCATAAACAACATAAAAAATTTCTCTGATTTATATTTTATTACTATCTTTATATTTTTTTTATGTTTTTATTATTATCTTTTTATTTTTATTTGTTTTTATAACAGCTAAAGAATTATTATACATTTTTTTTAATAAATTTGGTTGAAACAGTTGTTGTCGTTATTATAGGGGTGTTTCAGATTTTTCCGATCGCGAGTGGATAATGTTTTAATTTTTAGATGTACACGTTGAGAAACATGTTCTGTAAAATGAAGCTACAGTGGTGAGTTATACTGTTAAAAGTTATATTTAATGCTGTTTTAAATGTTAGAAAAAATTAAAACAAAATTGCCTCCTTTTGTTGGAATTCAAGTAGAAAAATTAAATTATTTTTTATTGAAAATAATAATTAGGCGTTATATTATCCTGACGAGACCGCACAGAGATTAATAACATTTTAGGGAAATCTCACTAAATAAGTGTCCAAATGTAACATAAAATATCATTGCTATTATTTTGTTCACGTCTACAACAAAAAAGGCATCATATGTTTAAATAAGAAAGAAGAAAACACATCTATACTAGTTAAAAAATTTGGTGGCCCGTCTCTCAAATCTGTTATATTTAGAAAATATATTTCTATGCACTATGCAAATCGTATTAATTCATTTTAAAGCGAAACATAAAGTACCAAATAATTTTTCCTTTTTTTCTTTAATATATTTTATATTCTAAATTTTTCTTAAATATTTATTAAAAAATAACAAATTTCAAAACAATATACAAATACTTTAACACTTAAAATTTGCTATTGGCTAATGTGTTAATTACTAAATGATTTTTTTTTTCGGTGTAAACCGTGGGAAATATTTTCTGAGTATTTTTCAAGACGTCAATTTATCATCAACCGTTTTGCTGAAAGCTGTAAAATAAACATTTCATTTAATTTTTCTAATTTTCTATGTTTATGTATGTATATACGAGTATGTTTGTATTCATGTATGTACCCGGGTTTATTTGATAAACAATTTGCATTGATGTTGTACTTATTATTTTCTTTTGTTTATTTATAATAAATTGCAATTATTTTATTTGTTATAAAAACGTTTTATTAAAATTATTGTGCAATTTAGTATATATTTGGGATGCATGTATCAGATTTCAGTTAAAAATAAAATTAAAATTAACAAAATAAAAGTAAGGATTCTATTGATAATAGAAAGCGATTTTAACCTTTAAATTAAAAATAAATTTCAATTGAGTCTTCTTTAGTTATAAAATGCTTACAATATTGATAATACGATTTTTTGTCTGAGAAGACAGGCTATAGGATAATCTATATATAGAATAAGGTCAGAAAAGGGTTAAAGTCCTTGGTCAGAGTCCAATAATACTGGGTTATGATATAGATATTAAGGGGGCGGACATCTTTAAAAAAAGTTCTGACTTGATAGGTGTAGTAAAAGATTTTAGGTCTTCACGTTGTGGTAATGGAGATCTTTTATAGACTGCTTACAATATTCCATGAAGACCAGAAATTAATCGAAAAATTGCAAAAAAAAAAAAAAAAAAGTAGCCGAAACCATATATAATTACATGGGATTAGTCCGCGAAAAAATTCTATTACTCGTTATTATCGAATTTTGTGCCTAGCACAAACAAAGTATATTTAAGAATTTTACCTTTTACATGAGATTTGTTTAAAAAAATTGTATAAAAACTAAAAAATGATGAATTGTCTGTAAGTGTGTAGACTAAAATTCTATAACTTTAATTAGAAAATATGATCGCATTATTTAACAAGTAAGAGCATTAAATTCGGCTATGCCGAATCTTTGATTCCCTCCACCTATGCTTTACGTTTACATTATTATCTGGTCTTATTGCACTATTTACAACAAATGTAAACAAAATATTTGAATAACAAAATATTTGGTAAGAATAAATACCAAACTATTATAACAAACACACTGAATTTTTAGAGGTATTTCCATGTATCTTAGCACAATAACATCCGATTTACCCCATTTTAAATATCAAGCTGCTCCAAATAATGAAAAATAATATTAGCCTGAGTTTACCCAGGTAAATGATTAATTTTGTAATATGCGTGATTTCAAAAGGCAGACAGACAGACAGATGGTCAGACTGACGAATGGACAAACGGGCATTGCTACATCTACTCGAGTTGTTATAAGGATTAAGAATATATATACTTTATGGGTTCGATACGTTACAAACGGAGTGATACGATACGTGTGGAGGGTATCAAAATGCATACTTTGCCAAAAAGTTAGAAAACTCTCAAAAATGCATTTTTTGTATTTAAAGATTTTCACTGCCGAAAAGTTAGAAAACTCTTAGACATATTAATATTGTAAAAATATAAAACAATAACAAAGATCTAGTTTTTTATATTGATTGTTTTGAAGAGAAAATAACAGTTAACTTTTTATTTTTATTTTTTTGAGCAGAAATAAAGCTTCGTTTGAATTTTTAAATGGCATTAATGACAGTGGTTAGTTTTTATATTTGCTCAAAAATATCGAAATGAAATAATAACTTTTATTTTCTTCATTCAAAAAATAAAAATAAAAAAAACTTTTATTCTGTTTGAAAAAACATAAATTGTACTCGAGAAAATAAAATTAAAACAAGTAAGAAAATTATAGTCGGTCTAGCCCGACTATACGATACCCTATACCATGGTTAAGAGACCCTATCTCTTCGGTCCAACTAATTGGATATAAAAAATAAGCATAAACCAAATTTGAGTGGCATTTTTATTAATTTTTTCCGCTGCAGATATGAAAAAGTTCATATCGGATACTATATTTATATGGGGACTAGGTCGAAAAATGGACCGATTCTGACCAAATTTGGTATAGTCACTTATACTTTGAAAAATATATACGAACCAAATTTGAGAAAAATCTGTGCAATATTTTTGTTTTTTGATAGATTTAAGTGAAGATTGGGAAGCAGCTCTATATGGGGCCTATGACTAAGAATTTTCCTATAGGGAATAATTTTGAACTACTGATTAATGGATGTAATACATACATACATACAAAGAGATCTATATGATAATTTGGAACTTATGGCTATTTATGTCGATTTCATAGGGGTTATTTGTATGGGGGCTAGGTCTGAACATGGACCGATTCTCACCAATTTCAATAGCGTTCATCCCATGGCCGATGGAAGCTTATGTATATATCAAATTTCATCAAAATATATTCATATTTGCGACCTGTAGTTTGATTACAAGCTTTACATGGACACACAGACGGACGGACGGACGGAAGGACGGATGGACATGGCTATTTCGACTTAAAAAGTGATTCTGAGTCGATCGGTATAATTAAAGATGGGTCTAGGACGAATATTTTTGGTTGTCACAAACAGCAGCACAAAGTCATTATACCCAAACCACATAGTGGTATATGGTATAAAAATAACTTGTTTCTGTTCGAAAAAATAAAAATCAAATAATAACTTTTATTTTTGCAAAAAATAAAATCAAAAAATTAATTTTATTTGTGCTTGAAAAAATTAATAATCAAAAATTGTATATTACTTCTACTTTAAATATTAAAAGTAAAAAATTCCTATTTTTTTACTGTTATGACAAAAGGTATAACTGGTACCATTTAAGTTTATGAGTTTTCTAACTTTTCGGCAGCGAAAATCTTTAAGAACGAAATGTATAGTATAAAAAGCAAAGCATTTTCTGAAAGACTAGTTCAGTTCGTAGGTATCAAAAATGTTCACTTGAATCAGTTCTTCTGCACAAAAGATAACATTGGTCACAGTGCGTAGAGCCTTATTAATCTGATTCACTTGAATCAGTTTTTCGATATTGACTTCTTATTAATTTCTTAATGACTGTTTTTTCGGTCCCTCTTATAACTTATCTATGGTGTAAGTATGGGCTTAATTGGCCTATTGGCATTAACATATGATTGGGCTTCACACATACTCATCAAAATTTGTATAACCCATTCCACTATTTGAGGGTATAATGAGTTAGTGCTGATTTTTATAACTATCACCCCACCTTTTATTATACCGATCGACTCGCAATCACTTTCTGAGTCGATTTAGTGATGTCCTTCTGTCCGTCCGTCTGTCTGTCTGTCATGTAAACCTTGTAACCAAAACACAGGGGGCAAATCGTTGCATTCTATATCGAGTAAAATCAATCGAAATTCCATATTTTGATTATTATTTAAAGAAGACGGACAATCGTCAGACCTCGTTTCACTTTTACTATTTACTATTGACCATAACTCGCTAGAGTAAAATTACTCTTAGTATTTTAATTTAGGAAAGTAAAAAAATAATTTCGATCCCAAAATTACGTTAACGAATTCGACGATACGACCCCAGGATCCAAATTTGAATATATTTTGATAAAATTTAGTATATAAACTTTTATCCACCATAGGACAAATGCTATTAACATTGGTGAAAAGCGGCGCATGTTCAGATCTAGCCCCCTATCCGATCGACTAAAATGGTCGTAAAATCTAGATTATCATATGTATATATCGGGGAAATTAGGTGTATGTGTGTCTAATGTATCCACTAACCGGTACATATTCAAAAATATGCACCGTGGAACATTTTTAGTCATAGTCTCCATATAAAGCTGATTACCGTAATTCACTTAAATCTATAGAAAATCAAAAATATTGCATACGAGGGCGGATTAATAAGTCCGTGACTTTTAGTCTAACGTTTCTCCAATTTTTGTATCCCTTTGATTACGATTACGTTTATGGTCAATTGAGAGCAAACGCGGCACCCATCCTGCAGACAGCTTTCTTAAACCCAACTGATCATTTAAAATCGAAACCACACTGCCATATGAAATGTCTATGGCACCAATAATCTCACGCACTTTTACTCTTCGATCGGACGACACCATATCGTGGATTTTTTCGACATTTTCGGGTGTATTGACCTCAATTGGCCGTCCAGAACGTTCAGCGTAATTTGTATTTGTGCGGCCACAACGAAAGTCAGTAAACCACTTTTTTACCATTGAAATCGATGGAGCATAGTCCCCATAGTATTTATCAAGCTTTTCCTTGGTTTGATTGACGTTTTTTTTTTCGAAAAAAATAATGTTTAATGAGCACTCGAAATTTAAAAAAAACACGAGGTTGTATGTTTTGAACAGCTGTTAAACGCAAAGTAAATGAAGGAACTTGCTCAAAATTTTACAGTTGCCTATTAACAGGTGGTAATTGATTGGAGCAGTGTTGCATTTCATATAAATACGAGGGAAGTTCAAAAAGTCACGTACTTATAGATCCGCCCTCGTAGATTTTTCTCAAATTTAGTTTCAATATGGCACCTGTAAAACTGTAAAATTTTGAGCAAGTTCCATTTTTAACCTAGTCCCCAATAAAAATTATATCAGATATGAACTTCTTTACAAAAATAATTATTGCCTCAGCAAAAGTTAGATCCAAAACCCTATGTGGAAATTAATATGACTCCTTCGATCGATTTTGTTTTTTCTTTTTCAGATATAATTTTAGGTCTTATTAAAAAAATATTTTACGTTTTAGATATTAGTCGAATAAAAAATCACTGATGTATTTTCATTTCTTTTCACACAAAAGAGGAAACATTAAATCCAAAACAAATAGGAGATAATTGTCTAGGCGGACATAATTTTTGAATTATTTTGATTTATTCAATATATCTATATTTATTCATTATTAAAACATCTATTCAATATTTCTGTGGTGTTCAAAATAAGAAATAGTTTTTAATTTTGTAATTTTTTAAACATTTCTTTTCATATTTGAATTTCTTTTCGAAATACAATTTTTTAAGCCTAAAAGTATACTTCACTTTTGTGATTTTATTCGAAAAAAAAAAAAACATTTTTCTGATGATGCAAAATGCGGATTGGATTAAATCCACTATTCGGCTCTAAGTTTGTTTTTTTGCTTTACAAATTTGTCAAATCTTATGAATACATATTATATTTATGCTTTGATTTTATCGATCGTAACTAATTTGTTTATAATTCTTTGACATTCTTGCCCTTGAAATATTCGCATGGGAAAGCTTAAATTTTATACATATTTTTTCATAGTTATTCGATCAAATAAGAAAAAAATTTAGTAAAATATGACACTCGTATTATATTTGGTCAGTGAGTTTCTTTGTTCCCTTAACTCATACCAGAAGCATACGGCTCCGCAAACCTCTAACAATTCTACATTATTTTTTTATTTTTAACTTTTTAAATACATTTTCTCAAATTTTTTATATTTATAAAGGCTCCGCCATCTAACATTTTTTTTTCAACTAGTGCTTATTTCGTGAATGGTAATACTTGTCTGATTTGACAGATAATTAGTTTTATCCTTTCGCTGAACGAATATGGTTGTGTATACGATTGAACAACGCTGGGAAATATTGCGACTTTACTTTGAAAATCATGGTAATGTTACAGAATGTGTGCGAAAATTGCGTACGGATTTTGGAAGAAGAGAAGCACCGTCAGCTCCGTATGTTCGTTATCTTGTGAAAAAAGTGAAAGAAACTGGCTTCCTCATCGATAAACCAAAGCGTGAAAAGCCAAAAACAGTGCGTACACCCGAGAATATTGCTGCTGTGGCAGAAAGTGTGCGTGAAGCGCCATCAACATCAATTCACCGTCGTTCTCAAGAATTGAACATTTCGGTGGCATCATTGAGATGAACTTTGCATAAAGACCTTGGTATGACGCCATACAAAGTCCAATTGGTTCAGGAGTTGAAGCAAACTGACCAACCAATGCGTTTTCGCTTCGCTAAGTGGGCCTGCGATCGACTTACAGAAGATGTCGATTTTGCCAAAAAAAATCATCTTTTCAGATGAAGCTCATTTTGATCTTGGCGGGTATGTAAACAAGCAAAATTGTCGCATTTGGGGCACAGAAAACCCGCACGCATACATTGAAAAGCCGATACACCCAAAACGAGTTTGGTGCGGATTTTGGTCCAGAGGCATAATTGGGCCATTTTTCTTCGAAAATGAGCAAGGAGTTGCCGTTACAGTCAATGGCGATCGTTATCGGACCATGTTGAACGAATTTTTGTTCACAAAAATTGAAGAGGAGGATATTGGCAACATTTGGTTTCAACAGGACGGCGATACGTGCCACACAGCCGAAGCTACACTCGATGTTTTGCGCCGTTTTTGAATATCGCATTATCAGCCGCAGAGCTGATGTCGTTTGTCCACCTCGGAGCTGCGATTTGACACCGTTGAACTATTATTTGTGGGGTGCCCTCAAAGATAAGTTTTACGCCAACAAGCCAGAGACAATTGACGCTTTAAAGGACAATATTCGTGAAGCCATTGGTGAAATACAGCTGCACACAATCGATAATGTGCTTAAAAATTGGACCGATCGTGTAGGATGCTGCATGGCCAGCCGAGGCAGCCATTTTAATGAAATTATTTTCCATTATTAACCGGAAGGATTGTACTTTCAAATAAAAAAAGAAATTTGAGATAATATTCAGTAGTTTTTTTTATAACATTTTCAAAAAAAAAAAAAGTTATTTGGCGGACCCTTTATTTTATATACATACACATTTCTTAGAAGAAAACATTATATAGTTCTGCCAAAACGAAGAGTGGCTACATTATATTTTTTTCTAGATGAGAGAAATTAGCCAAAATTTGTTATATTTTTTTTTTTTTGTTTTATTTTAATGTACAATTATTTTGTTTTGTAAAGATATTACAATACTTTGATTCTGCCCCACAGTTCAGCGTTAATAGTCAAATGCCTTAGTTTTACACAGCATCATACCAGTTTTTACACTAAAGGAAAAAACCAATACTATTAAAATAAATTTTGACACTCAATAAAATAATAATGAAAATACAGTGAAACTTCGATGTAATGAATCTGAAAAGGATCGAAAAATACTTTGTTATAATTCGTTATATATGCATATGTATCAGTGGAACATTGGCTAACGAAAGTTGAAAAAATTCGAAAAAAAATTCGTTCTAACTATAGTTTTTTTTTTATATCAAAATTATATTTTGCACGAAAATACTAATAAAAATCCACTATTTAAGCGGCAAATAAAAGCGCTCTTGTGATTTTTATTTTTTATTTTATTAGGTCTTAATAAAATATAGTGTTATTTTTGTTTGTTTCGAATACAATCATCAATAATTTTTTTGTCAGATGCTAAGCTATAGAATGTGTTTTACGGTGTCTCAAGTAGTTACAACATTTTCGATTTCTTCATTTTCTTCTTCTGCTCAATATTATCTTGTGGTTTCGTTACACTAGTAATAATGTCATCATCGATAAGGGACCCAGTAGAAGAAATATAGTCATCGAAATTCACAAAATCATCAAACTGTTCTGTTAAATTAAAATGTTTTTTTAGAATAAGCCTCCTAGGGACCATTTTCTGCGCTCGACAAACTCACGAGTCGCAAATAAGTTAACAATTATTGATTTTTGGACACTTTTGCGCCCCTCTTCCAGATCATTTGCTAAAATTTTGACCACCTTTTTGAGATAAAAGTGTTTGAAATTTTTGATTATTCACAAATCCAAAGGTTGTAGTGTCGATGTTGTGTTTGGCGGTAAAACTTTCAATTTGATGGATTTAATTGATGGAGCACTTTTATGTGCCGAGCATTTATCGATAAACAATAAAAGTTTGCGATTGGCTTAAGTCAAATCGTTGTAAAATTTTTGTAAGTAATCCAACCATATATCGCTGGTCACCCAAGTTTTTTATTCGTAGTGTAGTTCACTGGTAAATTTTTTATGTTGTTCAAAAATCTTGGATTAGTCGATTTACCTATTAAGAACAATTTTATCTTCACAGAGCCTGTGTTGTTAATATTAAATAAAATAGATAATCTTTGTGGTGTGCATTAAAAAAAATAATCCATTTACGTCTCCATTAAAAATATTGTGCGGCTGATTTTCTGCCAAAAGACACTTAATAATGGTGTTCTCCAATCAGGACAATCTTGCTGCAAATTGTTCCGCTTTGGTTTTTACCAGCGGTCATCCTAAAGGAATGTTTTGAATTCGACATTGTATGGACATTGTAAGATAAACATTGCTCAACGTCTTCAAGGAAGTACGTTATAACGAAATTTCACTGTAAATATATAATAAAGCATATATGTTATGTCACTCAATTTTAGTTAAAATACTCAAGTGCTCAGGCAACCAAAACATAAATCGACTCAAAAACAAACCAACAAATTTCACAAAATTTTGAAAACATTCGAAATATCTCAAAATTATCAAAACACATTATTTATGAACAAATGGTGTAAACAATTAATAAAACTTTTGATGCCTTATAAATTTATTGTTAAACATATATAGTATTTGTTTTACAATTTTATAACAGTGACGTAATTTAAAAAAGATATGAAATATAAAAATTATACTGCTTTAGAACGCACTAAAATATTGCACAAATAAAATTTTATTTTGTAAATAATTTAACAGTCTTTCTTTTTTTGAATCCTTGAAGTTAAGATCAGTTTTAATTTGACATACAAACATAATTTTGTTTGTATGAATCGTGTTTGTACGATTCACATATTGAATTATTTTGCATTTATATTGTGTTATTTTATATATTATTAAATATATGATGAACATAGATAAATTTATTATAAAATTGAAAAAAAAAGCAGAAGAAACTATGAAAAAGAACATTGAAAAAAATGTGTAGGAAGTGATGGTGGCATAAAGCCAACACAAATTTTTATATAAGTGAAAATGTATAAACAAAATATTTTTTTTTAAATATATTATATTATTTCAAGTATATGACAACATGCATATGTATATTTTTTAAAGTTAAAAATAAAATTTATAAATTAGTAATTAAAGAAATTAATGTCAAGTTCGTAACAAAAATGTTTTAAAATTTCTTAGGAATTGTTTTCGAGCATAAATATTAGCAAATAAATTTGTTACAGTGTATAAATATCTATATACTCGTACATACATACAGATGTATGCATGCGTTTATTATATATCTGAATTTATGAAAACCCTAATAATATTAACTTGTGTATTGTTGTTATTTTTAGATGTGTATGCTAGCTCAGATGTTGGACCCTCTGAATCCGAATGTCGTCCTTATATTGAAAAGGCCATTAACGAATTAAAAACAGGTGAAGAAATTGGTAAGTAATTCAAATTCCTGTAATATTTCTTTTACAAAATTTCCATTGATACGCTCTATTATTTTGGCAAATTCTCAAATGTTTACTTAAGATAATTTTGTTTCAATGCTAAATAAGTATTTTTGTATGTATAGATGCAAATGGAATGATTACTTACGCACGTTAAGTTTTAATGTCAAAAATTTCAATAATTTATCTGAAAATCGTAAAAGCTAATATTTTAATGTATAGGTGCTTGTGAGTGCGTATATGGACGACTAACATTTGGTTTGGCTTTTTTGAGCGTCATTGATTGTCAGCTATTTGTAGCTAAAATTGATGTTAAACTAATAGTTGTTAATTAATAATTTGTGGTTTACAGAAGTATTAGTCCCTAGTCCCGATACGACTTCCGGTGAAGATATAACGAAATATGAAACCGATACACAAAATAATGATGAAGCCTCTGGTGAAATGCTGGGAGATCAACCTGTTCATGATGAAAAGGAAACCGTTGAAATTGCCGATGTAGATTCGACTGAAGAACATCTACTAAAGGAAGTGGACGTGGATGGTGATGGCATCCCTAATGAGAAGGACCTGGATATCGATGGTGATGTTATTCCCAACGAAGAGGATGATGATATCGATGGTGATGGTATCCTAAATGCCGTCGATGCTGATTTAGACGGTGATGGTGTGCCCAATATTGTTGATGGCGATATTGATGGTGATGGCGTCCATAATACTAGTGATAGTGATTTGGATGGTGACGGTATTCCCAATGAGGAAGATGATGATATGGATGGTGATGGTATTCCCAATGATCAGGATGATGATATGGATGGTGATGGCATTCCCAATGACGAAGATAATGATATCGATGGTGATGGTATACCCAACAGTGAGGATGATGATATTGATGGTGATGGTATCCCCAATCATGAAGATGATGATATGGATGGAGATGGTATTCCTAACGTCGATGATAATGATATCGATGGTGATGGCATCCCCAATCAAGAAGATGATGATATGGATGGTGATGGTATACCCAATACTGAAGATGATGACATTGATGGTGATGGCATTCCTAACGATGAAGACAATGATATCGACGGTGATGGCATTCCCAATGACGAAGACAATGATATCGATGGTGATGGCATTCCCAATGATGTAGATGACGATATCGATGGCGATGGTATTCCCAACAAAGAAGATGATGATGTTGATGGCGATGGTATACCAAATGCCGAGGACCATGACATCGACGGTGATGGTTTGCCGAATGTGGACGAACCCAAAAGTTTAGACATTGATAGCGATGGCATTACCAATGATGACGACAGCGATATTGATGGTGATGTTGTACCCAACGAATTGGATTCAGATATGGATGGCGATGGAGTTCCCAACACTCATGACAAAGATATCGATGGTGATGGTATTCCTAATGTTCATGATGAGGATGACCATGTAGCTGCTGATACTCAACCTGGAGCTGTCGCTGTTGAGGATGAAATTGTGAAACGTTCAAAGCGCTCTCTTGAATCCGTTGGTGATATAGACGGTGATGGCATACCAGATGATAAAGATGATGACATAGATGGTGATGGCATTCCCAATAAAGATGACGATGACATTGATGGCGATGGCATTCCTAATGACAATGACGCTGATCGTGATGGTGATGGTATACCGAATGAACAAGATAATAGTGATGGTGAGGCAGATGATAAAAAAACCGACGATGCAGAAGATACTCCTGAAGATGAATTACTATGGGTAAGAGATATTATTTTATAAAGCAAAAATGATTTTTAGTTATAAAAGCCTACAGTCTCATTAGGAGACTTTCCTGGGCTGGTGTGCTTTCTATGCGTCCCACAGCTCAATAGCGCACACATTTTGAGCGAAAAGCTTTTTCCAAAATGTGAACTATGGCAATTATCACAATATTACTTTTCAGTTTCGTAGTCCGCATAATAGGGCCGTTATGGGTTTAGATTCTTATGCGTGTTTGTTAGGTGCAAAAAATATAACTTAATATAACTAAATCTTATTGCAATATAGATCGGATAGGGAAAAGTGTTTCGAATATTACGGGAAAATGTTTAATTGATTAAGTAGCTGAAAATAGAATCTGAAGACATTTTTGAAAAAGCTCGCAGAATCTCAATCCAAATATTTTATCCATAATATTGCTTTATTAGGCTTTACGTAAGATAATTGATTTAGATGGTGATGGCATCCCAAATGAAAAAGACACTGATATCGATGGTGACAATATCCACAATGAGCTGGATGACGATATGGATGGTGATGGTATTTTAAATATTCATGATAATGATATGGATGGTGATGTCATTCCAAATGAAAAGGATACGGATATGGACGGTGATGGAATACTAAACATTCATGATAGCGATTTAGATGGCGATGGTGTGGCCAATATTCATGATGATGACATAGATGGTGATGGTATAAAAAATATCCACGATATTGATATCGATGGTGATGGCATGCACAATGTCAACGATAATGACCTTGATGGTGATGGAATTTTAAATGAGAAAGACGTAGATATTGATGGTGATGGCATTCCAAATTATAAAGACAACGATATAGATAGCGATGGAAAAGTCAATCACGAAGACGATGATGTCGATGGTGATGGTATTCCCAATCATGAAGACAGTGATATAGATGGCGATGGTATTCTTAATGATAAAGATTACGATAAACATAAACTGGAGGTATTTTAATCAGCTCAAGTCCTCAGAATCTTTGGATTTTTTGTGACAATAATTTTCACAATCTGTTATTTTCTTAACATAATAAGATAAAAGAATTAAGATCAAAGTAATTTAGTTTATTTTACCATAATGACAGTTTGTGTGTGGAGAAAACCAAAGAGTCTGAGGTCTTCTCTGTTTAAAAATGCTCAAGATTTTAAATATTTTGGGTAAAAATAGTTCTTATTTCCATAATGTTACTTTGTTAGGCTTTGCCTAAGGAAATAGATTTGGATGGTGATGGTATTCCCAATGAACAAGACAGCGATATCGATGGTGATGTCATCCCCAATGAGCAAGATGAAGATATGGATGGTGATGGCATCCTAAATATCCACGATGATGATATTGATGGTGATATTATACCAAATGAAAAAGATACAGATATGGATGGTGACGGTATATTAAATATTCATGATCCAGACTTGGATGGTGACGGTGTGCTTAATATTAACGATGATGATATTGATGGTGATGGTATCCACAATATCAATGATGCTGATATTGATGGCGATGGCGTTCATAATGTCAACGACAATGATATAGATGGTGATGGTATTCCAAACGATAAAGATGATGATATTGATGGGGATGGCATTCCGAATACTTTAGACCATGATATTGATGGTGATGGTATTTCAAATCACGAAGACAATGATGTCGATGGTGATGGTATTCCAAATGTAAAAGATGATAATAAACATAACTCTGAGGTATTTTATTCAGAAAATGTCTGCAGATATTTTGGATTTCCTCATATATAATCTGGCCAAATTCTGTTAGCTATTTTATGATGAAATAGGGGTCAAAATTAACAATATGCTTTTTTGTAGGAAATCCAAAAAATCTGTTGACATTTCTGTTTAATAATGGCCACAATTCTTAGTCTTTTGGGAACTTTATTTTACTTAATTAGGCTTTGCCTAAGGCAATTGATTTGGATGGTGATGGTATTCCTAACGAACAAGATAGCGATATCGATGGAGATGTCATCCCCAATGAACAAGATGAAGATATGGATGGCGATGGTATTCTAAATATCCACGATGATGATATTGATGGTGATATTATTCCAAATGTAGATGATGAAGATATGGATGGCGATGGCATACTCAATGTCCATGATGACGATATTGATGGTGATATTATTCCAAATGAGAATGATCCAGATATGGATGGTGATGGCGTGTTGAATGATAAGGATAACGATTTAGATGGCGATGGTGTAGCAAATGATATCGATGATGATATAGATGGTGATGGTGTAAAGAATGTTCTCGATGTCGATATCGATGGTGATGGCGTTCACAATGTCAAGGATAATGATTTAGATGGCGACGGTATTCCTAACGATGAAGACGATGATGTCGACGGTGATGGGATTCCAAATAATAAGGACAATGATATAGACGGCGATGGTATTTCAAATCACGAAGATAGTGATATAGATGGTGATGGTATTCCCAATCATCAAGATATCGTTAAGACAAAATCTGAGGTATTTTATTCAGAAAAATCACCAGAATCTTTGGATTTTCCCATACAAATTTTGTCCAGAATTGATCATCTTTTCTATAAAATAAGGTATGGAAAATCAAAGTTATTTTTTTTATAGTTACTTGTATAGAAAATCCAAGGAATCTGGGGTCTTTTCTGTTTAAAAAAGTTCTCACGATTCTTTACTTGTTGGATAAAACATTTGATGTTTTCATAATATTGCTTTATTAGGCGTTGCCTAACGAAATCGACCTTGATGGTGATGGCATTCCAAACGAAAGAGACCAGGATATCGATGGCGATAATATACACAATGAACAAGATGAAGATATGGATGGAGATGGCATATTGAATGTCCATGATGATGATATTGATGGTGATGTTATACCAAATGAAAAAGATTCGGATATGGATGGCGATGGCGTTTTGAATATTCATGACGCTGACTTAGATGGCGATGGTGTAGCGAACATTATCGATGAAGATTTGGATGGTGACGGCATAAAAAATGTTCATGATACCGATATCGATGGTGATGGCGTTCAAAATATCAATGACAATGACTTAGATGGTGATGGGATTCCAAATTATCACGATGATGATATCGATGGGGATGGTATTAAAAATAATAACGACAATGATATTGATAGTGATGGTATTTCTAATCGCGAAGATAGTGACATCGATGGTAATGGTATTCCTAATCATCTGGAAGCCATTAAACACAAATCGGAGGTATTTTACTTATAGGAAAGCCTCCAATATCTTTGGATTTTCTTATAGAAAGCCTAGTTATAAGTGGTATAAAAAAAATATAATTAATAAAAATGTATATTTTTTTTATATAAAGAGACATACTTAAATGAGTTAAACCCAAAGAATTTGGCGTCTTTTCTGTTTAAAACTATAGTTTATATTTCCATAATATTACTTTATTAGGCTTTGCCTAAGGAAATTGATTTGGATGGTGATGGCATTCCGAATGAAAAAGATCATGATATTGATGGCGATAATATCCGAAATGAACAAGATGAAGACATGGATGGTGATGGCGTCCTAAATATACATGACGACGATATTGATGGTGATGTTATACCGAATGAGCATGATGCTGATATGGATGGTGATGGTGTGTTGAATATTCACGATACAGATTTGGACGGAGATGGCATAGCTAATGTAATCGATGAAGATTTAGATGGTGATGGCGTCAAAAATGTTCATGATCTTGATATCGATGGTGATGGTGTTCATAATATACACGACAATGATTTAGACGGTGATGGTATACCAAACGATCAAGATGATGACATCGATAGTGACGGCATTCCAAATATTAAGGACCATGATATTGATGGTGATGGTATTTCCAATCATGAAGACAATGATATCGATGGCGATGGTATTCCTAATCATCAAGATGCCATTAAACATAAATCTGAGGTATTTTTTTTCAAGAAAAGTTCTTAAAATCTTTGGATTTTCTGTTACGTTTTTTCATTTTGTTTTCATTGTTGGTTGCCTTTTCTATACAAAGCTATCCAAATAGAAGTTCTTTTTTTATAGCAAATGAACAGTTGAGTAGAAAAGCAAAGCATATAGGGTTTTTCAGTTCAAATATTTTCTCATGGTTCGAAATATAAAAACTTCATTTTTCTATGATGTCGTTTCATGATTAGACCGCGCCTAAGCATGTTGATTTAGATGGTGATGGTATTCCAAATGAAGAGGACCATGATATTGATGGAGATAACATCCATAATGAGCAGGATGATGATATGGATGGTGATGGTATTTTAAATATTCATGATGATGATATTGATGGTGATGTTATACCAAATGAAAAAGATTCTGATATGGATGGTGATGGTGTATTAAATATCCATGACAGCGACTTAGATGGTGATGGTATAGCAAATGTTATCGATGATGACATTGATGGTGACGGTGTTAAAAATATTCACGATACTGATATCGATGGTGATGGCGTGCACAACATAAACGACAATGATTTAGATGGTGACGGTATTCCAAATGATCAAGATGATGACATAGATGGTGATGGCATTCCAAACAATAAAGATAACGACATAGATGGCGACGGCAAAGCCAATCATGAAGACGATGATATTGATGGTGATGGTGTTCCCAATCATCAAGAATCGGAGGTATTTTATACTGGAAAAGAACTCAATCTCTAAAAAGTTTTCATAATCGCATGTATTCTATGTAAAACTAATTTTAAATAAAGAATTGATTTTTCCTTTCGAAAATTCAAAGAGTCTGGGCTCTTTTCTGTATGATAAATTCTCCGGATTCGTTTTTTGTTTGGTAAAAATTGTTATTTCTATAATATTACTCTATTAGGGTGTGGCAACAATCATAGATATCGATGGTGATGGCATTCCCAATGAAGAAGATGATGATATTGATGGGGATGTCATCCCTAATGAAGAAGACACTGATATGGATGGTGATGGCATTCCAAATATTCAAGATCCTGATATGGATGGTGATGTGATTCCAAATGAAAAAGATCCCGATATGGATGGTGATGGTATTTTGAATATTCATGACACCGACTTAGATGGTGATGGTGTACCGAACATTAAGGATGACGATATAGATGGTGATGGTATAGTTAACACTGAAGATCATGATATCGATGGTGATGGCGTGCACAACATTCATGATAACGATTTAGATGGTGATGGTATTCCCAACGATAAAGATGATGATATAGATGGTGATGGTATACCAAATAATAAAGATGACGATATTGATGGCGATGGAGTTCCAAATGAAAAAGACCACGATATCGATGGAGATGGCATTTCCAATCATGCAGATAGTGATATTGATGGCGATGGAATTCCCAATCATCAAGATGATGGGGTATTTTAATCTAGTAAAGTCCTCAGTATCTTTGGATATTATTTTTTATAGCTCGTTAACTTTTAAAATATTACCAAAGAATCTGTGGACTTTCTGTTTAGAAAAAAAAAAACTCAGATGACAAATTATTATCGATAAAAAAAAGTTCATGTTTCTATAATCTTACTTTGTTAGGGCTTACCTAAGCATATTGATCTTGATGGTGATGGAATCCCTAATGAACAAGACTCGGATATTGATGGTGACATTATTCCCAATGAAGAAGATGAAGATATGGATGGTGATGGTATTTTGAATATTCATGATGATGATATTGATGGTGATGTTATACCAAATGAACACGATCCTGATATGGATGGCGATGGTGTTTTGAATATTCACGATTCTGATTTGGATGGTGATGGTGTCGCCAACACAATCGATGAAGATTTGGATGGCGATGGTGTTCCCAATGTTGTTGATAATGATATCGATGGAGATGGTGTACACAATATTAACGATAGTGATTTAGATGGCGATGGTGTGCTGAACATCGATGACGCTGATTTAGATGGCGATGGCGTACCAAATCTTGATGATGCCGATTTAGACGGTGATGGTGTTCTAAATGTTGCTGATGCTGATTTAGATGGCGATGGTGTCTTAAATATTGCTGACGCAGATATAGATGGCGATGGTGTGCATAATGTTAATGATAATGATTTAGATGGGGATGGTATTGCCAATGAACATGACGATGACATCGATGGTGATGGCACAGCCAATAATGAAGATGATGATGTCGATGGCGATGGTATTCCAAATGCTGAGGATGATCTTATCAATATTTTTGAAATTGAGGTATTTTCTTCAGGAAAAGCCCCTCCTTTATATATGGTTTTTTTCTGGAATTTTCCTATCATCAATTTTCACATAATGATCTCATTATCTAAGTTATTTTATTATAGCAAATAGCATTTTCAGTAGAGGTCTTGACTATCGTTTAATTTCTCATACTTTGCAATCTTTTTCCATTCAGCAACAAGTTCTTAGAATGACAAACAGTACTAACACGGCGACATATTTATCTACGATACAAAAATTATTACCATATAAAATTATTATCGATTGGTAATTTCTTTATATATCCCTTCCCTCATTTCCTGAAAATCCCAAATCCATTTTTAATTATCTGGTTATTTTACTAGCCACATATATACATGCGTTTTTTGTTTGTGACACATTTACTATTGATAAAATTCTGACATTTTAGGAAGGTGTTATACCCGAAAACCGTAGAAGTCGTGATCATATCTATGAATTGCTACAACTTGATGACGAATCAAATGCTCGTGAAAAGGCTATTGACAATGTAGCTGAAATTATATTGAGAGACATAAAACGTACCTATGAAAATGCTATAAAACCTTTGGAAACTTTGTACAAGTACCGTGATTTGAGTAATCGTCATTTTGGTGATCCAGAAATATTCTCTAAGCCATTGGTATTGTTTATGGGTCCATATTCTGGTGGTAAATCATCTATAATCAACTATTTGACTGATAATGAATATACTGGTAGCTCATTGAGAACAGGTCAGCTTTATGGGGATTTTAATAGGTATACAATTAAATTATTTCATTATTATTGTATGTTTTAAAGGAGCCGAACCGTCTCCCGCCTATTTCAATATCCTGATGTGGGGTAATGAAACTGAAGTGTTGGATGGTACGCAAATGGCTTCCGATTATACATTCTCTGGCTTGCAGAAATTCGGTCAAGGTTTAGAAGACCGCTTGCGGGGTTTGAAAATGCCCAACAAATTGTTGGAGAAAGTAATAATATATAATTATCATTTTTAAGCTTGTGACAACTATAATTTTTTGTAAACTTTTTAGGTTAACATTGTAGAAATTCCCGGTATTTTGGAAGTACGCAAACAGGTTTCACGTTTGTTCCCCTTTAACGATGCTTGTCAATGGTTTATTGATCGTGCTGACATTATATTCCTGGTTTATGATCCAGCTAAACTTGATGTTGGCCCAGAGACTGAAGCCATTTTGGATCAACTTAAGGGTCGTGAATACCAAACACGTATAATTCTGAACAAGGCTGACACAGTTAAACCTGAGGAATTATTACGTGTTCAAAGTGCTTTGATATGGAATATATCACCGCTGATGTCCTCCGCTCAACCGCCATTGGTATACACCACCTCTTTGTGGTCTCATCCCTATCAAGAAGGTTCTCCAGCTCGTTTGTTGTTGGCCCAGGAAAGAGGATTTTTAAGGGATTTACGTACAGCTGTAGATAAGAGGATTGAAAATAAAATTGCTAGTGCGCGTCGTTTTGCTGTGAGTATTTACAATTGAATATTAAATATAAAATAATAGCAGGACTTCTTTTTAAATGGAATTGTATTTGAATGGCAATTACTTTAAAATGTTTTGTTAGCTATTTTTTTTGCCAAACGATAATAATCGAAATTGTAGGTCATGTACTTAAATTTGACAAAAATATATACACTTGCTAGAAAAAGTATCCGTACATCTAAAATGAAAATTAACTAAGCTGAATTATTTGTCCGTCTAATAAATTTCTTTGTTGCCTTTAACAAATTTTATGCAGGTCACACATTTGAAATATTAATTTAAAAAAAATAATAATAAATAAATTTACGTTAAACATTGCTGAAGTTAGTAACTTGTAGGATATCCTAAGCGCTGAGTCGATTTGGCATTGACATAACCAACTTTAAAATATCTTCCTCCTTTGATGATATTTTATTATGACGGATTCTGCGCTCCAGTAAATCCCACAAATTTTGTATTGGATCGGGTGTTTGGGCTGGTGATTTAAATTGATTTTAAGTATTGTGGAGTAACCACAGCTTGACATTGTGAGCCGTATGTTTTGGATCATTATCCTGTTGGATCCAAAAATCTTCTCCAAGGCTCAGTTGTTGTGCCCTTTGTTTTTGTTTTGAAATGTTGCCCCATTGGCTACCATACAACACCAATCCATAATGCCACCGTGTTTAACCGTTGGCAAAAGATTGTCTTCATTTAATGCAGTTCCACTTTTTTGTCAGATCTAATTCTTTCCTTTTATGATTTCATCTGAAAATAAAAGACGTTCCCAAAATCTGGGCCGAATCGTCGTATTCGTTATCGAAATTTCGCTCGATCGAAATTATTTTATATTTGCCAAAATAAAATACAAAGAGTAATTTTACTCTGTCACATCTAACGAGTTAAGGTCCATAGTTAATAGTAAAAGTGAAACGAGATCTGAGGATTGTCCATCTTCTGTAAAATAATAAGCCAAAATATGGAATTTAAATTTAATTTACTCGATATAGAATGCGACGATTTGCACCCTGTAGTCAGTTTCTTTTTAATATTTTCATGGATGTCTTTGCTTCTTTGGTTTTATAACTAATTTGGGAAGCAGTAATGGATGTCATTGCCGAAGGATTCCTTGGTTTTAGAACTAATTTGGGAAGCAGAAATTCTGGGATCGTGTTTGACTGACGAGATATTAAGTTTTTTGAAAAACAAGTAAAATTGCCAATGTGTCAATGGTAAAAAGTTCATGATTCAAATTATTTTATTAAATTTTATTTTTTTAAATTTTCATCTTCAAGTGAACGGTTGCTTTTTCTAGCAAGTTTACTTAGATTCCACATAAAACAAAAACTTCAAGTACACGAGAGTATTTAAGCATCATCCGAAATTCAGGCCAAAAGCTAAATATCGATAATCATACGTAACTTAAGTTTTGCGTTTTACGATCAGTTGAAAGAAATATCTACATATATATACATATATATATATATATATATATATATATATATATATATATATATATATATATATATATATATATAATATTCTCTATACATTTTTAGGTTCGCGTCCGTAATCATGCCAAAATGGTTGATTGCTATCTCAATACTTATTACAACCACAAGACGTTGTTTGGTAACAAACAACGTATTGCCGGTAACATTATTGATAATCCCCAAAACTATCACATCTACGAAGGTCTATCAACACTTACAAATATATCACGTTACGACTTGCCTGATCCAGAGGTCTATCGTGACTTCTTCCGTTTGAATCCAGTGTACGAATTCAAGAAGTTGGCTGATACTTGTTCCTACTTCCGCGGCTGTCCCATTACAAAATTGGATGTGGCTATTTCTTATGATTTACCCGATTTGGTTGGCAAATACAAGAAAATGGTCGAGGCCGCTTTAGTCAATATAGAACAAAAAGAAGCATCATCTACCGCAGCTAATCCAGCAACTGATGATAACACTAAAAAGACCAAAAGTTGAGTTGATAACCTCAATTAAATCAAAATATATATATAAAAAATCAATCCAATGATGAAACACCTGGTAATAAAAGAGCTCTTTAACGAAAACACAAATATAAGTGGAAGAGAGAGAGAGAGAAAGACGAGAGAGAGCAGTTAATTAATCTTTTAAGGAAACAGAAAGGAGCCTATTATTATTAAAGTTACAGAAAATTTAATTATTTGACACTGCAACGATACAAACTCAATTTTTTTTAACACTTGAAATAATATCTTTATTTAAAAGAGAGAGAGAGAGAGACATTAAAGTTTTAAAATCCAAAGACTTTAATAGCAGAAAGACACAATCCACTTTCTTATTAATATCGTTCAGAAATACCTTTCACAAATTTCTACAACAAACAAAACAATACAATAATACATAGCACACGGAAAATAGCAAAACGAAAAAGCACTAACCCAGAAAAAAGCGAGAGAACAATATTTATTTAAGTTATAAAATTAGGATCGACTTCAAAATTTAACTGGCCATTAATTAAACGATCAAAATTTGTTCTTCAATTTCCTCAAAGTTTTACACGATTTTCAACACCATGTCATGAGATTTTCTAAATTTAAAACCTAATATTGCTAAAATTATATTTTATTTAAAGCATTTAATTTATTTGTAATATTTTGTTGTCTTGTCTGAAAACGTTATTGTATATCCTGCCAATACTATTGTCCGCTACCGTCTTAACTTTTAACTTTCATGATCGTTCAAGTCCATTTTAGACATAATTTTACATATCTGTTTAATTTAATTATTTTTTTTCCCTCTATCTCAAGTCATAGTTAATAAGTTGTAACTGTAAAAAATCCCCTAAACAGTGAAGACGTTTTGAAAAAGCAAAAAAAAAAAAGTTAAGAAAATCTATGTTAAAATTTAAATTTAGTATATCAAATTTTTTAGGTAGCATTATTATTTATTTTTTTTTTTTTTGTGTAGAAAATTTAAGTGTCAGAACATTTTCTACTAGTTATACCAAAGTAAATAAAAAGAATTTGTAAGGATTTGTAATAAACACGAATTTAAGTAAATAAAAAAAACAAAACAAAAAACCCTAAATATGCTGTGTTGTTATATTGCGATGATTTCAGTAAGTACATATATTACATATACATATATTTAGTTTTATTAAAAACATTTAATTTTCAATTTAGTTTAGTTTGAGCCCTTAATTGCACTCTTCCGATATATAACTTAATTATGAAAGAGATAAACTTTTAAACTGAGTGAAGGACTATCGGAATTATATAAAAAAAATCGTTTCAATCGACTATTCGTGAAAGCATACAGTTGGGTCAGCTTATTTTTGATGCAGGGCAAAAATTCAACTATACCGTACATTAAAAGTGCGTACTTTTTTATTCAAAAATGATATTTCATACATTTCAGTTTGTTTTGTTGATTTTAAATAAAAAAAAATTAAAAAAACTATATTTCTACATTCAACAACTTATTTGTGAATATTATTTTTGAATAAAAATGTACGCTCTTTAAAATGGCGTTTTTATTTTTTCAGTAGCATATTTGGTTCAGAATTTAATGTACGATAAAGATGCATTTTTGCCTTGCATCAAATAAGCTGACACCCTCTGTACATGGATTCCTTTTAATACGATGGTAAATAAATATTCATTTATGCCTTATAAAAAAAATAGCAAGCAATTCATTTGAAAACATTTATTGATTAATTATTAATTGTTGTTATTTTTATTTATTCATCTGTCTTTTTTATTCTACATCAACTTCCTTCAATCATTTCATTTCATTCATGCATTTTTTATTTATTCATTCATTCACTCAGTTCAGTCAAAACCAACTTTTTCTGTCTCAATTTGCATTTGAAATTTCCAATAAACACCAGGCGATCAGAAACGCTTAGTAGGGTTCCTTTTTCAAAAAAAAAAAAAAAAAAAAAAAAAAAAAACATTACATACTTTAAGGCTGCTAAAAGTATTTGGTTCACCCTGTTCTCAAACATAGGGCGACTCTAATATATTTCGCAGCCTTAAAGTATGTGTTGGTTTTTTTTTTTTTTTTTTTTTTTTTGGAAAAATAACCCTGCTGCGCAATTCTGTTCGCCTGGTATTTATTGAAAATTTCAAATGCAAATTGACAGTGAAAAAAATGATGAAATAAATAAAAAAAAACAAGATCAACAAAAAGCATGAATGGATGAATGAATTTCATAAGTAAACAAGTTTATATCGTTTTATTTAAATTTACGTATACATTTTGTGGATGAGCTTACTTACCCTTATCTGGCCTTGAATAAAAACTGTTTTGTTTTAATTTTCAACTATGTTTCTTTTTTATTTAATAACATTTTCTTTTTATTCCTCTTTAAATGATAACTTACAATGCATATTATATATATATATACTTTTAATTGTTTATGTAAATTTTATATTCATATTTTATTTATGTTTTAACATACAATAATGATATTTTAATGTACAATATTCATAATAAATATTTTAATTGTAGTTTTATATATTTTGTTTAATAATCCATAAATGTAATTTTGCAATTGTATGTATTCTTGTGTTTAATATTTATAATTATTAACATTATGATTATGTGTTTTGCTTAATAACTTAAATAATTAAGGGTTTTTATCTGTATGAAGAAAGCTTAAAATAAAATTTAATAGTATGTGGCTATATATTTAATTTATAATGCAATAAAATTTAACTTAAATAATTTATTTAGCAAATTAAACAAATAAGGCAAATAATGGTTCATATAGTTAAAAAATTAAAAATAAAATAAAAACAGTGATCATATATGATAACTGACCTTTATGTGGTGTTTACTAATAGAAAGCCATAATTATTATAAATTAGAAAATAATATATTTTGTTTATAATAGCACCTATATCTTTAAATAAATTAAATCCACATTTATAAAGTAAATATTTAATGTACATGATGTTAGTTTAACAAAATTTTTGTTAATGCTATACAAAACTTTAGCTAAAAATAAACATATTTAAAATAATGTTTGTACATACATATTTAAAAATAAAATAAAAAACTATAAATATATAAATTAGCGTTATCGTTGTTTTTTCAATATTATTTTATTTTAATATTGTTTAACTTTGTAAGTTTATGTTTATTATTTTCTTTAATATTGACGTTAAGAATTGAAATTGGGCTTTTTAATACTCCTTTCATTCATTTTACTCCTATAATTTTGTTTATGTGTTATGTGTTATGTTTTGATATTTTGAATTTTAATTGCAGGCCTAATTGACTATATTATATATGATTTTTTTTTTTAATTTTATAGCAATAGTTAACATATTTTTATATATATTTCGTTTCATTAAATTCTTGTTTAAAATGTAATTTCTTTAAGGTAATTTAATTTAAAACATACATTTCTAGGTACATGACAATTGCTCCATGTTTCTATAAACTTTCCTATTCTTTGAGTGATACATATATGTAGCATTGGTCAGGGACAGAGCCGCACGATTTTAGTGACCGATAAGTTTTTTTTTTCATAAATTCTTATGATCTGCCAGACAGAATCAGGCCTTAATGAAATGACTTTTATGGTTTTGAACAGTATGACTTTTATGATCTATGACTTATTTTAAAACATACATAATAATAATGTTGCCTGGCAAATTAAAAAAAAATATATATATATATTCCATTAGATGGTATTAATCAAGCACTATCTTTGATTGAATTCTTTACTCTTTGCTATAAATTTTGACATATAAGTTAGGGTATATCAGTTCAAAGTTAGTTCTGCTGTAATGTCGTATCATGTGTTTGTTGAGAATTCAAGTTTAACTTGAATACAAGATTCTTAAGCTGAGCTTTTGAGATATCAGTTAAACTTAGCTCAGTTAAAATTACATTTTTCATTCAATCTATTAGCCTTAAGCGTTAAAAATGATAGATTTTACTAAACTATGTTTAATTAACATCCTAAAAATTCGATCTTATAACTATAATACCATATTACTACAGCGTTAATAACTTAAGTTTAATTAAACTTAGTTTAACTGTCTTCCTCCTCTAAAGATCTTTGGAGCGCTGAAATTTCATAAAATTAGCAAAAAAATTTTTTTTTAATTTTTGGGGTTCTAAGAACAGACCAGATCGTCAAAGAATCTTGGGAAAGTATATTTCGATCTCAGAGTTTGGCGTTCTACTGGGTATTTTTTCTTAATTTTGAAAAAGATTGAAACAAATACGTCATACTAGTAATTTCAACAGACTTTTTGACCTATAATATATCTGAAAAAATTCATAAAGCGTTTTGAATCGCAAGAGCATGTTTTGACGATTTCGAAGTAAGCAAAATGTTTCGCGCTATATTACAGTTCCAAATAAAGCAAAAAAAAAGGATTTTTTTATGGCATTTGGATAAATTCTGAATTCAGTATACTCTGGTCGCAGGATTTTAAACATATCGACCTGTGCTACTAAAGTAATTATACTACAATCTGACAAAAAAAAGCATTGTTAGATTTAATGAGAGGAATCAAATAAAGAAAATAATAAAAACGTTATTTCCATTGAAACAACATTAAGTTTCCAGAATGTATTTGGAACACATGAATTTGAGGAAATTTCACACCACTTTAAAAGATTGAAGAGACCAAGTTTTCCAGCTCACATTTCATAAAGCCTACATAACAATATTTTCGCAAGGACATTTATAATTCCGTGTGAATGCACCAAGCTTTTTCTAAGTGAAATATATTTTTATTGAAATCTTGGAACACCAAAAAAATCTTTAATGTTCACTTAAACGTTTAATATATGAAAGTAAATATTAGAACAGAGGTGAGTTTGATTTGAAACCGCTTCGAATCTGCAAAAACTGTTTTAAATTATTTTTAAATTTGCCCAAATTCCCTAAAATGTACCTCAAAATTTTGAATTTTCCTACAGGAAATAATTTTACAATAAAGAATGTATTAGGTATATTCTGTCTAATCGTAGTAATTTTTTCCCAATTCATAAATTTTTCTAGAGTGCTATCAATGAAATTTTTTTTTTTTAATTTAAATTCTAAACAAGTTATCGATTATAATTTCTAAATATTTAACAATTTTTCGTGTGACTTCGTTTTGAAATTTTTGTTTTTAACGATTATTATTCTCTAAGAAATTGTGTTTTTTGTATGAGTATGAATGTAGTGATATGTTGAAATTTTAATTCTTTGAATATGCTGTATATGTTTTTATACTTTCTTATATATAATTACAATAAATTTTTATTTAATAGAATTAACAATTTCTTTAATAGTTTTTTTTTTTAGTTTTATGAAAGAAAAATATTTTAGTATAATAGTCTTATTTTGAAACAATTTATCAGTCAATTAAGCTTTTCGTTATTTTTTTTAGTTGTATGTTATATTGTTTTTAAATGTATAAACAAATTCAGGAAGTGTTGTTAGTTTATTTTCTTCTTTTCAAAAGATGTTTTTTTTTTTGTTGTTCGTTAATTTGTGTTTTTAATTTTAACTATGTAGAATCATTTCTATGGTACTTACTTAAGATAAATGCAATATTGTAGATTTGTTTGGTATTTCCTCAAAAAATATAATTTGTTGCGTTTTTGTTTTTTGTTTGTTTTTAACTGTGTGTCATCTGTTGTTAAATTGAATTTAATGTATTTATGAATACAAATTATCGCGTTTTTGATATAACGGCAGTGATTGGCTTGATGATTCTGCTTTAGTTTGTCTATTGTTAATATCGCCATTTGGTGATGCATCATCGTCATAATCATCATCATAGTCATAATCATTATTATCCTGTTCATTCTCCACCTTAGACATTGCCTTTTCTGTTGTAATGAAATTAATAATCAATTGTTGAAAATTTTTTTTCTGTATTGACAAAAGTTTTGTTTGTTTTTTTTGTGTGGTTTTTTTTATTGTTTTCATCTTTAATAAGTTTAAGAAAAGTAGTAGTCCCCATCAACCAGTGTGTTTTAGTAAATAAGAAAATTAAATAGTGTACTTACACCTCATTTTTTGTTATGTGTTGTTGTTGGTGACTGTTATTAGAGTGTTATGAAAAATAAAACAATTGGTGTTTAATATAACTCTAAATTGTAGTGCAAATCAATAAATGTGTTTTATAAGCCAAAATTGTTGATTCAAATTCTAATTTTTTAATTTTGTAATTCATTATTTAAATAATCTAACCCATACAAATAAAGTTTTTATTAAAAATCTTTCTTTCCTTAGGCATATGAGTTTTGAATCTCTCCGTGACTGTGCGTTACTTTGCGTGACTATTTTAAAATTAAGCTTTGGTCACAACAAGTCTATGGACCAAGTTTCAGATCGATCGGATAAGGGGAAATGGGTTTCAAATCACTCCGTGACTGTGCGCGATTATGCGTGACTGTGCGTAACTATGTCGAAGTTAATCTTTCTTCACAGCAAGCATATCGACCAAGTTTCAGATTGATTGGATAAGGGGAAATCCGTTTTAAATCTCTCCGTGACTGTGCGTGACAATGCGTAACTGTGCGTGACTAAGTCAAAGTTAATCTGTTTTTCATAGCAAGTGTATGGACCAAGTTTCAGATCGATCGGATGAGGGGAAATGACATTTAGATCACTCCGTGACTGTGCGTAGTCATAACAAGACTATGGGCCAAGTTTCAGATCAATTGGATAAGGGGGAATGGGGTTGACCCACGACAGACAGACAAACAGACAGAGAGCACGAGTTAAAAGAAAGAGTTTAAAAATGTTTTTCCTGTAGACAACTCTCTATCTAGTTCAATTTTACTATTTTAAATGTTTCTTACAACATTTTAGCATAATAAAAGGGCCTTAGATTTCATAATATAATTTTTCCTATAGAAATATAATCAGCCCAATTACGAATATTCTCAAGGAATTTCATTCTCACGGAAAATACTTTTCTCGAGAAAAAAATTCTCTAATTATAAATTCCGCGTGAATAAAAAAATGAATAAGTGGCATCATCGAATTTCGAAGCCAGTTGTTTTGCTTATTGACAATAAATTTTCTATTTTTTTTTTTGTGTGTGCAAACGAATATAAATTTATTTTAAAGAAAAATTAAATAAAAAATGAATAGCATAGCTATGATGCGAGCACTTGTGGAGGAAATTTGTGTTGTACAATAACAACAATGAAATAGCTAAAAGATTGCTAGAAGTCAATTGCGGGCTGAATCTATGGAAAACGCAATCAATGCCTGAACTGGATTTCATTAAAGTTAACAAAAGTTGAAGGTGTGCTTTATTTGTGGTCTTCAACCCACAAGAACAATAAAATATTAATTTTTTTATTTAAATTTTGTTTTATCAAAGTACTTTTTACATTTTTATGTAAACTCCCGTCTGTTTTGCAATGGAAATTTTTTGAGGGAAAAAACTAAAATCGAGTGCATTGAGAATAACTACTTTTTTCCCATCGAATTTTTTCCGAAGGAATTTTTGTTCATAATAGGGGAAAAGGGGAAGTGAGATATTTCATTCGGAATTTTTGTTTAGAATTGGGCTGAATATAACATAATTTTTCCTATGATTTTTGGTGATGAGTAAACTGTCATGATGTGAAAAACTTTTAGATTATTAGATCGAAAAATGGACCGATCTTGACCATATTTGTTAAGATCACTTATTTTTTGCAAACCAAATTTGAGAAAATTCTGTGCAATATTTTTGTTTTTTTTGAAGATCGGAAATCAGCTTCATATGGGGTTTATTTTTGGACTACTGATAAATGGATGTAATAAACACACACAAACTCAAGTTGAGCCAGATCTATAAGATAATTTGGATATTAATAACCCACAAACAATGCGTTTTGACGATTTGAATACGGGAAAAAGAGACATAATTTTTAGGAATCTTCAGGTTCCCCAAATTCGCTTTCATAGTATATTTTGTAAAATGGTTTTTCTTTGCAAAATTGGGCTCATAAGTTTCGTAAAATAAAGCTTATAGTGGATAAAAAAAAAAATCAAAACTCAATTTTCGTAGAGTATTTTTTGTTCACTAAAGCACATTGAAGTTTTGAAAAAGTAATTTGCAAAATAATTTTGTTTTAATGATTTTTTTAAAAATATTTATGCTACTTAATCGACGAGAGAGATTTTATAATAAAATTAGAAAACAAAACTTCAATTATTTTGGAAACTTCACTTGTACAATATTTCAAGATACTGTAGTGGAAAAATTCTATAAATAATATTCCCTTAATCTACATTTGAGCCCAAATTCGAAAAAAAAAAAATAATTACAATGAAATAATTTCTTTTACAAAATTCTCTACGATAGTGAAATAGAAGTTCTAGGACGGACCTGAATATCTTTACAGGGACCCGCCGCTATAACGTGGAAATGTGATAGACTAAATACATTGGCCTCAGGCAGCCAATTTACCCAGCCCAGCCATGTAAATGTGGCAAGTCCTAATATCGGTTCGTATGTTATTTCCCGTAGGGATACTATGGAATCTATTTACCAATATTACTAAATAGAAAGTTGCACAATTTGATTTATATAAAATAGTGGCATTTTTGTTGTACTTATTGCAGAATATATATATATAATTTATAAGTTACACTGGTTTACAAATTACAAAAAAAAAATTGACTGCAGAAACGAAGCACGTTTTTTAACTAATCTGGGTGCGCTGAATTTAAATCTGGCATAAAAATTGGGCTTTCACGTCTTGTTCATTTTTTATCGCATGCCGGCAATACTATAAAACAGTCAATACTGACACTACAATTTCACAATTATTAATTTGACAGAAGCCCACATTCATTATAAATCTTCATAATAGCAGCGTTTAAGTATGTCAGGGAGATCGTGTGTTACAGATTCTAGCTATTTTTGCTTTGTGTGTGGTGAATATTTGGTTGAAAAAAAAAAAAGGATATGCAATATCAGAATCATTAAAATATACATATTTACATTATTTTGGTTTTGCTGTCAGAAACTTGGACAAACTGTGGACACCGACAATGTTTTGCAATAGCTGAAGAACTGTTTTATACAAGTGGTCAAATGGCAAGATCTATTTCGATTTTTCATTTCCAGTACTTTGGAGAGAGTCAAGTAACCACCAAACCGATTGTTTAACAAAAGTTGCTGGATACAATATGTAAAAACGAAAAAATATTACTTACGCGAATGTCCCATATCGGTTTCCAAACCAGTTCAACGTCCACCAAATGATCCATTACCAGTCATTCCCAGTGCTACGAGCAGTGAGTCCGAAACATCTTTCACCAGCAGTGTTAGTTTGCATGAGGCTGATAATGAATGCCAATTAGTGACTCAAGCTGAGCTGAATGATCTAATTCGGGATTTACATTTAACGAAGCTAGACGCAGAATTACTAGCTTCACGCACGCAGCAGTGGAAACATCTTGCAGTTGGGACAAAATCTATAGAGATAGAAGCTTGGAATTGACTGCATATTTTGAAAAGAAACACTCTATTCTATACTATACTGATGTTGATGGTTTATTTCAAAAAAATGAACCAGCCATATGACAAAACTGAATGGAGATTATTTATTGATGGCTCTAGGTACAGTTTAAAGGCTCTTCTTTTGCATAATGGGAATAAAAAACCATCCATACCAATTGCTTATGCCATTAATACAAAGGAAAATTACGAATCAATGACTGAAATTTGGACATTACTCAAACACAACGATCATAAATGGAAGATCTGTGGTGACCTTAACCGTACGATTCATAACCAGCAAAACTCCTTTAATTTCATAACCAGGTACCCGGGTACCCGAAGTAGGTTGTTTTGCGTTTATTGAAATAAAATAATATTTTCCTGTAAATATTTTTGTTGTTGATTATATTTTGCGTTCTCAACTGTACAAATTTGATATTTGGAAAAAAAAAAAAACTGGTTTTATGTAAGGGTTGTTTATTTGCTTATTTTGCTTATTTTAGGTACCTACTTGCTTAATTGCTTTTGAATTAGATAGCAGATGTTCATTTGTGTCGTAAAATTTAAATATTTCATTTGCTTCGCCAGTCTGTGTTGAATATTTGAACAGTGAAGTTGGTGAAAAATGAGCCGCAACGACCGATATTTGTCTACAAGGGAATACTGGAATTTGAGTGATGAAGCAAGAAGCACATATATTCAACGTTTATTTGAGGAAGCGACTCAAGATGAGGACCTTGAAGTGGACCCTGTGGAAGACCAAAATGAAGGAAATGTATCCTATTCTGGCGAAGTTTCCGAATCAGAGAATGAAGATTTGAATGTTGACAACGCAAACGAAATTGCAGCTGCTATTGACGCACCAGAGGAAATTTTCTTTGATGATGAAAGTGAAGATGATGATATGCAAGAAGATGCACCAACAACAAACCCAGCAGACCACATGACTGCACGTGACGGTACACAAGTGAGAAGCCACAACATATTCAGAGACCGCTGTGGTCCAGCGCGGATTACTGAAAATATGACGCCTTTGCAGTGTTTCAAATCATACCTCACAGTGGAAATGGTGGATATAATAGTGCGCCACACAAATAGAAAAGCGCATGCCACATATAATGCGTACAATGAAGCGAATCCCAATAGACGTCAGTTGAAGTGGAAAGACACGACAATCAACGAAATTTATGCGTTCATTGGAATGATTTTGATGGCTGGCACAAATCATTCTAATGACGAAAACGCAAGAGATTTGTGGACGTCACAGGCTCATCCAATATTCCGCGCCACCATGGGAATAAACAGGTTTTTCGATTTGCTGCATTTTATGCGGTTTGACGACCCCCAGAACACGGGTAGAGCGGCAGCGTCAAGACAAAGCGGCGCCAATTCGCGATATTTGGATAATGCTCAATGCAAATCTTGCCAGATATTATGTGCCATCAGAATATTTGACCATTGATGAACAATTATATCCATACCGTGGTAGAACCAAATTCACCCAATATATACCCTCGAAGTCAGCAAAATATGGCATAAAAGTATGGTGGATTTGCGATGCCAAAAACTCATATCCACTTCATGGCCAAATATATACTGGCAAACAAGAAACTGGTCGTGAAGTTGGTGTTGGCGAAAGAGTGGTGAGAGATTTAGTTGGGCCATACTACGGTAGCGGACGAAATATTACAATGGATAATTTTTTTACGACGCTGCCGTTGGCTAGGCAACTAAAAGTAGAAAAGCTCAGCATTGTGGGTACACTCCGCCGCAACAAAGCTTAGATCCCTGCGGAGATGAAAGAAGACAAAAAAAAAGACGTTGGTTCAAGTTTATTTGGCTTCTACGACAACGTAACACTGCTCTCATATAAGCAGCGGAAGTCCAACTCGGTCATCCTTCTTTCTAGTATGCATGATGATGCACAAATTGACGAGAATGGGAAACCAGAAATTATAAATTTTTATAACCAAACAAAAGGTGGGGTGGACGTAATGGACCAAACGCTCCAAGAATACACGACCCAGCGACAAACAAGAAGATGGCCGATGGCATTTTTCTATAACATCATTGATGTGAGCGCATTTGCATCACACATCATATATTATGGAAATAATCCAACTGCACGATACACCACGACGCGCAGGAAGAATTTCCTGCGTCAACTGGCAGAAAACCTGTGCATTCCTGTTATAGAAAATAGAATTTCAAATGTGCAAAGCGTGCGCCAATTTTCAACAAAAAATGCAATTGAAAGCATCATCGGAAGGCCGTTGGAGAGTGTGCTTTGTGCTGCAGGTCCGTCAACATCTCCGTCAGCACGACAAAGGGGCAGAAAAGTACATACGGGCGTGTGCTACATGTGCAACCTTCTTCCAAATAAGCGCAGAAGAAAAACTAGAAAAAATTGCAGCATATGTAGCACGCCGATATGCGATGAGCACGCCATAACAATTACTAAATGCTACAATTGCCACAATAACAACGATAGTGATTCGGATGAATTATAATATAATATATATAAAATATGATAAAATAAATAAAAAAGACATTTATTTCCAATAAAAACAACACAAAAAAACGTTTTTTCATTTACATGTCAGGCATTTACATAGGAATTGCATTAGGGTACCCGGGGACCCGGTTGTGTGTTTATGGGGGTAAAACATTTAAAATCATTTTTTAAAGAAAATATTGAAAATATTTTGAATTTTTTCGTATTTAAATCTTAGTTTAGCCAAAATCTCTCATGATTCGGAGTTTTATGTCCATATCTCAAAAATTATAGGCACAGCAGCACTTTAAAGTCAAAAAAGGTACACGGGTACCCGGTTATGAATCGTAGGGTTAAGGTGTGTGATTTAAATTTGATTGTATATAGAGTATAGACCATCGTAAATAACTGTAAATTAATCTGTTTCAGGTCATTGGTTTGTTGAATGGTATGCAAGGAGGTTTCATAAAATATTGTTGTTTCCTTTGTCTATGGGATAGTCGCGCTACATGTCATTATTACGTTAGAACAGGGTGGCCAAAAAGAACTGAAAACAAAACATTTCAAATAAGCCATTAATTGAACTTTGTCAAGGCTCTGGATAAAGATGGTGCAACATATAAATCTTTCAAGAGCATCGTGGACAGTTTTCTTGGAAACAATAAGAGTGAAAACTACAGACAAATTGTTGGTGAATTATTGAAAAATTACTCACTCAAAATGCGTTTTCTTCATTCACATTTAGATCTTTTTTCGCAAAACCTAGGTGCGGTGAGCGACGAACAAGGGGAGCCTGCTCACCGAGATTTAATGAAAATTAAAAGAAATTATCAAGAATTTTGGGACAAAAGCATGCTGGGAGACTTGCTGGACTTTAATACGTGAAACCGAACCAACAAAATACAAACGACGTTCAAATAATGTCATTCACTTTTGAAAATTCATTCATTTTTAAATAAACTAATGATTTTTTATGTAAAAAACGAATAAAATATTGTATCTCGAAAACCTGACGTGATAGAGAAAAACCAATTACAGATTCGAATTCAGCCCACCAAATTACTCTAGGAAAGATATTTGGTTGCTCCAGTCCAAAACCTTGTTGGTTAGTGTTATTATTAACACGCTGGATGATATCTTTCTACTGTTATTTAAACTCTTATCCAATGAGACCCTTCGTGAATTTATACAGATTATAAATATTGTATAAGGAAAAGTGGCGTAGTAGTGCTTCTCAAAGATTCACCAACGATTGTAAAAAGTGCTTTCACAATAATTCTTTCACAATATTTACAACTGATTTGCTTTGCTCAAGCTTTGTCAACTGAATCTACCATCTGACATGACAAATTAGTATTTATACACTTACAATCAGCGCCAATGCAATTCGAATGAATAAAATCACAATTTGTGTAACTTGAAATCTTGGTGGTAATGGCGGTAATAGTGGCAAATGAAAAAGGAAAGCCAACCTAACTTTCATACTACAGCTTAAACAAACTCTTCAGTTCTCTATATGGAAAAAAAAAGTGTTCAAACTCTCGGTCGCACCCTCTAGAAATATGCGAATAACAAAAAAACTGAGAACTACAAAATTTTGGGCCAATCAAAAAACAACGCGATTTAAACTTTCAATTGAGTTTATATGGGGAAAATATGAATGTTTTTTCAGATTTTACGAAAATTTCGTTCTATAGTTTAATTTTTCCGACAAATTGTTATATACTTCGGGATCAGTATTAAATTATCTTTTAAAAAAGCTATAAAACTTCAAAATCGAATAAAAACTCGCCAAGTAATAGCAAATGCCCCAGACCACTTTTGTGCCAAAAAAAAAAAAAAACTAGGTCATGAAATTTTTTGGCATTTTTTTCAACTGTGAGAAATTGATTTAAAGCCATAATTTTTTTTTTGTCTCTATACTTATAAGCACTCACATATAAAGTATTGTTTTATTACCACGTTGTTAACCTTTTGCGCATTGAGACCGAAAATGGGAAATTTTTTTGATAAAATTTTGAAAACTTATTTTTCAAGTTTTAAAAAATTTTCTTAAACAAAATTTTGAAATGGATCTCACACTTTAAGGTTTTGTTAAATACATGTTATAGATTAACTGTGTGAATTTTTGAGTAAATCCCTATGTCAGAATTTTTTTATTTTTCTGGATTTCGAGAAAAATGGGATTTTTGTAAAATATTCTGTAAATGTACTCTTTTTAAATACTTTGTATCAAAAATGCATCACTTTTCTACTTTTAAATGTTATATTTTATCTTAATAGTCTAGGGTTTCGGAAAAAAATAATATGACCCCATTAACCCTTTTGGAATTGGGGTCACATATGACCCCAAGATAATAAAAGACAATTTATCGAAAAAAATTCAAATATTTTGTGCTGTTGAATTTTTAGATGCTACGCTTAGAATATAATAACCAAATGTGTAGAACTTCCGTTCATAAAATTTGGGATAAATCCGAGAACGTTAAAGCATTATTTGCCAAAGCCAGCTTTGGATTTTAAAATATTTTTAAATAAAAATTACCGAAAACGAGTTTTTCTATTAAACTCGATGAAACCACTATTTAGAATTTAAGAAAAATAATTCGGTTAATTTTTATTTATTTAACCCTTCAGTGCTCCTGGGATCAAAATAATCCATTGTGATATATCTTTGGTGCAATTATCTGCTTATTGCTTGCGAATATATATAAAAACAACTTTTAACCAATTTTGTTATAAAGTGTAAATATATATGTATTTAACAAAACCTTAAAGTGTCAGATCCATTTTTTAAAATTTTGTTTAAGAAAATTTTTTAAAACTTGAAAAGGAGTTTTCAGAATTTTATCAAAAAAATATCCCGTTTTCAGTCTCAATGCGCAATAGGTTAACAACGTGGCAATAAAACAATACTTCATATCTGAGTACTTATAAGTACAGAGATTTAAAAAAAATTATGGCTTTAATCAATTTCTCAAAGTTGAAAAAAATGCCATCAAATTTCATGACCTATTTTTTTTTTTTTTGCACAAAAGTAGTCTGGGGCATTTGCTATTACTTGGCCAGTTTTTATTCGATTTTGAAGTTTTATATGTAGCTTTTTGAAAAGATAATTTAATACTGATCCCGAATTATATAACTTGTCGGAAAAATTAAACTATAGAACGAAGTTTTCGTAAAATCTGAAAAAAGTCATATTTTCCCCATATAAACACACTTGAAAATTTTAATCGCGTTGAGCCACCTCTAAATGTTTGTTGATTGTATTTCTCAGTTTTTGTGTTATTCACATATTTCTAGGGGATGCGACCGAGAGTTTGAACACCTTTTTTTTATTAACTACTCAACTTCCTGAAAATTGTCTTAATTGTTTATAAATCTAAAAGGGCGAACCAATAAGTCCGTAAATGTCGGAGTGTTTGGCGTTGATCAACCATTATCGTACTATATATTTAATTTTGGTCATCGTAACCAACATAAGTGAGAAATATTTTTTTTGGTTATAAATAACTTTTAGAGCAACAAAAAAATTGTTTGGTTACCAATAACCATTTTCGAAAGTAATTTTACGTGTTAATTATCGCTACCCGGATACATATCGTATTTTTGATGCACTGGATGCATTTCTAAGGGGGTTTGTAGTTTAATTATTGAACTACATTTACTAAACTACTTTAAGTTTAATTATTAATCTAACTTTTAATTAAATAATATTTTATTTATAAAATTAATAAACATTTCTTACAAAAATGCCCGTTTCGTTTACTTTGCCAAAGATATTTAAATTCCTTTCACTACAAACCCCTTAGAAATACATCCACTACATCAAAAATACGATATGTATCCGGGTAGCGATAATCAAAACATAAAATTACTTTCGAAAATGGTTATTGGTAACCAAACAAATTTTTGGCTGCTATAAGAGTTATTCGTAATCAAAAAAATATTTCTCACTTGGTTACGATGACCAAAATTAAATATATATTACGGTAATGGTTGATTATAACCATTATTTGAATTCATCGATGTTTATGTTTAAAAACTGTTACGTCCCTGGTCTAAACAATGAGTTTATCTTGGCGAAAGGGGGCCGAAGAAGGCCAAAATGGGCTCATAAGGTAATGATGATGGATTTTTGGAATGTATCGGGACTTAATCCACATTGATTATCATTAAAAGGGAAAAATAATAAACAGTGAATATTATGCTAACGTACGGGTATACACGTCGCCATGGCAAAATTCCATGAATTGGACTACGACTTCCTCTTCATTCCCCATATTCTTCGTATTTAGCAACAATTTTCTAATTCCAAATCTAAAAAAAATGCTTGGCGGGTAGAGATTTTTCCTTTTTTGCTAGTGAACACAAAAATCCTAAATTTTTTTTAGCACCTTCTGTCCATCTTTCATAAAATTTATGATTAATTTATCAATATCTCAGTTATTGTTTTTGAAATTCTGCAATTATTTCTTATGCAATTTTTTAGGGTTGAGATTATAAAATAAAAAATTTCTAAAGTAAAACTTTTTTTAATTTTTCCCCATTCTTATGGAATAAAAGTGCAATATAAAACAATACAAAAAAAAAAACACGTGGCTTAACAATTAATTAAAGATCTCTAACAATTTTAATTATAATAGCTAAGTGAGTGTAGCCTAAAAGTGCAATTGCAATAAAGCATGAAAGTGCCTTAGTGTTGTTAGTGTTTTGTAAATTTTTAGTTTTCTTTTAATGAATTCCATGAAATTTTGATAATAAATTTTATGCCTAAATTGAAAAGAAACTAAAAAATGTTGAAATATATTTAAGCAAATATTTTTTTAAGCAAATTAGTTGAACAAATTACAATAAAAATGTTAACAATTCAACAAATTACATTCTTAAATAGTTCTTTCAAAAAAGAATTAAACATACAAGAAATACATTAAGAGTAATATACACAATTATTTATAATTATACAAACCTTGTACTAATTGGCGAGCTGTTAAAAAACGTTTCATAGTTTTTCATCATATGTATGCAGTTGTACCTTTTAATTTGAGTTGGTTTGAATGGTTCTATTTTGTTAAAATATTGATTTTGTAGATTGAGATAGTTGGGTATAGTAGTAGAGTAGTAGTGGAGTAGTAGAGTAGAAGTAGTAGTTTACTATATTTGTATGTATTTTTTATGTATGGCATATGGTTTAATTTTCATATTTTATGTATTTTTTTTTTATCAAAACAGTTTAATGTATTTATATGGTGGTGAACATGCTTTGCGTGTCAGTTGTACATCATGTTGTAGGAGCAGAATTATGACAATTGTTGTTTTTAGCTGTTTGATTTAAAATTTTGTTTTTTTTTTTTTTTTTTTTTTTGGTAAGGAAATGAGTAAATGTTTTTTAGATTTTTCTTCTTTTTTTTTGTTGTTGTTTGATTTTTGGTAATTTAGCAAAATGTTGGGTTAATGTTAGTAATTGGCAACAAAAACAAACACACACACATAAACATTAATTATGGGCCGGCCAAGCTAGACTTCTCTATGAAAATATGACATTTTGAGGCTTTTTTAAAAATCAACAATAAACAAATAAACAAAAAATTTTTGTAAAACTTTCGCAAAACAAATTTTGAAAATATAAAATATGTTTTTGAAAACTAGTATTATTTCAAACAAACGTCAATTATTTGGGATTAGTTTGACTATGGGGATTACCTAAAAATGCAAAATAATAAAAAAAAAAAAATTAAATGAAACAAAAAAAAAAATATAAAATAATAATGTAAAAAATTCTATTGAAATAAAACAAAAAAAAAAAAACACAAAAGCACTATTTAACAAAAAACAATGTAATTTTTGAACAAAAAATAAAGACTATACTTAAGTTTCTTTTTATAAATTTCAAATTTCAAATTTGTTGAAAACACTTAATTAATAATGTTAAAATAATTGTAATAAATTATAAACATATAATATAAATCAATATATAAAAGCTCAAGTTTTAACACATTTCTTTTCTTTCAAGAAAATGCAATAAAAAACAATTTTTACTAATTTTATCATATAAAAATATAATTTTATAATATTATATAATTTCTTTTTTATTTTAACACCTAAATAAAGGTATACAAATGAAAAACTGCATAATTATATTTTGTGAAAATTTCTTTCTAATGATTTACGAAAATGAAATGATAAACCATCAAAATGATGTTGTGCAATTAAGGACAAATTCAATGAAGTTGAGATGATATTTTTGGTTTTTACAATACGGTGCAAAGGAAATAACGTGATGATCTATCTATCTCTGTGATGATGTGGTTATCAACTGATGATGATGACTTCTACAAAATGATGCCAAAGTGATGAAATGTGATTTTGTACGTGATTTTTTATTTTATTTTGAATTTTCGAAATAATTATTATTTCTTGATAATTTGTTTGTTTTATTGAGTTTAAGACGTAAGACACATTATTTATTTTCTTAAATGTTAACATTATTAATTTAATCATCTAGAAAATTAGATACGAAAAGAAAATAGTTTCATTTTAGTTAAGAAGAAATAGCAAATAGTTAAAAGAAAAAACACAGAATTTAATGATTAAGAGATGAGATTTGTAAAAAAAAAAGAAATAATTCAAAACCACTTATTGAAAAAAGCCAATTTGAAAATTATAGAATTTCGTAACATTCATAAATAATATTTATAATAAACACATTTATTTTTAACATAATATAAATAAAACATAACCTAAATTTAATGGAAAACAAAACTTAAATATGTATACTTTTAACACAAGTTCAACAAAATATTAAAAGTGCTTAAGTGTTTTTTTTTCATTTAGCTTTATTTAGCACAACATGCTTTTTAATAGTTGCATTTAAATTTCACTTACCAGCTACAATTTTACTCATTTGCATAACTTGTTGTGCCAAAATTTGATTCATTTGTAAAAGATGTTCTCTTTGTTTCTTTTCTTCATTTATTTTACTGGGTGGTAAAGTAGCTGTTGTTTCCTAAAATGAATTAAAAAACAGAATTTATTAAAAAAAATAATAACAAATTTGAAGTATAAATATATATAACTTATTGTCAAGTTTATTAGTGTTGTATATTTTGAGATAAATAAACAGTAAAAGCTGTATGGCATGCCACATTGTTCGTAGGCTTGACATTAGATGAGTGCGTTGAAGCAAATGACCAAAAAGACCAAGTACGAGTGTATGTGAGATAGACACGGGTTCAAACCTCATATAGAAACAATATATCCATATTTTTGGGGTTATTTTTAAATATTTTATTTTTTTTATCAAACGAATCGATGAAACCAGCAAATCTTCGTCGACATTTAGATTCAACACATATGGATTATGTGAACAAACCAATTGAATATTTTAAAAATGAAATTACGTAAAATGCAAACAAGCCAAAAATTGTTTCAAAAAACCGCCACGGATAGTAATAATACAAACTAAATATGCAGCATTTGAAGTACCTCTTCTGGTAGAAAAATCTGGAAAACACGACATTATCGCAGAAAATTCTTCCAACTGCTAAAGCAATAGAATTAATAATGATCGGAAACAAAGATCTGCCCAAGATCTCAATTAAATTTCGCTTTTCCTTCCTCCAGAGCAGACTATAAATGGATACGAGATCCATTTCGTTGCAAAAATTTCAAAGTGCAAAATTTTACAATTGCAGAGCAAGATAAACTTGCGAAATTGTCATGCGACAACTCCTAAAGTTTAGCTTTTAATGAGTATACTCTTGAAGTGTGTTGGTTACATGTTAAAAATGTATATCGTACATTTGCTAAAAAAGCCATTAAGTATTTACTTCCGTTTTGTTCAACATATCTGTGTGAAAGAGCTTTTTTGATGTTATTATATATGAAAAAAAAAATATATATATGTATATATCGAAATAGGTTTAATAAACAGTGTTAGAGAAATGGGGGGTTTCACGTAAATATAAGGCGTTTTTAGTAGAATACGATAGCATACATAACTCAAATCGTTCTTAAGTCGACTTAGGCGGTAACCGCTTGTGACCACAAATATAATTTTATATATATGAAGTCCAAATATTTTATTATTTAATTTTGATATTTTGTTTTTTTTTTTATTCTGTGAATAACATGTATTTGAATGTGTAAAAACACTGAATTGATTATTTGGTTTATCGACGAATGAACATATAAAAACAATGGGAGTACCAAGCAAAAAGGTAGTACTAAGTACAGGTGCGGACAAACTGTATTTTTCACCCCACAGTACTGTACTAAGGGGGCGCAAACCATACTATACTGTGACCCTCAGGCATCACCTGTTCTGGTGGTGCAGTTTTGCCGGGTCCGTCAAGAAAATTTATAGCGTAAAAATTTATAAAATGTTTAATATACTTAATCACTGATGAAGGCTTAATTCTGGTAATTCCGGTTTGATTAAGAATATTTACAAGAGTTATGATTCTTAGAAAAAAAATATGATTTCTTCTTTTCTACCACGCACTTTTCAAGAACAAGTAAGAAAATTTGAGTGCCATTGTTATAAATTTGTTTGCCTTCGGATATGAAAAACTTCATATCGAATGCTAAAGGGTCCGCCAAATAACTTCTTTTTTTTTGAAAATGCTATAAAAAAAACTACTGAATATTATCTCAAATTTCTTTTTTTTTTATTCCGGTTAATAATGGAAAATAATTTCATTCAAATGGCTGCCTCGGCTGGCCATGCAGTAGCCTACTCGATCGATCCAATTTTTAAGCACATTATCAATTGTGTGCAGCTGTATTTCACCAATGGCTTCACGAATATTGTCCTTAAAAGCGTCAATTGTCTCTGGCTTGTTGGCGTAACACTTATCTTTGAGGGCACCCCACAAATAATAGTCCAACGGTGTCAAGTCGCAGCTCCGATGTGGCCAAACGACATCAGCTCTGCGGCTGATAATGCGATCTTCAAAAACAGGGCGCAAAACATCCAGTGTAGCTTCGGCTGCGTGGCACGTAGCGCCGTCCTGTTGAAACCAAATGTTGCCAATATCCTCCTCTTCAATTTTTGTGAACAAAAATTCGTTCAACATGGCCTGATAACGATCGCCATTGACTGTAACGGCCACTCCTTGCTCATTTTCGAAGAAAAATGGCCCAATTATGCCTCTGGACCAAAATCCGCACCAAACAGTGACTCGTTTTGGGTGTATCGGCTTTTCAATGTATGCGTGCGGGTTGTCTGTGCCCCAAATGCAACAATTTTGCTTGTTTACATACCCGCCAAGATCAAATGAGCTTCATCTGAAAAGATGATTTTTTTTCGCAAAATCGGCATCTTCTGTAAGTCGATCGCAGGCCCACTTAGCGAAGCGAAAACGCATTGGATGGTCAGTTGGCTTCAACTCCTGAACTAATTGGACTTTGTATGGCGTCATACCAAGGTCTTTATGCAAAAATTCGTCTCAATGATGCCTCCGAAATGTTCAATTCTTGAGAATGACGGTGAATTGATGTTGATGGCGCTTCATGCACACTTTCTGCCACAGCAGCAATATTCTCGGGTGTACGCACTGTTTTTGGCTTTTCACGCTTTGGTTTATCGATGAGGATGCCAGTTTCTTTCACTTTTTTCACAAGATAACGAACATACGGAACTGACGGTGCTTCTCTTCTTCCAAAATCCGTACGCAATTTTCGCACACATTCTGTAACATTACCATGATTTTCAAAGTAATGTCGCAATATTTCCCAGCGTTGTTCAAGCGTATACACAACCATATTCGTTCAGCGGAAGGATAAAACTAATTATCTGTCAAATCAGACATGAGCTAAGTGTTACCATTCACGAAATAAGTTCTAGTTGAAAAAAAAAAAACGTTAGATGGCGGACCCTTTATATTAATATGGGGACTAGGTAGAAATATGGACTGTTCGTGACCATATTTGGTAAGGTAACTTATTTTTTGCAAAAACATATATACACAAACCAAATTTGAGAAAAATCTGTGCAATATTTTTGTTTTTTGATAGATTTAAGTGAAGATCGGGAATCAGCTTCCTATAGGGTTTATTTTTGGACTACTGATAAATTGAAGTAATAAACATACACAAACACAATTTGACCGAGATCTATATTTGGATATTATGACAATTTAAGTATGAGAATAGGGGGGTCAATTGTTTAGGGACTATGTCTGAACATGAACCGATTTTCACCAATTTCAATAGCGTTCATCATATGGACAATAATAGCTTATATACATAAAAATATATGCATATTTGCGACCTGTAGTTTGATTACAAGATTTACATGGAGACACACACGGACGGACGGACAGACAGGCATCGCTAAATCGAATCAGAAAGTGATTTTGAGTCGATCGGTATAATAAAAGATGAGTCTAGGTCAAATACTTTTGGTAGTTACAAACATTATGCCCTGACCATATTGTGGTATAGGGCATAAATATAGTTTTACATTAAAACTGCTCTGAAAATATTTTATATGGTATCATATACGCAATAGTCTGAAGGGTGATGCAAAATTTCAATCACCATTTATCTAATGATGTATGGAAATGATGGTAAATATGATTTAAGATTTTTAAGGAAATCAGAAAATCACGTGGTTTAACAAAGAATATCTCAAGGATTTATTGCTTCAAAAAGCAAATAAAAAAAAAAAATATTTAATATGAAACTATAAGGCCAAAATTTTTCAGATCGGAACGATAAAGAGATTTGATAATGTCTGCCTGAATTCTTTACTTTATACGAGAAATAAATCAATTTCTTCTGTCTTTTCATTATAAGACTAAGGATGGCACACATAAAAATTGTAACATAAATAAATCGCGATAACTTTTAAATGCAACAACCCATATTTATTGACAACCCTGTTCATTTGTTGATTAAAATGCCTAATAAAATTATTAAATATTTTCAACAAAATCCAAAAGTCTGTATTCAAACTGTTTCTAATGTTATTAGAAAGTATCAGGAGAATTTGACAACAGATACGAAACCTGGTTCGTAAAGAAAGAAAGGTCCACATGATGTTTGTAAGGACAAGAAAATGGAAAGCATATTGAAAAGAGCTTCCAACACATCCCGTAGAAAAGCTAGCCAGTAAGCTCAGCGCTTGTACTATTTGGTACAAAAACTTAAAGCCAATGAAGGTTTGAAAAAATACAAAGTCCAAACAGTTCCAGACATGAACACAACAAAAAAATTTTGAGGCCAAAAACAGAGCACGGAAATTTAAATCATGTTGCATAAAAAAATATTCCTGCTGCATAATGGACGACGAAACTAATGTAGTGGTATGTTATTTGTAGCTTCCGGTCAAAATTTTTAAATTGGAAAATTCTTGAAGATAAGTTTAAAATCCAAAAATAGACGAATTTTCAAAAAAAAAAGTTCCTAGTATGGCACACAAAATGCTGTTGCGGCAAAAGAATAACGTCATTTGTTACTTATAGGTGAAGCTTTAATATAATTTCAATAAAAAAAAATCAAAACTGTAGGTCCAATAGATTTTTAATTACTACATTTTATGTATGTTATGCTTTTTTCCATCCCACTCCTTTATTGAAATTAACATTTTATATATAAAATTGTTTTGTATGAAAATTTTAAGTTTTTCAAGTATGCCTCCCATAAGAATTTTTATGCTACTTTCAGTTATCTTTTTACTGGACACAGGCCAGTTTCGCACAAAAAGTGTAATATTGTTGGCGCTTGCTTTGAGCTCTTTATCACTCTTATAAGAGCCCAATATCTTTCCTCGGAAACCTCTTGCTACTTTGCGAATCGAAGTAATATCTTTTATAAGAATTCATTAATGTTCATATCCGGTATTAACCGTACCAGTTGGCTTCTTTTTCAACAAATACAAATAGTCTGCCACACTAAAAACTTTTTCGGGAACTTTGTCTTCTTGTTCTTCTTTTTCTTTAAAAAAAATCTATTTCATAGTGCATAGGGCTTGCAATACCGAGATCCCGGAAACCGACATTTTTTAATACCGTTAATGTCCACTTAATACCGGTATCCGGTATTAATTTTTTTTTACTGTAAGTTGACATTCATATCATTTTTATTTAACTATTTAATTTTTTATAAGTGATTAGCATATTTTTAGGTGTTGTCATATTTAAAGATTAAATCTAATTTTGAAATTTACGTACTGGTGGAGTGGCCCTACTGAAGTTTTTTTTTTGTACTTTACGAACTTTTTTGTACGTTAATTTTCCTTCAGTTCAGAGGGCGCACAGTGGACGAATAGCAAATGTTTTGTTCAAATTACTCCACACTTCACATAGATCAACTGTTTGAGCTGGTTTTTTTTTTAATCATCGTCTTGAATTTGCCCATCGATGCCTCTTTTACGATTTTTGATCTCGTCCCATATTTTTCTGGAATTGTTCTCCAAAAATATGTTTTTAAAAAAAAACAAAAAAAAAAAAAAAAAAAAATGATTTTTGGCGTAAATGTGACCCTACGGAGCGCAAGAATGTTTTTTTTTCAAAAATTTTCAGCTGAGAATCTTCGGTGCGATAATTACCAAAAAACTGTCTGCGTGAAACTGCGGCGAAAAATTTTTTCATTTTTCATTCTAAAAAAAATTGTTGAGTATTCCATTAATAATTCTGAACACTTTTTATTCAATAATTTTTTTTCAAAAGTGCATAATCTTCCAGCAAAAACATCGCTTCTCCATGAAAAACTTTAGAACATTATGACCATATTTTGGAAAAATTAAAAATGTAAAATTTTTCCCCGCACTTTCACGCAGACAGTTTTTTTTTAGCATTTATCGCAACGAACATGTTCATAATATCGTCATCATCGACGTCTCCGAGTCATCTGCTGATTCTGAGCCAGTATCCGGTATTAAGTTTTTTAATTTCGATAACATGAAAGAAAAATTATTTTGTTTTTTAATTTTTTTCTTTTTTATATTGTAGTTTCGCTTTTTGCGTTATTTAAATACCGGTATTAATACCGCGATATATAATGAAATATCAAATACTGGTTTTGAAAATTTGGTCCGGCATTGGAAGCCCTAATAGTGCAGCATTCATACTTGTTTATGAAAATATTTCTAAATATATCTAGCTCGGTTTTTGCCTCGATCTTCTTCTTGAAGTTTCGATCGGCCACCTTCTGTACTTTGAACGATTTGAGCTCAGTGTTTCTTTTAATTTTCTTACGAAAGTCCCCGAAATATTCGGATTTTTCTTTAAAAGTCCTGTACTTTTTTAACCTTTTAGCCCATTTGTAATAATCGAAAAACCGTTCGCCGAGAAACTTTTTCCTCATAAGCCCGTTTTAAAGCCCGTTTCGTAAATTTCGTTTACAATAAATTTTAAATTGAAATAATTATTAAATATTGTATATATATGAAAAAAATTATATTTTAATTAAGTAAAGTTTTACAAGCAAGAGTTTTTTCGTGCGCAAACCTTATAGGCCTTGGATTAAAAATGACTGAATCGTTGGTCATATTCAAGGCAAGCGCATCGATCTCAAGACCTTTAAAACAGTATAATATTTGGAAATTTCTCTTATCAGCATCCAATTAAGAATACAACGAATACTGGTTTCAGGAAGTGCCCTTTTGGAATTGTACCAATGTGAGTACAATGAGAAAATAAGGGGTTAATAAATAAAGGGTCCGCCATCTAACGTTTTTTTTTCAACTAGTGCTTATTTCGTGAATGGCAACACTTAGCTCATGTCTGATTTCACAGATAATTAGTTTTATCCTTCCGCTGAACGAATATGGTTGTGTATACGCTTGAACAACGCTGGGAAATATTGCGACATTACTTTGAAAATCATGGTAATGTTACAGAATGTGTGTGAAAATTGCGTACGGATTTTGGAAGAAGAGAAGCACCGTCAGTTCCGTATGTTCGTTATCTTGTGAAAAAAGTGAAAGAAACTGGCATCCTCATCGATAAACCAAAGCGTGAAAAGCCAAAAACAGTGCGTACACCCGAGAATATTGCTGCTGTGGCAGAAAGTGTGCATGAAGTGCCATCAACATCAATTCACCGTCATTCTCAAGAATTGAACATTTCGGAGGCATCATTGAGACGAATTTTTGCATAAAGACCTTGGTATGACGCCATACAAAGTCCAATTAGTTCAGGAGTTGAAGCCAACTGACCATCCAATGCGTTTTCGCTTCGCTAAGTGGGCCTGCGATCGACTTACAGAAGATGCCGATTTTGCGAAAAAAATCATCTTTTCAGATGAAGCTCATTTTGATCTTGGCGGGTATGTAAACAAGCAAAATTGTTGCATTTGGGGCACAGACAACCCGCACGCATACATTGAAAAGCCGATACACCCAAAACGAGTCACTGTTTGGTGCGGATTTTGGTCCAGAGGCATAATTGGGCCATTTTTCTTCGAAAATGAGCAAGGAGTGGCCGTTACAGTCAATGGCGATCGTTATCAGGCCATGTTGAACGAATTTTTGTTCACAAAAATTGAAGAGGAGGATATTGGCAACATTTGGTTTCAACAGGACGGCGCTACGTGCCACACAGCCGAAGCTACACTGGATGTTTTGCGCCCTGTTTTTGAAGATCGCATTATCAGCCGCAGAGCTGATGTCGTTTGGCCACATCGGAGCTGCGACTTGACACCGTTGGACTATTATTTGTGGGGTGCCCTCAAAGATAAGTGTTACGCCAACAAGCCAGAGACAATTGACGCTTTTAAGGACAATATTCGTGAAGCCATTGGTGAAATACAGCTGCACACAATCGATAATGTGCTTAAAAATTGGATCGATCGAGTAGGCTACTGCATGGCCAGCCGAGGCAGCCATTTGAATGAAATTATTTTCCATTATTAACCGGAAGGATTGTACTTTCAAATAAAAAAAGAAATTTGAGATAATATTCAGTAGTTTTTTTATAGCATTTTCAAAAAAAAAAAAGTTATTTGGCGGACCCTTTAGTAGTAAAATAATAATTATAACTTAAAAGTATGTAGCACGGTGTTGCCCTTTGTTTTAAATTATTTCGAATAGATTTTTCACAAACATTCTACTGCATTCAATTAAAAATGATACATTTTGACAGCAAATTTCAATCAGATGTAATTTTTAAATGTTAATCACAAAAGAGGGACGGACGTGGTAGCGATATATTTTTTGTGCATACATTCCTCGTAACACTACAAATTTGTATAATAAATGATAAATTGCAAAAGAAAAAATTGTACTTATATAATTATAAAAATAAAGAATATATATTTCTTTTTAAAATCGTGAAATTCAAAATGCTATTGTTCAAATTTGATGTTATAAAAATAGATATATGTTTAAACAAAAATAATATCAATTATATTCTCGTGTCCACTCCGTTCTCAGTTTATTCTGAATGTCCGTCAAGCTTTTGTTATGGCTTTGGAGGCTTTCCTCCATTTCCTTTTAAAATCTTTTATGTCATTGACACTCTTCTCAAAATTGGTTTCTATTAGAGTCTTTATCTTTCAATTGGCCGATGTTGTATGACGTTTGCTGGATTCATGACTTCAAAATTCAAAATGCAATATTATTTTCTCAGAATAAAGTTCTGGCAGCGTAAATAAATAAATTTCTTTTTTAGCCCACTTCTGTGTATACTTGTGCATTAATAGTTATACATTTAGATACGATATTTTAAACCAATCTAATCTGGTAGTATCTCTCCTTCAAAAGCAGTATAATATAGTTTTTATGATTTTTTTTTTGCGTTTTTAAGACTTTTAACACCTTTGATTTTTTCCGGGTTTTGAAGACATTGTGTTCCTGGCATCTTTGAACCATACTGACGTTTAACATCTCGTTTTGGTAATAACTTCAACAATTTTATATTATATTCTATATTCAACGAATTGTTATTATTCGTTGCTTCCTCGATACAAAAGAGGTTTCAAAATAGCATTTCAGAACATAATTCATAGTACTTCTTGTCATTTTAATATATTTTGCAATACTGTTCGGATGGATTTGTCTTCCATTTGTCAACAATTAACTTTCTTTGTTCGAATTTCTTAATTTTTGACCCAAAACAATCACTCAAAATAACTAAAATCTAAACTAAACTAATTTTTGATGGGGGTTACTGAATATTTCCCTTCAAAAATTTTAAAATAATTTCTAATTTAATTATAAATTGGCCCGCGAGTACAATGGAATCGAATTGGTTAAAATTATACTTGTTAACGTTGTAAAAATTTTATTTCAACTTACATTTGCTGAACTGATGGGAGCTTCAGATAACATCTTTTTAATTGATTCAACTTTTTCTTGTCGTCGCTTCTTTTCCTCGGGCGATAATTCAGGAGTCTAATTCGTTAATTATTGTTTTTTTTTTTTTTGTTAGAAGAAATTTTGATACAAAAAATTTTTTTTTTTTTAGAAAATTTTGTTAAATTTAAAATTTTTCAAATCAAATTACCGTTTCGGGTATATAACGTTCGGGTATAACAATTTTGTTGGGAGCCAATAATAAATTATCAATTGTGTTTTCAGATATTTTCTCGCCATGCCTTAAAGCCGAACGTACAACATCGGGAGCATTCATGCGGGGACGTAAGGCCACCTCCATATCTAAGTCATCGCGGGCACGCCAATTGGTATTCTAAAAGGAAACAACAACGACAGACAAAAAACAAATTTTAGAATAGAATATAATTTTTTTGCATTTTGTGTTAATTTGTATGGTTTGTTATGAAACAGAAATTACTTACATTTCTATTCATATCATTCTCTGTTTGACCATTTTCTGTAGTCTTGACGTTGACCACATTATTCGGAGCTGTATAGTGTCGTCTCTTTTCCTTGGGCACAGCTCTTCGATGTTTATGCTGGGCTGGTACTTTTTCCTGTACCTTTTCGGTATCTTCTGATGCTGATCCTGCAGACATTTCAGTCATTATTTGCCGAGCGGCTTCACTTTGAAATGAGGGTGTTAAATCGGTAAGACTTTTGTTTAAACTTTGTACAGACTCGGTCTTCTGTCGTAAAGCCGATTGAGATAGATGACGTGTATGATGTGATGAACCATTAACTGTGTTCTGATGATGGCGATGAGAGTTTGAATGTTGCTGTTGTTGTTGTTGTTGTTGAATTTGTTTGGCAAAATAGGCATTAGCTAAGGGATTTAAATGTTCTCTCGTTTGAGAATTGGTATGACCATTTGTTAATTGATGCTGATGTTGTTGAGTGGTATAATTACTATTTTTATCGTATGAATTCGTAGTTGCAATGTTTTTATCATATACATTTGTGGAACCATTTTGTGCATAATAATCATTATTATAATTGTGCATTGAAGATGAAGATGTTGCTGTGGAGTTACGATGACTACTACCATGCTTATGTCTATGATGATGTCTAGATGATGATGTTGATAATGATTTTGTTGGTGGATCACTGTAGGTCCGAGGTAATGACTTTGATCTTTCATTTGTTTGATATTCTTCATTGTAATAATTACCACCAATGGCCATAACCCCACTGCCGCCACCATTTATAAGATTATATTGTTCTTCTTCCAAGACTTGATCAAGATTTTGTATTGAATTACTTAAACCGGCGCCGGTACGTTCACTGCGGTCTCTATGTCTTCTTTCAGATTCTCGTTTCACAATACGTACAGTTTTAATTTCTTGTTTTTCTTGCTGAGTTAAATTTGCGAATGGATTAGATTCCAAAAAGCCATCACTATCCACACCACTGGTTTCTAAGTTATCATTGGATTCATGGTAACGATACGAAGTTGAATTCAGTCGCCTTTGTGAGTCGTTTATCATGCTATCCCCGGTATTATAATCACTTAATTTACTTGAAGCCGTTGAACAATTTAATAAATTGCCACTGGTGTTATTGGAACTGGTGTCCACATAGAGAGGAGTGGATAGATTTATGGTGGAATCCGATAAAGTACGATTAAAACACATCATCGAATCCAGATCAGTTTCAATCCAACATCCTGAATTGGTTCTTTTTTTAATACTGCCATTATGATTTGATTCTTCATTTCTCACGGCGCCATGTTCTTTGTTACCAATTTCTTGATATAATCTACTGGAATTTTCTGTTAATTGCTTAACGGCTGAACTCAATTCTTGTCTTTGCCTTTGCATATCTCCCACCAAAGTTTGTACTCGCTTTAACTCTGATTCCAACATAGCTGTTGTATTACTGGTGTACGTATCAGAGACCTGTAAAGCGTTCTGACTTCCTCTTGTTGTTTGTAATTTCTGGCGTAATACTAAAAGTTCTTGTTCCAAACGAGAATTGCCGGCAACAGTTTGCTCCAGTTTCTGTTATAATTATTTTTAAAAATTATAATAAATAAAAACGTTACTAATTTTGTTTGAAATGTTAACGAGTGACATTTACATGCTGTAGATAAGATTTATGAGTAGCTAGAATGTCGTCTATTTTTTGCGTTATCAAAAGTTTGAGAAGCCAAAATAGTAATCGATTATTGAAACTTAGGAAAAAAATCTTTTTTTTTTTAAGAATTTCACAGCGTTCATTTAAGAAGAAGTTTCAAAAAGACCATATTTGGACGCGTTAATATTGGACAAAATTAACTCTCAGATTTCTTTTTTGATAAGTAAAAACAAAAGAAAAAGTTCCTCATTATATTTTTCGAAGAAAGTCTTTGAATTTAGAGAATTTTCTTTGTGTTTGTGTAAGTATTTGTAATTTGTGTTAGTAGTTATCATATTATGTTAGTGACAAAAGCATATAATAATCATTATATAAAAAGCTTCACTTTTACTTGAGCACATGCTTTCTGAAATATACAAATGGCAACGAGCATTATGTAATAATAAAAAAAAAATGACGACAAACTTCTACTAGGCACCTCGTCTACCTTAGAATTTTCGGCCAGCAATTGATGTACTCTTGACAGTTCACGTTCTAACATTAATTGTTGTTTCTTGGCAGCCTCCAAAGCTAAGGGCGGACCACTAGTATCTTGAATGCGTGCCTTTAAACCACCCAAAGCTCTTTCAAGATCCTCTTTATCGCGTTGTAGATTTTGCAATGTACCAGACTCTTCTTGTAAAAGTTGATCCAAATGATAAAGTTGATTGACTTTGGACTAAATATTTAAAAAAGATATAACAAAAAGTTATTAGAAAAATGTAAAATATATATATATACATATACATATATACAATGAGTGACAATACAATGGAAACTTTTAACAAAATATATTTTTAGTTTAAGATTGTTAATGAGCATTTTTTGGACACTTTTTTAACTTCCTTGCTATTATATTATCCCGTCGTTGACGCGTTTTATGGGGCCTGCCGCCTAATGTTGAGTCGTTGCTCTTTCACGATATTTCTTGATAATTTCTGAAACTATGGATTTCTCCAAAGAATATTTCTCGCAAATTTTCTTCTCCTTAAGACCAACAGTAAAATCATCTATTGTTCTGGCTTTTAACTCTTCACAAAACTTTATTCTTGCATTATTTTATAATAACAAATTATAAGATTAAAACATTGAAAAATACAATTGTATTTAAAAAACAGTAGGAAGAAAAGATCAGAAACTAAAAATATTTAAATAACGGTTAAGGTTTTTCGAGTATACATTTTCTTTGATACCATCTTCGGTTTTTATTGTTTTAATCAATTCTGGTACAGAAGTTTTAAAGTTTTATTTTTGGTTTATCTATTTTTCGAAAAAAAAAAATTTTTTTTTGTTTTTGTTTTTGGATATAACGCGAAACTATTAAAAAAGAAAATCTGAATTTTTTTAAAGTTTCTAATGTATTGTCACCCCATGTATATAAAGTGCTGCTCAAACTTATAGTACATTTTTAAAATAAATGTTTTAATGAGTTTATGCAGAAAATTAACTCATTGAAAAACTTTTATTATTATTTTTTGTATACATCTACGAATACATGCAGCAAATGTGTGGGGATAATAAAATTGAGGTACAAGAGTGGCAATGGAATGATGATATGTCGATATATGATGAGTCAAAATTATAGCGCAATCTTTTGAAACATATTGATAAATGAACTAACGGTACATTTTCTCATGTAATTAAACTAAAATATGTTCCATTCTTTCAGTTTTAGTTAAAAACTTCAAAAACTTTTAGTGTTTACGAAAATATATATATAATGTTGAAAAAAAGTTTCTGACACTTACCAATAAACCAGATCAAGGTAAAAGATTCGCCAACTTGTTTCTGAATGGTCATCTACCATTGGGAAGTCAATAAGTGCCGGCACAACCCGTCGCCGACTTGTTAACCATGGTCTTAAGAGCTACACCAAGAAACGACGTCCTTATCGGAACAAGGTTCAAACAGAAACAATATTAAATTGGTGTAAGAGGTACGCAAATTGGACTGAAAGGGTTTGTAATAATGTTATTTTTAGCGAAGAATCCCACTTTGAATTGATAAATAGTAAAATAGATAATTTGTTCGACGAACAATGCAGGAGAAGGATAAACCATTTGGTTTCCAGCGAAGAATAGAAGGTGGTGCTGGTTCTGTTAGCGTATGAGGTACCGGCTTATTGCTCTTTTATATTGATTTAATTTCCGAAGAACTTCCATCATATTTTGATAACAATTTTGGCTCTGAATTAACCCAAGCCAACATTCAACAAGGTAATGCCCCCTGTTAATTCTCGATGGCATGGTTTAGAAATAATAGTATTCCCCTATTAGATTGGCCACCGACATTGCAAGATATCAACCCAATTGAAAACTTGTGGTCTATTATTATTCTTGACCTTCAAAACTACCAAATAAGAACTAAAAATGAATTGATCAGCGCTATAAAAGACATCTGATCTAAAGTAACCATAGACGACTGCTACAAATTGCTCAAATCAATTCCAAACAGTAATAGTTAAACTGTGATAACAAACACTATTAAGTCTGTGATACTTACAAATTTTTTTTTGTTTATTTTTACATTTATATTTTCAATAATTAAATTTAAACTAATGTTTATATAAAAAATAATATGTGAAATTTAATGAAAGATTTCATATTTAATAAAAAAAACAAGTTTAGAGACCCTATCTCTCAGACCCAACTAACTGGATATAGAAAATAAGCATAAACCAAATTTGAGTGCGATTTTTCTTAATTTTTTTGGCTGCAGATATGAAAAATTTCATATCTGATGCTATATCTATATGGGGACTAGGCTCAAAAATGGACCGATCCTGACCATGTTTGGTAAGGTCTCTTGTATTTTGCAAAAATATGTACAAACAAAATTTGAGAAGAATCAGTGCAATATTTTTCTTTTTTGATAGATTTAAGTGAAGATCGGGAAGCAGCTCTATATGGGGACTATGACTAAGAGTTGTCCAATAGGGATTATTTTTGGACTACTGATTAATGGATGTAATATATACATACAAACCCAATTTAACTAAGATTTGTATGATAATTTGGATCTTATGGCAATATATGTTGATTTCATAGGGGTCATTTGTATGGGGGCTAGGTCTGAACATGGACCGATTCTCACCAATTTCAATAGAGTTCATCCTATGGCCGATAGAAGATCAAATACCAAATTTCATCAAAATATATTCATAATTGCGACCTGCAGTTTGATTACAAGCTTTACATGGACACACAGACGGACGGACGGACGGACATCGTTATATCGAATCAGATAGTGATTCTGATTCGATCGGTATAATTAAAGATGGATGTAGTTCAAATATTGTTGGTTGTTACAAACAGCAGCACAAAGTCATTATACCCAAACCACATAGTGGTATAGGGTGTAAATATCCCTGAAGACGTTGGAAAATCCGAACGAAACGTAGGGGAAAAAATTAAATAATCTTATATATTAAAAGAATTTATGAATAAACTTTGCATTCAAGATTTTTTCCAATATTTTTCTTCTCTCAAACCTCTATAACTAGAGTTCTAATTAACGTAGGCTGTTGACATAGGTCTAAGAACACTCAGTGGATCAAGCTTCTTCTTTTGAGCTATTAACTGCTTAAATTCGTTGGGTTTGAGGAAAGTTATGGGTGGAGAATCAACTTTACTTTTACTGTACGTTAACTTCTCTTGGCATATTTTGGCATTACTGTAGTTAACTTCTCTTGGCAAAATTTGGTATTATATTATAAAAATTAATATAATATAATATAATTCTGCGGAGCAGCAGGGGTCCTCTAGTAATCTTTTATTTAAATCTTGAAATTACTTTGAAATCCCATCAGAAATAAAACTTCTGAATATTCATTAAAAAGGATCAAAAATATTTTGAAAGCCAAATGATGAAGTATTTCCAATTTTGTTCAACGTTTCATTAAAAGAATTAAATTTTTTAAGTGTGCTATAATTATGATCCATTCATTTATTGAACAAGCTCAATTTTTTTATTTTGGACTGAATTGTGATATTAGTTTAATAAATTTAATTAAATAACCACTATTTAATTTTTTAAAAAAATGTAATGAATATTAAAAAATAAATTAAAGAGCGCTATAATTTTGAACAGTACTTTATATATTGTATAAAAAAAATGTCAAATAATTTACCTGCAATTCCGTGTGATCTGGATTTGAACGATCCCATTGTTTTTGTTCTTCCTCTAGTAAACGTTTTTCCTGTATTCTCTGATTAAATTCCAAACGATCTAATGTTACGGCCTCTGATCGCTGCGTTTGTGTCCTACCATTTGCATCATTACGATAGAGAGAGCCAAGTTTAACCATATTATCGACCAGATTAACCAAAGGTTTACTCTTTTCATATTGTCTTTCTAAATCGAGTAAATGTTGTTTCAAGTAATCCAAACGTTGTATACTTTCGGCACGAGTCAGTCCCTCAGCGGTTCGTAAACGGTTCTAAAGATTTTTCGAAATATCAATATTTATATTAAAAATTGATCAGTAACGATTTGTGTTTAACCATAGAAATTTTTTGAAAAAATACAGAACATAATACTTATATGTTAGATACATAAAAAACAAATAGACAATAGTAGTTGAGAAAATCAGAATATAATATTTTAAAGACAATTCAGTAAGAATAAATATGTGAACTTTAATGATTTGTTAAAGCGAAAGTCGAAACCATTAAGCTGGCTCACTTTTGTTAGCAAACGTCTCTAGTACATTTAGTAGATAGTGGAAGTTGGAATGCTTCACTTGCACTATCTTCCAGATTTGCAAGAACTGTTTGCTACCAGGAGTGAGAATCTTTATAACCACAATAAATTATAGAATGCTAATTTATTATAGAATGCTAATGAGAATTTAATAATTATAAGTTGACCAGTTGAGACCCAAGTAATTATTTTATTGCACAAAAATTATTAAAGACGCTTTTCAACTCCGCGCTGCAATTACAGTGTATTTAATGTTTTTATTTTATGTATAAATATTATAAATGTGATATATTTGTATTTTTGTTTAGTTTTTGCCTGAAGATGAACAGCTGTTCGAAATATAGAAAATATAGTAAAATTAAAAATTAAAACATTTGTGTTGTTTTTTAATTTTTAACTTCATGACCTCATGCCGAACAAAAGCCATCACACAACAACATTAAAGGTCAAGAATATTTTTTTTTAGCAAAATTATTAATATTCAGTATTCAATGCAGTGATTTATATAGAGGCGTATTTTAGAGTGAATATATGTATCACTTAGTTAAAAAATAGAATTTTTTACTTTATATATAAACTTGCCAGAAAAAGTATACGTACACTTGAAGATGAAAACTTTATATATTAATAAAAATTTTAATAAAATATTTTAAATTACGACCTTTTTATCAATGACACATAGAAAATTTTACTTGTTTTTCAGAAAACTTTTCGAACTTACCACACAAAAAACTCAGTATACCAACTTTAAGTGCCAGAAAAACAATTCGTACATTTAAAATTAGGGGAATCCCACGAATTATGCATCGATGTACAGGTCTATTACATAGAGTTTATTTTAGTAGAAGACAAACTTGTTTGTTTGTATAAACTTTATTTGACTTAATTAAATTTCTTTTGGAAGCTTTATTTTGAGATGAATTCCAAAGTCTAAGAATTCGGCGCTGATGAGAGAAAAATTATCCTCAAGCTTAGAGATGAGGGTAAATCATTTCCTGGAATAGATTTAATCATAGGTAGAAATCACTTCTCACTGCAGTAGGTACCTCGTTCTGGTTGCCCCTCCAAACTATTTAAGCACGAAATGCGAACTATTTCGGCCTCCGTAAAACAGAATCCCAGTAAGGCATCCATGAAGATACAGTTCGAAGTAAAAATAAAATTGACTATGGTCGTGTAGCAAATATAAAGCATTTCATTTACGATGTCAATAGAAAAGAAAACATATGGACTTTGCAAATGAGTATGTAAACAAGGCTCCATAACTTTGGGAAAGAGTTTTATTTTCAGATGAAAGGAAGTTTTCCATTTCCGTAATTGAAGAAAAAAGGTTAGTTTGGCGAAAAAGTGAAACAGCATTAAATAAAGAAAATCTTTTGCCAACTGTTAAACACGACGGAGGTGACATTATGGTTTGGGGTTGTATGGCAGGAAAACGGGATTGATAAACTCGTATTTATTGAACCTATAATGCATCAAATCGGACACATAAATAAGAACTGGTCAATGGATCTTGGAAAAGATTTTTGGTTCCAACGGGATAATGATCCAAAATATACGGCGCACAATGTCAAGCTTTGGTTGCTCTACAATACCAAAAATCAATTGCAGTCAACGCCCCAGTCTCCCGATCTTAATCCTATAGATCACTTGTGGTATTTACTGGAGCGCAGAATTCGTCAGCAGAAAATAACCTCAAAGGATATCCTATAAGTTACTAACTTAAGCAATATTTAATGAATATTTGGTTTTTTTTTGTATTAATATTTCAAATGTACGAATACTTTTTCTTATGAATTTTTTCTTTTTTCTTACGGTTTTTACCTGCATACAATTTAAATAAATAAAAAAAAAACAAATAAATAGCTTACTAATATATTAGAAAAAAAAATTAACTTAGTATGGCAGTTTTAATTTTAGGTATATGAATACTTTTTGTAGTAAGTGTACATATATATATATATAAGACGTTTCACCAAAAACGTTATTTTTTTATTTTTCCAACTCCTAAAGTGGAATATGAATTCTTATGGGTCAAAAGATTTTTAAGAATTTCTTAAGATTTTTAGAGTTCGGTACGGAGTCGGTGCTTTAGACCAAATAAATCACTTCTGAAGAGTATCAGCCTACCAATAAAAAATTAAAAAATTAAGTATTTTTTAAGTTTAAACCTCAATCACTTAAAAAATTGGCAATGTATGAACGCATATAATTTTAATGCGTTAGATAAACCTTCGAAGTACCTTGCATTTGAAGCATATCATGAAATTTTCATATTTTAGTGCAAATCATTCATATTCAATGGGGTAAAAAAATGATTTTACTATTATTATTTTTTTAGCTTATCTCCTAAAAGGACAATAGACAGATTGAAAGCCTATCAACGGGTTAAATTTTACTCAAAATATTGCATATTTCTCGAGTTATTAAAGAAATACTGAATTTTTAATTTTAAGGTCTTGATAACCCTTAAACTAATAATTTTTACCGGGGATAATTTTCTGTGGGGCAGTAGAAGTGGTTTATGTGGTTCCGTGAAAATAAAGCACGAGCGAAATAAAATAAAAAAAATATATTTCATAACCTTCATAAAACAATGGATGTTTTCCATATTCTCAAAAAGTGTCCAATTTCAATGACAACTAAATCCTTAGAATTAATTCTCAATTGCCTAGAACAAATAACTTAGGGAAGATACTACAGTTATTTGGTAAACAAAATATTACAAACATTTAAGCCATAACTATCATTTAACATGTCTATTCGATCTTCATTCTCTTTAATTCAAATATCAATTATATAGCTAATGTTTTTTATTATTCAAAGTAAATATGTACATATATATTTTGCACGCAAAATGGTCTAGTTTTTTAAATTGTATTGTATTTCATAAATTTATTTGTAAAATATATTTTAAATAAGTAAATATTTCCTAACCTAATTTTTTGGATAAAATCGATTTCAACGACCCTTTACCGACCTTCAAACATTCTCAAAAATCTTTGAGGCAATAAAAAATAATACTAAGAAAAACTTTTTTGGTGAAACAGCCTAATAGATAATTCAAAACAATAATGTTGTTAACTATTAATAACGGAATATTAATCGAAAGCAAGAAATATTTGTTTTTTAAAATACCCACATAATTTAAAATTAATATTTATAAAATTCACATGGATTAATTTTAGTACACCACTGCATTTTTAATTTCGAAATTTTTGAAAAAAATCTCATAAGATCGTTTTATTTATTTTACAATAAATACTCGTATAGATATATTAGAAATGAAGAGATGGATCAAAGTTAATACATTTTACATAAATATTTTTCATAATGTGAAGTGTAAATTGACAAAAAAATTTGTTTTTAAACAAACAACCCATAATTGGGGACATTTTAATGAGCATACACATACTCTATTTAAGGATAAATGCATAGATATTTTATCAACTCGCGATCGGAAAAATCTGATACACCCCCATAAAAACACAATAAATGTTTCAACCAAATTTATGTAAAAAAATTTAAATAATTCATTAGCATTTATAAAAAAATAAAAATAATATTAATAAAGCTAATAATAAAAATAAAATAAAAAATAAAAATAGAAATAAAAAAAACGAAATTAATTCATAAACAACATATCAAATTTCTCTGTTTTCTATTTTATTATATCTCTTAATTTTTTTTTTTTTTATTTTTATTATCTTTTTCTTTTAATTTTTTTATAGCTGCTAATGAATTATTTTAGATTTTTTGAATAAATTTGGTTGAAACATTTGTTGTCGTTATTATAGGGTTGTATCAGATTTTTCCGATCGTGAGTGTATAACGTTTTAATTTTTAGATGTACGCGTTCAAGAACATGTTCTGTTTTTTAGCAGTACACGTGCAAGAGCACGAACTTAAAATAAAGCTACACTCGAATCTGTGTGGTTTATGTTTGTTCGAAACAAAAAATAAGTGATAGAAACATGTTCATGTACATAACGAAATATTAAAACGAAACACAGTCATGATTGTGTTCGGCACCGTACAAAATTTAGAAACACACATAATTGATATGAAAATAAAAATATGTGCTGGCTGCTTTAGAACTGGACATTGTGTGTTTGATGTGTGTATTTTCTGAACATAGTTTATAACAGAAAAGATTAAGAAAATAGTATAATTTATACTAGTCGCATTTTATAATTCAAGTGATTAAAAAAATACTAAGAAATTTAATATCAACTTAAAATTAATTATTTATTTGAATTTTCATATAAGAAGGTATTAATTACACATAATTATAGACCCTTGTTAGAATGAGAAACTATTAATATCAACAACGCACCAACACCTTGTGTGTTAAATTGAACCAAAACCCAAATAGGAATAATTAATAAAATAACAACCTGCACATCGTGTATATCAGTACAGCATTGCTCAATGGCACGAGCTGTATTACTATTTTGACGTCTTAATTGTATCAATAACAAAACCAATTCCTCATGTGTGCGACTCAACAAATCGCCAGCAGAAACATCCAAATTCTGCATATTCATATTAATATATATGTATGTATATGTATATGTACATATATATGTATATAAAATGAAAAAAAAAAAAAACAATAACACAACAGATAAATAAAAGGGAAACATATTAGTGAAATGAACGGACATACCCGTATTTGTGAACTAGTTTCACGTTCCAACATATCAATTTCTGCACGACTGCCGACACGTCTCAAAGGATGTGTTAATAATTCTTGTGTTTGTTGTTGTTGCTGTTGCAACAACTGTTGTAGCTGCAGGTGCTGCTGCTGCTGCTGCTGCTGATAGCCACTGTGCATATCATAGATATTACCTGAAGTGCCATAACAATCTTGACCAATACCAATACCAACACCAATACCATTACTACTGCGATGATGTAAGGGTGTGGATGTGGCATAAGTACCTCCTACTCCTGCCAATATACCCCTTGCATCGTTGATATTGCGATCTGTTAGCGGTGTGGTTTTAGCATATTTCATGTCGTATGCTGTGCCATAATAGGAGTTTTCAATTTTTTGCATTTGATCATAGTTATACTGTTGTTGCTGTAATTGTAACTGTCGCTGCTGCTGTAGTTGGGGATCTGATGGATCTGGTAATACCGTTAGATTGCCCTTGGGTAAATTTCGTACATTGCGAATAGATATGGAAGCTATAGAAAAAAATGTGTTTTGTAGAAAAAAGAAGAGGCAAATTAGAAACCGTTAATTGTAATTCGTTTAATATCTGAATATTTGATTAGATTGTTTTTTGGGCTCTCATAAAATTCGATATAAATATAGTTTGTCAAAGTTTTAATCTTATAGGAAAAGCATTTAATTACAGATTCAGAATAGAGTGGGGGGGTTTTAAAAAATTATTATTATAAATCTTTTGTGAGTTCGTTACACCTTACACCACGCTTTGGTCAGGATATAATGACCTAACCCGTCTTTTATCATACCGATTGGCTGACAAAGAATATTTTTGAGTCGATCGGATGTATATAGACATTGTTTTAGCTGGAACCATATATCGGGTATACAAAAGTACCATTTTAAAAAATGTTTGAAAATTATTATTCAAGTTATGATGTCCGAGATTAAAAAATAAAATTTATAAATCTTTTGTGAGTTCATTACACCTTACACCACGCTTTGGTCAGGATATAATGACCTAACCCGTCTTTTATCATACCGATTGGCTGACAAAGAATATTTTTGAGTCGATCGGATGTATATAGACATTGTTTTAGCTGGAACCATATATCGGGTATACAAAAGTACCATTTTAAAAAATGTTTGAAAATTATTATTCAAGTTATGATGCCCATTTTTTGTTTACAGAGTTACCACCTTGTCATGTCATTAACGTAACTTTGTATATCGTTTCAAAACTGTTTAAATCTGGAATTCTGGAAATTTGTTAAATTAATCAGCGGATCATAGTTAATTAAAAATCAACGTTGCTTCCGTTAATGAACATCCGTTAATAGACTATTATCAAATATTGAGCAAGCTCCGTAATTAAGTTCGTGTTTGGTAGCTTTTTAGAGCATACAACTGCGAGAATTTATTCACAAATGGAGTGAATTTCGAGTGCTCATAAAAGATTATCTTTTGCCGAAAAAAAATCACCACTCAAACCATGGCAAAGCTAGATAAATACAATAGGGACTCTGCACCATTAATTTCAATGGTAAAATAGTGTGATCGCACAAGCCACTAGTGACCCCGAACGCTCAATGGAAATCACTACACCCGAAAAGTCGTTGGCCGATCAGGGAGTGAAATTGTTGATTCCAGAGGCATATCATATGACTATGTTTGAGTTTTTGATAGCTATCCACAAGACAAGTGCCGCGTTTGCTCACAATAGACCATAAACGCAATCGTTTAACAGCTTCAAAGTAATGTTTGGCGATAATCAACCGAAAAACTGGTGAGTTTTTGCTCCGTTTTATAATGGTGAAGGAAATATGTATCCATTACATCACAGTCGAAACAATGTGTTTTTCCAGGCCAAGGTATGCTTTTCGGCACACAATATCATACATTACTGATATTACTATATCACCGCTTGACCGATTTGAGCGATTTTTCGCGAAAACTTTGTAGAATTTTTTTTTGGCGATATTTGTTTGTTTTTTTATGCCATTATTTTTTTTTTTAATTTTTGGGGATTTTTGTTTTAATTTTTTCGATAATAAAAAAAAGTTGGTCTTGAAAGTACTCAATATCTAAATCATATTGAAAGAAAAAAATTGTTGGAGCGGTTTTCGAGTAAGGGTCATTTTTTGTATTTTGTTTTTTTTTTTGTTATCTGGTGTTCTTTTTAATTTTTTTGTTTTTTCAAATTCATTTTATATTTAAATTAATAATAAATAAAAATAATAAATTAATTATTTATTATAAATGCTAAATATATTATTTATGATTTGTATGAGAGGTGCCACGCCCACTTTTAAGATTCCTTCCACTTTTAGGTCGACTACTAACTAATAAGTTCAGGAATCACACAACGTTTTCAGGCTTTCACTATTATAGTACATGCATGCATGTACTTATCATGTACATGAATTTTGTTCTACAACCTATTCCAGTTTGGGACTGTGGAATGAACAGGCATCTGAATCTATGCGCTCAGATTTCAAGACAACATGGATCAGAATTAAAAGGAACATCCGGTGATTCTCGTTTTGCGGAAATGTTGAAAAGAGCTGTTTTTGAATACAATTCGATACATATTTAATATAGTTAAAATTATAATTTATTTATTATTAATTTAAATATAAAATGAATTAGAAAAAAACAAGTATACTATAATTATATAAAAAAAAGAAAAAAACTATATAATTAAAAAAAAATAATTTGAAATAATAAAAACTATAAAAAAAAAAAAAATAAAATAAAATTGCCGTTATTCGAAAACCGCTCCAACGATTTGTAGAATTTTTTTTTGGCGATATTTGTTTGCTCTTTTATGCCATTATTTTTTTTTTAATTTTTGGGGATTTTTGTTTTAATTTTTTCGATAATAAAAAAAAGTTGGTCTTGAGAGCACTCAATATCTAAATCCTATTGAAAGAAAAAAATTGTTGGAGCGGTTTTCGAGTAACGGCCATTTTTTTGAATTTTGTTTTTTTTTTTTTTTTGTTGTGTAGTGTTCTTTTTAATTTTTTTTTGTTTTTTTCAAATTCATTTTATATTTAAATTAATAATAAATAAAAATAATAAATTAATTATTTATTATAAATGATAAATATATTATTTATTATTTGTATGAGAGGTGCCACGCCCACTTTTAAGATTCCTTCCACTTTTAGGTCGACTACTAACTAATAAGTTCAGGAATCACACAAAGTTTGCAGGCTTTCACTATTATAGTACATGCATGCATGTACTTATCATGTACATGTATTTTGTTCTAAAACCTATTCCAGTTTGGGACTGTGGAATGAACAGGCATCTGAATCTATGCGCTCAGATTTCAAGACAACATGGATCAGAATTAAAAAGAACATCAGGTGATTCTCGTTTTGCGGAAATGTTGAAAAGAGTTGTTTTTGAATACAATTCGCTACATATTTAACATAGTTAAATTTATAATTTATTTATTATTAATTTAAATATAAAATGAATTAGAAAAAACAAGTATACCATAATTATATAAAAAAAAAGAAAAAAACTATATAATTAAAAAAAATAATTTGAAATAATAAAAACTATTAAAAACGAATATAAAACTAAAAAAAAAATAAAATAAAATTGCCGTTATTCGAAAACCGCTCCAACGATTTATTTCTTTTTTTTTACAAGCCCAACTTTTTTTCTTATCGAAATTTTTTTTTTTTTTTTTATAAAAGCACAACAAAATTTTCAAAAAATGTGATTAAATCTTCGCGAAAAATCGCTCAACTCGCCCTACCTCGAAAATTTCCTTAGCGATTTTTTTTAATTATTTTTTTTTTTTTTGTAATCGGTTATATTCTCGTAGTACTATCAAATCCTATACTCTCTTTTTGTGGAGCATTTGTTTCAGCAGTCATCAATTCCGCCCAGGTGTTAATGTACACTTCATATTCCAGAGTGATTAACGAAAACATCTAAGATCTTGCCAAAAAACCCATAAGCAAACGGATGTCCTACTTCCGGGATTTATTAAAAATATGCATCAATTTATTTTAAATTACAAAAAACCTTCCAATAAATGCAAATTAATTTTTTGTTCAATTATACATGCCGAGATTAAAAAATAAAATCTATCCCGTTCAGAGTCCCTAATACTCACTAATAATCTCATTAAGTCATCTATCATTTTGAGATATATAATCCTCTCTCAGAAGACATGGTGTAGAGGGTACGAACGATTATCAAATTGCCTGATATTTTTACATTTAATAAAATAATTTACAATTCATAATTTACATTTTATATTTATCCCATAAATAAAAAATTTACTAATAACCAATTAATGATAACAAAACGAACTCACAAATGATAAAAACAAACAAAAATAAATTATACAAAAAATAAACATTTACAAATATACAAAATGCATATGTGTATTCAAATAAAATCATTAAACATAATTTGCTTATAAAAATCAGAAAATAAACAAACACAAAATAAATAAATAAATAAATGCAATGATAATGGAAAATTTGTACTTGATAATTAAATAATAAATATAAAAATATATTAACATTCTTACCATTATTTGTAGAACAATTGTGGAAAACAACAAAAATTCAACAACAACATATACATACAAACAAAAGACAATGACAACAACAATATTTATAATAAAAAAAACGCATTTACAATTGCAAATTGTAGCAACAACTTCAACAACAACAATAATGTATGGATGTTTGTGGCAAGTGAAAACTCTTACAAGGATGAAAGTGAAATTTTATGTACCATGAATGAAAGTGATGGTGTTTTATTATACGTACGTATGTATTTATGTATGTATGTGTTATGTAAATACGTAAGTGTGTAAATGAGTGTGAAATTTAAAATTTTTTTAAGAAGAATAAAAAATAAAACTCAAACCAAAAAAAATCATTTAAAACTAATTACCTTTGCAAAACGTTGCCTTATTTATTTAAAATAAGATATTCTTTTTCTATGTTAAACAAAGAACTTAGTGAAGAGAGTCCGTAGCCTAGGAAAATGTCTGAAGGTTTTTTGCGGGATACTCTGTGGGATATTCCCAAACAATATTATATCTTTTTGGTAACAGCTGAATTTTGTTTGATACTTCTTTACTATTCTCTTTTATTAAACCTACATGATGGTTTCTAATAAACCGAAGTTACTAAGGCATTGCCATAATCTACTCTTCTGGAGCATACAAATTCTTATGATATATTCAATGGAAGCAAGATTTCAGAGAGAGAGAGAGAGAGAGAAAAATAAGAGTAAGATATAACTGTTTGATCACTTAAGAAGTATAATTAAGGCTTCAATGGAAGAGTTCATTTCAATTTTGTACTTAAAGTGTGCTATCACAGTTTTTCGATTCTAAGTTGTCATTAATTGGAACCCATTTTATTGGGATTATCATTGTCATCACTTTTTGAATTTAACTGATCTATGATTAACTTAACATTACTAGTAGCAGTTGTTGGACTTTGTTCAGTATTTGCAGTAAGAAGAGAATTTTTCATCAAACCACTAGACATAGAGTCCCATTGACGTATAGTTTCACGATCTATTTCGGTGGACTTAGTCGATGATATATTTGATGACGTTTCCTCACGTAATACCTCGTATAAATCTGAATTTAAGTCTTCTCGACTTAACGCATTCTCGGTTAACTGTACATAAACGTCATGATCATTCGATTCTTCCAATATCGAATGATCATCACATACCTCATCGTAGGTTTGTTGGGAGGCCGGGTGTGGATTCGAATGACGTATTTTAAATGATGACCGAAAATGTTGTGAGACATTATCATTAACATAGGTAACATCTCGGGATAATTTTGGTTTTCTAATGGTGTCTGAAGCATGTGCTGATATATACGATTTATTTTGTGCTGCAATTGCTCGTGTTGGTTTGATATTAATACGATCTAAATCGTCTAAAGAGCGAGCATGTCTCTGTGATACTCTCCTTAAACTTTCTCGCCACAGAGTATCTTCTTCCCAGAGCAATTCTCCACTTAGCGATTCACCTAAAACTGAAGTAGAATTATCCAATTTATTATTAGCTTTTGGTGAATCATTCGTTGTTGTGATATTGTTTGCTTCTGCCTGGGAATTTTGGGCCACCAAAGCATTACCCATTTGTAAATTTATATTTTTAGCATTCACTTCAACCTTGCCACAAACCATGTTAATATTATGTGTGCTTGATGAACATGAAGGTGATGATGTTAGTGGAGTTGTTGTAGCATTTGTTGTGGATATTTGTTGTATTGGCTGTGAGGAGATGGATGTGGTGTTGCCCGAATATATTGTTGTCAGATTTTGTGGATATTGGAAACTAGTCTTATAATTATTCATTTTTAAGGTGGGATTTTGTAATTGTTGGATATGAAATGTTTGTGAGCTGGTTGACAACGAGTTGGAGGTGGAGTTTGGATGAAATGGTTCTGCGGTTTTTAAATTTTTTCCCGAGCTATAACTTAATTTTTCTATATTTGTTTTCATTTTATATAAATTTTTACTATCTATGGCTTGATCTTTATCAGCCAATATTTCCATATTTATATTACGGGCTCTTTCGATGGGGTTATGTATATGCTCGATGTTGGAACCATGGGCATGTATATCCCTTTGATTGTTGAGTGTAGTAGGTGTGGATAATAATTCTCTACTACTTGTTAATTCCGAGTAGTAGTAGGGTGCCGATTGTTCTGATATATTGCTATTGTTACGACTGTGTAAGGGAGTCATATAGCGTGTAGGAGTTAAACTTGATGCACCCATTATATCCGCCCGATCATAGGGAGTTTCTAATTTTTGCAAAGAATCGGTAGATGACACAAAATGTATATTGCCATAAAAATGTTCATTATCATTATTTCGAAATATTTTAGGAGGCTTTATGAGATTCGTTAGTATACCCACTCCCTGAGACGCTGCAGCATCAGCTAATATAGATGAGGTGGAAGACTCGAATTTGGTATTCTGATACAAATATAAATCACTATTTTGTAAATCATTTAGATAAGTATCCAGATCTGCGGTTTCCAAACAATCTTCAAACTTTTCGCTTAATGACTCTATTTCACTTATTGACTCCTCAGATAGTGGTCTTCGAGATCTTTGCCTTTCAAGTTCTGAATCGGATCCTTGACGATGGCGTAATTCAACAGTATCGGTTTCGCTGTTATTACCTGTACCCGGCAAGGAAGACTTATGCTGTTGTTGTTGCTGGGTTAAGGAAGAATTCGATTGATATCTTATGGGCGTGGCTATATATGAGGGAGAGTTTTGTTTCAGTTTATTATAAAGATCAAAGTCCGACGAATTATTTGAGCTATTGTCTGTCTGAAAACTATAATTTGAGTCGGATAAGGTACGTTCATGTTGCTTCATTAATACTAACTGAGGTGGCTTTACATTGGCTAGGTTCTTCACTTTGCTGAATTGATCGGGTAATGAAAGGCGGCTGGATTTTAAGGCGTCTTTATTTTTAGGTAAATTCAATGATGTATTACTGGCATGAATTTTTGGTAATTGTTCATAGGATATATTGAATTTACTACCGGAGTTACTATCTCGCCGTTTAACAGTGTCATAAATTTCTGACGAAAATATTTCCTCTGTTTTCAATTCTTCCATCGGAGGTGGTGAGTTAGGAATGGGTGGTGGTGATACTATTTCACTGTCGGAACTCTCTATACAATCATTCAGCGGGGTAGAAGCCCCCAGATAGTATGAGGCCGGTCTGAAAGTATCAGATAAACTAAATCTGGAACGTGATCGCATCTTTTTGGAATCTAACTGTTTGGAGGACTCATCATCAGCATCGGAACTATCTGAGTTTAAGGCCATAGAACTTTGTGAAGCTTTTAAAATATCCGGTAAATCTTTTCTTTTGTGTTGATTACGATCTTGTTGTGATTTCTTTGATTTCTTTTTTAGTGTGTCCGAATTCTTTTTGGACTTCTTTAAAGTAGATGTATTTCCTAATGGCAATAAGGACGAAACAGAATAATTCTCTTTAGGTTTTGTAACAGTTTCTGCCGGTTTACCGCCTTGTAACTCCATATATAAGGGTTCGTTTAATATGTTCAATTGTTTTGATTTACAGCTTGCGGTATTTGACACGGAGACTGTACTCACCGAAGTATTGATACACATAATTTCATAATTATTTTTCGATTCATCGTCTTGCAATTGCTTAGTCATTTCAACATAATGATTTTCTTCTTCTTCTTCATTGTTTGAATCCATTAAGGAAACCAATGTTAAAGTACCCCCCGTCTGCTCCGATTCAATTTTCTTAGGAGTCATGGGCAAATAATGAGACTCATCAAAATTATGATGAGTAACTTGAGGAGTCATTGGTTCATTTTCATAGATTTTAAAAAGTTCCTGTTCATCGGGCAATTCGTGATTTATTTGCGAAGTATCCCTGGAAGATTCTTCTTCCACATTTGTTTCTTCAGCTAAAGCCTCATCTAAATCATCATCGGTGTACTCACAGGTAGTATCATCATCTCCTTCTTCTTCTTCAGGTTGAAGATCAATGTTACTTCCTTCTTGCGAGTTAACACTATCTTGGGTGGGGGTAACGACTTCATCATCATCATCCTGTGTTTTTGTCTGTACTAATGCTAATTGTAATTGTTGACGTTTATCTTCTTTTTCTTTAAAACGTTTCAAACTCATTAAAATGGGTGTAGCCTCGTCATCTTGTATAGCTTCTGTTTCTGTTTCAATGCTCCGTAAATCTTCATCAATTTTTTCAATATCTGTGCTTGATATTTCCTCATCTCTCGTTGAAACAATCACCTCACTTGTTGACATTTCGTTATCTTTTGTTAAATTTTCTTCATCTTCCACTTGCTTGCTTGTATTTAAGGGTTGTATGTCAATATATTCATAATTCTGCGATAAGGTTCTGATTTTTGAGGGTGTCACAGTTTTGGTACTGTAAACTGGTACATAAGATGATATTTGCGGTGATGAAGGTTCTGATTTGTTTGCTTGATCTAAGGCAATGTCTATGGCATTAGGAATCTTGGGAAGACTCAAATTTATGTCTAAACTATTCTCAAAGTCTTGTTGTTCGAAAAAAGAAGAGCCGGAAGAAGAGGCTGAGGAAGTGACAGGTTTAACGTTTATAATTTTTGTTTTTAAAATAGGTTTTAAAATCTTTTGCGTTTGCAGTTTAATATTAGGACAGTTAGAATCATAGTCAGTTTGAGTTTTTGTGAAAGAGGTCATTGGAAGTACTTCATCGTCTTGATGTTGTCTTTGTTGCATGTCATTCATTGCAATTGTTTTCTTTGGTTTCATTGTTTTGTCATTGTATAAATTGCTTGTTGTATGTTTTTCTAAAGTATGACCACCTGCTGAAATTAAGCAAGAGGTGGTTAAAACTTGTGTTTTTTGGGTGGTTGTAGTGATGGTGGAGGTAGAACTAGTGGGAGTTGTGATGGTAGTACAACTAGTACAAGTTATGTTGCTATTCTTGCAAGTTTTTGCACGTAGAGAAGACCTTCCTGCCGGCGCTTTCATAATCGTTCCAGCTGTGTCAGTGATTATTTTTATGTGGTATTTTAACGTTTTTTAGGGATTGTTTTTTTTTACATAATAGTGTCATTTTATATGATTTTACAACAATATAAAAAAATAAGAGAGAAAAAAGAAAAAAATCACAATTTTAATAATAAAAAACAAACAAAATTTACAACAAAAAAACATAATGTTTGGGATATATTTTCTGAAAAATTATTCAAAAATTTTATGATATTAATGCAAAATCAACAAAAAAAAAAAAGGTATAAAAACAAAAGTAAAGTATTAAACCGTACAACCCAGGATATTTATTGGAAAATTAATTAACTAAGAAAAAAAAAAAAACAGAAAAAAGTGTAAATTGCAATGGAAATTTTTAAAACCGTATACCCCAAAGAAAAATATAATTTGAAAAAAATATTATTAATGATTTTTTTTAATAACACAAAAAACCAATACAAATTCTAAATAAAAACAAATAATTTTCTATAATTAAAAGTTTTACTCTAAAATACATATTTTATACTCTATGGTCAGTCGCATTCTTTTATGACGTGAATCTAACAAATTCAAATTTTATTGAAACATCTGTGAAATTTAATTTTGAATAAAATTTAAATATGAAACTAATATTAAAAAAAAGAAAATGCGAACTAAGGTCAATTCTTTCAATACTTTTAAACTTTGTGTTTAAAAAACTTAAAATGCGAACTAGTTAAATAAATTTAAGGTTTTCAGCATATTAAAATAAATCAGACCATTTTTTTCAGATTCTATAAATTATCTTTTTGTATAAAAATGCAAATCCAAGTCATTAAAAAAATGCGACAATTATAACATGAATCCAAAAATCTACTTTGGATATTGAAAATTTTAGTAGCTGATGTGATATCTTGAGCTTTTTTTATTTTTGTCCTAGATAGAATTTAAAATAATATTTTTATAATTTTTGCTTAGAACCCCTAAATGGCCTTACAATTTTTTACTTTTGAATATATACTTGGTAGAAAAAGTATCCGTACACTTGAAGATGACAATTTAAAAAATAATAAAAATTTTAATAAAATATTTTGAATTTTACGAACTTGTTCACATTGACACTTTGGAAATTTTACTTGTTAAAAAAAACTTACGAAACGTTTCTTTTTTTTGTTTAAACCTATGGCAACTATAAGTGCCAGAAAAAGTGTTTGTATATTTACAATGAGGGGAATCTCTCGAATTATACATCGAGTTAATTTTACTAGAGGACAAAGTTGTTGTTTGGAAACTATATTTTGAAATCAGTCCAAAATTCATAGAAATCGGTGCTGACGAGAGAAAAAATATCTTAAAGCTTAGATATGATGGTAAATCTTTTCCTGAAATAGCTTGGATCATAGGCAGAAGCCAAACCTTAGCGCAATTTGTTGTTCAAAATAACAAGTCCACCAATTCAATATTGTCAAAACCTCGTTCTGATCGCCCCTCCAAACTAACTGAACGCGAAAAGAAAAACATAACCCAATAATTACTTCTACCCAAATTAGTTCTAAACTAAAATATCTATAATATTAATAGGCTAGGCGATTTTTTGTTACCGATGTTTTGTTCTACCGTTTTATCCTGATTTTGACCAAACGTATATTATTTGAAAGGTATTTCTTTTTCGCCGTTTTGTAGATTTACAGATTTTTTAAGTTTTTCCTTTATTTTGAGTAAATTACATTTAAATTTGCTACTAACACATACATAAAATTATACACATGCCACATGTGTGTTTATTAAATTTGTTAATGGTTTTGTTAATGAGTTTGTTATCTTCATTCACAATAATAATAAACCAAAAAAGTTTGGTTTGTGAATTGGCTAAGTTGAAAAAGAAAGTTACCTAGAAATTGCACTCGAATTTCGAGCGCTACAATCTGCTACTTAAAATAAATCCACAATGCCAAGCTGTGGTTGCTCTACCACCCCAATTACCCGATCTTAATCCTGTGGCGTATTTGTGGGATTTACTGAAGCGCAGAGTCCGTCAGCACAAAATAACTTCAAAGGAAGCGGCATTTTGGATGAGTGGAATAAAAAACGTAAAGCGGCCCACAGAGGTCCTAAAGCGCAAAGTATATCCTACAAGTTATTAACTTAAGCAATATTGAATGTAAATCTAGTCTTTTTGTACTAATATTTAAAATGCATTTTTACGTTTTCTACCTCCATAAAATTTAACCTTAAATAAATTTAAAAAAAAATTATAAATAGCTTAATAGTTTATATAAAATTAATTATTTTTTTTTTTCGTAGAATGAATTTTAGGTGCACGTATACTTTTTCTAGCAAGTGTAGTCTACAATTGTAAGTATTCTATCAATATTGATGAACTTTGAGTAAAATAGACCGACTATACGATACCCTATACCATATGTTTTGAGATCCTATCTCTTAGCTCCAACTAATTAGACATAGAAAATATTTTTTTGCCTTCGGACATGAAAAAGTTCATATCGGACTAGGCCGAAAAATAGGGACTAGGACGAAAAATGGACCGATCCTGACTATTATTTTTTGCAAAAACATACACAAACCAAATTTGAGCAATATTTTTGTTTTTCGAAAGATTTAAGGTACGATCGGGGGCAATGACTAAGACTAATAGATGTAATAAACATACACAAACCGAGACATGAAAAAGTTCATATCGGATGCTATATTTATATGGGGACTAGGCCGATCCTGACTATATTTGTTAAGGTCACTTATTTTTTGCAAAAACATATACAAACCAAATTTGAGCAATATTTTTGTTTTTTGATTAATTTAAGGGAAGATCGGCAATCAGATTCATATGGGGACAATGACTAAGAATTGTCCTATAGGATTTTTGGACTACTGATTAATAGATGTAATAAACATAGATGTAATAAATAAACAGTTTGACCGAGATCGATATGATGATTTGGATATTATGACATTTAAGTCGGTCTCGTAGGGGTCATTTTTATGGGGACTAGGTCTGAACATGAAACGATTTTCATCAATTTCAATAGCGTTCATCCTAGCTTATATACTAAATCTCATAAAAATATATTCATATTTGCGCTATACACACAGACGGGCTAAAGGTCTGGTCGGACATTGTTAAATCGACTCAGAAAGTGATTCTAAGTCGATCGGTATAATAAAAGATGGGTCTGATGATCCTGACCGCATAGTGGTATATGGTATAAAGACATGTAAGAAAATTATAACCAGTTAAGACGATTAGATCCAATAAATGGCAAAGTTCATTTTACATTCGCTGGATGAAAAGTGTTTTAAACCAGCATTTTTCAGGCCTTTTGTTAAAAAATATGATAGTTAAGAAAAACAAATACTTCTAATGAGCGTGGTCAAGCGTGTTAAAGAACTGCTTAAATTAGAGCTTAAATTTCATATAATTTACTAAACAGGTGTATACGTGAAATGTTTTAAATACGTTTTACACATGATTTAAATGCATTTATGGGAGAGGTTTATACCTACCCAAGGTCTTAAATTGTACAGATATGGCTCATATTTAAAAAATGCAGATCTATAAAACCCCTTCACGCTTGGCTAATTAGATCGATTTTTTTCAGGTCATTCTTTTACATTTGCGATGTTTAAGTATACAATGGATCAATGTGTAAATGAATAGTTAGAGACGAATTAAAAATTTGAAACTTAAAAAAATTTAAATATTACAGTTTTTAAATCCTAGTTCAAATACATAACAAATATAAAAAATAAAAGAATACACTATTCTTTTATATATATATATATATGAAAATATTTCTGTATCGGGTTCGGCCTTTCCTTATAAATGTTATAAAAATTAGTTTGGTCGGAAATTTGTAATTTTCAATATTGCTGCGGACGGAAATTGTGTTCACTTATTAAAAAAATAATTATATAATTATATTGTATTACGAAGCCTTGCCATAATGTTTACCAATCCATTCTTTGATGAGGCAGTTTTTTTTTTTTTCATCAAAAAACAATCTTTAATCCAAAAACGAAACTCTTTGGAATTGATTTTTTTTTAAAAGTTCTTAGAACTTTTATAACGATAAAATTAAATGTTTTACTAAATTCTCGGTTGGTTTCGTTGAATAAACTAAAAAAAAGTAGAACTCGTCCTGCAATCTGTATGCGAGACCTAGGCCATTTTCAACCGATGTAGTAAATTTAACCTTTTGATAGAAGTGACTGTTATGATATCGATTTTGCAATGATCCTAGGTTGTAAATTATTAATAATAAATATTTTATTAAGACTTTATGACCTTCATAATTTCTAAATTAGACTTATTGTTAGAGAATTATGTATAAAGATTTTTTCTAACCGCCTAATGTTTTATACTTAATATTATTTGGATTACTAAAAAAAAAAAAATATGTAACATTATTTTCATTTTATATGATGGTTTCTTATGTTTTGTATTAGATAGTTATGTATATTAAAAAAATATATATAGTTAATTTGTTCTTCTTTTGTGCAAACAGTCTAATTTATACCATTATTTTTTATAAACTTTTGTGTTTATTTTGTTGTTAAACGCTCGGCAGGAAGGCTCTATTGTTGTTGAATTTTGTTTGGTTTTGAAGTAGTGCTCGACAGTAGTTTATAATAAAATTAATTTTAAAAATCAAATGAAATAAAAACAAAAAATTTTCAAAACAATAAAGTTAGCGATAGAATAGAGTTGAATAAAGCAATAATAAAGAAAAGTGCAAGGACAAATTTCAAATAATCAATGCAGCCTTTACCATAAATACCAATATCCATAAATTTATGAGCAGAGGCTAACTAATAAATTCTACATTAAAAATAAGTTTTATATTGTGGGCTTATATATAGTACTGGATGGATATATAGAATTTTCACGAAATTAATTTTTAAGGACAAACTATTCATATACACATATGGCCAATGAAATAGGGACGCAGCATTTATTTGTTGAGATTCATGTGGCGTTTTTTTATGTTAATGTAATGCTGCATACTTTTGATATATTTCGATTGGCAATACTGTCTGCTTATGGAATTCAAATGAACAGTTATCTTTGTTTGTTTTGATAATTAAGCAGCGTGGTCATTTTATTCTATTGGCAAATTTTAGTGGTCACTAAAATAGGTACTAAATTTTTTCGAAAAAAAAATAATCAAAAGGTATGTTTTAGTATCGTAGATATAATATTGGCAAAAAATAATACAATTTTAATGCCAGATGGGCCGTCGGCAGCATTGTACAGCTGAAGAGAGGACTTATTCAAAATCTTCGGAAGCAAAACCATTTATACGGTTTCATTGCTAAATCACTAGGAAGATCGAAAAATTTTGTCGCTAATGTCCTGAAGCCCCGAGAATTAATAGAAAAACGAGGTGGTGTAAAGAAAACATCTAGTGTCACCGACGTTTACATTGCAACGTTGGCCAAACGAGATCCTTTCATGTCATCAAGAGCAATTGCAGCGGAAATAAACAACGAAATATCAGCTAGGACTGTACGTCGCCGATTATATATGGTAAGTGAGTGGTTTATAGGAAAAGGTGTTAAAGTTTTGGAATGGCCAAACCAATCACCAGATCTTAACCCCAGAGAAAACCTTTGGGGAGATCTCAAAAACCGAATTGGGAAAGAAGCTTGCCGAAATAAGGTTGAATTATGGCAAAAAAAATACAAGATTTTTGGTATACCACTCCTATAGAGACTTGTCGTAAATTAGTCAATTCTATGCCCCATAGAATAGAAAAATTAATCCAAAATAGGGGAGAGCACAGTGGATATTAGTCCTATATAATATTAAAAACACAATTTATATTCTTATTTGCTGTCATATTTTTAAAAATTTTTTTTCATACTTTCGTACCTATTTCAATGGCCATGTGAATTTTGAACTTCTTTGAATATAAGTATAATTTAATGTTTTTAGTTATGTTTATTTTAATATTTTTGTTTAGACGTTTGATAACGTACCAATTAAATAAATAATATTGAATTAAAAAAAAAACTTTTGCGAAAAATTTGTATTTTATAAAAATTCTACAGAGTAACTATTTCAGTGGCCATATGTGTATATCCATTCCGAAGACCCCAAAAACTATATATATTCTTGATCTTTATAAAAGGAAAAGTGGTTCCGGCAATGTCAGTCTGTCTGTCTGTCTTAAAATGTTCGTCATAAATCTGCAGCAGTGTGGTATTGAATTTGGAGCATCTACCAAATAGGTGAGGAATGACGTTCGAAAATGTAAATATTAGGGTGACAGCGGTTTGTATGAAAAAAACAATTTTAGTCGAATTTCAAAACGTGCGGGTCGGATTATTGTGACACTGGATCTAAAACTTTAGTGCGCAAAATTTTAACCAAATCGGACAATGCTTTCTGGACGTGCATTGAGTTCAAAGTTCAAATATGCATTTATATGTAAAAATTATCAAAAAAAAAAATCATATTTCATAAAAATTTTGATATTAATAATTGCGTTTCAATTCAATTAATTAATAAACCATAATCAAGAGTAAATTATATTATCTTTTTAATAAAACAACAAAATCTATTATCGGTTGAAAAACAGCCAAGTTATATCAAGTTTCCCAGGCTATAAATGCGCCGCAGACCACTTGATTAAGAAAATCGAGGTCACATTTTTAAAGACATCGAAATAATTTACAACATCAACATTTTTGCATTCTCCTGATCCGAAATGTAGATAGCATTTTTTGAATATAAGCCCTCGATATACCTTTATGTGAATATAATAATCCTGAAAAAAAAAATTAAAACTAGGACACATTTTAGGACACGCGAATTGTAATGAAAAATTTTAAAACTTTTTTATTTCAGAAATAAATAAATTAATTAAAAAAATAAATAATCTTATAAATCGTAATATTTTTGTAGAGATTTAAATATGCGTTTTTCGAATACTGTTGCCTATAATTTAAAAAATTAAAAAAAAAAAAACGAGAACAAGTTTTGGCACAATCCCTGCACAAACACATATTTTATATAGTAATTTTGACATCAAGAGTACCCCACGGGTTAATTTCAGAAAATAAGTCCAGAACATTATTTTCTAGAAGTATTAAAATATTACTCGTATCAACAAGTTTTATCGAAATACTTCCACAAATACATATATATAATTTAAATATTTTGTTTTAAAAAAATGTAAAACTCTTTAAATTTGACTTTTGACCTTAAAGAGGGACAGTTTATAGTGTTTCAATTTAAAATTAATTTACAATATTGAGAATTTACATCAAGTAGTATAATATTTTGGCAAAAGATATTTGAAATATGAAAACACCAAGAAGATTAGCCTAAAAGTTGAAAAAGTATGAAAAATCACATTTTTCTTCAAATCCGCTGAAATAAAAACGCTGCCCTCGCCAAATTAAAACAGGATACCTACAATATTTGGCACTTTTAATCACATATATTTTCTTAATAAGACTTTAAAGTCCAATCGTTGATTTCGGTAAATTTCTTGAACAAAATTTTTGAAAAAGTAAAATTGGAGATTTTGAAATAGTGCTAAAAAATACGTACCGATTTTACATTAATTTAGAACGGCATAACAATAGACGAGATATAAAATACTTTACATAAGATCATTTTGGGATCAGGAGAATGCAAAAATGTTCTTGTTGTAAATTATTTCGATGTCTTTAAAAATGTGACCTCGATTTTCGTAATCAAGTGGTCTGCGTCGCATTTATTGTCTGTGGAACTTGATATAACTTGGCTGTTTTTCAACCGATAATAGATTTTGTTGTTTTATTATAAAGATAATTTACTATAGATTATGGTTTATTAATTAATTTAATTAAAACGCATTATTAATATCAAATTTATAATTTTTACATATAAATACATATTTGAACTTTGAATTCAATGCGCGTCTAGAAAGCATTGTCTGATTCGGCTCAAATTTTGCGTACTAAAGTTTAAGATCCAGTGTAACAATAATCCGACCCACACGTCTTGAAATTCCAAAAAGGAAATGGCTATCACCCTAGTAAATATACTCCGATAAAATTTCCTATAAAATAGTGAATAATGTTTATACGTAACAGAACCTGTGCATATATATACGAGTATGTATCAGCGATGCGTATATATTTTTGTTTGCTTATTGTATATGTGAAAAAAACAAAAAGCAAAAATGTGTGTGAATAAACAAACAAAAATGTAATTGTGTTTACATTAATGCTCATTGCATTCAATAATTGCTTTCAATTAAAAAAGTAAAAATAACAAAAATTTTTGTAATTATCTTATTAATTTTAAAATCATTATAAAAAATGTAGCCATTTTCTATCTTTAAGTGTTGGCAACTTAGTGATATTATTGTGTTTAGAATACGGGTGGAGGGTATCAGAGATTCGACACTTTTACTTGGTTCATGTAGTGTCCTGTTAAATTTCAAATCGAAATAAATATAAATTTTTTATGGGTATTTTTTTTATGGAGTATCTTGACTATTTAGTTTAGGCTATATCTCAATCATAGAGCAATATAGATCGATATCATATAGGATTCCATAGGATTTGGGTCTGAACATGCACTCTTTTTCAGCAATTTCAATAGCGATTTAAGGTTGGTAAAGAAACAATAATAAAAATCTTTTGCATAAATGATAATAGCTTAAAAATATATCCATAAATTTTCTTCTATGAAATCTTGCTTTCACACCAGATTTACAAGTTATTCGTGAGAAATAAAAAATGCTTGACTTTTCTCGACTTCGGCTTTTTTCAACATTTTTAAATTAAAATTTTGATCGAAAAAAGCAATTTTTGTATTCATATTTCTGACCATTTCTGTTTCATCATGTTGTTATGTATAAGGAGTGAGATCAAAAAAAAAAAAAATCTTTATACACGTTTTTCGTCCTAACTTTTTGCAAGTATTATTTGAATCTTTGACCACAGAATTGAGAATTTGACCATAGATAGGAAACATGGTTCGGGAAGAAAGAAAGGTCCACATGATGTCTTTAAGGCCAAGAAAATATGAAGTATATTGAAAAGATCCGCCAAACTTCCAGTAGAAAAGCAGCCCGGTTAGCTCAGTGCTCGGACTATTTGGTGCGAAAAGTTAAAGTCAATACAGATTTCAAAACATACAAAGTCAAAAAAGTTCCAGACAGGATCACTACAAAAAATGTAGAGGCCAAAACTAAAAAATACTCGTAATGGACGACAAAACGTATGTACTAGTAGTTTTTTTTTGCAAAATTTCAGGTCAAAATTTGTATGTTGTTAATGCCCGAGGAAATGTCAAAGAGGAAATAAAAGCAGACGAAAGTTAAAAAAAAATTCCTAGTATGGCAAGCAATATGCAGTAGCAGCAAAAGAAGCAAGTAATTTGTTACAACGGGATCTATAAATATCGAAATTTATATTAAGGAGTGCGTGCAAAAAAAAAAAACTCATTCCTTTCGTAAGTCAACACAATGTGTCCACATAATTTTGGCCCGATCTAGCAACATGTCACTACGGCAAGTAAGCTCTTGAGTGGTACAAGAACAATATCTTGGTTTTTGTACCAAGATAGGCAAATTCTCCTCACTGTCGATCTCATAACGGTCATTTGTATGGGCACTAGGTATGAACATGCACCGTTCGTCTTACGACTGACTAAAGCCTATATATCAAATTTAATCAAAATGAATCCATATTTGCGAATTGTAGTTTGTTTACAAGGTTAACATGGACACACAGACGGACGGACAGACATCACTAAATCGAATCAGAAAGTAAATCGTATCAGAGAGTAATTGGGCTCTTGTGAAAAGGACTTGAAGGGCAAAAGTGGAAGTGATTTTTCAAGATGCATTTGTACAGCTCTTTTCCTTTTGGATTTGTTAATCGTCTTCCCCACCAGGGGTGTTTAGCATTAAAATCACCCCCTACGATAAATTTTTGTCCAATATTTTTATAAAATTCTTCATATTGGTGGCATTTATCACTATGCCTTGGTGATAAGGAGCGTATATAGCGTGTGTATCTTTTTTTATAGCTCAATTATTTTTTAACATTATTGCATTATCTATTTGTTTAAATTCTATTAAGTTTTTGAAATGAGCTCAACAAGAGATCACGGGCTTGGATGTAGGAATCTTTAAAATGCAAAAAAGTGCAGGTTCAGCATATTTTTACTCTAGATACATTCCAAAACCTTATCCACCAAAAATGTCTGGGGTGATTTTGCAAAAAATTTAAATTTTTTAAACCCACCGTGGCCTGTATTGAATATAAGCCCTGAATATAAATGTAAAAATTAACCCTGACTAAAAATGAAGTCGAATTTTTTTAAGACACCAGAACTGCCTAACAAAATTCTGACTAAGGTGATCTTATCCTTTTATAACAATAATATAAATACAAGCTTTAAGATTATATACAATATATAAAATTCTTATATTATTAATAGATTTAAAATTAAGAAATGAACCAAAAAAATATAGTTTTAACAAGCACATTATTTACCAAAAAAAAAAACGTATAATAAAATAGTATAGGATATGAAATAGATAGAGAGAAAGAAAAAGACAGATTGTACAAGCAAGCATTCAAAATATTAAAAACAAAAGCATATTTAGCAAAGGCAAAAATAATTATTTGAAATGTTTTTGTTTTTCATTTTATTTTTAGCTAATAAATAAATTAATTATTTTGCAAATTAACAGGAAGGATTATTAAAAAAAGAGAGAAAGAACAGGCAAGCAGACAGATAAGTTTATATAAAAGGAGGAAATAATTTTTCAATTAAAAGCATACAAAATTTGTATAATGTATTGTGTACAGAGCTTCAAAATAATGCATTCTTTAAAAATGATTGTAAGGTTAAAATAAAAGAAATTTTCCAAAACAAAGATTTATTTACTCATCAAAGATAACAATAGAATTATTACATGAGATAAAATACTTAAATAAAGTTCAATGTGAACTTTCAAATTATTATATGATTTGTTCAATCTGTCAAATTTCTGTATTTTATTACAAAAAAGTGTTCACGTCGTTTTATATAACTTTGTAGAAAAGTTTCTAAGTTTCTAATTTTTTGACTTTAATTTACATTCAAAGAATAAATTCCCTGTATAAATTTTATTGAATCAAATAAACATTCGAATGTTTATGAACTTTTCTTTTAAGCCCATTCAGTCGTTCAATTAGAAATCGCTAAATAAATTCAATTTACTGATTTATATGAGAAAGAACTTCAGTCATTGAACTAATAAAATAAATTAAGGTTGCAGGGAATGCATTCATATTAGAATCTGATAAGCTCCTTTAATGAATTTGGATAAAATTTAATTACAAACAATAAAATAATAAAAAAAAACTTGACTGATCGTTAAATTTATAAAAAATACTTATGAATCTACTGTATTTTCCAAAACAAAATTGAAAGCCAAATATGACATTTAAAACAAAAAAATCGTAATAAATAATCAACTTTCATCAGAAATCAATTCGAAACAAATGTTTGATATTCTCAAATACGTTGGTGATGAACAATCAAAAAATCACAGGACAAAAATAAACAACATTTATGAGAAAGTTTATTTTCATTCTCTCTAAACATTTTTCAACATTTAAATTTGTACGTTCGCTTAAATTTTAAAGGCTTCTTTTTACAACTTGTTTGACTAAACGTCTCTTTCATTCATTTGGGCCAGCCCGAATATAAATACGAAATATACTATAAAAAAAGATTTCGTAATTAAATTCATTTTTAGAGAATAAGTTCTTTGAAGCTCTGTTATTACATTGGGTAAATGTGGGTTGATACAATTTTTACATAACGTATACATACCTTCATCATCAGAAGAATAGGAGTTATAGCCGGCCGTAGAACCAGCATTGGCATGAGTTTCAGACCGACTACGTTGTATACCAGGAGTGCCTGCTTTAGAACTAATAGCAGCCCCTATTTTTGTTGTGGCTGTTATCAATGAATTAGGATAATGAGCACCACTAGCTATGGCTGTAGAAGCTAATAAAATATTCGGATTACTACCTAGTTTAGACATGTCCGTGATATTGTTGCTGTTGTCTGTATTTGTAGTTTGGTGATTTTGTGAAACAGCCATTGTTGCCGATGATGGCATATGCTGAGCTGATTTACGTGTTAGTGGTGATTGTAACATTCGTTGTTTCCATTCCAATAAACGTTTCATAGACTCTTCACGTTTACGTTCACCCTCCATGTGGGTTGAAGTGGGTGTTTGTGTTATGCTAGCATTAGCGGTGGCTGATGTGGGTGATGTTGTGCCTGTGGGTGGAGAAGTGGCTGTAGTTGTGGTGGTAGGAGGAGTGTTAGTAGATGAGGATGGTTCATCATCAAATGTTGATGCACGTCTAGGTAAACGAGCACTAGCTGAACGTAGGAACTGTTCATTTTGTTGTATAATTTGTTGAGTTGTGAGACCAGATGAAAGTAATGACGATTGTGACGTTTGTTTTTGTTGATATGCCGACGAATGTTGTAACTGAAGTTGTGGTGGTGATTGTGACGGATGAGGATGTGAGGATGATGAACGAATTTGGGACCCGTTGCCCATGGTTTGTGAACGACTCATACGTGGTATGCTAGTGTGACCTGCTTGATTACCTAAAGCATCTTGTAACAACTCATTACGCTTATTGGTCCTTTCATAAGGATTCTCATAACCAATTGTATTCATACCACTCGCTACGGGGCTTAGGAAGTCAGTCGATCCGGTGGTTGTTCGATAGTTACCGGCCTGTTGTGGTTGAGCTTGTGGATTTTGCAAATACAATGCACTTTTACGCATTTTTTCAGCATAGTTCTCTTCGGAATAGTAAAAACTATCTGGCGTTCGATTAATGTCTAGACTGGATTTCGGCCGAGGTGCTCGTACTGCATCGGGTTTAATCATCGAAGTGGCAGCAGCTATTGCTACAGCATCAGCAACAGCTTCAGCTCGGGCTTCATATTCTAAAAAGTCGGCAGAGTGTGGCCGTACTATGGCTGCAGCTGGTCTGGCTCGAAGATTCAAGTTACTGCCAGTAGCATTATGTCCAGGCGATGACTAGAATTAGGAAAGGAAAATGCTATTTTAATATAAATCCTTTACCGAATATTAAAGTACATGCTAATATAAATTCTACATTAATATCATTGTTGTTATTTTCCTAACAACTCAGACAAATATGAGTAAACTTTTAATTAGACTTTAAGTGTGTCAATGGTAGCAAAGGCTCGATGGCACAAACCTTTAAAAAAGTACTTTCATGATAGATGAAAGTAAGTACGACACCATATACAATAACAGATACATATAAAGCTCTGTGCAACTTATTAATAACACAATGCCAATATGAGAGAACTTCAAGCAAATAAAACAAAATGCACTATGATTTTGGTACAATTCGTCCTAGTTTAGTTAATTCAATTCCTTATCCTGGAAATTTCAATTCAATTCATTTTATTCAGATGATATGTTTGCTTACAGAGTATCTGGTGTAAAATTTTGTACCTAGTCTATTGAATTTAGGAGCAACAAGTTCTATATTGGAAATAGAGTGAAGCATAGATGTCGAAAGGAACCAAGGAATGTTAAATATCAGTTTCAATAATTTATTTTGTACAACCTGAAGCTTTTCAATGTGACAAAATGTGACACTGTTTGCCCTCATATGTAGGAGCTTCAGCCTGAAAAATCAATTTAAAAATAATTACTAAGTAACAAAAATTTTTTAATATTCAACGTTTTTAAAACGGACTAAAAAGTATAAAATAATTTTTCATTGCCATAAACAGATTTCGAAACCAATATGATGGAAACACTAGTAAGATTTAAAACTAAAACGTTGGGCGCAAAATAATAGTAAAGAGTAGTTGTGTTAACAAAACAGTTCATATAACTTGCGCTCCAATAAAATTGTACTTAAGTGATTTAATAATAATAGTCGAACTTAAGACTTTCAAAGCATAAATTACTAAAATTCATCAATAAAATAGTTGGGATCGAAACACATTTTATACTTTTTAGTCCGTTTTAAAACCGTTGAATATTAAAAATTTTTTTTACTTAGTATTTATTTTCTGATTTTTAGTTTTGCGTGTGTAAAATTTTTCAACGGATTTTAAACATTTTGATGAGATTATAACAGAAATAGATATAGAAAATTGTTATATCTACCTATCAATCTCTTTATTTCTCCTGAAATATAAAATAAAGAAGCTACCAAAATTAATACCCTGTTTCCATAACACAATTCGTCACAGACGAACGAAAATTTGTGTGTATTTTGTTTTTGTTCCTCATACAAATTTTCGTTCGTCTGTGACGAATTGTGTTATGGAAACAGGGTATAAGTTTATAAAAATTTATATTTCAATTAAATTATATAAATAATATCGCAGTCTTATGGTCTAAGTTGTCGCATTCTCTCCACCTCCTTCAATGCCTCTTCATTGCACGGCTTCTTGCCAGTGAGTTTTGAGTGAGTTGGAGTGTTGTGGGTTTAAATGTGTTGAGTTTGAGTGTGGTGAGTTTGGGGTAGTGTGATTGAGTGTGGTGAGTTTGAATGTGGTGAGTAACATCAACTTGCCCAGTGCCAAGATAAAGCATTTCTAAAGTTGGGGTTGTATGGGCGGGGCCACGCCCCGATGTTTGATGTAATATTGCATTGTCATTCAGTTCTGAGCATTGTTGAAAATTTCAAGTCTCTAGCTTATCGGGAAGTTACTTTTAAAAATATTTCATTATTTGTGGGCGATGCTACGCCCACACAGAAAAAATTTTTATATAAAATTGCATTGTCATCCATTTCTGAGCTATGTTGAAAATTTCAAGTCTCTATTGCGAATTTACTTTAAAATCAATTCCAAGATTCCTACGGAACATACAAACACACAAACAGACAAGAAAGTGACCTAATAAAAACGTTTTAATAAGCATTTTGTTGCATATGCTGAGACTTGAGTTTTTGTTAATAAAAGGATAAAGTATGCGTGTATATGTGTCTCTGAATTTCATTTTTGGATCGAGTAATAAACCCAAACATTTACCTTTTTGTTCCCATTGAACAAGAAGTTGCTCTAACGTATGTAACAGGATAATCCTCCATGAATTAAAATGTTGCGTCAACTTGTCCAGTGTCCTTTGTAGATTATGCATAATATTTGAAGATAGTATGTCGGAGCATTGCAGCAATGTGAACTTTAAATAAGCGTTTATTAAACTTTCGATTATTTTAATTAAAAAGTAGGGATATTAAAACGAATCATTTTATAAATAAAGCCCTCGTGCAAACAGAATCGAAAGTTGTCTTGAGGTTCAGTTACACCATTCCGTAGAAATTTTTCTACGGGAGACCAGTTAGCTCTACATTCTGAGCGCTGGAGTCGATCCATTCATAATTTTGTTGAAAGTAAAGTGGTTGCTCTGTATATTTCCAAGGCGTTTGATCGCGTATGGCATTGTGTATTGGTATCAAAGCTGATTGGTATTGACTTCTGGGGTTGGTATTGACTTCTCTCGATTTATATCGAGTTTTCTCAGAGACCGTACAATAAGTGTTGTTATTGATGGGGTCTGATCCAATGAGTTTCAGCTTAACTCAGGGCTACCCCAAGGTTCTGTTCTTTCTCCTTCTCTTTTCCATTTATTTCTGAACGACCTTCTTGGCCATGCTTTAAATTCTATATACATTCGTCATTAATTTTCCTTTAATTGTTGGCAAAGCCTTTTGAAGGTTGGGGGGCAAAAGGCGGACAATGTATTTTTTATTTATTTATTTATTAACCAACACTCAGGGGATGCCCCCTACAGATGCAGTGTGTTGACCTCAGGGAAATAGGTTATGGGAAGGAGGAAAAAGGGAGTAGTGTTTGTGGATATTTGACTTAAATTTTATTAGATTATAACTGTCAGGAAAGACCTCTGCGGGGAGTTTATTTCACATACGACTAGTTCCACTGATAAATGAATACTCTCTGTAATGCGTTGTGCGGTCAACTGAACAATAAACTACAAACGGATGTTATCTACTGGAGAAGCGGGTAGAGCGAACCGAAACTCGGGCACTTGGAATAAGTTCACTAATCTCAGAAGAACACATTTCCCATGGTAGTATCTACGGAACAGTGATACACAACCCACATTCCGACGATGTTCTGTATGACATACTTAATAAAGACCTGCTAACAAACTCAGAGTGGGGCAAAGCAAATAGGGTTGATTTTAATGCGCTAAAGACTTAGTGTTGTCTGCTGACCCATAGGGCCATGAATTCAACAACGTCATCTGTATATATGGGTGGTATAGGTATTAAGGAATCGGATACTCTTGATGTTCTTGGCATGAGAATTCATTGTGATGTTCGTTGGAACGAGATTATTTTTCAAGTATCGAAAGAAGCATTCAAGTGTCTTGGTTTTCTAAAACGGTGCAAAAGTTACTTCACTCCTTCCGAGATGCTTAAAATCTATACCACTTACATCTGACCGAAAATGGAATACAACTCACATACATGGGCAGGAACTTAAAAGTCTATTGTGAAGCTATTGGACTGTATACAAAGGAGGGCGTTGATGCTCATTAATGCCAATAGGGTAACCAACCCTATTGACTCGTTGGCACATCGTCGAAATATGGGTTGTGTAATACTGTTTTATAGGTACTGACATGGGAAATGTTCTTCTGAGATTAGCGAACTTATTCAAAGTGCCTGAGTTTCGCTCTACCCGCTTCTCTAATAGATCACATCCGTTTGTTGTCTACTGTCCAGTTGACTGTACAATGCATTATAGAGAATTCGTTTATCAGTCGAACTAGCTGTATGTGGAATAAACTCTCAGCACCAGTCTTTCCTGACAGTTACAATCAATAAAAATTAAGTCAAATATCTACAAACACTACTCCCTCCTTCCCATAACCTATTTTCCTGAAATCAACACAATGCACTGCTACACGTAGTTGTATGTATGAATATGTACATTAACACATGCAATTGTTAACAACAGATGATATATCTCAGATCGTTATAGTTAACAGAATGTAGGTGTGGGACTTTAAAACCCACAATCTTACGTGTAAATTTATATAACGTTATGTTTTGCTGAATATCGTACGTGCTAACACAGCAACATTGTTTACTTCTAAGGATTTTTATACCCAACACCAGTCAATGTATAATGGTCAGTGTATAAAAAGTTTGTACTGATGTTTGTTACTCAGTGTCAGAAATAAATATGGCGGAAAGCTGTATAGAAGTAACTCTTAAACTAAATATATTCTTAGTTATCAAAATAATAACTAGATTTGATAATAATTGTTTTTTCATTGGGATCATGTTCCTATGTAAAAATCTCATCCAATATGTATTTGATATAAATTTAGGAAACAATGAAATGACAATATCTCTCAAATGTGGTTCATGCATATTTCCTATAACCATAATAATCATAAATAACCTCAGCAAGTATGATGATAATCTGACCATTTTTCCGCCAATGAGTTACTACCGGAACTTACGTTTTTGATAAATACACCAAATGTTGGCTTAAAATGATTACAACATTTTTTTTTTTTTGTGGTTTAAACTCTATTTATAGTATTTGTTTTGAGATGGAAATAGTGCATTTCCATTTTTATGTAATATTATTTTGATTTAGTATTTAACTCACGTTTGGTTTGGTTCATAAAAATTGTTATAAAGTTGTTCTTATGTTGACTCAAGTAAAATTAATGTTTATTTTTATATGCGAAGGTAGCTAGAGCAGAGCGCGTAGTAATGATGTCTTTTTTCAGAAAACAAAAAATTTAGACGCAATTTTTTTATATTAGGTTTATAACTACCAAAAATACTGGATCAAGACCCACCTTTTATTATTTGCTAAATTGACTCAGAGCATTTTGCGTGTAAACCTTATAGTCGAAGTACAGGTCCCAAATATAAATTGGAATGTGGTCATTTATGGGCTCTAAGATGAACCATATTTCGTGTTCAGAATTGATCCCCATTAAAATGATCCATGTGATTGCATATAAAATTGCCCCTAAATCCCCATTATCACATATAGCTTGGCGAAAAATAATTTATATATTCACTTAAATTAAATATGTTAAACTCAAATATGGTTTATGAATGTTTTTGAGAAATACTTAATATGGGCATGATTGGTTCATTTTAGACATAATCCTCACATGAGAGGTTCCATTTATAAGCAATGAATGGTTCAGCCACGCCTCCACAGAACTCACTTAGATATATTATTGAAAAGCATTTAAGCATTTTAAGAATTTTTTTTAAGCCTAGTTCCGCGAAGCCGAGTGGCTTGTCTGCAGATTTTTAATTTTTGGGTCCAGGGATAAGCCGGATTTGGATAGATTTTGCAGCGACAGACCAAAGCCTCCGACGGGAATCGAACCCACGACCCCCGCATGATAGGCGAGCACGCTACCAACTCACCTACCCGGCCGCTTAAAACAAGTAAGAAAACTATAGTTAGTCTAGATCTATTATGCTACACTCTAAGAGATAAGAAAAAGGGTCGTAGGTCCAGGTAATTGGATGTAAAAAAGAAACATAAACCAAATTTGAGTGGCATTATAAAAAAGTTGTTGCCTGTCGATATAAAAAAGTTTATATGGGAGCTACTTATGTCGAAAAATGGACCGATCATGACTATATTTGGGCAGTCAATTATTTTTTGAAAAAACATACACAAACCAAATTTGAGAAAAATCTGTGCAATTCTTTTTCATAGAATTATAAAATTTTATTGATGACAAATTTCATTACAAAATCAGATTTTGGATCTGTTGAGGTCAAGATGAGCGACATCGTGGCGAAATTGTCATCAGTCGAACTCCATTAGCGACATGATAAGCGACGATGTCTTAAGATCTGTCAGGGGTATAACACACACATAAAACACATATTTAATTTCAAATATATACAACGCTGTGTGTGTGTTTATAAAATTTGCGTTGAATTGTGAATTGGCTTAAATTGATTAGCACACCTTTAGGCCGTTATAAAATTATTTATGAATGGAAAAAAAAAATTGTACTCGAATTTCGACGGCTTGGCTCTGCTAGTTTTTGTTAAACAAAACCGAGTTTTATCTTAAGAAATTTTTCACTTTTGGCGCCATCAAATTTCAAGGCTAGAGCTGCAAAATTTTAAATATTTCTCAACACAAACATTCATGCTAAATTTTATCAAATTCAAAGGTGGTACGTCCGAAAGTCCTGGTTTTTTCTTTGATTACACTGTAGAACATTTATGGGGTCAGTGCCTGGAGGGTGAGAATTTGCAAGTCAGGGTGAAAGTACTAGGCTAGTATAGTAAAACCTCCAAAAGATTTGGAGTTTTTCGGCTATAACTCAAGAACCATTGAAAATTTCTCATTTCATTCTTCTGCAAAATTATAGCAAAGGTTTAAATAAATAATTTTTATTAATATGTCCATGCAAAAAATGTAATAAAAAATACTGGTGTATGTTTGATTAAATATTACATCTCTCCTATGCCAGTTTTCTCAATAGGCGATTATATTTTATCCCAACGAGAAACTGCCGATTAAAGAAGTTTGGTTTTCTCAATGTTTGGTTTGCTTTTATTTTGTCGCAAAGCTAACCGGCACTCATCTGCCAATTATTTATTTATCGTACAGATAAATTATTCTCCCAACTTTCATATCAATTTTGAGAGGCATTGCCAACTGAAAATAATTCTCCCAACTTTCATACGTATTTTGAGAGGCATTGCCAACTGAAAATAATGTTTTTGTCGGTACATTGAGAAAACCAAAATTGTTAACAGGCAGTTTATCGGTACAATAAATTTATGTCCTGGTTAAGTAACAGCCAGTTTGACACTACATTGAGAAAACCGGCAATAGTCTTCTAATAAATAATTATCGTTCGCCCTGAATAAGAGTATATTATGTTATTCAAATCATTTATAAAAAGAAAGGTAAAAATTTTAAAATTTTTTGAAGACTTCATTCTATAAAACTAGATTGGCTGAAATTAGTTTCTAAAAAATTAAATGAGAAATCATAAATGGTTCTGGAGTTAAAGCCGAAAAATTAAGCAAACAAACATCAACACAAGGAAAAAATATAAGAAAGGTATTTTTTTTTGTCTGACAATGCCACACTCTTTGGAGGTTTTACTATAATGTCCAAATACTTTCACCTTGACTTGGGATTTCTTATGCACCTATAAGGTCAACATAGTTGGACTTACACCCAATTTTCGAAACTTATGCTGTAGGATATCCATAGTCGTTATAGACCGACTAAACATTCTTACTAATTTTCAAATAATTAACAAAAACAATGTTCCAAAAATACGGTTTCATAATTATTTTCCATATGTGAGTGTCACAAATTAAAACCAAAGTCAGCTGTTAATTCTTTTTAAGCTCTGACAGTAGTAGAATAGTATTAGTTGTGTTAGGTGTGTATGCGTAAATACACTAGTGGAAGTAGTAGTAGTTGTAACAGAAGCATGTCATAGCGCATTGTTGAATGATTTTATAGGTCAGAAGAGGACATTTCTGTGCAATTTTCACCTACATACGCACGTATTCGTCTTTCATTTGTTCTTGGTTGTGTAGTGTCTAGAAAAACACTACACATTTTCTTTTAATTTGCTTGTTTGCTTTTCATTTCAGTATGTTTTATTGTGTGTGCGTGTGTGTTTGTAGTGTGCTAAAATTGCAAGTTTTTTTAACTTGTTTACAAAAGTGGAAGTTTGCGAATTTAAGAGGGTTTTTCAAACAACATGGATTTTAGTAATGAAAAAGAAATTCAACATACTTTTAAATAACTTTATAACAATTATTTTCTTTTAAAATAAAATTTTAAATCAATTATTTTATATTAGTACATGTCATTAAATTCTAGCAACAATAATAGATTATGGTCTGCATTTTTCTCACATGCTACAGGGTGGATTGCTTATTTCAACAAGTTAAAAATATTTAGTCGTTTAAGATAAATTAAATAAAATTAGTCATGTTTGTGTTGCCTTAAAAAAATGTAACAGGTTCATATCGGATGTGATTATTTTATGAGGCTAGGTCCAAAAGCTCAATTTAAGTACAATATATCAAATTTTTATGTCTTTAGATAGATTTAAGTGAATATCGGGAGGCTTATTTATAACTATTAACTATTAATAAAGTTGGTTCTGCACCGCCTTTTCGTGGACCGATGATTTACGGAAAGAATAGCATAATAATCTGGGCCAAAAAGTAATGTAAATCCTTTTATTTCAATAGTGATCATTCTTGGGGGATCAAAACTTACAGGACTGTGCGAATTAATGTGAATACGTGCTAATTAGCACAATTGCACGTTTTTGGCAGTTGGCAACACGTTTATATCAAATCAGTGAGTTACGAGATACACCAAGCAACAGACGCATTAAATATTGTTATTTTTTGAATTATCGTTTTTTTTTTGCAGAAGCAAACTTAACTAAAGCTTTTACTTTAAGTGAACATACATCAATGCCTCAATGAGATACAATTATCCAAGGAGTGTGGTGTGAGTTTGGGAGTTGCTAATAAGATTTTGAAGTAAAAAAGGGAAACTGGTATGATTGAGGCGATCAGGAACGGAAAATGTGGAAGAAAAAAAGAAAACAGGACGAGATGAAAATAAATTGAACCTTAGAAAAATCAGCTAAGAACTTTAGCAAGACTTAGCGCATGCTGGGGTTGAAGCTCATGACTCTACCATATGAAAACGCCTTACTGAAGGTGAAAGAAAAATAGTCAGACTTAAAAAAAGCAATGACGAAATAGCTATGACGGAAAAGCGATATGACTGGGCGAAAAAATATGTAGGCTGGACTATTGAAAAGTGGAGGAAAGTGTTGTTCTCAGAAGGGAGTCACGACAATGATCTCGCTTCGTTAAAAAAGGGACAAAGAAAAACTTACAACACAATATTTCGATAAACATCTATTAAAAACTATGTTCTGGGGATACTTTTCTTATAAATGTACATGATCCCTTGCGTCAATGGAAAGCATGCTGAACTCTCAAAAATACATAGACTTACTAGAACAGAGATTAGAAGCTGAGCGAAGAAAGTTTGATGGCAACGGTCAAGCAGCTTTCCAACAATATTCAGCTCCACATCATGTGAATGGCCAGGAAACTCTCCAGATTTTAATCCAAATGAAAATTTGTGGACTCTCGTTAAAGCAAGACTTTGAAAAGTTGATTAAGGCAGTAATTTAGATATGGTTTAGAGACACGCAAATATCAGAAAATTAAAAAAAAATATTTTTTCCTCAATAAAGAATATTTATTATTTTTTCTAATTCATCACTTGTGTTCACATTAATTCGTATAATACCGTATGTACTACATCTAAAATTTATGTACAGTTTGTATATTGTGCTTGATGACTTCGTTTTCCAACCAGATTTCGGATTCATATAAACAGAATAGTCTTTACGCAGGCGTTGTATATGTGAAGTTTGGTATTGGGGGAGAGGGCGTTCGACTGCAGTTTTGGCCTTATGTATTCGCTAATTTACGTCACTGATATATAAGGCCAAGTTATCTATCAAAATGGCTCGCTTCAAAGGATCCTTAAAGGAAGCTGCAAAGGTGACGGAGTTGAAACCTCAGAGTACTATTGAGATCAGAGATTTGGACTCTCTCGTGGAAACGGAGGAGATCGTCTCTGAAGTCAGGGAAATCTCCCAGGGAAATGATGCAGATATCATGGTGAGAGTCTCAAATAAGAACAGTAGAGAGCAATGCCGTGCATTCATAACGGTGGCGGATGACATAGCAGATGTCATACTAAAGGCACAGCGGTTAAGGGTTGGCTGGACGTACTGCAGAGTCAGGCAGGCAAATGACATTAGGCGCTGCTATAAGTGTTTTGGAGTGGGACATACGCGGGCGCGCTGCAGCGGCCCCGATAGGAGCGGTCAGGGCTTATGCATACGATGTGGAACCACTAGCCATAAAATGAAGGAATGTGGAAACGCGCCTAAGTGCTGTATCTGCACTGAGCAAGGCTGCAAACCAACCGACCATATACCTGGTTCGAGCCGTTGCACTGCCTACAAGAAACTTGTTCTCTAAAATGGCTAAGCTACTCCAAGCAAATCTTCATAGGAGCATAACTGCCAGCCTTGCTACCTCATATTATGCTTGGGCATGAGTAGGAGGTGGCAATCATCAGCGAACAGCATAGCAGATTGAATAATGGCGTTTGGTTCGAGGATAAAACAAAGACTGCGGCTATATGGCTAACGAGCGGCGCAAAATTCAGAACGAAGGCGCATGGTTCAGGTGATGGCTTTGTATGGGTTACTGGCAGGGACTACACCATAATCAGCTGTTACCTAACTCCAAGTGACCCCATTGCTACCTTCCAGGCTAAGTTGGACTGTATCGAGGATGCCGCCCATGGGATAGGAGGAAAACTGATTATTGCAGGTGACTTCAACGCCAAGGCGTCTGAATGGGGAATGGGCACTACGAATTCGAGAAGCAGGAGGATTCTGGATATGACTGCAAGGCTGGGCATGGTGGTTGCAAACCAAGGCACAACGACTACGTTTAGAAGGCCGGGTTGCGAGGGTACGATCCCTGATATTACCTTTGTCTCGGAAACTTTGATACATAGCTTAAGAGAATGGAAGGTGCTGGAGGACTACACGGGCAGTGACCATCAATACCTGGCATACCACATCGCAACTGAAGCGGCCATTAATAACACCTACCGCAGAAAGGGAACGCGAAGTTGGAATGTATCGAAGCTTAGACCGACTGAGTTACTAGCGGAACTTGATAGTGCATTCTCATTCCAACAACGCGGAAATGACGCTCAAAGCATAGTGGACGGCACGATGGCGGCCATTACACGAGCCTGTGAAGCATCAATGCCAAGAAGTGGAGGTGGGGCTCGCAGAAAGGAGGCATACTGGTGGTCTGCAGAGATAGGTCAACTCCGGCAATTATGTCTTCACAAGCGGAGAAGGTATACTAGGGCGAGAAGAAACGACCCGGCAATTGAACTCGCACTGCAATATAAAGTAGCTAGAAAGAACCTTAAAATAGCCATTGCGGCTAGCAAGGAACGCAAATGGGAAGAGCTCCGTACCGATACTAATCGGGACCCATGGGGTCTGGGCTACAAGCTGGTCATGAAAAAGCTTGGTGGGGCTACAGTACCGGTAGACCTACCAGCTCGAGACTTGGAAAACGTGGTAAATGCACTCTTCCCAACCCACGAACTGGGAACTGAAGTCGGCGCAACCATGCAGAGAAACGATTCTCTGACACTATTTACGGAGAATGAACTGAAAGCTGCAGCAAAAACCTTCAGGAATCAAAAAGCTCCTGATCCAGACGGAATCCCAGAGGAAGTACTTAAGTTAATCGTGAACGAAAGGCCACAAGTTATTCTTAAAATGTATAACGAATGCTTAAGTGAGGACATATTCCCAGAGGTGTGGACAATACAGCAGCTGGTATTGATTGGAAAGGGGAAAGGCAATCCTGAATCCGCCTCATCGTACCGTCCACTCTGCATGCTGGACACAGCAGGTAAACTTCTGGAGAAACTTATTAGACCGCGATTATTACAAGCAGTAACCAGAGCTGGTGGACTTTCCGATAGACAGTATGGATTTCGACAGGGTAGGTCCACAGTGGATGCTATAGCCGATGTTCTCAAAAGCGTAGAGACAGCGCAGAGTGGAAATCACTATTATAGACGAATCGTCCTTTTAGCAACACTCGATGTTAAAAACGCTTTTAACAGCGCAAGATGGGCTGATATAATTGACGCCTTGGAAAGTCATTTTCAGGTCCCCCAATACTTGATGAGAATGATACGTAGCTATCTCAAAAATCGTATTCTGGTCTACGAAACAGAAAGCGGCCCAATACGTAAGCAGATCACAGCGGGTGCAGCGCAAGGCTTCATTCTGGGTCCGGATTTATGGAATGCTATGTACGACGAAATACTCTGCATTGACATGCCAGATGACTCTCACCTCGTTGGATACGCGGATGATATCGCCGCTGTTATAACTGCTAAGAACACAGAAGAGGCCCAACGAAAGCTCAATCAGGTAATGGTCAGGACTCACGCATGGATGTCTGACCATGGCCTTAGCCTTGCCACGGAAAAAACCGAGGTTATTATCCTTACAAGGAAACAAATACCCATCGAAATACCAATACACACGGTTGGCGGTACGCTTCACTCGAGGAGGATTATCAAATACTTGGGTCTTCACCTTGACTCCAAGTTATCCTATTGGGCTCATATAAATCATACAGTCACAAAAGCGAGGAAAGTCACGGCAACCTTATCGAGGCTAATGGCGAACATTGGTGGCCCAACTGCAAGCAGACGAAAACTACTTTTGACAGCAGTTCAGTCAGTTCTTCTCTACGGAAGTGAAGTGTGGGCAGACTGTTTACAGGCAGAATACCGCAGGAAAGCCTTAGGCGCGGTGCAAAGAACGGCAGCCTTGAGGGCATTCTCTGCTTATAGAACGGTCTCAGAAGCGGCCGTACTGGTCATTAGCGGCACGAGCCCAATTGGTTTGATGGCGGCAGAACGCAAGAGATGGGAACAAAAACATTGGAGTGAAGGTCAACTGACGCCAACTGAATTAAGAGCACATAGTATTGAACAGTGGCAGCAGATGTGGCAAAACCAAACGTGTGGGCGATGGACGGCTAAACTCATCCCCAATTTAGAAGGCTGGGTGAATAGAAGTTTTGGTGAGGTCAACTATTACCTCACGCAATTACTGTCAGGACATGGCTATTTTCGGAAGTACCTCTACCAGATGGGGAAATGCGACAGCCCAAGCTGCATATACGGCGATGCAGACTTCGACGATGCTGAGCACACCTTTTTCGAATGCTGCAAGTGGAGACAGGAAAGAACGAGCATTGAACGGCCCACTAACGCCACAAAGCTTAGTAGATATCATGCTCGAGAACGAAGAGAGCTGGAGTCGGATCGCAATTTTTGCTGAAAATACTCTTCGGCAGAAGAAGGTAGATCTAGACGCAGGAAATACAAGCGGGCCCGACGGGAAAAACGCTAACTAGGAGCGGCACATACAGCCCAAGAGAGGGAGCCACATCGAAGTAATACGAGAGTAGTCCCGGTGTGGTTGAATTCCCATGGCTTGTTGGATGGGGAGGTTTTAGTTGGTAGTCTTTCGAGGAGTCCAACATACCCTGCTTCGAAGAGTGACGACCTGGCAGGGATGCATAAACGCATTTCCTCCACCAACCCGCAAAAAAAAAAATCTATCTTCCTCTGCATATCGTATTTGTTGGCCGCTATTAGAACAAGGTCATCGGAATAGTCGAGATCGTCAAGTTGTTCGTTGATTCTCCACTGTATGCCTCTATTTCCAGCTGTTGTTGTCGAGAGTATTATATCAAGTGCTGTGATGAATAGGATAGGGGACAGCAGGCAACCTTGTTTCACACCGCTTACGGTGTCGAAAGTTTCACTTATTCTTCCACAATGTGACAATCGTTGTATTGTGCCCATGTCAGTGACAGTCTTAACTCAGATTAAAAAATGATTCTGAGTCGATATCTATAATACAATGTTAATGTACGTAAATTGAAATTCGGATTTGCTATTAAATTTCTGTTAACACAATCGATAATACTGTAGTTAAACTATTCAACACTTCGGTTAATTTATGCGGTGTTATAAACATCGGTATAGATTGGTATATGCCATAATTAATGCTTTCTAAATCACAACATTGTAAACCTATTTGCTTATACCTTAAACCCTAAGCAAACTCATTGAAAAACTAAAGTTTGTTTTACCAAAAAAAAAAAAAAATCTCCATTTAAACTTTTCCAAACCAATTATGTCTAAAAAAAAGTATTGTTCTTAATTCAACTTCACTCTTAATTAACTCAACTAATGAAAATTGTTCACCAGTCTTGTCAATTTAAATTAATATTGACTTAGCACGTACTTTACCTACATATTTATGCAGTTAAACGTGGTCGATACAAAACAATACTAACAGAAAAACCTTATTTTTTCTGCAACTGATTTAATTGACCAAATTACTTTTTGTTGTATGTTATTTGCTGTGTAAAAACACAACATTTATCGAGAAAAAAAAAACAATATAACACATTCACATTGAAAAACTTAAGGTACATAAAATGCAATAATAAGGAAACCATTGAAGTTAGTTTTGATTTTTTTCATTTAATTGAAATTATATTAAAACTTACAAAAAAAAAAAAAAAAAAAATAAAAAAACAAAACAACATATAGTTCTAATCATTACTTATGAACTTATGGATCTTTTCCGGAAAACCTTTCCTTTTGGAATACCTTTTTTGTGCTCTTCAACTTCTCGTTTTACAAGAGCCCAAGATCTTTCCACTGGCCTAAGCTCTGAAAAGTTTTGATGATATGCCTCCCGTGGTAAAAAAAAAAGCAGAACGCAAAACCAGGAACTTTTTTTTTAAATTTCGTCTGCTTTTGGGTCCTAAACTTATCTTCAACATATCTTCGGACATTATTAACATAAAAATTTTAACCCGGATGTGTTGGGAGCTCTTTGCAATATGTTTTCTATTTCCTTGAACCTACAAACATCATGCTGACCTTTCTTTCTTCGCCAACTATGTTTCCTATTAATGGTCCAATTCACCTCCTACTTTCTAATAACATTGGAAACATAGTTTTAGCACATCTTTCTATTTCATTACTCATTTTAGTAAATCTAATAGCAAATGAACAGGGTTATCATTAAACATATCAATTGACATAGAGGGTTTTTTTTGTTTAGATAGAACTTACGAAAGGATTAGCTGTCGCACGAACTGTTATACTGTGCTCACTTGTTTACAATTATGATCAGTATACTTTGGCAAATCATCCTGAATAGATTCATGCTTGAACAACGGTTCGTTCTTTCTCCCATTGGCCCGATGTTTTATCGCAAAATTGTGTTCAGCGATGAGGCTCATTTTTGTCTTAACGGGTTTGTTAATAAACTAAATTGCCGCATATGGAGTGAGACCAATCTTTAACACACCCTACAGACTCCATTACATCCAAAAAATGCACCGTTTGGTGCGTAGCTCGCGTTACGATCAATGGAGATCGTTATCGCACCATGATCAATGATTTTTTTTTTTTTTTTGCAAATATGGACGCGATTGATTCGGGCGAGATGTGGTGGTTTCACCAGGATGGTACTGTGTCATACGGCAACTGAAATCAAAATTTGGCAATAAGTTGATTTCGAGAAATGGACCTATCAAGGTCGTGCGATTTGACGTCTCTTGATTTTTTCTTGTGGAGCTACTTAAAGTCACTGGTTTATGCTGATAATTGACGCCTTGGAGGCCAACTCTGTTCGTGTTATTCGCGACAACACGGCTCGAAAAAGTAGCCCAAAATTGGGCAACCAGAATTCGCTTCGTGCCTGATTTTAATTTTAAAATTTTTTTTGATTAAAATCTAACATGTTTTCAAGTTCTATCTTTTTCAAAGAAAATTTGATCAAATGACAAAAATACAAATAACAAAAAGTTAAGAGGAAAAACGTGTGTAAAGATTTCTTTGATATAGATCCTAAGATACTCGTATGCGAGCCCTAAACACTGTTAAATCGTACACCAACAATATTGTTTGACTGCGTAACATTAAAGGTCACATTTATAATAAAATAGTGGTAACTACACCAATAAAATTTTACTTATCTGAGAGGTTAGTTTAGTGTGTTTTAAAAACTCAAACTAGCTAATAGTTCATTATATCTTATACATAAAATATGTAACAAAAATAATTTTAGATTGAAAACAACCACACGGAAGCAGTTTGAAGAAAACCGGAATTGGCGCAATCGTACAATGGCATACACAAAATGGGTAGAAATATCAAATAAGCTAAACACTTCATACGGGGCCTGAATGGATGAAAGTGTGGGCGGATTATTAATGCAATTTAAAAAAAAACTTCTTCATAACAAAACTGAATGTCGCGCAACGGGTGGAGGGTCAAACAACCAACATATATTGACACCGATAGAAGAAGCTGTTTCAGCTTTGTTACAATTGAACATCATTATTAGTCCCGATGGCGAGGAAATAGGTATCAGTTCTTCAAAAGAAATCGGAAATATTTCTTGTGTTAATGAAAGTGCTGAAATATTTGTCCCAAGTATGCCAAAATTATGGAAATTATATCACACTAAATTTAATGAAACTTTTTGCCGAAAATTGCTTATTATTATTATTATTATTTTTGACAGTTCACAACAGAATATTTCATAATATTTAACTATTTTTAAAATTGTGTGTCACTCTCTTCTGTTTTATTCTGTTACAAATTCCTTGCAATCGAAAATTTTACGTAGTACCACAAAGAAAAAAATTCGAGAACTAATACGACAATAGTCGAAGCACATTTTCGAGAACCATAATAAGGCTGTATGTAAAATAATCCAAATTAGTTTTTTCAACTAACTAGTTGATAAGTTTGAGGAAGTGCTTTCGAAGACGAACTCCGTGCACAAAGAATTGCTGTTCTGATACAAGTGTCCTATGATGAATAGGAATTATGAGCTTTCTTCCTCTATCAGATCTGGCAAATTGCAATTTTTCGAATAGATAGCTTATGTTTTTTGTGTAAATAATTTTGTGCATAACAATTAGAACTCTAATTTTTAAAAGATTATCAAAAGACACACCAAATAGTCTTACAGAGAAGAGTTTTATATGAGAATATCTTCTCAAACTAAAAGCATAACGTATAATATTATTACATGCAACATTGAGTCGACGTTTGCTCGAGGAGTCGCAATTAGCAAATATTTCACAGCCGTACAAAGGTCCGGGAATAATATACGTTTTGGCTAATAAAATTCTTACTTTCAAAGGTGTGAAATATTGTGTTGACCAAAGAGATCTCAGTTTAACGTAAGTTTTCTCAACTACATTATTTATATGATTTGACCAAGATAGAGAGCTGTCATATATAATACCTAGACTTTTGGTAGAAGAAACAATATGAATCTTCTGACCGTTAATTGTAAAATCAAGAAACATGGGTGGTTGTTTACACCGTATACTTATCATCAAACATTTAGATTTTAATGGATTTAAAAAGAGCTGGTTGGCCGTAGCCCAACGATGGATATTATTTACATGCTCTTCGAGTTTCCCTATATTGTGATTAATTGAAGCAGGCGGACTGTTTAAATATAACTGCACGTCATCGGTGTACACGGATTGGGTACGATCAGATAGGTAGGATCGAAGCAGATTTACAGATGATGAAGAGAAATTAAAAAGATGTTTCAGCTTATTACATAGCGTTAAGTGGTATCGAAGGGCTTTGAATGGTCAAGTAGGACCAAAAAATTAACTTTATTATCATCCAATTCCTGCCTTATGTTTTCAGTTACTTCAGTCAAAGCAGTAACACAACTATGATTAGATCGAAAACCTGATTGTATATTCGAAAACAAACCAATCTCAATTGTTTGTGAAGGAGCTTTTCGAGTACAGGATTGCTATGGGGCGGTATTCGTAGTAAATTTAGGAACAGGAATTATTTTGGCATGTCTCCATTTGTAAGGGAAAGGGCTTGTGGTTACAATTGAGTTAAAGAAATGTGTTAAATAGGGCAAGAGAAAGGGCAGCAAAATCCTCACAAATACTGGATGAATATTATCATGTTCGATTGCATTAGACTTAGCACCAATAATACTAGGATAAACATCTTCATGAGTTACACACGAAAATTCTAAACAATTAATGGAGTCATTATCATTGTTAAAATTATAAAACGAGTTGTTGTTGTGTACTTCTGGTAAATTACTGAAGACTGAGTTTAGCTCATTGATATCAATACTGCTATCAACGTTTTTAATGCCTTTCCCTATACCAATATCAAGAACGTGTTTCCAGGTTTGTCGTGAGTCCATAGCGGGCTCAAAACGCTTTGAATAATAGATCGATTTAGCTTTCCTGATGCTGTCATTAACTTTTTTCCTTGCAGTATGGTAATCTTTTTTGAGCACAGTAGTTTTAAATCGCTTCCACCTCGAATAACACACATACGTCTCTGAGAGAAATTAACTGCTTTATATTAGATGTAATGGCTTTGCTTTGAATTTTTTCGGGTTATTAAAGGAACTGTAGCGTTATATAAACTTATAATGTTAGTTTCAAGAAAATAAAGATGATCATTTACGGAGATTCTCCCAATTAATAGCTCTAAAGTATTCATATGTGACCTTCTCCTAGAAAAGGGCCTTGTGTGTGAAAATTAAGTTTTGAGAAAAAAACGCATTTAAAGTTTCTACACCCTTTTAGGTACCAGAATCCACCGTTTTTGACACAAACTGTTTTTTGACACACTAGGTCCCTTTTCTCGGAGAAGGTCACATATAGTAAATTATATATTAAAAAAATTTATGAAAACTAAAGTCAGTCCGTCTGGCCGTTCTATCCGGCCGATTTCCTTCATTTTTTTTTTTTATGAAAGGTATTTAGACACAGATATGTCATCAATCATTAAAATTTACTCAACTCCAACATTACTCAAGTTATACTCAAACGCGATTCTTCCCTGTACATTTCTTATGGGACACTTTCACTCAAGCAATTCGAGTTCTCATAGCTCCTCTTCTAATGAATGGATCTTGATCGTTTCACTCTCAGAACACTCAGTGGATCAAGCTCTTTCTTTTCAGCTATTAACTGCTTAAATTCATTGAGTTTGAGGAAAGTTATGCGTGCACAATAAACTTTACATTCAATTTTTTCAAGTTTTTTTCAATATTTGCTTTCACTCAAACCTCTATAACTAGAGTTCTAATTAACGTAGGCTGTTGATACAAGTCTAAGAACACTCAGTGGATCAAACTCTTTTTTTTTTTTTAGCTATTAGCTGTTTAAATTCGTTGAGTTTGAGGAAAGTTTTGCGTGCACAATCAACTTTATATTATGCAACACGAAAGTTAACGTAAAGATTTCATTACAATAATTGCATAACACATACCCGATGTTGAATTGCGAATTGCCAAAAATTTGAATACCTTTAGGTGGCAAACAAGGTGGCCTTTATTTCTGTGTGTTCAACAAATATTTGTAGTGAAATAAACTTTATGAATTAAATAGATTAAAAAACATTGAAAGAAATAAATTGAATGATAAAATAAAATTTCCTAGAATTTGCACTCGAATTTCGACGGCTGGGATCTGCTAGTAAATTATAATTTAAGTTTTTAAAGTCTCTGTATGAGTACAAATAATTTGTTTCTCTCGGTCAACGTTATCTCTGATATTATATCCATGTTAATCTTCAGTGTAGACCCCGTGTTAATATAAAAAAAAAAAAAAAAATACTGAACGATAAAGCAATCAAGGTTAGAAAAATCCTGGAACACATAGCATCTAGTGAATAGTATCTTTCAATTGGTACGTCGGAATCCCTAAAAATAATTTTAATTTAAAGAATACTAATTTAAAAAGAATTGTTTCTTGTGTTTGAATAATACTAAAATACTAAAATTTAAATTACAATTCTTTTAAATACTAAATGGATATAAAACAAGTAAGAAAATTATAATCCGTCTACACCGACTATACGATACCCTATACCATGGTTTAGAGACCCTATATCTTCGGTCCAACTAAGTGGATATAGAAAATAAACATAGCATTGTTATTTTTTTTTTGGCTGCAAATATGAAAAAGTTCATATCGGGTGCTATATTTAGGTCGAAAATCTAGGTCGAAAAATGGACCGATCCTGACCATATTTGGTAAAGTCACTTATATTTTGAAAAAATATATACAAACCAAATTTGAGAAAAATCTGTGCAATATTTTTGTTTTTTTTGATAGATTTAAGTGAAAATCGGGAAGCAGCTTTACATGGGGGCCATGACAAAGAATTGTCATATGGGGTTTATTTTTGGACATCTGATAAATGAATGTAATAAACACACACAAACCCAATTTGACCGAGATCTATATAATAATTTGCATCATATGGCAATTTAAGTCGATTTCATAGCAGTCCTTTGTATGGGGACAAGGTCTGAACATGAACCGAATTTCACCAATTTTCATAGCGTTCATCCTATGGCCGATAAGAGCTTAAATACCAAATTTCATTAAAATATATTCATATTTGCGGACAGACGGACAGACGGACGGACGGTGTAATAAAAGATGGCTCTAGGTCAAATATTTTTGGTAGTTACAAACAGCAGCACAACGTCATTATACCCATAGGGCATAAATATAGTTTAAATGTTTAAGTCCAATAAGTACTGTGCACATAAAGTACTGCATACAGTGCTGCACGAATTAACAGTGGTTAGGGCTCATATATGGAACCAATCAATTGCAATTAACGAGCACAGCTACATAATTTATTACGTGTTGCTGCTTCACAACATACTGCTATAAATTTATAGTAGTTGAATATGTTTATGGCAGAGCTATGAGACTAGAAATTAAAAAAAAAAAACTCAATTCTATTTGTAAGAAAATCGTTCTAACAGGATATCATTCATCAAAATCTTGTGTACAGTGGAGTTTGGCATACGAGTAGTTTTAGAAACGTTTTGGCATTTGGAAATAAAACGAAAGTTACGACATGTGTGTTTTGAATGTATTTTTTTTCTGTTTTGCTAGATTTTGCAAAGGGTAAATTATTCATATGGGAACATTATAAATTTATATGTATGTATGTATGAATGTATGAATGTAAAAAAAAATTGAAATTCTAAAATTCTTCACAGAAGATATGCCAATAAAGAAGATTTCTTGTTAAGAGCACGTGTGTGTGTGTGTGTGTGTATGCGTGTGTATTTTTGCAAGAGATGAATGTACAGAGTTAAAGTATTGAGAACATATTGGAATGTCATTTATAGGGATATGTTTGAATTGTGGTTAAAAAGTATATTTAACCTTATAGAAGAATGAAAACTATTTTAACTCTTTCAAAAAAAGAAAATAAAAACTAGAAAATTAGATTTTGTTGAGACTTTCCACGGAAAAAACTTGATGACAAGCTTAATTCAAAAAAGTCCTTAGAATGTTAGAAGATTTAGTTTTAAATTTAGTTTTAGATTTTAGTTTTAGATTTTGTTGAGACTTTCCACAGAAAAAATTTGATGACAAGCTTAATTCAAAAAAGTCCATAGAATGTTAGAAGATTTAGTTTTAAATGGTGCGTGGTAGAGAAGAACAAAACATATATTTCTAAAATTCATAACTACTCTGTATTCCTTATTAGATCGGTTTCTGGCATTTCAGCCTTCATCAGTGATTGTATAAAATATTATAATAATTTTTCTACTTAGGGCGCACTGTGGGCCATATTTTGAGAAGGCGGTCAAATATCATTTTTTTATGGTTACCGATTTTAAAGTTATGTTATTCATTTGAAAGTAAATACCGGTGAACCACGGGAGCCAAAAAAATTGCGACTATATTTCAAATATATCCCAGCGAACAGAGTCTTCGAAAATGGTCTTTCTCAGTATTTTGCTAAAATTAAAAATTTCTTTGTAAATTTTAATTTTTAAATGACTGTAACTTTTTTGTTTTAAAAGATTTTAAAGTAAAATAAATTTTGTATAATGTTGTAACTTCTAAGCTATCAATTTTAGAAATATAAAAATCACTGAGTCGTTTAGAAATTTAAAAAAATGGTTAAAAAAGGTCAAAACTTCCCGAAAATCACCTACTTAATAGAGCATAACTCCTGCCCATCAAAAGCCATCATAAAAATGTTGCACTCTTGTATAGTCCGAAACCTCCCCTATACCCCTATACTCCACTGTATACCTGCCAGTTTCCGCCCGTGTGCAGTAGAACAATTTTTCTGAGCCAAGGCCCTGATGTTTGTAACTACCAAAAATATTGGACCTATACCCATCTTTTATTATACGGATCGACTCAAAATCACATTTTAAGTCGATTTTACGATGTCCATCCGTCCGTCTGTGTGTTATGAATATAAAAGTTGGCCATACCGGTGTATTTTTTTTGCGTGAGTTTATTTGTTTTTTATACTGACAGAAAAGGAAATGGTAGAGTTGACACGAGTTGTTATATACTTATAAAGAAAGGGTTGGGACATAATGCGCTTAATTGTTAAATTATATTACTGATGGGTGAAAGCAAAAAAAAAAAAAACAAGTTCAAGAAAAATATCTATAGCTAGGCCTCATAATCGACCAACCAAAACAAGGAGAAGGAAAGTCAAATGATGGAAATACTGCAAGGAGATATTTTTCCGATCTAGAAACTGCAGCATCTATCACAGGTGTAGATCATGAATTAATAAGACGATTCAAAATCGTATTACAAGTTCTAGCATGCAGCAGAAAGATAAATTCAAAAATATTTGAAGAGTACGCCAATAACACAGCTATACTTTATAACGAAAAATACTCTTGGAGATATATGCCATCCACAGTTCATAAAATTTTGTACCATGGGGAACAAAGAATTCAAAACAATATGCTACCAATAGGAGATCTATCTGAAAAAGCGCAAGAAACAAGGAACAAAGACTACAGATTCTTTCGCGAGCACAACGCAAGAAAAATGTCCAGATGTTGCACTATTTTGTTGTCACTTCAGATCCATATACATATGTCCAACATTGGACAAAAATGGAAAACTACCTCTATTGAATTAGACGAAGAAGCTAAACAACTTCTAGAAGATGAAAATCAAGGCTATTTATAAGAAATATTTACTAAAATTGTTTGATTTCAAGTAGTTTTTCAGTACACTAACAATAAGTTATACTCTTTTTTATATAGTTAGCAATTTTTCTTGATTTAAAAATTTATGTATTTTATAAATTTACAATAAAAATTGATATAGAAATATTTAAAAAGACAATAAAAAAATTTTTAACTAAAGTAAAAACATACGACTTTTTCATTGAAACTTCTCTATCTTGAACCAATATCAGGTAACTTTTACGTTGGCTGCTTAATAAATTATATATTAATAAATTATATATTAACTGAGCCGATGGCCTTAGCAGCTAGTGCTTACTTAATATAATTTTGTAATAATTTATTATTACATAGTTATTAAATAAATAAATAAATAAATATATTTTAACTCGGGACTAAAAAGTTTACTGGGGCCAAAGTTTGGCATTTTCAGACAAAATATAACTTACAAAATTTTTAAAAAGTATTAGTTGTAAAATTAAGTGAAAAAAAGACATTACATAAAAAAACCTTTTTTAACCTTTTAACACTTTACGTTTGTACTAAAATGCAACTAAAAATTAAAATGTATTTTAAACTCTCCATAACTTTTTTTATTATCGGTCGATATTTACGTTTTATAGCAAACAAAAAACACCGCATATCAAAATTTCAATCTAATCAAAAGTTACGGATTTTTGACCGCCTTCTCGTGAAATGGTCCACTGTGGGGTGGCCGTGAGATTTGAACATGCGTCTATCTCACATACACTCGTACTTGCTTTTATCTTCTCTACTCTGCACCATTAGAAACTAAATCAAAATTGGCATATTAATAATAGTATTAATTGCAAGATGTCTGAAAAAATTACGTTAAATTAAACAAACTATTAAAAGATGCTTCATGGCAACATCTCTAATAATTGGAAAAAGTAATATATGCAGAAAAATATGCAGAATTTACAAAGCATACATCACATATGGCAACTTTTGCAACTCTAGGCCTGACTTTAGGTGAGTATGTTAAAGCGCATGACCATTGGTATTTGGCTAACAATTAGCTGCTGTATAAGATTCTTTGTGGGAGTACGATTTTAGATTTAGGAAAAAAGTTTAGAGTTTAGAAAAATAGTCTGCGATTCAATTAATTGGATATAGAAAATAAGCATAAATCAAAGTTTTGTATCATTATTAAACAAATCTGATATGAGATGCTATTTTTATATGGGAACCAGGTCAAAAAAAACGACCTTTTTTTTGGCGAAGTTACTTATTTTTCGATATAACATATACAAATCAAATCTGAGAAAAAATCTGTGCAATACTTTTGTTTTCTTTGGTAGATTCAAGTGAAGATCGGGAATCAGTTTTATATGAGGACTATGATTTTTTTTAACAAAATATTTACAGTGAGCGTTCTTCCCAAACGATGGAAATATGCTAATAACCCAACGTGTACCAAAGTTGGCAACTGAATATCGACCTATAGGTATAGTACCATATCTTTCGAAGGCATTCTAATGGCTCCTTCATTGTCAAATAACGTCCTATATAAACGATAATAACCTGCTTACTGTCCGTCATAGAAGGAAAAAATCGACGACTGCAGTAGAATGATGACTTAGAATTTTGGTGTGTAACAGATTAACAAGAATTTCAGACATATCTAAACATATACATAAATGATTAACAAATCGATATCGTTGAACGAGCAAAAAATCTTGACTTGGTCAGACCATATTGCAGCTGCCTGTGGGAAAACTTTTCCGATGTTATGAACACTTTACGCTACCCAATATTGTACCCCAATTATTATACGCTTGCTACTCGTAAAGACATACTGAATGCCAACATTACTATATCATGTGAAATATTTTAAACGTCCAGACTAAATATAACGTTTAATCACATTTCTCAAAGCAAATTTATGGTGTCAATTTTGATGATTTATTAAAAAAAAATATTTTTACACAAAATAATTAGTAACCAGGAACCAGAATATCTTTATAACCGATTGCGTTTTAGTAGCTTCGGAGAAATAATTTAATTCAATTTCCGCACCATACTTTGGTATTTGAATGGCAGTGTTTGGAATGGTTTACCTTCTACAATTGAAGGTATCAGCAACGGCTCATTTTTCAAAAAAAAAAAAAAAAAATTACAACAAAACATTTAGAATTTTTTTTTCCACAATACAATACAATACTATATACCAGGCATGGGCAAATGAGGCCCTACGGGCCACATGCGGCCCACTAACAAATTTTGTGCGGCCCCATATAAATTTAAAACAAAACAAAAAAAATTTGTTTGTTAATTAAAAACAAGAATTTTAAACACGTAAGAAAATTATAGTCGGTCTAGCCCGACTATACGATACCCCAACCATGGTTTAGAGACCCTATCTCTTATGTCCAACTAATTAGATATAGAAAATAAGCATAAACCAAATATAGTTGGTATTCTTATTAATTTTTTTGGCTGCAGATATGAAAAAGGTAATATCGGGTGCTATATTTATATGGGAACTAGGTCGAAAAATGGACCGATCCTGACCATATTTGGTAAAGTCACTTATATTTTGAAAAAATATATACAAATCAAATTTGAAAAAAAATCTGTGCAATATTTTTGTTTTTTGATAGATTTAAGTGAAAATCGGGAAGCAGCTCTTTATGGGGCCTATGACTAAGAATTGTCCTAAAGGGATTATTTTTGGAAAGGCGGACGGACAGACGGACGGACATCGCTAAATCGACTCAGAATCACTTTCTGAGTCGATCGGTATAACAAAAGATGGGTCCAGGGAAAATATTTTTGGTAGTTACAGACAGCAGCACAAAGTCATTATACCCACCCAAACCGCATAGTGGTATAGGGTATAAAAATTTCAAAATGTTTTTTTAAATTTTAATAAGAATTTAACTAAATCACTAATATCTCTATTATTTTACCTTAATAAATGCGAAATTAACCCTAAGCTCTCTTTTGATGTGTCTTATTTCTGACTTTCTGGTTGAATTTTCCGTTTTGATGTATTCAGAGACTTATAGTAAAATTTCACGGCGAATATTTGTACGATTTTAACCGCTTAAATCCCTGTTTTAATGGTGTTTTTGGTCTTTTTAAAAGAAGGACCAAAAATGACCCATAACTTGAGCGGTTAAAGGGTTAACATATTATACAAAAAATGTTCTCCGTAACATCGGAATTTTTTTTTTGCTATTTTGTTTGAAAGTGTATATTTGTACAGAAATATAATAGTGCGGCCCACCGTTAGTAGGTGAAATTCCAAATTTGGTCCAACAAGCAATTTACGTGCCCACCCCTGCTATATACTAACTTGCTGTCAACAAATATATGTAAATTGAATATTTTTTACTATATGCTTATTATTTGCTTTTTAAATTCTATGTGCCAATTATAAATATGTATTATTTTTATATAAACCAATATTGTTTTGTAATATATAATATTGTCACAGTAATTTTAATTTTATTGTAAATCAAACTCCAACTAACATATTTAAACCTGTTCTGTTTTGAAGATTTCATGTCTTGTTGAACAGGATAAGAAATTTAAATAAATAAATAAATAAATAAATAAATAATAAAATAAAATAAAATTAGAAATGGTCCAACCGGGCTTATTATTGGGATACTAATTAATGGGTTTAATAAATACATATTGTATGATTTGTATCATAATTTGGATATTATGGCAATCGAAGTCGAACTCATAGCGGTTATTTGTAAGGGGACTAGGTCTGAACAGCCACCGATTTTCAACAAATTCAGTAGCGATTGCCCCATGGCCGTCAAAAGCTAATATACAAAATTCCATAAAAATTTATTCATATTTGCGAACTGACCACAAGGTTTACATGGACACACAGATAGACAGACGGACGGACGCACGGATGGACACATATCGCTAAAGACACCCAGAAAGTGATTCTGAGTCAATCGGTATAATAAGGTGGGTCAAACAATTTTACCCTCAGTCTATAGAGGTATATGTTTTCACAACCGAATTTCGTGTGTAATCGTCAAAAAAAAAAAAAAACGGTTCTTTGCCCATAAATTTAGTAGCTAAACCAAATCAGGGTTCGCTATCAATTTTTTTTATTTCTATACTACATATCGTTACCTAAAATGCAAACAATTTTATTTTTTTTTACAGTAAAAGCAAAAAACATCATAAAACAAAAACTACTTAAAACTAATACCCACATTTTAGAATCAAGCTTAAAAAACAAAGATGGATTTATTTATGAAAAAAAAATTATGAGAATACAAAGTCAATTTTGAATTTTTTGTTAGTTACGGCCTTCTGCATTTTAGGTGACGATATGTATATCCTTCAAAATCTGAGTACTTTTCAATAGATAATCTTCTTATCAGATAAAAAAAAAATCAAAGAATATTTATAGTTCTTTTTCGTTCGTTTTCGTTTTCCATCTTTACTTTTATAGAACTTATATTGCATTTCTTATTTCAACTTGTCCACATAGAGTTGTACTTAAATGTCCCATATGTAATCTAGATTTGTTTTTGGAAAAAGAAGTGCTTTTTTTTGTGGCAAGCACTTGAAATGGAGTATGCAACATTTTTTTTATGCACAAACTTGATAGTATGCACGTTTAATAAATACACATACACCGCAGCCTTGTTATACGCTCTATTATTTGCGAAAAAATGTTGCAAACAGCTGTTATATAAAGACAAATTTGAAGTAAAATAGAATAGAATAGAAAACTTGTCCATATGACCTTCTGGCATAAAGCCAGAAAAATTAGTAAAAAGTCCAGCCTTGTCTAAACATTATTTTTAATGCAATATATTTCTAAATTAAAAAGAAAATGTTTTTGACTGAGGGATGTGTTAGTAGTGCAAATACTTTTATTCTAATTGCAACTATTTGTTTGAAATGTTACATCTTTGACTTTTTTAAAATCTTTTTAAGGAAAGTTTCCTTCTTACCATCACACTGTCGATATCAAATTGTGAACTATATTTCAGTATGTTACAAATGGATTAACGAACGTCTAACATTATACTGATCACCCAAGACCACAGTTTGAAAACAATATCTAACGAGTGTTCGGTGTAAGACGTAAAATAAAAAAAATTGTGTAAATAAGAAAAATGGCGAGCAAGTAGTATTACATAATACTAAATTGTATTCTTCAATGTGTACTATACCTGGAGGAAATAGGTCGTGCACATATGCGTGCTACCAAATGATTTAAATGTATTAGAGAGTTAAAAATGTGGTTGCATAGACGAGTTTGAGGTTGCTAAGAACCAAAGGGGAGGTCATTAAAGTCTAAATTTGTATACAGAACACAAAAAGAATTGTTAAATGAGCTTAAAAAGTTTAGTTTTCAATTTCTCTAAACAAAAAATGTAGGACTGTACATTTTCGTTACAGGGTCATAATATAGTATGTATATCATTTCAATTAACAATACACACACCTGAAGTAACATTGCATGTTATATTTATTTTTCGATTGGTGTTACTTCGACTTTTATTTAGTAAGTAGCTGCTAAAAACCTTAATTAACATGACACACTTTTATAAAACTTATAGAATTTGAATAATCTCTAATTAAAAAAAAAGATAATACCGCTTTAATAGCTAATTTTATTATGAGCTGCTATAAGGTCACTTGACAAAATCGCAAATAAATAATTCTAAGATATGAATAAATTTCCAGGACATTTCTAGAAATAAACTCAAAAAACATTTTCTTTATAACGCGCATTATCTATTGATTTTATATATATATAATATATATATATATAATACGATCACACACTGGAAACATTTTGTAGGGAAAATATTATTGTTCCATTTTTTGTATACCCATCATACCAATATAAGTTAGTCATTCCGTTAGAAACAAATCTGTAGCGCGATTCAGTAACTTCTTTTAACGATAATCGAATCGTTGAAAAAAGAACACAACAAAATTCTCGATTTTGGTATTCAGTAAAATTTTAAACGATATTCGTTATTGTTAAAGTCAGCTGTTGTTGTCCAAACTACAACAATTTTTGTGTTGTTTATTCAATCGTTAAAAAGTTAAATTTTTAGGTTGAAATGTTGTCATACATAAATAAAAATCATCTTATATATTAAAAGAATTTATGAATAAACTTTGCATTCAAGATTTTTTTCAATATTTTTCTTCTCTCAAACCTCTATAACTAGAGTTCTAATTAACGTAGGCTGTTGACATAGGTCTAAGAAAACTCAGTGGATCGAGCTCCTTCTTTTGAGAATCAACTTTACTTTTACTGTACCTTAACTTCTCTTGGCATATTTTGGCATTACTGTACGCTAAATTCTCTTGGCAAATTTTGGTATTATATTATAAAAATTAATATAATATAATATAATGCTGCGGAGCAGCAGGGATCCTCTAGTAAAATAATGGGGCCTATGACTAAAAATTTTCCTATAGGGAGTAATTTTGAACTACTGATTAATGGTTATAATAAACACATACAAACCCAATGTGACTGAGATCTATATGATAATTTGGATCTTATGGCAATTTATGTCGATTTCATATGGGTCAGTTGTATGGGGACTAGGTCTAAACATGGACCAAATTTCACCAATTTCAATAGCGTTCATCCTATGGCCAATAAAAGCTTATATACCAAATTTCATCAAAATATATTCATATTTGCGACCTGTAGTTTGATTACAAGGTTTACATGGACACACAGACGACGGACGGACAGACGGACGGACGTCGCTAAATCGTCCGATCGGTATAATAAAAGATGGGTATATGTCAAATATTTTTGGTAGTTACAAACAGCAGCACAAAGTCATTATACCCAAACCACATAGTGGTATAGGGTATAAAAATAGAGAAATTAAACATAAACATAAAATCATCCTGTCAAACACGAAGTAATTTGTTTTTTTCTATTCTTCTTTGTGTTTTTCGCTTATTTTGACAGAGATGCCACTCGTTTTCAATTTAAATAAATAGAAAAATAAATTTGTCGACTATCGTTAAGGTGTAGTTAGTGAATCACTTAATCGTTTGTTCAAACAACAATAGCCGTCGATATATTTTGCGATCGTTAAAATTTACAGAATCGCACTACTGAACCCCATAAAATATACAGTAGACAAAATAATAATTATTAATTTATTTATTGTACACCATTCGGCATAATTCCTTTGAACTGTCCAATTCTTGTCCAGTTCGTTTGATTGCATGAACTAACGGTACACGGGTTATGTTCAAAAAAATCCATACTTACAGCTATACGCGTGCCCAATATTTTGTCGTTTACGCTTTGCATTCCCTTTCTGCTGATAAGAAAGCAAGCAGACATCGAATTGTTTCGTGGCATAAGTATTTTGACAAAATCTTGGTGGCAGCGATCGCGCGTGGTGTAGCAAGTGACAATCAAATAACTTTGGTATTTAAATTTTATTGACATTTTTATACCCTATACCACTATGTGGTTTGGGTATAATTGTGCTGCTGTTTGTAACAACCAAAAATATCTGACCTACACCCATCTTTGATTATACCGATCGAATCAGAATCACTATCTGATTCGATTTAACGATGTCCTACCGTCCGTCTGTGTGTCCATGTAAAGCTTGTAATCAAACTGCAGGTCGCAAATATGAATATATTTCGATAAAATTTGGTATTTAATCTTTTATCTGCCATGGGATGAACGCTATTGAAATTGGTGAGAATCGGTCCATGTTCAGACCTAGCCCCCATACAAATGACCCCTATGAAATCAACATATATTGCCATAAGATCCAAATTATCATACAAATCTTAGTCAAATTAGGTTTGTATGTATATATTACATCCATTAATCAGTAGTCTAAAAATGATCCCTATTGGACAATTCTTAGTCATAGGTCCCATATAGAGCTGCTTCCCGATCTTCACTAAAATCTATCAAAAAACAATATTGCACTGATTCTTCTCAAATTTTGTTTGTATATATTTTTGCAAAATACAAGAGACTTTACCAAACATGGTCAGGATCAGTCCATTTTTGGGCCTAGTCCCCATATAGATATAGCATCCGATATGAACTTTTTCATATCTTCAGCCGAAAAAATTAATAAAAATCCCACTCAAATTTGGTTTATGCCTATTTTCTATATCCAGTTAGTTGGGCCTGAGAGATAGGGAATCTAAACGCATGGTATAGGGTATCGTATAGTCGGTCTCGACCGACTATAATTTTCTTACTTGTTTATAATGATGATGATGGAGAAGATAGTGTACAAACAATAGAGAATAAAGAAAATCAAGAGATTGCTCGAAACAAATTTACCCAAATAATCGCCAACCACGTAAACAAACCAAATCTAACACAGAGGGACAAATTCACATTAGACACAATGGAAACGTCAAAGCGGTTTTTAGCAAAGAATAAAGATTTATTAATCCTTAATGCGGATAAAGGTAATAAAACAGCGGTAATGACCAAAAACGAATATGAAAACCAAATGAGAACAATAGTAAGTGATATCTGCACCTATAAAAGGCTAACAAAAGACCCGACCACAGTTCTACAAAATAAAAGTAATTCACTGGTAGAAAAACTTTTTAATATGAAGATAATTGAGTATAAAGATAAATTCAGATTAATTAATAAAACCGCTTTAATTCCCCGGCATATGATTTATGTAAATGGTAAATATATTGAAAAATCGAACTAAAACTTCTAAATACAATGTCAAAGATGCTGTTCAATTTAAATCGAGAACAAACAATACAATAATCGACAAAGATGAAATCTTGATATCTTTTGATGTGATATCATTGTTTCCAAGCATTCCAGTAAACTTGGCGCTAAAAACTATTGAGGGAAAATGGGAAATTTTACAAAATTATACCAAAATACCAAAAGACCTTTTTATGGAAATTTTAACTTTTTGCATTAAAGACACAAGATATTTTTAATATCAAAAGTATATACACGAGCAACGGAAGGGATTGCCTATGGGGTCACCAGCGCTTCGCCTGTAATTGCTGATATAGTTATGGAAGAGCTGCTAGATTGGTCAATGGAGTTAGTGGAACCAGGAATTTAACCAAATACGCCATTATAAAAAGAGACGCAGTCAACGAAACCCTAAGAGTGATAAACTTCTACAACCGATGTATTCAGTTTACGAATGAACAACAGGTAGATGGCCAACTACCATATTTAGACTCGGTAGTTATTAGAAAACTACAGCTTCGGGAAGATTGATTAATTTCTTTTCGAAACATCCGCGGAGGATTATAATAAATACGGCAACAAATTTTATAAAAAGGGTTTTGGACATAAGTGATGAAGAATTTTATAAAGAGAACATTATTATTATCGAAGAAACATTGCGCAAAAACGAATTTCCCAAGAAAACTATTCGAGATCTAATCGAACACGTAAAATCTAAGAATAGGATTGTCAGAGAACCAAAACCAACAAAAATATATAAATCGACAACATATATACCGGGGTTGTCTCAGAGAATAAAGAATACCAACATTTACAATCGCGATAAATACGAGTTAGCATTTAATACAAGCAATACAATTGGAAAATTATTTAGCAAAACCAAAACAAAAGTAGATAAAGATTATAAATATAATCTTATATATGAAATTAGTTGTGACGGCAATGAAAAAGAAATATGCAACAAAGTTTATATTGGTACAACAAAAATCAAACTAAAAACTAGATTATCCTCACATCGATCGGATTTAAAAGCCATTAACAGACCAATAGAGCAAAAAACCGCACTCGCTGCCCATTGTTCAATAAAGAAATATAAACCAAACTTTGATTCTACAAAAATTTTACAAGAGGAAAATAATTATAGGAAAAGATTTATGTTGGACATGCTTCATATAATAAATGTTTCCAATGACAAAGCTCTTAATTATAAGAGAGATACGAAAAACGTCGCTAAGATCTACAGACATATGGTTGACAAACACAAACGATTAAAACAAAAGTTAGTTGACAATTAAACTGTGTAAAAGAAGGTTGTAACTCAAACACATTTAAAATTTGTTTTAAAGTAAATATAATTTTTATATGATTTTTATTGTTTTTTGTTAATGATCAATTCAAAATTATTTGTGTTTTTATTTTTATTTTTATTGTTATTTATCAGATAATCCCTGATGATGATCAACAAAGTTGATATATATTGGAAAAGAATATTGTTATATATATTGTTTAAAAATTAATAAAAAATAAAAAAACTTGTTTTTATTTATTTATTTTTAACAAAATGTTCTTATAACAAAGAGAATCTTTTAACAACCGATGACCTTAAGCCGAATTATATTCACCCTTCAATTTTTTATAATATTCAAATAAAATATTGAATAAAAGTTATTAGAGACCACGAGAAAAATGGCTGAGTTAAGCTGTGTTGCTAGAGCTTCAATATTGGCAATTTTAATTCTGGCGTCGCAGTAAAAGACATTGTAATTGAATTTAATTTGTCGCGCCAAACAGTGCACTATCAAATTAACAAATTAAGGAACATAATGATGTCAGAAACTTACCTAGATCAGGTGCTGAACGCAAAACACCGCTAATTGAAGACGGAATCCTTCTGCGGAAATTACACAAAAATATTCAACAAAAGCCTCAATCTGGTGCAAATCAATGGAATCAGTCGGCCAAGAATCCAATCCAATAGTGTTCGGCGACATTTAAAAGACGGAAATTTTAAAACATAGAAAGCAAGAACATACCTCGATATTAGATGTGAATAATCTGAAAAGATTGGCCTTCCCAAACGAGCATCTTCAGAAGCCAAAAGAGTTTTGGAGAAGCATTCTATGGACAGATCAAAGCTCCTCTGACTTGGTTCCCATCGTCGCACAGTGGTCAATTTCGCGAGATAGCGGTCAAAACTCTATAACTTTTGACCGGATTGGTATTTTTTTACGCAATTTGTTTTGTTCAATAGGAGGGACTTTAAGCTTCAATTTGCGTCTTCAAACGTAAAAATCGACTGATAGGAACGTAAGTAATTTGGAGTTAAAAATGCATTTAAATTTTTTGTTGAGTTTCCATGTAAAAGTTGAATATTTTGACATTTTAAATAGATGTTTTTTTTTATAATTTCTTATTTTCTTCAATCGTATTTTACAACCAATACTTATTTATTATTCCTAAACTTAATTTTGGTCAGAAAATGCCAACATTTGGCCCCTGACATGTATTTAGTCTCAATATTCACAGGGGCCAAAGGTTGGTTTTTTTGGAAGAAAACTAATTCTTGTGAGGATTAAACTGAAAAATAACACTGAAATTCCCAACAATATCAATACCATTTGGATATATTATATACAGAACACAACATCGATAAAATTTTAAGTAAACTTTTACTATTGATTTAAAGTGCACATATATTTTATTTAAATGTATTAATAAAAATTTATACTAAAATTAGAAACAAATTATAATCTTTAAACTAGTATTAATTAAACAATATTAGTAAAAATTTCTTCCAAATAGCTTTGATTTTCATTTTGCAGTAGTTGTTTAGCTTCTTCATCTAACTCAAATGAGGTTGATTTCCATTTTTGTCGAATACTGGACATATGTATATGGGTCTGATGTGCACAACAAAATATTAATAAGATCTTCATTAGTACAATATCTGGAAATTGTTCTTGTATTGTGCTCGCGAAAGAATCTGTAGTCCTTGTTCCTTTTTTCTTTGTTGTTTCTCACTGTTTCGCCTAACGGGCCAAATTCCAAATCGTATCCCAATTTAAGAATATGCTCCATAAAACGAATTCTAGCATGAAGAGGTGACATTCCAAATTCATATGCTTCATTAAAACTATCGTCTTGTGTTGGTGGTTGGCTTAATTGACTTGATGTTTTTTGGCATATGGTTAAAGCTTGTGCAACTTTTCCATCAATCATTGTGAGACACATTTTAAAATTTACTTCAATGTCTTGGTCATCAAATTTAAATGTTACTGGTTGAAGTGCTTTAATTTGATCATTTATTTTTCGAACTTCTTCACCTATGAAATCTTGAGTCTCCTTTTTGTAAGCAAACTTTATTGGTCTACAAAATTTTGTTGACGAGGGAATTTCATTCTTCCATACATCTATCTCTGCAGCTCTACTAGTTGACGGCTCTGAACCAATATGTTTTTGTTAAACGTAATGGAACGAAAGAAATCATGAATAAATTGGCATCTGATGAATTTTCCGCATTACATTGTTTGTAATGTTTCTGGCCAGAGGACCCATCACATCCCCATTTAGAAATTAAAGTCATGCTGCAATTTTTAAACTTCTTTAAATAGTCAGCATCAAATGTCTTTAATAATCGTTCTGCAGTGTGTTCAAGAAGATCCTGCAATTTTATTTCTGCTGAACTTGAAGTTACACTAATAGCAGTTGGTGAAGGTAAGCAATCTTTTTTGGCAGAAACTATATCTCGATATGATGGAAAAATTCCACAATTTTTTTCATTGGTTCGCTTCCGCAATTCTGTATATTGGTTTTTTGTCATTTTCAAATCCAAAAAAATAGTGCAAATGCTTCTTCTGGAGTAAATTTATTTTCTTCAGTTGGTGTCGGCATACTTTCTAAAATCCTTTTTGTGCGTCTGGGGCTTGCTTCCACTATTTTTTCAATGATAGCAATTTTACCCTTTTTAGTTTTCGATGGTTGAATTTGATGCAGAAATGAATCCTTTATGATGCTACAAGAAACTTCTTCATTGATATGTTTAAGCTTGCGTCTTCGTGATCTTTCACTACAATTATCAATTGGCTTTGCTGGTCGACCACCTTTTCCAGTTTCCGTGGTAGTTACTGATGGCTTTTTAAAAATAAGTTTATTTCTTAGCCATTCTTGGTTGCGTGAGTAAAACAATTTCTTGTTTCTGGAACATTGATTGTACCGTTTTCTTAAAGTATTTAAAAAGTTTTTTATTTTTAAGTTATGAATTTTAATTTCTTGTTTGTCGCATATTTTGAAGAATGGATTATTCATTATATGTAAAATAATGTCGTTTTCATCTTTCCGTTCAAAATATATATCAGATAGAACACTATAACTGAATTTAGCCATTGTTTAAACAATAATGAAGAAAAAAAATGAATGCATGGATTAATATACTATTGCTCGAAGTTTCAACATGATCTTTTTTACCTCTTTGAAACATAATATAACAGGTAGTTGGTTTTACCAGTTATTTCCATTGGTTTTAAATTTATTTGCAATTTTCACGTATTTAAGTTGTGTAATATTAGATGGCAATAAAATCTTTTTTACCTTTTCCAAATGAATTGCCAGATACCACATAATTTGAGAGTTCTATTGTCATTTTTGTCAAAATTTTGATACATCCTTCTATGTGGACTAGGTCCAAATATGGGCCAACTTCTCCTAATTTCAACAGAATTATTTTTTGGGTCAATAAGAACTCTTGTACAAAATTTCATCAAAATATATGCATAATAGCCACTTTCACATACAAATAACTTCTCAAAAAATATGACGTGCATTTGTACCGAATACCTTACCTTGGGTCAGAAAAATTGCTGTAGCTCAAAAAGTGCATTCCCGATGCATGGACATGTATATATAGAAATGTAGGGGAGAGTTAGGACTACAAAATAGTAAATTTGTGTTTTGACTCAGCTTGACTCACAGGAGTTGTGCTCTATGAAGTAGGAAATTTCCGAGAAATTTGACCTTTTTTAAAAAAAAAAATTTAAATTGTTCTGAAAACAGTAGTGCTTCAATTTTTACCAGTAATAGGAAATAAGTTAAGTTACAACACAAAATTTATTTCGTCCAAAAATCTTGAAAAACAAAAAAGTTATGATCATTTAAACTTTAAAAATTAACTAAAAATATCATAAATTTACTAAATTCTGAAAAAGCCCATTTTGGACCACCCTGTTCTCAGTGAAAAAGTTGAAATGGAGTCCTAATTTTTTGGCTCCCGAGGTTTACTACTGTCTACTTTCATATGAGTCTAATAACTTTAAAATCGGAGAACAAAAACCAAAAGGAGTTTTGGCCGCTATCTCAAAATATTGACCACAGTGCGTCGGCTCGATGAACCAAAGCCAATATTTGAGCACCCTAAATGATAACGCTTTCCCTTCCGGTGACAGGTTGATCGGAGAATCATTTATCCTCATTTATTCTCTGGACTGGCCACCTCAAAATCCAGACTTGAATACCATTGAAACCGTAAAAGAATTGGTCCGAGGTCACTTCCCTTTGGAATGAGATATCCTCAGGGGTCCTTCAAAATTTACTGGACTCAGCTCCAAGATGAATTCAAAAAGTTGTTGAAGCCAAAAGGGGCTATACATTTTATTACCTCATAATCACATTTCTATACATTTAGTATTAAGCTTCTTTTTTTAATAACAATAACTTGTCAAAATACTTATGCCAACACCTCAAAATTACTTTCATTCATTCATCAAAAATAAAAATACTGCATAGATTTTTCTCATATTTGGTTTGTATATGTAAAAATAACTGACTTTATCAAATGTGGTCAGGATAGCTCTATTTTTGGACCTAGTCCCCATGTAAATATAGCATCCGAAATGAACTGTTTCATATCTGCAGGAAAAAAAATTAATAATAATGCCACTCAAATTTGGTATATGCTTATTTTCTTTACCAAATTCGTTGGACCTGCGACCCCTCTAAACACACGGTATAGGATATCGTATGGTCTGTCTATCAATGTTAAATTTCTCCTGATGCTTTCTACTAACATTGGAAACACTTTGACGGCAAACCTTTGATTCTTTGGCCAATTTTATGTAGGACCAAGTTGGTTTTTGTTGAAAATAATTTAATAATTTTTGAACGTACTTCTATTTCATAACGCACTTTAAACAGACTAACAACAAATGAACAGGGTTGTCAATAAAAATTAAAACTGATATATTTTTCAAAGATAACTTGATTCAGATACTGCGAAAAGTTAATCCTTAAAAAATTTAAACATTTCAGTTTGAAATCGCTTTTTAACAGCACTTTGATCCTCATCATTTTTTAATTTAAACAAAAATTAAAAAGAATTTTTTCAGTTATGGAAAAATAGGTTTCGAGGGCCTGCTTTCTGATGATTCCCATCAAAAGTCATTGAGTTATCGTTTAAGGTAACACGAGGACTTTTCATTAATAGCTATTTGATAATAGCCCAGTATTTAAAAAAAAAAATTAAGTGAAGTTTGGGAAACTTGGGTAAGGCGTTCCGGTATAAAATCAATTACATTTACCAATTAATGATGGAATTTAAAAAGTGACATTTAGCCAGATTCGGCTTAATAAATCGTTTTTCTAAGCACTTTTTATTTACATTTTTCAAATCCTAGACAAAAATTTAACAAAGTTTTTAAATCACAACTACTGATCAATGGAGTTTTGGAAAATTTATCTAACATAGCTTTACACATTTGTATTCGGAACATAATAATATAAATTGTACATATTTTTATTTTGATTTTTAATATTGTTTATAGATGAATAAATGTTTTTTTAAATTATTGAGACTAATCTTTAAATTATCCGCAATTTTATTCAATTGTTATGAGTATCAAAAAGAGTTAAAATTCTAAGTGAACCGTTCTTTATGCATATATTATTTTTAATGAACTTCAAAAATACTTACCTCCAAGTGGTTGGGTGTATAACGCGATGATGACATTGAAGGTACATGTTTGATGCCATCATAACTAGGCGGTGATAAGGGACGACGATAGCTAGCGGCCTCCTGCATTAAAACTTCCTGAGCTGATGTATTCGCCAGACCAGCAGTTAAATTGTAAATATCTTCATAATCTGCTAACATGCGACTTTTCGAACGACCATAAGCATCGGGGGTGCGACGTTCAGCGGCCGCAACATATGCTGCCATATGTGGAGGATAACGTTGCTGTATTAAACGTTGCATGTACAAATCTCGCTCGCCATAGATATCATCAACGGCCACACGTTGTTGTTGCAATTGCATTATCTGTTGTTCCATTTGAGCATCCATATATTGGGAGGCGGTGCCGGTTGGTGTTTGTGGATAGTCATCTGGACTTTGAAGATTTAATTGTTGTTGAAATGGGGCTTCTAATGCGTCCATATTATAGTTTGATTGCTGTTGCTGCGGTATTCGAACGGCTGATGATACATTTCCGGTTCGCGTGTCGTATATGGCATGATGTTGAGTACGTGATTGTTGTTGTTGTTGTAGCTGCTGCTGTTGTTGTTGGTATTGCTGCATTTGTTGTAATGTTGGTGACATTATTCCCGTTCGACGACTAGTTTGTTGCTGATGTTGCTGCATTTGATTTGTTTGATGTTGCCGTATCAGTTCATTATCAATTGAATGTTCAGGACTTGGCGAAGAATAACCACCATCTGTAATACGCCTGGGCTTGGGAGGAGCATTAGCATATAAAGGTTGTGTTCCACCTCCCGCCCCACTGCTACTAGACGTTGCAACGCCACCGTTATCTGAAGCTGGTGTTACTTGTCCTAGGCCCGACATTTTGCTTTGTTGGGATTGCAGAGTATGAATACCGGAATCGGAATTTTCTCCACTATGATTAAGCGATGACGAACCACTTGGTTGTCCTGAAGAGTCATTTGAAATGGTAGGGGCCTGCATCATCGTAGCTGCACTTAAAGCCCGCACCCACTGTATCATAGACTCTGCATTTTCAGCCGCCAACCAATAAGTCCTCATATTTTGATGTTCACATTTAAAGGCAAATTTACGATAGATTTTATCTTCCGGTAAACAGGCCGATACCTTATAGGAGGGTAATAATATGGAACCTAAAACTTTGTCCTCTTCAGGGCCTTTGTAATAGTAAAGACAGTATTCGGCCAAGACAAACCATCTTTTACGCCATACTTTCAGGCCATCTGCACCCTGTTTATATAACCAGCCAGAGATGGTTACTGGAGAATTCGGTGGCCTTTTGGTAATGGGCGATTTCAAAGCTTGTGCATTGGATACTGACCCGCCAGCCGATTTCTTACGTTCCAAAACAGCATGTGCGGGACTTCTTGTAGATGCTGATGCCGATGAAGATTCTTCAGAGCTGGGAGTTTTAGAAATTTGTTGGGGATTGTTTGACGACTTGGCCACGGTGGATATTTGTGTTTGTACGGCTTGATTAACCACATGCCCAGGATGATTTTGCTGTATATAAATTGGACTTTGGTCACTACTCACTGGCGTTTGTAGGTCTGATTTTGACCTATGTTGTAAAGCATGATGATGTTGCTGTTGCAATTGTTGCTGATGATGCAATTGCATTTGTAATTGTTGATGCTGATGTTGACCATAAATTTGCTCTTGTTGGTGTTGCTGTTGTTGCTGTTGATGATAATGTTGAGCGGATTTGTGAGAGTTTTGTTGATTTACCTTCAATGGCCCGGCAGCCGGCTGAAATTGATTTGTAAGATTTAAAGACGATGGTGGTGCTCGTTGTTGAGCTTGTTGTTGTTGTTGCTGCTGCTGCTGTTGTTGTTGTTGCTGTTGTTGTTGTTGTTGTTGTTGCTGCTGCTGCTGATGTGCCTGTTGTGATTGCTGTGTTATCGTAGACATTATACTTGACGATTGACTCATATGATAATGACCCTGCGGTACAGGAGGATTTATGACTTGACGTAAAGCAAACGTTCTCTGCTGATTTTGGATGGCCTCATTTTGTGTTGCCAATTGGGCTTGTAATTTAGCCTGTTGCAATTGTTGATACTGCAATTGTAAATTAGAGACCTTTTTATGAGATGAAGGTATTCGTCCAGTTGCCGCCATATACGTCCTTTCTGTGGGTGATTGATATATTTGATCTGTTGCTGTAGTACCCCCCGCACTACTAGCGGGATAACCCGATGATGTAGAGGGCTGATGATAGGGTGAACTATGTGACGAACTGCCACCACTACCCGAACTCTGCAGTTGATGTTTCAGTAATAGTTTACCACCTTGTGGCTGCAAATCAATCGGCGTAAGTGGTCCTGATGATGAGGTCGTCGATGGACTTTGTTGATATTGCTGTGCCGCCGCATGTGCTAAATGATAGTTGCCATGCTGCTGTTGTTGGAAGACTGGTGAGTGTGTTGCTGTACGATAATCAGCAATATTGGTTTGATACGCTAATGGTATTTTCTTTTGTAAATGTTGTGCTTGTTGCAATTGTTGTAGCTTTTTTGCGTCCATGGTGGCCGCATTAAAAAGCGGTGGCGCTTCTAACCTATAATGATTAAAGAGAATGATAAATAAAAAAAAATTTTCAATTAGTTAAGTGAATTGCTAATTACTCGTAGTTGTTTTATTGTTGGGATGTAATTCTGATTGTACAGTTAGCTGTTACAGTGGGTAAAATTCATTTCAAACACAAAATATAATTTAGAAAAAAAAATTTTTTTTTTGGCCTTAGAAACATCATATGGGCTATTCTTTGTTGCCGAACCAGGCTTTATATCAATGGTCAAATTCTTTTGATAGTTTCGAATAAAATTGGAAACAGTTGGACGGCAGATCTTTGATTCTTTGGTCAACTTTTTGTAAGACCAAGTTGGATTTTGTTGACAGTTTATTAATTTTAGCCAGTACTTTTATTTCGTCACTCATTTCAAACAGAATAACATTAAACATGACAACTGAAATAATTTTCAAAGATAACTTGATAACTTGCGAAAAAATTTAAGAGGAAAAACATGTGTTAAGATTTTGCGATCTCACTCCTTAATAGCCAATAAATGTCCTGAAAAATCTCAATGCGAAAACAACGGTCGGTAAAGCGCTGGCAAAGAACTCTAAAAGTTATAGGAAGTGATTTTAAATCAACTGTTTTTTTTTTTTTTTTTTTGCAATTTAACAACGTATATACTCGTGACGTTTGATTATAAAGCAATGGAAAAGTAATGGTAAAATTAAAAATAAAGTGCTTTACCAAAGCCCACAGCCATTTTTCCTTTTTTTTTTAGCGATGACTAAATAAAATAAAAACATTTTGAACACAGTTTTTTAATACAAAAAGCGATTTAATTAATTTCGGTTGAGTTAAGTTCAATTACAGAAATATGAATCAAAAATGTTAGAAACTTAAAAAAAAAAAAACAATAAAAACTGATATAAAGTTAACAACATATAATGCTAATAAAAGTTGGTACATTTGTAAAACTAATACTGGCAAAGAACTTTATATAAAAGTTGGGAAAGCGGTCCAAATAATTACTTTCAACCATTTGTGAACAGTGCCGTTTTGTATCATCTGTAATTTTTAACTATGGTTTTGTGAGATGTTATTGTTACTTAATGTTTTTCGTGAACGGAGATTTTGAGAGTCCTATTATGGGAAGAAAAATATCTTTTAAGGCCGCACAGAGGGTCGAAATGTACCAAAAATGAGGACTAATTCAAAAGTTGAACATTATCCGAAACAGTGATATTTTCTGCCGGGTGAAAGGTAATTAAATTCTACACCACTAATTGCAAAAAAAAAAAAAAAAATACTGTTTTGAGTAAATTACTTTATTGGGTTAAAGTTTTACCAGCTTTGCGTGCCATGTCTAAAAGTAAAAATTGAGAGAGTTATCAGGTCGAGATCATGCCATGTATGCCAAGATCATACAAAATGTCACCTACCGTTCATAAAATTTTTATTCACAGACTGGAAATAATATCCAATGCCCTTTTGCCGATTGGTGAGCTATCAGAAGAAGAGGCTAGAAACAAGATTTCAAAAACGATGGGGAATAGTTTGCGCGTAATTGCCAGCATGAGTAAAACTAATAAAAAAAAAGACACACACACGAAATACCACAGTTGGATTTGGAATTATTAATTGTACCCGAAGAAACAAACGTATGTGCAATAGGGGTATAACTTTTTTACATTTTTCGCGAATTTCAAAAGGTACCTATCATAGCTGTATAAGTTCCCGCCACCAACGCGATGAAGTTTGTAGTTTATACTTTTTTATTATTTAGAATTATATATTAAACTTAGACCAAAAAGTAACAGTATTAGTGCTTATTGTTAAAGTCGATAATTGAAGTAGTTTTTAAGATGCAGGGATCTAAAGATAAAGACTGCAAATCATACATAATAAATTTCAAAAAAAAAATTTTTTTTTTAATTTTAAATTATTATTTTTTTAATAAAAATCAAATTGAAGGAGGCCCTGTAATTAATGATAGTTATTAATTCATATAATTAATATTTTATTTAAAAGTTTTTGATTTCGTTTGCGTTATTTTTCGCTCTTCATAAAATGTCTAATAAAAATAGCTTGTTAAGTACTCAAAAAAATTTCATAACGTGGACTAAGTCATTAAAAACACTTGAAAGTAAAAACAATAAGTTTGCGACAATAAAAATCGTTGACAAATCTTTGTCCGAGTTAAAAAGAATGCCTAATGAAAAAGTAATTATTGGTCGATTTAATGCCTTACTTAAAGAAGAAAAGTGCAAAACAAAAGGATACGATATTATATCGAAAGAATTAATTAGTTTGTGTAACAAGAATCGTGTGCCAGCATTTGCATTAAGATCTATAAAAAGAAAAGTAAAAAATTGATACAAAATGTTTACTATAACGTCCAAAATAGACGATCACGAATTTAGTGATAATAATGCCGACATGAAAAAAACCAGTACCTAAATAGATTATGAGCTTAATAGCAGTAGTGACTCTAATTTTGAATCTGGTATAGAATACGACTCAGTTAGTGATGATGACAATTACACACCAGGAAGAGAAAAAAATGTGAAGAAATCTTTAAATCCAGCTGTTAACCTAGTAACTCAAGTACATGTAAGCTCAAAAAAAGCTGCCAAAATTTGTAAGCATCTAGCAGAATCAGGAGTTAATATATCATTAAATGATCGTCTGCGATACGACCAGCGTAAACACTGGGAAAAAAAATGGAGTTGTAACTCTTTTCCAGAATCATTGTGCATCAATGGGTTTAGTTCAACCACAATATATTGGCTGCCAGCATCATATTCCTGATCTTGTATTAAGACATATAATGGACGAATGCTTGGAAGGAAAGCCTTCCTCGCCTAATATTTGTTATGATTTTGTTCACGAATTGATAAATAACTACGAAGATCTTAAGAAAAGTTACAAACAGAATGAAGAACGAATCAAAGTTGAACACATAAATTGGCGTGATGATATGCCGCACTTATATGAACTTGGTAAAGCTTTTACATACTATCAGAAAAATAAAAAATTTCCATACATTAACTTTAAAGCAATACCACCAATACACAATGCTCGATGGAACTCGAGAGAAATTATAGCAATATTGACCTTTATACTTATTCCAAAATATCGCCAAAAATTATATAACATATGTGAGTTCGTATGTGGTCCGTGGTACGATGTTTGGTTTTCCGATCATTGTTTTAAAGAAAATAATTTTGAGGCTCTAAAAAGATCTTTATTAACATATAAGAGTGCTCGTGAATATTTTTTTAGACATTGGGTTCAGGAACCATCAGCGATACCGGGGCAGCAACGAACCAACATATGTGCTGAAAGAGCAATCAAAACGGTACAGGATATTTATCCGCTACGTAAATCTTCACGCACATTAAATTTGTAGTTCATTTCATATAACAAATAGTTATGTAAAAGTGTAAGTGTTTGTTCAACTTTAATTTATGTACTTATAATAAATGAAGAAAATTAATTTAAAAAAAAAATTAAATATTTTTTTTTCTTCTTGAGTACTTTAAGAAATTTGCTTGGTGGCGGGAACTTTTTTTGCGCAAATGACCTCGGAATATGAGTTTTATGGTCAAAACATAATGGGCTACAACGTAGTTATGGGTACTATAATGCAAAAAAAAAAGTTATATCCCTAATGTGCAACCTTTGTAATAACAGAAACGGAGGATTTTCAAAATCGCAAACTATCGATAATCTTAAGTTTTTCTTAAAAAAAAGCCATCAATTTCTAATGATTCGTAATATCTTAATTAAATGAATTATTAATTATAATTAAAAATACAATACAGTTGAATAGTGACTTTGATTTCTTTTGTTCTGACCATCATTGTATATGAAAATGTTATAAGTTCAGGGTTGTAACGTAAGCAGTACTAATTTGTTCGGCTATTACCTATTGTTTTAGCCCACTGTTCAAAACCTAATTACATACACAATTTGTCAAATGTTTAAGTGACCCCATTTCTAAGAAAGAAAAAACGAACCTACATAATGCTGACTCTGACCACTTCTATATCTACGGTTATATGAAAATAAACTGCTACAAAGCACATAATCACTATCAGCATTGTAAAGAGTAAAAGTAAAAACTACAAAGCGAGCTTTGTAGCACAAACCTTTATTCACAGATAATTGTTTTTAATTGATTTAACTTTCACAAAAGCCTATAGAAAAAGGGGGTGGGGAATCAAATTTCTACACAGCTCACAAAAGTTGCTTGGTCAGCTTAAAACAAAAAAAAAAAAAAAAAAAAAAAAATTATTCATATGTTGCAACATGTGTGGTTGCATATTGTATAAAAAAACGTTGATGAAACCAATTGTAAGTTACTATAAGGCAAAGGGTCAAGCTGATGAAATTTGTTTGATAAAAAATTTAACTACTTACACAAATGAAATTTATGTAAAATATCAGTAAAATGTATAGAAATGGGTTTAAAAAAGAAACTACGACTGTGGTCAGGCTAAAATTGGGAAGCCTCGTTCTGGGGGCAATTTTTAGAAACTACTATGGCTCCTTTGGGTATCCTTAATCTGTCTCAAGCAAGAGCATAAATTAGTCAATTTGGTGTCTGGTTACTGTTAATATTTAAAAGAAAATAATGATGATTTTCATTAATTTTAATATTTTAAATATACTTTCGGAGAGGGAAAAGGTCACAATGTCTTCGGTCATAATAATTCGGTTTGAGAGATTTATAATTTTTATATAACGTCAGCAGGAGGCCGTGGCCACATAACAAAAAAAAATTTAATTCAAAGCATAAAGAAAATTTTAAAACAAGTAAGAAAATTATAGTCGGTCTAGACCGACTATACGATACCCTATACCATGCGTTTAGAGATCCTATCTCTCAGGCCCAAATAACTGGGTATAGAAAATAAGCATAAACCAAATTTGAGTGGGATTTTTATTAATTTTTTCGGCTGCAGATATGAAAAAGTTCATATCGGATGCTATATCTATAAAGGGACTAGGTCCAAAAATGGACCGATCCTGATCATGTTTGGTAAAGTCTCTTGTATTTTGCAAAAATATATACAAACAAAATTTGAGAAGAATCAGTGCAATATTTTTGTTTTTTGATAGATTTAAGTGAAGATCGGGAAGGAACTCTATATGGGGCCTATGACTAAGAGTTGTCCAATAGGGATCATTTTTGGACTAAAGATTAATGGATGTAATATATAAATACAAACCCAATTTGACTAAGATTTGTATGATAATTTGGATCTTATGGAAATATATGTTGATTTCATAGGGTTCATTTGTATGGGGGCTAGGTCTGAACATGGACCGATTCTCACCAATTTCAGTAGCATTCATCCCATAAAAGATCAAATACCAAATTTCGTCAAAATATATTCATATTTGCGACCTGTAGTTTGATTACAAGCTTTACATGGACACACAGACGGACGGACGGACATCGTTAAATCGAATCAGATAGTGATACTGATTCGATCGGTATAATTAAAGATGGGTGTAGGTCAAATATTTTTGGTTGTTACAAACAGCAGCACAAAGTCATTATACCCAAACCACATAGTGATATAGGGTATAATTAGAGTGACGAGATAAAGTATGCTTTTATGTTATTAAGGAATTATCTGCACGATTACTTTACACGAATGAGTTTTTTAAATTCAATTTTATTTGATATGGCGGACTATTTTCAAATAAGGGAGCGATTTATTTTATTTTCAAAATGGATCCTTAGCATTGTGACACTTAGCTATGACAATTCGTTATTAATATTCATTGCAGCCGAAAATAAAAATACAAATACTTAAAGGAGTTAGTTCATTAAATTCAAAAACATATAAAAAAATATATATATAATAAAACTACAAAAACATAAAAGCGATGAAAAAATAAAATGATAATAAAATAATAATAAAATATAAAAATTTATAAAAGTAACAAACAGTCTCAAATATCTGTTTTATTTATGCCAGTTATAAATTTGTTCAAAGCGTTTTATGTTCTTTGTAACCCAAAAAAATTTTCTGAAAGTCAGATTTTCACAAAGAAAAATCAAATCTATATATTAATACGTGAAGGTAAATTTTATGTTCCATTTTCAAGCTATATGCGGGCACGGGGAAGTGTGAAAATTGGCATATTTATAATTCATATGGAGGAGAAGCTGAGAATGATAAAATTTATGTTTAATCTGTCTTAAAAATATATTAAATTAAATAAAATAAAATATTTGTAATAATTTGTTACACCCTGTTAATGCGAATGATTTAAGTTATATATCAGACGCTCTGTGTTGAATTGTGAATTGCTAAAATTGATTAACGTACCATTAGGCTCATTTAAACATTCATAAAATTTTTATATATGTATATAAATTAAAAAAACATTGGAAGACAAAAATTTAATGAAAAATAATATTTCCTAGAATTTGCACTCGAATTTCGAGTGCTGGGCTATACTAATTACAATTCGATTTATTGAAGAAATGTCATTTACCGATAAATATTTGTTGTAGTTTTTGTGTTTTGTGTAGAAACCCCTAGAAAATTATAGAGTTTAGAAGATGGGAGGCAAATCAAAGGAAACTGCCAGAGAAAAGGGGAAAATAGACATAAACTTGGTAAATAAAGGACATCGAGAAAATGGCGAAACAGTTCAGATACCGCGTAGTATAGCCAAAACAATAAGTTAAGTACAGGTATGCAACTAAAGCAAGATCTGGTCGTCGATCCATACTGATTCAACGTGAAAAATCAACTGTCCTCGGTCCAGAGCACTGGAATCGTACCATCTTTACGGAGTAAGTTCAACTTTAAGTTAACGTTAAGTCTAACGGAAAGGATAAAGTACGGCGAATGCCAAAGACTGAGATGCACGAAAAAATCTAATATTTTCAGTTTAAATTGGTTAAGGGGTCTCACATGGTTCGAGGCTGCATGAGTGAGAACGGAATCGGTGAACTACATTTTATGGATAGCATAATGCACCGTAAAATGTATACTGAGATACTCAAGCACAATCTTTATGTGGCCCTAAATACACAGTAATGAAACTTGTACAGTGTACCAAAATGGATCGAGATCCCTCCATAAAGCCTAGATATTAACCCTATAGACCATATTTGGGAAAATCTGAAGCAAAATCTTAGAAAATAGCACATTCCTAACAAGCACCAATTGAGGAATGTCTTAAAAGAAGAATGACACAAAACTCAATGCATAGATGATTGGGGGCAGTTTAACTAGTAATGTACGGTGAAATACATATTTTAAAATAAAGGCCGAATACTTTTTCTGTTTAATTTTAGGTGCCTTTCTTGTTTTTGCTATTTTTTTTTTTTTTTTTACAAATTACATATGCGAATATGTTTAAAAATCTTTGTAGCGCATGTTTTTTGTATATATACTGTATATATCTTCACCTAACAGTTGAATTAACACATAAAATAATATAATAATAAATAAATATAATAAAACATTTCAAAACAGACAGCAGTTAAGTTTTCTTTTGTTGCTTTTTTTTTAACGATTTTAGAATTTGAGACAGAAATTTTAAAATCTACACACAGAAAACAGATTTATTGAAGAAACCGAAATTATTGCCAATTGCCGAATTGAGAGGAGCTAATAACCGAATGATTATGATCACAATTCTACTGTCTTAACAGTAAAAAAATGATCACAATAGAAAACAGTCACCTGCTATTAAATTTCTGTTGAAACAATCGAAAACACACTTGTTAAACTTCACAACAATTTAATTGGCATATTTTTTTGTGTGTGGAAGAATCTCAAAATCTAAGATAGTCTCAAAATAGTATATTGTTTTCTATAAAAAAGTTTTTATAATCTAATTATTTTTTTTATTGAAACATTGTCTAAATCTAAGAATGTTTTTATATTGAAATACTTTCAGATCCGGAATTTGTTCTTTGAAAATACAAAAATGTTAGGAATCTGAGACTGTTTTTCTATAAAAAAATTTCAATTATTATTCCTTCAAGCTACTTGGAAACAGCCTAGTGATTTCATCAATATATTCTTCCCCAGGGTTTTCTATATCAGAAAATCAATATAAAAGTTTTTTTTAAATCACTAGACCCTCGTTTCATAGTTGCTGGCGATTCTAATGCCAAGCATACATTCTGGGGGTCACTCCTTATTTCTCGGAAGGTCGTGTTTTGTTCAACACAATTTCTAAAATGGGTATGGATGTGGTCTTCAGCGGAGAACCAACGTACTGGCCAACAGATGGGCAAAAAATACTCTATTTGATCGATTTCGGATTAACGAAGAACATCGCAAAAGAACTTGTGCCTGTAGAATCTTCATTGGAACTCTCGTCTGACCACACACCCGTTATTGTTACTATTTTGAACTCCCAAAAAATTGTGTCCCCATCTGGTGATTTAACGCTTTTAAGTAACATTGATTGGCTAAAATACAAAAAGTTTTTTAGTACCCATTGCACAGAAAGCTTTCCGCTAAGAACACCAGATGATATTGACCACTCGATTGTTAACTTCGAACAAAATCTCAAATTAGCTGCTCAACTTGCTACTAAATCTCCTCGTCACACCAGGCCATATAGAACTAATTCTGTAGATGTTGAAAGGCTATTAGGTGAAAAAAGAAGAATTCGAAGAGTGTGGCAACTGCGCAGATCTCCTCAACTTAAGCAACAATTGAAAGAATGCACGAAAAATCTAAGGAAACTGCTTGAAACACAAAGAAACGCTAAATTTAATAGTTATCTTGAAAAACTGGATCCAACAGAAAAAACTGACTACAAAAAAATCTTAAAAGACCTGTTGTATGTAAACCTCCTCTAAGAAAGGAAAGTGGTGGATGGGCTAGGAATGACAAAGATAAGGGAGATATGTTTGTGGAACATCTAAAAAAGTTTTTACTCCAAATATAACCTCTAGTTCTATTGATGAGTTGCCACCTGTTACTTCACAGCATAGAGCAGTGTCCCTTCGTTTTGAGATTCGGAGAGGTCGAAGAGGCTATTGTTGATTTAAAACCCAAAAAAGCATCGGGGAACGATGGGATCAGTAATAAAATGCTTTTGGAGTTACCCCGAATAGCATTAAGAATAATTCTGTTTATTTTTTATGCTATAATATGCCTTGAACATTTTCCCCCAGAATGGAAAGTTTCACTTGTTACAATGATACCTAAACCAGGTAAAGGTCATAAAAACGTCGATTCGTCTAGACCAATAAGTTTACTGTTCAACTTGTCAAAATTATTCGAGAGAATATTTGGTAAACAAACTTACAATATCCGTAGATCAAAATAATGTCATTCAAGCACATCAATTTGGTTTCAGACTAAAACACAGCACCACTGAGCAAGTTCACAGAATTGTAAGTGCCATAAGAAGAGCTTTTAAAGAGAAAAAGTAATGCTCTGCATTTTTTATAGACGTCTCGCAAGCCTTCGACCGAGTTTGGCACGAGGGACTCCTCTTTAAGGTTAAACAGTTGTTATGCCCTAACACACATAAGCTAATGGAGGGCTATATAATTAATAGGAAATTCTCTATAAGAGAGAATAGCTTTGTGAGCCCTCCACAGACATTTCATGCTGGTGTACCACAAGGTATTATCTTGGACCGGCTTCTGTACATCCTTTACACATCAGACATGCCGACAAATGAAAACGCACTTACGTCGACTTTTGCGGTTGATACTGGAATTTTAAGCGTACACGAAAACCCCTCAACTGTATCTCTTCTTTCACAGAGCCACACTGAAGAGCTGGAAGATTAGCTAGATATGTGGAAGATTAAAGTAAATGAACAAAAGTGTATCAACGTAACTTTTACCCTAAGAAGGGAGACTTGCCCTCAAATTCAAACTGGAATTTTAAGCGTACACGAAAACCCCTCAACTGTATCTCTTCTTTCACAGAGCCACACTGAAGAGCTGGAAGATTAGCTAGATATGTGGAAGATTAAAGTAAATGAACAAAAGTGTATCAACGTAACTTTTACCCTAAGAAGGGAGACTTGCCCTCAAATTCGAATTAGGAACCAGCCTATACCTCAACATTCCTCTGTTTAATATCGCGGACTACATCTTGATCGCCGACTTACCTGGAAAAGCCATATAGACGCTAAATTGACACAAATAAAATTGAAATTAGTCAAATTCATATGGCTAATTCGCAGCAACTCAAAGTTAAGTCTCGATACATAACCCGATTTTCAAACCCATTTGGTGCTATGGTGTACAGTTATGGGGAACAGCCTCAGCTTCAAACACAGAAATAATACAAAGATGCCAAAACAGGATTTTGAATGATTACAGCCGCACCATGGTACGTAAGAAACCCACATTTGCACAGAAACTTAAATGTTTCTCTAGTAAAGTACGAAATCTCTAGATATAGTGCAAACTATTTGAAAAAACTAGAGTCTCACCCGCTTAAGAAGGAGGGAGACTGCTGATGTCATTGGATGAAAAATGGATTGATACAATTTTTTCTATTTTTATCTTTATCATTAGATTACATATGTACTCGTATCTTATATATTAAAAGAATTTATGAATAAACTTTGCATTTAAGATTTTTTTTTCTCTCAAACCTCTATAACTAGAGTTCTAATTAACGTAGGCTGTTGACATAGGTCTAAGAACACTCAGTGGATTAAGCTCCTTCTTTTGAGCTATTAACTGCTTAAATTCGTTGGGTTTGAGGAAAGTTATGCGTGGAGAATCAACTTTACTTTTACTGTACGTTAACTTATCTTGGCATATTTTGGCATTACTGTACGTTAACTTCTCTTGGCAAATTCGTTGGGTTTGAGGAAAGTTATGCGTGGACAATCAACTTTATTTTACTGTACGTTAACTTCTCTTGGCATATTTTGGCATTACTGTACGTTAACTTCTCTTGGCAAATTTTGGTATTATATTATAAAAATTAATATAATAATTAGCAGGGGTCCTCTAGTATAGAATAAATTAAATTTTGTCTGGCACTGGCTGGATTAAATATTTAAGTTTTAGTTTTAAGATTTGAATAACTTATTGTGCGTTCACAAACCTATGTGAAGATTCAATAAATAAAGATGAATTACAAAAAAAAAAATAAAAAACAAGTAAGAAAATTATAGTCGGTCTAGACCGACTATACGATACCCTATACCATGCGTTTAGAAACCCTATCTCTTAGGCCCAACTAACTGGACATAGCAAATAAGCAAAAACCAAATTTGAGTGGGATTTTTATTAATATTTTTGGCTGCAGATATGAAAAAGTTCATATCGGATGCTATATCTATATGGGGACTAGGTCCAAAAATGAACCAATCCTGATCATGTTTGGTAAAGTCTCTTGTATTTTGCAAAAATATATTTAAACAAAATTTGAAAAGAATCCGTGCAATATTTTTGTTTTTTAATAGATTTAACTGAAGATCGGGAAGCAGCGCTATATGGGGTCAAAGGGATCATTTTTGGACAACTCATTAGTGGATGTAATGAACGCATACAAACCCAATTTGATTAAGATCTATATGACAATTTGGATCTTATGGCAATTTATGTCGATTTCATATGGGTAATTTGTATGGGGGCTAGGTCTGAACATGGACCGATTCTCACCAATTTCAATAGCGTTCATCCCATGGCCGATAAAAGCTTATATACCAAATTTCATCAAAATATATTCATATTTGCGACCTGCAGTTTGATTACAAGCTTTACATGGACACACAGACGGACGGACGGACGGACGGACGGACATTGTTAAATCAACTCAGAAAGTGATTCTGATTCGATCGGTATAATTAAAGATGGGTCTAGGTCAAATATTTTTGGTTGATACAAACAGCAGCACAAAGTCATTATACCCAAACCACATAGTGGTATAGGGTATAAAAATTATTCCATATAGAGAAATTGTTAGAATCTGAGATATTTTCTATTGAAAAATGTTTAGAATATAAAACTGATTTTCTAATAAAAAATTGTCAGGATCTAAAACAATTCACCTATCGAAAGGTTTAAAAAATCTGAGGCTGTTGTTTTTTATAGAAACTGTTTTTCTATTCAACGATCCTAAGCATTTAAAGTGGTTTTCTATAGAAAATTTGTATAATATAAAACAATATTTAAAAAAAAAAAAAATTCATTGTTTTATTATAGGCAAATTTTTGGAATCTGAGATTGTTTTTCTATAGAAAATTCTATACAAAAATTCTAAAGACCTGAGACTACATTTTGAAACGAAAAATTTTTATACCCTATACCACTATGTGGTTTGGGTATAATGACTTTGTGCTGCTGTTTGTAACAACCAAAAATATTTGACCTACACCCATCTTTAATTATACCGATCGAATCAGAATCACTTTCTGAGTTGATTTAACAATGTCCGTCCGTCCGTCCGTCCGTCCGTCTGTGTGTCCATGTAAAGCTTGTAATCAAACTGCAGGTCGCAAATATGAATATATTTTGATGAAATTTGGTATATAAGCTTTCATCGCCCATGGGAAATTGGTGAGAATCGGTCCATGTTCAGACCTAGCCCCCATACAAATGACCCCTATGAAATCAACATAAATTGCCATAAGATCCAAATTATCATACAAATCTTAGTCAAATTGGGTTTGTATGTATATATTACATCCATTAATCAGTAGTCCAAAAATGATCCCTATTGGACAACTCTTAGTCATAGGCCCCATATAGAGCTGCTTCCCGATCTTCACTTAAATCTATCAAAAAACAAAAATATTGCACTGATTCTTCTCAAATTTTGCTTGTATATATTTTTGCAAAATACAAGAGACTTTATCAAACATGGTCAGGATCGGTCCATTTTTGGGCCTAGTCCCCATATAGATATAGCATCCGATATGAAATTTTTCATATCTGCAGCCGAAAAAATTAATAAAAATCCCACTCGAATTTGGTTTATGCACACTTACTATATCCAGTTAGTTGGGCCTGAGAGATAGGGTCTTTAAACGTATGGTTAGGGTATCGTATAGTCGGTCTAGACCGACTATAATTTTCTTACTTGTTTATATCTAAAACTGTTTTTCTATAGATATATCCTTACAATTTGCGATGGTTTTTTAGAATTATTTCCAGAATCTGAGGCTGATTCAAACTTTCAAATTTAAAACATTTTTGCTATACAAACAATCAAAACATCTAAGGCTGTTCTTCTACATGAAAATTCTTAGTATCTGAGACCGTTTGCTTTTCAATAGAAATGTTTCTGAAAAAATTTTTGCATTTAAAAATTCTCAAAATCTGAGACTATTTTTTCATAAACTCACGAGTCTGATATGGTGTTATACTCATATGAGACTAACGTAAATCCGAGTCATGAACCTGATAATATAAACAGAAACATTTGACATTTAAAATAAAAAGCGAAATAAAAATTAGTATAAAAAAAAATTATAATAATTTTTCTGCAGGGTGCTTATTATTATTCCAGATAGAATAAATTAATTATAATTTACATACAATTTTTGTGAATATAGTTTGACACAACATGTTTTATGAACTCACCAATCCCATAACGTGTAAATGCAGCCGAACATGATGAAGGATTTATTTTTAAATACACAACTCAGATGACGGATTCAAAATGATTGATGTTATTATCATTCGATGTAACATAATTGGTTTAATTATATTTTAAAATATTTCTGTTTTTAAAGCACATTTTTATTTCGTTTCTTGTTGTTTCTTTTTAATTTTATTAAATACGTTTTTTTTTCATTCTATATTTATATGATATGATTTTATAGCTGTTAAAACATTAAAATGATTAAAAATTTAACAATTATTTTACTCAATTATTCTTTTTTTTTATATTTTATCACTTTGGAGATGTATTTTTAATATTTTCATAGTTTAATATTATTTAAAGTTTAAACTTTAAAGTCTCTTTGCAGACATATTTCATGTTTGGATTGTCTATTTTATTTTTTCTTAGCCAAAATATTTGGAACGTGGCATTTGGCTTTAATCCAAGAAATATATTTTTTTTTAGTTATTTAAACAAGAGCAAATTCAACAAATAATATAAAAAAAATTCACAATAAAACAATAACATAAATACCATGTAGTAGCATTTTAATTTTTTTCTCTTGATTCGCCTTTTAAAACTAATGCCAGAAAATGTTTTACTCACATTTATGCACGAATACAGAAATTATTCAACATACAATTCGACAAAAAGAAAACGTAAAGAATACAATTACATATTAAGCCATATACATATTTATTTATGTTGATTTTATTTTTATTTAAAAATAAAATTTGCAAATACTTAATTTTCTATATGTATGCTAAAATTTAGCTTTTCTTTTGAAAATGATATGTAAAAAAATTATTAAAATTAAATTGGGTTGTTTGCGGTCGCCATATAAATTCGATTAAAATGTAAATTTTTATTAATATTTTTAGAAGATGGAAAAAACTGTTTTGCATAAATTTTGAAATGCAATTAAATGTATAAAATTGTATGGGAAAAAAAAAAAATAATTTCACGGGAAATCTATATTTTATTTTGAACTTATTCAATATTAAATCAGAAAAATTTTAAAAGAAAATTTCCTTAGAAAAATCCTAATTTAAATGACATTTTCTTGAAAGGAAAACTCAGATATTCTAAACACTTGTTGGAATGCGAATATTGAATTTGACATTGGCTTGTCACAGAACGGAAAACTATATTGATGTAATTTTTGAATCCGGATGCTGTGAAAATTTTGATCATATTAGGGAAGCCATTCGGGAAATCCCGAATCCCGGCATTTTTGGGGATTTATAAATCCCGAATCCCGGGATGTTTTTGAAATTTTTAATAACTAATGCCGTTTTCTTTTCTGACAAAAAATGTCGCATTTTATGTGCACTTTTTTTCGAAAAGTGTATTTTTTTATACATTCTGAATTAAGAGCAACCTTATCTTATACATCAATCGATAGGTCACAAAGTCGACCCCTCGTAAATCGTAAAAATTGCACCCATTGACTTCTTTCAGGTCATAGTGTGAGAATATTTCCCCATTGTTCCCCTTTTTTGAATATTTTCACCCTTTGACTTCAAAGCGGATAATAATCAAAAATTTTTTTTATGTTTTTTGAACACAGCACTTTGAGACATTTCAATTGGTATATAAGATAAGGTTGCTTTTAATTAAGAATAAAAAAAAACACACTTTTCGAAAAAAGTGCAAATAAAATGCGACATTTTTTGTCAGAAAAGAAAACGGCATAAATATTACAAAAAATATGCTTAATATATATATATATATATATATATATATAGTTGATACACCCTGTTATATAAACAAATGTTTGCTACTTTGTTACTCGTTTAATTACAAAGCATTCAACAACAATTAATATATAATTTAACATAAAATGAATTTTGTTCCGAATAAAACCAAAAACGGAGTAAAAAGTTCTGTATGGTTCCACTTCTTGGTGGAAGTAACAGGTGTTCCACAAGCAAGGTGCAAAACATGTAAAAAAAATATTGCAGACTAATGGTGGATCCACAAAAGGACTTATTACACATCTACTTGTAAGTATTACGATCTACTTTGATTAATAATTACACGACACCACAAATTTTCAAAAATTCTCATACCTTCGACATTTGATATATCATTTCTATGTAGAATTTTCCGCTGAATCGAAATATGAAGTCAGATTGTTCAAAAGTAAAACAGTTTTTGAGATATTGCACCATTTTTACCGTTTACCGTTTTTGAATATTTGTTAACCGATTTTTATTTTATTTTTATCAAATGAAAGAGAATTAAATAATCTAAAGTGAACAAGTTATTCAAATTCATTGAAAAACAAAAGAGTTATTCTTAATCAAAGTCTATAATTTGTGTAAATTTTCGTCATTTTTAGCTATTTACCAACTCTTACATAATTTTTTGTAACATAAAACGAAGATACCTTGTAGATCGATAGTTTATTTTGTAACGAATTTTGCAATATCTCAAAAACTTGTTCTACTTTTCAACAATCTGACTTCATATTTCGATTCAGCGGAAAATTCTACGCAGAAGTGATGTATCAAATGTCGAGAATTTTTTTTTGTTCAGTAATTTTATTAATGACTTGTTTATATAAATAGACACTTTGTGCAAAATTATAAAAAAGTGACAAAAGTGATCGAGAAGCGCCACAGCGAAAAATTACGAAAATCACCAAACTTTGTTTTTACAACACGAGGAGTCTCTTGGTGTGGTATTTGCCCGCATGACTGCTTTGGAGTATACCTTTTTCTTTATTTATTACATCGCTTGAACTTCGAAAATCATTGCAAACATGCGGGTTTGAAGTTCCAAAATCTAGAAATACTATAAAAAATAAATTTTAGGAGTTCTTTTATAAATGCAAAGACTGTAAAACAGGAATAAGATAAAATTAAATTAGAAGGTTGTGAGTAAAACCTTATATTTGATGAATGGACATCTACATCAAATGAACTTATATGAACGTAATTGTACATTCCAATGAAAAATTGTTCAATCTAGGACTGGTGAGATTGAACAAATCTGCCACTGCCCTCATATGTATTGAATACTTAGAGCAACGTTTGAAGGAATACGGGCTGTCACTTACTGACGATGTTGTAGGATTTACTACAGATGGGGCAGCAGCAAAAAAAAAAAAAAAAAAAAAAAAGTAGAAAGAATAATTGATCCACAGCAGCAATTATGCTTTGCTCAGTAATTGCAGTAATTGATGTTTTTTACAAGCCTGCTCCTACTGTTATAACTATTGAATATGTCTCGACTTCATCAGACGACGACGACGATGAAGGAGAAGAATTTGAAAATAAATAATACAAATAATGATGTTACTGATAGATTCCATTTAAAACCTCTCATAGAAAAGGTTACGGAAATCAATTCCGAAAATCATTGATCAAAAATGACGCGTTGCAGAAATATGTCGTCCAAGATAAAGTTAAAGAATTGCAACTTACTACTACACACTATTTGATATGTGTCAGAGGTTTTTAGAATTGGAAGGACCAATTAAAAAAGCATTAGTTGATTTAAAATATCATTCAATTTCTGACGAAGACTTCTGTTTACTTAAACAGATAAAAAAACGTTTTAAATCCCATCAAAGTTACTGTATATGCACTCTGTCGTACGGATATGAATTTATGTAAAACGCATGCTGCTTTGTCATTCATGTTAAAGGAGATTTCGAAAATAAATTGCAACTTAAGTGAAGATATGTATAGCGCTCTTCTTACAAGAATTAAGGAGCGTAGGACAATTTACTCTGTTTACCTAAACTTTTAAAAAAATCCCAACATAAAATCGTATTTGGATGATAACTTTGGCATATCTCTAATTAAAAGCGAATTAAAAAAATTTAAATCTCGATTTAAAACGAATACAGAAATGGATTTTATATCAGATGAGAGTGAAGACTGCGATTCGGTTAAGGAAATAGAAGTCGAGCATAATGTTTCTATAGCAAAAAAGTTAGGTGATGCAATAAATAACTGTAAAAGTCTATCAAAGACAGTTAATAACACTAACGACGATATAAACATAAAAATTACAATAGAACTAGACTTGTTTATGTCCGATGGGGTTAGAGGTACATATCTTCAAGCTGCGTACAGTTATTTGTTAACGTTTTTACCAACAAGCGTTGATTGTGACAGATATTTTTCATCGGCTACTTATATCGGCAACAAAATAAGATCATATGATAATAAGATTAAGCGCCTTAATTTTTCTAAGAAGTACTGATTATTTTTTTGTGAACAAAAGCAAGAATATATTTTTTTATGTCATATTTGTCTAGTCTTTTGTATCTGTAAATACAAATATATCAATTGAAATTAAAAATTTTAATTGAAAATGTAGAATTCAAAATTTTATAATTAATTTTTGTTCTGTTGTACTAATTTTCCTTTTTCCGTTTTTGTTATTTTATTTTATTTTTGTTATGAATTTACTTATATGTTTTTGTTTAAATAAAATGAAATATTGAAAAAAAAAGTACTTTGAATTTAATAATATTTTTATATAAAATTTTTATTATGAAGATGGTAAATACATTTATTATATATTATTTTATTATTTATTATAGAAATCCCGAAATCCCATGATTTTTAAAATCCCAAATCCCGGGATTTGAAAAAATCTGTCCCGATAGACATCCCTAGCTCATATCCATTGAATTTAGCATTGGCTTGTAATAGTTTGTAAGTTGTTTTTTATAGATCCTGTCAAGTAACTATATTTTAAAAAAAGAGAGTCCAAAAAAGTAAAATTGATGTCATTTTAGAATTTGATTGCTGTAAAAATTTGGATCATAGAAGTTGTTCGTTTTTGTACACACAGATAACAGATTCATTGTGGCTATCGAATTTATTGTTAACTGAATTTGGATAAAGTTAATAACTGAATTTTGAGTTGATTACGATTACAATTCTGATGTCTTACCAGTAAATATATAATCACAATAGAAAATGGTTAGTTGGCATTAAATATCTGTTGTCAAAATCGAAAATACACATGTTAAACTTTAGAACATTCGGTTGCCAAAGTTGTTTTCTGTGTGTAGAGCCTTTGAGTTTTATTTCAGCAAGTGCTTAGAAAGTCATGATTAATCACTTCTTCTGTTCAAGAGATTTGGAGTCTTAGTTTTTAAGTTACCTATTGGTAAATTTAAATTTTTATCCTACAAAATAATACTTATGCCGTTTTCTTTTCTACCAAAAAATGTCGCATTTTATGCGCACTTTTTTCGAAAAGTGTATTTTTTATATATTCTAAATTGAGAGCAACCTTATTTTATACATCAACCGAAAGGTCTCAAAGTTGAGTGCTCGTAAATTGCAAAAAATTCTTGCAGGTCATAGTGTGCGAATATTTCCACATTGTTCCCTTTTTTTTTTTTGATTTTTTTGCATTTTATGAAAGCAGCACTTTGAGACCTTTCGATAGATGTATAAAATTAGGTTACTCTTAATTTAGAATATATACAAAAATACACTTTTCGAAAAAAGTGCAAATAAAATGCGACATTTTTTTTGTCAGAAAAGAAAACGGCATTAGATTCTGGGGAATTATAACTAAATCTAATCTAATCATCTTAAGTTTTTATATTTTGTCAGAAAAATGGTATACTATGTAGGAAATGAGTATCGGACTGTTAATTTCTTATTGTAAAATAAAAAATATAAAAAATGTCTTGCAATACCTCGTAAATTATGTAAAGATATAGTGTTCAAAACTGCTAAGGGATCGGTGCAGTAGTTTTGAAGCTATGAGGTGCACCGACTTTGGAAACGTGAGTTGTGGGAAAAGCGCTTTGAACTTTTGAACAGTAAAAAATTGCGATTGAAACGTGGCAATACTTCCGTTTAGGTTACCCAACCGAAGCGATGGGAAACAACGTCCCATGATTTTTTTTGGCGAAAACAATTTTTTTTTTTATTAAAATTTTTTTTTTATTAAAATTTTTTTTTAATAAAATTTTTTTTTTTTTAATTCGAGATATAGTGATAAGGACCATTTTTTGTTTAGAATTAAACCGCTGTATCTTCGTAAATATTCTTGAAAGGTTCTCCATTCAGAAAATCAAATACAGAAAAAAATTACAAAAAGTTTAAAAACGTGTGTAAAACTTAGCAAATTTGGAGTCTCCAGCGCTCCAATATATGGGCGAGCATTATCATGCAAGGGAATAACTTTGCTATATCTGTAGTATTACTGGGCACGCTTCTCCTTGAGTTTTCCGACTCAATTTCATCTCTTTTTGTTCGGCAGACAGCTTCAAGTTCATCCCAACAAATAAACAAACAGAAGCGCTTTTCCATGAATTTTTGGCTTAGTTGTAGATGTTCAAGCATGGGTTTTTAACGTGAATCCATTTTTAATCACGGTGAAAAAATACTTTCATTTATGCGCTTGGCCAGAAGCATTACAGATGTGGAAAGTTTGTCGGCTTTGGAGTCCAATTTCTTAATGATTTTAAAATTACGTGTTGAGACACTCCTAATGTAAGTACAATATCTTCTTGCGTCTGGCATGAATCTTGATCCCAATAATGGTTCCAATTCCGCGTCTTTGTAACTTTCGCCCTTCCGCTCCTTCCTTGTCTTCTATGTCAAATTCGCCATTCTTAAAATATATAATTCTAATAACAAATTCGCTAATATTTCAAGGTTATGTTGTTGACCTGGCGATAATGATAATTTACATCTGAAAATTTTAACAAAACTTTCTCGTGGCGCGGTCTTTTGTCAAACGGCGGAAACTTATATGTACACCTGGTATGTTCTTCTGTTTTTAGAATAATTGAGGGGGAAAAATGTACATAAAGGCAACAGAAAAACCAGGATTAGTTTTTCTGAGATTATAATTAAATAGATGTAACGTTCTTTTTTCGTATAAGATAATATAAGGCTTTATATTATCAGTCAGAATCGTAATCAGACTTTTACTATTAACTATGGACCATAACTCGTTAGCTGGGACAGAGAAAAATTACTTTTGATATTTTATTTTGGAAAATAAAAAAATAATTTCGATCGAAAAATTTCGATAACGAATGCTCGTCGCATTCCCTCGTCGACCCCAGCTTTAGGTAAATTTTTTGTTTTAAACTTAGGATGTATATTCTATTCTTTTGTACTTTTTACAATTTGGTTTCATTATTATTTTGTCAAGAATCATTCCAGAGGTCAAAAGTAAATTTGTTAATTGACTGTCTATAGTCTGAGAATTGGTATTTAAATTTTGTAGATATTCGGTAATAAAAAGAATTTTTGCAAATTGATCTATTTTTTCATACTTTATTCGCTTTGGAACAAACATAAATAATGCAAAATATCCATCTTTCTCTCTTTTCCTAAAGTAATACCACAGTTTAGAGTCATAATAATAAGTTTAATGCAAGCGATTAAAGTAAACAATGCAAACTAGTTAGTTATTCACTATTCAATAAAGCTAATACAATTCTGAGCACAAGTCTAAAATACAACTGAAATGAAACAACAATGCAAAAGCCAATGTAAACTCGTACAAATGCAATAACGAAACACTTTATCTTAAGCTCCTAACATTTAAATATGTTTATGCCAGGATAAATGGGCGAAACAAAGCTGTAAAATAAAGTGCATAAAACTATGACTAAGGGCACTAGATTACAAAATAATAATGTAGTAATATCATAATGTTATGGTTCAAAGAAAATTGCCATAATATCAAGAAGAAGATTAGGGAATTGTTATCTATGGCTAGAATAACAGACGGATTTTTAGACAGACATATATATATTTATAGAATAAATCATATTAATTAAGATTTATTAAGGCGTGCATACAATTTAAAAATTATTTATACTTTTTGTGCATAGAGTACGTTTTCATGTATGTGTACATAATAATATAAATGTAACGGTATGTTGTTGTTGATGTTGTAATCGTAATGATATTTGTGTTATGCAATTTAAGCAAAAACAACAATAACAACAGCAACAGGAAGAACAGCACAAAAACATTAAAGCAGTAACAACAACAGAGCTTAACAAAACCAAATCCTTTTAAAATAGGATATAAAGGTCGTTGGAACATTGTAGCGCTGGCTGTTTGCCTATACAGTTATGTGTGTGTGTGTGTGTGCACGAGTATGTTCTAACACAACAACATGCACTATCAAATATAAAACGGCTGTTAGATTTATAACAAATTGTAGCTATTGATACAACATACACACACACATACACACACACACTCAAAAATAAAACTACATGTTTAAAAATTGTACATGGTGTTTAATTTTTTTTTTTTGTCTAACTGTAATAAAGTATCCATATTAAAAGTCTGCATTGTCAGGAGTTTTAGTTGTTGTTGTGTTTCTTGTTTTTAAACAGCAGTATAGCTCGGCTAATGCGCTTGTCGCATATTTTGGACTTTAAAATAAATTTTTGTAACATTTTTGAAAAACGACGAAAGTGCCAGTTCAACCCGACCTAAAAAAGAAAATACAAACGATAAACTTTTCAAGCGATATTCAATAGCTTTGATACCCTGTTAAGCTCCAGCTACCGCTGACTTCGCATCTTCATTGTTGGCAAATCTTTTACCAAGGAGAGATAAATATGGCGAATAAAGTGCGTGATGAAGCAATTTGATCATTAATTTATGTATTTTGGCCATCGCAATAGTGGATGTGTGATATGGTGCATTGTCTTCATGAAACAACACTTTCTTTTTTGCCAAATGCAAACGCTGCAATAAGTTAGCATAATGCTCGCCGTTGATTGTTTTTCCTTTTGGAAGATAATCAATAAAAGTTATCTCAAGCGAATCTTATAAAGCAAACGAAATAATCTTGTCTACAGATCGAACTGTCTTCGCCTTCTTTGGACAAGATTCTCCCATTTCAGTCCACTGTTTTGATAATTCCTTTATTCTCAATTGTGAAGTGGTTGACCCATGTCTCGTCCACGGTTAAGAATCGACGCAAAAACTTGCCATCGCCAAGCACACTATTGAAATATTTTCACGACGGTGTTTTTTGTTCTATTGTGAGCAAATTGCGACACTCATTTTGAGGACAGCTTTCTCATCTCCAAATTTTCAGTCAATATGTGCATTAAAGCCCCTTTTAAATGCTTATCATTTCAGCTAGCTCACACACCTTCAGGCGACGCACAGTGGCGCCTGTAGAACAAGTGAGGGTGCAAAAATCCAAAATTTCGTGTGCCCCTAGAAAATATTGAATAAACCTATTTTACAGGAAATTGTGCGACGACTCTTATTACAATCAGATTTTTGGTTCAGAAGATATAGCCCTTCAAAGTTGACTGATTTTCAGACAATTTTTAGGTAATTTGCTCCGCTTTCAGATACAGTATCTCGAAAACTAGGTAATAGATCGTCTTTCTTTTTGAATTTATTGATAGATATATTTATTAAGAAAAGAATAAAAAAAATTGTACTGTTTGCTTAATCGAAACAACTATCCATTTTTTCAATATTTCTCAACTTTGATGGAAAATAAAAGACTATTAATTTCCATATTGCCATATTTTCAAAATGAGTTCTTTGATTATTCCTTTAACTAATGCAAAAATTTCCAGTTGTCCGTCCTTGCCCCATTTTTCACTAGAGGAAAATTTTGAAATGTGTTGCATGCATTATTGCGCAATTTATGACAAATAACCGTGAAAACCCATTCTTATTGTTATTGTTTATAAATATACAAAAGATATCTTCCAATGACGTTACAAAATCGGAAGGAAATATGTTTATGGCATATGTTGTTTCTTTGCGGCTAAAATCTGATATTTCATTTCACTGGAAAAATCGACGACCGTCATCAATACATTATTGTCGACCAATAATAATGTTTCAGTTTGCAAGGGAATCGCCGGAACTCATAAGGACCACAGCGAAGGACACTCAAGAACAAATAAACAAGATTAAAACCACAAAGTTCGAAATAAGTGCAGGAAAATACATTGAAAGTAGTTACGAGTTCCACCTGACCATGGTTGACGGAAAACTCGTTAACGAACTGACAAAAACAACCTCAACATTGTCATGCCCTATTTGCAAAAAGATGCAAAAGAACGTCGATTCTACAAACGAAGAGAATTATAAATATGGAATCTCACCGCAAGAATAAGGTGTATGGAGTTCTTGTTAAAATTAGCGTATACACTTCCACAAGAGGGGGAAGGAACACTTTGATGAAAATACATCAAACAAAGATAAGGAAAGGATCAGAAAGATACGAATACAGGATGCGTTTTTCAAACCAGTTGGACTAAAATTAGACTTCCACAAGAGGGGAAACACTTTGATGAAAATACATCAACCAAAGATAAGGAAAGGATCGGAAAGAATCGAATATAGGATGCGTTTTTCCAACAAGTTGGACTAAAAGTAGACTTGCACAAGAGGGGGAACACTTTGATGAAAATACATCAAACAAAGATAAGGAAAGGATCAGAAAGAATCGAATACAGGATGCGGTTTTTAAACAAGTTGGGCTAAAAGTAGACTTCCACAAGAGGGGGAACACTTTGATGAAAATACATCAAACAAAGATAAGGAAAGGATCAGAAAGAATCAAATACAGGATGCTGTTTTCAAACAAGTTCGACTAAGAGCAGATACGGAAACTCAAACGATGGAAACACTTCGGGAAGATTTTTTGAAAATGATGAGGCTGTAACTCGAATCACTGGAATAAACAATCAATGAATGTTTTAAACCACGAGGAAAAGTTGATACTGAAAAATATGGAGAATATGCTTCGAAAACTGCATCACTTTTAGCAGAATTATATCCATAGAAAAAGTTGACTCCGACAGTTCATAAAATATTGTCGCATGACAAAGATTTAATTGAATATCAGACTTTTCCAATTAAAGAGCTTTCTGAAGAAGCACAGGAGTCCCTAAACAAATGTTATAAAAAATATAGATTACTGAACACTTTCAAATCATCAAGGGTGAGAAAAAATGAGGACCTCTTCAACATGTTAGCAGCATCTTCCGATCCTCTTATTTCATCACTGCGGCATTTAAAGTCACGAAAGGAGTTCGAAAATAATAGTTCAGACATTATTAGTCTTTTAGAATTGTGAGCAATATTTTACAAAAAATTGAAAAGTAAATTAAAAAAAATTTTTTTTTTTAAATCTTTTCTGGAATAATTTTAAATCATAAAAGCCTTTAAAAAGAAACATAAAAATGAAAAATTTTAAAAATATTTTATTGTACTTTCCATGATTTTTCCACGGGTAACGCATACCGCCCAATTGCAATTCTTCCCTATCTCTCAAAAGTTTTCGAGCACCCTTTATACAGACATATCTTTAGGTATTTGAACGACAACAACTTACTTACAGAGCATCAACGCGATTTCAGACACCAACATAGCTGTATAACAGCTTTATCTGATGTAGTTGAGGAGATAAAAGGCCACATGGATGATGGTAAAATATCTTTTTTGGTTTTATTGGACCACCCAAAGGCATTTGACACGGTGCACCACTCAATTTTATGCCTCAAACTGAAGAAGTTTTTCAACTTTTCTGCATTAGCAGTTAGACTCATGTCGTCATTTCTCATAAACAGATCCCAATCTGTTGCTAATGATAGCTCCATCTCAAACTCACTGCAAGTTATAAGAGGGGTACCACAGGGCTCGATCCTTGGACCACTGCTTTATTCGATATATGTCAATGATCTTCCACAACAAATTAAATTCTCTAAGATTCAGCTGTACGCTGATGACATTCAGCTATATTTACGTAGTACCAAAGATTCAATTATTTCCAAAACTCAAGAACTAAATTATGATCTCAAACGAATTCTAGATTGGACATCGGCAAATGGTCTACGACTTAATACAAATAAATCTAAGAGTAGTATAATAAAGAGGAAAGTGATGCGTTTGGAAAATGAGATAAATTTCTTCCTTGGGGGCTCTAAAATTGACATCGTGGACTCTGTTAAAAATCTCGGTGTTTTGTTTAATGGAACTCTGACTTGGTCAGAACATATTAATCAATCATGTGACAGAATTTATAGTATGTTAAGAAGCTTATGGTTAACACAGCACTTTGCTCCACCGAAAATAAGATTGCTACTTCCTAAAACATATCTTTTACCAATATTACTATTTGCATCTGAGGTTTTCATGGGTTGCAACGCTATGGATAACAGGAAACTAACTGTAACTTTCAATAACATTATTCGCTATGTCTTTGGATTAAGAAAATTTTATCATGTATCCCAACACTCGTGTCATGTCTTACACATGTCTTTTGACAACTATAAATTCAAAAACATTATACTTCTACATAAAATTATTATAATATCTTTTTCGCAAGATCTTCCAGAGAAAATCGAATAATTCAATTTAAATACCGGGACCATGCCTCTGAATGGCAATTTTTTATTCAACTGTTCGTCTCTGGAACCAACTTCTTAATGTTATGCAAAATACATGCAACGTAATAGGGTTTACAAAATTACTATATTAATACTTTAATTGATTTTATTTGATTTTTCAAAGTTTTTCAACTGTAATTTATAATATGTTAAATTTAGATTAAGAGCTACTGATGTTAAATATAATGAATAACTTATCTAATTCCATTACTGTAATTTATATGATACTGTGTCTTGTTGTAATGGAAAATAAAATTTAATATATAAATACAAATACAAATTTCAAGTTTGCTAACACATAAGTAGGCACCTAAAAGGCGTATAACCCTTTTCAAACACTCATTTCATAGGTTGATCAATTAATTATAATATGGCTTTTAACTTTTTTGATTATTTTATTTGGTTCAAAAGTTATGATTTTTGGAACGAAAATACTCAAATGACGCCACCGTGCTACGAGCATCCAATACCATTTTGTGGATTTTCTTAACCATTTCTGGCATGGTCACCTCAATTGATCAACCACTACGGAGTTGGTCTTGATAGCTCATCTCGTTTAAACTCTACCACACAATATTTAATAGTTAGCAGACTCCCCCAAAATAGAATCTAGCCCGGCTGTTTAATTCGTTGGACTGACGCCTTTGAAAAGAAATGTTTACAAATTCTTTTATATCGTTCACTTTTGATGGCTTAAAAAAAATAAATACTAAAAAATGTGGCGATTGGAAAACGTAAAACATATGTTTTATAAAGTTGCCACTTTTCACCAAAGTATTTTTTCAAACTACTACTATATATCAGTTCGGGCTATTCTGCACGTTCTTTTATTTTGTATCTGTAGGGTTACTTTACTCTCAGATATAAGTGTTGCTGCCACCGGCTAAATCTGCTAAAATCAGTATGTGTGACCTTTTCCGAGAAAAGGGACCTAGTGTGTCAAAAAACGAGTTGTGTCAAAAACGGTGGATTCTGGTACCTAAAAGGGTGTAGAAACTTTAAATGCGTTTTTTTCTCAAAACTTAATTTTCCCACGCTAGGTCCCTTTTCTCGGAGAAGGTCACATATTTTATTTTATTTTACCAGATCTCTTTAATGAACTTTCTCAAACCTAATTTTTTCGGAGTTATGGCTTCATGCGATATTTTCTGTAACTCCATTTTTAATATTGCAAATCATACATAGTTTGGCTGACGTTGTACGCAACATTATAAATTTAATTGTATAATAATTTACATGTCTTGTGTATTCCAAATAAAAAAGTGTGTTTTTTCATATGTACTTTATACTTTATATACTTTTTATACTTTATATACTTTATATACTTTATATACTTTATATACTTTATATTCTTTATATACTTTATATACTTTATATACTTTATATACTTTATATACTTTATATACTTTATATACTTTATATACTTTATATACTTTATATACTTTATATACTTTATATACTTTATATACTTTATATACTTTATATACTTTATATACTTTATATACTTTATATACTTTATATACTTTATATACTTCATATACTTTATATAAAGTACAACTGAATTTGCTTTTATTAGGAGTTTTAACTAAGGAAACATTAATTTGAATAAGCCACATCTTTAATTGATCTTAATTTTATTTAAAATCCCTTGGGAATTTTTTGAGGCAAATTAATCTCCCAACCATACGCCTGTAAAAGAGGAAATTATTTTAAATTACAGAAATTATAGAAAATACTTTTTTTAAAACTAAATTCAACTAATTATCCAGCAATCTAGACAACTCAGTAATCCCGATTAGGGTCTACAATAGTCTAGCATATCAACGTTATACTGCGTATTCTGCAATATAGACCGCTACTAGGAGAAAGTAGCTTGTGTGCTGTATATACAATGCAGATACCATTTATGCAATTTAATCTCCTTTAAGTCTATAATATAATATATAATAACAAATTGATATTTTTTGTCAACAAAGGAAACCACTTCATACGTTTAATGTTTCTAAGTTCGTTTTGCTAAAAAGATGTTCTTCATTTTTTTTTCTTCACCAATAAAAATCCATTCAAAGTGAGTGTGAGGCAGAGCATTGGTGATACATAAGTGGATCACTCAGTCACAAATAACATAGATTTTATTTTAAAAAAGCAGCAGAAATTTATATCTCTATACTGAAACAAACGAACACACAGTTATCATTGTAATAGTGTACTAGGATACTTGTAACAATAAAAAGCCAGCACACATCACAATTTGTTGGTAGTAAAACATTTTGCTATGATACCAAAAACTTTTTAGAAAAAACCATGAAATTTAAAAAAAAAAACAAAATCAACTCAAAGTTACACAAAAAAAAACTAAAAAGGTTTATGCGCTATTTCTAGTAAAATGGAATAAGGTTAAAAAAATAAGAGCTTAAAAATCTACGAAAAAAAACCTAACATTGATGGTGACAGAACTAGATTTAACTGATATTCTGCAAACAAATATGTGAGGAAAAAAGCTATTTCTGACTTGTGGTTTCAAAAATAGAATACTTTTTTTTTAGTGATTCCTTACAAACATCTTAAAGTCTTTTTGTATATGTTTTTATGCTCTAAACCAAAAAAAAAAAAAAAAGAAAAAAAAATTAAAGTGCAAAGTTTTAACTCTTACTTATATATATATAGAAGCTGAAGATCGGATGTTATTTTAAACAATCCTTAATATATCTATATATGTAGGGGGAGTCCATATTGAAAAAATAAATACAAAAAAGTACTTTTTTGGCAGGAATTCTTTCGATTGTCGAATACTTCATATATGCATTCTCCTAAATTATTAAAAAGAAGTAAGAGTGTTAAATTCAGCTGAGCCAAATCTTTGATACCCTCCAACTGTGTCTCAATATTATTACCATTTTAATACAGTTGCCTGACCTTTAAGTTCTAATACCATTTTAATTTATAGTTCATTGATTTTCTATTTTGACCAGTATTTATTATATATTATTTCTTAGTTATTGTTCTTTTTTTATAAAAACAAATAATGTGTTTTGCTTTTCATAGAAGGAATAAACTTCTAGCTTAAAAATTCCATTATCTTTCTATTATTGGAGACATCTGCTAAACTCTACTACATTTAAAAAACAATTTCAAGTTGGTTGAGCCAGTAAAAGCTTTAGAAAAACCCAAGATTTTATTATTTGTTTTTTCATTTTCTCTTGTTTTCTAACCATTTTTTTATACTAATATGTATTTAAAAATGAAAAAAAAAGTTAATTCGACAAGGAAATATTATATGATCTCTGCCGTTTTTTTTCGGCGGTGGCTCCAGCACTAAAAAACTAGCACAGTTAAAAAGCAAATGCTACAAACACAATGATCACAATAACAACAATTACAGCTATTACACAAGAAACAAAATTTAGACTATAAACGGAAAAAATATCATATTGTTTTAAGAGCTTTTTTTTTAATTTTCATTGAAATCTCGGGACCTATTGATTTTGATGATTTTATATAGCAATCTGCTCAGGACGTTAATGAACCACTTTCATTAAAAATTCGTAACGCGGCTGACCTATTGAGAGCGTGATCATGATTTTTACAGAATGAAAGACGGACATCGCAATATCAACTCCGTTTATAATTATTACAAACGGAATGAAAGAAATTTTTATACTCTCTGTACACTGGAGTTCAGGGTATAAAAATTAGAAAATGTGTTTTAAGTTTTCAGATTTTTACTTAAAGTATGTCATTTAATGCAAATATCTACGAAAACATTTACCAATATCGTATATAAATTATTTCGTTTGTATAGTATCGAAACTGAATCTGCGACCCCATTAATTATATATTTTATTATAACAACTCAAGTCGATGTAACGATGTCCGTCTGTCCGTTTGTTCGTCTATCTGTTGAAATCACGCTCATTCACAAAATAAAACATTTACCATTTCCTTGTGCAATATTCTCTTTTTCTACCATTTCTGTAAACAAATAACCCATAAAAACAAAGTTTTTATTAAAACTCTTTCTTTCCTTATGCATATGAGTTCTGAATCTCTCCGTGACGTGCGTGACTTTGGGTGCCTATTTTAGAATTAACCTGTGGTCACAGCAAGTCTATGGACCAAGTTTCAGATCGATCGGAAAAGGGGAAATGGGTTTTAAATCACTCCGTGACTGTGCGTGACTATGCGTGACTATTTCGAAGTTAATCTTTCTTTACAGCAAGTATATCGACCAAGTTTCAGATTAATTGGATGAGGGGAAATCCGTTCTAAATCTCTCCGTGACTGTGCGTGACCATGCGTGATTGTGCGTGACTAAGTCAATTTAATGGTTTAAAATAAATTCTATGCTCTTTTCGTTAATATCTATTTGGAGTAAGTGAATTTGAACAAAAAACATTGAATTTTAATTTTCTTCTTGCATAGGAATTTTTTTTCCCAATAATGTCCTTAAAACATCAAGTAAGAACATTATAGTCGGTCTAGACTAACTATATGATATCCATGCGTTTCTAGAAAGGGTCGTAGAAAGTAAACATAAACCAAAAATTAGTGGCATTGTTATTAATTTTTCAGTCTGCAGAAATGAAAAAGTTAATATTTATATGGGGACTATGTCGAAATCCTACCCAAATTTGCTAAAATCACTAATTTTTTTTTGAAAAAACATTTACAACACAAATTTGAGAAAAATCTGTGCAATTTTTTTTGTTTTTTGATAGATTTAAGATCGAGAAGAAGCTTCATATGTGGGATAGACTAAGAAGAATTGTCCTACAGGTTTTATTTGTAGACTACTGATTAATGGATGTAATAAACACGCATATACCCAATTTGACCGAGATCTATATGATAATTTGGATCATATTGCAATTTAAGTCGATTGAGTCGTAGGTGTCATTTGTATGGGGACAAGGTCTGAATATGCACCGATTTTCAATTTAGTTAGGATTCGTCCTATGGTTATATACCACATTTCATCAAAATATATTCTTATTTGCGATATGAGTTTGATTATAAGGTTTACATGAATACACAGATGGACGGACAGACAGACAGACAGACGAATGGACGGAATCACTAAATCGGTGTAGCAAAAGATGGATCTACGTCAAATATTTCTAGTAGTTAGAAACATCAGCGCAAACTTATTATACCCTGACATATATATATATATATATACAATACAACGGCCTGATTGTGTTTACACTCTAATATAAGACTTGTTAATGAACAAAAAGAACGATTTGTGAATAATATTTTAAAACGAAAGTTCAAAATAATATTCAAAAACATTTTAGAAATTTTAAAAACATAAGGTAATAATTTATTAGCGTATTTTCTGAAGAATTTTATTTTTGCTCTCAGCTAATAATTTAAAATATTTTGTGTGTTGCAACAAGCATTACATATACCAGACGATATTCGTTTATTCCAGCTAACATTGAGCTGCGCTATAAATTTCACAATAGTATTTACATTGACATTCCGCTTGACGCAAAATGAACTTGTGACAACTGTTTTAGCAGCATAAAAGACCACATCTATAAATGCATAATACATACATATAAACACAAATACAATCACAAAAACACACTTGTTTAGATATAAGCTCGTAGATAAACACCAACATTTGTGACAAGTAACATGTCTCTAGAAATTTTTGTTCTCTGTATGAGTTTTGAACATGATTTTTTTTTTAAATCTTTTATTCAGTTTTTCTATAACTGAGTGTGTATGGTGGTAAATACACAACTGCGGTTATACGAGTATTGTTTAAATACATTTAGTGTTAAGAAGAAACCACATGCGTACGTATACACATACACACACACACACACCAATTAGATAAACATACTCGTACATATGTTTTTAAGAAGATAACAGACAATTAGACATGCATAATATTTGTTTATTTTTATCAGCTGGAACAAGTTCTGGTTGTCTTGAATTTTCGAATTCTGATATTCAGTAAAATTTTTTTTTATGTTTAAAAAAAATTTCTTGTTTTAATTCTTTGCATTAAATTTTGTATTCCCTCCGTAATGTTAATGCAAAAGACAAGTTTCTATGTAAATGCTGTTTTGTATACATACACATACAAATGCACATACACAGCGTACACACTTTGTATATAAGTATAAACAAATTTTTATTGTTCGAAACCTTCCAACAACTACATTTGCAAAAACCAAATGCGGCTACAATTTTTTCTTAGAAAAAATTTTGAAAATCCATTTTAAAGTCATTTAAAAAACATCTTGGCATAGAAACATCTCAACATGGTTGAAGTATATATAATTGATGGTTACTAGGGCGGGTCGATTTGTAGGGAGGCAAAAAAATCGCTCAAGTGACGAGGAAAATCATATTCTAGGGATCAAAATAAGAAACTTTGCCCAAGGAACCATACCTCTAAAACGAATTCTGATGTCCCGACTTTTGACCTGTCTGTCTGCCATGGGGCTACCCCATTGCCCCTCATGCAATTGATCTGAAACTTGGCCCATAGTCTTGTTGTGACTACAGATTCATTTTGGGGCAGTCACGCAGAGTCACGCATAGTCACTGAGTGATCTAAGAGTTATTTACCCTCATCCGATCGATATTTTTGAATAACATAACCTAGTCAAGGCGTATGATTATTTATTAGCAGAGTGGAAGATACGTATACGTATGAGTGTTAATTTTAATATTAAATCAAACATAGTCAGCCCAAAATGCTGATTTTTTTAAATGTTAGTATGGGGGGTGTGCCACTGGCATGGGTGGGTCGGCCCTCCAAAGTTAGTGGGGGTCGATCAAACATTTGGACTCGATTGGGGCACTCTAAATGGGTCAAAGTGAGACAGACAGACAGACAGGTCAAAAGTCGGGACATCAGAATTCGTTTCAGAGGTATGGTTCTTTGGGCAAAGTTTCTTATTTTGATCCCTAGAATACGATTTTCCTTGTCACTGGGTGATTTTTAAATCGTCCCACCCTAATGGTTATACTTAAATGAGATAATAGATATTTGGATTAAAATTTTTTTAAAGAAGTGAGATCGAAATAATCGTAACATACATAAAATGTAATAATAAGGAAATCATTGAACCTATAGTTCTGATTGTTTTTGTTTAATGTTTGCAAAAAAAAAGAAGAATAGATAATTGTTATAGTTCTAATCACCGGAAACCCTTTTCATAAGAGCTTAATATCTCTCCACTGCCCTCCGTGGCCTTATGAAAGGAAGGAGTCTTTATTGCAAACACTCATTAATATGAATTAAGGTATTTGGTTCAGCTACTTGCCATACCAGAAACTTTTTCTTTTAAAACTTCGTCTGCTTTTGGGTCCTAAAATTTTCTTTGCGCATGACCCGGAAGGTGACAAAAATTTGTCACTACATACGTTTCGTCATGCATTGTCTCAACTATATTGGTATCAATTTTTCGCACCAAATAGTCCAATACATTGTGAAAATAGTGACAATACATTGGAAACCTTTAAAAAATTCTACATTTGCCTGTTTTGTTTTTTTTTTTTAAATGATTTCGCGTTAAGTACTAAAATTATGTATATTTTTTCAATAACTCTTTGGTGTGTTCTCTACAGGAAGTTAAATTTTATACAAAAAGTGCAATTTTAAAAAAATAGACAAACGTTAAAAGGAATTTTTTTTAGTGAAGCCAAAATAATGGAAACTTTTAAAATTCGGTACAAGAGTTCATTAAAAATAAAAGATGATAGAAAATTTATAAAATATTAGCCGTCATTGAAATATTTATAGTTTCTCACAATTTCTTTCAACTGTTTCTAAACACAGGAATAAAGTTTTGTGAAGAGTTAAAAACCAGAATAATAAATAATTATACTTCTGGTCTTGAGCAAACGAAAATTTGTGAGAAACATTCCATAAATAAATCCATAGTTTCAAAATTATTAACAAATATCGTGTTAGAGGTTGCAGTGACGACTCAACATTTAGCCCGCAGGCCCCGTAAAAGGAGTCAAAGACAGGCAAATTCTAAACGACGTAATGTATCGATACGCGGATGAAAATAAGCCCTTGGTCTAGAAGTTCCACAATGTCAATGACACAGAACACACCTACAAAGTTGCAACGGAATGGTTGCAATTTAATGCAGTTTTGGAAAATATATGGGAAATTTTATATCAAACAATAAGGACACGCAATTAAACAAGACAGATCTCATAGAGGCAGTTAATTCAATTTATATCACCAACAATCTAATTGACTTCATTCCTCGGTGTTGTGAAGCAGTGCTAAAAAATAATGGATATCCAACAAAATATTGCTATCAAAAATAGAGGGAAAGTTTTCAATTATTGTATAGTAAAGGTTTCCATTATTATTTTTTTTTTCTTCTAAATAAATAAAACATACAAATTTGTAACAATTTTATGAAACTACTTTTTTGTATTGACCGTTAAAGTCGTCAAAAAATATATTTTGCTAAAAGTTTACATTGTATTGTCACTCACTCTATATGAAATTTTGTATATAAAATTTTCGGATTTCTCAAATTCTCAAGTCTTCATACATATATCGCGGATGATGGCAACGCCAGAGACAACATTTTTGCCAAATTTAATTAAATTCGGAGAGGTAAGGTTCATAATGTTAGTTTTTCTGATTGGTTATAAATGAAACAAGCCTATTTCAAAACTAATTTGTATAAATGGTTGTGTTTGTTTCTTGTTACAATTTTCTCAATATAATTCCTTAAGTTATACAAAAACATTTGGAATACTGATGATTAATTTTAATTATTTTTTGCCTGATATTTTACTTAATTAATTGAAAGAAATACTTTTATATCATATACCACTATGTGGTTAGGGTATAATGAGTTTGGACTGGTGTTTGTAACTACTAAAAATATTTGACTTAGAATCGCTCTCTGAAGCGAGTTAGCGATGTTCGTCTATCTCTCTGTCCGTCTGTGTGTCCAAGTAAACCTTACAATGAAACTACAGGTCGCAACTATGAATATATTTTTATGAAATTTGGTGTATAAGCTTCTATCGGCCACGGGACGAACGTCCTTGAAATTGGTGAGAAACGGTACATGTTCAGACATAGCCCCTATACAAATGACCCCTGTGAGATCGACTTAGATCCAAATTAACAGGTAGATCTCGGTCAAATTGTGTTTGTGTATGTTTATTATATCCATTTATCAGTAGTCCAAAAATAAACCCTATAGGACAATTCTTAGTCATAGCCCCCATATAAGGCTGCTTTCCGATCTCAGCTTAAACTTATCTTATATATTAAAAGAATTTATGAATAAACTTTGCATTCAAGATTTTTTTCAATATTTTGCTTCTCTCAAACCTCTATAACTATAGTTCTAATTAACGTAGGCTGTTGACATAGGCCTAAGAACACTCAGTGGATCAAGCTCCTTCTTTTGAGCTATTAACTGCTTAAATTCGTTGGGTTTGAGGAAAGTTATGCGTGGAGAATCATGTTTACTTTTACTGTACGTTAACTTATCTTGGCATATTTTGGCATTACTGTACGTTAACTTCTCTTGGCAAATTCATTGGGTTTGAGGAAAGTTATGCGTTGACAATCAACTTTACTTTTACTGAACGTTAACTTCTCTTGGCATATTTTGGCATTACTGTACGTTAACTTCTCTTCGCAAATTTTGGTATTATATTATAAAAATTAATATAATATAATATATAATGCTGCGGAGCAGCAGGGGTCCTCTAGTAAATATTAATTTATATTCCACTCAGATTTGGATTATGCTTATTTTCTATACCCAACTAGTTGAACCTAAGCCTATCATATAGGTTAACATAGTCGTTCTAGACCAACTTTAATTTTTTGTTATTAATTAATAGAAAATTTGCTTGTTCTAGATTCTTTCCTAATAGTTTTCACATTTCAAAAACAAGTAAGAAAATTATAGTCGGGCTAGACCGACTATATGATACGCATGGTATATGGTATATATCATATAGTCGGTCTAAACCGACTATAATTTTTAATTTTCTTACTTGTTTTTGAAATGTGAAAACTAATAGGAAAGAATCTGGAACAAGCAAATTTTCTACTAATAAATAACAAAAAATCAAAGTTGGTCTAGAACGACTATGTTAACCTATATGATAGGCTTAGGTTCAACTAATTGGGTATAGAGACCCTATCTCATAGGCCCAACTAACTGGACATAGAAAATAAGCAAAAACCAAATTTGAGTGGGATTTTTATTAATTTGTTTGGCTGCAAATATGAAAAAGTTCATATCGGATGCTATATCTATATGGGGACTAGGCCCAAAAATGGACCGATCCTGACTATGTTTGGTAAAGTCTCTTGTATTTTGCAAAAATATATACAAACAAAATTTGAGAAGAATCAGTGCAATATTTTTCTTTTTTGATAGATTTAAGTGAAGATCGGGAAGCAGCTCTATATGGGGCCTATGACTAAGAGTTGTCCCATAGGGATCATTTTTGGACTACTCATTAATGGATGTAATAAACGCATACAAACCCAATTTGAGTAAGATCTATATGACAATTTGGATCTTATGGCAATTTATGTCGATTTCATAGGGGTCATTTGTATGGGGGCTTGGTCTGAACATGGACCGATTCAATAGCGTTCATCCTATGACCGTCATCAAAATATATTCATATTTGCGACCTGCAGCACATAGTGGTATAGGGTATAATGATTAATTAATTTAAATAATTTTTTGTCTGATGCTCTACAAAAAACTTTATTAAAAAGACTTTTCAACATTATAGATATATGTAGATAAACACCAAATTCTGTTTTTATTAAAGGATAGATACGTTCCAGACAAAACCGTGTAAGAAAAACCGGGTAAAAAAGATATGAAGTACAAATAAAATTAGTATGTGCAGTAATGCGCAGTTTATTTCATAGTAACTAAAGGTTTATCGATATAAGAACACGTCCAATTTTATTGAAACTACACATAAGATTAAAATATATATGTAAGCTGTTATGAAAATAAATTAGAAAATTTTTTCTAAAAGATTACGGTTAATAAAAATATTTTTTTTCTTAATTTCATACATATAGCTTTTAATAATCTGCGATAAATGGAATGAAATCGTGTAAAAAAGAAAACAATTTTGTTTGTCTAGACCGTGTTAAATCGTAACCGTGTAAGAGAGAGCATGCTGTAATGTAGTATTATAAAGTTAGTAAAACGTATAAGTAATATTAATTTTATAATAACACTCATACGACACAAGGCCAACATTTTATATTGCAGTTAGCAACTTAATAGTATTGACATTTCCAATGTAGCCTGACGTGGCATTTGTACGAAAAAACATAAAAAAAATTAATAAAAAAAACAAATCGACCCTAAGAATTTAGCAAAGAAGAGAACTTGTCTACTTGCCCTGAGGAAATGTACATTAAATTAATTCCAAAGATGTTCTTTCGAGCACATTTAAAAGGCATTTGCTAAAATTATATTTTTTGTTTTTGTCATCTGCCAAACTTTTCGTTTTATGGATGCTCCTATCCCATCGATAGCATCTTTGCCGTGAGAAGTTGCAAAATAATTCCATTCAAAAACATTGCAGCCAAATTTAGAAATAAAATAAGGTAAACTTTGAGCAATGACCTTTTTTTATATTGGGATCTTTTGAAATTGACCATATTCTTTTTCAATCCTTCCTACAAGTGTTGCCAAAAATCAGCGAACATCGAACTTATTGTGGCTGAGTTTGTCACTGATTATCGCATAGGATTTTACTCTACCACGTAGCCCAGCAACGCAAGTAAAAATGGTAACTTGGCAGTAGCTGAAGTGTGGGCTCTGTACCTCATTATGACGGATTAGCCTATAATTCTCCTGCCAAATCAATTTCCAGGATTATTTCTTCTGCCTTAATAAGTTTTTTTTTTAAATAAATTTGATGGGAACGCATCTAATTCGTACAAGAGTTCAGATAGAGAACCTTAGGTGTGTGTCAACTCAATCCGGTCTTCCACCTTGCGCCAATGTATCCATTTAATGGTTTTGTTTACTAATGTGAAATATTTAAGAGCACAAAAATACTTAATTGAATGAAAATTTGTGGCGTGACGTTACACACTTTTAAAATTTAATATAAAATTAACTCTTTGTTTAATAACTGAGTGTTTTATTATAATTTGTTAAATTTATCAACCTTTACTAAGATGCAAAATTTCACGCACTTACGGTCATCAGCGTTCAGATAATTAAAATAAATGGTTTTATTCTGACGTGACGTTATCTTAGAATCTCATTAAAAGCAAATCAAAATTTTATATTTAATTGATATTGGGTTGCTATTTTGCATTTATTATATAGTTTGTTTTTGTTGCAGCTAAGGATTTGCAATAAGAGTTGAATTGCGCAATTACTTTTAGAAATGTAAATTGTATAAAGAAGATGCCCTTACAAATAAACAAAACTGGTCAAAACGTGAACTTGAACTTTGTAGCCCGATATCCTGAAATCGCAACTAAGGAAAGCTTTGAACTTTCTAATTTTATTAATTTTGAATATTTGTCTTTAATAATACAAGTAAGAAAAAATTGTTGGGGAATTTTAAAATTTTCGGTCATGGTTAACCTGACCAACCATCCCGCTTTTTCAAGGCTGATCCCGCCTTGATTATTTTCCGCCTTTTCAAGAATTATTCCCGCTTTTTGGTGTTTTAAACTTTCTAGAATTTTTTTTCAGTGCTTTATTTTTTTATTAAAAATATGGTAACAAACACATATTGTTGTGTAAAAATTACCTAAATGTAAGGTAATTTCTTTTAAAGTGTAGGCAACTCTATACGTATTTGACATTTCTGTGGTTATAAAAAAAACGAAAATTTCAAAATGAGTGGAAAAAAATCCTTTGCAATTTTAACCCAAAAATAAAAGAAAAATATAAATTTTTAAAAGCAAATATCGGAGAAAGTGTTGTATTTTGCGAACAGTGTCGTACATCCATTAGTATTATTAGACACGGAGGTGCTTTTGATGTGGAGAAACATTTGAAAACAGAAAATATAAGAAAGCTTTACAACAAATTGCAGGCAACAATAAAGTTACAGAATATTTTAAACATAACAATAATTATTTGAAGATTGCTGCAAGAGAAGGGGTGTGGGCTTACCACCTTGCGAAAGAAAACCAAAGCTTCCGTAGCTCAGATTGTGCATCAAAAATTTTTAGTACGTGTTTTGAAATTTTCAAGTTTAATTGTGCCCGAACAAAATGTGAGGCAATAATTAAATATGTTTTTTCCCCATATGTTATAGAAAAGTTAAAATCCGCATTGGAAACCGCGAACTTTATATTAATATGAACAGTTGTGCGATATTTCCATAGCAAAGGAGTTAATATTCAAATTATAAACATTTCTAATAAATGTGGAGAAACTTCAGACATCATTGTAAATCTTTTAAAAAAATAAATGGAAAATTAAAAAATATCCAAAAAATTGGTTGCATTTTGTGGAGACAATACCAATAACAACAATATCAAAAACAATGTGTTTTCCAAACTTAAGAAATCGTATCCTCACCTAATAGGAATTGGTTGCGCAGCACATTTTCACAATGCACTTCAATGTGCTTCTGATCAGTTGCCATTTGATGTCGAGCTTATCGTTGTTAAAATCTATTCTCATTTCTATATATATAAAGATCAAGTGACAACATTAATGAATTCTTGCGAATCAATAGATGAAGAGTATAGAGAGCTGCTTGGCTATTCTAAAACCAGATTTTTGGCATTATTATCATCGGTTGAATCCATATTAAAAATTTTTGAAGGTTTAAAAAAATATTTTTTAGAGACAGAAAGCAGCCCTAAAATTTTGAATGTTTTTTTTCAAACCCATGGTAAGCTATGGTTGATTTTTTATAAAAGAACAGGTAGATTCTATAGACAGAATTGTCTATAAAATAGAAGGTGATGGCGTTTCAGCAAATCATGTTAAAAATGGAGTGGACGAATTAGTCGAAGCCTTGACAGGCAGGAATACAACTGGCTTTTTGTCAACTTCTGTGAAAAAGGAGATAGAAAGTCTTAATAATCGTGGCCATTCTGCATCAAAAGAAATTGTATTAAACACGGCCACTAATTTTTATGGTAAATAAATTAACGAAAACTTTAAACCTTTGTAACATTTTAATATTTCACAAAAATCGATTCAATATTTAAAAAGTTGGACCATTCAATTTTCACAAGTGGCAAATTTCAATTGGATTTTATTGAAAGAAGTGCCAGAGTGGAAATAATAAATTATTTCAAAGAAATCCCATTCAACTCCTTGATAAAAGTAATGGACTCTGTTTGCCTGGTACTTGAGCTCCCGTAGAACGTATATTTGCGTTGGTTAATAAAATATGTACCGTGGAAAAACCCGTTTGAGTATAAGTACTATAAACGATATTTTTAAAGTTAAATACAACTTTAAACAAACATGCAAAGAGTTTTTTATTTTTTTAAATTCAGAACCGCAACTTTTGGCGAAAATACTCAAATCCAAAAAATATGATTTTAAACAGACATCTGCTTGAAAATATTTTTTACAATTTAAAGTCAAATTTTTTATTAATTTTAAAATCTTATTTTTGATTTTTTTTTTCAAATAATACGAATTAAACTTATTGATCTCTTATAATCTCAATATAAAAATAAGAATATAATTCTGAATTCTTGTTTATGCAATAGTTCCTAAATTATTTTTTAAGAAATAAATCTTATTTAAACGTGTTAGCCTTCTTTTAGAAACAAAATTTTCAAACATTTTTAAAAATCCCGCTTTTTCAACCTGCTGATCCCGCTTTTTGGTTCAAAACAGTTGGTCACGTTAGTCATGGTGGACCTATCTGTGGAAATGCCCATATTCGTAATAAATCTAATAATAAATTTTCATGAAATTTTGTTCAGTAAAATTTATCTCATTTATAGCTTTTCCATTTTTGTTTAGATATTTCCTATTTAAAAAAGTTATTAATTATATTTAAATATTAAACATCAATTTGGCCATAATATTAACTACAGAACTTCAAATGACATCAAAACGTATAACAATATACAATTCAATTACTGTTATTGTACAATTTATTTTTTTCTGTTATTGCATATTGCACACAACCACAAAATCAATATCAATTATGCCATTGGTAATTATAACTATATGAACGTCAATAATCATCACAATCATAATTTCAATTAAGATAAGTAAGTTATTATTATAAAAAGGCAAACAAGTTGGCAAAGAATAAAAACTGCAAATAATAATGGAAATATTATTTAAATTGAAAAAGAAAACAAGTAATTATCAAAAATGTTCTAGAGGAATTGTTATTAAGTTAAATAATCTTTAATCTGTTTTGTAGTCCAAAATATATTATATTTCTCAAATGGTTTGTTTAGTTTCTGTAAGCTAAAATGGGTTTGGATTTTATTATTATATACGAAATCTTCTTTTGTTTTGTAATAAATATAAATGTTGTTGCTATCCACTCAATATGAAGTAAAGCAAAATAAAAGGAGAGACAAAATACTGATGCTGCAGTATATTCCAATTGTAAAAAAATAGTAAAACAATAGTATGTGTTGCTTTAAATAATAGTATGTTCAATAAAAATCCATACTTTTTATAATATTTGTTTTGTATCAAAGAAAATATTTTACTACGAAAATGGACAGCGAAAATGAAAACCACTGAATTTTTAACACACATTGTGGAAACGGAATTTTGATAGTCCCATGATTATCACATTATTCTGTTATGATAAGTAAATTATAATTTTGAAATAACCGCACGAAGCTTTGTATTCGTCTAAAATAGCGATCCAAAGCACTCGGGCTTTGTAGGTAAGGAATGGCTGCTTGGCAGCACAAAAAAGTATCCTCCCCAAACCCTGGATTTAAACCCGATAGAGCATTTATGGGCATATATGAAAACAAAGTTAAAGGATTAGCAGATTTCTAGCAAAATGACTCCTCGCCTTTAAAGAAGCTAAAATACTGAGCTAAAATATAATATTTCCTTATTAATTTTTTTAAGATTAAGTTTTTTCCTATACTGTATCTAAAAATATTGACACATTTTCATTGTTATTATTTTTCTATTTATATATAAGCAATATAAAAACAATTGATGCAAATACAGGCAACCCTCCTACAACGCGGGAAATAGGTTCCTCAAAATTCCCGCGTTTTAAGAAATCACGTTGTAGGAGATATTAATTCTATACAAAAATCAGAGTTTGGTTCCAAAGTACATACTTTATTTAAACAAAAACAAAAAAATAAATAAAAAATTTAATTTAAATTCTACGTAACATACTTAAGTTGAAACATTTAATAAATTAAAACCAAAATAGAACCACAACTTTCTACTACTCATCATCACTTAGTATGATTTGTCTCGAACGTTTTGTTCGTACTAGTTCAAAATCTGAATTGGGTTGCCACTACAAGAATTTGCAATTTTTTGTTGAAATTTTTAAAAATTTTCGATTGCGATAGATTTTCTTCGCTTACAACATTATTATCTTATATTTTGCAAAATGAAAGTGTCTACAAAAGCAAATTAAGTTCTGTTTACCAATAAAAGTATTTATAAATATTATTAAAATAACTTATTTAAGGCAACTATATTAAAAGGGGTGAACATTTTTACAATCGTAAATATTGGGAATTGCAATAATTAATTGTGTTATAACAACATAATATAAACATAAAATGTGTTAACAGATATTGTTATAAATTATTGGTAAATATGATAAAATCAAATTTGTATTTAGAATTAATTTTCGGCTATAGCAAAAGAATAACCTATTTTGCTATTTTAACCGAAACAATGAACGGAATTCTGTTGTAAGTACTGAAAAGATATATGGGCAATTCACAATGGGTATTGTATCGTTATATCTGTTGTATCGTGTATTACTTTACAATAGTGTAAAATTGTTGTTGGTTATTTTCATTGAAAAATCTGATACAACGATACAACTTCACTTGCTATGTTTAGCAAATGTTGTATATTGTATCATAACATATCAGTCCCAAGTGAATGTCAGTTTTTATGAAAAAGAAAAAACAACAAGTAAGAAAATTATAGTCGGTCTAGACCGACTATACGATACCCTATACCATGCGTTTAGAAACCCTATCTCTTAGGCCCAACTAACTGGACATAGAAAATAAGCAAAAGCCAAATTTGAGTGGGATTTTTATCAATTTTTTGGGCTGCACATATGAAAAAGTTCATATCGGATGCTATATCTATATAGGGACTAGGTCAAAAACAGACAGATCCTGATCATGTTTGGTAAAGTCTCTTGTATTTTGCAAAAATATGTACAAACAAAGTCTGAGAAGAATCAGTGCAATAATTTTGTTTTTAATAGATTTAAGTGAAGATCGGGAAGCAGCTCTATATGGGGCCAAAGGGATCATTTTTGGACTAATCATTAAAGGACGTAATGAACGCATACAAAACCCAATTTGAGTAAGATCTATATGACAATTTAGATCTTATGGAAATTTATGTCGATTTCATAGGAGTTATTTGTATGGGGGCTAGGTCTGAACATGGACCGATTCTCACCAATTTCAATAGCGTTCATCCCATGGCCGATAAAAGCTTATATACCAAATTTCATCAAAATATGTTCATATTTGCGACCTGCAGTTTGATTACAAGGTTTACATGGACACACAGACGGACGGACGGACGGACATTGTTAAATCAACTCAAAAAGTGATTCTGATTCGATCGGTATAATTAAAGATGGGTTTAGGTCAAATATTGTTGGTTGTTACAAACAGCAGCACAAAGTCATTATACCCAAACCACATAGTGGTATAGGGTATAAAAATACATGCAATTTTATCAGCATAAATAATTATAAAATAAAAACAAGTAAGAAAATTATAGTCGGTCTAGACCGACTATACGATACCCTATACCATGCGTTTAGAAACCCTATCTCTTCGGCCCAACTAACTGGACATTGAAAATAAGCAAAAACCAAATTTGAGTGTGATTTTTATTAATTTTTTTGGCTGCAGATATGAAAAAGTTCATATCGGATGCTATATCTATAAAGGGACTAGGTCCAAAAATGGACCGATCCTGATCATTTTTGGTAAAGTCTCTTGTATTTTGCAAAAATATGTACAAACAAAATTTGAGAAGAATCAGTGCAATATTTTTGTTTTTTAATAGATTTAACTGAAGATCGGGAAGCAGCTCTATATGGGGTCAAAGGGATCATTTTTGGACTACTCATTAGTGGATGTAATGAACGCATACAAACCCAATTTGAGTAAGATCTATATGACAATTTGGATCTTATGGCAATTTATGTCGATTTCATATGGGTAATTTGTATGGGGGCTAGGTCTGAACATGGACCGATTCTCACCAATTTCAATAGCGTTCATGCCATGGCCGATAAAAGCTTATATACCGAATTTCATCAAAATATATTCATATTTGCGACCTGCAGTTTGATTACAAGCTTTACATGGACACACAGACGGACGGACGGACGGACGGACGGACGGACGGACGGACGGACGGACGGACGGACGGACGGACGGACATTGTTAAATCAACTCAGAAAGTGATTCTGATTCGATCGGTATAATTAAAGATGGGTCTAGGTCAAATATTTTTGGTTGTTACAAACAGCAGCACAAAGTCATTATACCCAAACCACATAGTGGTATAGGGTATAAAAATGGCACATAATGCAAATAACGCAAATACATCGGTAAGTTTATTTATATAAAAATTAATGTTTATATTTATACCCTATACCACTATGTGGTTTGGGTATAATGACTTTGTGCTGCTGTTTGTAACAACCAAAAATATTTGACCTAGACCCATCTTTAATTATACCGATCGAATCAGAATCACTTTCTGAGTTGATTTAACAATGTCCGTCCGTCCGTCCGTCCGTCTGTGTGTCCATGTAAAGCTTGTAATCAAACTGCAGGTCGCAAATATGAATATATTTTGATGAAATTTGGTATATGAGCTTCTATCGGCCATGGGATGAACGCTATTGAAATTGGTGAGAATCGGTCCATGTTCAGACCTAGCCCCCATACAAATTACACATATGAAATCGACATAAATTGCCATAAGATCCAAATTGTCATATAGATCTTACTCAAATTGGGTTTGTATGCGTTCATTACATCCACTAATGAGTAGTCCAAAAATGATCCCTTTGACCCATATAGAGCTGTTTCCCGATCTTCAGTTAAATCTATTAAAAAACAAAAATATTGCAATGATTCTTCTCAAATTTTGTTTGTACATATTTTTGCAAAATACAAGAGACTTTACCAAACATGATCAGGATCGGTCCATTTTTGGACCTAGTCCCTTTATAGATATAGCATCCGATATGAACTTTTTCATATCTGCAGCCAAAAAAATTAATAAAAATCCCACTCAAATTTGATTTTTGCTTATTTTCAATGTCCAGTTAGTTGGGCCTAAGAGATAGGGTTTCTAAACGCATGGTATAGGGTATCGTATAGTCGGTCTAGACCGACTATAATTTTCTTACTTGTTTTCGTATGTATTTTCTCTTTCGGTCTCAACCAAAACGTTTTACTTTTTTTTGTATTCTTAATTTAAATGGAAGAGGTACGTTACTAAAACTACAGGGTATATCTTATGACCAAAAAGCAAACATCGATATGTGTTTTCTCTTATACGAAATAACAGAAGCGACGAAGCGACCTTTTCTCGATGGATCGAAAATTACTAAAGAAAACGTTTTACATTATGAAAATATGAAACTGACTGTTCAAAACAAATTATTGTATTGTGTATTTCAGACTTGGGGGATTTCAATTACATTTCAATTACAATTATATTACATCTAAATTTTCCTAACTGGAAATAATAATGAATAATTTACTCTGCTCGAATTAGTAAAAATTTTTGTTAAATATTTGTAGAATAAAAACAGCAAACAAAAACTGTAAGATCAACAATATTTTTTCTATATTTAGCTTATATTTAGTACACAAAATTGCGGACAGTTAAAATTTATGTAACTAGAGGGTTGCTCAAAATCTTGGACATGAGCATGTTCCCACGAACAGTGCTTTTTTGAATGAAATACAAATTTACAAAAACATATAAGATATTGTTGATTTTTCCGGCGAACATCAAAAGTAAAAATGATTAAGTAGAAATCTGTACAAAAACCATTGTCGAGCATTGTAATTTGTCAGTTAACAAAAATATTGTTTATTGTTAAGAATTCTGAGGATGCCACATCGTCTTCAGTAACGATTGGGAATAAATTTCAAGCAAAATGTTGTCTTTGCACCAACAAGCGTACTATTATTAAAGGATCATTAGGAGATACCTCAAATTTTGTAACACATCTCAAGAGAAATACGAAACGTATGTAAAAAAAAAGGGAATTAAAAGCAACGAAGAAACATTTTAACCAAACAAGAACTATTCAAACGACAACACCACTTTCGATAGTGGATAACTCATATTTTCGAAAGCTTTTTGAACACCACATAAATCTCAAAATACCAAGTCGAAGAATTATTTCGGGTGACTTAAATTCACGTTTCGACGCTCTTAAATCAAATATTAAGAATAGTATAGCAAAAAGTACTTAGAACTTCCTGCATCCAATTGAAACTTAGGATATAGTTACTGATATTGAAGTTGAACTTCTAAATTACTTGCACGATACCGATTCTTCATTACAAAGTTTGAAAAAATATCCAACAATTTCTAAAAATTTTCACCGGTCAAATACTGCTTTAACATCTTCAGCACCAGTAGAAAGACTTTTTTCCTTTGCTGCCATCATTTTAACACCCCGGAGACAAAGGTTAATTGATGATAATTTTGAAAAAATGCTTTTACTTAAAGCCAACACAAGTTTCCTGCAAAGTACGTAATGCGTTCCAGAAACATGCTACAGAACTAGTACTTGTCCTAAGAAACCAAAGTGGAATTAACACCTAAACAACTTAAAATGAAAAATTCCAATTTTTGAATATCAGATTTTTGTTTAAATATAATACTTCCCCTTATTTATAAATAAATAAGATCGCTGTTAGTACTATAATTATTATTGTTATTATTGGTTGAATTGTGTTTATTATTTTCATTGTTATTATCACTATCGTTATTGTTAGTATTATTTTTCGTTCTTATTGAATGCTCTTATTATATGTAATTGAAAATAATTGTAATTGAATAAATTTTTGAAATTAATTAATGTTAAATATAATGATTAAAGTTTTCTTCTTAAAACCAATTCCTTTCTTCAATTAAATGTAATTGTAAGGGAAAAATTTTCAATTTCAATTACATGTAATTAGTAATTTATATTATTTCAATTACAATAACATGTAATTTGTAATTGATATTTTCTCAATTACAATTACATTTTTTTGTAATTGAATTTATTGCTTCAGCTTAATTACAATTATATGTAATTGTAATTGAGTTTTTTTCAATTACAATTACATGCCATTTGTAATTGAGTATATAATTAATTACAAAATGTAATGATTAACCCCCATGCCTGGTGTATTTTAATACAACATACGTCATAGTGAATTGATTCATCCAACCGAGTTTTTAATTTGTTTGTCATTTTTGAAAAAATAAATTAAAAATTGTCATTTTTGGAATATAAAATAAAACTTAAAGTAAAATGGTACATTTTCAATTTTCTTCAAAGCTTTTTAAAGTTTTAATGCTCGTATACAAAGTGCATTAATGCACTTTTTGAATTTTTTCTTTGCGATAAATATATGCTACAATATATGCTCGTCCTCACGAAAGCAACGGTTTGTCGAAGAATCAAATCAATGTCAGCCGTTAATACCGTGGTCTACTCTGCCATGGCTATTTGATAATCAAGAGCCAATCTAAAATGTTGTCAACAACTGGAAAGAAACCTGACAAAGCTGCCATATAAAGGCGATACCAATTCGGCTCCCAAGAATATCGCTCAAAATTGCACAGGTAAATTCAGGAAGCAAGTTTGAACTCGCCATACAATAAGATGGTGTAGTTTTTGTGAGTTCAGGTTTTTTATGGTTTAAATGAAGTATTATGTTTATGTTACAAAACATATGCAAAAATAAAAAGTGTCTAGAAGACAACATTGATAAAGAAAGAAAAACAACAACAATTACCACAATTTGAAGGATATTTTTTCTAGATCCGTGAAATGTTAGTTAACTAAAACATCAATATGTAACATAAGATAAATATGTTAATTTTTTTTATCATTTTATATATTTTTTATTTTATTTATATGTACTTAAATTCGGATTGAAAATAAATTACAAATAAAATCATTCCAGCGCTCGTAATTCGAGTGCAAAATCTAGGTAACTTTATTTTTCAACTTAGCCAATTCACAAATCAACACTTTAATGGTTTATTATTATTGTGAATGAAGATAACTAACTCATTAACTAACACATTAACAAATTTAATAAAACACGCATAGAATTTGTATAATTTTATGTATGAGTTAGTAGCAACTTTAAATGCAATTTACTCAAAATAAAGGAAAAAATTAAAAAATCTGTAAATCTGCAAAACGGCTAAAAAGAAATACCTTTCAAATAATATAAGTTTGGTAAAAAGCGGATAAAACGGTAGAACAAAACATCGGTCACAAGAAATCGACTAGCCTATTATTATTATGGAGATACTGCACTTACTGCACTTATTAAATAGGATAACATAATAAATGGTTGCGACAATCAATAAATAAAATCTAGATTCCATAGCATCAACTAAATTATACAATTTACACAACTGAATCTACGAATCAGACCTAAGTCTCGAAAACAAGGTTAGGTTGCATAAGTCAATTTTGAAGCCAGTATGGGCATACGGTATTCAACTATGGGGAACCTCGAGTAACTCGAACGTAGAGATATTGCAACGGTATCAAAACAAACCACTCCCATGTATAGCAGATGCTCCATGGTTTGTAACAAACAAAAGACTTCATGAAGACCTTAAAATAACTTGGATTAAAGATTAAATAAATAGGTTTAGTTATCGATACATAGGTTTAGTTCTCGATACATAGATCGACTGGGTGATCATTATAATACCTTAGCTATAGCTTTATTAGACGAGACAAACGAGGTTAGAAGACTGAAAAGATTACATGTTTTAGACCTACCGTATAGGCAATAGCATGACAAAAAAATGTTAATAATGTACATAATATAAAATAAAACTTGTAAATATGCCATAGTAAAACACTAACATTAACAAAAAAAAAAAAAAAAAAAAAGTATGATTAGTTTATTAAACTTGCTGAAGTTTAATAACGTACGTTAGGATTTCTTAGTATTATCAGATTTACTAAATATTGTAAAAATAGATTGTAAATAAAAATTTGAAAAGAAAAAAAAAAAAAGTAATCACAACAGAATAATGTGATAGTACTTATGACTGCCAAAATTCGATTGACAATAAATTTATTTATTTCATGATAGCTGTAAGCCCATTGGGCCAAATAGCCGCAGATAAAACTTAGTATAAGACCACAAGTTAATAAATGAGTTCAATATTTATATAATTCATATAAAATACATATTTACTTAAAGAATAAGTTCCCCCCTAAATACTCTCTATACCTACACAACAACAACAACGCGATAAAGACAACAATTTGATCTGCAGCAATAATAATAATTTAAAGGTTGCCTAAAATATATTTTCAAAATGAGCCACGGTTTCACTAAATTTCATTTCTGCATACGGTATCACTGAATTCCATAACCTCGCCATAATCCTCGGGTAAATTAGAGAATTAGATCTGCCTGAATTGCCAAAAAAAAAAATTTATCCGCCAGATATGCAGGGCAATAAAATATAATGATTTTATAAAACAAAATAATCTGACGGGAGCTAATATAATCTTCAAAATCATACCCCAGCAGCTGCAAGCGAAATCCAGATACGTGCGATCTTATTTTTAGGCAAAAAATGTACCTTATTAACCTATTAAAACATAATTTAAGTGTATTTAAGTTATCCTGTGAAGTGCGCGTTATACATCTCTATACCATATAAAAATAATGGAATGCATAACGCGACTCCAACTCGTTTTTTAATCGAAAGGGGCAGATACGTAATTATGCTGTACAATCTGCGCAATGTCCAAGATATTTTGGACACAACTGAGTTCATATGACGATCAAAATTCAACTTGTTATCACTGTGGGGTTAAGATCCAAGAAATTTTCTTGCAGAACACCCCTATATGGATCTAATAGGCCAGAATACTGACCCCGTATTTCGACAAATTGAGAAGGGTTGCTTAAAAATGAAAACACAAGTTGGCCACAACGAATCTGTTTTCTGTGTGTGAGTTCGAACCACTATCAGATTCGGGCATTATTATCTTTTAAATAAGTACACAATAACGAGGACATCGAAAAATTTGCGTCGTCATTCAATTATATATAATTTTAATTTTATAGTTGTGGGTATATAAACACACACTTAAATGTAGGGGGGGGGGGCAATTTTATATAAGAAATAGGTATCCAAGAATGTACGAATTCACAAGGATTTTATTTAAGGAAATTTTCGTTGAAATCGCGTTGTAGGAGTAGCGTTGTAAGAAACCTTCCATATTTTGTGTGCGGCGTTGTAGCAAAAACGCGTTATAAAAACCCGCGTTGTAAGAGGGTTACCTGCATACAATATGGATATCAAGCTTTAATTTGTGTGTAATAAACCTTATTTTTGTTGTGTAAATTTCTATTTCAGAATACAATCACAAAAACAGCGTAACATGTAACATGACGTTAGACAAAATCGGTGTGACTTATGATTGTATTAGTGAAAAAATTATGACATGTATTAATCTGTTTGAAAATGAAAAATAAAAAATTTAAATGAAAAAATAAAAAATTAAAAATAAAAAATTAAAAACGAACAATGAAAAATAAAAAATAGAAACAAAAAATTAAAAATGAAAAATAAAAAATGAAAAACGAAAAATTAAAAATAAAAAACGAAAAATTAAAAACAAAAAATGAAAAATAAAAAAAAAAATTAAAAATAAATGAAAAATAAAAATGAAATTTAAAAAATAAATATAAAAAATAAATAATGAAAAATAAAAAATTAAAAATTAAAAATGAAAAACGATAAATGAAAAATAAAAAATAAAAAATAAAAAACGAAAAACGAAAAATAGAAAAATAGAATTAAAAATGAAAAATAAAAAATGAAAAACGAAAAATTAAAAATAAAAAACGAAAAATTAAAAACAAAAAATGAATAATAAAAAAAAAAAAAATGAAAAATAAATGAAAAATAAAAATGAAATATAAAAAATATATATAAAAAATAAAAAATGAAAAATAAAAAATGAAAAATTAAAAATGAAGAATAAAAAATGAAAAATTACAAATGAAAAATAAAATGAAGAATAAAAAACAAAAAATAAAAAACGAAAAATGAAAAATAAAAAATGGAAAAAAAAAATAAAACACAAAAATGAAAAATAAAAAATGAAAGGAAAAAAATTTAAAAATAAAAAATTAAAAAAAAAAAATTAAAAAAAATTAAAAATAAAAATGAAATATAAAAAATGAAAAAATAGAAATAAAAAATGAAAAACGAAAAACGAAAAATGAACAAGTAAGAAAATTATAGTCGGTCTAGACCAACTATATGATACCCTATACCATGCGTTTAGAAACCGTATCTCCGAGGCCCAACTAACTGGACATAGAAAATAAGCATAAACCAAATTTGAGTGGGATTTTTATTAATTTTTTTGGCTTCAGATATGAAAAAGTTCATATCGGATGCTATATCTATATGGGGACTAGGTCCAAAAATGGACCGATCCTGACCATGTTTGGCAAAGTTTCTTGTATTTTGCAAAAATATATACCAACAAAATTTGAGAAGAATCAGTGCAATATTTTTGTTTTTTGATAGATTTAATTGAAGATCGGGAAACAGCTCTATATGGGGCCTATGACTAAGAGTTGTCCAATAGGGATTATTTTTGGGCTACTGATTAATGGATACAATAAACACATACAAACCCAATTTTACTAAGATTTGTATGATAATTTGGATCTTATGGCAATATATGTTGATTTCGTAGAGGTCATTTGTATGGGGGCTAGGTCTGAACATGGACCGATTCTCACCAATTTCAATAGCGTTCATTCCATGGCCGATAAAAGATTAAATACCAAATTTCGTCAAAATATAATCATATTTGCGACCTGCAGTTTGATTACAAGCTTTACATGGACACACAGACGGACGGACGGACGGACATGGTTAAATCGAATCAGATAGTGATTCTGATTCGATCGGTATAATTAAAGATGGGTATAGGTCAAATATTTTTGGTTGTTACAAACAGCAGCACAAAGTCATTATAAAAATGAAAAAATAAAAATGAAAAATAAAAAATGAAAAACGAAAAATTAAAAATAAAAAACGAAAAATTAAAAACAAAAAATGAAAAATAAAAAAAAAATAAAAATAAATGAAAAATAAAAATGAAATTTAAAAAATAAATATAAAAACGAAAAATTAAAAACAAAAAATGAAAAATAAAAAAAAAATAAAAATAAATGAAAAATAAAAATGAAATTTAAAAAATAAATATAAAAAATAAATAATGAAAAATAAAAAATTAAAAATTAAAAATGAAAAACGATAAATGAAAAATAAAAAATGAAAAATTAAAAATTATAAATGAAAAATAAAAAATAAAAAATAAAAAATAAAAAATAAAAAATAAAAAATAAAAAATAAAAAACGAAAAACGAAAAATAGAAAAATAGAATTAAAAATGAAAAATAAAAAACGAAAAATTAAAAATAAAAAACGAAAAATTAAAAACAAAAAATGAAAAATAAAAAAAAAAATTAAAAATAAAAATGAAATATAAAAAATATATATAAAAAATAAAAAATGAAAAATAAAAAATTAAAAATGAAGAATAAAAAATTAAAAATTACAAATGAAAAATAAAATGAAGAATAAAAAACAAAAAATAAAAAACGAAAAATGAAAAATAAAAAATGAAAAAAAAAATAAAAAACAAAAATGAAAAATAAAAAATGAGAAATAAAAAATAAAAAATGAAAGGAAAAAAATTTAAAAATAAAAAATTTAAAAAAAAAATTAAAAAAAATGAAATATAAAAAATGAAAAAATAGAAATAAAAAATGAAAAACGAAAAATGAAAAATAGAAACGGAAAATGAAAAATAAAAAATTAAAAATAAAAAACGAAAAATTAAAAATTAACCGGTTGAAATAATAAATATTTTTATATTAGCAGAGCCCCTGCAGTTGATAGCTATAAGTGATACATAGATGACGCTTTCTGTTTGATTTTAAGTGTCGTAAAAAATATCTTTAATTACTAGATTTTTACACATCTCCCCAGTGATCGGACTCACATGATTTTTTTTTCTAAACACTTAGCAGCGTGATTTTCCTTAACTGTTTCTGGTAAGTGTACAAGTTTTTTTTTTTATGATATGTATAGAAATTTTAACAGGTGAAATACTAACACTAGAAATATCTGTTACGAAAAATACTTTATATGCTGAGAATCATTTCCTGAGTCGATTTAGCGATTTCCGAACGGGCGGAAACCTTGTAATCAAATTCAGGTCGCATATATAAGTTTTTATGTTTTGATGTTGTTAAGCTTCTACTGGCCATAGCGCTATTAAAATTGGTTAAAATTGGTGCATGTTCAGACCTAGTGCCCACACAAAAGACCCCTATGAGATCGACTTAAATTGCCATAAGATCCAAATTGTCATATAGATTTCGGTGAAATTAGGTTCATATGTGCTTATTATATTTATAAATCAGTAGTCCAAAAATAAACCATATAAGACAATTCTTAGTCATAGCCCCAATATAAAGCTGTCTCCCGATCTTCACTTAAACCTATCAAAAATAAAAATAATAGTTTTTTATTGCAAAAAATAAGAGCCTTTCCCAAATATGGTCAGGATCGGTCCTCTTTTCGATTTAGTCCCCATATATATGAATGATATGAAATTTTTCAGATCTGTGGCAAAAATTTTAATAAAAACTATATTCAGATTTGGTTTATGGTTATTTGCTATACCCATTTAGATGCACCTGATACCAATTCTCTAAACATATGTTGTAGGATATCGCAAAGTCGATCTAGACCAACTATAATTTTCTTGCTTGTTTTTATTACAATTTGTTGTTTTCTTTATTTAAAACTATTACATTTTCAAATTGTGTATTTTTTTATTATTATTTTCTGTATATTGGTAAAGGGAACTTATTTCACTATTGAAAGTAAATTCATTCTATGAAAATTATATTTTAAATTATTATAATGTAGAAATCCGGTTGCTTTTTAAAGCTGTTATTAATTACAATAATAATGCGGAATTCTAACCAATATTTTATCAGTGTGAAGTTATTGAAATTTAGAAGGCTAGGCGAATTTTATTAAAACATGTTTAGATTTAGAAGCTTAACATGACGCACCGATAGACAAATGTATGGAAGTCAATCAAATTTTTTTCTTTATTACAAGTTTTTATTATAATATTTATAGATATTTTTAAAGCATACTTTAAAAGTATTACTAAAACCATTTCTTTTTAGCTCAATACGATTTGAGTATTTTTTTCTTCTTCCATTTATCATTCAATGCCATCAGGCTGCTTTGTTTGCATTATACGATCATGGCTTTTAGGGGTTTTCTGGCAGTATCATTTCGTTCCTTAAACACAATAAAAATAATAAAGTGTTGTAGTATTGATATATGATACACTTTAATAAAACAAGAAAAACTTTTTCGATAATGTTTCATAAAACAAAAACGCCAAAGGGGATTTGTAGCAACAAAAAATAATAGCTAAAAAATACTAAATAAAATGTTTTGTGTTACAATAAATAATTTTGTATAAGGATTCGAATTGAAATTGTGTTTCTTTCTCTTTACAAATTTTACTTAAAAATTGAAGACATTTAAAATTTTAGTTTGTTTTTATGGTCCGAAAAGACTCATCAAAGTGCCTTTAATCACATTTAAATTGTTTTCCTTTTAAAAGATTTGTCTCTTCTAAATGAGTTTATTCCATGAAACTAAAATTTATATGAAAACATTTTAAAAATACTTTTCGTTTTAAAGAATGAAATCCTAAAGAAGAAATCCTAGACTCAGAACATACTTACATTAAAAAAAAAATATATTAAACATAACATAAAAAAGTTTTAGTTATACAACGAAATAATTGCTTGACAAAAATTCTCTACCAAACCCTTTAAAATTACAATAAATATCCATTAAACTAATATAAACCTTAAAGTATACCTTAATTTTGTATTGAAATATACTGCTAAGATTATTTTAATTTACATAATTGCTTCAACTTTTCCAAATTCATGAACATTATTATAATTATTTTCATTTACATACAAATAAATACTTGAAACCAACTAAAATACATAAATACAAGAAATACATAAAAGGCAAAGGAAATCCGCCATAAAAAAAGTTTATATTTTATATAAGAAAAGAAAAATATACGACACACTGCTACTAACTTTACAGGGTCAATGCTTAAAAGATTGCACTATACAAAACTATACTTTTGAAAATTAGAACAGTGATGACGACGATGATAAGTACATTGACATCATTATCAAAAAAACAACTAAAAATAGGATAGACAGCATGACACAGTTTGCACTAAATGCGCTTTAGAAAATGTATTAAAATCACAGAATGCTGATGCTGATAAAGAGATGATGTCCCTTTTTATTGTGAAAATCTTCAAAAGAAAAATAAAATAAGTATTATCAAATTAAAAAGTCGTGAAAAAGTCATTATTTATGAATGCTCCAAAAAAAAGTGTTTCCAAACCATTTAATTAAGGTTTCCGCAAATTTTTGCAAACCGGTCACTGATAAACTTATTTTCATTTAAGCGAAAACCGGATCTGTTTGACTAGTTAACCGGTTTTTTATACCCATCGAGTTTAATAGAAAAACTCGTTTTCGGTAATTTTTATTTAAAAATATCATAAAATCCAAAGCCGGTCATCAAAAATAATGGGTTAACGTTCTCGGACTTATCCCAAATTTCAGGAACGAATGATCTACACATTTCGTTATTATATTTTAAGCGTGGCATCGAAAAATTCAACAGCACTTACGAACTATTTGAATTTTTTGAATAAATTGTCTTTTATTACCTTGGAGTCATATGTGACCCCAATTCCAAAAGGGTTAATGGGGTCATATCATTTTTTTCCGAAACCCTAGGCTATTAAGATAAAATATAACATTTAAAAGTAGAAAAGTGATGAAGTTTTGATACAAAGTATTTAGAAAGAGTACATTTACAGAATATTTTAAAAAAATCCCATTTTTCTCGAAATCCGCAAAAATAAACTAATCGTCAAAAAAAATTCTGGCATAGGGATGCACTTAACAAAACCTTAAAGTGCGAGATCCATTTTTTTAAATTTTGTTTAAAAAAATTTTTTAAAGCTTGAGAAAGGAGTTTTCAAAATATTATCAAAAAAATTTCCCATCTTCGGTCTCAATGCGCAATAGGTTAACAACGTGGTAATAAAACAATACTTCATATCTGAGTCCTTACAAGTATAGGGACCAAAGAAAAATTATTATGTTTCTCAAATTCGAAAAAAATGCAATCAAATTTCATGACCTAGTTTTTTTTGGCACAAAATTGGTCCGGGGCATTTGCTATTTCTTGGCGAGGTTTTATTCGATTTTGAAGTTTTCTAGCTTTTTCAAAGGATATTTGAATACTGATCCCGAATTATATATTAACTTGTCGGAAAAAATTGAACTATAGAACGATATTTTCGTAATATCTGAAAAAAGTCATATTTTCCCCATATCAACACATTTGAAATTTTCAATCGCGTTGAGGCACGACTAAATGTTTTCTGATTGGCCCAAAACTTTGTATTTCTCAGTTTGTTTGCTATTCGCATATTTATAGGGGGGTGAAACCGAGATTTTGAAAATTTTTTTTATTAAGGGGCACCCTTTTGGCCATGTAAATCTTGTAATCAAACTACAGATCGCAAATATGAATTTATTTTGATGAAATTTGGTATATAAGCTTTTATCGGCCATTGGATGAACGCTATTGAAACTGGTGAAATTCAGTCCATGATCAGACTTAGTCATCATACAAATGACCCCTATGAAATCGACATAAATTGCCATAAGATCCAAATTATCATATAGATCTCAGTCAAATTGGGTTTGTATGTGTTTATTATACCCATTAACCAATAGTTCAAAAATAATCCCTATAGGACAATTCTTAGTTATAGGCCCCATATAGAGCTGCTTCCCGATCTTCACTTAAATCTATTAAAACACAAAAATATTGCACTGATTTTTCTCAATTATATGTTTTTGCAAAATATAAGTGACTTTACCAAATATGGTCAGGAGCGGTCCATTTTTCGACCTAGTCCCCATATAAATATAGCACCCGATATGAACTTTTTCACATCTGCAGCCAAAAAAAATTAATAACAATGCCACTCAAATTTGGTTTATGTTTATTTTCTATATCACTTAGTTGGGCCGAAAAGATAGGGTCTCCAAGCATGGGTATCGTATATTGGGTCTAGACCGACTATAATTTTTTTTTTACTTGCTTTATTATTTTTAGTAAAAGCTATAATGCCAGTTACGTATGTACGAGGGGAGTCAATAAGTCTTTTCTGAAAAATGTCAAGTTGCGAAAGACGACAGGAAAATTTTTAGGCAAATCCGTTCACTTGTTTTTTTTTAACAATCCATTGGTTGAGACGACTTTCGGTATTTTTGAAAAATAAAAAAAGTGAACTTCGTGGTGTCATCAAATCAAAGATGAGTTGGACGAAGTCCATAAAATATCTGCACCAGAGTTTAGGACTATCTACATTGTGTAAATGAATTTAAACGTGGCCGTGAATTCACAAATGAAGAACCTCCAAAAGGCTGTTCCAATGAGAAAGTTACTTATCGATTAACTACGATATAGTGATATAGTTGATGCCACAGGAAAATCACAGTGATTTCAATTTTACATGACAAATTGCGTATTAAAAGGCTATCGGCAATATGCGTGCCGCATTTGCTCACAATCGAGAATAGAAGCAATTGTGCATACTGATTCAGTAACTAGTTTAGGGTTTCTCCATTGCGATCCTGCTGCATTTTTTCGCCAACACATGTATTCACACCAGAAATGAAATAACAGTCAAATGGATTTTACCAGGTAAAGCAGTCTCAAAGAAAGCAAAGACTGTGAAATCGTGTGGCTATTGTTTTTAGAATATGCATGGGATTATCTACATTGTCTGCTTGAAAAAAAAGAAACCAATAAATGAATATTATTATTCATCATTACTGAGCCAATCAGGCGATTAAAATCGCCATGTAGCCAAGAAAAAGTGATCTTCTATCAAGATTTAAAGAAATGGCTTGGTGGACTTTTTGAAATCACACTTTGTGCAAGGGAGGATTTGAAAAAGATTAAGAAACGCTGGATGAAGAGCATCGAGCAATAAGGAGACTATATTGAAAAGTAAAATTCAAACGACCCCAAAAATTGTTTTTCGATGTTTTAGTAAAGACTTATGGACTCCACCCTCATCATTTTCATCGAATTGTTGCTAATGGATGTTAACGAAAAAAAATTTATATTTTCAAATGTAAATAAAAAGAAACTGGGGCTTGTTATACTTTTCGAATATCTGTGATGCCTCAAGAATATGAAACATTGCAGGTTTTGAGTTCAAAGTGTTCTGTCATGGAGACATCGAAATTTCAAAATAAATTTAAAAAAATTGTTGGACAATGTGTGATCTCTGAAGAATATCAAAGTCATCTGTATTGGAGAACAACATTAATATTGCGAATAGGAAAACGGTGTTGGACAATTTTTTAGCAATCTAACTGCTGTTATAGGTAGATACTTGGCAGAGAAGAAGAATTCATATATTTCTGAAATTCATAACTGTTCTGTATTCTTAATCAGACCGGTTTCTGGTATTTCAGCCTTCATCAGTGATTGTATTAAACATTGTAATAAATGTTAGGTTATAATTGATTAGATTGTTTCTATATGTAATTTTTCTTTTAATGGTGCGTAGAGAAGAAAAAACCTACATTTCCAAAATTCAAATGTTATTTATGATACCAAAAGCTAGAAATATTTTTATTCCATATCGGGCGACGTAAACTATGGGAAAAATCTAGATCTGGATGATCACCTGAATTTATTAATCTCAAATTTAAAAATTATAGAGATTTTTTACAAAAACCAAAAAGTATTAAACCGAAATGTTAAACAGGATACAAATGAAAAGAAGAACGCGATAAAATTTTTTAACTACAGTGTTATACAAATTTAAAGGGTTCATTATACTTGAAGATCATACATCGAGACAGATATTAAACAAATTCTATAAAATATATTAAATTACAAGCCACATTTGCAGCTGTGTGAAATTATTAAGGCGTGGATATATTTGCTAAAGTTATTTGTTTTGAAAAGTAATTTGTAATTGTGGACGCTTAATAAAATTTTTTGTCATTAAACCACTTTAAACAAAGATGGTTGTACCTAATGTTTTCATTAAAATTTATTGCACTTGTATAAGAAACAGATACGACAAAGATCCATTACTCTGGACTGGTTCGATATAAATATGGATAGATTTGTACAAAAGAACTGCAACTCCTTAAATTGAGTTGCGGTTGATAAAAATAAATTTTGGGCTATAATGAAAAAAAAAACCTAAGAAAAACTACAAAATATGTTTAAAATGAGAACAAACTATAAATAGGTTTAACGAATTGTGATTTTAATTTCACTTTATAAAATTTTGTAACAACCTTGTTAATTGTGCTATTAATATAATTTTAACTTTATTGTTTTTTTTAATTTGAAATAATTTGAAATAATCTAACCCATAAAAACAAAGTTTCTATTAAAACTTTTCTTTCCTTATGCATATGAGTTTTGAATCTCTCCGTGACTGTGCGTGACTTGGCATGACTATTTTAAAATTAATCTTTGGTCACAACAAGTCCACGGACCAAGTTTAAGATTGATTGGATGAGAAGAAATGGGGTTTAAATCACTCCGCTACTGGGCGTGACTATGCGTGACTATCTTTAGGTTAATATTTGGTGACAACTAGTCTTTGGACCAAGTTTCAGATTGATTGGATGAGAGGAAATGGGGTTTAAAACACTCCATTACTGGGCGTGACTATGCGTGACTACCTTTAATATTTGGTGACAACAAGTCTATGGACAAAGTTTCAGATCGATCGTATGAGGGAAAATGGGGTTTAAATCACTCCGTGAGTGTGCGTGACTGTGCGTGACTATTTCAAAGTTAATCTATTTCACGGCAAGCCTATCGATTGATTGGATGAGGGGAAATCCGTTTTAAATCCCTCCGTGACTGTGCGTGACCATGCGTGGCTGTGCGTGATTAAGTCAAAGTTATGCTTTTTTCACAGCAAGTGTATGGACCAAGTTTCAGATCGATCGGATGAGGGGAAATGACATTTAGATCATTCCGTGACTGTGCGTGACTACCCCAAAATTAATCTGTAGTCACAAGAAGACTATGGGCCAAGTTTCAGATCAATTGGATAAGGGGGAATGGGGTTGCCCCACGACAGACAGACAGAGAGTTTGAGTTAAAAGAAAGAATTTAAAAAGAATATATTTTTTTATGATTATTGTTTTCTTAAATAATTTATTCAATTTATATTTATTTATAATGAATCTAGGGGTGCTATTTACATATTTATTATATTTCAGCAGAAAATCTCCAAAACAAAAAAGGCAGAAAAAATTCACCAAAATATAAAATATACATTGATACCCTCCACACACTAAGACACAAAAACAGGCTGAATTTTACATTATAATGGCTAGATTTTTTTACACTGATGTTTACAATTAATAATTACCAACAATTTTACGTATTTTTGTGCTATTTTTAATTGAAAGCAATTAATAATTGCAATCAGCTTAAATGTAAATACAATTACAATTTTGTTTGTTTAAAGAGAGAAAGAGCATAACCATCTTATTGGTCTCTTACTCTCATCGATAAACCATTCGTTCACATGTACAAAAAAAAAAAAAAAAAAAAAAAAAAAAAAAAACAACAAGCAAACAAATACATGTGTGCATCGCCGATGCATATGTTCTGTTACGTATATTTACATTTTCGTACTTCATAGCTCGGCTATTGGGTCTAGAGGCTCCAAATTCAATACCCACCTACTCGAAATAATGGCAAACAATATTTTTAAATTTTTCCATTGTAAATGGTTTGTTTTGTGAATAAGCGTGGTCTCAGCAAACAGACAGACAAACGGACATAGCAATATTGACTCGAATTCTGGGGTGACAAAAATTTTTTGCGTTGCAAACGAAATGACCCTCTGCACAGCGGTATGGAGGGTATAAAAAAAAATAATTAAAGGTAAAAAAAATAAAAAAATTATGTTGTGTTGGAAAAAATATGAACTGCGCCTTTATTATTGTTGTTTTAAGTTGGAAAATTTGTATGACAGTGAACGAAATCCTGACGTAGCAGAACAAAGCGGTATTCGGATTCAGACTCAGCTACTCCCATATTTTGTCTCGTTTTTCGTTAACACCATTTTATTTGAGTTTTATCTGTTATGCTCTGACACAATTTCTGCTTTGGGTATTACCAACTCTGTTACAAAAAACTTAGCAATGGGTATTAATGTCTTTGTTGTCAAAAATAATTTCTGTACGCTTGTATAAAAAAATACTGAACGCAAACAATGATTAGAGACTTTGCACTTCAATTTTAAAGTGGGATACTTTTTTTTACATAATGTTTGATTGATGTTTAGAAAAAGAAATTATTGCAAATGAATCAGATTCTAATACTCGTAATGTAGGCATTTTATCGAATTCTGAAAGCTTAGAGGAATTGCTAAATTTAACAATAAAATAATTTCGAAGATTAACTTCCTCTAGAATTATTTCTAAGAATTTGGATAAAACACATCCCTTAAAATTCAATTATTTTTAAATAAATATATTTCATATGGAAATATTTTTAAATAATTGTTTATTACGAACCTTTTTAATAACTTTTGGTTTTAGCTAATTTTTAGATTATTGCTTTTGTTGTGTCCGTTTCATTAGGTATTTTATTTTTGTATTATGAGTTAATTTTTGTATTATCAGTTAAGAGAAAAATGTTGTTAACGTTGAATAGCCTTAAGACAAAATATGTATAATTGCCTAAAAGCTTAACATTAAGCATAATTTGTGTTTTCCTTCATCTATACCTTCCTTTTTGATTCATTTCAGATATTCTTTATTTTCTTTTTGTGTATCCTTTTGTGTGTAGACTAGACCACAGGGATAAGAAGGTAATATATAAATATTTAATTCTTGAAACGCATTTGAAATATTAATGTGTGGGTTAATTAACGGTTTCTGATTTTCTTTTAAGCAAAATATTATTAAAAAAAAAATAAAAAAATAAAAAAAAAAATGTTAATGAGAAAAAATATTTTACATTATGGCCGATAAAGTATTTTGCCTTGAGATTGAAAGTCAAAGTGAAAAGTGGTGTGACAATTGTAAGTTACTGTAATTAAACAACATTTAGAAATTCGAATGTTGCGATTTACCCAAAGGGTTGAAATCCAGCAAAAACAATTTTAGTTTTGAAAGCAGTGTATTTTTTACAGGCTTACTATAGCTGTAACTAATAAATTGCTCCTGAGAATGCAGTTAAGAATTTTTATTTAAATTATTTAATATAAGTACTTCCTGGTTTATTTGCTTTTCGCAAAAAAATGCCCAGATAATACGGCAGAAATTTTTAAATTAATTTTAATGTACACATGTGCTATGAAAGAGGCGATTGAAAAGAGACCTGCTAATTGGCACAACACGAAGACAAATCACATTTTGTGTAAGCAGGTTAGTAAGTGATAGACAATCAACTCTCCCCTGCAAATGCCCAAATGCATGCCTCAAATTGGTACTCGTACTGCGAGGGCGCCGGTGGACGCATAGTTTCCACCCGGTGTTAAGTGCACCGTGAGGTCAGGCCACCGTGGCAGGTACTCACGTGAATCTTGAACACATCTCCCCTGTAAACGTACTGTTTTTTTTTTGCTGGGAAGTTACATGTCAAAAGAAGTTTAAATTTTGATTTTAAAAGTATTTTTATTTTATTAACAAATTTAATTTTTAAAATTTGTTGCTACCGTTATAGATTAACACCCGTATTCATAAAAATTAAAGTGTACTTCAAGTAGACTTTATCAACAAATTTTGTATGAAAAACAGACAATAAAGTCTACTTGAAGTATACTTTAATTTTTATGAATACGGGTGTACATCTATATATGTATATTAGAGTGACAGCCATTTTTTTTTTTTTTTGGAATTTGAAGACGTGCCAAATTTGAGCCAACTCGGATAATGCTTTCTGGACCCACATTGAGCTCAAAGTTCTAATATGCATTTATATGTAAAAATTGTAAAAAAAAAATATAAATCATTTCTCAAAAAAATTTTGATCTATTATATTAATAGGCTAGGCGATTTCTTGTGACTGATGTTTTGTTCTACCGTTTTATCCCGATTTGACCAAACGTAAATTATTTGAAAGGTATTTCTGTTTAGCCGTTTTGCAGGATTACAGATTTTTAAATGTTTTCCTTTATTTTATGTATGTGTTAGTAGCAACTTTATATATATATATATATATATATATATATATAATACAATGCTATGTGTGTGTTTATTAAATTTGTTAATGTGTTTGTAATAAAAATGAGTTTGTTTTATGTGTTGATTTGTGAATTGGCTATAATTGATTAGCATACTTTTAGGATCTTTATTTAATGAAAAAATAAAATTTCCTAGAATTTGCGCTCGAATTTCGAGGGCTGGAATCTGCTAGTATTAATAAATGCATTTCAATTAATTTAAGTAATAAACCATAATCTAGAGTAAATTATCTTTCTAATAGAACAATAAAATCTATTATCGGTTGAAAAACAGCCAAGTTATATCAAGTTCCCCAGGCAATAAATGCGCCGCAGACCACTTGAATAAGAAAATCGAGCTCACATTTTTAATGACATTGAAATAATTTACAACAACAACATTTTTGCATTCTCCTCAATTATTATGCCGTTTTACTTTTTCAAAATTTTTGTTCAAGAAATTTACCGAAATCAACGACTGGACTTTAAGGTCTTATTAACAAAATATATGTGTTTAAAAATGCCAAATATTGTAGGTACCTTGTTCTTAATTTGGCAAGGGCAGCGTTTTGATTTCAGCGGATTTGAAGAAAAATGTGATTTTTCATATTTTTTGAACTTTTAGGCTACATCTTCTTGGTGTTTTCATATTTCAAATATCTTTTGTCAAAATATTATACTACTTGATATAAGTTCTCAATCCTAGAAATTAAGGTTAAATTGAAACACTATAAATTGTCCTCCTTTAAGGTCAAAGGTCAAATTTAAGGATATTTACATTTGTTTTAAACAAAATATCGAAATAATGTATATTTGTGAAGAATTTCCATAAAAGTTGTTGATAATATTTTAATAATTCTAGAAAATAATATTCTGGACTTATTTTCTGAAATTAACCCGTGGGGTGCTCTTGAATCGAGTTAGTTACATCATTTATAACTCAAGAATGGCTGAAGCGATTTGAATGATATTATATTTGTTGGATAATTCTCCGCCCCGAATGCCAGAATAACTGAAAATCTACGGAAATAAATAAGTGGACGTGTCACCTCGCATATAAAGTGAATTTTCTATATACTAAATATTGATTAATATAAAAGGGAGAGTAACGATACTTTGTGTAATTTCACAGATTATTAGTGTGAGTCGTCGTGCTGAAAACTGGCAGGCAGTAGGAGTGGCACCTTCCATCCTAAGTAATTATTCAATATCATATATGTCGAATGCTATAATAGGGAGAGCTTTGCATATTTATGTGAGGTCATCTGTTCCTAATAAGAGTAGCCGTGCCAAAAATGGACGGGATCGGGCACGTGGGCGTAGACTTCCCTTACAAAGAAATCAGTGAATATTACATATATTGAATACTAAGATAGGGAGAGCTTTGCTAAATTGTGTGACATCATCTGTTATTGTTTTGTTATCATTATATACTTATATAGAATAAATGAAGTTTTTGTCTGGCCCTGGCTGGATTTAATATTTAAGTTATACTTTTAAGGTTTGAATAACTTATTGTTAGTTCACAAACCTATGTGAAGATCCAAAAAAAAAAAAAACTGTTATTGTTGAAGAAAATTAAGGATTCAATCTTCGAATTGACTTTTTGACTTCACTTGATTTACCAGGTTTTCCTCCACATAATTTTCTCTTGAAAGTTGGCTCAGCAATTATTCTCCTTAGAAAACTAAATGCACCAAAATTATGTAAGGGAACGCGGTTCGTTACCAAGAAAATATTGGATAACATTATTGAATCGACAATTATCAATGGCAAATTCAAAGGAGAGCATATTATATTGCCAATAATAACGATGATTCCAAAAGAAATTACATTTAAAGCCATACATTTCCCAATTCGCATGTCATTTGCAACGTCAATCCACAAACCTCAATGCCATCCAATGCAAGTCTGCGGCTCGGATTTGGAAAATTCATGCTTCGTTCGTGGTCAATTATACATATATAGGCTGCTCCACAGTAGGTCAAAGTCAAACAAACTGTTTGTGTACGCCGAAAATGGAAAAATATTGTCCAAGCGTTAGCTTTGCAATTAATTATTATTTAGTATGATCAGACGAACACAGTATTATGTGAAATAAAGTTAAATTTATTAAATCGAAAATAAAATCTGTATTTAAAATAACATATTGAGTTTGATTTCATTCTTATTTAAAAAAAATTCCTTCCATAATAGAAATATATATCAAAATAAATCTTAGGACAAAATAATTATTGTAGGGGGAACAACGGCTGCCGGGTCAGCTAGTAAAAATATGTTTTTTAAGATTTCTTCAGAGCCAATTATAATACTTTTTTTTATAGTTTCTAAAAAGTATAACTAATTCTTAGTTTTTCGATAAAATTATGTAATCCTAGAAAAATTATAACTTATGTAATATTTTTGTTTTTCGTAACTACTGAACTTTAAAGGGCACTAAAGGATTCTATAATGCCATTAATATGTAACAAACATACTTTCTTTTAACTGACACTTTTATAGTCCTGGCTAACTATGTTTTGCTTCTAAGACGGCCTACAATGCTTTTCATAATAATTAAGATTTAACGGATTTTTCTTTCACCCACTCTGTTGTGCTAGTATTTAAGCAGGAATGTTACAGACTTTTTTTTGGGAAAAGGACAGAATTAAAAAGAGAAAGTGACATCATCTGGGGGATAAAGTATTTTTTTAATGTTGTTTTTTGCTTTGCTGTTACCTTTTTGGCACTTCTTTAATGTTCATAATTTTATTTTTAATTTCTTAACATTATTAATTAAATAAAATTATGTTTATCCCTTAAGTTTAACAGGCAGTGGGTTGAAATAAATTTTCAATTTCATGAAAACAAATATTTTATAGATATATGATTAAATATTCATATTAATTATATTTAATTGCTATTGACATTAATCCAATTAAATCATTAACATTCTGAACGTTTATTAATTTGTTATTTTATGATTTATAAAGGAACAAAACTAATTAGTACTAACTAATTAGGTGGTCTCGAAATGAAATGTTGACATAATTATTTTCTAAGTTAGATTAGGAAGATAGCCCGCTTGGAAGCGAGTGGCCATATATCCTATTGTAATACTATTTAGAAGAAGGATAGGATTTTGAAATGAAACTGAAATTATGAGAGAGGATCTTCTACTATGTAGCCCAGATTATCAAATAATATAAACACGAGATATTTAATGGCCGTTTCTGCGGTCCAGTTCACTAACACATTTACTTTCTCAATGTGCAGTTTGTTAGTTCAGTAGCTAGTTGCACCTTTTAAACCTACCAGCAACTTCCAATTCAATAACTAGGATTAATTTTAGTTAACCATATATATTTTGATTTAGATTGTTTATTTTTCTCAAAAAACAGTATTTTGTAGATTTAACTCTCTGACGACCATTTTTATTATCCCTTCCACACTGTTCAGAGGGTATGCATATATCAGTTTATCATATATTCTTAATCCTTATAACAACTTGAGTCGATAAAGCCATATCCGTCTGTCCGTCCGTCCGTCTGTCCGTTGAAATCACGCTCATTCACAAAATAAACCATTTACCTGGTAATATTGTTTGATATTATTTAAAATATAACCTAAAATATGGAGACACCTCTAACGAATTTCAATATTGTTGTAATATTTTAGTAATAATTATATTAAATTGTTTACTTTTGTTTACATGTAAAAAAAATATGCAGAAACCTCAAAAAAATATTAATATTGTTGTAATAATTAAGTATTAAGTTTATCAAATTGTTTGCTTTTGTTTACATGTAAACGTAAAATCTAGGTGGAGGGTATAAAAAATTCGGTATAATCGAATTTAATGCTCTCACTTGTTTTATAATGTATTTGATACAATTACCAACCCATTCATTTCAAACTGAATTGTATCGATGGAGGCAGGTTGTGGCTTTTAAATTCCTTTTAAATTCTACCACTTAATTGGACCAATGTGGTCCCAGATGCTAATTGCGTGAAACCAATCATTATATTTGAAAGACGTTTGCTCGGATGTTATAGTTAAAAGCAATATAAAGATTTTAAAATGATTTATTGTCTTTTCTATGGGACCCTGATATAATAAGGGACATACATATGTGTCCCATTCGCTGTAAAAGATAAAATCGAAAACGCATTTTAGTATTAGTTATATTCTACTTCTAGTTGTGTTTATTCTTTTTTCGTCGGATTTAAGAAAAATAATAGAATTAAATTAATTATTCATTAAATAATACTTCAAAAGACAAGGAAAAAAGAAATTCGGTGTAAACATGTAAAAAGTGCGGAATTAATAGGAGTAATTTTTAAAAAGGTTTTTTCGACTGTTTGCTGTTTTTAGTACAAAAAAAATATCGCGTTAACATACGCTACCCATTATAGTGACATAATATCCAGTTAAGAGACCATTAACTGACTGTGTTGCATGTTTGGGTCCTTCAATTGATGTTGAGTTGCTTTCAAATTCTTGGCAAGTAAAAGAATTGATAATCTGGCAGGTCAATTGAGAACGAAATTATAAAAGTTTTATAGAGAATGGCTCATAAATACTTGTGGATAATTTGTTGTAAACAATATACGAACCTGAATAAATTCGAAAATAGATGGCAATAGAATTTGATCTTCGATTTGCAATCATAGTAATATAAAAACAGGTAGAAATTGACATTGTGATCTGCATTTAATAATTTTCAACAATAATAAAACAAAAATTTTGGGGCTTACGCAAAAAGTTAAAAGAAAATGACTTGTTCATAAATAATGAACGTTAACGGCGAATGGGACGTATATGTCCCATGGATTTTTCATATTATGAGCTGAAAAAGAAAAATATTTTTGACGGCACTTACATTAATACGTACGAAAGAAGCAAAAAAAAAATCAAGTTTTCATGCATTCATGTTCAGTCGTCCAAGGGTTAAAGGACAAATTTAGGAATAAATATTAGTGTTAGTTCGATCTTTTTGTTATAATTAACCTAGTATAATTTATCTAGTATGCCTTGTCATGTTTCGTTACTAACAATAAATTGTTCCTGCGAAATTTGTATTGTGTCATTAAAATATTATATTTTATTTATTTTTGTCATTCGGTAGAAAAATTTTCAAATTTTTCGTAGTTCCAACTGTGAAGCTGGCTACATATAGCTAGCTGCCTATGAGAAATATATGGATGTTCTAAATTAACGATTGGCTTTGAATTTAGAATATTATTTCTGAATTTTTTATTTTAAGCGATTTTTGATTTCGGCGATTTTTCATTTGGCTATTTTTGATTTTGCCAATTTTTGATTTTGTCGATTTTCGGTTTTGAAGATTTTTGCAGAGTTCAGAAATAAACACACACTGAATAAAAGACTCGTACATATATGTAAACAAACATAGCTCAGACCAACAAACACATATTTTTATTTTCATATCAATTATGTGTGTTTCTAAATTTTGTACGGTGCCCAACACAATCATGACTGTGTTTCGTTTTAATATTTCGTGATCTAAACGAACATTTTTTTATCATGTATTTTTTGTCTCGAACACACATAAACCACACAGAATCGAGTGTAGCTTTATTTTAAGTTCGTTTTCATGCACGTGTACTGCAAAAAAAAACTCTTAAAATATTATCCACTCGCGATCGGAAACGACAACAATTGTTTCAACCAAATTTATTAAAAAAATCAAAAATAATTCATAACCAGTTACAACGAAATAAAAATAAATATATAATAATAAAAACAAAAAAAATATAAATAAAAAGATAGTAATAAAATAGAAAACAGAGAAATTTTATATGTTGTTTATGACTTAATTCCGTTTTTTTCCGATCGCGAGTGGATAATGTTTTAATTTTTGGATGTACGCGTTGAAGAACATTTCTGTTTTTTTTAGCAGTACACGTGCAAGAAAACGAAGTTAAAATGAAGCTACACCCGAATCTGTGTAGTTTATGTGTGTTCGAAAAAAAAATGCGTGACAGAAAAATGTTCGTGTAGATATATTAAAACGAAATAAAGGGTGTTTTTTATTGAGTTATAAAACTTTAAGTTGGCATCACTTTTTTAACTGGCGGCCATTTTGTCAGCTGTCAAGTGATTAATATTTAGTTTGGTTTGCCATTTCATCATGAACAGGTTGACAAAAGAACAACGCTTGCAAATCGTGCAAATTTATTTCGAAAATAATGGTTCAGTTCGCGAAGTTTACCGCAAGCTCCGTCCATTTTATGGTCGACATAATCGTCCATCAGAGCAATTAATTCGGTTAACCATGGATCGTTTTCGCACTACGTTTACTCTATGTGATAATACGCATCCGCAGAGACGTCGAACAGTGCGCACCGAAGAAACAATTGCCGCTGTAGAGCAAAGTGTTGAAGAGGACCCGAATGAATCGATTCGCCACCGTGCACAGCAATTGGAGCTTTGTCCATCAACTTTATGGAAGATTTTGCGCAAATATCTTGGCTTGCGACCTTACAAGATCCAGCTTGTGCAAGAATTAAAGCCGCGAGACCATGCAATGCGTCGTGATTTTGGTGTATGGGCCGAAAATGAGATTGGTCTCGATGCTGATTTTCATCGCAAAATTTTGTTCAGTGGTGAGGCTCATTTTTGGTTGAATGGCTACGTCAACAAGCAAAATTGCCGCATTTGGAGTGAAGAGAATCCACATGAGACCCTTGACACGCCATTACATCCACAAAAACTGACTGTTTGGTGTGCTCTATGGGCTGGTGGAGTCATTGGGCCATACTTCTTCCGAAATAATGCTGGAGAGTCAGTTACCGTTAATGGAGACCGGTATAGAGCCATGATAAGCGACTATTTTGTTCCCGAATTGGATGGCATGAATGTGGATGAGTTGTGGTTCCAACAAGACGGCGCTACATGCCACACAGCGCACGCCACGATCGATTTATTGAAGGAAACATTCGATGAGCGCATAATTTCGCGGAATGGACCTGTCAATTGGCCACCAAGATCGTGTGATTTGACACCATTGGATTATTTTCTTTGGGGATATGTGAAGTCGCTCGTCTACGCCAACAAACCAGAAACGTTAGGGGACTTGGAAGCCAACATTCGTGGCGTTATTGCCAACATACGGCCCCATATGCTCCAAAAAGTGGTTGAAAATTGGACCTGTAGAATTGGCTTTATTCGAGCCAGCCGCGGCAGCCACATGCCCGAAATCATATTTAAAAATTAATGGCATAAAATTATCCTTCCAATAAAGCCAAATTGATGGACATTAAAACGATTTTCTTGTGTTTTATTTCAATTCGAAGTTTTATAACTCAATTAAAAACACAGTCATTATTGTGTAGGGCACCGTACAAAATTTAGCAACACACATAATTGATATGAAAATAAAAATATGTGTTGGCTGCTTTAGAACAGAAGATTGTGTGTTTCATGTGTGTATTTTCTGAACCTTGGATTTTTGTTTTAACGATTTTCGTATTTTCCGATTTTTGATCTTTCAGATTTTTGAATTTGGCGATTCCGCCCCTATTTTCGACGACTCGCATTGGTAATTAATGTTCTTGTTAAAAGTTTAAAGACAATCGCTTTAATAATACTTGATATTTTTGTATAGGTGCGACTTAAATTGCTACAACATCCAAATTATCATATAGGTCTCGGTCAAATTGGGTTTGTGTGTGTTTATTACATCTATTAATCAGTAGTCCAAAAATCGTATAGCACAATTCTTTGTCATAGCCCCCATATGAAGCTGATTCCCGATTTTCACTTAAATCTACCAAAAAAAAAAACAAAAATATTGCACAGATTTTTCTCAAATTTGGTTTGTATATGTTTTTGCAAAAAATAAGTGACCTTACCAAATATAATCAGGATCGGTCCATTTTTTGACCTAATCCCCATATAGATATAGCATCCGATATGAACTTTTTCATATCCGAAGGCAAAGAAAACTGCCACTCAAACTTGGTTCATGTTTATTTTCTATATTTCAATAGTTGAACCTAAAAGATAGGCTCTCTTAACGCATGGTATAGGGTATCGTATAGTCGGTCTAGACCAACTATAATTTTCTTACGTGTTTTCAATTTATTTTTATAGCCATAAAATGAAAACTTTAAAATGTTAAAAAACTAACATTCAGTGAATAACTACACCAACCTAATGGAATTGAACCGCAGAAAAATTCTCTACAAAATGGTGCTACTTAGTGTAATCCTCGTTATATAAATTTAATTAAAATTATATCAAAAGACATTTAAATGAATATTTCAAGTTGTAAATATTTATAGGCAATATTGTATCATCTGATAATGAGATTGTAGCATTGGATTTTCTCTACTGCGTCAACAAACACGTTTGTGTTACAATACTGTTATCATTATAAGCATACGTGACTTATTAGTAACCAATATTGAAGTGCACAGAAGGAAGACGGACACACACACTACAAAATATTGCACCAACGAATGGAACTATGCTCATTTTGTCATATCGTTAATTAACCCAAGAAATATTCACAGGTCACTTTATATATTTATATTGTGGGTCCTTATCAAGTCAGAATCTCTAGTCTGTGTACTTGTGATCGAAAATTTCTAAATATCTATGCATTTCACAAATATTCTGGTCGATTCGGTGTCGATTTCAGGAAACTTTTATTTATTTTAAGACCACAATTTTCGCTAAAATTTCTCGGATCGTTTTTCTGGGAAAACTAGAAACGCCGCCAGTTTAAGCGAAATGATCTGCAGTTTCTATATTAAAAAATATCAGTATAGATGAGTTGTTGAGGAAATTTGATTTATACATTTGGGACAATAATTGCGGCCCAAATTTCTGGTAGAGATATTCCAAGAAAAACTAGGAAAATGGCGTTAATTGAGCTTAAGCATTTCAATTTAAAACCTTTAATCTCCAAATACCAAACAATTCATTTCATTTAAAAAAGGTAATTTCTTTAAATTTTTGCTTGTTTTTTGTAGTTCCTGCTTTTTTTTTATATCTATAAATTTGTATTTCCCCCTGTCAACGATATCACTTATACACTATCATTTATTGCGAAAATGGTTAAAAAAAACTCTTAATATTTTCATACTCCGCAACACTGTACGGACGGTATATATCAGTTTGTTATTCCTTATAAAAGCTCAAGTCGATATAGCGATCCGTCCATCCATTAGCTGGGTAAATTGTTTGACATTATTTAAAATATACCCTAAAATATACCCTAAAATATGGAGTCACCTCTAACAAATATTAATATTGTTGTAATAATTTAGTATTAAGTTTATCAGATTGTTTGCTTTTATTTACATGTAAACGTAAAATCTAGGTAGTGTGTAAAAAAAATGGTATAATCGAATTTAATACTATCACTTATTTTGTAATGTATTTGACACATTTACCAACCCATTCATTTAAACTGAACTGTATCGATGAAGGCAGGTTGTGGCTTTTAAATTCCTTTTAAATTCTACCAATTGCATCAGATGCTAATTGCGTGAAACCAATCATTATATTTGAAAGACGTTTGCTCGGATGCTATAGCTAACAGCAATATACAGATTTTAAAAATGGTTTATTGTCCTTTCCTGATATAATATGGGACATATGTGTCCCATTCGCTGTCAAAGATATAATCGAGGACGCGTTTTAGCATTAATTATTTTCTACTTCTAATTGTCTTTATTCTTTTTTCGTCGGATTTAACAAAAATAATAAAATTAAACTAATTATTCATTAAATAACACTTCAAAAGACAAAGAAAAAAGAAATTTGGTGTAAATATGTAAAAAATGCGGAATTAATAGGAGTAATATTTAAAAACAGTTATGATCTTTTTAAAACCAAAAGGGTTTTTTCGACTGTTTGCTGTTTTTAGTACAAACAACATATCGCGTTAACATACGCTATCCATAATACGCTAGTGACATAATATCCGGTTAAGGGACCAATAACTGACTGTATTGCATGTTTGGGTCCTTCAATTAATGTTGAGTTGCTTTCAAATACTCGGCAAGTAAAATAATTGATAAAATGACAGGCCAATTGATAATGAAATTATAAAAGTTTTATAGAAAATGGCTCATAATCACTTGTGGATAATTTGTCGTACACAATACACGAACCCGAATAAATTCGAAATATTGTTTATAATTATTGCGAGCAGGTTTCTATTTAAAATTGCATCATTGTGCCAAGATATGACCTAAAATATAATGAAGCCTCTAAAATCCTCCTTAAAAAATTCAGTGTGTTTACTGTAATAATTTAGTATTAAATTTACCAAATTGTTTACATTTTCTAATATTTTGTTTACATTTAATACAAATAGAAAATTAAGTCCAGATAGTAATGAAAACGTAAAATCCAGTTGGAGGCTATCAAAATTCGGCAGAGCCGAATATAACACTCTTACTTATTTTTATTAAAAACTGTTGCTCACGTAACACAATAGTGACATTTGATACTATATAGAGCTTTTGATATAAAATTCCCTCGACCTCAATCCGTTAATAATGGTCTACATATCTCAGAACTCAGCCGAAGTTTTCTAAAAGGGAAATCTCCTTCTTAATGCGTTATTTACTTTGTTAAAGAATTTTTGTTGAATGGTATACCAGATTCGGCATGCCGCTTAAATTATTTTTACTTGTTGTTATTGTCCTTTGATTTAATTAAAAGATAACACAACACCATGAAAGGAAATAACAAATAAAAGACTTATAGTTTATTAAAAAAAAACCATTATAAATACTAACATAAAAAACTCAATGGGTAATGAAAAAGAACAAAGAAAAAATATGGTTAAATGGCCTTATTCATAAAAATAATGAAAAAGCTTTATATATAACAGATTTTCATAAAAAGTTTCTTTCATAAAACATTTAAGTATATATATGTTTATTATGAAATGTTTCATTTAATAATGCTTTAAATTCAAATATAATGCTATTTCATTATACCCTACGCCACAAATTGCTGACCCAAGCAAGGCTTCTTAAAAATATATATTTGGTGAGATTTACAAATCTTAGCGCGAAGTGGGTATATTCCTATTAAACTAATAGAATACAAAAAATACGTTTTAAAAATGTTACTCCAAAGCCGATAGATGTATTGTTGGCAGTAACTAAAGGCCGCTTCTTTTCCCCTTATTTATAAACGATCTTCCAAATATTATTATCTCGATGTCAAAATTTACTTCTGCTACAATCATTTTCAATAATTTTGTTATTATTATCGCTTAAAATTATTACATACTAATAAAAAAATATAAAGATATTATAATTAAAAAAAATATATAAATATATTAAGGGCCATTATTACAACTTGCCAATAACTAAAGTTAGGATGTTATCGGGGAGATTATTAGTTTTTCGTTATTACAACTATACTTTAAGCTAAAAGTGACCGATAAGCTAAAGGGAAGATATCGTTGCCTTTAACTTTTAACGTGAGGTTTATGTATTTAATGTTGCCACATTTTCTGATCTATGAAGAAAAAATTCACATCAATTAGTTCTGAAAATAAATTTATTTACATATACTTAATTATATGCTTATCTTATATATTAAAAGAATTTATGAATAAACTTTGCATTCAAGATTTTTTTCAATATTTTTCTTGTCTCAAACCTCTATAACTAGAGTTCTAATTAACGTAGGCTGTTGACATAGGTCTAAGAACACTCAGTGGATCAAGCTCCTTTTTTTGAGCTATTAACTGCTTCAATTCGTTGGGTTTGAGGAAAGTTATGCGTGGAGAATCAACTTTACTTTTACTGTACGTTAACTTATCTTGGCATATTTTGGCATTACTGTACGTTAACAGCTCTTTGCAAATTCGTTGGGTTTGAGGAAAGTTATGCGTGGACAATCAACTTTACTTTTACTGTACGTTAACTTCTCTTGGCATATTTTGGCATTACTGTACGTTAACTTCTCTTGGCAAATTTTGGTATAATATTATAAAAATTAATATAATATAATATAATATAATGCTGCGGAGCAGCAGGGGTCCTCTAGTATATTTTTTAAAAAAGTTTTATTACACATTTACAACAATTATGCAACTTATAATAAAGGTTTTTAGTTTTTATTTTATTGTCTGCTTGCGAACAAATAACGGAATGTTGCCACTAGGTATTTTTATAAAGCAATTCATTTGGTAAAAGTAATCGGTGTTTCCTTTGGTGTTGCCACAATATCAAAAATACTAATTTTATTTTACTGGGAAGTTGTAATAATGAAAAGAAGTTAAAGGTAACTTTTTTGCTCACTTTTCCTAAAGTTACCTTTAACTAAGATTTACTTTAAAGGGAGGTTGTAATAATGGCCCTCAATCTTTAAAAAAAATCATTACAAAAAAATAAATATAAAAAGCAAAATTAAGAAAAAAAAACTTAAATTTAAATTTAAAACATGCAATAACACTGTGTGACAGAAAAAATACCTGAGATGCGATATTTTTTTCTGGTAGGTCTTGTCGATTACAACAAGACTCTGTCCTTGAAATTTGCGAAATACCTTCAAAAACTTGAGTTATGGGTAAAAAACCGGGTTTTCGGCCCTTTTTCACATATAAGCCAGTAACTTTGTTCAGTATCAGCCGATTTTGAATTTCTCAGCGGATTTAGAAATAAGTAACTGCGGGCTTTCGAAGATATGAACATGATATTTAAGTAATATTGAAACATCTGGACGAATTCCTCCAGCAAACTCATTAAACAAAAAATTCTCTTTTTTCAACTTTGCAGATGTTTTAAAAAAATTTTTTTTTATTTAGGAACCGTATAATTTATGAATTTATTGTAAAAGTATTTTTATTTATGAGTAAAATGCAGCTTTGGTTTAAATAATACGGTAAAAAATAACTGTGTATTAAACTTTTTTTAAAAACAAAATTTAAAAAAAAATTAAAATTTGTCTTAAAAATGATTTTGCTTGGATATTCTAGTTAACCTTTTCACGACCAAACCTAATCTGCTGGAATTTTTTTTTTTGTGGATTTGTACTTAAAGACCCAACATTTCTAAACAAGTGTCGTGAAAAAATTTTTTTCAATTCCATCAGGGAAAAAATTCATGGGTCGTCAACGGTGAAAATTAGTGAGCAGCTAATTTACTTCGCTCAAAGCAAGTCAGTGTTTTTTTGTTGTTTTTTTTTTACATAAATAACTGTAGTCTTGGTTTTGTATTTGTTGTAAATTTTTAAATATAGATCACAGAGAATCGATTACTACTTTTTAGTTTGTAGTAAAAATGGAAAGGAAAATCGGACAAACGCAAAAACCTTTTTGTTTCACAAAAAACCTTAATTGCTTCGAAGATTACCATAAGTGTTTTTGTATTTTTGAGATATTTAGAATTAACCTTTTTCTAAGTCTTTTTATTTATAGTTTAATTAATTGTTGATTTAATATTATGAATTTTTTAATTTAATAAAAATATAAAACCAGAAAATATTTTTTTTAACATTGACAACCGATTGGACATACATATATGTACCGTACTGAATTTTGCTGAATAATAAACCGATTGCAAATATTTTGGTGTTTCTGAAAACCATAAATACTGGTCCATGTTATATCAAAATTTATTGTTTTTGGTTCAGTAACGTCCGAATTACTGACATCCAAATATGATTAAAAAAATATAATTTTCAGACTTTGGGGTCACCGTCTTAGGTACTGAGAATACATGTGCCAACTTTTTTAAAATGGTCTGAAAGCTAAAACTATCCTCTGTAGACTCAAGTCAGCTTAAAATCAGTTGGAAAATGTGGAAAATATAAGAAAAAATAAAAAATGGGACATATATGTCCCATTGGTCGTGAAAGGGTTAATATTAATCATTAATATTGCAATGGAAGAGAGAACTGGTATTTTAGTTGCATTATATATAGTTCGTATCTTATATAATAAATGCCTGTGGAAACAAATTTTTTTTTGCAGAAATAACATTTTCGACCATTGAAGTCAAAAATGGTTGCACGACTTTTTTTTTTTAATTCATCATCTTCAATTTTCCGTTGAAGTGACCGGTGACCGTAACTCACGATTTTGGAGGTGTTTCGCAAATTTCAAGGATAGAGTCTTGTTATACTCGACAAGACCTACCAGTAAAAAAGTATCGCATCCCAGGTATTTCTGTTTCATTCTTTTTTGTATCACTGTGTAGTAAAAGAAAAAGAAAAGAAAAATTTATCTATTTGAAAGCTTTAATTAAATTTATTGCTTTGAGCAATATTTTTTTTTAACTGAAAGCGGTATTTATAGATTTTAAATGCGATGGTAACATGTTCAAAGACGAATTATAAAAATATAAAAATGTAGTTCTGAGAATGAAGTTTTGTGTCTGAGCGAGTAGGTATTAGTCTTTTAAATAAGAACCTGGTTCATGTGTATAATTTATTTTTTGCATTAAAATAAACTTTGTAGGAGCATAGTGCCCATATATAGCTTCTTCCGATCTTCACCTAAATCTATCAAAAACAAAAATATTGCACACATATTTTTCCAGTTTGTTTAGTATATGTTTCTGAGTAATATAAACGACTTTAATAAATAAACCAGCAAAACCTTGGTAATGATTAGTTATTACCGTTGCATTACATGGTAATGTTAACCCCATACCTTTTGAAAATTTTCAGGCTAAATGTAAGGACTTACTGATAATTATTTATGTAAATACTTACTGGTAATGACCACAGCTTGTATTAGTACAAACCATAAATAATGAGTTAAATTTAATGAAACAAGCAATTTCGCGTCTATAGACATCACTGGCCAAAAAACGCAGTAAAAGCAGTTAAATTTTACATTACATTATTTACATCATATTATGCGATACCAATGTGTTGTTTTTACAGAAATTTACTTTACTCCCTACGTGTAACAAATTACTCAAATCCCTTCTTGTTATCTATAAAGTAACTATTTCTTAAAAAAAGTAACTCAGTACTTAGTAAGGTACTGGTAGGCCTTTTCCCCAATGACACCCCCATGTTAAAATAATGGGTTTCGTAATGGACAGGTAACTACTGAACACTTCTGATTTCTTACTCTAAAGTTTATTACATGTAATGGAAAGTTTTGCTGGGATGGTTAGGACCTGTAAATTGTTTGACTCGGTCGCCATAGCAAAATCGAATCCGATATTAACTTTCTCACATCTGCAGGACCTAACCTAACGATAATGCCACTCAAACTTGTTTTATTCTTTTTTTTCTATAGCTAATTACGACCTCAGCAAAGTTGAGTCTAAGGCTATTTCTGGATCTCATGGTTTAGAGTTTCTTATATTCGGTCTAAACCGACTTGTTTCGAAATCGAGTCTTACGAAAAATATGGCTGTCAAATGAAAATATTGCAAAAACAAACCTTTTCACCAAGAAATTATAGACATATTGGTTTCAGCAGAAGTCATTTAAGTGTATAGGAGCATTTAAATTGATCAATAAATTATATTTATTGATATGTTAAAAACATAAATACGAAATGTTATAAATATATGTGAAGTTGATTTTCCTAAAAAACATCAAACATTTATATAGTTTCGTTCATAGCAATAACAATCAAGCGAGTTATTTACAACAGGAACATTTTTTTGCGTCGTTTTTGCGTTATGTATACAATGATTAAAATACAAAGGTTAAATATGTCATCTTTTTTGTTGGGCAAACACAAAAATCGATTACTATTGATGGTTTGTATTTAAAATATAAAAAAAATAACAAATATCAATGATGTAAGTGCCACAATTTGATTTAAGTTATTTTACTTTATATGCGTTATCAGTGTGCAGATATGGGCACTAAGTTAGGGAGCCTCAAACCTTTGGCCAAGGCATGATACATTACAAAAAAATGTTGATTAATGTTCTTATGGGGGGTAAGGATTAAAACCATTTTTTTGATTTTTTTTCTAAATGTACAACATAACGAGTGTGTTATGTAAAAATTTTCAATTAAATTGGAGCAAAACTTAAGAAGACCAGCCTCATACGTTATCTAATATATAAAATTCTTGTGTCACGGTGTTTGTGATCGAACTCCTCCGAAACAGCTTGACCGATTTTTATGAAATTCTTTATGTGTATAGGTAGGTATATTTCATATCGCTAGGTGATTTAGGGCGTGGCACCTCCCAAAGTGAATTTTTAATATCATTTGTATTGAGTACTATGACGGAGACCTTTGCAAATTTGTGATAGGTCACCTATTATTAGTGTAAGTAGCCATGCCGAAAATGGACGGGATGGGGTAAGTGGGCGTGTAACCTCACATACAAAGTAAATATTAAACGTCATATTTCTCGCGTACTATGGCAGCCACAGCTTTGCACATTTGTCTTTGAGGTTATCCATTATTAATGTGAGTAGTCGGACAAAAAATGGGTGGGATCGGACTAATGGGCGTACCACCTCCCATACAAAGTGAGTTTTTAATATCATAAATATTGAGTAGTACGACAGGGAGAGCTATGCAAATTTATGTTAGGTCGCTTATTATTGATTTTGCCGAAAATGGGTGGGATCGGATAAGTGGCCGTGGCACCTCACATACATCGCGTACTATGACAGCCACAGCTTTGCACATTTGTCTGAGGTTATCCATTATAAATGTGAGTAGTCGGACAGAGAATGGTTTGGCTCCGACCAATGGGCGTGGCACGCCCAATACAAAGTGATTTTTAATATAATATATATTGGGTACTATGACAGGGAGGGTTTTGCAAATTTGTGTGAAGTCATCTATTATTAATGTTAGCAGCCATGCCGAAAATGGGCGGGAGAGAGCCTAGCACATTTGTCTGAGGTTTTCTATTATCAATGTGAGTAGTCGGACAAGAAGCGGGTGGGATCGGACCAAGGGACGTGGCAGCCCCCTTACGAAGTAAATATTAAATGTCAATATCTGGAGTACTGTAGTAGTGAGAGCCTTTAGCCTTTCCATGGGCCCATAAGTTATTCATGTAATTCTTCGAACAAATAACGGGCGTGATCGAAGCAGTGCACGTGGCATCACCCATACAAAGTATATATATAATATCATATAACTGGTGTACTACTAAAGCCTTGGTTCTTTCTATGAGTCCTTCAGATATTAATGTGAGTAGTCAGATAAAAAATGAGCGTAATCAGAGCAATGGGCGTGGCACCTCCCATACAAAGAAAATATTAAATGTTATATATCTGGAGCGCTGTAATAATGAGAGCCTTGGGACATTGCATGAGCCCATAAATTATTCATGTGATTTGACGAAGAAACAATGGGCGTGATCGGAGTAGTGGGCGTGGCACAATATATAATATCATATAGCTGGACTACTATAATAGAAAACGGCTTTAAACTTTCTACGAGTCCATTCATATCTTAGGTTGGTAGTCGGATCAAAAATAGGCGGGATATGATTAGCCTTGAAATTTTTGACAAGTACATTAATTACCAATGTGATTAGTACTGGAAAATATGGGCGGAAACGCTAAACTACAAAAATCGCAAAAAACGAAAATTGCGACACACAAAAATTGCCAAAGGAATATTGTTATTATTTTTTTAACTTACGTATTTTAGGATAAAATATATATTACTTTTTTACTTTATGTTTAACATTTGAGAGATCTAATAATGAATATGTTTTTTTACGTTAAAGAAATACATTGTATTGAGAAAATAAATGGTTGGTGTTTTTTTTTTTTTTTTTTTGTTTTCATCGGCGATCCCATCCATTCATAAATCCCACCACCACGCACTTACAATACATTCATTACATTCAAAAGTATTCACTAGAAATAAGTTATATGGCAAAACAATGTTTGTCGGGTCAGCAAGTATCGTATATAAATCAGTTTTTAAAAAACTTTAAATCGATATTCTCACAAACATCATGTTTGAAATCCGTGAACATCATAACTCAAAATCCACTTGACCGATTCGTTTGAAAGTGTCTACACTATTTCTACACATAAATCATTAGGTAATCACGAAGATTTTTTTGTTTATCATATTTTCACATTTTTTAACAACAAATTCACCGAAATTTTATGGAAAAAGTCGTGGTTTTCATTTCAAAATGCTGCCAGAAATAAAAAAAACTCTCCGTGATTACCTTGGGAAACATATCTCCTTTTAAACGCATTTTGATTTTTTTTATTTCGCGTGATCCGGTAACGAGTTATGATGTTCAACGCAAAACAACTTTATAATTTTTAATTGAAAATTTTTTCAAAGATACTTCCAATGTTGTACTATAACGTGTATATGAAATATATAATTCAACATTATTCATATCTTAAAAAAAAAAAATATAAGAAAATACGCCTTTTTTCGCCTTTAAAAGCATAATTTTTAAACTTAATTTTAGTCAGTTCACAACTCATTAAATTTGTTGAATTGTGAATTTCCAAAAATTGATTAGCATACCTTTATGCTCTAAAAAAATTATTTATTATCATAAATATTCTATAGATATATATAGAATAAAAAACTTTGAAAGAAAAAATATAATTTCCTACAATTTGCACTCGACTTTCGAGTGCTGGGTTATGCTAGTAAATATAAAATAACCAGAGTTATTATAAGCGTTATTATGAACAGCTGTCGCCTAGCTATAAATAGCACTTAAATTTCAATAATGTAACCATAATAGCTAGAGTGGTTTAAGCGAAAAACCAATCAAATTTATTTTCTCCTAAACTTGTCTTTGATCAAATGATGGCATACAAAAAAAAAAAAAAAAATCAAAAAAAAAATTTTTTTTCTAGTCCTCAGCTTTAAGAAAACAATAGTTGTTATATTTCAAAAAAAAAAAAAAATATATATATATATATATAACGGGTCCGCCAACTAACGTTTTTTTTTTTTTAACTAGTGCTTATTTCGTGAATGGTAACACTTAGCTCATGTCTGATTTGACAGATAATTAGTTTTATCCTTCCGCTGAATGAACGAATATGGTTGTGTATACGCTTGAACAACGCTGGGAAATATTGCGACATTTCTTTGAAAATCATGGTAATGTTGCAGAATGTGTGCGAAAATTGCGTACGGATTTTGGAAGAAAAGAAGCACCGTCAGCTCCGTATGTTCGTTATCTTGTGAAAAAAGTGAAAGAAACTGGCATCCTTATCGATAAACCAAAGCGTGAAAAGCCAAAAACAGTGCGTACACCCGAGAATATTGCTGCTGTGGCAGAAAGTGTGCGTGAAGCGCCATCAATATCAATTCACCGTCGTTCTCAAGAATTGAACATTTTGGAGGCATCATTGAGACGAATTTTGCATAAGGACCTTGGTATGACGCCATACAAAGTCCAATTGGTTCAGGAGTTGAAGCCAACTGACCATCCAATGCGTTTTCGGTTCGCTAAGTGGGCCTGCGATCGACTTACAGAAGATGCCGATTTTGCCAAAAAAAAAATCATCTTTTCAGATGAAGCTCATTTTGATCTTGGCGGGTATGTAAGCAAGCAAAATTGTCGCATTTGGGGCACAGAAAACCCGCACGCATACATTGAAATGCCGATACACCCAAAATGAGTCACTGTTTGGTGCGGATTTTAGTCCAGAGGCATAATTGGGCCATTTTTCTTCGAAAATGAGCAAGGAGTGGCCGTTACAGTCAATGGCGATCGTTATAGGGCCATGTTGAACGAATTTTTGTTCACAAAAATTGAAGAGGAGGATATTGGCAACATTTGGTTTCAACAGGACGGCGCTACGTGCCACACAGCCGAAGCTACACTCGATGTTTTGCGCCCTGTTTTTGAAGATCGCATTATCAGCCGCAGAGCTGATGTCGTTTGGCCACCTCGGAGCTGCGATTTGACACCGTTGGACTATTATTTGTGGGGTGCCCTCAAAGATAAGTGTTACGCCAACAAGCCAGAGACAATTGACGGTTTAAAGGACAATATTCGTGAAGCCATTGGTGAAATACAGCTGCACACAATCGATAATATGCTTAAAAATTGGACCGATCGTGTAGGCTACTGCATGGCCAGCCGAGGCAACCATTTGAATGAAATTATTTTCCATTATTAACCGGAAGGATTGTACTTTCAAATAAAAAAAGAAATTTTAGATAATATTCAGTAGTTTTTTTTATAGCATTTTCAAAAAAAAAAAAAGTTATTTGGCGGACCCTTTATATATATTTTTAAAAACCCTATAAGAAACAAAGTTTCCTATTGGAGTTTCTCTATCTTAATGAATTACCAACATCTATGCTTTTCTTCTATTAATTTCTATAAATTACTTAATTTCTCTTCGAAAATTTAAATTTCAATCACGTACATGAAAAACTATGATATATATAAATGAGCAACACAACGTATATTAATTTTCATTCTTAGTATTCTCTGAATTCAAATCAAGAACACCACACAAATGTACCGAACGACATCCAACTTAATGCTCGATAACATAAAGTAAATCTATATAAATTTGCTTCCAGCATATCTTAATTAAATATCTTATGCGAGTAGTTGTTAGTTTTGAAAATGTTAATTTCCCTCCAATACACATGCATACTCGTACTAACACTTAACACAGAATGGTAATGAAATGCGTAAAGTTTTCTGGTTAATGCCAAAAACTTAATATGCTTTATTTAGTTTTTGTTTTGCATAAATACAACAATTTCGAAGTAAAATCGTAAACATGAATTATATTTATTGCTTCTTAAACACAAAGAGTGTGAACGGCCTATTTCGTATTTGAATGCAGCAAAAGCTTAATACAGCAAAAATATATATAAGATCAGCACATACTCATTATACGCTCACCACATACATTGTGCTGCAACATTATAGCACCATGATCTTTATAGCGATTTTCTGCACTTACACAAAAATCAGAAAAATATCTGTTTATACTATCTGAAAGAGCATTAAAAATTAATAATGAAATATTTTTTTTTCTGTTTTATAAATCAATACAAAAAATAATTTTTGTTCATTAGGCCGGTGCGTAATTAAAAACGAAGTATTAAAAAGACAAGTCAGCTATTGTTTGTTATTAGTAATTCGCTGTCAAGGAATTAAAAATGCGCTTTATTTTGTTTTCGGACAAAAACCCTTAAAAAAAATAGATTTTCCAAGAAGATAATGCCGCTGAAACCCGATTGGCATATACCTCAACTGCAAAGGCCTATGTGTTCTTGTGACTAGAATGCCATGGAACACATTTGCGGCATCATGGTATGCAAAATCTTTGGTAACGATAAGCCGTACGGCACAATTGAGGACCGCAAAACCGCGGTAATTGAAGCCTGCGAGATATTCGCAAATGATGTTCGTTTAAACCTTGAGACTTGTATGCCACAACTAATCTTTGAGCTCATCTCCAACAATGGAGATCCTACTCACTATTAATTTAAAAATAGTTTTAAGTTGTAATTCATAGTTTTTTTAATTTAATTTTAATGTTAATTTTTAGAATTGTGCATAATGAAAAAAAAACTAACTTTTGGTACAAATTTTAAATAAAATTAATTTATTTATAGTTTTAATGTTGCTTTAAATGTTTAACCATTAGATTTTTGGAACTTTTAAAGAACTAACTAAAACTACCGAATATTGGTTTCAGCTATATAACCTAGAAGGCAGTGTCTTTTATTCACCTACCTACCATAATAAATGCTTCAAGTGACAGTGCGTTAGTATTCATTTTATATCTGGTTTCAGTTAAAACCAAGGTTCTAAACCAGCCAACACATATTTTTATTTTTTTTTTATCAATTATGTGTGTTTCAATATTTTGTACGGTGCCAAACACAATCATGACTGTGTTTCGTTTTAATATTTCGTTATGTACACGAACATGTTTCTATCACGTATTTTTTTTGTTTCGAACACACATAAACCACACAGATTTGAGCTTTATTTTAAGTTCGTGTTCTCGCACGTGTACTGTTAAAAAACAGAACATGTTCTTGAACGCGTACATCTAAAAATTAAAACATTACTCGCGATCGGAAAAATCTGATACACCCCTATAATAACGACAACAATTGTTTCATCCAAATTTATAAAAAAAATCCAAAATAATTCATTAGCAGTTATAAAAAAATAAAAAGATAATAATAAAAATTAAAAATAAAAATAAAAAGATAGTAATAGAATAGAAAACAGAGAAATTTTATATGTTGTTGATGAATTAATTTCGTTTTTTTATTACTTTTTTAATTTTTATTTTATTTTTATTTTTATTATGATCTATTATTTTTATTTTTTTATTTTGTTGAGTCTATGGCCGCTTTGGTCGGCTTGTAACCAGTCCGCAGACTGTTCTATAAAAAAAAATGGAAGGCAACGTTAGTAAATGAAACGAAAAACATCAACAATTAACGCACAAGCACTACGCGGATAAACCATAGTTTTGAGCTGTTTTATATGATATTTTTATTTCCAAAATCCCTAAATTTTAAAATTCCTCAAAGCTTTATTAAAGAGATTCATAGATAAGTATATTAAAATAATTCAATATCAGTTGTATGTAACAAGCAAATTCTGCTTTATCATTTAAAGTTATTTTTATTATGCAAGATATTTTATTTATATTTAACCTTCGGTTGTTTGGAAAACATGATTTAGTACTCACGACAGAATGTATTGGTAGTACATATGAATACCGAAATTCGGTTGGCAACAAATTCTTTAGCCATAACCAATCCGTTCTCTGTGTGTAGGTAATATAAGTTTTTGCTTAAAAATAAAAATTAAATCTTAAAGAAATATGCCACATGATCTATAATAAAATAAATAGTGATAAGAAGGCTCTGTCATCTCACAGATGTGATTTAACCCATGTCGTTACAGTGTTCGATTTAATTTTTTTTTAATAAGTTTTCATATGAATGCACTCATGCATTTGGCAATCTCAAAAAATATATTGTAGTTTTATTTTCCTATATTCCATTTTAAAACTAAATTTAAAATCCATTTTTGGAACATTGAAAAAAAAATTTAATAAAAAAAATAATATAAAAATTAAGGCAACATAGTAAAGATGTGTTCTTGTATGAGTACTCTACAATGTTCGAAAAACAAATGACATATGTCAAAAATTTAATAATAATAACCAAAAATGAGATTTGTATTTTTAAAAATTTTATACTTTTCTTCTACCTTGGGACTACCTCACTGCTCGATTTTTCGCATTTACCATTTTTGCAAAATGAAAAATTTGAAAATTTTGATTTTCTTAATTTTAATTTTCTTAATGGGACTTAAAGAAACAAAAGCTGAGTTTCATAAAAAATGCCGAGGTTTTCAACAAGGCTAATAGGTTGATAAGGTTCAATATCCTTTTATGACACATTATGGCAACAAAAAGTTTTCTGGGTTTCTAATTTACATATTTGACTATTTTACAGGTACATACAAAATAACACACACACACATTTGTATATGCTTACAGCACTAGTTGTGTACACAGAGTAATAAAAAATTATTTTTTTTTTCAGTTCTTTGATAATAAAGGTGAGCAAAACTGTAACAACAGGAAGCAATTACATTTGCATTTGACTGAAGAATTATTTTAAAGAAGACTACCGTACTTCCAAAGAAATGTTTTAAAATTAGCTATACAAAAATTTATTGAGTGATAATTTATGCCTATGTCATATAAACTGACAACAAATAATTGCCTCAACTGACACCTCGTAATTTTCTATTAATTTGTTTGCATTACATTTTATAAAATAACAAAAAAATTCACCTGTCAAACAAAATTAAATTACCTATATGTTGGCAGTTTTTATTTTAGATGTCAAACGACAAGTCACTACAACCCGTTTTCATACAACTGACAATAATTGACAACAATTGACATTGAAAATGACATGATGAACATCAGGCATTAATTCAGAAATAAATTTCGTTTTTTTCCATTCCTAAGCAAACTAAGCAACCAAACATCAAGATAAGGAAAAAATGTAAAAGTCATAAAAAATGTATGTAGGTTTTAGTACACTGGCCTAGTACTTTCACCCTCCAGACAATGACCCCGAAAATGTACCACAGTGTGATCAGATAATATAGAAAATAATTTAGAAGTGCGGATGCTGAGAGTTTCAGAGCTCCGGCTAGTCACAAAGTTGATGAAAATTCCATTACAATAATCCGCCTCAAACAGACAAACAAAGCGAGTGTTAAATAACAGCATGTTCAAAAGACTTAACGTTTGTCTTTCCAACATTTGCTATATTTTTAATTTTAAATTTTAAAAAATTACAATTATAATATTGACAGTTTATTCTCAGTATCATATGAAAACTTTAGTTCTCCATCAATTGCACTCACTGTCGCAAAGCGGTAAATGAAACAAAGCACCATAAGGTGTTTAAACAAAACTACATGAATACATTATAAACTCTTGAATCTGTAAAAAAAAAAAAACATAACAGAAACAAAACAAATGCAAAACTTTTTCTAAACGTAAAACTGTATAGAAATTAAATTCTAAATAAGTAAAAGTTTTTACTTTTCCTAAAACTTGAAATATTGTACATGGCAGAAATAAAATACATAAGTTGTAACAAAAATATCAAAAACAAAGATTTGCGATTAAACAAAGAGGAAGGAAAGACTATCACAACAACAACAACAACAAAGAAATTGTGCTAAAAGTGACAACATGTCACTTACGTTAAGGAACAACACACAACTTGTTTTAAAATCAAACAAAAAACAAAAAATGGAGAACAAGGATGTCGGCATACGAGAATTGTTAAGAAATTTTAAAGACCAGTTAGTAAAAGAGAAACAGGTTGAAATACATATGAAACGTGATTTTTGTTATAAACTGAAAAAAAAATCTTTAAATCAATTTAATGACCTCCAAAGTAATATCCCTCCGAAACAATCTCCAAAACTGTTTTTAAAGTCGATTTCCGGAATGGCCTTCAAAGCACGCAGCGTATCGGCTTTTATCTCCTCAATTAATTTAAGACGGTGCTACCCGAAGTGGTCTTTTTGAATCGCCAAAAATTACACTGTGCATACGGTAGGTTGTGAAACGAAGAACCGATGCAATGTGAGACGATGTATTATCGTAGTCTGTCCATAATGCTGGCCTCTTTTTGAGAATACCTTCACGCAAATGAAAGATAACACTCAAATAATAATCCTTGTTTGACAGTTTGATCTGATGTAAGGAATTTAGAATCCACCACACCATGGTAATCGAAGAAAACTATTAACATGACCTTGATTTTTGAACGAATTTGAGATCTCTCTTTCAGACATTCGCTTGATTGGTCAGTTGTTGTTTGGGGGTGCTAGGAATAAATTCAAATTATAGTCGATCGAGACCGACTATGCGATACCCTATACTATGCGATTTGAGAGAGGGCCTTGGATCCAACTTGGCTGAGACAATAACTGGATCTGGAAAATAAGCATAACCCAAATTTTAGTGGTATTGTTATTGTTATGAAAAATTCAATATCTGATACTACATTTATATGTGGACCCATTATGACCATATTTAGTAAAGTCCCTTACTTTTCTCAATCTAATATTTTTTTGCTGATCCACTATAAGGGATATTAATAACCGCAATAATAATTACAATGTTAAATATAATCACTGAAGGCTTAATGCCAAAAGCTCAAAGTAGTGATGAAAAATTCCCCAAAAATATTTAATACACAAACACCCAACAATAATGTATGAAAAATGGCCCAAAACTTTTGGGCGATTTGGACGTGCAACTTCAAAGTAAGTTGATATATGAGGAGGTCCATAACAAAACGCAATAATGCCAGTTTTTAAGTTTTTAGTTTTTTTGACAACATCCGGTTCTATATATTGAAATCTATGTGCCCATTGTTATCAAACATACCAAAGGTCAATAAATTTAATTAAATTTATTAATTTTTCCAAAAAAGTATATTCCATATTGCGTTTTGTTATGTTATTGCAATCTATGTGGTTTTTTGTAATTGAAACAAATTTTTTAAAATGTATAGTTACCAAGATGTAACAAAAAATTGTAGTTACCAAGTGCAACGCGGTTTGCAATATCTTACTGGAAAAATTTTTGTTCATTATCTTGCTTCACCCAATGCAATCACTGAATCATTCAATATGGGAAATATTTGGACAAAATATGGCATAACCAAACACGAAGACAATCCATGCCACTTTTTTTAAGGCAAGCATCATTGAAGATGGGTTCAGCTACTGCATTTTTTTTTTAGAACATAATATAATATTGCTGAGTTAACAAGTTAACAATCCTTCCGGTTAATAATGAAAAATAATTTCATTCAAATGGCTGCCTCGGCTGTATTTCACCAATGGCTTCACGAATATTGTCCTTTAAAGCGTCAATTGTCTCTGGTTGTTGGCGTAACACTTATCTTTGAGGGCACCCCACAAATAATAGTCCAACGGTGTCAAAAAGCAGCTCGCGGCTGATAATGCGATCTTCAAAAACAGGGCGCAAAACATCGAGTGTAGCTTCGGCTGTGTGGCACGTAGTGCCGTCCTGTTGAAACCAAATGTTGCCAATATCCTCCTCTTCAATTTTTGTGAACAAAAATTCGTTCAACATGGCCCGATAACGATCGCCATTGACTGTAACGGCCACTCCTTGCTCATTTTCGAAGAAAAATGGCCCAATTATGCCTTTGGACCAAAATCAGCACCAAACAGTGACTCGTTTTGGGTGTATCGGCTTTTCAATGTATGCGTGCGGGTTTTCTGTGCCCCAAATGCGACAATTTTGCTTGTTTACATACCCGGCAAGATCAAAATGAGCTTCATCTGAAAAGATGATTTTTTTTTTTTGGCAAAATCGGCATCTTCTGTAAGTCGATCACAGGCCCACTTAGCGAAGCGAAAACGCATTGGATGGTCAGTTGGCTTCAACTCCTGAACCAATTGGACTTTGTATGGCGTCATACCAAGGTCTTTATGCAAAATTCGTCTCAATGATGCCTCCGAAATGTTCAATTCTTGAGAACGACGGTGAATTGATGTTGATGGCGCTTCAAGCACACTTTCTGCCACAGCAGCAATATTCTCGGGTGTACGCACTGTTTTTGGCTTTTCACGCTTTGGTTTATCGATGAGGATGCCAGTTTCTTTTACTTTTTTTCACAAGATAACGAACATACGGAGCTGATGGTGCTTCTCTTATCCCAAAATCTGTACGCAATTTTCGCACACATTCTGCAACATTACCATGATTTGCAAAATAATGTCGCGTTGTTCAAGCGTATACACAACCATATTCGTTCAGCGGAAGGATAAAACTAACTATCTGTCAAATCAGACATGAGCTAAGTATTACCATTCACGAAATAAGCACTAGTTAAAAAAAAAAAAAAAAAAAAACGTTAGATGGCGGACCCTTTATATTATTGCTGAGTTAACAAGGGAATATCTGTTTCCCAATCAACGTAAATTGTACCAATTGGTGTTTTCAAATAACTGTTGGTAATTCATGTTGATTATTGTGATGAAAAGGTAAATCGGTTATTACCTATGACAGGATTAATTTCGTTTGTATTGCGGCGCCATCCTAATACTGACTTTATAGCTCTTTTTAATGAGATTCCAGCAAAGTATTTTTTTTTTTTTTTTGAAACTCATATCTCGCAAGTTATCTCGAAAAGTAACAAAATTATTTTTTAAAAGACATTCAAAATATTTTTAAAAAATAACCCATTATGGACCAAAACAAGATTATTTATTCTTCATCTAGATTTGAAACAAAAACAAAATATCCTATCTATAATATTAATAGGTAAGACGATTTCTTGTGACCGATGATTTGTTAAACAGTTTTCTCCCGGTTCTGACCAAACGTATCGTATTTGAAAGGTATTTCTCTTTGGCTGTCCACCAGATTTACAAATCTTTAAATTTTTGAATTTTTTCTTTTGAAGTAATGTTCATTAAAATATACACAAAATTATACAATGCTATGTGTGTGTTTATTAAATTTGTTAATGTGTTTGTGAGTTTGTTTTCTTCATTCATAATAGCAATTGTGTTTAATTGAAAAATGATTTTGGGCATAAACCAATAACGACAATAATCGATATTTGAAAAGAGTTGAATTAGCGTACCTTAGGGTTTTTATTAAATGAAAAAACAAAATCTCCTAGAATTTGCACTCGAATTTCGTGGGCTGGGATCTGCTAGAACGTTTTTATAACAATAAAATGTGTAAACTAGGGTGGCCCTTCATTATATGGAGGTGAAAAAAGTGTTCGAATTTAAAGTCTCACAAAACAGAGAAATACAAAGTTTTGGGTCAATCAAAAAAAAAAAAAATAATAAAATAAACAAAAATTAGAGGTGCCTCAACGCGACTGAAAATTTCAGATGTGTTTATATGGGGAAAATATGACTTTTTTTTTTCAGATTTTACGAAAATTTCGTTGCATAGTTTAATTTTACAAAATTAATTTTTTTAAATATGTCAAAATTCAAAGTTTGGGTTAACGTTGTTCGATTTATTCAAAATTTTTAGCATTACATTCCAAATTCTTAGAGTCACATCTAAAAAATTAACAGCACTTACAAAATATTTTAATTTTTTGTGTAAAATGTCTTTTACTAGCTTGGGGTCATATGTGACCCCAAGTCCAAAAGAGATAATGGGGTCATATAATTTTTTTCCGAAACCCTAGGCTATTAAGATAAAATATAATATTTAAAGGTAGAAAAATTATAAATTTTTGATATGAAGCTTTTTGAAAGAGTACGTTACTGAATATTTCACCAAAAACTAATTTTTCTCGAAATCCGCAAAAAAAAATTTCTTGTAAAAAAAATTCTGGCAGAGGAATTTACTTAAAAATTCACACAGTTAATGTCTAACATATATGTATCAAACCTTTAAAGTGCCAGATTAATTTATTGAAATTTTGTTTAAGAAAATTTTTTAAAACTTAAAAAAGGAGTTTTCAAAATTTTATCAAAAAAATTTGCAATCTGTGGTCTCATTTCGCAATAGGTTAACAACGTGGTAATAAAACAATACTTCATATCTGAGTACTTACAAGTATAGAGACCAAACAAAAATTATGGCTTTAATCAATTTGTTACAGTTGAAAAAATTTCCGTCAAATTTCACTACCTAGTTTTTTTTGGTACAAAGTGGTATGGGCGTTTGCTATTTCTGGGCAAAATTTTATTCGATTTTGAAGTTATATAGGTTTTTAAAGAGATAATTTACTACTGAAGTCGACTCATATAACAACTTGTCGAAAAAATCAAACTATAGAACGAAATTTTCATAAAATCTGAAGAAAAAAAATTATATTTTCCCCATATAAACACACTTGAAATTGTCAGTTGCGTTGAGGCACCCCTAAATGTTTTTTTTTTTTTTTTTTTTATTGAAACAAAACTTTGTATTTCTCAGTTTTTTTGCTATTCGCATATTTCTAGGGGCCACCCTAGTGTATACATAATTTTTAATATCTAAAGCTGTCATTTAAGACATACATAGTTTGACCTCTTAACACTTTAAATGCCAGGGCTATTAAGTTTTTAATTAGAATATTAAGTTGTTGCTTATAGTCCCAATATACAAACTAAAAATGAAAATGTTTAGAAAAAAATTGAGCATTTTTTCAAAAAAAAAAAATTTTTTCAAAAAAAAAAATAAAAAAAAATTAAGAAAACAAACTAAAAATAAAAAAATTTTTACAAAAAATCGCGCGAAGCCACCAGTAGAGAATAACAGCAGTTCAACTACTGCAAAATACATTATATGCCTGGAACAATCTCCTAACACTGCAATGTTGTTTTGCCTCTATTGGAAATGCTGCAATGAATGCGTACTAAAATTAAAGGTAAAAAGATTGGCTGAAGGCTTAAACGATTATTATTGCCCATACTGTCATGCAGCCGAAAAAAAAATATTTTATAATCTGGGTGATTTTGGTATTCTTTTGGGCAAACACGCGTTTTTTGGATGAATTTTATTTTTTTTTTTTTTGCCAGTTTTTCATTTTTATGGGGAATTTTCATTTTTTTAATGAGGATTTTTCATTATTGGAAACTTTTATTTTTATACCCTATACCACTATGTGGTTTGGGTATAATGACTTTGTGCTGCTGTTTGTAACTACCAAAAATATTTGACCTAGACCAATCTTTAATTATACCGATCGAATCAGAATCACTATCTGATTCGATTTAACGATGTCCGTCCGTCCGTCCGTCCGTCTGTGTGTCCATGTAAAGCTTGTAATCAAACTGCAGATCGCAAATATGAATATATTTTGATGAAATTTGGTATTTGATCTTTTATCGGCCATGGGATGAACGCTATTGAAATTGGTGAGAATCGGTCCATGTTCAGACCTAGCCCCCATACAAATGACCCCTATGAAATCGACTTAAATTGCCATAAGATCCAAATTATCATATGAATCTTAGTCAAATTGGGTTTGTATGTGTTTATTACATCCACTAATCAGTAGTCCAAAAATGATCCCTATGGGACAAGTCTTAGTCATAGGCCCCATATAGAGCTGCTTCCCGATCTTCACTTAAATCTATCAAAAAACAAAAATATTGCACTGATTCTTCTCAAATTTTGTTTGTATATATTTTTGCAAAATACAAGAGACCTTACCAAACATGGTCAGGATCGGTCCATTTTTGGGCCTAGTCCCCATATAGATATAGCATCCGATATGAACTTTTTCATATCTGCAGACAAAAAAATTTATAAAAATCCCACTCAAATTTGGTTTATGCTTATTTTTTATATATAATTTTCTTACTTGTTTTATTTTTGCAATTTGTCTTTGATTTAAACACTTGCCAAATTCTACAAGAATCTTAAATCTTATTCGGACTTGTATTTTAGTTAACGTTTAGGTCTTATAATTATTAACTAATCTACGTTAGAAATATAATAAACAAGTAAGAAAATTATAGTCGGTCTAGACCGACTATACGATACCCTATACCATGCGTTTAGAAACCCTATCTCTTAGGCCCAACTAACTGGACATAGAAAATAAGCAAAAACCAAATTTGAGTGGGATTTTTATTAATTTTTTTGGCTGCAGATATGAAAAAGTTCATATCGGATGCTATATCTATATGGGGACTAGGTCCAAAAATGGACCGATCCTGATGATGTTTGGAAAAGTCTCTTGTATTTTGCAAAAATATATACAAACCAAATCTGAGAAGAATCAGTGCAATATTTTTGTTTTTTAATAGATTTAAGTGAAGATCGGGAAGCAGCCCTATATGGGGCCAAAGGGATCATTTTTGGACTACTCATTAATGGATGTAATGAACGCATATAAACCCAATTTGAGTAAGATCTATATGACAATTTGGATCTTATGGCAATTTATGTCGATTTCATAGGGGTAATTTGTATGGGGGCTAAGTCTGAACATGGACCGATTCTCACCGATTTCAATAGCGTTCATCCTATGGCCGACAAAAGCTTATATACCAAATTTCATCAAAATATATTCATATTTGCGACCTGCAGTTTGATTACAAGCTTTACATGGACACACAGACGGACGGACGGACGGACGGACGGACGGACGGACGGACATTGTTAAATCAACTCAAAAAATGATTCTGATTCGATCGGTATAATTAAAGATGGGTCTAGGTCAAATATTTTTGGTTGTTACAAACAGCAGCACAAAGTCATTATACCCAAACCACATAGTGGTATAGGGTATAAAAACGGATCAACAAACCAAATACGACAAACAATAAATGAATGGGTATAGAAAGAAAAGAAAAAAAAAAACAAATAGAACTTCCACAAACACCAACACACACAGACACACACAACACCCGATTATGCAAGTTTTCAAGAAGAACTGGCAATAAGTGTATGTATACATCAGATACTCGTCGTTTATTGTGTAAATATATGTATGAAAGTTTGTATGCACAATATACCAACACAAACGCTGACAACAAAAGGAAATAATGTTACAAATGACACCAGGAGGTTGGCTGTAAAAAAAGAAGAACTCAAACAAAAAACTGAAACTCACTCACACATTTATAAAGCAATCAGAGTATATAAACAAAAAGTGTAATTGTAGTAGTAGTAGATGATGTGAAAAAAAATAGCTACTGTATACATCAAAGTATACAGCCTTTGTCATGTTGATAATGATGTTGTTGCTATTTTTTTTTCTTTCTTGTGAAATTTGTTACATGTGCTTCGGATGATATTTTCGATATTATTTACATCTGTATACATGCGGTAGGTAATCTTTGCCTACTGTAAGCAATAGGGTGTTAATTATTATTTTTTTTAATATGCTAATGTGCATTTATGCGAGAAAAGTTTAACTAAGAACATTATTGCAAATACAATTATTTTAAAATTAAGTTTGTTGGTGGCTTCCATCAACAATCGATCTCAAGACCTTTCGGCTGAAAGATGACAATACACTTTTTAAAACTAGTTGGCAGCTATATAAAAGGCGACGAACTTTTTATAATCAATTTGAAACGTGAAATTAACAATTATTTATTACTTTTTCAACAAAATAATCCAGATACTTATTTAAGTTGTAAACATAAAAAATTTGATATAAATATACATAATTTTAAATTCTATCGAAATCGTTAATATTTTGTTGGGTTTCATTTTTGACTAAAGAAATTTAATTTTTAAATTTATTTTCTTTTATGAATTTTGACCATTTTATTGTGGTTCCCTAAAGAGATTTTTATATGTTTTTAAATATTCAAAACAAAAAAGTGGGTTATTGTTATGTAAATAAATGCATGAAGTGCATACTTCTCTATGAAGTCCTTTTCGTTGTCTGGTAGTTGTGCAGTATGTTGTATAAAGAGGGTTTGTTTGATAGTTTTTTTTTATTATTGAAAAAGAAAAACATATTTATGGAATATTTTTATAGAAGCCTCATCAAGTGGCACTAAGTGAAGTATAAAGTATCACTTAAGAATGCATAAAAAACTATAGCAAAGGAAAGTACCACATTACATTTGTGGATTTTTTCTTTCTTTATTTTTATTGAGAGTAGGGAAATTATGATTGAATAAAAAAAAAAATTTGGTAATTTACGATGTAGTTACTGCTTTAACGTACAAAAATGTTTATAAGCGAAAAATTTAGAATTTAAAGACACATTGCTGCATAGAGTAAAATATTCAGTAGGGTGGAGCGACATTTGGATTTCAGTGCGGCTCTAACCGATATCTGTAGATGTGAAAATACTATATGTAACAAGTGAGTGTTAAATTCGGCTATGCCGAATCTTTAATATCCTCCACCTGGGTTTTACCTTTACAATAATATCTGGACATACTGCACTATTTATAACAAATGCAAACAAAATATTTGAAAAATTAAACAATTTGACAAACTTAATTCTAAATATTAACAATACAGAATTTTTAACATTTTTTGGAGAATTTTTAACATTTTTTGACAAACAATATTAACCGAAATTTACTCAGGTAAATCATTTATTATCTGAATGAGCGTAATTTCAACAGACAGACAGACTGATGGACATCGCTATAAAGACTCGAGTTGTTATAAGAATCAAGAACATTTATACTTTATGGGGTCGTAAATTTATTTTTCGATGCGTTACAAACGGAATGACAACCTGATATATGCCCTCTCCACAGTGGTGTGAATGATATAAAAACAGAATTTCTGTAACGGTTTTCTATACATATTTTAAAATTTAAAACTATATAAAAAAATGCTGTTGATTCAAATAAAATATGATACAGTCCGAGACATTCGTTTCAACGCACATAATATATTTTAATATAACTGATCTCACTTGGTCAATATTAAGGCTAGAGTTTTTTTTTCGTTTACATTATTAAGTAAACTATAAAAAAATTACTAATGTAATGGTTCTTTTATTGAAAATATGCACTCTTTTGTAAAATTGATGGTATTTTTAGTGAGACATTCGTTTGAACGCAGTTACAAACAAATTCATTTTAAGTGAACAATTAACACATGTTTTCCATTTTAATTGTTAAAACATTAATTTTAAAGGTAAAAAATAATAAAAATTAAATAATCGGGAATATAGTATTTGATAAATTCTTTAAAATAGGTAGGATATTCAAACTGAAAAATTGCAGGCTTATTAAATCGTTCAGAAGTTGTGGTGAGAAATTATTTGAAACTGGAAAAAAAAAATTATGGAATAAAGACTCCAACAAGAGGTTCTTCAAAACTAACGTTAAGACAGAAAGGTCAAATTCAACATGAAGCAACGCAAAATCGAATTACTTGTAGTTAAATAAAAGAAAAATTGAAGCTTCTCATATGTAAGAGAACCATCGCTCGAGTTTTGAATGCGACTCCATCAATAAGACGGACAAAATTAAAAACTAAGCCACGATTGACAAAGCTACACAAGTAGAGACACTTGAACTTCACGAAATCTTATATGTCATGGATGAATAAGTGGAAAAAAGTGATTTTTTCAGATGAGAAGAAGTTTAATCTAGATAAACTTGAGTGCTACAGCTGTTAATGGCACGATATAAATCAACACAATATTGCAAGATCGAAACGGAATTTCGGTGGTGGAAGTGTAATGGTATGGGGAGGATTCTCATACGATGTCAAGCTTTCTATATGATTTATATCAACAAAAACTAATTCTGAAATGTCCATAGATTTATTAGAAGATGTTTTAATATCAAAACTTGATGAAAGTCCCAAAGAGGAATACATTTTCAGCAGGATAATGAATATATTCATGCATCTAGGCTAAGTAAGGTTTGGTTTTCCACAAATAGCATGGAACTATTTCAATGGCCAGTTTTTAGTGCTGATTGAAATTCAATTGAAAATTTATGGGGAATCCTAGCTGCCAAGGTCTATGAAAACGGAAGACAGTTTTCGACAGTAAATGAACTTAAATATTCAATAAAATAATGCTGGTCGAAAATTGGTATTCCAACGATCCAAAAATTAGTGGAAGCAATGCCAAATAGAATTTATTCTGTTATTAGAAAAAGTGAAGGACATAATAAATATTAAAATAAAAAAAAAATTTTTTTTCTAAATTATATTTTAAGTTTTTTTTTAATAATTTAAGTTAAGTGCGTTCAAACGAATGTCTCACCCAAATTTAATTTTTTTTGTAACATTTCTAAGAAAAGAAATAAACAAATCATTTTGTGAAAAAATCTACTCAAAAGGTCTTTTACTATTTTTTTTTTCATTAGAAAAAAACATGGTGCGTTCACACGAATGTCTCAGACTGTAATAGTCCGGGGTATATAAACATAAACAAAATTATCCTTAACCCTTCGTTGCATAGCATTGCATATATGCAATGTTGACTTCGCGGGTATACGGCAATTCCGCTATTCCCCTTTTACCGTTATTTTCTCTTTCGTTGATCTCTTTTATATCAAAGCATTTAATTTTTGGCGCAATTTCGCGTAATTTGTTAAAATAAGCTGATTTAAGAACAGGCGTTTTTAATTATTCTTAAATCCTTTGAAGGTTAACCGAAATGTAAGTATTATTTGAGTATTTTGCTACATTTTCTTTGTATATATCTAACATTTTTTAAATGCAAAGGTTTTACTTGAGCGCTGTAAAGCATCATTGCATATGTGCAAATTCATGCGTTTGCGCTAATGAGAACTTATATTGCAAATATGTTGTTAAATTGCATATGTGCACTTCCATGCATTTAATGTAAATTTTATTTATTTTTAACGACACTTACTGGTAGTGAAATTGCCAAAATAATTGTAGGTCGGGGTGAAAGAAAAGATGAATTTTTTGTTGATAACGATGACAATAATGTACAATAATCATCAATATAAGTCGACTGGAGTATGTGGAGGACGAAGCAAATTCAGGACAAATATCTAGTGTTGGAGAGGAGAGAAGCAATATCACTGATTTACGATCTCTGAAATGAAAGAACTATTTGGAAACAAAAAGAATTCGCAATGGATTTAGAGGCCAGCGAAGAGCTTCTAGAACTACTTTTTAAATTTAAGTGGACCTTGTTGCATTTATTTCACATATTTTTTTTCGGAAGAACTTATGAATTTTATTGTCTACCAGTCGAATTTATATACTTGCCAGAAAAATCCAGATTCTCGAGATCATATTGATCAATTGGACTTACAAAAATTTTTGGGTATAGTATTATGATGTCTGTGGTTTAAATTCCTAATAATTTGAAAATGATTTGAAAAATTTAAGTCAATGTTACATTTCAATAACAATGATGAAATAAGACCGAAAAATGATCCAAATCATGACCGGCTTTTTAAAATACGTCCTGCTGTAAAACATTTGGTCGAAAAGTTTATGTCGGTCCCATTTGAAAGCAGCCTTTCTGTTGACGAGCAGCTATGCTCCACAAAATGTAAGTCATATTTGAAGCAGTATCTTCCAATGAAACCAAACAAGTGGCGATTTAAACTGTATGTGCTGCAGGAATATCGAGTTATAACTGTAACTTTGAAATATATACGGGTAAAGGGAACAACCCCTTGTTTAGGCTTCCCGAAGAAAATGACTTAGGCGCGTGTGCTAACATTGTCGTTAGACTTCTGCGACCCGTTTCATCAGAAAAAAGTACAAAGTTTTTTTTTTGATAATTACTGCACATGGTTGTCGTTAATGATCAAACTATCAAATCGTGGTATTTTCCCGCTGGGTACAGTCCGTTGGAATAGAATTCCGAATTTAAAACTTCCAGACGACAAAATTATGACGAAGAAACCACGCTGAGAATCCTGCAAATATGTTGCAACGGTAGATAATTTTAATGTATCTGTTGTTTCGTGGAGACAAAAAAATTGTTAACTTGATGTCGAACTTTTGTAGTAAGAATCCAAAGGTTAGCGTTGAAAGGTTCGACTAAAATTGGGAAGACAAATAAATGTCGATTGCCCAAGCATTGTAGTAGAATATAACAAGTTTACGGGAGGGGTCGACTTACTGGATTCTTTCATAGGGCGCAATAAAATCAAAACACGCTCTAAGAAGTGGTATATGCATCTTTTTTTATCACTTGGTAAATACCGCCTTGGTCAAGCGGCTTTTATATAAACGCGCTGAATTACAAAAGGGAAACAATATCGACGAAACGATGGCAGATTTTCGGTTGAAAGTGGGTAAAACGTTTTGCAAAATGGGAACCTATTTTCAAAATAGTTTATCTGAACAATCGTATTTTAACAATTCTTTATTTTAGAGGAAGCATTCAAGAAGCCAGTTCCCCAAAAACGAAGTTCGACTAGATCACACGGATCATTGGCCCAAATGTATAGATACTCGAATTACATGCAAATTGCCGGGCTGTAATGGATATACGTTTATTAAATGCGAAAAGTGCGACACAGGCTTATGCTTTAATAAGTCAAGAAATTGTTTTAAAAAAATTTCATACAGAATAGTTTTTCTAATATAAATTAAAGTGCAAGCTTTCCTGTATTATTTCTAATTAAAAATAAACACATGAATTAAATAAAAACGGTTTTCTTAAAATTTGTATTAATATTTCAGTCTACCATAAACTGTATTTATTAAAATTTTATGATCATTGAAACCTATAAAATGTGAAGGTACAAAAAAATGCAAGTTAGTAAATTTCCATGGATCCGCAGTATGATATTGCATATATGCAATGTTACATAACTCCTATAATACATACAGCAACCAAGTTTAATTTCTGCAATCATAACTTAACATATAACAAGAATAAAACCTAAAAAAAAATTTTTTTCTTTAAGGAAATTAAATCATGCAATGAAGGGTTAAGGCAAGGATGAATGAAGCTCACTGATGATGAGGAATGAAAGAATAAACTTGATGAACACTATTATGACGTGGATGATGCATTTTTATAAATAATTTATTTTCATTTTTTACATTTTGTTGCTCTTCGTTACGCATACTTGAATTTCAATTTAACTTGTCGTAAATATGTGTATAATATGAATAAGCTTGAGTATTTAGAATTAAATTTATTTATTTTTATTTTCTAGACTTTGTCTTTATATGCCTTTATAGCATTTATCATAGTGTTAGATTAGATTTCTGTAGCTGTATAGAAACTTTGGTGTTATGTTTATGGAAATCTTTATCTGTTAGTTTGTTAAATAATAGCAGCATATTTTTTTGCAAACCATATTAATTTCTGTCTTTTACAAAACATCTCTATAGTGTAGATGTTGATATTCAAAACTTTTGTAAAGCATCATCTTTTTGCTTTACATTCTGTTTAAAATTAATACCATCTTTAATTCAGTTCTTTTATATTTCTCCAGAAAAAAAAAAAATTATTTTTAAAATTTGCTATATCTTATATTTCACCCATTCTGTTTATTTTATATTCTGCTATTCTCTTCCTGCTTCTGACTGTAAAAACTTTCCTTTTTTCATATTTTATTATGATAAATTCCATTAAAATTCATATTTTTCTTTTGAAATTTTTGCGTATGACAAACATGTTTTTCATTTGAAATTCTTCGTGTGATCCATGTCCTTGAGCTAAAATAAATATATATTTTGTTTTGCATAATAGTTGACAACAAACGAAGTGTTTCATAATTTATTTTAAACAAAAATATTTTAAAATCTTTAAAAAAGAAAATGATAAAAAAATTAATTTACAGCATTTTTTTCTTAACCAAAAAATAAAATTATTTTTTTTTACACAAATAATTAAATTGTGAGCGAATTGGATACTTTTTCCGACAAGTGGACCATTCAATGGGTAAACCTAATTCGAGTAGGCTTAATCCAGTTGTGCTAACCATATTTTAGGTTTACTTAAGAAACAGATATTTCGATTAAAAATATTTGGTTTTCTGAGCCACAAAAACGGGAGTTTTCGTATTGTTCGGTTATTTAGTGATTTTATCTTGATTTTTATTAATCGAATATACATCATGTCAAAGAATATATGTGCATAAAATAAATACTAGTTACATTATCTGAAGAGAACAAATATTTTACATAAGGTAATTTTTCAGTTTATATCATACGTAGCGTATGATTAAGATTTTATATGCTCTGAATATTTCTCATATACTCGCCATTTATTACAGGGTATTGAATGTAAATATCGATCGATTAAAACTCGTGTAGCAAATTTCGACCAATTATCCTAAGACTATCACCTGCAGTTTGATAACAGGAAGACTTCGATCAAAAATTTTTCTGACCCAATTGCCAGGTTTTTAAAAACTGGCACAGTGTTATAGTTAAAAAAAAAATTGCAAACCTGCCACTAGAAGCTGCAAGGTTGAAATAACTAAAATTGAGACATTTTTGAATTCAATCATTTTCCAAAATTCTTAACCGATTAAAAACCAAAAGTTCTAAGTTATTTATGAATCATAATCAAACAACAATTATCAGCAATTTCATTAATTTGTTTAGCTTTGGAAAAATTGTCTTCTAAATTGGAACGTAGAAAAATAATTTTGAACGAGTGCAATAAAAATAGGGAAACATCAATACGTTTGATAACAACTAAAAGGATAAAGACGTATAATAAAAAAAAATTCAGTAAACCTAAAAATTGTGAAAAACTTTTTTAATTTTTCTAGTAAATCGGAGCAAAACTAACAAATATACAAGTTTCAAGCGACCGGCCCTCATACGGTATATCGTATATGTTAAACACTTTAAATAGATATTTCGTAAACAACATGTTTGAAGTCCGTGAACATAAAAACTCAAAAACTGCTCGACCGATCCTTTTGAAATTTTATACACTATTTCTACAAAATAATCAGAAGAGTTTTGTTTTTACCATTTTTTTCCAACAACAAGTTTACCGAAATTTTATAGCAAAAATTGTGTTTTTCACTTCAAAATGCTGCAAAAAATAAAAAAGATTAAAAAAACTCTTTCTGATTACCCCGATTTCATTCAATTTAAGTCAGAAAATTATTTTTTTTTTATTTACTCTTTACATGAATATATATAAAAAACGAATATTTTGACTTAAATTGAATGAAATCGATATAGGTCGTATATGGCTACTCCACATAATATTTAGCGATGAATATTTTGGGATATGGGAAAGTCAAAGATACGTCGATTTGTGCAATAATTTCGTCAATTTTCCCCAAAAAAAGTGAAAAAAAAAATCCACAAAAATGCACGAAAACGCTTCATGGTCGCAGTTATAAATAAAAAAAAATCATGAAAATATATTCATCGAAATTTTGACCGGCTCGAAAATGATTTAAGTGGTATGGGTCCTTGGGCAAGTATACTTGTTATGACCCATAGTAACAGTATCGCGTTCAACCCATGGAGTTAAAATAATTGACCCACACTAATATATATATATATATATTTATTTATTTTTATCATATATATTTTTTTATATTGTCACAATTTTGGTTATTTCAACCTTCAAATGGTGTTCCACAAACGATTTACCATTTCAGAAAACCTGCTTATTATTTATTACTCATTTAAATGATATTAGATATGACTATACAAATATTTAGCTATTTGAAGGGATTTCCATCTATTTATTTTTTGGTTTTGAAATTTCACGAACAAACAATATATATTTAATTTACGAAGAAAAATGAACTGTAGCCGCAACAAATAAATAAATAAATTGAATATGATAAATGTTATTCATTTTATTTAAAATATAGCTTAAATACACAAATAATAAATGGACAGACAGACAGGCTAAATGTGATTCAAATATTTATTTAGGACTATTGTATACATTGTATTTGCAGATAAATATATACATAAATATATACATGTCAATGATTTAATATGTGCTTAAGTTAATCATACTAACACTCATTATATGTAATTTTGTACAAACCAAAATATGTTGCAACTAATTGATTTAAAGTTAAACGTTTTAAACAGATTTCGTATTAAATACCAATTATGTAATATAAAATTTTTTATATGTCAATTTTAATATCAAAATCAATTAGCTTCTAATAACTTTTGAGTGGGTACAATAAATATGTTTATATACAAATGCATACATATGAACTTGTATGTAGCAGCACGTATAAGTTATATTTTATTATGAATTATAATAATAATCATACGCATAATAGAATGATGTGCATATTTTAGAAAAAAATTTTAACATAAAGTGGAAGCTCGATTAGACGAGATGGTCGATTGATTAAGGTAAATTTTCGCAAAATTCATACATATTGTGTGATAAACAAGTAAGAGTATTAAATTTAGCTGCGCATCTTAACCTCAATATTACAATCAATGTTGGATACGGCTACCACTTTAAAAATGTTGATACCAAAACTTTAAATTCGAATATCAATTAAATTTAAAGTTATTTTTTTTTTCTCGTTCGCCAGTTTCTGCGAATATTATATCTAGTTGTAATTTCAATTTATAATTTGTAACGTTTTTAATTTTTTCAGACTTTAATTTTTGAATTTTAATTTTTTTTTTCTTTTTAATTTTTAACTTATAATTTTTATAGATAACACTAGTCAACAGTCAAAATGTACTCGGGATGCGATAATTTTTTCTGTGTAGATAACCTTGACATGAGCTCGAAAAACGCAATAAAAAATTTTTTTTTCGTTTGGTTTTTTTTTTTTTTTTTTTTTTAAATTTTAAAAATTTTTTTTTGGTTAATTTGTTTCGTCCGGCATAACTCGGGAACCACTAGCCCGATTTAATTGAATTAAATTGTAAAAAATTTAAAATTACAATTCCCTTAATCTGTTTATATATTGTTTTCCTATACAAGCAACAGTTTCCAAGTTAAAAATGAATATATAAAGGAAAAAACTTATTTTTGCCTAAAAATTTAAATTTTTTCTTTTTTTTAAATCCATAAAAAATCCCAAATGAAAAAAAATTTCAAATCTTATTACTTTTACGTAAAGATACATAACCTATGAGCAAAATAAGAGAAAGATCATGAAAATCGATGCACGCGTTTCGCTTTTATTCGCAATTGAGTAAAGGTATGAATTTAAAAAATTTGCTCGACATATGCACAACTTTGTCTATGGTAAGGTTTTTTCTTTTTTTTTATGATTCTCAGAATTAACAAAACGGAATAAACAAAGGGTTATTTAATTTTTATGATTGCGTAAGCAAAGTAATAAACGGTAATAAATGTGCGTGAACAATTAAAAGGAAAAAAGGAAAGGGGACTTTTTTACTTATTTGGGTTTTCCGGTGACTACCTGTATGATTTTTTTACATAAATGCAACCCACATTTATTCGGAAAATTTAAGACTCACACATGGTGAAACAGGTATGTAGCCACCGTAAAAAAATATACACCCATTTATAAGTACCTGTCAGTAAAATACTAAACAATACACAGTACAAATAGGTCTTCATTGATCGATTTTACTCATTCAACAAGTGTCGACGAACGCGATAGTTAAAATGAGCAAACGTTCGCGAGTATTTGAATGCAATACCAATCCAAGTAATTTTTGTTACATGTGCGGAGAATACGTTTGTGGAAAAAACAAGCGTTATTTTTCACCTAAATTGAGAGATTCATTTGAAGAGAGCTTCAATTTAAAGGTCTCAAACATAGATGAGCGGTGGACACCAAGTGCTCTATGTCCAAGGTGCTACGTACAGCTAAGTGACTCAAGGTAAGTGTAGATTACGAAATTCAAGAACATATATAACTTATTATTGCAATTCTTTCAGACGACAGCCGAGAATCATCATGCCAATGCTTTGGAGAGCTCCGCTTTGCCATGCAACAGATTGCTACTTCTGTCTTAGCAAAAAAACAGGCGTGGGAAAAAATATACGATGGACTTACGCTGCTGTTTCAACAGTGAATTTTCCAGTGCCATTTTCCAAAGAACCAGTGGACCCGCAACCGCCCGTTTCAAGATGGGCATCTAATAATGAGGCGATACATCCATCATCAGATCCGGAGACAGTAGGAACCACATCAGAATGCGAGTCAACATATACATTGCATGGAGGTCAACGCTTATGTTCCCAAGCAGAACTGAACGATTGGGTTAGAGAATTGAAACTCTCCAAGGAAGATGCAGAGTTGCATGCATCGCGCATGAAACAGTTCGGTTTCTTGGCTCCTGGTGTGGTGACAACAATCTACAGGAAGCGTCATGAACCATACGCAAGGTACTACACAAAAAAAGACAACATCTGTTTTTGTAAGGACATTCCCGGATTATTTGGTGAACTCGGGTACTCTTACGATCCAGGAGAGTGGCGTCTTTTCATCGACAGCAACAAGCAGAGCCTTAAAGCAATTTTACTGCACAACGGCAACAAGAAACCTTCGATTCCAATTGCTCATGCCGTTGACACCAAGGAAACATACGAAGTCATGGACAATCTACTAAAGTGCCTTAACTATGAGAAACACGATTGGAAAGTTTGTGCCGACCTTAAGGTTATCGGTATCCTTTGTGGATTACAAGGTGGATTCACAAAGTACTGTTGTTTTCTCTGCCTTTGGGACAGCCGCGATCGTCAACATCATTACACCAGGAGGAGTTGGACAGAAAGAGTTAACTTCATCCCCGGCAGCGACAACGTGAAATATACACCACTCATAAAAAAGGAAAATGTTTTTCTCCCACCTCTTCACATAAAGCTCGGACTCATAAAAAACTTCGTGAAAGCTATCAACAAAGATGGCGAAGCGTTCGCCTATTTAAAAACCATTTTTCCTCACCTTTCATCGGCAAAGATTAAGGAAGGCGTTTTCGACGGTCCGCAAATTAAAAAGTTGTTGCAAGACCAACAGTTTGAACACATTTTATCACCAAATGAAGCTGCAGCTTGGAACTCATTTCGGCAAATTGTTTCCGGATTTCTTGGAAACAACAAAAGCTCAAATTACAGAGAGATCGTCGAACAACTACTCCAAAATTATAAAAAAATTGGAGCAAATATGTCGCTTAAGATACATTTTCTACACTCGCACTTGGACTTCTTTCCGGACAACCTGGGCGATGTGAGTGACGAGCATGGTGAGCGTTTTCATCAGCAAATGAAAGAAATTGAGCACCGATACCAAGGATTTTGGAACGAAGCTATGATGGGGGACTATATCTGGTTCCTAATAAGAGAAACAGACCCACAACAATATAAAAGAAAGACAAAAGCACATAATTATTTTTAATTTGAAGGTTTTTATTTTTGTGTTTAGATATTTTTTTTTAAAACTTTTTTATAATTAATTAATGTTGATATCCTTAGGATAATTTCTTGTACATATATCGAATTGTTTTTTAATTTAAAGTCATATATTTTTGTCACCCAACAAATTTTAATTTTTTTTGTAATAAAAAAGAAAAAACCTTACCATAGACAAAGTTGTGCATATGTCGAGCAAATTTTTTAAATTCATACCTTTACTCAATTGCGAATAAAAGCGAAACGCGTGCATCGATTTTCATGATCTTTCTCTTATTTTGCTCATAGGTTATGTATCTTTACGTAAAAGTAATAAGATTTGACATTTTTTTTCATTTGGGATTTTTTATGGATTTAAAAAAAAAAAAAATTTAAATCTTTAGGCAAAAATAAGTTTTTTCCTTTATATATTCATTTTTAACTTGGAAACTGTTGCTTGTATAGGAAAACAATATATAAACAGATTAAGGGAATTGTAATTTTAAATTTTTTACAATTTAATTCAATTAAATCGGGCTAGTGGTTCCCGAGTTATGCTGGACGAAACAAATTAACCAAAAAAAAATTTTTAAAATTTAAAAAAAAAAAAAAAAAAAAAAACCAAACGAAAAAAAAATTTTTTATTGCGTTTTTCGAGCTCATGTCAAGGTTATCTACACAGAAAAAATTATCGCATCCGGAGTACATGAAATTTTTTTCATTTTGTTGAGTAGTGTAATTTTTAATTTTTAACTCTTATCTTTTAATCTTTAATTTTTAACTTTTAATTTTTAATTTTTAACTTTTAATTTTTAATTATTAATTTTTAATTTTTAATTCTAAATTTTAAATTTTAAGTTTTTAATTTTCAATTTTTAATATTTAATTTTAAATTTTAAATTTTAAATTTTAATTTTTTAATTTTTAATTTTTAATTTTTAATTTTTAATTTTCAATTTTTAATTTTTAATTTTTAATTTTTAATTATTAGTTTTTAATTTTTATTTTTTAATTTTAAATTTTAAATTTTTAATTTTCAATTTTTAATTTTTAATTTTCAATTTTTAATTTTTAATTTTTAATTTTTAATTTTTAATTTTTAATTTTTAATTTTTAATTTTTAATTTTTAATTTTTAATTTTTAATTTTTAATTTTTAATTTTTAATTTTTAATTTTTAATTTTTAATTTTTAATTTTTAATTTTGAATTATGAAGTTTGAGTTTTTAATTTTTAATTTTTAATTTTTAATTTTTAATTTTTAATTTTTAATTTTTAATTTTTAATTTTTAATTTTCAATTTTTAATTTTTCATTTTTAGTTTTTAGTTTTTAATTTTTAATTATTAATTTTTAATTTTTAGTTTTTAGTTTTTAGTTTTTAATTTTTAATTTTTAATTAATTTTTAATATTTAATTTTGAATTTTGAATTATTAATTATTAATTATTAATTATTAATTTTTAATTTTTAATTTCTAATTTTTAATTTTTAATTTTTAATTTTTAATTTTTAATTTTTAATTTTTAATTTTTAATTTTTAATTTTTAATTTTTAATTTTTAATTTTTAATTTTTAATTTTTAATTTTTAATTTTTAATTTTTAATTTTTAATTTTTAATTTTTAATTTTTAATTTTTAATTTTTAATTTTTAATTTTTAATTTTTAATTTTTAATTTTTAATTTTTAATTTTTAATTTTTAATTTTTAATTTTTAATTTTTAATTTTTAATTTTTAATTTTTAATTTTTAATTTTTAATTTTTAATTTTTAATTTTTAGTTTTTAATTTTTAATTTTTAATTTTTAATTTTTAATTTTAATTTTTAATTTTTAATTTTTATTTTTTAATTTTTAATTTTTGATTTTTAATTTTTAATTTTTAATTGTTAATTTTTAATTTTTAATTTTTAATTTTTAATTTTTAATTTTTAATTTTTAATTTTAAATTTTTAATTTTTAATTTTTAATTTTTAATTTTTATTAATTTTTAATTTTTAATTTTTATTAATTTTTAATTTTTAATTTTTACTTTTTACTTTTTACTTTTTAATTTTTAATTTTTAATTTTTAATTTTTAATTTTTAATTTTTAATTTTTAATTTTTAATTTTTAATTTTTAATTTTTAATTTTTAGTTTTTAATTTATAATTTTTAATTTTTAATTTTTAATTTTTAATTTTTAATTTTTAATTTTTAATTTATAATTTTTAATTTTTAATTTTTAATTTTTAATTTTTAATTTTTAATTTTTAATTCTTAATTTTTAATTTTTAATTTTTAATTTTTAATTTTTATTTTTAATTTTTAATTTTTAATTTTTAATTTTTAATTTTTAATTTTTGATTTTTAATTTTTAATTTTTAATTTTTAGTTTTTAATTTTTAATTTTTAATTTTTAATTTTTAATTTTTAATTTTTAATTTTTAATTTTTAATTTTTAATTTTTAATTTTTAATTTTTTATTTTTCTTTTTAATTTTTAATTTTTAATTTTTAATTTTTAATTTTAAATTTTTTTTTTTAATTTTTAATTTTTAGTTTTTAGTTTTTAATTTTTAATTTTTAATTCTTAATTTTAAATTTTTAATTTTTAGTTTTTAATTTTTAATTTTTAATTTTTAATTTTTAATTTATAATTTTTAATTTTTAACTTTTAATTTTTAATTTTTAATTTTTAATTTTTAATTCTAAATTTTTAATATTTAATTCTTAATTCTTAATTTTAAATTTTTAATTTTTAATTTTTAATTTTTAATTTTTAATTTTTAATTTTTAATTTTTAATTTTTAATTTTTAATTTTTAATTTTTAATTTTTAATTTTTAATTTTTAATTTTTAATTTTTAATTTTTAATTTTTAATTTCTAATTTTTAATTTTTAATTTTTAATTTTTAATTTTTAATTTTTAATTTTTAATTTTTAATTTTTAATTTTTAATTTTTAATTTTTAATTTTTAATTTTTAATTTTTAATTTTTAATTTTTAATTTTTAATTTTTAATTTTTAATTTTTAATTTTTAATTTTTAGTTTATAATTTTTAATTCTTAATTTTAAATTTTTAATTTTTAATTTTTAATTTTTAATTTTTAATTTTTAATTTTTAACTTTTAATTTTTAATTTTTAATTTTTAATTTTTAATTTTTAATTTTTAATTTTTAATTTTTAATTTTTAATTTTTAATTTTTAATTTTTAATTTTTAATTTTTAATTTTTAATTTTTAATTTTTAATTTTTAATTTTTAATTTTTAATTTTTAATTTTTAATTTTTAATTTTTAATTTTTAATTTTTAATTTTTAATTTTTAATTTTTAATTTTTAATTTTTAATTTTTCATTTTTAATTTTTAATTTTTAATTTTTAATTTTTAATTTTTAATTTTTAATTTTTAATTTATAATTTTTAATTTTTAATTTTTAATTTTTAATTTTTGATTTTTAATTTTTTATTTTTAATTTTTAATTTTTAATTTTTAATTTTTAATTTTTAATTTTTAATTTTTAATTTTTAATTTTAAATTTTTAATTTTTAATTTTTAATTTTTAATTTTTAATTTTTAATTTTTAATTTTTAATTTTTAATTTTTAATTTTTAATTTTTAATTTTTAATTTTTAATTTTTAATTTTTAATTTTTAATTTTTAATTTTTAATTTTTAATTTATAATTTTTAATTTTTAATTTTTAATTTTTGATTTTTAATTTTTAATTTTTTATTTTTAATTTTTAATTTTTAATTTTTAAATTTAATTTTTAATTTTGAATTTTTAATTTTTAATTTTTAATTTTTAATTTTTAATTTTTAGTTTTTAATTTTTAGTTTTAGATTTCTACTTTAAAAAGGGTAAAAGGGAAGAGGGTACTTTTTTAAAAAAGGGTAATTTTTAGTTTTTAATTTTTAGTTTTAGATTTCTACTTTAAAAAAGGTACCCTTTTAAAGAAGAGGGTACTTTTTTAAAAAAGGGTAATTTTTTACAAAAAGGGCTCTTTTTTAAAAAAGGGTAATTTTTGTGTCCCCAAGAGCATTGCTGCAACTTGGTGAAAATATCGATAGGTATGCTGTTAAGCATTACGTCCAATCCCGCCTGTAGTGTCGATCTAATGGTTCCGTGGTGCCCATACAACCCAATCACTATACCTTCACGAGTCTGGAAAGTCTGGCCCTTACGTACATAGCTTTCCACCACATCAGATTAAGTATTTATTGAATACCGTATAATCTATGTTCAACTGTAAATTGAATTATGTTTTTTTGACAACTTGTTTTAATGCTAATAACACAATGCTGCACGACATTCAAACCCTAATGGCTTCAACATGAAATCAAAGAAGCCCACCACAATAACAAAACTCCCGCGGGGTTGAGCTGTGTTAGCTTACAATTTTATTATGACCTCATCCTACAGTAGACACGTTTAGTATATTTTTAATGGATAATTTGACACACGAAAAGCTAACAAATCAGTTCGTTTTTATTTAAATTAACATTGATAAATTTTATTGAATTTCACAATGTAATTAGTCAGAAGTTCACTAAAAAACAAATGTTAATTAAAAAATAATGTTCTGTTAGTGTTAAGACATTTAAGACTTTCATAAATATTTAACAACAAATTGTTATGCTTCCGTTAGGAACAAGATTAGAAAGAATTCTAACTATACAAGTGAGCATTTTTTTTTTCTACATTGAGATAATTATTATATTATTTATTTATTTACTTATTTATTTAATAACTATGTAATAATAAATTATTACAAAATTATATTAAGTAAGCACTAGCTGCTAAGGCCATCGGCTCAAATTATTATATTGAGACAGCTTTATGTTCTGATAGTTTGTGGTTTTTTCCAACATGAACATCCTCTGAGGGGATTTCAATAAGTCTATACAAGAATATATAAAGCCCCATTTACATGAAACCACTCAGTCGTATGATTTTTCGACATAAAAATCCGATTAAATTCATCGGACTGTCATTATTTTTGCATACTTAGGCCATTTACACCATCACTCTCAAGTCATATGAGAACAGCTGTTAGGAATAACAAACAACTTTATTTTGAAATTTATATTTTTTCCACTTTCTTTATTTTTGTTTACCTTTTTTATTATTACCAAAAAAAAAAAACAACTCTGCTCCAATGAAAATGACAAGTTTTAATAAATGTTTCTAAGAATGACAAAAACCATCGGACTTCGAAAATAAAATCACATAGGCTGTCAATTGCATAACATGAGCTATTTACATGATACGACCTTTTCATAATACTCGACTTTTTGACAGGTCGTATTATCATATTATCCTTTGAAAAAAAGAAAAATTTAATTTCGAGCTCTCATCAAAAAAACCTCAGCTTGAAAAGCAAAACACCTCAATAAATCAAAAATGCATTAGGCGAAGTCAATGGGGATCCACACCAGTGATTTAAACCATCTATAATTGAATATATTCTGGACATCCAGTTAAAGCAGTTACTTCGGAAATCATTGATTAAATTCAGTATATAATTTTGAGTGACCGACGAGATCAAGTGCGTGAACTAATTAAATAAAGTGTGACCCACTAAGAGCATAATACATAAACATAATAACGGAGTTCTTGTGGCCTCAACTGGATGGTATGGACTTAACGACATGTGGTTTCTGCAGAGCAACAATTTCCAGACTGAATCATCTCCCAAAAATTCCAATTGGCCGCCAAGATGGTACGATTTAATGTCGAGCGGTTTATTTCTTTGGAGATTTTTCAAATCTCAAGTCTATGTGAATAAACCGCAAACCATTCCTGAGCTCAGTGATGCATATTTTTCAAAATGTCATCGAAAATTCCAAGAAAAGAGCATGGACCTGTTTTCACAGCCGCGGTGGCCATATGCCGGACATTTTATTCCATACAAAATCGGAACATGTCTAAAAAAAAAATGCATTTTATTTTTAAATTTAATATTAGTCGTCATTATTGACACAATTAAGCAATAAAATCGCCCTCATTTAGGCAAAAAAAAAAACAAAGTGATTTTCTATCAAGAGAATGCACGGGTGCACCCTTGTAGAGTTTCGATGGCAAAAATAGACGAATTAGAAAACTTACTTTGTGGAGAGCTGAAGAAGGTTGGAGGATCGGCGGAATCAGCGTATCGAGCAAAACAGAGACTATGTGAAAAAAAAATATGTGGAAAAGTAACGACTTATTGAATCCCCTCGTATATAAAGCTGAACATGTGACAAACAATAATTTTATAAATGTATCCGAGTTTATCACGGACTTGCTAACTCAAATACTAACCGAACAGTTAGCTACAAATGTTCGAAGTTAAACGCAATATCCGTAAGTATCACTGGAATATCTGGCAACAATATATCTGTTCCTTTGTATTTTCCAGTAATAATGACAACGTCGATGGTCACGATGGAAAGACTCTCGCTATATAGATATATGAATCTAAACATTAGTTTTAAAAGGCAAGTGCCATGCCCATTAATCCGATCTCGCCCATTTGTAGCGCGACAAAATAAGTTAAAGAATCAGATAAAGCTTTAAAGGCTTTTACTGCCATGGTAAGCCAGACATTGGATATTAAATATTTTCTTTGATAACTCCCAATCCCGTCCAATTTTAGTATAGATACTCACATTAAGAACTCACTGATCTACAAAAAGTTTAAAATGTTAGGTTCAATGGTTCGACCACGCCCATTTTTAAACCAAGTACTGACGTACATAATTTATGGGATCACAGTAAGGTCTAAGACTATAATTTTCAGGTATTTTCAAAGGGAGGTGCCACGCCCACTGTTAGTACGATTACTCATATTAATAACCAAAGGTCTAAAACTCCGGCCATTATAAAATGCTTGATATATATGGGAGGTTCCACGCCCACCGTTCTCATCCCGCCCATTATTATCAAGCTAACTGAAATGAAAAAAAAAATTATAAATTCACACTAAATGGAAAGACTTTCCCTATATGATACTTTATGATAAACATTCACTTTATATGGAAGTTGCCACGCACACTTGCTACATAAAAAAATAATCATTTTATCTTCCGCACTTCGTTGCAAAATTTAAGTTTATCATGTTTATGCCAGATTTTGTACAAAAACAATGTTCTAACCATTGTTTTTCAATATTAATTTATGAATAAACAATTCTATTCTTACACCAACGAATATAAATAACACTGTACAATACAAAAAAAAAATTACAAGGTCCGGCCTATAAATTTTGATAGAGGACACAAAAAAACGACACGTATATCGGAGTATTGAAAGTTTACATCTGAATTTCATTTGAGGGGGGGTTAAAGTTTCCCAGCTCTGGCACATTCTTAAAAGAGCAAAAAGCACCATTGAAACAGGGATTTAAGAGGTTAAAATGTTCCGCAAAAATATTCGCCGTGAAATTTTACTATAAGTCCTTGAATACACTAAAACGGAAAATTCAACCAGAAAGTCAGAAATAAGACACAACAAAAGAGAGCCTAGAGTTAATTTCGCCTTTATTAAGAATTTTATTATGCCCTATACCACTAGGTGTGGGTATAATGACTTTGTGTTGCTGCTTGTAACTACCAAAAATATTTGACCTGGACCCATCTTTTATTATACCGATCGACTCAGAATCACTTTCTGAGCCGATTTAGCGATATCCGTCCGTCCGTCCATGTAAACCTTGTAATCAAACTACAGGTCGCAAATATGAACATATTTTGATCAAATTTGGTAAACAAGCTTTCAGCGGCCATATGATTAACGCTATTGGTGAAATTCGGTACATGTTCAGACCTAGCCCCCATACAAATGTCCCCTTTGAAATCGACATAAATTACCATAAGATCCAAATTATAATATAGATCTCAGTCAAATTGGGTTTGTATGTGTTTATTATATCCATTAATTAGTAGTCCAAAAATAATCCCTATAGGACAATTCTTAGTTATAGGCCCCATATAGAGCTGCTTCCCGATCAAAAAACAAAAATATAGCACAGATTTTTTTCAAATTTAGTTTGTACATATTTTTTTCCAAATATAAGGACTTTACCAAATATGGTCAGGATCGGTCCATTTTTCGACCTAGTCCCCATAAAAATATAGCACCCGACATGACCTTTTTCATATCTGCAGCCAAAAAAAATAATAACAATGACACTCAAATTTGGTTTATGCTTATTTTCTATATTGAATTAGTTGGACCGAAGATAGGGTCTCTAAACCATGGTATAGGGTATTGTATAGTCGGTCTAGACCGACTATAATTTTTCTTACTTGTTTTAATTTATTTTGGGGTACTTTAAAAGCTCTCTTTTGTTGTGTCTTATTTCTGACTTTCTTGTTGAAGTTTCCGTTTTGGTGTATTCAGGGACTTATAGTAAAATTTCACGGCGAATTTGTTTGCGGAACATTTTAACCCCTTAAATCCCTGTTTTAATGGTATTTTTTGCTCTTTTCAGAGCTGGGAAACTATAACCCCCCCTCAAATGAAATTCAGATGTAAACTTTCAAAACGCCGATACACGTGTCTTTTTTTGTCTCCTCTATCAAAATTTATAGGCCGGACCTTGTAATTTTGGAAAAAATTTGATTTTGTTGTACAGCGTAATTTAAGAAAAAAAGAAATTTCTCTTTACCGTTTGTTCAAAATGAGCGTAAATACTACTCTTCACATCCGAAGATATTTTTCTTGATCTATTACAAAAGTATAGGGCCGCAGAGAGTTGTTAAACGAAACCGAAATAGTCATATTTTGCATGAAATGAAAAATGCACATCCAACTGAAAATTGGCTGAAATATTAAATCAGAGTGTTGGTATTCTAAAAACTAAAAAAAAAATCGAAACGATCGGCTTGGAAGGATGAATGGGACACTATAGTATTCAGTAATGAGAAAAAAAATTCAAGCTCGACGGTCCAGATGGGTACGAATGTTATTTTCATGATCTAACAAAGAAAGTTTTTATACCCTATCAGGTCAAGGTGTAATGACTTTGAGCTGGTATTTGTACAACCAAAAATATTTGATCTAGACCCATCTTTCATTATACCGATCAACTCAAAATCACTTTCTGAGTCGATTTAGCGATGTCCGTCCATCAGTCTGTGTGTCCATGTAAACTTCTATCGGCCATAGGAAGAACGCTATTGAAATTGATCCCTATGAGATCAACTTAAATTGCCATAATATCCAAATAATCATATAGATCTCGATCAAATTGGATTTGTGTATGTTTATTACATCCATTTATCAGTAGAGCAAAAATAAAACCTGTAGGACAATTCTTAGTCATAGCTCTGATATGAAGCTGATTGCACTTGGTTTGGAGTTCACAGATGACCATCAAAATGCTCAGATATATACAAAGCTAATGCATTGACAAACAATTTTCACGGTGGAGCGATTTGAAGGACAAAATTAATTTTTTAACGTTACAGCGCCTTTCTACACACTACATACATCGTAAAAAAAAAAATGGTTTTCGTATCAAAATACGAATGTTTTGGACTGACCTAAAATTGACAGAAAATTTATTTAGCTATCTGTTCAAAAAAGTTTTTCACCATGCTCATCAGTTTGAAGCTGCCGAGAAATTGAAGAACCAAATTTTGGAAGAGTGGAAAAATATCCCTGTAAAATTACATGTACATAAGTATGCCAAAAAGAATTTTTGAGGTTATAAGAAATAAAGGAGTGAAAAAAATTAGTTTTTTGTACTTTTCTTTCAATAATTATAAGTTCCATGGAAATAAAGTTATATTTTGCAACAGTCGTTTTTAAAACTTTAATTGTTTTTTCTTGCAGCACAAGTCATTAAAAATAAAACAAGTAAGAAAATTATAGTGGGTCTAGACCGATTATACGACACCATATACCATGCGTTTAGAGACCCTATCTCTTAGGCCCAACTAATTGGATATAGAAAATAAGCATAAACCAAATTTGAGTGGCATTTTTATTATTTTTTTTTTGGCTACAGATATGAAAAAGTTCATATCGGATGCTAAATTTATATGGGGACTAGGCCCAAAAATGGACCGATCCTGACCATGTTTGGTAAGGTCTTTTGTATTTTGCAAAAATATATACAAACAAAATTGAGAAGTCTCTAAACGCATGGTATAGGGTATCATATAGTCGGTCTAGACCGACTATAATTTTCTTACTTGTTATTATTTTTTTTGGCTGCAGATATGAAAAAGTTTATATCGGATGCTATGTCTATATAGGGACTAGGTCCAAAAATGGACGGATCCTGACCATGGTTGGTAGTATCTTGTATTTTGCGAAAATATATACAAACAAAATTTGAGATGAATCAGTGCAATATTTTTGTTTTTTGATAAATTTAAGAGAAGATCGGGAAGCAGCTCTATATGGGCCCTATGACCAAGAGTTGTCCCATAGGGACCGTTTTTGGACTATTCATTAATGGATGTAATAAACACATGCAAACCCGATTTGACTAAGATCTATATGACAATTTGGATCTTATTGCAATTTGTGTCAATTTTATAGGGATCATTTTCAATAGCGTTCATCCCATGGCCGATGAAAGCCTATATACCAAATTTCATTAAAATATATTCATATTTGCGACCTGCAGTTTGATTACAAGGTTTACATGGACACACAGACGGACGGACGGACGGACATAGTTAAATCGATTCAAAAAGTGATTCTGATTCGATCGGTACAATAAAAGATGGGTCTAAGTCTAATATTTTTGGTTGTTACAAACAGCAGCACAAAGTCATTATACCCAAACCACACAGTGGTATAGGGTATAAAAATTGTATAGTAATTAAAACTGATTATTGAGTTAACTAAAAAGAAAAAATAAATAAATTTCACCAGTCTTACAATTATAATAAATAAACTTATATTTTGCAACGAAATGTATATAGGCGGTTAGAGGCTGTGAAAATTTCAAGATTGGTCCATTGGTGTAGCACCTATAGGTCTCAACCAAACAAACAAACAAAGCAAGCACAAATTCCGTTTTATATGTAAGAAAAAGCAGAGTAAAGGTATAAATTTATAAAAGTAACTTCATGGTGCTTTCATAAATTAAAAACAATTGATTTTAAAAAATAGTATTGAGTTTAAGAGCTGAAGAAGTTATTTACTGTGAATTTAAAAGTACTGGTTAACATGTACTTCACAGTATTTACATATAAGAGAAAACTTAAACTGAATTATAAGCTCATGTTAAATTCATCATTACTCCAAATCATTAGTTAAGGATCTTCATCTCCTCTTTGGATGATTTTTTGTTTGCTTTTATTCTTAAAATATATCTTAAGCTACCAAGGAAAATTTTATTAAACAAGTCCAAGAAACTTATAGAAAAACATCTATAAAATATTTTAAGAAAATTATTTCTAAAAAATATATTCGACAATTCTCTAACTAAAATTTGTGGATTAATGTAATCATGTTTTAGCGAAAGATTCTCATACAAAATAACGCTAGAATATATTTTTAAAATATTAAGATTCTAAGCATTATTTATCCCTCTTCGGATTACTTTTAAGGTAGATTGCCACATACACATATATATACGTTATTTGTTTGAGTAAACATAATACTATTTTTATATAATATTTTTTTATTAAGGCATAAATCATAAAGCCTTCACCCTAATATAACATAATGTTTTGCCAGAAGCAAAACAAAAACAAAAAAAAAACACATACACACACAGACACAAAATGTCGAAAAGGCAAATTTTTGCCAAGTATGTCAGCAAACCGCACATTTACCCATTCAGGCAATATTTTTCAGCATAAATTCAACATCATCAGAATTGTGAGCAACAGAAGGTGAACGAATAACAACTGTTAAAATAACGCGACAACTTTAGCTGCTGATAAAGTTGTAATAGAAAAATTAGAAAACTTGCAAAGTTTTTGGTGAAAAATCAAAAAAGAAATATGTATTTTGTAACGAGCAAAGTTAATTTTATTAAAAAAAAAACAAAAAACGAAAAACATTATTGTCATAAAAGTTTTAATGTTGAAAGCTCAGAAAAGGCAAAATCTTGTAGAATCATAATTTCATAATGTCATTAATTTGTATAAATTTTTTACCTTTGTATGTATATAAATTTAAATTTATATAACAACACCTCACATTTGATGTAACACATATTTAAAATTTCAGCTAAGTTTCTAAGTTTTTTACTGCTAGGTAATGCGATGCGCTTTGCTACACCCATCGTAACGAAATAAAAAACTGGAAATAGATTTTGTAGAAAACTTTGATTTTTTTGTGGGGATTTTTGATTTTGTCGATTTTAGTTTTTTGCAATTTTTGATTTTGACGACTTTTGACTTTGGTGATTTATGTGTTTTTGTATAGGAGGTGCCAAGCCCATTGCTCCGAGCCCGCCCATTTTTTGACGCCCACATTAATAACTCATGAACTCAGACAAAGTCCCAAGACTTTCACTATTATAGTACTCCAGTTATATGATATTAAGTATTTACTTTGGTCTGATCCCGTCCATTTTTGTACGACTACTCACATTAATCACTTATGAACTAACACAAAGTTCCAAGACTTTCTCTATTACAGCTATCTAGATATATGACATTAAATATTTTGTGGGTGCTACAACTATGATCCGAACCCGCCCATTTTTCCGTGACTCTTAAAAATAGTTTAATATGGACATTAGGGTGGCCCTTCGTTATATGGAGGGAAAAAAAAGTGTTCAAAATGTCGGTCTCACCCCCTAAAAATATGCGAATAGCAAAAAAAACTGAGAAATACAAAGTTTTGGGCCAACCAAAAAAGGTTTATGACGTTTTTTTTTTAGATTTTACGAAAATTTCGTTCTATAATTTAATTTTTCCGACAAGCTGTTACATAATTCGGGATCAGTATTAAATTATCCTTTCAAAAGGCTATAAAACTTCAAAATCATATGAAACCTCGCCAAGAAATAGCAAATGCCCCAGACCACTTTTGTGGCAAAAAAAACTAGGTCATGAAATTTGATGGCATTTTTTTGAATTTTCAGAAATTGATTAAAGCCATCATTCTTTTTTGGTCTCTATACTTATAAGTACTCAGATATGAAGTATTGTTTTATTACCACGTTGTTAACCTATTGCGCATTGAGACCGAAAATTGGAAATTTTTTTGATAAAATTTTTAAAACTCCTTTTTCAAGTTTGAAAAAATTTTCTTAAACAAAATTTAAAAAAATTAATATATTACTTTAAGGTTTTATTAAATACATGTTGCAGATTAACTGTGTGAATTTTTAAGTAAATCCCTCTGCCAGAATTTTTTTGACAAGGATTTTATTTTTGCGGATTTCGAGAAAACTTGAATTTTTGTGAAATATTCTGTAAATGGGTAAAAACATATGAAATCAACCGAAAATATTAACATTTGTGACCTCATCACCTCCAAATTTGATAAGATTTTGTACACATGATCTATGGATCGGCACAATAATATTTGCCAACTTTCAGACATATAGCCTTCGAACTTTCAGAATTATGGCCATTCCAAGTTGGCAAAAATCAATAAAAATGCACTCAGATGCCTTAACACAATTTTTAATATCTCGAAAAGTATTCATTGCACGTTAATAATCAAGGGCTCATTTTACAGACTAAAACATGCGCCATTCCAAAAAAAATTTTTTTTCAAATTTTCGATCAAGGATAATGTAAATAAAAAAGGACTAAAATTTCCAAAGGATATTTCTCGAAAATCAATATTTTTAAAAATTTCAAAAAAATATATGTTAATTCTTATTATGTTTTGTACAAGTCTGCCAAATTTCAATGTGGAGTCTTTATTACAACATGAGTTATTAAGAAAAAAGCAGGCGAAGGTTTATGTATTTCATGATATGTACCAAAATACAAAAAGGTGACAAATTACAAAAAGAAGGACAAATCAAATGTAACGGAACTTTTTCGACTTTTCTTTGCTTAAACTCTTTTTCTCCATTGCTAAACCTTTAATAAAAAGTACAACATAATGTATTATCATTATTAAACACTTTATTACAGCATATTTATTTATTTCTGAAGGATTTCAATTAAAAAATCTGCATCTGCCGCGTATCGCTTGACTTTAATTTTTTTTTTTATCTACAGGTTCAATAGAATGCAGCTTTTGAGTTCCAGGAATAGTACGCAAATCTTTAAAACGAATTTGAAGGAACCGTGCTTCTTCTTCGTGGTCTTCTAGAGTTAAAAACTCGAAATTACAGTTCAAAAGATTTTGCAGGCACCATTCATATAATTGTTTTGGAGTAGTTATTTGACCTTGTAATGGACGCTGTAAACTAGCTCGACGTGCCTCTCTCTTTACGGTACCTCCAAGACCGTCACTTGGGCCTTTTCCATGGCTTGTTGCAAAAAAATGCCACTCAGCATTACATCCAAAATCTTCCATATGATAACATAAATTGATAAAGTTCTTTTTATTTTTACACTGGGCAGCACTACCGTCTGAAAAATACGTGATTTTCTTCGGGGTTGTTTTAAACTTTTTTCTCAAAAATACATTCAGGTGGCGATGGAACAGGTGAACAGCTACAGAATCGTGTACAAGACAATCAGATATTATTATGAAGTTTGTATGTTGTGTTTTTCCATCTGATTTAAAATAAATAGCAATTGGGTATAAAGTGGCCTGAGAGTTGTTCCAGTGAAATCCCTGGACTGCATCCTGAATAGTAAAAGAAGCATTTTCTGAAAAATCGCAAACTGCTATATACTCATTTTCTTCCAAATTTGATTTTCTTTCGCTCAGATATGCTGCCTGCTGTTTTGCAATAAATGAATGAGGTAATAGAATTTCAAGTTTTTCACATAGGGAATCCACAAAAACGTCGGCTTGGCCAATCATGGTCTCCAAATTATCCCTATCTACACTTACCCATTGTTTATATGTTATTTCATCAATATCATTTTGCTCTAGTAATTGATTTAGTTTTGCTTTTAAATTTTCAATTCCTGGACACTTGTTACATTTACGTAGGTGACACTTTGAAGAAGATGGAATGCATGTCATTTGTTTCAAACAATCTTTGTAACATTCAAGCTGATAATTCGGAACACCAGCAGTTAATTTTTTTTAATTTATGGCATCAATCATCAGCTTCACATTTTGATGCTTTGTACAAACACACACGTTATGAGATCCACTCGCATTTGCTAGAATTATATTCCTCGGACGAAGTTGGCAAAACTTGGAAATACCTATTTTTATTCCATCATGTCGTTCCTTGAATAAGGCGTACATTTCTCTTAAGTTTCCAAGCAAAAGTCTTTTATTTTTCCTGACTTTTGTACCATTTTCAAAAAAAGACACGAAATCTTTCTGTCCGGGCATACACCTGCTGACGTCATCGGATTCATAAAAGGATTTTACTAAATTGCTTGTCACTGGTGAAATTGGACTTCCCAGTTTTGGGTTAGGCGTACTCATCACACCCTTTGTTTCAACCAAATGCTTAACTTTTCGCGCGATATAGTTTGTAACCAGGAATTCTTCCTCAATTTTATGTATTGCCCAGCTTTTTGGTAAAATTGTTAGCAGTTGGATTTTCTCGCTATTTTTTGTTAATGTTTTAAACTTTTCTTTTAATTGTTCTATTATTTCGGATTGTGGACACATATGCGAAGTTGATTGTGCTAAACCGTGGAAAATTTTGTCTTGAATCGAATCACTTATTTTCCTGAATTTTCCATCTCTGTACCGTTTTTGATGTAACTTCTTCTTTTTTATCGGAGATTGTTCCAGATACGGTAAAGATTGGTTTAATTTTGAAATAGCAACTTCTTCCGTGCCTGACGCAATATCATCTTCTTCCGTGCCTGACGCAATGTCATCGAAAGTATCTACATTTTCGTTTATGTCTGAACCTTCTTCCAAATTAGATTTATTAGATTTCTTCAGATGCGAAAATTTTATTCTACATGTCCCACAAATTTTATTTGAGATCGTAATGTTTTTATCCTTAGTATACTGTAGCATCCATTCTTGGACTTGTCTTAAACTTTTATTGCACCCAGTGTGACCGGATTTTTTAAAAGGATTACAGCAAAATGTTGAATGGAATGGCATATTTTTTTTTTAAATACCACAACCGAATGAATTGTGCACGACTTTTTTGTATTGACAATAATTATAATTTATTTAAATATTTAGTCTCTTTTTTTTGTTTTTTCAAACGATCAAGTCACTTTAACACTATAACACTTTGACGTTTAGCACTTATGAAATCTAGTATTCAACTGAAGTTTGACTTACAGTCTCTGAACGATTTATACTGTTTTTTTTGGTACAAAAAATAGATTACAGGTAAAAAAATACACGCCTTGCTTTTCTTGAATTGGAAAATTTGCGTGAACTACGGGTCATAAAATGTTTTTTAAATAGGGACTGAATTTGCTACTGCCAATAAGCCGACCACAGGTCATAAAATATTTGTAAATTTTTTGTGTGAACAGGCAATAAATATTTCGTCTAGGTTGTAAAGTCGAAAAAGTTCCGTTACATTTGATATGTCCTTCTTTTTGTAATTTGTCACCTTTTTGTATTTTGGTACATTTCATGAAATACATAAACCTTCGCCTGCTTTTTTCTTAATAACTCATGTTGTAATAAAGACTCCACATTGAAATTTGACAGACTTGTACAAAACATAATAAGAATTAACATATATTTTTTTGAAATTTTTAAAAATATTGATTTTCGAGAAATATCTTTTGGAAATTTTAGTCCTTTTTTATTTACATTATCCTTGATCGAAAATTTGAAAAAAAAATTTGTTTTGGAATGGCGCATGTTTTAGTCTGTAAAATGAGCCCTTGATTATTAACGTACAATGAATACTTTTCGAGATATTAAAAATTGTGTTAAGGTATCTGAGTGCATTTTTATTGATTTTTGCCAACTTGGAATGGCCATAATTCTGAAAATACGAGAGCTACGGCACTGAAAGTTGGCAAACGCTATTATTATGTTTAACTTTCCCTTCGTACCAAAATTCATCCAATTCGAAATCGGTGCGGTCAACTCATTGGTTGATTTCATATGTTTTTACCCAAATGTACTCTTTCTAAATACTTTGTATCAAAAATTCATCACTTTTCTACTTTTAAATGTTATATTTTATCTTAATAGCCTAGGGTTTCGGAAAAAAATAATATCACTCCATTAACCCTTTTGGAATTGGGGTCACATATGACCCCAAGCTAATAAAAGACAATTTATGCAAAAAATTCAAATATTTGGTAAGTGCTGTCCAATTTTTAGATGCGGCGCTTAAAATATAATAACCAAATGTGTAGAAGTTTCGTTCCGAAAATTTGGGATAAATCCGAGAACGTTAACCCATTATTTGCCAAGGCCAGATTTGGATTTTAAGATATTTTTAAATAAAATTTACCGAAAACGAGTTTTTCTATTACACTCGTTGATACCACTGTTTAGAATTTAAGAAAAATAATTCGGTTAATTTTGATTTATTTAACCCTTCAGTGCTCCTGAGATCAAAATTATCCATTGTGATATATCTCTGGTGCAATTATCTGCTTATTGCTCGCGAATATAAATTAAAACAACTTTTAACCAATTTTGTTATAAAATTACTTTATATAATAAAGTAATAGTTGAATATCTTGCAGTCTCACTCACCAATTTGGTGGATATTGATAAAAAACGCCAAAAAAAAAAAAAAAAAAAAAAAAAAAAAAAAAAAAATCAGGTCAATCGGTGAAGATGCCATTACTTATAATGGTTGACATTTTTGATTTTTAATAATCGGTCGCTTTATATTATCTTCAATGTCACCTACATCTTTTCAAACTTCTAACATTTTATTTCCCAGTTTTAAATAGTTTATTAAATAAAAGTAAATTTCAAATATAATAATATATATAAAAGTTAATATTAAATTAATACTACCCTTAATGGAATAAATTACAAAATTAAATCAAAGTGAATTTCAAAAAACGTCCTATTTTTGAGACATATGACCTAAATTGTGTTAATTTATATTCGCGAGCAATAAACAGATAATTGCACCAAACATATATCACAATGGATTATTTTGATCCCAGGAGCACTGAATGGTTAAATAAATAAAAATTAACTGAATTATTTTTCTTAAATTCTAAATAGTGGTATCGACGAGTTTAATAGAAAAACTCGTTTTAGGTCATTTTTATTTAAAAATATCTTAAAATCCAAAGCTGGCTTTGGCAAATAATGGGTTCGCGTTCTCGGACTTATCCCAAATTTTTGGAACGAAACTTTTACACATTTGGTTATTATATTTTAAGTGTCGCATCTATAAATTGGACAGCACTTACCAAATATTTGAATTTTTTGCATAAATTGTCTTTTATTAGCTTGGGGTCATATGTGACCCCAATTCAAAAAGGGTTAATGGAGTGATATTATTTTTTTCCGAAACCCTAGGCTATTAAGATAAAATATAACATTTAAAAGTAGAAAAGTGATGAATTTTTGATACAAAGTATTAAGAAAGAGTACATTTACAGAATATTTCACAAAAATTCAAGTTTTCTCGAAATCCGCAAAAATAAATCCTTGTCAAAAAAATTCTGGCAGAGGGATTTACTTAAAAATTCACACAGTTAATCTGCAACATGTATTTAATAAAACATTAAAGTAATATATTAATTTTTTTAAATTTTGTTTAAGAAAATTTTTTCAAACTTGAAAAAAGGAGTTTTAAAAATTTTATCAAAAAAATTTCCAATTTTCGGTCTCAATGCGCAATAGGTTAACAACGTGGTAATAAAACAATACTTCATATCTGAGTACTTATAAGTATAGAGACCAAAAAAGAATGATGGCTTTAATCAATTTCTCAAAGTTGAAAAAAATGCCATCAAATTTCATGACCTAGTTTTTTTTGGCACAAAAGTGGTCTGGGGCATTTGCTATTTCTTGGCGAGGTTTCATACGTTTTTTAAGTTTTATAGCCTTTTGAAAGGATAGTTTAATACTGATCCCGAATTATGTAACAGCCTGTCGGAAAAATTAAATTATAGAACGAAATTTTCGTAAAATCTAAAAAAAAATCATAATTTCCCCATATAAACACACTTGAAATTTTCAATCGCTTTGCGCCACGACTAAACGTTTTTTGATTGGCCCAAAACTTTGTATTTCTCAGTTTTTTTGCTATTCGCATATTTCTAGGGGGTGAGACTGACAGTTTGAACACTTTTTTTTTATTAAGGGGCACCCTAATGGACATGTAAAAATTGCAAGACGACCGGTCCAGTGGTGTAGCCTCCTATAAACCAGAAACAAACAAGCAGACAAATTTCATTTTTATACCCTACACAACGATCGACTCAGATTCACTTTCAGAGTCGATTTAGTGATGTCCGTTCGGCCGTCTGTCCGTCCGTCCGTCTGTGTGTCCATGTAAACCTTGTAATCAAACTACAGATCGCATATATGAATATATATTAATGAAATTTATTATATAAGCTTCTCTCGATCATAAGATGACCGGTATTGAAATTGGTGAAAACCGGTTCATGTTCATAGCTAGTCCCGATACAAATGACCCCTATTAGATCGACTTATATTGCTTTAATATCCAAACTATTATATAGATCGCGGTCAAATTGGGTTTGCGTATGTTTATTACATGCACTTGTCAGTAGTCCAAAAATAAAATCTATAGGACAATTCTTAGTCATAGCCCCCATATGAAGCTGAACCCCGATCTTCACTTGAATCTATCAAAACAACAAAAATATTGCACTGAGTTTTCTCAAATTTGTTTTCAACTGTAAAGTTTTAACTACCCTTATGGCGTGGGGATGCATGTCCTCAACGGGTGTGACACAGGTTCATTGACTTCGTTAATGGAACCGTAAATATGGAAAAATATATTAATATATTGGAAGAATATCTCTTTCCATCAATATCAAAGCTAGTCGACTGCTGTGAATATGCATGCACACATGATGATGCATTTTCCCGTGCAGCAAAAAAAGGCCCTAGAAAATGGAAATGATGTTCATCCAGCCCAGATATCAACCCAATTGAAACCTGTGGGCTCCCATGATACGGAAGTTGCGAAATGACTCACAACGAACTCCAAGAATTTTCAAAGCCAAAATTCAGGAAACTGGGAACTCTATAAACCCTGAGGAGTGTAAAAAATGAGATGTACAATGCCAAAGCGATTAGAAGCTGTTTTAAAAAGCAAAGGTGCCGTTTTAAATTAGAAAATTAACCACTGTACGAATAAATAGTGGTCAAATTATTATTTATTTATTTTTTTCTAAATATAATGAATTACACTGTGAAACTTTTTCGGGGTTATTCTCTGGGGGGGTGAGAAATTCCAAGTCAGGTTGAAAATACTAGGCTACTATAGTAACACCTGCAAGGATTTGGCGTTGTCGAGCCAAACTTTTTGTAAGACTTTTCATATTTTGTCCTTATCTTGATGTTTGTTTAGTTTTTCAGCTATAACTCAAGAACTATTGATGACATACATGCGAATAGTTGCCGGATCCACCTTATTCTCCAAACTTGGCTTCCCGCTACATTTCTTGTTTCCAAATATAAGGAAATAGCTCGGCGAAAAAAGATTCAAGTTGAATGACGAGGTCATCAACAAAAGTCTCATTTGAGGATCTCTCGAAATCTTACTTTGCAGAGTGTTTAAAAATGTGTTTTTGTATGTTTTTGAAAATAATTAAAAACATGCGAGAAACGCAAATTTTATAAAATTTATTCGGATTTATCACGGATTTCCTATTGCATAGAAGGATTGAGACCGAAGAAATCTTAAAACACGTCTTTTCTTTTCTCTTTTCTCGCAAGCATTCATTCAAAAATATGTCAGTTATTATGCATAATGACAATAGACAATAGACGATCCCCAGAAGATGTCGACAAAAAATCGACGAAACGTCGGGAAAAAACTGTAATCAACATTGTTTTATTACATCTATAAGGAAAAACACATAACCCTATTCATTTGTTGTTAGTTTGATTAATATGAGTGACGAAATAAAGGTACGTGCTAAAATTATTAAATATTTTCAACAAAATTGGGTTCTTAAAAAAGTTGGCAAAATAATCAAAGGTTATTTAAAAGAATCGCGAGAAATTCTACATTGATAGGAAACCTGGTTCGGGAAGAAATAAAGATCCACACGATGTTTGTTAGACAAAAAAAAAATAAAAAATAAAAAAATGAAACGCATATTGAAAAAGCTCAATACTCGGACTATTTTGTGCAAAAAGTTAAAACAAATGAAGAATTTAAAACATACGAAGTCCAAAAATTACCTGATAGAAACAGAATTTAGAGGGAAATGGGAAATCAGAAATGAGAAATCATCAATGGCTCTTGAGTTATAGTGAAAAACTAAGCAAACAAAGATAAAGATAAGAAAAAAATAGAAAATTTCATTAAAAAAAAAAAAGTTTGGTCTGAGAACGCCAAACACTTTGGCGATTTTACTACACTGCAGTGTTGACATTTTAACATCCACAATTTATAAAAAGATGCAAGATGCTAACTTAGCATCTTTTTCTAATAAAAAGTTGCTTTTAGCATCTTTTTTTTTTGATTTTTTTCATTATTTTTGAATATACAATTTTAATTTTAATTTTAATGGTATTAATATGTTTTAATTTCTCAAAGTGTAATACGAGAATTTTGTGTACTCTGCTCTGCTCGTTTCTTTCAACAAATATAACAAAACATTTTGAAATAGAAGAATTTAAACACCAACAACAGTTTTTAATGAATTAAAAAGTCGATTAGCAAAAAATATTATTGTATTAAAAAAATGCCAAAATTTTCAATACAAAACACATTAAACCGGGTAAAAGAACTGACAACCAATATATTAGAAGAGTTTAAATTTAGATCATCTGAAACGGGAAAAAATCAAATCCAATGGAGTTATATCACAGAACAATATTGGGATACAACACTGAATATAACCTCTTTATTGATTGAAGTTAACAAATATTCTATTGGCGAAAATCCATTTAAAGAGTTGTCAATTGTCTTTATTAGTTTTGTCTTTCTCAAAAACCGAAGTTGACCGTCTATTTAGTTTAATGGCTTTAGTTAAAAGCAAACTTTGAACAGAATAAAATCCGAGTTGTTATGTATAAAAGAAGGTTCGATATTGAAAAATGGGTGCTATTACACTTACAATATACCGAGCGATGTCGTTGATAGAAATCGATCGTCAGAAAAATATCAGAGCCAAGAAGAAGTTGAAGATGAAGACATCACAGAAATATTAGATTCCATAAACCAATTATTGTAACTAGCAGATTCCAGCGCGCGAAATGCGAGTGCAATTTCTAGGCAACTTTCAACTTAGCCAATTCAACACTTTTTTGGTTTATTATTATTGTGAATGAAGAGGAAAAACTCATTAACAAATTTAATAAACACACACATAGCATATGTATAATTTTTTGTATGTGATAGTAGTAACTTTAAATGCAATTTACACAAAATAAAGGAAACAATTTAAAAATCTGCAAATCGGCTAAAAAGAAATACCTTTCAAATAATATACGTTTGGTCAAAAGCGGGATAAAATGGTAGAACAAAAAATCGGTAACAAAAAATCGCCTAGCCTATTAATATTATAGATATAATCGCATCTTTTGATAATGTAAATTCTGTTATATTTGAAATTAAAAAAAAAAATCCCTCTAAAATTAAAAATATTTAATTTAAAATTAACAAACTCAATTTGATGTTAAAAAAAATTTTAGATGAAATCGAAAATAATTTTAATTAAAATTGATCATAAGTTTTATCGACCTTTTTTGGTAAATATTTGTTAAGATTTTTAGAATTCTCTAAAGTGGGCTTCAAAGGTCATTTGTTTTCAAAATAAATAAAAGACTATTTATTTATTATTCATCCGACGCACAGAGGGTTAGAATAGCCTGTTTTCTTGGATTAATTAAAAAAAAAAAAATTTAAGTATCGTTAAAATTTTTTGCACCCGGTTACAGTATATAAAATTCTACATCACTTGTCGTTAAAATAAAAGTCAAAAGTGGTCTGGTGTTTTTGTAGTGAAACTTCAAAGTCAAACTTCATAGAAATTTTTGTGCAAAAAAGACTGAAAAAAGTGAAAACGTTCCCGTTGAAAATTTTATTTATTTTAAAAAGTATTGTAAAAGTTAAACATTTTTCAATGGAACCATCAAGTTCAGGTTATTTTGCAAATACGTCGTTAACATTTGTGTATCAAATTGTGTGTGGAAGTGATTTAGATGTAGTTATTTATATTGAAAATGCCAAAAAAAATTAATATTTTTATATTTTAAATGGATATATAGTTATTATTCGTCCACATTCGTGTCATAATTTGTAGTTTATATTAAAGAGGACATAAATCTGTGTTATATTGCAAAATTTTACGCTGCCCTTTTGTGCTTTTTAGAAGCCATGCATTGTTTAATACAAGTGTTGCAGCAGTTAAATTAGCTAAAAGTCACATTGATCTCGCGACTGGTGCTGTTGTTGTGTGTTGTGTTTTGTTGTTTTTCATGTTACTTTTTTCTATTTATTTGTGATCTTCTTTTCCGTATATTAATGTTGTTATTTTTGTTTCTTTTAATAATATTCTTTGTTACAATAATATTTTGTTTTTGTTTATTTTAATAATATTCTTTGTTTTGACAAATAGTGATTGTGTTGTGCAGTTTCAAGTAATCGGGTAAAAGGGATTTTTGAAAAGGTTTTGTTTTTATTACCATTATTTTTTTTTTTTATAGATACAAATTCGAACGTTGTTTTTTATACTCGTCGAAGCTTATTTGATATTATGATGAATTCAAGCGCTCAAACAATGAATGACAAGATGACATTTTTAGCTGAAGAAATCAAAAAACGCACCAACTGCTCTGAGGATAATATGTGTGATTTAAATAAAAGAATTCATGTTTTTTTTTTATGAATTTAAATCTAGGTGGACTAGAGCGCATAGAATTCAAATGAGGTTTATTACTCAAAATAAAATCTGGTTGGAATCCTCTATTGGTCTTACTCTTGCCCCGACTGCAAAACGTGGTCGAAAAGAAATTAGTTTTACCGAGTCCAGTGGTTGGAGTAAATATAAAAAAACAAAGATTGTAAGAGACACCATGTCATTGCCAGAGTTACTTTATGCTTCACAGGTTAAATTACAAAGCGAAGGTTATGTCGAGGAATCAAACGTGTTGCGAGCTATATATGAAAAGTGTTGCAAGGGAATAAATTAAAAAAAAAATTGAAACAACCACTTCCCACCTTGAAAATATCGAATACAAAAGCTTTGGCTGTTTTTGTAGAAGCTAAACTAACACGAAATCAATACAACGTTGTTAGACAAGCTGCTCCTCAAATATTTCCCTCCTACAACAATATTCAAACTGAAAAACAAAAAACTTACCCAGAATCGACCAGCTTTAAAATAAGCGAGACCTCCGTTGAAGTAACTTTACAAAGTCTTCTTAATCACACAGCGGAGCGACTAATAGAACTTCAAGAAACTGTTATTGACTCATTAGGCATTACGAACTCGAATGTAGTATTATATTCAAAATGGGGCTTTGATGGAAGCTCTGGCCATAGCTCATACAAACAAGCCTTTCATGGATCGGATGCTAGTGATTCATCAGTTTTTTTAACCACAATTGTACCACTTAGGGTTATGTTTGAGGAGAAGGTAATTTGGCAAAATCCACGGCCGTCTTCAACTAGATTTTGCAGACCCTTGAAAATTGAATTTGTCAAAGAAACCGCATATGTGTCAATTAGTGAAAACAAAAGAGTTGAAGAGGAAATACAGAATTTAACCTCTTCAACTGTCACGATTGGTGAGAAAGTTGTACATGTTTCCCACAAATTAATTTTGGCAATGGTAGATGGAAAAGTTTGCAATGCCTTAACAGAAACCACATCAACACAAAAGTGTTACTTATGTGGCGCTACAAGTAAGGATTTTAATAATATAGAAGCCATGATCCAAAGACCTGTACATGTAGACAATTTAAAATTTGGCCTTTCCATTCTTCATGGCTGGATTAGATTTTTTGAATGTCTTTTGCACGTTGCATATAAAATGCGTTTACAAAAGTGGCAGGCTAGAACTGATTCTGAAAAAAGAACAGTAGCTGAAACAAAAAAAGAAATTCAGAAAAAATTTAAAGAGAATATGGGATTAATAGTTGACCAACCCAAACCTGGTTTTGGAAACACGAATGATGGGAATACGGCAAGACGTTTTTTCCAAAACGCTGAAAAATCTGCCGAAATAACAAAAATAGATGTTAATTTAATAAAAAAAATGCACGTGTTGCTTATTGCTGTATCCAGTGGCCATGAAATTAATAATGAAAAATTTCAAATATATGCACACAATACAGGACGACTTTTTGTTGAAGCGTATCCTTGGTACAATATGCCTACCACTTTGCACAAGTTTTTTATTCACGGACCCGAAATTGTGTCAAATGCCCTTTTACCTATTGGGCAGTTATCAGAAGAAGCGCAAGAAGCTCGAAATAAAGATTTTAAAAAATATAGGGAGTTTCATTCCCGAAAGTGCAGTCGCGAAAAATCAAACCAAGACATTTTTAATATGTTTCTGATAACCTCTGACCCAATTATTTCAAGCATGCGAAAATTGCCTGCAAAGAAGGTTCAAAGCTTGCCAGAGGAGGCAATTGATTTAATTGTACCTGCAGCTCCGAACAAGAACTATTTCAGTGATGTTGAAGTTGCTGATGCTGCGGATAATGATAATGATGATAATGATGATGATTATAATGATGATGATGATAACGATAATGATGATGATGATGATGATAATGATAATGATGATGATGTGGATGATTAACTTTAAGATGTATAAAATGCAATGTTTAAGTTCTCATACTGTACTCCTTGCACTATATACCTACACTGATATTTGGCATTACTTAATAAAATTATACTCAAATATACTTAGAAAACATTTTTTTTAACTTATTTTAATGGTATTAACTGAAAAATAAAGAAAAATTATCCTAACATAGCTTCCCTGATTTGATCCAAGAAAACATGCTATTCTAACCCACTGTGCGACGTTTCGTTGGAGATTCTCAACATCCTCAGGAATAATTTTATTAATATATAGTCTTTTTTGTCAAATTTAATACATTTAATAAACAATATATTCTGTTTTACATACACAACATAAAACACAGAACTAATTTAAAGCAAATGTAGAAAATAAATAAAAGTAAATATCACAGTAAAAATGTCTTAAACTAGTATCACAGCTGAAAGTTAGAAACTAAGGATGTTGAGAATCTCCAACGAAACGTCGGATGAATAATAAATATATAGTCTTTTATTTATTTTGAAAACAAATGACCTTAAAAGCTCACTTTAGAGAATTCTAAAAATCTTAACAAATTTTAATTAAAATTTAAAAAATATAAATCGAAACTTATGTTTTATAATAATTTTGCGATTTAGAAACCAAAGAATTTATTAATAAGTATTTAATTTTTCAATATTAAGGTAATGAAATTTGAAAAAAATAAATTTGCATCTTTTTTTGACTCCAGTACGTTTTATCATCTTTTTTTTTTTGCAATTTAGCATCTTTACAATTTCAAATCATGGCAACACTGCTACACTGGCGTAGTACTTTCACCCTGACTTGGAATTTCTTACTCCCCGGAATGACTGTTGTACAGTGTTATTAATTTTTTTTAACATTCTGTCATAATATCTGCACATGAATTCAAAGGTAATAGAACAACCTTTCACAAAAGAACAAAGATTGTAGTGTATGCGATATTGCATCGTCAAATGTGTAGTCTAGAATGCTGTATTGTCAGAAAATGCTTGATCTTCGATTTAATAGTGGTTGCGGCTCGTAATTTATACAAATTATGTAGTGAACGAAATATGTGAAATATATATCAATATAAACAGAATTGTATTAAAACCTCCTACCAAAGCAAATGTACGCATTTTGTCAAACATTTATGTCTTTTTCTCTCTTTCTTTTTCTTTTTCCAGCCTTTTCTATAACTTTTGCAAATATGGTTGTAAAAGGTCAATCAATATCATCATATTATTATAATAAATATATAACAAATAAATTGTTTGTTTGATTTGATTATTGTCCTTAATATAAAAGAAAATAGTTATTTATTTTATAAATTTCTGACCATTGGACAACAAGACCAAGCAATTCGTATTATGGGTATTATTTGATTAAGTTTTATATATTCGATGTAAGCAAATATTTTCATTAGAGTATTGATTTTATGAGTTTATTTTAATATCCATTTGATATGACATAACTAACTACTTATGATGGTTAAATATTTTTAGACTGTTGAGAGATAAGCAACTTAATCGTAGCCATCTTTTGATAGGAGGAAAAGATAGAGCGATTTAAATAAAAGAAAAAAGTAAGAAAATTATAGTCAGCCTAGTAGTTACACACTTCAGTACAAAGTCATTATACTCTGACCACATAGTGGGTGTAGGGTATAAAAAAAGAAAATAAGAATATGTCAAAAGTTCACAAGGAGTACCAAGAGAAGCAAGTGTGATACTAATTAATGACGTAAACAAAAAATATTGTCCACAAATATTATTTTCTTTGGTAAATGACATACATTAATCTTTTAAAGTCAACTAAATACTTTTTCTAAGAAACAAAATTTAATTAAACATGTACAATGTACATATATAACACAATTTGTAATTCTAAAAAGCAAACCGAAAAAATTATAAAATACCTTTGGGAAGAGGATGTGAAGAAAAAGCTCAATATATAATTTTTTATTAAACCTTGAGAAAAAAAAATGTTACAACGACAAATTAAATTTTTATTTATAAACATTGCAAATATTTATAAAATGGTGAAGATAATTTTTTATGATATTACATATTATATTACTGCTATTTAGCTATTTATAATCATATATTAGACATTTGAAGTACATGTGCTTGTTTCTTATATATATGTACTAATATAATAAAGAGGTATGCTTCCTTGTAGGAGGTAATCTCCGCAGCTACTCATCTCATTTCAAAAATGTTGATTCCAATATTTAGAAAGGTCTTTAAGTATGGTTATGGACATAGACTTTCCATTAAAATAATAAAAAAATGATGAGGAAAAATGTAAAATAATATCTACCGATTTTAATTTTCTTTGTTATCTATTATATTAATAGGCAAGGCGATTTCTTGTGACATATTCTACACCTTCAATTGCCAACCGATTTTGGCAAAAAATATACCATTTGAAAGGTGTTTCTTTGCAGATGTTCATAATACTTACGGTGGTACATTTTTTTGAGTAAAATTTCATTTAAAGTTTCTACTTAAACATACATAAAACACATATCTAAGCTTCAAATAAAAAACTATACAATGCTGTGCGTGTGTTTATTAAATTTTGTGTTGAATTGTGAATTGGCTAAAATTGATTAGCACACCTTTTGACTATTATAACATTGTTTATGAATGAAAAAAAAATTCCTAGATTCTGCACTCGAATTTCGAGGGGTGGGCTATAGATACTAGTATATTTAAAAGCGAAAGTATGTATGTTTGTTCGTGTGTAGCTTATAGAAGCCTAAACCATTGGACCGATCTTCCTGAAATGTTTACAAAATGTTACGGTGTATCTGCAAGGGGCTATAGGCTATAATTTTTTTGATATTTTTAGGGGGCGTGGTACCTCCCATGCAAAGTGAAATTTTAATATCATGCATATTTATTTCTCTGGCAGGAAGAGCTTTTCATATTTATGTTAGGTCACCTATGTAAGTAGCCATGTCGTAAAATTGGCGGGATCGGATAAGTGGGCGTAGCAACTCCTATACAAAGTAATTATTCAATGCCATATATTTCGAGTATTATAACAGAGAAAGCTTTGCAAATTTATGTGAGGTCATCTATTATTAATGTGAGTAGGCGAAAAAAAGATGCGCGTGATCGGACCAATGGGCGTGGCACCCTCTATACAAAGTTACTATTAAATGTCATATATCCTTAGTATTGTAAGAGTGAGAGCCTTTGGAATTTGCTTGAGCCCATAAGTTATTCATGTGATGAATCGAACAAAAAATGGGCATGATCGGAGTAGTGGACGTGGCACCGCCCTTTCCAAGTAAATATATTATATCCTATAACTGGAGTAGTATAAAAGGGAAAGCCTTGATACTTTGCACGAGTCCATCAGATGTTAATGTGAGCAGTCAGATAAAATATGGACGGGATAGGACTATGAAGTACTACGAAAGCGACAGTCTTGAAATTTTTGACAATTACATTAATTACCAATTTGAGTAATAGTGGAATATATTGACGGAATTGCCAAATTGAAAAAATCACCAAAATAAAAAGACGCAAACATTTGTAAGGTTCTGGAGACACTTACACACGAATAGGAACAAAATTCTAATTCTAATTCTTGAGTTATAAAATATTTATTTTATGAGATATTCTACTAAGCGTTCAAAAACCTCTTAAAGGAAAAACCTAAGCTTTCTTTTGAGCAAAAAAAGAGCCTTTAAAAAAAAGCCAACAAAATGTTTTGATTTAGCGGAAAAAAGTAGTCCAAAAAATTTTATTAAAAATTAGGTATTTAACAATTTGGGACAAGTTTTGCTAAGAACAATAAGTAATAAGTTACATGGATTAGAAAAAAAATACCTGTTTGGCCAACATTTCAAATTTTGACACCCTCCTCACTCTAACTCAGAGAGTTCTTGACCGATCTTGTGAAAAAAATGTGTCTAAACTACTATCCAATAGGACTATTTTTGGTGCAAATTTCATCCCTATCAGAAGACATCGATTTCAAGTTGGGTCACTTGACATGAAACTCCCCATATATACACATATGCATCTTTTTGATACCCTATACCACTATGTGGTTTGGGTATAATGACTTTGTGCTGCTGTTTGTAACTACCAAAAATATTTGACCTAGACCCATCTTTTATTATACCGATCGAATCAGAAGCACTATCTGATTCGATTTAACGATGTCCGTCCGTCCGTCCGTTCGTCTGTGTGTCCATGTAAACCTTGTAATCAAACTGCAGGTCGCAAATATGAATATATTTTGGTGAAATTTGGTATATAAGCTTCTATCGGCCATAGGATGGACGCTATTGAAACTGGTGAGAATCGGTCCATGTTCAGACCTAGCCCCCATACAAATGACCCCTATGAAATCGACATAAATTACCATAAGATCCAAATTATAACATAGATCTCAGTCAAATTGGGTTTATGTGCGTTTATTACAACCATTAATGAGTAGTCCAAAAATGATCCCTATGCGACAACTCTTAGTCATATGCCACATATAGAGCAGCTTCCCGATCTTCACTTAAATCTATCAAAAAACAAAAATATTGCACTGATTCTTCTCAAATTTTGGTTGTATATATTTTTGCAAAATACAAGAGATTTACCAAACATGGCCAGGATCGGTCCATTTTTGGGCCTAGTCCCCATATAGCTATAGCATCCGATATGAACTTTTTCATATCTGCAGCCAAAAAAAATAATAAAAATCCCACTCAAATTTGGTTTATGCTTATTTTCTATATCCAGTTAGTTCGGTCTAAGAGATAGGGTCTCTAAACGCATGGTATAGGGTATCGTATAGTCGGTAAAGACCGACTACAATTTTCTTACTTGTTTTTTCTTTGCCAATATTCATGCTCGTTGTTTTATCTGTCTTTCACATTTGTTATAGTTTTTAACCCTTCAGTATTTGTCTACCAAGAAATATTATTTTTTTATACCTTTTTGTACTAAAAAAATTATGAATTAATTCCGAAGATATTTTTCTTAATCTATAATATTAATAGGCTAGGCGATTTCTTGTTACCGATGTTTTGCTCTACCGTTTTATCCCGATTTTGACCAAACGTATATTATTTGAAATGTATTTCTTTTTAGCCGTTTTGCAGATTTACAGAATTTAAAATTTTTTCCTTTATTTTGAGTAAATTGCATTTAAAATTGCTACTAACACATGCATAAAATTATACAATGCTATGTGTGTGTTTATTAAATTTGTTAATGTGTTTGTTTTTTTGTGTTGATTTGTGAATTGGATATAATTGATTAGCATACCTTTAGGGTCTTTATTTAATGAAAAATAAAATTTCCTAGAATTTACACTCGAATTTCGAAGGCTGGAATCTGCTAGTTTAATTTAAATAACTAACCAAAATGACATTTTGCTTTTAGAATTATTGATTTTTTTTATATGCAAACACCAAAAAAAAAATCAAGACTTAAACCATAATGTATGGGCACAAAAATCAAAACGTCAGAGTTTACAGCCAGTGCGGCACCTTGTCATATACTACATACTACTACTATTTTTCTAAAGATTAAGAACTGAATTTTCGATTGCATGAACAGAAATTTTAAAGCCAACAGCTATTTTCTATTATGATAAAATATTTTTTGTTAAGACATTTGAACTGTAATTGCAATCAACTCAAAATTTGGTTGCTAACTTCATCGCGAATCCGTTGGAAATAAATTTGGTAGCCACGACGAATCTGTTTTCCGTGTGTAGTGGTAGGGACTCACATTATGTTCTTAGATTTTACAATGAGCGCAAAAGGGTTAAAAAAATTGTGTTTCCTTTCTGTTGAGTGCTGTGTTGTGCATGTAGCTTGTTATTATTCATCATCTCATATTATTCATTGATATTTTCTTGTTAATTTTATCCTCAAACGTATGTATATAAGTACGTACATAATGTATACGTATGTTTGCATTACTTTTATTAATTATGTTTTAGAGAATTGTTCAACATTTTCATACATTTTGACAAAGTTAGTTAATTATAGAAACGACATACACACTTATACGCCCCGCTGGGTAAGTAATACAACTTGAGTTGAAAGATAATTAATGGCAGGATGGATGCTGTTGTCTACGATAAAGGAAGGTATTCTATAGATATGCTATCAACTGAGATATGGAATTAAGTCATAGCTTTTATTTAATTAAAACTAAAAAGAGAACAAGTAAGAAAATTATAGTCGGTCTAGACCAACTATACGATACCCTATACCTAGGGACCCTATCTCTTCGGTCCAACTAATTGGATATAGAAAATAAGCATAAACCTAATTTGAGTGGCACTGTTATTAATTTTTTGGTTGTAGATTTCAAAAATTTCATATCGGGTGCTATATTTATATGGGGACTAGGTCGAAAAATGGACCGATGCTGACCATATTTGGTAAAGTCTCTTATATTTTGAAAAAATATATACAAACAAAATTGGAAAAAAATTGGTGCAATACTTTTGTTTTTTGATAGATTTAAGTGAAGATCGGGACGCAGCTTATATCGGACCTATGACTAAGAATTGTCCTATAGGGATTATTTTTGGAATACTGATTAATGGATATAATAAACACATACAAACCCAATTTCACTGGGATCTATATTATAATTTGGATCTTATCGCACTTCATGTCGGTTTCAAAGGGGTCATTTGTATGGGGGCTAGGTCTGAACATGGACCGAATTTCACCAATTTCAACAGCGTTCATCCTATGGCCGATGAAAGCTTATATACCAAATTTCATCAAAATATATTCATATTTGCTACCTGTAGTTTGATTACAAACTTTGCATGGACACACAGACGGACGGACGGACGGACATTGCTAAATCGACTCAGAAAGTGATTCTGAGTCGATCGGTATAATAAAAGATGGGTCTAGGTCAAATATTTTTGGTAGTTTCAAACAGCAGCACAAAGTCATTATGCCCAAACCACATAGTGGAATAGGGTATAATTACGAATCAATGACTGAAATTTTGACATTACTCAAATACAACGATCGTAAATGGAAGATCTGTGGTGACCTTAAAGTTTGTGATTTTAATTTCTTTGTATATATAGTACAGACCATCGTAAATAACTGTAAATTAAGCTGTTTCAGGTCATTGGTTTGTTGGTTGGTATGCAAGGAGTTTTCACAAAATATTGTTGTTTCCTTTGTCTATGGGATAGTCAAGCTACATGTCATCATTACGTCAGAACAGAATGGCTAAAAAGAACTGAGTATTCACCATGATAACAAAGAGTGCCCTTTAAAAAAAATGCCCTTTTTAAAACAAAATATCTTTTTTAAAGTACTTTTCCTAAAATACAATAACTTTTTTCAAATAAAGTCTACCCAAAATAAAGACGTCTCTAAAAATAAGGTAGAATAAAGAATCGTTCTTTAAATAAAGCACATTTATTTAAACTAGCAGATTCCAGCCCTCGAAATTCGAGTGCAATTTCTAGGCAGTTTTATTTTCCAACTTAGCCAATTCACAAACCAACACTTTTATGATTTATTATTATTGTGAGTGAAGATAACAAACTCATTAACAAACACATTAACAAATTTAATAAAACACACATAGCATATGTATAATTTTATGCATATGTAAGTAGCAACTTTAAATGCAATTTACTCAAAATAGAGGAAAAATATAAAAATCTGTAAATCTGCAAAATGGCTAAAAAGAAATACCTTTCAAATAATATACGTTTGGTCAAAATGGGGATAAAACGGTAAAACAAAACATCGGTCACAAGAAATTGCCTAGCCTATTAATATTATAGCTTCACGCCCATCAGTGGCACACTGAACCAGTATAAGCTTTTTAAATTGTTGATTCATTGGAGCAGCAACGCATAGTTTATGAACCCGATAAAACAAAATACTTTCATGTTATATCGATCGACCTTACAACTATTTAACTGGTTAGGATATAATCTTCAAAATATGGTCATTTAGGTTTCATAAAAATCTTATTATTTTTTTTTATAAGAAAGGAAAAAAAGATATTTTAAAGGAAAATGAGTTCAGGAGTTAGGAAAATCATCTTGGAATGAAATGTAAGAAAATCGTTTTAAGAATTTTTAAGAAAAATTTTACCAAAATCGAAAATCAAAATTATTTATTTTTTTGTATGTTATCAAAGAAAGAAAAGTCAGACTACTTCATTTGCTTTAAAACAACAAATAAGTACATAAGAGAAATTCCAAGTCACCAATTTTGACATCATTAATTTTGTTGTCTTGAAAATTTGGTTAATGCGTTCTAATTTCGAAAATATTGAACATGTGTTCCAAGAAAAATATTAATTTTTTTTTATTATTATTCGCATTTAAAAATTTTCGAAAAATTCCTGTAAATTTTCATATTTTATATATATTTCTATTTTTTTACATTGATTTTTCTATGGTTTCATGTGTATAACAGATAGTAGAACGTTTATGTATAAACAACGCATATAAGCAATGTTTATAAACATATTTAATATACAGTGTTTTATAGACATAAGAACATCGAATAACTTATGTTTATATAGTGCAGCTGTCTAAAAAATCAACAAAAATGAACCCATCGGTGTTCCATCCTCAAATATATAGCTTAAATATATAACAAATATATAACTTAAACAAATATTTGGGATTCTAATTAAATTAAAAATATAATAAAGTTATAAACGAAAAAAAAGTGGTGACAAATTATACAAGGGAACAAGGTTTTTGTTGATTAAGAACTGAATGTTGCTTTTAGGGTTATTTCGAATATTGAAGCCAAATCTGCACTTGGTTGTTATTTATAAGCTCGACTTTTCGCGATATACTATTATGTCCAAAATAAAGGAACTTCCACTACATATATTGGAATAACTTGAAAACGGTTCACCATATTCAATTAAAAAAAATCCAAAACTCACCAAAAATATTATCTTTAAGCCGTGCTTACATTGATTTTAAATTTGCCCAGTAGTTTCAGAGTTTTGAAAAAAAAAAAAAAAAATTTTTAAGTCAAAAATGCGATTAGTACATCACAAAAATAAAATAAGTAAAGCTAAAAACCTTTAACTCAATTCTGTTCAGAACTATATGCGTTCTATTTTTCAAAATACTGAACATGTGTTCCCAAAAAAAATTCATTTATTGGCATTTAAAAATTGTTGAAAAATGTCTTTAAATTTCAGAATGAATTATCGGGATCATCAAATTCGATTTTCACCAAAAATCATGCAGATTAACTTGGAATTACTTGTATACAAGAATTTAAAAATTATTCTAAAGAATTTTACTGTTATCATAAAGTCAATTTACAACATAAATCAAATTAAAAGTATTTGTCTACAATAGAGGAAAAAGGAGTTAATAACATAAATTCGTTTTAAGTTTATAATATTATTATGAACTTATATAAAATAAAAAAAAACTAAAGCCCAACAATACATGGCGGCTAAAAGGATGAAGGGTAAAAGTAAAGAGTCTATCAGGCAAATCAATGAAGCGAACTACGATTTATTGGTTGTGTGTGTATGAAAAGTTAGTTGAAGTATGAAACAATAAAAGAAAATGGTGAAAACAATAAAAAAATTTTTCTAAGAAAAGTGGTAAAAATGAAATTATTAGACTTGAGAAGTTTCAAAAAAGTAACTAACAAAAAAAATATAAAAAAATAATAATGCATTTCATCAATTAACACATTTCAAGACTCAAACGATTTGTTATGGTTATGTTAAGGGGGTAGCGTCAAAATTTTAAGTAAATCGGAGCAAAACTAAAGAAGATACAGCTTTTCCAGCAACCAGCGAAGCCCGTGAACATAATAATTCAAAATCTACTTCACCGATTCTTTTAAAATTTTACTCACTATTTCTACACATAAATCACCAGGTAACCACGTAGAATTTTTTATACCCTCCACACGTCAGTGGCAGAGAGTATATATAGGTTTGTTATTCCGTTTGTAACACATCGAAAAACTAATTTCCGACCCCATAAAGTATATATATTCTTGATCTTTATCACAGCTCGAGTCGATATAGCGATGTTCGTCTGTCTGCCTGTCCGTCTGTCTGCCTGTCCGTCTGTCTGTTGAAATCACGCTTATTCACAAAAAAAAGCTATCTAACTGAATAAGGCTACAATAATATCATTTGCCATAATTCCCAGCAGGTTGGTATTGAAAATGGGCTAAATCGGGCATCATCGTGATTAGAAAAGAGCAAAAATTTGTAGATACCTCTAAAAAAACATAAAACCCAGTGTGTTTGTTGTAACAGTTTAGTGGTTGAACATAATAATTGTACAACAACATAAAAAAATGCCACAAAAAAATTATGCATATATATTAACAATAGCAAGAACACAATAACATACCTCTTGTTAGTACTATTGCCACATATATTTTTATCGTTATCCCGGTATAATAAAAAAAAATCGCCAATATGAAAGAAAAAATGAAAACGAAAAATGGAAAATGGAAAATGAAAAATGGTAGATGAAAAATGAAAAATGAAACTGGAAAATGGAGAATAGAAAATGGAAAATGAAAAACAGAAAATGGAAAATGGAAAATGTAAAATGAAAAATGGAAAATGGAAAATGAAAAAAGGAAAATGAAAAATGGAAAATGAAAAATGGAAAATTAAAAATGGAAAATAGAAAATGAAAAACGAAGAATGGAAAATGAAAGAGGGAAAATGAAAAACGGAAAATGGAATATGAAAAATGTAAAATGGAAAATAGAAAATGAAAAATGGGAAATGGGAAATGGAGAATGAAAGATGGAAAATGAAAAATGAAAAAAGAAAATTGAAAAATGGAAAATGGAAAATGAAAATTGCAAAATGAATAATGGAAAATGGAAAAAGAAAATTAAAAATGCAAAATGGAAAATGAAATTCAATAATGGAAAATGAAAATTGAAAATGGAAAATGAAAAATGAAAAATGAAAATTGAAAAATGGAAAATGGAAAATGAAAATTGTAAAATGAAAAATGGAAAATGAAAATTGAAAATTGAAAAATTAAAAATGGAAAATTAAAAATGGAAAATGAAAATTGAAAAATTAAAAATGGAAAATGGAAAACGCAAAATGGAAAATAGAAAATGGAAAATGGCAAATGTGAAATTAAAATTGAAAATTGAAAAATTAAAAATGGAAAATGAAAAATGGAAAATGAAAATTTGAAAAATGAAAAATGAGAAATGGAAAATGGAAAATGGAAAATGAGAAATGGAAAATGGAAAACGCAAAATGGATAGATGGAAAATGGAAAATGAAAATTGAAAATGAAAATTGAAAAATGCAAAATGAGAAAAGGAAAATTAAAAACGCAAAATGGATAGATGGAAAATGGAAAATGGGAAATGGAAAATGAAAATTGAAAAATGGAAAATGAAAAATGGAAAATGAAAATTGAAAAATTAAAAATGAAAATTGAAAAATGGAAAATGCAAAATGGAAAATTGAAAATGAAAATTGAAAAAGAGGAAATGAAAATTGAAAATTGAAAAATTGAAAATGGAAAATGGAAAATGAAAAATGAAAAATGAAAAATTGAAAAATGAAAAATGGATAATGGAAAATGAAAATTGAAAAATGAAAAATGTAAAATGTTAAATGGAAAATGAAAATTGAAAAATGGACAATGGAAAATGAAAATTAAAAAATGGAAAATGGCAAATGCAAAATGGAAAATGGAAAATGAGAATTGAAAATTGGAAAATTGAAAAATGAAGAATGGAAAATGAAAATTGAAAAATTAAAAATGGAAAATGGAAAATTGAAAAATGAAAAATGGAAAATGAAAATTAAAAATTGAAAAATGGAAAATGAAAATTGAAAAATGAGAAATGGTATATGGAAAATGGAAAATGAAAATTGAAAAATTAAATTTGAAAAATGAAAAATGGAAAACGCAAAATGGAAAATGGGAAATGGAAAATGAAAATTGAAAATTGAAAAATGGAAAATGAAAAATGAAAATTGAAAAACTAAAAATGGAAAATGAAAAATGGAAAATGAAAATTGAAAAATGGAAAATGCAAAATGGAAAATCGGAAATGAAAATCGAAAAATGGAAAATGAAAATTGAAAAATTGAAAAATGGAAAATGGAAAATTGAAAAATGTAAAATGGAAAATGAAAATTGAAAAATGAAAAACAGAAAATGGAAAATGGAAAATTGAAAATGGAAAATGAAAAATGGAAAATGAAATAAATAAATATGATAAGTTTAAATTTCTATATTGAGTTTCTTACCTGTTATTATGTATTTTTTTTTTTTGTATTGAATGTAATGCAGATAAAAATAAAAAATAATTCAGATAAAAATATTTTAAAATTAGCTTACTTTTAATAATAATAATTTTTAGCCAAGAATCATTTGAATTTTGTTATTCGGAATTAATGTTTCAGTATCGGCAAAAGTTTTAAAGTGTAGTCGTACTCAACATTGGGTGTAATATAGAGTTTAAGACTCAGGTGGAGGGTATCAAAAAATTCGGCACAGCCAAATTTAACACTCTTACTTGTTTTTATTTCCCATTTTCTTCCCCACTTTTGAACAACAAATTTACCGAAATTTTATAGCAAAAATCGTGTTTTTCACTTCAAAATGCTGCCAAAAATAAAAAATTACAAAAACTCTTCGTGATTACCTCGGGAAACATATCAGCTTTTAAACGAGTTATGATGTTTACCGCAAAACAATGCCTACGGAGATTCGCTGTGACGGACTTATTTATTAAAATTTTTAATTGAAGATTTTTTCAAAGATTCTTCAAATGTTATTCTATAACGTGTATATCTAATAAATATCCCAACATTATTCATATCTTGAAAAAAAAAAAAATATGAAAATACGCCTTTTTCGCTTTTAAATGCTCACCCCCCTTACGGAGTATCAGTGCCCCAAAATTCACCCAAGATTTGAGTTTACCATTTGGCATCCAAAAGAAAAAGACAGTTTGACAGCTGACAGTTTCGGGTTACACGATGCAACGACGCGTTCTCATTGTTGAATAAAATTTTAAAAATACATCGTCAACTGTGAAGAGAGTAATTGAAAATATCAGATAGACTGAATCAATTGGTGATGCAAAGTACACGTAAGAGTGTTGGTGAAAGTCTAGGAGTATCAGTCGCAGACAATAATTGCGTTCTCTTTACAGCGTTTACTCACTGAAGATCTGCGACTTCATATAAATTCAATTGACACAAGAACTGAAGCCTAATGGCATTGGACAGCGACTAGAGTTCACCAAGTGGATTATTGAACGTCAACAATTGGATGCTGATTTTTTGATCACAATCAATTTAAGCGATTAACCACAATTTCACCTTGATGGCATCCATCACGTATCACTGCTTTGTGCAGATGTTGGGCTATAGGAATTATTGCACCATTCTTCTTCGAAAATGAGGCTGGTCAAGTAGTGAAGATACCGTGACATTGATGATATTGATGCGGACGAATCAATTACTGCATGAGACATTTCCTTATCGTATACTCCCTCTTTTCGGCGATCAGAATTGGCCCCCTAGATCGTGATATTTAACACCAATGGATTTCTTTTTATGGGTTTATTTAAGGTCAATGGTCTACGTCAACACTCTAACAATCACCCGTGCACTGAAGGATGAGATTCAACTCAGCATCAACGAAATTCATCCACATTAATGCAAAATAGTCATTGAAATTTTCAACAAAAGATTGCGTATGTGCCAGCAAAGCGGTGTAGGCCATTTGCTCGATGTATTGTTCCATACATAATTCTATCCTGTATACTTGACGATTCAATAAAAAATATAAACAAAATATGAACAAAAAACTGTGTTTTCTGTTTAGTTAAACTCTTGCGTGAATTTTGGGACACCCTTTATAACAAAATAACATTTTTTGTTTCTCCTAAAAAAAAAAATAAATAAAAATAAAAAAAAAATAGTTACGTCAATTTGCATTGAATGCAGAAAAAGGATTGACCTAATTTCGATGAATTTTGTACTTATGTCATTTATCCTAGTGTTTGACGGTGTATGATATATAAACCATTAGACAAATACATTTTTCCTTCAATTTTGTCATTATGTTCATTTTATATTTAATGCCAAAATTAAGGCATCTAATTTTAAGTGAATCACAAAGACTTAAATATCCTTTTAATGCTAACAATTTTACATTATTCGGAAATTACTTAATATGCTTACAGGGGCTTATCCGCTGTTTAAAATTGTTGGAAAATACATATGAAGTTAAAACATTTATCATGTTCATCTCAAAAATATGAGCAAAAAATCGAGATTAATGTACTATACTTTTCAAAAGATTAAGCACATGAAATGATTATAATTATACTGAGAAAAAAAGGAAAAATAAAAACATTATGACATAAAAAATATTTGATTACAAGGACAAGACTTGTTATGTGTGAAAATTAACATAACATTGCATGTCAGTGTAAAATATGGCTTCAAAGCAATTGTTCTGTATATCAAAATACAAATGTCTGGCGATAGGAAGAAAGTTTTATAAGAGTGATTCTCAGAATCTTTTGTAGTTTTAATGAAAAATCCTGAATTACTATGGGTAAAGAAGGTCAATCAATATTGGACAACGTTTTATTTTGAAGAAAATAAATGTATTATTTATTTTTAAGAAAAAGCGAAAATAAAAAGTGCATAATTGAACTTAATGAAATGCTATATTTTATGTTAGTCATTAGAAAATCCCTAAATTAAAAAAAAGACTTCTGAATGAATCATTCATCCCTTTCCTTTGACTATTAGATTTTTCGAACACAAACTTCGAATTTTTTACAATTCTTAAATAATGCAAAGAACTTGTTCTAAACATTTGTCACAAGAAGTCACTTCATTTACGCCTAAACAAGCATTAAAACAAAGCTCCTTGTTTACAAAGAGAATTAAAGGAATTTGAAAATTATGCTTGTTTAAAAGTTAAATGGTCAAAGTATTTCTCTAAGCAGTATGGGGAAATTTTCTTCATGTTTGATGTTTAAATTTCGAATAAATGCAATATTTATAATAAATAACAATAAACATTAACAGTTAATAATTTATTATATATTATTTGTTATTAAGCACTTTCTTCCAATTTGGGCCATTGTTAAATTTTTAAGAATTTTCTATTTTCGGGAAAATAAAAAACCGGAAGTTATGAAACTTTAAAATTCGTGATTAGAAGAAGCAAACGCTGAAAGTTTCATTAAAAATCCAATAGCGGCACAATCTATCTTAGAAAAACTTATGAATCTTATTAAATGGCGTTCAAGATGTTAGCGTATTTAAATTAAAAATAGTTTTTATTATCAAACAAGTAAGAGTGCTAAATTCGGATGTGCCGAATTTTTTATACCCTCCACCCAATATCGGGTACGGCCAACGTTTTGAAACTATTGCCGAAACTGAAATATTAAATCCGAATAACAATTAAATTTAAAGTTAATTGGTTTTCTTGTTGGCCAATTTCTATTATTAAAAACAATGATCCTTAAAAAGAATTAATTACTATTTGAAAAATTTCATTATTTTTCTTTTAGTAGAGTAGAAACCCCCCCTAAGTACTTCATAGAACACCAATGAAATTCGTTATTTAACGCAGCCGGCATCATAATAATATCCAAAGTTTGAACCATATAAGCCTGGTTTGAGACGTTAAAAGTCATATGATAATTAAAAAAAAAAATCGAATGATTCTTGGCTACAAATTATTAATATGAAAAAAGGGAAATCTTAAAATAATTTTATTTAATACAAAAAACAAAAATAATAAAAACAGGTAAGAAACTAAAGAATGAAACTAAAATTTTTAACTTTTAATTTTTAATTTTTAATTTTGAATTTTGTATTTTGTATTTTTAATTTTTAATTTTTAATTTTTAATTTTTAATTTTTAATTTTTAATTTTTAATTTTTAATTTTTAATTTTTAATTTTTAATTTTTAATTTTTAATTTTTAATTTTTAATTTTTAATTTTTAATTTTTAATTTTTAATTTTTAATTTTTAATTTTTAATTTTTAATTTTTAATTTTTAATTTTCAATTTTTAATTTTTAATTTTTAATTTTTAATTTTTAATTTTTAATTTTTAATTTTTAAATTTTAATTTTTAATTTTTAATTTTTAGTTTTTAATTTTTAATTTTTAATTTTTAATTTTAAATTTTAAATTTTTAACTTTTAATTTTTATTAATTTTTAATTTTTAAATTTTATTAATTTTTAATTTTTATTAATTTTTAATTTTTAAATTTTATTAATTTTTAATTTTTAATTTTTAATTTTTAATTTTTAATTTTTAATTTTTAATTTTTAATTTTTAATTTTTAATTTTTAATTTTTAATTTTTAATTTTTAATTTTTAATATTTAATTTTTAATTTTTAATTTTTAATTTTTAATTTTTAATTTTTAATTTTTAATTTTTAATTTTTAATTTTTAATTTTTAATTTTTAATTTTTAATTTTTAATTTTTAATTTTTAATTTTTAATTTTTAATTTTTAATTTTTAATTTTTAATTTTTAATTTTTAATTTTTAATTTTTAATTTTTAATTTTTAATTTTTAATTTTTAATTTTTAATTTTTAATTTTTAATTTTTAATTTTTAATTTTTAATTTTTAATTTTTAATTTTTAATTTTTAATTTTTAATTTTTAATTTTTAATTTTTAATTTTTAATTTTTAATTTTTAATTTTTAATTTTTAATTTTTAATTTTTAATTTTTAATTTTTAATTTTTAATTTTTAATTTTTAATTTTTAATTTTTAATTTTTAATTTTTAATTTTTAATTTTTAATTTTTAATTTTTAGTTTTTAATTTTTAATTTTTAATTTTTAATTTTTAATTTTTAATTTTTAATTTTTAATTTTTAATTTTTAATTTTTAATTTTTAATTTTTAATTTTTAATTTTGAATTTTTAATTTTTAATTTTTAATTTTTAATTTTTAATATTTAATTTTTAATTTTTAATTTTTAATTTTTAATTTTTAATTTTTAATTTTTATTTTTAATTTTTAATTTTTAATTTTTATTTGTTAATTTTTAATTTTTAATTTTTAATTTTCAATTTTTAATTTTTAATTTTTAATTTTTAATTTTTAATTTTTAATTTTAAATTTTAAATTTTTAATTTTAAATTTTTATCAATTTTTAATTTTTAATTTTTAATTTTTATTAATTTTTAATTTTTATTAATTTTTAATTTTTAATTTTTAATTTTTAATTTTTAATTTTTAATTTTTAATTTTTAATTTGTAATTTTTAATTTTTAATTTTTAATTTTTAATTTTTAATTTTTAATTTTTAATTTTTAATTTTTAATTTTTAATTTTTAATTTTTAATTTTTAATTTTTAATTTTTAATTTTTAATTTTTAATTTTTAATTTTTAATTTTTAATTTTTAATTTTTAATTTTTAATTTTTAATTTTTAATTTTTAATTTTGAATTATGAAGTTTGAATTTTTAATTTTTAATTTTTAATTTTTAATTTTTAATTTTTAATTTTTAATTTTTAATTTTTAATTTTTAATTTTTAATTTTTAATTTTTAATTTTTAATTTTTAATTTTTAATTTTCAATTTTTAATTTTTCATTTTTAGTTTTTAGTTTTTAATTTTTAATTATTAATTTTTAATTTTTAGTTTTTAGTTTTTAGTTTTTAATTTTTAATTTTTAATTAATTTTTAATATTTAATTTTGAATTTTGAATTTTGAATTTTGAATTATTAATTATTAATTATTAATTATTAATTTTTAATTTTTAATTTCTAATTTTTAATTTTTAATTTTTAATTTTTAATTTTTAATTTTTAATTTTTAATTTTTAATTTTTAATTTTTAATTTTTAATTTTTAATTTTTAATTTTTAATTTTTAATTTTTAATTTTTAATTTTTAATTTTTAATTTTTAATTTTTAATTTTTAATTTTTAATTTTTAATTTTTAATTTTTAATTTTTTATTTTTAATTTTTAATTTTTAATTTTTAATTTTTAATTTTTAATTTTTAATTTTTAATTTTTAATTTTTAATTTTTAATTTTTAATTTTTAATTTTTAATTTTTAGTTTTTAATTTTTAATTTTTAATTTTTAATTTTTAATTTTAATTTTTAATTTTTAATTTTTATTTTTTAATTTTTAATTTTTGATTTTTAATTTTTAATTTTTAATTGTTAATTTTTAATTTTTAATTTTTAATTTTTAATTTTTAATTTTTAATTTTTAATTTTTAATTTTTAATTTTAAATTTTTAATTTTTAATTTTTAATTTTTAATTTTTATTAATTTTTAATTTTTAATTTTTATTAATTTTTAATTTTTAATTTTTAATTTTTACTTTTTACTTTTTACTTTTTAATTTTTAATTTTTAATTTTTAATTTTTAATTTTTAATTTTTAATTTTTAATTTTTAATTTTTAATTTTTAATTTTTAATTTTTAATTTTTAATTTTTAATTTTTAATTTTTAATTTTTAATTTTTAATTTTTAATTTTTAATTTTTAATTTTTAATTTTTAATTTTTAATTTTTAATTTTTAATTTTTAATTTTTAATTTTTAATTTTTAATTTTTAATTTTTAATTTTTAATTTTTAATTTTTAATTTTTAATTTTTAATTTTTAATTTTTAATTTTTAATTTTTAATTTTTAATTTTTAATTTTTAATTTTCAATTTATAATTTTTAATTTTGAATTTTGAATTTTGAATTTTGAATTTTGAATTTTGAATTTTGAATTTTGAATTTTGAATTTTGAATTTTGAATTTTGAATTTTGAATTTTGAATTTTGAATTTTGAATTTTGAAATTTGGATTTTGAATTTTGAATTTTGGATTTTGAGTTTTGAATTTTGAATTTTGAATTTTGAATTTTGAATTTTGAATTTTGAATTTTGAATTTTGAATTTTGAATTTTGAATTTTGAATTTTGAATTTTGAATTTTGAATTTTGAATTTTGAATTTTGAATTTTGAATTTTGAATTTAGAATTTTGAATTTTGCAGTTTGCAGTTTGAATTTTGAATTTTGAATTTCATACACACATATACATAGTAAGCTTTCCTAGCCAGGAAAGTCACTACGGTCTTGAGACGTCGAAGAAGAATTGCTTGAATCCTGATTTGAGCATTAAGAAAATGTATAAAGACAGAAGCGATACCTGTAAAATTTAAGTCCGACTTTTTATTGAAACGGTTGCAGCTAGGGATACTGCAAAGTTTGACCAAATTGAAGAATCCACAAGACTTCATCATGAAAAACCGGAAAAAGCATATTCTCAACTACGAGATGATACGAATGCTGCCACAAATAACCATGGTACCGTAGTTATTTATGTGGATATGCAACAAGTGATTTTTACGCTAAATTTGACTCATTCTGATGTTTTTATCAGCGTCAATATTCCAACTATAACTTCGCGGTACAAAATCTGCCACAGAACACAGAGATAGCTTCATGCGTCTTAAAAAATATAAGAACTAAATACAATATTCTTCAAGAAGGGGAAATAAGGTAATTGATAATATGGTCCGACAGATGTGTAGGTCAAAATAACAATTGTACAATGATTACATTGTGTCATAGCGTAGTAAATAAATAATAAATCAATACCATGCGATCGGGATTTTGCGCTCATTGAGAAACAGAAAAAATACACAACTCTATATTCCGTAAGATGTATGCTGTTTAATTACATCAGCAGGATCATCAAATCCTATTAATGTGTATCAAATGCTTCCACAGGACTTCAAAAATTTTCGTACCCTAAAATCTGAGTTTTTTTTTCCAATTTTTAGTTTTCTCTATTTTAACATAGCCAGCTTGTTCGTACTAACTGTCATATATAAAAGTAAAAACATTCCTCATGTTCTTTTCTTTCAAATGTTGAGTTAAATAGTTAATTAAGCATGAGTTGAAGTAATAGGCAGAAGGATGCTGAAGATGAAAAAACAGCTTTGTTCGAAAGTATCTACTCCATCTAGCGCTGTCTTCAATTTTTTCCAATACTTCTTTTACATTACAAAAATTATTATCTTTTCTTGCAATAGAAAATGAATACATGATCTCAAACCGAACAATAAATAACGATGTACTATATATTTATTTATTATATTGAATCCAAAAAATTAGGTTTCTAATAATTAATAAAATATCGTTGTAATTGCCACTCGCATTATTGCTTTGCTTAGTGGAAAAACGCATTATCAAAAAATTCATTTGTGTCCATATAAAGTTTTTCCATTGAAGGAACAATAAACTAGCCCTTTTTCATATAATTGGATAAATTTATAATTTTTTTTTTATATAAAAATATATAATATGAAGTCCTTTTACTAAAGTTAAAAAAAAAATTATTAAAAATTCAATTTAAACGTTCTTTTCACTTCCTCAATATTTAGAATTTTGGCGGTTACAACGTTATTCGCGGCTGCCTTTCAATTATATATATATGTATATTAGGGTGGCCCTCCATTATATGGAGAAAAAAAGTGTTCAAACTCTCGGTCGCACCCCCCTAGAAATATGCGAATAGCAAAAAAGGTGAGAAATACAAAGTTTTGGGCCAATCAAAAAATATTTAGAGGTGGCTCAACGCGATTGAAAATTTCAAGTGTGTTTTATATGGGGAAAATTTGACTTTTTTTTTTGATTTTACGAAAATTTCGTTCTATAGTTTAATTTTTCCGACAAGTTGTTATATAATTCAGGATCAGTATTAAGTTATCTTTACGCAAAGTTATATCAAAATCGAATAAAAACTCGCCAAGAAATAGCAAATGCCACAGACCACTTTTGTGTCAAAAAAAAAAAACTGGGTCATGAAATTTGATTGCATTTTGTTCAACTTTAAGAAATTAATTAAAGCCAACATTTTGTTTTAGTCTCCATACCTGTAAGTACTCAGATATGAAGTTATTGTTTTATTACCACCTTGTTAACCTATTAAGCATTGAGATCGAAAATTGAAATTTTTTTTTGATAAAATTCTGAAAACTCCTTTTTCAAGTTTTAAAAAATTTTCTTAAACAAAATTTAAAAAAAAAATGGATCTGGCACTTTAAGGTTTTATTAAATACATACATACATTTTATAACAGAATTGGTTAAAAGTTGTTTTAATTTATATTCGCGAGCAATAAGCAGATAATTGCACCAAAGAGCATTGAAGGGTTAAATAAATAAAAATTAACCGAATTATTTAACAATTAAACTATAGAACGAAATTTTCGTAAAATCTGAAAAAAGTCAAATTTTCCCCATATAAACACACTTGAAATTTTCAATCGCGTTGAGCCACCTATAAATGTTTTTTGATTGGCCCAAAACTTTGTATTTCTCACTTTTTTTGCTATTCGCATATTTCTAGGGGGTGCGACCGAGAGTTTGAACACTTTTTTTTTATTAAGTGCCACCTTAATGTATATATATATTATCCATTTTATATCAATCATAGCTCGTACTGTATAGGTTTGCTTAACATATGACTCTTAATATAATTCAAATTATGATGACTACTGCATGATGTGTACGAAACACATCATCAATAATATTGAAGTAGCAAAAAAAAAAAAAATTATAATAATGATGCAAAAAAATATAATTATAGTAAAAGAATATTTATGAGGCAGACAAATTTGCAAATTCAATTTTTAATATTTTTTTTTTTCTTTGTAGACAGTTTTTAAAGATTTTTACATTGTTGTTTAATTTTGCATAATTGATTTATGCAAGAAAGCACACAGACATGGCACAAGGAGGTAATTAATGTTTAAATGCTTCGAAACTAATAAACAGACATGTACTCAAACACTTGCACGCATATACTTAAGATATTTGTATACAACCACACTTATGTATACTTATGACAAAGTTATTGTGTAAACAAGAACAACGACAAAAAGGAAAATGATTATCATTTTTCTCAAGTCGTATCATGATGTTGTACAAAGGTCAAGAGAAAATGATGTGATTCGGGTTATCAGAAATTTAAAAAAAAAAAAAATTTAATTTTTAAAATAGATTTTAAAACCACGAAATGTATTTCTCTAGTGACATTAACATCTAGTAACAAGGGAATTGTTTAGATTCAAGTAAAAACGGCAAACGTGTATTTTTCTCTTCTCAAAAAAAAAAAAATAATAAAAAAATAAGTAAGAAAATTATAGTCGGTCTAGACCGAGTATAGGATACCCTTACCATGCGTTTAGAGACCGTAACTTTAAGGTCCAACTAGTTAGATATAGAAAATAAGCGTAAACCAAATTTGAACGGCATTAATTTTTCTTTTTTTTGCTTTCGGATATGAAAAAGTTCATATCGGATGTTATATTTTTATGGGGACTAGGTCGAAAAATAGACCGATCCTCACCATAGTTGGTGAGAAACATCTGCGCAATATTTTTGTTTTTTTTTTATAGATTTAAGTGAAGATCGGGAATTAGCTTCATATGGGGGCTATGACTAAAATTGTCCAATAGGGTTTATTTTTGAACTACTGATAAATGAATGTAATAAACATATATGATATGATAATAATAATTTGGATATTATGACAATTTAAGTCGATTTCATAGGGGTCATTTGTATGGGGACTAGGTCTGAACATGAACTGATTTCCAACAATTTCAATAGCGTTCATCCTATGGCCGATAGAAGTTTATACACTAAACTTCGTCAAAATATATTCATATTTACGGCCTGTAGTTTGAATACAAGGTTTACATGGACACACAGACAGACGGACGGACCACATAGCGGTAAAGAGTATAAAAAAACTAAGCCATTCAATACATCCCTAAAAAATAATTATTTAAAGATCTTTTTAAAAACTGAAAAATCTGCTCAAGTTAAGATCAGAAATTTGAATTTGAGTTTGACCCAAATTTTATTTTTCACATTTTTTTTATTATTTTTTATATTTGTTGTAAGCTTCTTTAGTTTTTTTATTTTTGTGTTTTCTTAATAAAAAAAATTTACATGGACACCCACATTTTTATATTTATTTGTTTATTATTTTCTCATTTTTCCAACAGCTGGGATATTTATATAAAAAAAATTTTCTTGATATATATACAAAAACAAACCCCCACAACAACAATAACATACCATAATACACATACATGCAAACACTTTCTTTTGCAAGAAGAAGAAGTATCGAACCGTTTGGATGTGAAATATTGTATCAAAAAAAGTTAAAGGCAAACCAAACCAAACAAAACCAACAACAACACCACCACCTTAAAATAAGGGACAAAAAGGTCCTTTTTTCGGGAGAAATTTGTTGTATGTTAAAAATAACCGCCTTCTGTTGGCTGTATTGTACAATATTTTATGATAAGCTTTTGTATTTGGTAAAGCATTACAGACATTAAAGTAATTTATAGGAATATGGGTTGGTAAAGACACCAACAACAACATATTCAAACAAACACGTACGCAAGTGTGTATGTATAAGTAACAAAATAAATATATAAAAAAAAAATATATATATATACAACGTTGCTTTAATTTTATTAATTAATTTTTAATTATTTTATTTTATTTATATATTTATATATTTATTTATTTTTTTGAATTAGAACCCACTTTTAAATGCTTTTTTAAATTTCTTTTATTTTTCTTCTTCTTATATTTTCACTTTTATTTCAAACATTTTTCCTTTTTCTTTTTAAATTCATTTTTTTTTTTTTTTTACTTTAAAACACCAACATCACATATAATGAAAAAAAGTATCTCATCACACGAGGCGCGTCAAAACGCGCATTAATGCGCTATTAGGAACCGTTTTGATTGAATGTTGCGTGTCAACTAAATTCCTTTGCATGCGCTATTTAACGGTTTTTTTTTAAGGACATGTGTATGTGTTAAGGAATTTACATGCGTATGAGAGCAGGGAAAACTTAAAAAAACAGTTGTTCTGAGTGAAAGCTCATTTTAAAAATGTTATCGACAATGTTTATGTTGTGGTGAAAAGCTTTTGTTCTATACGCCTTAACATTAAGCTATAAAATTCTGGTGTGGTAGAAAATCATAATTTGAGATGAAAAACAAAAACGTTTTTTTTAATAGTGCAATCATATGAAATCTAAATCTAAGGTGCATTGGGGTGCACCTGCAGATCATGATGAAACTTATATATTGTACAACACGAAAAAGAAAGTGACCCAGTTGTCAATCTCATTTAAATGGTAGAGGCACCAAAAACGTCCGTTTTTTCTCTTTATATGCAGATTTTTCATATTTCATCAAAAAAAAAACCCCCCATCTACAAATTGGGTATCGTAGGAAAGGCGAGGCCTATCTTCTCATCTTATTATAAAAATTTTAGGGGATTTTGTATGCAAATATTTAAGCCCGGCATATGATCTTTAAAATAAGATGTCAATAATGAAAATTAGTGCGAACAATCCAGAAATAGTTCGTTTTAAGTTTCAAATGGTGAAAAAGCAATAATTGTTGTTGTTATTTCTTTTGGGCTATGATGGTTTTGTTTTTTGTTTAGAGATTGTTGTATATTTATATATATATCATTGGGTATATATCGTTGTATATTTACATATACTAGCAAATTCCAGCCCTCGAAATTCGAGTGCAAATTCTAGGAAATTTTATTTTTTCATTAAATAAAGACCCTAAAGGTATGCTAGTCAATTATAGCCAATTCACAAATCAACACAAAAAACAAACTAATTTTTTTTACAAACACATTAGCAAATTTAATAAACACACACATAGCATTGTATAATTTTATGTATGTGTTAGTAACAACTTTAAATGCAATTTACTCAAAATAAAGGAAAAAATTAAAAAATCTGTAAATCTGCAAAACCGCTAAAAAGAAATACCTTTCAAATAATATACGTTTGGTCAAAATCGGGATAAAACGGTAGAACAAAACATCGGTCACAAGAAATCGCCTAGCCTATTAATATTATAGATAGGTTCCTTTTAAAAGAAAAAAATACATTAAAAAACTTCGTTTTCCGATTACTTTTCTATGGCAGTATGTCTTAAATTTTCGAAAATATACTCATAAAAAGAAAATTATTGATACCCATATTGCCTATATTTTACGCACCATCGAACATGAGGTCCCTTTGAAAACATCGGCTAAAACAAAACTAGACGTTATGTTAGCAAAAGTGCTCACAACACCACAACTACGAGTAATATATGTCAGTTTTGATTTATAATTCATATGAATTTAAATATAAATGTCTGATATGCTATTGAATACACCTCGTATTTACCTTTCATACGATGCACAATTTTCATTTAGTGTGTTTGGATCAAATGTGAAAAATCTGAAAAAAAAAAAAAAGGAAAAACGGCCAATTTTTGAGCATTTTTCCCCTAAACATGAACATGGGTAGTCAAAAAAAGATACGGGTCACTTATTTTTTCGTGCTCTATAGCAAATCAAAGGAATTTCGCGATGTGCGGAAGGCCCCCATGAGACCTTCCTTGTGCGCTGATTGATAATTATACTTTTCATGTTTCATAATTTAATTTTTGAAATATGTACATACTGACAGCCATTTTTTTTTTAATTTCAAGACGTGCGGATCAGATTATTGTGACACTGGATCTAAAACTTTAATGCGCAAAATTTGATCCAAATCGGAAAATGCTTTCTGGACGCGCATTGAGTTCAGAGTTCAAATATGCATTTATATGTAAAAATTATCAAAAAAAAAAAAATCATATTTCATAAAAATTTTGATATTAATAATTGCGTTTCAATTCAATTAATTAATAAACCATAATCAAGAGTAAATTATATTATCTTTTTAATAAAACAACAAAATCTATTATCGGTTGAAAAACAGCCAAGTTATATCAAGTTTCCCAGGCTATAAATGCGCCGCAGACCACTTGATTAAGAAAATCGATGTCACATTTTTAAAGACATCGAAATAATTTAGAACAATAACATTTTTGCATTCTCCTGATCCCAAAATGAGCTTATGTAAATTATTTTGCATCTCGTATATTGTTATGCCATTCTAAATTAATGTCCAAACGGTACGTATTTTTTAGCACTATTTCAAAACCTCCAATTTTACTTTTTAAAAAATTTTGTTCAAGAAATTTGCCGAAATCAACGATTGGACTTGAAGGTTTTATTAACAAAATATATGTAATTAAAAATGCCAAATATTGTAGGACAGCGTTTTTATTTCAGCGGATTTGAAGAAAAATTTGATTTTTCATACTTCTTCAACTTTTAGGCTACGTCTCTTTAGTGTTTTCATATTTTTCAATATATTTTGTCAGAATATTATACTACTTGATATAAGTTCTCAATCTTTTAAATTTAGATTAAATTTAAACACTAAAAACTGTCCCTCTTTAAGGTCAAAGGTCAAATTTAAGGAGATTTAAGTTTCTTTTTAAACAAAATATCGAAATAATATTTAATTGTGCAAGGGTTTCGATAAAATTTGTTGATAATATTTTAATAATTCGGTAAAAATAATCTTCTGGACTTATTTTCTAAAATTAATTTTTTTTTTTCATACAAACCGCTGTCACCCTAATGTACATACATAGTTCAGGTAGTCATAAAAACAAAATTATAATTCTTTTTGTGGTGCATTTATGCCAAACATTTCTTAAAATTATTAAATAAAAATAATTGTGTTTTATAAATTTACTAGAAATTGAGAATCCTAATGAACATTGTAGCGACCTAGCCTAAATAAATAGTAAACTCAATTAAACTACAATATTTTCGCAATAATATTTGGATTGGGCATAGATGATATTATATATTCACTTTGTATGAGGCCGGTTCCAGATCAACACGGCCTGACGTATCAATGGCGATAGTAGTTTAAAAACAAGTAAGAGTGTTAAATTCGGCTGGGCCGAATCTTTGATACCCTACACCTTTTAAATTTTCAATTTTCATTTTTAATTTATCAGTTTCTATTTTTCACTTTTCAATTTTCATCTTTAGTTTTTCATTTTTTGTTTTTAATTTTTAATTTCTCATTGTCCATTTTTCATTTTCCACTTTTCATTTTTCATTTTCCATTTTCGATTTTTCATTTTCCATTTATCATTTTTCATTTTCAATTTTCCATTTTTAATTTTTAATTTTTAATTTTCTATTTTTCATTTTCCATTTTTCATTTCCCATTTTCCATTTTTCATTTTTCATTTTCCATATTCCACTTTCGATTTTTCATTTTCCATTTATCATTTTTCATTTCACATTTTCCATTTTTCAATTTTCATTTTTCATTTTTAGTTTTCCATTTTCCATTTTTAATTTTTCGTTTTCCAATTTTAATTAATTTTTCATTTTCCATTTTTCATTTTTCATTTTTCATTTTCCATATTCCATTTTCCATTTGGCATTTTCCATTTTCCATTTTTAATTTTTCGTTTTCCATTTTTCATTTTCCAATTTTAATTAATTTTTCATTTTCCATTTTCCATTTTTCATTTTTCATTTTTCATTTTCCATATTCCATTTGGGATTTTTCATTTTCCATTTTCCATTTTTCATTTTCATTTTCATTTTCCATTTTTCAATTTTCATTTTTGATTTTTCATTTTTCATGTTCCATTTTCCATTTCTTATTATCCATTTTTAATTTTTCATTTTCCATTTTCATTTTCCACTTTTCATTTTCCATTTTACATTTCCGATTTTAAATTTTTCATTTTCATTTTTCATTTTCCATTTTTCATTTTCCATTTTCCATTTTTTATCTTTAGTTTTTCAATTTTCGATTTTCATTTTCCATTTTTCAGTTTTCATTTTCCATTTTCGATTTTTCATTTTTCATTTTCCATTTATCATTTTTTCATTTTAAATTTTCCATTTTTAATTTTTAATTTTTCATTTTCCATTTTTCATTTTCCATTTTCCATTTCCCATTTTTCATTTTTCATTTTCCATATTCCACTTTCGATTTTTCATTTTTCATTTTTAATTTATTAATTTTTCATTTTCCATTTGCCATTTTTAATTTTTCATTTTCCATTTTTGATTTTTCATTTTCCGTTTTTCACTTTCCATTTTCCATTTTTAATTTTTCGTTTTCCATTTTTCATTTTCCAATTTTCAATTTTGATTAATTTTTCATTTTCCATTTTCCATTTTCCATTTTCCATTTTTCATTTGGCATTTTCCATTTTCCATTTTTCATTTTTCATTTTTCATTTTTCATTTTCCGTTTTTCAATTTTCATTTTTGATTTTTCATTTTTCATTTTTCATGTTCCATTTTCAATTTCTTATTATCCATTTTTAATTTTTCATTTTCCATTTTCATTTTCCACTTTTCATTTTCCATTTTAAATTTCCGATTTTAAATTTTTCATTTTCATTTTTCATTTTCCATTTTCATTTTCCCTTTTTCAATTTTCATTTTTGATTTTTCATTTTTCATGTTCCATTTTCCATTTCTTATTATCCATTTTTAATTTTTCATTTTCCATTTTCATTTTCCACTTTTCATTTTTCATTTTCCATTTTAAATTTCCGATTTTAAATTTTTCATTTTCATTTTTCATTTTCCATTTTCCATTTTACATTTTTCATTTTCCATTTTTCATCTTTAGTTTTTCAATTTTCGATTTTCGTTTTCCATTTTTCAGTTTTCAATTTCCATTTTCCATTTTCATTTTTCATTTTCCACTTTTCATTTTCCACTTTTCATTTTCCACTTTTCATTTTTATTAATTTTTAATATTTAATTTTAATGATAAAAAAATATGTGGTAAAACTTAATTAGGCCAATGTGACACGTGCAGTATTAATATACACACAACTGCAATGACTTCAACAATATGAAGAATTACAACATATACAACATATCTTAAGAAAAACAAGAAACACACTGAAAAATTTTATTTTTCAAGAGTTTTTTCAAAGTTTCATTCATAGCTCGTGAACCCTTTGACCGACTTTGACGATTTTAAATAGCAACTCCTTTGGGATATTAGTAAACGGTCTAGCTTAGATATTGACGGCGTGATCGTGATTTCCACAGACAGACGGACAGACGGTCATCGGTAAATCAACTTCCCTTGTTATAAGAAATAAGAAAATATATTTTTTTGGGGCCTCAGGAATTTATTTCGATGCGTTACAAACGGAATAACAAACCTATATATACCCTCTGCCACTGAGGTGTGGAGGGTATAAAAATTACTTTGCCGACAAGTGACAACCTTATAAAACATATGTTTAGTGTCAAGAGGTCACGTTGTTTTTTTTTTTTTTTTTTTTTTTTTTTTTTTGAGTCATTAAAAGTAAACAATCTCAGTGAATTTGTACACAGGGAAAAAATTGCTTACTGCCATGTAATTGAATACTTTAATTTGAAAGGTCGCACTTCAACCAATATTAAAGCCAAGTGAGATTCTAACCTGGGGGAGTCTGCTCCTTCGTTTACGACTATAATATAATAGGTTGCAAAGACGAACACCGTAATGGTCGACCAATTGAGGTGGCCACGCCATAAATGGTTATAAAAATCGACAAAAATGTAATGGATGATCGGCGGCTGAATGTTACCTTTAAATGCCTATCATCATTTAAAAAAGTGCTATAATCAAAAATTTGGAGATGAAAAAGCTGAAAAAGCGTTGTGAAAATGTTTCAAAGCCGACTTTTGAGTCGATTCGTAACCATGGATGAGACACTGCACACCTGAAACAAAGGAACAGTCAAAACAGTGGACTGGAATTTAAGACTCGTGAATAAAGTAGGCGAAGACAGTTCCAAAGTAAAGGCGTCTGTTTTTTTGGGATGCAGATGGTTTACTTATAGCAGCGCCTACCTGATAAAATTAAGGAAAAATACGGCATTTGGCGAAAAACAAAGTGTTGTTTCATTACGGCAATGCACCTGTTCACGAATGCACTATTGTGATGGCCAAAATTCATGAATTAAATTCCGAATTGCACCATCACGCACTTTATTCGCCAGATTAAGCTCCCTCGGATTATTTTCTATTTCCAAACTTGAAAAACTGGCTCGGTGGTAAAAGAATTGCCAACAATGAAAAGGTGGAGTCTGCGGTTAATGGCAATTTTAAGGAGCTAAATAGCACTACCTATAAACGGGGTATTGAAGCTATTGAATATGGGTGTGAAAAGTGTATCGAGCTAAAAGGAGATTATGTTGAGAAATAAAGAAAATTGTTCCCAAATTTGTTGTGTTTTCTTTGGCGTTTCGGGTTGTTCCGGGTTGAAATAATACAAAATTTCAAGATTTTCGCTTTCATGGTACTCTAGAAATTAACTGATAAATATTACTTGGAATGGAAGGTGACTGGCCAACTAATTCAATCCAGTCATTTTATGACTTAGGCATGATTTACGATGATTTTTGACGACGTCAGGTTCGACGTCTTTTTTTTTTTTTTTTTTTTTTTGTAGGAGAACGGTATAGAGAAGCAAGAGGGGTAAACAAAAAGACACGAATTCTGTTTTTGAAGACTTTTTTCATATTTCTCTTTACACTCATTTCTTTTTTCTTGTTACGTTTTATTCTTTTTCGTACTTTGAAGTGGCCACTTCAGTGAGATCAAGAATCGCTTACATTTTTATTTAATATTTATGCGTAATTTCTTTAAACTTAAGGTTTCAACTTAAAACATTTAAATATTGATACGTTCTGCTATTTGATTAGACATTCTAAATATTCTACTCTTAATAATTTAAATATTAAATAGTTTTTTGTATATAGTTTTAAAAATTATGACAAATTATTAAATAGAAATAGATTAAATTTTTAATGAAATAATGTAAATAATATTTAACAAATATATAAATTGAATTGAAAAATAAAACAAAAAAGTATTGGAATTTAGATTAATTCATATATTTTTTATATTTTTCCTAATGCGAAAAATAAACTAAAGCAGATTAAAAAAAAGACATGCTGCAATTAAAAATCATTGCAGGAATGCAATAGGTTTTTGGTGGCAGCTTCAAAAGAGAATTAAGAAAAACGACGTCGTTAAAAATCGTCATGTGAATTGGGCCTTAATTGCGCAGATTTTGAAGCAATGACTAACACAGATTATCAAGACTCTCTCTGCGATTGCACTCTAGATATTTTATGATAAAGATTTGCTTTGTTAAAAAAAAGTTGTTTTAATAACTTTGTTTAAAGATATAATTAAAAATTTTAATATGAAACTCTCAGATACTCATATAGAAAGTAGGTGGAAGTTCGGATTACGATTGAAGCAACTATTCGATTATAGGAACTCGTCTCTGTGTTTTATGCTACTGTCTCGATTTCGATTATTGCTTAATCCACTTCGCGTTGTTCTTATTAACATGCATTGGATAAAGATGAAATTCAAAAAGATCAGCTAAATTTGAAGGTTACTAAACAAATTATATGGTTAAAAACCTATTCCGAAATTCTTTAATACCTTTAGAAGCGAAAGCTGTACTTTTAGCTAACGCCTCTTTTATAAAACTTTTAAAACGTTTTTTTTTATTATAAAAAAAAATATTTTTCTACACGATAATTTCCCTTTTTACAGATTAAAAATTCTGAATTCTATGTTAATCCAGTTAAAGAAAATGTGGCTAGTAGACCGAGATAAAGGAAATGTAAAATGTATGTAATATCATAAAAATTCTTTATCGAATATTAAAAGTGGAAGTCGAATCTCTTTATTACATAAAATGTAACGGGTGATTTTTTTGAAGTTAGGATTTTCATGCATTAGTATTTGACAGATCACGTGGGATTTCAGACATGGTGTCAAAGAGAAAGATGCTCAGTATGCTTTGACATTTCATCATGAATAGACTTACTAACGAGCAACGCTTGCAAATCATTGAATTTTATTACCAAAATCAGTGTTCGGTTCGAAATGTGTTTCGCGCTTTACGTCCGATTTATGGTCTACATAATCGACCAAGTGAGCAAACAATTAATGCGATTGTGACCAAGTTTCGCACTCAGTTTACTTTATTGGACATTAAACCAACCACACGAATGCGTACAGTGCGTACAGAAGAGAATATTGCGTCTGTTTCTGAGAGTGTTACTGAAGACCGTGAAATGTCGATTCGTCGCCGTTCGCAGCAATTGGGTTTGTGTTATTCGACCACATGGAAGATTTTACGCAAAGATCTTGGTGTAAAACCGTATAAAATACAGCTCGTGCAAGAACTGAAGCCGAACGATCTGCCACAACGTCTAATTTTCAGTGAATGGGCCCTAGAAAAGTTGGCAGAAAATCCGCTTTTTTATCGACAAATTTTGTTCAGCGATGAGGCTCATTTCTGGTTGAATGGCTTCGTAAATAAGCAAAATTGCCGTATTTGGAGTGAAGAGCAACCAGAAGCCGTTCAAGAACTGCCCATGCATCCCGAAAAATGCACTGTTTGGTGTGGTTTGTACGCTGGTGGAATCATTGGACCGTATTTTTTCAAAGATGCTGTTGGACGCAACGTTACGGTGAATGGCGATCGCTATCGTTCGATGCTAACAAACTTTTTGTTGCCAAAAATGGAAGAACTGAACTTGGTTGACATGTGGTTTCAACAAGATGGCGCTACATGCCACACAGCTCGCGATTCTATGGCCATTTTGAGGGAAAACTTCGGAGAACAATTCATCTCAAGAAATGGACCGGTAAGTTGGCCACCAAGATCATGCGATTTGACGCCTTTAGACTATTTTTTGTGGGGCTACGTCAAGTCTAAAGTCTACAGAAATAAGCCAGCAACTATTCCAGCTTTGGAAGACAACATTTCCGAAGAAATTCGGGCTATTCCGGCCGAAATGCTCGAAAAAGTTGCCCAAAATTGGACTTTCCGAATGGACCACCTAAGACGCAGCCGCGGTCAACATTTAAATGAAATTATCTTCAAAAAGTAAATGTCATGGACCAATCTAACGTTTCAAATAAAGAACCGATGAGATTTTGCAAATTTTATGCGTTTTTTTTTAAAAAAAAGTTATCAAGCTCTTAAAAAATCACCCGTTATTATAATTTCAGTATATAAAATTTAATTTTATTTAAAAAGTCAACCTGAATTAAACTAAAACTTAAAGCATATTTAAAGATAGCAGAGTTCTCTCAAAAGAGTTTAACAGAGCATGAGCGAATTATAGCTTTTATTATGCCACAAAAATTACTTAACAAAACACGCCAAAAGTTCACAACATAAACCATAACAAAAATCCACCTTACAAAAGCTTAATGCTCTCTTACTCAAAGCTTTAAGTAGAAAGTTTTTTTTTTTTTGGTTTACTCATGCCAAATAAAACAAACTTAAAAGAGAACATAAACCATCTAACAAGCAAAGTAACATATAAATTTGTATAAATACGGAGATAGGAAGAAACATTTTGACCATCATACATACAGGTATAATCAACACTTGTATAGAGATGAGAATTATGTTTATTTATGACGAATACCCCTCCCCACCACCCCTTTAAACACCATCCCAACAACACTTCACTATTCGTTGAGTATGAGATTTATATTTGACAAATACAAATCGTGAACAAAAAAAAAATATTTTCCACAACTCAAAAAAAAGCACAATCAATTTTCAGACTTCTAATGGGCTATTACAGCCGTGTACTAAATAACAAGAGTTCGTCAATTCCAAAGAAATTGGATACAAGAAAAACACTTAAATCCATTAGTAAAAAAAAAAGTTTCTTCTTTTTCACTTGGAGGATTAAATTCTTATTGTTCTTTTATGTTCGACTTGAGTCAACAAAATTTTTAAAAAAGGATACAAACAAGCAAGCACACAAATTCAAAGTATAAGACGATATAAAAAAATACGTTAAAAATCAGCTTTTGACATGACAGGTGTTTTGATATTTGTGAATTATGAATTTATTTCTATTTGAATTTAGTGAATAATGGCTGGTTAAGAATAAAAGCGTGTATTAATTTGTAAAAAATTAATGACATTTCCAGATGTTTTTGGGTTAAGTTTTTTACCATAAATATATAATTAACTTCAATTTGTGAATTCTGTAAGGGTAACTATTTGACAAGGTTTGAAAGGGTGTAATAAAATTTTGTTGTGAGTAAATGAAAGCAAACAAAAAAAAAAAAAAAATAAAATGGATAGCAACCTTATTTTTTAAACCAGTACAATTTGTCCTGGACTAGTTTTTTCTGCCCCTTCTATGAAGGCAATTCCAGACTGTAATTCATTTTTCCATATTTTTTTTATCAAGATATTTTTCACAAAATTATGGTTTACTTAACTTAAATTTTACAGATTTTACGAGAAAAAAATAATTATAGAAGAATTTGGAACAAATAAAAACACCAGAAGGAACAACTTCTAGGAAAGTGGTCCCTGACAAAAAAAAAAAAAAACTCAACAGATTTAGGAAAAATTTTCTTTATTTCTACGCATAATCTCCAGCGATATTCTAGAGATTCGATACCCCTTGAATAATAAAAACTATCTAGCTCTTTAAAATAACCATCAACCAGACTTCACCTCTTTATTGTTGGCAAATCCTTTACACCACCGAGCCATTTTTTCAAGTTTGGAAATAGAAAATTATCCGAGGGATCTAAATCTGGCGAATAAGGTTCGCGATGAAGCAATTGGAACTTTAATTAATGGATTTTGGCCATCGCAATAGTGGATGTGTGAACTGGTGCATTGTTTTGATGAAACAACACTTTCTTTTTCGCCAAATACGGCCTTTTTCCCTTAATTTCATCACAAAAACTCTGCAGTAAGTTGTCATAATACTTGCCGTTGATTGTTTTTCCTTTTTGAAGAGTGAAAAGGTGACGTCAAATCTAACAAACTGTTTCGATTTGCTTCCTGGCAACATCTTTAATACATACTAGTAGATTCCAGCTCTCGACATTCCGAGTGCAATTAGCTTTATTTTTCAACTTAGCCAATTCACAAACCAATACTTTTATGGTTTATTACTATTGTGAATGAAGTTAGCAAACTCATTAACAAACACATTAGCAAATTTTATAAAACACAGCATATGTAGCATATGTATAATTTTATGTATGTGTTAGTAGCAACTTTAAATACAATTTACTCAAAATATAGGAAAAAATTTAGAAATCTGTAAGTCTACAAAGCGGCGAAAAAGAAGAAGGGTAAGGTTTTAAAACCCCTTTTTTGCATTACTTTTTCTGAATGTACAACATGTGGAGAGTGTTGTGTTAAAATTTCAAGTAAATTGGAGCAAAACTAAAGAAGATACGGTATTTCCAGCGACCGGCCTCATACGGTACATCGTATATAAATCAGTTTTTAAAAAAACTTTAAATCCATTTTCTCGCAAATAAATATTTGAAGTACGTGAACATCATAACTGAAAATTTACTTGTCCGATTCTTTTGAAATTTTACACACTATTTGTACATATAAATCACCAGGTAACCATAAAGAGTTTTTTTTTATTTTCCATTTTTTTAACCATCTTCTAACAACAAATTCACCGAAATTTTATACAAAAATCGTGTGTTTTCACTTCAAGGTGCTGCCAAAAAAAAAAAAAAAAAAAAAAATTTAAAAAATTCTTCGTGATTATCTCAGGAAACATGTCACCATTTAAACACATTTCGATTTTTTATTTCACATGGTCCGGTATCGATTTATGATGTTCACCGCAAAACAACAATGCCTTCGGGGATTCGCTGTCACGGACTTATTTATTAAAATTTTTAATTGAAAATTGTTCAAAGATTCTTCAAATGCCTTTTTTGCTTTTAAAACCTTACCCTCCCCCCGCCAAACAAATTATCCCAAAAAGCAGACGCCATGACCTTGTCTGAGAGATATAACAATCTGCACCTTCTTCGGATACGATTCTCCCATTTTAGTTCACTGTTTTGACTGTTTCTTTGGCTCAGGTGTGCAGTGGTGCACCCACGTCGCATCCATGGCTACGAATCGACGCATAAACTCGCCCTTACTGCGGTGAAATATCGCCAAACACTACATTAAAACATTTTCACTGCGCTGTTATTGTTCCATTGTCAACAAACGCGGCACCCATCTTGCGGTGAGCTTTCTCATTTCCAAATTTTCGGTCAATATACGATGTACTTGAAATTCCTATCATTTCAGCTAGCTCACGAACCTTCAGCGGACGGTCAGGTCATCCAATACCATTTTGAGGATTTGATTAATCGTTTCTGGCGTGGCAACCTCAATTGATCACTTAAACTTTGCCACCCAATATTTCTCGTCGTAAAGGAATCAGCCGACTCCACCAGTGTAGGACCTAGCTCGACTTTAATATTGGTTTGACTGAGACCTTTCAAATAAAAATATTGAATAACATAACGCTCATCAATTTTTTTCATATTTACAAATTCACTGAGATCGTTTACTTTTGATGTCTCAAATAGAAAATACTAAACAACGTGGCGCCTTGAAACTAAACACATATCTATAATATTAATAGGCTAGGCGATTTCTTGTGACCGATGTTTTGTTCTACCGTTTTACACCGATTTTGAACAAACGTATATTATTTGAAAGGTATTTCTTTTTAGCGGTTTTGCAGATTTACAGATTTTTAAATTTTTTCCTTTATTTTGAGTAAATTGCATTTAAAGTTGCTACTAACACATACATAAAATAATACAATGCTATGTGTGTGTTTATTAAATTTGTTAATGTGTTTGTAATAAAAATGAGTTTGTTTTTGGTGTTGATTTGTTAATTGGCTATAATTGATTAGCATACTTTTAGGGTCTTTATTTAATGAAAAAAAATTTTCCTCGAATTTACGCTCGAGGGCTGGAATCTGCTAGTATTTTATAAAGTTGCCACGTATCAGAAAAGTAATTTTTTTCAAACCACTGACACCATCTATATGTCAGGTAGGGTATCACCGTCCGAAACTGTGCTCATATTTTTTCGTTACTTGATGTTGTTGCCTTTTTGAAGGACTTCAGGATTACAGAAACTACATTAAAATACTTTTATTAGTCCTGAGATGTCGCTATCAAATAACAATTTTATGAATTTTTTACTTTATGATATCAACAAAACTAATAAATATTTATATAAATAGACTATAGACTTTTTTGGCCAGTTTTTATTATAATTTTATATTTATAATTTCACAATGATGGTTTTTCTTCCATAATAGAAAATTAACTTCTATCTGAAAAATTTTATTATTTTTCTATTACTACATTGTTGGGTCCTGTGTAAATGAAAAAATAAATCTGCCAAACCCTACCACAATTAAAAAAAAACAAATATTCGTCAATGACAATTTAAAGTTAGTTGAGTCATTCAAAAAAAACCCAAGATGTTATTTTTTTAATTAGCAGTGTTTCTAATTTAAATCCATTAATTAAAGTATATTTTCGCTACGCGCCGGCGGCGGTGCCAAGCCGGATTTAAGCAGCACGACTTGGACCTCTACACATGTGTAGTACAACAACACATGTGTAGTACAACAACACATACAAATACACATACTCATAAAGCAAATACTGAAAACACAATGACCGTAACACCAACAACATTTATCGCACACAAGAAGCAAAATTTAGAATAACAATAATAATAAGAACAACAAATTATATATTTTTCAAGAGTTTTTTTTTTACATTTTCATTGAACTCTCGGAACTTATTGAACCGATTTTGATGATTTGGAACAGCTATCTGTTCAGGATGTAAGTGATTTATTTTCTGTAAAAATAAGCATCCCACCTGAGTTATTGAGGGCGTGATCCTGGTTTCCACAGACGGACAGACGGACATCACTATATCAACTCCGCTTTTTATAAGGATATATATATATATATATATTATGGGGTCCAGATTTTTTTTCTCGGAATGATAAAGTAATTTTTCATGAAAAAATCTAATCAAATCTTATCTTATTACACAGGAACCAGATGATATAGATCTAAAACTACAGTACAATTGGAGTAAAATTGCGTTTATAATTTTTAATTTCGTGATCTTGTTTCCCTACTAAAGGATTTCAGAATTACATTAAAAAAATTACATTTCAAAAATATATATATAAATAATTATACTCTCTCTCAAATGAGAGAGAAGAATCTTCGGAGTTATACTAATTAATTTAAGTTGTTCCAAAACATAGCAGGAGGAGAAGAGTTAATTCGAACGGCAGCGTATAAGGAAGAACAGGAGAAGGCGGTGGGGAACACTTTAGCGCGCTGTATAGAAAAAGGAAAAAACAATATTGATCTAAACGACAGACAAAAGATCATAACAAGCACAGTGAAACAAACACAAAAATTTTTGACACAAAATAAAAATATTCTGATATTAAATTCTGTCAGAGGAAATTTGACCGTAGCCATGGAAAGACAAGATTATGAAAAAGGTATGCAAACCATTCTCAACGATATAACCACATATAACGTATTTAGATGAGATCCAACATCGACTTTACAAAAACGTAACGATGAATATATCAACAAATTACTTAATAAAGGCTACATAAATATCAACGAAAAAACGAAGCTCACCCTGAGAATAGCGACGACCCTCAGGATTTATGGTTTACCCAAAATACATAAGGAGAACACACCGTTAAGAACAATATGCTCATCCATCAACTCATGATGGTGAGTACCTGGTAAAAATACTTAAGAATATGACAAAGGACTCGGCTTTCAACATTCGAAGCTCTCAAGAATTCAAAGAAAAAGTTAACAGGACCCCTATTTACGACGACGAAATCGTGGTATCATTTGACGTAGTGGTATTGTTCCCCAGCGTAAAGGTAGATGACGCATTAAAAATTATAGATGAGAATTTCACAAAATTAGAAGAGCATACAAGTATAGACAAGAAATTATTTATGGAGATTCTGCAATTCTGCACCAAGGATAACAGGAATTTTACATATAATGACAAGATATAAAACCAGCGAAAAGGAACACCAATGGGATCACCAGCTTCACCAATTATAGCTGGCATCTTCATTAAGAAATTACTAAACGACGATATGCCAAATTGCGGGAAAAGCCAAGAGTTATTTTTAAATAAGTGGACGACTTATTTGCGATTGTTAAAAGAGACGAGCTTCAAAACACACTGGACAATTTTAATAGCATCAACAACAATATAAGATTTACGATAAAATTAGAAGAGAAAAAAAATACCGCTCCTGGACACTGTTATCACGAAACACAACAATGAAATCAGAACAAATTGATACCAAAAACCGCCGCACTGTGGTCAATATTTTGAGATAGCGGCCAAAACTCCTTTTGGTTTTTGTTCTCCGATTTTAAAGTTATTAGACTCATATGAAAGTAGACAGCAGTAAACCTCGGGAGCCAAAAAATTAGAACTCTATTTCAACTATTTCACTGAGAACAGGGTGGTCCAAAATGGGCTTTTTCAGAATTTAGTAAATTTATGATATTTTTAGTTAATTTTTAAAGTTTAAATGATCATAACTTTTTTGTTTTTCAAGATTTTTGGACGAAATAAATTTTGTGTTGTAACTTAACTTCCTATTACTGGTAAAAAAATTGAAGCTCTAATGTTTTCAGAACAATTAAAATTTTTTTTTTTTAAAAAGGTCAAATTTCTCGGAAATTTCCTACTTCATAGAGCACAACTCCTGTGAGTCAAGCTGAGTCAAAACACAAATTTACTATTTTGTAGTCCTAACTACATTCCTATATATGCATGTCCATGCATCGGGACTGCACTTTTTGAGCTACAGCAATTTTTCTGACCCAAGGTAAGGTATTCGGTACAAATGCACGTCATATTTTTTGAGAAGTTATTTGTATGTTAAAGTGGCTATTATGCATATATTTTGATGAAATTTTGTACAAGAGTTCTTATTGACCCAAAAAATAATTCTGTTGAAATTAGGAGAAGTTGGCCCATATTTGGACCTAGTCCACATAGAATGGTGTATCAAAATTTTGACAAAAATGACAATAGAACTCTCAAATTATGTGGTATCTAGCAATTCATTTGGAAAAGGTAAAAAAGATTTTATCTAATATTACACAACTTAAATACGTGAAAATTGCAAATAAATTTAAAACCAATGGAAATAACTGGTAAAACCAACTACCTGATATATTATGTTTCAAAGAGGTAAAAAAGATCATGTTGAAACTTCGAGCAATAGTATATTAATCCATGCATTCATTTTTTTTCTTCATTATTGTTTAAACAATGGCTAAATTCAGTTATAGTGTTCTATCTGATATATATTTTGAACGGAAAGATGAAAACGACATTAGTTTACATATAATGAATAATCCATTCTTCAAAATATGCGACAAACAAGAAATTAAAATTCATAACTTAAAAATAAAAAACTTTTTAAATACTTTAAGAAAACGGTACAATCAATGTTCCAGAAACAAGAAATTGTTTTACTCACGCAACCAAGAATGGCTAAGAAATAAACTTATTTTTAAAAAGCCATCAGTAACTACCACGGAAACTGGAAAGGTGGTCGACCAGCAAAGCCAATTGATAATTGTAGTGAAAGATCACGAAGACGCAAGCTTAAACATATCAATGAAGAAGTTTCTTGTAGCATCATAAAGGATTCATTTCTGCATCAAATTCAACCATCGAAAACTAAAAAGGGTAAAATTGCTATCATTGAAAAAATAGTGGAAGCAAGCCCCAGACGCACCAAAAGGATTTTAGAAAGTATGCCGACACCAACTGAAGAAAATAAATTTACTCCAGAAGAAGCATTTGCACTATTTTTGGATTTGAAAATGACTAAAAACCAATATACAGAATTGCGGAAGCGAACCAATGAAAAAAATTGTGGAATTTTTCCATCATATCGAGATATAGTTTCTGCCAAAAAAGATTGCTTACCTTCACCAACTGCTATTAGTGTAACTTCAAGTTCAGCAGAAATAAAATTGCAGGATCTTCTTGAACACACTGCAGAACGATTATTAAAGACATTTGATGCTGACTATTTAAAGAAGTTTAAAAATTGCAGCATGACTTTAATTTCTAAATGGGGATGTGATGGGTCCTCTGGCCAGAAACAATACAAACAATGTAATGCGGAAAATTCATCAGATGCCAATTTATTCATGATTTCTTTCGTTCCATTACGTTTAACAAAAACTTATATTGATTCAGAGTCGTCAACTAGTAGAGCTGTAGAGATAGATGTATGGAAGAATGAAATTCCCTCGTCAACAAAATTTTGTAGACCAATAAAGTTTTCTTACAAAAAGGAGACTCAAGATGTCATAGATGAAGAAGTTCGAAAAATAAATGATCAAATTTAAGAACTTCAACCAGTAACATTTAAATTTGATGACCAAGACATTGAAGTAAATTTTAAAATGTGTCTCACAATGATTGATGGAAAAGTTGCACAAGCTTTAACCAAAACAAAGTCATCGTCAAGCTGCACCATATGCCAAAAAACATCAAGTCAATTGAGCCAACCACCAACACAAGACGATAGTTTTAATGAAGCATATGAATTTGGAATGTCACCTCTTCATGCTAGAATTCGTTTTATGGAGCATATTCTTAAATTGGGATACGATTTGGAATTTGGCCCGTTAGGCGAAACAGTGAGAAACAACAAAGAAAATTTGGAAAAAAGAAAGCAAAAAAAAAAAAAGATATTCAAGAAAAATACCGTGAGATAGGCCTTATAATTGACCAGCCAAAGCAAGGAGAAGGAAATTCTAATGATGGAAACACAGCAAGGAGATGTTTTTCCGATCCAGAAACTGCAGCTTCTATAACTGGAGTAGATTATGATTTAATACGACGATTCCAAATCATATTACAAGTTATAGCATGTAGCAAAAAGATAGATGCAAAAAAATTTAGTCAGTATGCTAATGACACAGCAACCCTTTATAACCAAAAATATTCTTGGAGACATATGCCAACCACAGTTCACAAAATTTTGTTCCATGGGGAACAAATAATTCAGCACAATATGCTTCCAATTGGAGATCTCTCAGAAGAAGCCCAAGAAAAAAGGAACAAGGACTACAGATTCTTTCGCGAGCACAATACAAGAAAAATTTCCAGATATTGTACTAATGAAGATCTTATTAATATTTTGTTGTGCACATCAGACCCATATATGTCCAGTATTCGACAAAAATGGAAATCAATCTCATTAGAGTTAGATGAAGAAGCTAAACAACTACTGCAAAATGAAAATCAAAGCTATTTGGAAGAAATTTTTACTAATATTGTTTAATTAATACTAGTTTAAAGATTATAATTTGTTTCTAATTTTAGTATAAATTTTTATTAATACATTTAAATAAAATATATGTGCACTTTAAATCAATAGTAAAAGTTTACTTAAAATTTTATCGATGTTGTGTTCTGTATATAATATATCCAAATGGTATTGATATTGTTGGGAATTTCAGTGTTATTTTTCAGTTTAATCCTCACAAGAATTAGCTTTCTTCCAAAAAAACCAACCTTTGTCCCCTGTGAATATTGAGACTAAATATATGTCAGGGGCCAAATGTTGTCATTTTCTGACCAAAATTAAGTTTAGGAATAATAAATAAGTATTGGTTGTAAAATACGATTGAAGAAAATAAGAAATTTTAAAAAAATACCTATTTAAAATGTCAAAATATTCAACTTTTACATGGAAACTCAACAAAAAATTAAAATGCATTTTTAACTCCAAATTACTTACGTTCCTATCACTCGATTTTTACATTTGAACACGCAAATTGAAGCTTAAAGTCCCTCCTATTGAACAAAACAAATTGCGTAAAAAAATACCAATCCGGTCAAAAGTTATAGAGTTTTGATCGCTATCTCGCGAAATTGACCACTGTGCGCCGGCGTCTGGAAGGATCATAAACTATCATTCTCAACACCACACATCATTAAGATCAACACAGTAAAGAATTTTGTAGCGTACGTTATGGATGTCAGCGACACGATATTCGACAATGAAAATAGAAAAAGGATTTTGATATACTTCTGAAAAACGATTATCCACGAAAACTGGCTCTTCAGCTTATCAACGAAACAAAAGGAATGACCAACACGATAAAAATGATGAAAAACCTACGATTATTTACAAAACATTCACCAATTCAGCGGGCCTAAATGACACAATAAGGAGATCTAACATATTTGACAAGAACCAAATAAGACTGGCAGTTAGAAGCAACAAAAATGTAGAACAACTTTATGGAAAAGTTAAAAGTAAAATCAAAGACGAAGACAAATCGGATCTAATGTACAATATTAAATGTAAAGGCGATGGGTCCAACATATGCGACATGGTATATGTTGGAACTACAAAAACAAAATTAAAGACAAGAATATCCGCTCATAAATCAGACCAAAGAAAACCAGAAAACGAAACACACTACAAGACTGTTTTAGCCAAGATTCAGAAAATACACACATGAAACACACAATGTTCTGTTCTAAAGCAGCCAAAACATATTTTTTTTATTTTCATATCAATTATGTATGTTTCTAAATATTGTACGATGCCCAACATAATCATGGCTGTGTTTCGTTTTAATATTTCGTTATCTACATGAACACACATAAACCACACATATTCGAGTGTAGCTTTTTTTAGTTCGTTTTCTTGCACGTGTACTGCTAAAAAAACAGAACATGTTCTTCAATATGTACATCTAAAAATTAAAACATTATCCACTCGCGATTGAAAAAAAAACGAAATTAATAGCCTGTTTCTCTATCTCGAAAGAACACGTTCGTTCGCTATTTAAGCGAAAGAAAACCAATTTGCGTTTCTCTAACTTTATTCTATGCGAACGATGACTCGAACGACAAGCCGAATGAAAACGTATACGTAAACGTTTAGATAGGGTTGTTTTTATCTTCAAACAATTTAGTAGTATTTTTGCTATTTTTAAAGGAAATTGTAATAATTGCTCAGGATACTCGATCTGGCATCGCTGTGTCCTATAAGTGCGTAAGAAACGAAAATTGATATACGTAAGTCAAGGCGATCGAACGTTATTGAGATAGAGAAACCCAAATTAATTAACGTTCGAATGACTTGCTTTCGTTCGAATAATTTTTCGTTCGACATAGAGAAAGTTATAAACAACAAATACAATTTCTATGTTTTCTATTTTACTACTATCATTTTATTTTTATTATTTTTCTATTTTTATTATTATCTTATTTTTATTTTTTTATAACTGCCAATGAATTATTTTAGATTTTTTTTTTAAGAAATTTGGTTGAAACAATTGTTGTCGTTATTATAGGGGTGTTTCAGATTTTTACGATCGCGAGTGGATAATGTTTTAAGAACATTTTGTTTTTTTTTAGCAGTACACGTGCAAGAAAACGAACTTAAAATAAAGCTACACTCGAATCTGTGTGTTTATGTGTGTTCGAAACAAAAAATACGTGATGGAAAAATGTTCGTGTAGATAACGAAATATTAAAACGAAACACAGTCAATATTGTGTTGGGCACCGTACAAAATTTAGAAACACACATAATTGCTATGAAAATAAAAATATGTGTTTGTTGGTCTGAACTATGTTTGTTTGCATATATGTACGAGTTTTTTTTCTGAACTCTGGTTTTAGCCGAACATTGCTTAAAAACACACCACTGTGCAGATTTTGACAACAAGAACAACACTACTCACGCAGACTGATGCTGGAAATGCTACATATTATTGACGTCCCTAATGAAAAAAGAATTTACTTCAAAGCAGATATTGATAACAGCGCCAACGCATTTAGACATTTAATTAGACATAAGTAGTTGACAATAAGCAAGCAAAGCGCATCGAGGCCAAATTTTGTAGCGCTTTATATAAAAATAACTAAAATACCTATGTTGTGATTGTACTTTTTATTTAGTAAGTAATTTTGTAGTTTTAATGTTTGTAATAATCTTTTTGCAATAATTGTGTTATATATTTTTATAGTTTTGTCCTGCAGATGATAGCCGAAGGCTATCGAAAATTCGATGAAAAATAAAATAAATAAACAATTTTATAAACGACCTGTTTTTAATTCACCCTTTTTGAAACTTAAATACGAGGTCGCTAAAACACCAAAATTATCAAATAAACTAATTAATTAATTTAACAATATCAGTACAAAAAGATGAAAATAATATCCTTTAAAAATGTTATCCTTCAATATTCTTTGAAATTTCCAATAAATTCTTTTGAAATAAATTATTGGTGAGGACTTTAATATGAAGTAACACATACGAGTATCAAAATTTTGTCTTTAACTTTAATAAAATTTTGTGTTCTACAATCAAAAGTTTAAGACATCGCCCATAAAAAAAAAAGTTTTCTTTTCTTTAAATATGAAAAAATTTAAAAATGTTCAAATGTTCATGTAGTTTTTTCAAATTAATGTTATTACTTTTCGAAAAAAAATTTAATATGTCTTTAGTCATAGTCTTGTTAAAAAAGCGGACTCCTGATATTGACTTAAAATAGCTTAAAGCCATAATTAGATATATTGCACCTGTACCTCTAAAGTGAGTCAACCCAAAATTTTTCAATTTTCGCTTTTTGCATATCTATCCACTGTAAAAATATTACATCGATTTTTCTAGTCTTTCGCAAAAAAAATATAGTGTAACCTACTTTGTGTTCTAAGAGTAGTTTCTTTAGAATCCACTAAAAAGAGATATTTTGACTTGCACCCAAAAAAACTTCTTGTTTTTGATGATCACTGGAAAAACCACAAAAACAAATACTGTTGTATACTTAAATTTTATAGTAAATATTAAAAAAAAAAAAACGTTTTTTGCCTCTACTGAAAATTTGTAAATTTTGAGTTGACTCACTTTAGAGGTACAGGTGCGATATGTTTTTAAAACAGTCATGTGATTCTGATCGGACCATTTATGGATTTATACGATATAATCCGATATGATATTTAATAGTATGCTTCTACTGATAACAACCTCTTGACAAACTCATTCAAACTTATTCAATGATAATTTTTTAAATGTTCAACAAATTACTTCCCTAGTATGGTTTAAATCTGCCCATTTCATAAGCTGTGACTCTTGCCTCGTATTTGGGGAGTACAATATATACTTTAGCCTACAATAAATGCATTTTTATTTTTTCAGTAAAGCCATTTCTGTGGTTTTCTGGAATAACCGCGTATGTCCATTTTTTGTCAGTTTTGAGTTATCGATGCCAAATATATTAATTTTTAACGCTCTTTACATGTGTTAAATTTTTTTTTTTTTAATACTGACCATTTCTGAGTTTTTTCTTTAAATAACGACTTAACTTAAATGTTTATTAAATTAATTTGCAGCACTAAAGACGTATGTCAACCTACGTTTGATTGCTGACAAATTATTTTCTCAGAAAACGACACATAGCGACATACGTTGTTATTAATGAAATAAGATGCAAAATAATTTTGGATTATTTTTCAGTTTATAACCACTTGTAAAAATTGTGTGTTTTTTTCTGCTATTTTCTGTCACTGTTATTCTTGATACGTTGTTATATTCTCATCCTAAGTCCCGTTAACTTTTTGTTGACGAACAAAAAAATCCATTTTCAAGCAACAACAACTTATGTCTACATGGGTGGTTTCATTGCATCTTTTTCAAAGAAAACGACGTTTATCGACATAAGTTGTTTTATCTGCACACACTTTAAGTGTAATTTACGTATTATTTTTTCGTCCTTTTCTAGGATCTATTCCTCTGAAGATTTTTGACTCAAAATTTGATATAAAGTATTTATTGCCCATATCTGCAGGACTGTTAAATAAAAAACTCTAAACTCTTTACATCGAGCCCATAATTTCAAATATAACGTTTTTTGGCTCTCCTGAACATTTTGATTTTATGACATACGCGGTTATTCCAGAAAACCACAGATTTTACATTAAAAATTAAAACAAAAAACTAATATTTTCAAAACAACTACAACTACAATGTCATTCGAAATGTAACACTTTTATAATTCAAAGTAGTTCATATTTTTTCGTTTAAAAAATTTTCTTTAACTTATTCATGAAAATATTAACATTTTACTAAAACGTTAAATTGGAAAAGTTTCATAGTAAATTGACAACTAACTACCGAAGTTAAGAGTAGTGTTATCTTCTTTTGTCCATTTATAAAATCTCTTTCTTTTTTTGTTATAACGTCCAAAAATAATTAAATAAGTACTTCCACTTTTCCAGGACGATGATAATACTGGTAATTATGAAATTACAAAAGGAAGCATTGAAAAAAAAAAACATACTCAACAATGAATAAATTCAAAAATTCTCTCTAAATGTACAAAGAAAAATTTTATAAGAAAAAAAACTATTTTCAAAAGAAAAAACCCATCAGCTAATTAACACCTGAACAAAAAATTTTATAAAAATGTTTAAACTTACCTTAACAAAACAAGATATAAAATGTTTAAGTATTACAAATTGAAGAAAAAATTTACAAAAGTTTTTTTTTTTTGCTAAAACTTAAGCATTTTTAATGACGAGAAACTCTGGTGGTGATAACAGCCAAATTACAGGGAATCTAAAAAAAAAAAATATAAATATTTATTAAGTTTAATTTTTGCATAAAAAAAAAGAAAATTTTAGAATTATATGCTAGTATGTAGAAAGATGTGTGTAATTTAATGAATTAAAGTCCCTCAAGCAATGCGGCATAAAATTTTGTTTTTGATTTTATTATAAAGAAAACAAAATACAAAACGTTAGCCGCATAATTCTTTTAGTTGAATTTAAACAACCGAGTCACGTGTTGAATAGAACTTTTGTTCCATAGATTATTTTTCCCTGTATGTTTTTCTTGCTGTTAGTCGTGATTAGGCTTTAAATACAGTTAGAACTCGTTAATTCGTAGCAGTCAGTATTATGAAATGCAGAAAGATTATTTTGTTGTTATTTTATATAAATTATTTAACTACAAAGAATATGATGACTAGGATTTTTTAAATAAAAAATATTTGTGAAAGTTGTTTAAATTTTTGGCAATCATTTACTCGGATTATCGAGGTTATACTGTGAAGGACATTTCTAGTACTCTACATAATAGACTAATATAATTAAACGTTAGATCAAGAAAAGATTAATGACAATTTCTTATGAATAAAAAATTTCTTGCGTATACAATAATATTCATTCATGATGCATTCATTACACAGTCCACAGGCAAATTCCAAGTCGGGGTAAAAGCACTAGGCCAGTATAGCAAAACCCTCAAAACGTTTGGCATTCTCAGCTGAAACCTTCTGTTATGACCTTTTATATTTACAGTAAACCCTCCAACCGCGCGGTTTCTTATTGCGCGGTTTCGCAATTGCGCGGCCAATCCATTAATACCAAAATTTCTATCTGCGCGGTAAGACTTTCGTAGCTGCGCGGCTTTTTTTTTCAGTTTTTAACAACAACAAAAATCATGTTAATTCATATTAGTGAATCATACATATGTTTGAAACAGAAAATAATGATTCCCAGTATTTCGATGCATATATACTTTAGGACGAGGATGTAAAATAATCGTAGTCGTGTGCAATAGATATAAGTGTATAAGGAATTCTTACATCAATTAAATGATGTTATAAATTATGTATAAATAAAATGTTTGATTTTTGATTTAATTCTCATTTTGATTTATTTGGTACTTTAATAATTTTAAGACCCTATATATAGTAATGGAAAAAGCTGGCAAAAGAAAAATATTGACGTTAGAAGCAAAGCTTGAAATTGTGAAGCAATTAGAAAATGACGAAAAAATATCAGTTTGAGCTAAGAGACACAATATGAAGAACGAATCCAGCAGAAGGAGGATTAAATTGAATACAGAAAAAATTAAAAGTTCAGAAGTTTGCCCCACATCTCTGGCTGCAAAAACTGTATAAAAACCTCGAAATTCAATAATAGAGAAAACATAAAAAGTGTGAAGCTTTTGGATTGAAGACCGAAATCAAAAGAGAATGCCACTTAGTGCTGCTGTTATTCGAACTAAAGCGTCATTAGTCTTCAATCGCTGACAAAAGGAAGAACCTGGATCATCTAATTCAGGCGAAATTAAATACCAAGCAAGTAAAGGATGTTTAAACATCGTCAAATCTACAGAATGTAAAATTTACAGGCGAAGCAGCCAGTGCTGATACATTAGCTGCATCTTTATATCCAAAAACGTTAAAAGATATCACTGATGGTGGTGGATATTTGTCAAGCCAAGTCTTTAATGCAGATGAGACTGGCTTATTTTGGAAAAGGATGCCTAGCAGAACATTTATTTCTAAAGAAGAGAAATCTGCTTCGGGGTTCAAGGATTCCAAAGATAGATTGACAGTTCTGTTTTTCGGTAATGCAGCTGGCGATTGTAAGAACAAACCAAAGTTTTTTGAGAACTGGTTTTTAAATTGCTTTTGTGTAAAAGCTGAGGCTTACTGTAGGATAAAAACATTGCATTTAAGATTCTGTTGATAATTGACAATGCACCAAGTCATCCAACATATTCGGCTGAATTGGATACTAATGTTAAAGTAATATTTCTGTCTCCAAATACGACATCTTTACTTCAGCCGATGGACCAAGGCATAATTGCCGCATTTAAGCTTTATTATCTTAGAAGGACTTTTCGGCAATTAATTGAAGCTACAGATGGACCAGATAGTCCTTCAATTCGTGAGTGTTGGCGAGAGTATAACATTATGTGAAGTTAAAAACTCAACCATGAATGCTGTATGGAAAAAATTATGGAAAAAATCTGCATAAGAGAAGCTGTTGTTGAAATTGTGACTTTAGGTAGAACAATTGGTGGGGACGGATTTAAAAATTTAGAATCAGAAGATATCACGAAAGTCCTTGTAACTAGTGAAAAAACTATTGCTGTTGATAATATTTTGGCACAGTTCGGCCATAATAATAATGATGAAAATGAAGAAAGTGAAGAAGATGTAGAGATTATAGGAGAGAAATGGTTTAATAGTTAAAAACTATAAAATTTTTTCAAATTTGGTAGTCAACTTGAACAGGAAGCTATTGATATGAACCCTGATATGAAGCATGACTTAAAATTTCGGAGAAATCTGACAGCAGCTTTAGCACCATAAACCACCAAAAAACGGTGGATTCTGGTACCTAAAAGGGTCCCTTTTCTCAAAAAGCTGGTAAGCAATCAGTGTTAACAAGCTTTTTTCAAAAACATATAGAATCATGGTCATTAGAATCCAGCTAATCAGAATGTAGCAGTGATTAAAACCACGTTATGTATTTATGTTTAATTTTTATTTATGTTTATATTGTTTTCCATAATTTTAATTTATGCTCAAGTTTTATTAATGTTTATAGTCGTTGAATTGAGACTGTTTTCTATATATGTATTTTATGTTCATATTAATGTAAATATGTATATTCAACGACTAGAATAAAGACTTTTTATTATATTTTTTGCAATTTTTCTAATATCTGGAACCTAAAAACATAATTACATATAAAATGGGGTTCACAGTGCGCGGTTTCGGTTTGCGCGTTGTTTTTGTGGAAGTATCTACCGCGCAGTTGGAGGGATTACTGTATTTAGTTTTACAGTTATAACTCAAGAATTATATTACTCTTTTCATTCTTCAGCAAAATTGTAAATAAATAATTTTTATTACTATATCCATATAAAAAATCAAGTTGGAATAATTTTATCGATTGAAATCTTTCGATTTTCGCCATTATTTCGTTAATAACTCAAAGTTTCTGGCCATAAATGACAAAAAAAAAAAAACAAAAAATTGCATATAGAAACAATCTATTCAATTAGAACATAACAATTATCACAATGTTCAGTATATCGCTGATGAAGCCTGAAATGCCAGAAACCGGTCCGAAATATATGCATGAAACACATAGACGACTGCGGCTACACGACAACACGACTACAAATGCTGCCAGCAGAATTTTGCGATTTTTGAAAACGATTTTTGGTTCTATACAAATGCATTTTTATTTCAGTAATGCCAATTATATTTTTTTTTACTTTATTAAAATAGAAGACTTAAATATACAATTAATTATTTATACTGCATTATTATAACGTAAAAAAAAATATAAATTTATCTAACTCATTTGATTATTAATGGAATTATAGCATTTCATTTTGCGATTTTTTCTTTTAACAAAATAATATATTTCATAGCACTAATTTCTTTTATGTATTTTGTTATATGTCAACACTATTTTTGTTTTGTAGTCAACAAAAATAGAAATTATCCTAAGTTGACTACAGCGACAAAAGTAATCGTGTAGCCGTGCAGCTGTGCTGTTGTCAAAATAATCGTTTTCATATAAACGTGTGTATATTATTTTTGACAGGCTGTAGTCGTGTAGCCGCTGCCGTCTCTTTGAATTTTCTCTTTGCAAGGGTATCCCCAAAAAATTAAGACGGCCCTGTACAAGAATGCCACTTGCCGGGAGTTGCATGAAAAACAACTTACGGTGAAAACTGGAGTTAGACAAGGTTGTGCCTCATCGCCTCTACTTTTTAGCTGCGTCCTTGATGCTGTGATGCAGAAGGCAACAAGCCATCATAAATGAGGTATTATGTGGGGATTACAAGGACGGTTGGAGGACTTAGATTATGGCGATGACATATGCCTTAGCCACTCATTCTCAGATATGCAGTCGAAAATTTAAATCGCTCTGCATCAATAGCAACACAGATCGCCATTTCTTCGTATGTGATCAAGATATTGAAGATGTTAAGTCATTCTGCACAATTGACACTACTGGCGGCTCAGTTTGGAAATCCTCTAATATTTCATAACAAACCAAAATCAATTATTTAACTCCAACATAAACTCCACTCTGTTATATGGATGCGAGACCTGGCACATAGCACCACGTGACATACAATGCCTTCAGGTATTTTTTAACAAATGCCTCCGTAAAATCTTACGGATTTTCTGTCCTGTAACAATATCCAACAACCAACTCTGGATGGAGACAAACCAGCAGCCTATTAGAACGGAAATAACTAAGCGGAAATGGAATTGGATAGGTCACACCCTCCGTAAACCGGACGATGATATTACCAAAATATGCCTAGATTGGAACCCGCAGGGAAGCAGACGAGTCGGGAGATTACGTATGAAGTGGAACGAAGTCAAGCATCGAGCTGAAGATCGAGACTATTGGAACCACCTTGTTATGGCCCTATGCTCCCTCAAGGAGTGCAAGGAACATATATCTATAATATTAATAGGCTAGGCGTTTTCTTGTGACAGATGTTTTGTTCTACCGTTTTATCCCGATTTTGACCAAACATATATTATTTGAAAGGTAATTCTTTTTAACCGTTTTGCAAATTTACAGATTTTAAATTTTTTCCCTTATTTTGCGTAAATTGCATTTAAAGTTGCTACTAACGCATACATAAAATTATCATATGCTATGCGCGTTTTATTAAATTTGTTAATGTGTTATTTAATGAGTTAGTTATCTTCATTCACAATAATAATAAACCATAAAATTGTTGGTTTGTGAATTGGCTAAGTTGTAAAATAAAGCTGCCTAGAAATTGCACTCGAATTTCGAGCGCTGGAATCTGCTAGTATATATATATATAATTCGCACACATATATAAAAGATCTTGTGGAACCGCTCGAGTACCCGGAAGTGACTGGCTCTGTTTCATACACAAATTACCTAAAGCTGGAAACATAAATATTGATTTCAATTTCTTGGTCAAATAAAGGTGAGGTGTACGAAAACATAAGTTACTTCATCGAAATTCTCATTCAAAAATGGTCTTCAAATAGTCAATCCCGTACTACTGACAAGTGTAGGGTATGATTTTCAAAAACACAAAGGAAAGCAATATATGATTTAAAAAACAAAAAAAAAAAAATTTTTCTTTTGGCATGAGGAAACTTCTGTGTATCGAAAACCACCCATTTAATGACCAAAAAACAACAGCAATCGTTATTGTTGTTGTTGCATTTTAGTGGCGGTTGTCGTGGTTGCAATATTGTCTTTGTTTAAAGGCAGTTGGCTAAAAATGTTTGTTGCCGGCACATTTTGCTTGCATGGTTTCATAATAGTTGCTTTACTTATAAACAACATGTCTATTGTATAATGTCGAGAAATATTGGTTTGTGGTTTATGGGGTTAGGGGTATATTTTTCACGTTTGAGTTTGTCTTTATGTTAGTTGAATTTTTGGTTAGGCCAGAGAAATGGTTTGAGGTTTTCTATTGTTTGTGGTTTCCAAAAAAAAAAAAACAACACCAATTTAATATTTCCACACTATGCCGACTCTTTTCAACCCAACTTTAAACTATTCTATAGGTAGTAAATTTATTTGTTTGTTGGCAACAAACAAGAAAATTGTTTCTATTGTTTTAAAACAAGTCAATGAACAGTTTGGTAGTAGAAAATTTCGTTTTGTAGTAGAATTTATGTTTGTTTTTATGTCCTACCATTAACATTCTTTAAATTGTTTACCGTTGTAAGATGTAGTGTAAGAACAAGTGTGTTGACAACATTGTTTAATGTTAGCAAAAAAGGCACCAAAAATTATCATGTTTGCAACAACATGAAAACATGGTAACAATTTTGTAATTTTATTGGACTTGCAGCAAGTAAATAGAAGAAGTTGTTTGATCCAATTCGAAACAATAAATTACTATAAGAAATTTAGTTATGTTTTTGCATTTTATGAACAAGTGTGCATACAATATTCACACACAAAAAATCACAGCAACATTCAGATTGGTACGGTCCGATCTATTTAACTGAAAGTAAAGTTTAAGTGAATAAAAGAAGGCTGCTTTGTATGGGAACTAGGCCTAAAACTGCACCAACGTTGATGCATAAACATGCGCAACATATCTGCAATAAAAAAAAATTAAGCAATTGATTTTTTTGAAATCAACGTTAAATTGATTGAATTATCTTTTAACTTTAAACTTTATCAAATTTTTATTAATCACATTTTCTAGTATTACTACTAGAGTGTGACAAAAAAAAAAAACTCATTTTGTCATTTACACCTGTTAGCAACACACCAAAAAATCCCAGCCAACAAAATTCCGCTTTGGCGATAGAAACAATTAACATTCTGCATTACAAATTGCTTCACCCTTCCTGTATATGCCAGATCTGCACACAGCTACATTTTTGCAATCTTAAAAAACTGGCTTCAGGGCAAGACATTTAAAAAAAAGATGAAATGTATCATGGAAACACAGGCCAATTTTGAAGAGTTTGACAAATCGTTCTATTTCCAGGGTATCGAAATGTGTGGATCGTTACAAGAAGTACTTTAGACAATTATGTTGATAAATACAAGTGATATAAAATTCAAAAAATTGCTTGGTCATGGACTTTTTATCTTATATTTATCAAAATAAAGATTACTTAGTGTCATAAGTTCTGTCACAATTTAAATATTGTTTAAAAATCAGAGGAACTAGTTTTTTAATGTTTTGCAATTTTCATTTTTTATTATATAATAGTGCAAAATGGTTACCTTTCGCTTTAGTGCAAGTCTTTAGACGCTGTAGTTATACGCTTGGTTTCGATGGTTACTGATGAAGCTGCTGAAATAAGACCTTTCTTAATACTCTCCAAATTTCGGTGACGAACTTTGCAGGCCATACCCACCTGCTTTCACCAAATTTGGTAATTAAGATCATTCAAATCTGGACTTCCCGGCGGCCAATCTTCAGCACTAATAAAGGCCGGAATATTCTGACATAACCACTCTTTAGTTGTTTTGTCTTTGTGTGCCGGTGTAGAGTCTTTTTGAAAGGCTCAGGACTCTCGATAAAAGGGGGTTGTTGTCAAGTCTTTCACCACGCCGCCTTCCAAGACATATTGTTGGTACACAAAGAACTGACGCCTTTATGGGATACGCCCCACCAGTCCATAATGGATGTTGGATGATGACCTCTCTCAACCCTGGGCATAGTACATTTAGTTTCTTCTGATGTTCTAGCATAGACTTTATCGTCTTGCTTATTAAAAAATTCCTCCACCGAAAAAATTTGTTCATCCGTAAAAAGAATATTTTGATAAGCGTAGGTTGTCTGCTTCTTACATCTTTCCAATCGTACTTGTTTTAGTCGAGGAGGTAAAAGAAAGTCTTCACGTGGAGGTTTTCATGGATTAGTACATTTGTCTAGCCATAATCTTTTGCTTTCTTAAGGGATTTCGGCGAATGCACTCTCGCATAGCTTTTATGTCTCCACTTGAAACGATTCTAAGAAATGTCGATGGTACGATAAACAAACATTTTATATATGCCGAGTTTTTTAAGGAACATGAATATTTGACAAAAAATGTCAACCATTATAAGTAATGGCATATTCACCGATTGACCTGAAATTTTTTTTGGCGTTTTTATCAATATCCACCAAATTGGTGGGTGAGACAGCAAGAAATTCAGCTATTACGTTATTAAATAAAGTAATTTTATAACAAAATTGGTTAAAAGTTGTTTTAATTTATATTCGCGAGCAATAAGCAGATAATTGCACCAAAGATATATCACAATGGATTACTTTGATCCCAGTAGCACTGAATGGTTAAATAAATAAAAATTAACCGAATTATTTTTCTTAAATTCTAAATAGTGGTATCGACGAGTTTAATAGAAAAACTCGTTTTAGGTAATTTTTATTTAAAAATATCTTAAAATCCAAAGCTGGCTTTGGCAAATAATGGGTTCGCGTTGTCGGACTTATCCCAAATTTTTGGAACGAAACTTCTACACATTTGGTTATTATATTTTAAGTGCCGCATCTAAAAATTGGACAACACTTACCAAATATTTGAATTTTTTAAATAAATTGTCTTTTATTAGCTTAGGGTCATATGTGACGCCAATTCCAAAAGGGTTAATGGAGTCATATTATTTTTTTCCGGAACCCTGGGCTATAAAGATAAAACATAACATTTAAAAGTAGAAAAGTGATGAATTTTTGATACAGAGTATTTAGAATTTTTCTCGAAATCCACTAAAATAAAATCCTTGTCAAAAAAATTCTGGCAGAGGGATTTACTTAAAAATTCACACAGTTAATCTGCAACATGTATTTCATAAAACCTTAAAGTGACAGATTCATTTTTTTAAATTTTGTTTAAGAAAATTTTTTCAAACTTGAAAATGGAGTTTTAAAAATTTTATCAAAAAAATTTCCAATTTTCGGTCTCAATGCGCAATAGGTTAACAACGTGGTAATAAAACAATACTTCATCTCTGAGTACTTATAAGTATAGAGACCAAAAAAGAATGATAGCTTAAATCAATTTCTCAAAGTTGAAAAAAATGCCATCAAATTTCATGACCTAGTTTTTTTTGGCACAAAAGTGGTCTGGGGCATTTGCTATTTCTTGGCGAGGTTTCATACGATTTTGAAGTTTTATAGCCTTTTAAAGGGATAATTTAATACTGATTCCGAATTATATAACAGCTTGTCGGAAAAATTAAACTATAGAACGAAATTTTCGTAAAATCTGAAAAAAAGTCATATTTTCCCCATATAAACACACTTGAAATTTTCAATCGCTTTGCGCCACGACTAAACGTTTTTTGATTGGCCCAAAATTTTGTATTTCTCAGTTTTTTTGCTATTCGCATATTTCTACGGGGTGAGACCGACAGTTTGAACACTTTTTTTTCCCTTCATATAACGAAGGGCCACCCTAATATACATAGTATAATTGTTTTTTTTTTTTTTTTTGTATTATTCAGATTGTTTTCCAAATTTCAGGAAAACTTATGGACTACGAGTATCCTCGTAGTGGGTAGTGAAGTGCCTTCTAATAAAAATAAAAAAGTAAATTTTAATAACAAAAAGTACGGTTCAATCAAAAAGTATCTTTAAAGAAAAAAATTACTTTTCCTTTAAAAAGTACCTTTTCATTGAAAAGTATTATTTCTTTAAAAGGTACGTTTTTTAAGTGTTATTCCTTAAAAAACACCTTTTCTTAAAAAATTAGCTTTCATTAAAAAAAAAGAACCTTCCAATAAAAAAGTATGTACCTTTTAATAGATAAAAACCACTTAATATAGAAGTACATTCAAATAAAAAAAGTACATTTTAATAAAAAAATAGTTCTTAATAAACAAGTATCTTTTATTAAAAATATACCTTTTAATAAAAATGTGCCGTTAAATATAAATTCACTTTATAAACATGTACTCCTTAATAGAAAAGTACTTTTTATTAAAAAGCACCTACTAATAAAGTACCTTTTAATAAAAAAAGTACATATTAATAAAAAAAAATTTACCTTTCAATAAAAAAGTAAATTTTTAATAAAAAAAAAATACCTATTAATAAAAAAGCACCACTTAATAAAAAAAGTACATTTAATCAAAAAGTTCCTTGAGTAAAAAAGTAGCCTTTAATAAAAAAGTCCTTTTAATAAAAAAAAGTACCTTTTAATAAAAAATAATCTTTTAATGAAAACGGACCTTTTAGTAAAAATAGCCATTTAATTAAAAAGTACCTTTCAGTAAAAAGTGCCTTTCAATAAAAAAGTACCTTTTAATAATAAAAGCACATTTTAATAAAAAAAGTACCATCTATTTAAAAAGCACATTTCAAAAAAAAAGTACCTTTAATAAAAAAGTACCTTTAATAAAAGAGACTATTTTAATAAAAAATACTTTTTTAATAAAAAATAAATTTTAATAAAAAGTATTTTTTAATAAAAAAGTGCCTATTAATAAAAAAAAAGTACGTTTTAATAAAAAACTACCTTTTAACAAAAGAAGTACCTTCACATAAAAAATTTACATTTAATAAAAAAAATAGCTTTTCATAAAAAAGTAGCTTTTAATTAAATCCAAAATTTTAATTTAAAAAATAGTAGCTTTTTATATAAAAGTACTGTTTAATAAATAAGAACCTTTTAAAAAAAAGTAGCTTTTTATAGAAATTTAGATTTCATTAAAAAATTGATTTTCATATAATCTTACCCATAAAAACAAAGTTTTTATTAAAACTCTTCATTTCCTTATGCATATGAGTTTTGAATCTCACCGTGACACAACAAGTCTATTGACAAAGTTTCAGATCGATCGGACGAGAGGAAATGGGGTTTAAAACACTCCGTGACTTTGTGTGACTATTCGTGACTGTGCGTGACTACCCCAAAGTTTATCTATGTCACAACAAGATTATGGGCCAAGTTTCAGATCAATTGGAGAGGGGGAACGGGGTTGCCCCATGGCAGACAGACAGAGAGTAAGAGTGAAAAGAAAAGGTTTAAAAAATTAGCTTTTAATCGATAAGTACTTCTATTAAAGGCTATTAAAGTAGCCTTTAATAAAAAACTAGCTTTTAACAAAAAAGGGCCTTTTAATAAATATGTATAAAAAAAGTACCTCTTAAAAAAAAGTATCTCTTCAAAAAAATACACTTTAATAAAGTACATTTTAATGAAAAAATTAGCTTTTAATACATTTTAATAAATAATTCTTTTTAATAAATTTTCTTAAAACGTTTAATATTCTACTAGCAGATTCCAGCTCTCGAAATTCGAGTGCAATTTCTAGGCAGCTTTATTCCTCAATATAGCCAATTCACAAACCAACACTCATTAACAAATTTGATAAACACACACATAGCATATATGCTACATACATATATGTGTAATTTTGTATTGTATCTTCTGAAATTAATACAAAGTAAGGCTGTATGGTACGAAAACTGAATCTGGCCAAAAAGTACAAGTACGAGTGTATGTGAAGGTTCATGGTTCAAACCTCACGGCCGCCCTAAGTAGAAAAATTTTCATATAGGAACAATCTATTCAATTAAAACATAACAATTATCACAATGTTCAATAAATCGCTGATGAAGGCTGAAATGCCAGAAACCGGTCCGATTAAGAATACAGTGCAGTTATGAATTTTTGAAATATATGAATTCTTCTTCTTTACCACGCACCATTTAAACAAAATTAAAATTTGCATATTAATTACAATAGTAATTGCAATATGTCTGAAAAATGACTATAAATCTAACAAAGCTTTAAATACACTTTACTCAAAATAAAGGACAAAATTTAAAAATTCGTAAATTTGGAACAGCTAAAAAGAAATACCTTTCAAATAATATACGATTGGGAAAAAATCGGGCTAACACGGTAGAACAAAACATCGGTCACAAAAAACCGCCTAGCCTATTAATATTATAGATTAAAAAAGGTACTTTTTCTCGTAAAATATTTTCATCGCTTTTCAGCGGGCAACGTAGACTAACCAGTCAAATATAGTTTTCAAAATGAAATAAAATGAACAAAAATAAATTGTAAGGACATGTTGAAAAATATGGCTGACTCAGCAACAAAGCAAGAAGTTTAAATGTACACTAGTCAACAGCGTTAAATAAATTTGCAAATAAATTTATAAAAAATATTTACAATAAGTAAAAAGTACAAATTTATAATGTTAATAGGCTAGGCGATTTCTTCTTACCAATGTTTTGTTCTACCATTTTATTCCGATTTTTACCAAACGTATATTAGTTGAAACGTATTTCTTTTTAGCTGTTCACCTGATTTACAGATTTTTAATTTTGTTTTCTTTCTTTTGAGTAAATTGCATTTAAAGTTGCTATTAACACATACATTATATTATAAATATGCTATGTGTGTATTTATTAAATTTGTTAATGTGTTTGTTCACAATAACAATTCACAATAATAATAAAGCATAAAGAAATTGCACTCGAATTTCGAGCGCTGCTGAATCTGCTAGTATATATAAATATAAGAAAATTATAAATTATGTGAAATATAAGGGATTTCACATATTTTAGTCTTTGTCGGACCCCAAAAGTTAACACGTTTATTTATGTTCTAAAATTCTAAGATAACGAAAAATTTTTCAATATAAATTTCAATAAAATATTATTTTATATTATTTACCAATAACAAATCAAATATCAAAGCAACAGAACAACATCTCAGATAAAAAAAGGTCAATAAGTCCTTTGCATGATATTTGTTCACAATGACACTATTAAACACAACAACAAATTTTATTACATAAAGTTTAAGGTTAAAAACAGATTCATATAGTGATTTATATATATTGACGACAAAAAAAAAAATAATAATAAAACCAAACAAAGAACAAGAATATTTTCTATTAAATTTACATATTTCCTTTAGGACACAATACAAAATACAAAACACTGATGATGATGTTGATGCAAAATTTGTTGACAATATAAAGGATGTACGTACATCAATATTTCCTACTGTTACCAGTGTGTAGTCAATAATGCCTTTCATGTATTTCAATGTCTGGTATTGAATTTATAGATTATTTTGAACAATTGTGTCTAGGCCTTTTACGTTGTTTTCGTTTGAAAACAAAAACTTTCGTTATATTCTATTGACGTTTGATATAGAATTGTTAACCTTTTAAGATCTGCTCTCGCATTTCTGAGCTTTCTACAAAAACAACTAAAACTAATGATAAAAATGGTTTGAACCAAATTAAATTGAGCATGATTGAAAAATTTGTTTCGAGAAATTTCAACTGTTTAAAATATTCGTAGTTTCAAATTAATTGAATTTTTCTCGTAAAGGATTAATGGAGATCAACATTCATTAAGATTTTAAATTGTTTTATTGTCTATTAAAAAAAAGTGCAAACATATGAGCATAAAATATTAGTTAAAATAAGTTATGTAACCTCAAGTCAATAAAAATTACAACAATTAAGAACTGCATTGATATTATTAGCTAATTGAAAGAAAATGTTTTAATGTACGAGGGCGGTTCCAGAACAACCCGACCTAACGTATAGACAGTAGTTTGAAAAAAATTACTTTGGTGAAAAGTGGCAACCTACAAAACATGTGCTTGATATGATTTGTAGGTTTCATACTTTCATTGGAAAAAAAGTCTCGGACCAACCAGTAATAAAGACGTGCTATACTCTTTTCTGGGCGAGTCTGCTTCTTCGTTTAAAACTACAATATAGACCAACTAAGGTGGCCAAGCCAGAAACGGGAAAATCCACAAAATGATATTGGATGATCGTCGGTTGAAGGTGCTTGAGCTAACTGAAATTGTAGGCATTTCAAAAAATGCTATATATAGGATTTTGACCGAAAATTTGGAGATGAGAAAGATCCCCGCGAGATGGATGACGCATTTGCCCACAATAGAACAAAAACAGCGGCGTGAAGATGTTTCAATAGTTTTTGACTAGATTTCACCGCAATAAAGCTGTGTTTTTGCGTCGATTCGTAACCATAGATCAGACATGGGTCCACCGCTTCACACCAGAGATAAAGGAACAATTCATACAGTGGACTGAAATGGGAGAATCGTGTCCAAAGATGGTAAAAACAATTCCATCGGCAGGCAAGATTATGACGTCTGTTTTTTTGGGATGCAATGGGATGAAATTAAGGAAAAAAGGCCGCATTTGGCCAAACACAAAGTGTTGTTCATGAAGACAATGCACCACTTCACACATCCATTATTTCGATGGTAAAAATGCATGAAGTAAAGCTCCAGTGGTAAAAGATTTGCCAACAAACAAGAGGTGGAGTCTGCGGTTGATGGCTATTTTAAGGAGCTCTACAGTTCTTACCATAAACAAGGTAACGAAGCTATTGCATATTGAATATTTCGCTGGGAAAAGTGTATCGAGCTAAGACGAGATTATGTTAAGAAATAAAAGAAAAATTTCCCAAATTTGTTGTTTTGTTTGTTAGGTTGCAATAACCAAAATTGAGACAGTTTTTATTTAAAATTCTTTCTAAAATACTAGTCGAATCGAACCAAAATTTATTATTTGAGCATTTTTAATTTATATTCTCTACAATAAAAATAAGAACATATCCATACGTTCGATTAGGAGAAAAAAGTTCAAATATCGAGTGTGATGAACATGACCAAAGGGACCTGAGTGCAGCTCAAAAGGTCTTAAATGTGTTTTGAAAGGATCTCGTGCGGTCGCTAGTAGAATTAAGAGAGTCTTATTTTATTTTAGCACAAATATGTGTCCATGGCTGTACAATGCAAATTATTTCTAGTTACTCAGCAATAACTTTTTAAAATTCTCTACAATTCCGCACATTTATTTTACGTGCGTGTCTGAAATATTTGTGTTTTGAAAACAATTTAAATTTGAAAATTGCCATATTCAAACAAAAATAGAAATTTCGTTGCACACATTACATTTTGCATCCATTGTCATGAATTGTTAAGTGAAAACTTCATTGTTGTTTTGTGCATACAGATTGTTATTTATTTTTAGTAATGAAAAGTGCATACTGTTGAAATAAAATTGCATTAGAGCGCATTAGTGATATAGCAGTGGTATTGACAATTGCACAGATCAAGGGGCACAAAAAAAATAATTTAATTTCTGAATTTTTAATAAAAACACGCTTTAAGAAACAAAATAAAAAATTATAGTAAATAAAAATCTAAATAAGATTTGGTTCTTATTACGACTCAAAGTAACTTTGTATCAAAAATTAGAAGAATTTGTTCGACAAAAAAAATCAATATTGATGGCCCATATGGCTATAACTATTACTGCCAAGACGTAAGAAAGGATGGAATATATTTGCAAAGAAGGCACAGCAGAGCAAGAGGACTTATGGTAAGGGGTGCACTTTCATACTAATAAAAAAAAGTCAATTTTAATTACAAAAAAATACGTTTTAATAAAAAACACGTTTCAATAAAAAATGACCTTTTCAAAAAAAGTACCTTTCAGTAAAAAAGTACCTTTCAGTAAAGAAGTTCCTTTCAATAAAAAAGTACCTTTTAATAAAAAAATAACCCTTCAATAAAAAAGTACCTTTTAATAAAGAAGTACCATTTAATGAAAAAGAACATTTAAATAAAAAAGTGCCTTTCAATAAAAAGAGCTTTTCAATAAAAAGTACCTTTCAATAAAAAGGTACCTTTTAATGAAAATGGACCTTTTAATAAAAAATTACGAATTAAAAAAAAGTATTTTTTCTAATAAAACAAAAAATACTTAATAAAAAATTCCCTTTAAAATAAGTGCCTTTTAATAAAAAAGTACTTTCTAATAAAAAAAAAGTACATTTAAATAAAAAAGTATCTTTGAATAAAAAAGTACCTTCTAATAAAAAAGTATATTTCAATAAAAAAAAGTACTTTTAATAAAAGAGTACTTTTTAATTAAAAAAGTACATTTTAATAAAAAAGTGCCTTTTAATAAAAAATAACCTTTTAATAAAAAAGTACATTTTAATAAAAAAGTACATTTTAATAAAAAAGTACCTTTTAATAAAAAAGTACCTTTTAATAAAAAAGTATCTTTGAATAAAAAAGTACCTTCTAATAAAAAAGTATAGTACCTTTTAATAAAAAAGTACATTTTAATAAAAAAGTACATTTTAATAAAAAAGTACCTTTTAATAAAAAAGTACCTTTTAATAAAAAAGTATCTTTGAATAAAAAAGCACCTTCTAATAAAAAAGTATGTTTCAATAAAAAAAGTACTTTTAATAAGAGTACTTTTTAATTAAAAAAGTACATTTTAATAAAAAAGTACCTTTTAATAAAAAAGTACCTTTCAATAAAAAGTACCTTTTAATAAAAAAGTACCTTTTAATAAAAAAGTACCTTTTAATAAAAAAGTGCCTTTTAATAAAAAAAAAAGTACCTTTTAATAAAAAAGTACATTTTAATAAAAAAAGCATCTTTGAATAAAAAAGTACCTTCTAACAAAAAAGTATATTTTAATAAAAAAAGTACTTTTAATAAAAGAGTACTTTTTAATAAAAGAGTACTTTTTAATAAAAAAAAACCTTTTAATAAAAAAAAAACCTTTTAATAAAAAGGTACCCTTTAACAAAAAAGGACCTTTTAATAAAAACGTACCTTTTAATAAAAAAGCATATTTTAATTAAAAAAAAGTACTTTTAATAAAAGAGTACTTTTTAATAAAAAAAAACCTTTTAATAAAAAATTACTCTTTAATAAAAAAGGACCTTTTAATAAAAACGTACCTTTTAATAAAAAAGTACCTTTTAATAAAAAAGTACCTTTCAATAAAAATGGTTTGCCTTCACCGGTTCGAAGGACCATTCAACAATATTAACTTACCAATTATAATTACACAAAGCTAAACAATTGATTTAGAATTTAATTTTCAATGGCTCAAATGATCGTAATAAAAACTAATCTGTTAAGTCATAAGCTATAACTGGTGTTTAAATAACCTATTAGTAGTAAAATTATTGAAAAACTACACATTTCACTTTGTATTGCCACTGCTCAATTAACAAACCCGCGACACTGAAAAAATTCTGCGATATTCAAAACGACACAACCACACTTTTACTGTTTATTTCAAGACTTTGAGAGTAAACATGAAGTGTGCAACGACTTGTATTTGTCAACATATTCGCTTGTTTGTCAATAGAAAGAGATGGAAGGCAAAAAATAGAAAATATTTGCTTTAGTACTATATTACTTGTGCTAAAATGAATCTCAGCATTGCAGGCAAAAGCGTACGAGCACTCCAACACAAAAGACTGTGAAAAGCTTTTTATCGAATGTAATAAGGAATAATGGAGTGAATTGACAAAAAAAAAACACAATTGTCTTTGCTTTTTGTAATCCCAATATACAGGGTGCCTCATTTCTTATTTCGGTATGGCAACATGTAACAACTTTGACATTTGTCAACCGATTGAATTAAGAATACATGCTTTTAAAACGTCAATTCAGTAAAAAAAATTTTACCAAAACAACAACGCGCCAAAATAGCGACGCCGTTCATTGGATATAGTATTTCAGTTGTACATGGCTTAGTCACGACGGCCAAGAAGCACTGTCTGTCTGACAACACTATTCGTTGTAGTGACGACAGTGGAAGGTTTTCCACATGCCGGTCACCAACCCCCAAGACGTTCCAATGAACAAATATTTTTGTAGAAGACAAATATAAGTGGAATTTCATGGCAAGTGGCTTCGATCACGAAAAAATTGTTTTAAGTGCTTGACAAAAATAGCGATATTTTGCAGATTTATATATATTGGTAATTATTATTATTTTGCTATAAAAACATATTCTGGCTCAAGCACATAATTGGACAAAACTTAGTCATACATCACAGACACACTGCTATAAAATGCAGGAAAGCTTTGCAGATACACCCTGTGTCGATAAGAAACAAACCGCAAGAAAGACCTGAAAGAAAAAAATAAACTAAAATAATAAACCAAAAATACAAAAACAAACCACAAATGAAATGAAGCGAGCTCAATGCTCGACAAACCCTGTCAAAAGTGACAGAAACCAAACACAAAAAAATATATATGTATATATATATTAGAGTGTGCCTTATTTTTCAATATTGGAAATGTTGAAACGGTACCCGCTAATTTTTTTCTATATGACTTGAATATAACCTACACCCATGCCTCCTTAAGCGATGGGGCCATAAAGAGTGAAATATGCGTTTTTCCATGATTTTTGTTTCGTTTAAGTTTATGTTAAAAAAAAAAAGAAAATAAGAAATAAATATGCAATATTATTATTTAGGCACTTTACAACAGATGTTGTATGTCTAACGTGACCAACTGTTTTGAACCAAAAAGCGGGATCAGCAGATTGAAAAAGCGGGATTTTTAAAAATGATTGAAAATTTTGTTTCTAAAAAAGTTTTTATTAAAAAATGCATATTATTAAAAAAATATATAACATATTTTTATTTGTTTAGAACGATTGTCTTTAAAGAAGGCTAACGCGTTTAAATAAAATTGATTCTTAAAAAATAATTTAGGAACTATTACATAAACAAGAACTCAGAATTATATTCTTATTTTTATATTGAGATTACAAGAGATCAATTAGTTTAATTCATATTAATTTGAGAAAAAAAAATCAAAAATAAGATTTTAAAATTAATAAAAAATTTGACTTTATATTGCAAAAAATATTTTCAAGCAGATTTTTGTTTAAAATCATATTGTTCGGATTTGAGTATTTTCGCCAAAAATTGCGGTTCTGAATTGAAAAAAAAAAATAAAAAACTTTTGGCATGTTTGTTTAAAGTTGTATTTAACTTTAAAAATATCGTTTATGGTACTTATACTCAAACGTGTTTTTTCCACGGTCCATATTTTGTTAAACAAATCAAATATACGTTCTATGGGAGCTGAAGTACCAAGCAAACAGAGTACAAATTCAACTACTTTTATCAATGAGTTGAATGGGATTTCTTTTTTCTGGAAATAAGTTACTATTTCTACTCAACGCATATCAACAGATATCTTGTTCTTATTCCATTCATCTATTTTTCCTAGCTTTACATACTTTTTTATATAGTTGTACTGGTCAAAGATTTCTTTGTAAATATCGGTTAAAATTTCTTTAACTAAGAGATCTTCAGCACTTTTTTCTACATCCTTCCACTCTGGCACTTCTTTCAATAAAATCCAATTGTAATTTGCCACTTGTGAAAATTGAATGCTCCAACTTTTTAAATATTGAATCGATTTTTCTGAAATATTAAAATGTTACAAAGGTTTAAAGTTTTCGTTAATTTATTTGCCATAAAAATTAGTAACCGTGTTTAATACAATTACTTTTGATGCAGAATGGCCACGATTATTGAGACTTTTTATCTCCTTTTTCATAGAACTTGACAAAAAGCCACTTGTATTCCTGTCTGTCAAGGCTTCGACTAATTCGTCCACTCCATTTTTAACATGATTTGCTGAAACGCCATCACCTTCTATTTTATAGACAATTCTGTTATAAACAAAAATAAATTATTAAACGCAAAATGTTTTTTTAAGAATCTACCCGTTCTTTTAGAAAAATCAACCATAGCTTAGACCACGGGTTTGAAAAAAAATCCTTCAAAATTTTAGGGCTGCTTTCTGTCTCTAAAAAATATTTTTTTTAACCTTCAAAAATGTTTAATATGGATTCAACCGATAGTAATAATGCCAAAAATCTGGTTTTAGAATAGCCAAGAAACTTTTTATACTCTTCATCTCGAACTGTATATATACAGAAATGGGAATAGATTTTGACAACGATAAGCTCGACATCAAATGGCAATTGATCAGAGGCACATTGAAATGCATTGTGAACAATATGTGCTGCGCAACCAATACCTATTAGGTGAGGATACGATTTCTTAAGTTTGGAAAATACATTGTTTTTTCCTGCTCTATTTTTTCCTCCAAAATTTGTATTGGTATCGTCTCCATAAAATGCAACCAATTTTTTTCGGATATTTTATAACTTTCCATTTCTTTTTTTAAAAGATTTACAATGATGTCTGAAGTTTCTCCACATTCATTAGATATGTTTATAATTTGCTATGGAAATACCGCACAACTACAGGAAACATTTTAATGATTACATGATTGGTAGCATCTGTTGATATCGATATAAAGTTCGCGGTTTCCAATTCGGATTTTAACTTTTCTATAGCATATGGGGAAAAACATTTTTAATTATTGCTTCACATTTTGTTTGGGCACAATTAAACTTGGAAATTTCAAAACAATTACTAAAAATTTTTGATGCACAGTCTGACCCACAAAAGCTTTGGTTTTCTTTCACAAGGTGGTATGCCCACACCCCTTCTCTTGCAGCAATCTTCAAATGTTTTGTTATGTTTAAAATATTCTGTAACTTTATTGTTGCCTGCAATTTTTCTAAAGCTTTCTTATGTCTTTCTGTTTTCAAATATTTCTCCACACCAAAAGCACCTCCGTGTCCAATACTAAAGGAAGATTTACACTGTTCGCAAAATACAACACTTTCTCCGATATTTGCTTTTAAAAATTATTTTTGGGTTAAAATTGCAAAGGATTTTTTTTCCACCCATTTTGAAATATTCGTTTTTTTTTTATAACCACAAATACGTATAGAGTTGCCTACTTTTTAAAAGAAATTACCATAAATTTAGACCGTTTTTACACAATAATATGTGTTTGAAGTTACCATATTTGTAAAAAAAACAATTAAGCACTGAAAAAAAAATTCTAGAAAGTTTAAAAAAACTTTTTTTACCAACTCTTAAACACTAAAAAGCGGGAATAATGCTTGAAAAGCGGGAAAATAATCAAGGCGGGATCAGCCTTGAAAAAGCGGGACAATCACGCCAAAATCGGGATGGTTGGTCAGGTTATGTATGTCGTATGTAGTATTAAAATACACAATACAATCATTTGTTCTGAACACTCAGTTGTATTTTCATGTTGTAAAACGTTTTAATTAGTAATTTTCGATCCAACGAGCAAAGGTCGCTTCTGTTGTTTCGGGTAAGAGAAAGCACGTGTCGGTTTTTGCTTTTTCGTCATATGATACACTCTGGAGTTTTAGCTACGTACCTCTTCCATTTTAATTTAGAATAAAAAAAAATTGTAAAACGTTTTGATTGCGACTGAAAGAGAAAATTCATATAAAAAATACAAACATTAACTTTTATATATATAAACTTACCGATGTATTTGCGTTATTTGCCATTTTTATTTTTTAATTAATTATGCTGATAAAATTGTATGTACATATTTTTTTTCTTTTTTTTATAAAAACAGGCATTCACTTGGGACTGATATGTTATGATACAACATACAACAATTGCTTAACATAACAAATGAAGTTGTATCATTGTACCAGATTTTTCAGTGAAAATTACCAACAACAATTTTACACTATTGTAAAGTAATACACGATACAACAGATACAACGATAAAATAACCGTTGTGAGTTGCCCAATTATTTAGCATTTGCAGTATATTTTCTTTTTAAAGTAATTTTTGTACAATTTGGATATATTTTTCTGTGCTCTTCAACACATTGCAATATACATTGCTTTTGTTCTTCTTCCACTGTTATGCCTGTTTTTCACTATGTCATATAAGCTGACAGCAAACAATTGCCTCAACTGACATCTCGTAATTTTCTATTCACTGCGTATTCATAACATCTTATAAACGAACAAAAAATCCGGCTGTCAAACACAAACAAATTGCCAAAATGCTGGCAATTTCATTTCAGATGTCAAATGTTGCCAGGGGTTGTAAATGACAAGACATTAAAACCCGTTTTCATACAGCTGACAATTATTGACAACAATTGCCATAGTAAATGACATAATGAAAACCAGGCATTAGAAGCCCATGGAATTATTGCGTGAGGTTAACAGCTCTTTCAGCGGTGTCATTAACTGCTTTTTAGTGAATAACTTTTGATTTAGCGTGTAAAAGGGATGCACTGTCTTCCCAAGATGATGGGTCTTCGGAGAGAAAATCAATGTTTATTTTCAAACGATAAAACATATTTCTGCTTTTTATTGGAATATAGATTTTTATAATAAAAAAAATACCAAATAATGAGCAAAAAATTTCGCTTTGCATTTTCAAATTTTTTTTTTGTCTCAATATCAACCATATAATCAAAAAGTGATAAAATGACGACTTCTTCAGTTAAATAATATAGGTATTGACAAAATTTTTTTAAAACAGCTTCTGCAATTAAATGGTCCACACATTCAAAGCCCTTAACAGCTATAATATAACACAAGTATTGGTAGCGAGCTTTTAAGGCCAATTTGCATTATATCTATGGTTTAACGTAAGTTATTGCAATGATCGCGAAATAAGAACATTTTTATCGCATAAATAGCTCTCGCCATCCATTAAGCTTGGCGTATAACCACAGGAAGTCTTATTTTAAATTTTTTTGTTATCATTTCCGTTCAAAAATTGGTTTTTAGAGTTCGGAAAATAAAAGCTAATCAAGTTGTCAATCTGCGATGGTTGAAAATGCTGGCTTGCAATGGACGTACCAGAAAATATCGATGCTGTGCGGAAACTGATATTGCACGATCGTCATCATATGAGTGATCACGAAATTGAGGCATTACTTACAGTAACATACATAATTTGACAATCGCTTAAAAAACAAGTCCCATTTTGACTACTCAAAACATCGAACTGATAGGTCATCCGAAAACGACTTCTTTTATTACCCGCACATCAAAAATTAATTGCTTGTTCAACTATTTGCGACACCGAAGGACCAAAGTCGAAAATTTTTGAAGCGAGAGTGTTTGCTAGAATGCATACTTTTTAAATAAGGTTTGCACACTGTGCCATAATGGATTTTTAAGGAAAAATAAGAAAACAAATTATGAGAATCCAAAACGGGCTTTGAAAAGAACGTCGTATGAATGAAACACATAGACGACTACACGACTACAAACGCTGCTGGCTGCAATTAAAGCCGTATAGTCAGCTACTTAATAGTTTTGAAAACGACAGCAACATAGTAAGCAGCTGATCATATAAGTTTGTTTTTATACAAATGCATTTTTATTTCAGTAGTGCCAATTATATTTTTTTTTACTTTATTAAAATAGAAAAAAACATGCATCATTGTAGACTCGTATATAAACTTGACTTAAATAAACAGTTATCTATAAAACATTATTATAACGTTAAAATACATATATAAATTTATTTAACATATCCCGGTTATTAATGGAGTTTTGCGATGTTTTTTTTTTTTAACAAAATAAAGTATTTCATAGCACTAATTTCTTTTACATATTTTGTTCAGCCCAATTCTAAATATTCCCAGGGAAATGAGTTCCCGGGGAATTCATTTTTCTCGAGAATAAATGCTCCTATTCTAAACAGGCGGGGAGAAGAATAATATGGGAGAGAGAATTTCGATTATTCGAAGACAGCTGTTTTGCTTCAGTTGTTTTGTTTTGTCTACAAATTTAAAAATTTTTGTGGAAATTAATAGTAAAACTTTTTTTAAAATCTTTAATAAATTAAAATAAATACAAAAAATGTTCAGTGTAGCGTTTCTGATGGAAAGCTACGTGATGCCAGCAAACCACTTGAATTGCCTGTTTAGTTTAATTTCCACTCCAAATTGCGCCATACACGGCTTAACTCCTCCTTGCTTCCTTTGAACATCCCGCATGCAACATCAGGGTTGGCTTGCATTGTGTTCAAAAGAACATGAATTTGTTTTTTTTTTTTTTTTTTGTTGCTTTTGACCTGAAAGCAACAGTAATGCCATAATAATATTATACAAAATTTTAAATGATATATATTACTATTTTTCATAAAAATATTAAATATTTACATTTTTCGCAGCACTCCCTCTCAATTTTTTGGCGGAATTATTCCAATTATTTTCCTTTTATTGACATTCAGAATAGCTACTTTTTTCCCGGGGAAAGATTCCCATTTTCGAAGTTCTTTTAGAATAAGGGTAAAGGGAAAGGAGAAAAAATTCCCGGGGAGATTTTATTAAGAATAGGGGAACAGGGAATAGGGAAAAAATTCACAGGGAATTGTTATTGAGAATTGGGCTGGTTATGTTGTCAACACTTCTTTTGTTTTGTAGCCAACAAAAGTAGAAATTATTGTAAGTTGACTACAGCGACAAAAGTAGTCGTGTAGCCGTGTGACTACACAAAAGTTGTGATGTAGTCGTTTTCATATAAACGTGTGTATTTTATTTTTGACTGGGAAGAGACAGAAAAAAATAGATATACAGACAATATCAGAAAAATATTGTCATATTTTAAGTAAAAATCCGAATATTTCGTGGACAAAAGCATCTAAAAAAAAAAACTCTTTCTCCGATTGTTTCGTAAGAAAATTGAAAAAGAAGGCAGTACTCAATTGTGTTGAGTAGAAGAAGAATATCGAGACAAAAGAACGTGCTAAAAAAGAATTAATGAAGTCTATGGACTTGATAGAAAAAGTACACTTGAAGATGAAAATTTGAATTGTTAATAAAGATTTTAATATAATATTTGAATTAGGACCTTTTTACCAGTGGCACATTCATTGGGAATTTTACTTGTTTTTGAAAAACGGTAAAAACTCAAAAAACTCAGGCAAATATAAGTGCCAGAAAGAGTATTTTATTTTAGTAGAAGAAAAACTTGTTTGTATAAAATTAATTTGTTTTGATAATATCTCATTTGGTAACTATATTTGGAGATGAGATGATCCTAAAGCTTAGAAACGAGGGTAAATTTTTCGTGAAGTACTCGGATCATTGGCAGAAGCCACTCTTCACTCAGTGCCTCGTCGTGCAAAACTAAAAATCCACCCATTCAATTTCTTCAAAAACTCGTTCTGGTCGGTCCTCCAAACTATTTTGGCGTCCGTTAATCAGAATCCCAGAACTACTGCTTACCAAATTAGTTTTAAAATTACAGTTTCAAATTAAAAAAAAAAATACATAATAATAACAGGTAAGAAACCCAGCATAGAATTTAAAACTTTTAATATTTAATTTTTAATTTTAATTTTTAAATTTTCAGTTTTCATTTTTCAGTTTTCATTTTTAATTTTCATTTTTAAGTTTTCATTTTTAATTTTCATTTCTCAGTTTTCGTTTTTCAATTTTCATTTTTCATTTTTCGTTTTTCATTAGAGATTATATTTTTTCTTTCATATTTCTTTCAGACGGACATCGCTATATCGACCCGAGCTGTGATAAGGGTCAAGAATTATACTTTATGGGGTCGGAAATTAGTTTTTCGATGCATTACAAACTGAATAACAAACCTATATATACCCTCTGCTACTGAGGTGTGAAGAGGGTATAAAAACTCATGAATAGCTTAATCTATAATATTAATTGGCTAGGCGATTTCTTGTGACCGACGTTTTGTTCTACCGTTTTATACCGATTTTGATCAAATGTATATTATTTGAAAAGTATTTCTTTTTAGCCGTTTTGCAGATTTACAGATTTTTAAACTTTTTCCTTTATTTTGAGTAAATTGCATTTAAAGTTGCTACTAACACATACATAAAATTATTTATATGCTATGTGTGTTTTATTAAATTTGTTAATGTGTTTGTTAATGAGTTTGTTATCTTCATTCACAATAATAATAAACCACAAAAGTGTTGGTTTGTGAATTGGCTAAATTGAGGAATAACGCTGCATAGAAATTGCACTCGAATTTCGAGCGCTGGAATCTGCTAGTAATTTATTAATATTTTCTTTTTTTTTTTCGAAGAATGTCAGTTTTTATTTCAGGTGTATAGATACTTTTTCTATCAATTGTACGTGCTAACCGACTTATCACAGCAATCAGGAGTGGATTTTAACATAGCTGTTACATGAGGGATCCTTCGTGAAATTGTACGATTAATACCGATTAGTACACTAAGAGAATGTTACCAAAAGACGCTACTTCCATTCCTAAAGAAACACGACATATGTTCGGTCATTGCAGTACAATGATGCAAACAGTGGATTGCCATCAATCCACTCAACTGCCCAGAGCTAACTGCATTTAGGCATGTGAACATGAATATTAATAGTGAGCGGGTGATTCAAAAACATATTGTAAAAAGGTTTGTGACTTTGCTTGCGCCATCTGCGGTACTATTTGCGGTGACAATTGGAACTAAATACATTCCGCCACTTGTACTAGATTCATGGGTCAGAACATACATAAACACACTACTGATATTAGCTCTTCCAAAAAGAGCGATGGTCTGTGTACATCAAAACGGTCACTGAAAGTACAATAAAACCGCTTATGGGAAGTATTCATTTTCAGACAAAACAATCAACTTCGCAAAATATTATACAATATGTTAAATTAAATAACATTCCAATCAATTATTTGTGATCTATAATATTAATAGGCACGGCGATTTCTTGTGACCTCTTTTAGTTACCAACCGATTTTGACATTTAAATATATCAATGCAAAAGTATTTCTTCCCAAATGTCCACCACATTTACAGATGTGTACTATCTGGTACTTTTTCTGAGTAAAATACATTTAAAGTTGCTACTAACACATACATAAAACAAATATTTAAGCTTCAAATAAAAAACTATACAATGCTGTGTGTGTGTGTTCATTAAATTTGTGTTGAATTTGGAATTAGCTAAAATTGATTTGTATACCTTTAGGCTCATAGAAATTTATTTCTTAAGAAACCCAGTTATATATCTTCTGTGTGTTTAACAAATATTTATAATGAAATTTAATTTTAAAATTCACAATTTAATTAATTTTATAAAATATTCATAAATTTTTTGTCGATCAAGATTAAAAAAAATCTTCGAAAGAAAAAATAAAATTTCCTAGAATTTGCACTCGAATTTCGAAGGCTGGGCTCAGCTAGTTTAATTAAAATCTGTTATAATAACTTCTACAAACAACCTTAGTATATGTTAAAAAGAAAAGTTTCAGAATTTGTCTAAAACAATTAAAATTTAAAAATTAAAAACACTATTTGCTATTGTAGGAAAATTGTTTCTAATTATTTCTAATATCACATTAACACATATCAGGATCACTACAATATTTCTGGCATTATTAATGCTAAGAAATATTTTCCAAATTAAAAAGAAAAAACTAAGGATTTTTGACAAATTCACAAAAACCGAATTTTTCATCATGCTTCATTGGAAAAAACTAATCAGTTCGTTAAAATTTTCCAACACTAAATTATATAAAGTTTTCGATAGTGTTAACAAGAATATGCAGCAAAACAAAATAAAAATAAAAAAAAATTTAAGACAAATGCAATAATTTACACTTCATCTCGTTTATAAGTCTCTTAAAAGATCATGTAGTACATAAAAAATTGATTCCTTTATGAGGAAAAGTCCATAAATAATACTTGTCTATGTGTGGAAAATATGCCTGCATATGTTCTGACTTTCTAGAGCATACTTATAGGAGCTTAACATTGAACATCTATGTAAAGTAGAAAAAATATGCATTCATAGCAAATGCAAATACTACAGATTGCAGAAAATCTTTTCAGAAAATAATACACACACGCACAATTTCAACTAAGCAAAGTCCAAGGCTAAATTTATATCCTGATTAGCCATAAAGTATGCAAAATAAATAAAACACAAAAAAAAGCAACCTTAATGCAATAATTTATGTAAATATTTAAAAACTAGTCTAGCCTCAAGCGTTTTAGAGGAAGAGAAATGGTGTTTATTTTGTGGAATTGGATAATCATGAAATTATCTAGAGACAAATAAGCAATCAATATTTATCACTAATTACAAACAACTTTACTCGCTTGTTAGAGATAAACACAAACAGCCAATAACAACTCATGTTTCAAGCATTTTTTTTTCGTTAAGCCCCAACATATGCCTTAAGTGCATCGTGAATTGTTGTTAAAACGAATTCTTCGTAAACACATATTTCATTGCTATTGACAGCCCTGCCTGCTTGCCTGCCTGAACGCGTATTGCAGAGACAGACCATTAAATATTTACAAATTATGCTTTCACGTCCACTCATGTATGGATGAATCTTTTTGATATGTTCGCAGAAGATTCATCCCAGCGTATATTGTTTTTGACCCAGAAATAAATTACATTGTTTAGAAATACAAATACAGAGACCAAATGTGCAGTTTTAAACGTGTATACGTGTATAGGTTTAAGTTATGCTCGCTTGATAATTGACATAGCAAAACGTTGCTCATATGTACGTTGACCATTAAGGTAAATTGTGAAGTGAACCACAAACTTTATACGTTTTAACATAATCGTGCGTATGTACGTACAATGTTATTACGGTCAATTTGCCAATGTCTCTTATAAACAGAAATATAATTTTTTGCAAGTTACGAATCAAATTTGAAATATTTACAGGGACAGATTTTAAGGGAGTATAAAGATATATAAGAAACAGTTACTCTTATAATTAAGACAATATTTGCCATTATGTACAGTATGTCGAGAAAGTGATTGGATATAACAAAAATTATGTTGTTTTGACTTTTTCGTTTAAAATATATATATATGTTTTTTATGTCATATTATCTACGTATTTAAAAACTAAGAGTAACAGAAGTGAAAAATTGAAAGTAAGTATCAATGAGCTACAACAAAAACAAAAGTAACATCAAACAATTGTTGTCAGAAAGTGTTTTTACTCGAATATCAAGTAAAACTAAAATTTTTCTTGTTTGAAAGCATGTAAAAAGATAAACATAACAATTAGTATAATTTAGTTATATACTTTTTGAAATCATCCATAAATTTCAATTGAATCGGAGTATCCTACTGGTGTGAGCAAGCTACATTCGAAAAAACTCGACCACATTCCATGTAAAAGTATGAAAATTTCTTATCTTTTTCGAAGAATGAAATATAAATTTCCGATTCACAATTATTAATCAGATCTTTCAGGTTAGTTTGTACTTTTATTGAGTATTCTGTTGGCACTAGGCATGCATCCGAGGCACATTATGCAGCTGAGCACCTCCTAAAAACTTGCTTCTTGGAGCCGAACACTTGAAACTTTGATTTAAAGGACCAAAGGACCTTTCACCAATCGGTGGGCGAAGTTGAAGTTTTTCCATGGCGATCCTGCCATTTAAGACACCCGATATAGGGCGCTGTTTTACTGTAGTCACGCTTAGTGCAGTTGTATGTGTGGGCGGCTATTTCTGGAGCTGTTAGAAGTCGATTTTGGTTACTTTCGTCATTATTACATGCGATTTTTATTCTCAATTGTATCTTTCGCCTCGATTTTTTTTTCACTATATAAACCACGGTTCGACTCGATACCTTTAGTTGCTTTGCAACTTCTTGATAGCTTTTCCCAATTTTTTGTATGTAATTATTACAGTAACGAGTTTCAATTGAAATCTTCGCAGTTTTTACCAAACTTTCTTTTAATTCAAACAAATATTTTAAAATTTCATTTTCACGTGTTATGTCTTAGTTACCAGGTTACAACGTAAAAATTCGGCCGTTTTTTGTTTAATGTTTTTCAATTTGCATATTTTTCAATTGTTTACACCCTCCACACCTCAGTGGCAGGGGGTATATATAGGTTTATCATTCCGTTTGTAACGCATCGAAATAAAGTCCGCAGACCCCAAAACCATATAGTTTATTGATCATTATAACGAGGGAAGTTGATTTAGCGATGACCGTCTGTCCGTCTGCTTGTAGAAATCACGATCACGCCGTCAATATCTAAGCTAGACCGTTTGTTTTTGTATAAAATCGTTTATTAACATCACAAAGGAGTTGCTATTTAAAATCGTCAAAATCGGTTAAAGGGGTCACGAGATATGAATGAAACTTTGAAAAAACTCTTGAAAAAAAATAAAATTTTTCAGTGTGTTTTTCTTAATGTATGTTGTATATATTGTAATTCTTCTTATTGTTGAAGTCATTGCAGTTGTGTGTATATTAATACACATTGGCCTAAGCAAGTTTTACCACATAATTTTTTATCGTTAAAATTAAATTTTAAAAATTTTAAATTAATAAAAATTTAAAATAAAACTAAAAATTAAAAATTAAAAATTAAATATTAAAAATTAAAAATTAAAAATAAAAATTAAAAATTTAAACTTAAAAATTAAAAATACAAAATTTAAAAATAAAAATTCAAAATTCAAATTTCAAAATTCGAAATTCAGAATTCAAAATTCAAAACTTAAAATTCAAAATTCAAAATTTAAAATTCAAAATTCAAAATTCAAAATTCAAAATTCAAAATTTAAAATTCAAAATACAAAATTCAAAATTCAAAATTCAAAATTAAAAATTAAAAATTCACTATTCAAAATTCAAAATTCAAAATTAAAAATTCAAAATTCAAAATTCAAAATTCAAAATTCAAAATTCAAAATTCAAAATTCAAAATTCAAAATTCAAAATTCAAAATTCAAAATTCAAAATTCAAAATTCAAAATTCAAAATTCAAAATTCAAAATTCAAAATTCAAAATTTAAAATTCAAAATTCAAAATTCAAAATTCAAAATTCAAAATTAATAATTAAAAATTTTAGTTTCATTCTTTAGTTTCTTGCCTGTTTTTATTATTTTTGTTTTTTTTTTTTTTGGCATTAAATAAAACTAGCAGATTCCAGCCCTCAAAATTCGAGTGCAAATTCTAGGAAATTTTATTTTTTCAATAAATAAAGACCCTAAAGTATGCTAATCAATTATAGCCAATTCACAAATCAGCACAAAAAATACTCATTTTTATTACAAACACTTAAAAACTTAATAAACACACACATAGAATTGTATAATTTTATGTATGTTTTAGTAACAACTTTAAATGCAATCTACTCAAAATAAAGGAAAAAATTTAAAAATCTGTAAACTGCAAAACGGCTAAAAAGAAATATCTTTCAAATAATATACGCTTGGTCAAAATCGGTATAAAACGGTAGAACAAAACATCGGTCACAAGAAATCGCCTAGCCTATTAATATTATAGATTATTTTTTTAATAATAATAATTTGTAGCCAAGAATCATTCGAATTTTTTTTTTTTTTTTTTTTTTTGAATTATCGTATGACTTATAAGGTCTCAAAACAAGCTTATAGGGATCAAACTTTGGGTATGATGATGCGTTAAATAATTAATTTAATTGGTGTTCTACGAAGTACTCATACTTACGGGTTTTCTCTCTAGTAAAAGAAAAATAATGAAATTTTTCAAATAGTAATTTATTCTTTCTAGGGATCATTATTTGTTATAATAGAAATTGACCAACAAGAGAACCAATTAACGTAATTGGCATTCGGGTTTAATATTTCAGTATCGGCAACAGTTTCAAAGTGGTAGCCGTACCCAATATTGGGTGGAGGGTATCAAAAATTCGGCACTCTTACTTGTTTATACTTCTTTTCGGGTAAAAAATTAAAATACTTGCCTAATAAGGAAATTTTTTTAAAAAAGCCTCTTTTAACCAAAGCCGCTATTTTTTGTTGTTTGATAAAAAAAAAGAAAAACGGATGTTGTTATTGAATACAGCTTGTCAGCAAATTCTTTGCAAAATAAAACAAGTAAGAAAATTATAGTCGGTCTAGACCGACTATACGATACCCTATACCATGCGTTTAGAGACCCTAACTCTTAGGCCCAACTAACTGGACATAGAAAATAAGCAAAAACCAAATTTGAGTGGGATTTTTATTAATTTTTTTGGCTGCAGATATGAAAAAGTTCATATCGGATGCTATATCTATATAGGGACTTGATCCAAAATGGACCGATCCTGATCATGTTTGGTAAAGTCTCTTGTATTTTGCAAAAAATATATACAAACAAAATTTGAGAAGAATCAGTGCAATATTTTTGTTTTTTAATAGATTTAAGTGAAGATCGGGAAGCAGCTCTATATGGGGTCAAAGGGATCATTTTTGGACTACGCATTAATGGATGTAATGAACGCATACAAACCCAATTTGAGTAAGATCTATATGACAATTTGGATCTTATGGCAATTTATGTCGATTTCATATGGGTAATTTGTATGGGGGCTAGGTCTGAACATGGACCGATTCTCACCAATTTCAATAGCGTTCATCCCATGGCCGATAAAAGCTTATGTACCAAATTTCATCAAAATACATTCATATTTGCGACCTGCAGTTTGATTACAAACTTTACATGGACACACAGACGGACGGACGGACGGACGGACATTGTTAAATCAACTCAGAAAGTGATTCTGATTCGATCGGTATAATTAAAGATGGGTCTAGGTCAAATATTTTTGGTTGTTACAAACAGCAGCACAAAGTCATTATACCCAAACCACATAGTGGTATAGGGTATAAAAAGTCATAGGTCTCACTTTTAAATTATTTTTTTTAAACGAGTTTTCTTTCACTTATTCTATTATTATACTAAATTAACTACTAGATGTAACCCGGTGTGCTTAGTCTCTATCACTTCCCATACCCGCAGTAAGACTATGAAAATTTCAGGAAGATCTGATGAGTATTTACGGATATTACCTTCTACAAACAAATAAACAAACAAATAAACAAACAAATACGCATTACCTCTTTATTATATTAGCATAGATTAACTATTAAACTTAATAACAAAAGTGGTAAAATAAATAATAGCAAATATTCACTTGAAGATTAATTCTTTTTAAAATGCACACACATGACAGACTTATGACCGAAACTTAAAAACTATAGTAGTATTAGTGTTAATATTTAGTATGGTGGCCATTAGCATCCAAGACTGCCTTAACACGATGCGACATTGACTCTATAAGGCTATTTAAGACATAATATTCTGTCATTTTTCTTGAAATGCTTTGACTAATGCGTTTTTATTGGTAGGACCCCGTTTAGCAACTTTCTTCTTCAATAGAGCCCACAAATTTTCAATGTCATATCGGTCAGGACTTTGGACAGGTGTGTCAATAACTTTGCTGCAGGTCCTGCAAAGCAACGACTTGTGTTGGGGGTCAATGTCCTGATACAGCTTGTATTTCGGTATTTTTGGGTTTCGAGGATAAACAAACCCGAAACTAATGGCGCTCCTACCGTTCATTTTATAGGATGTCATTAAAAATACGCAGCGAACCAACGCCATTGGTGGAGACACAATCCCACACCATTACAGGAAGTTTGCCAAACTTCATTATTAGTATTATTCTTCTGCTGGAAGGCATTGTTTAGCTCTCTCTAAACTTTGCTGGGTCCATCATGATAATATAACATTATTTTATTTTCATCACAAAAAATTACGTGATTTCAGTACTAAGCAGGGTTGTTACCGTTAGTAAGAGAAAAGTTGAGCCGCTTTTCAATGTCAGTAGCAGAAAGCAATGAATTCTTATTGCAACATGTGATAAGTACTTCTGCATTTTCATAACTTTTCTTACACTTTCGTGGCTGACTTCCTTATGGCAATCGTTTTTTATGTCCAATGCCAAGTGCCTCAAGGTTGTTTGCGGATTATCTCCAACCTTTTTTTAAAATTTTTGAATGATCGCTAGATGCGATCCTGAATTGTTTTGGTGCAGGCGATTTGATTTCTGCACTACTAAATGGTCCTCCATTTTTGTATTAAACATTTTTGTCAATTCCTTTGCCGTTTTTCCCTCATAATGATTGTAATAAACTAATTGCATTAAGTGTTCATCTGTTCGCGTTCTAGGCATGGTTAAAAACACTGATTTTAGTTAAATGAGCACTTGTCCAACTAATAAATCGAAACAAAAGCAATAGAGGAAATCATACTCGTACCTGAGAAGCATATTTGAAATTTTTTGAATTTGATTTACCGTTAGTTAGTTGTGTATCTATATTCGACGTGTATTTACATTTAGCAAAGAATTAATTGACAAGTAAATATTTGCTTTTTTTTTTTTGTTATCTATAATATTGATAGACAGACAAGGCGATTTCTTGTGACCTCTTCTACACTTTAAGCTACCAACCGATTTTGACAAAAAACATACCATTTGCAAGGTATTTATTTACAGATGTGCACCATCTGATCAATTTTTTCTTTAGAGTAATAATTATTTAAACTTGCTACTAACATCTACATAAAACACATATTTAAGCTTCGTTTACTAATTGTGTTGTATAACCTGTCATGCAGAATATACATAGATCAATTTTTGAAACAAATGTGCTAATGCTTTTGCTTTCTTTAAAGTAAAAACATTTGATCTTGAGCCTGAACAATTTCAAACTCAATCATTAAATTGATAAAGATCGAAAATAAGATTTTTTATTTTTATAAAAAATAATAAAATTAAAAATACGGAGGGCACGCCGTTAACGCTAAATATAAGTTTAGCAAAAACAAATTGTTTTTCTTGTTTTTTCAAGACAAAAACAAACATGTATATTGTAGTATGCAATGTGTACTCGTAAACAATCATATTTGTTTCAAAGTTGTTCTATTTTTAGTTTGTTATATTGGAAGAGGCTTAAATAGTATAACAATTGCTTGAATTCTCATTTGGTTGTATTCATCAAATATATATGAATTTAACTTTTTACCAAACAAACTATCTACTGCTTTTGGTTACTGATGAGGGTTGGTGACTCTTCCCGAAACAGCTGTATAACCTGTCATGCAGAATATACATAGATCAATTTTTGAAACAAATGTGCTAATGCTTTTGCTTTATTTAAAGTAAAAAGATTTGATCTTGAGCCTGAACAATTTCAAACTCAATCATTAAATTGATAAAGATCGAAAATAAGTTTTTTTATTTTTATAAAAAAATAAAAAAATTAAAATTGTGTTGAATTGTTAATTGGCTAAAATTGATTAGCATAACTTTAGGCTCTTATAAAATTATTTATTATCAAAAACCCTCTGTGTGTTCATCAAATATTTATAATAAAATTTCATGAATTTTATTTAAAAATTCACAATTTAATGAATCCAATTTAGATATCCATAAGTTTTTATTTTATATATATATAGATTTAAAAAAAAATTAAAGAAAAAAACTGAATCAAAAAAAAAAAATTCGTAGAATTTTCACTCCCATTTGGAGTGCTGGGTTCTGCTAGTTAATATTAATAATGAAAAAACTCGTTTTTCGTAATGAATATTCTAATTAAAAATGAAAACTATGACTTTTTTAATTTTGTAAAGAATTAGTCGACAACCGAGAGTGAAAAACCATATATTTTAGGGGTGGCAAATACTTTTTGACGGTAGAATATGGATGCCAAATAGATTAACTCCACATTCTGATTTATATATAGTATACTTCAATGTTAAAGCGCTTTTTTGAGACCTTACTGTTTATATTCACAACAAATTTATCTAATTTGAATATAAACAGTTAGGCGCCAATCAAGCAATTTAAGTGAGGCCTCATCCATATGTCCCAGGGAGTTTTTCATATTAGGAATTGAAAAAAAATTTTTTTTTAAGACACTTCTATTTAGTTTCAGTTCGGTCGTAAGAGGGTTAAGACTAGCAAGTGTAACATATTTTCCCCAAATTTTGTTTGTATATGTATGTGGACCACAAAATTTACATTACTTGATATGATCTTGATCTGCACTTAAAGTTCAGTTTAGTTTGTGCCTAGTGCCATCGGGCACTAAATAATTTAAAAATAATTGGGAGATCTTTTTCATAAAACATATTCTTAAAATGTCCTGAAAATATGAAAACAATTTCTTGTTGCATTTTTTTTTTTTTTTTTTTCATTATTATTTTAAATAAAGTTTCTAAAGCATATTTCAAACTTTTGTGATTTTTCAGTGTGCGTAATCAAGTATGCAAAAAATATTAAAATAAAAAATCTTTTAAGACAATTTTGTAGAAACAAAACAACATCAGTTATGATAAAGTTTAATAAAACTAGAAAACTATGTTAAAAATTACTAACACCTGCCCATAAATACAGGAGGAGTTTCTTGTTGCAGCACAAAGTTTTTGACACAAACAATACAAAAAAGTAGAATTTATTAAAAATTCTGGACAGCTTTTAAAATTGAAACATGCTCGCCCAAAGTGTTTAAAAACAATTCGGACATAAACTTTGAACAAAATACAGTTATTTAAAAAAATTTATAAATTTAGCATAACAAGTTTAATGAAATTTTAAAATTTATTAACCTAATTTCAAATTAGCTAATCAAATTTGTTTAAGAGAAAATTATCATCATTGAGACATTTAAAAATTTGCATTTCAAATTAGGAATGCATCAAATTTATTACCAAATTATTTCCCATTTTTCATTTTCATACGAATTTCCTTTTTAATTTTTTGAGTTTTTCTTTTTGCTCTTTCTACAGAAAATTTTGTGTACGAGTGTTTGCATAAGATACGCAACTAAAGTGTTGTTAATTAAGTTAAAATCATTATGCAAATGGAAAATGTTTATGTCTTCTTTAAGGATAAAATGGTACTTGAACTTATACAGAAACAGATGATAACACCACCCAACATTAAATATGTATTTACATTTCTTAGTTTTCACGAAAAAGGTGTAGGAATTCCTTCCTCTCCCAACTAATCCTTGCTTTTTATTAAAAATGTTTTGCTGGGAAAAAAACTACAGCTTTGTATGTGTTTGTGTTCTAATTTGAATTCACACATTTTTTCTGCCTACAAATAAAAAAAAAAACACTTTAATTTGCATTTACTGTTTGTAGTGTTTCGTACTCTACCCCTTGATGTGACGGTATATTAAGTTTATTAACTTTTTTACAAGATAGTTAAAGTGGGCATTAAAAAGTGGCCTGACAAAGAAAATACAAAACATTTTCTTAATATCTCAACATAATTTTCCTATATCTCGATACACTACTACCGGCGGTATTAATAGCTTCGATACCCCTGCTTCCATAGCCTCGATACCCTCCTTAAAATGGCCATCAACCGAAGACTCCGCCTATTCATTGTTGGCAAATCGTGGGAGCAAAAGTTGTATTCATAGAACTGGCTTGCCAGGGACATGATACAATGGCCTATAACCTACCTCCAAGTGGTGCTCCTGGGCAACGCTAGGCAAAGCCAGTTAATTCTGGTGATTATTCCTAGCGGCTAAAGGTTAAGGAAGAGAAATGTCTGAAAGTGCAATCCCTTCACGGGGGATAACTGGTAGCTACTAAATTGGCTACTTAGTAGCGAAGCCTTACCAAAAGGCGCTAAATTTGGTACTGCGGGGAGATCGAATTGCCCAAAAAGAGGACTCTTCGACTTCTTGTGGATACCAAGCGAGCCATGACACTGTAATCTGATAGCCGACTGGTGGATCGTGAAACATCCAACCAGATGAAAAGGTTGTCACAACCCTTTAATATATGTGAATCCAAGTTGAATTGACGGAATTGATGGATCACATTACGAACGTGGCACTAGAGGCTTTCGAATCTGATGTGCAGAGGAGATCGCTGTGTGTGACTAGTAGGGGTGGTTGTGAGTAGAAGAGCTGGTATATACGTTGGATGGAAATGCTGGTATATGCGTTGGTTGGGAGGCATGAGTGGAAGATGAGTCGCAAGATGAATCGGATGCAAGATTGTCGGATGTAGCATGAGTAGATTTGACGCTACAAGAGTGCGTGGAAATGGGTCAGAAAACAGTGTTATGGTAAGCAAGGTCAAAGCAGAAGTCTTTGACGAATCTTTTACGATCTCATTGGGAACGGCCCCTCGGGGAGTTTCGCAGTGGCTTGTGGTGCCCGTACCGCGGGCAGATCGCAGATCGATGTGGAGGTGCATTCACCCAGGTGTTGCTAGCTCTAAAGCAAAAGAGTTTTAGATAGGCTCGACACAATAACAAAGTGTGAAGTGATGCCGTGAACATCACTCCAGCTTGTAACCGTCTTATGGCGGGGCGAAGGCAAGACGCATAGTATCTCTCCATGTGCTAAGACCACCGTGTGGTTAAGTCGTCAAGACAGGTATACACGTAAAACCCAAAGAGACTCTGTTGGCAAATCGTTTACCCCCGAGTTATTTTCAAGTTTACAAATAGAAAATAATCAGGAGGATATAAATCTAGAGAATAAGGTGCGTGATGAAGCAATTCGTAATTTAATTCATGGATTTTGGCCATTGCAATAGTGGATGGGTGAACTGATTCATTGCCCCGATGAAACAACTCTTTCTTTTTCTCCAAATGTGGCCTTTTCTGGTGTGGCCACCTTTATTGGTCGACTACTACTGCGTTCGTCTACCCAGCTCGTACGGCCCCGTTTAAACTCCGCCACCAAATATTTTACAGTCGTAAACGAAGAAACATAGTAGAATCTCGCTTGGCTTTAATATTGGTTGAACTTAGATCTATCAAATGAAGGCATTGAATTACATAACGGTGACCAATTGTTTCCAAATTTACTAAGTGAGATCGATTTCTTTTGTTTTATAAAGTTGCCATTTTCACAAAAAATAATTTGTTTCAAGCTAATGCCGCCATCTATACGTCAAACCGGGTTGTTCTGGGACCGCCCCGTATATTTATTTTAAAATTTCACATCTTTCTTCAGCTCCAGGTTCAAAATTGAGGCTGTAGGCCATTTTTAATGAAACGTTGCACAGTGGCGCCATTTGAGTTTTTTCGTTGCAAAAATCATATCTTTTGAACCGAATAACATAATTGAACAGTTTAAACAGCATATGATAGATAACTGTTCAGCCTATGAAATGAGCGTTTGGAAAGGGTGCTACGCTTTGTAGGGGCCTACTTATGGGTTATCAAAGTTAAAATTTGTAGAAAAATCTATTTTATGGTAACTAAAAAAATTATTTTTACATTTTTAGATTGTTTTTATTTTTTTCTTTAGGGTTTTATGTTTTAAATTATTACCCAATTCGTTTACGACTTTTCCGTCAACCATGGTCAGGTGGAACTCGCAATTGCATTCAATATATATTCCTTCTCCAATTTGCAGCTTTGTAGGCTTAATCTTGCTTATTTGTTCTTCAATGTCCTTCACCGTGGTCCTTCTGAGTTCTGCCGATTCCCTTGCAAACTGAAACATTATTGGTCGGCTATAATGCACTGATGACGGACGTGGATTTTTCCAGTGTAGGGAAACATCAGATTTTAGCCGCAAAGGAACAACAGACGCCATAAACATATTTCAGTCCGATATTGTAGCGTCATCGGAAGATATCCTTTGCTTATAAACGCTTTGTCCGGATGATCCATCGCAGCCCCATTTGCTGATCAATGTCAGTTTCTCAGGAAGAATTTTCACCTCATTTTCAGGAAGACTCTCCAACAACCGTTTTGCTGTATGGCCCATGAGATCCTGCAGATTGGCTTTCACAGAGACTTCCGTAAACTCCGTATACAGTGGTCATGAATTTATTTTGGCTTGCGTAATATGCTTGTATCCTGGTAAAACGTCAGCCCCGTCTAAGTCCATAAACAAGGCCAAGGCTTCTTCGGAACCATACTTTTTAATGTGTGCGTTTGTGGGCGTGGGAATGCTTTCCTTAATCCATTTTAGTCGCAGTGGGCTTGCATCAGCAACAGATTTTGTAATCTGCGACCTAACTCTTTCACTATCCTTTTTATATTTATATGTTGTCCTCGTATTTGGAGTTGAAGTTCTGAATGGTTCGATTAGATTTCACCCATTTTGCCTTAATATTTGCCTATATCAGATAAAAATTATTTTTTATAATTTCGCTTCTCTCAATTTTTCCGTATAAGCTATCGAGTTCTTCTAAAGCAGCTTCCGTGAAAAACTTTGATGTGGTTGACCTTCTAAACAGTTCAAATAATTTTAAATTGTTTAACGCCATGGTTTCGGTACTTGTTGCGCCAACTTTCAGTCGTAGACTAATCCAGGCATTATGCTTATTTTGGAATATATAGGCTTATGCTACCATGCCTAAAAATTTACCTGTTCCCTGCATACATATGGATTTAGGCTGAATTATGCAATTTTGATATTATGCTCGTGTCTAAATAAGATTTGTGCCTACCTGGAGGGACCATAAGTCAATATTGTTCTTGACCATTTGTACTCCAAAGTAATTTTTAAGTGAGGTGCGTACCTGCGAATATCAATGAGTAGTTTTTTGTGCATCCTGTGTCTGTAACAGAATATTGGGAGTAGACTTTGGCAGAGGCTCACAGGTAGACAACCGACTTAAAACGCAATTTTCAAACTATTAGATCAAACTACTGTCAGTCAAAACATGTAAGGGATGCACGCCATACAATTTCTGCAACCATGTCTTTTTAACGTTTTTTACCTCTAGAAGGTAAACGGGCACGTATGGGCAGATAAAACTTTTTTAATTATGTAAAGAAATAATCAGAGAGTCAACCAACATCAGCACCAATTCACTTTAAATAATTTGTTTTACAAGTTGGAGAAGGTAAAACATCAAAAATAATTTTGGGCGTTATGACCGCCTACAGGGGTGGACATATCCCCCAGAATTTTTTAGGTTTTATGTCCTCTTTTACACTGGGCGATAAGTACGCGATGGGGGTCGGTCATATCGCCCAAAATGAATTTAGATGATTTTGGGTGATAAGTCCGGGGGGGGGGGGGGGGGTCGGACATATCCCCCAGAAACATCTTTGGGCGATAAGTCCGTGGGGTGATAAGTCCGGGCACCAATAAATACATCAATCAATACAAACAAAAAATAAGGCGATTCGTTACCTATTTTTCGTGACATTACACCTGAAATCGCAACAAATTAACTAAAAATTGTGTGTTTTTTTGAAAACCGAAAGTCGGTCAACTTTGAACGGTTATATCTTCTAAACTAAAAATGTGATATTATTAAGAGTAGCATATTTGAAATCGTTGAAAAGTTTCCTATAACAGGGGTTTATTCAAAACTTCGTCGGCGCACATGAAAATTTGGATTTTGGCAACCTCGTTTGCTCTACGGGCGCCACTGTGCGTTGTATCGCAAATATATAACAAATTAATGATATGTTTCTTTTTATTCTAAAAATCGCCCTGCTTCTCAATAAGCGTGACTTTTACACCAAAAGTACCAAATCCGCCTTCATCAAAACTGTTTATAATTTCACGGGAAACTGATCAGATGCTAACGAAATAACATGACATTTCCATCGATAGTGAAAATTGACTTCGATGAAATGCTCTCACCAATTGAGTTTGATGCGGGGAAAAGCATTAAGGAAGTGATATACAATGTCTTAGACAAAAATCGTTCTCCTACTGCTCGAATATAAGTAGACACCATTCTTAAAGCTTCTGAAAAACTAGGTGTTCATATGTTAACAAAAATTAATTTTCTAAATTCCCATATAGATCATTTTGAGAACCAGTTGTCAACAGAATCTGATGAGCATGGTGAAAAATTTCATCAGACATGCATATTTTCGTCAGCATAAGGCAACATTGTATCGTTTAAGACTTTTTCATATTAGAGCTTGTCCATGAAACATAAAATTTTTTGCAGAAGTCCAACTCCACTTGACGACATAGCACCCCAAAGCATAATGGAAATAGCGGGTGTACTTTGGATCAAATTCTTTCGACTCTAAAGCGCGAAAACAAATTTTTCCATGGGGGGAGACTATAAATTTTTGTTTCCTTCCAAAATAATATTATTTTCAATACTTTCTTGCAACCCTAGTTTGCTTTCAGACAATAATGGGTTCTTTGGGAAATTCTTGCAAAGAGTCCAGCTTTTCGCAATCGTCGTTTTACTATACGGATTTATTCGGTTTATTTCTCGACTCGAGGACAATTTTTGCATCTTCTAGAGCTGCTGTAATTCGGCTTCATTGTTTACGGGCCGCCTTCTCTGTAGTCGAATGCTTCTTGAAATATTTCACTGCATTGCTAGGCATGGTTTTAAAAACTTTTAAGGCTGCTACGATATCCTGGAAAATGGTTCCATTGCGTTACATTTGTATAATAATCTTACGTGCACATGTCAAACATTTAGTTAATGCTTTCCAAATGCTGAAAAATACATCAAGTAATCACAATCGATTAAATATTACATTTACAATTTACTTGAATTTTGCAAATATAGAAAAATTGTTCACTGTTTCTAAAATCACAAAGAAAAAATAACGGAAACGTTGGTAAATCTTAGATGAAATGAGTTGAATTACACTGTGTAAACTGTTAGCATTTTATTTCGTGAATATTAAATTTAACATGGCGATTTAATTATTGGAAACTACTTTTCCTAATTAGTTGCACGTAGCTTTATGTAATCATGTTTTTTTAATATTTCTTTTATTTCCAATTTATCTTTTTTAAGACAATAAGCAAATTTAATAGCTTAGTTAATACATAACAGGAGTTATGTAGCTCCACTGAACTACATAACATATTTACAATATAAATTTATTAATTTCTATATGGCCAATCTAACACATGTGCACGCTTTAATCTTCGTGTTTCATTACTGTCATCTAAGACAGTGCTTCTCAAACTGTGAGCCGCGGCCCCCTAGAGGGCCGTAGAACTTTTTTAAAGGAGCCGCAAAACATTTAAGTATTTCTACATTTATGTATTTAGTCTTTAAAATATTTTTTTTTTTATTTCATAAATTTCTTTGAAAATGGTGTATTCCTAAATTTAAAATCGTAAAATTTGTTCAAATTATATTTCACAGTAGGCTTAGTTACACAGAAGCATATTTTTAAACTTTGTTAAATTTTATAAAATTAGATTTCGTAGTAGGCTTAGCTACACAGAAGCATATTTTTTAACTTCCTAGAATTTTATTAAATTGAAAAATTTATTAAGAATTTTTTGATGACCAGAGACCAAATTATGATGATTATATTTGTTACGAGCTTACCCACCAATCTCACATCACACTGCAAGTTCGAAAAACTCAATACACTCACATTTTTTTTACTAATACACACACATTTTCCGCAGTGGTCACACTAATGGCACCAAATTTTTCGTGCGAGTAGTGGCAGACACTAACGATGATTAATGTTACCCTGTTATAAATTTAATGCACATTTACTGTATTCTGTTAAATTGTAATTAAAGTTTTAACTTGTTAAATCTATTATAATGATTTATTTTTTCAAATGCGCATACAAAAACGCAAGTTTGTTAATTATAGAGCATAAATATTATTAACTATTATTAAAATAATACTAATAATAATAAATGTAAACATTTTCCCTCAAACATGTGCCTGTATAATAAACTCGGTAACTCTACTTAAAATAAAATAAGAGAGAGAAGTATACAAATTTTTTCAAGTTTACGCTTCGACAACATTTTAAAAATGAGATTGCAGTCAGATGTGTGAGCATAAAATTTAATGGCGATGGATTCGACTAATTCGAACAATTTTTCGTTGATAATACGTACACAACGATTTTACAATTTCAGTGTGATGTGAGATTGGGGGGTTACTGGTCCTTGCTAGTGATGCAAATAAAACAACTTTTATAACATCATTTGCCCAACGTTTCGTTCCTTTTTGGGAACATTTTCAAGAGCTTTTTTATTGAAATTTTTCTGTTGTTATTGCATTTGTCAAAATTATTTGCTGCTATTATTATAAATTTTATAATTTAAAAAATATATATATTAAAATTTTTAATTTTTTGTCAATCACTAAAATAAATAAATAAATAATTGTAAAAATAATCAAAAAGAAAAACTGGACTTCACAAAACAAAAATATCACAGTTGCGTAGCCTACAATATCACAGTGTAGGCTACGCAACTGTGATATTTTTGTTTTGTGAAGTCCAGTTTTTCTTTTTGATTATTGTTACAGTTGCGTAGCCTATACTGTGATATTGTAGGCTACGCAACTGTGATATTTTTGTTTTGTGAAGTCCAGTTTTTCTTTTTGATTATTGTTACAGTTGCGTAGCCTATACTGTGATATTGCAGGCTACGCAACTGTGATATTTTTGTTTTGTGAAGTCCAGTGTTTCTTTTTAATTATTGTTACAGTTGCGTAGCCTATACTGTGATATTGTAGGCTACGCAACTGTGATATTTTTGTTTTGTGAAGTCCAGTTTTTCTTTTTGATTATTGTTACAGTTGCGTAGCCTATACTGTGATATTGTAGGCTACGCAACTGTGATATTTTTGTTTTGTGAAGTCCAGTTTTTCTTTTTGATTATTGTTACAGTTGCGTAGCCTATACTGTGATATTGTAGGCTACGCAACTGTGATATTTTTGTTTTGTGAAGTCCAGTTTTTCTTTTTGATTATTGTTACAGTTGCGTAGCCTATACTGTGATATTGCAGGCTACGCAACTGTGATATTTTTGTTTTGTGAAGTCCAGTTTTTCTTTTTGATTATTGTTACAGTTGCGTAGCCTATACTGTGATATTGTAGGCTACGCAACTGTGATATTTTTGTTTTGTGAAGTCCAGTTTTTTTTTGATTATTGTTACAGTTGCGTAGCCTATACTGTGATATTGTAGGCTACGCAACTGTGATATTTTTGTTTTGTGAAGTCCAGTTTTTCTTTTTGATTATTGTTACAGTTGCGTAGCCTATACTGTGATATTGTAGGCTACGCAACTGTGATATTTTTGTTTTGTGAAGTCCAGTTTTTCTTTTTGATTATTGTTACAGTTGCGTAGCCTATACTGTGATATTGCAGGCTACGCAACTGTGATATTTTTGTTTTGTTAAGTCCAGTTTTTCTTTTTGATTATTGTTACAGTTGCGTAGCCTATACTGTGATATTGTAGGCTACGCAACTGTGATATTTTTGTTTTGTGAAGTCCAGTTTTTCTTTTTGATTATTGTTACAGTTGCGTAGCCTATACTGTGATATTGTAGGCTACGCAACTGTGATATTTTTGTTTTGTGAAGTCCAGTTTTTCTTTTTGATTATTGTTACAGTTGCGTAGCCTATACTGTGATATTGCAGGCTACGCAACTGTGATATTTTTGTTTTGTGAAGTCCAGTTTTTCTTTTTGATTATTGTTACAGTTGCGTAGCCTATACTGTGATATTGTAGGCTACGTAACTGTGATATTTTTGTTTTGTGAAGTCCAGTTTTTCTTTTTGATTATTGTTACAGTTGCGTAGCCTATACTGTGATATTGTAGGCTACGCAACTGTGATATTTTTGTTTTGTGAAGTCCAGTTTTTCTTTTTGATTATTGTTACAGTTGCGTAGACTATACTGTGATATTGTAGGCTACGCAACTGTGATATTTTTGTTTTGTGAAGTCCAGTTTTTCTTTTTGATTATTGTTACAGTTGCGTAGCCTATACTGTGATATTGCAGGCTACGCAACTGTAATATTTTTGTTTTGTTAAGTCCAGTTTTTCTTTTTAATTATTGTTACAGTTGCGTAGCCTATACTGTGATATTGTAGGCTACGCAACTGTGATATTGTTGTTTTGTGAAGTCCAGTTTTTCTTTTTGATTATTGTTGCAGTTGCTTAGCCTATACTGTGATATTGTAGGCTACGCAACTGTGATATTTTTGTTTTGTGAAGTCCAGTTTTTCTTTTTGATTATTGTTACAATTATTTATTTATTTATTTTAGTGATTGACAAAAAATTAAAAATTTTAATATATATTTTTTAAATTATAATATTTATAATAATAGCAGCAAATAATTTTGACATATGCAATAACAACAGAAAAATTTCAATAAAAAAGCTCTTGAAAATGTTCCCAAAAAGGAACGAAACGTTGGGCAAATGATGTTATAAAAGTTGTTTTATTTGCATCACTAGCAAGGACCAGTAAGCTCGTAACAAATATAATCATGAAAAATTTATTTCCGCAGTAGGCTTAGTTAGTTTGCAAAAAGAAGCACATTTTTAAATTTTATCTTCATTTAGTGATGTGCTTTCAACATTGACGATTTTTGTAGTTTTTATTTTTTTATATTAAAGCAAAAACAAGTATAATTAAATATTATAAAATAATTATATTTCTTTCTATATTCAAGGTAATTATTATTATTTCTTTTAATTAAGTGATAAATTTAACTATTATTTTCTTAAAATTCAATATGTGTGTTATTCGACCTTTTTGTTGTAATTATAATATAAATAATTATTTAAGCTCAAGGTCTGTGTTTTTATAATTTTTTTATTTGTTAAAAAAATTTTCCAATATTTCACCACCCACTGGATAGCATCATCAACGATTTTAGTACGGGTTTAAAAATGGATAAGTGGCTAATAAAAATACCTAAAGAGCGAGAAAATTATGAAAGTGTACATGAATTAATAGAACTTACATCTGAACATCTACAAGAACCAGTAGAATTATCATCTTTACCAGGAACTTCTACTTCAACATCGAGATCAACAACTGGTAATAAGAGAAAAGTCGCCGCAGATAATACACCTCAATTGAAAAATCGTAAATATAATACTGATTATTTGAAATATGGATTTATTTCGTCAACATTTAATAATCAAGAAATACCTATGTGTGTAATTTGTTTCACCCAACTATCAAACGATAGTATGAGGCCAGGAAAACTACTGCGTCATTTAACTACTTTGCACCCAGAATATCAAAGTAAGCCACTCTTACTTAAAAAAAACTTAATGATGACCTGCTAAAAGCATCTTTCGAAGTTGCCCTATTAATTGCAAAAAACAAAAAACCTTATACGATAGGAGAAGATCTTATACTACCAGCAGCAATTAAAATTTGTGAAACTATATACAGTGAAAAAATTGCTAATCCTTTGAAGTCTATTCCTATCTCAAACGATACTATGAAAAGAAGAATTGATAGCATGGGATATAATATTAAAACCCAATTAATATCTCGTATTAAACAGAGCAACTTCTTCGCGATACAAACTGATGAATCTACTGATATAACAAATTACGCGCAGTTAATGGTTTTTGTAAGATATCAGTATAAATTCCAAATTCATGACGATTTACTTTTTTGTGGGAGCTATTAACTTCAACAAGAGGTATTGATATTTTTGTAAAAGTAGATGAGTTCTTTTCAGAGAATAAACTTGAATGGTCAAAATGTGTAGGAGTGTGTACAGATGGTGCAGCAGCGATGACTGGGAGAATTTCTGGATTCAAAGCAGAAGTACAAAAAGTATCACCAGATGCGCAACATATTCACTGCGTAATACACAGAGAACATTTAGTTTTTCGACGAATGTGTTCCGAACTCAGTGAAATTTTGAGTTACATTACAACTATTGTTAATTTTGTAAAAAATCGTGCTGTAAACTCGAGATTGTTTAATATTTTATGTAAGGAGATGGGATCAGTGCATGAGGTTTTGTTATATCATACTGAAGTAAGGCGGCTTTCATGTGGAAAAGTTTTAAATAGAATTTTAGAACTTAAAGATGAGTTACGATTATTTCTTTTAGATAAAAAACCAGATCTTCCTACGCACTTTAGTGATGAAAGTTTGATGTGTTTAGCATCATATTTAGCAGATTTTTTTGCTAAAATAAATTAATTAAATCTTTCTCTGCAGGGAAAAGAAACCAATATTTTAGTTTTGAATACAAAACTTATTGCTTTTCAACAAAAACTTTGCTCATGGTCAAACTCTATTAACGAAGGAAATATGGAAATGTTCCCATGTCTGAATGAGTTTGTTTGCACCAATGAAATATCAATATCAAATTCAATTAAAAAAACAATACTGAATCATATTGATGAATCTAAAAGATTTTTTGCTAAATATTTCCCAAACATGAACGAGGAACGAAAATACGACTGGATATGGATGCCATTTGCTAAAACATTGAAATATGATCATATTTCTTGGGTAGCTCAAGAAGAATTGATTGAAATTAGATCAGATAATTCTTTTGAATTAGAGTTTAACGAAAAAAGTTGTACAGAATTTTGGATAAGGCGACAGCAAGAATATCCGACTATCGCAAAAGTGGCATTGCTAAAATTAATACCTTTTGCGACAACGTATCTTTGTGAAACAGCTTTTTCTTCACTACTAGTACTTAAAAATAAACATAATAAATAAACTTTTGTTTCGGAATTTAGGGAACCGCAATATGAAAAAGTTTGAGAAGCACTGATCTAAGAGAGCAATAGCTAAAAGGTTTGTATGATTGCTTAATCTTTGAATGTACGAGTAGTTTTCGCTGAATCGCTGGATTTCTTGTTTCACTGTAGACATTTTAAGATCTTTACGTAATAAACCATGGAGCGTTAGTGATAAGTCATAGGGTTTTGGACTGGCACCTTTCCGGAATGTCAACATTTAATTTGCTTGCTGTTCCCTATAGCTGAATTCCGTATGATCACACAAGTTTCAGAATAGCTTTGTAAAATCCTTAATTTGTTTGTCCAAGTTTAGTTCTGATTTTGGTCCCCACAGCCAGAATAATTTACTCGTTTTAATTTTTAAATGTGTTTGTCTTGCTTTATTATGTGGCTTCCAATTAAGTCGCCTGTCTAGTGTCATACCTAGATATTTTACAGAGTTTTCTTTTGGTATAGCATCTCCATAAATAGCTACTGTAGAGCAATCGCCCTGTCTTAAAGAAAAAGTGATATGTCTAGATTTATCGAAGTTTACTTTTATATTGCACTTGGTGAGCCATTTTTCGAGGAGACGAATTTCGATTGGAACAAATAGTGAGGCCTCTGTTGGGCAGTGACTTGTTGCAGCTATAGCAGTGTCGTCTACATATGTAGCCACCATAACGTTGTTTGTGATTGGCATATCTGCAGTGAAAATAGTGTACAAAATAGGGCCAAGTACACTTCCCTGAGGAATTTAAAACAAAGTAGGTTTCCGAAAAATTTTTAGAAAATTTAATTTTTTTTTTAACAATCGATTGATTGAGACAACTTATGCAATTTTTGCAAAATGAACGAAATTAATTTCGTGCTGACGTCCACGGCACATCTGCACCTGCAATTTACTATTAACAGTTGGGAAAATGAATTTAAACGTGGCCGTATATCAACAGATGATAAACCTCGTCGCAGATGTCCAGTTGAGTCAGTTACTTCAGCAGTCAGCGATAAAATCCAAGATAGTTCAGAGTGAAGTCACAGGTATATCACATGATTCAGTGATTTCAATTTTGCATGAAAAATTGGGCATGAAAAAGGTATCGAAAAGATGGGTGCTGAGTTTGGACATAATCGTGTTCAATAAAATCAATCGTGTGACTGAGCTGGTTTTGAGCGATCCTGCTGAATATCTACGCCGATATATAAGTGTTGACGAAATACGAATTCACCCCTATACACCAGAAATTAGCAAAGCAAGGGAAAAGTAGTAAATCCGCTAGTTAGGTACGATGTGCATGTAATTATCTACGATTACCACTTGAAAAAATTTAAAACAGTAAATGGGAATATAATTTAGCGTTAGTGGGCCAATTATGCGAAGTAATCAAGAAAAAAAAAACAGCCTTATTTAATTTAAAAAAATGACATTCCATCAAGATAATGCGCGGGTGCACACTTGTGAAGTCTCAATTACAAAAATACACAATTTCAGGTCCAAATTGTTTCCGCATCCACCTTATTCTCCGTACTTGGCTACCAACGACTTTTTCCGATTTTTATGTTTAAAGAAATAGCTTCGGGGAAAACGATTCGAGCCGAATGAGGAGGTCATATCTTGAACAGAAGCCTAGTTCGAGGACCTTTTGAAATTTTACCTTGAGAAAAAGTTTAAAAAGTTGCAGAATCTCTGGATGAAGTGTATCGAACAAACAAGGAGAAAAAAAAGAATATACCCCAAAAAAAAAAATAATATTTGCTCTGTTTTTATTAAGACTAGTTGACTCCCCTCGTATCCACTTTATTTACTTCTAAAAAAAAACATAAATACGTACTTAAGAATATGTTCCATAGAACTAGTTCCAATAAAAACAATTAAAAAGAATTGAAAATTGACTGCTGAAAAGCCATGAACTACTTGCTTGTAAATCGAGGCCGGCTCCAGAACAACCCAACCTGGAAAAGAAAACACAACCAATTTAGGAACAATTTTCTTTTCCCGATATTCAAGAGCTCCGCTACTCTGCTTATATTAAGAACTCTCTACCTCCTTAAAATACCCATCAACAGCAGACTCAATCTCTCCATTGTTGGCAAATTTTTTACCACCGAGCCATTTTTTTTATGTTTGAAAGTAGAAAATAATCCGAGGGATCTAAATCTGCCAAATAAGATGCATGATAAAGCTATTCGAACTTTATTTCATTGATTTTGGCCACCACAATAGTGGATGTTTGAACTGGTACATTGTCTTGAGGAAACAACACTCTCCTTTTTGCCAAATGCGGCCAAATTCAATACCATATTGTGGATTTCTTAACTGTTTTTGGCGAGGCCACCTTAATTGGTCGACCACTACGGTATTCGTCTTAGCAGCTCATACGGCCTCGGTTACACTCTGTCACCCAATGTTTCATAGTCATAAGGAGCAGACTTCTTCAGAGTATAATCTAGCTCAGCTTTTACATAATTTAGACTAAGACCTTTCCAATGAAAGTTTTGCTTTAAATAACGGTCACCAATTTTTTCCATGCTTAGAAATTCACTGTGATCATTTTCTTTCGATGGCTCCAAAACGTGGCGCTTTGAAACTTAAACTGCATGTTTTATAAGGTTGCCGCTTTTCATCAAAGTGATTTTTTCAAACTACTGCCGCCATCTATATTTCAGGTCGCGTATTTCTGGGAATATACGAGGCGGGTATATTTCTCTCTACCATATTTTGTAAATTTTTTTTTTGTCAAAATTTTGCACTAGATATCAAAAATGGTACTTTAATGCAAAAACATATGTAGAGTGCATATAATTCGACAAATCTGTAATTATTGTTTCAATTATTTTTTTTTTTTTTTCATTATTGACAGTGTTCGCATAGCTTTAGTTAAAACCTACGACAATCCAAGCTAAAAATTCATACCAGCAATGTTTAAGTAATCAGCAAGAAAAACAACAAACTGCCAATATTAATTCTCAAAAATAGGGTTTGCATTACGGGAATAAAGTGCAGGGTTTTGAAGGACTTTTGAAAAACTACAAGAACGAATGGTAGTAAACAAACAAATACGCAAACAGTTGAGTTCTTACAAAAAGTCTAACAATTTTAGTTCAGCATGAGTTAGATTATACATTTTGTGTTGTTGATGAACAATAAGGTAACCCTATCTAAAAGTAAAATCAGCTGTTTGATTACAAATAAAAAACCAGTGGTAATTTGCTATCCATCGGGTAAAGGTCGCTTTGTCGCTTTTATTATTTCTCGAGTTAGAGACAACACGTTTCGGTTTTTTGTTTTGTGGTCCTAGTGGTTGCTACTTCACTTGCAATTAGGTTAAATGTATTTGTTGTACTGTACTGTACTGGAGTTTTGGTTTCGTTAAAATTAATAATACAAACAAAAACAAATAAAAACAAATGATCAAAGAAAAATTATAATAAATAAAGAAAATGGTTCTGAGTACAGTATTTTGAAAGTGAAAATAGTGATTAATAAGCATTAATATTTAATCAAATTGATAAATTTCCTCATTTTTATAAAAAAGAAAATATGTAATCCTAAACAATTTTATCCATTTTTTAAGGCAAATGAATGCTTACTTGTGAACAACTCTTTTTGACGTTTCTTTTCGTCTGAGTGAAGATAAAAATGAAACCACTTAAGCTTTCACTTGGAAAATTGTCGAAGTTCTGACAAACTTAGTGAGTGATTCAACTTCTGGAAACAGGCTGTTAAAATTATCGTAATAAATAATACCCCTTGAACTATTTTCTTTTTCTAGTTTTATAAATTTGCAAACTCTAAGCAAAAACAAAGTTATGATGTTGGTAAATGTTTGAATAACATTTCTCTATTAACCATGTGACATAAACACTGCATTCAACAGCAGACGACAGACAAAACATTATCATTAAGTCGTAGCAGTACGAGCAGTATGCATGAATATGTTTCTGTATTTGTAACACACAGCTCTCAATGTACTCGTATATACAAGACATCCTCTTCTCTATCACGCCATTACCATCATTATTGTGTTATATTGTCAGTAGCATCATTGTATCCATCCTTTATTCACTGTCATTATGCAAAAGTTCAATGTTCTTAGACTGGCAAAAAAACAAACACATCTTCTATTTACATACAAACAAACCAAACACACTTATATGTAGACATAAAATGAATACAAAAACAGTTTGTCAGATATAAGGACGAAGATATTACGGTAGGCTGTGGTTACTACAAAAGGCCTTTTTTGAGAGATTCACTTAATTAAAAAAAATATATTTTTCTAAGCGGATATATTATATTTTATGTTTAAAATAGGAATAAAATCTGTTAAATATACAGGTAATATGACGAAAGTTTCGTAAAGAAAATCTAAAGTAGAGTAATATTTTAAACCAAAATTAATAGAAATTTGATCCATCCTTTATGGGGCAAACGAACATAAAAGAAGTTTCACTTTACAGATAAAATAATCCACTTAGACGAAAATTAAAATATCATTTTTGGTGTAATCTAAACAAAGTTTTCCAAACGGTAAATCTGTTGATATGTACTAGGATGAAGTTTATCAGATTCGAAGGATCACACTTTCAGTACTCTCAATATTTATAACATGCGCATTTATTAATTTTATAGGCCCAAATATTCATCGATATCTAAAACAATTTTCCACGCTCCAGGCCTAAAACTTTCTGCTTTACTTTCATTCCTATCTTAACAACAAAATACACAGGAAGCATAGTTAATAATGATGGTTTCATTCAAACTATGAGGATGCTCGTAAAAATAAACAACATCAACACATACATACACCATTGTTTGAGTTACAAACTGGAATAACCAAAGGGCCAAACTGGCGTTGTTGCATTAACAGACACAATCTAAACATCATTAAACAATGGACGAATTACAGCGGAGAGCATAAATGATACACTTTAGACACCACCATATTTTAACTAATTGAGATAATGCACTGAAAATTCAACGACTTGTTCCTAATAACGCTAGGCAACAAAAAAATGTTTCCACATAACAAATATGAACATTTCTTAAATGATTTTTTATTGGAAACAACTAACCTGGTAACTGAAGATATTGCTCTATAAAATTACCACAAATCATCTAAACATTGTTTTGTAATCACATTAGTATTTTAAGTGCTTCTTTCGATCAAATTTAAAATTTCAACAGGTATTAAATTCGGCTATGGCGATTCTTGGAATCCTCCTCCTGGGCTTTACATTTGCATTAATATTTGCACTCATTGCACTATTTATAAATAGTGAAAACGAAAACAAATGGATAGACTTAATACTAAATTATAACAACAAAATTGTAAAAGTTTTTATTATTTATTGTTATTTTATTACACTGGTCTACAAATTTAAAAAAAAGACTGACTGAAGAAACGAATCATGTTTTTTAACAAATCTGGGTGCGCTGAATTCGAATCTGGGCTGTCACGTCTTGTTCATTTTGTATCGCATGCAGGCAATACTGACACTACAATTTCACAATTATTAATTTGACAGAAGCCCACATCCGTTCTAAATCTTCATAATAGTAGCGATTAAGCATGTCAGGGAGATCTTACGTTACTGATTCAAGCAATTTTTATGTGTGGTGAATATATGGTTGGAAAAAAAGGATATGCAATATCAGAATCATTAAAAGATGCATATATACATTATTTTTGTTTTGCTGTCAGAAACTTGGACAAACCGTGGACACCTACAATGTTTTTCAATAGTTGCAGAACTGTTTTATACAAGTGGTCAAATGGCAAGAAGATTTATTTCGATTTTTCAATTCCAGTACTTTGGAGAGTCAAGTAACCATCAAACTAATTGTTATTTCTGTTTAACAAAAGTTGCTGGATTCAATACGAAAAAGAGAAAAAAAATACTTAACCGAATGTCCCATCGGTTTCGAAATCAGTTCAACGTCCACCAAATGATCCATTACCAGTCATTCCCAGTGCTTCGAGCAGTGAGTCCGAAACATCTTTCACCAACAGTGGTAGTGTGTATGAGTCTGATGATGAACGCCATTTAGTGACTCAAGCTGAGCTGAATGATCTAATTCGGGATTAACATTTAACGAAGCAAGTCGCAGAATTACTAGCTTCACGCTTGCAGCAGTGGAAACATTTTGCAGTTGGGACATAAGTAACAATCTATAGAGATAGAAGCTTGGAATTGGCTGCATATTTTGAAAAGAAACACTCTATTCTATACTGTACTGATGTTGACGGTTTATTTAAAAAATGAACCAGCCATATGACGAAACTGGAATGGCTCTAAGTAAAGTTTAAAGGCTCTTCTTTTGCAAAATGGGAATGAAAAACCATCCAAAACCAATTGCTCATGCCATTAATACAAAGGAAGCTTACGAATTAATGACTGAAATTTTGACATTACTCAAATTCAACGAACATAAATGGAAGATCTGTGGTGACCTTAAGGTGTGTGATTTAAATTTCCTTGTATATATAGTATAGACCATCGTAAATAACTGTAAATTAATCTGTTTCAGGCCATTGGTTTGTTGACTGGTATGCAAGGAGGTTGCACAAAATATGTTTGTTTCCTTTGTCTATGGGATAGTCGCGTCACATGTCATCATTACGTCAGAACAGAGTGGCCAAAAAGAACTGAAAGGAAAATAAAACATTTCCAATTAACCATTAATTGTACCAAATGACGTTCTTCTTCCGCCGCTCCACATAAAATTGGGCCTTTTTAAGAACTTTGTCAAGGCTCTGAACAGAGATGTTGCAGCATTTAAATAGCGGTTAGCGGTTTTTCCTAAAATCTCATATGCTAAAATCAGATCAGGAAGTTATTGAATGATGACAATTTTTAACATTGTGTATTGGAGAAAGAATATGCAGCCTGGAAATCTTTCAAAAGCATCGTGGACAGTTTTCTTGGAAACAATAAGAGTGAAAACTATAGACAAATTGTTGCTGATTTATTGAAAAATTATCACGAATTAGGTGTACGAATGTCACTCAAAATGCATTTTCTTCATTTGCATTTCGATTCTTTCCACAAAACCTAAGTGCGGTGAGCGACAAACTAGGGGAGGGTGCTCACCAAGATTCAATGGAAATTGAAAGAAATTATCAAGGAGTTTGGGACAAAAGTATGCTGGGAGGCTATTGCTGGACTTCAATATGTGAAACCGAACCAACAAAATACAAACGACGTTCAAATAAACCATTCGCTTTTGAAAAGTCATTGATTTTTAAATAAACTAATGATTTTTTATGTACAAATCGAATAAAAACATTTTTTTTTTGTTGAATCTCGAAAACCTGACGTGGTAGAGAAAAGCCAATTACAGATTCGAATTCAACCCACCAAATTACCCTAGGAAAGATATTTGGTTGCTTCAGTCCAAAACCCTATTGGCTAGTGTTATTTTTATTTTAGTTTATATATAGGCACAAAGATGACCGATTTACCCCATTTTCAATACCAAGCTTCTCGAAATAATGACAATTAATATTTGGGTTTATTTTTTAAATGAGCGTGATTTCAACAGTTAAACAGACAAGCGGACAGACGGACAATCAGATATTTCTATACCGATTCGAGTTGTATAAGGATCAAGAGAATATATATTGTGTATGGTGCCGCAAATTCATTTTGCATTGTAAAATGAATGGCAAACCGATGTATACCCTCTGGTGTGCAGGGTAAAAAATGTCTTCTTTCTAACGAATTTAAAAATAACAAGAAAGAAAATTATAGTCGGTCTTGACCGACTATACGATACCCTATACCATGCGTTTAGAGACCTTATCGCTCAGGCCCAACTAACTGGATATAGAAAATAAGCATAAACCAAATTTGAGTGGGATTTTTATTAATTTTTTTGGCTGCAGATATGAAAAAGTTCATATCGGATGCTATATCTATATGGAGACTAGGCCCAAAAATGAACCGATCCCGACCATGTTTGGTAAAGTCTCTTGTATTTTGCAAAAATATATACAAACACAATTTGAAAAGAATCAGTGCAATATTTCTGTTTTTTGATAGATTTAAGTGAAGATCGGGAAGCAGCTCTATATGGGGCCTATGACTAAGAGTTGTCCAATAGGAATCATTTTTGGACTACTGATTAATGGATGTAATATATACACACAAACCCAATTTGACTAAGATTTGTATGATAATTTGGATCTTATGGCAATATATGTTGATTTCATAGGGGTCATTTGTATGGGGGCTAGGTCTGAACATGGACCGATTCTCACCAATTTCAATAGCGTTCATCCCATGGCCTATAAAAGATCAAGTACCAAATGTCGTCAAAATATATTCATATTTACGACCTGCAGTTTGATTACAAGCTTTACATGGACACACAGACGGACGGACGGACGGACGGACGGACATCGTTAAATCGAATCAGATAGTGATTCTGATTCGATCGGTATAATTAAAGATGGGTGTAGGTCAAATATTTTTGGTTGTTACAAACAGCAGCACAAAGTCATTATACCCAAACCACATAGTGGTATAGGGTATAAAAATGAGGAAAAATTCCAAAAATCGAAATTGAGAAACGCCAAGTATTTTATTATTTCTCTCGCGTGGCCCATACATCTGCAGAGAAATCGAGATTATATTCCCAAGTTATCAGCAATTATATACAAATACTAACATTTAACTTTTTTAATTTTATAATTTTTACAAACTTCAGATCGCAAATATTGGATTAAATTATTTGGCATGTAAGCTTTAATTATGCCTCTCAAATATGCCTCTTTACTAGGAAGACGAAAATAATCGACTTTGATGAGCCTCGCTTCCAGGGCAAAACGATTAGAATCACACAAACGGTGAAATACCTTGCGGTGATTCTTGATAAAAAAAGCTCACTTGAAAACCATATCGAGAACAGGGTTGCGAATGCTCACCGTGTATAGGACATTTGCAGAAGAGCTATAGGCTCAAAATGGGGTCTAAACCCGTGTATGACACATTGGCTATACACAAGCGTCGTTAGACCTATTCTACCTACGCATCTATAATCATATGGAGATCAATGAACAGGAACTGCTACATTAAACCATTCCAAAAGATACAGCGCCTCTACCTTTCAAGTCTCTCAAATTGGAACTGGCAGACTGGGCGACCAGTTCGCATGTATCAATTTGGGAAGAGACGGGAAACTAGGGAAATCCTTAATCTGAGTAGGGGAGAACTTAGTATGGTAATTGGCATCCTCACTGGACACTCTGAGCTGAGGGCTCACCTATACCGTATAGGATGCGGAATCGGCCACTTGTAGAGCTTGCGGAGAGGACGACGAAACCCTATAACAATACCTCTGTTATTGTTCTGCTTTTGCGAGAACAAAGATCAGATATCTATCCAACGACATCTTACCAGGTCTGACGGATCTTAGGGGGATAAGATGGAAAACACTCAGGAAATTTGCTGATGAAACCGAATTTCTAAGTTAGTAGAGGGGTAGATAACCGGATCAGCGTAGAGATGTAGGGCGCACAACAAGCCGATCTACTGGCTTAGGTGTATATCCGGACACAACGGATATGAGCTATGTGTATACATAGCTCCTCTTGTCAATCTAACCTAACCTAAACTTTAATCAGTAATAAGATGGTCGCTATCGAAATTGGTGAAGATCCCTGCATGTTCAGACCTAGCACCCATATGGGTGTCCCCTATTAAGATATACATCGTCATCAAATTTGGTTTGGTTATGTTTTCTATGTATATTCATAAATGATAACTCAAAAAATTAAGTACAGGACAAATTTTAGTTATAGTCCCCTTATGGACCCCTTAAATATATCTAATGACTTGCAAGGACTCAGTCGATAAATTACATTTTGTGTAATTAATAAAAATACCCAAATATGCTGTTATAAATAGAACTATTATTTTTCCATAAAATTAAAAAAAAACAAGAAAGTTATAAACGGGCTACGGCGACTATACGATACCCTATATTATAAATCAGGAGAAAGGGTCTTACATCCACACATGCTGGGTGATGTCATAAGTGGATATAAAAAAATAAACATAAATCAAATTATAGCGAGATGCTTATACGAGTACATTATTTGTTAAAGTTTCTGTGGAATGTTAGTTTTATAGAGCGACTAAGTCCAGAATTGGTGTGATCAATCCATATATAGTGAGGACACTTTTGTGATCTAACAACATATACAAATTAGGGTAAAATACAAATTAGGGTAAAATACTCTTATGTCAGATAGATTAAAATGAATTTCGGAAGAGTTCTTTATATGTGACGAGGAATAAAATCGGTCATAAGTTAATTATGTTTGGAATACATACATTAATCAACAATCAATGTGGATCTTTGGAAACTTATGTACACCTCATAGGGGATATTTGTATGGGAGCTAAGTCTGAACATGAATCGATTTCACTAATTTCATAGCTATTCCCTTATGGGGGATAAAAGCTTCCTTAAAATATATTTTCATTTGCGATCTGTACTTTGGATGCAAGTTTGCATGGACACACAAACAGCGGCCGGACGGACATCGTAAAATCAGAAAGTAATTCTGATTCGAGTGGCATAGAAAAGGTGCGCCTAGCTGGAGTTACAAAAAAAAAAAAAAAAAAATATTTCAAATAAAAACAAGTAAGAATCTTAAATTCGTCTTAAACTCAATATTGCAAACAATGTTGGGTACAGTTAGCGGTTTAGTACAGTTATTTAAACATTAAGTTCTAATACCCTTTAAATTTATAGTTATTGTTTTTCTTTTTTGACCAGCATTTATTATAATTTATTTTTAATGATTGAGTTTGAAATTTTTCAGACTCAAGATCAAATGTTTTTACTTTAAATAAAGCAAAAACACTGGCACATTTGTTTTAAAAAATTGATCTATATTCTGCATGACAGGTTATACAGCTGTATCGGGAAGAGTTACCAACCCTCATCAGTAACCAAAAGCAGTAGATAGTTTGTTTGGTAAAAAGTTGAATTCATATATATTTGCTGAAAACAACCAAATGAGAATTCAAGCAAAAGTTATACTATTTAAGCCTCTTCCAATATAACAAAATAAAATATAGAACAACTTTGAAACAAATATGTTTGTATATGAGTACACATTGCATACTACAATATACATGTTTGTTTTTGTTCGATAAAGATCGAAAATAAGATTTTTTATTTTTATAAAAAATAATTAAAAAAATTTATTTTTTTATTAATTTTTTATAAAGGTAATGATGACTAGCTGAAAGCATTTGAAATCGGCTAATATATACTACAATTAAACGGCATTAAAATCTTTAAAAAAAAGACGCAAGATATCTTTGTTATTAACACTATTTTTAGTTTCAATGCTTTAATTTAAATACTTTATTTCTTGGTTCTTATTTTATATTAATATTTAAGAATTAAAAATTGACATCGGGCATGTAAAAATTAGACGAACGCTGCCATCTAATTTGGCGTTGGCTCCAGCACTAAAGAAAAAGTCGGCGGCGGAGCCAAGGCGGATTTAAGCCACACGACTTGTGCCTCTGGCCAAGTGGAGAATAAAAATACATAAAGACTCATAAAGAAAGTACTACAAACACAACGACGATAACACCAACAGTTATTGCTATCACACAGAAGAAACAAAATTTAGAATAACAACAATACCAAGAACAACATAGAAAAATCATATGTTTTCAAAATTTTTCACACTTTCGTTGCAATCTCGGGTCCTATTGAACCTATTTTGATGATTTTAAATAACAACCTGCCCAGGATATATATGAACTACTTTCACTAAAACTGAGCAACCCATCTGACCTATTGAGGACATGATCGTAATTTCAACAGATGGACAGACGGACATCGCTATATCAACTCTGATTGTTATAATGATCAAGAATATATATATTTTATATGGTCCAGATTTTTTTTCAAATTATTAAAAACAACATTGTGTTAAAACATAATTCAGTAAAAGAATCAATTCATTTCAAAGACTTAAAAACACACTTTGTTTAATGAACCAACATTTGTTATTCCTTTTATTTTATATCGGTCATCTTTGTTTCACATGTATGTATACTTTTTTGGGTTCATAGAATGTACAAAAAGAAAATATGGTTGTTATTACAAAATATACTCAAAAGAGTAAAATATGTTCTCTCTTAGATCTAAAATAAGATTTTACGCAAAAACATACTCTAAAGAGCAAAATATGCTTTAGCAAATTATTGGCAAAATTCTGAAGTTGTTCTGAAACGGATAACTATAAATTTCTCAATAACACGCATAGGAAATAGCATTTATTATTTGGGTTCCCTGGTAATAAATATGTTCCAATCGCTTTATTTTTTTATATTTTATATAAAATATTAACGATTTCGAATGGTAACTAACCATTCAACCATTTGTGCTCACCACTGTACGTGCCGCTACTATTTCAAAACCCAAATGAATAGAATATTAATGAACAATTCTAATTAAGAACAAATTACACAAAAAATAAATCATTTTCACATAGTCATCTTTATACTTATGACCTACATGACACGAAAGAAAAAAATCATGTTAAAAAAAAAAGAACTACAGTAAATTATTTCTTGCACAGAAGCTTTAAAATTGAATCAAAAATACATTATAAAATCTGCTGCTCAAAGCTAATTTTCTATTTCTTTTTTTTCGTGTTTGTAGGGCCCATTATTATCTTTAATTCCGACAACAAACTATGGAAGAAGAAAAACAATATTTTTTTTGTATAATTTTTAATGACATTGAGGTTTTAAATTACTCAATTTTCTTTTGAAAAAAAAAATTGTGCAAAAAATTTTAAAATTTTCCAATTTTTTTATGATTTCAATAAATTTTCCACTTAGCTAACCATGATTTTGTCTATTTGCTGTTGTATGAAAAACTATGTGAGAGTGTATTCTGCCTTCAAGCCAAGAGAAACATTCGTTAATGTTATCACATTATTCGCCTCGATGTTGTTGTGTGTCTGCAGTCATTGCAAGCAACATTGTGTTTTTTTTTCTTACTATTGTTGATGGTTCTGTTGCACATTGTTATGGATGCTTCGGGCAACTCGCGTACAAAATTTTAAGCGCAAGAAATTTAAGGAAACGTGTAATGTTAACACTTTGCAATTGTTAATGATGTCAATTTTATAAATGTGCACACAAATGCGCATTTACAGTTCAACACTTTGTTGAATAAATTTATATTATTTTCTCCACGTTTTCTTAATATGAAATTATTGTTTTATAATTTAAGTTAATCAGGAGATTTCTCTTAAATTAGGAAGTTGCAAAGTTAACTTTAATAAAATTTTTTTCTATATTATTTGGGAAAATTTTTTCAAAATTTATAGGAATCCGTTCCTAACATAATTAAATTTTGAACGTTTCTTTTTAGAACCAGTTGTATAAGTTAAAGGTTTAATGGAAAGTTGGGTTAAGACAATATATCAATAGTTGTGCCCACAATTTTAATCTGTCCGATTTTGAATATTCCCGCGAAGTTTTCTCCCGGGAAAAAAATCCTCCTGTTCTAAACAGACGGGCAAAACAAAAATAAGGGAGAGAGAATTATGGATTTTCGAACTTCGTTTAGTTTTGGGGTGTTAAATGCAAATAATTTTCATAATGAGGGGAAAGGAAAAAGGGAAAAAATTCCCGCGGAATTCTTATTTTTGAATATAATATCATTGTTTAAGAAAATCAAAATCGCAAACAAAAATTTTTTACCTTATTTTTAAATCCTTATGAAGTCAGTTCATCTTTGAGTTAAAAAATAACTATCTGGTTTCCAATGTGTACTTCAGCTATTATCCATGAAATTCGATAATCTATTCTGAAACTTCAACTGATAATTAACTCCTTCAACTGATAATTAATATCCATCCAGGAATAAAAAAACAAAATTTTACAATATTTGTTAAATGTTTATGTGACGAAAATCACAAACAAATAAGTTAGAACATATTAGTCAGGTTAAGCTGACTGCCAAGAGTTTCGGAAATACATAAATTTTTCTTTTCTGTTATACAAAGAAACATTGTCGATGTATACAGAATTATATATAAACATGTATATCTATAATATTAATAGGCTAGGCGATTTCTTGTGACTGATGTTTTGTTCTACCATTTTATCCCGATTTTGACCAAATGTATATTATTTGAAAGGTATTTCTTTTTAGCCGTTTTGCAGATTTGTAGATTTTTAAATTTTTTGCCTTATTTTGCGTGAATTGCATTGAAAGTTGCTACTAACACATACATAAAATTATACAATGCTATGTATGTGTTTATTAAATTTGTTAATGTGTTTGTAATAAAAATGAGTTTGATTTTTTGTGATGGTTTGTGAATTGGCTATAATTGATTAGCATACTTTTAGGGTATTTGTTTAATAAAAAAATACAATTTCCTAGAACTTGCGCTCGAATTTCGAGGGCTGGAATCTGCTAGTTGATATTAATCGACATTTTACTTTTAAATATGAAGTTTCACCGTCACCAGACTGTTTTACACATCCTCTTATTTTATAGTTCTTGATTTTATAGTTCTTGATACGGCAAAACAGTCGCTCGAACGGTTGATATTGAACCGGACATTTTGGAAACGGAGAATCGAACGATTTCCAGGAAAAACCATTGCATTACCCAAAAGTGACTGTTTGGGGTCGGCGTTTCCATCAAAATGATCATTCAGTAATTTTTCTTAAGAAAAGGCGAAACTGTGGATGAGAAACGATATCGATGGATGAAGGCTCATTATGTCTGGCCGTTGTGCGAGATACTCGAAAAAAGTTATGGAACATGCACATTTTGCGGTGGCCAATATAGGGGGCCATTTGATTGAAGTAGACCAAATAAATTGAAAAGGACCAAGTTAAATAAAATTATAATAAAATTATTACACATATGGAAATCGGTTGTTTTTCTAAGTTATTCAATATTCACATAATGTATATCGCCAGATTATTTGATATACGAGTATCAAAAAAAAATATATTTATATTTACAAATTATTTTTTTCGGTGCATGATGAACACTTCATTCACACAAAACATTTTAAATACGTAATAGTATGCCTTGAATACGAGTATGTTATTGTAAATTTAGTTTGTTTTTTCTTCTTTTTTTTTTTGTTTTATTTTCTTGTTCAAAATATTATGGTGGGCTGGCTGTTTTTTGTCTTGCTTGCTGTTTATTTTAAACATTTTTCAAGATCAAGTTCAAGTCATTGTTGTATAAAACAATAATAGGCATGTTATTGTTGCATGCAACAATAATTACCTACTTGTAAGACAATTTGTTTTTGTTTTGTTGCGTTTATTCTTTTTGTTAAATTACAATTAAACGTAATTTATATAATTCAAGAAATAGAAATATGGGCATGTCTTATGCTAAAAGAAAAAATTCGCCAAACGAATTTTTCTAGAGTTTAACAACTGTTAGTTCTTTTGCGGCCGATATTCTTTAATATCTACCTATTACTAAGTGAAATGTACGATTTCTTACGTGCTATTCGCTGTGAAACCCAACAGTTTAGAGCATATTCGCTTCGATCTGACACTATACGAACTAACGTACCACTACCCAATTCTGTTCTAGGGCTAGAAGTTTTGTTTCACGCGAACAATAACATGACTTCAGAATATTTTTTTTTATCTACCAACGTTTTTGTTAAGCCTTATATAAATCAATAAACTTCTTACGATATTATTATTCTTATTAAACAATTTCATTTTTTTGTATGTGGGAAAGATACAGGTTCAAATCTCACGGCCAGTTATAGTACAAATTTATGTAAAAATAATTTATTATACTGTTTTATATAAAACTGAATATGAATGATTTAATAAAAATTAAATTATTTATTTATTTATCTCTCCATCAAATTTTAAGAAAAGAAAAAAATATATAGTAAAATTAATTTGAAGTGGAAAACGTTTTCGGTTTTAAAACTCAATTGGTTTTAAAACTCTATCTCAATTGGTCAAATGAAATACATTTTTTTTACAAATTACCTGAGACCCAATATAAAGATATTCAGAAATTATAAAAATAAAAAAAAATATATAAACTTACGTTTGGTAAGAAAAAGTAAAATCTGTAAAGAGAAAATAAAAAATTATGATTAATTTATAAAATCCACATTGTAACATTTAGATATGAATGAAATCATTTAATCAGTAACTTCAAAGCTTAATAAGCCAAATTTATCAAATAATTAAAATCTGAATTTTAAACAAAATTTAAAACTCATATTAGTAAAAATTCTCTAGGTTACCCAGCAAAAAAATTAAGGCATTTTAAAGAACGATATTCATTGATTCCAAAGGAAGAACTTCTTTCCATTTGCTATTAAACGATTTGCGAAGATGGCGGAAGTGACGAACTGCTGAAGAGAATACTCCACACAAAGTGAATATATGGTTTGATAGCACTGTCGGTTTAAAAAAATCGCTAATGGAATTTTCGAGATATGACGATTTAAGTGATTTGAGTTTTGTTGGCGATTTTTTTTTGTGCTATTATAATTTTTCTTTTTTAATTATTCATTTACTATTTTTATTAAAAAAGGGGGGCTTGAAATTCGTTGGAGCTGTTTTCGAGTAACTGCCAAAAATTAAAAATTTAAAATTAAAAATTAAAAATTAAAAATTAAAAATTAAAAATTAAAAATTAAAAATTAAAAATTAAAAATTAAAAATTAAAAATTAAAAGTTAAAAATTAAAAATTAAAAATTAAAAATTAAAAATTAAAAATTAAAAATTAAAAATTAAAAATTAAAAATTAAAAATTAAAAATTAACAATTAAAAATTAAAAATTAAACATTAAAATTTAAAATTAAAAATTAAAAATTAAAATTTAAAAATTAAAAATTAAAAATTAAAATTTAAAAATTAAAAATTAAAAATTAAAAATTAAAAATTAAAAATTAAAAATTAAAAATTAAAAATTAAAAATTAAAAATTAAAAATTAAAAATTAAAAATTAAAAATTAAAAATTAAAAATTAAAAATTAAAAATTAAAAATTAAAAATTAAAAATTAAAAATTAAAAATTAAAAATTAAAAATTAAAAATTAAAAATTAAAAATTAAAAATTAAAAATTAAAAATTAAAAATTAAAAATTAAAAATTAAAAATTTAAAATTAAAAATTAAAAATTGAAAATTAAAAATTTTAAATTTTAAATTTAATATTAAAAAATAAAAATTAAAAATTAAAAATTAAAAATTAAAACTTAAAAATTAAAAATTAAAAATTTAAAATTAAAAATTAAAAATCAAAAATTAAAAATTAAAAATTAAAAATTAAAAATTAAAAATTAAAAATTAAAAATTAAAAATTAAAAATTAAAAATTAAAAATTAAAAATTAAAAATTAAAAATTAAAAATTAAAAATTAACAATTAAAAAATAAAAATTAAAAATTAAAAATTAAAAATTAAAATTTTAAAATTAAAAATTAAAACTTAAAAATTAAAAATTAAAAATTAATAATTAAAAATTAAAAATTAAAAATTAAAAATTAAAAATTAAAAATTAAAAGTTAAAAATTAAAAATTAAAAATTAAAAATTAAAAATTAAAAATTAAAAATTAAAAATTAAAAATTAAAAATTAAAAACTAAAAATTAAAAATTAAAAATTAAAAATTAAAAATCAAAAATTTAAAAATTAAAAATTAAAAATTAAAAATTAAAAATTAAAAATTAAAAATTAAAAATTAAAAATTAAAAATTAAAAATTAAAAATTAAAAATTAAAAATTAAAAACTAAAAATTAAAAATTAAAAATCAAAAATTTAAAAATTATAAATTAAAAATTAAAAATTAAAAATTAAAAATTAAAATTTAAAAATTAAAAATTAAAAATTAAAAATTAAAAATTAAAAATTAAAAATTAAAAATTAAAAATTAAAAATTAAAAATTAAAAATTAAAAATTAAAAATTAAAAATTAAAAATTAAAAATTAAAAATTAAAAATTAAAAACTAAAAATTAAAAATTAAAAATTAAAAATCAAAAATTTAAAAATTATAAATTAAAAATTAAAAATTAAAATTTAAAAATTAAAAATTAAAAATTAAAAATTAAAAATTAAAAATTAAAAATTAAAAATTAAAAATTAAAAATTAAAAATTAAAAATTAAAAATTAAAAATTAAAAATTAAAAATTAAAAATTAAAAATTAAAAATTAAAAATTAAAAATTAAAAATTAAAAATTAAAAATTAAAAATTAAAAATTAAAAATTAAAAATTAAAAATTAAAAATTAAAAATTAAAAATTAAAAATTAAAAATTAAAAATTAAAAATTAAAAATTAAAAATTAAAAATTAAAAATTAAAAATTAAAAATTAAAAATTAAAAATTAAAAATTAAAAATTAAAAATTAAAAATTAAAAATTAAAAATTAAAAATTAAAAATTAAAAATTAAAAATTAAAAATTAAAAATTAAAAATTAAAAATTAAAAATTAAAAATTAAAAATTAAAAATGAAAAATGAAATTTTTAGTTTCATTCTTTAATTTCTTACTTGTTTTTATTATTTTTGTTTTATTGCCTTAAATAAAATTATTTTGAAATTTTCTTTTCTAATATTAACGGCTTATAGATACTATTGTTGACGAGTTTTGGATTTGGATATGATGAACCGTTTTCAATTTATTCCAATATATGTAGTGGAATTGCCTTAATTTTGAAAATAACGGTCTATCGCGAAAAGTCGAGCTGATAGAAAAAAACCAAATGGAGATTTGGCTTCAGCGTCCCAAATAACTATAAAAACAACGTGCAGTTCTTAATCAACAAAAAACTTGTTCCCTTGTATAATCAAATAACATAAAATAAATCTTTTTATTGATTTTTTTGGGACTAAATCTTGGGCCGTTTATTATAATCCAGTTGGTTGCAAGTTGCACCTTGAAAATTATGAAAATACTTTTTAATATAATTATACTTCTTTTAAACAGTTTTTGTTCTTAAATAAGTACTTTTTTTTTAAAGGTATTAATTTTATGTGATTATATCCTCCACTGCATGTGACAGACGCTATACAGTGACGGAGAATTCAATAGAATCGTTACTTAAAATCAAATGTTTATACAATAATTTAAAAAGCTATAGTTTTTTAATATATTATTAAGAGTACGAGTCTTAGCTTCAATTAATATTTACTATATTATAAATAAAATCCAGCTAGTTGAACAAAAATATCTAATTTAATTGCAACATTGCAAAATAAATAGCGACAATAAATAGAATCACTTTAAAAAATTTAAAATAATTTTTGAACTTTTCTTTTCAAGCAAGCAAGTAGGCTTTACATGTTTAGCTATTTTACGATACATTCGACTTTAAAATGGGACACGCAAAATATTGTAAGAAAGAAGACGAAAAATTATTGAAAGTTGAAAAAAATCGAAAAAAAATTTCAACGGGAAATTGCAAAGTTAGTCGACCGGGCTCAAAAATTTGTTTTTAATGCTTTATCTACACAGTCATACCAAAGTTTACATAACTTTGAGATATTTTGGTTTTTTATATGAATTATTGATTTAAAACGATTCAATGATTTTTAAAAAATATTATAATTTCATATATATATGTGACCTTCTCCGAGAAAAGGGACCTGGTGTGTGAAAATTAAGTTTTGAGAAAAAAACGCATTTAAAGTTTCTACACCCTTTTAGGTACCAGAATCCACCGTTTTTGACACAACCCGTTTCATGATTATACCCTATACCACTATGTGGTCAGGATATAATGACTTTGTGCTGATGTTTGTAACTAACAAAAATATTTGAAATAGACCCACCTTTTATTACACCGATCGACTCAGAGTTACTTTCAGAATCACTTTCTGAGTCAATTTAACGATGTCCGTCCGTCCGTCAGTCAGTCCGTCTGTGTGTCCATGTAAACCTTCTAATCAAACTACAGGTCGCAAAATGTGAACATAATTTGATGAAATTTGGTATGTGAGCTTCTACCAGCCATAGCATGAACGCTATTGAAATTGGCGAAAATCGATAGATGTTCAGACATAGTCCCTATACAAATGACACCTATGAAATCGACTTAAATTGTCACACGATCTAAATTATCATATAGATCTCGGTCAAACTGGGTTTGTGAGTCTACAGCGATAGACAAAAACCAATGACAGATTCGAATTCAGCCCACCAAATTACCCTAGGAAAGATATTTGGTTGGTTCAGTCCAAAACCTTGTTGGCTAGTGTTATATTTCTATCGTCCCTGTTCATTTTTTGGCTATTGAACTATAATGTAATTGATATCAAAATAAGAACTGATACTTAGTTACTAAAAGGGGGAAAAAATAAATATATACATTGTATATTGAAAATAAAGTTTAAAATAATGAAAAAATAATATTTCTGTCATATGACAAGTCCATGTTCAATTTCTTTGCGATGATCCAATTTTTCACCACATCCGGATCTCAATAACAGCATATATTTCACTTCTTTTAATGCTCATTTTTTTGGCTGGATATCTGAGTTCAAATCAAAACAAATTTTAAAAAATATTTCTGCTATTATTCTAATATCCCGTTTAAAAAATGTCAGAAGTTACAGATATATTAAACCAACTGTGATATATGACAACTAATTTATAATTTAAATAAATAATTTATGGTTTCGTTTTTCACTTAATAGTTGTATGTCATACTACACAATATAGAGTATCATTTGTTGCATAGGATACAAATTAATATTTGTATTCACAAAACACAATGAATATGTAAATTCTATGATAATTGCCACAAATTTGTCATGATATTTGTAGGCATTCATGTGATATTTTAGCACCCACATTTTATCTAACTTATATTATAAACATGCACATGCATGCCTCCATGCATCCAAAAAGTAAAGTAAATAATTATAGTTTAAATAGATCACAAAAATACAAACACTAGCAAACCAGTTGTTTGCTTATAGTCTCTAGTCTAATCGGATGAAGAGGAGACGAAGAAGAAGAAGGCATGTGTAATAAATTATAAATGCTTGGTTTTGCCGCAAACACAGTATGGAAAATAGTAATTTGAATATGACTTTAGACATGCAAAATGCTAAATGACGGGAGTGTTTTTCCAATTAAACGATAAATTAAGCAAATGATAAATATCAAAAATAGGAACAGGCCATCCGATGCTGGATTATGATGAATGGATTTTGTTGATTTTAATGTATTCAAAATGTGTTTTTATTTGCATTTGTAAAGATTTCATGAAGATAAAGTTTGCTTAGAACAGTTTTGAAAAAGTTCAAAAACTGCACATTTTAATATACTATAGTCACAATTAACACTGACTCACTGACTCTGAAATGCGGTATGATTAATATCTAATTTCATAGGAATTTACTCATAAGTCTAAGTATTAATAAAATAGAAAAACAGCCCCGGCCAAACTCCAACTAGAATCTCAATTTATTCGAACTGCATTCCATGGAAATATTTGTGCATCACAAATAAAGGTTCTGAAGGTCAATTCCGATATCCACCATACAAGTTCAGTAAATTTTGCAAAGCTCAGAAAACCTTTTATTCGCAAAAAGATTGGCTGCATTGACAAAAGACCACAAAGAGAAACGGCTGACTTGGACTCAAAATCATATAAATTATAGTGAAAAATAGAAAAAAGTCCTCCTAAGTGACGAAAAATATTCAATTTAGACGGTCCAATACGGCTCAATACTAGTGGCGGTATTTGCGTAAGGAGAACGAAATGCGAATAAGCAGAAATTTTGGTGGTGGTATTGTGAGGATTTGGGAAACCTTTTTCTTTCCCAGGAAAACTTCCCCTGGCATGGATTTCTGCTCGAATGAATTCAGAAAGCTATGTGGCGATGCTGAAGATATCCTAAATTGATCATGGGGCAAATCTAATGGGTCCGGGCTTTTTCATTTTCTAGCGGAATAATGCCGCGACTAATAATTCACGTGCAACTAAGGAGTGGTTTTTGTCCAGATCTTAACCCTATAAGTATTTGTGAGCTCAAAAATGCTATATGTACAGCATGGTCGAAAATTTAATCGAATGCAAGGGAAGCCATATTAATTACTAATTTTTGATTTAAGTTTAGATATATTTTGAATTTTTATACCCTACAACACTATTTGGTCAGGGTCATTATGGTCATTATGTTTGTAACTACCAAAAATATTTGACCTAGACCCATCTTTTATTATACCGATCGACTTTCTTAGTCTATTTAGAGATGTCCGTCCGTCCGTCTGTTTGATCATGTAAACCTTGTAATCAACCTACAGGTCGCAAATGAGAACATATTTTAATGAAATTTGGTACATAACCTTCTATCAGCCATAGCATGAACGCTATTGAAATCGGTGCATGTTCAGACATAGTCCCAATACAAACGACACCAATAAATCGACTTAAATTGCCGTATGATCCAAAATATCATATAGATCTCCGTTAAATTGGGTTTGTGTATGTTTCTTACATCCATTTATCAGTACTCGAAAAATAAACCCTTTAGGACAATTTGCCCCATATGAAGGGGATTCCCGATCTTCACTTAAATCTATCAAAAAAACAAAAATTATTGCATAGATTTTTCTCAAATTTGATTTGTATACGTTTTTGTAAAAAAAAAAAATAAGTGACTACCATATATAGTCAGGATTGGTCCATGTTTCGACCTTGTCCCCATATAAATATAGCATCCTATATGAACTTTTTTATATCTGCCACTCAAATTTGGTTTATCCTTATTTTCTATATCTAATTAGTTGGACCTAAAGATAGGGTCTCTATACGATGTATACCATGCGATCATAATATTCTTACCTTTATTTCCATAATTTTAGTATATATATTTTTTTCTGTGTATAATTTGAATTATTTTTAAGTTAAATTGATGTAAATGTTCAAAATAATATAAAATAAGAAGCAAAATAAAGAATGTTTAAACAGTTTAATTTTTCCTTAAAAAACGTGGATGAACCTATAATTATTTCGTCGACTGTACATTAACGTTAAAAGGTGCCTTTTTCAAAGTGACTTTTCTTAAAAATACACATGTTCCTAAAACCATCTTTTCTTAAAAATTGCCTTTTCTTAAAAAAGTTTATTTCCTCTTAAAAAAGTACAAATTCTTAACCTTCCTATACCCGCGCGTTGGTCTGTGAGACCGGGTTAACACTTTTTTCTAAATATGTTTTTCCCCTGAAACGCTAGAAAATTGAGTTTTTTGTTAGCTGCCGGTTTTTTTACAAGCTTTATTTTAGGTGGCATACACTGTTGGTATGATACGTACGTGTTGTGTATTCAGTATAAATTTGGTCTGTGAGACCGATGCGGGTATAAGTGTTACTTTTGGTGAAGGTATAAAATTATTTTATTTTTTATTATTATTATACTTTAGTCGTGTGTATTTTATTGTTTTATAGGATTATACCAGATTACTTTTAGAGCAAGAAATTTCGATTTCTGATTGTGAGGATGAAAATAAAAGCGAGATGGAAGATTATATTGAGGCAGCAGAAGAAACTTATGATACCGAGGAGGAAGATAACGAAGAAGAATTCGTCGAGGAGTTGGTAGAAGATCGCCAAAGCTCCAGAGAATTTTATCTTGGAAAAGAAGGACACACTATATGGAATAAAAACTCCTCCTTCAAATCATGCAAGACGTCTTGCTCGAAATATTGTCACTCAACTTCCAGGACCTAGAAGAGAAGCCAAAAATTTGAAGGAAACAGGCGAGATTTGGAGATTATTTTTCCGGAGAGTGTTATAAATTGTAGCATAAAGTACACTAATAAACAGATGAATCGCATGAAATCTAATTTTGTAAGAGGGACTGTGCCAATACAGACAATATAGAAATCGAAGCATTTTTAGGCCTCTTAATCTTTGCTGGAGTCAGAAAAAATAACCGCTTGAATGCTAAAGATTTATTCAAAACAGATGGCTTATCTCCGGAGATATTTCGATTGACTATGAGCTGGAATCGATTCTGTTTATTAATGCATTGTCTCAGATTTGATGATAAATCCATGCGAGCTGAAAGAGCTGTTGTAGATAAACTCGCCTCTATTAGAGATTTATTTTAAGAAGTTGTAGCGACGTTCCAAAAATTTTATAGTGTGTCCCAGTTTGTTACTATCGATGAAAAATTAGAGGCTTTTAGAGCTCGTTGTAACTTATGGCAGTACATCCCCTCAAAACCCAATAAATATGGTATCAAAATTTACGCCTTGACGGATGCAAAAATGTTTAACACCTCCAATGTGGAAGTATACCTAGGTAAGCAACCTAATGGCCCATATGCAGTTGGCAACTCGTCTATGGAATTAGTTGTGCGGCTGAGCGAAAGCATTCAAAATACTGGCAGGAATATCACAAGTGATAATTTTTTCACTAGTATTCCATTGTTGGATAAACTTGAATCTAAGCACAAACTGATCATAATTGCGACAATAAGAAAACATAAGAAATAATTATCTAAACAATTCACAGAGATACGAGGCCGAGCGGACAAATCCAGCTTGTTTGGACACCGCGGCAACTGCAGCCTTGTTTCCTATGTACCTAAAAAATGAACAAATGTGCTACTTGTATCAAGCATGCGGGTTGGTGCTGAAATCAACGAGGTATCTGATAAACCTGAAATGATCATGGAATATAATATGACCAAAGGAGGGGTTGATACTGTAGATAAAATGTGTGAGACGTATAACGTTGCTCGAGGCACGAATAGGTGGCCCATGGTTATTTTTTATAGTCTTATGAATGTAGCGGGTATAAATTCATAATAATATATTTGCAAAACAATCCCAACAAGAAAATTAACCGCAGAAACATTCTTGAATCTTTGTCATACGATCTTATTAATTCGCATCTGCGACGTCGAGTTCTCAACACCTCCTTGCCTAAAACCACAAAGCTGAAGCTCACTGAAATATGAAAAATGAATGGTACCGAGTATTCAGAAACATCTTATCAAAAAATTGGTCGCTGTGGATACCGTTCATCTAAAAAAAAACGAAAACCCCGTTACAACTGCGCTACGTGCAAAAAGTATTTTTGTTTGGAACATTCTATTATGGTATGTCCTGATTGTTACAAGGAGGATGATAACCAAGATAACATGTACTTCATGTAAAGGGTTTTTCAACAGGGATGCTACAAAAGTAGAAAGACAGGGACAGCACACGACGCTATATTTCTTGCCGCTCTTTTGACATTTCTCTTCAGTAAGGTTTGCCTTTTCATGATGGAAAGATATACGAGCCAAAGATATACGAGCCAACAACGAGTCGACATTATTAAAATTTACTACGGAAATTCGAAATCAGTGGCCTCAACGTTAAGAGCGCTACGTCCAATTTATGATCGTCAATTTATGGTCGGCAGATCAACAATTGAGCGTCTAGTGAAAAAATTTGAATCCACAGGCACAGTACAAAATGTTCCCGTGCCAGTGAGAAGAAGTGCCCGTAGTGTCGAGAATATTGCTGCCGCTGAGGCTTCAATTGAAGAAAGCCCAAATGTGTCTCTCACACGTCGTTCTCAAGCGTTGGGCATCTATGTGACGTCGTTGTGGCGAATTTTGCGAAAAGATCTTGACCTACATCCTTACAAGATCAAATTGACGCAAGAACTGAAGCCGCTTGACCACCAGAAGCGTCGTATGTTCGTGAATTGGGCTGAGCAACAACTTGAAAATGATTTGGATTTTCATCGAAAAATCATCTTCAGCGATGAGGCTCATTTCTGGCTGAATGGCTTCGTCAATAAACAAAATATGCGTTATTGGTCAGACAGCAATCCACACGTACTCCATGAGTCATCATTGCATCCCGAAAAAATTACGGTTTGGTGCGGTTTATGGGCCGGCGGCGTCATTGGGCCGTACTTCTTCCGTGATGATCAAGACCGGCACGTTACTGTGAATGGAAATCGCTACCGTTCAATGATAACCGAATATTTTTGGCCCCAATTGGATGATATGGACTTGGAGGACATGTGGTTCCAACAGGACGGCGCCACAAGCCACACACCGAATGTCACAATCAATTTGTTGGAAACCAAGTTTGGAGAACGTGTTATCTCACGAAATGGTCCAGTCGATTGGCCGCCTTGGTCGTGCGATTTGACGCCGTTGTACTATTTCCTGTGGGGCTACGTCAAGTCTATGGTCTATGCCAACAAGCCAGCGACGATTGACGAACTTCGTACGAACATGGAACGTGAAATTGCAGCAGTATCGGCCGATTTATGCTTGAAAACTGTCGAAAATTGGGTTCAGCGTCTGGACTTCTGCAAGCGTGCCCGTGGTAGCCATGCAAAAGAGATCGATTTCCATACATAATGGCATCGAACGTACTTTCGCAGGAATAAAGAATTTCATTGATATCCAAAACCGTTTTTGTTTTATTTAAAAAAACTTTTGTAGCGTTCTTATTGAAAAACCCTTTATGTATTCCAAAAAGAGTATTTTTTAAGCTTTTTAAGTAATCTTTTTGTTTTTCAAAAGAAAAAAAAATATGTTCTGTTCGTACTTAAGAAAAAACTTGTAATTTGAAGGCTGTTTGTGCAGTATGTCCTGATTTTAATTTTAAGGCTGAGAACTAAGTCAACTTATGATTTATCTATTGTACAAGAAGTGTTTTTAAATTTGCAAAAGTTAATTTTTTTTTGTTTCGTTTTTGTAGTATTGAAGAGAAAACCATCAATCTTTATGGCTATTTTGTAAAAGACTGAAAATCAAATCAGGAAACCAGATCCCGGTATTGCAAGCCCTAGTTTTCATCAAGAAGCAACTTATATTCAAAAGGTATATATTCTCAAAAAGTACCTTTCCTTAAAAATGTATAATTCTAAAAAGGTACCTTTACTTACAAAAGTATATTTTTCAAAATACCTTTTTTAAAAAGTAAATTTTTTTCAAAAGTACCTTTATTTACAAAAGTACGTTTCCTTGAAAAATGGCCTTTCCTAAAAAAACAAACTTGTCTTAAGAACTACCGTTTCTTAAAAATTTATTTTACTTTTCTTAAAAAAATCACCTACCTTTTTAGTATATTGTCTCTAAAATGTACCTTATCTCTAAAAAGTACTGTTTCTGAAAAATATATTTTCCAAGAAGAAGTACCTTTTCATAGAAAACAAGTAAGAAATCGGTTCAGACCCTATCTCATAGGCACAACTAACTGGACATAAAAAATAAGCATAAACCAAATTTGAGTGGCATTTTTATTAATTTTTTTGGCTGCAGGTATGAAAAAGTTCATATCGGATGCTATATTTACATGGGGACTAGGTCGAAATATGGACCGATCCTGACCATATTTTGTGAAGTCACTTATATTTTGAAAAAATATAGACAAACCAAATTTGTGAAAAGTCTATGTAATATTTTTGTTTTTTGATAGATTTAAGTGAAGATAGGGAAGCAGCACTATATGGGGCCTATGACTAAGAATTGTCTTATAGGGATTATTAGTGGACTACTTATTAATGGATATAATAAACACATACAAACCCAATTTGAGTGAGATCTATATGATAATTTGGATCTTATGGCAATTTATGTCGATTTCATAGGGGTCATTTGTATGGGGACTATGTCTGAACATGGACCGAATTTCACCAATTACAATAGCGTTCATCATATGGCCAGTAAAAGCTCAGATACCAAATTTCATTAAAATATATTCATATTTGCGACCTGTGGTTTGATTACAAGGTTTACATGGACACACAGACGTACGGACGGACGGACAGACAGACATCGCTAAATCGACTCAAAAAGTGATTCTGAGTGATTCGACTCAGAAAGTGATTCTGACTCAGAAAGTGATTCTGAGTCGATCGGTATAATAAAAGAGAGTCTAGGTCAAATATTTTTGGTAGTTACAAACCGCAGCACAGTCATTATACCCAAACCACACACAGAAAACAGATTCATTGTGGCTACCGAATTTATTACCAACCGAATTGCGATAATGCTAATAACCGATTTTCGGGTTCAAGATGATAACAACTCTATTGCCTTAACAGTAAATATTTTATCATAATAGAAAATCTACAGACGATATCAAATTTCTGTTAATACAATCGAATATACAGTTGTTCCACTTTAGCCCAATTCGGTTGGAAAATATTTTTTCTGTGTGCACATGGTGGTATGGGGTATAAATACCTTTTCATAAAATTGTTCTTTTTCATAAAAAAAAATTACCTTTTCTTTAAAAAGTACCTGTTATGAAAAAAAAATTTAAAACTTTTCGAATACTTTTTTTCTCATGTTTTTATAAAGGTAAGAACACCATTCCCAGCAACTTTAATATTATGACCTTGAACTACTACATATAAGTAACTTAGTTTTCTATAACTTCTTTATTATCAAATACTATCATCCAAACGATCAAGTATTCCTGGTTAAAATTCAAGAAAAATATATTGGATATAAATTATCTAGCCTATATCTGGGCATTTAATCTAATTTTCAGTTGATTGACCTGAAGTTGTATTTTTTTTTTTAATGCAATATCAAAGACCTAATAATAATTTACAATTACTTTTATTTATGAAATTTATTGAATATACCAATTATTGTGTAATAATCCATTTACATGTTCATTTTCAACAATTAATTCACATAATTATGTAAACATAAATTAAAGTAAACATAAATTAAAGTAAACATTGTTTTTCTCATAACGTTTTTACTTTTATTTTCATTAACATTGTTTATTTTTCACACAACACATTGTTTAACTAGAGGATGTTTGGATATGGATACAAAAAATATATGGCGGTTCCGTTCAAAATAAAATATGTGAAAAAGTTTTACTAAGCTTGGTCGAATTTTATTTATCATTTACAACGATTTTCAATGATAAGAGAAACTTTTTGCCAAAAACAAAGACAAAAAAAAATTAAATCACGGATAATACATTTGTCAAGTGCATTGATTCGCACGAAATCACCGAGCGTACCAAAGAAAAAAATAACAGGATTGACCGGCAATAGTATCTATAATATTAATAGGCTAGGCGATTTTTTGTTAGCGATATTTTGTTCTACCGTTTTATCCCGATTTTGACCAAACGCATATTATTTGAAAGATATTTCATTTTAGCTGTTCACCAGATTTACTGATTTTTAAATTTTTTTCTTTAATTTGAGTAAATTGCATTTTAAGTTGCTCCTAACACATACTTAAATTATATATATGCTATGTGTGTGTTTATTAAATTTGTTAATGTGTTTGTTAATGAGTTTGTTATCTTCATTCACAATAATAATAAACCAAAAAAGTATTGGTTTGTGAATTGGCTAAGTTGAAAAATAAAGTTGCCTTAAAATTTCACTCGAATTTCGAGCACTGCAATCTGCTAGTAACAATTAGTCTGCTGGTAAATCATTGAGTTGGCACTTCTTTTGCCAATATTTGCTTTAAAAATTTTAAAAAAGCTATTGAAATTAAATATACACAGAGAAAACTTATTTGTGGTGGCAACCGAATTTGATGACACTCCTATTAATAAGTGAATTGTTTGCTTATACAGTCAAACTTTGGGATTTACTTATGAAAAAAGCAATCTGTCAACCAATTACTGTTTTGATACTTAAATATTACAATTTGATCAACCAATAATTGTGATTTCTCCTGAAACTGTTCTATCAGAAAACTACAGTGGTACACAGCCAAAGAAACAGAGCAAACCTTATATTTATTAACTTTAAAAACAAATAATGTTTCAAATCGACTAACATATTAAATACGACCCCCTTGCTATGGTAGAGTGTATAGAATTGACAGACATTAATAAAACATAAAGCGGGTTGCTATGTACGTACAGTTCAAAATATAGAGTTTCCGTTTTAAAACACGTATACCATTACCATTGAAATGCACATGTCATGCACTTTTATACAAAATTTAAATAAGTGAAAAAAAAAATACAAGTTATAACAACAAATAAAAAACAAAAGTGGCGGATTTTAAAATACCTGCATCACTAATTTGAACAATAGAGATAAAAAGCATTTGACGATTGTGTGTGGGCTTGAAATGGGAAATGTTATTTTAAAAGATTTTTTTTTTCAAACTTTTTGGAATTCCATATAAAAAAATATTACGAAAATATTATTTATCTGTTTTTAAATATATAAATTGAAATAAATTTTAATTTTCCATGCAAAAGAAATTTGATTTTTTTTAATATAATTTTTATATACCCTATACCTTTCTGTGGTCAGGGTATAATGGGTTTGAGCTCATGTTTGTAACTACCAAAAATACTTGACATAGATTGACCTTTTGTTACACCGACTACGAAAGTGATTCTGAGTCGATTTAGCTATGTTCGTCCATCCGTCTGTCTGTCTGTCTGCATATTTTTCCATGTGATCAAGTACAGTTCGCAAATATAAATATACTATCTGTTTTTACCCGGTCTTGCCCGGGATCCAAAGGCCTTGAAAAATGGTTCACTATAGTTACCAGGCGCTGAGTACTTAGTCCCCAATGAACAAATTCCTCAAAAAAAATTAAGTATCTCCCCAAAAATTTTTATAGAATTGTGAAATTTGTTCATAAAGAAAAAATTCTCAAATGTTTAAGTTTTTTGTGGAGTAAATTCATTTTTTATTTGAATTTAAATTTTTTCGATTTTTTATAAGACGCTACAGCAAAATTGTTTCAACAATAAGCTGCCAAACCGCTTTAAGTTTTTTTTTTTTTTTTTAAGTTTATTTATTTTGTAAACGTCAAATAAAGGGTTTTTCAACAGGGACGCTACAAAAGTAGAAAGACAGGGACAGCAAACGACGCCATATTTCTTGCCGCTCTTTTGACATTTCTCTTCAGTAAGGTTTGCCACTTCATTATGGAAAGATATACGAGCCAACAACGAGTCGAAATTATTAAAATTTACTACCGAAATTCGAAGTCAGTGGCCTCAACGTTAAGAGCGCTACGTCCAATTTATGGTCGTCATAATCGTCCTAGCAGATCAACAATTGAGCGTCTAGTGGAAAAATTTGAATCCACAGGCACAGTACAAAATGTTCCCGTGCCAGTGAGACAAAGAAGTGCCCGTAGTGTCGAGAATATTGCTGCCGCTGAGGCTTCATTTGAAGAAAGCCCAAATGTGTCTCTCACACGTGGTTCTCAAGCGTTGGGCATCTCTGTGACGTCGTTGTAGCGAATTTTGCGAAAAGATCTTGGCCTACATCCTTACAAGACCAAATTGACGCAAGAACTGAAGCCGCTTGACCACCAAAAGCATCGTATGTTCGTGAATTGGGCTGAGCAACAACTTGAAAATGATTTGGATTTTCATCGAAAAATCATCTTCAGCGATGAGGCTCATTTCTGGCTGAATTGCTTCGTCAATAAACAAAATATGCGTTATTGGTCAGACAGCAACCCACACGTACTCCATGAGTCATCATTGCTTCCCTAAAAATTACGGTTTGGTGCGGTTTATGGGCCGGCGGCGTCACTGGGCCGTACTTCTTCCGTGATGATCAAGACCGGGACGTTACTGTGAATGGAAATCGCTACCGTTCAATGATAACCCAATATTTTTGGCCCCAATTGGATGATATGGACTTGGAGGACATGTGGTTCCAACAGGACGGCGCAACAAGCCACACAGCGAATGTCACAATCAATTTATTGGAAACCAAGTTTGGAGAACGTGTTATCTCACGAAGTGGTCCAGTCGATTGGCCGCCTCGGTCGTGCGATTTGACACCGTTGGACTATTTCCTGTGGGGCTATGTCAAGTCTATGGTCTATGCCAACAAGCCAGCGACGATTGATGAACTTCGTACGAATATCGAACGTGAAATTGCAGCAGTATCGGCCGATTTATGCTTGAAAACTGTCGAAAATTGGGTTCAGCATCTGGACTTCTGCAAGCGTGCCCGTGGTGGCCATGTAAAAGAGATCGATTTCCATACATAATGGCATCGAACATACTTTCACAGGAATAAAGAATTTCATGATATCCAAAACCGTTTTTGTTTTATTTAAAAAAACTTTTGTAGCCCTCTTATTGAAAAACCCTTTATAACGGAATCGTTTGCAATTTAAAGGAATCAGAACTTTTAAAAATTAAATTACTGCATTCAATAAGTGATCATCATTGAGCAGAGAAGCCAAATTCATAAAAGTTTCAAAAATGAAAAACTAATGCGACGTTTAAAATTGTGCCGCAAGGTTTCTTTAAGCAAGTGCTTATAGTATATGTTTGGCCTATTTTGATCAACAGGTAATTATTTCACATACGTAGATAAAATTTATCATAAGACTTTTCACTGAGTTGTGTTCCGCGAGCGAGTCGCGTCCACATCCGCGCGTTTAGCAGCTACACTCATGCTGCCACGCATTTGTCGTCAACATATTTTAATCGCCAAAATATAAATATTTTTCACATCATTCCGACATTTTTGCTAAGCTGTGTTCCGCGAACGGGTCGCGTCGGGCCCACGTTCGCGCGCCGCATCCGCGCACCGAAATGATGCTATTGAAAAGAATACAGATATTAAATACGTTTATTGCAGAACAGATAATGAGAGCAGTATGGGGAATTTGTTCATTTATTTTGGGGAACTTTTTTTAAAAATTTGGGGAAATTGTTCAGCATGAAGTTATTCCCCAATTTTTGGGGGAATAAGTTCATTTTTTTATGGGGAATTTGTTCATTGGTGACTAAGTACTCAGCGCCTGCTTACCATTACAACTAACTATGTTTATGCAAGGATTATTTTGAGTGTATGATGTCTAAAAGTTACGAATTTAGTTATTCTAGATCTTTGGGATACACAACATTTCTGGTTTTTCCTTCTGGTGCATATAGGAAAAGATTGTGCTGGCTCCCAACTCTGGAGCTGGCTCCCAACTCTGTATATGAGAAAAACAGGAAGATTCTAAGTTGATACCTGCTACCGTAAGAGATTATCCTCTTATGTACTTTATGTTAGGAAAACTTTTTGTACCATCTCTTGCAATGAAGGAACCAACTTACAAAAGTTTTCTGGTAGGGATATTAGAGTCGTTTCAGGAGTTTCACATTCGCTAGAGTCAGATTGTCTTATCCGTTGGGCCTGAAGACGTTGTTGTCGCGTTTCAGGAGTTTCATATTCCGTGGAGTCAGCTTGTCTTATCCATTGGGCCTAAAGACGTTGTTGAGTCGTTTCAGGAGTTTCACATTCCCTCGACTCAGCTTGTCTTAGCCGCCAAATTTCTAGACGCACTTGAGTAGATTCCGCTTCTCTTAACAAAACTTGTCTTGATCTTTGGGCTTCAAGACGTTATTGGGTTTGCTCAGGTGTTTCAGCATTTCTCGACTCAGATTGTCTAACTCATTGAGACTCGATACGAATTTGGGTCTGATCGGTCTGATTGTTGTACAGCGAACAAATATACCAAAAAACAGAAAATGAATTGTATATAAAAAGTGGACGTAAAAGTAGGCGTGGTCAATAAGAAGCATATGGTAACCTTACCTGGAGTACAGAGATCGTGTGTACCATATTTCAGAGAAATCGGTTAACAAATAAAAATTTGTATGGCGAACAAATATACCAAAAAACAGAAAATGAATTGTATATAAAAAGTGGGCGCAAAAGTAGGCGTGGCCGGTAAGAAGCATAAAGCGACCTTTCCTGGGGTACAGAGAGCGTGTGCACCAAATTTCAGAGAAATCCATTAAAAATAAAAATTTGTATAGTGGTCAAACAAACAAATAAACAAACAACCAAACAGAAAATGAATTTTATATATGTATGTATATAGATAAGGCTTCGTCGGCCATAGGACGATCACTTTTTAAATTGGTGAAAATTGGTGCATGTTCAGACCTCGTCCCCATACCAATGATCGACCTATAAGATCGACCTAAATTACCCTAAGCTCCAAATTGAAATATATCTTGATAAAATTTGGTTTGTGTGTGTTTATTGCTCAGTAGTCCAAAATTAAACGCTGTAGAACCATTCTTACGATGCGACGGTAGCAACTATACTGGCGGGTGTACTTCAAAAATACTAGATGTTATCATCCATAAGGCATATTTTTATCATATCCGCTTCTTGAAATAAAGTAAATAATTTAAAACGGTATTTAGGTCAACACTTCCACTAAAGTTTGACTTGGTGTCGACAAACGATTTAAAAATGTGGGAGAATTAATAAAAATGCAACATATGTGTAAAAAACGATTCTTTTTTTTTTTTCAATTACATTATTGATCGATTGCATATTGCATTCCTAAAGATAAAAACTACATATTTGATGCGTTATGTTCGATACTAAATTAAAAAAGAAAAAACTCATAACAAATCAATGTACACAATGTACTTTGGCGTCAACAACACTATCGAGGGATTGTAGCAGAAATATATTAAATATTTTACTAATATGCAAAAGGAAATGTATTTTATTTACCATAATCATAACATATGAACATTTCTTTAGCTCTCAAGGAAATGAAAGCACTCATATTTATTTTCAGGAAATTTAAGCAAACAGTATTTTCTTATATTTTGCGATTAAGAAAAAAGTACAAGGAAAAGGTAATAAGTTGTTACGAAATCATATTAGAAGCACCAATAATTTAAATTCGTTGTCTGAAAAATGTCAAGCTACAAAAGACGAATGCAAATTTTTAGGCATTATGTTTTTTTTTTTTAACAACCGATTGGTATTTAAAATTAAAACGAATTTCGTGATGTCAACAAACACTACTTAAAAAGCAAACCGCATAAAGAAATAAAAGATGAGTAAGACGATATTAATGGTACATCTGCACCAGAATTTAAGACAATCTACAATTGGGTAAATAAATTAACACGTGGCTGTGCATCCACAAATGAACGTCCAGTTATTTTGGAAATCATCGATAAAATATCGATATAGTTTTGAGTGGTCGATTAAAGTGCGTGAACTAGCTTAGGCCACGGGCATATCACATGGTTCAGTTATTTCAATATTGCTAAAGCCATCGACAAGATGAGTGACGGATTCAGTAGCTGCTTTAGAACTTTTCCGTCGCGTTCCTAATTTCTTCACTGACACCCAACTGTCCATGAAACATGGATTCACCACAGTAAACCAGAAATGAAGCAACAGTCAAAGCAATGGAATTTATTAGATGAATCAGGCCCGAAGAGAACATGAAAAAGTTCGATATGAAAAAGTTCATATCGGCTGCTATATTTATTGGGAACTAGGTTGAAATGTTGACCCAATCCTGACCGTATTTAGAAAAAATCAGGTATTTTTGAAAAAAAAAAAACATACAAACCAAATTTGAGAATCTGTGAGACATTATTTTATGTATAAAAGCTATTTATATTTTTCTAAAATAAAACAAGAAGACCTACAAATGACCCAACGCTAATAAAAGACAATTTATTCAAAAGAATATAAAATATAAAATTAATTCTATTTATTTTGGTGTATTTAAGGATTATTTAGTGTGCGATTCAGATTGTTTTCTGTAATCACTTACGACTTGCAATAAGTATTGCTTTTCTTGTTCGTTCTGTGTCACCATGTTATTATACTCTTCAATCAATTTAACACCGCGTTCTGCTGTATTATTTAGCACTTTTATTTTTGCAACAATATCACTTCTGTTTTAGAAAAATGCATATAGTTTTTATACATAAAGTAATTTTATAACAAAATTGGTTAAAAGTTGTTTTAATTTATATTCGCGAGCAATAAGCAGATAATTGCACAAAAGATATATCACAATCGATTATTTTGATCCCAGTAGCACTGAAGGGTTAAATAAATCAAAATTAACCGAATTATTTTTCTTAAATTCTAAATATTGGTATCAACGAGTTTAATAGAAAAACTCGTTTTCGGTAAATTTAATTTAAAAATATCTTAAGATACAAAGCTGGTCTTGGCAAATAATGGGTTAACGTTCTCGGATTTACCCCAAATTTTAGGAACGGAAGTTCTACACATTTGGTTATTATATTTTAAGCGTCGCATTTACAAATTCAACAGCACTTACAAAATATTTGAATTTTTTGAATAAACTGTCTTTTATTAGCTTGGGGTCATATGTGACCCCAATTCCAAAAGGGTTAATGGAGTCATATTATTTTTTTCCGAAACCCAAGGCTATTAAGATAAAATATAACATTTAAAAGTAGAAAAGTGATGAATTTTTGATACAAAGTATTTAGAAAGAGTACATTTCCAGAATATTTTACAAAAATCCGATTTTTCTCGAAATCCGCAGAAATAAAATCCTCGTCAAAAAATTCTGGCACAGCGATTTACTTAAAAATTCACACAGTTAATCTGTAACATGCATTTAAGAAAACCTTAAAGCGCCAGATCCATTTTTTTAAATTTTGTTTAAGAAAATTTTTTACAACTTGAAAAAGGAGTTTTCAAAATTGTATAAAAAAAATTCCCATTTTTGGTCTCAATTCTTAATAGGTTAACAAGGTGGTAATAAAACAATACTTCATATTTGAGTACATATAAGTACAGAGACCAAAAAAAAATTATGGCTTTAATAAATTTCTCAAAGTTGAAAAAAATGCCATCAAATTTCATGATCTAGTTTTTTTTTTTGCCACAAAAGTGGTCTGGGGCATTTGCTATTCCTTGGCGAGTTTTTATTCGATTTTGAAGTTTTATAGCTTTTTGGAAAGATAATTTAATACTGATCCCGAATTAAACAACAATTTGTCGGAAAAATCAAACTATAGAACGAATTTTTGTAAAATCTGAAAGAAAGTCATATTTTCCCCATATAAAACACACTTGAAATTTTCAATCGCGTTGAGCCACCTCTAAATGTTTTTGATTGGCCAAAAAATTCGTATTTCTCAGTTTTTTTTTTCTATTCGCATATTTCTAGGGGGGTGCGACCGAGAGTTTGAACACTTTTTTACTCTCCGTATAATGGAGGGCCACCCTAATGTAGTATGTACATACCGTACATCATATATGGCAACTCTTATGAAACTGAGAATAGTGAAAATAAGAAATATAAATGCAAACATATTAAAAAATTCAAAAGTACCGATTGTTTGTTTGGACAGAGTTGTATCTTCCGAAATTAATACGAAGTAAAAGCTGTACGATATGAAAACTAATTCTTAACCACACTGCTCGTAGGCCTGACTCTAGGTGAGTGTGTTAAAGAGTATGATCAAAAAGTGAAAGTACGAGTTCATGTGAGATAGACGCAGGTTCAAACCTCACGGCCGGCCTAAGTAGAAAAAATTTCATATAGAAACAATCTATTCAATTATAAGATAACAATTAGCAAAATGTTCAATAAATCGCTGATGAAGGCTGAAATGCCAGAAACCTGTCCGAATAAGAATACACACTGTATTATGAATAATTATGAGTTTTTGAAATATATGCGTTCTTCTTCTCTAACGCACCATTTAAAGATATATGTATAGTTATGCTGAAATCTGATTAAAATTAATTCAATTAATTGTAATAAAACCCGTAATATATATTCTCAATAAGGTTCCCGATCTAATGTTTTAAGGTTAAATGGAAATTGAATTTTTTTTTTAATTTAATTTTCGAAAACAAAAATTGTTTAAATGTTAATGACTTATTAAAATATTGAAACAAATATGAAACCAGCACAATCACATCAACTTCCTCTTGTATGTGCTTTTTGAACCGAAAGTGCTAACATTTACACTGGAAACCTATAATTAAAAATAATTGGTCGAAACTTGTGTATAAACTCAAACACAACCAGTGGTTATTGTCTTCTAGTTGTGAAGTTATTTGTTCGTTTTTTTTTTTTTTTGTAATCGAATAGTTTGCTTTTGGCTTCAGCTGTATGTAGCACATTTGTGTACAGATTTTGTTTGCTTGCGGGCAGACCAGCAAAGCAATGTTTCAATTTTGCATTTGGTAACGTGCAAATGCTTTTGCTGGTGCCTTATTGTCTGTTCTTCTAATATGGTGGCTAACAAGTGTTTTTTGCTATTTGACTGTTAAAACGTACCTATTAAAAAGAAATCACATTCATGTAAATGCCGGAATAAAGATAATATTTTTTGGTGTCGAAAGAGGAATACACTTTATAATGAGTTTACAATTACAGCTCGCTGCAGAAAATTAATGTTTTCCTAGAAGGTACGAAAGAGACTACAAGTGCTAAAGAACCCTGTCGTCTAAAAATTATAATCGTAATGTTACTATGCCATCTTTAAAATCGTGGAGCACATACACAAACGTAAAACCTCATTGATTGCGCAAAGGATGCTACTCTATGGCGTAAAATTTATTCTACACTCATTAGCACTTTAATATTTTGTACAGCATTCTATTGTACGCTACATGTTGCAATATTCTATTCTACGTTATAGGCGCATTACAACTGCCTAAGCCGTCCGTTGTAAAATGATGAAAAAAAACTTTTTATAAAAAACTTAATTTCTAAGAAAATTTAAATTAATTTTTTAATGAAATAGAATTTAAAAAAACACAATTTTTAAAAAAAATTTTGCTCTACGATGCTTAGTTTTCAAGATATAAACGACTACAGGTAGCGGCGAAAATTTTACGTTTTTCGGTTTGGAAAACCGAAAAATAGTTGGTGCACAACACGGATGGGTTGTTTCAAAGTGGGTGTAAAATTTTACAAATTTTGCTATACGACGTTTAGTTTTCGATTAACAGTAGGGAGGCAAAAATGCAACTATGTGCTATATATTTCATCGAGCTTCCAAACTAATAACGGTTATACGATTCAACTCTTCTTGTGTTTTTTATCCATTACATTTTGCTTTTCTGCAAACTTAATTTATTTGTATATCTTCTTATATATTAAAAGAATTTATGAATAAGCTTTGCATTCAAGATTTTTTTCAATATTTTTCTTCTCTCAAACCTCTATAACTAGAGTTCTAATTAACGTAGGCTGTTGACATAGGTCTAAAAACACACAGTGGATCAAGCTCCTTCTTTTGAGCTATTAACTGCTTAAATTCGTTGGGTTTGAGGAAAGTTATGCGTGGAGAATCAACTTTACTTTTACTGTACGTTAACTTATCTTGGCATATTTTGGCACTACTGTACGTTAACTTCTCTTGGCAAATTCGTTGGGTTTGAGGAAAGTTATGCGTGGACAATCAACTTTACTTTTACTGTACGTTAACTTCTCTTTGCATATTTTGGCATTACTGTACGTTAACTTCTCTTGGCAAATTTTGGTATTTTATAAAAATTAATATAATATAATGTAATGCTGCAGGGGTCCTCTAGTTTATTTTTAAAAAAGTGCGTAAATATGACAAGAAAAAAAGGCAACGCAATGTATTAGAAGCAAACGTAAGTAAACTATTGATATTAAAATAAAAAATTAATTAGAAATTCGGAAATAAATTATTAATTTTATAATAGAAGCAGCTGTCAGCTGATAGCAAAATTTCGGTAATACAGGCTTTGGAAGATGGATACAGCTGCCCATTAATTTGATATTAACAAATAAGAAATAATTTGGAGAGAAAGTCAGGAAGTGGTCATGTAAATCTACTGCCAACCAAGCCAATCAAGTGACAATAATTGGGAGTTACTATTGGAAGACCAGCCAAGAAACAACTATAAGTATGGTGAGTAAAAACAAGTAAGAAAATTATAGTCGGTCCAGACCGACTATACGATACCCTATAGTTACCATAATTTAGAGACCCTATCTCTTCGGTCTAACTAATTGTATATAGAAAATAAACAAACCATATTTGAGTGGCATTGTCACTAAAAAGTTCATATCGGGTGCTATATTTATAAGGGGCCTATGTCGAAAAATGGACCGATCCTGACCATATTTGGTAGAGTCACTTATGTTTTGAAAAAATAAATATACAAATCAAATTTAAGAAAAATCTGTGCAATATTTTTTTTTTTTTTTTTTTTGATTGATTTAAGGAATATCGGGAAGCAGCTTTACATGGGGGCTATGACAAAGAATTGCCACATGGGGTTTATTTTTTAACAACTAATAAATGGGTGTAATTAACACACACACACCCAATTTGACCGAGACCTATATGATAATTTGGATCTTATGGCAATTTATTTCGATTTCATAGGTGTCATTTGTATGGGGACTAGGTCTGAACATGGACCGAATTTCACCAATATCAATAGCATTTATCCCATGGTCGATAAAAGCTTATATACCAAATTACATCAAATTATATGGACACACAGACGGACGGAAAGAAGGACACACGTAAAGAAATAGACTCAGAAAGTGACTCAGAGTTGAACGGTAGTTACAAACGTCAGCAAAAACTGATTATACCCTGACCACATAGTGATATAGAGTATAAAAACCATCCAGTGTTGCCATAATTTGAAATTGTAAAGATGCTAAATTGCAAAAAAAAAAAGATGCTAAAACGTACTGAAGTCAAAAAAAAGATGCTAATTTTTTTTTTTCAAATTTCATTACCTTTATATTGAAAAATTAATTACTTATTAATAAATTCTTTGGTTTTTAAATCGAAAAATTAATATAAAACATAAGTTTCGATTTATATTTTTTAAATCTATATTAATAGGCTAGGCGATTTCTTGTGACCGATGTTTTGTTCTACCGTTTTATCCCGATTTTGACCAAACGTATATTATTTTAAAGGTATTTCTTTTTAGCCATTTTGCAGATTTACAGATTTTTAAATTTTTTTCTTTATTTTCAGCAAATTGCATTTAAAGTTGCTACTAACACATACATAAAATTATACAATGCTATGTGTGTGTTTTTTAAATTTGTTAATGTGTTCGTAATAAAAATGAGTTTGTTTTTTGTGTTGTTTTGTGAATTGGCTATAATTGATTAGCATACCTTTAGGGTCTTTATTTAATGAAAAAATAAAATTTCCTAGAATTTGCACTCGAATTTCGAGGGCTGGAATCTGCTAGTTTTAATTAAAATTATTTTGAATTTCATCTGTAATTTTTTTTAACATCAAATTGAGTTTTTTTTGACTTTAAATTAAATATTTTTAATTTTAGAGGGTTTTTTTTTTAATTTCAAATATAACAGAATTTACATTATCAAAAAATACGATTATATTACGATAATTGGTTTATGGAATCTAATATTTCTGTGATGTCTTCATTTTCAAGTTCTTCTTGGATCTGATATTTTTCTGACGATCGACTTTTATCAACGACATCGCTCGGTATATTGTAAGTGTAACAGCACCGATTTTCAATTTCAAACCTTCATTTATATGCGTTTTACAGAACATAACAACTCGGATTTTATTCTGTTCAAAGTTTGCTTTTAACTAAAGCCATTAAACTAAACAAACGTTCAACTTCGGCATTTGAGAAAGACCAAACTAATACATACAATACAAATATTGATAACTGTTTAAATGGACTTTCGCCAATAGAATTGTTGTTAACTTTAATTCATAAAGAGGCTGTATTCAGTGTTGTATCCCAATATTGTTATGTGATATAACTCCATTGTATTTGCACTTTTTCTGCTTCAGATGATATCTTCTAAATATATTGGTTATCGGTTCTTTTACCCGGTTTAATGTGTTTTGTATTGAAAATTTTGGCATTTTTAACGTGCAATATTTTTTGGCAATCGACTTTTTAATTCATTAAAAACTGTTGTTGGTGCTTACATTCTTCTATTTCAAAATGTTTTGTTATATTTGTTGAAAGAAACGAGCAGAGTGATAAAAAGAGTAGTACACAAAATTCTCATATTACACTTTGAGAAATTAAAACATATCAGTACCATTAAAATTAAAATTGTATATTCAAAAATAATGAAAAAAATAAAAAAAAATGCTAAAAGCAACTTTTTATTAATAAAAGATGCTAAGTTAGCATCTAGCATCTTTTCATAAATTTTGGATGCTAAACGACAAAAAAAAGTTGCTAAATCTAGCAACTAAAATGCTAAAATGGCAACACTGAAACCATCATCTTAAAAATAACAGGTTGGACAAAGTTGCTGTTTGGCAAACAATTTTCATAGATTGTGTAAATAAAAAAAAAGTAAATTCGTATATTTCTTCGATTCGTTTCTATGCATTATCGAAAATGCTATTAATATTTATTGTATTATTTAGTGTTTATGTGTAACGTTTAATAACCATATACAAAATGCAATACCCCTAAATAGGTTAAGTGATTGGTTTACTATAGATTAGACATACAATTAATGAATTGATTGTTAAATGTGAATACTAAAGTCATATTTTCTGTTTTTTCAGTTCAATATTTGTAATAAAACTAATCATAAATACATAATGACCTGTTTAAACTCCAATAATAGCTTCAGAGGAATAACACATGAGGGCCATAATAAGAGCTTTGTTGAGTTTATACGCACATTTATTTGTTGAGTTAGTTTTTTTACAGCAGTATCACAAATGGATTATTATATAGGCAATATAGGTCTTATAAGATGCTACAAATTACATCATATGAAATTATTAAAATGTGTCTATGTGTGTAGAAATCACGAGCGAATCTGTGCATTTTGGTCATAAAAATTTTAACAAAAGTAATATGCTAAATATTATTACGCCACTGATTTACTGACCCATTGACTGACTCTGCAACCTTATATACGCGTACTTAACTTTTAATGTCCGTTGGCGCTAGCATCGTATAAATGGTTTATGAACTCGTTAAAAAAAAAAAAAAATATAATTTACTATCCGCGCCTACTAGTTTACCATATCGAGCACTTCATGTCAGAAGGGCGAACTGACTATTAGAAAATATGGACTATACCCTCATTTGGCATGAAGTCCTCGATATTTATAAAAACAGTTTCGGTCAAAAACATTTTTTTTTTTCATAACTTTAAAAGACGTTAGAATAATTAAAAGTGATTCTTTTTAAAAATATTTCTTTTAACTCATACTCTCTGTCTGTCTGTCTGTCTGCCATGGGGCGAACCCATTCCCCCTTTCCAATTAATCTGAAACTTGGCCCATAGTCTTGTTGTGACTGTAGATTAACTTTGGATTGGTCACGCACAGTCACGCATAGTCACGCACAGTCACGAAGTGATTTAAAACCCTTTTCCCCTTATCCGATCGATCTGAAAATTTGTCCATAGATTTGTTGTGGCCAAAGATTAATTTTAAGATAATCACACACAGTCACGCACAGTCATGGAGTGATTTAAACTCCATTTCTCTTCATCCAATCAATCTGAACTTGGTCCACAGACTTATTGTCAACAAATATTAACTCACGCATTGCCACGGAGTGGTTTAAACCCCATTTCTTCTCATCCAATCAATCTGAAACTTGGTCCATAGACTTGTTGTGATCAAAGATTAAATTTAAAATAATCACGCAAAGTTACGCACAGTCACGGAGAGATTCAAAACTCATATGAATAAGGAAAGAAAGAGTTTGCTTTTATGCGTTAGATTATTTTATTTTATTTCTTTTTTTGATGTGTAAACATCCATACGCTCAGGGGGGAAATCTATTTCACGATACAATCACAAAAACAGAATAAGACAAAAACGCCCAGTTGGCAAAATCGTCGTAGACGACATTGTCTTTAACGATTCCTTTAAGACATTTTATAATTTGTCACGCACGACATTTGTCGATGAAGTTTTCTGTAACGCCGATATAATGGATATTGTCGTTAACGTCAAGCTAGGAGACAAATTACTCAGATGGTCGTGTATCACATCCCGTTGACGACAAATATCTATATTGTCGTGTAACAAGGTCCGTTGACGACAATATGAGCGACAACGTCTTGTGTATGTCGTCCGTCGAACTTCGTTAAGGACAAGTTAAGCGACAATGTCTATGAGTTGTTCGTGCAGATATTTAATAAAAAAATTAGTTAATGACCAGCTGGATGATAAATAACTTATACGGTCGTGTATCGAATTCTATTGACGACAAATTACACGACAAAATTAAGTTTTGTCGTGTATGAGTCTGTTGACGTCAAGATGAACGACATTGTGAGGAAATTGTCGTCAGTCGTACTCCGTTAGCGACATGATGAGCGACGTTGTCTTTAAGTTGGTCTTATATAAGCTTTGCGTGTAAAAAAAAAAGTAAAATAACGGGAATTAATAACGGCTGCAAGACAAAGCAAAAAAATAGTAAAATCATTATGATGTGTAAAAAATCTTCGCTAACGACAGGATAAGCGACAAAGACCTGAAAGTTGTCATGTTTAATAGTTAATAGTTTTATATAACTATGATGGCAGCAAAGATAGAAGGTCATTTAAGAAATACGGAAATTTATTCAAGGCTTTATATGATAAATATCTTTCACGACGTGAGTGAATTACAGCGTTTTTTTAATGACATTAACAATAAAAAAAATCTCTTTAAAATATATTTTATATAGAATCTACAAAGAAAGAGGGACATACACATGAAGACTTCATAGTTAAGAGAACTATGGGTTATCTTTCGTCTATTCAAAAATACCTACAACAAAGAGAAGTCAAGAAAACATGACAAGGAAAACCGTTAAATAATAAAAAATTCTATCTACTTATACTTTGACAGTACTGATATAATTTATTTTTGAAAATTTATAATTAATTAGTAAAAATTTTGAAGTCTATGTTTTTGTACACATTTTTTAATATTATTACCAATACAATCATTGACGACAAAGTAGAAGGCGATAGATGATGACAGAACGTTAAACATAGTCGTTAAAGCGAGCATTGATGACAATATGTACAGCATTGTCATTCATATAATCGTTGACGACAAAGTGAACGATATTGTCATCCATACAATCATTACCGACAATGTTGTGGACATTGTCGCCTATGTAATCGTTAATGACAAAGTAAAGATATTGACGCCTAAATAGTCGTTGACGATTATATAATGGAATTAATCTTCTATAAAGTCGTCAGTGAATATATAGCTGAAGTTTTCATTTTTTTTTTGCGTGAGCGACATGGTCTCTCTTTTAGTCGTCCACGATTTTCGCGACATTTGTTCGAAAAAGTCTTTGACGATTTGTTCCGGCTATCCTAAATTTGTCTTCAAAGACTTTACATTGTCATGCACCCATCATTAGGGATGTCTTGAAGACGTGGCCAACTGGGCGGTGTGAGGTATCGATGTATTGGTTCAAGGTTATTGCAGCTAATTCAACAACGCTCAAGTATAACAACGTTAAAAATTTTACAATATAAACGTATAACATAATTCAACAACCAAAAAGTATAACACAATCACAAATATAACAATATACAAGTATATTTGTGCAAACATATTTTCTACTAAAGTAAAATTTATATAATTTTATTCTTAGTTTATGTATTAAAATCGTTTTTATTTCAAATCCAATCAGATAATTTTTTATGGAATTATCCCTCGGGTGATGTTAAACATGAAAAAATAAAATTTCCTAGAATTTGCGCTCGAATTTCGAGGGCTGGAATCTGCTAGTATGTATATAGAAATCGTTTAATCTTAAAAAATATAAACTTGTTCTTATAGAAATTTATATTTTTAATATATAAGCAGAAAGGTCAAAGAGAAGATATATTTAAAAAAAAATCTTGCTGGATTATAAAAATAGAAATTTTGAGTTCTATTTATTATGGCATACGAAATTCTACTAAATAATCACATTTACGAGTAATATACCATACCTTTAGAGAAAGGGTGTTAGGTTCAAATTATTGGATACTGAAAATAAGCATAAACCAAATTTCAGTGGCATTGTTATTAATTTTTTGCCTGGAGATATGATTTTTATTTTTTTTTAAGCCTAATTTTGGCTTTTTATTTTTTTTTTTTTTTGCAGCGACACACCAAAGCCTCTGGTGGGAATCGAACCCACGACCTCCGCATGATAGGCGAGCACGCTACCAACTCACCTACCGCTATATTTATATGGGGACTAGGTCGAAAATGGACCGATCATTACCATATTTAGTAAAGTAACTTATTATACTCAAAAACATATGCCATCTAGGTTTGAGAAAGATCTATACAATATTTTTGTCAGCAAAAAGAGCAAAACAGTATCCCAAAAAGCGCTAAATTTAAATGAAAGTAAAAGCGCTAAGTAAAAAAAATATTATTTGTCCTCAAAAAATTCGTATATTTTTTGTACATTTGAGATCACATACTATTCAGCAAAAAAAAAAAAAATATATTTTAAAAACTATTATTATACCTGTTCATTAGGGTGTCCTAAAAAAAGATTTGTTTCCCAGCTTTTTTTAAAGGTTTATTTATAGTGTGAAGTATTTTTTTGATTTTTGTCAGATTTTTCGGAAAAGATTTAGAGGTCGCTAAAGTCGAATTTTACCGAAAAATCGGGTTTACCAGACATTTTTTTAGTTTGACTTATTACTTGGCCCATAACCACGATTTTCTTTGTTACGAAGTTAATATTTTAAAAGAAAAATGTTCAAACTTTACTTTTCTGTGTAAAAATCAAAAGTTTCGGTAATTTTTTTTCTCATTTGGGTAAATTTTTTGACATTTTTTCGTAAATTTTGCATAAATTTGAAAGTAATACATTGTAACTATTAATATTACTATCAAAGTTAAAAAAAAACTAATGACGCAGTTTAAAAGGTGGATAAATTCTTAGTCATCTTGTGAAAAAAAAATTTGGAGTTGCTCCTACCGTTCCAAAGTTATACACTTTTTACGCTTTGTACCCATTTTGTGAGATTAAAAATATTCTAAGGTGTTTGCCAGTTATGCATCGGATTTGTTTTAATGTTAATTTTTATCTTTTCTTTTCAAATATTAAATATGGGTGGTTTTTTGTTCTGTTGCAATGAGAGTCAATATGATTGTTGTTGAAATTTTTTGAAACCCCCCAAAACAATAAATTTAAAAAATATTTTTCTTTTGATTTGCAATTATTTATTAGAGCTTTTACGATGTAGTTCTATGCCTTGCAATAAATTCTGAAAGTCTGTTTCAGAAGTTGTTACATTAATATAAGAATGAGCCAAAACCACGCCGCGTTATGCGACATCATTTACCACATGCAATTGCTGAACTTTATACTTTGCTTCACTTAAAGATTTGTTGTTATGACAATTATCCGGATCTGTTTGTAAAAAATCAACAGATATGTTGCTGGCTTCAAAAAAGGCTAGGCTGGCTTCGGATATTAAATCTTGAATTTGAATTTGGAAGGAACGTCAGAAACAGCGAATGTTTGTCGCAGAGTCTATTAAGAAATCGTTTGAGGCGTCCAATTTCATTACAGTGCATTAGGATGGAAAGATAATGACCGATTTACAGAAAAAAAAGAAAAAAATGATCGACTTTCAATTAGTGCAACCGGAAATTTCGACACCAAGCTCCTGGGAGAAGATCAAGCCGAGGTAGTGTTTCAAATGCTAAAAAGTGTATAAGTGTATAACTTTGGAACGGTAAGAGCAAATTCAAAATTTTTTTCTCAAGATGATTCAGAATTTATCCACCTTTTAAACTGCGTCATTAGTTTTTTTAACTTTGATAGAAATTTTAAAAGTTACAAAGCATTACTTTAAAAATTAATGCAAAATTTATGAAAAAAAAATGTCATTAAGGGTACCCAAATGAACAAAACAAAATTACAGAAACTTATGATTTTTACACAAAGGAGTAAAGTTTGAACATTTTTCTTTTAAAATATTGACTTCGTAACAAACAAAATCATGGTTATGGCCCAAGTAATAAGTAAAACTCAAAAAATGTCCGGAAAACCCGGTTTTTGTGTAAAATTCGACTTTAACGACCTCTAAACCTCTTCCGAAAAATCTGAAAAAAATCACAAAAATGCTTTGCCCTACAAGCTGTCAAAAAATGCTGGGGGACCCATGAAAATCGAAAAACAAAATTTTTTTTGGAACACCCCACTGTTCAAATAAAATCGTGCCCATTTTCTTCTCCATCTTTAGAACATGAATTTAGTTTTTAGTCCATATTAAAGAATTTGCAGTGCAAAAAACATTCTGTTCCTTATTTTGTTTTTAAAACAATTCAATGCTCGATTTTCGATTTCAACGTTTGAGTGCTGAAAAGTAAATATATCTATAACGAATATTGGTAATTTCAAAAACAATAATTCATTGACTGAGTTTTTGAAGTTAAGTACTTCTTCAAAGATTTTATAATTCTTGTATAAAGCTTAGAAAATCTTCAGAGTTTAAAAAAAAAATTCCACGCTTATTTAAGAAATGTTGTGAAATAAGATTGCAATTTAGCTCTTTAGCTTTTGCTTAATTCTTCCGATTTTTCAATTTTATTGTCAAAACTGTCGTTTTCACAACCATAACTTAAATAGAAATTAAGGTGTAAGTGCAATTACACTATTTATAATTACACTTTTTAATAACCGATATAGGATATCAAAAAGTTTTGTGTGATCCGTATTGTGGGCTTCGAATTACAGTTTCACTATTTGTACTTCTGTTAAACATAGATTTTATAATCATCGCAAATATTTTTTCACTAACAACGTTAAAACGAGTTATTAACTCAAGCCGCATATCCAGAATTGCTTTAATAGCTCTTTCTATAATCCACTGGTTGGTGCTACCATCGGAATTTTTTTTGGCTTATCGGAATCTTTGTTAGGCGACTTATATTTATATCTTATTATATAATTTTTATTTGGCTGATGTATAAGAAAAGTTTAAATTTGAAGAGGAATTATTTAAACTAGCAGATTCCAGTGCTTGAAATTCGAGTGCAATTTCTAGGCAACTATATGTTTCAACTTAGCCAATTCACAAACCAACACTTTTTTGGTTTCTTATTATTGTGAATGAAGATGACAAACTCATTAACAAACACATTAACAAATTTAATAATCAAGCACATAGCATATGTATAATTTTATGTATGTGTTAGTAGCAACTTTAAATGCAATTTACTCAAAATAAAGGAAAAAATTTAAAAATCTGTAAATCTGGTGAGCGGCTTAAAAGAAATATCTTTCAAATAATATACGTTTGGTCAGAATCGGGATAAAACGGTAGAACAAAAAATCGGTAACAAAAAATCGTCTAGCCTATTAATATTATAGATATGTTTGAGTTTGAAATTATTCAGGCTCAAGATCAAATGTTTTTACTTTAAATAAAGCAAAAACATTGGCACATCTGTTTCGAAAAATTGATTTATATTCTGCATGACAGCTTATACAGCTGTTTCGGGAACAGTCACCAACCCTCATCAGTAACCAAAAGCAGTAAATAGTTTGTTTGGTAAAAAGTTAAATTCATATATATTTGCTGAAAACAACCAAATGAGAAATCAAGCAAAAGTTATACTATATAAGCCTCTTCCAATATAACAAACTAAAATATAGAACAACTTTGAAACAAATATGTTTGTATACGATTACACATTGCATACTACAATATATATGTCTGTTTTTGTCTCGAAAAAAAAACTAGAAAAACAATCTGTTTTTGCTAAACTTACATTTGGCGTTAACGGCGTGCCCTCCGCATTTTAAATTTTATTATTTTTTATAAAAATAAAAAACCTTATTTTCGATCTTTATCATTTTAATGATTGAGTTTGAAATTATTCAGGCTCAAGATTAAATGTTTTTACTGCTTTTGGTTACTGATGAGGGTTGGTAACTCTTCCCGAAACAGCTGTATAACCTGTCATGCAGAATATAGATAAATTTTTTGAAACAAATGTGCCAATGTTTTTGCTTTATTTAAAGTGAAAACATTTGCTCTTGAGCCTGAATAATTTCAAACTCAATCATTAAAATGATAAAGATCGAAAATTAAATTTTTTTATTTTTATAAAAATTAATAAAAATTATAGATATGTACAATTTTGCTATAAAAGGCGCTACGACGCATAAAAAAAATGAAAACGAAAAGCGGCTTTTTTTAAAAAGGCGGTAAATAAAAAATACTCTTTTTGATTTGTTAAAAAGTGCTAAATACAGCGCGAATTTTTGGTTATTATATCGAATTAATTGAATATCAGGAAGCAGTTTTATATGAAAACTACGTCCTACAGGGATTTTTTGTGGACCACTGATTGGTGGGTGTAATACACATACATAAATCAAATTGTGATCTTACAGCAATTTAAGTTGGTCTGATAAAGTTTATTTGCGTAGAGGAAATATACAAATTTTCAGCAAAAAATATTCATATTTGCAACACTTACAGTTTGACGGAAAGTGATTCAGAGTCGATCGGTAAAATAACAGGTGGTCCTGGGGCAAATATTTTTTGGTAGTTACAAACATCAGCACAAACTAGAAGCTCATTATACTCTGACCTCACAGTGGTGATGGGTATAAATAGGCATGGAATTTTTTAACTTTACTTACTTTGAGAATGAGAAGTGAGTCAAGATTGTAGAGACATCACTACAAACAGATGCAAAATCTTGTTTCTTATTAAACTGCTATCTTATTTACTAAGATTTCTTAAAATTTAATTAGCGTTTTTGGCCAGCTTTTAAGATCAAATAGTTCTCAGTGATAGTACAAACAGGATTAATCACATGTTTAAAAGTAGAAAATGATTCATTTGGTTAGGTGTCAGTACAAATTGCCACAATACAGGATTTAAGGGTGCTCATTAAGAATCTAAAGATACATTTACAAATTTTTTTCTCAATTTAAAAAAAAAATTGTTTACATTAAAGTTTGTTATTTAATCAAAAATTATGTTGGTTTTACTCAAGTGTTTTACTTTATTCTGCAAAAAAAAAATTATTAAATTATTTAAACAATTTTATCTTAATCAAAATCATATTTATTTTCGTTAACATTGTATCTACAAAAAAATCCACAAAATTCAAAACTAAAATCGTATGAAAAAAAAAAATTATTTTATCTCTAAACCTCAATTGACATTTGAAAGGCACTCAAGCGGTTTGAGAAATCTAAATGCAAACGAACAGTAAAAAAAAAGTTAAATATTTAATGCAAATTTAATATGACTTCTCAAAATCACTATACATATTTGATTTACAATACCAACAACTTGAACAAACTGAACGACGATTTATACATATAGATTAATGCATAAGTATACATAAGCATATTGATGATAGTTGTAATGATAGTAAATCCTCACAACATACATAGAAATTGGTATCATATTGCAGTGAATGGCAAAAAGAAATTAAAAAAAAAATCAATAAGTTTCTAAAAGTGTTATCACGATCAGACACTCAATATGAGGTTTAGTTAATTTAAGTATGTATCTATATTCGTTGTTTGTTTACTCTGTGGCAAGAAGGGCAATTTACAATAAAAGCAAAAAATCGATTACACTAATCAAAGAAATCAAAAATTGCAAAATGTTTTCAATTGTTTAATACATGTGTATTTGATTAAAAATATACTTTAAATGCATTATTAGTTTATCGGAAAATATAACTTCGCAAAACAAAAATCGACAAGAAGCCTAAAAATATGCTATAAATGTAACTAAATTTCTCCTGAGTTCGGTTTTGAAAATCTTCAATTATTCTCGTTATTTATCGTAAGGGTAAAAACATATGAAATCAACCAATGAGTTGACCGCACCGATTTCGAATTGGATGAATTTTGGTACGAAGGGAAAGTTAAACATAATAATAGCGTTTGCCAACTTTCAGTGTCGTAGCTCTCGTATTTTCAGAATTATGGCCATTCCAAGTTGGCAAAAATCAATAAAAATGCACTCAGATACCTTAACACAATTTTTAATATCTCGAAAAGTATTCATTGTACGTTAATAATCAAGGGCTCATTTTACAGACTAAAACATGCGCCATTCCAAAAAAAATTTTTTTTCAAATTTTCGATCAAGGATAATGTAAATAAAAAAGGACTAAAATTTCCAAAGGATATTTCTCGAAAATCAATATTTTTAAAAATTTCAAAAAAATATATGTTAATTCTTATTATGTTTTGTACAAGCCTGTCAAATTTCAATGTGGAGTCTTTATTACAACATGAGTTATTAAGAAAAAAGCAGGCGAAGGTTTATGTATTTCATGAAATGTACCAAAATACAAAAAGGTGACAAATTACAAAAAGAAGGACATATCAAATGTAACGGAACTTTTTCGACTTTACAACCTAGACGAAATATTTATTGCCTGCTCACACAAAAAATTTACAAATATTTTATGACCTGTGGTCGGCTTATTGGCAGTAGCAAATTCAGTCCCTATTTAAAAAACATTTTATGACCCGTAGTTCACGCAAATTTTCCAATTCAAGAAAAGCAAGGCGTGTATTTTTTTACCTGTAATCTATTTTTTGTACCAAAAAAAACAGTATAAATCGTTCAGAGACTGTAAGTCAAACTTCAGTTGAATACTAGATTTCATAAGTGCTAAACGTCAAAGTGTTATAGTGTTAAAGTGACTTGATCGTTTGAAAAAACAAAAAAAAGAGACTAAATATTTAAATAAATACAAAAAAGTCGTGCACAATTCATTCGGTTGTGGTATTTAAAAAAAAAATATGCCATTCCATTCAACATTTTGCTGTAATCCTTTTAAAAAATCCGGTCACACTGGGTGCAATAAAAGTTTAAGACAAGTCCAAGAATGGATGCTACAGTATACTAAGGATAAAAACATTACGATCTCAAATAAAATTTGTGGGACATGTAGAATAAAATTTTCGCATCTGAAGAAATCTAATAAATCTAATTTGGAAGAAGGTTCAGACATAAACGAAAATGTAGATACTTTCGATGACATTGCGTCAGGCACGGAAGAAGATGACATTGCGTCAGGCACGGAAGAAGTTGCTATTTCAAAATTAAACCAATCTTTACCGTATCTGGAACAATCTCCGATAAAAAAGAAGAAGTTACATCAAAAACGGTACAGAGATGGAAAATTCAGGAAAATAAGTGATTCGATTCAAGACAAAATTTTCCACGGTTTAGCACAATCAACTTCGCATATGTGCCCACAATCCGAAATAATAGAACAATTAAAAGAAAAGTTTAAAACATTAACAAAAAATAGCGAGAAAATCCAACTGCTAACAATTTTACCAAAAAGCTGGGCAATACATAAAATTGAGGAAGAATTCCTGGTTACAAACTATATCGCGCGAAAAGTTAAGCATTTGGTTGAAACAAAGGGTGTGATGAGTACGCCTAACCCAAAACTGGGAAGTCCAATTTCACCAGTGACAAGCAATTTAGTAAAATCCTTTTATGAATCCGATGACGTCAGCAGGTGTATGCCCGGACAGAAAGATTTCGTGTTTTTTTTGAAAATGGTACAAAAGTCAGGAAAAATAAAAGACTTTTGCTTGGAAACTTAAGAGAAATGTACGCCTTTTTCAAGGAACGACATGATGGAATAAAAATAGGTATTTCCAAGTTTTGCCAACTTCGTCCGAGGAATATAATTCTAGCAAATGCGAGTGGATCTCATAACGTGTGTGTTTGTACAAAGCATCAAAATGTGAAGCTGATGATTGATGCCATAAATTTAAAAAAATTAACTGCTGGTGTTCTGAATTATCAGCTTGAATGTTACAAAGATTGTTTGAAACAAATGACATGCATTCCATCTTCTTCAAAGTGTCACCTACGTAAATGTAACAAGTGTCCAGGAATTGAAAATTTAAAAGCAAAACTTAATCAATTACTAGAGCAAAATGATATTGATGAAATAACATATAAACAATGGGTAAGTGTAGATAGGGATAATTTGGAGACCATGATTGGCCAAGCCGACGTTTTTGTGGATTCCCTATGTGAAAAACTTGAAATTCTATTACCTCATTCATTTATTGCAAAACAGCAGGCAGCATATCTGAGCGAAAGAAAATCAAATTTGGAAGAAAATGAGTATATAGCAGTTTGCGATTTTTCAGAAAATGCTTCTTTTACTATTCAGGATGCAGTCCAGGGATTTCACTGGAACAACTCTCAGGCCACTTTATACCCAATTGCTATTTATTTTAAATCAGATGGAAAAACACAACATACAAACTTCATAATAATATCTGATTGTCTTGTACACGATTCTGTAGCTGTTCACCTGTTCCATCGCCACCTGAATGTATTTTTGAGAAAAAAGTTTAAAACAACCCCGAAGAAAATCACGTATTTTTCAGACGGTAGTGCTGCCCAGTTTAAAAATAAAAAGAACTTTATCAATTTATGTTATCATATGGAAGATTTTGGATGTAATGCTGAGTGGCATTTTTTTGCAACAAGCCATGGAAAAGGCCCAAGTGACGGTCTTGGAGGTACCGTAAAGAGAGAGGCACGTCGAGCTAGTTTACAGCGTCCATTACAAGGTCAAATAACTACTCCAAAACAATTATATGAATGGTGCCTGCAAAATCTTTTGAACTGTAATTTCGAGTTTTTAACTCTAGAAGACCACGAAGAAGAAGCACGGTTCCTTCAAATTCGTTTTAAAGATTTGCGTACTATTCCTGGAACTCAAAAGCTGCATTCTATTGAACCTGTAGATAAAAAAAAAATTAAAGTCAAGCGATACGCGGCAGATGCAGATTTTTTAATTGAAATCCTTCAGAAATAAATAAATATGCTGTAATAAAGTGTTTAATAATGATAATACATTATGTTGTACTTTTTATTAAAGGTTTAGCAATGGAGAAAAAGAGTTTAAGCAAAGAAAAGTCGAAAAAGTTCCGTTACATTTGATTTGTCCTTCTTTTTGTAATTTGTCACCTTTTTGTATTTTGGTACATTTCATGAAATACATAAATCTTCGCCTGCTTTTTTCTTAATAACTCATGTTGTAATAAAGACTCCACATTGAAATTTGACAGACTTGTACAAAACATAATAAGAATTAACATATATTTTTTTGAAATTTTTAAAAATATTGATTTTCGAGAAATATCCTTTGGAAATTTTAGTCCTTTTTTATTTACATTATCCTTGATCGAAAATTTGAAAAAAAAATTTTTTTGGAATGGCGCATGTTTTAGTCTGTAAAACGAGCCCTTGATTATTAACGTGCAATGAATACTTTTCGAGATATTAAAAATTGTGTTAAGGCATCTGAGTGCATTTTTATTGATTTTTGCCAACTTGGAATGGCCATAATTCTGAAAGTTCGAAGGCTATATGTCTGAAAGTTTGCAAATATTATTGCGCCGATCCATAGATCATGTGTACAAAATCTTATCAAATTTGGAGGTGATGAGGTCACAAATGTCAATATTTTCGGTTGATTTCATATGTTTTTACCCGTAAGTTAAATGGAATATCTGTTTTCTTATCAAATATACAATGCATATTCAGCAGATATTCAGCAGAATATCTTAGTAAAAGCCTTACTCTATGCTTTACAAAAATCTTATGAATATGCCTAAAACTATGTTATTAAAAATTCCATACAAGGATTTTTTTTTTTTTTCAATATCTAGTTTTTGAACAAATATTAAAATTTGTTTTAGAATCGTTTTCCCTTTTACGAATATATCAATTCTACACCATCATTCATTGCGCAAATAGTTGGTCACGTTATACATGAGTGACATTTGATACTAAATAGAACTTTTGATAAAACAAACTCTCTAGAGATCAATTCGTTAATTTCGGCCCACATATTTCAGGATTCATGTGACGTTTTCTAATTGGGAAATCTCCTTCTTAATTCTATACATAATTTATTTTAGAACCATTGTTGAATGGTAGGCCAGATTCGCCATTACACTCAAATTACTCTTACTTGTTGTTATTGTCCTTTTAACTAAAAGACAACAACACCATGAAAGGAAATATCAAATAAAGGACTTATATTTCATTTAACAAACCATTATAAATAATAATATAAATTGTTCTAAAGTAAACTCAATGGGTAAAGAAAATATTCATATGGGTAATTGCATTATTCATAAAAATCATGGAAAAAAAATTTAACTCAGATGACCCAATTCTAATAGAATTTTTTGATGATCTGAAAGAGCTTTTTCGTGAATAATAAACATAAAGCATTAATCAACTTTGATACTATTAATGCTATATATTACTATTGTTTAACAAATCTTATTGCTTACTGCTCATTTTACATATGTTTTTCATTTCTCTATATGTTTTTAAAATTTTGCAAAATTTGTCTTTTATTTTTAAATTTTTGTAAAAATTTTTTTTTATTATTAAATTTACTTTATACGACTAAATGTAAACTTTATTGCGTTGCTTTAGAATGTCATTATGACAAGTACATCATATGAACAAGTTGGCTCCAGAGATGGTAATTATAACATGGTACGTATCCTGGCTAATCATAGACAGGGTTTCAGTATTTGTCATTTAAATGCACAAAGTTTATGTAATAAACTTGATGAGTTTCGTCTTTTATTTGAAAATTCCGGTGTTGTCGCTATATGTGTTTCCGAGACATGGTTCTGTGATAATGTTAGCGACAATATATATGAGCCAAAGGGGTACTGTGTCTTTCGTTCCGACAGAAGTAGTCATGCTGGTGGTGTTGCAATTTATATAAAAAATATTTCATGTCAATTAAATTGTACACATAATATTGTTAATGACGTGGAATATGTTTTTGTAGACTTAAATTTTCGTGGTGATAAACTTCTTCTTGGATGTGTATACAGTCCACATAAACGGATAAAGTTTGACAGTCTTATCACGAAGCTGGAGCTTTCATCAATGTCATACTCAGAAGTCATTATATCAGGTGATTTTAATAACAATCTTTTCGATGACTCAAATCTTACCACTATAATGTCGATGTTTAACTTGTCAGCTGTTAACACAACGAGACCTACACACTTCACGTCAACAAATAGCAATTTGCTTGCTCTTTTCTTTACCAGTAATGAAAGTTAAGTCCTTCATTATGATCAGTTAGCAGCACCAGCATTTTCGAAGCACGATCTACTCTTCTTATCATATGATTTGCAATAGAAACCCAGCCCCAAACATTTACTTATCCTGATTTTAATAATATTGATATCTTGGGTTTGGGATATAATCTTTGCTCTACTCCATGGGATCAAATTTTCTATTTACCGGAATAGGAATTTACGACAAACATGTCCTCAACAAAACGAAAACTATTAAAAATGGAGATAGACCTTGGTTCACAATGGAAACCAAGATGCTAATAGAACACCGTGATAATCTGTATCAGAAGTGGAAACGTTACAGGATATCAGAATATCACGACGAATATAAGATGGCTAGGAAAGCGGTTGTTTCCAAAATAAGGCATGATAAATCTTCCTATTATTTTAACAAATTTAATACAGCTATTGGAAGTAAAAAAACCTGGAAATAAATACGCGAAGTTGGATTAAATAAGACAATTAATCAATCAATGAATGTTGACATCAATGCGCTAAATGAAGCTTTTGTAAATATTCCTCTACCAGCCGTAAATAACGAATTTTATGATGATTTTTCCCTGTAATAATTTAAACATTCCCAAATTTAACTTTCAGTGTGTAACACTAACAGAGGTAGTTGAAAGTTTCAATGCTATTAAATCGAATGCAGTGGGCCTTGATAATATACACCCCAGATTTATAAAAATGATTTTACCATGGATTTTCCGTTTCATAATGTACTTGTTTAACTCCATAATCACTACTAGCATCTTTCCAATGGAGTGGAAACATGCCAAAATTATACCAATACCAAAAACGGGTAACGAATACCGCCCGATTGCAATTCTTCCATATCTCCCAAAAGTTTTCGAGCACCTTTTACACAGACAAATCTTTAGGTATTTAAACGACAACAACTTACTTAGAGCGTCAATCTGGTTTCAGGCCACAACATAGCTGTATAACAGCTTTATCTGATGTAGTTGAGGAGTTAAGAAGTAACATGGATGATGGAAAAATATCTTTTTTGGTTTTATTGGATCACTCAAAGGCATTTGACACGGTGCACCACTCAATTTTATGCCTCAATTATGCCTCTTATACTCTACATTAGCAGTTAGACTCATGTTTTCATATCTCACAAACAGATCCCAATCTGTTGCTAATGGTAGCTCCATCTCAAACTCACTGCAAGTTATAAGAGGGGTACCACAGGGTTCAATCCTTGGACCACTACTTTATTCGATATATGCCAATGATCTTCCACAACAAATTAAATTCTATAAGGTTCAGATGTACGCTGATGACATTCAGCTATATTTAAGTAGTACCAAGGATTCAATTATTTCCAAAACTCAAGAACTAAATTATGATCTTAAACGTATTCTAAATTGGGCAACGGCAAATGGTCTACGACTTAATCCAAATAAATCTAAGTGTATTATAATAAAGAAGAAAATGATGCATTTGGAGAATGAGATTAATGTCTTCCTTGGGGGCTTTAAAATTGACATCGTGGACTCTGACTTGACTTGACTATATGCATCTAAGGTTTTCACAGGTTGCAACTCTAGAGATAACAGAAAACTTACTGTAACTGTCAACAACATTATTCGCTATATCTTTGGATTAAGAAAATTTGATCATGTATCCCAATACTCGTGTCATGTCTTACATATGTCATTTGACAACTATATTAAATTCAAGAACATTATATTTCTACATAAAATTATTATAACAAAGGCCCCAAAATATCTTTTTGAACGATTAAAGTTCGCAAGATCTTTCAGAGGGAATCGAATAATTCAATTTAAATACCGGGACCATGCATCTGAATGTCAATTTTTTATTCTAACTATTCGTCTCTGGAATCAGCTTCCTAATGTCTTGCAAAATACAAGCAACGCAATAGGGTTTATAAAATTACTATACCAATACTTTAATTGATTTTATTTGATTTTTTTTTAATGTTTTTAAATTGTAATTTATAATATTTTAAATTTAGATTAAGAGTTACTGATATTAAATATATAGTGAATAACTTTTCTGATTCCATTACTGTAATTTATAAGATACTGTGTCCTGTTGTAATGGAAAATCGCATTTAATAAATAAATACAAATACAAATACAACAGATTTTCATGTAAAGAATGTTTTATAAAACATCTATAATAGTAGGAGGCAAGGCGATTTCTTGTGACCGATATAAAAATTTTATATCGATTTTGACCAAAAATCGATATATTTCTTTTGAACTGTCCACCATATTTACAGATTTGCACCGTCAAGAATATTTTTTGAGTAAAATGTATTTAAAGTTGCTATTAACACATACATAAAACACATATTTAACCCTGCAGGAAATGTCAATAGTGAAACAGTACTGATTCACTATTGACTTTGTCACCAGTACTACCGACCAACTATACCCCAGACAATGTAATTTTCTATAGACATTTAGCATGTACGTGTCATTGCAAATCACTAGTGAGATTGGTACTATTGATTAGGTAGTGACTAAGTAGTTCTCATGGGACCATAAATAGACATTGGAACGAGCGATTTACTAGTGACTAGGTAGTTCTCGTGGGACCTTATGTAGACATTGGAACCAGGACTCACTAGTGACTATGTAATTCTCATGGACCATATGTAGACATTGGAACCAGAGATTCTTGTACAATTTTGATTGTTCTTTCACTTTTCTTTTATAACTTCGTTTACTTATGTTTTTTCTTTGATTTATTATAAAATATATTCTTATTTACCTTTTATGTATATTCAATTTTAGTTTTACATACAACCACGTGTTTTTCAAACAAAACTATAGAAATCAACAAGAAGCAGAGCTCCCAACTTCTCTATGGAAAAATTTGTTGACATATAAAGCAAAGTAAATCGTGTAGACGCTTAAGGCCCAAATAGACTACACAAAATGATTGCGCAAAATCGTGTTTGCGCAAAGTTTTTGTAGTGTATAGGGGTGTTTTTCATGCTTGCGCAAAAGTTGTGCAAAAATCAAATCGATTTGATTTTTTGGAATTTTGCGCAACAGTTTTGTGTCGTGTATAGGCAATTCCCCATACAAAATTGACACTTTTTAAAACATTTCGCGTTGTCACCACAGGCGGAACAAAAAAAAGAAATAAAATAAAGAACAATAATAAGAAATTTGTAGTGTATGTTTAGCAAAATGTCGGAAGAAACAATTTTTGTTGAAAAATTTATCGACGAATACAGAAAATTTCCAGCTCTTTGGAAAATAAAAAGCAAATACAATAAAAATTAAAAAAACCAAACTAAAGTTCTATGCTTGCGCTAGTAAATTTTGTGTAGTGTATATCTTAAAATGCTGTTGCGCAAGTACATTTTTTTTTGGAGTAAATTTCATTTAAAGTTGCTATTAACGCATACATAAATCACATATTTAATTAAGCTTCAAATAAAAAACTATTCAACACTGAGTGTGTGTCTATTAAATTTGTGTTGAATTGTGAATTGTCTAAAATTGATTAGCATACATTTAGTCTCTTATAAAATTATTTATTGACAAACCCTGTTATATATCTTAAAAAATTTTTCTAGAATTTGCACTCGAATTTCGAGGGCTGGGTTCTGTTAGTTTTCATAAATGTCCATTACGGAATGTTTCGTTTTAAATTCAAATAAAATGTTATTTATGTGGAATAGGGTATATTTGCAACTACCAACAATATCTGGCCAAGATCCACCATTTATTATACCGTTCGACTCAGAATCATTTTTTGAGTCATTATCCGTCCGTCTGTCTGTTAGAATAAACATTATATCGAAAGAAAGAAAATAGTCTTCCGATTTCAAAACATTTTTATACCCCATGCCACTATATGGTCAGGGTATAATAAATTTGCGCTGATGTTTGTAAGTGCCAAAAATATTTGACCTAGACCCACCATTTATTATACCGACCGACTCAGAAAGTACATAAGCGATGCCGAACGTCCGTCGGATTGTGTGTGCGTTCGTCCGGCGGTCTGTGTGTATGTCTGGCTAGGTAAACCTCGTCATCAAACTTCAGTTCGCAAATAGAAATATATTTGTGACGAAATTTGGTATATAAGTTTTTGTCGGCCATAGGACGATCGCAATTGAAGTTAGTGAAACTTTGTCTACAAAAAGATAGATTATCATTTAGATATGCCAAATTTGTGTCTTTATTACAGTCATAAATCAGTAGTCCAAATATATTCACTGTAGGTCCATTTTTAGTCAAAGTTCCAATATAAAGTTACTTCCCAACATTCAATCAAACCTTTCGAAACAAAGAAGTATTTCTAAAATTTGGTTTGTATCTGTTTTTGAGTAAAATAAATTACTTTAAAAATTGACCTGCTCCCTATAGCAAAATAGAATCCGATATGAACTTTTTCATATCTGCAGGGCACAATTATAAAACATGCCACAAAAACTTGGTCATTCTTATATTGTTTATGCAATTATGTACTTAGGAATGTTGGATCTAATACCATCGGTATAGACTATAATTCTCTTACTATAATTCTCTCAATTGTTTGTCTTTTTAAACAAATACAATATTATTTTCCCAGAGTAAATTTGAGGTTGTGCCAGCGAAAAGAGCTGAGTGGATTCATTGTGGGTTTGAACAAATTTATATAACTTTAAGCACCCTTCCCTATGGTCTATAATACTTATTTCCTGTTGTTATAAGAGTTTTTGATTGCCAAAAAAGAACCTATCAGAGAAGATATTTCGAACAAGTTTTCAAAGGCAAGAGGAATGTCCGAATCTGGAAGTATCTTCCCTCTAAACTCAATACAATATTTAGGACGAGGAAGTGTGGGGATTCTGCTTTGACGTACGTTCCGTTGTCCATAACAAAGCAGTAATTTTAATTTCCAAAAAGTTCACATATATAAAGGGTCCGCCACCTAACATTTTTTTTCAACTAGTGCTTATTTCGTGAATGGTAACACTTAGCTCATGTCTGATTTGACAGATGATTAGTTTTATCCTTCCCCTGAACGAATATGGTTGTGTATACGCTAGAACAACGCTGGGAAATATTGCGACATTACTTTGAAAATCATGGTAATGTTGCAGAATGTGTGCGAAAATTGCGTACGGATTTTGGAAGAAGAGAAGCACCGTCAGCTCCGTATGTTCGTTATCTTGTGAAAAAAGTGAAAGAAACTGACATCCTCATCGATAAACCAAAGCGTGAAAAGCCAAAAACAGTGCGTACACTCGAGAATATTGCTGCTGTAGCAGAAAGTGTGCGTGAAGCGCCATCAACATCAATTCACCGCCGTTCTCAAGAATTGAACTTTTCGGAGGCATCATTGAGAGGAATTTTGCATAAGGACCTTGGTATGACGCCATACAAAGTCCAATTGGTTCAGGAGTTGAAGCCAATTCACCATCCAATGCGTTTTCGCTTCGCTAAGTGGGCCTGCGATCGACTTACAGAAGATGCCGATTTTGCCAAAAAAAAGTCGTCTTTTCAGATGAAGCTCATTTTGATCAACAAGCAAAATTGTCGCATTTGGGGCACAGAAAACCCGCACGCATACATTGAAAACCCGATACACCCAAAACGAGTCACTGTTTGGTGCGGATTTTGGTCCAGAGGCATAATTGGGCCATTTTTCTTCGAAAATGAGCAAGGAGTGGCCGTTACAGTCAATGGCGATCGTTATCGGGCCATTTTGAACAAATTTTTGTTCACAGAAATTGAAGAGGAGGATATTGGCAACATTTGGTTTGAACAGGACGGCGCACTGTGGCTCAAATTTTGATTTCATTGGCCAAAAGTCAAATTTTTTTTTGTCATCGATTTTTAAAATTTTTACTCCTTTTTGTAGCTTATATATCCAGATTAAGGTAGCCAAAAAATTAGGTTAAACTATTGATAATTGTGGGCGTGGCATGCTGTCAAACTCAACTGTTTTTTTTAATTCAGCAAAAGGTGTTTTTTTTTTGTTTTTTATCAAAAATAAATGGTTACTACTCGCAAGCTATCATCGATATTGGCCTGCGGTCTTTTTTATAATGTTAGTAGGATTATAGTCTTTAGTTTTTGTAAGTAGTCACAGTTCTAACGTTTGATATTAGGGGCGTTATGAAATATTTATGAAACCACTATATTTTTCTCAAATTTAAACTTTAGTGGAATAGAACTTCTAAAGGAAGTAAGGGAACAAGAAACGTATACCACCCGGAGAAAGGCGAATGTATCCTGTTTAACCCTATATATACTTTTGCACCCCCCACGAGCCCCCGGTAGAACACTTTTTTCATTTTAATGAAATTACTCTAAAAAAATTACTCTAAAAAAAATTTTGTTTTTTTACTTTAGACTACGTAAAAGTAAAATAATTAAATAAAATACCTGCGAAAGGGTTTATTGGCTTTGTTTTGATCAGCAAAAAAATAAGTCATAAAATGATCACAATAGGTTCTACAGTAAACAAATGATCTCTTTCTTAATTTACCTGTTGTCAAATTTAAGGGTCAACCAAAGTCATAAACAATTTTATAAGTTTGTCAATAATCGCGGCACTAAACCACTAAAGATAAAAAACCACCCCATATTGGCGAGAAACTAATTAGTTTTACCTGATATTGAAGTCTGGATAACAAGTGCAGTTTTGTTCAATTTAAGTTCTACCTGCTATGAAATTAAAGATCAATGTGTGAATAACATGTACCTAAAAATGTATAAAATGACGGATTCTATAAGGCATTACTCAATAATAAGTTAATACTTCAAGTGTACGGACGTATATCCGCAAGTGATAAAAAGTGATAAAAAAGTGATAACAGACGCAAATAAAAATATTGAGAAAAATATGGAGAACTTTAGTTATAAAGAACTGGCCGAAGAGTATTTTCGAAACAAAAACCAGGAAGATGTTCTTAGTTACGTTAAAATAAAATTAAACTTAAATTCGTCTAGTACCGAAATACAAGAGCAATTATCTAATTTCGTCAAAGTACTAAAAAAACGATTGAAAGAAGTTAACTACTGTAAACAAAAGTTTTATAATAAAAGTGCAAACTGGTTAGAAGGCCAACTTAATGTTGGTGGAGAAACAGCAAAGCTAGATAAGGCTGGAAGACCACGCAAATCATTGGACAACTGCAGCGATAGATCTAAGAGGCGGAAACTTAAAAATTTTAACGAGGAAATTGGTTCTACAAATATAAAAGAATCTTTTCTACATCAATTACGAGCACAAAACCAATTAACAAAAGTGGATATCATTGAAAAAACTTGTAATGCTAGTCCAGTGAGAACAAAGCGAATTCTTAAAAGTATACCAACTCCGAGCGATGCAAAACAGTTCACAAATGAGGAGGCATTAGCATTATTTCTGGATTTGAAATTAACAAAACACCAATATATTCAGCTCAGATTGCGTGCGATTGAAAAAGGCTCAAATATGTATCCAGCATATCATCACATAACAGCTGCTAAAATAGACTGTTTGCCATCAAAGGACACTATTACAATCACACCAATTTCGGCAGAAGTACAACTACAATCTTTACTTGATCACACAGCCAAACGCTTGCTACAATCAATAACAGGAACTGAGTTAAAGAAATATGGAAACACAAAGTTAATTCTATTTTGTAAATGGGGATGTGATGGTTCTTCGGGACAAAAACAATACAAATAAGTTGTATGTGAAAATATTTCGGACTCAGATATGTTCATGGTATCATTTGTACCATTGCGATTGAAAAAGATTTTGGAAGATTCGGAGCCTTCGAGTAGTACAACGCAAACAATGGATATTTGGAAAAATGAGACACCATCTTCTACGAAATACTGCAGGCCAATCAAATTTGAATTCAAAAAAGAAAGTCATGATGCCATTAACAAAGAAGTTAGTGATATCAAGCCCCAAATAGCAACACTACAGCCATTACAATTACAGTTAGATGGGCAGCAAATTGAAGTAAGCTACCAATTAGTGCTGACAATGATAGATGGAAAAGTAGGTCAGGCTTTGACTAACACGAAGGCTGCATCCAGCTGCATTATATGCCAAGCAACATCAAGCCAATTAAACCAAGTCCCGACAAAATCATTCGATAATACCGATGCCTTCGAATTTGGATTATCACCACTACATGCAAGAATACGACTTATGGAACACATACTAAAAATCAGTTATGATTTGGATTTCGGGCCTTCAGGATCAATAAGAAACAACGAAACCAACAAAGAGTTAAGAAGTTCAAAAAAGAAACATGTTCAAGATGAATATCGCAAATTTGGATTGATTATAGATCAGCCAAAACAAGGGTCAGGCAATACAAATGATGGCAATACCGCAAGAAGATTCTTTTCAGATCCAGAAACAGCATCTGAAATAACAGGAGTGGATTTAAACCTTATTTTCAGATTTAAAATAATCCTAGAAGTACTTGCGTGCAATGAAGAAATTGACTCTAGAAAATTTGGAGATTATGCTAAGGAAACTGCAAAAATATATACAACCAACTACCCATGGAGAAATATGTCTGCAACAGTCCACAAAATCCTTTATCATGGAGAAGATGTCATTAAATATCATTTGGTGCCACTTGGAGATCTATCAGAGGAGGCTCAGGAAAAAAGGAACAAGGATTACAGATTTTATAGACAGCACAATACTAGAAAAATGTCACGAAATTCCACAAATGAAGATCTATTTAATATATTATTGGCAACGTCAGATCCGTTCATCTCCAGTATTCGAAATCAATGGAAAGTGGAACATCGGGATTTAGATGAAGAAGCCAAAAAACTACTAAAGAACAGAAATAGCACAGAACAAAATATGGAATATTTGCAATCAATATTTGAGTCTAATGAATAATAATTATAATTGCCTTTCATTGTTATTTAAGTACGAAAAACATAGTATTAGTAAAAAATAATAATAAACAGAACCTACCATTGTTACAAATGCTATTTAAATCTATTGCAGTTTTTATTCTTAAAAGGTTTCCCACATATGAATGCAATGTTTTAATAGATAAGAAAGATTCAAAAAATAAGAACCCATATTTTCATATCAAAATTAAAAAAAAAATTAGAATCATTGCGCTAATGTTTAGCAGATTTATTTAGCTAGTGTAACAAATTAGGCAGCAAACACTAATAAATTTTTCTGTAGTAATAATAATATTCCTTGAGTGTAAGCAAATTGCAAATTTGATAGCAAACATTTTTAATTTTTTAGTAATACTAGTTAAATTTCTAGTGAATTTTACTATTTTGTTGCGTGTAAAAATTTTTTTGAGTGTAAAAATTTTTTTGAGTGTAAGCATTAAAAAAATTTCATTATTACAAAAAATGTTTATAATAATTATTTAACTCCAAATATGACACTTTCTAATAAATAAAAATAAATAAAAAAAAACATATATCACGCTAAAAGTTAAAAAAAATCAAAAGTTAAACTTTGACCTAGAATTCCTTAAAAAGTACTCAATCAATTTAAATGAAATTCACACTGAGTCAAGATCAACTATCTATCTATCTATTAAAAAAAACAGTACTAAAATATTTTGATCGGTTCAAAAGTTACAGAATTTTGGCCAATGAAAAATGATTTTCAGCCACTGTGCGGCGCTACGTTCCATACAGCCGAAGCTACACTCGATGTTTTGCGCCCTGTTTTTGAAGATCGCATTATCAGCCGCAGAGCTGATGTCGTTTGGCCACCTCGGAGCTGCGATTTGACACCGTTGGACTATTATTTGTGGGGTGCCCTCAAAGATAAGTGTTATGCCAACAAGCCAGAGACAATTCACGCTTTAAAGGACAATATTCGTGAAGGCATTGGTGAAATACAGCTGCACACAATCGATAATGTGCTTAAAAATTGGACCGATCGTGTAGGCTACTGCATAGCCAGTCGAGGCAGCCATTTGAATGAAATTATTTTCCATTATTAACCGGAAGGATTGTACTTTCAAATAAAAAAAGAAATTTGAGATAATATTCAGTAAAAAAAAAGTTATTTGGAGGACCCTTTATATATTTTGATCTGAGACTTTTAGCACCTTTGATTTCTTTCCAGATTTTAGTCATTCCGCCCAATAAAATTCTATGGAGTAACGTAATCTAGTAAGTTTGATTTAGCTACGAAACCTATAAAAGTCAAGGATTGTCAAACAGCTTTCGCATTGAGGATCAGCAAGGGTACTTTGACATAGGTTTCGGCATCCATAGACACACAGCAATTTCTCTTTTCAAAAAGTATGAACTTTCTTGCTCCAATATTTATGAATTTATTTTGCTTTCCTGGGATCTTTGACATCTTTGATTTCTTTTGGGGTTTTAAGCTTTTTCCGCATATTCTTGCAACATAGCTGGTGGCAAAACTTTCGTTTTCTAAATTCTTTATTTACGGTTAGTTTTTTGTTTTGTTCCTTGCTTCCTCAAAATAGATAAAATTTCGAAATTGCACTTTAGCACATATCTTCCCACTGTATTTCTTGCATTTTCAAGTCTTTTGCAATAATAATCATCGGTTTGGATTTGCCTTCGATTTGTCAATAACACTGTCGAACAGCATTTTTGGAACAGGTATTTTTGAAAGGGTATGTTGAGTAGATCATTTTTGTAGAACAAACTTATGGTCCAGCACGTCTGCTGGAACCTGTTTATTGTACATGTTCTGTTTTTTCTTAGTACACGAGCCACAACACGACTTAAAATATAACTGAACTCGAACCTGTTTATTGTACATGTTCTGTGTTTTTTTTTTTCAGTACACGTACCAGAACATGAACTTCAAATAAAGCAACACTCAAAAATGTGTGCTTTATGTGTGATTGAAACAAAAAGTATGTGATACAAAAATGTTCGTGTAAATAACGAAATATTAAAACGAACACAGTCATGGTTGTGTTGGGCACCGAAGAAAATTTAAAAACAAACATAATTGGTATGAAAATAAAAATATGTGTGTGTTGGTCTAAGTTATGTTTGTTTACATATATGTACGAGTTTTTTATTCAGTGTGTGCTTTTTTCTGAACTCTGTTAAATACACAAGGAAATGCTTTCAAACGCATTCAAACAATTTTCCCCAGATTATGTGCAGCAAAATTAAAAGAAGGTACGGTTTTAAGAAATAATTTATTTCATTCAATGTAAATTACCTTTTCTAGGAATGCTCGTTGGACCCGATATAAGAAAATTATTACAAGATGAAGAATTTTATGGTCATCTGTCGGATACGCAAAAGACAGCATTTGACTTTATGCAGCTGGTTATATCAGAATTCCTTGGAAACTCAAAAGCACAAAACTATGCAGAAAATATTGAAAGCATGCTAATCGGTTTTAACAATATTGGCGTTAAGATGTCACTAAAGCTGCATTTTCTGCACTCTCATCTCAATTTTTTTAAAGAAAACCTTGGAGCTGTTTCAGATGAACACGGTGAAAGGTTTCATCAGGATATAAAGGTATTGGAAGAAAGATTCAAAGGGAAATCCCAAAGTGTAATGCTTGCTGAATACGTATGGGGCTTGTACAGAAACCTTGACCCATTGGAACATTCACGTCAAGCTAAATACAGGAAAGCGTATTAAGTTTAATCTTTAATCCATTGTCATACTACTGCTATTTCCCAATTCCCTTTTACTCGAAAATTTGAAGCAAAAAAATAAATATGTACATAGTATAATAAACCAGTATTAAAACAAAATTATAATTTTTTTATAGAAGTTGGTGTGTAATTTTGCCAATTAATCGTAAAGAGCTTTATTTGCAACAATGGTGTCTTTGGTGACCCCCCACTGAAATTTTCCGGCAAACATTTTCGTACAATATTTTAATCGTTAAATGTACTTTTTTAAAGGATATTTTTCGATTTTCTCGAAAAAAGGGTCAAATTGACCCATAAAGAGACCAGCTAGAGGGTTAAGATCTTCCACAAAAATAATCCTCATACAATTCCACAATACAACTCTGACCATTAACTTACAGCATTTTTTCATATAGTAAATGCTCCCTTCGACCAAAAAATGAAAACTTTGACCCACTGTAAAATAATACTCAGACGTGCTGGACCATAAGTTTGTTCTACAAAAATGATCTACTCAACATACCCTTTCTGAATTATGGGGTCGCTATTCTGTTCCATTCAAAAAGTCTTAATTTATTGGACAGTGTAATTAATTATCATCCTTCGAATTCATTAATTTTTGATCAAAAACAATTAATCAATACAATTACAATGTATTTGTTTAAATTTGAATTTTATTTCTAGAAATTTGGCCTAATTGGAAATTTACGAATTTCAAAATCAACTGTTTGAGATAAATTTTTGTTCTCTAGTCGGGAAGTTTACTGTTCTCAACTTTTTATCAATGGAATTAAAATCTTCTCGTCAAATTGTTATATAATGTTTTTCGATACTACATGTCAAAGAAGCCAATTTGGCGCTTTTCGCGCTTTTAGCGTTTTTTAAATACAAAAGTTCAAGGTAAAAAATGTTATAGTTATTTGAACAACTGCCTTCAAAATATAAACTTTTTGGTCAAAGAGACTCGCCAGCAAGACAAAAATAGTATAACAATATACATAAGTTGATTAACAAAGATATGCCAAGAAATATTCCGCTGGTAGCTGGTGGCTTTCTATAAAAAGAGCCATTGAAACAATTCCGAATATGTAGATTGAGTTGAAAACTCATTTTAACGTTGTTAATGAAATATCGTTTGAGATGACGCTGTTGACAAAAAAATGGGTACAATGATTCCAAGAACTATATTTATATATCTTAATTGGCTCAGTTTTATTAGAAATACAAAGTGTGAAACTGGTGCATTGGAAAGCCAAAATGCGGATCAACCAAAAAAGTTTCATAACTTATATCGGTTATCAGAAAGTTCAACAAATTTATTATTTGGAGGATGAGATCGGTCCTGTACTTAATGAATTTTGCTATTAGGTTATAGTTCTGAAAAGGCCTGTTTTAACAATTGTATTAAAAAATCGGACAAACAATAAAATCAAACAAAATCTGTTGTTTACGAGCTGAATTATCATTTAATTTTAAAACACTAAAAAAACCAATTTCTTTACTCAGCGCAGACATTTTTTTTTTTTTTCAAAGAAGCTCTGAAGATGTTATACATTTTATAAAATAATTTGTAAGAGAAAAACAAATAAGTAGAAGGATACGAACATCTCAACAACAATTTAGAACTACGTAAATTGAAAAGTAGAGACAGAACTGAATGAATAAATTCCGCTCTATAAATTATCAAGTGTCATTGTATATACATTAGGGTGACAGCCATTTTTTTTTTTTTTAATTTCAATACGTGCAAAAATTTTTGGTCGAATTTTGAGGTGTGCGGGTCGGATTATTATGACACTGGATCTAAAACTTTAGTGCGCAAAATTTGAGCCAAATCGGACAATGCTTTCTGGACGCGCATTGAGTTCAAAGTTCAAATATGTATTTATATGTAAAAATTAAAATTAAAAAAAATAATATTCCATAAAAATTTTAATATTAATAATGGCGTTTCAATTGAATTAATTAGTAAACCATAATCTAGAGTAAATTATCTTTCTAATAAAATGACGAAAAACAGCCAAGTTATATCAAGTTCCCCTGGCAATAAATGCGCCGCAGACCACTTGATTAAGAAAATCGAGCTTACATTTTTAAAGACATTGAAATAATTTACAACAACAACATTTTTACATTCTCCTGATCCCTAAATGATCATATGTAAAGCATTTTACATCTTGTCTATTGTTATGCCGTTCTTAACTATTGGGCAGCGTTTTTATTTCAGCGGATTTGAAGAAAAATTTGATTTTTCATACTTTTTCAAATTTTAGGCTACATCTTCTTGGTGTTTTCATATTTCAAATATCTTTTGTCAAAATATTATACTACTTGATATCATTTCTCAATCCTGTAAATTAAGGTTAAATTGAAACACTATAAACTGTCCCTCTATAAGATCAAAGGTCAAATTTAAGGAGATTTACATTTTTTTAAAACAAAATATCATGTCAAGTGCACCAACTTTTGAAACCGATGTCTTCCGATCGGGATGAAATTTGCACCAAGGTTAGTCCTATTGGATAGTAGTTTAGACACAATTTTTCAACAAGATCGGTCAAGATCTCTCTGAGTTAGAGGGGATCAAAATTTGACATTTTGGCCAAACAGGTGTTTTTCTCATCCATGTAACTTATTTCCTATTGTTCTTAGAGAATTTTCTCCCAAATAGTTTAGATAGCTATTTCTTCAATATTTCGGGAAAAAATACTTAAAAAAATTTTTTGTAGACTTTTTTTTTGCTAAATAAATGTTTTGTACTCAAGACAACGGTTTTTCAATTTTTCACAAATGCACTATTTTGAATTTTTTCCTATTTGTGTCTAAAACCTTACAAATAAAACTTATACTGAGAAACTAGACAAATTAACCTTTCCGAAGGTATGTAACATACCTAACTAAAATTTCATACCCTCGATACTGTAATACCCAGAATATGTTAACCTCAGGAAAAAATCACTTTTTTTCTATAGAAATGTTGAAAAATTATTATTTTTTATTTATTTTTAATAATAATTAAATTAATGTATAATAATAATAATAATAATAATAATAATATTAAAAATAAAAAGATAAATAATTTATTAAAATTTAATCTTAATTGCATTAGATCCATTTATATCATAACTATTTTTATACTTAATTTATTGTAGCTGATGAAGTATTTAAGTCTTGTAAATTTTTAAATACCCAGTCTTTCATCCAGCTTGTTTGTCGCCTTTATTTACTGCGTTTTTTTGTCAATCCTTTCTTGGCGTTACTAGGTTCAGCTGTTGATTTCGCTGATGGTTTATTTGTTGGCTTTGGAAAGAAATCGCATTGAATAGAGGCAGAAAACTTTTTCAACTTGAGTCTTCCATCGACAAACGGTATAAAAGCATGGTATTGGGCGGTGCCATCGATTGTTACCGCAGCATCGAATCTGCTCTTCAGTGTTTTCAATGTTTCCTGATGATCCTCTTTGCTACTAAAAACTATTTTAGTTTCTTTACAATAATTCTTTGCCCAATGGAATAAAGCAGTCGCATCTAAGATGCGATCCTGATGAGAGCACTGGAGGCTATACTTCGCTGCATTTCTTTTAAGGTTTGCTCCAATACCATCACATGCTCCTTTACCATGAGCAGTAGGATGAAAATGCCACTCAGCTGGCATTCCAAAATCTTTTTCATGAGCCATAAGATTTGCGAAGCTACTTTTGTTTTTAAAATGTTGACAAGCTCCGTCCGAAACGTAGTATACCTTCTTTACTGTAAATTTAGATTTTAGATATTTTAGTATTATCTTCTGGTAATCATAAACTGCAACGGTATCATGTTTTAAATCGTCGGATACGATTGCCATACTTTTGTGTTGCAGTTTTTCATTTTTCATGTACTAAATAACTACTGTGAATATAGTTGATTGGTCGTTATTGAAGTGGAATGTTTGTATGGCATCCTGAAAAACATATTTATCGTTTTCTGCAAAATCATATGATATAACGAATTCACAAGACTTCAAATGCATCTTGAAATACTTGAAGAATAACCATTGCTCTTTGACTAAAAAGTCATGGGATCTCAAGTTTAGCAATCCTGTACACATTTCTTCCACAAAATCATCCACATTTAAAATGATTGTTTTCAATGTGCATCTGTCAGTCTGAATCCAAGAATCAAATTTGACCTCCTCTATATATTCTCGATCTAAAGAGTTGATTAAATTTTCTTTGATGAATGTGGTTTTCGGGCAATTGGTACATTCACCTAAGTGGCAAGAAGTTGTTGCATTAGGACACATAGTCAATTTAAAGCAATCGCGGTAATCGTGTAAATCTTCTGCCGAATCATCTGTTAAATACTTTAAGTTGATTTCCTTCAACATCAGTTTAACATTTTCATGGTAAATGCAAACGCATACTGTGTGAGTTCCGCAGCTTCCTGCCAAAACGCAATGCTTTGGCCTCATTTGGGTAAATTTCGTGAAGCCAATTTTAACATCCTCGTGTTCAGATTGAAATGTTGCAAATAACTCTTTCAGGTTACAGAGAACCATTCGTTATGTTATGAAGGTATGTTACATACCTTCGGAAAGGTTAATTTGTCTAGTTTCTCAGTATAAGTTTTATTTGTGTGGTTTTTCACACGAATAGAAAAAAAATCCAAAATAGTGCATTTGTGAAAAATTGAAAAACCGTTGCCTTGAGTTACAAAACATTTATTTTGATAGATATCCCACTCCCATCCCACTGAGCGACCAAAAAGCTCTTAAAGGAAAAATCCTAAGCTTTCTTATAAAAAAAAATGCCCTTTTTGAAAAAAAAAGCAAAAAATGCTTTGATTTAGCAAAAAAAAAAAGTCGAAAATTTTTTTTTGTTTTTTTGAAGTATTTTTTTTCCGAAATATTGAAGAAATAGCTATCTAAACTATTTGGGAAAAAATTTTCTAAGAACAATAGGTAATAAGTTACATGGATGAGAAAAACACCTGTTTGGCCAAAATGTCAAATTTTGATCCCCTGTAACTCAGAGAGATCTTGACCGATCTTGTTGAAAAATTGTGCCTAAACTACTATCTAATAGGACTAACCTTGGTGCAAATTTCATCGGAAGACATCGCTTTCAAAAGTTGGTGCACTTGACATGAAACCCCCCATATATATTTGTGGAAGGATTTCGATAAAACTTGTTGATAATATTTTAATAATTTTAAAAAATAATATTCTGCACTTATTTTCTGAAATTAACCCGTGCTACAAAAAAAGTACTGTTTAGACATTAATTTAGAGCAGCATAACAATAAGCAAGATGCAAAATACTTTACATATGATCATTTAGAGATCAGGAGAATGCAAAAATGTTGTTGTTGTAAATTACTTCAATGTCTTTAAAAATCTGAGCTCGATTTTCTTCATCAAGTGGTCTGCGGCGCATTTATTGCCTGGGGAACTTGATGTAACTTGGCTGTTTTTCAACCGATAATAGATTTTGTTGTTTTATTAGAAAGATAATTTACTTTAGATTATGGTTTATTAATTAATTTAATTGAAACGCAATTATTAATACTAGCAGATCCCTGCCCTCGAAATTCGGGTGCAAATTCTAGGAAATTTAATTTTTTCATTAAATAAACACCCTAAAGGTATGCTAATCTATTATAGCCAATTCACAAATCAGCACAAAAAAACTAATTTTTATTACAAACACATTAACAAATTTAATAAACACACACATAGCATTGTATAATTTTATGTACGTGTTAGTAGCAACTTTAAATGCAATTTACTCAAAATAAGGAAAAAAAAAATTAATAATCTGTAATTCTGCAAAACGGCTAAAAAGAAATACCTTTCAAATAATATACGTTTGGTCAAAATTGAGATAAAACGGTAGAACAAAACATCGTTCACAAGAAATCGCCTAGCCTATTAATATAATAGCTCAAAATTTTTCTGAAAAATAATTTTTTTTGATAAAATTTACATATAAATGCATATTTGAACTTTGAACTCAATGCGCGTCCAGCAAGCATTGTCCAATTTGGCTCAAATTTGCCGCACTAAAGTTTTAGATCCAGTGTCACAATAATCCGACCCGCACAGCTCAAAATTCGACCAAAAAATTTTTTTCATACAAGCCGCTGTCACCATAATATATGTACATAAATATATCGACTTTTCAGTACAATAAAGTGAATTGTTTAAAAAAAATTATAAGGAATATAGTGCTTTTAAATACTGTACAATCATCAATACACATTACACATGGACTAAAGATTAAATACTACATGATCTCAAATGGACAAATAAATAAAATTATTAAAATATTTTTTTTTAACAAACATATAATTAGAGCGTTTTAGAGCTTTTAATTCTTCTACTATTGCAGCTTTTGGAGTACTGTTTTCCGATTTTTATTTGGAACAAGTTGGCATCACTGCTCAATGTAATTATCGATAAATGTTTTTATATTTAAAACAATCGATTTCCCTCACTTTCTTTTGGCCGATGTTTTTTTTTATCTGCATAAACTATCAGTACCCTGCAAACTGTTATGCATGAATTTTAAAGCAAAAATATATAAACAGAAAATATTAATTTTTTTAGTTGTAGAAGATAAATTATTTTAAGTTTTTAAAACGTTTTATTTGGATTTTTTAAACATTTACTTTCACTTTATGTTTTTATTTTCACTACAATGTGTGTGTTTTTTTTTTTTTTTTTTTTTTTTTTTTTTTTTTTTTGATAATTATATATGAGTATGCTGTAAATGGTTATGTGAGGCTAAACGTATTATATGTTTTCAACAACATTAACAACAACAATACACCTCAATGTAAAGTAGGCTTCAAGTAAACGAAAGATAAAGACACAAGTACTGGTACAATATAAAGAAATCACCATTTACGTTAATAAATATTAAACGCACGTAATTGTGACTTTTAATTTTTTCGTGGAAGAAATTTAAAATTGTTTGTATATTTTCTGTTTTTTCACGTTTTCTTCCAGTTAGCCATTTTATGTCTAGTTATCACAAAATTTTCTTTCGTGATTGAAGTCTTTTAACATTTACGGTCAATTGTTAAAGATTTCAGTTGCTTTTTTTATACCCTCCACACCACTGTGCAGAGGATATAAGTATGTATATCAGTTTGTCATTCCGTTTGAAACGTATCAAAAAAAATTATTTGTGACCCAAGTAAGTATATATAATCTTGATCCTTAAAACAACTCGAGTCGATATAGCGATGTCCGTGTGTCTCTTGAATTCATTATTTCAAGCAGATTGGTATAGAAATTGGAGCCTCTTGACCAAATAGGTGAGGAATGACGTATGAAAATGTAGAGATACTTGGATAAAATTTCATTTAAAAAAACAAAAGTAGTGAAAAAATATTTATAAATAACAGAACATGTACATCGAGATATATATAAGGGATGCATACACATTTTTGCTTACTTGTTGTTTTTATTTTTTTATATTGCACATTTAAGAGTTTACATGCACAAATAAAAGCAACAAAAAAAACAAAAATGTGTATTAGGGTGACAGCGGTTTGTATGAAAAAAAAATTTTGGGTCGAATTTTGAGGTGTGCGACCCGGCTTATTGTGACACTGGATCTAAAACTTTAGTGCGCAAAATTTGAACCAAATTGAACAATGCTTTCTGGACGCGTATTGAGTTCAAAGTTCAAATATGCATTCATATGTAAAAATTTAAAAAAATTTGATTTTTCACAAAAATTTTGATATTAATAATTGCGTTCAAATAAATTAGTTAATAAACCATAATCTAGAGTAAATTATCTTTCTAATAAAACAACAAAATCTATTATCGGTTGAAAAACAGCCAAGTTATATCAAGTTCCCCAGGCAATAAATGCGCCACAGACCACTTAATTAAGAAAATCGAGCTCACATTTTTAGAGGCATTGCAGTAATTTACAACAACAACATTTTTGCATTATATTTGCATTATATTTTCTTTTTTCAGCGGATTTGAAGAAAAATTTGATTTTTCATACCTTTTTCAACTTTTAGGATATAAAAGGGTCCGCCAAATAACTTTTTTTTTTGAAAATGCTATAAAAAAAAAACTACTGAATATTATCTCAAATTTCTTTTTTATTTAAAAGTACAGTCCTTCCGGTTAATAATGGAAAATAATTTCATTCAAATGGCTGCCTCGGCTGGCCATGCAGTAGCCTACACGATCGGTCCAATCTTTAAGGACAAAGGTCAAATTTAAGGAGATTTATATTTTTTTTAACAAAACATCGAAATAATATATATTTGTGGAAGGATTTCGATAAAACTTGTTGATAATTCTAGACAATAATATTCTAGACTAATTTTCTGAAATAAACCCGTTGGCTACTCTTGATGTCAAAATTGCTACATAAAATATATGTTTGTGTAGGGATTGTGTCAAAACTTGTTCTTGTATTTTTTTTTTTTTTTTTAATTATAGGCAACTATATTCGAAAAACGCAAATTTAAATCTCTACAAAAAGATTACGATTTATAAGATTATTTATTTTTGTTTTATTAATTAATTTATTTCTGAAATAAAAAAGTTTTAAAATTTTTCATATACAATTCGCCTGTCCTAAAATGTGTCCTAGTTTTAATTTTTTTTTCTGAATTATTATATTCACATAAAGGTAAATCGAGGGCTTATATTCAAAAAGTCCTATCTACATTTGACAGCAATATTAAATTTTGATTTCAAACTGTTCCCTGATATAACTGTCAAATATAATATTAATTTTGATATAATACATGACTAGTACGACTATTTCTTAATAGAAATTGTAGCAACCCGATCAAGAGATACTTTCAGATCTTATTAACAAATTGTAAAACACACGCTCTTTTTAAAATAATTATTGATGCAGATAGCACTTTTTGAATATAAGCCTTAGATATACAAATTTGTTTATACTGTATTAAATATAAAAACTAATTAATCTACATATTTTCATAAAGTAACGAATAAATTTGAGGAATTTTATGAATACATTAAATTTGTTTTATTTAAAAAAAAATCCTGATGAAGAAAATATTTATAGATTTTCATAGTCAATTTAACATCAAGAGTACCCCACGGGTTAATTTCAAAAAATAAGTCCAGAATATTATTTTTTAGAATTATTAAAATATTATCAACAAGTTTTAGCGAAATCCTTCCACAAATATATATTATTTCGATACTTTGTTTTAAAAAAAATATAAAACTCCTTAAATTTGACCTCTGACCATAAAGTGGGACAGTTTATAGTGTTACAATTTAACCTCAATTTACAAGATGGAGAACTTATATCAAGTAGTATAATATTTAACAAAATATATTTGAAATATGATAACAACAAAAAAATGTAGCCTAAAAGTTGAAAATGTATGAAAAATAAAATTTTTCTTCAAATCCACTGAAATACAGGATAACTACAATATGTGACATTTTTAGTCACATATATTTTTTAATAAGACCTTGAAGTCCAATCGTTGATATCTAAAAGTTTCTTGAACAAAATTTTTCAAAACGTAAAATTGGCGATTTTGAAATAATAGTGCTAAAAAATACGTGTACCGTTTTGACATTAATTTAGAACGTCATAACAATAGACGGATGCAAAATACTTTACATATCATCATTATGGGATCAGAATTCAAAAATGATGTTGTTGTAAATTATTTCAATGTCTTTAAAAATGTGAGCTCGATTTTCTTAATTAAGTGGTCTGCGGCGCATTTATTGCCTGGGGAACTTAATATAACTTGGCTGTTTTTCAACCGATAATAGATTTTGTTGTTTTATTAGAAAGATAACTTACTCTAGAATATGGTTTTTTAATTAATTTAATTGAAAATTTTTGTGAAAAATGATTTCTTTTGATAATTTTTACATATAAATGCATATTTGAACTTTGAACTCAATGTGCGTCCAGAAAGCATTGTCCGATTTGGATCAAATTTTGCGCACTAAAGTTTTAGATCCAATGTCGCAATAAGCAATAAGCACGTCTTGAAAATTCCAAAAAAAAAAAAAAAAATGGCTGTCACCCTAATGTGATCGCTGATATAAAAAAAACATAAAAATGTAATAGTATGTATACATTTATGCTTATGGCATTTAATAACACTGTGGAACAGTTTCGAGGTCATTGTCTGGGGGTTTAAAAATCCCAGGTCAGAATAAAAGTAGAAATCTAGTATGGTAAAACCTCCAAAGGTTATGGCGTTCTCAGGACAACCTTTTTATATAATCTTTTATATTTTTCCCTTATCATGATGCTTGTTTGTTTAGTTTATCATCTATAACTCAAGAACCATTGATTTCTCATTTCACTTTTCAGAAAAATTGTAGCAAGGATAAAATAAATAATTTTTAATAATATATACATGTTAGAAGTTGCATAAAACATGATATATGTTTCCGTTAATATTAATAACACTCACAGGTACATATACGACTCTTCTACCAATAAATAATTTATTTAAAAAATTGGGAAAAATTGCAATTTTGAATATTTTATTCGCTAAAATTAGTACAACTTAATTTGCTGTAGAATTAAATGAGAAATCATCAATGGTTGTTGAGTTATATTTATTAAAAAAAGGTTGGCCTAAAAACGCCAAACCCTTTGTAAAATTTACCATACTAGCCTAGTGCTCTCACCCTGATTTGGAGTTTCTCACCCTCTCCCAGAACGGCTGTTGCACAGTGAAATTGTTTGCTATTAAAAACAGCACTAATATACCAAAAATTTTTGCTAACTATTTTATTAATTTCAAACTTCATTGTAAAAAATACAGCCATTTGAGATCTAGCCCTTTTGTCTCTTATGCATGAAAACATAGACGACTGCAGGATTTGTAGTCGTGTAGTCAGCCACTTAATTTTTTGAAAACGACAGCAACATATAACAATAATATAAACAGCTGTTTTTATACAAATGCATTTTTATTTCAGTAGTGCCAATTATATTTTTTTTTTTTACTTTATTAAAGAAGAACAACTTGCATGCTTCTATATAAACTTGACTTCAATATACAATTACTTATTTATAATGCATTATTATAACGTAAATATAAATAAATAACTTTATTTCATCAAAATTATTAACGGCATTATAGCATTTAATTTTTCTATTTAAACAAAATAAAATATTTCATAGCACAGATTAATTTACAGTTATTTACGATGGTCTATACCAGGGGTGGGCACGCAAATGGCTTGTTGGGCCAAATTTGGAATTTCACCTACTAACGGTGGTACAAATATCCACTTTCAACCAAAATAGCAAAAAAAAAAAAAATTCCGATGTTACGGAGAACATTTTTTGTATATGTTAGCCCTTTAACTCCTCAAGTTATGGGTCATTTGTGTCCTTCTTTTAAAAAGAGCTAAAACATCATTAAAACAGGGATTTAAGCGGTTAAAATGTGCCGCAAATATATTCGCCGCGAAATTTTACTCCAAATCCCTGAATACACCATAACGGAAAATTCATCCAGAAAGTCAGAAATAAGACACATCAAAAGAGAGCTTAGGGTTAATTTCGCATTTATTAAAAAGGTCAAATAATAGAGATATTAGTGTGTTTTAGTTCAACTCTTAATATATTCGTAATAAATGCGAAATTAACCCTAAGCTCTCTTTTGTTGTGTCTTATTTCTGACTTTCTGGATGAATTTTCCGTTATGGTGTATTCAGGGATTTGGAGTAAAATTTCGCGGCGAATATATTTGCGGCACATTTTAACGCTTAAATCCCTGTTTTAATGGTGTTTTTGCTCTTTTTAAAAGAAGGAAACAAATGACCCATAACTTGAGGAGTTAAAGGGTTAACAAATTATACAAAAAAATTATATATTTGTATATTATACAAAAATGGTGTTTTTTGCTCTTTTTTAAAAAAAGGAAAAAAGACCCAACATTTTACATAAATTTGTGAACACATTTTATACCTAAATTGTACGGGTCACATGGGTTCTTATGCCGATTAACAATAAGAATGTGCCAGACCGGGGTACGATCGGTCCATTTTTCGACCTAGTCCACATATAAATATAGCACCCGATATGAACTTTTTCATATCTGCAGCCAAAAAAAAATAATAACAATGCCAACTGAATTTGGTTTATGCTTATTTTCTATATCTACTTAGTTGTACATAAGAGATAGGCTCTCTAAACCTTGGTATGGGGTATCGTATAGTCGGGCTAGACCGACTATAATTTTCTTACGTGTTTAAAATTATTTTTTTTTTAATTAAAAAACAAATTTTCTTTATTTTGTTTAAAATTTATATGAGGCCGCACCAAAATTTGTTCGTGGCCCGTAGGGCCGCATTTGCCCATGCCTGGTCTATACTATATATACAAAGAAATTGAAATCACACAACTTAAGGTCACCACAGATCTTCCATTTATGATCATCGTATTTGAAAAATGTCAAAATTTCAGTCATTGATTCGTAATTTTCCTTTGCATTAATGGCATGAGCAATTGCTATGGATGGTTTTTCATTCCCATTATGCAAAAGAAGAGCCTTTAAACTGTACTTACAGCCATAATTTTTTGAAATAAACCATCAACATCAGTACAGTATAGAATAATGTTTCTTTTCAAAATATGCAGCCAATTCCCAGCCTCTGTCTCTATAGAATTTTACTTTTGTCCCAACTGCAAGATGTTTCCACTGCTGCATGCGTGAAGCTAGTACTGTCGATGTCCACGGTCTGTCCAAGTTACTGACAGAAAAACAAAAATAATGTAAATATGAATATTTTAATGATTCTGATATAGCATATCCTTTTTTCCAACCAAATATTCATCACACACAAAGCAAAAATAACTTTAACTTTAATCAGTAGCACACAATTATGAAGATTTAGAATGAATGTCGGCTTCTGTCAAATTAATAAATGTGAAATTGTAGTGTCAGTATTGACTGTTTTACAGTATTGCCAGCATGCGGTAATATATGAACAAGACGTGATAGCACAATTTTTATGTCAGATTCGAATTCAGCGCATCCATGTTAGTTAAAAAACATGCTTCGTTTCTGCAGTCAAATGTGTTTATACCCTATACCACTATGTGCTGTTTGTAACTACCAAAAATATGTGACCTAGACCTATCTTTTAATATACCGATCGAATCAGAATCACTAACTGATTCGATTTAACGATGTCCGTCCGTCCGTCTGTGTGTCCATGTAAACCTTGTAATCAAACTGCAGGTCGCAAATACGAATATATTTTGATGAAATTTGGTATATAAGCTTTTATCGGCCATAGGATGAAATTGGTGATAATCGGTCCATGTTCAGACCTAGCCCCCATACAAATGACCCCTATGAAATCGACAAAAATTGCCATAAGACCCAAATTGTCATATAGATTTTACTCAAATTGGGTTTGTATGCGTTTATTACATCCATTAATGAGTAGTCCAAAAATGATCCCTATGGGACAACTCTTAGTCATAGGCCCCATATAGAGCTGCTTCCCGATCTTCACTTAAATCTATCCAAAAACAAAAATATTGCGCTGATTCTTCTCAAATTTTGTTTGTATTTTTGCAAAATACAAGATACTTTACCAAACATAGTCAGGATCGGTCCATTTTCGGGCCTAGTCCCCATATAGATAAAGCATCCGATATGAACTTTTTCATATCTGCAGCCAAAAAAATTGATAAAAATCCCACTCAAATTTGGTTTTTGCTTATTTTCAATGTTCAGTTAGTTGGGCCTATGAGATAGGATCCCTAAACGCATGGTACAGGGTATCATATAGTCGGTATAGATCGACTATAATGTTCTTACTTGTTTTTTTTTTTTAATTTGTTGACCAGTGATATTGATTAACAGTGACGGAAAATACATCAGAATAACTACACATGAATTGAATTAAAGTTAAAAAACTGTAAAAATTTAGTTGAAAAACGAATGAAATTTATTTTAATCTTAATGTTTGAAAATTTGCAAAGTTAAAATGAATGCAAAAACACATTATAATGTTAAAAACAACAAAAAAATAAAATGAACTTAAAAATATACACGACAATAAATAGAATCATTAGAATCTTGCAGAAATTGTCATTTGAAGGGCATATTGCATTCAGCATTGGGCATCACTATATTTTTTAAATTGCGTAACTTTTCTGGATATTTTATCATAGCAGAAACCTGACAACCTACTTCTTTCCGGATTTCTCCTGCAGACTTAAACGGGCCTCTTTTCGGTAAAATAGTCATTAAATTATCTTCATAGTTATTGGTTTTTCTGAGTTGCCTATTGGAAGCGGCGGTTTACAAATAGATACACAGTCTTAAAAAAGTTTACATACGGCAAACAAATTTCTGTTTTCTTGAAGAAAATTTGCTTTTACTTTCCTTTTTGTTAAATTTTTTCTTTATAGTAAAAAAACAAAGCTTTTTCATATTGTAAAAAGGTTTTTTTTTTTTTTTTTTTTTTTTTTTTTTTTTTTTTTTTTTTTTTTTTTTTTTTTTTTTTTTGAAAACAACCACAAACGTATAATTTGTCAATATTAAAAGTTACATAAGTATATACATAATTTAAAGTTACATAAATATACCTATAATTTGAATAACCTTCAAAAAATGATTTACCGTAATAAGTGCCTCTAGAGATTTCATAATACTCTGCTTTGAATCATTAGTATAGCTTGTACTTTCACAAAAAGTGATCATATTTGGAAAATAAAAAGCCAGTAGTGGAGTAAAATGGGCAAAGGTAAACTTTCTGAACCAATCCGAAAAACGGTCATTAAATTGAGGAATGATGCCAAGTCTCTTAATGAAATTGGAAATTTATGAAATTTTTATAAAGATTTCAACGACAATGAAAACAAGTAAGAAAAATTATAGTCGGTCTAGACCGACTATACGATTCCCTATACCATGCGTTTAGACACCCCATCTCTTAGGCCCAGCTAACTGAATATAGAAAATAAACATAAACCAAATTTGCGTGGCATTATTGTTAATTTTTTTAATTTTGAATATGAAAAAGATCATATTGGATGCTATATTTATATGGGAACTAGGTCGAAAAATTGACCATATTTGGTAAGGTCACTTATTTTTTGCAAAAACATAAACAAACCAAATTTGAGAAAAATCTGTTTACTATTTTTATTTTTTGATAGATTTAAATGGAGATCGGGAAGCAGCTATATATGGGGGCTATGACTAAAAATTGTCCTATAGGATTTAGTTTTGGACTACTGATTAATGGGTGTAATAAACACGCACAAACCCAATTTGACCGAGATCTATATGATAATTTGGAACTTATGGAAATTTAAGTCAATTTCATAGGTGTCATTTGTATGGGGAGTATGTCTGAACATGCAATGATTTTCGCCAATTTCAATAGCATTCATGCTGATACGGCTGTTTAATTACAAAGTTTACATGGACACACAGACGGACAGACGGACGGACGGACGGACGGACATCGTTAAATCGACTCGGAAAGTGATTCAGAGTCGATCAGTATAATAAAAGGTGGGTCTATGTCAAATATTTTTTTAGTTACAAACATCAGCATAAAGTCATTATACCCTGACCACATAGTGGTATAGGGTATAATCATGAAAGTGTAGTTATTAGTTATCCTAAGCAAAGTGCCGTCGAATTAAATCGAAAAGTAAAGTCCGATCTGGAAGTTATTGTTTCCGACCAAATACTGCACAAAAAAAAACCGAGGAAAAACCACTACTTAGATCTGTGAGCATCTAGATCCCGCCGTCCCCCGACCTAAATGTTATTGAAATAACAAATAACATCAATTCCAGCTCTGAATGAAACGTTGCTGGAGTAGTGGAGCATAATACAACTTTATCCATAACATCTCGACTAGCTTCTGTAATAAAAGCTAAAGGAGGCCATACAAGATGTTAACAAATTTTTTTTGTATTATTTATGACCTCAGGTAAACTTTTGTAAATATAGGTAAAACTAAAAACGGAATTATTTTCTGTTCTTTAATACAGGGTGATTTTTTAAGAGCTATAGGAAAGTTTTCCAAAAAAAAAAACACATAAAATTCAGAAAAATGCATGAAATCTTTATTTGAATCGATAGTACGGTCCATATAATTTAATGTTTGAAGATTATTTCATGCAAATGTTGACCGTGACTGCGCCTCAAATGGTCCATCCGCTTAGTCCAATTTTGGTATACTCTTTCCAACATTTCGGCCGGTATCTCACGAATAAATGCTTCAATGTTGTCTTCCAATGCGTCAATTGAAGCGGGATTGTCTGTATAGACATGAGCTTTAACATAGCCCCACAAAAAATAGTCTAAAGGCGTTAAATCGCACGATCTAGGCGGCCAATTGACCGGTCCCGAACGTGAATTAAATTTTCATCGAACTCGCCAAAAATTCTACGTTGCGGTAGGTCGTTCGGCTTCAATTCTTGCACCAGCTGTATTTTGAAAGGCTTCACACTTAAATCCTTCCGCAAAATTTTCCACGTTGTTGAGTAACAGAGGCCCAATTGCTGCGAACGGCGACGAATCGATAATTGATGGTCATCATTAACACTGGCCGATACAGCTGCGATATTTTCTTCAGTTCGCACTCTACGTAAGCGTATTGGTGGTTTAGTGTCGAACAATGTAAATTTGGTGCGAAATTTAGTCACAATAGCCCGAATAGCCGCTTCAGTGGGTCGATTAAACTGACCATAGAATGGAAGAAGCGCGCGATAAACTTTCTTAACAGAGCACGCATTTTGATAATAAAATTCAATAACTTGCAAGCGTTGTTTTTTTGTAAGACGATTCATGGTTAAATTATAGACCAAACTGAAGATGTTTGACAATGAAACAAAAGACGAAACGTACGTCAGCTGTTTAAACCAGTGGTGCCAAATAGATAATAGCTAAAAAATCACCCATTATATATTTATGAAATTATTATATTTTAAAATTAGTTTTTTGTAATAAAATCCACTACGATAAATTAAAAATCATTGAATCGTTTTAAATCAATAATTCATAATAAAAACTAAAATATATCAGGAATATGTAAATTTTTGTATGACTGTGTAGATAAAGCATTGAAAACGAATTTTTGAGCCCGGTCGACTAATTTTGCAATTTCCCGTTGAAATTTTTTTCGATTTTTTTTCAACTTTCAATAATTTTTGTGTTCTTTCTTATAATATTTTGCGAGTCCCATTTTAAGTCGAGTGAGTCGTAAAATTACTAAACATGTAAAGTCTCCATGCTTACTTGAAAAGAAAAGTTCAAAAATTATTTGATATTTTTAAAGATTCTATTTATTGTCGCTATTTATTTTGCTTGCATTAAATTTGATATTTTTTTTCAACTAGCTGGATTTTATTTATTATATTAAATATTAATTGAAGCTAAGACTTGTACTCTTAATAATAGATTGATAAAACTATAGCTTTTTAAATTATTGTATAAACATTTGATTTTAAGTAATGATTCTATTGAATTCTCCGTCACTGTACAGCCTCTGTCAAATGCAGTTGAGGATATAATCACATAAAATTAATACCTTTTAAAAAAAGTACCTATTTAAGAACAAAAACTTTAAAAGCTGTTGAAAAGAAGTAAAATTATATTAAAAAATATTTTCATAGTTTTCAAGGTGCAACATGAAACCAACTGGATTATAATAAACGTCCCAAGATTTAGCCACACAAAAATCAATAAAAATATTTATTTTATGTTATCTGATTACACAAGGTTTTTGTTGAAAACAGCCGAATGAGAATTCAAGCATGTATATTGTAGTATGCAACGTGTACTCGTACACAAACATATTTGTTTCAAAGTTGTTCTATATTTTAGTTTGTTATATTTGAAGAGGCTTAAATAGTATAACTTTTGCCTGAATTCTCATTTGGTTGCTTTCAGCAAATATGTATGACTTTAACTTTTTACCAAACAAACTATCTGCTGCTTTTGGTTACTGATGAGGGTTGGGACTCTTCCCGAAACAGTTGTATAATCGGTCATGCAGAATATAGATAAATTTTTTTAAACAAATGTGCCAATGTTTTTGCTTTATTTAAAGTAAAAACATTTGATCTTGAGCCTGAATAAAAATTTAAATTCAATCTTTAATTTTTATACCCTATACCACTATGTGGTTTGGGTATAATGACTTTGTACTGCTGTTTGTAACTACCAAAAATATTTGACCTAGACCCATCTTTAATTATACCGATCGAATCAGAATCACTATCTGATTCGATTTAACGATGTCCGTCCGTCCGTCCGTCTGTTTGTCCATGTAAAGCTTGTAATCAAACTGCAGGTCGCAAATATGAATATATTTTGATGAAATTTGGTATATCAGCTTTTGTCGGCCATAGGATGAACGCTATCGAAATTGGTGAGAATCGGTCCATGTTCAGACCTAGCCCCCATACAAATGACCCCTATGAAATCGACTTAAACTGCCATAAGATCCAAATTATCATATAAATTTTAGTCAAATTGGGTTTGTATGTGTTTATTACATTCATTAATCAGTAGTCCAAAAATGATCCCTATGGGACAACTCTTAGTCATAGGCCCCATATAGAGCTGCTTCACGATCTTCACTTAAATCTATCAAAAAACAAAAATATTGCACTGATTCTTCTCAAATTTTGTTTGTATATATTTTTGCAAACATGGTCAGGATGGGTCCATTTTTGGGCCTAGTCCCCATATAGATATAGCATCCGATATGAAATTTTTCATATCTGCAGACAAAAAAATTTATAAAAATCCCACTCAAATTTGGTTTATGCTTATTTTCTATGTCCAGTTAGTTGGGCCTATGGTGTAGGGTCTCTAAACGCATGGTATAGGGTATCCTATAGTCGGTCTAGACCGACTATAATTTTCTTACTTGTTAATTTTTGTTATTTTAATTTTTAATTTTTAATTTTTAATTGTTAATTTTTAATTTTTAATTTTTAATTTTTAATTTTTAATTTTTAATTTTTAATTTTTAATTTTTAATTTTTAATTTTGAATTTTGAATTTTGAATTTTGAATTTTTAATTTTTAATTTTTAACTTTTAATTTTTAATTTTTAATTTTTAATTTTTAATTTTTAATTTTTAATTTTTAATTTTTAATTTTTAATTTTTAATTTTTAATTTTTAATTTTTAATTTTTAATTTTTAATTTTTAATTTTTAATTTTTAATTTTTAATTTTTAATTTTTAATTTTTAATTTTTAATTTTTAATTTTTAATTTTTAATTTTTAATTTTTAATTTTTAATTTTTAATTTTTAATTTTTAATTTTTAATTTTTAATTTTTAATTTTTAATTTTTAATTTTTAATTTTTAATTTTTAATTTTTAATTTTTAATTTTTAATTTTTAATTTTTAATTTTTAATTTTTAATTTTTAATTTTTAATTTTTAATTTTTAATTTTTAATTTTTAATTTTTAATTTTTAATTTTTAATTTTTAATTTTTAATTTTTAATTTTTAATTTTTAATTTTTAATTTTTAATTTTTAATTTTTAATTTTTAATTTTTAATTTTTAATTTTTAATTATTAATTTTTAATTTTTAATTTTTAATTTTTAATTTTTAATTTTTAATTTTTAATTTTTAATTTTTAATTTTTAATTTTTAATTTTTAATTTTTAATTTTTAATTTTTAATTTTTAATTTTTAATTTTTAATTTTTAATTTTTAATTTTTAATTTTTAATTTCTAATTTTTAATTTTTAATTTTTAATTTTTAATTTTTAATTTTTAATTTTTAATTTTTAATTTTTAATTTTTAATATTTAATTTTTAATTTTTAATTTTTAATTTTTAATTTTTAATTTTTAATTTTTAATTTTTAATTTTTAATTGTTAATTTTTAATTTTTAATTTTTAATTTATAATTTATAATTCATAATTTTTAATTTTTAATTTTTAATTTTTAATATTTAATTTTTAATTTTTAATTTTTAATTTTTAATTTTTAATTTTTAATTTTTAATTTTTAATTTTTAATTTTTAATTTTTAATTTTTAATTTTTAATTTTTAACTTTTAATTTTAGCGATAAAAAAATTTGTAGTAATACTTGCGAAGGCCAATGTGACACGTGCAGTATTAATATACATACAACTGCAATGACTTCAACAATAAGAAGAATTACAACATATACAACACATCTTAAGAAAAACAACAAACACACTGAATACTTTTATATTTTTAAGAGTATTTTCAAAGTTTGATTAATATCTCGTGACTCCTTTAACCGATTTTGACGATTTTAAATAGAAACTCCTTTGCGATGTTTATAAACGATTTTATACAAAAACGAACGGTCTAGCTTAGATTTTACGGCGTGATCGTGATTTCCACAGACAGACGGTCATTGCTAAATCAACTTCCCATGTTATAATGATCAAGAAAATATATGGTTTTGGGGTTTCCGGAATTTATTTTGATGCGTTACAAACGGAATGACAAACCTATATATACCCTCTGCCACTGAGGTGTGGAGGGTACAAAAATGCAGTGTGTTTGTTGTAATAATTTAGTATTAGACCCAGATATTGATGTAAAAATTCTTCTTTTCTTTTTACTACAATAAAACACAACAATTTTTGTGAGTGTTACAAAAAGTTATTGACTGCTGTATTTTTCTTATCATGCAACACTTGGCAATTTGACCAAACACTTGTGGGTTTTGTCATCAATTTAATAGCGAATTTTTAGTGGGATTTTTTTTCTGTTAAAGTTTTCTAACAAAACTTTCGACACTATTTTCTAAACTTTCTTTTATTTTTATATTTTTGCGTCAAATTTTGTTTTTATGACAAGAAAAATTGTTTTTATGGCTGCTCATTTTTACGGATTCTCTCATCTTAACGCTGTAAATGTCATATCAATTGTAAGCGTAGCTACAGCAGCCTCATATTAGTAAACGGTTGCATTTTTATTGCATTCGACTTTAATGATGCGGTGGTTTCGTCTAGTGCACCTATCCACAATGTAGACTATTAGCCTTAATCTGTCACCACGCCACTGTGCAGGAAAACCAGTGTAGATGTTTGTTTTTCTTTGTTTTACTATTGATCACGTTAAACTGCCAGTTCCATTGGTGTGATTTCATTTATTTTTTTATACTTCATGGCAAATATTTAGCTTGATTTGACATTTATCACATTTTTGCAGCGGTTTATGTTGAAAGCTATTCAGTTTTAAATTCATTCTTTTTTTTTTTTCAATAAAGAGTGTGAAAATATAGTTAGTTGTAACGCGTGTAAGGCTTCCATTCAAAAAGAAAAAAATTTAATTTAATATACTCGAAATTGTAAATAAAATTCATTTATTTTAATAATTATTTTGATATTGTAAATCGGAATATAAAATTTTACGATTTCGATATTTCGACCCTAAAAATAGTTAGTGGGGGTAAAATTTCACCCACTTGGCTGTACGACGCATAACCATATAAGTATTAAGGTATATTATTTGGTAGGACCATTTAAAATTTTCAATTTATCTAAGAATATGCAAATTAAAAAAAATTATAGTCGTATTAGACTGAGTATGCGATGCCCTGCGTTTAGAGAAATGGTCTTAGATCCAATCAATTAGATCTAGAAAATAAGCATAAACCAAATCTGAGTCGAATTTTTATTATTTTTTTTTTTTTTTTTTTTGCCTGCAGATCTGAAAAAGTTCATATCGGATGCTATAAAGGGACTATATCGAAAAATTTACCTAAGCTGAACATATTTGTTACATTTTATTTTTTGCAAAAGCATATATAAACCAAGTTTGAGCAATATCTGTGCAATATTTTTGCTTTTAATAGGTTTAAATGAAGATCGAAAGCAGCTTTATATGGGGGCTATGATTTAGAATTGTCCTACTGGGTTTATTTATGGACTATTGAATAATGGATGTAAAAAACACACACAAATCCAATTTTACCGAGATATATTTGATAATATGAATCTTATGGCAATTTAAGTCGATCTCATATTTGCGACCTATAGTTTGATTACAAGGTGGATGGATGGCTATCGGTAAATCGACTAAGAAAGTGATTCCGAGTCGATCGGCATAATAAAAGATGGGTTTAGGTCAAATATAAGAATAATGTTTCTTGTTGTACAGGAATGCACAATAAATAAATAAATAAATATTTTTGCTAGTTACAAACATCAGCTCAAACTCATTACACCCTGACCACACAGTGGTATAGGGTATAAAACAAGTAAGAGTGTTAAATTCAAATATGCCGAATCTTTGATATCTTCCATCTAGGTTTTACATTTGCTTTCATGTCTGGACATATTTTATGACAAGAAAAATTGTTTTTATGGCTGCTCATTTTTACGGATTCTCTCATCTTAACGCTGTAAATGTCATATCAATTGTAAGCGTAGCTACAGCAGCCTCATATTAGTAAACGGTTGCATTTTTATTGCATTCGACTTTAATGATGCGGTGGTTTCGTCTAGTGCACCTATCCACAATGTAGACTATTAGCCTTAATCTGTCACCACGCCACTGTGCAGGAAAACCAGTGTAGATGTTTGTTTTTCTTTGTTTTACTATTGATCACGTTAAACTGCCAGTTCCATTGGTGTGATTTCATTTATTTTTTTATACTTCATGGCAAATATTTAGCTTGATTTGACATTTATCACATTTTTGCAGCGGTTTATGTTGAAAGCTATTCAGTTTTAAATTCATTCTTTTTTTTTTTTCAATAAAGAGTGTGAAAATATAGTTAGTTGTAACGCGTGTAAGGCTTCCATTCAAAAAGAAAAAAATTTAATTTAATATACTCGAAATTGTAAATAAAATTCATTTATTTTAATAATTATTTTGATATTGTAAATCGGAATATAAAATTTTACGATTTCGATATTTCGACCCTAAAAATAGTTAGTGGGGGTAAAATTTCACCCACTTGGCTGTACGACGCATAACCATATAAGTATTAAGGTATATTATTTGGTAGGACCATTTAAAATTTTCAATTTATCTAAGAATATGCAAATTAAAAAAAATTATAGTCGTATTAGACTGAGTATGCGATGCCCTGCGTTTAGAGAAATGGTCTTAGATCCAATCAATTAGATCTAGAAAATAAGCATAAACCAAATCTGAGTCGAATTTTTATTATTTTTTTTTTTTTTTTTTTTTGCCTGCAGATCTGAAAAAGTTCATATCGGATGCTATAAAGGGACTATATCGAAAAATTTACCTAAGCTGAACATATTTGTTACATTTTATTTTTTGCAAAAGCATATATAAACCAAGTTTGAGCAATATCTGTGCAATATTTTTGCTTTTAATAGGTTTAAATGAAGATCGAAAGCAGCTTTATATGGGGGCTATGATTTAGAATTGTCCTACTGGGTTTATTTATGGACTATTGAATAATGGATGTAAAAAACACACACAAATCCAATTTTACCGAGATATATTTGATAATATGAATCTTATGGCAATTTAAGTCGATCTCATATTTGCGACCTATAGTTTGATTACAAGGTGGATGGATGGCTATCGGTAAATCGACTAAGAAAGTGATTCCGAGTCGATCGGCATAATAAAAGATGGGTTTAGGTCAAATATAAGAATAATGTTTCTTGTTGTACAGGAATGCACAATAAATAAATAAATAAATATTTTTGCTAGTTACAAACATCAGCTCAAACTCATTACACCCTGACCACACAGTGGTATAGGGTATAAAACAAGTAAGAGTGTTAAATTCAAATATGCCGAATCTTTGATATCTTCCATCTAGGTTTTACATTTGCTTTCATGTCTGGACATATTGCACTAGATATCAAAATTTTTAAAAAAGGTAACAATTTGACAAACTTAATACTAAAAAATTATTACAACAAATACATTGAATTTTTAACATTTTTTTAGAGGTGTGTCATATTGTAGGCCATATCTTGGCACAATGAATTCCGATTTATGCCATTTTCAATACCAAGCTGCTCGAAATAATGAAAACCAATATTATTTTAAGTTTAACAAGGTAAATGGTTTATTTTGTGAATGAGCGTGAATTAAACAGAAGGAAGGACAGACGGACATTGCCATATCGATTCGAGTTGTTATAAAGATCAAGAATATATATACCTTATGGGGTCGCAAATCCATTTTGCGGTGCGTTAGAAACGGAATGACAAACTGATATATACCCTCCGCACAGTGGTATTATTATATAAATAAATAAATCGTTTGTTTTTTTTTTATCTAAAAAATTTTTCTACCGTAAAATAGTTAAATTCAATCATAAAAAACACGAAATTACAATGTTTCAACTTAATGAGAAATAAATTTTTTCATGATTTACAACGCACTAGAGTGTTTACTCGAATTTCAAGCGTATAGGTACAGCGTTACAGAATCTGCAAATCGGTGATAACCGTTACTATTATAATGATAGGAGTTTACATACAAATTTAATTTGCGTGTTCATTAAAATCTTGTTCCTTTGTGAAGAAAATTTCTTTTTTTTTTAAGGGAAAAATTTTTGAGGGAAAATCAAATTTTCGAATTAATATTATATTTTAAGTGTTGCATATTTTTAATGAGAAAACATTTTTTAGTAATAAAAAAAAAAAAATTACAGTGGCGAAATAAGAGCAACTTTTTACACTTTAATATAGTAAGTGTCTGATCTTTTTCAATTTTGAACGGATTACTTTGAAATTTGGAGAACGTAAATGCCCTCATGCTTTCAATTCTAAAAATTACAAATACTTATGTACCTTGTCTTCCATATATACTTTTTGTAAATCGATGTCAAGTTTCAATGGAGTAGCTTCAGCTCGAATAGCTCATTTACTACTACAGTAGCTTGAATAGCTTGATAGTCGAGTAATGGGGAGCTCTGAAATACATTATCGTGCTGAATAAAAATTTAGAAATTAGAAGCATATACGCATAAATATTCTAAATTCAAAAATAAACATTGTCTGTTTGACAATGTTGTATCTTCTGAGATTAATACGAAGTAAAAAGCCGTAAGGTAGAAAAGTGATTGTTAACTACACTGCTCGTAGCCCTCACTTTATGTGAGCGTATGTGAGATAGACGCAGATTCAAACCTCACGACCGCTCTAAGTAGAAAAAATTCATATCGAAAAAATCTTATCAATTATAAATTAACAATGTATAAGCCTCGATGCCAAATTTTTTTTTTTTTTTTTTATTATTATTATACTGGTCTAGAAATTGACTGCAGACAGAAACGAAGCATGTTTTTTAACTAATCTGGTTGTCCTGAACTCGAATTTGGCATATTGGGCTATCACGTCTAGTTCATATTTTATTGCATGCTGGCAATACTATAAAACATTCAATACTGACACTACAATTTCACAATTATTAATTTGACAGAGCCTTATATTCATTCATAATATTTTCATAATAGTAGCATTTAATCATGTCACGGAAATCGTGTATGACTGATTCAAGCTATTTTTGATTTGTGTGTGGTGAATATTTTGATTTTGCTGTCATAAACTTGGACAAACCGTGGACACCGACAATGTTTTGCTGTAGTTGCAGAACTTTTTTATACAATTGGTCAAATGGCAAGAAGATCTATTTCGATTTTTCAATTCCAGTACTTTGGAGAGAGTCAAGTAACCACCAAACCGATTGTTATTTCTGTTTAACAACAGTTGCTGGATTCAATATGAACATCAACCAAATGATCCATTACCAGTCATTCCCAGTGCTACGAGCAGTGAATCCGAAACATCTTTCACCAGAAGTGGTACTTTGTATGAGGCTGATGATCGCCATTTAGTGACTCAGGCTGAGCTGAATGATCTAATTCGGGTTTTACATTTAACGAAGCAAGACGCAGAATTACTAGTCTCACGCAAGCAGCAGCGGAAACATCTTGCAGTTGGGACAAAAGTAACAATCTATAGAGATAGAAGCTTGGAATTGGCTGCATATTTTGAAAAGAAACACTCAATTCTATACTGTACTGATGTTGCTGGTTTATTTCAAAAAATGAACCAGCCATATGATAAAACTGAATGGAGATTATTTATTGATGGCTCTAAGTACAGTTTAAAGGCTCTTCTTTTGCATAATGGGAATGAAAAACCATCCATACCAATTGCTCATGATATTAATGCAAAGGAAAATTACGAATCAATGACTGAAATTTTGACATTACTCAAACACAACAATCATAAATGGAAGATCTGTGGTGACCTTAAGGTGTGATATTCAAATCAACCATTAATTGATCCAAATGACGTTGTTCCGTCGCACAGTGGCGCCCGTGGAGCAAACGAGGTTGCAAAAATCAAAATTTTCATCTGCGCCGACGAAGTTTTGAATAAACCCATATTATAGGAAACTTTTTAAATATGCTACTCCTAATAATTTCACATTTTTAGTTTAGAAGATATAACCGTTCAAAGTTGACCGACTTTCGGTTTTCAAAAAAACACACAATTTTTAGTCAATTTGTTGCGATTTCAGGTGTAATATCACGAAAAATAGGTTACGAATCGCCTTATTTTTTGTTTGTATTGATTGATGTATTTATTAAATGTATAATGATAAAAAAAAATTAACTGTCTGCTTTGTGTTTCTCCTGGTAAATCACTATTTAAAATATATCCGTTTTTTTCACTATTTTTCAACTTTGACCGGACAAAGCGTTTATAAGCAAAGGATATCTTCCGATGACGCTACAATATCGGACGGAAATATGTTTATGGCATCTGTTGTTCCTTTGCGGCTAAAATCTGATGTTTCCCTACACTGGAAAAATCCACGTCCGTCATCAGTGCATTATTGCCGACCAATAATGTTTCAGTTTGCAAGGGAATCGGCAGAACTCATAAGGACCACGGCGAAGGACATTGAAGAACAAATAAGCAAGATTAAGCCTACAAAGCTGCAAATTGGAGGAGGAAAATATATTGAATGCAATTACGAGTTCCACCTGACCATGGTTGACGGAAAAGTCATAAACGAACTGACAGAAACAACCTCAACATTGTCATGCCCGATTTTCAAAAAGAGTCAGAAGAACTTTGATAATTTAAACGATTCTACAAACGAGGAGAATTACGAATATGGAATGTCACCATTGCACGCAAGGATAAGGTGTATGGAGTTCTTGCTAAAACTGGCGTATACCCTACCACAAGAGGAGGAAAACTTCGATGAAAATACATCAATAAAGGATAAGGAAAAGATCAGAAAGAAGCAAATACAGGATGCTTTTTTTAAACAAGTTGGACTAAAAGTAGACTGTCCCAAGCACGGATACGGTAACTCAAACGATGGAAACACTTGTAGGAGATTTTTTTGAAAATGATGAGGCAGTAACTAGAATCACTGGAATTGACAATCAAATCGTGAAAAGATTGGGAACGATCTTGAATGTTTTAAACTGCAAAGAAAATGTCAATTCTACAAAATATGGAGAATATGCATCGAAAACTGCATCTCTTTTAGCAGAAATGTATCCACAGAAGAAGTTGACCCCGACCGTCCATAAAATATTGGCGCATGGCAAAGATATAATTGAGTACCAGTCTTTGCCAATTGGAGAGCTTTCTGAAGAAGCACAGGAGTCTCTTAACAAATTTTATAAAAAAAATATAGATTGCAGAACACATTCAAAGCATCAAGGGTAAGGCAAAATGAGGACCTCTTCAACATGTTGGCAGCATCTTCCGATCCACTTATTTCTTCCCTGCGGCATGTGAAGTCACGAATAGAGTTAGAAAGTAATTATAGTTTAGAAATGATTAGTCTTTTAGATATACCTTCTCTTACGAATTGTGATGAATATTTTACAGAAAATTGAAAAAATAAATTTAAAAAAGAAGTAATTTTTTTTTTAATTTGTTGGGTAATAATTTAAAACATAAAACCCTAATGAAAAAAAAATAAAAACAATCTAAAAATGTAAAAATAATTTTTTTTAGTTACCATAAAATTGATTTTTCTACAAATTTTAACTTTGATAACCCATAAGTAGGCCCCTACAAAGCGTAGCACCCTTTACAAACGCTCCTTTTATAGGCTGAACAGTTATCTATCATACGCTGTTTAAACTGTTCAATTATTTTATTCGGTTCAAAAGATATGATTTTTGCAACGAAAAAACTTAAATGGCGCCACTGTGTGTCGCTGCACATAAAATTGGGCCTTTTTAAGAACTTTGTCAAGGCTCTGAACAAAGATGTTGCAGCATTTAAATAGCGGTTAGCGGTTTTTCCTAAAATTTCATATGCTAAAATCAGATCAGGAAGCTATTGAATGATGACAATTTTTCACAATGTTTATTGGAGAAAGAATATGCAGCCTGGAAATCTTTCAAGAGCATCGTGGGCAGTTTTCTTGGAAACAATAAGAGTGAAAACTACAAATTGTTGCTGAATTATTAAAAAATCATCACGAATTAGGTGCACGAATGTCACTCAAAATGCATTTCTTCATTCGCATTTAGATTTTTTCCCACAAAACCTAGGTGCGGTGAGCGACGAACAAGGGGTGCATGCGTCCTTACAAAGATTTAATGAAAATTAAAAGAAATTATTAAGGATTTTGGGACAAAAGCATGCTGGAAGACTATTGCTGGACTCTAATACGTGTAACCGAACCAACAAAATACAAACGTAATTCAAATAACACCATTCACTTTTGAAAATTCATTGATTTTTAAATAAACTAATGATTTTTTATAAAACCATATTTTTTTTTGTATCTCGAAAACCTGACGTGATAGAGAAAAACGAATTACAGATTTGAATTCAGCCCACCAAATTACCGTAGGAAAGTTATTTGGTTGCTCCAGTCGAAAACCTTGTTGGCTAGTGTCATTTGAATTAAATAGTGTTCCATAACCAACCGCAATGATTGTACTTTTGTTTTTTTATTTATATCAAAATGCAAAACTTATATGGTCCATCCTACATATCGGTCTTCAATGTAACAAATGCCTTAGTTTTGCAAAATAATTAGAAGAAATAGTGAAACTAAAAAAGCAAAAGTATTTTCAATATTAGTTAATATATCAGCAACAAATTTAACAATAACTTTACTAATGTTGATGGGTTGATCGTATGGGCTACTGCAAGGCCGGCCGAGGAAGTTATTTGAATGATATAGTGTTCCATAATTAACCGCAAGGATTGAATGAAAAAAAATTATGAAATTTTTATTTATAGAAAGTCCGTCTACTTAAAGATTCTACATAAAATAGTAAAACTAAAAAATCTAAAAGAAATTTTCAATATTAATTAATATTTCCACAAACTTTCCCAAAATACAAAAAAAAAAAAAACAAATAAATAACAATAATTTTCCTAATATTATTCTAAAGTTCCAGTTGCATTTGAGATTCCCACAACTTAACATCAGCACTTAATTCAATAAAATCATAATTATTCATGGTAGCATTTTAAAATCAGTTCCCCATTCTTATTTTTTTTTTAATTAAAACCTTTAAAAAAAGTCTTAGGTAAAAAAATATCTTTCTTATAATTTATCACACTCTCTAAACATCTCCCTCAGTCCCTTAATTAACAATGGATAATTGTTAAATGAAATGGAATAAAATATTTTAATCAAAATCGACAACTTCGACGGCAATGAAATTGCAAACAAAAGTTCATCTTAATTATTCTGATTTCCACAACGATATAAACTGTAGTAAACTTCTAGTTGGTTTGTTATCTTCTTTCATTACCATTACCAGTCATAGACAGCATGAAGCCATTGCTTTTGTTTCATTTTCTTCAGCGCCACATCTTCAACATTTTAGCCATGTAATCGAGTGTTTATGAAGTATTGAAACAGGGAAAAAAGTAAATTTATTGCTATAATCTATTAAAAGTTTTTATTTTATTTTTTTTTTTTTATTTCATTGACAGGCCAGCCAAGTTTTCATTGAAATAAAATAAAATAAACTAAAAAGATATTGAATAAAAATATACTTAGATGGAATACTTTTTGAATGGTTTCAGTATTATATTGAAAGAAAAGGAGAAAAACAGGAAAAATGTAATCAAAAGTAGTTTCTGTCACAACAAATAAAACGAAACACGAGATTCGTGATTGCGACTCTATAAAAACAATCAAAACTTGACGACAGTCTTTCAAGTATTTAATTTCAATTTTTCAATCAATAGTTTATTATACTTTCAATTTTTACTGATACCGAATAGAAAAAACAAACAACACAATATTGATTGTTCGTTACACTTTTGGACGATTTGAAGTACTACAACAACTAAAGCTACTCCTTTTCTGTAGTTTATTTATTTAATGCAATTGAAGTTTGTTAAATAAAAACAAGTAGTAAAATTATAGTTAGTTTAGACCAACTATACAATACCCCATATCATGAGTATATAGAAAGTAAGCATAAACTAAATTTGAAAGGCCTTATTATAAATGTGTTACCTGGCAATATGAAAAAGTTGATATCGCATGCCATTTATTTTGGGGACTGGGTCGAAAAATGGGACACATTTGGTAAAGACACTTAATTTTCTCAAAAAAAAAAAAATATGCAAACTGAATTTGAGAAAAATCTATTTAATATTGATTTATTTTTCTATATATTTCAGTGAAGATCGGCAAGCAGATTTTATGGGGACTACGACAATGGTCAGTCAGTCAATGGGTGTAATAGACACAAACAACCCAAATTTCACTGAGATCTATGTGATAATTAGGATCTTATGGCAATTAAAGTCGATCTCATAGAGGTCATTTGTATGGTGACCTGGAAAAAATTATTTGCAAAATTAATAGGTCATATATTGTATACCCTTATGGAGAACTCATAGGCAGTTATGCGACTATTTCTTCTATATAGTTCTAGCCTGTAGAAGGCCAGATTCAAAATTAGAGTCACTACTGGTATAGAATATGACTCAGTTAGTGATGATGACAATTACACACCTCCAGGAAAAGAAAAAAAATGTGAAGAAATCTATAAATCCAGCTGTTAATCTAGTAACTCAAGTACATGTAAGCACAAAAAAAGCTGCCAAAATTTGTAAGCATCTAGCAGAATCAGGAGTTAATATATCAACACCATCCCAAGCCGGTATATATAAAGCTGTGATGAAATCCGCTAAACGACAAGAAATTTTTTATTTAGAAACTTTGCAAAATGAATTTTGGTGTATTCACTTTGATGGGGAAAAAAATAGATGATAAAGAAATTCAGGTGATAGTTTTAAAAAATGAATGCAAAGAAATAAAATTAGCCGTACTTGTTTTGGACAATGGTAAAGCCTTAACCTTATTTAATGGTATTAAAGAAGTTTTGAATAAATTCAATTTATGGAATTCAATAAAAATTAAGCTCATAATCTATTTCGGTACTGGTTTTTTTCATGTCGGCATTGTTATCACTAAATTCGTGATCGTCTATTTTGGACGTTATAGTAAACATTTTATTAAAATCGCGGCTTATTGAATGTTTTAAAAAATTTTGATAGTTTTGTATCAATTTTTTTACTTTTCTTTTTATAGATCTTAATGCAAATGCTGGCACACGATTCTTCTTACACAAACTAATTAATTATTTCGATATAATATCGTATCTTTTTGTTTTGCACTTTTCTTATTTAAGTAAGGCATTAAATCGACCAATAATTACTTTTTCATTAGGCATTCTTTTTAACTCGGACAAAGATTTGTCAACGCTTTTTATTATCGCAAACTTATTGTTTTTACTTTCAAGTGTTTTTAATGACTTAGTCCACGTTATGAAATTTTTTTGAGTACTTAACAAACTATTTTTATTAGACATTTTATGAAGAGCGAAAAACAACGCAAACGAAATCAAAAACTTTTAAATAAATTATTAATTATATGAATTAATAACTATCATTAATTACAGGGCCTCCTTCAATTTGATTTTTATTAAAAAAATAATTTAAAATTTTGAAAAAAAAAATTTTTTTTTTTTTTTTGAAATTTATTATGTATGATTAGCAGTCTTTATCTTTAGATCACTGCATCTTAAAAACTACTTCAATTATCGACTTTAACAATAAGCATTAATACTGTTACATTTTTGCGCTCCTGGCATATAAAAATTAAGTTATTTTGTCTAAGTTTAATATATAATTCTAAATAATAAAAAAGTATAAACTACAAACTTCATCGCGTTGGTGGCGGGAACTTTTTTAAAGCCAGCGAAAAAGTAATGACGCAGTTTATCATATTTTTCCATGGTCTATACAGCTATGATAGGTACCTTTTGAAATTCGCGAAAAATGTAAAAAAGTTATACCCCTAATGTACATATGTTCTAAAAAATGTTGGGGGTAGAAAAACAATGGATTTCGGTCATACATTTGACACGTCTAATGGGTCTTTGGAGCTATGGGGTCACTTTTTTACAATTGCATAAAATGTAAACTTTGTATGGAAGCCACCTTAAGGTATGGAGTTATGGGGTAGTTATGTTAGGAAAATAGTCGGGTAGGAAAAATTAATGGGTCCTAAAAGTGGGTCTGTGGCGGTTATGTACTTTTTGCAATTTGTTTTTCGCCCTCCCCGCCATCTTTAAGCTCATGCATTTTTTCCGAACATCAAATTCAAATCCAAACTTCATACAACACTATCCTATACGTAATGGACACACAGACACACAGACGGACGAAGGGACATGTGTAAATGGAATCAGAAACTGATTCAGAGTCGAACAGTATAATAATAGGTGGACCTTGGCCAGATATTTTTAGTAGTTACAAACATCAACACCAACTCAAACACTGACCACAGAGTGGTATAGGGTACAATAAAATTCCAAATGAAGCCAATTTACGAACAGCAGTCGTAAGTAGTCCACAAATGATATGAAACTTTAGTCAAGAATATTTAATTATACACTGTTTTAAATCATAAAAAATCCGTTCTTTTTTTTTTCTATATTACAAGTCTACTGAAACTAATGAAGCAATTCGTATTAGATAATACCATACAACTTTGACTGGATAGCCTATTATTAAAATTTTAGCGAAAACGATATCATATTTTCATAGAAAAACAACAATACCATAAGCGATTGTAATTCGTGCCTAAATTACATCGTTCGATATTATAACGATATCGTTTGGTTTCTTTGTTCCCCAACAGTGAATACTGTTAATAAAACCTTACAAAATGCTTGACATGATTTGTTTCAAATGCGTTACGGTTTTCAATTTCAATTGTTTAAAATGAAACTGTGAAAAGACACAACAACAAGATAGCTGAAATCAATACTGACTGAAATCATTTGATATTCAATAATCACCAAAATAGAATCATAAAAAAAAGCAAACATGAGAGTTTGTGAGTTAAACTGGACCGAAAATGTGATAGCAAGCAATATAAGTACGTATTGGGTGTAACAGAAAAATATTTGTCTCTTTACATATTAAGTATAAGAAATACAAATAAAATTTTTTTTTTTAGTTTTTAATAAATATGTTGATTTTAAATTGAATTAAATCACGGTGGCTAAGCGCATTTCGCAACCATATTTGGTATCGACTTAGGCAGATTACGGTTGTAATCACTTTTTCGAAGATACTAAAACTGAAAGGTGCACCTTTCCTTTTTTATACGAGTATCGCCTCACATAGAGCGAATTTTCGATATGATAATTGGGAAAATTGGGAATCAGGTAACGTTATAACCATTACTTTCCAAGTAGCATCCAAAGACGGGAAATGGATGCTATTATAAAATTTAATTTAAATTTTTTATTTCCTTTCTTGTTTCTCAATTTATTATTTAAATTTTTAATTTTTTTGTTCTCGACATCAATTAGTAATTCTCAATATTAATTTGGATAATCTCAATTTCAATTTTATATTATTAAGATCTGAAGACTAGTGTTTGCATAAGTTATTCTTATTGTTAACCGAATATACACAGAAAACGGATTTGTTGTGGCAACCGAATTTGATCGAATTGTGGTAGTCCCATGTATTATCATATTATTCTGTCCTAATAATAAATTATAATTTCGAAATAACCGTGCGAAGTTTAAGAAAACTTATTTTTTAAGTAAATTCGATTGTATGAATTATTAAATTTAGTTCATATAATGGAATTAAGTTTTTATTTATTGATGTTTACAACCATTTATCGGTGTAGCCCACTAGAAATGCATAATTGCAGTAATTATAACTACACTTTAAAATAATTTCAAATATTATTTATTTCTTTTATAGTTACAAATTAAATTGTAATCCGGACACTTTTTGTACCAGTAGTGCTCGATTGTTTCTAGTTGTGTATGGAAAGTTTGGCGGTAAGCACTTAGGTCCCAATGAACAAATGCCCCAAAAAAAATGAACAAATGCCCCAAAAAATTTGTATGTTTATCAGGAACAAATGACCCAATTTTTATGGTTTTCGGGGCATAAGTTCATATTTTATTCCCATTTGAAATATTTTGGGGCATTTCTTTATTTTTAGCTTGTAAGTTTGGGGCCTAAATTCATTTTTTTACAAGACTGATGAACAAATATACAACAAAAACAAACTACGAAACCGGTTTATGTTATTGGTATGTTTGTAGTTTATTTATTTTCGTAAACTGAAAAAATATCGGGAATAGTTTGCAAATTGAAGTAATCAGTAAAAAAATTTATCGAAACGCTTTTGCGCTGAACTGTGTTCCGCGAGCGTGTCGCGCCCGCATCTGCACGGGTTTGGCAGCCACACCCGCGCCGCTCAGTTGTCGTTAAGTTATTTGTAATCGCCGAAAAACATATTTTTTGCAGATCATTCCGATATTTTACATTTTGATGGATTCTTATCCGAACGCAAAAATGTTAAGAAAATTTTGCAAACATTGCAAGCTAAAGCTCCGCAATGATGCTGCCGAAAAGAATACACAATTTAAATGTGTTTATTGTAGGAGAAATATTGAGAGCAGCATGCAAATTTTCATTTGAATAGATATTTGGCAAAAAAAAAACCTTCAGATAAAAATATGTGAAAATTTTTGGGGAACGTTTTTTGGGGCGTAAGTTCATTTTTACTTGGTTTTTTGAAAAATTGGGGCTTTTGTTAATTTTTTTTTTTTTTTGGGGGGGGGGCATTTGTTCATTGGGGCCTAAGTACTCAGCGCCAGAAAGTTTAAGTGTTAAAAAGTTAACAGTAGAATTATCCGACGAATTATCAAATATGCATTATTAGTTGACAAAGCGATTTCTTAGCCGTGCCAGGTGATATAGTTTGATGAACATTTCCAACATTTGCCGAAGAAGACGGAAGGCATTTGAAAGCTTAGTGGCTGTGACGAAAATCCCAATGGGCTGCAGGCAGAGCCCAGTCTCATCTTCAGCAGGATGTCAAGACCAACTACGATTTAATGTGTAAATTTGTCAAGAGTGGGGTTTATTCTTGAGTACATTTCTCTGAACACATGAACGCAATGTGGATTACCGTATTGAATATCCAGTTGTGGTGGATTACCACCTGAAATTTAAGGACCCAGCATATCAGACCACTCCCAGGCGACCCCATAATGTATGTGGCTCTCACTCTTTCTAGTTTTTGGCTCCGACAAATGTCAGTATGAATCGCTATCAAAATTATTTCAATTCCTTATTTTTGTTTAGTTTTTTAAAGCTTTTCGCTTTTAATTGTTTAAATATTAAATTCTCTGCTTCATTTTGAAAATTAATTCTCTGCGTTAATATCAATTTTTTGCAAGTGAAATGAAAACAACAAACACATGGGCGTTTTGTTTATAAAAGTTGTAACATTAAAGAGAAATGCGAGTTGAAAAATAAGAACATGAGAAACTCCACAATTAAAGTAATATAAATTTTATTTCAATAAGGAAACGTCAATTTTATATGAAAAATAACGCAACGCATCCTGGTATTGAAGACCAGACTAAATGCATGGAATCATAAAAAATTCCCACATTGGCTGACTCGCTCACAAATTATACTCCAACATTAGGGCAACACGTTCCAAAATCTAAGCAACTTAGACCATATAGACGGTTTGAAGGTCTGCAAAGGAGGAGAAAAATGTAGTTTGATTTAAAAGGACTAATTAATATAGCAAGGTTATTACTAGAATGAAATTTCGACATGATAAATTGGGAAAATTTGAAATCAGGTAACGTTATAACTATTAAACGTATTATATTACTAACTGGAAAAGAAAATAGAATGCGAGGAAGTGATGATCATAAAATTTTACAAAACCTTATCATAGGACGAATTGTTTTTATTTTTTTATTGATTTGTAAAGTACATTTTAACTAGTGCTTATGAGGTCATGATAAATCACTTTTCCTAAGTATTTTCCGACAATTTTTGTAAATTTAAGTTTTCATTTCAATATATTTTTTACTTTCATGTTTCTCAATTCATTATTTAATTTTTTATTTCTCGATATCAATTCGTAATTCATAATATTAATTTGGATGAACTCAATTATTATTTGATATTGTGAAGATCTGGGGGGCTAATCGCCGTATTCGATATCGAGTAAAATCAATCGAAATTGCAAATTTTGGCTTATTATTTAAAGGAGACAGACTAACGTCAGCGATATCACTTTTACTCTTAACTAGGAGACACAGTAAAATTGTTCTTGATATATGATTTTGGAATATAAAACAAGTAAGAAAATTATAGTCGGTCTAGACCAACTATACGATACCCTATACCATGCGTTTAGAAACTCTATCTCTTAGGCCCAACTAACTGGACATAGAAAATAAAAAAAAAACCAAATTTGAGTGGGATTTTTATTAATTTTTTTGGCTGAAAAAGTTCATATCGGATGCTATATCTATATGGGGACTAGGTCCAAAAATGGACCGATCCTGATCATGTTTCGTAAAGTCTCTTGTATTTTGCAAAAATATATACAAATAAAATTTGAGAAGAATCAGTGCAATATTTTTGTTTTTTAATAGATTTAAGTGAAGATCGGGAAGCAGCTCTATATGGGGCCAAAGGGATCATTTTTGGACTACTCATTAATGGATATAATGAACGCATACAAACCCAATTTGAGTAAGATCTATATGACAATTTGGATCTTATGGCAATTTATGTCGATTTCATAGGGGTAATTTGTATGGGGGCTAGGTCTGAACATGGACCGATTCTCACCAATTTCAATAGTGTTCATCATGTGGCCGATAAAAGCTTAAATACCAAATTTCATCAAAATATATTCATATTTGCGACCTACAGTTTGATTACAAGGTTTATATGGACACACGGACGGACGGACGGACGGGCGGACATTGTTAAATCAACTCAGAAAGTGATTCTGATTCGATCGGTATAATTAAAGATGGGTCTAGGTCAAATATTTTTGGTTGTTACAAACAGCAGCACAAAGTCGTTATACCCAAACCACATAGTGGTATAGGGTATAAACATATTTTCGAGCGAAAAATTTCGATAACGAATGCGACGATTAGACCCCTGAAGAGTAGTTTTTGCATACTTATAAAGCAATCTAAACGCGATTCTTATAGAATAACTTTAATTTATTATTTTGTTTATGCTTGATACGAGCATTTCTGAATTCAATGTATTTACGCCTTCAGACTTAAGTAAAATATTAACTTTTAAGAATTTCACTGTAACAACAAAAATAAAAACATCTCCACTGTATTATTTTGATGTGTTATGTTGTGTCCAACAACAAAAACAATCGTACCAAAAACCCTATAACGTTGCTACATAGGCTTAAGTTGTTGGTGAAATCCTTCAACATGCTCGTCGCCAACTTCACCAAGGTTTGAGGGGAAGAAGTGCCAATGCAAATGTAAGAAACGTATTTTTATACACATTTCTTACATCCTTTATTCCGAATTACTCAGAAACTGTTGAGTTTATAAAAAAAAATATTAGCTTAACTTAGAGGTAATAAAAACTAAAATTTGTTGATATTTATTATAAAAAAAAAAAAATATGACAAAATTGATGCAGCATCGTCTTCAAAAATCCCACATTTTAAGCAAATAAAAAATTTAACCATAGAATTTTAAATTTCGACTGTTTTTGTTGTAAGGGGGCCATAATCCATCAAAAACATATACTGGTTATTAGCTGTCATAAAAAATATCAGTTTGTTGCATAGTGTTATAAGAACAACAAGGAATGAATTTTCTAAATTATTTTAAATATTTTAATAATTTAATTAAAAGATTTAGAAAAATTAATGAAATCTTTGAAAATGAAATGAATTCGATACATTAAAATATGACAGGGATTTATATCGTTGAATATACATATATTCAAAGCGAATTATTAAACTTCAGCTAAAACTAGCTATTAATTTACTATGAAACGTTAACTGGTTTTAAGGCTTTCGTCATTTGTGGACATTTAAAAAAACTGTAAGGACCATATGGACTTTTAAATAACTACTTCCTATAGTACAACAATTCAAGACATTCCAAGATTTTTCCTTAGACCTGATACAAATTTTATTTTTCTTACAATTAAAACAATCTCTAATATACATATATGGGGGATTTCATGTCAAGTGCACCAACTTTTGAAACCGATGTCTTCCGATCGGGATGAAATTTGCACCAAGGTTAGTCCTATTGGATAGTAGTTTAGACACAATTTTTCAACAAGATCGGTCCAGATCTCTCTGAGTTAGAGGGGATCAAAATTTGACATTTTGGCCAAACAGGTGTTTTTTCTCAACGATGTAACTTATTACCTATTGTTCTTAGAAAATTTTCTCCCAAATAGTTTAGATAGGTATTTCTTCAATATTTCGGAAAAAAATACTTTAAAAAAAAAAAAAAATGTAGGTAGACGTTTTTTTTGCTAAATTAAAGCATTTTTTGCCTTTATTTTCAAAAAGGGCATTTTTTTTTTTTTTTTTTTTTTTCATAAGAAAGCTTAGGATTTTTCCTTTAAGAGCCTTTTGGTCGCTTAGTAGGATGGGAGTGGGATATCTATCAAAATAAATGGTTTGTAACTCAAGACAACGGTTTTTCAATTTTTCACAAATGCACTATTTTGAATTTTTTCCTATTTGTGTCTAAAAAATTACAAATAAAACTTATACTGAGAAACTAGACAAACTAAACTTTCCGAAGGTATATAACATACCTAACTAAAATTTTATACCCTCGATACTGTAATACCCAGAATATGTTAACCTCATGAAAAAAATCGCTTTTTTCTATAGAAATGTTGAAAAATTATTATTTTTTATTTATTTTTAATAATAATTAAATTAATGTATAATAATAATAATATTAAAAATAAAAAGATAAATAATTTATTAAAAATTAATCTTAATTGCATTAGATCCATTTATATCATAACTATTTTTATACTTAATTTATTGTAGCTGATGAAGTACTTAAGTCTTGTAAATTTTTAAATACCCAGTCTTTCATCCAGCTTTTTTGTCGCCTTTATTTACTGCGTTTTTTTTGTCAATCCTTTCTTGGCGTTACTAGGTTCAGCTGTTGATTTCGCTGCTGGTTTATTTGTTGTCTTTGGAAAGAAATCGCATTGAATAGAGGCAGAAAACTTTTTCAACTTGAGTCTTCCATCGACAAGCGGTATAAAAGCATGGTATTGAGCGGTGCCATCGACTGTTACCGCAGCATCGAATCTGCTCTTCAGTGTTTTCAATGTTTCCTGATGATCCTCTTTGCTACTAAAAACTATTTTAGTTTCTTTGCCCAATGGAATAAAGCAGTCGCATCTAAGATGCGATCTTGATGAGAGCACTGGAGGCTATACTTCGCTGCATTTCTTTTAAGGTTTGCTCCAATACCATCACATGCTCCTTTACCATGAGCAGTAGGATGAAAATGCCACTCAGCTGGCATTCCAAAATCTTTTTCATGGGCCATAAGATTTGCCAAGCTACTTTTGTTTTTAAAATGTTGACGAGCTCCGTCCGAAACGTAGTATACCTTCTTTACTGTAAATTTAGATTTTAGAAATTTTAGTATTCTCTTCTGGTACTCATAAACTGCAACGGTATCGTGTTTTAAATCGTCGGATATGATTGGCATACTTTTGTGTTCCAGTTTTTCATCTTTCATGTAGTAAATAACTACTGTGAATATAGTTGCTTGGTCGTTATTGAAGTGGAATGCGTGTATGGCATCCTGAAGAACATATTTATAGTTTTCTGCGAAATCATATGAAATAACGAATTCACCAGACTTCAAATTTATGTTCAAATCCTTGAAAGTCATGGTTTCTCAAGTTTAGCAATCCTGTACACATTTCTTCCACAAAATCATGCACATTTAAAATGATTGTTTTCAATGTGTATCTGTCAGTCTGAATCCAAGAATCAAATTTGACCTCCTCTATAAATTCTTGATCTAAAGAGTTAATTAAATTTTCTTTGATGAATGTGGTTTTCGGGCAATTGGTACATTCACCTAAGTGGCAAGAAGTTGTTGCATTAGGACACATAGTCAATTTAAGGCAATCGCGGTAATCGTGTAAATCTTCTGCCGAATCATCTGTTAAATATTTTAAGTTGATTTCCTTCAACATCAGTTTAACATTTTCATGGTAAATGCAAACGCATACTGTGTGAGTTCCGCTGCTTTCTGCCAAAACGCAATTTTTTGGCCTCATTTGGGTTAATTTCGTGAAGCCAATTCTAACATCCTCGTGTTCAGATTGAAATGTTGCAAATAACTCTTTCAGGTTACAGATAACCATTCTCTTCTGTTATGTTATGAAGGTATGTTACATACCTTCGGAAAGGTTAATTTGTCTAGTTTCTCAGTATAAGTTTTATTTGTAAGGTTTTTCACACAAATAGGAAAAAATTCAAAATAGTGCATTTGTGAAAAATTGAAAAACCGTTGTCTTGAGTTACAAAACATTTATTTTGATAGATATCCCACTCCCATCCCACTAAGCGACCAAAAAGCTCTTAAAGGAAAAATCCGAAGCTTTCTTATGAAAAAAAAAAAAAAAATTCCCTTTTTGAAAATAAAGGCAAAAAATGCTTTTATTTAGCAAAAAAAAAAAAGTCTACAAAATTTTTTTTTTTTTTTTTAAAGTATTTTTTTCCGAAATATTGAAGAAATAGCTATCTAAACTATTTGGGAGGAAATTTTCTAAGAACAATAGGTAATAAGTTACATGGATGACAAAAAACACCTGTTTGGCCAAAATGTCAAATTTTGATCCCGCTCTAACTCAGAGAGATCTGGACCGATCTTATTGAAAAATTGTGTCTAAACTACTATCCAATAGGACTAACCTTGGTGCAAATTTCATCCCGATCGGAAGACATCGGTTTCAAAAGTTGGTGCACTTGACATGAAACCCCCCATATATATTTTTCAACCAAAATAAAAGTTCACACCTGCCTTTAATTAATGATTTAATTTGATTTTCATTTCTGATCGTTAGATGTCTTTCTATTTTTACAGTAGTACTCGTATTTTGGGGTCATACATAGTTGTTGTTGCGTGACTCAAAACTTTTTTTTAATTACGAGTAAATTTCATTTGATAAAAATTTGTTTTAGATGAAATTTTAACATCAAATGTCTGTCATTATCCACATCATTAGTTTTGAATGCAATTAAAATGTATTTCAGAAAATCTATAACATATATAGGTACATATATACATGCATATATATGTATATATACATATTTTTTAAATAAAAATGTTTTTTTTCATAGATAAACATTATCAATTATGGTTTAGTTAAGAAATCTTTTTGTTGGCTGATTGGTGCAGCATCTTTACTTATTTTTTCCATTAAATTATACCAACCCATTTAACTTTTGTTTTATAGTTGTTTAGATTTTGTAGTTTTTGTTTTTAGTTTTATTTTCAACCTTTAAATCAACCACCATGCAATTAAATCAATTGATTAATTTTCCAAAACGCCGGAAGCTCTTTTACTCTGTGGTTTAGCCTTTGTTTTAGTTTTGGTCTAGACTGATAAAATTCAGTTCGTAGTAAAGGTTATTTTTTTAGATTTATTTTTCCAATTCCATTTTGCTTTTAACCTGTTTTATAGTTAACCATATGCATTCATCTCCTTAACGATTTTTTTGGTTTGTTTCTGACATTATAAATAATAGTTCAATTATATTGAAAACTTTGACCTCAGGCAACTTTTTATTTGTTATCATTATTTTTATTTTTAATCGATCTTCAAATATATATTATATAATTGATTTTAAGATGTTTTTCTACAGGTTAACAATAGACTTATGTATATATGTATGTAGTACAATCAGTACGGAAATCCTGTTTCTTAAGATTCCGAAGTTATGAAGCTTCTATCATATTCGTTTTATAGGGCGTGTTGCGATATTTTTTTTTTAAGAAAAAATCATGTCAACACAAGTTTTTTTTTTTTTTTTTTGTTTTTTATTTAAAAAACTATCATCATTACAATAAAAATAATTTATACATATATTTAATATCTACAGTTTTTGAGATTATACTGAAAGAATTGCAACAAATAATTTACTTTTTACATGTAGGTAAAAAGATAGGGAAAAAACCTTTAAGTTTTCTAAGAAATTCTTTCTTTAACCCCTTCTTACAGAAAAAGTTAATTTTACAAATTTCTTATTAAATCAGAACTTGAAGACCTGTTTCTGTCTTCGAATCTTGTTGTTATTTTACTAATGACAGTTTTAAACAGATCTTGTTTAGAATTTCTGTGTAGCAGTGCAGTTGAGTATCTTCTAGGCAGGTTGTATATAATCTTCAAGTTTTTATTTTGGATAACTTGTAGCTTTTTAAGATTAGTGTTGGCACATCTCGTTGACCATACCTGGCAGCCATATGTCATTATTGGTCGTATACACATATTATACAATAACAGCTTATTTTTGCAATTTAGTTTAGATTTTCGGTTAAGCAGAGGGAAAAGCGCTCTTCCGCACTTTAGTGCCTTATCACCCGCTTGTGTGACATGATTTTTGAATGTTAGTTTTTTATCGAAAACAACTCCCAAATATTTGACTGAATCAAGTATTGGAATTTCAGTCCCTTGCATACAAAGTGTTATTTGCAGAATTCTTTTTGGTGACTTGTTAAAAGGGAAAATAATTGCTTGTGTTTTCCCATGATTTATCTTTATCTTCCATTTGTTGAAGTATTTTTCAGCATGGCTTAAAGCTTTTTTCATGTTCTTCACTATTGCATTTGAAAGTTTTCCACTCGTTATTAATGTGGTGTCATCTGCATAGAAGGTCGCTGTTTGGTTTCTTAGGGCTTTAAAGTCTGAAGTATATATAGAGTACAGCGTTGGTGATAAGATTGATCATTGCGGAACTCCTGCCTTTGTGTAGATTTTTCGTTATCCAAATTGACTGCAAAGTATCTGTCAGATAAAAAACTTTTTATAATTTTTTGTAAATATATAGGGTAACCAAATTTAATGAGCTTAAAAATAATTCTATTGTGCCATATGGAGTCAAAAGCTTTCTCAATATCAAGAAAAGCTATTCCTGTGCTTTTACGCTGATTTTTGTTGCTTCTCTTCACCTGATGTATCGTTGAATGTTCTCTTCTAAAACCAAACTGCTCATTACTCAAAATATTTTTTTGTTCTGTAAATTCATTTAGTCGCGTTAGTATGGTTTTTTCAAAAATTTTGTCTAAACCATTCAACATACTTATGGGACGATAGCTTTTGGGTGATTTTTTATCTTTTCCTGGTTTAAGTATTGGTATTACCTTGGCAATTTTGAATTGCTTCGGGAAATAACAATTTTTAAGCACCAATTGAAAATTTTTGTAACAAAATTGAAAAATACATTTGACATCCGTTTTAAAACTATTAGTTTTATTCCATCTATACCAGGTGCTTTTGAATTTTTTTGCTTAAAAATGAAAAATTTTACTTCGTCCACGGTTGTCAACATATCAGTTACATTGGTAGGCACAGATTGTAAGTCTAACCATTGAATGTGTTTCGATACCATACGTTCAACTGTCGATGGTTGATTATAAGTTATTTGGTGCGAATTTTCAAAAACATCCGATATAATATTTGCCTTTCTTTCATTATTGAATACATCAGCGCCATCTATTATCAAATTTTCTACAGTTGCTTTATTCCCTCTTATTGCTCTGTTCAGCTGCCAGAACTTTTTGTTGCCAGGTGGCAATTTTTTAATAAAATTATTCCAGTTGTCATTTCTGTCATTTGATACGTGAAAGTTGATTAAAATATTCAGCTGTTTAACAACAGATGATAAGTAATGTCTCTCCGAAATGTTGGTTGCTCTTTGTAATTTACGTACAAACCTTTTTCTTTGGCCAATTAAGTATAAAGTTAATTGGGAAATTTTTTTCTGCCAAATTTGTTTCTCCTTAACTGGGATTCTTTTGGTAGCCTCTTGGATTATGTGAGTAATTTTATTTATAATTTGTTCAATGTTTGACTCGGTTATAATTGCAGATAGTAAATTATTTCTTCGAATCTCTTGGTCTACCCATTGATTGATTTCATTCCAATTTGATACAGTGGAATAAGTATTTTTCTTTCAATAATGGAACCATAAATTTGACATGTAACTGGAACGTGATCAGAGTTTAACATACCTGGATGAGTTTCTATTGCCGAAATATTTAAGTTCGAGTTTGTAAGAAGAAGGTCAATAACTGATGCTTGTGTGGGTGTTGAACGCTGCCCAAATCGAGTAGAGGTGATGGACGAGTGGATGTAATAATTGGAATTCATTTGATGGTTATATAGTTTTCTACCAGCAGTGTTGTTTCCTTGGCAGTTCCAACTAGTATGGTAAGCGTTAAAATCGCCGAAAACAAAAAATTCAGACGTTGTTGTGGTGATTTTGTTTAAATCTTCAATGAAGCTGTTAGTGTATCGTGGGCAGTATGCAGCTGTAAATCTAATTGGCCGGCTATTAATATTGGTCAAACTAATTTGATTTAGAAAATAAGCATAAACCAAATTTGAGAAGCCAGAGTCTTGAAACTTTCTGCACGTCATTTGGTTGTTAATGTAAGTATTTGTACCAAAAATGGGTGGGATTGGGTTAGTGGACGTGGCACCTCCCATACAAAAAAATATAGTGTACCCGGCCTTGCTTCGTTGCGACTTACAATGAATATCAATTTTTTTTATATAAATGTTTCCTATGTTCATTCCATGAAGTTAGTATAATACTAATAGAAAATAAAACTTAAAAAAAAATAATTTTTTAATTTCAATGTTCTTTACGTTAAAGAAATACATTGTACAGTATAACGCGTTTAATTACGCCACGCTTAATTACCTTTCACGCTTATTTATCTCGAATACTAAATCCCCGTTTTTTCTCACTTTTTCTAACAAAACTCCACGGTTAATTAACTTTCGCTTAATTACCCAATTCAAATAGTTTTATCCTGAATATAAAATTTCCATTAAATTTCCTTCGTTTAATTACCCAAAGTACTTATTGGCCCATGATATGGTTTAACCAGATGCTCCTGAATAATGATGTCATTTCTATAAAAATTAATTCAAATTTTGAACCGAACAGTGTTTGGTAGTGGAGGTGGAAGCGGAGAGAAAACATAAAATTCACACAGATACATGGAGAAAGTAACGAAAATGAATGTGCCCCAAATTTTCTGGAAAGTAGAAATGTTTCCTCAATTCTTCAAAATTATACTCCTGAAAATATATTTAATGCTGATAAGGGTGACGTTTTTTAATGTTGTGCCAAGTGGAACATTAGCTCGAAAAAGGGACCCAGTCAAAGGCAATAAATCTCAAAAACAACGTCATACATTATTTTTGTGTAACTCTGTGGGAACATACCAAAAAGTGTTTGAAATTAACTTCTTTATGTGATACATATGAATTATTTTTATTTAATAAAATGTTTAAGTTTTTTTAATAACCCTATTTTACACATGTTCGGATAATTGTCTTTTTGGTGTATTTAAAAGTATTCGTCTAATTGCCTGTTATGAGGTAATTAAACGCGTTCGTTCAAATTCTTTCCCGCACAATTACCCAAAAATCTTGTGAATTTTGACGAGGTAATTAACCGAGGATTACTGTATTGAGAAAATAAATGGTTGATGTTTTTTGTTTTCATCGGCGATCATGGTCTACAGCGCTCCATTCCTCATTCTGTCATAGATCGCATCCCCATACACTTACAATACATTTGTTATTTTTTAATTAACAACAAAAGTATTCGCTAGAAATAAGTTATGTGACAAAACAATGTTTGACGGATCAGTTAGTCAAAAATATTTAGCAAGAAGATTAGTAAAGTTAACATGTGGTTGTACCAATTTTCGAAAAGTTGTTCCACCCCGAACCTCAACATATCAAGAGAAATTTAATAGTAGCTAACTAATCTCTAATATGATAAAATATTTACTATTAAACCAACAGAATTATAATTGTAATCATCGCAATTCAGTTGGTAATAAATTCTGTAGCTTTTTCAGTCATCGAACAACGTTTACCTTGCAATTGATTTTATTCTGCGTGGGGGGGTTTAAGAAGTCATTTTGTGCCACATTAGGGCGGTAAAGCGGATGGGCCATCAATCTGATGTAATGAATGCTAAACTGTAGTTTATTTTTGGGCTATTTTCAAATCATGCGGTATATAACGCGAAGAATTCGTTTTGACAGCCAAACTTTCATACAATATAGAAGATATTTCAATATCAGTTCTCGGTCCGCATCGATGTTTTCTGGCACAACAACCGATTTTGGACAACCTTCTCGCTATTCGTCCTAAAATTAATTACAACCAGAACTGAATTCGGAAAACCAGTATAACACGATGGGTTGGGATTGTTCTTCATTGCCAAAAGTCGAAGCGAGTTGATCATCGCAATGTTGTCTTTCGCAGACGACAGCAGTATTTGTTATTAATTTTCCTTGAACTAGAGACCAAACCATTTTAAGGTTGGGGGGTAAGAGGCAAGGTCCTGATTGACAGACCATGACCCTTTCACAAACTTTGAGAGGGGTAAGACTAAGAATTTTAATGCATACAAGACCCAATGTTGTTTACTGACCCCTAGGTCCGTGGACCTAACCATGTCGTCTGTATATACGGGTGGTAATGGTATTGAGGAATAGGATACACTAGATGTTCTAGCAATGAGAATTCAATGTTGGTACGAATATGTTTTTGATGTGTAGAAAGAAGCATTCAATCATAAAAATTGCACTCCTTCTGATCTCCTTACTATCTACACCACTTACACTAAAAAGAAAACGGCATACAACTCCCACAAATAGTCCTATCTATAAAAGCTTTTTTGAAGCTACTGGATATCGAACTCCATGGAACCGTTACAGCATCGTCGAAATATATGTGGTGTATCAATGTTCAATATTTATTACAATGGGAAATGTTCTGCTGAGATAAGTGAACTCATTCTTAGTCCCCGTATTTCATTTCGTAATACCTCCTTGTCTAACAGTTCACAAGCGTTTTTTGTCTATTGCCTTGCGGACCGCACTACAGAGAAAATTCGTTTATCAGTCGAACTATCAGTCTTTCCTGACACTTAAAATCTAATGAAATTTAAGTCAAATATTCACAAGCGGGGGGAAATGGTGTTTTTTTAGAGCTAAAAAGCTTTAAATTAAAATAAAGCAAAGGCAAATATTTTTAATATCAATTAAACCGACTTTATTGGATAGACAATTTTATGCCATTAATATATGGCATAATCCAGAAATTGATCAATGTGGGTCTTCTTCAATGCTTGGCTATACAGCGGCTACAACTCGTACAGTGTGCAATGTTTGGCGTCTTACGGGATGCTCACTGTTATTAAGAGTAAACATTAGGGTTAGTCCCTTTTTTGAATTTAGTCGAATATCGAATTGCTCTCGCAATATGATGTAGGGCATGGAAAACCATGAAGAACTGCATGTTTATTTTTTTGAAATGCTAAAAAAAACCTTCCCCGTAAAATGCATTTACTTTTGCTAGAAATCACAAGAAATTGAAAATAAAAAAATCGGTTTCGAGCAAAAGTAAATGCATTTTACGGGGAAGGTTTTTTCACCATTTCCAAAAACTAAACATGCAGTTCTTCATAGTTTTCCATGCTCTACCTCATACTGCGAGAGCATTCTTCGCAAAAAAAAAAAAAGTGAGTAACCCTAGTAAACATGGTTCGAAAGCGAGCTATAGTTATTTAAATTAGCCGCTCTGATGGACGATTGTGATTACTACAAAGTGGACGATGTGTACGATAAGCTTAACGAACAGAACCATTATTTTGTTCATAATGTAATAACAAACGAAACTAAACAAAATTCCTTTAGTTTCCTGCTTCCCGTAACCTATATTCCTGATCTATGCAGTAAAGTACACTGAATTTGTAGCGGATATCTCCTGCATGTTAGTTTATGGTAAAAAAATAAAGTCAAAGTCAACGATCATAAAAATTCATCTCGCGGAAATGTCCACGATTTAATTACAGTTTTTGTTTATGATGCATTTTTAAAGTCTCTGTTAAAAACACAAATAGAATTCGTATGCGGCAACATTTTGAACACTTGTACTGTTAAAACCTTCAAAGTTTACGATGGAGATGACAGATTTGGCATATCTACATCGGTATTACCATATCTCAAAATAAAAGTAGTATTTGTAATGCATTTCAAAATTCCATCGCAATGGGAAGTAGCAGGGGTGTATGGTAAGTACTTGCCCTTGTCAAGAGATGGCGCTATTAGAATTTAAATTCTAGTATTTTTTGTAAACATTACTGTTCACATGACACCTCTCAAAATTAAAGTAAATAAATTTTGTTAATAAAAAGTATGGACGAAATTACGGAGGAAACGACCGAAATTTATGGGCACACTGCTTCTTCTTTATAAACAATGAAATAATGGATAGATGCGTATGAACGCGTCCGTAGAAACATTTGTGATGAGATGGACATTTTGCAAGAAATGATAAAAAAACGGTATGAGATGAAGTGCGTGAGACTGGTGAGATAAAAGGTTTACCCAATAAGAGTGGACGATTTTATTTGAAAATAAAACACCTTTTATTTTGAGCGAGTGATTATTTGTATTGCATTGTAAAGTAGACTTGTTCCGATATGTGCCCTGAACACAGGCCCTTGCTCTTTCTTCTTACCGATTCAAATAGAATATTCAAATAGACTTGAGATCTCAAAAACCCAAAAAAAAAGAAATTTCATGCCGCTTAATCGTACGATCTTGGCGGCCAACTGACATCGGAATTTAGGAACATGATTCGTTGTCGTGCTGAAACCACACGTCGTTCAGATCTAAACCATGCAAATGAGGCTACAAGAACTCCGTTATCATGTTCCTGTAACGAATGCCGTTCATAGTCAGGCACTCTTATTAGGGCACCCTTTAATATATGAAAATATCTTTGGGTCATGAGAAACCTGGCGGTAAGATGCGTGCGCCTCTTGCTGACAATTATCCACTTTCAAATAAAGAGCAGTTGGGCTTTTGGTGGCGAATCAGCGCCAATTAATCCGAAGAAGATTTTATTGGCCAACAAAACCATGACCACAATGTTTTGGAATTTGATTGCCTTGGAAGAGGATAAACTATTAATGTCGAATATTATTCCAACAACATATTTCCCATTTCTCATACGAAAAAGTCTGCTTTTATCAGTTGCATGTTCATGTACCCGTGACTATATTCTATTTCCAAAGAAATGGCTCGGTGGTAAATGCTGTAACTAACGCAAATCGTGTTATTTGGTAGGAATCCAAAATTAATTAATTGCTTTGAAAGTAACTTTCAGCTTGCCCATTCAATTTAACCACAAGTCCGCCTTTTCACGCATGGTACCACCAGAAAAATCTGGAAACGGTAGCTAGATTTCTTTGTCAACTTCCACAGCCTTATTTTTTTTTTTTTTTTCTTTATTAATCAGAGACTTATCAGACAACCTAACGGGCAACTTTCATGATCAGCAATTTGGGTTAAACCCACACAAATTAAGGTGCTATTTTTATATGCAAACAATTTAAACAATGTTTTCTTTCCAAAACAATAAACAAAACCTATAATTTTTCAATGGCTTTCAATTGACACAACTGCAAAAAAGAAATTCCAGTTTGATTAACAAACTCTTTTATTTAGGGCGTATGTATGTTTTGACATTTAAGAAAGAAAAAAAGTAAAAAAAGACAACACCCAGGAGCAAAAATCATAAGCAATGTAATTCAAAAATGATAAAATTGCATTCAACAAAACACAGACACATTTATACAAGCCAGATAAAAAAAATGATTAAATAAACGTAGAGACCAGAGCAGAAACCAGAAGAAAACGGGATGCCTAAAAGCCAAATATGGGTCACAAATGTTAAATGCGTTTAATTTCCAAGTAAAGGAGGAGAAATTTAAGTCAATGTCTAAATGATGATGATGGAAGAAAATTAATAAAAAAATAAAACAAAAAAATAAATAAACATTTTTTAAATGACTGACTGTCGGTTGTTTGTTGTTGTCGTTGTTGTTGTTATTGTTAAATGCAGCACGTGCAGCAGCCAAACGATGAAATTAAAGTTCAGGTTTTTAAGACTTTAAGACTACAGTGCGTTCATAAATGATAGCACATTTGGTAATCTGTAAAAATCTACGTTCTATAAAATTTGAACTGTGCATGCAATAATTATCATCTCTTTGTTGTTTTCTTTCCAAAAAAAATAAATAAATAAATAAACAAAACTTCGATTAATTTCAAATACCGTTATTAAAATCTCTTACATCGCAGTACCTAGCATGTTAAAGCGTTCAAATTGTTTAGCACAAATGCAAAAAACTTTTGTTTGAAAAAAAAAAAAAGAAAAACAATTAATTCTTTTATTTTTTTAACAGAAATAACAAAAACAATATAAAAAAAATAACATCAAGTTAATAATTAGCAATACCATCTTTTGCTTTAATGCAATAAAATATTAAAATTTGCAAGTGCTTTGAAAATTGCAATTTTTTCAACTCATCACATTCAAGAATTTACGATTGTCAGCATAAATTCTCCTGACGAGAATTCCCGATATGATTTCTATGGGGCTATAAGCAGAAGAACAAGCCGGCCATTCCAACACACAGAAAAAAATTTCGCCAACCGAATTGTACTAAAGTTTAATGACTGAATTTTCGATTGTATCAACAGAAATTTTATAATAACAAACCATTTTTTATTATTATGAAATTTTTCCTGTTAAGACAATAGAATTGTAATTGCAATCAACTCAAAATTCGATTATGAACTTTATCGAAATTCGGTTAGCAATAAATTTGGTAGCCCCAACGAATCTGTTTTCTGTGTGAAACCATTGACATCATTCGATTTTAACCATTCTTTTGTGAATTTTCTGGTATGACTGGCTGCATTGTCTTGCTCGAAAATATGCCTTTTTTTCTGTATTTACTCGTACATGTAAAAATTAAAAACAAACTGAATGGAAATAATTCACAATATTTATCACTGTTCATTTTGGTTGACATGATTTGAAACTGCAGACAACACTCTTCAATAAACGCACCCCAAATCATGACAGAACCTCCACGTAAGTTGCTTCAAGAGAAACTTTGTGGTTTTTTTCGTAGGTCACGCCAGCAACTACAATTCCCGTTAGGACCATCGAATTTAATTTTTTTGTTTTCATCTAACAAAATTATCTTTTAAAAGAAAGTAAAATAAAGTAATTATTATTAAGCAACATACATATGACCAATTTATGCTCATATTATTATTGAAAAATTCCAAACGTGCATTAATATGACGTTTCAAAAGACAAGGAGTTTTCTTCATTGTTTGTCTTTGAATGTCAAGAACATTCCATTTAGTCATTTTATACACCTTGTTGTATTCAAAATAAGTCGGCGCTCGCTTTCATTCAACTTTTTTTTATCGCTGGTTTAATTTTTTCCACAATTTTAAATATTTTTCAAATTATTACAAACAACCCTTCGACTTCTGCTGATTTGAAATGCAATTACCGCTTTAGCTGCTCCATTTTCTCACAATGTGCCAGATTTTACCTTTTTCGAGTTCACTTAGTACATTTCCCAGTGGCATTTTGTTTATCACTAATGTTTTTAATAAAATTAAATAAAATTTGTTGTATTAAAACGAATATTTTTTGTCAGACAAGGACTTTTTTGCATTTGTGCTACACAATTTGAACGCTTTAATGTGTTAGGTATTGCGGAGTAAGAGATTTTAATAACGGTATTTCAAATTAATCGAAGTTTTGTGTAACATAAGTTTATTTTTGGAAAGCGAACATATTAATACAAGTCCAACAAAGAGCTGATAATTATTGCATGCTCAGTTCAAATTTTATAAAACATTAATTCACAGATTACCAAATGTGCTATCATTTCTGAACGTACTGTACAATAACATCAATTCAACTAACCAACAACATAACACTGATTTTTTTTTTTTTTTTTTTTTTCATTAACTTCAAAGACGCAAAGGCGTAGAAGAATTTTTATTGTTTACGATACACAAAGGCAACATGTAAATATTTAAAAAAAAGATAAACATTTATGTGTATAAAGGTCAAGAAACTTGTTATGGAAACAATTGACAAAAAGACATAAGAAAATTATAGTCAGTCTAGACCGACTCTATGATACCCTATACCATACGTTTAGGAGACCCTATCTCTTAGGCACAACTAATGAGAAATAGAAAATAAGCCTAAACGCATTCGCATATGAAAAAGTTGATATCGGATGCTATATTTATCCTGATCATACATATGTGGTAAGGTCACTAATTTTTTGCAAAAACATATTTTTGTTTTTAATAGATTTAAGTGAAGATCGGGAATCAGCTTCATGTGGAGGCTATGACTAAGAATTGTCCTCTAGGATTCATTTTTGGACTACTGGTAAATGGATGTAATAAACATACACAAATCTAATTTAGCCGAGATCTATATGATAGTTTGGATATAATGGCAACTTAAGTCGAACGTATAGGGGTCACTTGTCTGAACGATTTTCAGCAATTTCAATAGTGTTCATCATATGGCCAATAGAACCTTATATAATAAATTTCCTCAAAATATGTTCATATTTACAACCTGTAGTTTGATTACAAGGTTTATGTACATGGACACACAGACGGACAGACAGGGATCACTAAGTGATTCTGAGTCAATCGGTATAATAAACAAGTAAGAGTGTTAAATTCGGCTGTGCCGAATCTTTGATACCCTCCAATTCGGTCTGAGTATTGATAATAAATGTAAACTAAATATTGGAAAAAGTAAACAATTTGTTAAACTTAATACCAAATTATTTCAGAAAATTCTTTGGGTTGGTTTTCGTCTTTTCTATTATTTCGGTGTTTGCTTTTTGGTCATCGTGGTTGCTGTTCGGCATGCATTTAGGTTATATATATCTATATACATGCGTTTCCGGTTATATGACATAACTTCTCGTTTAATTTAGTTTTTGTTAATTAAATAGCTCGCCCTAACCTCTATTGCAAAGGTAATGGTTGTGTAGGGAGGCTATATGCATTAAATCGTGCTAATTGGAGATGGCTGTATAGTTTCTTTTAACTGGCCAAATATTTCTCCTTTGCGGCCATATAGGTCGGATGGAGTAACAAAATAATAACCAAAAAAAAAAACTCTCTCATCTTTTTTATTAAAATAATGTCAGATTTGGTAAACAAAGAGAATAAATTTATAATAATAAATATTCAAATTAGGGATTCCAAACGCAAAAAACCAAATGTCCCAAGCATTTTAAATAAAATAATTTGTTATCTTTATTTTCTGGAAAACTTCAAATATTCATCCAAAAAAAATTGTGAAAATTTATACATAAAAAATAACATTCTCATCAAATTACGTTTATTTATGTAACAATTTTTGTGTTCGCAATTCTTAAATATCATTTGAGGTTTTCTAAAATTCATTGAATTTAAATTAATGGTTTCTGTAGTGTGATTCTGTAAATTTCAACGATCCGACAATCGCAAAATATATCGACAGCAATTGTTGTTTGCACTAAGGATTAAGTGATTCACTAAGTACATACATCTTAACAACAGTCGACAAATCTTTTTTTATATTTATTTAAATTGTAAACGAGTGGCATCTCTGTCAAAATATGCGAAAAACACAAAGAATAGAAAAAAACAAATTACTTCGTGTTTGACAGGATTATTTTATGTTTATGTTTAATATCTTTACTTTTTTACTAATATTTCTGTGTATTTATTTGAAAATGAAATAATGAATTGAACATGCTATTTAATTTTTTTATTTATATAAAAAAGTTTTTTAATAAAGCAAAATATTTTCACTATTTTATGATTTTTATTTATGTCTGACGACATTTCAACCTAAAAATTTAAGTTTTTATCGATTGAATAAACAACACAAAAATGGTTGTCGTTTAGATAACAACAACAGCTAAATTAACCAATAGCGAATATCGTTTAAAAATTTTACTGATAATTTTGCTATTTTCTTTTTTTTAACGATTCGACTATCGTTAAAAGAAGTTACTTAATTGCGGTACTGAAAAGTTATTAATTGCTCCTGAATGGCAATATTTTTTTTAAATGTAAACATTTTTTAAATGTAAACATATTTGGTGTTTTTTTCTTTTTGGAATTTCAATTTGTGTTTAACGAATAAAATTTATATATTAAAGATGCAATTGATGTCTTCTAAATTTAAAATTATTATTTCCGACGTTTTGATATGATTTTCTGAAATTCAATTAATATTTTCTAATTTATAATTGGAAATTTTAATTCCAGTTTTTAGAATTGATATTTTCTTAAATTTAAATGGAAAATTTAAAAGTGAAATTTTGTATTTATGTGAATAATAATGCTTTAGTAATTATAAACAATTTTTAAAAATTAGATGTAATCGCAATCAGATATTTTGTAGGTAAAGCAGAATAATAATTCTATATAACTATGTAGAACTGTTTTGAAAGCAAAAAACTCATTGATAAACTCGGTAACTCTATTTTATAAAGACACCAAAAAGTTAACATGCCAAACTTATGTTCATATTTGTAAAAGAATGATGAAAATACGTATGAAATAAAAGACCAGCCCGTGTATACTCTAACATTGTTCTGTATGATATCTAGTTGAAAATATTGACATTCATGTTAAAATAGAAATAACTATTGCAAAGCTAATTAGAACAAAAATTGTGGCGCCATCTACTGTGACATAGTCACGCTGAGCAAAATGAAGTGACACTCTGTTAATGCAAAAGAAATGTATTTTCCCCCAAACAAAATATTGCAGAAATTTATGTAAATAAAATAATATACCGATTTATTTCTAACATGCAGTTGTTATGGATATATACATATATAGAATATATGTATATTATTTGTATTATTTAATATGTTTATGTATGTATATGTAAATATTACACACAAAAAATACAACATCAAACGTTATTTTTGTTTTTTTTTTCTCTTTAAATAAATTTATGCATAAAATTTTTTTTTGCTAAATTTACATTGTTTTTTTTTTTTTTTTTATTAACAACTAGGTATTTTAGCATTATTTGCTTTAGATGTTGGTGAATGTTTACTCCCTTTATATTAACTCGTAGTGTCTGCTTGTCGAAAAAATTTTGGATCGATTTTAACCCCTTTCCCGTGACCCATTAGATCTGAAATTTTGCAGGCAGGCTCGTGGTAATGACAGAAATGATCTAACAAATTTTTCTACCAGATTTAATAAAAAAAAAATGTACAAAGGGTTAGTTTTTATTATATTATTACCACAACGACCACAAAAACAACAACACAACATTTAGAATAACAGGAACAATATAGAAACATCATATTTTTCATTTTTTTTTTTTTACTTTTTCAGAGATTTCCCTGGACCTGTTCCACCGATTTTAATGATTTTTGAAACAGAAATCTTCCCATGAATTTGGTGAATCATTCTCAATAAAAATGATTACTGTAGCTGCACTATTGAGGGCGTGATCGTGACACGAACAACATAGAAAATTATAATTTTTCAAGACTTTTTTTAGTTCTTCATTCAAATCCTAATCGACCAATTTGGACGATTTTAAATAGCAAACTTCTGAGGATGTTAATGAATCATTTTTTATGTCAACGAGCACCCTAACTGCCCAATTGATACCGTGATCGTGATTTCCACAGACGGACAGACGGACATCGCTATATCAACTCCGGTTGTTATAAGGATCACAAATATATATATTTTATGGGGTCCAAATTTTTTTTTTCGAATTATTACAAACGGAATGACAAACTTATATATACCCTCTGCACACTGGCGTGGAGGGTATAAAAATGGCTTTAGGTCAAATATTTTTGGTAGTTACAAACATCAGCACAAAGTCATTATACCCTGAACACATAGCGGTATAGGGTATAAAAAGGTGGAACACTCCACATAGGTTAGACCGACTATACGATACCCTATATCATGAGCTTAGAGGCCCTATGTCTTAGGTCCAACTTATTGGATGTAGAAAATATGCATAAACCAAATTTGAGTGCCATTGTTATTAATTTTTTTGGCTGGAAAAGTTCATATCGGATGCTATATTTTAATGGGGACTAGGTCGAAAAATGGACCCATCATGACCATATTTGGTAAAGCGACTTATATTTTGCAAAGCATATACAAACCAAATTTCAGAAAAATCTGTTTTTCGTTTTTTGATAGATGGGGGCTATGACTAACATTTGTCCTATAATCTATAATATTAATAGGCTAGGCGATTTCTTGTGACTGATGTTTTGTTCTACCGTTTTATCCCGATTTTGACCAAACCTATATTATTTGAAAGGTATTTCTTTTTAGCCGTTTTGCAGATTTACAGATTTTCAAATTTTTTCATTTATTTTGAGTAAATTGCATTTAAAGTTGCCACTAACAAATACATAAAATTATACAATGCTATGTGTGTGTTTATTAAATTTGTTAATGTGTTTGTAACAAAAATGAGTTTGTTTTTGTGCTAATTTGTGAATTGGCTATAATTGATTAGCATAACTTTAGGGTCTTTATTTAATGAAAAAATAAAATTTCCTAGCATTTGCACTCGAATTTCGAGGGCTGGAAACTGCTAGTATTTATTATTGGACTACTGATTAATGGATGCAATAAACATATACAGACCCAATTTGACCGAGATCTATATGATAATTTGGATATTATGACCATTTAGGTCGATCTCATAAGGGTCGTTTATACGGGGACTAGGTGTGAACATAAACCGATTTTCACCAATTTCAATAGCGTCCATCCTATGGCTGTTAGAAGCTTATATACTAAATTGCATCAAAATAAATTCATATTTCCGACCCGTAGTTTGATCAAAAAGTTTGCATGGACGGACAGACAGACATCGCTAAATCGACTCAGAAAGTGATTTTGAGTCGATCGGTATAATAAAAGATGGGTCTAGGTCAAATATTTTTGGTAGTTATAAACATCAGCACAAAGTCTTTATATCATAACCACATAGTGGTATAGGGTATAACTACACTCTGTATAAATAACATAAAACAAAAACCTTTGCTATAATAAAATACCTTTCTTGAAATAAAGTACTTTTATTTAAATGTAGTACCTTTCTTTAAATAAAGTGCATTTATTTGAATAAAGTACCGTTCTTCGAACAAGTAACTTGCTTAGAAAAGCACCTTTCTTTAAAAAAAAGTATATTTCTTTAAATAAAGTTATTTTCTTTAAAAAAAGCACCTTTCTTTCAATAAAGTACCTTCCTTAAACGTTTCTTTATATAAAGTATGTTTCTTAAAAAAAGTGCCCTTTTTAAAATAAAACATCTTTCTTTAAATAAAGTACTTTTCTTAAAACAAAATAACTTTTTTGAAATAAAGTCTGCCCAAAATAAAGACGTTTCTATAAGTAAGGTACCTCTCTTGAAAAAAGTACCTTTTTTTAAATAAAGAACCTTTCTTTAAATAAAGAACATTTTTTTAAACTAGCAGATTCCAGCGCTCGAAATTCGAGTGCAATTTCTAGACAGCTTTATTTTTCAATTTAGCCAATTCAATTATTATTATTGTGAATGAAGATAACAAACTCATTAACAAACACATTAACAAATGTAATAAAACACACAGAGCATATGAATAATTTTATGAATTTGTTAGTAGCAACTTTAAATGCAATTTACTCAAAATAAAGGAAAAAATTAAAAAATTTGTAAATCTGCAAAACGGCTAAAAAGAAATACCTTTCAAATAATATACGCTTGGTCAAAATCAGGATAAAACGGTAGAACAAAACATCAGTCACAAGAAATCGCCTAGCCTATTAATATTATAGATAAGAACCTTTCATTAAATAAAGTATACTTCTTCAAATAAATTACCTCTTTTTAAATAAAGTCCTTTTCCTAAAACAAAGTACTTTTCTTTAAATAAAGTACCTTTTTTAAATAGAGTACTTTTTTAAATAAGGTACCATTCTTTAAATAAAGAAACTCTCTTAAAATAAAGTAACTTTCTTTATATAAAGTATACTTATCTAAATAAAATATATTTTTTTAAATAAATATTTTTCTTTAAATAAAGTAGTTTTCTTAAAATAAAGTACCTTTCTTTAAATAAAATACATTTTTTTTAATTAAGAACATTTCTATTAAAAATGTACCTTTTTTTAATTAAGTACATTTCTTTTAAAAAAGTACCTTTTTTAAATAAAGTAAAGTTCTTCAAATAAAATACCTTTCTTCAAATAAAGTCCTTTTTCTAAAATAAAGTAAATAAAGAACCTTTCTTTAAAAAGTACCCATCTTAAAATAAAGTACCTTTGTGTTAAAAAAGTACCATTCTTAAGAAACTTTCTTCAAATAACATACCTTTCTTTAAAAAAAAGCGCCTTTCTTTTAAAAAAGTACGTTTCATTAAATAAATTTCCTTTCTTTAAATGCAGTCAGAACCTTTTATAAAATATATTTTTTCATAATAAGAACCTATTAAAGAAATAATCAGTTATGTTCCGAAAAAGGTTTCATAATTAATAAAATAGAACTAAAATAATCCGTAAATACAAGAGCAAGTCAACAAGTCTTCACAAAATCATAAGAGCACTAAGAATTCAAAACAAAGTCCGAAAATGTCAAGTTGTAAAAGACGACTGCTAATTATTTATATTCCTTTGTAATATTTATATATTAATATATAAATTATTTATATATGATTAAATATATATAATTCAAATCCGTCGTTCAGCTTTCTTAAACAATCGATTTGTTGGGACAATTTTTAATATTTTGGAAAAAATAAATTATTACGAGCTGTCATCAAAAACTTCCACTTACAAGGCAAATTAACTAAAGAAATCAAGGATATGTTATTCAATGGACATGGGAAATCTGCACCAGCGTTTAAGTTGGGTAAATGAATTTAAACGTGGTCGTACATCTACAAATGATGAATATCATTTTAGACGTCCAGTTGAGGCAATTACTTCGGAAATCGTAGATAAAATCCACCATATAGTAGTGATTAGTTGATTGAAGTGGCAGTTGACCGTCTGTAAAATAAAAGTAGAGTCAAGTTACTCCATTTTGAAAAGACCACATCTGCCCCCTCTAAGTCCGATATCACAGTCCGATATCCAGTATGTGTCTGCATAGTGTTCTGAACCTAATATAACCCAAAGCTTCACACTCGCAAAGAAGATGTTATTCTGTTTCCTCTTATCCAGGTGTTCGGAATCTGCGGCAGTAATAGTTGTGCCGAAGTCAAAGTCTTCCAGCATGTTTACCGATCAGGCAATGTCCCGTTAGCACGGCCTATTGTGAAGATATTTAGTCCGTCTTAAGTTATACCACGACTGCCCTGCAGTCTTGCACGTGTCTTAAGAAGTGTACGCAGATTCCTCCCTAAGTAGCTCCCAATGGAGTTGCGACTGACACAACAGAAAGCCAGTTCGTTACCATAAAAATGGACGGGGACCTTAGCAAAAGTACTCATGGAAAGGCGGCTTAGCTTTGGCAGTGCCTTCTTTACTGTCCTACGATATAGTATTGAACGACCGACGAGTTAAAGTGCATGAAATAGTTAAGGCCACGGGCTTATCACATGGTTCTGTAATTTCCATTTTGTACGTCAAATTGGATATGAAAAAGTCAGCGGCAGGATGGGTGCCGTATCCGCTCAGAATGGATCAGTAACTGGTTTAGACCTTTTCCTTCGCAATCCTCCTGAAGTTTTTCGGCGCTAAATAACTGTTGATGAAATACGGATTCGCCAGAAATGAAGCAGCAGTCAACGCAATGGATTTTACCAAGTGAATCCGCCACGGAGAACGCAAAAACAGTTCAATTAGATGTTAAGGTCATGACAACATTTTTTTTCTTATATTTTTCATCAAGAAAATGCTTGGATGCACACTTGCACTGTTTTGATTGCAAATATACAGGAATTGATGCTGCACCCACCTTATTCTCCTAGCGGCTTTTTCTTGCTTCCGAATTCAAAGATATGTCTCGGCGGAAAAAGATTCGAGTCGAATGATGGGGACATTGCGAAGTCTTGCTTTGCGGAGGGTTTAAAAAAGTTACAGTATTGCTGGATGAAGTGTATGGAGCAGAAACGAGAATATGTGAAAAGGCAAAAACGAATCAACCGAAAAAGGTGTATTTTTTATGCAAAGACTTATTGACTACCCCTCGTAGCTCGAAAAGGCTGCAATTTGGATAGATTTATATGGAAATGGCCCGGTCTTTTTCAGTAACTTCCATGAATTTTTTTAGTAGATTCTTGCTTATAGAACTAAAAGATTACGGAAATAACTCTCAAATCAAAAAGTGTTTCATGTAAAATCGAATTTATAAAAAAGCTATTGCTTAGGCGAAATCTATCCGAATCCGTTCGACCAATTACCCTGTGGCCAATTGAAACAGTTTTTTTGGTCAACTAATTTGTAATTACAACCTTAATAAAAATCTCAAAATTTTTTTAACAATTATGTTATCTTACAGATTTTTTTGTTACACTTGGCTGGAATAAAATTTGTTGCCTTTCTTGCTCCGCTCTATAAAACGTCTTATTTTTTTCAGTCGCGCTAATGCCTAACAACGATAAATTAATGTCTTTTTGGCTGTCTGTGGCAAAGGAAAGGTTAATGTTTTGACATTAAGTGCAATTACTCATTTTATTCATTCATTTAAATAGTTTAGTCAAGTCACCTTCTGTTGTCACCTCCAATGTATTGTCGTAGGTTGCAGTCTGTGGTATTTTTCACACCATATTCGCCATAATTATGTAGGTGAAGACGGTTTTAAGCAGTATTTTTCTTTCTTCGTCAGCATTACCTTAAAGTCTTTATTTCTTTTTTGTAGCACAATTTGATTTTTTTTTACAAAAAAAAACAGGTTACAATTCTATTAAGTTACCAAAGTCAGGAAGTATGTAGACAGATAAGTATAGCAACTGTTGCAGTCTTTTTTACAATGTGCTTGTGACTAATTATACAGATGGTCAAGAGACCAAATGGTTAGTTATTATTTCTTACCAAGTTAAAGGGGAAAATAAACTTAAAGCCATATTAAACGGTTCAAATAAAAGGAAACATTTGTAAGCTGATTAGATAACTTTTAAAGAAAAAAAGTATAAAAATTGGGAAAAATTAAAAAAAAAACTTACCGTTGTTTTGGAGAATTAAAATCTGAAAAGAAAAAAAAGAAAAATAAGTAAGATTGTAACGAGGTCAAAAATAAATCTCTAGCCAAGAAGATAGCAAATCTACTACAGTCAAATATAAAATTCTGTCTCAAAACTCATAAATTTAACTAATTGTTGAATTAAATCGCATTTATTCTAATAACTACCTATTGAGTGTTGGCCACCGAAAAGAGCCATAGAAGAGGCCAAACAAAAATAAGAAACACTTATGGTTGTTTCATATTTACTTACTTTTTGTTTGCGATATTTCAACTTCGGACATAGAAGGGAGTAAGGTATTCAATCTATTAACAAAATAATTTTGATAAATTCCATCAAGGGAGATAATCTTGTAGCGATGCTGTGGCATAAGTGAATTAAGGTTGCCATTTTTGGGTACGAAATTTTGACAATGCACTGTCGTGCATAGTTCATTGTCCTATTGCCTTTTCGAAGATCTTTAAAATTCAAGATTTACGAACAAAGGCTACCCACTTCCCTTTTCCACAGCTTCCTTCCGCACATTAACTCACTCTCCATTCTATTAATAAGCCTTCTCTCTCTTCTTTTATATCCTATTTGTAAGATTTAAGTGTTCGGTGGGAGTACCGAGACTCCGAATAGCTAATTAGTGATTAAAGAGGACTAGCCGTTAACAGTAAGATTTTACAAACCTATAAATTTCGGGGAAATGTGGGCGGCTTTTCTGTCCCTTATGCCTCAGTGCAAAGAGGGATTCTCAACCGTCTCTCCGTGATTACTCTTATATGGATCAAGGGGGAAATTTTTCCAAGAGCAGCGGAGAACAGATGGTAGAATATAGAAACTTGCAAGACTGTGAGGCAGATGAGGCCTGACCAAGAATAGAGGCTTACGGCATTGTTGACTGTGTTTGGCTGGTCTATAAACACACAGAATGAATTGGGATCAGCATAACGAACACTCCAGCAGTTACGGTAGACGGATAAAATGAGACAGTTTATCATCTCTTCTGCGAGTCCGAAGCTTTAGGCAATTCCAGGTATATAAAGGACTGTAGGCACACATTTGGTGGACGACCCCTGTGGGATATCGGACCTATAACTAGGTAATATTATCGTTATCTAATCACCGGAACCAATCAAGCCGTTGGCAGTTGGAATAACTAAAAATTACCGTTTCCCAAATAAAAAATAAAGCGGTTAATTTGTGTCGAATTTTCCTTATTTTATGAAGGAAGGCGGTCCCATTAAATATGACTTGAAAAATTATTTGTAGATTTTCCGTTATAAAAATTCAAACTTGATGTTCAAGAAATCTAACATTGCAAGGAAATTATTTTTTTCTAAAGGGATTTTATACTTTTTTTTTATTGAAATTTTAACATTTAACAAAAATTATCAGAAGTCTTCGTTTGAACAAAATACGGGGGCGACTCAACAAATATGTGGCTTTTTGAACTACCCTTATAGTGAGTTAAAAATCACCACTGCTCCCGTCCAATTTTTAGCAGCAATTCAAAGCAAAAATGTTAATTTTGAATTCGAATAAACCATTATTTTTGCAGAAAAAAATATGACTCAAGCCAAGGGAAATACTGATAAGTACTATGGAGACTTTGCACCAAATGAGGTTTCTTTACCTGAAAATATCGAAAAAAATTCGCGATATAGTGTTGACTGATCTGAGAGCAAAAGTTCATGAGACTGTTGGTGACTATGCCCAAGGTTCAGAAAATATACACTTGAAACACACAATGTTCTGTTCTAAAGCAGTCAACACATATTTTTATTTTAATGTCAATTATGTGTGTTTCTAAATTTTGTACGGTGCCCAACACAATCATGATTGTGTTTCGTTTTAATATTTCGTTATCTACACGAACATTTTTCTATAACATATTTTTTGTTTCGAACACGCATAAGCCTCACAGATTCGAGTGTAGCTTTATTTTAAATTCGTTTTCTGGCACTGTGCAGCTAAAAAAAAAAACAGAACATGTACTTCAACGCGTACATCTAAAAATTAAAACATTATCCACTCACGATCGGAAAAAAACGAAATTAAGTCACAAACAACATATAAAATTTCTCTGTTTTATATTTTATTACTATCTTTTTCTTTTTTTTTTTTATTATTACTATCTCTTTATTTTTATTTCTTTATAACTGCTAAGGAATTATTTTAAATTTTTTTAATAGATTTGGTTGAAACAATTGTTGTCGTTATATTATATACTGAATAATTTATATACATTATATTCATAATAAGTCTGAATAATTTTGTACAACACTGTATATATAATGTCGACCACTTGTTATTTTTTTGTTTATCTCTTTATCGATTCTAATTAATTACTTTCATACTCACTTGCATTTCTTTTGGAGTGAATATCATTCAACGACCATCTATCTAAGCGTGCAGTTAAAAGCACTAGAATCAATAACCAAAGTCATAAATCAATAGTTTAGTAAAGTCAAAATCTTAAACTGAAATGTAAATTTAACTTGAACTACTTTAAATATAATTAATTTAATAATAAATATTGGTAAATAAAAGATATAATTGAAAGTTCTCGTGGTGTCATTAATTACAAAGTTAATATGCAACTCAAAAAAATAAAAACATTACAGGGTGTTTCAGATTTTTCCGATCGCGAGTGGATAATATTTTAAGAACATGTTCTGTTTTTTTTAGCAGTACACGTGCAAGAAAACCAACTTAATATAAAGCTACACTCGAATCTGTGTGGTTCAAGTGTGTTCGAAACAAAAAATACGTGATTGAAAATTGTTCGTGGAGATAACGAAATATTAAAACGAAACACAGTCATGATTGTGTTGGGCACCGTACAAAATTTAGAAACACACATAATTCATATGAAAATAAAAATATGTGTTTGTTGGTCTGAGCTATGTTTGTTACGAGTTTTTTTATTCAGTGTCTGTTTTTCTCTGAACTCTGACTATGCCTTCGTATATAAATGGAGTACACGATTTATTATCAAAATAAAACGCAAGTGATGATATTTTTATTACACTGTAATGTTCCGAATGTTTATGGAATGAAATATCAGAGAGATTTTGACAAATATGTGGTTCTATGTCATCGATGACGGATTGGATCTCGGCCTTGAGCTTAGGAATTGTTTGTGGTTTATTCACATAGACCTGAGATTTCAAAAAACCCCCAAAGAAAGAAATCACACGGCGTTAAATCGCACAATCTTGGTGGGCAATTATCATCAGAATTTCGGGAGATGATTCGGACTGCGGGGTCTGGCAGCTGGCCCCGTCCTTCTGAAACCATATGTCCTTCAGATCCATACCAACGAGTTAAGGCTACAAGAACTCCGTTAATATGTTCCTGTAATGGCATCAAATTTAAATCGTGTACTTTTCCTCGTGTGGCAGCGGGCGCCGCCCTTCTGAAATCATATGTCCTTCAAATCCATACCAACCAGTTGAGGCTATAAGAACTCCGTTAATATGTTCCTGTAATGGCGACAAAGTTGAATCGTGCACTCTTATTGGGTCACCTTTTAGAAAGCTTTCCGTCTAATCACAGTTGACCACAAACGCAATAGTGTGACAACTTCAAAGGATTGTTTGGCATTTATCCATACACCGGAAACCAAGCAGCAGTCTAAGTAATGGGAAGAAGGCCAAGGACTGCTTATATTAAAATGGAAAAATAATACACGTTGAATATTATGTCAACTTATTTGACAGATTCAACGAAGATTTAATAAAAACGACCGCAGTTGGCCAAGAAGACAATGCATAGGCGGAGACGTGGGTGTCACCATGACAACATTCCATGAAGTGGGTTATGCCATATTCTCCGGATTTAGCCCGCATTGACTATTTGAGGTCCTTGAGAAAGTGCCTTGAGCTACAAGGAGACTATGATGAGAAGTAATTTTTTACTAAAAAAAAAACTGTCTTTCAATCGGATTTAACATGGCTTTATTGATATTTAAATATTTTGTTTCCAACAGCTAAGGTTATCACAATTGTTCTTTTACTTCTCCATTCTTTTACTTCTCACCTGTTTAGAGTTTGAAAAAAACTATACTCTTTATACCCTATACCACTATGTGGTTTGGGTATAATGACTTTGTGCTGCTGTTTGTAACAACCAAAAATATTTGATCTAGACCCATCTTTAATTATACCGATCGAATCAGAATCACTTTCTGAGTTGATTTAACAATGTCCGTCCGTCCGTCCGTCTGTGTGTCCATGTAAACCTTGTAATCAAACTGCAGGTCGCAAATATGAATATATTTTGATGAAATTTGGTATATAAGCTTTTATCGGCCATGGGATGAACGCTATTGAAATTGGTGAGAATCGGTCCATGTTCAGACCTAGCCCCCATACAAATTACCCCTATGAAATCGACATAAATTGTCATAAGATCCAAATTGTCATATAGATGTTACTCAAATTGGGTTTATATGCGTTCATTACATCCATTAATGAGTAGTACAAAAATTATCCCTGTGGCCCCATATAGAGCTGCTTCCCGATTTTCACTTAAATCTATTAAAAAACAAAAATATTGCACTGATTCTTCTCAAATTTTGTTTGTATATATTTTTGCAAAATACAAGAGACTTTACCAAACATGATCAGGATTGGTCCTTTTTTGGACCTAGTCCCCATATAGATATAGCATCCGATATGAAGTTTTTCATATCTGCAGCCAAAAAAATTAATAAAAATCACACTCAAATTTGGTTTTTGCTTATTTTCTATATCCAGTTAGTTGGGCCTAAGAGATAGGGTTTCTAAACGCATGGTATAGGGTATCGTATAGTCGGTCTAGACCGACTATAATTTTCTTACTTGTTTTCTTTTGATTCTTATCTTATTAATGGTCAGCACATAACATAGAAATAAGAAATGCGGGTATAAAGCAAATTTGCTGTTAACAATTATATTTTATATCTCTCGTCTACCGTACTTAAAGTTGTCTTAATCAACTTGTCTTTTTCGAAAACAATGAGTTTGAGTGATAATTATAAACTTCTTAGAAGTTTTATCGTACGGACTTCACAAAATTATGTAAATTAATGTTGTGTGCGTGTCCACAAATTTTCCGATATTAATTCTTCATTTATTTAAAAAAATTTATTGTACAACAAGGTGGTCGCTGTGTTTTTTTTCTTGTTTTTTGCTTTTTATTTTATTTTATTAATTTATGCGTAGAGTATTAAAACCGCTTATTGTTAGTATTTTTAGGCTGAGAAAACATTTTCATTCATTCACATGTTGTTGTTGTTTTTTTTTTTTTTTTTTTTTTAACTTTATTTTTATTTATAACAAAATGACTGAACTGAATATTTATAAATTTGAAAAATAAAAAGTGAATAAAATTTAATAACCGGTTTAAACGTGAGAAAATCTTAAAATGTAAAGTTTATTCAACTTTTTAAGTGAACATAATTATTTAGCCAATGTTTTAGTTCCTAGATTATGATGTTAGTAGAATTAAGTTAGAAAATAGACTGTAAACCTTATAAATAAATTGTTATGCCTACAACTTCTTAAAAAGCAACTATAAGCGCTGTTAAATAGGTTGTCAAAGAAAACAGTATTACCAACTCAAAGTTGTGAACCTCTATTTACATAACCATTTACATTTGCCAATCCGTTATTTACACACGTCCACAAAATATACTAAAACTGTGGACCCTGGACCAGAGTATATAAGTGAAACAAGAACTCGTAATTTCTCCATCACATCAGGTTTCCGCGAACTACTAACCATAAAACTATAAAAAACAAAGTTTTTGCTATGTTTGGAGGAAAAAAAAACTCTTGCCCTTCAAAACTCATTTTGAATTTTTCAGATATTTGATGTGGTCTCGAATAAATCATCCCTTAAAATTACTTTTTATTGGCCTATCAATTTTAATATTTACCAAGTAAAAACAAGTAAGAAAATTATAGTCGGTCTAGACCGACTATACGATACCCTATACCATGCGTTTAGAAACCCTATCTCTTAGGCCCAACTAACTGGACATTGAAAATAAGCAAAAACCAAATTTGAGTGGGATTTTTTTTAATTTTTTTGGCTGCAGATATGAAAAAGTTCATATCGGATGCTATATCTATAAAGGGACTAGGTCCAAAAATGGACCGATCCTGATCATGTTTGGTAAAGTCTCTTGTATTTTGCAAAAATATGTACAAACAAAATTTGAGAAGAATCAGTGCAATATTTTTGTTTTTCAATAGATTTAAGTGAAGATCGGGAAGCAGCTCTATATGGGGTCAAAGGGATCATTTTTGGACTACTCATTAGTGGATGTAATGAACGCATACAAACCCAATTTGAGTAAGATCTATATGACAATTTGGATCTTATGGCAATTTATGTCGATTTCATATGGGTAATTTGTATGGGGGCTAGGTCTGAACATGGACCGATTCTCACCAATTTCAATAGCGTTCATCCCATGGCCGATAAAAGCTTATATGCCAAATTTCGTCAAAATATATTCATATTTGCGACCTGCAGTTTGATTACAAGCTTTACATGGACACACAGACGGACGGACGGACGGAAGGACGGACATTGTTAAATCAACTCAGAAAGTGATTCTGATTCGATCGGTATAATTAAAGATGGGTCTAGGTCAAATATTTTTGGTTGTTACAAACAGCAGCACAAAGTCATTATACCCAAACCACATAGTGGTATAGGGTATAAATATAAGATCTTAAGAGCGGTAATTCTGAATCAAAGCAGCATTTCGACAAATGCTAACTTAAAAATTGAAGCAAAAGAATATGGTAAAAAATTAGATTTTGCATTTTTAAAATTAGGGCGATACTGAGGTTAGGGCCTTTAGGTACAAACTATACTTTGTTCTGAGTTATTGTTGCAGTTCATTAATAATCATAAAAAACGCTCATCGCTGACTGTGGAACACTGTATACGCGTTTTGACTTGTTGATTCGTTGGCGTTAGCATCGCATAAAAGGTTTATCAATTCGATAAAAACAAAATAGTTTACGAACTCGATAAAACTAAATAAATCTATAATATTAATAGGCAAGGCGATTTCTTGTGACCGATGTAAGCTTCACAGTTTTACTCCGATTTTGACAAAAAAAATTATCAGTTGAAAGGTATTTCTTTTTAAAAATACATTTTCCTAGAATTTGAACTCGAATTTCGAGACCTGGGCTCTGTAATTTAACATAAGTTATTTCAGTATTTTTTGTTTTATGAAAAATAATCAGTAGTTTTCATAAATAATCAAAGAATGCTTAGAAAAACTTTCAACAAAGTATCAGAAAAAATCAGACCAGAGTTCGCCGCACAGTGGACCATATTTTGAGAAGGCGGCCAAAAATAATTTTTTTTTTTTTTTTTGTTACTGATTTTAAAGTTATGTTATTCATTTGAAAGTAAATACTAGTAAACCTCCGGAGCCAAAAAAAATTGTTACTCTATCTCAACTATATCACAGCGAACAGGGTCTTCGAAAATGGGCATTCTCAGTATTTTGCTAAAATTAAAAATTTCTTTGTAAATTTTTATTTTTGAATGACTGTAACTTTTTTGATGTAAAAGATTTTGAAGTGAAATAAATTTTGTATAATTTTGTGGCTTCCATACTATTAATGTTAAAAATGTAAAATCACTGAGTCATTCCAAAATTTAAAAAAAAAAAAAATTTTAAAAAGGTCAAAATTTTCCGAAAATCTCTTACTTAATAGAGCATAACTCCTGCCAGTCAAAAGCAGTCAGAAAAAATCTTGCACTCTTCTATAGTCCGAACCCTCCCCTATACTCCTATACCCCATTATACACCCGCCAGTTGCCGCCCGTGTGCATCAGAACAATTTTTCTGACCCAAGGTTAGACATTTTCTGCAACATTTATGAATACAAAAGTTGTCCACAATGTGGTTAGGATATATTAAGTTTGAGGTGATGTTTGTAACTGCCAAAAATATTGGACCTTTATCCATCTTTTATTATACGGATCGACTCAAAAACACTTTCTGAGTCGATTAAACGATGTCCGTCCGTCCGTCCGTCTGAGTGTTATGAATACAAAAGTTGGTCGTACCGGTGCACCGCGGTGTATTTTTTTGCGTGTCGGTAGAGTTGTCAGGAGTTGTTATCTTAATATATAAAAACGTTGGTGCGTATGTTGGTACTCTAATAACTGTTGAACCACTAATGCTAGCGACTTCGTATTCATACCATATGTTCCTTTGGTTCTCCGATTTGCATAACTTTTTTTTGTACCCGATAGGTGGCGCTGGGGTCGAGATTTTCCCAAAAAAATTTATTTACGGTCCAATTTAGCTCAAATTCGCAACATATATTATGAACATAAAACTAAAGTTGCTGACAAAGTTTTTCACCTGTAGGTGGCGCTGGTGTTAAAATATTCAAGAAAACGTATATTTTTTTTCGGTCATATTCATAATATTATTAAATGCAATGTATTTAAGGCACAGAATCTTCTGAATAGCTTTTCGGGTGACACTGTAGTCTGATATTTGATTTTTGATTGTGGGCGGAGGGGCATGGCGAAATCAAATTTTAATATTGTACCTAGATATTTGCTAAAATTTTCGAAGGAGTCCGTGCTTTACTTTTGCCCGACACTCGGTATTAAAATTTAGATGCAATATAAAATCCAGATGTTATCTTCGGGCCAGCAACGCGGACCGGACTCAGCTAGTATACTTATAAAAAAGGGTTGAGATATAATGCGCTTAATTGTTACAGATACATTTACATAGGTATCTTTCAAAAACATTAATAGTCTGAATTAGAGTTATATAGTTTAAATACCTGACAAAATGGGAAACAATTTAAATAACAGCTAAATGGTAAAAAAAAAAACTATTGCGACATAGCCCTTTAAGATATGAGCAGGTATGTTTCACCTTTTAAAAGGGGTTAGGGTGTGGGTTTTTTATGCTTCTAAAAGTGGTAATAAAAGATAAAAATTTTTATTTTACATAATTGCAAGAAAGAGTATTTATAATAATGTTTCCACAATTATTATTCATTACAATTTGTGCAATGGCTAAGTACTGTTACAGAGATCTGGCAGATATTTATTTTCAACGAAATGATGTAGACGATGTAATTTTGCACATAGTGAGCAACGACTTCTTTAAGAATTGTAACCTAGAAGACATTGAAATGCGCAAAGGAAAAACTACTAATTTTGCATTGAATTTGAAAAGACGTTACATTGAATGCTCTCATAGCAAGGCAAAGATGTACAAACGTTACCAAGACTGGTTAATAAAGGAACTTATTTTTGAGAGTGCATCTACAACTGCCAACGAAAGTGGAAAAAAGGGTCGACCAGCAAAACCAATTGACGGATGTAGTGAAAGATCTCGAAGGCGCAAGCTGGAGAATATCAATGAAGAAATTTCTCAAAGAATTATTAAGGATTCATTTTTGCACCAAATTTAACCTACCCAATATAAAAAAAATAAAATTGAAATAATTGAAAAAATAGTAGAAGCGAGCCCAAGGCTCACAAAGAGGATTTTGAAAAGCATTCCTACACCAATTGAAGATAAGAAATTTACGCCGAAAGAAGCGTTCGCCCTATTTTTGGATTTGAAATTGACCAAAAATCAATATAAGGAATTGCGGAAGCGAACCAATGAAAAGAATTGTGGAATTTTTCCAGAGCATCGAGATTTAGTTTCTGCCAAAAAAGAATGATTACCTTCTCAATCTGCTATTAGTGTCACTTCAACATCAGCAGAAATAAAATTGCAAGATCTCCTTGAACATACTGCAGAACGATTGCTAAATACGCTTGATACTGATCATTTAAAAAAAATTGGTAATGGCAGCATTACTTTAACTTCTAAATGTGGATGTGATGGATCCTCTGGTCAGAAACAATACAAGCAATTTAATGCCGAAAATTCATCAGATGATAATTTATTTATGGTATCTTTCATTCCATTGAGCTTAACAAAAAGGTATAGCGTTTTAGAGCCGTCAACTAGTAGAGCAACAGAAAGTGATATATTGAAAAATGAAATTCCTTCTTCAACAAAGTATTGCAGACCAATAAAATTTGCATTCAAAAAGGAAACCAAAGATGTCATAACTGAAGAAGTTCAAAAAATAAAAGATCAAATTAAGGAACTTCAACCAGTAATATTTAAATTTGATGACCAAGACATTGAAGTACATTTTAAAATGTGTCTCACAATGATTGATGGAAAAGTTGCACAAGCTTTAACTGGAACAAAGTCAACGTCAAGCTGCCAACCCACACCAGAAGACGATAGTTTTAAGGAAGCCTACGAATTTGGAAGGTCCCCTCTTCTTTTTGTAAATTTACAATAAAAATTGTTATATTTCATAAATTAACCATAAAAATTGATATAGAAATATTTAAAAAGACAATAAAAAAAAATTTAACTAAAGCAAAAACATACGAGTTTTTCATTGAAACTTCTCTATCTTGAACCAATATAAGATAACTTTTACGTTCGCTGCTTAATAAATTATATTTTAACTCGGGATCTTTCAAAAAAAAAAAAACAACCTTTGGCCCTTGCGCACATTAGGACTAAAAAGTTTACGGGGACCAAAGTTTGGCATTTTCTGAAAAAATTAACTTAAAAAATTGTTAAAAAGTATTACTTGTAAAATTAACTGAAAAAATAAGACATTATATTAAAAAAAAAACCTTTTTTTAACTTTTAACACTTCACTTTTGTACTAAAATTCAACTACAAATGAAAATGTATTTTAAACCCTCCGTAACTTTTTTTATTTTCAGGTCGAGAATTACGTTTTATAGCAAAACTTAAAGGCTAAAGTCTCACCTACCAAACAAAAAAAAAACCGAATATAAAAATTCCAATCTAATCAAAAGTAATAGATTTTTGACCGCCTTCTCGTCAAATTTGAACTCGAATTTCGAGGCCTGGGCTCTGTAATTTAACCTAAGTTATTTCAGTATTTTTTTGTTTTTGAGAAATAATCAGTAGTTTTCATAAATAATCAATAAATGCTTAGAAAAACTTTCAACAAAGTATCAGAAAAAATCAGACCAGAGTACGCCGTTAATCACATATTCACTCTTAAATCGCAATGACAATGGATGCTTAAAAATCATTCCAAAAGATTATACGTTTTGGATAATGAAAATTATTTCCCGCTCAGCAAGTAACAAAATGGAATTCAATGTGAAATAAAAATTGAAGCACAAATTTTAACCAAAGATTATGCTTCACACTGCAATATCCGAAAAACGAATTTCGAAGAATAGGTTGAAAGCAGGGGTATCCCAAGGATCCGTTCTTTCTCCTTTTCTTTTCCTTATCTTTCTGAATGACCTTCTTGGTCAAACTTATAACTCTATATACTCTTTCGCAGATGACAGCAGCATTTGTCATTCATTTTCCATTAATTGTAGACCAAGCCTCTTGGAGGTTGGGAGCAAAAGGCAGACAATGAAGGAGAACTCAATCAAGACCTGTTAACAATCTCCGAGTAGGGTAAAGCGAATAGGGTTGATTTTAATGCGCTGAAGACTTATTGTTGTATGTTGACCCATAGGGTCATGGATTCAACAATGTCATCTGTATATATGGCTGGTATAGGTATTGAGGTGTCGGATACTCTTGATGTTCTAGGCATGAGAATGCAATGTGATGTTCGTTGGAACGAGCATGTTTTCCAAGTGTCGAAAGAAGCATTCAAGTGTTTTGGTTTTCCAAAACGGTGCAAAAATTACTTCACTCCCTCTGATCTCCTTAAAATCTATACCACTTACATCCGACCCAAAATGGAGTATAACTCCCATATATGGGCAGGAGCTTCAAAGTCTATTTTGGAGCTACTGGACCGTGTGCAAAGGAGGGCGTTGGTGCTCGGTAGGGTATCCAACTCTCATTGGAATATCGGAATGTGGGTTGTGTTGGTTGGGGCATCCCCTGAGTGTTGGTTAATAAATAAATAAAAAAGAGGAAAAAAGTATACGAGAAGGAATGTTTGGCCAAAATGTTGATTCCTTTGCTTAAGGAGTATCGCTTTTTCTTAGTTTTTTCATCCAATCTGTCCAACAACTCAACATAGTTCTTGACAGTTATTGTTTGCCCTTTTACCAAGTAATCAATAAATATTATACCTCGTGCATCCCAAAAACAAACACTGACCAGCCGATTATTGAGACTTTGGCCGCTTTGGTCAGATTTCGTACGTGTGTAACCACTCCGCAGACTGTCTATTGGACTCCGATGTTTAATAATGAATCCACGTCTCATCCATTCTTATAAATCGATGTAAAAATTCTGTTGCATTTACTTCAAACATCTCAAAAGCATATCTTGAATCATGAGCCCGTTTCAGTTTTTGTTCAGCTGGTAAAACTAGCGACACCCATCGGGCAGAAATTTTTTCATATTGAAATGATATAATATACGCCGAACTCACTCTGTTGATATCTTTATGATACCAACAATCTTCCTACCTTTAATCTTTCGATCATCCAATACAACCTGATGCAGTTTTCCCACGTTTTCTTGGGTAACTGCCTCATTTGGACGACCAGGACAATATGCATCATTTGTGATCGTACGACCACATTTAACTTCGGAATACCACCTTTTAGCCATTGAAAATTTATCATAATGTTAATCAATCCATTTTTTGGCTTGGCCAGTATTTTTTCCTACCAAATCAAAACACGAAACTGTTTGCAATCAATTTTTTCTCAAACTTTAAAAGCAGCATCATTTTTATAACGGTAACTTTTTTCTAATTAATGAAATGTGGCCCTACTGAATAAACACTTTTTACACCATCTCCATGTTAGGCCACGGAGTTCTCACTCCATGCAGTATTCGGAAAATCTACAAAAATATTGTCCAAAAGCCTTTCAGATAGATCCCAGTTTTTTGTCATCACCCTTTATTATCGGGCGACTTCGTTGCCTTAAAACCTCATAATCTTCTATATATATAAAAATCAATTGATATTCGTTTGTCTCGCTAAAACTGGAGAACGGTTGGGCCGATTTAGCAGATTTGGGGTTTGAAATGTTTGTCGTAGTCTAGGGAAGGTTTAAACGGTGAGAGAAGTTGCGAGGAAGATAGTAAAAATAAAAATTTAATTTTCCCATATAAACTCTTCTATCTACTTTCCTGTCAAACATTTGACAATATTGTCGTGTTTTGGCATGACAGCACCAAATCGTCCCAGCGCGATGCATCTAACCACGAGTTACAAAGTGAACAACAGTACGACAGTGAAGTATTGACCGAAACAGTTAGTTCAAATGTTTGGCGATTGAATGCACAACAAAGGATTGCGTCTGATACTCTGATAGATCCTTGATGCTCCTGAGTGGACTGGAAAAACGTTCCTAATTTAATTGCTACTGGCAAAGTGACTTCATCTGGAATAGCTGCAACATTAGTAGAAGGTAGACGAACTGCACATTCTGCCTTGAAATTTCCACTAAACATGCAAATCAACGAAGCACCCGTTTGCAACATCGCCAAAAACTGCGCAATGGCGAAGATTCTAAAGGGTGTCCCAACAAGAACGCAATTTTTAAATTTTAAATAAAACACAGATATTTAAAAAAAATAGTGAAACTTTATTATATCGTAAAGTAGACAGAATGAGGTTATGTATGGAACAATATATCGTGCAGATGGCCGCCGCGGCTTTGCTGGCATGCACGCAATCTTTTAATGAAATTTTCAATGACCGTTTTGCATAAATGCTGCGGTATTCCATTAATGCAGCGTCCAATTTCCTCTTTTAAGGCTTGAGTCGTCGTCGGCTTATTCGCGTAAACCATCGAATTCAAAAAACCCCAAAGAAAAAAATCTAATGCTGTTAAATCGCACGAACTAGGCGGCCAATTCTGATCTCCAAAACGCGAAATAACACGACCGGGAAATGACTGATGCAATTGAATTGTTTCTCTGGCTGTATGACATGTGGCGCCGTCTTGTTGGAACCACATGCCCTCCACATTCATTTCTTCAATTCGAGGCAAGAAAAAACTGGTTATCATTTCACGATACCGAACACCATTGATTGTTTGCGCTTGACCTGCCTCATTTTCATAAAAAAAAAGGTCCAATGATTCCTCCAGCCCAAAAACCACACCACACAGTGACACGTTGAGGATGCATTTGCTTCTCGTGAATCACTCGATTTTCCTCACCCCAAATGCGACAATGCTGCCTACTGACGAAGCCATCAAGATGGAAATGGGCCTCGTCACTGAAGATGATTTTAGCGGTAAAATCGGCATTTTCATGTTGTCTCTCCAATACTCAATTAATGAACTCCCTTCGCTGTCCATGGTCAGCTGGCTTCAGTTCCTGAGTCAATTGAACTTTGTATGCATGAAGATGCAAATCTTTCGTCAAAATTCGCTGCATAGTGGATTTGGAGACACCAATTTGCTTGAGGTGGATGGAGTTTGAGCGACATCATCACGTACAGCTGCGACATTTTCGGTCGATCGACCTGGTCGATGGCGCGTTGTTGTCTTTACATCACTAACAGACCCAGTTTCGGCAAATTTATCCATTAATCTCTTTACAGTTGACTCTTTTGGAGCATTATTGTGACCCCAAATTGATCGCAATTTGCGAACTGTAGCCGCAAAACTTTCACCATTTTGGTAAAACAATTTCACAATGAGAATGCGTTGTTCATTCGTGTAGCGCTCCATTTTTACTAACCTCGTACCTTCTACTAGCAAACAATAACAATTGTTCAAATGTCAAACAATGACACTTCGAATCTTGCCAGATTTAAAAATTGCGTTCTTGTTGGGACACCCTTTACAAATATGCATATTGATCATTTGTGATGAATGCACGATGGCCCACAAGAAGTACTGGACAGAACGTTGAAAGATCTTCGTGACAACAACAAAATTCTATTAACAGGTGATTTTCGTCAGACTCTTCCAGTTATTCCCCGATCAACTGCTGACGAACTAAATGCATTCCTAAAATCATAAAATTTGTGACGACACGTAAATACACTTCAATGAACAACTAACATGCGAGTGTTTTTGCAACAAGATCAAATTGCGATTGTGTTTTCGAAGCAGTTATTGGATATTGGAAATGGTAAAGCCGCAGTTGAAACCTCGACCGGATTAAATACACTATTCACGGATTTCTGTTAATTCAGCGATTCAAAACAGGAGCTTATTCAACGTTTTTTCCGGACATAGAACACTCCAATAACCATAATTGGCTTAGTGAAAGAGCAATATTGGCGGCCAAAATAAAAATGTCGATGATCTCAATGAAACCATTCAAAATATTCTTACAAATCAGTTGGCATAGTTACCATCCAAGATGACGTAGTCAACTATCCCACAGAGTTTTTAAATTTACTGGAATTGCCTGGACTACCACAATTTAAAATTAAAAGTAGGATCAGTTGTGATCATGCTGCGTAACATTAATTAACCTCGATTGTGCAATGGAACGATACTGGCTGTGATAAAGCTAATTAATAACGTCATCGAGGCCAAGATCATCAAGGGAAAACACAAAGGAGAGGATGTCTTGATCCCGCGTATACCGATGACTCCAACGGATTTATTCTATTCCCGTGCATCTGACCTTTGCGATAACCATAAAAAAAAACGCAAGATCAGTCGTCATAAGTTTGCGGAATCAACTTGGAGTTTCCCGGTTTCACGCATGGGTAATTATACGTCGCGTGTTCGCGCGTCGGAAAACCATCATCTTTATATATTTACGCACCGCAAAAAATATAGTTTATCTGAAAGCTTAAAATTGATTAAATGTATAACTGTGTTTTTATTTAATGTAGATAAAAACGCATTTGATTGTCGTTAGTATAGGTAGGTGATACGAAATACACCGGGTCATCTAGTTGCCTCATAATTTCTTAAAATCAATTCAAAATTGATCTAATTGTGATAAATTATGTTGAAAATTAATCAATGTGTCAATTTTATTCAATTCACCCATCTGCACAATAATATCCAATTAATTTAAATAATTTCATATAATGGTTGTTTGACATTAAATGATTTGCTTTCACACTTTTTAAGTAAGTTAACACGTATTAATTATAAAACGACACACATTAAGTTTAGTTTCAGTTATTGACCTATTTACCTCTTAGTCTACATAAGATTTCTAAACGTGAATATGTTTAATTGCATATAAATATGATTAAAATGTGTGTTAATATATCATAACATATCATTCTTACGAGACACACTCGTATGTACGTGTTCCTCATCACTACTTTGCCAACATCTGTAATATGGCAATGGAAAATGAAAAAAAAAATTTAAGAAAAAACCACAACATTCTATACAAACATTTTCCCATTGTCACTTTCAATAATCCGAAAGAAGTATTTAGCAAAAAAAAAAATAATGAAAAAAATGAAAAATGGAAAATGTTGAAATACGATGAATTTCCTCCTCTAGGAGTTTGTTTCATTTTTATTCTATCAATTGTATGCTATTCATATAAAGCGGACATACTTCGCGTATTACAGCATGCAATTTATTTACTTTGTAATGAATCAAGTTTGCCACTTTATCACGCATGCTGCTAACAACAAACTGGCAACTCACAGAAACATTAAGCTTTTGTTTTAGACATGTCTTTTACAACAATGAAGCATGAACATTCCTCGTAAACAAGAAAGAAAAAAAGCGAAAATAAATTCTATTATGCTGGTTTGATATAAAAAAGATTTATGGCAAAAAAAAAGGTGGTGTCTTTTTATTTTTCTATTAGTTTTTAGTTTCATTTTCAAATAAAAGTTTGCACTTGTCATATTTTTTAAGTGGAGCAAAAAATGCATTGAAAATGGGATAAACTCAGGTTTCTATCCCTGATATCTCTTGTCGAATAAAAATAATACAAAAGAGTATAAAAGTTCTTCATAAAAAAAAATATTATTTAGATTATAGAAAGTTAATATTACATAATTAAAATACATATACACTGTCACTCATTAAATTGCAAATTCTACACTTAGAAGCAGAACTTCTAATAAATATATTATTTAAGTTCTAACTCTGAATCAAGCAATGAAAAAAATCTATTACCGCAGTTGAAATGCTTGTGAATTAATAAAATATGAAATTCATTAAATTGTTTAACAAAATTCTTTATGAGAATCAAAATTAAGAAATTTATTATGTGACTGAAATTCGAAATTGTTACCAAAATATTCTTATAGTAATGTAAGACAACAGAACTTAAATTGTATACAAATCGTATTTATCAAGGATTGTAATGCTTAAAAAAAACATTTAGAACTAATAACATGTTAATGTAAGTAACTACCTAAGAAATTGGTCATCAAAAAATGGGGTGGTCGCAGATCAACCTGACGTATAGTGGCAACCCTATAATTTGGAATTTGCTCCTTCGTTTAGAACTAAAATATATTGGGTTTCAGAGTTTAAACGAGAACATACGAGCTACCAACACGAATAGTTTAGTGGTCAACCAAATTAGGCAGCCAAGCCAGAAACGGTAAGGAGAATCCACAAAATGGTATTGGATGATCGTCGCTGGAAGTGTGTGAGGTAGCTAAAATGATATGCAATCTAAGAAGTGTTATACCGAAATTTGGAGATGAGAAAACTGTACGCAAGATGGGTGCCGCGTTTGCTTACAATAAAACAAAACCAGCGTCGTGAAGATATTGCAATTGAGTGTTTGGCGATTTTTCAACGCAATAGAGCCGAGTTCTTGCGTCAATTCGTAACCAAGGATGAGAAATGTGTCCACCACTTCACACCTGAGACAAATGAACAGTCAAAACAGTGGACCGAAATGGGAGAATCGTGTCCAAAGAAGGCGAAGACAGTTCCATTCGCAGATAAGGTTATGGCGTCTGTTATATGGGAGGCCCGAGGGACAATTTTATTGATTATCTTCAAAAAGGAAAACAATCAACGGCGAGTATTACGCTAACGCAAAGCCCTTTGAAGCTTTTACTGATCTAGCCTAGTACTTGCATTCTGACTTAGAATTTCAGACCACCCAAGAATGGGTACATTTAATAAAAGAGGTACTTTTTAATAAAAAGTTATCTTTAATGAAAGGTGCTTTTTGATAAAAATTTACTTTTTATGAAAGGATATTTTTAATAAAAGTACTTTTTAATAAAAGGTACTTTTTATAAAAGGTACTTTTTATAAAAGGTACTTTTTATAAAATGTACTTTTCAATAAAAGGTACTTTTCAATAAAAGGTTATTTTTAATAAAAGGTACTTTTAATTTGTGTCTTTCACTGGCCCTGGTTTTGTTTCTTATATGGTCGACCACGTTATGAGCACGACTGCGGTGGTGCAGCTTTGCTCCAGTTCGTGCCATTTTTAGATGTAAAATATTTGTATAAGTTTCGGTAATACCAGAATCAGTTTCTTATTTTGGCATACAAGTCGGTGTTGTAAGCATTCAATTGAAAAAAGAAATACAGGTAACAAAAAAAAAACACAATTCGACAACACTCATTAGCGATGTCTTCTAGTAATAGTACAAGGTCCGTATGAACCTTTTAGCTAATCCACATACTAAACGTCAATAACCCTCAATAAAATATAAACTATGGCTCGTATAGCTACGAAACCATGCATGCAACATTAAGGAGTTGAGAGAGTTTGAAAATCAAAAAGGGCCTCAGGGTTCTTATCACAAAGAGAAGAGTTAAAAAAGTAACTTTTATTTAAAAGAAACTTTAAAAAATTACCTTTTATTAAGAAGTAACTTTAAAAAATTACCTTTTATTAAAAAGTACCTTTTTTTAAAAAGTACCTTTTATTAAAAAGTACCTTTTATTAGAAAGTACGTTTTATTAAAAAGTATCTTCTATTAAAAAGTACCTTTTATTAAAAAGTACCTTTTATTAAAAAGTACCTTTTATGTACCTTTTATGTACCTTTTATGTACCTTTTATTAAAAAATACCTTTTATTTAAATGTACCATTTATTTAAAGTACCTTTTATTAAAAGTACCTTTTATTAAAAAGTACCTTTTATTAAAAAGTACCTTTTATTAAAAAGTACATTTTATTAAAATGTACATTTTATTAAAAAGTACCACAAAAAAGTACCTTTTATTAAAAAGCACCTTTTATTAAACTGTACCTTTTATTAAAAAGTACCTATTATTTAAATGTACCTTTTATATAAATACCTTTTATTAAAAGTACCTTTTATTAAAAAGTACCTTTTTTACGTAACTTTTATTAAAAAGACTTTTAAACGTACATTTATTTAGAATGTACCTTTTGTTAAAAGTACCTTACATTAAATAGTACCTTATATAATAAAAAAAAATTATTAAGAAGTACCTTTAATTAATAGTACGTACCACTTATTAAAATAAAATTTTTATTATAAATTAAATTCTATTTAAAAGTACTAAGTACCTCATAATAAAAAGTACCTTATATTAAAAAATTTATTGTATTAAAAAGGATCTTTTATTAAAAAGAATTTTTTACTAAAAAGTACCTTTTGTTAAAAAAAATTATAAAAAAGTACATTTTATTATAAAGCACTCTTATTAAAAAAACTTTTATTTAAAAGTACCTTATATATAATAGTACCTTTTATTGAAAAGTACCTTTTATTAGATAGTACTTTTCTAAAAAGTTTCTTAAATATTTAGTACCAAAAAAAAATTATTCGGTACACATGAAAACATCTTATCAAATCTAATTCCTTCATAAAGCTGCGTTTACAAGTTTTAAAGGATTACATTTGAAATTACGGATTATTGATATTTTAAGTTGTTATGCACGTGATTTGTTTTCCATGAGGTCAGAAAATTAACAAACAACAAAATTTTTAACATATTTATTTTAAATATCATATTTCCTAATATTTTGTTACTTTTTTAAAAAATACAAATACAAATACAATATACAAACTGTAATAAAATGTCAGAGGAGTATGTATCTTTATACATTTTTCTTTATACATTTTTCTATTTTAGAATATCAGCAAAAAGATATGTCAATAATATACTTTCACTAATTTATGCTTCACTAGCCTTTGAAAATACCAAAAAATATTGCCGAAAATAATTTAAGCTAAGAACATAAGTAACAAAATATTATTAACCTTCTGATTTTATTAGTTAATACAAATTTTAAATTTTGTTCCACAAACATTTTCAACTGACCTAAAAATGAATATCAAAAACACTTAAAAATAACATCTTACTGTTCCACTTGTCTAAAGAAGTATTGAACCCGCTAACAATATGTCCAAATGAATTGTAGCATAAAACTCACGAATTATAAAATAGAATTATGTGAACAAAACAAAACGAATGACCAAAAACTGGTTAGAAGAAAATTAGAATTTAACCACTTAACCACAAATATATGTCTGTATGTACGATTATACACCTTCAAACTAGCAAACGAATTGCTCAAGTACAATTCAATTGTGCATAGTTCCACATTTTCCAAATAAAAGCCCTCAGCTTCTAACTATTGTATGTGTAGCCCTCACTCAGTCATTTTCTTTGCTGTTTAACAATGCAAAACTATGCTAATTTCATCATCACCATCAACGTCGTTAATGTCTTGTTGTTGGCTGCTTAATTCAACATTTTAAACTCAATTTCAGAAACAATGAAAGGGAAGTTAGTTTTTCCTAAATTAAGTATTATTTTATTTTCTTTTGTTTCTTGTTTAAATAAAAAAACATTTCATTCAATTCGTTGAAAGTGCCATTCAAGAAGAAGGTGTAGAATGGTGTGTGTCTTTGTGTTGTTTCGCGTTTTGGTTTTTTTTTTTTCTTTCTTGGGGTTCACACGGTCAATTTAAAATGTTGGTCTTTAAATTTGTCTTTAAGCTTGATTAATTTGTTTCTTTTTTCGTCTTCTTTATTGTGCGATCATTTAGCTTTTTAATTAAATTTAGTAACTACTAAGCTAGCGGCTTTATTAAGTATTAAGTGATTTATTTTTGGGTTAGTGGGTCAGCGTAAATCAAAGAAAAAGTGTTATCAACTGTGAAGAAATTTGTTGCCAAACGTTAAAAAAATGTTAAGGCCAGAAAAAAATTATAAGTAGTAAGAATTACCCATTTTAGATATCGCTTCATAGTTTAGTGATCTGCCCAACTCTGAATCAGGAGAACACAAATGCGCTAATTTCATTTTCTAGACAAAAGGTAGCAACACTAGTTGACAGGCATTAGCGGTCTAGCGAACTGAAAGTAGATGAGTCAGATTTTCCGATTTCATAATACGTTTCATTAGTTCTGCAGGTTCACCTTTTTAAATGTTGCTGCGTTTTGTGACTATATTTTATATTTTCTAGATGTACGAACGAAATGTGTTACAGACACACGGCACACATTGGACCATATTTTGAGAAGGCGGCCAAAAATCATTTTTTTTTTTTTTGTTACCGATTTTAAAGTTATGTTATTCATTTGAAAGTAAATACAAGTAAACCTCGGGAGCCAAAAAATTGCGACTCTATCTCAACTATATCACAGCGAACAGGGTCTTCGAAAATGGGCTTTCTCAGTATTTTGCTAAAATTAAAAATTTCTTTGTAAATTTTTATTTTTGAATGACTGTAACTTTTTTGATTTAAAAGATTGTGAAGTGAAATAAATTTTGTATAATTTTGTGGCTTCCATACTATTAATGTTAAAAATATAAAATCACTGAGTCATTCCGAAATATAAAAAAAAGGTCCAAATTTTCCGAAAATCTCCTACTTAATAGAGCATAACTCCTGCCAGTCAAAAGCAGTCAGAAAAAATCTTGCACTCTACTATAGTCCGAACCCTCCCCTATACTCCTATACCCCCTTATACACCGGCCAGTTTCCGCACGTGTGCACCAGAACAAGGTTAGATATTTTCTGCAAAATTTATGAATACGAAAGTTGTCCACTATGTGGTTAGGATATATTAAGTTTGAGGTGATGTTTGTAACTGCCGAAAATATTATTATACGGATCGACTCAAAAACACTTTCTGAGTCGATTAAACGATGTCCGTCCGTCTGAGTGTTATGAAAATACAAAAGTTGGTCGTATCGGTGCACCGCGGTGTATTTTTTTTGCGTGTCGGTAGAGTTGTCAGGAGTTGTTATATACTTATAAAAAAGGGTTGAGATATAATGCGCTTAATTGTTACAGGTACATTTACATAGGTATCTTTCAAAAACATTAATAGTCTGAATTAAAGTTAAATAGTTTAAATACCTGACAAAATGGGAAACAATTTAAATAACAGCTAAATGGTAAAAAAAAAAACTATTGCGACATAGCCCTTTAAGATATGAGCAGGTATGTTTCACCTTTTAAAAGGGGTTAGGGTGTGGGTTTTTTATGCTTCTAAAAGTGGTAATAAAAGGTAAAAATTTTTATTTTACATAATTGCAAGAAAGAGTATTTATAATAATGTTTCCACAATTATTATTCATTACAATTTGTGCAATGGCTAATGCTGTTACAGAGATATTTAGATATATAGATGTAATTTTGCACATAGTGAGCAACGGCTTCTTTAAGAATTGTAACCTAGAAGACATTGAAATGCACAAAGGAAAAATTACTAATTTTGCATCGAATTTGAAAAGACGGTACATTGAATGCTCTCATAGCAAGGCAAAGATGTACAAACGTTACCAAGACTGGTTAATAAAGGAACTTATTTTTGAGAGTGCATCTACAACTGCCAACGAAAGTGGAAAAAAGGGTCGACCAGCAAAACCAATTGACGGATGTAGTGAAAGATCTCGAAGGCGCAAGCTGGAGAATATCAATGAAGAAATTTCTCAAAGAATTATTAAGGATTAATTTTTGCACCAAATTCAACCAACCCAAAATAAAAAAAAATAAAATTATAATAATTGAAAAAATAGTAGAAGCGAGCCCAAGGCGCACAAAGAGGATTTTGAAAAGCTTTCATACTCCAATTAAAGATAAGAAATTTACGCCGGAAGAAGCGTTCGCCCTATTTTTGGATTTGAAATTGACCAAAAATCAATATAAGGAATTGCGGAAGCGAACCAATGAAAAGAATTGTGGGATTTTTCCAGAGTATCGAGATTTAGTTTCTCACAAAAAAGAATGCTTACCCTCACAATCTGCTATTAGTGTCACTTCAACATCAACAGAAATAAAATTGCAAGATCTCCTTGAACATACCGCAGAACGATTGCTAAATACGCTTGATAAATGGTAATGTGATGGATCCTCTGGTCAGAAACAATACAAGCAATTTAATGCCGAAAATTCATTTATGGTATCTTTCGTTCCATTGCGCTTAACAAAAAGGTATAGCGTCTTAGAGCCGTCAACTAGTAGAGCAAAAGAAATTGATATATGGAAAAATGAAATCAATTCTTCAACAAAGTATTGCAGACCAATAAAATTTGCATTCAAAAAGGAAACCATAGATGTCATAACTGAAGAAGTTCAAAAAATAAAAGATCAAATTAAGCAACTTCAACCAGTAATATTTAAATTTGATGACCAAGACATTGAAGTACATTTTAAAATGTGTCTCACAATGATTGATGGTAAAGTTGCACAAGCTTTAACTGGAACAAAGCTGCGTTATATGCCAAAAGACATCAAGTCAATTAAGCCAACACCCACCAGAAGACGATAGTTTTAAGGAAGCCTACGAATTTGGAATGTCCCCTCTTCGTGCTAGAATACGTTTCATGGAGCATATTCTTAAATTGGATTATGATTTGGAATTTGGTCCGTTAGGCGAAACAGTGAGAAAAAACAAAGAAAATGAAGAAAAAAGAAAGCAAAAAAAAAGAAATTCAACAAAAATATCTACAGCTAGGCCTCGTAATCGACCAACCAAAACTAGGGGAAGGAAACACAAATGATGGAAATACTGCAAGGAGATTTTTTTCCGATCCGGAAACTGCAGCATCTATCACAGGTGTAGATCATGAATTAATAAGACGGTTCAAAATCATATTACAAGTTCTAGCATGCAGCAGAAAGATAAATGCAAAAAAAATTGGAGAGTAGCCAATAAAACAGCTATACTTTATAATGAAAAATACTCTTGGAGATATATGCCATCCACAGTTCATAAAATTTTGTACCATGGGAAACAAATAATTCAAAACAATATGCTACCAATAGGAGATCATCTGAAGAAGCGCAAGAAAAAAGGAACAAAGACTACAGATTCTTTCGCGAGCACCACACAAGGAAAATGTAAAGATGTTGTACTAATGAAGACCTTATCAATATTTTGTTGTGCACTTCAGATACATATATATCCAACATTCGTCAAAAATGGAAAACTACCTCTATTGAATTAGACGAAGAAGCTAAACAACTTCTAGAAGATGAAAATCAAGGCTATTTAGAAGAAATTTTTACTAAAATTGGTTGATTTAAAGTACTTTTTCATTACACTAACAATAATTTACACTTTTTTTTATATAGTTAAAAAATTTTCTTGATTTAAAAATTTATATATTTTGTAAATTTACAATAAAAATTGTTATATTTCATAAATTTGCCATAAAAATTGATATAGAAAAATTTAAAAAGACAATAAAAAAAAATTTAACTAAAGCAAAAACATACGAGTTTTTCATTGAAACTTCTCTATCTTGAACCAATATAAGGTAACTTTTACATTCGCTGCTTAATAAATTATATTTTAACTCGGGATCTTTCAAAAAAAAAAAACAACCTTTGGCCCTTGTGCACATTAGGACTAAAAAGTTTACGGGGACCAAAGTTTGGCATTTTCTGAAAAAATTAACTTAAAAAATTGTTAAAAAGTATTACTTGTAAAATTAACTGAAAAAATAAGACATTATATTAAAAAAAAAACCTTTTTTAACTTTTAACACTTCACTTTTGTACTAAAACTCAACTACAAATGAAAATGTATTTTAAACCCTCCGTAACTTTTTTTATTTTCGGTCGAGAATTACGTTTTATAGCAAAACTTAAAGGCTCACCTACCAAACAAAAAAACCCCATATCAAAATTCCAATCCAATCAAAAGTTATAGATTTTTGACCGCCTTCTCGTCAAATTGTCCACTTGTCTTGATTTAAAAGATAAATAAGGTTCATCGGTTGGAATTTATCAGTCTACTAACGGATCCTATCGAACGTTGTTTCGCAGTAGTCTACACTAGTTTATAAATAATTTTCTACATTGGTTCACAATATTCCACTTATATAAAAAACAATTTTTTCGCTATGACATTAGGAATATACGGTCTCCAGTTAATTGATATTAAATATTTACTTTATAAAGAAGGTGCCACGCCCACTAATCAGATACAGCCCATTTTTGGCAACGCACAGTTACAAGTTATGAACTCACACAAAGTTTCAAGACTCTCGCTAGAATAGTACTCTGGATATGTTATGATAAATGTTTACTTTTTATAGGTGGTGCCACGCCCACAAATCCCATGGCGTCTAAAATAAAAAAAATTCCAGTAGATCACCAACCGAACCTATGGTGTTAACACGCACCAACAATTTTTATATATAAAGATATTAAACCCAATCTAGAAGTGCTAAACATATACAGGGTGCGAAATCTTTTATGTTTGAACGGCACCATTTAATAACTTTCACATTTGTCAACCAATCGTCTTAAGAACACAAGTTTTTGAAACGTCACCATTCCCACGTTAATTTTGCAGTGGTTGATTTTTATGTTTGCTTGAAAAAATACAAATCAAAAAAAGAAATACTTTTATGTTTTTCTGAACTAAAAGATTAAAATAAAAAAATAACGTATATTTCTGCTCGAAAAAGCCAAAATTATAAAAACCAAAGCAGAAGCTTCAAAATAGACCGTGGAGCCCCATACTTGGGAGTTTCATTCCATTTTTGGTCGTGTATACATAGGTGGTATAAGTAGTAAGGAGATGAGATGGGGTGAAGTATTTCTTACACCGATTTAGGAAACGGATTCGTCAATATCTACACCACCCATGGATACAGACGAAATTGATGACTATGGGTCAATAAAAAACAATGGGTCTTACGAGCATTCAAATCGAACCTATTCACTTGACTGTGTCATTCATATATAAGGATTTGAAGTTTGACATAGAAGGACATTAAGAAAAACAAGTAAGAAAATTATAGTCGGTCTAGACCGACTATACGATACCCTATACCATGCGTTTAGAGACCCTATCTCTCAGGCCCAACTAACTGGATATAGAAAATAAGCATAAACCAAATTTGAGTGTGATTTTTATTAATTTTTTCGGCTGCAGATATGAAAAAGTTCATATCGGATGCTATATCTATATGGGGACTAGGCCCAAAAATGGACCGATCCTGACCATGTTTGGTAAAGTCTCTTGTATTTTGCAAAAATATATACAAACAAAATTTGAGAAGAATTAGTGCAATATTTTTGTTTTATGACTATGACTAAGAGTTGTCCAATAGGGATCATTTTTGGACTACTGATTAATGGATGTAATATATACATACAAACCCAATTTGACTAAGATTTGTATGATAATTTGGACCTTATGGCAATATATGTTGATTTCATTGGGTCATTTGTATGGGGGCTAGGTCTGAACATGGACCGATTCTCACCAATTTCAATAGCGTTCATCCCATGGCCGATAAAAGATTAAATACCAAATTTCATCAAAATATATTCATATTTGCGACCTGCAGTTTGATTACAAGCTTTACATTGACACACAGACGGACGGACGGACGGACGGACATCGTTAAATCGAATCAGATGGTGATTCTGATTCGATCGGTATAATTAAAGATGGGTGTAGGTCAAATATTTTTGGTTGTTACAAATAGCAGCACAAAGTCATTATACCCAAACCACATAGTGGTATAGGGAATAATAAGAAAAAGTGAAAATAAGAAAAAGTGAAAATAAGAAAAAGTGAAAATAAGAAAAGTGAAGGAGAAAGAACTGAGCCATTTGGTACCCCTATAGTGCGATCTCTCGATATAAAACAAGACTTATCATTACCAACACCAAAACCAATTAGTTTTGACAAGAGTGCACTGTGCCACACTCGATCGAAAGCCTTGCACATATCCAGAGTAACAACCTTAAGTTCATCGAATCGGTGAATGGACAGGAATGGTCAAACGTAGAAAGACTTCTACGAAGGCCATACAGTGTGCGCTAAGCAATAAGTTGGTCTCGACAGTTCACAAGATGGCAGTTCACCATGCGCTCCATTATCATTAAAAGCGCAAAGCAAATTACAATTGTGCGATGATTTTCATGGTTGTTAGCTGCGCCCTTTTTCGGATTGGCTGAACATTGGCAATTTTGCAATTCGAGGCAGAGGTATCCATACAGTATGAAGCGCTAAAAAGGTTTGCCAATGGATGCGATAGCTGCCAGTGCTGATATGGCATCCGATCTCGGAGACTTGTTTACGAAGAGCTTTGCAAGAATCCTGTTAACAGCACGAGCTCGAAAGAATATCTCAGAATATCTCTATAGTATGTGCTACTCTTTTAAGTTCAAGTTCTTGCGAATTGTTCAGCTAAAAGGCCAGCTTTATCAACCACTAAATCAGCAAATATTAGGTCATTCTTTATAAGAGTTGGAATAGATGAACTAGCATTGTCCTCTCCTCATTTCAACAATGACCAGAAGGTCTTACTGCCCCGAGGAGCAGAAAGAACTTTGGTTAAGACGCTGTTCGTAGAGAAGAGCTCACGTCTAAAAACTTTGTCATACTCAATTCTCGCTAGTTTGTGTAGAAGATCAATACTGGTATTCTGACTGCATTTTTGAACGTCTGGTTAAACCAACCCTTATGTTTGGGTTGAACCAATAGCTTTGTATGAATGTGTTCATTCCAAGCAAAACCACATGTTCTAACATTTTCGCTGTGGCATTGATATTATAAAGAAATAAAGATTTCAAATAAATGACGAGTTTTGTTCTTGAGTTCAGCCCAACAAGCCCTTTCATATTATAAACAGAGAACGTTACGTGACTGATTTTGAAACGCATCAAAGTTATGCATATGAAAAGGATGTAGAAACGAAAGTGTGATCCAAGTTGCCGAGAAGTGCATTAATTTTTACTTCGTACTTGTCAAGTTTTAATTTAAAAAGTAAATTGCACTTCAACACACGGATTATGTGTTGGTTAATTATCCGACATTAGCCTCTATTTTTTTATTTTTGATGTGTAAACATCTATACGCGCAGGGGGGTAAATTTCTATTTCACAATACAATCACAAACACAGCGTAACTCATATCGGTGTGAGCTGAAGCAGATAACGCTGTGTGACTTATGATTGTATTGGTGAAAAAATTATGATATGTTCTTTTCTAAACATTTTCCAATTGTCTTTCAAAAAAAAACAATTGTATTTCAGAAACCATCAATATAATTTCAGAAAACATCATTCGAGTTTCAGAAAGCATCAATTGAATTTCAGAAAACATCAATAGAATTTCAGAAAACATCAATTGTATTTTAGAAACCATCAATATAATTTCAGAAAACATCATTTGAATTTCAAAAAACATAAATAGAATTTCAGAAAACATCAATATAATTTCAGAAAACATCATTTGAATTTCAGAAAACATAAATAGAATTTCAGAAAACATCAATATAATTTCAGAAAACATCATTCGAGTTTCAGAAAACATCAATTGAATTTTAGAAAACATCAATAGAATTTCAGAAAACAACAATATAATTTCAGAAAACATCATTCGAGTTTCAGAAAACATCAATTGAATTTCAGAAAACATCAATAGAGTTTCAGAAAACATCAATATAATTTCAGAAAACATCATTCGAGTTTCAGAAAACATCAATTGAATTTCAGAAAACATCAATAGAATTTCAGAAAACATCAATTGCATTTTAGAAACCATCAATATAATTTCAGAAAACATCATTTGAATTTCAAAAAACATAAATAGAATTTCAGAAAACATCAATATAATTTCAGAAAACATCATTTGAATTTCAGAAAACATAAATAGAATTTCAGAAAACATCAATATAATTTCAGAAAACATCAATTGAATTTCAGAAAACAGCATAATCGACTTATTTTTAATGCACTGGAAAATATGATGTTGATGTTCTTTAATTATTAGATGTTTACACATCTCCCTTGTGATCGGACTCACATGATTTTTTTATTCAAAATAACTGTTATTTTCGGTCTCTGATCTAAAGAACTATAATCGAGTAGAAATATCATACATAAAAATTTTTCCACGTATTTTTTACTAAGAATATTTTTCTAGTGTATCCATTTTGCTCACACCCATTAAAAGGTCAGTTATTTTCTCATATAATAATAATGATAGGAAATTAATTCGTGAATATGTATGTTGGCTAATGTGAATACATTGTTAAATTAATACTCGTACATACGAGTAAATAACATTAAATGCACTGATGTATAAAACACTGCAAAAAAAAAACGCTTTTCTAGAAAATAACAATTGAAGTTCATTATTTTTCAATCAAATATTGAAATGATTTGCCAAAATGTTTGTTTTTGTTGTTGTTGCTGATGATGATGATGATGATGATAATAATGATAATTATTAGCTCAAGTGGGTTTTTTTCATTTGGTATTTTATTTTTATTTAAAACTTCATCGGTGAATGGTTTTGTTTATTGAGTGGAAATGAATGTAGCACATGCCGCAGTTTTATTTAATGTGCTAAAATCAGCAGGTGTGCCATTATTTTTATATTTAACGGATACTCGGTTATAATAATCTTTTAAATAATTTTGTTTGTAAATGTAAAACAACAACGATTTTACAGACAAATGTATATGAAAGCAATTGAAAAAAAAAAAAACGAATAAAAAATTATCGGAGAAAGGCAGCAGCAAGCAGCAATCAGAACTGAACTAATAGAAAAAAATTTATACATACTTTTTAACCTTGCTCCGCCCCTACTAAAAGACTTGGTTGACGATAAAGTTGTAAACAAACTTTTTAATATACACTTGGTAGAAAAACTATCCGTACACTTGAAAATGATAATTCTAAATATTAAATTTAATGAAATATTTTTAATTGCGAATTTTTTTCTATTGACATATTGGATATTTTACATGATTTTTAGAAACTTGCGGAACGTCTCTAAATTTTTTTGTAGACTATGCAAAGTATTCGTACATTTACAATTAGGGGAATGCCACGAATTATGCAACGATGAACATGGCTGTTACATTGATTTGATTTCAGTAAAATATAAACTTGTTTGTATAAAGTTGATTTAGCTTAAATATATTTCTTTTGGAAACTATATTTTGAGATGAGTGCAAAATCGAGGAAATCGATGCTGGCAGGAAAAATTATTGTAAAGCTCGTTTAAAATTAGAAATCCACCATTTCAATTTTGCTAAAATCTCGGTCTGGTCGCCCCTCCCACGTAATATAGCGTGAACAGAGAACTATTTTGGCGTCAGTAAAACAGAATCCCAGAATTACTGCTTCGAAAATTAGTTATAAAATTAAAGAATCCTTCGGCCAAGACATCCATGAAAATATCATTCTCAAAATATTTTAAAAAAAATCTGACTATCATGTCGCACGTGGCTCTCTACGCCGATATGAATAGAAACAAGTAAGAAAATTATAGTCAGTCCTGACCGACTACACGATACCCTATACCATGGTTTAGAAGCCCTATCTCTTCGGTCAAACTAATTGGATATAGAAAATAAGCATACACTAAATTAGAAAGGCATTATTAATATTTTTGGATGCAGATATGAAAAAAAAATTATATCGGGTGCTATATTTATATGGAGACTAGGTCGAAAAATGGACTGATCTTGACCATATTTAGGAGTCACTTATAAAGGGTCCGCCAAATAACTTTTTTTCTTGAAAATGCTATAAAAAAAAACTACTGAATATTATCTCAAATTTCTTTTTTTATTTGAAAGTACAATCCTTCCGGTTAATAATGGAAAATAATTTCATTCAAATGGCTGCCTCGGCTGGCCATGCAGTAGCCTACACGATCGGTCCAATTTTTAAGGACATTATCGTTTGTGTGCAGCTGTATTTCACCAATGGCTTCAGGAATATTGTCCTTTAAAGCGTCCATTGTCTCTGGCTTGTTGGCGTAACACTTATCTTTGAGGGCACCCCACAAATAATAGTCCAACGGTGTCAAATCGCAGCTCCAAGGTGACCAAACGACATCAGAAAAATGGCCCAATTATGCCTCTGGACTAAAATCCGCACCAAACAGTGACTCGTTTTGGATGTATCGGCTTTTCAATGTATGCGTGCGGGTTTTCTGTGCCCCAAATGCGACAATTTTGCTTGTTTAAATACCCGCCAAGATTAAAATGAGCTTCATCTGAAAAGATGATTTTTTTGGCAAAATCGGAATCTTCTGTAAGTCGATCGCAGGCCCACTTAGCGAAGCGAAAACGCATTGGATGGTCAGTTGGCTCAAACTCCTGAACCAATTGGACTTTGTATGGCGTCATACCAAGGTCTTTATGCAAAATTCGTCTCAATGATGCCTCCAAAATGTTCAATTCTTGAGAACGACGGTGAATTGATGTTGATGGCGCTTCACGCACACTTTCTGCAACAGCAGCAATATTCTCAGGTGTACGCACTGTTTTTGGCTTTTCATCGATGAGGATGCCAGTTTCCTTCACTTTTTTCACAAGATAACGAACATACGGAGCTGACGGTGCTTCTCTTCTTCCAAAATCCGTACGTAATTTTCGCACACATTCTGCAACACTACCATGATTTTCAAACTAATGTCGCAATATTTCCCAGCGTTGTTCAAGCGTATACACAACCATATTCGTTCAGCGGAAGGATAAAACTAATTATCTGTCAAATCAGACATGAGCTAAGTGTTACCATTCACGAAATAAGCACTAGTTGAAAAAAAAAACGTTAGATGGCGGACGCTTTATTTTGAAGAAATATATACAAACCAAATTTGAGAAAAATCTGTGCAATATTTTTGTTTTCTGATAGATTTAAGTGAAGATCGGGAAGCAGCTCTGTATGGGGCCTATGACTAAGAATTGTCCTATAGGGATTATTTTTGGACTACTGATTAATGGATACAATAAACACATAAAAACCCAATTTGTCTAAGATCTATGTGATAATGTGGATCTCATGGCAATTTATGTCGATTTCATAGGGGTCATTTGTATGGGGACTAGGTCTGAACATGGTCCGATTTTCACAAATTTCAATAGTGTTCATCATATGGCCGATAAAAGCTTATGTACCAAATTTCATCAAAACATATTTATATTTGCGACCTGTAGTTTGACTACTAGGTTTACATGGACACACAGACGGACAGACGGGCGGACATCGCTAAAACGACTCACAAAATGATTCTGAGCCGATCGGTATTTTAAAAGATGGTTCTAGATCAAATATTTTTGGTAGTTACAAACAGCAGCACAAAGTCATTATACCCATATAGGGTATAAAAATGAGTATGTAAACAAGGCTCCAGAATTTTGGGAACGTTTTCGGCATTAAAAAAAAGTTCCTTTGGCGAGAAAGTGGAAGTTTTGCAAACAGTTAAACACGGTGGAGGAAGTTTTTTGGTTTCAAAAGGATAGATCCAAAACATACGACGAAAAATGTAAAAATGTCAAACTGTGGTTCCTCTACAATACTAAAACTCAATTTAATTCACCACCCAATCACCCCATCTTAATCCCATAGAGCATTTGTGGGATTTCCTGGTGCGAAGAATCCGTTAAATACGTAAGGAGAATACGTTAAAGTCTATGCGAAATCGGTATTAATTTAATATTTAATGTAAATGTCCGAATTATTTTTCTTAAATTAATTTTTAAAAAATTAATAAATAACTCAAGAAAAACAAATAAGAAAATTATAGTCGGTCTAGACCGACTATACGATACCCTATACCATGCGTTTAGAAACCCAATCTCTGAGGCCCAACTAACTGGACATTGAAAATAAGCAAAAACCAAATTTGAGTGGGATTTTTATTAATTTTTTTGGCTGCAGATATGAAAAAGTTCATATCGGATGCTATATCTATAAAGGGACTAGGTCCAAAAATGGCCCGATCCTGATCATGTTTGGTAAAGTCTCTTGTATTTTGCAAAAATATGTACAAACAAAATTTGAGAAGAATCAGTGCTATATTTTTGTTTTTTAATAGATTTAAGTGAAGATCGGGAAGCAGCTCTATATGGGGTCAAAGGGATCATTTTTGGACTACTCATTAGTGGATATAATGAACGCATACAAACCCAATTTGAGTAAGATCTATATGACAATTTGGATCTTATGGCAATTTATGTCGATTTCATATGGGTAATTTGTATGGGGGCTAGGTCTGAACATGGCCCGATTCTCACCAATTTCAATAGCGTTCATCCCATGGCCGATAAAAGTTTATATACCACATTTCGTCAAAATATATTCATATTTGCGACCTGCAGTTTGATTACAAGCTTTACATGGACACACAGACGGACGGACGGACGGACGGACGGACATTGTTAAATCAACTCAGAAAGTGGTTCTGATTCGATCGGTATAATTAAAGATGGGTCTAGGTCAAATATTTTTGGTTGTTACAAACAGCAGCACAAAGTCATTATACCCAAACCACATAGTGGTATAGGGTATAAACATAATTCAACTCTGTTAATTTTTTTTCTTATTTTATTCGTGTATGACAGTTTTATTTTTAGGTGAACGGATACTTCTTCTACCAAGTGTACATGAAATACTTATTAAAATTGTGAATTGCGAATTATTATTCACAAAATTTTTCGATCTAACACCACCAAAAAAAGAAAGTGCTCAATTCAGATGGGGTCTTTCAAAACAGAGTGATTTCGAGATATAATTGATCATTTTTCGATCTATGTATTTAGTAAACATTTCGGATGGGATAGATAAGTTGCAAAATATTTGATTATTTAGTCTGGCTTTAGGTCATGTATGTATTTAAAAATAAACAAAAACTCAATAAAATTAAATTTTTTATTTGTTTTTTAAATAATTCTCCTTATTCTTTCCCATATTTCGATTATCTTCGCTAATCATCTTCCGCGATCTAACAAAATACAATTTCGTAATAAATAAATACATACACTTTATTTTATCTATACTAATATAATAAAGAGGTAATGTGTGTTTGTTTGTTTGTTTGTAGGAGGTAATCTCCGTAACTACCCATCTGATCTTCCTGAAATTTTCACAGAGTCTTACTGCGGATATCGGAAGTGCTATAGGCTATAATTTTTTAAATATTTTTGGTGGACGTGGCACCTCCCACACAAAGTATATTTTTAGTATCATATACATATATTGAGTACTATGATAGCGAGAGCTTTGCAAATTTGTGTGAGATCACCTATTGTTAATATTAGTAGCTACGCCGGAAATGGGCGGGATCGGATAAGTGGGCGTGGTACCTCCCATACAAGTAATAGTTCAATATTATATATCTCGAGTAATGTGATAGAGAGAGCTTTTCAAATTTTTCTGATGTCACCTATTATTAATGAGAGTAGGCGGATGCAAAATGGGCAGTATCGGACCAATAGGCGTGGCACCTGCCATACAAAGTAAATATAAACTGCCATATATCTGGAGTAATGTAAAAGTGAGTCTTGGGACTTTGTGTGAGCCCATAAGTTATTCATTTGATTAGTTAGACAAAAAATGGGCGTGATCGGAGCGGTGGGCGTGGCACCGCCCATACAAAGTAAATATATGATATCATATAACTGGTGTGCTAAAAAGGGAAGCTTTGACACTTTTCACGAGCGTATCAGAGCTTAGTATGAGTAGTCGAACAAAAAATTGGCGGGTTCACACCAATGGGCGTGGCACTCCCCATGCAAAGTAACTATTTAATGTCATATATCTGGAGTACTGTAAAAGAGAGAGCTTTGTGGCTTTGCATGAGCCCATAGATTCTTTGTGTGATTAGTCGAACAAAAAAATGGGCGTGATCGGAGCAGTGGGCGTAGCACCGCCCATGCAAAGTAGATATCCAATATCATATAACTGGTGTACTATAAAAGGGAAAGACTCGACATTTTGCATGAGTCCATCAGATATTAATGTGAGTAGTCCAATAAAAATTGGGCGGGAAGGGATTGATGGGCGTGGCACCTCCTATGTCAAAAATATGAGGCACTACGAAAGCGACAGCATTTTGACAAGTTCATTAGTTATCAATGTGATTTGTTGTGGAAAATATATCGTCAAAATCAAAAATCGCCAAAAAAAAAAAAAAAATAAAAAAAAATCTTCAAAATCAAAAATGGGCAAAATCAAAAATCGCTGAAAAGAAAAATTGCCAAATGATATTCTACGTTCAAGGCCAATAGTTATGTGTTGCCAGATCTAATATGGATAATCCATCTTCTTCTCATGGGCAGCTACATGTACCTTGCTGCAGGGTAGGAACGCCGAAAAATCTGATAATTGTTGTACCGAATAAAAAAAAAAAAAACATTGTATATCAGCATCAGCAAGCATTGAAATAAAAAAATCTATCATAATAATCTATACTAACATAATAAAGAGGTAATATTTGTTTGTTTGTAGGAGGTAATCTCCGTAACTACTCATCTGATCTGCCTGAAATTTTCACATAGTCTTACTGCGGATATGGAAGTGCTACATGCTTTAATTTTTTTAAATATTTTTAGTGGGTGTGGCACCTCCCATACAAAGTAAATTTTTAATATCATATATATTAAGTACTACGATAGAGAAAGCTTTGCAAATTTGTCTCATGTCATCTATTATTAACGTGAGTAGTCAGACAAAAAAATGGGCGGGATTAGACAAATGCGCGTGGTACCTCCACACAAACTTAATATTAAATGTGATATATCTAAATTACTGTATTAGTGAGAGCCTTGCGACTTTGCGTGAGCAATTTCATAACGATTCGGAAGGGTGGAGGGGGGAGGGGGGAGAGGGAGGGTGTAGCGAAGCACACCGGGTTACATCTAGTATATTATAATTTGGATTTGACAAACGTCTGTTTTTGTTGGCTATCTTTTTTCAACTGATTATTCTTTTGATCGTCGGCATTTGTCTACTGTATGTCGGTAAATTTGTGAACATTTGTCAGTATCTGTTTTCTTATTTACATTTATTATATGCAACATATCTAGAGTGTATCTCTTGGCATAATTGTTTTCTTCCTGTAATATTGTAACTTCTTTAAAATTGGGTTTGTGTCCCGTAATGGTACAGTGTGCTGCGAGTGCAGTTTTCTGCTCATTTGGTTTATTAATTGCCCTTTGATCCGATCTGTGGGATGATAGCCTCGTTTTTAAACCTTGCAATCAAACTGCAAGTCGCAAATATGAATTTATTTTGATGAAATTTGGTATATAAGCTTTTACCGGCCATGGGATGAACGGTATTGAAACTGGTGAGAATCGGTCCATGTTCAGACCTAGCCCCCATACAAATTACCCCTATGAAATCGACATAAATTGGCATAAGATCCAAATTGTCATAAAGATCTTACTCAAATTGGGTTTGTATGCGTTCCTTACATCCACTAATTAGTAGTCCAAAAATTATCCCTTTGGCCCCATATAGACTGCTTCCCGATCTTCACTTAAATCTATTAAAAACAAAAATAATGCACTGATTCTTCTCTAATTTTGTTTGGATATATTTTGCAAAATACAAGAGACTTTACCAAACATGATCAGGATTGGTCCATTTTTGGACCTAGTCCCCATATAGATATAGCATCCGATATGAACTTTTTCATATCTGCAGCCAAAAAAATTAATAAAAATCCCACTTAAATTTGGTTTTTGCTTATTTTCTATGTCCAGTTAGTTGGGCCTAAGAGATAGGGTTTCTAAACGCATGGTATAGGGTATCGTATAGTCGGTCTAGACCGACTATAATTTTCTTACTTGTTAGTTTTGTTTTTGTTGTACCCACATATACTTTTTGGCATGTTAGCTCCGTCTCCTTCGCAACTTATTTTGTCATTGTCATAAATATCCGATTTCTTTAAACGTTCGGATAATCCAGGGATGTATGTTAAGGATTTGTAAATTTTCTTTGCTTTTTCCTCCTAAATTATACAGTTCTTCGATTTTATATGTTTAATAAGATCTGTAATAGATTTTCTGGGAAATTCATTTTTCATTACAGCCTCAGTGATTTTAAGTATATTTTTTATTTCCAACACTCTCTTTATGTACTCGTAATTGGTAGCTGTGTTTAGGATTATACGCCTTGGGTGTTTACAGTGGAAGTTGATAAGTCTCCAAGAAGCCATGGATTTTTGATACCAATCTAATTTGAGGATAGTTTTTTTTTTTTTTTTCTTATGACTACCGAATATAGATATGGTAGTTTTTGGTCCTATTCTTCTTCCTTCGCGAATTGTATTTGTCGGTTAAATGAGTTTAAAGCCTTTAGAGTTTCATCTACCGCGTCAGTTTTTATTTTACCGAACAAATCGTCTAGATATTTTGTGAAAAACCTAGGTTTTTGTGTAATCAATTTTGTTGAAAAATCTATCAATTTTACCATGACAATGTCAGCTATTACCGGGGAACCTGATGATCCTATAGGCATTCCTTTCTTTTGTTCATATAACTTATCCCCATAAAGAAATATCGAAAATATCTCATGTCCTTGATACAAAAAGTGACGATGTCAATAAATAGTTGTTTTGGTATTTGAGTGTAGTTTTCCAAAATATCCCATTTTTATTATATTGTTTTAATCAGGGACCGAAAATAACAGTTATTTCGAAATTTTTAAACAAAAAAAGCATATAGAATTAAATGTCGGAAAACCGATTCAAGTATACATTAATGATCCTTATAAATTAGTCTATGATAAAATATATTAATCTTTAAAATTTTGATTTTTTTTCCAGCAAAAATAAGTTATTTTCTGATTTTTATTTTTTCGCGCAAAAATAACAGTAATTTTTTGATTTTTATTTTTTCGAGCAAAAATAACAGTTATTTTTTGATTTTTATTTTTCCGAGCATATATATAAGTTAATTTCTAAAGAAATGTAAGTGTTATAATAATTTAGTTGACTTTAAATATTTATTTTAATGTACATAAGAAATCCCGATGATGATCACATTTTTTGTAATATCTCACATTTAATTTTAGAATTTAAATACCAGACTTAATTAACATAGTCAATTAAAGAAAAGCAAAAAAAACATAATTGTGTTTTTTTTTTTATATTATAAAAAAAAAAGAAAAAAGAATGGATGAGGATTTGATGGCATACTGGAAGATATATGTACTTCCCTGGCTACGTAACCTAGCTTTTGTTGTGCATTCTGTACCTGCAACACAAGTTAGTGTAGAAAGATAGTTTTCAGCCCTCAAACTTATTCTAGGAGAGTTGCGGTACAATTTGTCAATGGATAATTTGGAAGCACTTATGTTAGTTAAACTAAATTCTGATGATTAAAATATATAATATTAAAATAAAATATAAATACTATAATTTCACAAAAATAAAATATAAATACTATAATTTCTAAAAATAAAATATGACTTTTTACTTTTTTTTTAATTCAGGAAAAAATTTGCATTGATGATGGGCTCCAAAAATAAAAAAAATATTATTTTTGTTCGATAAAAATCAAAAAATAATTGCTCGAAAAAATAAAAAATAACTGTTATTTTTGCTCGAAAAAATAAAAATCAAAAAATAACTGTTATTTTTGCTCGCAAAAATAAAAATCAAAAAATAACTGTTATTTTTGCTCGAAAAAATAAAAATCAAAAAATAACTGTTATTTTTGCTCGCAAAAATAAAAATCAAAAAATAACTGTTGTTTTTGCTCGAAAAAATAAAAACAAAAAATAATTTTTATTCTTGCTCGAAAAAATAAAAATCAAAAAATAACTGTTATGATCTGCCTTTTATGAAAAAAGGAATAACTGTTACGGTCCCTGGTTTTAATAGCTAAGTGCACCGGGATGCTCGGAAATAAAGATATAACACCGAAGGAGATTAGCATTTCGTCGTCTTCAATTCTTGTATTATTGATTCGAGGCTTAAAATCAATAGCATCCTTGACATTGTACTTAGATCTTGTTGTTAAGTTTTTCAATATGTTAACCACGTATTTCCGTAATCCGTATGATGGTGATTTTATGGAAGAGCAAATTGGCCTTAAGGGTGTACCTTCCTTATGAATTTTGGGAAGGCCGTAGATCCTTGGTGCTAATGATGTTTTTGTTGGTAACTTGTTTTTCACTTGGATTGAGATAATATTCAAATTAAACAATTTTTCGACTAACAAATTATTTTTGGTTTGTAGATTGTAAGCGCCTATAGGTACAAATATCACTTAGAATATTTTTAATTTTCATTGTATAATCACCTTTATCCATAGCAACAAACATTGCCCTTATCAGAACTTAATAGTAATACATCAGTATTTTTTGACTAAAAATTCTTTTGTTTGCCCCACTGTGTCGAATACTAATTTATCTCTGGTGCTCAATTGTGTTTTGTTTACGTGGTTATCTATTAACGATGTCAGTTTGTTCTTGCAATTTCTTGCTTTCAATCGTCGGTAACAATTTTGCTCTAGCTATTGAGATATAAGCGGTTTTGTGTTCCCGCCAAAATTTTCCTCTACGATGCTAAGTTTACGAAATATAAGCGATTTTATGTTCGTAGTGGTACAGTTTGAATTTCAGGAATACGGATACTTTTCCTTCTAAGTGTATATGTATTTTTTTTTTTTTTTTTTTTTTTTTTTTTTTAAGTTTACAACTATTTTTAAAATACGAGTATAATTGTCAATGATTTTTGTTTTAACAACTAAACACCACATGAGTATTATAAGAATTTTTGTTGTCTTTCTTCTAAGACAATAATTGAGTTGACGTGCTATCATTAAATTTAATAACCACGCTTAGTTTTTAGATTTTCCAAAATGTTCACTTTCAACTGAAACTACTTTAATCGGTAAATATGAAAAGAAACTTTTTTTAACACATACCGGTTAATAGGACTAAATATAATAATATTTAAGTTGTTAAGAAAGCAAAATAAAACAAAAAAAATCGTTATTCTACAAGAAGCATTAAAAAGTAGTTAAAGGTTGTTTTTATGCTGGAACATGCTAGAACATGTTTTTAGTGGAAAAGTGTGATGGTTTTTTGTTTTTAGCTTAACGCTTGATTTGTAATAATCGGAGTGTTTATGTTTAGTTTATACAGAGGTTTTTTCTCATAATTCCCAGTATATACAGTTACTCAAAGTCATAACGGAACAGTTACTAACAACTAATTTAAATGAATATATAAACACATTTAATAGATTTGCAATGTATTTTATTAACGATAATGTGTGAATAGAATTTTCAAAAACAAAAAAAATATTAGCTGTCCGTAAGTAAATTTTTGAGAAAAACAACAAAAAAGATGCAAAAATTCATAAAGGAAACTCAAAGTAAAAATGGAACAATACGGTTTTATATACGGTAGATCAATATCTAAGTGCTTGGACAAAATCAATACTTTGAAGGTAAAAGTTTTTGCTTAATCATCGATTTCAGGCAAATAAGAAGATTCAAGAAGAAGATGGAATTTTTGCCAATTCCTTGGTTGGTGTGATTTTTTAATTTTTCCTGAATATAATTATATACATGCTAGATGATATTTAAATTCTGGATACTGTGGCGGACAGTTTTATATCAGCCAGTTACAAACATTGCGTTTTGATTTTGTGTTTTGGGTCATTATCTCGATAAAAGTAAAACCCGTTTCGAATTCCCAAATGCATTTAAAATATATATTGTTTAGTCCATAATTCCTTCATCTGAATGCAGGTGTTTAAACCTTTAGCTGAGCTATAACCCCACACCATAACTGAACCAATGACACGTTTCACTGTGGTACGCAAGTTGTCATTCGTTTCCTATAGAGTTACGATTGACCATCCAGTCGAAACACATTATATTTACTTTCATCCGTGAATAAATTTGATTTTAAACCGAGAAGTTCATATGGCGATATTGTTTTCCAAAATTTATACTTTTTTTTTTTATTTATTTTATATTATTCTGGCAACTCGACCATTAAGATAAGGTTTTAAAACTTTTTTGTCGAGAGTGTTGTGTCAAAATTACAAGTAAATCGGAACAAAACTAACGAAGATACAGCGTTTCAATGGACCGGCCCTCATACGGTATATCGTATATAAATCAGTTTATAAAAAACTTTAAATCGATTTTCTCGCAAAATACATTTTTGAAGTCCGTGAACATCATAACTCAAAATCTACGTGACCGATCCTTTTGAAATTTTATACACTATGTCTACAAATAAATCACCAGGTAATCAAGAAGAGTTTTTTTTTTACCATTTATAGCCATTTTTTAAAAACAAATTCACCGAAATTTTATAGCAAAAATCATGTTTTTCACTACAAAATGCTGCCAAAAATAAAAAAAAAATGTAAACTCTTCCTAATTATATCGGGAAACATATCACCTTTTAAATGCATTTCGATTTTTTTATTTCACATGATCAGGTAACGAGTTATGATGTTCACGGCAAAAGAACTTTTTTTCGAGGCGGCTTTGGAGATTTGCTGTCACGGACTTATTTAGTTGAAAAGTTTTTCAAAGATACTTCAATTGCTATACTACAACGTGTATATAAAATAAAAAATCCAACATTATTCATATCTTCAAAAAAAATTTATGAAAATACACCTTTTTCGCCTTTAAAACCTTAACCTCCACCCTTAAACCCATCGTTGCGTAGAGTTATATGCCCTGTTTCAGGGTCAGATATTTATGGGCTTCTGCAGCCAATTCTGGAGCACTTAAATGTGGATTAAGCTTAATTTGCCGTACTAGCCATCAGATCTGGAAAATATTTAACATTTTTATAACGATTTTTTGTATTAAACTTGCAGTTGGAGCACGATCTACAATTTCAGCCATTTTGCGCACCGTTGTTCCTTCACTTTATAATTTTTTATATTAGTTCGCTCAATTCGGGATATGTTTGGACGTATATAAAATAAAAATATGTTCTTACACCTATTAAAAAAAATGACATATGTAAAATTTGAGGGCACTTTTGGACCTAATTTGAATTGAAGTAATAAGGTACTTTCATTATTACTTTGAGCAATTTTTTTTTTTAATTTTGACTAGTTCTATAATTTGTAAAAACTTTTAGCAAGAACTGTCTCTAATTTTTAGTTCGCCTTTAGGTCATACACTAACACTATCATAGCAACCGGATTTTTATACCCTATACCACTATGTGGTTTGGGTATAATGACTTTGTGCTGCTGTTTGTAACAACCAAAAATATTTGACCTACACCCATCTTTAATTATACCTATCGAATCAGAATCACAATCTGATTCGATTTAACGATGTCCGTCCGTCCGTCTGTGTGTCCATGTAAAGCTTGTAATCAAACTGCAGGTTGCAAATATGAATATATTTTAATGAAATTTGGTATATAAGCTTTTATCAGCCATGGGATGAACGCTATTGAAATTGGTGAGAATCGGTCCATGTTCAGACCTAGCCCCCATACAAATGACACCTATGAAATCAACATATATTGCCATAAGATCCAAATTATCATACAAATCTTAGTTAAATTGGGTTTGTATGTATATATTACATCCATTAATCAGTAGTCCAAAAATAATCCCTATTGGACAACTCTTAGTCATAGGCCCTATATAGAGCTGCTTCCCGATCTTCACCTAAATCTAACAAAAATATTGCACTGATTCTTCTCAAATTTTGTTTGTTTATATATTTGCAAAATACAAGAGACTTTACCAAACATGGTCAGGATCGGTCCATTTTTGGCCTAGTCCCCATACAGATATAGCATCCGATATGAAGTTTTTCATATCTGCAGCCGAAAAAATTAATAAAAATCCCACTCAAATTTGGTTTATGCTTAATTTCTATATCCAGTTAGTTGGGCCTGAGAGATAGGGTCTCTAAGGGCATGGTATAGGGTATCGTATAGTCGGTCTAGACCGACTATAATTTTCTTACTTGTTTTTTATTAGTTTAATTGAAGTAAAATATGAAGTCATGGTTTGTTCCATTATAGCTTTGAGCCACTGTATGTTCTTTTTCTATTGTTTTTTTTTTTTATAATATTATTTTTAAATCATGTTTCCTAAAGGGTTTTTAAACAAGTTTGCTTTATGGGAGAGAAAATAATAGAAAGTTTTAGAATGTGTTGAAATTTAGTTTGACCCGTTTGCTGGTAAAAAGAGAATTTTTTTTTTTTCTTTTTTTTAATTCATAATAAACATTATTCTATCATAATGGCTTTCCAAATTTCGACCATGCGAATTAGTATTGTAACATTTTCAAATTACTAAGAGATACAAATCGCTACTACATAGATTTTCAATGCTGTTCCTATTAGAACAATGTTAAGAGAAACTTAAAATGCAGTTCTTACAATATCCTCTAACATTTCGGTATCATTGCAAAAATACAAATTTGTCAAAGTCCACAAAATATGCCTTTATTACCGATATAAAATCTCTTTCTCCAGAACAAAGAAATAGTGGTCGATGCCAGCCACTTCTGGAGAATATCGGCTATGAGGAAACCATTCATAATGCCAGGAATTCAATATTTCTATAGCCAATGAATATATTAATGTTTCTGATCAATTATTTAAGTACACAACAAACTCTCATATAATACAAGGTCGAAGAAATAAATCTCTGTCAAGTCCGAATGAGACATTTTTTGGGTAAAAAAAAAATATTACCCAACTTAACCCTTTAACGATCGAACCTAAACAGCTGGAAAATTTTTATTTTTTTTGTGGATTCGTATTTAACGACCCAACATTTCTAACAAAAGTGTCGTCAAAAATACTTTTTTTTAATTCCTTCAAGGAAAAAAATCCGTGCGACATACATATATGTCCCATTGGACGTCAACGGTCAAAATTAGCAACTAATTTACTTCGCTCAAAGCAAGTCAGTTATTTTGTTTTTATTTCTTACATAAATAACTGTAGCTTTGATTTTGTATTTGTTGTAAATTGTTAAATATCGATCACAGAGAATCGATTATTCCTTTTTTAATTTGTACTAAAAATGGAAAAGAAAATCGTTCCTTTTGTAAAAAAAAAAACCTTTTTGTTTCACAAAAAAGTGTAATTGCTTCGAAGATTACCATAATTGATTTTCTATTTTTGAGATATTTAGAATTAACCTATTTCTAAGTCTTTTTATTTATAGTTTAATTAATCGTTTATTTAATATTATGAATTTTTTTAATTAATAAAAATATAAAACTATAAAACATCTTTTTGACCATTGACGACCTATTGGACATATATATCCCGTTCTGAATTTTGCTGAATAATAAACCGATTCCAAATATTTTGGTGTTTCTGAAAACCATATATACTGGTCCATGTTATATCAAAATTTTAATGTTTTCGGTTCAATAACGTCCGAATTAATGACATCCAAATATGATTTTAAAAAAAACATAAATTTCAGACTTTGGGGTCACCGTCTTAGGCCCTGAGATTACATGTGCCAACTTATTTGGTATGGTCTGTAAGCTAAAAGTATCCTCTGTAGACTCAAGTCAAATCGGTTGGAAAATGTGGAAAATATAAGAAAAAATAAAAATGGGGCATATATGTATGTCCCATTGGTCATGAAAGTGTTAATCTGTTCTCTTCTAAATAATAATAATTCTCAAGATTCCCAGTCCCCAAAATAGGCATTTATTTGAGCTACGATTTCATTGTTAGAGCTAACTCTCTTTCCGCCGAATAGGAAAAAAGAAAAAAAAAAATAGTCAGTGTGTGCCGAATCCGGAGAATATGGCGAGTTAGGAATCAATTAATACGCAATTCATGAAATTTCACCATGGCGACTACAGACGTGTACATCGCGTATTGTCTGGATGAAAAAAATTTTCTTCTTAGATAAATGCGGTCGTTTTTAAAATCGTCGTTTAGAATCGGTCCAATAAGTTGACATAATATTTTGTTTTTCAATTTGAAAGATAATTAACGTGGAGACTATACCGTGTGAAATCCTAAAAACTGGAACCAAGAGCTTGTTGGCCATTGAGGCCAACTTGACTTTATTCGGCGCCGGTTCGCCCATTGTTTAGACTACTGCTTGGTTTCCGATGTGTTGTAATATACCCATGGAAAAATACCAAACACTCTTTGAAATTTTCACACGATTAAATTTATCGTCAGTTGTTAACATTCGCGGCAACCATACGGCGGACAGCTTTGTAAAGCCGAACTCATTATTTCAAATTAAAATCAAAGAGCTTATGTCACTAACAATCGGCCGATCGGCCAACACCACCATATCTAGAATTTTTCTGACACTTTCGGGTGTAGAGACCTTAATTGGCCGTCTTAGTTCGGCGTCACTAGTGCTTGTGCGATCACTATGAAACTCAGTACACCATTGAATTTGATGGTGCAGAGTTCGTTGTGCAGTCGACCTTCACTTTTGTCCATATTTAGCAAAAAATTTTTGAGGTTACTTGCTCCGAATCGCTGCCAAACTCAAACTAAATGACGTAGCTTGTGCAAAATTTATAAATATAAATAGATAACAGTTGACAGGAGTTAGGGAAGATGAAAAAGGAATGGACTTATTGATCCGCTCTCGCTTATGAGAAATAAGCGTTATCTCACTCACTTTTGCTTTTCGTTAATCCAAACAATTCTATCCTTTTTATTTTATGTGTTCTTCAGTATCTGGCTCATTTGGACGACCTACACGTTCTAGGACCACAATTAAATACTACTACTTTCTAATATTGAAAACGAAGTTAAAAATTGGTTATAATATTTATTAATCCATTTTTCGATTTGGACAAAATTTTCCGTCTGCGGAAAATTTCCCGAAAACAATTTCCTGAAAACAATTTCCCAAATACAATTGCCCGAAAAAACAATTCCCCGAAAAAACAATTCCCCGAAAACAATTTCCCGAAATTACAATTTCCCGAAAACAATTTCCCGAAATTACAATTTCCCGAAATTACGATTTCCCGAAAAAAAATTTCCCGAAATTACAATTTCCCTATTTTTAGTTTACAACTTCCCATATATTTTTGATTTCCCCCATAAAAAAATACTTGCTGCATACGATTTCTTGAAAAAACAATTTCCCGAGTATACGACTTCTCGAAAAAACAATTCCCCCACCCCGCACCGCGCCCTTCCTCTTCCACCCTCCCTCGTCATCCGGACCTATTTATTGGAGTGTCATACACTTATTTTTCATTGTGACTTTGAACACTTCGGTATTCAGACTTCCCGACGGATAACGCTCACTCCATCACATCATGCCCATGCAGTAGCTGCTACGGAATCATTACCATCTTGCATAGCGAAGTTTTTTAGTTATTTGGGTTGTAATACTCAGTTACTATGCCACTCGAATTCCTGGATAGCGAAAAAGTTAAACCGAGGTTGCTTTTGAATGGTTTCTGGTATCATGACGACGGTCAGTCCGTTGATAGCGTTTATTGGCGTTGTATCCTTTATCGAGGAAAACATTGTACCGGTAGGGTCATAACAATCACAGTGCCAAAGCGGCTTTCGTTGCTAAAGAAAAAATCGTTAATGAGCTGAAAGATCTTGCCCGGACCACTACATCAAGTGGACATGAACTGATTGCTCGCGCTTCGGCCGGAATTTCTGATGATATTGTTTCGGAAATGCCATCAACAAGCTCTTTAAAGAAATAGTAATTTCGGGAAATTGTAGTTTCGGGAAATTGTGTTCGGGAAATTGTAATTTAGGGAAATTGTGTTCGGGAAATTGAAATTTCGGGAAATTGTCATTTCGGGAAATTGTGTTCGGGAAATTGTAATTTCGGGAAATTGTAATTTCGGGAAATTGTTTTCGGGAAAATGTTTTCGGGAAATTGTTTTCGGGAAATTTTCCGCAAATCAAAATTTTCATCCATCAATATTTAAAACACGAAACTTTTTGGTACTCATTTTCTCTGTCTCTAATTTCAAAAATTGACTCATGATTATAACGGTAAATGTTGTACTAATGAACCAAGTATCATAAAATTTTTACTGGATACTAGTTAAGGTTGATACTACTGGAAAAAAAATGAAAGCAATATCGCTATATGTTTTTTCACATTGACTTTAAAGTATGAATCATTGCGTGAATAGTAGATTGTCATTCTGGTCCTAACGCCTCAGAATATGGTCCGGGGACCCCATCTGTAATTATATGACCACACCCACAATAGGGCAGATTTTAAGTGATTTTTTTAGGTTTGTCCAGGAATAGTTTGTTTCTGAAAATGGTCCAATTGGTTTATTGGATTAAAAACAAGAAAAAAATTATTTTTTAATCTAAAAAATTTGATTGAATGCAAAAGAACTGTATACCACTCAAGTGGAAGGTATTAAAGATGAAGTACGGCTAAGTTTTACTATTTCAAGGTTTAAACAAATACGCTTTATAGAAAAACTTTAGATAATTAACAATGAGCCAGTTAGGGTTCGGTCTAAATAGTTGATAGCAGTTTGCTGATGCCCGCGTTTGGCTAACAGGAAACGTATTTTTCACGGGAGTGCAGCCAAATTCTGTAAATTGGCTACAAACTCCTATCTCGTTCAATTTGCGGATTCCGTATCTATTGACTATTTCGGCGGCAAGAGATTTAGCGTCAATGATGAAATCATTGATCAAACAAATGCATTTGTTGAGGACCTAGAGAAATCCTACTATTTGGAAGGTATAAAAAAATTGGATAAACGTTTGATGAAGTGTATTGAGCTAGAAGATGACTACCTACTCGTATGTTGTAAAATATTTTTGCTTAAAAAACAGTCTTTCATTCAAAATCTCATATTTTTTGATCCGGCATCACAGAAAATTACAGTCGGTCTAGACTAAGTATACATTACCCTTTACCAAGCGCCGCTAAAGAGGGTCTTGGATCCGACTTTGCTTAGGTACGAGTAATAAGCGGTTATAGAAAATAAGCATAAACCAAATGTTAAGCTATTTTATTAATTTGTAGCATGCAGATATGAAAAAGTTCATATCTGATGTTAATTTTATATGAGGATCAGGTAAAAAAAATGAACCGATCATGGCCACATTTAGGAGTCACTTACTTTTCTGAAAACATATATAAACCATATCTGAAAACAATCTATGCATTTTTTTTTTTTTTTTTTTTGAAGATCGGGAGTTAACATTATTTGGGGACTGTGACTAAAAATGACGCTACAGGGTTTATTTTTGGACTACTAATTAGTGGTGGTAATAGACACATATACACAAAATTTTATCGATATATATATATATATGGGGGGTTTCATGTCAACTTCTGAAACCGATATCTTCCAATCGGGATGAAATTTGCACCAAGGCTACTCCTAGTAGTAGTTTAGACACAATTTTTCAGCCAGGTCGGTGAAGAAATCTCTGAGTTAGGGGGGGTCAAAAACTGACATTTTGGCCAAACAGGTGTTTTTCTCATCCATGTAACTTATTACCTATTGTTCTTAGCAAAATTTTTCCAAATAGTTTTGATAGCTGTTTCTTCAATCTTTTGAAAAAGAAAACTTAAAAAAATATTTTTTCATTTTTTTTTTTTTTTGTAAATAAAAAAAAAATTTTTGACTTTTTTTTTTCAAAAAAGGCTCTTTTTAAAAAAAGGCTCTTTTTTAACTCAGAGAGTTCTTGACCGATCCTGTTGAAAAATTGTGTCTAAACTACTATCCAATAGGACTAACCTTGGTGCAAATTTCATCCCGATCAGTAGACATCGGATTCAAATATAATTAATTTGGATCTAAGCTCGAATTTAGTCGGGCTGATAGGTGTTATTTGTATGGGGGCTAGGCTTATACCCCAATTTCCACAACTTTCATTCTATTGTCGATAAAAGCTAATATACTAAATTTTATCATAATAAAGGGTCCGCCATCTGACGTTTTTTTTTCAACTAGTGCTTATTTCGTGAATGGTAACACTTAGCTCATGTCTTTGACAGATAATTAGTTTTATCCTTCCGCTGAACGAATATGGTTGTGTATACGCTTGAACAACGCTGGGAAATATTGCGACATTACTTTGAAAATCATGGTAATGTTGCAGAATGTGTGCGAAAATTGCGTACGGATTTTGGAAGAAGAGAAGCACCGTCAGCTCCGTATGTTCGTTATCTTGTGAAAAAAGTGAGAGAAACTGGCATCCTCATCGACAAACCAAAGCGTGAAAAGCCAAAAACAGTGCGTACACCCGAGAATATTGCTGCTGTGGCAGAAAGTGTGCGTGAAGCGCCATCAACATCAATTCACCGTCGTTCTCAAGAATTGAACATTTCGGAGGCATCATTGAGACGAATTTTTGCATAAAGACCTTGGTATGACGCCATACAAAGTCCAATTAGTTCAGGAGTTGAAGCCAACTGACCATCCAATGCGTTTTCACTTCGCTAAGTGGGCCTGCGATCGACTTACAGAAGATGCCGATTTTGCCAAAAAAAAAAATCATCTTTTCAGATGAAGCTCATTTTGATCTTGGCGGGTATGTAAACAAGCAAAATTGTCGCATTTGGGGCACAGAAAACCCGCACGCATACATTGAAAAGCCGATACACCCAAAACGAGTCACTGTTTGGTGCGGATTTTGGTCCAGAGGCATAATTGGGCCATTTTTCTTTGAAAATGAGCAAGGAGTGGCCGTTACAGTCAATGGCGATCGTTATCGGGCCATGTTGAACGAATTTTTGTTCACAAAAATTGAAGAGGAGGATATTGGCAACATTTGGTTTCAACAGGACGGCGCTACGTGCCACACAGCCGAAGCTACACTCGATGTTTTGCGCCCTGTTTTTGAAGATCGCATTATCAGCCGCAGAGCTGATGTCGTTTGGCCACCTCGGAGCTACGATTTGACACCGTTGCACTATTATTTGTGGGGTGCCCTCAAAGATAAGTGTTACGCCAACAAGCCAGAGACAATTGACGCTTTAAAGGAAAATATTCGTGAAGCCATTGGTGAAATACAGACCGATCGTGTAGGCTACTGCATGGCCAGCCGAGGCAGCCATTTGAATGAAATTATTTTCCATTATTAACCGGAAGGATTGTACTTTCAAATAAAAAAAAAAAATTTGAGCTAATATTCAGTACTTTTTTTTTATAGCATTTTCAAATAAAAAAAAAGTTATTTAGCGGACCCTTTATATTCGTAGTTGTGATCTGTAGTTTGATTACATAGACACACAGACGGACGGACGGACTTCACTAATTAGTTCAAACATCAGCACAAGCTCATTATACCCTCGCCACATAAAGATATAGGGTATAAAAATCCAGGACATAGATTTGAAAAATGCTTCAAATTTTTACTAAATTTTTTCCTTGAGTGTTTAGCATACAGAATATTTACTAATAGCGTTGTAGTTTAACTTTTTTTTTATAACTAAAGCATTAAAAACCGAAAGTGACCGGAAGTGTTCTATTGCTCACTCATTAATATTAAACATATTGTATGTCGACTATTTTTATTCTTTATTTTAGAAGTTGTATTGCTTTTAAAAATATGTTCAGTTGTTGACACTGAACATCATTCTTTTTTTTTTTTTTATTTATGGTTACAAAGGTTGTTTAGTAGGTGCGGCTGATATATTTTAAAATATTCCTTTTTTCGGAAACAAATTTTAAGCATATGACACGTGCGTGTTAAGGTTCAATATAGTTGAATATTTTTTCATTTTCATTTTCTAGGTTTGCCTGATTAACCCTCTAATGGCTGAAACAGATGTTGTTTGACTTTAACACTAAATTATAAAAATTTAAAAATTTTCCTTTTCCGCTTTTTAAAGGCGAATAAGGGATACACAATTAAAGTAAACTAATACTCAAATAATTTAAATTTTATTAAAAACATGGATTATAATAAAATAATAAAACTTCAACTACAATTGGATATATATCGTGTCGTGTTGGATATATATAGTTGAGCGCATTGTTATTAATATTTTGCAATAAAAATTTGAATTATTTGAGTCCTAGTTTACTATCCAGAGAACCTTGCTAGACCTGTACCAAAAATCTAGCCTTTTATTAGTAAAAAAATTGGAGAGAGAGAGAGAGAGAGAGAACTCTCCTTAAAGCATGTCTTATTGATGGAACTTTATATGATAAAAATTTGCACTATTTTAAAACTGAGATTTCTGTCGAACTCAAAGGATAATTTAATTAACATTAGCTAGTTAACTAATTGTTAGTTTAAAATTCTAAAATATATATTTTTTTAACTATTTCCAGTGAATTGTTCTCACTTACATAATTCCTTTTTTTAATATTTCATCAACTACCGTTTTAAACCTTACAGTCGCTCTTCGTCGGTTTGTTCTTTACAGGGTTAGCAATTGAATATTTTGTGTAGAACAGGCAGATGTTGTCAATGATTAGGGTCTATTATGATTACTATGTAAAGGTTTCCATTTGTGTTTCCTTGTTTTACACATCGTTCTGTTATTACAATGAAATTATAATGGGTTTGGCAATGTACTTTTAGAGACAATCCTCTTCGAGCATATGTTTTAGAATAATCTAAATCATCCCAGATAAAGTCAAAGTATATGACGCTTACTTTGCATAACCAATATGTATGATAATTCGATGAATTATGGGAATATTATGGAAATTTTTCGTGATGTGGGTGTTGAATATTTTTATTGCTGAATTATTCAATTGACACATTTATTATCTATCAAATATTTCAAATTTAAAAATGGCTATGAGTCAAAGAATTTGTAAACATTTTGTGGTAATGTTTTTAAAGATCTTACTTTATTTAAAATGTCATAGATTTGTTTAACAAAAATTATAACAAAACAATATTTTGCCATACTGGTGTCAGCTGTTCTAGAACAGATTGAAATACCACCGTCGCACAGTGGACCATATTTTGAGAAGGCGGCCAAAAATCATTTTTTTTTTTTTTTTTTTGTTACCGATTTTAAAGTTATGTTATTCATTTGAAAGGAAATACTAGTAAACCTCGGGAGCCAAAAAATTGCGACTCTATCTCAACTATATCACAGCGAACAGGGTTTTCGAAAATGGGCTTTCTCAGTATTTTGCTAAAATTAAAAATTTCTTTGTAAATTTTTTATTGAATGACTGAAATAAAGTATAATTTTGTGGCTTCCGTACTATTAATGTTAAAAATGTAAAATCACTGAGTCATTCCGAAATTTTAAAAAAAAATTTTAAAAAAAGGTCCAAATTTTCCGAAAATCTCCTACTTAATAGAGCATATCTCCTGCCAGTCAAAAGCAGTCAGAAAAAATCTTGCACACTTTTCTAGTCCGAACCCTCCCCTATACTCATATACCCCATTATACACTGGCCAGTTTCCGCACGTGTGCACCAGAACCAGGTTAGATATTTTCTGTAAAATTTATGAATACGAAAGTTGTCCACTATGTGGTTAGGATATATTAAGTTTGAGGTGATGTTTGTAACTGCCAAAAATATTGGACCTTTATCCATCTTTTATTATACGGATCGACTCAAAAACACTTTCTGAGTCGATTAAACGATGTCCGTCCGTCCGTCCGTCTGAGTGTTATGAATACAAAAGTTGGTCGTACCGGTGCACCGCGGTGTATTTTTTTGCGTGTCGGTAGAGTTGTCAGGAGTTGTTATCTTAATATATAAAAACGTTGGTGCGTATGTTGGTACTCTAATAACTGTTGAACCACTAATGCTAGCGACTTCGTATTCATACCATATGTTCCTTTGGTTCTCCGATTTGCATAACTTTTTTTTGTACCCGATAGGTGGCGCTGGGGTCGAGATTTTCCCAAAAAAATTTATTTACGGTCCAATTTAGCTCAAATTCGCAACATATATTATGAACATAAAACTAAAGTTGCTGACAAAGTTTTTCACCTGTAGGTGGCGCTGGTGTTAAAATATTCAAGAAAACGTATATTTTTTTTCGGTCATATTCATAATATTATTAAATGCAATGTATTTAAGGCACAGAATCTTCTGAATAGCTTTTCGGGTGACACTGTAGTCTGATATTTGATTTTTGATTGTGGGCGGAGGGGCATGGCGAAATCAAATTTTAATATTGTACCTAGATATTTGCTAAAATTTTCGAAGGAGTCCGTGCTTTACTTTTGCCCGACACTCGGTATTAAAATTTAGATGCAATATAAAATCCAGATGTTATCTTCGGGCCAGCAACGCGGACCGGACTCAGCTAGTATACTTATAAAAAAGGGTTGAGATATAATGCGCTTAATTGTTACAGATACATTTACATAGGTATCTTTCAAAAACATTAATAGTCTGAATTAGAGTTATATAGTTTAAATACCTGACAAAATGGGAAACAATTTAAATAACAGCTAAATGGTAAAAAAAAAAACTATTGCGACATAGCCCTTTAAGATATGAGCAGGTATGTTTCACCTTTTAAAAGGGGTTAGGGTGTGGGTTTTTTATGCTTCTAAAAGTGGTAATAAAAGATAAAAATTTTTATTTTACATAATTGCAAGAAAGAGTATTTATAATAATGTTTCCACAATTATTATTCATTACAATTTGTGCAATGGCTAAGTACTGTTACAGAGATCTGGCAGATATTTATTTTCAACGAAATGATGTAGACGATGTAATTTTGCACATAGTGAGCAACGACTTCTTTAAGAATTGTAACCTAGAAGACATTGAAATGCGCAAAGGAAAAACTACTAATTTTGCATTGAATTTGAAAAGACGTTACATTGAATGCTCTCATAGCAAGGCAAAGATGTACAAACGTTACCAAGACTGGTTAATAAAGGAACTTATTTTTGAGAGTGCATCTACAACTGCCAACGAAAGTGGAAAAAAGGGTCGACCAGCAAAACCAATTGACGGATGTAGTGAAAGATCTCGAAGGCGCAAGCTGGAGAATATCAATGAAGAAATTTCTCAAAGAATTATTAAGGATTCATTTTTGCACCAAATTTAACCTACCCAATATAAAAAAAATAAAATTGAAATAATTGAAAAAATAGTAGAAGCGAGCCCAAGGCTCACAAAGAGGATTTTGAAAAGCATTCCTACACCAATTGAAGATAAGAAATTTACGCCGAAAGAAGCGTTCGCCCTATTTTTGGATTTGAAATTGACCAAAAATCAATATAAGGAATTGCGGAAGCGAACCAATGAAAAGAATTGTGGGATTTTTCCAGAGTATCGAGATTTAGTTTCTACCAAAAAAGAATGCTTACCCTCACAATCTGCTATTAGTGTCACTTCAACATCAACAGAAATAAAATTGCAAGATCTCCTTGAACATACCGCAGAACGATTGCTAAATACGCTTGATAAATGGGGATGTGATGGATCCTCTGGTCAGAAACAATACAAGCAATTTAATGCCGAAAATTCATCAGATGCTTCTTTATTTATGGTATCTTTCGTTCCATTGCGCTTAACAAAAAGGTATAGCGTCTTAGAGCCGTCAACTAGTAGAGCAACAGAAATTGATATATGGAAAAATGAAATTCCTTCTTCAACAAAGTATTGCAGACCAATAAAATTTGCATTCAAAAAGGAAACCAAAGATGTCATAACTGAAGAAATTCAAAAAATAAAAGATCAAATTAAGGAACTTCAGCCAGTAATATTTAAATTTGATGACCAAGACATTGAAGTACATTTTAAAATGTGTCTCACAATGCTTGATGGAAAAGTTGCACAAGCTGTAACTGGAACAAAGTCAACGTCAAGCTGCATTATATGCCAAAAGACATCAAGTCAATTAAGCCAACCCCCACCAGAAGACGATAGTTTTAAGGAAGCCTACGAATTTGGAATGTCCCCTCTTCATGCTAGAATACGTTTCATGGAGCATGTTCTTAAATTGGGCTATGATTTGGAATTTGGTCCGTTAGGCGAAACAGTGAGAAAAAACAAAGAAAATGAAGAAAAAAGAAAGCAAAAAAAAAAACAAATTCAACAAAAATATATACAGCTAGGCCTCGTAATGGACCAACCAAAACAAGGGGAAGGAAACACAAATGATGGAAATACTGCAAGGAAACTGCAGCATCTATCACACGTGTAGATCATGAATTAATAAGACGATTCAAAATCATATTACAAGTTCTAGCATGCAGCAGAAAGATAAATGCAAAAAAATTTGGGGAGTACGCCAATAAAACAGCTATACTTTATAACGAAAAATACTCTTGGAGATATATGCCATCCACAGTTCCTAAAATTTTTACCATGGGGAACAAATAATTCAAAACAATATGCTACCAATAGGAGATCTATCTGAAGAAGCGCAAGAAAAAAGGAACAAACACTACAGATTCTTTCGCGAGCACAACACAAGGAAAATGTCCAGATGTTGTACTAATGAAGACCTTATCACTATTTTGTTGTGCACTTCAGATCCATATATGTCCAACATTCGTCAAAAATGGAAAACTAACTCTATTGAATTAGACGAAGGAGCTAAACAACTTCAAGAAGATGAAAATCAAGGCTATTTAGAAGAAAATTTTACTAAAATTGGTTGATTTAAAGTACTTTTTCATTATACTAACAATAAGTTACACTTTTTTTTATACCTATAGTTAAAAAATTTTCTTGATTTAAAAATTTATATATTTTGTAAATTTACCATAAAAATTGATATAGAAATATTTAAAAAGACAATAAAAAAAAAATTTAACTAAAGCAAAAACATACGAGTTTTTCATTGAAACTTCTCTATCTTCAACCAATGTAAGGTAACTTTTACGTTCGCTGCTTAATGAATTATATTTTAACTCGGGATCTTTCAAAAAATAAACAACCTTTGGCCCTTGTGCACATTAGGCCCAAAAAGTTTACGGGGGCCAAAGTTTGGCATTTTCTGAAAAAATTAGCTTAAAAAATTGTTAAAAAGTATTAGTTGTAAAATTAACTGAAAAAATAAGACATTATATTTTAAAAAAAACCTTTTTTTACCTCTTAACACTTCACTTTTGTACTAAAATTCAACTACAAATGAAAATGTATTTTAAACCCTCCGTAACTTTTTTTTATTTTCGGTCGAGAATAACGTTTTATAGCAAAACTTAAAGACTAAAGTCTCACCTCCCAAACAAAAAAAAACCGCATATCAAAATTCCAATCCAATCAAAAGTTATACATTTTTGACCGCCTTCTCGTCAACTGTGCGTCGTCGTTTCTATTGAAAATTTTGTGGAATTTATTCCTCGCACTAAAATTGTACTTAAAAAAAAAACAATACTCAGAGCCAGTTGTAATGTAAGTAAACCTCATCTAGTAAGTAGTTCTCCTGTGTAAGTCACTGACAGAAATTCTTCGTTGAGGCATCAAAAAATAAAACGTATTGATGATTATTCCTTTGATGACAGAACTTAAACTGCCAGAATTTATTTGAATTTAAAACTGATGATAAACTTGTTATAGATTTATTTCATAATCATAATGGATATTGACAATTAAGCTTTCATTTGGCGAAGTAATTACCGAAATTTTAGATATGCGGAAAAATCTCAAATCAATTGCTTGCGGTTGGATATATCTAAATGTCAGCTCGCTGACTCATTAAGAATATTATATACAGTGGTTCCATAAAATATTCGCTCACTAGCTTTTTTATTTAAGATTGTTCCATAAAATGTTAACTTTATATAATTATACGTTATTTTTTAATATTATATAAAACTAGCGCCCACTTGTCCGATTCCGCCCATTTTTTTTCCGACTACTCGCATTAATAACTCATTATGTTGCATGGTGGGTGCCACACCCACTGGTCCGGTACCGCCCATTTTTTATGAGACTACACACATTAGTAACTCATAAGCTCAGATAAAGTTCCAAGGTTTTCACTATTTCAGTACTCTCGATATACGACGTTATATATTTACTTTGTATAGGGGGTATCACGCCCACTGATCTTATCCCGCCCATTTTTTCGCCAGTACTAACGTTCATAACATATGAACTCACACTAAGTCCCAAGACTTTATATATTACAGTACTCTGGATATATGACATTAAATAACATTAATAACCATTGGTCCGGTTATATAATAGACTCAGCTAGATCTACAACCTACACTAGGTCATTTGATAAGTTATTACAATTTTATTTATTTATTTTTTTTTTTTTTTTTGTAGCACCGTGTTATTATTAAAATTTTCAAAGATCAAACTGATTGAATTCATTAGATAAAAACAATAAAATATTTGAAAGAATAATAACAATATAGATCAAAATTCATTTCAAAATATCAAACAAAAAAATTTGTTTAATAAACAATTAATCGAATAATTTAAATCGACTATTCGAATAATTTTTTTAGGTTATGCGAAAAATTTAATTTGGGTTTTAAATTTATTTATGAATTTTCAGCTTTTTAAAAAATTTATGTTATTCGAATAATTTTAACCGACAAATAGAAGACTAGCACTGTAGATAAGACTAATTTTCAAAATACTAAGCAAAAAAAAAATTGTTTAATAAACAATTACTTTAATAGTTCATTCGAATAATTTTGTTCGGTTATTCAAAAAGTTTAATTCGGGTTTTCAATTTATTTATTCGAATTAGCAGATTCCAGCCCTCGAAATTAGAGCGCAAGTTCTAGAAAATTTTATTTTTTCATTAAATAAAGACCCTAAAAGTATGCTAATCAATTATAGCCGATTCACAAATCAACACAAAAAACAACCTCTTTTTTATTACAAACACATTAACAAATGTAATAAACACACACATAGCATTGTATAATTTTATGTATGTGTTAGTAGCAACTTTAAATGCAATTTACTCAAAATAAAGAAAAAAATTTAAGAATCTGTAAATCTGCAAAACGGTTAAATTGAAATACCTTTCAAATAATATAAGTTTGGTCAAAATCGGGATAAAGCGGTAGAACAAAACATCCGTCACAAGAAATCGCCTAGCCTATTAATATTATAGATAATCTATATACGTTACTGAAATAACTTTAACCGGTTTTACGTGTAGTAAAAAAAAGTAGATTTAATTTTTATAGTTCATTTACAAAATAAATGTATTCGTTGTTCCAATAATTTTAATTTATCACTCGAATAATATTAACCGGTTAATCGTACAAGAAAAAAAACAAAATTTTTTAAAAAATAATATAAAACTTTACATAAAAACTTTAATATTAAAAAAAAAAATTAAATTCGAATTTTTAAATATTAGTCCAATAACTCAAATCGGTAGCCGAGAATTTCATCAAAAAAATACTAAAATGTTTTCTATTCTCTACATAATTTATGCTAAATAAACTTTAAGATTCATTGTTATTTTGATAAAAATAATTTTTTATATATTTTGATGTCGCTGCTCATTTAAAGCTGCCTCAATAAGCAAATCGTATTGTATTTCTAAAAATACAAAACTTTTTCTACATTGCAAAAAAAAAAACGTGTGTATATAAAGATTTTATGAATTAAACCGAAAAAAAAAACAACAACAGCACTTATACACATCTACGATATTATATTACATACAATAAACTTGACTACCCCAGTGTTAGTTTATGCATATTCTATTCCATATTCTGCAGTTTTCACGCAATGCACATGAGCACCTTAAAATGTTGTCGTTGTTTGCAGGTTGGCTGATTGTTAGTTTTGGCTTAGTTATGCCTCTACAGAACAGAATCATATTTTCTGCTAGTCTACTCGTATATTGTATAAAACAATACATTTTTCTTTGCATAAAATCCATCAATGGGTCTTCCTGTGTTAGCTCCTGTTTCATACAAAATTAACGCATACAAAAATTATATCAAACTATATTCTATAAGGGAGAAAGAATTTGTTTGGCTCTGATGGTATGAATTATATTGTTAAATTCATCATGCAACTTTGCTTTTAATTATGTTTCATATTTATTTTTTATAGAAATATATTTTCGACATTCGACATGATCCATACTAAAATTTTGAACACATATAAGATAAAACTCTTGCTCATACTTCGTATCATAAAATTTGTATTTGCGTTTTACAACGCACATATAGACCCTTGATAGAAAAAGTAACAGTACACTAAAACTGAAATTGTTATACCACGAAAAAAAAAATTAACTAAGCTCAATTATTTATAGATTTTTTTTTTTTTCTAATAAACTATTAAGCTATTTATTAGATTTTTTAAATTCATTTAAAGTTTATTGCCTTCAACAAATTTTATGCAGGTAAAAACGCGAAAAAAAAATAAGAAAAATTATTCGTACATTTGAAATATTAAAACAAACAACTAAGATATACTCCACCTGTGTTCTAAACACATTTTAAAACGAAGAGACCAAAAAAGCTAGATTTTCCATTATAATGACTAAATTTTTTACAATGATTATTAAACTTAATTAGCAGATACCAGCACTCGAAATTCGAGTGCAATTTCTAGGCAATGTTATTTCTCAACTTAGCCGATTCACAAAACAACACTTTTTTGGTTTATTATTGTGAATGATGATAAACTCATTAACAAACATATTAACAAATTTAATACATACACACATAGTATATGTATAATTTCATGTATGTGTTAGGAGCAACTTTAAATGCAATTTACTCAAAATAAAGGAAAAAATTAAAATATCTGTAAATCTGGTGAACAGCAGAAAAGAAATAGTTTTTAAACAGTATACGTTTGGTCAAAATCGGGATAAAATGGTAGAACAAAATACCGGTAACAAGAAATCGCCTAGCCTATTAATATTATAGATAAGATTGTCAACAAAAATTTTTGATATTTTCGTGCTGTTTTCAATTAAACGCATTTCTTAAATGGAATCATCATAAATGAAAATATATACAATTACATTTTTGTTTCTTTCAAGAGAGTAAGAGTATAACCAATTTGGTTATTCTCTTACCATTTTTGTTTTATTCTCTTACTTTCATAGATAAAGCATTCGTTTTTTCAAGACCGATACAACTTGAAATTATAAAAACTAGCGCAAAACTTAAATTTTAATTAAAAATTTTTTTTAATTCGAAAGATTAATACATGGCAAATTATTGGTTATTCTCTTACTCTTATCGATAAACCATTCGTGTTTTTAAATCCCGAAGAACTTTAAATTGTAAATAATGACACAAATACTAAATGCACTGTCCAACAGCATTTTTGGAACAGAATAGCGACCCTATAATTCTGAAAGTGTATGTTGAGTAGATCATTTTTGTAGAACAAACTTATGGTCCAGCACGTCTGAGTATTTTTTTACAGTGGGTCAAAGTTTTCATTTTTTGGTTGGAAGGAGCATTATACTTTATGAAAAAAATGCTGTAAGTTAATGTCTGAGAGAATTCTTATGGTCAGAGTTGTATTGTGGAATTGTATGAGGATTATTTTTGTGGAAGATCTTAACCCTCTAACTGGTCTCTTTATGGGTCAATTTGACCCTTTTTTTCGAGAAAATCAAAAAATATCCTTTAAAAAGGACATTTAAGGATTAAAATATTCTACGAAAATGTTTGCCGAAAAATTTCAGTGGGGGTCACCAAAGACACCATTGTTGTAAATAAAGCTCTTTATGCTTAATTAGTAAAATTATACACCAACATATACAAAACAGGTAAAAACGGCGTCAAGTTCGGCCGGGCCAAACACTGAGTTCTCGCGTCTAGTCAGCTGTGACTTACAAATCGGGTGTGATATTTATTAAAATTAATAATAAAAAAAAAAAAAATTCAAGCATAATTGAGCTACTAAGCAGTACATATCGGGTGCGATTTTTACTAAAATTAATATAAAAAAAGAAAAATTAAAGCTTAAATAAGCATGGCGGATTCTGTTTGCAAATTAAGAGATTGGTTTTGTTTTATTTGTGGACATTTTACGCACCATCAAAGCAGAAGAAAGATATTGCCTACAATTGAAGAACCATATTTTCTTTTCTTTGGAATACGATTTTTATCTGAAGCTTGGATACCAAAAACCGTATGTACTACTTGCGAAAGTGGTCTTTTGACCTGGTACAAAGGCGCTGCCATTTTCTGCGCCTATTACATGGATTGAACCTGAAGATCACAAATCAGATACATGCTATTTCTGCGTAAATTACAAATTTGGTAGAAGCCAAAGGCACTACGCGACAATGACATACGAAGTAACAAATAATGTCATTTTACCAGAAGTGCGCTGTGAAGGTGTTCCGGTGCCTCAACCGCCTACACATACATTTTCGGCCAATATGACAGTCGCCAATACAGAAATAACAGCGGCGGTTGAAAACATATCAGATATAAGTTACTTGCCTCTTCATGGTTTAAACATATGTCCTAATTTGGTAGACCAAGCTTATTTTGAAGATCTTGTAAGAGATTTAGGACTAACAAAAGAGAAAGCCGAAATATCATGTTCCAGATTGAAAAACAGGAATTTGATAAAAGCCGATGTAAAAGTTACATTTCCAAGAAAAAAACACGCCGATCTGGAATAAAAAGGTATAAAGGTATTGGAAGAAAGATTCAAAGGGAAATCCCAAAGTGTAATGCTTGCTGAATACGTATGGGGCTTGTACAGAAACACAGAAACCTTGACCCATCGGAACATTCACGTCAAGCGAAATACAGGAAAGCGTATTAAGTTTAATCTTTAATCCATTGTCATACTACTGCTATTTCCCAATTCCTTTTTACTCGAAAATTTGAAGCAAAAAAATAAATATATACATACTATAATAAACCAGTATTAAAACAAAATTATAATTTTTTTATAGAAGTTGGCGTGTAATCTTGCCAATTAATCGTAAAGAGCTTTATTTACAACAATGGTGTCTTTGGTCACCCCCACTGAAATTTTTCGGCAAACATTTTCGTAGAATATTTTAATCCTTAAATGTCCTTTTTTAAAGGATATTTTTTTATTTTCTCGCAAAAAAGGGTCAAATTGACCCATAAAGAGACCAGTTAGAGGGTTAAGATCTTCCACAAAAATAATCCTCATACAATTCGACAATACAACTCTGACCATAAGAATTCTCTCAGACATTAACTTACAGCATTTTTTTTTTTCATAAAGTACAATAATGCTTCCTTCGACCAAAAAATGAAAACTTTGACCCACTGTAAAAAAAATACTCAGACGTGATGTACCATAAGTTTGTTCTACAAAAATGATCTACTCAACATACCCTTTCAGTATTATGGGGTCGCTATTCTGTTCCATTCAAAAAGTCTTAATTTGTTGGACAGTGATGTTAAAGTTTTTTTATTCGAAAGATCAACGCGGCTGTTCTTGTCGAAGCGCATTGTAGACGTACAATTTTGCGCCACTTTTTCGTGCATTGGTGTCATCCATATTTTCAAACAAAAAATAATTGATCATGGTGCAGCAACGATCTCCATTGACCGTAACGCGAGCTCCGGCTTCACTTTTGAAAAAATAAGATCCGATGATGCCACCAGCATGTAAACCGTATCAAACGGAGCATTTTCTTGGATGTAATGGAGTCTGAAGGGTCTGTTGAGGATAGGTCGCACTCTATATGCGGCAATTTTGTTTATTAACAATCTCGTTAAGCCAAACATGAGCTTAATCGCTGAACACAATTTTGCGATAAAATATTGGGTCAGTTTCTAACTGCTCCAGAGCCCAAGAACGGCGCATATGATGGTCTTATTAATTTAATTCCTGCGCCAGCTGGATCTTATTCGGGCGAAGGACAAGATCTTTGGCCAGAAATTTTCCACGTAGAAGACGGACAGAGCCCCAATTCGTGTTGATGTATGTATGATGAAATCTATCCACAGTTCGACTAATGGCTTGCTCAGATGGTCGATTATGTGCGCCATAAAAATCGCGAAAGCGTCTAGAAGTTGCGCGAATCAATGACTGATTACCACAGTAAATTTGGTTAATTTGATAGCGTTGTTCAAGCGTGAATCTATTTCATAATGATTTGCCAGAGCTTACTGATCATAAATGTCAAAAAGTTAGCGCAGTACGATAGTTCGTTTGACAGCTATACCTTTCGTAAGTTCTATCTATGTAAAAAAAAAAAAATAATGTGCATGCATTGCCGATACATATCTATATGCACATATTCTGTTACGTATAAATATTTTTCACTATTTTTATTTTTTAATGAAATTTTATCGGAGTATTTTTACATTTTCGTATGTCATTCCTTGGTTACTTGGCCTAGAGGCTCCAAATAATGACAAACAATATTATCCTAATTTTACCCAGGTGACAGACTAATACATACTCTCTGCACAGTATATATGCTGACGGATTCTGCGCTCCAGTAAATACCACAAATGCTCTATAGGATCAAGAACGGGTGATTGGGAAGGTGATTTCAATTGATTTTTAATATTGGAGAGCAATTACAGCTTAAATTTGTTTGCCGCCTGTTGGAACAAAAAACCCTCTCCAAGGCCCCGTTGTATGCGCTTCGTTTTAAATATTGTTTTAAAGTGTTTATGTGTCCAATTTTATCCATTATAGATTCAATAAATATGAGTTTGCCAACCCCATTGTCTCTCATACAACCCGAAACCATAATACCATTTCCATCGTGATAAACGATTTTTTTTATTTAACACAGTTCCACTTTTTCGCCAAACGAACTTTATTCTGTTAATGCTGAAATGCAAAACTAGCTTTCATCTGAAATCTGAAAATAAAGCACGTTTCCACAATTCTGGAGTCTTGTTTACATACTCATTTGCAAAGTCCATACGTTACTTTATATTTACATTCGAAATGAATGGCTTTCTACGTGCTAAATGAATATCTTCATGAATATCTTCTGTAGGATTCTTTGATATTAGAACTAATTTGGGAAGCAGTGAAATTCTGTCTTACTGAAGACAAAATAGTTCACTTTTTGCTTTCGAACCGAATTATTGGAAAAAAAATTGAATTATTGGATTTGTAGTTTTGAATGAGTTGACTGAGGAGTGGCTTCTGTCTACGATCCGAGCTCTTTTTGTACAATTTTCTCCCGTCAGCATCGATTTCTTTGATTTTGGAACTCATCCCGAAATGCAGTTTCCAAAATAAATATAACTAGCAGATTCCAGCACTCGAAATTCGAGTGCAAATTCTAGGAAATTTTATTTTTTTATTTAATAAAGACCCTAAAGGTATGCTTCACAAATCAACACATTTTAAATGAAGAAAACAAACTCAACACATTAACACAAACACATTAACAAATTTAATAAACACACACATAGCATTGTATAATTTTATGTATGTGTTATTAGCAATTTTAAACGCTCATAACTCCAAAAATATTCCACGTGATGAAAATCTGTAAATCTGGGTAACAGCTAAAAAGAAATACGTTTCAAATGATAAATTTTTTGTCAAAATCGGGGTAAAACTGTGAAACTTGCATCGGTCACAAGAAATCGCCTTGTTATTAATATTATAGATTAAGCCAAATCAAGTTTATACAAACAATATTGCATATTGCGGAAATAAAATCGATTTATCGAGAACTGTCTTACATTGCATAATTCGTGTGATTCCCCTAATTGTAAATGTATGAATATTTTTTCTGGCACCTCCGTAAGTTTTTTGAAAAACAAATAAAATTCCCAATGTGGCAATGGTAGAAAATTCATTCGAAATATTTAATTACAATTTATAAAATAATATTTAAAATATGGATCTTCAAGTGTACGGACACTTTTTGTAGCAAGTGTGTTTAAATTTAAAAACTCATGAGCCCCTAACGCCTAAATAAAGTAAAGAATATTGAAGAAATTACTGAGATTTTCTATTTCTGCAGCAATTCTACAATTGCATTCTGTTTGGCATTCCTTCCGTTTCACTCGATCTCAATACTGGCTTACTGATGGCCCACCCCTGTATAGAAATTTTTTTTTCTGAATACACACTTGTTTATTAAAGCCCTTTAAGGTAAATGATAAAGATCTTTATGTTTAATATGCTTGACTGCAAATAATGTTTAGCAGCAAAAGGTAAAACTAAGTTGCGAGGTTATTTTTTTAGTTGATATTAACTTTTAATTTAATTAGCTGGTATAGAAAAACTCTTCAAACTACTGAATACTATATTTTAAGGCACGGTTATTTTATATTTTCTATTCATTTTAGCAGTTGTTTTCATATTCGAAATTTATGTTGTCAGTGTTTTTTCTGAAGCAGTTTTATGCGCAGTATGTGTTTTATGTGCAGTATGCACAAATCTGCCATGCATGTCATATTTCTTTAAAGCATCTACTAAAGCGGAAGTGTAAGGATGCCATTAAAAACACAACCTTAAAATAATACATTCAAAAAGAGGTGGGTAAAGGAAAAATATATAGAAGACTGAAACAAAAAGAAAACAATTATATTTGCACATTTCACTGCACTTGAGAGCTTTTCTAAGAACATGTTCAAATAAATATTAAATTTCTATGCGGTATTTCTAAGTTATTTTTTTCGTGATGTATATTTGTATGATTAAAAAAAAGTAACCGAGTAATCGATATAATGAATAATCGATCAAACTTAAGATCAAATGTACATCAAATCTGTTGATAAAACAGAATTATATTTAAATTTATAATATTAACATTTTCCAATAAATATATTCAAGACTTAAATGTAAAAAATAAACTAAAATAAATTAGAAAATTGTAGTTGATCTAGCCTACTATACAATTCCCTATACCATGAGTTTCGAGAAGAGGTATTAGGTCTTATCAACTTTGATAAGGTCATACTTGAATGCAATTATACAATTTTTACGTTAACATTTTGTTCTTCAAGCAAATGGTTTTCAAATCAAGTTACTTATTTCAGTTATTTAAAATTAAATTACACGAAACCTTTTTAACTGTATTTTCCGTTTCGTACAAAAATTATTCGTTTTTCCTAAAATGTTGGTTCAAATATAACGAATGTTACTTCAACTCAAACAATGTACTTATATGTATAAGAATGTTGCTATAACAAATGTTTATAAACATGTATACAAAAATATAATTTATATAAAAACAAGTAAGAAAATTATAGTCGGTCTAGACCGACTATACGATACCCTATACCATGCGTTTAGAGACCCTATATCTAAGGCCAAACTAACTGGACATAGAAAATAAGATAAACCAAATTTGAGTGGGATTTTTATTAATTTTTTGAAAAAGTTCATATCGGATGCTATATCTATATGGGCACTTGGCCCAAAATTGGACCAATCCTGATCATGTTTGGTAAAGTCTCTTATATTTTGCAAAAATATATACAAACAAAATTTGAATTTGAATCAGTGCAATATTTTTGTTTTTTTTGATAGATTTAAGTGCAGATCGGGAAGCAGCTCTATATGGGGCCTATGAGTAAGGGTTGTCCCATAGGAATAATTTTTGGACTACTCATTAATGGATGTAATAAACGTATACAAACCCAATTTGAGTAAGATCTATATGATAATTTGGATCTTATGGCAATTTATGTCGATTTCATAGGGGCCATTTGAATGGGGGCTAGGTCTGACCATGGATCGATTTTCACCAAATTAAAGCTTATACACCAAATTTCATCAAAATATACTCATATTTGCGACCTGCAGTTTGATTACAAGGTTTACATGGACACACAGACGGACGGACGGACGGACACACGACGGACATCGTTAAATCGAATCAGATAGTGATTTTGATTCGATCAGTATAAGATAGTGATTTTGATTCGATCAGTATAATAAAAGATGGGTCTAGGTCAAATATTTATGGTAGTTACAAACAGCAGCACAAAGTCATTATACCCAAACCACATAGTGGTATAGGGTATAAAAACGAATGACAATCATTGGTTTTTCTAATTTGTGATTTAAATATTTTCAGTAAATAAAAACGATTTGTTAAATATATTTACCGGTTTGTCAGTTGCTTTCTGTTGTTTAAAAATATATTAAAACTACGTTGGATTCCACTGAAAATTTAAAGGTCTGGTTTTTAAATATATATTCATTTGCTTAAATATCCATCTTCAGAATATTTTAACGACAAATTATTTCGAGTGCATAAAAAATTAACATAAACCAAATTTGAGTGACATTGGTATTAATTTATGGTCTGCAGATATAAAAAGTTCATATCGGCAACAACTTTTATAAGGGAACTAGCTCAAAAAATGGAACGATCACAGCCATATTTTTAGTCACTTATTTTTCTTAAAAACATGCACAAACCAAATTTGAAAAAAAAATCCAATGCATAAACCATGCATAAACTAAATTGTACCAATATCTATATAATAATGTTGATCTTAAATCAATTTAAGTCGATCTGGTAGAAGTTTTCTTAATGGGAGTCAAGGTCAATTTTGGTACCGTTCATGTTACGTCCGATAGATGCTCGTATATAAAATTTCATCAATATATGACCTGTAGTTTGATTACAAGGTTTACATGGACACATAAACTCATTAAAATTAATCGAACTACATGTCGCAACATATATAAACTTTTATCGACAATGGGCGAACGCTATTGAAATTGGTGAAATTCGGTGCATTTTCTCACCAAGCGCCCAGTCAAATAACCTCTATAAGACCGACTCAATAGTCGTATGATCCAGAATATCATTGTGGAAGGTTTTCTCAGGAAACTTAAACAATTTTGTCAAAAATATTATTTGGACTTATTAAATGAAAACACTTTTATGTTTATAGTTTATAATGATCTTTATTTGATCTTCATACTACACTGATTTTTCTATGACTAAAAAACAACTTGTTGCTAACGGGAACAAGTTTATTTAAATAAACAAATGAATTAACGAAATGTAAAAAGCAAACATACATTGCTACCGTGTATGTAAGTTGTTAATAAACAAAATATGGATTAATTTTTTACAAAAAAAAAAAAAATAGTGATTAATAAAAGAAGTTAGGGTGTTCAATACGTAAAATAATTAATATATTGGGGAAAATACCAAACAGTCATATACATATAATTCTCTAATATATATATAATTTCTATAATTTCTATAATATATATACATATATATATATATATATATATATATATATATAGATAAAATTTGAGTGTCGATTATACCCATTATTCGATAGTCTACAAAAACCCCAGGTAAAACCATGTTTAGTCATAGTCCCCATGTGTAGCTGATTCGCTATCTTTACTTTACTGCCATATTAAATAATGGATTTTTTCAGATTTGGTTTGTATGTATATGTTTTTGAGAAAAGTAAATGAGTTTGCTAAATATAAATATAGTTATGATCGGTCCATTTTTTCACTTATCCTCCATATTAAAATTACATCATACATGAACTTTTTCATATCAGAAATTATTAACAATATTACTCAAAATATTTGGTTTAAGCTTATTTTCTATATCCAGTTATTGTCTCAGCAAATTTGGATCCAGGATCCCCTCTAGCAGCGCATGGTATAGGGTTACAATACCCTATACCTACCCGGCTGCAATTTTCTGCAAACCAAACATACCTTCTCTGAACTTACAATAAATTAAAATTGAAGGACTGACATTCAAAATATTTCAAAAACACAAATTAAAAATCACACTTTTTATTTAAAAAAAAAAAAAACAAGTTAGCAACCAAACTGTGAAAGATGTTATTATTACATTTGTAATGTAGTGTCAGGCACATATGTCCTAATTCATCTTGTCTAATATTTACTTAACTTAATAACATATTATCATCAAAATTTAATACGATATGTCATCGGATATGGAGAATATGATGGTGCTAATAACTCAAAATCAACATATCTCGAGTTATGCCATTATGCCTTAGACCGCAGATATCATGGAGCAAATTATTCCACTGTAGCTTTATATATTATAATAAATATAGGGTCCGAGTTAAGAAATGTGTAAGACATACACATTTCCATGATTACATAAAAGGGCCTTACATAATCAAAAATTAATCAAAAACTACCAATATTAGTATATCAATTAATAACAGTTGTCCCACATTCAGCCTTTGGAATTTTGTGTATCGTTTTTAGGCGCAACTAAAAAAAATCTTACCATCTTATGAATAATTTTCGAATAATTTTTAAATAAATTATTTAACATTTTGTACGGAACCTACCATTATTCAATTAAAATAGGTTAATTTACAAATATAAGAATGTCATAAAACTCGCTTTTTTAAATTCACTCTTTTCTGCTTAAGTTAAACCTTAAATTTCGTTTTTATTTCGTTTTTTATTACAACTATCTTCTAACCAAAAAAAAATAAAAAATCCAATTAAATTCCCACGCAATTCTTTTCTGTTTTTTTTTTTTTTTTTTTTTTTTTTGTACGATTTCAGTCAGTACTCATAAGGCAGTAAACAAATTTTTACGAAATTATGCAAATTTTGTGTTGATTGTTTTGTTTTGCATTTTATATTTCAGTTTTTTGTTTGTTCTTCTTCTGAAATATTCCGTTTCTGAGTTTTAATTCGTCCGTTACGTGTGAGTAAATGAGTGTTTTTGTTTATATATCGTGTAAATTCCATAAAAGGTGTTAATTAAAATGGGTTTAAAAACAGTTTACTTGGTTTTCTTGTATCCCATTCACAAAACTAAAAAAAAACAAGTAAGATTGTTAAGTTCGGCTGTGCCGAATTTTTGATACCCTCCATCCAATATGAGGTACGGCTACCTACCACTTTGAAACTGTTGCCGATACTGAAACATTAAATCCGAATACCAATTAAATTTAGAGTTAATTGGTTTTCTTGCTAGCCAATTTCTTTTACAAAAAACAATGATGCTTAAGAAGATTTAATTACTATTTGAAAAATGTGATTACTTTTCTTCTACTAGAGTCGAAAACCCTTAAGTATTCATAACACACCAATGAAATTCATTATTTAACGCAACCGGCATCATAATAATACCTTAAGTTTTATCCCTATAAGCCTGTCTTGAGACCTTTGAACTCACACGATAATACAAAAAAAATTCTAATGAATGTTGGCTACAAATTATTAATATTCAAAAAATAAAACAATTTTCTTTAATACAAAAAAACAAAAATAAACACAAGTAAGAAACTAAGGAGTGAAACTAAAATTTTTAGTTTTTAATTTTAGTTTCTAATTTCTAATTTTTAATTTTTAATTTTTAATTTTTAATTTTTAATTTTTAATTTTTAATTTTTAATTTTTAATTTTTAATTTTTAATTTTTAATTTTTAATTTTTAATTTTTAATTTTTAATTTTTAATTTTTAATTTTTAATTTTTAATTTTTAATTTTTAATTTTTAATTTTTAATTTTTAATTTTTAATTTTTAATTTTTAATTTTTAATTTTTAATTTTTAATTTTTAATTTTTAATTTTTAATTTTTAATTTTTAATTTTTAATTTTTAATTTTTAATTTTTAATTTTTAATTTTTAATTTTTAATTTTTAATTTTTAATTTTTAATTTTTAATTTTTAATTTTTAATTTTTAATTTTTAATTATTAATTATTAATTTTTAATTTTTAATTTTTAATTTTTAATTTTTAATTTTTAATTTTTAATTTTTAATTTTTAATTTTTAATTTTTAATTTTTAATTTTTAATTTTTAATTTTTAATTTTTAATTTGAAATTTAAAATTTTAAATTTAAATTTAAATTTTAAATTAAAATTTTTAATTTTTAATTTTTAATTTTGAATTTTTAATTTCTAATATTTAACTTTTATTTTTATTTTTTTATGTTTTATTTTTATTAATTTTTAATATTTTATTTTAATGATAAAAAAAAATATGTGGTAAAACTTGCTTAGGACAGTGTGACACGTACAGTATTACTACACACAACTGTAATGACTTCAACAATAAGAAGAATCACAACATATACATATAACATATCTTAAGAAAACAACAAACACACTGAAAAATTTTATTTTTTCAAGTTTTTTCAAAGTTTTATTTATGTCTCGTGACCCCTTTAACCGATTTTGACGATTTTAAATAGCAACTTCTTTGGGATGTTAATAAACGATTTTATACAAAAACGAACCGTCTAGCTTAGATATTGACGGCGTGATCGTGATTTCCACAGACAGACGGACAGACGAACAGACGGTCATCGCTAAATCAACTTCCCTTCCGGAATTTATTTCGTTGCGTTACAAACGGAATGACAAACCTATATACATATACCCTCTGCCACTGAAGTGTGGAGGGTATAAAAACCAGCAAATATTGTTGTTGGAAGTGTTGTTAAGTTTATTTTTTGTAGCATTTACGTTTTATGATAAAATATGTATAAATTGAATTAAAAAACCATTGAAAATCAACAAAATTACTTCCCCTTGCATTTCATATGGAAGTTGAATACTTTTGTTGGAAATTACAAAATTATGATGTGTAAAGTAAACAAATGTGTAAGTAAACAAACCATTAAAAAGCTGTTAGGGTGGTATGACCTGCCATTTATATGGTTTTATCTCTTTTCGTATTATTCGAAAATAACAACAAAAATTCTATTGAGAGAATAGACAACTCGGTTGCCATAACAAATCAGTTTTCATGTTGATTAATTCCAAATCTCAGACATACAATAAGTATTTGTGATATGCTTTAAACCTTACAAGGTTATCTAATAATAATACTCACACGATGACTACTAACGAATATGCGCTCAAGGGCTATATGTTAGAGGAGGGCTTGAAAAATATTAATAGGAGTAAGATTAAAAAATTATTTTTGCTCTTAACTTTTTTCGCAAGCACTATTTGATTTTTTTTTTTTATCTTTGAAAAATATGTCAGTTAATTTGCTTAGTGACAACCTTGCTCATTTGTTGTTAGTTTGATTAAAATTAGTGACGAAATTAAAGTACGAGATAAAATTACTACAATATTTTCAACTAAATCCATCTTGGTTTTACAAAAATTTGGCCAAAGAATCAAAGGTTTGCCGTCAAACTATTTCCAATGTTATTAGAAATCATCAGGAGATTTTCACCATTGACAGAAAAGCAGCCTGCATAGCTCTAAGCTCGGACTATTTTCTGCGAAAAGTTGAAGTCAGTGCAGGATTAAAAACATACAAAGTCCAAAAAGTACCAGAAAAGAATTCTGCAAAGCATTTAAAGGCCAGAAACAGTACACGGAAATTGCAATCATGTTTCATAATAAAATACTCTTGCTGCCTAATGGACGACGAAACGTATGTACTGGCAGATTCTTTAAAGCTTCCGCGATAACATTTTTATGTTTCAAATGTTCGAGGAAATGTTGGAGATAAGTTTAGGATCAAATTTAAAAAAAAAAAAAAAAAAAGTTCGTAGTAAGGCAAAATATATGCAGATGCGGCAAAAGAAGCAAGTCTTTATTAATACCGAAATTTATATTAAGGAGTGTTTGCAAGGAAGGCTACTTCCTTTGATAAGCCAACACAATGTGTTCACATATTTTTGGTTCGATTTGGCCTCTTGTCACTGCGGTAAGAAAACTCTTGAGTGGTACAAGAACAATAAAATGATTTTGATACCAGGGGAGGAAATCCTCCAAACTATCCGGAGCCTAAGCCAGTTGAAGAGCATACAAAAGATGTCAAAATGTAGAAGATGTTATTGGGTTTCAGGAAAAGGTTCATAGGTAGTGATCAGAACTATAAAAATTATCTTTTTTTGTAAGCTTTAAAATAATTTAAATTAAAAAAAAAAAATATAAACTAGTTTCTATGGTTTCTGATCTCACTGCTTAGTGCAAAAATTAATTAATATTGATATCATTGCCACTTCAGAAATTAAAGAAATAATTAGTTTAATTAAAACTCTTTACGAACTACAGAAAATCTCCCCCTTAATTCTGTGATATGTGAATTATGTAATGTTCATTTTAAATTTTTTACGTTCAATTTAATTATTTTTAGGATTTCTCCGTCAAAACTTACATATTTAGATTCGTTACTTTTAACTTAGAAATAATTGTAATATGTGACTGTATATGAAAAAAAAATATTATAATTTTGACTTACTGTTAGTTGCTTAAGGTTTTGTATCCCAAACAAAAAAGATTATTCAAACTTACCTAGAAAAGAGAAAAGATAAAAATGTATTAATCTAAAGAAAATATATAAGAATCAGATTTTTTTTAACGTTTTTTGGATTTTAAAGCTACTCTTTTTCAAATATAGAAAACTACTAACGAGAAAGCAAAGTAGACCACTGACCAGTGATGACATGTTTTGCAACACAAAAATCGCAAAACATTACCCCAAAAAGCGCTGAATAATAATGAGATTAAAAGCGGTAAAAAAAACGCTAATTACATGTTTGAAAGCTTACAAAAATAGATAACTTATATAGTTCAAATAATTTCTTATGAACTTATGGGCCTTTTCCGGAAACCCTTCCAGAAGAAATTTTATAATAGTTTCTGTGTTTTTTTGAACAAATAGTCCATGTCCGTTTAAAATCTTTCACATTTTGGGATACTTTTTTTGGGCTCTTCAATACGGCTGTGCCGAATCTTTGATACCCTCCACCTCGGTTTGAGTCTTGATAATAAATGTAAATGAAAAAGTAAACAATTTGTTAAACTTAATACCAAATTATTTCAGCAAATTCTTTGGGTTGGTTTTCGTCTTTTCTATTATTTCGGATTTATTTCGGTGTTTGCTTTTTGCTCATCGTGGTTGCTGCTCGGCATGCATTTAGGTTATATACTTATATGCATGCGTTTCCGGTTATATGACATAACTTCTCGTTTAATTTAGTTTTTGCTAATTAAATAGCTCGCCCTAACCCCTATTGCAAAGGTAATGGTTGTGTAGCGTGGCTATATTCATTAAATCGTGCTAATTGGAGATGGCTGTATAGTTTATTTTAACTGGCCAAATATTTCTTCATTGCGGCCATATAGGTTGGATGGAGTAACAAAATAATAACAAAAAAAAAAAAAAACTCTCTCAACTTTTTTATTAAAATATTGCCATATTTGGAAAACATAGAGAATAAATTTATAATAATAAATATTCAAATTAGGGATGCCAAACGCAAAAAACCAAATGTCCCAAACATTTTAAATAAAATAATTTGTTCTCTTTATTCTCTGAAAAACTTCAAATTTTCAAATTTTCATCCAAAAAAAAAAGTTGTGAAAATTTATATATAAAAAATAACATTCTCATCAAATTGCGTTTATGTATGTAACAGTTTTTATGTTCGCAATTCTTAAATATCATTTCACGTTTTCTAAAATTCATTGAATTTAAATTAATGTTTTCTGTAGTGTGATTCTTTAAATTTCAACGATCCGACAATCGCAAAATATATCGACAGCTATTGTTGTTTGCACTAAGGATTAAGTGATTCACTAAGCATATACATCTTAACGACAGTCGAAAAATCTATTTTTCTATTTATTTAAATTGTAAACGAGTGGCATCTCTGTCAAAATAAGCGAAAAACACAAAGAAGAATAGAAAAAAACAAATTACTTCGTGTTTGACAGGATGATTTTATGTTTATGTTTAATATCTCTATTTTTTTACTAATATTTCTGTGTATTTATTTGAAAATGAAATAATGAATTGAACATGCTATTTAATTTTTTTATTTATATAAAAAAGTTTTTTAATTAAAGCAAAATATTTTCACTATTTTATGATTTTTATTTATGTATGGCGATATTTCAACCTAAAAATTTAAGTTTTTATTGATTGAATAAACAACACAAAAATGGTTGTCGTTTAGATAACAACAACAGCTGACTTTAACAATAGCGAATATCGTTTAAAAATTTTACTGATAATTTTGCAATTTTCTTTTATTAACGATTCCACTATCGTTAAAAGAAGTTACTGAATCGCGGTACTGAAAAGCTATTAATTTCTCCTGAATGTCAATATTTTTTTTTTTAAATGTAAAAATTTTTTAAATGTAAACATATTTGGTGTTTTTTTCTTTTTGGAATTTCAATTTGTGTTTAACGAATAAAATTTATATATTAAAGATGCAATTGATGTCTTCTAAATTTAAAATTATTATTTCCGACGTTTTGATATGATTTTCTGAAATTCAATTAATATTTTCTAATTTATAATTGGAAATTTTAATTCCAGTTTTTAGAATTGATATTTTCTTAAATTTTAATGGAAAATTTAAAAATGGCAATTTTCTATTTATGTGAATAATAATGCTTTAGTAATTATAAACAATTTTTAAAAATTAGATGTAATCGCAATCAGATATTTTGTAGGTAAAGCAGAATAATAATTCTATATAACTATGTAGAACTCTTTTGAAAGCAAAAAACTCATTGATGAACTCGGTAACTCTATTTTGTAAAGACAACAAAAAGTTAATATGCCAAACTTATGTTCATATTTGTAAAAGAATAATGAAAATACGTATGAAATAAAAGACCAGCCCGTGTATACTCTAACATTGTACTGTATGATATCCAGTTGAAAATATTAACATTCATGTTAAAATTGCAAAGCTAATTTGAAAAACAAAAATTGTGGCGCCATCTACTGTGACATAGTCACGCTGAGCAAAATGAAGTAACACTCTGTTAATGCAAAAGAAACGTATTTTCCCCACAACAAAATATTGCAAAATTTTATGTAAATAAAATAATATACCGACTTATTTCTAACATGCAGTTGTTATGGATATACATGTATATTATTTGTATTATTTAATATGTTTATATAAATTTATAAATAAATTTATACATAAAAATTTTTTTTGCTATATTTACATTTTTTTTTAACGACATTATTTGCTTTAGATGTTGGTGAATTTTTACTCCCTTTATATTAACTCGTAGTGTCTGCTTGTCGAAAAAATTTTGGATCGATTTTAACCAATTTCCCGTGAGCCATTCGATCTGAATGATCTAAGAAATTTTTAGAGTGATGCCAAAACAATGGAAACTTTTAAATTTTTCTACCAGAGTTAATAAAAAAATGTACAAAGGGTTAGTTTTTATTATATTACCACAACGACCACAAAAACAACAAGTCCAGCTATGACAACAACACAACATTTAGAATAACAACAAGAACAATATAGAAACATCATATTTTTCATTTTTTTTTTTTACTTTTTCAGAGATTTTCCTGGACCTGTTCCACCTATTTTAATGATTTTTGAAATAGAAATCTTCCCATGAATTTGGTGAATCATTCTCACTAAAAATGATCACTGTAGCTGCACTATTAAGAGCGTGATCGTGACAAGAACAACATAGAAAATTATATTTTTTCAAGACTTTTTTTAGTTCTTCATTCAAATCTCGGGCCCTAATCGACCGATTTGGACGATTTTAAATAGCAAACTTTTCAGGATGCTAATGAATCATTTTTTATGTCAACGAGCACCCTAGCTGCCCGATTGATGCCGTCATCGTGATTTCCACAGACGGACAGACGGACATCGCTATATCAACTCCGGTTGTTATAAGGATCACAAATATATATTTTTTTTTCTAATTATTACAAACGGAATGACAAACTTATATATACCCTCTGCACACTGGAGTGGAGGGTATAAACAACGTTATAATTCTTGTACCACTCAAGAGCTTTCTTACCTGCGTGCGAACCTGTTTGGAAATTTTTGAAATTTGTGTGTTTCCAATCCGCACTGAGCTTTAACTTCTCGACCAAATATTCCGAGTACTAAGCTAACCAAGCAGCTTTTCAATTGGATGTGTTGGGCGCTTTTCTTAGCCCTAGAAACATTATCTGGCCTTTCTTTTTCCCGCACCAGGTTCCTATTAATGTCACATTCTCCTGAAAATTTCTAACAACATTGGATACAGTTTGACATTAGATCTTTGATTCTTTGGCCAACTTTTTCTATAATCAATTTTGTTGATAATATTTAATAATTTTTGCACGTACTTCTATTTCACCACTCATTTTAATCCAACCAACAACAAATAAACAGGGTTTTCATTAAAACTAAATAGCTAACATAAATAGTTTTCAAAGAAAACTTTATCAAAAAATTCTAATAATGCTTGCGGAAATAGTTAAGAGGAAAAACTTGCGTTAAGTTTTTTTTTTTTCGATTTCACTCCTGAAAAGTTTGTTATTTTATATGTTTGAAGACAATTAATTTTAATGAATGGAAAACGAGTTCCAGTTTCGGAGACAATTCTTGTCAGAGTACATGTTCTCAAAAACATTGTTATTTGTTAAGAATAACTACTTTCCCTATTTTAGAAGAGGTGCAAAAAAATCAAATAACATGTGTCTCTTTTTCGGTAGCTTTCAACTCCAACATATTATGAAATAATAATTCAGAAAAACTAAAGTATTCTACTATATCGGAGTTGAATGAAAATTAAATTTTCCTACTGTATAAGTTTCGTTTAAAAATAAATTTACAAAAAATAATCACTTTTTAATGTTAATAAATTTCTAAATTTCAAATAGTTAAACACGTTTGGCCTCAAAATTCTTGTTTGCAACCATACAACCATTTCATAGTTTTACGCAAATAAAAGAGTTAGTTTTTGTTCCTAATGCTTGGAAAATGTTGTTTTTTACATTCGTTTTTTAATTCTGTTTTGCAATTCATGCAAGATAAAATTGCAAATACTTTTGCGCTTAAACATAAACTGGTTTTGTAAATTCTGCTTCTTGGCGAGTTTGTATGTTGCAACACTCAGAAAAAAGAATAAGTAAAATTAAGAATCACGGAAAAGTTAAGAGAATAAAAATTTATTCTACTTATTTTTAGTTATATGTAGCAAAAAAAAAAATAATATTTTAAAGAATTATGTATTAGTTCATAGTTCATTCCCAGCAAAAAAAAGATCAATCATAAAAATCATTGCAGATATATGGGTGCGGTAATATTTGGATCATCACGAATGCATTAATTATCATGGGACGAAGTTGTCATTAATGGATCATTTTACCCCTTCATAAGAATGTTATGATAAATTACTTCTTTGGAATGTGCATTTTCTAGAAATAATTTTAACGTACTTCATTGTAAATAATTGATGTGAATTTAAACTTTCTTTCAATATATAATTTCTTTTCAATTTTAAACGTTTATTAGCTTAATATTAGTTTTTTATATTTTATTAGCAATTAATATATTCACAATAGAAATTTTTTATTTTATTATACAATTTTTTTATTCAATATATATCTTTTTTTTCTCTTTTTTCTTATTTACCCATATCTAATGGCTACTATCCAATATTAATATTCAATACTCGTAATCTATGAAAAAATTTTAATATTAATATTAACTAATAATGGCTAATTTAATTGAATATAACATATTATTAAAAAACCGAAAATACTTTTCAAATGGTAATTTTTAAGAAAAATTACTTTTTTAAGAAAATGTACTATTTTAAGAAAAGGCCCCTTTTTAAGTAGATGTACTTCTAAATGTACTACTTAATGAACTTTTGTAAGTAAAGGTACTTTTGAAAGAAAGAGCACTTTTTAAGAAAAGGTACTTTTTTAAGAAAATGTAATTTTTTTTATTTTACTTTTTTTAAGAAAAGATAATTTTTTAAGAAAATTTTCATTTTTAAAAAAAGTGATTTTTAGAAAAAAGTAATCTTTTAAGAAAATACACTTGTTAACGCCACCGACTAGGTAAAGTTAAGTTTATATCCTTAAACAAGTTTTTTAAATATAGAGCGACCCCTTTGTGTCAAAATAAGAATAAAATATAATTGTTTCGTTAAAACTGTTAATTTTCCAAGCGGCAAAGCAAGCGAATGTAAATAAATTTCGGTCTAGACCGACTATACGATACCCTATACCATGTGTTTAGAAACCCTATCTCTTAGGCCCAACTAACTGGACATAGAAAACCAAATTTGAGTGGGATTTTTATTAATTTTTTTGGCTGCAGATATGAAAAAGTTCATATCGGATGCTATATCTATATGGGGACTAGGTCCAAAAATGGACCGATCCTGATCATGTTTCGTAAAGTCTCTTGTATTTTGCAAAAATATATACAAACAAAATTTGAGAAGAATCAGTGCAATATTTTTGTTTTTTAATAGATTTAAGTGAAAATCGGGAAGCAGCTCCATATGGGGCCAAAGGGATCATTTTTGGACTACTCATTAATGGATGTAATGAACGCATATAAACCCAATTTGAGTAAGATCTATATGACAATTTGGATCTTATGACAATTTATGTCGATTTCATAGGGGTAATTTGTATGGGGCTAGGTCTGAACATGGACCGATTCTCACCAATTTCAATAGCGTTCATCCCATGGCCGATAAAAGCTTATATACCAAATTTCATCAAAATATATCCATATTTGCGACCTGCAGTTTGATTACAAGGTTTACATGGACACACAGACGGACGGACGGACGGACGGACATTGTTAAATCAACTCAGAAAGTGATTCTGATTCGATCGGTATAATTAAAGATGGGTCTAGGTCAAATATTTTTGGTTGTTACAAACAGCAGCACAAAGTCATTATACCCAAACCACATAGTGGTATAGGGTATAAAAATAGGAAAATTGGTAATAACTAGTTTAACGGGCAATATAATGATTTATGTTTCAGTTACCTATTTTAAGGCTGTCCAATTATATACGGTGGACAAGACCTTGACAATGTACTGTGAAAGGTAGTTTAAAGTATATTTCCAGCCGCCAAATAACGTCGGGGCCAGTTTTTTTTTTTTTTTTTAATTTTTATTTTTTTTTTTTTTTTTTGAAGTAGAAAAACCAAAAATGAAAAGTTTTCTAGAGATTTAGTTAATTTATTGCTCTTAATTTAAAATATTTTTTTATTATACCGATAGACTCAGAATCACTTTCTTAGTCGATTTAGCGATGTCTGTCCGTCTGTCTGTCTGTTTTTCCGTGTTATACGTAAACCTTGTAATCAAACTACAGAGGTCTAATCGTCGCATACGTGATCGAGTGTGCTAACGTGTCGAATAAAACTTTGTGATATATCGACTATGCTAATCGCGGCATACGATAGTCACGCAATCGAAATTTATAACAAGTGTTACAAGGTATTTAGCTTTTTAATATAACATAAGCATATGATTTAACAAATGTCAGCAAACAAAAAAAGAATATCGGACACTTTAAAATAAAAGTAAGGAGTTATTACAAATTTTTTTTATTTATATCATCAATAATTTTTAATTTTTTTTTTTGTGACCATTTCCAACTGAAGCAAAATCGACCTTTTTTATCTCCATGTTAACAATGGCTTCTTTTTCCTTTAATTTTAGTGAACGTTCTTTGAATTTTAACAATTTGTCCAACATTCAGGATATCGTTGTTCGTAAATTATTGTGTTCTATATGTTCTATATGTTTTTTTTTTTTTTTTTTTTTTTTTGGTTAATCCCTGTTAAAGTTCTAAGAGTTTTTACTTTTAGAAGCGTTTTTAAAGACGGATTTTTTTTTTTTTTTCAGAAAATACCTTCTTTGGTAGAAAGGTCGCAACAATTTTTTCGGTTCAGTTTTTTGTAAGTATCAATTAAAGTTTAACAACTAAACTTCAACAAAAAACATATAGAACACAATGATTTACGAACGACGATATGTTGATTTGGTACTCCTCAAAATTTTGAAGATGGGGGGTTTAAGAGACCATTCCCAATTCCAGCAGCCTGGAGAATTCGGTCTTCGGTAGATGAAAGAAGTTCTTTCTCCAACGACCCACCTCCAGTTTTTCTTTAGATGTCTTGTTGAAAGATAATTTCTTTTTTACATTGTGATTTTGATCTGCAAATACCTAAAAATTTAATGATAAATTAAACAATTTAAACAAACTTACCTTGCGCTATAATTTAGCTTCCTTAACAGGAGGAAAATACATATTTAATTTAAGGGTCAGTTGTTCCCACAATATTTTGAAAGTTCCTTTTCCTTGGGCACAAATTGGTAGAAGGTTTTATTGTCAAATTGGAATCAGCCATAACTTACTTTTGCTTGCCGTTTATTTTGTTTGAACTTGTCCTCAATATAAAAATCTTCATATTATTTTATCTTTTTTTTAAATTACTCGTTAATGAATATTAAACTTACATTTTATGTCTTTCTATTAAATATAATAAAAGAAATAAATTTTCCTAGCTTGATTTCATGTAAACAAACTAATAAAATAAGTTTTCGACAGCTTGATATGTGTCGAATGACATTTCGAAAGATTTCACTCGATCGATTAGTCGTTATCGAATGCCGTGATTTCAAAATGAAAAATGTCGATCAATTTCACTCGATCACGTATGCGACGATTAGACCCCAGGTCGCAAATATAAATATATTTTGATTAAATTTGGTATATAAGCTTCTATCGGCAGTAGGATGGACGCTATTGAAATTGGTGAAAATCTGAGCATGTTCAGACCTAGCTCCTACACAAATAACCCCTATAAGATTGACTGAAATTAAATAAGATGCAAATACTGACAAAACTCTGTTTAGAAACGATTAAGTACTTTGCCATTAACTCAAAATCTCAAATTTCATTTAAAAAAAATATTTTTAGAAATTTTCAACTTTCCTAGAAATTTATGCTTTGCATTTAGTTTAAAATAACACCGAACTGTTGATATGACAAAGCCGAGATTGTGCTATTTATGGAGAGACAGTTATTAACAAATTAACTTGGATTAAGTTAGACAAGCTTTGTAGTATTTCTAAATAATTGTAAATTATACAAACCGAACGACGCACAGTGGCGCCATTTGAGTTTTTTCGTTGCAAAAATCATATCTTTTGAACCGAATAACATAATTGAACAGTTTAAACAGCATATGATAGACAACTGTTCAGCCTATGAAATGAGCGTTTGGAAACGGTGCTACGCTTTGTAGGGGCCTACTTATGGGTTATCAAAGTTAAAATTTGTAGAAAAATCAATTTTATGGTAACTAAAAAAAAATTTCTTCGCTTCAAAGCGTCATCTCAAATATATGTAAAGTGCATATGTAGGTATGTACAAAAACCGTACATCACATATGACAAATCTTACGAAAACTGAGAATAGTGGAAATTAGAAGAAATAGAATAACGATTGTTTGTTTGGACAGAGTTGTATCTTCTGAAATTAATACAAAGTAAAGCTGTATGGTACGAAAACTGAAAACTAACCACACTGCTCGTAGGCCTGACTTTAGGTGAGTGTGTTAAAGCGCTGACCAAAAAGTGCAAGTACGAGTGTATGTTAAGGTTCACGGTTCAGAACCTCACGGCCGCCCTAAGTGGAAAAAATTTTCATATAGAAACAACCTATTCAATTAAAACAAAACAATTATCACAATGTTCAATAAATCGCTGATGAAGGCTGAAATGCCAGAAACCGGTCCGATTAAGAATACAGTGCAGTTATGAATTTTTGAAATATATGCTTTCTTCTTCTTTACCACGCACCATTTAAAAAAAATTATTTTTACATTTTTAGATTGTTTTTATTTTTTTCTTTAGGGTTTTATGTTTTAAATTATTACTTAACAAATTAAAAAAAAAATACTTCTTTTTTAAATTTATTTTTTAAATTTTCTGTAAAATATTCATCACAATTCGTATGAGAAGGTATATCTAAAAGACTAATCATTTCTAAACTATAATTATTTTCTAACTCTATTCGTGACTTCACATGCCGCAGGGAAGAAATAAGTGGATCGGAAGATGCTGCCAACATGTTGAAGAGGTCCTCATTTTGCCTTACCCTTGATGCTTTGAATGTGTTCTGCAATCTATATTTTTATAAAATTTGTTAAGAGACTCCTGTGCTTCTTCAGAAAGCTCTCCAATTGGCAAAGACTGGTACTCAATTATATCTTTGCCATGCGCCAATATTTTATGGACGGTCGGGGTCAACTTCTTCTGTGGATACATTTTTGCTAAAAAAGATGCAGTTTTCGATGCACATTCTCCATATTTTGTAGAATTGACATTTTCTTTGCAGTTTAAAACATTCAAGATCGTTCCTAATATTTTCACGATTTGATTGTCAATTCCAGTGATTCTAGTTACTGCCTCATCATTTTCAAAAAATCTCCTAGAAGTGTTTCCATCGTTTGAGTTACCGTATCCGTGCTTGGGACAGTCTACTTTTAGTCCAACTTGTTTAAAAAAAGCATCCTGTATTTGATTCTTTCTGATCTTTTCCTTATCCTTTATTGATGTATTTTCATCGAAGTTTTCCTCCTCTTGTGGTAGGGTATACGCCAGTTTTAGCATACACCATACACCTTATTCTTGCATGCAATGATGACATTCCATATTCGTAATTCTCCTCGTTTGTAGAATCGTTTAAATTACCAAAGTAATTCTGACTCTTTCTTGTGAAAATTGAACACTCCTCAATACTTTTTTTTGGCCTTCCTTTTGCTCCTCTGGTTGATGTGATGGGTTTATCTACTGCCAATATATCCAGGATGGTGTCTTCATTAAGCCAGTCCTCGTATTTGGAGTTGAAGTTCTGAATGGTGCGATTAGATTTCACCCATTTTACCTTAATATTTGCATATATCAGATAAAAATTATTTTTTATAATTTCGCTTCTCTCAATATTTCCGTATAAGCTATCAAGTTCTTCTAAAGCAGCTTCCGTGAAAAACTTTGGTGTGGTTGAAATTCTAAACAGTTCAAATAATTTTAAATTGTTCAACGCCATGTTTTCAGTACTTAAATTGTTTAACGCCATGGTTTCAGTACTTGTTGCGCCAACTTTCAGTCGTAGACTAATCCAGGCATTATGCTTATTTTGCAATATATAGGCTTATGCTACCATGCCTAAAAATTTACCTGTTACCCTGCATACATATGGATTTAGGCTGAATTATGCAATTTTGATATTATGCTCGTGTCTAAATAAGATTTGTGCCTACCTGGAGGGACCATAAGTCAATATTGTTCTTGACCATTTGTATTCCAAAGTAATTTTTAAGTGAGGTGCGTACCTGCGAATTTCAATGAGTAGTTTTTTGTGCATCCTGTGTCTGTAACAGAATATTGGGAATAGACTTTAGCAGAGGCTCACAGGTAGCCAACCGACTTAAAATGCAATTTTCAAACTATTAGATCAAACTACTGTCAGTCAAAACATGTAAGGGATGCACGCCATACAATTTCTGCAACCATGTCTTTTTAACCTTTTTTACCTCTAGAAGCCAAACGGGCACGTATGGGCAGATAAAACCTTTTGAATTATGTAAAGAAATAATCAAAGAACATGTTTTGCAAATATGGCAAATATAGAAAAATATAGATTTTTTTTATTTTCCGTCAAAGTTGGAAAATAGTGAAAAAACGGATAGTTTTTAAATAGTGATTTACCAGGAGAAACACAAAGCAAACAGTTAATTTTTTTTTATCATTATACATTTAATAAATACATCAAACAAAAAATAAGGCGATTCGTTACCTATTTTTCGTGATATTACACCTGAAATCGCAACAAATTGACTAAAAATTGTGTGTTTTTTTGAAAACCGAAAGTCGGTCAACTTTGAACAGTTATATCTTCTAAACTAAAAATGTGATATTATTAAGAGTAGCATATTTGAAATCGTTGAAAAGTTTCCTATAACATGGGTTCATTCAAAACTTCGTCGGCGCACATGAAAATTTTGATTTTTGCAACCTCGTTTGCTCTACGGGCGCCACTGTGCGACGAACTAACACACATATAGTCACTGGTAATTGAGGGTTACAAAAAAACATGTGTAAATATTTTTAAAAAATCGACTTGAGGAATGTGTTATTTGAACAAGTGTGTTTTGAATACAATTTATTGACCAGCTTGAACTAAAAATATTATAAAAGCAATAAAAAAAAAATCAAGCTGCTGCACAAGTTTGCAAAATAGCTAATAGAAAAAAATATAAGATTAAGAAATTGAAAAATATAAAATTAGTATGAGAGGTTGTTTCTTGTAAGACTTGTTTTTTTTCTTGCATTTGACTTAAGTCTAAGGTGTTGGTTAATCTGGTCACCCCAGGTTATAAAATATAAAAAAATACAACTACTATATTATCCAACGTTTTGTTCATGATTTATGTGTAGTGTATTGCCGTATGTAATTTTTATGATTTTTTTTTTTTTAACATTATACATACATATTGCATTGTGTGTGTAATGCTAATAATACTCGTATCATACATACAAAATCTATAGACTTCTCCATAGAATTGAATTTATTGAGAAAAATATGAAAAAAATAAATAAATAAATTATGCTGTAAATTATGTGAAAACTTGTTGGAATTTCGAAATGTTTCTATGTTTGATAAAGTTGTGGTAATTTGAGTCATTTGTTTTGTAATTTAAAACACTTGAAAATAAGTGCTTTTAATTGCAGAATTTTTGTTAATAATTTATGATTTTATTGGCCTTATTCCAAGAATATGAATGGGTTTTTAATTCAGAGATATAAATCTAGCATAAAGTATAATTTTGCTGGCCAAGCCCTAAAAATATTTATTTTTTAAACAAATGACACTGACTTTATTACATATCTTTTTATTTTACATATCACGATATGAGTCCCAATAAATATTTTTTATAGGTATTGACCTAAATAATTTTATAAGAAACAAAAAATCAACAAAAATTATAAATATTTATTTTTGTTTTTATTATTATTTAATATTACAAAATTATGATTACATGGCCTTAAATCAGAGAAATCTTATCTAGTTGTAAATTGATATTTAAATGTTTTATAAAACTACTATAAAAATCTGTGAAGTTTGATTAGACAGTGGAGCTGAAAAATGTTGTTTAAATAACAATATTCTTCGAAGCTGGGAAGAATGCTGTTTTCAGTATCTGAGAAGACTCAGTTATTTTAAAAAAATATGTATAAAATTAAGTAAATTTTATATTTAATTTTTTTTTTAAACAAAATTTACGTTAATCCATTCATTTATAAAAAAAAAAAAAACAATTAAGAAAATTATAGTCGGTCTAGATCGACTATACGGTACCCTATACCCTACCTATCTCTTCGGTCCAACAAAATGGATATAGAAAATAAGCATAAACCAAATTTGAGTGGCATTGTTATTAATTTTTTTGGCTGCAGATATGAATAAGTTCATGTCGGATGCTATATTTATATGGGGACTAGGTCGAAAAATGGGCCGATCCTGACCATATGAGAAAAATCTATGCAATATTTTTGTTTTTTGATAGATTTCATAAGGGTCATTTGTATGGGACTAGGACTGAACATGGACCGAATTGCACCAATTTCAATAGCGTTCATCCTATGGCCGATAAAAGCTTATATACCAAATTTCATTAAAATATATTCATGTTTGCGACCTGTAGTTTGATTACAAGGTTTACATGGACACACAGACGGACGGACGGACGGAAAGACAGAGAGACGGACATACGGACGGACGGAGAGACAGAGAGATGGACAGACGAACGGACATCGCTAAATTGACTCAGAAAGTGATTCTGAGTCGATCGGTATAATAAAAGATGGGTTCAGGTCAAATATTTTTGGTAGTTACAAACAGCATCACAAGTCATTATACCCAAACCACATATACCCACATACACAGACGAACGGACAGACGGACGGACGGACATTACTAATTCGCCCGAGAAAGTGATTCTGAGTCGATCGGTATAATAAAAAAAGGTTAAATATTTTTGGTAGTAACAAACAGCAGCACAAAGTCCCAAACCACAAATTTTTAAATTAGGCTGTTCCGAATCTTTAATACCCTCCACCCATGTTCTCAAACCAATATTATAACTAAGGTTGAAGATATTAAAGACAAAAAAGGATATATTTCAAATTATAATGGCTAAATTTATGATATTTAAAATTAATAATATAATTAACAAAAATTTTAGGTATTTTCGTGCAAAAATATATGTATGCAATGAGCATAAATGTAAACAATTGAATTGAATTTTTATTTGTTTCTTCATAGCGATGCATACACATTTATTGTTGTTGTTTTTTATACCCTATACCACTATGTGGTTTGGGTATAATGACTTTGTGCTGCTGTTTGTAACAACCAAAAATATTTGACCTAGACCCATCTTTAATTATACCGATCGAATCAGAATCACTTTCTGAGTTGATTTAACAATGTCCGTCCGTCCGTCCGTCCGTCCGTCCGTCCGTCCGTCCGTCCGTCCGTCTGTGTGTCCATGTAAAGCTTGTAATCAAACTGCAGGTCGCAAATATGAATATATTTTCATGAAATTTGCTATATAAGCTTTTATCGGCCATGGGATGAACGCTATTGAAATTGGTGAGAATCGGTCCATGTTCAGACCTAGCCCCCATACAAATAACCCATATGAAATCGACATAAATTGCCATAAGATCCAAATTGTCATATAGATCTTACTCAAATTGGGTTTGTATGCGTTCATTACATCCACTAATGAGTAGTCCAAAAATGATCCCTTTGACCCCATATGGAGCTGCTTCCCGATCTTCACTTAAATCTATTAAAAAACAAAAATATTGCACTGATTCTTCTCAAATTTTGTTTCTACATATTTTTGCAAAATACAAGAGACTTTACCAAACATGATCAGGATCGGTCCATTTTTGGACCTAGTCCCTTTATAGATATAGCATCCGATATGAACTTTTTCATATCTGCAGCCAAAAAAATTAATAAAAATCCCACTCAAATTTGGTTTTTGGTTATTTTCACTGTCCAGTTAGTTGGGCCTAAGAGATAGGGTTTCTAAACGCATGGTATAGGGTATCGTATAGTCGGTCTAGACCGACTATAATTTTCTTACTTGTTTTTTTTACATGTTTGTTGTATATGCGAACAAAAATGTGTATGTATCGCTGATAGATATGTACGAGTATGTGCACATGTTCTGCTACGTATAAACATTTTTCGCTATTTTTAGTTTTTTATAAGAAATCTTATCTTTGCTCCTGAGGCGAATTATTTAAACCTAAGTAGCGCGACCCACTCGACCTACTGCGGACAGTAGAATATATTCAACTGACAGACAGACGGACATCACCAGATCGACATTTATAAGGATCAAGAATATATATAGTTTATGGTGACTCCGGAATTTACTTTGATGAGTTACACATAGATTGACAGACTGATATATGTATGTATACCTTCTGCAGAGTTGTGTGGAGGGTATAAAACTGCTAAAAATTTAAGTAATAAACTTTACAGGATCGATAGAAGAAAACTTCCATTTTATGACAAGACCGTATTAAATACACTGGTAATGTTCTAACTTTTCACTACATTCAGATCCCAAGCATAGTACAGTGAGTGCCAGTTAAGATCGTACATTAACTATATTATATATATATATATATATATATATATATATATATATATATGTGTATATATTGTTATGAAGGGTCCGCCATCTAACGTTTTTTTTTTCAACTAGTGCTTATTTCGTGAATGGTAACACTTAGCTCATGTCATTTTTATCCTTCCGCTACACGAATATGGTTGTGTATACGCTTGAACAACGCTGGAAAATATTGCGACATTACTTTCAAAATCATGGTAATGTTGCAGAATGTGTGCGAAAATTGCGTACGGATTTTGAAAGAAGAGAAGCACCGTCAGCTCCGTATGTTCGTTATCTTGTGAAAAAAGTGAAAGAAACTGGCATCCTCATCGATAAACCAAAGCGTGAAAAGCCAAAAACAGTGCGTACACCCGAGAATAAATCTGCTGTGGCAGAAAGTGAGCGTGAAGCGCCATCAACATCAATTCACCGTCGTTCTCAAGAATTGAACATTTCGGAGGCATCATTGAGACGAATTTTGCATAAAGACCTTGGTATGACGCCATACAAAGTCCAATTGGTTCAGGAGTTGAAGCCAACTCACCATCCAATGCGTTTTCGCTTCGCTAAGTGGGCCTGCGATCGACTTACAGAAGATGCCGATTTTGCCAAAAAAAAAAATCATCTTTTCAGATGAAGCTCATTTTGATCTTGGCGGGTATGTAAACAAGCAAAATTGTCGCATTTGGGGCACAGAAAACTCGCACGCATACATTGAAAAGCCGATACACCCAAAACGAGTCACTGTTTGGTGCGGATTTTGGTCCAGAGGCATAATTGGGCCATTTTTCTTCGAAAATGAGCAAGGAGTGGCCGTTACAGTCAATGGCGATCGTTATCGGGCCATGTTGAACGAATTTTTGTTCACAAAAATTGAAGAGCAGGATATTGGCAACATTTGGTTTCAACAGGACGGCGCTACATGCCACACAGCCGAAGCTACACTCTGAGACACAGAGCTGATATCGTTTGGCCACCTCGGAGCTGCGATTTGACACCGTTGGACTATTATTTGTGGGGTGCCCTCAAAGCAGAGTTCAGAAAAAAAACTCGTACATATATGTAAACAAACATAACTTAGACCAACACACACATATTTCTATTTTCATATCAATTATGTTTGTTTTTAAATTTTCTTCGGTGCCCAACACAATCATGACTGTGTTCGTTTCAATATTTCGTTATTTACACGAACATTTTTGTATCACGTACTTTTTGTTTCAATCACACATAAACCACACATTTTTGAGTGTTGCTTTATTTGAAGTTCATGTTCTGGTACGTGTACTGAAAAAAAAACAGAACATGTACAATAAACAGGTTCGAGTTCAGTTATATTTTAAGTCGTGTTGTGGCTCGTGTACTAAGAAAAAACAGAACATGTACAATAAACAGGTTCGAGTTCAGTTATATTTTAAACACGACTTAAAACAAAAAGTACGTGATACAAAAATGTTCGTGTAAATAACGAAATATTAAAACGAACACAGTCATGGTTGTGTTGGGCACCGTAGAAAATTTAGAAACGCACATAATTGATATGAAAATAAAGATATGTGTTGGTTGCTTTTGAACAGAACATTGTGTGTTTCATGTGTGTATTTTCTGAACCTTGCCTCAAAGATAAGTGTTACGCCAACAAGCCAGAGACAATTGACGCTTTAAAGGACAATATTCGTGAAGCCATTGGTGAAATACAGCTGCACACAATCGATAATGTGCTTAAAAATTGGACCGATCGTGTAGGCTACTGCATAGCCAGTCGTGGCAGCCATTTGAATGAAATTATTTTCCATTATTAACCGGAAGGATTGTACTTTCAAATAAAAAAAGAAATATGAGATAATATTCAGTAGTTTTTTTTTATAGCATTTTCAAAAACAAAAAGTTTTTTGCGGACCCTTTATTATATGTTATATGTTTAAATAAAAAAACAATATCAATAATAAATAATAATAATATTTCAAATGTACGAATACTTTTTATTATGATTTTATTTTCTATTTTCACGACTTTTTCCTACATAATATTTGTCAAAGAGAATAAACTTTAAATAAATTAAAAAAAAAAAACAATAAATAGCTTAATAATTAAAAAAAAAAAAACTTGAGCTTAGTTAATCTTTTTTATATTTATAATTTTTTAGGTGCCCGATTTACCCCATTTTAAATACCAACCTGCTCGAAAAAATGACAAACAATATTATCCTACCCATATCCAGGTAAATGGTTTATTTTGCGAATGAGTGTGATTTCAGCAGACAGACAGACGGACAGACATTAATGGCTACATTGAATCAAGTTATAATAAGGATCAAGAATATATGTAATTTGTGGAGTCGAAAATTTAGTTTTCCATGCGTTAAAAATATAATGACAAACTGATATCCGACGGTATTTCAATACAATTCTTATTGATGTTGCATTTAACAGGTATTCAGACACCTTTTAAAATGGCCTGTAGCAAAATTTTATTTGCAAAGATCAAGGCCCATTATCATATGATCTAAATTTTAAGAGGGAATATTCAATAAATCATATATAAAAGAGAACAATTTTTAAATATGAGTTTTTTAAACAGTACATTTATTTATTTTTTTTTAAATCTCTTTATTTTTAAACAAAGAAACTTTAAAATATTTCTAAGCACGATTTTGTTAAGAGCTAAAAATAAAACTTTATAATAAGATTAGTGAAAACAAAGAAAAGAAGAAAATGTTAGATATAAATCTTAAAATTCAATGCCATATTGGTTAAGAATGAGCAAAAAAAGAGTGTTAAATCAGCGATTAGGCACATTTGTTTTTCTTTTAGTTCGCAATATAAACTGACCAAAGAAAGTTGTTAATCTTTAAAGTAATGAAAAATATGTTAATGTGCCACATCACCACAAACTCTATTACTTATATGCACATATACTTGGTAAGCCTCATATGTAGGGAAAACAAAAAAACTTCGGGTTAAAATTTTCTAATTAACACCGTTTAATTTTCTACATATATGTACATATACATTAATAATATGTAAGATACTCATAGATGATGAAATTGTTATAATTTTACTTTAAAAGTTTTTCCTACACAAGTGATTTTTTTTTATAATTTTTCTAGTGGCCCCATTTCGTTGTCTTTAATATTGACATGTTGTACAGAGAGCGAGAGATAGAGAGTCACCTGATGCAGGCATAATCATTATTATTTGTTTGCCTATATTGTTATTGCAGATGAAAGCATTTTTTTATTTTTGTTCTAAATCTTTATTACTACCAGCAGTACTAATAAAGGCAGCGTAACTGTATTTGCAGAGCTTCTAAGGAATACATTCATATTTTTAATTTAATTATTTGACATTTACATTTTTCAAAAACATTTCTGAATTCAAAGACTAAAGTTTTTCGTATTCTTCATTTCATTCCATTTTAAGATCAATATAATTTTTCGATTTTAGTTTTAAAGGTGGAATTTTATAATACGCAGAGCTTATCAAACGACGCAATTCGATTTTGAATATATTCCGTAAAACTGAAATTTAGTTTATCAGTTAAATTCCTGTCACTTTAGTCGGTAAATTACATTTTAGGGATTAAAAGTAAAATCCTTTAGGGTTTCAAGTCAATCCGATGCATAGTTTCCTAGATATCTTACAATTATTGAAGGGGTCTCGGACCCTAAAGACATGTAGCGAACGACATCTGCAAGCAACCGATTTCGACTCACCTATTCTATTCTATGAATAGTCCAAAAATACATTAAAAAAAAATTAACTTTATCCATCGAGCTCGAAATTTAACGAAATAATAATACCGTATCTACATCGAAAACCAATATAATTTCAAAACGACTGCATGGATTACAGCTTATTTATTAATGACGTTAAAAACGTCTCTGTTCAAGAGATTTTCAGTTTTGTTCAAAATTTTGATTTTTTTTTAACAACAAACTAATGTTTATAGTCGTTAATCCAGGACACAACTGTTAAAGGCTGTCATTTTGTTAATTTTCAAAGACTGGATTTATAATTAAACTAACGATTTTTTTTTTTTTTTTTTTTGTTTTATTGACTTTAGATGATTCAGTGAGATTTTCTGATGGTCACCGCACAGCACTGCTTGCGGAAGGGGTCGCACAAAAATGGCTATATTTTTATAAATAATATATATTTTTTTTAATTTTAGTAAGTGTGTTCAGTTTTATAAAATAAACTAAATTATTATGAAAAAAAATTAATCAAAATATTTCTTTTTCACGCACGGGTTGCATTTCACCACTTAAGAAAAAAGTTTTAAAGAACTAATAAATAAATTAACTCAAAAAGTCTCTATGGACTGAATTAAATAACTTGAATTAACTCCACATTAATGAATTTTAGAACCATATATTTAAGATGAAGCAGATATATGAGAAAATTCTGTTAAGAAGACAACGAATTTGAAAATATTGGCAAAAATCAATAAAATTTGATCAGAGAAAACTTAAGTTTTATAAAAGAAATATTGAGTAAAACAATTAAGACTATTTAATTCGACTGTGCCGAATTTTTGATACCCTCCATATATGTCTTAAACTCAATATTATAAGCAATGTTGGGTACGGTTACAATTTTAATACAGTTACTTAACCTTTAAGTTATAATACCATATAAATTTATAGTTAATTAATCTTTTTTCAACAGTATTTATTATAACTAGCAGCTTCCAACGCTCGAAATTCGAGTGCAATTTCTAGGCAACTTTTTTTTTTTCAAATAGCCAATTCACAAACCAACACATTATTGTGAATTAAGATTAACTCATTAACAAACACATTAACAAATTTAATAAATACACACATAGCATATGTGACCTTCTCCGATAAAAGAGACCTAGTGTGTCAAAAAACGGGTTGTGTCAAAAACGGTGGATTCTGGTACCTAAAAGGGTGTAGAAACTTTAAATGCGTTTTTTTCTCAAAACTTAATTTTCACACACTAGGTCCCTTTTCTCGGAGAAGTTCACATACATATGTATAATTTTATGTATGTGTTAGTAACAATTTACTCAAAATAAAGGAAAAATTTAAAAATCTGTAAATCTGGTGAACAGCTAAAAAGAAATACCTTTCCAATAATATACGTTTAATCAAAATCGGGATAAAACGGTAGAATAAAACATCGGTAACAAAAAATCGTCTAGCCTATTAATATTATAGATTTCTTATGTTTTTTTTTTTTTTTTCATAGAAACAATTCTATTTGAAAAATTGCATTAGTTTTCAATTATTGCAGAACGATTTTCTACTATAATTAAATCAAGTAAAAGTTTTACATTTACATGAATATCTGGGCTTATTGCACTACTTAAACCAAATGTAAACAAAATATTTGAAAAAGTAAACAATTTGATAAGCTTAATACTAAATTTGTACAACAAACACTCTGAATTTTTTTAATTTAAAATTTATAGGCTTCTACATATTTTTGAAAATATCTTGGCACAATGATGCCCGATTTACCCCAGTTTCAAAAGCAACCTACTCGAAATAACGGCAAACAATATTATCATAGCTTTACATAGGTAAATAAATGTTTTATTTTGGGAATGAGCATGATTTCTACAGACAGACGGACGGACGGACAGACGGACATCGCTATATCGACTCGAGTTGTTAAAAGGATCAGGAATTTATATACTTTATGGGGTCGCAAATGCAATTTTCGAATGACAAACTAATATATACCCTCTAAACAGATATTAGTCTATAACAATTTTAAATTGGTTGAGCCATTAAAAGTTTCAAAAAAAATTTAAGATTTTATTTTTTTTTTATCAGGTACCAGTGTTTTTGATTTCAATACTTTAATTTAAATACATTTCCTCTTGTTTTCTAACCATTTTTTTTTTTTTACCAATATTTAAAAATGAAAAATTGACTAAAATGTTTCATTCGGCAAGTAAATAATAGATGAACCCTGCCAACTATTTCGCATGAAGCAAATGCTACAACAATTACAATAACAACAAGTACGGCGATCACACACTAGAAACAAGAATTTAGAATAGCAACATTAAGAAGAAGAACATAGAAAAATCAAAATTTTTTAAGAGCTTTTTACATTTTCATTAAAGTCTCGGGACTTATTGAACCGATTCTGAAGATTTTAAATAGCAACCTACTAAGGATGTCAATGAATCATTTTCACTAAAAAATTAAAAACCCATTTGACCTACTGAAGGCGTCTGATTGTGATTTCAACAGAACGGACAGACGGACATCCCTACATCAACTCCACTGATTCGAATGATCGATATATATATACAATGGGATCCAGATTTCTTTTCTTACTATTACAAACGGAATGACAAACTTATATATATTCTCTGCACACTGGTGTGGAGGGTCTAATTACATTTTTAAGTGAACGAACTCGGTATTCGAGTGCAAATTCTAGGAAATATTATTTTTTCATTCAATTTTTTGTCTTCAAATGTTTTTTTAATCTATACATCTGTGGTCACAAGCGATAACCGACTAAGTCAAATTAAGAACGATTTGAGTTATGTATTCTATCGTATTCTACTAAAAACGCTTTATATTTACGTGAAATCCCCATTTCTCCAACACTGTTTAATAAAAAGTTATTAATGAAAACATACTGACCTAAGTCGTAATGAATCCTCATTACATTTATATGAAAATATATTTCTCTCGAAAGCATGGTATTCCACGATTTGGGTTATCTTTGCTATCATGTTCTACTAAAAACGCTTTATATTTACGTGAACTCCCCATTTCTCCAACACTGTTTATTAAAAAGTTATTAATGGAAACATTCTGACCTAATTCGAAATGAATCCTCATTACATTTATATAAAAAGTTATTTTTCTCGAAAGCATGATTTTCGACTTAGGCGATTAATGCTTGTAACCACATATATATAAAAAGTTTATGAATATTTAAATGAGCCTAAAGGTATGTTAATCAATTTTAGCAATTCACAATTCAACACTGAGCGTCTGATATATAATTTAAATCATTCGCATTAACAGGGTATAACGAATTATTATAAATATTTTATTTTATTTGATTTAACATATTTTTAAGACAGATTAAACATAAATTTTATCATTCTCAGCTTCTCCTCCATATGAACTATAGCTATGCCGAATTTCCCAAACCTCTGTGCCCAAATATTGCTTAAAAAGCAATATTAGATTATATGTTGTTACGGACATAAGTTGATAACTTAGTCATTAGGGACTTAGGGCAGAACTGAATAAATTCGGGAACTACAAATGAATTGAAAATGTCTATATCAAATGAATTTAGAAAAACTCAGAATATATGAGTTAATCATTTTATGAATTTGAAAAATATTAGAAAAATCAATAATAATGTTAACCGTTATATATTAATTCAGAAATAAAAATTGAATTAGAGTAAGAGTTTCTTACAGTTGAGTCTCTCAGAGACTAAAAAGCGGAGTTAAATCGTTTAGATACTTAAAGCAAAAGTAAAGTCTCTTAGAGGTTAAAGTCGAACAAACATAAGGGGAGCACACGGTATAATTAGTTCTAACACCTTCCTTTCGCAGTTGCCCTACTGTGTACACGATAATGGAAGTAATTTTTATTCTCTTTTCATATTAATTTTTAAACTCTTTCTTTTAACTCATACTCTCTGTCTGTCTGTCTGTCGTTGGGCAACCTCAATCCCGCTTATTCATTTGATCTGAAACTGGGCCCATAGTTTTGTTGTGACTACAGATTAATTTTGGGGTAGTCACACACAGTCACGCATAGTCACGCACAGTCACGGAGTGATCTAAATGTCATTTCCTCTCATTTGATCGATCTGAAACTTGATCCATACACTTGCTGTAAAAAAGATTAACTTTGACTTAGACATGCACAGTCACGCATGGTTACGCACAGTCACGATTAGATTTAAAACGAATTTCCCCTCATCCAATCAATCTGAAACTTGGTCGATATACTTGCTGTAAAGAAAGATTAACTTTGACATAGTCACGCACAGTCACGCATAGTCACGCACAGTTACGGAGTGAATTATAACCCATTTCCCCTTATCAGATCGATCTGAAACTTGGTCGATAGACTTGCTGTGAAGAAAGATTAACTTTAACATAGTCACGCATAGTCACTCACAGTTACGGAGAGATTAAAACCTCACTTCCGCTCATCCGATCGATCTGAAACTTTGTCCATAGACTTGTTGTGACCAAATATTAATTTTAAAATACTCACGCAAAGTCACGCACAGTCACGGAGAGATTCAAAACTCATATGCATAAGGTAAGAAAGAATTTTAATAAAAATTTTGATTTGAAATATTTGTTCTGTGGCATTAAAAAAAATTTGTATTTTCACTACAAAAATTGGTTTTGGGAAATAAATCAAATGGAAATGGAAATGAAATTCCAGATTTTTTAAATTCATATCGAAGGCATGAAGCCCTCAAAATATGAATTCTTATAGTCCAAAAGATTTTTGAAAATTTTTTAAGATTTTTTTGTTATCACAGATCATGATTAATCAGTTCTGAAGATTTAATTGAGGATTGAACTTAGAAAAAACTGAGTTTTTCATTTCAAGGTCCACAAATAATTTTTACCGCGGATAACTTTGTGGTAGGCTTTCTGACTCTGTGAAAATAAAACACGAGAGAAAGAAATAAAAAAATCTATGTTTTATAACCAAATTTTTAGGATAAAATCGAGTTCAGCAACCCCGTAATGACCTCCAAAAAATCTGAAAAAATACTTGAAAATTTTTTGGGTCGACCTTAAGAGCAGCAAAAATTTAAAAAAAAAATCTTTTTAGTGAAATGTCCTATTGTATACTGTATCGGAAAATTTTGTCTTGATAACAACCATTTTTTCAAGCTAGATTTTGTTTAACGAAATTGGCGTTACGACAGTAACTGCACTATTTTTCGAAATTTTGACATGTTCTTTTTGCTGACGCTTACTATTTGCTGAAGGTTCCAAAAGTGTGCTCCCCTTAATTACACAACTAAAAGAAAAACTGTAAACTTATATTGGAAAATTCAATAAAATGTGGTCCGGGAATTCAGTGGCGGAATGTTAATTTAGAGCTTTATATTGAATTAAGTAAACAATTCCTTAGAAGCTCTGCCTATGCCCCTCAGTGGTCAGGGAATAATGCGTTTGTGCTTAAATTTAAAACTGTCACACATACTTAAACAAGACCACCTTAATATTGAACCAATGGAAATGAGTTTTTCTTTTTTGATTCCTTTTAGAGAAAAAATTCCTAAGAAAAACGTTTAATAATGCTGAGATTTTTTTCCACTCTTAAATAATATCAAAATAAAAACGTTGTACTATAGAAAGATTATTACTGTTCTTACTTCATAAGCCATTGGCAACACTGAACATTAATATTAAATTGTAAAATTCTATTAAAAATATTTTTTGCTTTGTCATCCATAAACACATTATTTACTAAATACTCATAGCGTTGACACTGTCGAACAAACAAAAAAAAAATAAAAATCATCACTATCATTTGGAAGGTTTATCTGTTATAATTTTGTTTTTTCCTCCTAAAATCTGCTGGCATCACCTGTTTTAATTTCACAAAATTAAATATCAAACGGAAAAATGTTAAAGTTTTAGCAACTTCATTAAAAAATTGTTGGTTTTAGTTAAACAAAAAAAAATAAAACTAATGATCAAAGGGCGCATAACATAAAATTGCACCTGCTTGCAGTTGACAGCTACTGGTTTTAAATGGAAAAACAAGTTGAACGTTTATTGTACGTGTCGTTAAGTATGAAAACGGTGCAAAAAATAGTTTTTCTATACAAAAAAAAAAAAGAAAAACGGAATAGAGAAGTGTCTATAATTAAAGTAGTTATTTCAATGATTTTTTTTAGTTATTCTGAAAAATCTAAGTTATTATTTGTTTTTTTTTTTTTTAATATTTAAAATTTAGCAAACTTTTTCAAAAATAATTTCCTTGGAACAATTGTTAGACTTGAAGTCATTTACAGCATTCCGACATTTTATGTAAAAAAGTTTTCAGGACTCCTTTCAGTGTAAATATTTTGACATTTCAAAGATTAATTTTTTCGAAGACACAAACCATCAGTGTTTAAGTTGTTTTCAATTTTTTACCTAAGATTGACATTTAAAATAACAAATGACAAAGAAACATTTTTTCATTTCTATTGACAATTGAAGCGTCGACGCGAATAACGTTCTAAGCGCCAATTTTTTCAAAACCTGTCTTTTGCAGATTCCCGTTAGAATTACTCTCTTCTATTATATAGAGAAAAATTAGACAAAATTATGCATGCGTTTTCTATTAAAATACATTTTTGTGTATCAGTCAGTGGAACAACGTTATCCGTACATGTTAAAATGTTTGAAAAAGAATACTCCAATCGAGGTAAAAAAAAAGGAAAATTAATTTAGAAAACTGGAAGGATTTGAATAATAAAAGGTTGCGGAGAGTGAAATAAAGTTGTATGTGCATAAAATGTTATATTACACAAGGGAACAAAATTTAGCTTTTTTGTGTTGCTTGGAAGTTTGTATCAATTTTTTACTAATTTGAGATCGCTGATTTCAAATCTGCACCTGGTTTTTTTCTATCAGCTCAACTTTTCGTGATATACCGTTATGTCCAAAATTAAGGCACTTACATTACATATATTGGAATAACTTGAAAACGGTTCACCATATTCAGTTTAAAAAAATTCAAAATTCGCCAAAAATATTATCTTTAAGGCGTGCTTACATTGGTTTTAAATTTTCCGGTAGTTTCAGAGATATCGTTGAAGTTTTGAAAAAAAATAAAGATTAAAAAAAAAAGTTTTTTTTTTGTTTTTTAAAAAATCATAAAAAATAAAAATGCGACAAAAATCACAGTTTTGGTCTAAAAACATTTAGGTTAACATATTTCGAATGAAATGAGCTTTATTTCATTGTAATCGGTGCACAACTTTTGATTTTGTTCACAATTTACTGAAAAAACTGAAATATTAATTATGTGTGTGTTTGCTACTGTTCTACTTATGTATACTAGCAGCTTGCAGCCCTCGAAATTCGAGTGCAAATTCTAGGAAATTTTTATTTTTTCATTAAATAAAGACCCTAAAAGTATCCTTATCAATTATAGATAATTCGCAAATCACACAAAAAAACAAACTCATTTTTATTATAAATTAATAAACAAATTTAATAAACACACACGTAGCATTGTATAATTTTATGTATGTGTTAGTAGCAACTTTAAGTGCAATTTACTCAAAATAAAAAAAAAAAATTTAAAAATCTGCAAAAGTGCAAAACGGCTAAAAAGAAATACCTTTCAAATAATATACGTATCAAAATCAGGATAAAACGGTAGAACAAAACATCGGTCACAAGAAATTACCTAGCCTATTAATATTATAGATAAGTTTTTGTTGAGTAAAAACTGAATATTGGTTTTAAGGTTATTTGGGACGCTTAATCCAAATCTGCACTTGTTTTTTTTTTTTTCTGTCAGCTCGACTTTTCGCGATATACCATTATGTCCAAAACTAAGGCACTTCCAGTACGTATATTGGAATAACTTGAAAACGGTTCACTATTTTTTGGTGATTTTCAAATTGTTTTTTTAAAGATGTACTTGTTACTTTTGAAAAACAAAAAATAACGTTCATGACTTGACTTTTTTATGTTTCTCAGAATTTAAAAAAATCATGAAAATCACCAAAAAAATTGTGAACCGTTTTCAAGTTATACCAATATAAGTAGTGGAAGTGCCTTAATTTTGACATTTTTATGACAAAAATTATAATGAACAAACGACACTTTTATCGTTCCTCGTCCCTCGTTGAATTGGTGGAGCCTGCGAGAAGTAGAGTCAAAGAGCGTATTTCACGTCGAATGATCACCGTACATTATATTTTGTTGTGCCCAAACGGTGAAAGATTTGATTTGTCACACATATCAGGTAAATATTAAACAGATAACCTGAGTTCTCTTTATTTCTTCTAATAATATTTTAAACACTAGATAACGCCAAGCAGAATGCAAATTTTGACTGAAAAATTAAAGCATGGAAAAAAATATTGATAATCAGCGCGGAAGGCATAAAAATCGTCCTCACAAAATTATAGATGATGAGCAAAAAGCGTTAAGAACACATAGTAAGCTTTCCTAGCCAAGAAAGTCACCACGGTTGTTAAACGTCGAAGAAGAATTGCTTGAATCCTGATACAAAAAAAAAAACAAGTAAGAAAATTATAGTCGGTCTAGACCGACACCCATACCATGTAGAAAATAAGCAAAACCAAATTTAAGTGGCATGTTATTAATTTTTTTGGCTGCAGATATGAAAAATTCCATATCGGGTGCTATATTTATATGTGGACTAGGTCAAAAAATGGACCGATCCTGACCATATTTGCTAAAGTCATTTATATTTCGAAAAAATATATACAAACCAAATTTTTGTTTTTTTTTTTTTGATAAATTTAAGTGAAGATCGGAAAGCAGCTCTATATGGGGCCTATCACTAAGAATTGTCCAATAGGGATTATTTTTGGATTACTGATTAATGGATACAATAAACACATAGAAACTCAATTTTACTAAGATCTATATGATAATTATGATCTTATGGCAATTTATGTCCATTTCATAGGGGTCATTTGTATGGGGACTAGGTCTGAACATGGACCGAATTTCACCAATTTCAATAGTGTTCATCCTATGACCGATAAAAGCTTATATACCAAATTTCATCAAAATATATTCATACTTGCGACCTGTAGTTTGATTACAAGGTTTACATGGACACGCAGACGGGCGGACGGACGGACATCGCTAAAACGACTCACAAAATTATTCTGAGCCGATCGGTATTTTAAAAGATGGTTCTAGATCAAATATTTTTGGTAGTTACAAACAGCAGCACAAAGTCATTATACCCAAACCACATAGTGGTATAGGGTATTTATAATTTAGATAATTTATCATATAACACACATAGACATATTTTTATACCCTATACCACTATGTGGTTTGGGTATAATGACTTTGTGCTGCTGTTTGTAACAACCAAAAATATTTGACCTACACCCATCTTTAATTATACCGATAGAATCAGAATCACTATCTGATTCGATTTAACGATGTCCATCCGTCCGTCTGTGTGTCCATGTAAAGCTTGTAATCAAACTGCAGGTCGCAAATATGAATATATTTTGATGAAATTTGGTATTTAATCTTTTATCGGCCATGGGATGAACGCTATTGAAATTGGTGAGAATCGGTCCATGTTCAGACCTAGCCCCCATACAAATGACCCCTATGAAATCAACATATATTTCCATAAGATCCAAATTATCATACAAATCTTAGTCAAACTGGGTTTGTATGTATATATTACATCCATTAATCAGTAGTCCAAAAATGATCCCTATTGGACAACTCTTAGTCATAGGCCCCTGCTTCCCGATCTTCACTTAAATCTATCAAAAAACAAAAATATTGCACTGATTCTTCTCAAATTTTGTTTGTATATATTTTTGCAAAATACAAGAGACTTTACCAAACATGGTCAGGATCGGTCCATTTTTGGGCCTAGTGACCATATAGATATAGCATTCGATATGAACTTTTTCATATCTGCAGCCGAAAAAATTAATAAAAATCCCACTCAAATTTGGTTTATGCTTATTTTCTATATCCAGTTAGTTGGGCCTGAGAGATAGGGTCTCTAAACGCATGGTATAGGGTATCGTATAGTCGGTCTAGACCGACTATAATTTTCTTGTTAATTCTGAACATATCCAAGAAGCGACACCTGTAAAATTTGCGACCGATTTGTTATTAAAATGGGTGCAGCTAGGGATACTGCAAAGTTCGACCAAATTGAAGAATCCACAAGAGTTCATCATGAAAAAGCGGAAAAAGCATATTCTCGACTACGAGGTGATACGAATGCTGCCACAAATAACCATGGTACAGTAGTTATTTGTGCGGATATGCAACAAGTGATTTTTACGCCAAATTTTACTGATTCTGATGTTTTTGATCAGCGTCAATATTCCCAATACAATCTGCCACAGAACACAATGGATATGTACACATGGCATTAAACCGTGGCAAAAAGAGGAGCTAACGAGATAGTTTCATGCATCTTAAAAAATATAACAACTAAATACAATATTCTTCAAGAAGGGGAAATAAGAAAACTGATAATATGGTCCAACAGATGCGTAGGTCAAAATAACAATTGGACATTGATTACATTGTGTCATAGCGTATTAAATAAATACTTCTCTCAAGTTAACCAAAAATTTTTAACTTCTGGACACAGTTTTCTTCCATGCGATCGTAATTTTGCGCTCATTGAGAAACAACAAAAAAATAACACAACTTTATATTTCGGAAGATGTATGCTGTTTAATTACATCAGCAAGATCATCAAATCCTTTAATGTGTATCAAATGCTCCCACAGGACTTCAAAAATTTTGATACCCTAAAATCTTATTTAAACAAAGATGTTAAGCGCAAAATAACGCAGGCACGTTGGCTCCAAATATCTAATGATGACCCAAATATATTGAGATTACGAGAAACTCAAAGCAAAGAAGCCATGCTTCTTCATGCTATAATTTGAAATAAAAAAAAAAAACAACGAACATGGCAAATTATTCGCAGCCGGTACTTAGAGATGCAGCTATAACTAAAGTGACCATATTTTTTGACGGGACATCGAATAATTCTGATGGGTTCGGTTATATGAAATGGAAATGCACAGATAATTTAATAATATTTTATTTGTCCATAGTGAGTGGCACAATTTATTATACGTTACACTGCAAAAAAATTGTTTATACATTGTTATATTTTTCAGAAGTACAAATTTGTTTTAAAATTTTAGGTGACGATTTCAAATATGTGTGGAACTCTTGGCAGCATTTTTTAATATTTACTTTAATAATTAACATAGCCTTAAGCACTGATACCCATAATTGAGTTATAACTTCGGTCTTCAATTTGTTCGTCAAAGAAAACACACGTTCAACCGGCGCATTTGTACCAGGCAAATATAAAATATATTCAACAATAATTTGAAAATTTGCATGGTTTAGGTAATTGCTTTTAAAATGTTTAAATACTTCCACCCAACGATTTTCCGTAGAAATATTTTGTTGATTCCATTCCGCATCTTTATTGCAATCGATATGTTCTTTTTCGATCAATATAGCTACAACTTTTTGAACATCTTCCCACTGTGGTACTTCTGTTAAATTTGCCCAATTAAGTTTTTCTAAAACTTTGTTATAAACAGTCCATTGCTCTAAATACTCTCGACTAGTTTTATAAAATTCTTTAGCGTTAATTTTCACGAAATTCTCGTCATATCGGTGTAACCATCTTCTTTTAATTTTTCAAGTAAACCACGGTCTGAATATGGAAGAAAGTGAGTGTCTCTTTCTGAAACAAATTCTCTTTTAATTTGTTAATTTCACTTGCTGCTTCAATTTTTGGGCAATTTATACATTACAAGTTTCTACAGCAGCTGAAGAATCCAAGGGAGGCGGACACACGGAAAAAAAGGTGTGACATTTATAAAAATTATAGTAAAATTTTACAATTGTGGTAATTATACGATTACATAAAATTAACGATATATATTTTGTTTCACCCCGTTGATTTAAATTTTTTTAAGTCTTTTTAATAAGCAAATCTGACTCAATACGATAAAATTGTAAAAAAAAAAAAGCGTGAAAAATTTTAGTACCGTGAGGATCGAAAAAGTACAATTTGTTTGTCTGGTTGGTACAATAACAGAAAACATATTTTCCATCCCTGGGTAGGTTAGTTTTTGTACTGTACTGCACTTTGGCCTCTTCTATATTAAAACTTAAGTACAAAAACATCATTATAAAAAAAACAATTACTCTATTTTTGTCTCTTGTGTTTCGTAATATATTTATTCATACTAGCATATTCCAGCGCTCGAAATTCGAGTGCAATTTCTAGGCAGCTTTGTATTTCAACTTAGGCAATTCACAAACCAACACTTTTATGGTTTAATATTATTGTGAATTAAGATAACAAACTCATTAACAAACACATTAACAAATTTAATAAAACACATAGCATATGTATAATTTTATGTATGTGTTAGTAGCAACTTTAAATGCAATTTACTCAAAATAAAGGAAAAAAATTAAAAAATCTGTAAATTTGGAAAATGGCTAAAAAGAAATTCCTTTCAAATAATATACGTTTTGTCAAAATCGGGATAAAATGTTAGACCAAAACATCGGTCAAAAGAAGTCGCCTAGCTTATTAATATTATAAATTTATTTATATTCTGCAACAAAGAAAGGAGAGAAGATGATTTTTGTATTGCTGCATTTCAGGTTAACCAAGCAAATTTATAGAACTGCAATTTCTATTTTTTGCAATGTTTTTGTTTTGTTTTATTGTTTTATTTTCATTATTAGTTTGACGGGCGACGCACTGTGGTCAATATTTTGAGATAGCGGCCAAAACTCCTTTTGGTTTTTGTTCTCCGATTTTAAAGTTATTAGACTCATATGAAAGTAGACAGTAGTAAACCTCGGAAGCCAAAAAATTAGAACTCTATTTCAACTATTTCACTGAGAACTGGGTGGTCCAAAATGGGCTTTTTCAGAATTTAGTAAATTTATGATATTTTTAGTTAATTTTTAAAGTTTAAATGATCATAACTTTTTTGTTTTTCAAGATTTTTGGACGAAATAAATTTTGTGTTGTAACTTAACTTATTTCCTATTACTGGTAAAAAAATTTAAGCTCTACTGTTTTCAGAACAATTAAAATTTTTTTTTTAAAGAAGGTCAAATTTCTCGGAAATTTCCTACTTCATAGAGCACAACTCCTGTGAGTCAAGCTGAGCCAAAACACAAATTTACTATTTTGTAGTCCTAACTCTCCCCTACATTCCTATATATACATGTCCATGCATCGGGACTGCACTTTTTGAGCTACAGCAATTTTTCTGACCCAAGGTAAGATATTCGGTACAAATGCACGTCATATTTTTTGAGAAGTTATTTATATGTGAAAGTGGCTATTATGCATATATTTTGATGAAATTTTGTACAAGAGTTCTTATTGACCCAAAAAATAATTCTGTTGAAATTAGGAGAAGTTGGCCCATATTTGGACCTAGTCCACATAGAAGGGTGTATCAAAATTTTGACAAAAATGACAATAGAACTCTCAAATTATGTGGTATCTGGCAATTCATTTGGAAAAGGTGAAAAAGATTTTATTGCCATCTAATATTACACAACTTAAATACGTGAAAATTGCAAATAAATTTAAAACCAATGGAAATAACTGGTAAAACCAACTACCTGTTATATTATGTTTCAAAGAGGTAAAAAAGATCATGTTGAAACTTCGAGCAATAGTATATTAATCCATGCATTCATTTTTTTTTCTTCATTATTGTTTAAACAATGGCTAAATTCAGTTATATTGTTCTATCTGATATATATTTTGAACGGAAAGATGAAAACGACATTATTTTACATATAATGAATAATCCATTCTTCAAAATATGCGACAAAAAAGAAATTAAAATTCATAACTTAAAAATAAAAAACTTTTTAAATACTTTAAGAAAACGGTACAATCAATGTTCCAGAAACAAGAAATTGTTTTACTCACGCAACCAAGAATGGCTAAGAAATAAACTTATTTTTAAAAAGCCATCAGTAACTACCACGGAAACTGGAAAAGGTGATCGACCAGCAAAGCCAATTGATAATTGTAGTGAAAGATCACGAAGACGCAAGCTTAAACGTATCAATGAAAAAGTTTCTTGTAGCACCATAAAGGATTCATTTCTGCATCAAATTCAACCATCGAAAACTAAAAAGGGTAAAATTGCTATCATTGAAAAAATAGTGGAAGCAAGCCCCAGACGCACAAAAAGGATTTTAGAAAGTATGCCGACACCAACTGAAGAAAATAAATTTACTCCAGAAGAAGCATTTGCACTATTTTTGGATTTGAAAATGACTAAAAACCAATATACAGAATTGCGGAAGCGAACCAATGAAAAAAATTGTGGAATTTTTCCATCATATCGAGATATAGTTTCTGCCAAAAAATATTGCTTACCTTCACCAACTGCTATTAGTGTAACTTCAAGTTCAGCAGAAATAAAATTGCAGGATCTTCTTGAACACACTGCAGAACGATTATTAAAGACATTTGATGCTGACTATTTAAAGAAGTTTAAAAATTGCAGCATGACTTTAATTTCTAAATGGGGATGTGATGGGTCCTCTGGCCAGAAACAATACAAACAATGTAATGGGGAAAATTCATCAGATGCCAATTTATTCATGATTTCTTTCGTTCCATTACGTTTAACAAAAACTTATATTGGTTCAGAGCCGTCAACTAGTAGAGCTGCAGAGATAGATGTATGGAAGAATGAAATTCCCTCGTCAACAAAATTTTGTAGACCAATAAAGTTTGCTTAGGAGACTCAAGATGTCATAGATGAAGAAGTTCGAAAAATAAATGATCAAATTAAAGAACTTCAACCAGTAACATTTAAATTTGATGACCAAGACATTGAAGTAAATTTTAAAATGTGTCTCACAATGATTGATGGAAAAGTTGCACAAGCTTTAACCAAAACAAAGTCATCGTCAAGCTGCACCATATGCCAAAAAAAACATCAAGTCAATTGAGCCAACCACCAACACAAGACGATAGTTTTAATGAAGCATATGAATTTGGAATGTCACCTCTTCATGCTAGAATTCGTTTTATGGAGCATATTCTTAAATTGGGATACGACTTGGAATTTGGCCCGTTAGGCGAAACAGTGAGAAACAACAAAGAAAATTTGGAAAAAAAGAAAGCAAAAAAAAAAAGATATTCAAGAAAAATACCGTGAGATAGGCCTTATAATTGACCAGCCAAAGCAAGGAGAAGGAAATTCTAATGATGGAAACACAGCAAGGAGATTTTTTTCCGATCCAGAAACTGCAGCTTCTATAACTGGAGTAGATTATGATTTAATACGACGATTCCAAATCATATTACAAGTTATAGCATGTAGCAAAAAGATAGATGCAAAAAAATTTAGTCAGTATGCTAATGACACAGCAACCCTTTATAACCAAAAATATTCTTGGAGACATATGCCAACCACAGTTCACAAAATTTTGTTCCATGGGGAACAAATAATTCAGCACAATATGCTTCCAATTGGAGATCTCTCAGAAGAAGCCCAGGAAAAAAGGAACAAAGACTACAGTTTTTTTCGCGAGCACAATACAAGAATTGTACTAATGAATTGGGCCTCTGTTACTCAACAACGTGGAAAATTTTGCGGAAGGATTTAGGTGTGAAGCCTTTCAAAATACAGCTGGTGCAAGAATTGAATCCGAACGACCACCGCAACGTAGAATTTTTGGTGAATGGGCTCTTGGAAAGTTGGCCGAAGATCCACTTTTTTACCGAAAAATTGTGTTCAGCGACGAAGCTCATTTTTGGCTCAATGGGTACGTAAATAAGCAGAATTGTCGATTTTGGAGGGAATATCAGTCAGAAGCATGGGAAGAGCTACCAATGCATCCAGTAAAAGTCACAGTTTGGTGCGGTTTATGGGCTGGTGGCATCATTGGACCGTACTTCTTCAAAGATGATGCGAATCGTAACGTAACTGTGGATGGTGAGCGCTACCGAGAGATGATATCCAACTTTTTTTTGCCCAAAATGCAAGAGCTTGACTTGCATGACATGTGGATTCAACAAGACGGTGCCACATGCCACACAGCACGCGCAACAATGGACTTATTGAGAGTCGAGTTCTGTGAACATTTTATTTCACGTTCGGGACCGGTCAATTGGCCGCCTAGATCGTGCGATTTAACGCCTTTAGACTATTTTTTGTGGGGCTATGTTAAAGCTCATGTCTATACAGACAATCCCGCTTCAATTGATGCATTGGAAGACAACATTGAAGCATTTATTCGTGAGATACCGGCCGAAATGTTGGAAAGAGTATACCAAAATTGGACTAAGCGGATGGACCAGTTGAGGCGCAGTCACGGTCAACATTTGCATGAAATAATCTTCAAACACTAAATTATATGGACCGTACTATCGATTCAAATAAAGATTTCATGCATTTTTCTGAATTTTATGTGTTTTTTTTGGAAAACTTTCCTATAGCTCTTAAAAAATCACCCTTTATTTCCTACAATATATGTAGGAAACCGTACGATTTTCGTTAAAAACTGACTGTGATGCCGAGTTTTGTATTTAAAATTTTTATGTTGCATTTATTTAAAAAAGTACATATTTTTAGTTTCAGATTATTAATGACCTCTTGAGGTAGAATTTTTTTTTTTTTTATAATTTTTTAAACTCTGCTATTAAATTATCCTGTCTTTAACTCGTTTTACGGGGCCTGCCGCCTAAATTTTCAATCGTCCCCGCACCTCTTTTACGATATTTCTTGATAATTTTTGAAATTATGGATTTATTCTTAGAATATTTCTCACAAATTTTCTTTTGCTTAAGACCAGCCATAAAATCATCTATTGTTCTGGTTTTTAACTCTTCACAAAACTTTATTCCTGCCATTATTTTATAATAATTATAAAATGAAAACATTGAAAAATACAATTGTATTTAAGAAACAGATATTGTACAAATGAAGATCTTATTAATATTTTGTTGTGCACATCAGACCCATATATGTCCAGTATTCGACAAAAATGGAAATCAATCTCATTAGAGTTAGATGAAGAAGCTAAACAACTACTGCAAAATGAAAATCAAAGCTATTTGGAAGAAATGTTTACTAATATTGTTTAATTAATACTAGTTTAAAGATTATAATTTGTTTCTAATTTTAGTATAAATTTTTATTAATACATTTAAATAAAATATATGTGCACTTTAAATCAATAGTAAAAGTTTACTTAAAATTTTATCGATGTTGTGTTCTGTATATAATATATCCAAATGGTATTGATATTGTTGGGAATTTCAGTGTTATTTTTCAGTTTAATCCTCACAAGAATTAGCTTTCTTCCAAAAAAAACCAACCTTTGGTTATGGGAATATTGAGACTAAATAAATGCCAGGGGCCAAATGTTGGCATTTTCTGACCAAAATTAAGTTTAGGAATAATAAATAAGTATTGGTTGTAAAATACGATTGAAGAAAATAAGAAATTATAAAAAAATACCTATTTAAAATGTCAAAATATTCAACTTTTACATGGAAACTCAACAAAAAATGCATTTTTAACTCCAAATTACTTACGTTCCTATCAGTCGATTTTTACGTTTGAACACGCAAATTGAAGCTTAAAGTCCCTCCTATTGAACAAAACAAATTGCGTAAAAAAATACTAATCCGGTCAAAAGTTATAGAGTTTTGACCGCTATCTCGCGAAATTGACCACTGTGCGACGTACAAGTAAAACGCAACGTATTCTTATTTTGAGAGGGGGTTAAATTTTTTATTTTTTGCTTTTTAAGAACAGTAATTTGAGTTTATGTACCATGAATTGATTCAACCAAATTCATAAGAAATTCAGTTAAATCGTTTTAAATATTTTTTAGATGAAATTATTTTTCAGCTGACTTGTGATGTATTTTAACATACATATATTAAAAAAACTATCATTGACGAATTTGAAGATTTGTTCTTACATTTTTGAACAAATCAACTATCTCTTTTTTCGAATTTCTGAAAACGGGACATTTTTGCGTCCCCGAGTTGTTGTTGGGGACAACGGGACAAAGTAGCTGAAAACGGGACAGTCCCGTTCAAAACGGGATGTATGGTCACGTTAGCTATAACAATAAGTGCAGAAAAAAAAAAGATCTCGCAATGGCAACTTATTTGCCAGAAGAATACGCCGCCTTCTATGAAGATATTTGCAGTTAAATTTAAATATGTCATCAATATTTTGTTTTATAAAAATATTATTTTTTTGAAATATAATAATTTTGTTTTGTTGAAAACTAAAATAATGTATTTTAATTTATTATATTGAGTCCAAAAAATTAGGTTTCTAATAATAAGTGCATGCTTGCATTTTACTAATAAAATAACGTTGTAATTGCCACTCACATTATTACTTTGCTTAGTGGAAAAATGTATTATCAACCATTCATTTGTGTCTATATAACGTTTTTACACTAAAGGAACAATAAACTACCCCTTATTCATATAATTGGACAAATTTATAAAAATGAAGTCCTTTTACAAAAGTTTACAAGTTTTTTCACTTCTTAAATATTTAGAATTTTGGCAGTTACAACATTATTCGCGGCTGCCCTTCAATTCTTTTTTTTTCGTCGTGTGAGTAAATAAGCAAGTAGAATAAATGAGGTAGCAGAATAAATAAAATTCAGTTGTATGAATTTGGGAAATTTAAAAACCTTTGAAATATTGTTGTTAAAAAAAGTTAGTTATTTAAAAACTTTATTTATATTTGTACAGCTGGTTTGGTAGAAAATGTAAATAAACTCTATTTAAAGTTATAAAAATGTGTATTTGAACTTATAACAAAATATGAAATTTTTTCAAAGGAACTTTCTTTTGTGTTATAGTTAAAATCAACCATTTTTGTTTTTTATTATACACATGAAAAATAAAACTAGTTAATGATTACCTAAGGGTGTTTTTGGCTTATTCTAAGGACGTTTTTATAAAACATACTAGACTCTAAGGAAACTCAGAATCCTATCAGCTTTATAGGCTTAGGGCTAGGGTATTATTATCAAATTATGATTTATTTAAAAAAAAATTTCAATCCGGCTTGAATCTGAGAATTTGTTATAGTAGTAATAATTTTCACATTCTTTCAATCAGAAATCCAATAAAAAACAGAGCTTCCAATAAGCACAATTGTAAGGAAAAGAAGTCAAGTTATTCCCACTTAGAAGCACCAACTTTGTCTATTTTAAACAATCTGCCTTAAAAACCAGCTGCCTTTGAATGCAGAGTTGTAGGCTCCAAAAGTAGAAAGATTGTTACAAATGCTTTTACATTTTGTCCTGCATGTATGAATCCAATTTTTTTTAATGCTAAATTTTCGGTTCATACGGATTTTTAGCCATATAGAAAACTTTTATGCTCAGAGTAATTTTTTATTTAAACCTCCTTGAAAGAATGAGAAGATTCTAACGTATATTATTTTTCCTATGAAAACCCCACTCCAAATATTATGGAATATAATCGGTAAAGGCCGACTGTTAAATGCCCTATAACATGCGCTACGGTTGATAGTCTTGGATCAAACTGTGTGAAGGCAATAACTGGATATTGAAAATAAGCATATACCAAATTTTAGTGTTATAGTTATTAATTTCTGGCGTCCAGATATCAAAAAGTTTATATCTGTTGTTATTTTTATATGGGGACTATGTCAAATACTTGACCAATCACTTACTTTTCTCAAAAACATATATAAATCAAATATGAAAAATATCTATGCAATATAATTGTTTTTTGGTTGATTTTACTGAGGATCAGGGACTCTGCCTAAAAATAGTCCAACAGGGTTTATTTTTAGACTACTGATTAGTGGCTCTGATAGACACACATTCACCATATTTTTACTAATATAGATATAATAATCTGGATGTTATGACCGTTTTATTCGGTATGGTAGGGATTATTTGTATGGGGGATAGGTCTGCACATGCACCGCTGTTCATCGGGACATATTGTCCCAATAAGATTTTTGAGTGAGATTTATTATCCCAATATAACATTACGAATACAAGTTATATTTTTTTTTGTTTTTGAAGATGGCAAGGAAGAGATTAACGGATAAGCAAATCTGCGAGAATTTGTTAGAGGACGATGAAAGCGAAAATGATGGTACTGACTTCAGTGACTCCGGATCCAACTATACTCCATCAGATGACGAAGAAGAAGATAATATAACCGATTCCAGCGATGAATCCGGTGAAGATGTTGCCCCTGTTGATGCTGTTACACTTGGACTGCTGCTGCTGCAGGTAATGAGATTGCTATTGATGCTGCTGTTGCACTTGATACTAATGTTGCTGACGGTGGTGAGAATGCACCTGAAGCAGCTACTAAACAAGCTATTTGTAACTGGTCTATATGTAACGAAAACAATATATTTTTGCCAAAATATACAATGCCTGTGGACAGAGATGCAGAAGTATTATTAGATTTGACGCCTACGGCTACTGAGTATGAAGTCTTCCGGAAATTTTTCCCGAAGGATTTGTACATTCGCTTTGCCGAATGCACTAATCAGAGACTAACTAAGCTAAACAGGGTGAAAAATTCGAAACGCAATTTAACGGATGAATATGAAATTATGATCTTCATTAAAGTGTCATTAATTATGCACTACAACCACGTTCCAGCTATAGCTGATTATTGGAGCAATAACCCTTCATTGGGCAACGAATCTATCAAAAAGAGCATGTCTTGCGCGTAAGTTGCCACTAATTTAATTTATAGTTCCCTTGGCTGAGTCGCTTATAACGGAGGGAGTGAAGCACAAAGGACTTAAAACCCGTAGGGCAGGCGGCCGGTCTTCTAAGCGGCCGAAGAAGGAGCTTTTGAATATTGGCGACCATTTACCCAATGAAGGCACATCGCGACTCATTGCGTTCGATGCACTTCCATAGGGACAGAAACCAGGACCAAATTCGTGTGCTCAGGATGCAACAACGCTCTATGTCCCTCCTGTTTGAACCATTCCACCGATGAAACCATTTTCCAATATTTTTATTTTGAATTTGTTAAGTTCCATTCTTTTCGTTTTATTAATGTTCTGAATTACTGATTTTTCGTTGTTTTTTTTTATAAATAAAAGTATAAATAAAAAGAAAAATAGAAATTGATCGAACCCATTTTTCACTTTAGCTTTATTGGGATATAATGTCCCACTGTAAAACGTTATTGGGATTATATATCCCAGGATAACGGTAAGGATCTCCGACTTCTTATGTATCCCCAACATCTTATATTTTTGCCTTTTAACTGAATTTGCCGTCAAAATTGAAAAAAATCTACCAGACTTCTAGAAGGTGCAAGGGTTAAGTGAAGGTCGGAAATCAACTTTATATGGGGACTATGACAGGGTTTAGACTTGGGCTACCAATTAGTGGGTCAGAACATAAACCGGTTTTGAATAATATCAATAACGTTCCTCCTATGGCCCATCAAAATTTATATACCATATTACATTCAAATATAATCATATTGGCGTCCTGGAATTTTTTTATTATTAACTGTTGCACTCCCCATTTGGCTTTTGGTAGATTCGACCCATCACGGTCCATGGATTTACGTATGAACTCACTTCTTGTAATTGATCTAATGGAAAAGCCATCTACAGATGCTGATTTTACAACAGTAGTACACAAATCTTTTTTATCATGATATGTATATAACAGGGGTGGGCACGTAAATGGCTTGTTGGGCCAAATTTGGAATTTCACCTACTAACGGTGGGCCGCACTAGTTTATTTCTGTACAAATATTCATTTTCAAACAAAAAAGCAAACAAAAACAATTTTTAAACAAACATAAAATTTATTAATTCATTTCATACACATTACAAATAAATTTTATACTGAAATATTGTTAGGATTTATAAAAATAGTTACATTTTAAAATTTTTTGAGATCAAAGAATTTCATTTTAAATAAAATAAAAAAAGGAGTTATATAAAAATAAAATAAAAATATAGGTAACAAAAAATAAAAACAGAAATTAGGAAGAATTTTTGATTATTTCTTTAAAATCAGGTGTGTAGTTTGTCAAAGTTGTCCGAATGAGTTCCGTAAAATGTTGATTTGTTAAACGTGAACGATTTTTGTTTTTAACATTTTTCATGGTGGAGTATAGAGATTCACAACAATACGTTGTGCCAAACATTGAAAATAAACGAGCAGCACCTTTTTTCAATTATGGATATTGGGTTTCGTTAACAAGTTTCCAAAATCCAACTAGAGAAGTTGATTTGTGATGCATTTTCAATACAACTCCATTTCTAACAACTCCAATTTTCCAACATCTGGTTTTGCAAGAATAATATCGGATAATAAAAATTCATCATTTAGGACGTCACACAAAAATGGGTTAAGAAAAACTGAGAATGTAGCTTGAAGTTGTTTGAGATCCTCAAATCTACATTTAAAAATTTTCATGAAATTGTTTTAAATTATTTATGTATTCTCCAGCTTATCGTCTTGTATATTATTTACGTTCAATTTTAAAAGAGGAAAAAATATAAATTTTTTACATTCGAGGTCTTTTATCTCGTGGCAATTCAAATTTGTTAATTACTTCGAAAAGCGCATTTTTTACATCAATGCCTCGCGTTGTTTCAGAAAGAGCTACAAGGCCTAACATTTCTATAGTGATATTAAATTCAACTGATACAGACCTAATGAAGATCGCCAAATGAGGAACGTCACTAACATCTGTGGATTCATCAAGAGCTAAACTAAATGCTGCAGAATTTTTTAGTTCGTTTTTTAAACTTGTTTCAATAAAAGTGCTGATATCTCCAATTCCACTCTCGGTTGTGCGCCGTGATAAAGAAAGCTGATCTATCGCTTTACGCAGCTTTTTGTTATCAGGGTCGAGAATGCTCATAACCTTCTTCATAGTGTGTTTTCTTAACTCTGCTTCCCTATAAGGACGTTTATCACGGGCAATATCCCAAGCTATTATGTGACTTGCTTCAAGTGATCTGTCATTTCCATGGCTAAAAGACGAAATAATGTTCTGTTCTTTTTCAATATTTGACTGCAATGCTTTCAGTTTAGTCTCTCTAAGATTAGTATTAAGGGGATAATCTTTGGCAAATTGTGAGTGAAATTTTTCATGATGTCTACTTAAATTGTAAAGTTTGTTATGTGGTACAGTAATTTTGCAAATGAGGCACATAGGTATGTCCTTATTTTCAACAAATCCGAATTTGTGTTCCATTCGGACTGGAATTTTCTGTTGTCATCACCTATCTTACGATTTTTATTGCTCGTTGATGCCATTTTAATTCCGTAAAAGTAAAAAGCGGGACCGATATATGTTGAGTATTACCAGTTAATTTCAATAAAATGAACATGATATATAATTAAAAAATCGTCCAATTTGCCAATTTTAGTTTTTAAATATTTTAAACAAAATTTTAAAGTTCAATTGAATTATTTTTCAAAACATGCTTTTATGAAAAAATTTTTATGAAGTGGTTGGTACAATATGTATAAAAAATTTAATGGTTTCTGTTCCAAAAGACAAAAAAAATTTCTAGTTTTAATGAAACATTCAATTATCGGGACTGCTATCATCCCCAAGCATTCAGGACAACAGGGCTTTTACTGAAAAAAGCGAAAATAAAAATGGAAAATATTGTGTTTTTTTTTTCAAATTATGCGATTTTTGTCGGTTTAGTGCTTTTTGATATTTTAAAGTTGACAACCCTGAAAATAATGAACTATAAAAAACGAGAGAGAAAAATTATTATGCTCTGTCGTTTGCATTTCAAAAAATGGGTGTGTTTTGCAAACATACAATTTTTAAAATGTATTTTTTTTTTTTGTAATGCTACATTGTTTCTAATAGAAAAAATTAAGCATGCTAACAGACGTTACATTCAAATAATTTGTATTATTTTTGTGGCCCTATTGAAAATTTATACTCGTATTAATGCTATTTTTGAACAATACTTTGAAATTTTGATATTAATGTTTTGATTTTTTTTTTTTTTTTAATCAAATCTAAATTCAATTTTGTAATTTTTTTTAAATTTATATGGGGCCGCATAAAATTTGTTCGTGGGCCGCATTTGCCCATGCCTGGTATATAATGTAGGCTGAGTTTTTCTTATTTTAAGAGGCAGTTATTCCTGGTGTTCACGTTCACGTACTTCTTTCTCCCAGGCTGTCTTGTGTAAAGATTTTAAATGATGCAATGGTCCGCTAGTGCTTCGTCCTTTACACGAAATTATCTTAGCACATAAAGAGCACACCGCATTTTCTGTGGATTTCTTTTTAAAGAACGCCCAAACAATTGGGTTTTCCATCTAAAGCAATTTCATTTCTTTTTTATTAAAAACAAAAAAACGAGAATATCTATAATATAATAGGCTAGGCGATTTCTTGTGACCGATGTTTTGTTCTACCGTTTTATCCCGATTTTGACCAAACGTATATTATTTGAAAGGTATTTCTTTTTAGCCGTTTTGCAGATTTACAGATTTTGTAATTTTTTCCTTTATTTTGAGTAAATTGCATTTATGCATACATAATATTATACATATCGCACCTGTACCTCTAAAATAAGTCAACTCAAAATTTACAAATTTTCAGTAGAGACAAAAAACGGTTTTTTTAATATTTACTATAAAATTTAAAAACAGTTGTTTCATTGTAAAGAATTGCGAAAAATAAGTATACAACAGTAGTTGTTTTTGCGATTTTTTCAGTGATCAGCAAAAATAACAATTCTTTTTGGGTGGAACTCAAAATATGTCTTTTTAGTGGATTCTAAAGAAACTACTCTTATAACACAAAGAGGGTTATAACTGTATTTTTTTTTTTTTTTTTTTGCGAAAGATGTAAGATTTTTACAGTGGACAGATATGACCACTGTGTATCGTTTTCTTGCAAAAAGTGAAAATTGAAAAATTTTGGGTTAACTCACTTTAGAGGTACAGGTGCGATATGCTATGTGTGTTTTATTAAATTTGTTAATGTGTTTGTTAATGAGTTTGTTATCTTCATTCAAAATAATAATAAAGCATGAAGTGTTGGTTTGTGAATTGGCTAAGTTGAAAAATAAAGCTGCCTAGAAACTGCACTCGAATTTCGAGTGCTGGAATCTGCTACTTGATTTTAATAAATTTCCATACAACTTCAATTTATTTGGCAAAATATCATCAAATATAAAATTTATTATAAACAAGACTGCACAATATATATTTATGGAGAAGCCAAATAAATGCCAGCATAAAAACAACTGTCTTTAAACGTATAGTTGCCAAATTTTTTTTTAATTTCCCGGGATCCCGCATGAAAAATCCCGGGAAAGTGGGAAATATTAACAGCGGGAATTCCCGGGGAAAAACCCTACTTTGCATCCATACTTGCGCATTCAACACAAGAAAATTATTTCATTCAACTTCATTTTTTCTATGAGTGTAACGAATAAGGATTTAATGTGTGTCTTTTAGCAAAGCGCAATAACAACTGGTTTCTTGTGTGTATGTCTTCACTAAACAATTTTTACTTTTGGTTTTATTTAAGTTAAATGCATTTAAAATGTTGTTTGTTTTTACGTTCTATCTTTCGGCTCCGTTTTTTTAATACTTAACAATGTTTAAAATTACAGCGGCAACAAACTACAGCATGCATGCTCTGAACACAGTTGCAAGTAAGTAGTTTCCTATTAAAGGTTTTATGCTTTTTAGTTGTTAAAACCAGTCAATAAATAGGCAAAACTTGTCTATTTTGTTGCAACTTCTACAGCTGCTTCAACTACAGTTTGGTAGTAAGTTTGTTACTAGAATCTCCTACTACCATCAGAAGAGCAACATAAAAATATATTTTCTAGGTTTTTTATATGATCATCAGCTAAGATGCAGCTGTTTTGAGAAGTTTTTTTTTTTTTTTTTTCTTTTCAATTGAAGGAAAGAAAATCCGGTTACCTGTTGTGGTTTTAGTGTATTTTTTAATTATTTTCTTTTTTTTAAGTTCATATCGAGCTATTTATAACGATTATTATGCTTTTTTTTAGAATAAAAAGCGGAATGGGAATCCATATAAAATACATTTGTTATTATTCATATTATTAATTTGACATCTTTCGAAAACTCCTAAAATCATGAATTTATAACACGTAAATGTCTTCACATCTATATAAAAATCTAAAGAATTTCCGATATTCTTTTTATTATTTGCATTGTAAAGTTTGCAAATAAAATACATTTAGATTTAAGAACGGCATTTCTACCAGCATACAAACAAAGCAGCACAAGTTTAAAGTGAGTTATTTTCGAAACGAGTTTTTAACTCAATAATAAAAGGTATTTTATTTTTGAGTCATACGAAATTCAACGTAAAAATATTTTGTGGTTAATGCCAACATATTTAAAAAAATAAAAAAATTATTTAATTCAAAAAGTATATGAAAGAAACAAACTATAAACTCACGTTAGAGATTGGAAAAAAATCTTTTAACCACAACATAGAAAAAACGTTATAAAATATGTGTGAGAAAATTAAGGGGAAAATATATTACTCGAAAGGAAACAAGTTTTAATGTTGATAAAATAAATAAAGGTATGCAGGGCCTTCAGATAGCCAGTTCTAGAATAAGTTGAAACCCTTCTAAAACATTGTTCATGCTTACTAGTTTCTATGGCTTCTTGGTCTTTGGTGTTAAAATAATCCATTTTAAAACGGCCTAAAATATTTAAATGCGTAGTTTTTATCTGCGACTTTTTCCTACGAAGTAGGATATAAAATATTTTTATTTTTTTCATTCATGCATAAAATTATAAAATTTTTCGGCGTTTCTACTCTGGAGCAAGCTACATGTATTTTCCAAATTAAATCCGGGTTAACGTTTGGGCTTGAATTTAGAATATCGTCAGGCAATTTTTTTATTTTAGTTATTTTTAATTTTGGCGATTTCTGATTTGGCGATTTTTGATTTGGAAGATTTTCTGTTTTTGCCGATTTTAGTTTTTCACGATTTTCGGTTTTAGCGAATTTTGATTTTAGTGATTTTTGAATTTGGCAACTCCATCCATATTTTCCATAACTACTCAAATTGGTAATTAATGTACTTGTCAAAAGTTTCAAGACTGGCGGTTAAATAGTACTTCATATTTTTTGTATAGGAAGTGCCACGCCCACAAATCCTAGCCCCTCCATTTTTTTATCTGACTACTCACATTAACATCTGATGGACTTGTATAAAGTGTCAAGGCTTTCCTTTTGTAGTACTCCATTTACACGAAATTCCAGTGCAAATTCTAGGAAATTTAATTTTTTATTTAATAACGACCCTAAAGGTATGCTTCACAATTCATCTCATTTTAAATGAAGAAAACAAACTCAACACATTAACACAAACATTAACAAATTTAATAAACACACACATAGCATTGTATAATTTTATGCATATCTTAGTAGCAACTTTAGACGATCATAACTCCAAAAAAATGTTGCAGACGATGAAAATCTGTAAATCTGGTTCACAGCTAAAAAGAAATACCTTTCAAATCATAAATTTTATGTCAAAATCGGGGTAAAACTGTGAAACCTCCATCGGTCACAAGTAATCGCCTAGCCTATTAATATTACACTAGCAGATTCCAGCCCTCGAAATTCGAGTGCAAATTCTAGGAAATTTTATTTTTTCATTAAATAAAGACCCTAAAGGTATGCTAATCAATTATAGCCAATTCACAATCCACACAACACAAAAAAAACAAACTCATTTTTATTACAAACACATTAACAAATTTAATAAACACACACATAGCATTGTATAATTTTATGTATGTGTTAGTAGCAACTTTAAATGCAATTTACTTAAAACAAAGGAAAAAATTTAAAAATCAGTTAATTTGCAAATCGGCTAAAAAGAAATACCTTTCAAATAATATACGTTTGGTCAAAATCGGGATAAAACGGTAGAACACAACATCGGTCACAAGAAATCGACTAGCCTATTAGAGATATATTTATTTATTTTTTAAATTAACCAACACTCAGGGTATGCCCCCTATAAATGTAGTACATTATGTTGATTTCAGGAAAATAGGTTATGGGAAGGAGGAGAGAGGGAGTAGTGTTTGTGGATATTTGACTTAAATTTTATTAGATTATAACTGTCAGGAAAGACCTCTGCGGGGAGTTTATTCCACATACGGCTAGTTCAACTGATAAATGAATTCTCTCTGTAAAGCGTTGTGCGGTCAACTGGACAATAGACTACAAACGGACATGATCTACTAGAGAAGCGGGTAGAGCATACTTGGAATAAGTTCGCTAATCTCAGAAGAAGATTTTCCATGGTAATATCTATAGAACAGTGCTACACAACCCACATTCCGACGATGTTCCAATGAATCAATAGAGTTGGATACCCTACTGTTATTGGTGAGCACCAATGACCTCCTTTACACACGGTCCAGTAGCTCCAAAATAGACTTTGAAGCTCCTGCCCATATATGGGAGTTGTATTCCATTTTCGGTCCGATGTAAGTGGTATAGATGTTAAGGGGATCAGAAGGAGTGAAGTAATTTTTACACCATTTTAGAAAACCAAGACAGTTAAATGCTCCTTTCGACATTTGAAAAGCATGCCCGTTCCAACGAACATCACATTGAATTATCATGCTTAGAACATTAATGCCGTTTTCTTTTCTGACAAAAAATGTTGCCCTTTTTGGAAAAGTGTATTTTTTTATATATTCTGAATTAAAAGCAACCTTATATTACATATTAATCGAAAGGTCTCAAAGTGCTGTGTTCATAAATGCAAAAAAATTTTGATTATTATCCTCTTGGAAGTCATAGGGTGAAAATATTCAAAAAAGGGGAACAATGGGGAAATATTCTCACACTATGACCTGAAAGAAGTTAATTGCTGGAATTTTTTGTGATTTACGATGGCTCGACTTTGAGACCTATCGATTGATGTAGAATTAAAAGTTTGACCAAGAAGGTCGTTCAGAAAGATAAGGAAAAGAGAAGGAGAAAGAACGGAACCTCGGGGTACCCCTAAGTTAAGCTGAAACTCATTAGATGAGACCCCATCAATAACAACACGTATTGTTCGGTCTCTGAGAAAACTCGATATAAATCGAGATAAGTCATTACCGCCCCAGATGCAAAAAGCTTTGATATTAATGCACCGTACACACACACGATCGAATGCCTTGGAAATCGACCATTAAGAAGTGAGTTGGCCTCTAGGTAGTTCACAAGATGGAAATTGATCATGCTCTCCATCACCTTTGAGAGCGCAGAGCAGATTGCAATTGGACGGCAATTTTCAGGGTTATTAGCCGCACCCTTTTTAGGGATTGATTGGACATTAACAACTTTCCAGCAACAGGGAAACCTCCCGCACGGTACCAAAGGCTGAAAAGGTTGACCAATGGACTGGCTAGCGTCGAAGGGCATTGTTTCAGCACTAGTGCTGGTATAACATCCGGCGGTGCCCCGCACACTATTCCAATCACGCACATTTTTTGTTTGACTAATCACATGAATAACTTATGGGTTCTAACTATTACAGTAATCCAGATATATGACATTTAATAAATACTTTGTATGGGGGTGCCACGACCATTGATCTGATCGCGGTCATTTTTCGTCGGACTACCCACATTAATATTATATAACTTCAGACAAATTTGCAAAGCTGTATCCGTCATAGTACTCGAGATATATGATATTGAATAATTACTTTGTATGGGAGGTGCCTCGTCCACTTATCCGTTCCCACTCATTTTCGACATGGCTACTAACATTAATAATAGGTGACCTCGCACATATTTTCTAAGCTCTACCTGTCACTTTGTATAGCCTACAGGTCCTTCCAGAAACACAGTAAGACTGCAAAAATTTCAAGAAAATCGGTAAAAATGGTTTTGCCTCCTACTAGCTACAAACAAACAAACATAGATACTTTCGTTTTTATACATATACATATAAAAGGTAGTACAAATATTTAGAAGAGTTTAACAGTTTCAGTCACGAATTCTTATATATGCCTAATTTTTCATACCCTTCACCTGGGTTTTACGGTTACATTAATATCTGTAGTTATTGCACTAATTCTAACAAATATAAACGAAATATTTGAAAAGGTAAACTCTTTTATAAACTTAGTATTAAATTATAATAAAAAACACACTGCATTTTTAACATTCTTTAGCATACTGATGTCCGATTTACCCCATTATAAATACCAACGTGTTCGAAATTATCACAAACAATATTATCCTAAATTTACCCAGATAAATAGTTTATTTTGTGAATGAGCGTGATTTCAACAGGCAGACGGACGAACGTGCAGATTGGCATCGCTATATCGACTCGACGATCAGGAATATATAGCATATATATTTTTCGATGCGTTACAAACGGAATGATAAACTGATATATACCCTCTGCACAGTAGTGTGGAGGTTATGAGAAATACTTTTGTGTTGTTCTGTTTTAAAAAAAAAATGCTGAAAAACACGAAAACAGAGCCATTGACGGAAGATATTATTCATCAATGACGAAACAGGTTGCCGGCACATTGCAGGATAAAAAAATTAATTCCATTTAATGCATGATTTCTCTAAAAAAAAAAAAGGCTTCATCGCATTATGCGAGCAAAATACAGAAGATCTAAGCAGACAGAAAAATAAATTGTATCCTCTAAAGAGTAAAATCCAAAAAACTTTGAGAGCCAAGTTGATATTCTATATAACAAAATAATAAAGTCCGGTATGAAAAAACAAGTAAGAAAATTATAGTCGGTTTATTCCGATCGCGAGTGGATAATGTTTTAATTTTTAGATTAACGCGTTCAAGAACATGTTCGGTTTTTTTGCAGTACACGTGCAAAACACGAACTTAAAATAAAGTTACACTCGAATCTGTGTGGTTTATGTGTGTTCGAAACAAAAAATACGTGATAGAAACATGTTCGTCATAACGAAATATTAAAACGAAACACAGTCATGATTGTGTTCGGCAACGTACAAAATTTAGAAACACACATAATTGATATGAAAATTAAAATATGTGTTGGCTGCCTTCGAACAGAACATTGTGTATTATATGTGTGTATTTTCTGAACCTTGGTGTAAATGTAAACCTTGTAAACTGTAAACCAAACTACAGGTCGAAATTAACAACTAGTCCCGATATGATATCGAATTAAATTGTCCTAAGATCCAGATTAAAATTACCGATCAAGCTTATTATATGCATGCATGATTATAACGCCCATTAATGAGTAGTCCAACAATAAACCCTGTAGAATCATTCTGAATCATAAACCCCATAGAAAGCGTTTTCCCGATCTTCACTTTTATAAAAACAAAAAACAGATTACATTGATTTTTCTCAAACTTAGTTTACGATATTTTCGAAAAGAAAGTGCCTTTACCAAACATGGTGATGGTCGGTCCATTTTTTGACTCAGTGCCCATACGATCTCAACTTTTTCATATCTACGGCAACAAATTCGTAACAAAGCCACTCAAATTGGTTTAACCTTAATTTCTGTAAACTATTAGTTGGACCATTTCTCTAAAAACATGGTATAGGGTATTGTATAGTCAATCTAGACCGACTTTAATTTTCTTACTTGTTTCAGTTTAGATTAATCTCCTACATAATATAAATTAGAAGATTTTTCAATTATTCGTTTGTGTGATAATTTAATATGTATTCCAACAAATGTTTGATTAAATCAATAAAAATTTTTAATTGAATTATTTATGCTTGCATATACAATAAACTATAATAACACAGTGCAACACGAAAAAATATAACCATATACGGACACCACTACGTGACAAAAGATAAAAAAAGAGATCCGTGTTTCTCAGTTTTGCCCCAAGTCATGCACTTTTTTTTAACGGCAAGCTGAATTTCAGAGCCTCTTCACTCTAATGATGACAATTCGTTCGCTTGCTGCAACGATATAAAAGCTTTGGTGGTAAAAATGGGAATGAACTACATCGCTAGTGAGTGGAGATTATTTATTGATGGTTCTGTTTCAAGCTTGAAAGCAGTGTTGTTACATGTGTCGAACCGAAAACCCTCCATTCCGCTAGCAATGGGTATTAACATGAAAGAAAGCTATGAATCATTGAAAGATATAATGAAAAAAATCAAATATTAAGAAAATAACAACATTTTGCAAGGGATCATCGATAAGAGCGGTTTCCCAAAATTCTTTTCTTTACTTTGTAATTGGGATTCGCGCTCACCTCTGAATCTATTCCAATGTAATTCCTGGAGACCAAGAGGAAGTGTGGAGGAACATATGAAACAACATAGACTGAAGAATGCACCTTTAATTGACATTACACAAGACATCTTGCTGCCACCGCTCCACATAAAATTGGGAATTGTTAAAAAATTCATCGAAGTGGCCGTTGTAAATTGTCCACACGCATTCGACTATTTGAAAAGCGTTTTCCCAAAGCGTAGCGATGACAAAGTTAAAAAAAGGGAGTGTAGTAAATTTAAAACGAATTTTTGTTCACCTCATTGCACTATTCACACTATGTTAATGTTTTCTTTTCTGTCTTTATTTTTTGTCTTTATTTAACAGGCGCACAGTGGACCATATTTTGAGAAGGCGGTCAAAAATCATTTTTTTTTTTTTGTTACCGATTTTAAAGTTATTTTATTTATTTGAAAGTAAATACTAGTAAACCTCGGGAGCCAAAAAATTGCGACTCTATCTCAACTATATCACAGCGAACAGGGTCTTCGAAAATGGACTTTCTCAGTATTTTGCTAAAATTAAAAATTTCTTTGTAAATTTTTATTTTTGAATGACTGTAACTTTTTTGATTTAAAAGATTTTGAAGTGAAATAAATTTTGTATAATTTTACGGCTTCCATGCTATTAATGTTAAAAATGTAAAATCACTGAGTCATTCCGAAATTAAAAAAAAAAAATTTTTTTAAATGATCCAAATTTTCCGAAAATCTCCTACTTAATAGAGCATAACTCCTGCCAGTCAAATGCAGTCAAACTATTCTATAGTCTGAACTCTCCCCTATACTCCTATACCCCATTATACACCCGCCAATTTCCGCCCGTGTGCCCAGAACAATTTTTCTGACCAAAGGTTAGATATTTTCTGCAAAATTTATGAATACAAAAGTTGTCCACAATGTGCTTAGGATATATTAAGTTTGAGGTGATGTTTGTAATTGCCAAAAATATTGGACCTTTATCCATCTTTTATTATACGGATCGACTCAAAAACACTTTCTGAGTCGATTAAACGATGTCCGTCCGTCCGTCTGAGTGTTATGAATACAAAAGTTGGTCGTACCGGTGCACCGCGGTGTATTTTTTTGCGTGTCGGTAGAGTTGTCAGGAGTTGTTATATGCTTATAAACAAGGGTTGAGATATAATGCGCTTAATTGTTACAGGTACATTTACATAGGTATCTTTCAAAAACATTAATGGTCTGAATTAGAGTTATATAGTTTAAATACCTGACAAAAAGGGAAACAATTTAAATAACAGGTAAATGGTAAAAAAAAAAAAAACTATTGCGACATAGCCCTTTAAGATATGAGCAGGTATGCTTCACCTTTCAAAAGGGGTTAGGGTGTGGGTTTTTTATGCTTCTAAAAGTGGTAATAAAAGATAAAAATTTGTAAATGGTAAAAAAAAACTATAGCGACATAGCCCTTTAAGATATGAGCAGGTATGCTTCACTTTTTAAAAGGGGTTAGGGTGTGGGTTTTTTATGCTTCTAAAAGTGGTAATAAAAGCTATAACAGCTATACTTTATAATGAATAATACTCTTGGAGATATATGCCATCCACAGTTCATAAAATTTTGTACCATGGGGAACAAATAATTCAAAACAATATGCTACCAATAGGAGATCTATCTGAAGAAGCGCAAGAAAAAAGGAACAAAAACTACAGATTATTTCGTGAGTACAACACAAGAAAAATGTCCAGATGTTGCACTATTGAAGAGCTTATCACTATTTTGTTGTGCACTTCAGATCCATATATGTCCAACATTCGTCAAAAATGGAAAACTACCTCTATTGAATTAGACGAAGAAGCTAAACAACTTCTAGAAGATGAAAATCAAGGCTATTTAGAAGAAATTTTTACTAAAATTGGTTGATTTAAAGAACTTTTTCATTACACTAACAATAAGTTACATTTTTTTTATATAGTTAAAAAAATTTTCTTGTGCACATTAGGACTAAAAAGTTTACGGGTTCAAAGTTTGGCATTTTCTGAAAAAATTAACTTAAAAAATTGTTAAAAAGTATTAGTTGTAAAATTAACTGAAAAAATAAGACATTATATTAAAAAAAAAAAAACCTTTTTTTACATTTTAACACTTCACTTTTGTACTAAAATTCAACAACAAATGAAAATGTATTTTAAACGCTCCGTAACATTTTTTATTATCGGGCGAGAATTACGTTTTATAGCAAAACTTAAAGGTTAAAGTCTCACGTACCAAAAAAAAAAAAAAAAAAAACGCATATCAAAATTCCAATCCAATCAAAAGTTATAGATTTTTGACCGCCTTCTCGTCAAATGGTCCACTGTGAGGCGTACTTAATGGCCCTGGCATTAGAAAGCTATTCAAGAGCAACTTTAATTCATCGCTTGATGAAAATCATATAATGGCATGGATTTACCTTCAGGGTGTATGCACCAAAGTCTTGGGAGTGGATCGAGACGCGGAACCGGAAGAAGGTGAATGGGTGAAAGACTGAACTCGAACCTGTTTATTGTAAATGTTCTGTGTTTTTTTTTCACTACACGTACCAGAACATGAACTTCAAATAAAGCAACACTCAAAAATGTATGCTTTATGTGTGATTGAAACAAAAAGTATGTGATACAAAAATGTTCGTGTAAATAACGAAATATTAAAACGAACACAGTCATGGTTGTGTTGGGCACCGTAGAAAATTTAGAAACGCACATAATTGATATGAAAATAAAGATATGTGTTGGCTGCTTTTGAACAGAACATTGTGTGTTTCATGTGTGTATTTTCTGAACCTTGGTTTTTTGCGATTTTGATCTTGAAGTCGAAGATTTTTGATTTTACGTGTTCAATATTTTTGTTCCTTATGACAAGAGCTACAACTTTGCCTCAGAGAGAAATCAAAAGTCCGAACGGTTTGCAAGATATGAGTCTGAGAAAATGATCACTTTTTTGCAAAAATGACACCGAGGCCTCAAATCTTTGGGGGCCCATAAAAAAAAGTGCATGACTTGGGGCAAAACTGGGAGACACGGGTCTTTTTTTTTTTTTTGGTCTTTTATCACGTAGTGGTGTCCGTATATGGTAATTTTCCATGACTTAAAAAATTACACACGGTGTAATCTAACCCATAAAAACAAAGTTTTTATTGTTTGCTTATGCATATGAGTTTTGAATATATCCGTGACTATGCGTAACTGTGTGTGACTATCTAAAAATTAATCTTTGGCCACAACAAGTTGTGGACAAAGTTTCAGATCGATCGGATGAGGGGAAGTGAGGTTTTAAACTCTCCATGACTGTGCGTGACCATGCGTGATTGTGCGTGACTACGGCAAAGTTAATCTTTTTTCACAGCAAGTCTATCGACCAAGTTTCAGATCGATCGGATGAGGGGAAATGACATTTAGATCACTCCGTGACTGTGCGTTATTATACGTGACTGTGCGTGACTACCCCCAAATTAATCTGTAGTCACAACAATACTATGGACCAAGTTTCAGATCAATTGGATACGAGGAAATGGGGGTTGACCCACGACAGACAGACAGACAGACAGACAGAGAGTTAAAAGAAAGAGTTTAAAAAAATAAATTAAATACTTACAACTTTGAAGTTATAATTTTCGTGATACATGCCAAAACAATTGAAAAAGTAAATGAATCAACGAATTTCGTTATTGAAATTCACTTAAAGTTTTTTTTTTTCGGTGTTTAAAATTTATCTAAATTTTTGCACCGTCTTTGTTTATAAACAAGGGGACCTTCTTTGTTAGTAAAATAATGACCCACAAAATATTCTGGGTGTGTTGAACATTTTCTAACATCATTTTCTAACTCCCAACAATCGTTATTGTTATTAATAACAAAGCTTATTTATGACATTTTTTTTTTAATGACTTTGAAAACGTAAACAAAAGCTAAAATATATGCCTCGTCAGTTTCACTAAAATGTATTTAATAACAAATAAAATAAAATAAACAATTATTATTAAAACGAAAAACAGATAAATTAGAAATACACTTAAAACAACAACTAGGAATAGAAAAAAAAACAACTCAATACAATCACAAAAATAAATATCAGTTATTTCGGTCACAAATTATAACCCAAAAATATGAAAAATTTTAAAAAGACAACAAAACAAATTTAAGTAGTTATTGCTAAATTTATAAAGAATTAATTACAATAAAACCCTCATAATATAGTAAAGAAGAAAAGATAAGTGAAAAAGAAAAAAACACTTTATTGTTATTACTATCATGATTAGTAGAACACACATCTTAAACAGCAAAAAAAAAAAAGGCCAATTTTCAAAATCTGGGTAAATAAGGCCATGCACCTCGAACACAAATCAAAAAAAAATATCTGCAAAATCTACTACCAAATTAAACATGATAGTTTTTTATGTTTGTTTATTTCTTTTTCCTCTCATAACAAGCTTATAAATATTCGTGATTTCTTGATTTATAATGCCAAAAAAGGAGAAGAAGAAGAATAGTGAGAGGAGCTTAGTAACGTAGATATCTTAAAAATACAAAAAAAAATTCAATGTTTATATTGAAATTGAAAGAAACCTTAAGATAAAAAAAAAAACAAAAAAAAAAAAGAAAAAACATGGACAGAATCCGGTTTTAAAACCGCAAAATAAAAATTTTCTAAATAATCTTTTTTTTAACGGAATGTTTAAAAATATTCTTTTCACGCGTATATAAAACAAGTAAGAGCATTACGTTCGGCTATGCTGAATCATTGATATGCACCAACTCGGATTTACGTTTACATTAAAATCTCGACTTATTTCACTATTTATAACAAATGAAAGCAAAATATTTGAAAAAGTAAACAATTTGATAAACTCAATACTAAATTACTACAACAAACACACTGAATTCTTAGCATTTTTGAGAGGTGGCTCCATATTCTAGGTCATATCTTGGCACAATGATGTCCGATTTACCCCAATATTATCCTAAGTTTACCCAGGTGAATGAGCGTGATTTCCAGACAGACAGACGGAAGGACAGACGGACATCGCTATATCGACTCCAGTTGTTATAAGAATCAAGATTATATATAACTTATGGGTTCGCAGGTACATTTTTCGATGCGTTACAAACGGAAAAACAAACTGTTGTATACCTTTTTTACAGTTTTATTTTATTTTTATACCCTATACCACACAAGGTATAATGACTTAATGCTGGTGTTTGTAACTACCAAAAATATTTGACCTAGACCCATTTTTTCTTATACCGATCGACTCAGAATCACTTTCTGAGTCGATAAAGCGATGTCCGTCCTTCCGTCCGTCAGTCCGTCTGTCCGTCCGCTCGTCTGTATGTCCTTGTAAAACTTAAATATGAATATATTTTGATGAAATTTAGTATATAAGCTTCCATCGGCCATAGGATGAATGCTATTGAATTTGGTGAAAATCGGAGATTTACAGATTTTGAAATTTTTTCCTTTATTTTGAGTATATTGCATTTAAAATTGCTACTAACACATACATAAAAATATACATATGGTATGTGTGTTTTATTAAATTTGTTAATGTGTTTTTAGTGAGTTTATCTTCACAATAATAATAAACCATAAAAGCGTTGGGGTGTGAATTGGCTAAGTTGAAACATAAAGCTACCTAGAAATTGCACTCGAATTTCGAGCGCTGGAATCTGTTAGTATTTTATTATTTTGCCAACGGTATCATCATGGATACTTTGATGAAGGAGTCTTTTATTTTAGAACTAAATCGGGTTCTAAAACACAAGGAGGTTTTAACAGAATTGAGTTGGTGGACTATTCACTATTTCACGGGAAGACTTGCTTTCATTTCCAAGTTTTAGGATAATATTGCTCTCGTCAGTACAGATTTATTTGATTTTGGGACTCAATTGAAAATCTAGTGTCCAAAAGAAATATAATTAAGTCAAATCAACTTTTTACAAGTAAGTTTGTCTTCTACGGAAATAAAATCGATACAACAAAGCCGTACGCCGTTGCATAATTCGTAGGATTCCCCTAAGTGTAAATGTACGAATACTTTTCCTGGCACTTATAGTTGTCATACTACGTTTTTTGCGTTGTAAACAAAAAAAAAATGTTAAGTACAAACGTTCTGTAAGTTTTTTGAATGTGCCAACGGAAAAAGTTGCAATTCCAAATGCTTTATTAAAATTTTTATTAATATTTAAAATCTTCATCTTCACATGTACGGATACTTTTTCTAGCAAGTGTATATTTATTTTTATCATAAATTGTATGATGTAATTTTGATTCTTTTTTATAGAAATTGTAAATTTAACAATATTTAACCGATTCTAACAAGCATGGACTTCTGTTACTAACTAATAAACGTACTTTGAAACAAAAATAAACAAGCAAGAAAATTATAGTCGATATAGACCGACTTTGCGATACCATATACCATGCGTTGAGAGAATTAGTCTTAGGTCCAACCACATGGGTATAAAAAACAAGTATAACCCAACTCTGAGTGGAATTTTTATTAATTTTTTTGCCTGCAGATTTGAAAAAGTTCAAATCGGATGCTATATTTACATGAGGACTGGGTCGAAAAATGGACCTATCCATATTTGGTAAAAATCACTTATTTTTTGCAAAAACATATACAAACGCAATTTGAGAAAAATCTGTGAAATCTATTTATTTTTTGATAGTTTTAAATGAAGATTGGGAAGCAGCTTTATATGGGGGCTATGACTAAGAATTGTCTTATAGGGTTTATTTTTAGACCACTAATTAATGGATGTAATAAATACACAAAAATCAAATTTGGATGTCATGGCAATTTAAGTCGATCTCATAGGGATCATTTGTATGGAGTCTAGGTCTGAACATGCAGGGATTTTCACCGATTTCAATAGGGTTCATCCTATGCCGATAGAAGTTAATATACTAAATTTCATCAAAATGTACTTTTGTTTGCGACCTGTAGTTTGATTACAAGGTTTACATGGACAGACAGACAGACAGACGTGAGGACGCACGGCCATGGCTAAATCGACTCAGAAAATGATTCTGAGTTGATCAGTATAATAAATATTTTTGATAGTTACAAACATAAGCACAAAGTCATTATACCCTAACCGCATAGTGATATAGGGTCTAAAAATAGGTTAACAAATAAAGTATAGAAAATAAAGACGCCAACGCACAGTGGCGCCATTTGAGTTTTTTCGTTGCAAAAATCATATCTTTTGAACCGAATAACATAATTGAACAGTTTAAACAGCATATGATAGATAACTGTTCAGCCTATGAAATGAGCGTTTGGAAAGGCTGCTACGCTTTGTAGGGGCCTACTTATGGGTTATCAAATTTAAAATTTGTAGAAAAATCAATTTTATGGTAACTAAAAAAAATTATTTTTACGTTTTTAGATTGTTTTTATTTTTTTTTCTTTAGGGTTTTATGTTTTAAATTATTACCCAACAAATTAAAAAAACATTACTTCTTTTTTAAATTTATTTTTTCAATTTTCTGTAAAATATTCATCACAATTCATAAGAGAAGAAGGTATATCTAAAAGACTAATCATTTCTAAACTATAATTATTTTCTAACTCTATTCGTGGCTTCACATGCCGCAGGGAAGAAATAAGTTGATCGGAAGATGCTGCCAACATGTTGAAGAGGTCCTCATTTTGCCTTATACTTGATGCTTTGAATGTGCAATTTATATTTTTTATAAAATTTGTTAAGAGACTCCTGTGCTTCTTCAGAAAGCTCTCCAATTGGCAAAGACTGGTACTCAATTATATCTTTGCCATGCGCCAATATTTTATGGACGGTCGGGGTCAACTTCTTCTGTGGATACATTTCTGCTAAAAGAGATGCAGTTTTCGATGCATATTCTCCATATTTTGTAGAATTGACATTTTCTTTGCAGTTTAAAACATTTAAGATCGTTCCCAATCTTTTCACGATTTGATTGTCAATTCCAGTGATTCTAGTTACTGCCTCATCATTTTCAAAAAATCTCCTAGAAGTGTTTCCATCGTTTGAGTTACCGTATCCGTGCTTGGGACAGTCTACTTTTAATCCAACTTGTTTAAAAAAAGCATCCTGTATTTGCTTCTTTCTGATCTTTTCCTTATCCTTTATTGATGTATTTTCATCGAAGTTTTCCTCCTCTTGTGGTAGGGTATACGCCAGTTTTAGCAAGAACTCCATACACCTTATCCTTGCGTGCAATGGTGACATTCCATATTCGTAATTCTCCTCGTTTGTAGAATCGTTTAAATTACCAAAGTTCTTCTTACTCTTTTTGCAAATCGGGCATGACAATGTTGAGGTTGTTCCTGTCAGTTCGTTTACGACTTTTCCGTCAACCATGGTCAGGTGGAACTCGTAATTGCATTCAATATATTTTCCTTCTCCAAATTGCAGCTTTGTAGGCTTAATCTTGCTTATTTGTTCTTCAATGTCCTTCACCGTGGTCCTTATGAGTTCTGCCGATTCCCTTGCAAACTGAAACATTATTGGTCGGCAATAATGCACTGATGACGGACGTGGATTTTTCCAGTGTAGGGTAACATCAGATTTTAACCGCAAAGGAACAACAGATGCCATAAACATATTTCCGTCCGATATTGTAGCGTCATCGGAAGATATCCTTTGCTTATAAACGCTTTGTCCGGATGATCCATCGCAGTCCCATTTGCTGATCAATGTCAGTTTCTCAGGAAGAATTTTCACCTCATTTTCAGGAAGACTCTCCAACAACCGTTTTGCTGTATGGCCCATGAGATCCTGCAGATTGGCTTTCACAGAGACTTCCGTAAACTCCGTATGCAGTGGTCGTGAATTTATTTTGGCTTGCGTAATATGCTTGTATCCTGGTAAAACGTCAGCCCCGTGTCGCATCAAGGATGCCCGTAGTATCTCATATTTTTCTTTGGAAAGTTGTAAGTCCATAAACAAGGCTTCTTCGGAACCATACTTTTTAATGTGTGCGTTTGTGGGCATGGGAATGCTTTCCTTAATCCTTTTTAGTCGCAGTCGGCTTGCATCAGCAACAGATTTTGTAATCTGCGACCTAACTCTTTCACTATCCTTTGTATATTTAATAGACGGCGCGTCCGATAAATGCTTCGTGGTCAAGTCATTGGTGGCATCGGCAAGTTTCCTCTTTCTTGTGAAAATTTAACACTCCTCAATACTTTTTTTTTGGCCTTCCTTTTGCTCCTCTGGTTGATGTGGTGGGTTTATCTACTGCCAATATATACAGGATGGTGTCTTCATTAAGCCAGTCCTCGTATTTGGAGTTGGTTCGATTAGATTTCACCCATTTTGCCTTAATATTTGCATATATCAAATAAAAATTATTTTTTATAATTTCGCTTCTCTCAATATTTCCGTATAAGCTATCAAGTTCTTCTAAAGCAGCTTCCGTGAAAAACTTTGGTGTGGTTGACCTTCTAAACAGTTCAAATAATTTTAAATTGTTTAACGCCATGGTTCCAGTACTTGTTGTGCCAACTTTCAGTCGTAGACTAATCCAGGCATTATGCATATTTTGCAATATGTAGGCTTATGCTACCATGCCTAAAAATTTACCTGTTCCCTGCATACATATGGATTTAGGCTGAATTATGCAATTTTGATATTATGCTCGTGTCTAAATAAAATTTGTGCCTACCTAGAGGGACCATAAGTCAATATTGTTCTTGACCATTTGTACTCCAGAGTAATTTTTAAGTGAGGTGCGTACCTGCGAATTTCAAGTAGTTTTTTGTGCATCCTGTGTCTGTAACAGAATATTGGGAGTAGACTTTGGCAGAGGCTCACAGGTAGACAACCGACTTAAAATGCAATTTTCAAAGAAATAATCAAAGAACATGTTTTGCAAATATGGCAAATATAGAAAAATATAGATTTTTTATTTTCCGTCAAAGTTGAAAAATAGTGAAAAACGGATAGTTTTTAAATAGTGATTTACCAGGAGAAACACAAAGCAAACAGTTATTTTTTTTTATCATTATACATTTAATAAATACATCAATCAATACAAACAAAAAATAAGGCGATTCGTTACCTATTTTTCGTGAAATCGCAACAAATTGACTAAAAATTGTGTGTTTTTTTGAAAACCGAAAGTCGGTCAACGTTGAACGGTTATATCTTCTAAACTAAAAATGTGATATTATTAAGAGTAGCATATTTGAAATCGTTGAAAAGTGTCCTATAGCATGGGTTTATTCAAAACTTCGTCGGCGCACATGAAAATTTTGATTTTTGCAACCTCGCTTGCTCTACGGGCGCCACTGTGCAACGTTGAAAAAAATTAATAAAAAATTTTCTAAATTTGAAATATTTTGGTTATTTTGATTTAGTCCATGAAGTGTTGAAACCCCGATTTTTGACGATAACTTCAGATTTTGAGGATGTATTCACAGTTCTGAAAATTGAAAAGTGATATACTCAACCAAATCCTTTTAAAAGTATATTAATTTTTTTTTTTTTGTAACACCGCACATTGGTCATATTTTGGATTTGTTTGGCATTAAGTCCAAAAAAAAAGTTGTCCCATTTGACTTTTTTTATTATTTGGGGAAAAAGACAAAACTCTAACTAAGCCGATATACAAAAAAATTTTGATCTAGCTGCTTTTATAGTGAAGTTATTGCCTTTCAAAGTCGACATTTGCATTAAGCATGTGTTTTTGTATTTGTTGCTGACAAAAATTGCCTAAGTTTGAGTTACTGTCAATTTTTTTGTTTTTCAATAAAAATATAATTTTTTTTTTTTAATAATAAAGTTCAAAGCTTCTACTTTTATGGTGTATATGGGGGAAACATATATTTTTTCTACTATTAAGAAAATAATGTTTTTTTAGAGAAGCTTTAAAATTAATACCACAAAGAAACCGTTAATGTTTATTGGAGATAAGCTTATATTGGATCACCTAGGAACACCAAATCCTTACATCTACGAGGAGGAGTAGTGTTTCCCAATTGTAAGTTACCATAGCCTATTCCCCTTTTTCCTTTTTTTCCCCGCAAAGGGGTTTTTTGAGGCTGCTAATTTTTTTCCAATATTTTTTCGTTGTTTTTTGTATGCAGACCGCTACAAATTTTTTACCGGTTTTTAAAATTGTTCGTCAAAAACTCATGCAAAAACGACCAGATCGGGCAATATCTTCAGAAGGTACCCGATGTCGTTAATTTTCATGATTTTCGAAAGTTCCATGTGTGGTTTCCGAAGACGACTACGTTTGATGTATGTAAAATGTATTTTATATTATGCTTGTTAACGAAAAATGGAAACATCAAAGGAAGCAAAGCAAAACAATGTATTTAAAGTAACGGCGGCAACACAGCTCGTCGAGCTTTTGAAAATGTAGAGCTATTTTCTTCAATTATTGATGTTGATTTGATCCATAATTAAAAAATAATTGTCATTGCGCTATCATGTCAGTTGCAAATCGACCTCGATAAATTTGAGCAGTTTTGTTTTCAAACTGGCAACATGATACAGGAAAAATATCCTTGGTTACCTATGACGCCCACAGTGCACAAAGTGCTTGTGCATACAAAGCAAATAATGGAAAATGCAGAGCTTCCCTTAGGAGTTTTAAGTGAGGAGGCTTCTGAGTCGCGCCATAGACTGTACAAATTAGACAGACTGAATCACGCAAGGAAAGATTATCGTCAACACAGCCTTGCAGATGTTTTCCATCGCGCATTAGATTCTTCTGATCCATTAATATCAAGTATCTATTTAAGTAAGAGAGCTTGCCATAAAAATAAACAAACACTCCCACAGGAAGTATTGTCACTATTAATGAACACAACTGATGACAAAAACTCCGAAACAAAATTGGAATCTGATTCTGAATCTGAATCAGAAGAATATAAAGACTTTGAATATTAATAAATAAAAATGTGCTGATATTAAAATTCATTTGTTTTACTTATAAGCATTTAAGTTCCTTTTTTCCAATTGTATAGAAATTTAGCAGCTTTTTAAAAAAATGTCCCCCACATTGGGTCCGCCATGTTGTTTTTTAAAAATCTGACTTCAAATTTGAAATCAGCGATCCCAAAAACCCACTTAGTCTCATTCCTAAAGAAAGTCAAGCAGTTTTAAAAAAAATTTCCGCCATTTTGGGTCCGCTATTTTGTTTTTCAAAAATTTGACTTCAAATTTGAAATCAGCTACCCCAAAAATCTTAAGGGTGTAAGTTTTATGTACATTGGATGCCTCCTTCATATTAATGCCAAGTTCTCCACGATTATGACCATTGTGCACCGTGAATAGCCTTAATTTTCTTAACTTCTGGTTTTCTGATGGCAGATCGAGTTGTAACATAGATGACTAACAAAAATTTTAGAAGAAATGCAAAAACTGCTTTGACCTCTTTTAACCTTATTATATTTAATTTAACAATCGCTTGACGAAGTCGATTCATTCCGTTATCTGGGAAGCATGTTGGATAAAAGTGGAGGTTCCAAAGCTGACATCTGCATCCATATGAACAAAGCCCGGCAAGCATTCGGCCAACTCAAATGAGTGTAGAACTCATCATACATATCAAGAAGGACGAAGCTAAAGATATTTAATTCGAATATAAAATTCACACTGTTGTATGGATGCGAGACGTGGAATACGGCACCACGTGATATACATTCCATACAAGTTTTTGTAAATAAATAACTGAGAAAGATTCTTCACATATTCTGGCCTAGAACAATCTCAAATTATCGTCTCCGGTCAGAAACTGGTCAACAACCTATCCAAATTGAAATCGACAAACGCAAGTGGAATTGTATTGGACATACACTGCGTAAAAAGCCCAACGACTTTGCTAAACAAGTCATAGCCTGGAACGCGCAGTGCAGTCGTCGTATTGGAAGACCATCAACACCTGGAGACGGCAAATTGATAATGAAATATCCCATTTACATTTGCATCAGATCGAATTTATTGGAATAATCCTGGGACACCCCTATGCTCCTTGCAGGAGTAAATGGAACAAATATATACATACATATTTTTAGATCTAGGTGTTAATATTTTATGAATGTTTTTTGAACTAAAGGATGTTTTATTTGCTTAGATAGCTGTCAAACGAACTGTCGTACGTGCTCACTTTTTGATATTTATGATCAGTATACTCTGGAAAACCATCATGAATAGATTAACTCCTGAAAAACGCTACCAAATTATCGAAATTTTCTTTGCAAATGCGTCGCGCAACTTATAGACGACTTCGTGATTTTTATGGTGCACATAATTGTGCATCTGAGCAAGCCATCTGTGGATATATTTCATACCACATATTCTCGTAATGATTGAATAACACCAACACGTCGATGGAATGTGCTTGTGGAAGAAGATCCAAATTTATCGTGAAAATTTTGCGCAAAGATCTTGGCCTACATCCGTATAAGGTCTAGCTGCTGCAGGTATTAAAGCTACAAGACCATCATATGCATCGTTCTTGGGCTCTAGAGCAGTTGGATACTGACCGGATGTTTCATCGCAAATTTGTGTTCAGCGATGAGACTCATTTTTGGCTTAAATGGTTTGTTAAAAAACAAAATTGCCTCATATGGAGTGAGACCAATCCATAACAGACCCTACATACTCCATTACATGGGAACAAAGTTGTATCATAAAGTTACTGGTTCGCCAGTGACGGTTGATACTTCGCCCATGCCCATGCTCCCGGGCAAAGGCAGTTAATTCTGGTGATTATTCCTAGCGGCTAAAGGTTAAGGTCAGGTCCACCAAGTACTATTCTATTTGGAGAATAACTTGGTAGCGGCTAGTATGTGGCCAGACTGGCGACGAAGACTTACCTGAGGCTATAAATAGGTACCACGGGTGAGCTATTAGCCCAAGGTTACCTCACAGCGTTGTCAAAGTGAAAGGCAGCACAAGCAAAAACATAAAACTGGAGGTGTCAAAACCTACGATATGAAATGGTTGTCACATCCTATAATTGTGTTGGTGTAATTGAAGGTAAAGATGTTACATGAGCGAAAAGGAGGCTGGGAGTGGGTGCGTCAGTGATCCTGACAAGATACCATGACGGAGGAATTTGAGTGAGTCAAAGGCGTTTGAGGTAGGTGCACATGCCAATACAGCCAATACGAGTCGGAGACCAGTTGAAAAGCGAAGTACGGAACGTTGACGTAAGCATCATCTAGCATGATGGCGCCGATCAGTAATTTCGGAGCGTAGTAGACGGATGAAGGCATTAGTCGAAAAATTCGAAGCTGTGAATGGGTGAGCTAGTACCAGTCCTATCAAAGATGACCATTACGGTAGAATTAGTAGACAAGAGGGTCGGATCGAAATGTTGGTACGGAACGTTGTACATATCAGGGCCGCCTGATAGTAACAGCTAGTAAGAACGAACGTAGTAGGCAAATGTGCGGTTATTGAAGGTATGTGTTTTTGCAAGTGCTGCTGATGACCGACACCAACGTGTTGTACCCTAAAATAGCTTTTTTGGGAACGGCCCCTCGGGGAGTTTCGTGGTGTCTGTGGTAGCCCAAAATTGCGGGAAGAACACAGTTCGATGTGGAGTTGAATGCAACCGGGTTCTACGACCCACAGAGTAGACGGCTTTTAGATCGGGCCAACCCAATAGCAAAGTGAGGAGTATGTGGCAAATCTCTCCTAGCTTGCTATCCATCTAAGGAAGGGGCGCTGGTGGACGCATTGTATCTCACCTAGTGCTAAAACCACCGTGTGGTTAAGTCGACAAGACAGGCACGCACGTAAAACCCATATGACTTATACTCCATTACACGTAGAAAGATGCACCTTTTGGTGCGGTTTACACGCTAGTGGCACCATCGGACCGGGCGAGATGTGGTTTCAACAGGATAACGCTACGTGGCATACGGCCACCTAAATATCGACTTTTTGAAATCAATATTTAGCAATAAATTAATATCGAGAAATGGACCTGTCATCAATTGGCCTTCAAGATCGTGCGATTTGACACCTCTTGATTTTTTCCTGTTCGGCTATATGAAGTCACTGGTTTATGCTGATACAGCCAGCAATGCTCGAAAAAGTGACCCGAAATTGGACGCACAGGATGAAGAACAGTCGCGGTGGCCATATGTCCAAAATCATTTTCAAATGTTAATGATCTTTTTTGATCTTTTTGATTAAAATGAAATTTTTTGTGTTGTTTTTTACAATTTCAAGTTCTATCGTGCTTAAAAAAACCTTTACAATTGGAAATGGTGCAGTAGTTCCGCGATTTACTCTACATATTGATGTTTTTGATTAAAATGAAATTTGTGTTGTTTTTTACAATTTCAAGTTCTATCGGGATTAAAAAAACCTTTACAATTGGAAATGTTGCAGTAGTTCCGCGATTTACTCTACATATCTACAACCAACACACCCGGGTGTTATAGAAAATTTTATTGTTAGTAAGAAATGAAGAAACATATTTTTATTTTATGATATTTTATGTATACAATTTGATGAATGTTTATATTTTAAGAAAAAAAAAATAACCAAAATACAAAATTTTATAAAACAAGACTGTTAACATAACATGCGATAGCAAATCTTTAAGAATAATTTTTTTTAATAAAAGAATCTCAACTAGCTGTACGGCTATGTCATAGGACAAAATATGTTCTAAAAATAGTTTTTTTCTTATTCATTTCTCTTTTTTTTTTTTGTGAAATTGTTCCTTATTTATTAATATTTTTTTATTTTCGGGACAATGCATATGATATGTTTAATACGATTTAAAATTTTCTTTGCTTATAAAAATATTTTACACAGCGAATTCAATTTTTCAACTAAAACGAATTATTAATATACTAATTTTAAAAATAAATTTCTTTACACTATTTAAGTTCAAAAAAATTTACTTATGAAAAATTATCATCTGTATTCTGACGATAGTTTCTGACATTTCGGGATTAAAACGCAATCGGTTGGTTTAATATTGGCCGACAAAACACTTGTTGTATTAGTCCTGCAATATAAGTTTCCATTGTCTAGTTTTTAATGTTTACTTTAATTACGTTATTTTTTTTCATTTTTCTACCTGCATTTTCGTCTTTTATAAAAAAAAAACAAAATCTACCTGACTTATCAGCACAAAACTAATCAACCCCTATACTCAATGTTATCAGTTCGAAACTAAGAAATTCACATGTCTGACCTAAAAATCGTTACCACGAACTATAAGAAATGTAATAAATACCTTTTGCCACTAACAAACAAATATTATTTTTTCGTTTAGGTGATAAATTAATTGATGTTTTCTTACGATCTTTTTGAGTGACTTTAAATAACATGGCTCTACGTTTAAGTGTTTTTGTGCCTTAATAAGAACAATTTTATATTCAAGGTTATTCGTTAGAAACCCTGAGGCTAATTGTTTAACATTTAGCTAGTTGTTTTTTTCCTTAACACTTTTACATTAAAATGTTTGAAGTTTTAATTGTTCTTTTGCTTTTGAATGGTTGAAAAAAATCAATAGATAATTTAATTGTATCTGTTAAATTTTTATACACATCAATTGATTAATGTTTCAATAGTTATCAAATAATTTAGATTATTGTTACGTTTGCTATAAATTAATCTAATAATTATTACGTCAACATAATTACACCATCTTTTTTTTTAAATATTAACAATTTTTTTAACATTTTAAAAATATTATTTTTTTCAATAAAAAAAAATTATTTTATGCTTTTATTTTTTCAAACTAGAAATTTCTTTTCCAAATGTTTTTTTTTTTTAATTTATTTAAAAACAAGTAAGAAATTATAGTCGCTCTAGACCGACTATACGATACCCTATACAATGGTTTAGAGACCTATTTCTTCGGTCCAACTAATTGGATATAGAAAATATGCATAAACCAAATTTGAGCGGTCTTGTTAATAATTTTTTTGGCTCCAGATATGAAAAAGTTCATATCGGATGCTATTTTTATATGGTGACTAGATCGAAACATGGGCCGATCCTGACCATATTTGGTAAGGTCACTTTGAAAAAAATATACAAACCAAATTTGAGAAAAATCTGTGCAATATTTTTGTTTTTTGTTACATTTAAGTGAAAATCTGGAAGCAGCTCTATATGGGGCCTATGACTAAGAACTGTCCTATTAGGATTATTTTTGGACTACTGATTAATGGATATAATAAACACATCCAACCCCAATTTGACTTAGATCTATATGATAATTTGGATCTTATGGCAATTTATATCGATTTCATAGCGGTCATTTGTATGGGGACTAGGTCTGAACATGGACCAAATTTCACCAATTTCAATAGCGTTCATCCGATAAAAGCTTGTATACCAAATTTCATTAAAATATATAGTCATATTTGCGACACAGACGGACGGACAGACGGACGGACGGACATCGCTAAATCGATTCAGAAAGTGATTCTGGGTTCGATCGGTATAATAAAAGATTGGTCTGGATCAAATATTTTTGATAGTTACAAACAGCAGCACAAAGTGGTATTATAGGGTGGTATAACAACTTTAATAATAATAAAGACTTTGTTTTAGAATTCTGTGGTTTTCAGGAATAACCGCGTATGTCCATTTTTGTCAGTTTTGAGTGAACGATGCCAAATATATAAATTTTTAACGCTCTTTACATGTGTTAAATTAAAAAAAAATATATATTGACCATTTCTGAGTTTTTTCTTTAAATAAGGACGTAACTTAAATGTTTATTAAATTAATTTACAGCACTAACGACGTATGTCAACCTAAGTTTGATCGCTGACATACGTTGTATTAATGAAAAAAAAAATGCAAAATAATTTTGGATTATTTTTCAGTTTATAACCACTTATAAAAACTGTTGTGTTTTTTTTCTATTATTTGTTGTCACTATTATTTTTGATACGTTGTTATATTCTCACCCTAACTTAACTTTCTGTTGACGAAAAAAAAAATCAATTTTTCAAGCAACAACAACTTATGTCCAAATGTGTAGTTGCACTGGTAGTTTTCTTTTTCAAAGAAAACGACGTTTGTCGACATAAATTGTTTTATTTACACACACTTTCAGTGTTATTTACATATTGTTTTTTCGTCCTTCTCTAGGATCTATTCCTCTGAAGATTTTTGACTCAAAATTTTATATGAAGTATTTATTGCCCATATCTACAGGACTGTTAAATAAAAAGCTCTAAAAACTTTATATCGAGCCCATAATTTCAAATATAACGTTTTTTGCCTCCCCTGAACATTTTGATTTTATGACATACGCGGTTATTCTAGAAAACCACAAATTTTTGGTAGTTACAAACAGCATTACAAAGTGGTATATGGGGGTATAACAACTTTAATAATAATAAAGACTTTGTTTGAGAATTATTTTATTTAAGAACATTATGCGAAAAACATTAGTAACTATCAAATGTTTTCCAGAAGATAGCAATCGAGTTTCAGAAAATATTGCCTAAATGAAAATCACACAGTCAATATACAACATACAACCATTATAATATTTCTTGTAAACTATAAACGTTTTTATGAGCTTTTGGTAGAATTTATGACTTAAATTTTGCAAAATTTTAATTTAATTTAATACGAGAGCGGACCCAGCAGAACCCGACCTGACATATAGATGGCGGCGGTAGTTTGAAAAAAGTTAATTTGGTGAAAGGTGGCAAGGTTAGTATTTTTTTGGAGGCACCAAAAGTGAATTTGTAAAATGGAAAAAATTGGTCACCGTTATGTTTATTCAATACTTAAATTTGGAAGGTCTCAGTCCTACCGATATTAAAGCCGTACTAAATTCTTCTCTGTTGTTTACGACTATAAAATATTGGGTGCCAGAGTTTATACGAGGCCGTACACTAGCTGGCAAGACAAACATCGTAGTCGTCTACCAATTGAGGTGGCCACGCCAGAAATGGTTCAGAAAATCTACAAAAGCGTATTGGATGGTCATCGCTTAAAGCAACGTGAGCTAGCTGATCGAAAATTTTATCGAAAATTTGGAGATGCTCACAATAGAACAACGACAGCGTAATGAAGATGTTTCAATAGAGTGTTCGGCGATGTTTCACCGCAATAAAGCCGAGTTTTTACGTCAATTCGTAATCTTGGATGAGAAATGTGACTGCCACTTCACATCTGTGACAAAGAAACAGCCAAACCAGTGGACTGAAATGGGAGAATCGTGTCAGAGAAGGCGAAGACAGTTCCATCTGCAGGCAAAGTTATGGCGTCTGTTTTTTGGGATGCGCGTGGGATAATTTATATTATGATAATTTATATTATCATCACAATGGAAAAACAATCAACTGTGAGTATTATGGTAACTTTATGTGATGAAATCAAGGAAAATAGGCCACATTTGGCAAAAATTAAAGTGTTGTTTCAGCAAGGCAATGCACCATCTGCAATTGTTGTGAAGGTCAAAATCCATGAATTTAAGTTCGAATTGCTTCACCACACATCTTTTTTGCCCGATTAAACTCACTCGGATTATTTTCTACTTCCAATCTTAAAAAAATGGCTCAGTGGTAAAAGATTTATCAACAATAAAAAGGTGGAGTCGCGGTTGATGGTTATTTTAAGGAACTAGACAGTTCTAGCTATAAGCAGGGTATCAAAGCTATTGAATATCGCTGGGAAAGGCGTATCGAGCTAAAAGGAGATTATGTTGAGAAATAAAGATAATTTTGCCCAAATTTGTATTGTTTCTTTTGTTAGGTCGCGTTATTCTGGGACCGTCCTGGTATATCACTCATTAGGGTGGCCCTTCGTTATATGGAGGGGAAAAAAAGTGTTCAAACTGTCGGTCTGACCCCCTAGAAATATGCGAATAGAAAAAAAACTGAGAAATACAAAGTTTTGGGCCAAAGCGATTGAAAATTTCAAGTGTGTTTATATGGGGAAAATATGACTTTTTTTCAGATTTTACGAAAATTTCGTTGTATAATTTAATTCTTCCGACAAGCTGTTACATAATTCGGGATCAGTATTAAATTATCCTTTCAAAAGGCTATAAAACTTATCGTATGAAACCTCGCCGAGAAATAGCAAATGCCCCAGACCACTTTTGTGCCAAAAAAACTAGGTCATGAAATTTGATGGCATTTTTTTCAACTTAAAGCCATTACTCTTTTTTGGTCTCTGTACTTATAAGTACTCAGATATGAAGTATTGTTTTATTACCACGTTGTTAACCCATTGCGCATTGAGACCGAAAATTGGAAAGTTTGAAAAAATTTTCTTAAACAAAATTTAAAAAAATTAATCTATCACTTTAAGGTTTTATGAAATACATGTTGCAGATTAACTATGTGAATTTTTAAGTAAATCAGAACTTTTTTGACAAGGATTTTATTTTCGCGGATTTCGAGAAAAATTGGATTTTTGTGAAATATTCTGTAAATGTACTCTTTCTAAATACTTTATATCAAAAATTCATCATTTTGCTACTTTTAAATGTATATTTTATCTTAACAGCCTAGGGTTTCGGAAAAAAATAATATGACTCCGTTAACCCTTTTGGAATTGGGGTCACATATGACCCCAAACCATTAAAAGACAATTTATTCAAAAAAATTCAATTATTTTGTAAGTGCTGTCCAATTTTTAGATGCGACACTTAAAATATAATAACCAAATATGTAGAAGTTTCGTTCCAAAAATTTGGGATAAATCCGAGAACGTTAACCCATTATTTGCCAAGGCCAGCTTTGGATTTTAAGATATTTTAAAATAAAAATGACCTAAAACGAGTTATTCTATTAAACTCGTTGATACCACTATTTAGAATTTAAGAAAAATACTTCGGTTAATTTTTATTTATTTGACCATTCAGTGCTCCTGGGATCAAAATAATCTATTGTGATATATCTTTGGTGCAATTATCTGCTTATTGCTCGCGAATATAAATTAAAACAACTTAAGTCATATGTCTAAAAAATAGGACGTTTTTTGAAATTCACTTTTATCTACTATACGGAATCCTATACCATATAGAAAGAAAAAAAAAAGCATAAACCAATTTTGAGTGGCATTGTTATTAATTTTTTTTTTGCTGCAGATGCGAAAAAGATAATTTCGGATGCTATATTTATATGGGTACTAGGTCGAAACATTGACCTCTGCTGACCATATTCGGTAAATACACTTATTTTTTACAAGAAACATATACAAATTTGAGAAAAAACTGTGCAATGATTTTGTTTTTTTTTTTTTTTTATAGGTTAAGTGAAGATCTGTATGATAATCTGAATCTTGCGGCTATATAAGTCGATCTCATAGAGGACATTTGTATGGTAACTAGGTATGGACATGCGTCGATTTTCACCAATTTCAATAAAGTTCGTTATACGAACGGTGAAAGCTTATATACCAGATTTCAACAAAATATATTCATATTTGCGACTGTACTTTGATTGCAAGGTTTACATGGACACATAGACAGACGGACAAAGGAATAGACGGACGGGCAGACAGATAGATGGAAGGAGATCACTAAAGCAACGCATAAAACAAGTAAGAAATTTATAGTCGGTCTGGACCACTATACGATACCCTATACCATGATTTAGAGACCCTATCTATTCGGTCCAACTAACTGGATGTAGAAAATAAGCATAAAAATTTGAGTGGCATTGGTATTAATTTTTTCGGCTGCAGATATGAAAAAGTTCATATCGAATGCTATATTTATATGGGAACTAGGTCAAGAAATGTACCGATCCTGACCATATTTCGTAAAGTCAATTATATTTTGCAAAAATATATACAAATATTTGAAAAAAAAACTGTGCAATATTTTTGTTTTTTGATAGAATATCGGGAAGCAGCTCTATATGGGGCCTATGACTAAGAATTGTCCTATAGGGATTATTTTTAGACTACTGATTAATGGATATAATAAACACATACAACCCAATTTGACTTAGATCTATATGATAATTGGAATTTATGACGATTTCATAGGGGTCATTTGAATGGAGACTAGGTCTGAACATGGCCGATAAAAGCTTATATACCAAATTTCATCAAAATATATTCATATTTGAGACCTGTGGTTTGATTACAAGGTTTACATAGACACACAGACGGACAGACGGACATCGCGAAATCGACTCAGAGAGTGATTCTGAGTCGATCGGTATAATAAAAGATGGGTCTGGGTCAAATATTTTTGGTAGTTATAAACAGCAGCATAAAGTCATTATACCCAAACCACATAGTGGTATAGGGTATAATGATGCTGAGTCTATTGGTATAAGAAAAGATGGTATAGGCTATAATCACCATATCTATTTAAAATGCGCGGGAAAATATTTTTTTCAGATTAGAAGTACTGCTTTTTTAGAATTCTGGGAAATTTCATATCAATATCGACATTGGTTCAATAGCGACGTTCATAAACACGACGGCGATTTTGAAAGAAGTTCCATTATAAAGGGTCCGCCATCTAACGTTTTTTTTTTTTCAACTAGTGCTTATTTCGTGAATGGTTACACTTAGCTCATGTCTGATTTGACAGATAATTAGTTTTATCCTTCCGCTGAACGAATATGGTTGTATATACGCTTGAACAACGCTGGGAAATATTGCGACATTACTTTGAAAATCATGGTAATGTTGCAGAATGTGTGCGAGAATTGCGTACGGATTTTGGAAGAAGAGAAGCACCGTCAGCTCCGTATGTTCGTTATCTTCTGAAAAAAGTGAAAGAAACTGGCATCCTCATCGATAAACCAAAGCGTGAAAAGTCAAAAACAGTGCGCACACCCGAGAATATTGCTGCTGTGGCAGAAAGTGTGCGTGAAGCGCCATCAACATCAATTCACCGTCGTTCTCAAGAATTGAACATTTTGGAGGCATCATTGAGACGAATTTTGCATAAGGACCTTCGTATGACGCCATACAAAGTCCAATTGGTTCAGGAGTTGAAGCCAACTGACCACCCAATGCGTTTTCGCTTCGCTAAGTGGGCCTGCGATCGACTTACAGAAGATGCCGATTTTTCCAAAAAAAAATCATCTTTCCAGATGAAGCTCATTTTGATCTTGGCGGGTATGTAAACAAGCAAAATTGTCGCATTTGGGGCACAGAAAACCCGCACGCATACATTGAAAAGCCGATACACCCAAAACGAGTCACTGTTTGGTGCGGATTTTGGTCCAGAGGCATAATTGGGCCACTTTTCTTCGAAAATGAGCAAGGAGTGGCCGTTGCAGTTAATGGCGATCGTTATCGGGCCTTGTTGAACGAATTTTTGTTCACAAAAATTGAAGAGGAGGATATTGGCAACGTTTGGTTTCAACAGGACGGCGCTACGTGCCACACAGCCGAAGCTACACTCGATGTTTTGCGCCTCGCATTATCAGCCGCAGAGCTGATGTCGTTTGGCCACCTCGGATCTGCGATTTGACACCGTTGGACTATTATTTGTGGGGTTCCCTCAAAGATAAGTGTTACGCCAACAAGCCAGAGGCAATTGACGCTTTAAAGGACAATATTCGTGAAGCCATTGGTGAAATACAGCTGCACACAATCGATAATGTGCTTAAAAATTGGACCGATCGTGTAGGCTACTGCATGGCCAGCCGAGGCAGCCATTTGAATGAAATTATTATCCATTATTAACCGGAAGGATTGTACTTTAAAATAAAAAAAGAAATTTGACTAGTTCAGTAGTTTTTTTTTATAGCATTTTCAAAAAAAAAAAAAAGTTATTTGGCGGACCCTTTATTTTGTTTGCGGAATGGAAGTTCTGCTGCAGAAACGTTAAGAATGACGCAGAAGGTCTTCGGTGATCAGGCTGTGTCGAAAAAAATGTGTTACAAATAGTTTCACGAAGGCAGAAACAGCGTTGAAGACAAAGAGAGCTTCGGACGGAAAAACAGATCAACGCATGAACAACTCAGTTTTAAGTCGATTGAGGTAATATAAGTTCAATCGCTGCACGCTCTGAAAGCCCTTCCAACGTTAACAGCTGTTTCGAGCAGTGGAAAAAAACGTTGGCATATGTGTAGTATATCGGAGGGGTATTACTTTGAAGGCAATGGAATTGATTTGGAAGAAAAAATAATTATTTTATAAAAAAAAAACACTTTTTCACATGAAGTCGATCATGCTCATAATTTCAACAATCTCAATGGTGAATTCCTATAGCTGATCAATATCTATCACTATAATAACAAGTAAGAGTGTTAAATTCGGCTATGCCTAATCTTTGATACCCTCCACCTGGCTTTTACTATTATATTATTATCTTGACTTATTGCACTATTTATAAAAATCTAGCAGATTCTAGTGCTCGAAATTCGAGAGCAATTTATAGGCAGCTTTATTTTTCAACTTAGCCAATTCACAAACCAAACTATTATGGTTTATTATTATTGTGAATGAAGATAACAAACTCATTAACAAACACATTAATAAATTTAATAAATACAAACATATGTATGTATGTGTTAGTAGCAACTTTAAATGCAATTTACTCAAAATAAAGGAAAAAATTTAAAAATCTGTAAATCTGGTGAACAGCTAAAAATAAATACCTTTCAAATAATATACGTTTGGTCAAAATCAGGATAAAACGGTAGAACAAAACATCGGTCACAAGAAATCGCCTAGCCTATTAATATTACAGATGTGAACAAAACTAAAAAAATTTGATAAGTTGAATACTGAATTATTACAACAAACACTTAGAGTTTTTAGCATTTTAAAAAGGTGTCTCCATATTTTAAAACATATTTTGGTGCCATCATGTCCGATTTACCCTATTTAAAATATCAACCTGCTCGAATTAATGACAAATAAAGATTTATTTTGTGAGTGACCGTGATTTCAACAGACAGACAGACAGACGGACATCGCAATATCTAGTAGTTCTAAGGATCACGGAATGACAAACTGATATATACCCTCTACATAGTGGTATGGAGCATATAATAAGTTGGTCTAGGTCAAGTATTTTTGATTCACACAAACTCATTATACCCCGACAACAGAGTCGTATAGGGTTTCAAATTTTTTAGAATAAAAATAATAAAAAAATAGAAAAATTCTTCAGAAAAAAAGAAATAATTTTTATTTAAAAAAAATTATTTTTAATAAATAAAATTACATTTTTTTAGACTTGAAAGACCAAAGGCAAAAGCAAAATATCAAAATCTTACCAAAATTTTTTGATTTCTGTTCAGCAAACACCTCCCGAAATAATAGCGAAAATGAAATCATAAACAATTTGAAAAAAAAAAACATAAATAACTCACCTGAACATTAATAAAACAAATCCTATCAGTTGAAAGAAATGTTTATTAAAAATTCTGCAAAAATCATAAATGATGAAATGTTTATAAGATGAGACAGGTTTCTATGGTTTTGTTTTAATAAAAGTTTACAAAAGATGCTGGTAGCTGGTAAATGATTTAAGTTCTACGTAAAACAAGATGAGTAATCCAAAAGAAGTAGGGAATCCAACGATAAATAACACAAATATATTTAATTCTATAAAAATATATTCTTATAGTTTAAAGAATTTTTATATATGGCTGATGATTTATATTTTTGTATTTATTATTTCTTGATGATTTAGTGAAATTTAATACCTCTTTTTATTTTAATAATGGCTTTTAAAATATTTTTTTTTATTTATTTTTTTATTTTTTTTCGTTAACACAAGACTTGCTTCAGTTTGTATTCACATTATATATTTTTACGTACAAGTATTGAACATAACTTGATTAAAATGCTTATAAACTTGTTTAGATACACCAATACTAATGCACTGCAGCACTCAATATATTTGTACAAATAAATTTTAAATCCAAAAAATTTTATGATTTAAAAAAAGGTTTTAAAAACTACTAAAATAATCCTTATACGTTTTAACTTATTAAAATCAATATTATTGCTTTTGTTGATTAATGAAAGCTTTTTAATTTCTTATTGAGTTATTTTAAAAAATTTTCGTTATTGCACTTGGTTTTAAATTATTTATTTTGGTGTATTTGGTATTCCAATTGTTTATATTTCTTTAAAACCACTACCTGGTTCTTAAATTTTCAAAATTCCACCGCGTATGTGTGTTTTTTTTTTTTTGTATTTGTTGTATGTAGAGACAAAATAAAATATAGCAACCGTCCGCTCTACGTTGTAATTTCATAAAACACAACCGCTAACGACGCTGTCTCAAAGAAAACTACTTAAAAAAAACTTGTTTTCATGTTATTGATGTTGCTAGTAGAGAGTTAACGACGACGTCTATGTCTACGCTTTTTTGTTTTTGTCTTTTTTGTTGATGTTGGCTGACTCGATGAGTTGTTTGCTTGTGTGGAGTGTCTATTTGGATTTGCATTCAGTAAACATTTCAATAAAAGCGCGCTAGATAACCCATGCATTACTTGTGCACTTTTTTTTTTTTGGTATATAAACATGTTTTTTTTTTTTCAAAATATCTTTCACACAATATAAACAAATGTAGCTTCGACTTTTTTTTAAGTGCAAGCAACTTTGTAACTATAAAATAGGTGAACTTAATGCTGGCAACATTTTGTGTTAAGTAGAAAACAAACTTTCATCAACAAATTTAAGATAAATGTTTTTATGAACATGTATGTATATAAACATGTTTAAAGCAACATATTGGAAATAATTAACTTAACAGTGGTGGCATTCCACTTGGAAATCTATAATATTAATAGGCTAGGCGATTTTTTGTTCTACAGTTTTATCCCGATTTTGACCAAACGTATATTATTTGGAAGGTATTTTTTTTAGCTGTTCACCAGATTTACAGATTTTGAAATTTTTTCCTTTATTTTGAGTAAATTATATTTAAAGTTGCTACTAACACACACACAAAATTATACATATGCTATGTCTGTGGTTTTCTGGAATAACCGCGTATGTCCATTTTTGTCAGTTTTGAGTTAACGATGCCAAATATATTAATTTTTAACGCTCTTTACATGTGTTAAATTTTTTTAAAAAAGTATTGACCATTTCTGAGTTTTTTCTTTAAATAACGACGTAACTTAAATGTTTATTAAATTAATTTGCAGCACAAACGACGTATGTTAACCTATGTTTGATCGCTGACAAATTATTTTCTCAGAAAACGACACATAGCGACATACGTTGTTATTAATGAAAAAAATGCAAAATAATTTTGGATTATTTTTCAGTTTATAACCACTTATAAAAACTTGTGTGTTTATTTCTGTTATTTTTTGTCACTATTATTCTTGATACGTTGTTATATTCTCATCTTAAGTCCCGTTAACTTTTTGTTGACGAAAAAAAATCCATTTTTCAAGCAACAACAACTTATGTCTACCCCTTGCATTGGTAGTTTTCTTTTTCAAAGAAAACGACGTTTGTCGACATAAGTTGTTTTATCTGCACACACTTTAAGTGTTATTTACATATTGTTTTTTGTCGTCCTTCTCTAGGATCTATTCCTCTGAAGATTTTTGACTCAAAATTTAATATAAAGTATTTATTGCCCATATCTACAGGACTGTTAAATAAAAAGCTCTAAACACTTTATATCGAGCCCATAATTTCAAATATAACGTTTTTTGGCTCCCCTGAACATTTTGATTTTATGACATATGCGGTTATTCTAGAAAACCACAGGTGTGTGTGTTTATAAAATTTGTTAATGTGTTTGTTAATGAGTTTGTTATCTTTATTCATAATAATAATAAACCAAAAATGTGTTGGTTTGTGAATTGGCTAAGTTGAAAAATAAAGTTGCCTAAAAATTGCACTCGAATTTCGAGCGCTGGAATCTGCTAGTTATTATTAAAAGATAGAAAAAATAAATTTTAAATGAAAATTTTTTGGGTAAGTTATTTATTATTGAAAATAATAAATAATCAAAAGAAATAAATAGTCAAGCTCTACTCAATGTAACGGGTGATTTTTTTGAGGTTAGGATTTTCATGCATTAGTATTTGACAGATCACGTGGGATTTCAGACATGGTGTCAAAGAGAAAGATGCTCAGTATGCTTTGACATTTCATCATGAATAGACTTACTAACGAGCAACGCTTGCAAATCATTGAATTTTATTACCAAAATCAGTGTTCGGTTCGAAATGTGTTTCGCGCTTTACGTCCGATTTATGGTCTACATAATCGACCAAGTGAGCAAACAATTAATGCGATTGTGACCAAGTTTCGCACTCAGTTTACTTTATTGGACATTAAACCAACCACACGAATGCGTACAGTGCGTACAGAAGAGAATATTGCGTCTGTTTCTGAGAGTGTTACTGAAGACCGTGAAATGTCGATTCGTCGCCGTTCGCAGCAATTGGGTTTGTGTTATTCGACCACATGGAAGATTTTACGCAAAGATCTTGGTGTAAAACCGTATAAAATACAGCTCGTGCAAGAACTGAAGCCGAACGATCTGCCACAACGTCTAATTTTCAGTGAATGGGCCCTAGAAAAGTTGGCAGAAAATCCGCTTTTTTATCGACAAATTTTGTTCAGCGATGAGGCTCATTTCTGGTTGAATGGCTTCGTAAATAAGCAAAATTGCCGTATTTGGAGTGAAGAGCAACCAGAAGCCGTTCAAGAACTGCCCATGCATCCCGAAAAATGCACTGTTTGGTGTGGTTTGTACGCTGGTGGAATCATTGGACCGTATTTTTTCAAAGATGCTGTTGGACGCAACGTTACGGTGAATGGCGATCGCTATCGTTCGATGCTAACAAACTTTTTGTTGCCAAAAATGGAAGAACTGAACTTGGTTGACATGTGGTTTCAACAAGATGGCGCTACATGCCACACAGCTCGCGATTCTATGGCCATTTTGAGGGAAAACTTCGGAGAACAATTCATCTCAAGAAATGGACCGGTAAGTTGGCCACCAAGATCATGCGATTTGACGCCTTTAGACTATTTTTTGTGGGGCTACGTCAAGTCTAAAGTCTACAGAAATAAGCCAGCAACTATTCCAGCTTTGGAAGACAACATTTCCGAAGAAATTCGGGCTATTCCGGCCGAAATGCTCGAAAAAGTTGCCCACAATTGGACTTTCCGAATGGACCATCTAAGACGCAGCCGCGGTCAACATTTAAATGAAATTATCTTCAAAAAGTAAATGTCATGGACCAATCTAACGTTTCAAATAAAGAACCGATGAGATTTTGCAAATTTTATGCGTTTTTTTTTAAAAAAAAGTTATCAAGCTCTTAAAAAATCACCCGTTATATAATATCGGGTATAAGGAATGCATAAAAAAATATAGCATAATTAAAATTATCTAAATAAAAATATTCTTTAAATTTATAACGAGTATATAGTAAATACACATTTATTGTTGTTAGCCTTAGTCCAACATAAATAATATATATAGAGGGTGACAATACAATGGAAACTTTTAACAAAATATATATTTTGACGACTTTAACGGTGAAATAAAAAAACGTTGAATGATAAAATTAAAAACTCTTTTATTAATTTAAAAAGTTGTAAATTTTATTTACTTAAAAAAGAAAAAATATTAACAGATATAGCTTAACTTCAGAAAAAAAAAACATCGAAATTTTTCGGTCGATTTTTATTTTTTTATTTTCCTAAATTACTACAAGTAATTTAACTATGTCACAGCTAACGAGTTATGGTCCATAATTAATAGTAAACGTGAAACGAGGTCTGACGATTGTCCGATTGTCTTTTTTAAATAATTAACCAAAATATGAAATTTCGATTGATTGTACTCGATATCGAATGCGACGATTTGCCCCCTAAAAATATTCATTTTATGCGGTTGACAAAACATTGGAAAGTTTTACTATACAATAATTGAAAACTTTCCCCCTATTTTTTTATTACTGCTTCACAACGTCGAGGCACGGAGTCAATTAAATTGTTGATGATATCCATTAAAATTTTTGGCCACTCTGAATAAACTGCCTCTATGAGATCTGTCTTGTTTGGGTTATTTCGTGTCCATATTTTTTGATCCGGTGATGGGGCTGGCCATTTCAAAAACACACGATCTTTCTCTGATATCAGTGGTTTCTCCACAGGACGATAACAACCAATATCAGCCTCTATTGCTCGTCGGGAAACAATTCCGGCACATATTTTTTGTTTTAGATTGTTAATGACCTCTTTAGGTAACATTTTTGGGAATTTTTTAAACTCTCTTGTCTTTGACTCGTTTTACGGGGCCTCCCGCCTAAATGTTGAGTCGTCACCGTATTTATTTCTTGATAATTTCTATAAAATATTTCTCACGAATTTTCTTTTGCTTTTTGCCTTTTCAAAAAACTTTTATGTTACCACTAAACATTGAAAAATAAAATTGTATTTAAAAACAAGTGAGAATATTATAGGATACCCTATACCATGGTTTAGAGACCCTATGTCTTCGGACAAACTAAGTGGATATAGAAAATAAGCATAAAAATTTGAGTGGCATTGTTATTAATTTTTTTTGGCTGCAGATATGAAAAAGTTCACATCGAATGCTATATTTATATGGGAACTAGGTCGAAAAATGTACCGATCCTGACCATATTTCGCAAAGTCACTTATATTTTGAAAAAATATATACAAACCAAATTTGAGAAAAATCTGTGCAATATTTTTGTTTTTTGATAGATTTAAGTGAAGATCGGGAAGCACCTCTATATGGGGCCTATGACTAAGAATTGTCCTATAGGGATTACTTTTGGACTACTGATTAATGGATATAATACATACAAACCCAAAAAAGCCCCATGTACACTCTATAATACACAAAATAAATGAGTTTGGTCTAAAATCAATATTCTATTAACCCAATTTAACTGAGATCTATATGATAATTTGGATCTTATGGCAATTTATGTATGTCGATTTCATAGGGGTCATTTGTATGGGGACTAGGTCTGAACATGGACCGAATTTCACCAGTTTCAATAGCGTTCGTCCTATGGCCGATAAAAGCTTATATACCAAATTTCATCAAAATATATTCATATTTGCGACAAGGTTTACATGGACACACAGACAGACGGACGGACGGACGGACGAACATCGCTAAATCGACTCAGAAAGTGATTCAGAGTCGATCGGTATAATAAAAGATGGGTATAGGTCAAATATTTTTGGTAGTTACAAACAGCAGCACAAAGTCATTATACCCAAGCCTCATGGTGGTATAGGGTATAAAAACGTGTAAAATTTTTCAACTGATTTTAAACATTTTGATAAGATTATAACAGAGACATGTAAATTTCAGGTTAATTTCACCCGATAATATCCGATATAAAAAATTTTTAAATCTACCTATCAATCTCTTTATTTCTCCTTAAATATAAAATAAAGAAGCTGGCAAAATTAAGTTTTTTTTTAATTTATATTTCAATTAAATTATAAGTTGTCTAAGTTGTCACATTCTCTCCATCTCCTACAATGCCTCTTTATTGCACAGTTTCTTGCCAGTGAGTTTTGAACAGTCAAGCTCCTCTATTTTTAATCCGTCTAATGATCTCACACGACTTAATACGACATAGGCCTGTCCTTTAGCAAATAGTGAAGATCCGAGATATACAACAGCATGGTTCACTGAACACCCTTGCATTTTATGGACTGTGCAGGTCTTCACTTCACAATTTTTTTTTTTTTTTTGCTGTTAAGCTATTTTTGTTCGATACGCGGTTCGAAAAAAATGTGACTATTGCACTATTTTTTAAATTATAAAATTATTTATAAAAGTATGTTTTTAAGATAATTCACAAATTTTACAATACTTTCACTATTACTTTCGCCCAACGTTTTAAGTTTTAAATCTTACTAGTATTTCCATATCAAACATAAATTCACAATCAAAAATTTTCGGGACCATCTGTATGGGGTTAGGATTCTTAAGAGTCCATTTTAAAAACGTTGAATATTCAAAAATTTTTACTTCGAAATTATTTCCTCATTTTAAGTCTTTTTGCAGGTGTGGTGGATTTGAATGTGTTGAGTTTGAGTGTGGTGAGATTGTGGTGGGTTTGAGTGAGGTAAATTTTAGTGTGGTGAGTTTGAGTGTGGTGGGTTTGAGTGTGGTGGGTTTGAGTGTGGTGAGTAACATCATACCACATATGACAGGAATGTAGCAAACGACTATTAACAACTTTATACCAATTTTCATTTATATTGCTGTAAAATTAGACGAGATAAAGCATTCCTAAAGTTGGAGTTGGAGTATGGGCGGGGCCACGCACCGATGTCCAACGCCAATCACATTTAGAAAAATTGTTGGAAACGAATGTATGTATCAATATACCAAAATTCGTTAACATCGCTAATACAAGTGCCGAGATAAAAAGTATTTCATTATTTGTGGGCGGTGCCACGCCAGTTCTGAAAATTTCAAGTCTCTAGCTTATCCGGAAGTTACTTAAAAAAGTATTTCATTATTTGTGGGCGGTGCCACGTCCAAGCAGAAAAAATTGTGATATAATATTGCATTGTGATTTCATATATACATAATATTGCATTGTCAATTACAAGATTCCTACGGAACATACAAACACACACACAAACAGACAAGAAAGCGACCTAATAAAAACGTTTTAAAAATACTACTTGCAATAACAAACATTAAATTTAAATATTCAAATTCCTAAGACCTTTGGCAATATATTTTCAATTTTCAATTGTTACATGAAAACAAATTACTTCTATCAGTAAATAATTTCTTTCATTTCCTGTGCAGAAACTATTTTAAATTCTAAGCAGAATTTATATTTGACTTTAGCGCGATTATTAAAAAAATAAACTTTAACACCTCTGTTTTAAAGCAAACAAACTCAAAACAACATGTTTATAAACACAAACATGTACCCACAAAAATGTTATGTACTCGTATACTTTTTGTTTAATAACTGCTGGTGTATTAACATTCTTTCATTTATATACTCATGTTATTTTTTAAATTTAACTGACAAAAACAAATTGCTAAATGTTGAGATACAATATGTTCTATCAACATATTAAATTTTTTACTTCACTTGTGTATCTTCCTTATCTTTTTGTGTTTTCTTTATTGTTTTTATATATTTTGTTTCTGTTTTTAGCCGGTTACTAATATTTTCATCCTTTATTGTTCTTGTTTAATACTAACGCGGCGGCCTCCCTCAACAATTGTATATGTTGTGATATTGTGATATTGTTGTTATAGTTGTTTTGAGAATTATATATATATATATTTTTTTTTTTTTTGGCTTTCGTTATGGTGTGTGTTTGTAGTCTAGTCCAGACATCATTGCATACAATACACAAGTAGTTAAGTAGAGAAGTTAGTAATGGCACTCTATGATAGTCAAATCAGAACAACAAGTAATAAATTCTTTAGATAGCACAATAAAAAAAGGAAAATTTGGAATTAAGAAGGAACTTAAACTTAAATGATACAAATTTAAATTGAATACTTGATTCGGAATATTTTTAAACATTAAGTAACATTTGAATTCTCAGAAAGTATATTCATTTAAAGCTCTGACTTTACTTTGTGTAGTTAAATAAAATATCAACCTTTTTTTGGCCGTAGTATGAAGTACCTTTTTTTGCAATTTCGACTGTGGCTGAGTCTATGTGAGGATGTAGCTAGATGATGCTGTCATTTTTTCTCCTCTCACTGAGACTTTACTATCAGACAAAAATACTCGTAATATAAATATAATTTTTTTTGGATACACAGACGGATGTAAATAATATTTACAGACATCCAGAGGATGTTGGAAAGCAACACTTTTGTTATACGTATTTCCTTATTTTTTGGGGTTTATTCCGTTTTGTGGCGGGGTTGGAAGTTAGATGGGCGTGTGGATATCATAAGGAATTTAAGTATTAAATTAAATAATGGAGTTATGTTGTAAAGAGTAAATTATAATGTCAAAGAGATGTTATGTTCTTGGACAAATTGTACATTTGCTGTTATGAAAATTTTAGATAAAAAACTGGTAAGAAATGACATAATGTATATTTATATATATTTTTTTATAAAGTATGTCATTCAAGGGTAATTGAAATGTCTGCATTGCTTTCATGTCTGAATACAACGAATCATTAAGTATCTTCCTTATCATCTATTCTTTTAAAAATCATTCACATCTATAGATATATCATTATATTGAAAGGTCTTTGCAAAGATATGCAGTAATGGAAGAAAATATTAATTTGTTGTTGCAATTGATTCATTAATTCAAATAAACAATAAATATTATATTATCACCACAACTTCAATTTGGTAGAGAGAACAGAATTTCGATTGTGGCAACAGAAGTTCGCATATGTAAACCAAATAATTTTGTTGAGTTATCTGAATGATACTGTTTGTTTCAAATGTGGTTGCCACAACAAATCTGTACAGTCAGTGTATTTTCAATTTAACCCACTTCCTTCCACTTTTCGATTTGTTCGAAAAGCATGTTTGAATTTTTATGAGAAAATACCACAAAATATTTTTAAAATCCTTTTTCAGAAAAAATGCACATCATTTATCTGAGGAAATATAAAATAATAATAGTTTGTTTTTTTAATTTAGGTGCGCGACATGTCTTTTTAGGCATTTAAAAAACATAAAACATAAAAAAATTGCAAAAAAAAATATAAAAACATTTCAGGAAAATTAAGTTTTGTTTATAAGGCAAAGTTGTTTTAGACAATATGGTGACGTTGTGTTACTGTTCGACACACCTACTTTTAAGTGCCCGAAAATTCGATTATATGTTATATTTACGAGGTCGGACTCAGAACAACCCCACCTAAAAAAGAAAACACAACAAATTTATTTCTCAACATAATCTCTTTTTAGCTCGATACACTTTTTCCAGCGATGTTCCACAGCTTCGATATCCTATTTATAGGAAGAACTGTCCAGCTACTTAAAATGACATCAACCGCAGACTCCACGTATTCACTGTTGGCAAATCTTTTACCACCGAGCAATTTTTTCAAGTTTGGAAATACAAAATTATCCGGGAGACCGAATAAGATGAGTGATGAAGCAATTCGAATTTTAATTCATGGATTTTGCCTATCGCGATAGTGGATGTGTGAACTGGTGCATTTTCCTGATGAAACAACACTTTCTCTTTTGCCAAATGCGGCCGTTTTTTTTTAATTTCATCACTTAAACGCTACAATAACGCTACAATAAGTTAGTTAATTGATTTTGTTTTTTTGAAGATAATCAATAGAAGTTAACCCACGCAAGTTAACCCTCCCAAATTACAGACACCATAATCTTGCCTGCAGATGGAACTGCCTTCGCCTTCTTTGAACACGATTCTTCCATTTCAGTCTACTGTTTCGACTGATCCATTGTCTCAGGTGTGAAGTGGTGGACACATTTCTCATCCATGATTATGAATGGATGCAAAAACTCGACTTTATTGCGGTTAAACATCGCACAACACTCTATTGAAACATATTCACGATGCTGTTTTAGTTCTATTGTGAGCAAACGCGGCACCCATCTTGCGTACAGTTTTCTCATCTCCAAATTTTCGGTCAATATGCGATCTATAGCACTTTTCGAAATGCCTATAATTAAGCTGGCTCACGCACCTTCAGCCAATGATCATCCAAAACCATTTTGTTCTTCAACGCGTACATCTAAAAATTAAAATATTATCCACTCGCGATCGGAAAAATCTGAAACACTCCTATAATAACGACAACAGTTGTTTCAACCAAATTTATTAAAAAAATCTAAAATAAATCATTAGCAGTTATAAAAAAATAAAAATAAAATAAAATAATAAAAAAAAGATAGTAATAAAATAGAAAACAGAGAAATTTTATATGTTGTTTATGACTTAATTTCGTTTTTTTTTTCGATCGCGAGTGGATAATGTTTTAATTTTGAGATGTACGCGTTGAAGAACATGTTCTGTTTTTTTACCAGTACACGTGCAAGAAAACGAACTTAAAATAAAGCTACACCCGAATCTGTGTGGTTTATATGTATTCGAAAAAAAAAAATACGTGATAGAAAAATGTTCATGTAGATAACGAAATATTAAAACGCAGTCATGATTGTGTTGGGTACCGTACAAAATTTATAATCATAATTGATATGAAAATAAAAATATGTGTTGGCTGAACTATGTTTCATGTGTGTATTTTCTGAACCTTGTCAAATTGTTCGAATGTTCAATTATCGGAAAATTCAGAAAAACTTTAAAATATTCCTAATGGAATTAAAAGAAGCAAGCACTGAAAATTTCATCAAAACATTTCAATGCTTTCAAGTAGTGAAATTTGGATTAAATAGGTTATTGTTTTTCACAAAACAATACAAAAAAGTAAGAGTGTTAATAGTGTTTTACGTTTACATCAATATCTGGAGTTATTGCAATCTTTATACCATATGGTAACAAATATTTTTTTAAGTAAGCAATTTGATAAACATTATACTTAAATATTATAACAAACACACTGAATTTTTTGAATTTTTTTAGAGGTATCAGCCTAACCTTTTTAATGGTTAATAATTCTATTCGAGTACTTCTTGAGAAAAAAAAATTAACAGACTAACTCCCACCACAAGCTGGCGGATATCAAAGAAGTGTTTAAATGAAAATTTAGACAGCAATAAATTATAAAAAAAATTTTAATAAACGTTAAAAAAAAGATTAATAAGTAGTGACCAAAAAAATGGGTCAACATATAACTTATTAGAAATGTTAATATGTGAGTCAGAAAAATCAGTGAAAAATATGATTGCAAAAGAAATTGTAAGTAATACTTGTACAATCTCGAAAAATTTATTGTAAATATCTTAAATATGTATTAGATAATCTAACCCATAAATACAAAGTTTTTATTAAAACTCTTTCTTTCTTATGATTATTAATTTAGAATCTCTCCGGGACTGGCGTGACTTTGCGTGACTATTTTAAAATTAATCTCTGGTCACTACAAGACTTGACTTCAGATTGATCGTATGAGGGAAATGGGGTTTAAATCACTCCGTGACTGTACGTGACTATCTTCAAGTTAATATTTGGCGACAAGCTTCGTGGACCAAGCTTCGGATTGATTCGGATTGGGGAAATGGGGTTTAAATTACTCCGTGAGTGTGCGTGACGATGCGTGACTGTGTGTGGCTATCATAAAATTAATCTTTAGCAACAACAAAGCTATGGACAAAGTTTCAGATCGATCGGATTAGGTGAAGTGAGGTTTTAATCTCTCCGTGATTGTGCGTGGCTATACGTGACTATGTCAAAGTTATTCTTTTTTCACAGCAATTCTATCGACCAAGTTTCAGATCGATCGGATAAGGGGAAATGGGTTTTAAATCAATCCGTGACTGTGCGTAACCATGCGTGACTGTGCGTGACTATGTCAAACTTAATCTTTTTTTCACAGCAAATATATGGACCAGGTTTCACATCGATCGGATGGGGGAAATGACATTTAGATCACTCCGTGACTGTGCGTGACTACCCCAAAATTAATCTATAGGCACAACAAGACTATGGGCCAAGTTTCAGATCAATTGGATGAGGGGGAATGGCATTGCCCCATGGCAGGCAGACAGACAGACAGAGAGTATGAGTTAAAAGAATGAGTATAAAAACACCAGTAATATGGGTCGTGTCAAACATTGTTCATATGTCGAATGAGCTACCAACCAGACTCTACGGACTGCACTACATCCAGAAAAATGCACCGTTTAGTGCGGTTTACACGCTGCACAGTGGCGCCATTTGAGTTTTTTTGTTGCAAAAATCATAACTTTTGAACCAAGTAAGATAATCATAAAATCTAAAGGGCATATGATAGATAATTGCTCAGCCTATGAAATGAGTGTTTGAAAAGGGTTCTAAGCCTTTTAGGTGCCTACTAATGAGTTAGCAAACTTGAAATTTGTTGAAAAATAAATTTTATGGGAAGTAAAATAAATTTTTTTTTTAATTTTTGTTTTTTTTGTGTTTCTTTTTAAAGGCTTTTATGATTTAAAATTATTCCACAAAAGATTTAAGAAAAAAACTTTTTTTTAATTTATTTTAAAAATTTTTTTAAAATATTGCTCACAATCCATAAAAGGAGGTATATCTAAAGGACTAATATTTTCTGAACTATAATTATATTCTAACTCTTTTCGTGACTTTACATGCCGCACTGATGAAATAAGTGGATCAGAAGATGCAGCTAACATGTTGAAGAGGTCCTCATTTTGTGTCACCCTTGATGATTTGAAAGTGTTCAACAATCAATATTTTTTATAACATTTGTTTAGGAACTCCTGTGCTTCTTCAGAAGGCTCTCCAATTGGCAAAGTCTGATATTCAATTAAATCTTTGTCATGCGACAATATTTTATGAACTGTCTGGGTCAACTTTTTCTGTGGATATATTTCTGCTAAAAGTGATGCAGTTTTCGAAGCATATTCTCCATATTTTTCAGTATCAACTTTTTCCTTGCAGTTTAAAACATTCAAGATCGTTCCCAAAATCTTAACGATTTGATTGTTTATTCAAGTGATGCGAGTTACAGTGTCATCATTTGCAAAAAATCTTCTCGAAGTGTTTCCATCGTTTGAGTTTCCGTATCCGTACTTGGGGAAGTCTACTTTTAGTCCAACTTGTTCGAAAAACGCATCCTGTATTCGATTCTTTCTGACCCTTTCCTTATCTTTTCATCAAAGTGCTCCCCCTCTTTTGGAAGCGTATACGCTAATTTTAACAAGAACTCCATGCACCTTATTCTTTCGTGCAGTGGTGAGAATTCCATATTCATATTCATTCCATAACAATAGGAATGGGTTTTCACGATTATATGTCAATAATTGTATCTGCACCTGAATTTAGGGAGCAGAATTTGACAGATGCAAAACAAAAAATCATATATCTTAACAATAACGGACGAAACAATAACAATAAGAATGGGTTTTCACAGTTATATATCATAAATTGCGCAATAATGTATGCAACACATTTCTGGAACCATGTCTTTTTTCAAAATTTTACCTCTAGCAAAAAATGGGGCAAGGACGGGCAGCTGGAAATTTTTGCATTAGGTAAAGGAATAATCAAAGAACTTATTTTGAAAATATGGCAAATATATAAATTTACAGTTTTTTTATTTTCCATCAAAGTTGAGAAATATTGAAAAAATGGATAGCTGGTAAATATCGATTTACCTGGACAAACACTAAGCAAACAGTACAGTTTTTTTTATTCTTTTCTTAATAAATAGATCTATCAATAAAATCAAAAAGAATGACGATCCGTTACGTAGTTTTCGAGATACTGTAACCGAAAGTGGAGCAAATTACCTAAAAATGGTCTGGTTTTTTGAACACTGAAAATCAGTCAACTTTGAAGGGCTATATCTTCTGAACCAAAAATCTGATTGTAGTAAGAGTGGCTTATTTGAAATCGTTGGACAATTTCCTGTAAAATAGATTTATTCAATATTTTTAGGGGCACATGAATTTTTTGATTTTTGCAACCTCACTTGTTCTACAGGCGCCACTGTGCGCTGGTGACATAATCAGACCTTATTTTTTCAAAAATGAAGTCGGAGCTCGCGTTACGGTCAATGGAGATCGTTACCGCACCATGGTCAATGATTTTTTGTTTGAAAATATGGATGACATTGATCCGTTTGAGATGTGGTTTCAACAGGATGACGCTACGTGCCATACGCTGACGGCAACCATCGACTTATTGTAATAAAAATTTGGCGATAAGTTGGTTTCGAGAGAACTCCAAAGTCGTGCGATTTGACACTTCTTGATTATTTGCTGTTGCGTTACGTTGCTAATAAATCAGCAAAAATTGATGCCTTGGAGGCCAACATTGTTTGTGTTATTTGTGTTATAGTATTCCAAAATTTGACTTACTGTTCGAAGCAAGAACAGTCGCAGTAGCCATATGCCCGAAATAATTTTCAAATGTTAATGACATGTATTTAAATTTAATTTTTTGTGTTATTTTTTACAATTTTATGTTCCATAGAGCTTAAAAAATCAACCTTTACAACCAAGTACTGACATTCTCTCGAACTTTATAGATTTTTTTTTTTATAAATTTTGAAATTGACCATATTTTTGTGCACCTCAAAATATAATTTTTATAAGTGAAATATATAAGTTTTTGTTACGCCTAAGAAAAAATATTATCCAAGGAGTAAAATGGAATTAATTTTTTTTTTTTAATTTTTTAGTCACACGAGCATATAAAAATATTTTAGATGACCTTATTTTTTGTCCATAACTGTATATATCAAATTTAAGAAATATCTGGGAAATATTTTTGGTTTTAAGCAGAGTTCAGAAAAAATCACACATTAAATAAAAAACTCGTACATATATATATGTAAACAAAAGTAGCTCAGACCAACAAACACATATTTTTATTTTAATATCAATTATGTGTGTTTCTAAATTTTGTACGGTACCGAACACAATCATGACTGTGTTTCGTTTTAATATTTAATATTTAATTTTTAGATCTAAGCGTTCAAAAACATGTTCTGAAAATAGAAAACAGAGAAATTTCATATGTTGTTTATGACTTAATTTAATTTTTTTCCGATCGCGAGTGGATAATGTTTTAAATTTTTAGATGTACGCGTTCAAGAACATGTTCTGTTTTTTAGCAGTACAAGTGCAATAACACGAACTTAAAATAAAGCTACACTCGAATCTGTGTGGTTTATGTGTGTTCGAAACTAAACATACGTGATAGAAACATGTTCGTGTACATAACGAAATATTAAAACAGTCATGATTGTGTTCGGCACCGATTGATATGAAAATAAAAATATGTGTTGGCTGCTTTAGAACAGAAGATTGCGTGTTTGATGTGCGTATTTTCTGAACATTGGATTTAAGTGAAGATCGTGAAGAAGTTTTATATGGGGATTATGACAAAAAATGGTCCTACAGTCTATTCTTGGACTACCGATTAATGGGTATAATATACACACATCAACCAAAGTTAGCGATTTGCACCAATTTCCGTAGTGATCGTCTATGGCCTAAAAGAGCTTATGTACTTAATTTCATCAAATTATATTTATTTTTGCGACCTGTAGTTTGATTATATGGACACACAGACAGACAGAAAAAGGACTGACGGACGGACAGACATCACTAAATCGACTCAGAAAATGATTCTAAGTCGAATCGCATAATAGAAGTTCTAGGTCTTTTTAAACCGAAATATTTTATTAACAAAAACATTTTTAAGTAGTAAATGGCGCTCGCCATCCATCCAGCATGACTGATATCGGCGACAGCGGAAATCAGGAACGTATGCGTCGAGAAGATGTTGCTGTCATCGAAGGTGTAAAAAGAAATACCTTGACATTAAAACAAGTGACTACAGAACTCTTGAAACTCTTGGGTCATTACGTCACACTTGAGACAACAGAATTTATTGCTACCGCTCCGGTAACCTGGGAACAGCGCGAAAACTACCAGCAGCGCTAGAAATACTACGTAAATTACATGTTGTCAACGACGTTGCCGAAAGAGGCATAAAGCTAATAGAGGACCATAGCAACGTGTTGAAACGTAACGAGGAGGAACAAATATTTTACCTACAGGTCGACGCTGAAAATCGAAAAATTTTCAATCCCATGATAAAAACAAATTAATTTGATATATATTTTTCCGCTACATAAAAGGGAAGGAAAATTTATGTGGGATCTGTCATACATTTGATCCGTCTAGGGCAACCTCGGCGCTGTAATGGCCAAATTTAACAATTTCATAAAACCACCATATTTATCTGGGAGCCCCTTAATGGGCAGGTATGTTTTGAGAAAATGTTGTAGTCCCCCCCTAGGGGAGGCAGTTATAGAATAATTTCTTCTATATATTTCTAATCTATAATTAAGGCAGCTCCCCTAATGATTGAAGAGAGGATATGAATGTATGTCCTAAAAAATGTTGGGAGTGGAAAATTAATGGGAGTCGGTCATGCATGACCCATCTTAGGAGCTGTGGGACCAATATTTTACAATTTAATAAAATTTTAAACTTTGTATGTGAACCCCGTTTGAGGAATAGAGATATGTTCGGAAAAATGATGGGAAGGAAAAATTAAGGAGGGTCGGTCCCACATTTTACCCATCTAGGAGTGACTCTGTGGCAGTTATGGAGTTTTTTGTCATTTAATTTTGAGCTCGATGAGGAGCCAATTACCCCTGCAGTTGTTTTCCGAACCTCACAAATCCAAACCCTGTTACTATGAAACTCCATACAACACTATCCCATACACAGTGTCCAATTGTGTGAGTAACTGTTATTCATGTATGTATATTAATGTTCATTGTTGTTGATTCGAGTAGTTGAAGTAAACTGTCACTTCACGATGTGCATAAATATTTTAAAATACATCGTATGTATATGACAATTGTCAGTTATGAAGGTATTAATAGCAACAGCAACAACAACTGGCGGCATTAAATAAATTCATAAATATTTTAAGTCTTAACAGCTACAGCAAAATAACTTGAATTGCTAGAAAATATAAGACTGCTGCATTTTTTCATGCAAAAATCAAAACAACCTTAACAAAAAAAAAATTATTACAAGTTAAAAAAAATTGTTTTATGAAATCATTTGAAATTTATATGAAAATGTTTTGAAGAATATTTCAAATATTTAAATTTTTCATATATATTTTTAACATTTATTAAATTTTGTAAATATTCGTTCAAGTTTGTTTTTATTTTAAATACAGGATATGACTTGAAAATTGTCAACAAAATATTTCTCAACTGAAACAAAATTCTCATAAAACATTTTGATTACACCAGACATAGGAAAATAAAAGAATTTGTATAGTTTTTACAAAAATAGACAAGCGGATATAAGATAACAACAATAACTTGTTGACACTTCTTGTTACAAAAAAAAAAATCTCAACACTACTATAGACAATTTGACACTTCAATTGTCGCATTCAAATTAAAGTTGTAAACAAACGAACACAACAATAGCAGACAGTAGTTGTATCTACAAAGTTGACATGAAGAAATGAAGAAATTAAAATCCATTTCTAAAACTTATAAAGGGATTATTGATGAGTACAGCAAAGTAAGTTTGGACTAAATTAAAAAAATAAAATAAATAAGTAAATTTGCTTTAAATAGGCCTATAAAAGAATCTTGAAGCACTGTGTGGCTCTTTGCTGCCGCACTGTGGGCCAAAAATCATTTTTTTATGGTTACCGATTTTAAAGTTATGTTACTCATTTGAAAATAAATACCAGTGAACCTCAGAGCCATAAAATTCCGACTTTATTTCAACTATATCAAAGCGAAAATGCACTTCCTCAGTATTTTGCTAAAATTAAAAATTTTTTTGTAAATTTTAATTTTTAAATTGCTGTACCTTTTTTGTTTTAAAAGATTTTAAAGTAAAATAAATTCTATATACTTCTGTAACTTCTAAGCTATTAATGTTATAAATATGTCACTGAGTCGTTTAGATTAAAAAAAAAAATGTTTAAATGATCTGATTTCCCGAAATTCTCCTATATAATAGAGCATAACTTCTGCCATCAAAAGCAATCTTGCACTGTTCTATAGTCCGAACCCTCACCTACACTCCTATACCCCATTGTATACCCGCCGGTTTCCGCCCGTGTGCACCAGAACAATTTTTCTGACGCAAGGTCAGATATTTTGTGCAAAATTTATGAATAAAAAAGTTTTCCACTATGTGGTTAGGGTATAATGAGTTTGCCCTGATGTTTGTAACTACCAAACATATTGGACCTACACCCATCTTTTATTATACGGATCGATTCAAAATCACTTTCTGAGCCGATTTAACGATGTCCTTCCGCGCGTCTGTGTGTTATTAGGGCGACAGCCATTTCTTTTTTTGGAATTTCAAGACGCGCGGGTCGGATTATTGTGACACTAGATCTAAAACTTTAGTGCGCAAAATTGGAGCCAAATCGGACAATGCTTTCTGGACGCGCATTGAGTTCAAAATTCAAATATGCATTTATATGTAAAAATTATAAAAAAAATCATTTTTCACAAAAATTTTGATATTGATAATTGCGTTTGAATCAAATGAATTAATAAACCATAATCTAGAGTAAATTATCTTTCTAATAAAACAACAAAATCTATTAACGGTTGAAAAACAGCCAAGTTATATCAAGTTGCCCAGGCAATAAATGCGCCGCAGACCACTTAATTAAGAAAATAGAGCTCACATTTTCAAAGACATTGAAATAATTTACAGCATCAATATTTTTGCATTCTCCTAATGAACTTATGTAAAGTATTTGGCATCTCGTCTATTGTTATGCCGTTCTAAATTAATGTCAAAACGGTACGTATTTTTTAACGCTATTTAAAAATCTTCAATTTTACTTTTTCAAAAATTTTGTTCAAGAAATTTACCGAAATCAGCGATTGGACTTTAAGATCTTATTAACAGAATATACATGAGAAAAAATGCCAAATATTGTTGGGTAATCTGTTCTTAATTTGGCGAGGGCAGTGTTTTTATTTCAGCGGATTGGAAGAAAAATTTGATTTTTCATACTTTTTCAACTTTTAGGCTACATCTTTTTGGTTTTTTCATATTTCAAATATCTTTTATCAAAATATTATACTGCTTGATATAAGTTCTCAGTCTTGTAAATTAAGGTTAAATTGAAGCACTATAAACTGTCCCTCTTTCAGGTCAAAAGTCAAATTTAAGGAGATTTACATTTTTTTTAAACAAAATATCGAAATAATATATATTTGTGGAAGGTTTTCGATAAAACTTGTTTATAATATTTTAATAATTCTAAAAAATAATATTCTGGACTTATTTTCTGACATTAACCCATGGGGTAATCAAATTCTCATCAATTCTTCCGTCGAATAAGCAAAAGCCAACACATTCCTCGCTTAGATAATAAAGATGATTTATTATTTCTGAAATGGCTTTGTCGGCAATATTTTTGTTAATATTTTTGTAGTTTTCTAACTTCTTCAAAAATTTTATATCATTTAAAGCTGCTTTTTCCGTTTTATTAGAATCGAACCAGAATATTGAATAACAACTTACAATAAAACCAGCCACTTCTATTAAACCACTGGTTTCAGTATCAGTAATATCAGGAAACTGATAATACAAATTTTTAAACAATATATAGCCTTAGTCATCCATATTCAAAAAGTTCTATCTACATTTGACAGCAATATTATTTTTGATTTCAAACTGTTCTCTGATATAATTGTCAAATGTAATATTAATTTTGATATCACATATGACTAGTACGATTATTTCTTAATAGATATTGTAGCAAATCGATCGACACGCTCTCTTTAAAATAATTTTTGATGCAGATACCACTTTTTGAATATAAGCCCTCGATATACAAATTTGTTTATACTGTATTAAATATATAAGCTAATTAATCTACATATTTTCATAAAATAACTAATAAAGTTGAGGAAGTTTATAAGTACATTAAATTTGTTTTATTTAAAAAAAATCCCGACGAAGAAAATATTTATAGATTTTCATAAAGAGTCAATCCGATATCAAGAGTTAATTTCAGAAAATAAGTTCAGAATATTATTTATATGAATAATTAAAATATTATTAACAAGTTTTATCGAAATCCTTCCACAAATATATATTATGTCGATATTTTGCTTTAAAAAATATAAACCTCCTTAAAGTTGGCCTTTGACCTTAAAGAGGGGCAGTTTGTAGTGTTTCAATTTAACCTTAATTTACAAGATTGAGAACTTACATCAAGTAGTATAATATTTTGACAAATGATATTTGAAATGTGAAAACACCAAAAAGATGTACCCAAAAAGTTGAAAAAGTATGGAAAATCAAATTTTTCTTAAAATCCGCTGAAATAAAAACGCTTTCCTCGCCAAATTAAGAACAGGATACCAACAATATTTGGAATTTTTAATCACATATATTTTGTTACTAAGACCGTAAAGTCCAATCGTTAATTTCGGTAAATTTTTGAACAAAATTTCTGAAAAAGTAAAATTGGAGATTTTGAAGTAGTGCCAAAAAAAATGCGTACCGTTTTGACATTAATTTAAAACGGCATAACAATAAATAAGATCATTTTGGGATCAGGAGTATGCAAAAATGTTGTTGTTGTAAGTTATTTCAATGTCTTTAAAAATGTGAGCTCGATTATCTTAATCAAGTGGTCTGCGGCGCATTTATTATCTGGGGAACTTGATATAACTTGGCTGTTTTTCAACCGATAATAGATTTTGTTATTTTATTAGAAAGATAATTTACTCTAGATTATGGTTTATTAATTAATTTAATTGAAACGCAATAATTAATATCTAAATTTTTGTGAACAATGATTTTTTTTTTTTTGATAATTTTTACATATAAATGCATATTTAAACTTTGAACTCAATGCGCGTCCAGAAAGCATTATCCGTTTTGGCTCAAATTTTTCGCACTAAAGTTTTAGATCCAGTGTCACAATAATCAGACCCGTAAGTCTTGTAATTTAAAAAAAAAATATGGCTGTCACCCTAATGTATGTATATATATACATCTATATATATGTATCAGCGATGCATACACATTTTTGTTTACTTGTTGTTTTTTTTTTGTCCATGTGCGAACAAAAATGCAATGGGATGTATTTACATTTATGCTGATTGCATTTAATAATTAATTTTAATTACAAACAAGTAAGAAAATTATAGTCGGTTTAGACCGACTATACGATACCCTATACCATGCGTTTAGAGACCCTATCTCTTAGGCCAAACTAACTCCACATAGAAAATAAGATAAACCAAATTTGAGTGGGATTTTTATTAATTTTTTTGGCTGCAGATATGAAAAAGTTCATATCGGATGATATGTCTATATGGGGACTAGGCCCAAAAATGGACCGATCCTGATCATGTTTGGTAAGGTCTCTTGTATTTGCAAAATAAGTGCAGATCGGGAAGCAGCTCTATATGGGGCCTATGAGTAAGGGTTGTCCCATTGGGATAATTTTTGGACTACTCATTAATGGATGTAATAAACGTATACAAACCCAATTTGAGTAAGATCTATATGATAATTTGGATCTTATGGCAATTTATGTCGATTTCATAGGGGTCATTTGTATGGGGGCTAGGTCTCAACAATTTCAATAGCGTTCATCCTATGGCCGATAAAAGCTTATATACCAAATTTCATCAAAATATACTCATATTTGCGACCTGCAGTTTGATTACAAGGTTTACATGGACACACAGACGGACGGACACACGGACGGACATCGTTAAATCGAATCAGATAGTGATTCTGATTCGATCGGTATAATAAAAGATGGGTCCAGGTCAAATATTTTTGGTAGTTACAAACAGCAGCACAAAGTCATTATACCCAAACCACAAAGTGGTATAGGGTATAAAAACAAAAAACGAAAATACCTAAAAGTTTTGTTAATTATCTTATTAATTTTTATAGCCTGATAATATAGGTAATAATATTGTGTTTAGAACACGGGTAGACGGTATCAAACATTCGACACAGTCGAATTTAAAGAACTCAAACAAAATCTAAAGACACAAAAACAAATCAATCAATTCAAATCGGAATTTGTGACAGGTCTGATAGATTTTCTTATTATTTTGGTACTACATAAAAAATAAAAATTGAAAAATTTCTATAATTAATCCTGATAGGATCTTATAATGAAAACTTGAAGATTTCTTAGAAGAATAATGTGATTTTTCTGATCTAAAACTAAATATTTTTGAAATAAAAAATGCTCTCTAAATCATTTTCTTAAACAAAAAAATTAAGCAAATACATTTTTTTAAACATTAAAAGTGCTCTTTGGTACATGCTTTGAAAACGTTACTTTATTTAAAAATTGTTGCAGATATATTTTCTTATCAAACCAATATTGCATTTTTCATAGTTTTAACTGTTTTAACTCAGAATTTCGTTGTAACCAAATTGACATTTTATATTGATTTTGTAAAATTGCCAATTTTTCTTTAACACTCAAAGATAAATCTAATACTTGTGCCACATAAATATACTTCAAAAATACATACAAGTAAAGCAAGTAAAGCGAAAACATTGACACTAAAAAAATTAAGAAAAAACAACTAAATATGTACTACAAAAATATATATATGTATGTATGTATATACATATATCTACGAGTATTTTAAATCAACCCTATAATAGCTTGATTAAATATGTATGAACAAGAAAATCTTTGTCAAAACCAGAACATCTTCCAACTTGAATTTAGCCGATGAATCTTTAGTTGTAGATCTAGTAGTAATGATACCAGCATACTTCAGTCAGTCAAGTCATTCGACAACAAACCCCATTTATTGGTATTTGTTCTTGTTGACTTTTGTATGTTGTTGCTATTATTCAGTCATCTGCATTTCCCTTCATTTACTTCCTGTCGTACTCGTATCATAGATAAACTTAAAATATTGTGACAGTTCACTAATTTGTGTGGTTGTACTAATAAAAGTTGCATTGGTTACCACACTAAGAATTTGTCGCATCCTTATACAAATAAATGGAGAACGTTTCTATAGCAATCGATTCATGATATTATCCTCCTAGATGAAGTGCTTTTTTTTTTTGTTTTTCTATCAGTTATCCAAAACAAAATTATACTCATACATAAGGATTGCATACATACATATATCAGATATGATGGAAATTACAATTAACTCAAAACATTGACTGTCTGGTCTGAATGGTGAAAGAAGAAAAAAGGTAGAGATAATATAAAGTGCAGAAAAGACAAAAGACATGCTGTACAAAATAGAACGAGCATTTTGATATGAAATTCTATATTTAGCTGCAGTGATAAGAATTATGGATATAAAGAATTACCACCATTTAGTTGTTGGCATAAGATTTAAATTGTAAAGTGTAAAAAAAAACTAAAATTTTCCAGTATTGAAAAACTAAGTATAAATTACACACAGAATTGGTAAACTTAGTTCGAATTTAAAGGTTAGCGATTTTTAACATATTCTCGATTTAAAAATCACGATTCAATAAAATCATTGGTTTTACATCGCCTTGCCAGTGCAATACTGTTACAACTCAAAATGTTACTGTTTTCCAAAAACTGCTGTATTGGGCTGGAAGATACTCAAAGAACTAGAGGAATATTATAGCATCCCAAAATTCTACTGCTTTCAGTGAAATTACAATATATACTAGCAGCTTCCAGCTCTCGAAATTCGAGCGCAAATTCTAGGAAATTTTATTTTTTCATTAAATAAAGCCCCTAAACGTATGCTAATCAATTATAATTATAGCCAATTCACAAATCAACACAAAAAACAAACTCATTTTTGTTACAAACACATTAACAAATTTAATAAACACACACATAGCATTGTATAATTATACCCTCCACTCCAGTGTGCAGAGGGTATATATAAGTTTGTCATTTCGTTTGCAATAATTAGAAAAAAAAATTTGGACCCCATAAAATATATATATTTGTGATCCTTATAACAACCGGAGTTGATATAGCGATGTCCGTCTGTCCGTCTGTGGAAATCACGATGACGGCATCAATTGGGCAGCTAGGGTGATCGTTGACATAAAAAATGATTCTCTAACATCCTGAAAAGTTTGCTATTTAAAATCGTTCAAATCGGTCGATTAGGGCCCGAGATTTGAATGAAGAACTAAAAAAAGTCTTGAAAAAATATAATTTTCTATGTTGTTCTTGTCACGATCACGCCCTCAGTAGTGCAGCTACAGTGATAATTATTGTGAGAATGATTCACCAAATTCATGGGAAGATTTCTGTTTCAAAAATCATTAAAATCGGTGGAACAGGTCTAGGGAAATCTCTGAAAAAGTAAAAAAAAAAGAAAAATATGATGTTTCTATATTGTTCTTGTTGTTATTCTAAATGTTGTGTTGTTGTCATAGCTGGACTTGTTGTTTTTGTGGTCGTTGTGGTAATAATGTAATAAAAACTAACCCTTTGTACATTTTTTTATTAACTCTGGTAGAAAATTTTAAAAGTTTCCATTGTTTTGGCATCACTAAAAAAATTTTTTAGATCATTTCTGTTATTACCACGAGCCTGTCTGCAAAATTTCAGATCAAATGGATCGGTAATGGGAAAGGGGTTAAAATCGATCCAAAATTTTTTCGACAAGCAGACACTACGAGTTAATATAAAGGGAGTAAAAATTCAACAACATCAAAAGCAAATAATGCAAAAATACCTAGTTGTTAATAAAAAAAACAATGTAAATTTTGCAAAATAAAATTTTATGTATAAATTTATTTAAATAGAAAAACACAAAAATAACGTTTGATGTTGTATTTTTTGTGTGTAATATTTACATATACATACGTACACATATTAAATAATACAAATAATATACATACATATATTCTATATATGTATGTATATCCATAATAACTGCATGTTAGAAATAAATAGGTATATTATTTTATTTACATAAAATTCTGCAATATTTTGTTGTGGGGAAAATACATTTATTTTGCATTAACAGAGTGTCACTTCATTTTGCTCAGCGTAACTATGCCACAGTAGATGGCGCCACAGTTTTTGTTCTAATTAGCTTTGCAATAGTTATTTCTATTTTAACATGAATGTTAATATTTTCAACTAGATATCATACAGAACAATGTTAAGAGCAAAAGTTAAGAGTATACACGGGCTGGTCTTTTATTTCATACGTTTTTTCATTATTCTTTTACAAATATGAATATGAAATAAGTTTGGCATATTAACTTTTTGTTGTCTTTACAAAATAGAGTTACCGAGTTCATCAATGAGTTTTTTGCTTTCAAAACAGTTCTACATAGTTATATAGAATTATTATTCTGCTTTACCTACAAAATATCTGATTGTGATTATATCTAATTTTTAAAAATTGTTTATAATTACTAAAGCATTATTATTCACATAAATACAAAATTGCACTTTTTAAATTTTCCATTCAAATTTAAGAAAATATCAATTCTAAAAACTAGAATTAAAAATTTCCAATTATAAATTACAATTAATTCAATTTCAGAAAATCATATCAAAACGTCGGAAATTATAATTTTAAATTTAAAAGACATCAATTGCATCTTTAATATATAAATTTTATTTGTTAAACACAAATTGAAATTCCAAAAAAAAAAACGCCAAATACCTATGTTTACATTTAAAAAATTTAACTATTTAAAAAAAATATTGACATTCAGGAGAAATTAATAGCTTTTCAGTACCACGATTCAGTAACTTCTTTTAACGATAGTCGAATCGTTAAAAAAAGAAAATAGCAAAATTATCAGTAAAATTTTTAAACGATATTCGCTATTGTTAAAGTCAGCTGTTGTAAACGACAACCATTTTTGTGTTGTTTATTCAATCGATAAAAACTTAAATTTTTAGGTTGATATGTCGTCATAAATAAAAAAAAATCATAAAATAGTGAAAATATTTTGCTTTTATTAAAAAAACTTTTTTATATAAATAAAAAAATTAAATAGCATATTCAATTCATTATTTCATTTTCAAATAATTACACAGAAATATTAGTAAAAAAATAAAGATATTAAACATAAACATAAAATCATCCTGTCAAACACGAAGTAATTTGTTTTTTCTACTCTTCTTTGTGTTTTTCGCTTATTTTGACAGAGATGCCACTCGTTTACAATTTAAATAAATAGAAAAATAGATTTGTCGACTGTCGTTAAGATGTATGTACTTAGTGAATCACTTAATCCTTAGAGCAAACCACAATAGCTGTCGATATATTTTGCGATTGTCGGATCGTTGAAATTTACAGAATCACACTACAGAAAACATTAATTTAAATTCAATGAATTTTAGAAAACCTCAAATGATATTTAAGAATTGCGAACATAAAAACTGTTACATAAATAAACGCAATTTGATGAGAATGTTATTTTTTATATATAAATTTTCACAATTTTTTTTTTATGAAAATTTGAAGTTTTTCAGAAAATAAAGAAAATAAATTATTTTATTTAAAATGTTTGGGACATTTGGTTTTTTGCGTTTGGCATCCCTAATTTGAATATTTATTATAATAAATTTATTCTCTATGTTTTCCAAATATGGCAATATTTTAATAAAAAAATTGAGAGAGTTTTTTTTGGTTATTATTTTGTTACTCCATCCGACCTATATGGCCGCAATGAAGAAATATTTGGCCAGTTAAAATAAACTATACAGCCATCTCCAATTAGCACGATTTAATGCATATAGCCACCCTACACAACCATTACCTTTGCAATGGAGGTTAGGGCGAACTATTTAATTAGCAAAAACTAAATTAAACGAGAATTTATGTCATATAACCGGAAACGCATGCATATAGGTATATAACCTAAATGCATGCCGATCAGCAACCACGATGACCAAAAAGCAAACACCGAAATAAATCCGAAATAATAGAAAAGACGAAAACCAACCCAAAGAATTTGCTGAAATAATTTGGTATTAAGTTTAACAAATTGTTTACTTTTTCATTTACATTTATTATCAAGACTCAAACCGAGGTGGAGGGTATCAAAGATTCGGCACAGCCGAATTTAACACTCTTACTTGTTTTATGTGTGTTTGTAGCAACTTTAAATGCAATTTACTCAAAATAAAGGAAAAAATTTAAAAATCTGTAAATCTGCAAATCGGCTAAAAAGAAATACCTTTCAAATAATATATGTTTGGGCAAAATCGGAATAAACGGTGTAGAACAAAACATCAGTCACAAGAAATCGCCTAGCCTATTAATATTATAGATTCTTATATTACACTGAACAAATTATACTGAACGATAAAACTTTAAACCGTAATATCCCGAAACTATCTATTTTGAGTTGTTACAGTATTGCACTGGCAAGGCGATGTAAAACCAATAAAGTTTTGTAAAAAAAGGGGTGTGGTATTTATCCAAATCGATTATTTTGTTAAGTTTCTATTTAATTAAATTTTTGCCTTACAAGTTTTACCCCAATGCGCATCGCTTAACCAATCCTAAGGAAATAAAAATGTATTGGCTGATATACAGTGTTGGTCAGAACACAAGCAGCCAAAACCACTATTGACCATTTTTGTACTTTTAAGCGTGTTATTGTTGTTTTTCTAAAATCTTTATCATTTCTAAAGGTGCGTTCAGACTACGCAAATATTTGACCAAATAAACGTAACCCCTAAATAATGTATAATTTTCCTTGTATAATTTTCATTAAGTTATACAATATATGATATAGAATATAGTTAAATATATTAAATATTACTAATGTAATAAAACATAACTTAATTTTGTCTTTTATATAGTTATCATGTAAGATTGAATAAAACTTTCATAAAATTAGGGGTTACGTTTATTTGGTCAAATATTTGCGTAGTCTGAACGCACCTTTACTCTTTATAACGTTACAAATAAAAACACAAAACTAAAATTGTTAACTAAAAAACTGGCACTATTTCAGTTGGACAAAACAAAAGCAACATTCAATATTATTCAATATTTAGTGAAGAATCCGATTTTTTTTTAACTTCGCGGCATCTAGGTGGCATGGATTCAATAAGGTGGTTGATCAATGGCAGTAGCGTGCAGTTTTGATATTTTTGTGCTAAGCATTTTAGCGAAATAGAATTGAAATAAATAAGTTCTACCTTTTTGCCAAATGTTTCTTAGTGAGCAGTGTTTTTTTTTTTGCTGGCCTGAAAACCTGCTTTGAATGTTCGGCGACGAACAGTCCTTGAATCTTTTTAAAATAGTTTAAATAGTTTTTGATGATTTAAATGGATATTTTTGCACAATTTGTACAATGTGACGGTCTGTCCTTTCATTTGTCTTCCGTGGTGCTCTTCCGAAATGCAATGTTTTTACAGATATTGTTGTTTTATATTTTTTTATAATCCGAGATATTATAGATTTATTAATATTATGCTTTTTAGCGGGTTCTATTTGACTCTTTCCATTCACAAAATCCTTAATTATTTTATTTTGAAGTTTTCCGAGTATTTATCACGAGCAATGATGATTTGATTTAAATATGATCAATTTCACGTCAACTTAAATTAAATTAAATTAAAAGAAAATGCGAAAATAAGCCGTTAAACGTGAAAGAAGAGACAATGCAATTTGTTCTTGCTTAAAGTTGCTTTTGTTTTGTCCAACTGAAATAGTGCCATTTTGAGTTTTTTTTGCAAAAAAAAAAAAATATAACGGTTCTTTTAGTTTACAATTTTAGTTTTGTCTTCTTATTTCTAATGTTATAAAGAGTAAGAAATGTTAAGAAGATTTTGGAAAAACAATTTAAAAATAAAATAAAGGTCAATAGTGATTTTGGTTGCTTTTGTTCTGACCAACACTGTACGTCTTATCGTTTAGATTTTACAGTAATCATCCATGAGATTGGTTACGATGAGAAGACTCTCGCTATCACATATACATAGTACTCCGGATATATGATATTAAATATTCACTTTGTAAGGAAAATTTTACGCCAAATAGTTCCATTAATATAATATGAATTCACACAAAAATTTAAGGCTCAGGCCTTCAATTATGATGCGCAACATCATATGAACTCATACAAAGATAACAAATATATTTGATATTAAATATATTATATTGTTGTATGAAGTACCACTCCCATTAGTCATATCCCTCTTATTTTAGTTCTACTACTAATATCGGGTTTTTTAATGATATAACAATTTTATATTTAAATAAAAAATCTAAAATATTAATAGGATAGGCGATTGTTTGTTACCGATTTTTTGTTCTACCGTTTTATCCCGCTTTTGACCAAACGTGTATTATTTGAAAGGTATTCTTTTTAGCTGTTCACCAGATTTACAGATTTTTAATTTTTTTCTTTATTTTGAGTAAATTTCATTTAAAGTTGCTACTAATAAAGGCCCAAATAGACTACACAACATGCTTGCGCAACATCGTGGTTGCGCAACAACTTTTTTAGATACACACTACACAAAATGCATTAGCACAAGCATACAATTTTAGTTTAGTTTTTTATTTTGATGGATGCGAATCGCGATGCTGCTGCGGAAATACTGCTTGCAATTGCAATAAAAAGAAAAAAAGAGAAAAGAAATATTGCAAAGAAAAAAAGAATATGGTGCCAAGAATGGTACAAGAAAAGAACACTTATTGGACAAATAGAACTTTTAAAAGCATGTTGCTGTTTTCATAATTTCTTGCGCCAACAAAATGATGAAATTTACATGGAAAGCGACGTCGAACAAACAGAAAATAGTGGCCCCACCAATGATTTGAGTTTACAAGCCCTTCAGACTTCTAATTCCAAAAACTCCTCAAATCTTGCAAAAAGTGTACGTGAAAAATTCTGCACTTTTTTTTAATACAATAGGAGCAAGTTCGTGGCAAGACAATATATTAAAGAAGAAAACATCAAATTAAAATTGATGAATTCATAATAAATTTGATCTTATTTTAATAACTAAAATAAATTGTTTCTTAATCTTTCTATTGGGTGGGGTTTTTAATCCAAAAGTGATTGGTGAAAATTTTCAAAAAGCTTTTAGGACCAGAAACACAAAAAAAATATTTTTTTACTTCATTGGAAGCGCAATCGTCCACTGAACTTCTTCTTTATACACTCTGCTCGTGATCATTCAAGAAAGAAAGCGAATCAAAATTCCAAAGTGATGGTATATAGATATTGACTACGCCGGTACCAGATTTTTCACTTTCTTTAATTTTTTTAAGCTCACGACGGTAATTTGTCCGAAGGGCGTTGATTTTTTTCACAGCAACTTCTCTATCTGCAAAAGGATTATTTTCCTTCAACTTATTTATTAACACTTTGTAAGCTTTATTTTTATACCCTCCACATCTCAGTGGCAGAGGGTATATATAGGTTTGTCATTCCGTTTGTAACGCATCGAAAAACTAATTTCCGACCCAATAAAGTATATATATTCTTGATCCTTATCACAGCTCGAGTCGATATAGCGATGTCCGTCTGTCCGTCTGTCCGTCTGTCCGTCTGTCCGTCTGTCCGTGTGTCTGTTGAAATCACGCTCATTCAAAAAAAAAAGCATTTACTTAGGTCAGGTTACGAAAAAATTATTTGCCATAATTCCCACCAGGTTGGTATTGAAATCGGAGTAAATCGGGAGCCTCTGCGCTGAGAAATGAACAAAAGTTTATAGATACCTCTAAAAAAAACATGAAACCTAGTGTTTTCTTGTAATAGTTTAGTGGTTGAACATACAACAACATAAAAAAAGCCACAAAAAAAATGTGATTCATACATATTAACAATAACAAGAACACAACTACCATGAGCTATGTTAATAGTATTGCCACAAACCGAGGTGGAGGGTATCAAAGATTCGGCACAGCCGAATTTAACACTCTTACTTGTTTTATCTCTATTGGAATATTCCTTGCTTTTAATTTTCCACAGAGCTGACAATTTTCTGTATTCGTCGATAAATTCTTCGACAAAAATTCTTTCTTCCGACATTATTCCTATTTTTTTCTTCCGCCTATGTTGACAACGCGAGATGTTTTAAAAAGTGACAATTTTGTATGGGGAATTTTGAAAATTGCCTACACACTACACAAAACTGTTGCGCAAAATTCCAAAAAATCAAATCAATTTGATTTTTGCACAACTGTTGCGCAAACATGAAAAACACCCCTACACACTACACAACGCGTTGCGCAAACACGATGTTGCGCAAGCATGTTGTGTAGTCTATTTGGGCCTTAACACATACATAAAATTATACGTATGCTATGTGTATGTTTATTAAAGGTGCTATTACACGATGTGTTTTTTATATATGTACTGTCACTTTTTTTATCCATATGAAATTCCGCATGTCTGTCAAAATTGTCTTTTACATACGATTCATAATCTTCGCTATCACACGTGCATATATATTTTCGTATGACATAACCTCTAAATGTAAACAACAGCTGATTTAATTTGTGAATTTACAAGAATTTATTGTTCAAAATTAAGTTATATATTTTATATATTTTTTAATTGTTAATTAATATTAAACAATTTATTTTTTTTTTTTCAATATTAATCTTTATAATTTACTTTGTTTTTCTCTCGCCACAAGCAAAATACAACCTGTTCTAATTGAAATATGTACATGTGACTTTCCTCATGTATTGTACATAAACAATGTTTCATATGTGCCACATGATGTGTACAACATTTGTTGTGTGAAAATTTGACAGTACATATGTAAAAAAACAACATCGTGTAACAGCACCTTAAATTTGTTAATGAGTTTGCCATCTTCAACACAATAATAATAAACCAAAAAATTATTGGTTTGTGAATTGGCTATGTTGAAAGTTGCCTAGAAATTGCACTCGAATTTCGAGCGCTGGAATCTGCTAGTAATAATAATTGAGTTCAATAGACATGTCAGATTTAAGAATGGAAATCGATCTCATTCATATGACAACCACACACACATCGCCCGTAATGTTAGCAATTTCTAGTTTGATATTATTCCAGAGCTACGCTAACGTTGTTGATAAAAGAAATCCAGCGTCGGAATATCGCATGAGCGAGGTGGCTTTAGACCGGATCATATCTTGAGATTTCACGATTACCGAATTGCACTTCAACAGATAAATTGTTTGACCACCTGTGTGATACGTGGCCCATCTTATCGGATCCACATATCACTGATGCCAGGTCCATCCAATTATGACCAAAAATAATCTTCCAACATGGCACCGTAACATGCAATGGAGGCTTTTTCCAGCCCATGTTAGTTTGAGCCACCACTGAATTCCGGTAGTAACTTTATTTTGAATAAATTTTCTAACTTTGCTTGTGCCTGAACTTTACTATGATAAAAATGTAAGACTTGTCCCATGTTTTGACATTAACAGATCATAAAAATGCAAAATTGTTATAGCCCAATTACAGTAGGTAGTTAAAACGAAATTTTAAATAACTAAAAATTTAATAATTATATTTAATAAGAAACTATTGTTTGAACTTACATAAGTATAACAGGTGTCGTTTTCCTATAGCGGAGGCTGTAATAAAGCAAACACTGCAACTGCAAATAGTTCAACCTAATTATTGAATGGTTGAAAGTGGAACATTTTTGGAATACCATTCCGGATCATAATCCGATAAATGAACAATACATGACTTATAAAATGTCATATAGGTACTTATATTATTAACGATTAAAAGTTAAATGCAGAAAATAATTTCTAGAATTCGATTGCGTTTATTGTATGCATCTTTGGAATGAGGCAGATTAAACACAATTTTTTTCATTTTGATATGATTTTCGTTGGCCAGACAATAAAAACTTATGCAGGATACATATTTGAAAAACATATTAATACACTTTATATTCTTATTAGATTTTTTAATTATTGCATTGCATTCTACACAGAATTTTTTAAAAATGTTCTATACAATATCAATTGAGTTGTAAAACTTTTTTTGCAATATAATTTATAAACTACAATTAAATTTTTGTGTCTATTACACACTATCGCTTTTATAAAATACAATAAAACAATTTTATTTTCAATATTTTACACAATTCACAATTCTTTCACAAACTTAAAGATTTTTTGCAAAAGTTATCCCGCGCGTCATTTCTAACTGTCATATGATTTTTCTAGTTTTTTTACTCCATACATATACGAAGAGCTTTACGTATACGAAGAGCTTTAGTTAATGCCGTTAATGGTGTGAGAGAAAGAATAATAAATATTTGCTCTCGCGCTCTCTGTCAAAATATTGGATGTAAACAAAACAAGTGGTAATGAAAACAGCTGTTATCAATAAGATATTCAATTTTAACAATTTATACACAATTTTTTATGTTATTAAGAAACTAATTATTTACGTTGTTTTAATTTTATTATGAATAAACGGTTTTAATAAGAATTTTATGAAAAACAGTATTCATAAATTATATTGTAGCCTACACCCTCTATAAACCTACAACAATATGAAATTTGTTTTTCTGTTATAAAAAAAAGAAGAATTGCATATCAGATGTAATGGAAATTAGAATTAACTCAAAACACTGACTGTCTGGTCTGAATGGTGAATGAAGAAAAAGTATCGCAGCTAAAATAGATTCCGATATAATTAAAACAACGAATTCTAATATTAAAATACATATGTATATGGAGTTAGGAAAAGAACTAAATTTAAAAATTTATAATTGATTTCTAAAATGCAGCTTACTTAATGTATATTTAAATACTATTATGGGTTAAAACATCAAAAAACAGGACAAAACCAAACAACTGATTCAGTACAACGAAATAACCTTTAATACAGCTTCAGTACTTAAAACGAAATTTAAAATAACTAAAAATCCTTGGGATTTATTCGGGAAATTTTATAACAATCATATTTTATAAGAAACTATTTTAATTAACTTACTTATAATGAATGTTGTTATCCCATACCGAAGGGCCGTAATAAAGCAAACACTGCAACTGCAATTGTAAATTTTTCAACCTGATGATTGAATTGTTGAAATCGCAGAACTTTTGGAATACCATTCCGGATCATAATCCGATAAAAGAACAGTATATGATTTATAAAATGTCATTATAGATAGCTAGCAAATGATACTTAAGAATAATTTCTATAATTTTATTGCATTGCATTTATGGTATGGATCCTTGGAATTTGGCAGAATAAACACATTTTTTTATATTGACATTTTTTCATTTACCAAACAATAAAAACTTAAGCAGGATATATGTATATGTATTGACAAACTTTTTGCAAAATATACTTTATATTCTTATAAGATTTCTTAGTTATTGCATTGTTTTTACCGCAGAATGATGTGAAAATGAATTGACTGCTAAAGCTTTTTTGCAATTTAAATTATAAAATACTATTGGATTTTTGTTTCTATTACATACTATCACTTTTAAAAATATAAAACTAAACTTTTTATTTGCAATATTTTACACAATTTAAGTATGATTTCACAAACTAAACGAATTTTTGCAAAACTTTTCCCGCGCGTCATTTTTAACTGTCATATGATTTTCTAGTTTTTTATTGCTATATATGTAAGTTAATGTCGTTAGTTAGAAGAGAAATATAATAAATATTTGCTCTCGTGCAAACTGTCAAAATATTGAATGTATACAAAACTGGTACTAATTAGATCAGCTGTTATCAAAGATATTCAATTTTAAACAATTTCGTGCATTCATTCAGTCGACGAAGCAAAAAAGAAAAAACTTATTAAATAAATTATTTATTAAGTTTTTTTTAATATTACTGCTTATTTTGTTGTGTTTTAATTTATTCATAATTAATAATAAATTTATGAAAAATGGTATTCACAAATTCTGTTATAGGCTATAACCTTCTAAGACCCTACAACGGTAAGAAATTATTTTAGAATACCCCGTAGTAAAAGTTAGGTATCCAATGACTTCAGTATTCACAATTTTATCTAAAGTATTTGATACATTTTAGAGAAAAAATCCTCAAAATTAAAAGAATTTTGCATTTTGTGTTGAACATACATATAACCTAAATTTGTTTAAAAACTAAACTAGTGATGTTTATAAAATCAAAGGTTATTCAAATAATATTTATTTTATTGTAATTTCTATGCTTTGTAACATTAAAATATTTTATTTGTGTAATTAAAATTATGTAGAGACTTATTTTTTTTAATAAACAAAGAAAACGAAATGTATTCTGTTCCGATTAACAAGGTAATCAACAAATTTATTCATGTATCACTAGCAATAAAATAAGAGAAAGTAAAAACACAAACGATTGTCATAATAACTATTTAAGGTGTGTTTACACTATGTGTATTTTCCATATGTAAATTCAGTTTTACGATCCATACGTAATTCCGTGTGTGTGTCAAAATTAGCGTTTTACATACGATTCATAGTTTTTGCGTTCAAACGTACATATGTATTTCCGTATGACATAACCTCTAAATGTAAACAGCTGATTTAATTTTTGAATTTACAAAAATTTATTGTTTAAAATAAAGTTATATATTTTATATATTTTTAAATTGTTAATTAATATTAAACAATTTATTTTTCTTTCAATATTAATCTTTATAATTTACTCTTTTTTTCTTTCGCCACAAGCAGTGTTGTATTTTCATATGTTTGTCTTGCCAAAATAGAACCTGCTCTAATTGAAAAATTTACATATGTCTTGCAAAATATGTTGTACATAAACAATGTTTGAAAGGTTCACACTATGTGTACAAATTACACGTGCTAAGAAACTAAGAAAAACACAAGCAAAACACGTAGTGTGAACGCAGCTTTAACGTTTTGTGTTTTTTAGTTGGCAACATTCCTCTTTTCCTCTTATTTTATTGTAATTGAACGTTTATGAATACAAATTCTTATTAAAGGTTTATAAACCAAAATCTGTTCAATAACAAATGTATACTTTAACGGAGAAACTATAATTAATAATGAATACGACTTTTATTATTGTACGTAATAAGCGAGTACTGTATTGATAAAAAAAAAAATGATACCAATTTATGTTCCATCCCTGATATGAGTACTTCCTAAAAGTTTAGTAAATTTAATTATTTTGTTTTTAAATAATGCTGAGTATATTGCACAATTTTGAGAGAAACTTTTTTTTTTTTTTTGTTGAGAGAATTTCTCCGATGTATTTATAATTTCACAATTAATCACTTTTGTGTAGTGCAATAGTGTGAAACAAATGAATAAAATAGTTTTCTTTGCATTGTTTTATGAAATATAAAAGAATAAAAATTATATTGAGTTTACCAAGAGTAAAACTTGCATTTGTTAAAAAAAATTTGACAGTATTAAAAAACTTAAATGGTTAAAAAAATTTTAATGGTTTGTTTAGGTAAGTCAACCAATGCCACATTTTATTTGTAAAATTATAATCAAATGCAATGAATTAAATAAATAAAAACGCATACATACATATCAAGACATAACCGCCAGTAATGCTATGTTCACACGGACAGCAAGACTCGCGGTTCGCTCTCTCATTCACGGTTCGCCCGAATCATGATTGAATCTACATGATTCGCCATACAAAATTTTGAGAGCGAATCTACTTGGTTTAAAATGTACCTAGTTGTGAACCTAGAAACATTGAGTGTCATCTCCAAGTTTTTATAAGAAATTATCGCTAGTTTATCTGAACTAGCTGTCAAAAATATATAAACAAAAAAAAGCAAAAAATTAATTTGTGCAATAAAATAAATAGAAACATTTAACAAATAAAAAGTATATATTTACATATATATACACATATAAAGGAACAAGTCTCGTTTAGGTGCACCACCCCGATTTTTTTTTTTTTTTTGAAATAGGGGTATTTGAGGTGATTTAGGAAAAAAATTTTTTTTTGTCGGAAACCCATATTTTCCGAGTTATGGACCTCCAAAATTTTGACATTGATTTCGACTTGAACAATTCTTATCGGTTTTGAGCAATATATGTATCATTTGAAAGCTTATTAAATTGCCTTTATTTCAAAATAAAAAATTCGAAATCCTTTAACCCATTGTGAACCTATTCAAGATTGTGCATTTTTGAGTTTTTGTGAAAAGCTGTAATTATCAGACGAAATTACGTATATAAGGTAGTATTTGCACATTTACAATAAAAATAGGGGTCACAAGCTATTTTTTGGTGTCTATTATGACTTTTTGACTCTTAAAGTGCTGGATATATTAGGAGTTAAAGTTGGATATTATTTTTTTCGCGATTTACTCGTTTCAGTGTAGCTTAGCTAATTGTAATTTTAGCTTAGCAAGTTGTACTTTTTTTTTATTGTTGTTTTTTTTGAAGTGTTAATATTGATTTGGGGGTTATGAAAATCGCGTGATTTTTAAAACAAAATTTTCATAATAGGACGGAGAAGAAATGAGGGGATGCTTTAATACCATGTGAGATAAGGCCATGATGGCTTTATCTTGTCTTATGTCTTCCCGGAGACACTAAACTTAAGTATTGAAATCTGGCTTCACATACTAAAGTTTTTCTGCGTGGCGGCCTGCGGCCGCGCTTAAGGGTTTTCTCCTCCAGTAGGACAGGGCAGGTGGCTTCGCTGAATAAAGTTTTCCTGCGTACGTCACAAGCGAATTTCCCAACAAAATTTTCATAATAGTCTCATTAAAAGTCAATAATATCTCCGGTCCTGGAAGGGTTAAGAGGACAAAATATATATGTAACTAGTGGGCCCAGCTTTCATTCAGGTGCTGTAAATACAAAAATTTTATAGATCATTTTATGAGATAATGCCACGTTTGCGAAAAAAAACTTTCCCAAAAATACAAGAAATTTTTTTAAAAAAATTGTTAAGTCGAATTTTTTAAGAAAGTGTTGTTTTTAGTGTTATGGGTTTTTGTTATTTGGGCAATAAAAAAAAAAAGTTGTACCCCTAATATCTCCGGATTACAAAGGGTTAAAAGGTCAAACTATATCTTAAATAAAAGCTGTTAATCCTATGAATGTACTAAGTAACATATATTTTGTTGTTGTAATAGCGTTTTATTGAAATAAAATGAATTATTTACAAAAACTGCATCTTAAAAAGAAAGAAAATTATTTTGGTCCATAATAGGTTAATGGATTTCGAACTTTTTTTATATCAAATTAAAGGTACTTTAATAAGCTTTCATATGATATATATATTGCTAAAGTCCGATTACAATTGTTCAAGTTATATCGAAATCAATGTCAAAACTTTGGAGGTCTATAACTCGGGAAATATGGGCTTCCGACAAAAAAAAAATATTTTGCTGGAAAGGCATTAAAAAGTGGAACGAGTGGTGAAAAGTTGGAACGGATCGGAGAGGTGCACCTAAACGAGACTTATGTAAGCCCAAATGAAAATGAAAAAGTGAAACGTAAAGTGTAGAAGGATGTCTTCAAATATTTGCACAAAAAATATAAACGTCAAAATGAAACAAGAACACTCGTCTGAACACAAAGGTTCACAATCATGATTCAGAGAGCGAATCAAGTGGTTCATTTTGCCGTCTGAACATGCTATAAGTTAACAACATATTTATTAAAATTTACAAAACACGCGCAACATTGGTGCTGTTCATCTGCATGAAAATGAGACCAATAAACGTTATTGGAAAAATAAATAAAACGCTGGCTGCATGCTATGGTTGTGCAAGCAGAGGTTCTTTGCCTTTTTACATTAATGCTTATGATAGAGGCTTATTTGTCTTTAATATTAATGCTTTTGATACTTTTTAGTTTAGTGTTCTTTTGAGTTTTTAATAAAACAAGTACTTCAATTTGAAGCCAAAAAAAAATAAAAGCAAGAAAATTGTTTAATTTATATACTGTGATATTTTAGTTTTTCAAATTATTTTTACATTTATTTATACAATTTTGTGTTTTTTTTTATGTAGTATTGTTTATGTCGTAAAAACTAAATGTGTTAGATGTGAAATTGACGAAATATTATATGTACATAAGTTTATTATTAATGTTGAGTTATATTAAGTACCAATGAGTATTCCTTTGCATATTAATATTGTTGCCAGATTAAATAAAGATCCCTGAAGAAGTTGGAAAATCCCAACGAAACGTCGGATGGAAAAAATAAATAATCTTTTATTTGATTTTTGAAACAGGACCTTAAAAGCCCGTTAGATTAATTTCTAAAAAATTCATAATAAGTGGCACGATTTTCGATTATTTTTATGAACTTCGATAATTTACGATTATTCGCCTCTTTTCTCAAAATTTAATTTTACATAGCTTTAAATATTACGAATTTACGGTGAAAAAAATTATGAAGTATAACATTCTTAGCATGTTAACGTACTAAATATAAAGATATTAATAAAATAAACCTTTCCCTATAAAATTATTTTCAAATTTTTCCATTCTAAACTATACATTTTTTTAGGCAACACTTGTCGCTCACCCATTGCGGAAGCAGTTATGACTAAGGCTATCAAAAAATGCGGTGTTTATAACGAGTGGCAAGTAGATAGTGCTGGCATTGCCAATTGGCATGTTGGTAAACCACCCAATTCTCGATCTCTAGAAATAATGAAAAAATATAATCTAATCTGCAACAGTGTATCTCGTCAAATTACACCATCGGATTTTGAAGAATTTGATTATATTTTTGGCATGGATTATTACAATATGGACGAATTAATGCATAAAGCACCACCTGGCTGCAAGGCAAAATTACTAATGTTGGGTCATTTTGGATTACCCGATTCGGAACATATTATAGAGGATCCTTACGGTGTAAGTTATAAAAAGATTATACTCCCCTTAACTTACATATATTGATTCATTATATTTCAGTCACGAGATTTTGCTGATTTTGAAAAAATATATGTACAATGTACTATAGCATGTGAAGCCTTTTTAAAAAAGGCTTTGGAAAATAGAATTTAATGGGAGAAAATATTTTTGTTATAGTAATTCAAATATAACATTTAATGTAAAACTACTATAAATTATAAAATATAAATATAAATGTTATAATATAAATATAATATAAATATAAATGTTATAAGAAACTGAAATACTTTTTATTTGATTGGACCTGTGTTGACTCTTACATATTCTAAGTAATTTAACATAAATATTTAAAAAAATTTTTTGAAATATTTATCTACATAAAAAAAAGTTGCAATGGTGCGTGGTAGAGAAGAAGAAAACTACACTGTATTCTAAATCGGACCCGTTTCTGGCATTTCAGATTTCATCAGCGATTTATTGAACATTGTTTTAACTGTTATGTATAATTGAATAGATTGTTTCTATATGAAATTTTTCTACTTAGGGCGGCCGCGAAAAAATTTCATATAGAAACAAAAATGGTAGTCTAAATAAAAAAATAAATTAATTTCATGTTATTGTTGCGAAATAATTTGTATTCTTTCATAACAAGTTTTGTATGAAAATATGTTGTTAAAATATACGAAATAATTCACTAGTCCGAGTTCACACAAGGTAATTTTTGTTGCGCAATTCTTGAGTTTGTAGATGTTTGCGGTGAGGGGAATAAAAAGGGAAAAATAATTGCCGGTTCTCGGCTATTTCAAGCAATTCTCTCATTCGCTTTTTTTTTGTTGAATATTTGACATTTCTTTTCATTCGGTGTTTCGCTTTTTGGTGTGAATAATTCGTAATTATTGTTTACTTTATTAAAATGGCCTTTAAAATGGCCTTTTTTTCTTGAATTCATTTTTCAACAAAACCAATTAAATTAATTTATGTATGTATGTATTTAATTTTATTATTGTTCTTTACGACTAGAGCACAAATGTCAAATTATAAGAAAATAAAAACAAAACAGTAAAATTGCCGAAGAAATTGTCGTGTGTGGACATAAAATCAATTTCAAAAGAGAATTGCCAAAAAGTTGCGCAATAAAAATTGCCTTGTGTGACCTCCGACCTATAATGCTATAAAGCTATAGCTTTATAGCAGAGTGTACTATATTAATGTTAGTTATAATTTCTTACGTTTAAATTCTCTCTCTCTCTTTCTCTCTTTCCGATGGAGTAATATAAATAACCATGTGCCAATTTGACACTGCCATAAAAACAGCTGATTTCTTTTATTGCTTATTTTGTTGTACTGAACAGAAGCAAATACATAAACGGTAATATATTGTAAAAAAAAGATTTGTAAAACAGTTTAAACGTTAAAGAAAATATGGTGAAAAAGATATTAATGATTTGTTTGGGTATACAATTCTACCTTGTTAAATATTATAATTAAATAATCTAAAATAATTTGTCTTCTTCAGGCAACATTTGTCGTTCCCCAATTGCAGAGGCTGTTATGATCGACACAATTAAAAAAGCAGGTGTCTCTGATGAGTGGGAAGTTGATAGCGCTGCCATTGGTAGTTGGCATGTTGGTAAGCCTCCTGATAGTCGAGCTAGGAGTATTATGAAGAGACATGATCTGCCCTACAATAACAAAGCACGACAACTGAAATCGAAAGACTTTGAAGAATTTGACTATATATTTGGCATGGACCATGAAAATATGGAAGATTTGGAAAGTAGTGCCCCAAAGGGTTCCAAGGCCAAGTTACTAATGTTGGGTAATTTTGGTTTGCCTAAAGCGGAACGTATTATAGAGGACCCATATTATGTGAGAGAGACAAGATTTTAAATTTGTTCACCGTCTTCATTATTATTATTTTATTTTTAGCAAAATGGTGATGCTGGTTTCGAAAAGGCCTACCAACAATGTGTCGTGGCATGTGATGCCTTTTTGACTCAAGCTTTGGCTAATAAAATTTAAGAATTTCCCGAAGTGTTGGAATTATTTAAGAAAATTATGTTAATTGTAAAACAAAGAAGGTAATGGTCTGGAACCAACAGTTATAAAGTTCAACATTAATTTTTATTTTTTTTAATTTGGAGTGTAAAAACCAATTTAAAAATGCCTTAATAAATACTGATGCGACGAGAGGCGATATGTTTTGAAAGTTTTTGTTTTAAGTCAAAAATATTGTTCCTTTAAAAGGATTTGATGATAGTCGTCGGTCATACCACGAAGCGATCATATTTTGGAACAGTTTAAAAATGATTTTAAGGTCAAATATTTTAAAATTTTTAATTGGTTGGCAATTGGTTAATTTTATATCACAGGAAATACATTTTCCAAAGATATAAGATACGTTTTTCGTTGAAGTAAAAAGTACCAATATTCGAACTATAGAGGGCCATAACTTGGGCCAGCTTCAACACTATTCAACATTGTTAACGTGATATTTATTTAATCGAGCCCACAGGGCCATATAGGATTAATACATTTAATAATAACAATGAACCGTAAGCTAAATCAAGGTAGAACTAAAAAATAACTTTAATACTTAACTAGAAGAATAATAAAAACAATCCTTTGGTAAATTAATGATTAACAGTAAAATACTCCAACTACTTACGTTTCATGACGTAGGCCGTATAACTTAAACTTTTCATTTAATCACAAAAATTTATTTAATTTTATAACATTTAAAGTTTTTTTTAAATATATTGTGTTTTTAAAAAAATAAACTAAATTCTCATTTAAAAACGCAACAACGAACTGTTATTGCACTCAATAAATGCACAGTTTCAATAAAAGAGTTGATGCAATGTTGCCATAATTTGAAATTGTAAAGATGCTAAATTGCAAAAAGAAAAAGATGCTAAAACGTACTGGAGTCAAAAAAAAAGATGCTAATTTTTTTTTTTTAATTTCATTACCTTTACATTGAAAAATTAAATATTTTTAATAATTTCTCTGGTTTTAAAATCGAAAAATTAATATAAAACATAAGTTTCGATTTATATTTTTAAATTTGAATTGAAATTATTTTGGATTTCATCTGTAATTTTTTTAACATCAAATTGAGTTTTTTTAATTATACCCTATACCACTATGTGGTTTGGGTATAATGACTTTGTGCTGCTGTTTGTAACAACCAAAAATATTTGACCTAGACCCATCTTTAATTATACCGATAGAATCAGAATCACTTTCTGAGTTGATTTAACAATGTCCGTCCGTCCGTCCGTCCGTCTGTGTGTCCATGTAAACCTTGTAATCAAACTGCAGGTCGCAAATATGAATATATTTTGATGAAATTTGGTATATAAGCTTTTATCGGCCATGGGATGAACGCTATTGAAATTGGTGAGAATCGGTCCATGTTCACACCTAGCCCCCATACAAATTACCCCTATGAAATCGAAATAAATTGTCATAAGATCCAAATTGTCATATAGATCTTACTCAAATTGGGTTTATATGCGTTCATTACATCCATTAACGAGTAGTCCAAAAATGATCCCTTTGGCCCCATATAGAGCTGCTTCCCGATCTTCACTTAAATCTATTAAAAAGCAAAAATATTGCACAGATTCTTCTCAAATTTTGTTTGTATATATTTTTGCAAAATACAAGAGACTTTACCAAACATGATCAGGATCGTTCCATTTTTGGACCTAGTCTCCATATAGATATAGCATCCGATATGAACTTTTTCATATCTGCAGCCAAAAAAATTAATAAAAATCTCACTCAAATTTGGTTTTTGCTTATTTTCTATGTCCAGTTAGTTGGGCCTAAGAGATAGAGTTTCTAAACGCATGGTATAGGGTATCGTATAGTCGGTCTAGACCGACTATAACTTTCTTACTTGTTTTAAATTAAATATTTTTAATTTTAGAGATTTTTTTTTTTTTAATTTCAAATATAACAGAATTTACATTATCAAAAAAAAGATACGATTATATTACAATTGGTTTATGGAATCTAATATTTCTGTGATGTCTTCATCTTCAAGTTCTCCTTGGCTCTGATATTTTTCTGACGACCGACTTTTATCAACGACATCGCTTGGTATATTGTAAGTGTAACAGCACCCATTTTTCAATTTCAAACCTTCTTTTATACGTATTACAGAACATAACAACTCGGGTTTTGCTCTGTTCAAAGTTTGCTTTTAACTAAAGCCATTAAACTAAACAAACGGTGAACTTCGTGCTTTTGAGAAAGACAAAACCAATAAAGACAATACAAATATTGATAACTCTTTAAATGGATTTTCGGCAATAGAATTTTTGTTAACTTCAATCCATAAAGAGCTTGTATTTAGTGTTGTATCCCAATATTGTTCTGTGATATAATTCCATTGGATTTGATTTATTTCTGTTTCAGATGATTTAAATTTAAACTCTCCTAATATATTGGTTATCGGTGCTTTTACCCGGTTTAATGTGTTTTGTATTGAAAGTTTTGTCATTTTTTAATACAATAATATTTTGTGGCAATCGACTTTTTATTTCATTAAAAACTGTTGTTGGTTTTTACATTCTTCTATTTCGAAATGTTTTGTTATATTTGTTGAAAGAAACGAGCAGAGTGGTAAACAGAATAGTTCACAAAATTCTCGTATTACACTTTGAGAAATTTAAACATATCAATACCATTAAAATTAAAATTGTATATGCAAAAAAAAAAAAAAAATCAAAAAAATCAAAAAAGATGCTAAAAGCAACTTTTTATTAATAAAAGATGATAAGTTAGCATCTAGCATCTTTTCATAAATTTTGGATGCTAAACGACAAAAAAAATGCTAAATCTAGCAACTAAAATGCTTAAATGGCAACACTGAGTTGATGACAATTATTCACCGTAAAGAGATCGTCGTTTTAGATTCATTCACAGTAGAGGGAAAAATTGTTTTGGGGTTGGTTTTTAAACGGATATACTCCCAAAAAATAATTTTCTTATCCGAATATTTTGAATTATTTCAAAAAATTAAAATCCCTTACCTTTAAATATCTTTTTAATTGTAAAATTAACAACCTTGAAAATTCTCTCGATAGAAATGATTTTTTGGAGTACATTGAGTTTTTTGTTAAAATATAAATTATATATTTTTTGTTTATAAATCAAATTTTTTCAACGAATCATAATCAAAATTTACAAACCATATAAGTGGACATCCCATGATTTATTTATTGTGGAATGGATTAATTCAAATCAATACAAGAAAATCAATCAAAATTTTTTTGGATTTTTAAATTTAAGTTATACAAAATTTTTATGTTGACCAATTCAATATTCACTTAAAAAAAGGGCCAATTAATTAAAGATATTAAAAACTAAAAAGATAACTAAAAATAGAAAAAGATTTTTATAACATGGGACGCCTAAAATTGCTATTTGTATGCCGGGGTAAGAAAATTATAGACAAAAAAATTTTGTATATAATTGGTAAATTTAACTCGTCCACATTTTTAGGCAATACCTGCCGCTCACCTATGGCCGAATGTATAATGAAATATCAGTCACGTGAAAATGATCTTAATTGGACTTGTGATAGTGCTGGTTTACGGTCTTGGAATATTGGACGTAAACCAGATAGCAGATGTTTGAAGGTATTGGAGGAAAATGGCATGACAACAAAACATTATGGAAGAAAGGTAAGTAAAATCATTTTCATAAAATTCAATTCGTTTTTATGACGAATCAGCAGTTATTTTCTTTTTAACGTAAAATGACAACACTTTCGATTTTTTATATAAATCAAATTCTAATTTGGATCACTTTTGCTTCAGAAAATCTCGTAGAATTTGATATCATGTAAATTCTGAATCAGAGGTATAAATAAGGATTTTTAAAACACTCAAAGTAGAAAGACATTACCAAAATTTTTATTATTAGAAGTTAATGGAAAAATATCAACAGATTTTCATATAAATGATATAAAAATATGCGAGGGTAATCCGGCCTGAAAAAGAAAACACAAAAAATTTGGGAAAAATTTTCTTTATTTCTCAGCATAATCTCCTTTTAGCTCGATACACTTTTCCCAGCGATATTAAATAGCTTCGATACCCTGTTTATAGTATTTCAATTTCAATTATATATTCTTCCTTTATTTACATATTTTAACAAATTTGATATTTACATATGAGATCTTATCTTTACATGTAGATATTGCAACAAATAATATATAGAATCTAAAGATATTAAATAGTTTTTATTTTATTTTTTAATGATTTTTAAAGGAAAATGGGAGGAAAAACCTTTATATGATTTAATATATTCAAATACTATCTGAAAATATTTATATGCTTATAGGAGGTTTATTAGAAATATAGACCTTTTATAGACCTCTATAAGCATATTATTTTCAATTTGATTTCTTTTTTAATTTTACGTTATTTCTCTACATTCTCTTATCAGTGGGTAAGAGGAATTTTCAATTTTGGCAAAGTTATTGTTATTAATCCTCATAAAATCGATAATTTTTTCATAACCTGTTTCTTCATGAAGAAGATTTGTAGGATACCTCTAGGGCTTTTTATTTATCATTTTAAGACATTTGTTTTGTATAATTTGTAAGCGTTTTAGGTGACAGTTGGCAGCGTTACTCCAAATAGGACACGCGTGTTATTGGCCTTATATCACTTTTGAAGTAGATTTTTGTTTGTGCTTTAAATGATTTTATAGCGCTTTTTGGCACGTAGCCATAATATGTTGTTTAAATGTGAGCTTTTTGTCCAAGACAACTCCGAGATATTTGACATCGTACATTTATGGTATTATTTCCAATAAGAAGATGACGTCTTGACAGTCTTTTGGGAGATTTGTCGAATGGAAAAATTGTTGCTTGGGTCTTGTTTGGATTAATTTTGATTTTCCATTTGTGGAAATATTTACTGCAATTTACAAGACCCTTCTCCATTTTCTTCATGAGTGCACTTGTAAGTTTGTTTGAAGAAATTAACGCATTATTATCTGCGTAATAAGCAATTTTCATATATTTTGGGATTTTAAAATCGGATGTTTATATCGAGTAAAGCAATGGCGACAAGACTGATCCTTGAGCCCTGTGTATAGAGCTGTATGCAGCTTGTTAAGGAATCTTAGCAGAAAACTTTCATATATTTCTTAAAGAAAAAAAAAGCACAAAAGTACCTTTCAGTGCAACAGTAGCAATCAGCTGTTTTCTGTTAATTATTAAGAATTGTGAAATTGAAAACATATCAATTCTTCGGTTCTGCTTTATTTGGCCTGCTAAACGCTTTTTAAGCTCAGTATCAAAATTACCCATCCGCTTCTTGTTTTTCTTTGCCGAATTTTGTTCGTTTTTTTCCATGTTTGCAACTGAAAAACAACTTTTAATTTTTTAGCATATTACATTTTGTTTATGCTTAGCTCTCCTGTCAAAATTCCGTTCAGAAAGAACGAAAAATTTGATATTCCTGCTCTAAGCCTGGGTTGCCTAACTTAATTTACGTCAAAAAAAGTAGTAAAAACAATACTACTTTTTTAAAAAGCTGCAGACTATCAGCAGAAATTTTTTGACAGAAAAATTCCTTAAGCATTTCTGAAGCGTTTTTTTATATGAAGTTTTTGATTCCTTAGCAAGCTGTACACAGGCCTTAACAACAGAAATTTTTAGACAGAAAAATTCCTTAAGCATTTCTGAAGCGTTTTTTTATATGAAGTTTTTGATTCCTTAGCAAGCTGCATACAGCTCTTATATTAAGAACTGCCTAGCTCCTTAAAATAGCCATCAATCGAAGACTCTACCCTCTTCATTGTTAGAAAATCTTTTTCAACAGAACTATTTTTTCAAGTTTGGAAATAGAATATAATCAGAGGGGGAGGTACATGTGGCGAATAAGGCTCATGATGCAGCAAATCGAATTTTATTTCATAGATTTTATCCATCACAATAGTGGATGTGTGAACTGGCGTATGACCCTGATAATACAACACTTTCTTTTTCGTCAAATGCGGCCTTTTTTCTTTTATTTTATCACTTAAATGCTGCAATCATAAAACTCGACGTTGATAATTTTTCCTTTTTGTAGATAATCAAAAATTATCTTACAGACGCCATAACCCTGTCTGCATATGGAACAGTCTTCGCCTTCTTTGAACAAGACTTACCTATTTCAGTCCACTCTTTGCACTGTTCCTTTGTCTCAGGTGTGAAGTGGTCTACCCATGTCTCGTCCATGGTTATGAATCGTCGCAAAAACTCTGCTTTATTGCGGTTAAACATCGCCCAACACTATTGAAATATCTTGACGATGCTGTTTTAGTTCTATTGTGTGCAAACGCGGCACCCATCTTGCGTACAGCTTTCTCATCTCCAAATATTCGGTCAATATGGTCGACCTCAATTGGTCGACCACTACGGTGTTCGCCTTGGTAGCTTGTATGGCCTCGTTTAAACTCTGCTACCTAATATTTTATAGTCGTACTATCGGCTGGACTGAGACCTTTAAAATTAAAGTATTGAATTACTTAACGGATACCAATTTTTACCATGTTTACAAATTCCTGAGTTCATTTACTTTTTATGGCTCCAAAATAAAAAAAAATATTAAACAATGTGGCGCCTTGAAACTTAAAGAATATGTTTTACAAGGTTGCCACTTTTCACCAAAGTAGTTTCTTCAAACGACTGCCGCCAATATACGTCAGGTCGGGTTGTGCTGGGACCGCCCTCGTAGCTTTATTTCAATAAAAAACAAGTAAGAAAATTATAGTCGGTCTAGACCTATACCATGCGTTTAGAGACCCTATCTCTCAGGCCCAACTCACTGGATATAGAAAATAAGCATAAACCAAATTTAAGCGGGATTTTTATTAATTTTTTCGGTTGCAGATATGAAAAAGTTCATATCGGATGCTATATCTATATGGGGAGTAGGCCCAAAAATGGACCGATCCTGACCATGTTTGGTAAAGTTTCTTGTATTTTGCAAAAATATATACAAACAAAATTTGAGAAGAATCAGTGCAATATTTTTGTTTTTTGTTATACCCTATACCACTATGTGGTTTGGGTATAATGACTTTGTGCTGCTGTTTGTAACAACCAAAAATATTTGACCTAGACCCATATTTAATTATACCGATCGAATCAGAATCACTTTCTGAGTTGATTTAATAATGTCCGTCCGTCCATCCGTCCGTCCGTCCGTCCGTCCGTCCGTCCGTCCGTCCGTCCGTCCGACTGTGTGTCCATGTAAACCTTGTAATCAAACTGCAGGTCGCAAATATGAATATATTTTGATGAAATTTGGTATATAAGCTTTTATCGGCCATGGGTGAGAATCGGTCCATGTTCAGACCTAGCCCCCATACAAATTACCCATATGAAATCGACATAAATTGCCATAAGATCCAAATTGTCATATAGATCTTACTCAAATTGGGTTTTGTATGCGTTCATTACGTCCGTTAATGAGTAGTCCAAAAATGATCCCTTTGGCCCCATATAGAGCTGCTTCCCGATCTTCACTTAAATCTATTAAAAAACAAAAATATTGCACTGATTCTTCTCAGATTTTGTTTGTATATACAAGAGACTTTACCAAACATGATCAGGATCGTTCCATTTTTGGACCTTGTCCCCATATAGATATAGCATGCGATATGAACTTTTTCATATCTGCAGCCAAAAAAATTAATAAAAATCCCACTCAAATTTGGTTTTTGCTTATTTTCTATGTCCAGTTAGTTGGGCCTAAGAGATAGGGTTTCTAAACGCATGGTATAGGGTATCTATAGTCGGTCTAGATCGACTATAATTTTCTTACTTGTTTTTTGATAGATTTAAGTGAAGATCGGGAAGCAGCTCTATATGGGGCCCATGACTAAGAGTTGTCCAATAGGGATCATTTTTGGACTACTGATTAATGGATATAATATATACATACAAACCCAATTTGACTAAGATTTGTATGATAATTTAGATCTTATGGCAATATATGTTGATTTCATAGCGGTCATTTGTATGGGGGCTAGGTCTGAACATGGACCGATTCTCACCAATTTCAATAGCGTTCATCCCATGGCCGATAAAAGATCAAATACCAAATTTGTTCAAAATATATTCATATTTGCGACCTGCAGTTTGATTACAAGCTTTACATGGACACACAGACGGACGGACGGACGGACATCGTTAAATCGAATCAGATAGTGATTCTGATTCGATCGGTATAATTAAAGATGGGTGTAGGTCAAATATTTTTGGTTGTTTCAAACAGCAGCACAAAGTCATTATACCCAAACCACATAGTGGTATAGGGTATAATGACGGAATACATTATTAAAAGTATTGTCCCTCGGAAACTATAACATTTCCCCATTTTCAGGTAATTTATGGATTTCTTTTAAGGTTAGGTACGAAGCAAGCCACTTTCTTATTAGCGAGCGAAACAAACGGATTCTATTCCTTTCTTATTTTGTAAATTATCTGTCAATATCCCTGCTGATTATTATTTATTAATTAGGTCAATGGAATAAATCCTTACAGACCTGTATAAATGATATAATTACATATGTACATATATTGAAACAATTTAAAAATAAAAACAAATAGTTAGGAATTTAAGAAAATAATGATATTATGCTTAATTACATCAGTGTTCTACGAAAAATCAATTAATTGATAAAGATTATTATAAACACAACAAATTCTTCTAAAAGGATCAGCTAGAGCATAGTTGGTTTGAAAAGATTTAACAAAGAGTGGTTGGAATTGGCGTGATACTCGTTGAGGAACATTAAAAGTTAAATTGTTGACAAGAAAGTCAGAACAGATTTCACCATTAATTAGGTTGATCATAAATGTTACTTTTAGCATAGTCCTACGGCTTTCCAAAGTAGGTAATTTTATTAATTTAAGTCGATCAACGTATGAAGGTAGATTAATTGCAGAATTCCAAGGTAAGCCACGTAAGCAAAAGAGTGGAAATTGTTTCTGTACAGACTCGATTCGTTGAATATGAATGTTATAGAAGGGATCCCATATTATTGACCCATATTCTAAAATAGGTCTTACAAGAGATGTAAAAAGTTGTTTGGTTATGTAAGGATCAATAAATTCTTTTGCCCATCTTTTAATAAAGGCGAGTGTACCTCTAGCTTTATTAACTGTCATGGTGACGTGAGATACAAAGTTTAATTTAGGATCAAGTAGAATCCCTAAATCCAGAAAAGTATCAACAGGTTCAAGCTGATATCCGCCCAAAAAGTAGTTAACAGGAAAAACATTTACATTTTTTCAAATTTAGTTCCATTAGGTTACGGTTACACCACGAAAAGAAATTGTTGAGATCTGATTGAAGATGAATATGTTCATTATGATGACAGTAACTTAAAAAAATTTTAACATCATCAGCGTACATTAAAACGTTGCAAAAATTTATCACTTTTGGAAGATAATTGATGAAAAGGGAGAAAAGAATTGGTCCAAGATGGCTGCCTTGAGGAACACCAGAAGTCACAGTAATATCTTTAGATGACATATTATTATACATTACACGTTGTGTTCTCTGAGAAAGATATGATTTTATCCATTTAAGGCTTAATGGTGTTAAACCTAATAAATCCAATTTGATCAGTAGAAGGTTATGGTTTACTTTATCGACAGCCTTACTAAAATCGGTGTATACTGCATCTGTTTGTTTTTTCTTGACAAAACCATCGTTAATTATTGTCGTAAAATGAAGCACATTTGTAACGGTAGAGCATCCTTTCCGAAATCCGTGTTGAAATGGTGACAAAATTGACGATGAGTGATAGCACCAAAAAATCTGTAATAAATTTCTCGAAAAGCTTAGGGATTGCACTAAGTTTAGCAATACCACGGTAATTAGAAACATCCGACCTATTTCCAGATTTAAATAATGGAATGATGTAAGAAGCTCTCCAAAATTTTGGAAAATAACCGTTTTTTATTGACGCATTAATCAACAGAGTCAGTGGTGTTGCCAAGGAAGTAGCACAATAATTGAGTATAGAACTAGGTACTCCATCAGGTCCATGAGTAAATGAAACTTTAAGTTTCTTCAGGCTATTAACAAGTTCTGCCTTATCAATTAGGGGAAAAGATATAGCTTGATTTGTGTTTATTGGATATGAATAGCTGTTGGAACAATATTGAGCAACAGAATATGTACTAGCAAAAAAGTCTGCAAACATGTTACTTATTATAGTATCATCACAAGATTCGATATCGTTTAATTTCATTACAGATGGATAACCAGTAGTTTTTCTTTTTGAATTAACAAAGTTGTAAAAGGCTTTAGGATCACGATTGAAATCTTCCTTCATTTTGTTTAGATAGTTTTTGTATAAATAATTGTTAAGAATATTATATTCGGCACGATGAATGGAGTATTTTTCAAAAAATACAAGAGAACCAAAAATTTTATACTTTTTATAATACTTGTTCTTCAAATTTTTTAATCTTGATAGTTGTTTTGAGTTCCAAGGCGGGCCAGTTCGTTTGTAGACAGAACGCTTTGGGATGCATTCATCCATAAAAGAATACATAGTTCTATAAAAGACCTCCACCATTAAATCAATAGAAGTATGGCACAACAAATCATTCCAGTTAGTGTTAGAAATTAGATCAATCAATTTGCTATAGTTGGTTTGTTTAAAACAAAAAACTTTATCTTTATTAATACGAATATTGGATCCATCAAAAGTAGGCAAAACACAGCTGATTTCAATAGTTTGATGAAAGCGATCTTCCGGCAAGGTGATAGGATCAGAGCGAGTTATTATACAATCTTCTGGATGATTTGTAAATACCAGATCTAGCAGTTTACCGTATTCATTAAATACGCCATTCATCTGGTAAAGACTAAGATCAACTATCTCATTCAATATTAAAGCATCACAGTTATTAGATTTAATTGGAATAAAATCCGGAGCATCAGGCGAATTTTTCCATATTATAGATGGTAAATTAAAATCTCCAACAACAAAAATTAAATCCTCAGGTTTAGCACGTTGAGCAACTGATTTGATGGCCTGAACGTGTTCAAGGTATATTTCTTCGGGAGAATTAGGAGGTATATACGACAGGTTATGAAAATGATTTTATAATTAAGCTTTATCATTACACTGACAAACTCAATATTTGGAGAAGATTCAGATTGAAGAGATTCGGAAGCAAACAGGCATGATACAGCAATTAAAACACCACCACCATTATGATCGTTTCTGTTATATCTATGTATATATTTGATAATTGTTACATAGTAACTCAGAATTGAAAACATTATCTTTCAGCCATGTCTCAGTAAAGATGATAACATGAAAATTAAAATCATAACTGTTAACTAGTAGATTAGACATTTGATCCTAACCCGATTTATGGCTGGATATTTATTATTCAATTAAATTTTTTTCCTAGTAATAACTTTTTGCTGATGTTTGTAACTACTATTATACCGATTGACTCAGAATCACTTTCTGGGTCGATTTAGCGATGTCCGTTTGTCCGTCTTTGTGTTCATGTTAACCTTCTAATCAAACTAGAGGTCGCAAATATGAATATATTTCGATTATGTTGCATATAAGCTTCTATCGGCTATAGAATGAACATTACTGAAAGTAATGAAAATCGGTTCATGTTCAGACCTAGTCCCCATACAAATGACCCCTATGAAATCGATTTAAATTGCCATAATATCCAAATTATCATATAGATCTCGGTCACATTGGGCTTCTGTCTGTTTATTACATCCATTTATCGGTTGTTCAAAAATATACCCTATAGGGCAATTCTTATTCATAGCCCCCATATGAAGCTGATTCCCGATCTTCACTTAATTCTATCAAAAAACAAAAATATTGCACAGATTTTTCTCAAATTTTGTTGGTTTAGTTTTTTGCAAAGAATAAGTGACATTAACAAATATGGTCCATTTTTCTACCTAGTCCCCATATAAATATAGCATCCAATATAAAATTTTCGTATCCGAACGCAAAAATATTAATAACAACAAGCAGATTCCAGCGCTCGAAATTCGAGTGCAATTTCTAAGCAGCTTTATTTTTCAACTTGGCCAATTCACAAAACAAAACTTTTATGGTTTATTATTATTGTGAATGAAGATAACAAACACATTTACAAATTTAATAAAACACACATAGCATATGTATAATTTTATGTATGTGTTAGTAGCAATTTTAAATGCAGTTTAGTCAAAATAAAGGAAAAAATTTAAAAATCTGTAAATCTGCAAAACGGCTAAAAAGAAATACCTTTCAAATAGAACGGTAGAAATCGGTAGAAATCGCCTAGCCTATTAATATTCTAGATGCCACTCAAATTTGGTTTATGCTTATTTCCTATATCTAATTAGTTAGACCTAAGATATAGAGTCTCTAAATCCATTGTATAGCGTATCGTGTAGGAGCACAATATGGATATATCATCAGCAAATGTGGATGTTTTACAATCATTAAGAAAAGGAAAATCTGAAGTGTAGATGTTGTATAAAATGGGTGAAAGGCAAGAGCCCTGTGGGCAACCAGCAGTAATAGACCCATTATTTGAGGACCATTTTCCCATATGTACTTTAAATTCACGATTTTTAAGAAAACTTCTTATAATTTTAATAAGGTAAGGTGGGAAAATTTGCATGCCCATTTTACAAAGAAGGTCATCGTGCTAAACTGAATCGAACGCAACTTTTATATCTAATGATATAGAAACATAAAATTTTTTTTATGATGATTGCTTTTAAGACACATTAAAAAATAATTGATTTTATCAATGAAAAATAATTAATATACTATTATTTATAATAGTTTTATTTTACTTTGGATAAAGATAATGCTATGTGTTGTACAAACATACAGTTTGTCAAGAAAATCTTTGCACAGTAAAAAAAGTTGAACATGTTATTTTCTTTTAAGAATTTCAACAATAAATTCTTTATATATTCGTTTTTTTACACACATTCCGTTACTGTACTTGTTGAGGGCTACAAGATACCAACTCGCGAAAAAAGATACACACGTTACAACAACAACAACAACAACAACAAACGATGTTTACTGAATATGAATGTTACAGTACCGGTCCACTCTGTTACACTGTATATGTAACAGAGTGGACAATGTAACAGAGTGGACAACTAGCCCTGAAAGTAGAATTGTGGCATAAAATTCATGTAAAAAATAGAGTATTTAACAGCTGTTAATAATGATTTTCTTTATAATTTATTTCATTAAAAGTAGTTATTATATTTTAAAAAATGAGTAGAGTAAACAGAGTAGACATTTTCTAGTTACATTTAGGTCATCTATAGACATAAAAGCCATCTAAAATTTCTTTCTGCAACATCCAATCCAATGTGGCTGACCAAGTGAACATGTGCCCCTTAGAGAGTTCAGTACTGTGTCTAACTTTAATATAATTTAATTTTTTAAAATTTAAAACTCCATGTAACAGAGTGGACTATATATATATATGTAGCTAAATAAAATGTGGGGCACACATATAAAAATCTCTTATCTTTAAAAATAAATTTAAAAATGTTTTTTGTCAGTATTTTTTAAGATTACGTATTTTATTATATAGTACATAACCTTTTATTATAACCTATAACCAGTTAATTACAAACGTGGTCAAATGTTCTAGATTTGAGCCTGGGACAGCTTGTTTTCTCTGCCAAGCTCATACACATTATTTGCTGTAAGATATTGTATTTCATTTTAACACTTGAACAATATTTGCAACTAAGAACAATAAGATGAAGATTACTAAACACACACAAACATTTTTCAAAAGCTTATTTTTATTTAAATAAAAATTATTAACTTCTTGGACATAGTTTTTCCACTCTTTTTTGACGCCTTTATAAACACTAGACAGCTTTCAACTTAGCATATTCACAAACCAACACTTTTATGGTTTATTATTATTGTGAATGAAGATAACAAACTGATTAACAAACACATTAACAAATTTAATAAAACACACATAGCATATGTATAATTTTATGTATGTGTTAGTAGCAACTTTAAATGAAATTTACTCAAAATAAAGGAAAATTTAAAAATCTGTAAATCTGGTGACAGCTAAAAAGAAATACCTTTCAAATAATATACGTTTGGTCAAAATCGGTATAAAACGGTAGAACAAAACATCGGTCACAAGAAATCGCCTAGCCTATTAATATTATAGATATATAAAAGCTAAGATGAAAAAAAAAAAATTGGTTATTTGAATTAGAAATCAATGTTTCATTTGAAATTTTTCACTTTCTCTTCATGTGCAGAGATTTTATTGAGAAACTATCGCTTGTAAGCATATTTGATTTCCTAAATTCAATTTTTAAAATATGTTCAATAAACGTAAAACTTGAGCTGTAGTGACAATAAAACGTATGATTTTTTTTTAGCTTTTTGTATGGGAACAAATTTGAGTGGATTGTTATTAATTTTTTGCCTACAAATATGAAAAAGTTCATATCGGATGCTATATGAATCGATCCTGCCCATATTTGGTAAAGACAGTTCTTTTTTGCAAAATCACATACAAACCAAATTTGAGAAAAATCTGTGCAATAGTTTTGTTTTTGGATAGGTTTGAGTGAAGATACTTAGACAGGTCTATATGGGGGCTATGAATAAGAATTGTCCTATAAGGTTTATTTTTGGACTACTGTTTAATAGATGTAAAAATCCACAAACCCGAGATCTATATGATGATGGGGACTAGGTCTAAAACTGCACCAATTTTCACCAATTTCAGCAGCATTTGTCTTATGGCCGATAGAAGCTTATATACCAAATTTTATCAAAATATATTCATATTTGCGACCTGTAGTTTGACGGACGAACGGACGGACAACGCTAAATCGTCTCAGAATTACTTTTTAACTACCAAAAATATTTGAGCTAGACCCATGAGTCTGACCCTGACACATATTGGTATAGGGTATAAAAAAAATCTATGCAATATTTTTACTTTTTGATAAATTTCAGTGAAGATCGGGAAGCAGCTTATATGGATACTATGAGTAAAAATCGTCCGAGTTTTTTATTTGGAGTACTGATTAGTGTATATACACACATATACCAAGTCTTATCGATATATATATATGATAATCTGGATTTCGGTCTGAGACTAGGTCTGAACATGCACTGATTTTCGTAAATTTTAGTCCATTGTCAATAAAGGCTTACGTACTAAATTTCACCAAAATATTTTCATCCTCTAGTTTGGTTAAAAGATTTACATAGACACAGAAGGACGAACAGACAGACGGACGAACAAACAAACAGATGAACGGACGGGTGGACATCGCTTAATCGACTGAGAAAGTGCTTCTGAGCCAATCGGTGTAAAGGTGGGTCTAGGTAAAATATAAAATATTTTCAGCGCAAGCTCATTATAAAAATTCGCCTCAAACAGACAAAGCGAGTTCAATAAAAGCTGTAAGAAGTGAAAAAAATCACAATGCTTTGTAAAGAAGAGATCATGTATTTAAGGGTTAAACTTTGATAATCTCAATCAAATTAAAATATACTAATTTCTTATGAGTAGCTTTTTTCTTAATTTCATTTCAAACTTTTTTATATTCAATGAAAATATTTCTACGGCGTATTCGTGTTGTTAAGCTTTTTATAAAAACATTCATACGCGTAATTTAGCTCTCAAGACAGGTTACAATTGAAGATTTTTCCACAATCTACAGGTTACAATTGAAGATTTTGAAATTTTTGATTACATACTTGGCATGGATGAAGACAGTGTCAATGAATTGAAACTGATGGCTGATGTGGCGGTTAAAAAACAAAATCAAGCCAAAATTCTATTATTAGGATCATTTTTGGGAAATGAAGATAATCAAGTTATAAAGGATCCATCATTTGTAGGTTTTTTTTTAAACAGAAATTTCTGAATTTTTTTATTAACTCAATGTTTTTTTTATCATTTGCAGAGTCGTTGCATAAGCAGTTTTCGTAACACTTACCATCAAATATTCAATAGCTGCGAAAAATTTATTGAATCCCATAAACTAGAAAACAATTGTGATGTAGTCTCACCATTTGTACAAAGTTTTTAATTAACTAATCACTTAAAACAGTTACTTTATTATTATTTTAAATCATCGTAAAATTATATACATATAAAACAAAAAGAAAAATAAAACATAAAAGAAATCTCTTCAACACCTTAACTTACTTAAGGTTGGTTACGATCTCAAATTCAGCCAATTGAAAACTTAACCGACCTTAAGCTCAGTTAAAATAGAGATAAGCTAACGAGCTCTAAAGGGTCTGTTGCTGATTAACTAATATAAGAGTTATTGGATTATTTAATATAATTTTATTTTATTTACCTAAAATTTAACAGACACTTAATTTTGTAAAATGTGCTCTTTTATTTTGTGAACATAATTGTTTTTGTGCTTAAATATTTCATAAATATTTGGTATAAAAAAAATACAAAAATAGATACCCCCCCCCCCCCCCCCCTATATATATAAAAAAAAATATTTTGAAATTTTCATATTTGTTTAATTAACCATTTTTATGTTTCAAATATTTGTGTAAGAAAGGTCATCCTTCACTAACTTAAACAACTAAACCTTTGAGGACATCATCTATGAAATGATCCCATTTCGCTTGCAGCAATGAATAGGCCTTTTGTTTCTCTCCTGGCAGTAACATCGAATACTTTATGGAATTCCATACCAATTGTTTTAAGGTCTTTAGACCAGCATTATTCGGCGCAAAACTCATAATGGCATAATAGAAATCATAACTTAATCCTTTAGCATCCCAAAAGCCCGGATCATCATTACAAATGACCATGGGTATGTTTTGAGAGACGAAAAATGTTCCGGGATGATTTCTAAGATCCCATACTAAATGCAATACTTGATTCGATATCGGACTAACTTCCACTGCTATATCTCGACTCTTGACAGCATTCCATAGTACGGGATGTTTCATTAGAGCATAGCCATGACCAATACGGGTGGTATTTAAGAGAATAGCATCCAATAGATTAAAATCCGTTGAGGCTCCATACCAATCTGAAATTGATGAAAGTCGTGAATTATTTGGAAAATCGATTTTATGGAAAACCTATCGAATCAGACTCACTTGTTTCTCCAGCATGAAAGAAAAATTTCGAAGTTTTTGGTAGATCTCCTAAAGCATTTACGAAAGTATGCAATGGTTTACCTTTATCTTCCTGACCCACCAAATCAAACCCGACTATATAATTCGGATAGGAGGCACTATTCAGAAAAAAAAAGAATTTATTTTGAAAATTGATTCAGTGCAACAAAATTTAAATTAGAAAAAAATACATTTTTATTAAAATTGTGGAAAGCTATAATTTTGTTTTTATTGAATTTGCTTTTCGTTTTTAATTAGCTTTACATTATTTAGACCCTCGAACTAAAGGTCTGTGGCACTAGAAATATCTGCATCACATCAGGTATTTTATAAATTAAATTTTGAGTTCATATTTGGCCCATTAAAACAAAAAAATTTTGTATCTTATCTTTTTGTGGAGTTTCAGAAGCCAACTTCAAATTTTTTAAGTTTTTTTTACCACTAAGTATTTATTAGTGGTACAGCTGTGACAAAACGTATTAGGTGTACAAATAAGTTTCAGCCGTTTTTGTTTTTTAAATAAAAAAAATCTTTTCGAGTCCGATCACAGGGGAGATGTGTAAACAAACATCTAGTAATTAAAGATTTTTTGCGGCACTTTTTTAAAATCAAACAGAAAGCGTCATCTACGTATCACTTATAGCAATCAACTGCAGGGGCTCTGCTAATATAAAAATATTTATTATTATTTATTATTTCAACTGGTTAATTTTTATTTTTAATTTTTCGTGTTTTATTTTTCATGTTTCATTTTTTATTTTTAATTTTTTATTTTTCATTTTTCATTTTTCATTTTTCATTTATCATTTTTCATTTTTCATTTTTCATTTTTCATTTTTTATTTTTTATTTTTCATTCTTAATTTATTTTTTATTTTTCATTTTTCATTTATCATTTTTTATTTTTAATTTTTTATTTTTCATTTTTCATTTTTTATTTTTCATTTTTTTAATTTTTTATTTTCTATTTTTAATTTTTAATTTTTCATTTTTATTTTTCAATTTTTTTTATATCATTTTTTATTTTTCATATTTCTTTTTTAATTTTTAATTTTTGTTTTCATTTTTCATTTTCTATTTTTCATTTATTATTCTCATTTCTCATTTTTCATTTTTCACTTTTCATTTTTCATTTCTTATTTTTCATTTTTAATTTTTTCATTTTTCATTTTTCATTTTTAATTTTTAATTTTTAATTTTTAATTTTTAATTTTTAATTTTTAATTTTTAATTTTTAATTTTTAATTTTTAATTTTTAATTTTTAATTTTTAATTTTTAATTTTTAATTTTTAATTTTTAATTTTTAATTTTTAATTTTTGATTTTTAATTTTTAATTTTTAATTTTTAATTTTTAATTTTTAATTTTTAATTTTTAATTTTTAATTTTTAATTTTTAATTTTTAATTTTTAATTTTTAATTTTTAATTTTTAATTTTTAATTTTTAATTTTTAATTTTTAATTTTTAATTTTTAATTTTTAATTTTTAATTTTTAATTTTTAATTTTTAATTTTTAATTTTTAATTTTTAATTTTTAATTTTTAATTTTTAATTTTTAATTTTTAATTTTTAATTTTTAATTTTTAATTTTTAATTTTTAATTTTTAATTTTTAATTTTTAATTTTTAATTTTTAATTTTTAATTTTTAATTTTTAATTTTTAATTTTTAATTTTTAATTTTTAATTTTTAATTTTTAATTTTTAATTTTTAATTTTTAATTTTTAATTTTTAATTTTTAATTTTTAATTTTTAATTTTTAATTTTTAATTTTTAATTTTTAATTTTTAATTTTTAATTTTTAATTTTTAATTTTTAATTTTTAATTTTTAATTTTTAATTTTTAATTTTTAATTTTTAATTTTTAATTTTTAATTTTTAATTTTTAATTTTTAATTTTTAATTTTTAATTTTTAATTTTTAATTTTTAATTTTTAATTTTTAATTTTTAATTTTTAATTTTTAATTTTTAATTTTTAATTTTTAATTTTTAATTTTTAATTTTTAATTTTTAATTTTTAATTTTTAATTTTTAATTTTTAATTTTTAATTTTTAATTTTTAATTTTTAATTTTTAATTTTTAATTTTTAATTTTTAATTTTTGATTTTTAATTTTTAATTTTTAATTTTTAATTTTTAATTTTTAATTTTTAGTTTTTAATTTTTAATTTTTAATTTTTAATTTTTAATTTTTAATTTTTAATTTTTAATTTTTAATTTTTAATTTTTAATTTTTAATTTTTAATTTTTAATTTTTAATTTTTAATTTTTAATTATACCCTATACCACTATGTGGTTTGGGTATAATGACTTTGTGCTGCTGTTTGTAACTACCAAAAATATTTGACCTAGACCCATCTTTAATTATACCGATCGAATCAGAATCACTATCTAATTCGATTTAACGATGTCCGTCCGTCCGTCCGTCCGTCTGTGTGTAAAAAGGTAATTTTATAAAAAAGGTACTTTTTTTAAAAAAGGAAACTTTTTTAAAGGTGAATTTTTTTAAAAGAAGGGTACTTTTTTAAAAAATGGTACTTTTCTAAAAAATGGGTATTTTTTTTAAAAAAGGGCACCAAACAGGTGTTTTTTCTTATCCATGTAACTTATTACCTGTTGTTCTAAGAAAATTTTCTCCCAAATAGTTTAGATAGCTATTTCTTCAATATTTCGGAAAAAAATACTTTAAAAAAAAAAAAATTTTGCTAAATTAAAGCATTTTTTGCCTTTTTTTCAAAAAGGGCATTTTTTTTTTCATAAGAAAGCTTAGGATTTTTCCTTTAAGAGCTTTTTGATCGCTTAGTGGGATGGGAGTGGGATATCTATCAAAATAAATGTTTTGTAACTCAAGACAACGGTTTTGCAATTTTTCACAAATGCACTATTTTGGATTTTTTTCTATTCGTGTGAAAAACCTCACAAATAAAACTTATATTGAGAAACTAGAAACTTTCCGAAGGTATGTAACATACCTGCATAACATAACAGAAGAGAATGGTTATCTGTAACCTGAAAGAGTTATTTGCAACATTTCAATCTGAACACGAGGATGTTAGAATTGGCTTCACGAAATTAACCCAAATGAGGCCAAAACATTGCGTTTTGGCTGAAAGCAGCGGAACTCACACAGTATGCGTTTGCATTTACCATGAAAATGTTAAACTGATGTTGAAGGAAATCTTAAAGTATTTAACAGATGATCCGGCAGGATTTACACGATTACCGCGATTGCCTTAAATTGACTATGTATCCTAATGCAACAACTTCTTGCCACTTAGGTGAATGTACCAATTGCCCGAAAACCACATGCATCAAAGAAAATTTAATCAACTCTTTAGATCTAGAATATATAGAGGAGGTCAAATTTGATTCTTGGATTCAGACTGACAGATGCACATTGAAAACAATCATTTTAAATGTGGATGATTTTGTGGAAGAAATGTGTACAGGATTGCTAAACTTGAGAAACCATGACTTTTTAGTCAAAGAGCAATGGTCATTCTTCAAGGATTTGAAGATGCATTTGAAGTCTGGTGAATTCGTTATTTCATATGATTTCGCAGAAAACTATAAATATGTTCTTCAGGATGCCATACAAGCATTCCACTTCAATAACGACCAAGCAACTATATTCACAGTAGTTATTTACTACATGAAAGATGAAAAACTGGAACACAAAAGTATGCCAATCATATCCGACGATTTAAAACATGATACCGTTGCAGTTTATGAGTACCAGAAGAGAATACTAAAATTTCTAAAATCTAAATTTACAGTAAAGAAGGTATACTACGTTTCGGACGGAGCTCGTCAACATTTTAAAAACAAAAGTAGCTTGGCAAATCTTATGGCCCATGAAAAAGATTTTGGAATGCCAGCTGAGTGGCATTTTCATCCTACTGCTCATGGTAAAGGAGCATGTGATGGTATTGGAGCAAACCTTAAAAGAAATGCAGCGAAGTATAGCCTCCAGTGCTCTCATCAAGATCGCATCTTAGATGCGACTGCTTTATTCCATTGGGCAAAGAGTTATTGTAAAGAAACTAAAATAGTTTTTAGTAGCAAAGAGGATCATCAGGAAACATTGAAAACACTGAAGAGCAGATTCGATGCTGCGGTAACAATCGATGGCACCGCTCAATACCATGCTTTTATACCGCTTGTCGATGGAAGACTCAACTTGAAAAAGTTTTCTGCCTCTATTCAATGCGATTTCTTTCCAAAGACAACAAATAAACCAGCAGCGAAATCAACAGCTGAACCTAGTAACGCCAAGAAAGGATTGACAAAAAAACGCAGTAAATAAAGGCGACAAAAAAGCTGGATGAAAGACTGGGTATTTAAAAATTTACAAGACTTAAATACTTCATCAGCTACAATAAATTAAGTATAAAAATAATTATGATATAAATGGATCTAATGCAATTAAGATTAAATTTTAATAAATTATTTATCTTTCTATTTTTAATATTATTATTATACATTAATTTAATTATTATTAAAAATAAATAAAAAATAATAATTTTTCAACATTTCTATAGAAAAAAAGCGATTTTTTTCCTGAGGTTAACATATTCTGGGTATTACAGTATCGAGGGTATGAAATTTTAGTTAGGTATGTTACATACCTTCGGAAAGGTTAATTTGTCTAGTTTCTCAGTATAAGTTTTATTTGTAAGGTTTTACACACAAATAGGAAAAAATTCAAAATAGTGCATTTTTGAAAAATTGAAAAACCGTTGTCTTGAGTTACAAAACATTTATTTTGATAGATATCCCACTCCCATTCCACTAAGCGACCAAAAAGCTGTTAAAGGAAAAATCCTAAGCTTTCTTATGAAAAAAAAAAATGCCCTTTTTGAAAAAAAGGCAAAAAATGCTTTAATTTAGCAAACAAAAAAGTCTACAAAATTTTTTTTTTTTTTTTAAGTATTTTTTTTCCGAAATATTGAAGAAATAGCTATCTAAACTCTTTAGGAGAAAATTTTCTAAGAACAATAGGTAATAAGTTACATGGATGAGAAAAAACACCTGTTTGGCCAAAATGTCAAATTTTGATCCCCTCTAACTGAGAGAGATCTGGACCGATCTTGTTGAAAAATTGTGTCTAAACTACTATCCAATAGGACTAACCTTGGTGAAAATTTCATCCCGATCGGAAGGCATCGGTTTCAAAAGTTGGTGCACTTGACATGAAATCCCCCATATATATAGCTAAGAATGATAAAACTACTGAAGAAAAAATTTAATCTATCATATAAAACTGCTACTACTACTACTATATCACCTATATTTTCCCTCTATATGTGAGATTTGGCCACCTAAACAAGGGATGCTTCTATCATATTGTAGCTCAATCTGCAATATGCAACCAAGAGATCTTTCTTGTAAGTGTGAGAGCTATTCCAAATATAAGAGAACTCCTCAGGAGAACCATTTAACCTCAGTACTAGGTCTTCTATAATTCTGCACAAAGTTAGAACTGAGGAACTTGTGTTTTATAATTGTTTTCCTAAAACCATTTAAGCGTCTAATAATTTTACGGATACCCAAAATATTTTGTTTCATCACATTTATATTGAACGCAGGTCTTCACTTACTGTAGTTTCTTAAACATCTCAAAACGTTTACGTATCTCATCAATCTCGACATTCCTATGAGGCGAGTATATCATTTTTATACCCAAAAATCCTGGATGTCGACTTTTGAATTTCTCAACCACATCAATGAGTTCGGTAATGCCTCGTTCTATTGGAAATAGACGACCACTTGTATCATATAACTAGAAAAAAATAAAGAAATTAACCGTGATCAATTTTCGGAAAGAAACTAGAACTAACCTCATAGAAATTGAGGCGGACCTCGGCATACATAATATTGTCATTATACAGTTCTTCTAACATTTGCCAGTGATAGGAACGATAAATAGGCAGATATTGTAAAACATCCGATAAGGTAGAAAACATTTGTTGAAATTTATTCCAAACTTGATTTATAGATGAATATTCTACTGAAATTTAAAGATTTTTGATTACCAAAAAGTATATTGCTTTTAGAAAATAACACACAAACTAACATTCCGGCTTGGGTGTGTAAAGATTTATTAACTTTTCCAAAGCGCGATCATATTCTTGCGGAGAAGCTGAACTTTTTCTTTCATCACTAACTCGTATATACTGTGATGCACAACCATGCTTATCAGGCTGACGGCGAAATGTCAATATACTTACACCATCTTCTCTAGTACATCTCAATAGGCCGGGCATATAGAAAATATTCTGAACGACATATTTAGAAGATACTGTGGCCGACGTATGCGTATGCAGAAGGGCACCCTTTGGCATTTGTTGTAGAATATGGAATACTTTGCTACGTTCAATTAATGGTTTGGCCTTAAAAAAATGCAAGCCAGCTGGATTTTTATCAGAATCGCGAAAACCTTTCGCTAGTTCATCATATTTATATTTTAAAAATATATCATTCACTTTTGATTCTTTAATATTCAAATGTAAACGACCGCCGATACTCAAAAGATCTTCAGTTTGTATAATAGCTTCGCGAGCATCTTGATAAGCTAGAAATCATAGAGGTGGTAGAGAATGATGTGTTCTTAGAATTTGTTTTTAATTTTTAAATATTTAAATGGCACTTACGCAAATAGTTTTTATATTTGATTGTTGTAGCATTTGAAATGGATATAACAGCAATTAGTATAACACATATTGGCGGGATCATTTTTGTTTTTTTTGTGATCAGTATTTAATTAATCTCTACGTTTCACGTTTTATAAAGTAACAAAATATTATTCAATTTCACTTTTGCACAGAATTTGCCTTTTTGACAATCCTTTCAGCCTGAAACGAATTATCTGAGTACAAAGTCGGTAAACAATGAATTTAAAAAGTTCTTTCGATCCAGCTAAATTTACTTTTCATTTGTTTATAAGGTTTGAGCACGAAAAAACTATAACAAACTTTGCCAGTTGTAAAAAGTTATTAATTAAATAATAAGTATTAAATTTTTTTAATCACTTTTCCCTGCAAAATATAATGAAATCTGTTTTCCATATAAGGACTGAGATCGAAAAAATCTTAAGATACACAAATGCAATAATAAAGAAACCATTAAACCTAGATTTGAAACTTCTTTATTTAATTGAAATTATATTGAAGCTTCAAAAAAAAAAATAACTTTAATAAAACTAATCACTTCTTATGAACCTTATTCGGAAATCCTACCATTAGGCACTTTATAGTGGTTTTAGTCACTTTTTTTGAACAGGCAATCCATCTCCGTTTGAAATGTATCACATTTTGGAACACATTTTTTGTGCTATTCAACTCCCTTTTCACAAGAACCCAATATGTTGCCACTGGCCTAAGCTCCGGAGAGTTTGGATGATTTTCCTTCCTTGTTACAAAAACTAAGTTATTGTTCTAGTAGCATTCAGAGCTTTCTTACCTTAGAGATAGGATGCAAAATCGTGTCAAAAAAATGTGGACACATTGTGTTGACTTATGAAAGGAATTAGTCTTCTTCTTCCTTAATATAAATTTCGGTATTTATGCATATTTCTTGACATACGAGGAACTTTTTTTTTTTTTTTGGAAAATTCGTCTGCTTTTGGGTCATAAACTTATCTTTGATATGTCCTCGAGCATTAGCAACATAAAAATTTTAACCTGGAAGCTGCAAAAATCTGTCAGTATATACGTTTAGTCGTCCACACGATTTCATTTTCCGTGCTCTGTTTTTGGCCTCTAAATTTTTTGCAGTGTTCTCGAACTTGCATTGGCTTTAACTTCTCGCACTAAATAGTCCGAGCACTGAAGTAACCGCTCTGCTTTTCTACCAGTTGTGACATCATGTGGACCTTCCTTTCTTCCCGAACTTTGTTTTTTATCAATGGTAAAATTCTTCTGATACTTTCTATTAACATTGGAAATAGATTGACGACAGACCTTTGTTTCTTTGGCCAACCTTTTGTAGGGCCAAGTTGGATTTTGTTGAAAATATTTAATAATTTTAGCACGTACTTATATTTCGTGACTCGTTTTTATCAAACTGACAACAAATGAACTGGGTTGTCGTTAAACATAATAACTGACATATTTTTCAAAGATAACTTGATGAAAAAATTCAAATAATGCTTCTTGGAAAAAAGTTTGAAGGAAAAACGTATGTTAAGATTTTTTTCGATCTCACTCCTTATTATCAATATTTAATAATTATTTTACTTAAAAATGGACTGGGAAAAAAGTACCAGAAAAAATTATTAGAACTTTTAGTAAAAATCGCCTATGAGGAAAAAACTTTTCGGCATACGGTTTCCCGGGTTATTAAAATTATATAGGACGTCTTACTATTAAGAGAAGCTCGTGAAGAGCAAAAAAAAGTCAAATTGCTCAGAGTCTTTCGTAAGGAAAATAAAAAAGGGAGGCAGGTCTCAAATCGTAAATAAAGTACAGGTGCCGAATCGAAACTACAAGAAGAATAACGAAGCAAAAGAACGCACTAAGAAACGTAATTTCATCAACAAGTAAGTTATACTATTTTGGCCCGATCTTCTGTCCTGTCATTACATGGTGTCTCGATTAGCTATAATTCATGGCAATGTTCAAGTCAATGGCTAGTGGAGACCGCTAATGTTCATGTCGTGACTAAAAAATCCAACTTTTTGCCATGACAGAGAGTCTGACAAATACTTAGCCATTAATTTGAAGTCTCATTCGATTTTCACGTTTAACCAGGGACTGTAATGGTTATAAGTGATATCAAAAACTTCTTTTATGAAAATTATTTTGTGAGTTTAGAAAAAAAAACCATCTGAAATAGTTATTTTTCAAAGTTAAAAATATAATTTTATTTTTCCGTCATAAAATAAAACTCTTTTGAGGAGTTTTTTTCTCGTCAGAAAATAAAAGTCATTTTATATAAACTAGCAGATTCCAGCACTCGAAATTCAAGTGCAAATTCTAGGAAATTTTATTTTTTCATTTAATAAAGACCATAAAGGTATGCTTCTCGATTCAAATCATTTTAAATGAAGAAAAAAAAAAACAAACTCAACACATTAACACAAACACATTAAAAAATTTAATAAACACAACATATCATTGTATAATATTATGTATGTGTTAGTAGCAACTTTAAACGATCATAACTCCAAAAAAATATTCCAGACGATGAAAATCTGTAAATCTGGGCAACAGCTAAAAATAAATACCTTTAAAATGATAAATTTTTTGTCAAAATCGGGCTAAAACTGTGAAACTTACATCGGTAACAAAAAATCGCCTAGCCTATTAATATTATAGATACACCCAAATAAACAAAATATTTTTAATATTATTTGTATTATTAAATTGATTGTTTTTGATAATCAATAATTAGTTTTCTATAAGGTAAGTGCGTGAATGCCACACGTATATTTTTATTGAATGCTTAATTAATAATTAATAGTTATTAATTTTAATTCCGCAATAAGTTCAAATCGTGCATATGGGTCGCAATTCCGATATTACGAGTCGCAATTTTTTTGAAAAAGTTGAAAATTCACATGTATGCCGGCTGTGTAAATGCGTTTTTAAAACGCATTTAATCAACAAGCATAAACAGGAGTACAACATGGAACTGAATAATGAGGAGAATAAATGTGAAGTACCATTAAAAAAAGTTAGATTTTCAGTTACAATGGCTCCTGAAGAAATGAAGAAAGCGTGTGTTGATTTAGTCACAACAGAAAAATTACCATTTGCCATTTTTGATTCAGATGCCTTCAAGGTCATTACGAACCAACTCTTCGGTGGACTTGCTATCCCAGCAGTTACATCCAGAAATATAACTGAGTTAGTTAATGAAGCATACGTAAACGAAAGAAGCTGCTTAAAAACGAAGCTGAAAAATAAGTTGCTGTCTTTGAAAATCGACATGGCCACGAGACTTCAACGCAGCGTAATGCGTGTTAACATACAGTTTTATAATAAATCGCAAATTATTATAAAAACGCTAGGCTGCATTGAGCTGACGGAGCGTCATACAGGTAAATACATTAATTACCCATTACAGATGAATGCTAAAGTTAATGGCAATTTATATAATTTGGCATCGAAAAGAACCAAATTTATACAATTACAACGGACAATGGCAGGAAACTGATTAAAATGGAGAGATTATTCGGCGAGGAGGATGAAAGCGAGTCTAATTACACTGTCTCTAGCGACCTTCTACGAGAAATCTCCGTATTTTCAGTACAATCAGTGAAGTGTGCTGCTCATTCACTGCAACTTATTGTTAAGGACCATTTAGATACTATTAATAAAGATTTGCTGAAGCGAGTTCGAGATTTAGCGAAGGGCTTACGAACTCCTACTTACAGGTTTGTTGTACACAAGTTGAATATGATTGAAATTTTTAGACAGTAAGTTTAAAATTATTTTAGAAGCAAGACTCGTAATCTTATTTTACCGCAAGTTTTAATAGATGTTCCGACTCGATGGAATTCTACCTACTTTATGATAAAAAGTTTAATGCCCTAAAATCCTTCTGCTTGAAAAATGTCGACGCCGCGCTTAATCTAGGTCAGTCAGAATGGGAAAATATGGAAGCCTTGTTAACCCTTTTGGAGCCTGTATACGTCGCCACGCAAATGTTTCAAGAGCAATTGTTTTTGAGCGATTTTTTCAAAATATGGCTTCAAATGAAGCTTGAAGTTCATGGGAAGCCCGACAGCTCTGAATTCTTAGAAAAATTTGAACGGCGTGAAATAATGCTGTTAAAAAAATCCAACACTCCTTGCAGCTTTATATTTGGATCCGCGTCTTCAGTGCATCATAGCGAAGGAGCCTTTAAAACTAATGTGTGCTCGAACCCATCTTAAAGAAGTGATTGTTCGCATTTTGCAGTTGGAGAAGCAAGTAAGCTTTAAAAAAGTGTTTTATCAATCTTTTTCTATAAATCCATTTTATTTGTTTTCCTCTTTCAAGATAAATAACAACCAATTCGATGATCGACCGTCGACGAGCAGGGAAGCTTTACCATCTTCACCGAATGTTATCCCATCTTCGCCGGCTATTTGCGACATATCTCAGTCTCAACCATCGATTTTAGGGCAGTATTTGAATTCCTTAAAAGTAAGTAGAGAACAAAAAAACGAAGAAAATGATAACGAGGATGAGAGAAAAAAGCTTTCTATGAAATCGATAATTTTTCTCCTAGGCCCTTATCGATTGATAAACCTCTTTTTGAATTCTGGAAGGCGAAAAAAATTCAATATCCGTTTTTATATAAATTGGCCAAAACAGTACAATGTGTTCCTGCAACCCAAGGAGGCGTGGAAAGAGCATTCTCTACTCTAAAATTGGTGTTGAGCGACCTGCGTTCAAAAATTTTTTTAAATTACTACACACACTATAAATAAACAAAATGAGTTTTATTTCAGAGGGAAAAAGTAAAACTCATAAGAGTTTTATTTTATTTTATATCAGATGGACTCAATAAAAAACATACTATAAAAAAAAAGAAGAAAATAAACAAAATGAGTTTTATTTTAGACCGCAAAAATAAAACTCCTCAAAAGAGAAAGAGAAAAAATAAAACTCCTCAAAAGAGTTTTATTTTATGACGGCAAAATAAAACTCTTTTTTTTTAAGAGTTTCATTCAAAGTTTTATTTTTTCGTTGAAAAATAACTCTTAACTGTGGAGTTGAGATCATTTTTTTAAGATCACGATAGATTCTGAAAGAGCACTTCAATACGAATCTATTGGTATATGACAGTATAGGTCTCCGTCAACTATAACATGGAGATTTTTTGAATTTAAATTTTCTATATAACTGTTATTTACGGTCCCTGCGTTTAACCCTTTCACGACCAATGGGACATATATGTCTTATTTTTATTTTTTTCTTATATTTTCCACATTTTCCAACCGATTTTTTAAAGCTGACTTGAGTCGACATAGGATAGTTTTAGCTTTTAGATCATACCAAAAAAAATGACACATGTATTCTCAGGACCTAAGACGGTGACCCCAAAGTCTGAAAATTGTGTTTTTTAATGATATTTGGATGTTATTAATTCGGATGTTATTGAACCGAAAACATTAAAATTTTGATATAACATGGACCATTATTTATGGTTTTCAGAAACACTAAAATACTTGGAATCGGTTTATTATTCAGCAAAATTCAGTACGGGTAAAAAAGATGTTTTATAGTTTTATATTTTTATTAAATTAAAAAAATTCATATAATTAAATCAACAATTAATTAAACTGTAAATAAAAAGACTTAGAAACAGATTAATTCTAAATATCTCAAAAATCAAATTATGGTAATCTTCGAAGCAATTACAGTTTTTTGTGAAACAAAAAGATTTTTTCATTTTTAGTACAAACTAAAAAAGTAGTAATCGATTCTCTGTGATCTATGTATATTTAAAAATTTACAACAAATACAAAACCAAAGCTACAGTTATTTATGTAAAAAATAAAAACACAAATCACTGACTTGCTTTGAGCGGAGTAAATTAGTTGCTAATTTTGACCGTTGACGACCAATGGGATATATGTATATGGCCCATGGATTTTTTCCTTGAAGGAATTTAAAAAAAATATTTTTGATGACACTTTTGTTTAGAAATGTTGGGTCGTTAAGTACGAATCCACAAAAAAAATAAAAAAATTTCCAGCAGTATAGGTTTGATCGTGAAAGGGTTAAGTATAATAAAATGGCGCAACTTAAATTAAATAAAAGCGAAATTATTAATTTCATTCTAAAAAAGGATTCACCCAAAATCTCGTGCTTTTTTCTTCTTCTTCAATTTGTATTTTTAGTTTTTTGAGCTCTTTTAAAGCATTGAGCACAAGAACTCATTTTCGTTGTTAACGGTTCAAAGACATTTCGGAAATGACATGTCTAAGCATAATTTGCCCACTTCGCGTTTTGTCTCATTTTGTTTGTCTGACGTGAACATGAACATTGCCATGAGACACCGTGTTACAGTAAATTGGCATTTGAATAGTACAAAAAAAAAAACAAGTAAAAGTGTAAAAGTCTGCTATGCCGAATCTTTGATACCCTCCACCTGGGTTTTACGGTTATATTTATATTTTAACTTACTTTACTATTTAAACAAAATATTGTATATGTAATGCTGATTACACACGAGAGAAAATTAATAGAAACATGCGTAAAAAACTTGTGTTAATTTTTTAATACAGACCAAAAACGACATATCAGTTCTGTGCGTCTATTGAATATACTACAACTAAAGAAATATACGTGGAAGAAAATTAATTTTATATGCATTTATAAAATTTTATATATCATCATATATGTATATTAAAAAAATTTATGAAAACTAATCCAAGTCCGTCTGGCCGTTCTATCCGGCCGATTTCCTTCAATTTTTTTTTAATGAAAGGTATTTAGACACAGATATGTTATCAATCATTGAAATTTACTCAACTCCCACCTTACTCAAGTTATACTCAAACGCGATTTTTTGAAGATTTTTTTCAATATTTTCCTTCACTCAAACCTCTATAACTAGAGTTCTAATTAACGTCGGCTGTTGAAACAAGAACACTTAGTATATCAAGCTCTTTCTTTTGAGCTATTAACTGTTTAAATTCGTTGAGTTTCAGCAAAGTTATGCGTGCAGAATCAACTTTACATTATGTAATTATGTAATGTAATACGAAAGTTAACGTACAGATCAACTGTTAAAATTCGTTGAGTTTGAGCAAAGTTATGCGTGCACAATCAACTTTACATTATGCAACACGAAAGTTAACGTACAGATTGAGGAAAGTTATGCGTGCACAATCAACTTTACATTAAATTTTTTCAAGATTTTTTTAATATTTTCCTTCACTCAAACCTCTATAACTAGAGTTCTAATTCACGTAGACTGTTAACACAAGTCTAAGAACACTGATGGCTCCTCATAAAAATTAATATAATATAATATAATGCTGCGGAGCAGCACGGGTCTCTAGTACATTTTAATATTCATTTTTATTATCTTAAATTTTCGATATTATCGTCTCCCAATTATTTTCTTTACTCCGAAATACTGTTCTCAACAAACTACGACAAAAAAATACTAAACATCGATACAGGCGATGGAACGTTAAGTTTGAAAATATAAAATAACAAAAAAATTTGATATATGACGACCAAAAATGAAACATGAATTTTGACATGAAACATAGCTACATACTATGAAACATTAAGTGAAACATGCCCATGTCTACTAATGTTTCCTCGTGCGTACTCAGCATTATACAACAACAATTATGTTGGAAGTAATTTTTTTCCACTAAACTATTACAACAAACAAACTGAATTTTTTTCATTTTTAGAGGTTTCTCCTCACCGACTTACTCCATTTTAAATACCAACCTGCTCAAAATAATGGCAAACAATATTATCCTAATCTTATCCATGTAAATTGTTTATTTTGTGAATGAGCCTGATTTTAACATAGAGACAGACGGACAGACGGATAGACGGACATCAAAAATATATATACTTTATGGGTGGCAAATTCATTTTTTGATACGTTACAAATGGAATGACAAACTGATACCCTCTGTACAGTGGTGTGGAGAGTATAAAAATGTTAACTCCGTACCAAGAGATGCGTGTCAACCCAACTGCCTGAATTAAGGCCGACAAAAAAATATTGAGCTCCTGCAAAAAGAGTGATAAAGAACACAAGGTAAGTCACCAATAATGTCATACTTTTAGCTTGAAAATGGTCTGAGCCCAGCAAAAAGATTACTGAAAGTAGTATAAAAGTTCTTAAATGAGGTATTCTTGAAAAACTTAAAATTTTCATACCAAATTAAATATCTGCAGGCAAAAAAAAAAAAAAATAATAACAATGCCACTCAAATTTGACTTATGCTTAATTCTATATCCAACTGAATGGACCTAAGACCCACTCATTAAACTCATGATAGAGGGTATCGTATAGTCGGTCTAGACCGACTACAATTTTTTATTTGTTTCAAATCAAAATGTATGTAAAAATGGTGCTTAACCTTCTCCAGATATTTCTGGGTCGAAAAATTGACCGATCAGGACCATAATGTTGTATACATATACAAATATACATACACATTGACAAATCAAGTTTGAGAAAAATTTCTGCAATATTTATACCCTATACCACTATGTGGTTTGGGTATAATGACTTTGTGCTGCTGTTTGTAACAACCAAAAATATTTGACCTACACCCATCTTTAATTATACCGATCGAATCAGAATCACTATCTGATTCGATTTAACGATGTCCGTCCGTCCGTCCGTCTGTGTGTCCATGTAAAGCTTGTAATCAAACTGAAGGTCGCAAATAAGAATATATTTTGGTATTTGATCTTTTATCGGCCATGGGATGAACGCTATTGAAATTGGTGAGAATCGGTCCATGTTCAGACCTAGCCCCCATACAAATGAAATCAACATATATTGCCATAAGATCCAAATTATCACACAAATCTTAGTCAAATTGGGTTTGTATGTATATATTACATCCATTAATCAGTAGTCCAAAAATGATCCCTATTGGACAACTCTTAGTCATAGGCCCCATATAGAGCTGCTTCCCGATCTTCACTTAAATCTATCAAAAAACAATAATATTGCACTGATTCTTCTCAAATTTTGTTTGTATATATTTTTGCAAAATACAAGAGACTTTACCAAACATGGTCAGGATCGGTCCATTTTTGGGCCTTTTTCATATCTGCAGCCGAAAAAATTAATAAAAATCCCACTCAAATTTGGTTTATGCGTATTTTCTATATCCAGTTAGTTGGGCTTGAGAGATAGGGTCTCTAAACGCATGGTATAGGGTATCGTATAGTCGGTCTAGACCGACTATAATTTTCTTACTTGTTTTGTTTTGTGATAAATTTAAGTGAAGATCGAGAAGCAGCTTTATATGGAGGATTTGGACTGCTGACTAATTAATGTGTGTAATAAATACACACACACACACACACACAAATTTCACCTAGATCTATATGATAATTTGGATTTTATAACAATTGAAGTTGATATCATAGAGGTCATTTCCAAGGGCCGATTGTCACCAATTGCGTTTATTGTATGGCCAATGAAAGCTTATATACCAAATTTCACCAAAACATATTTATATTTGCGACCTGTATATTTACATGAACATACAGATGGACGGACGGTTGGACGAACATCGTGATTTTTAGTCGATCGGTATAATAAAAGATGGGTCTTGGTCAAATATTTTTGGTAGTTACAATTATCAGCATAAACTCATTATACCTATAAGGTGGGTCGCGATCGACCGGTTGATCGCATAATAGTTTAAACTTGATCATACTCGAGTATGTGTGTAAAAACTAATTTTTTCCCCGTCTGAAAGTCTAGAAATTTTATAGTATTTTCATTTCACATTTAAAAAACAAAATATTTAAATAATCCAACCCATAAAAAAAAAAATCATGTGAGTCCGATCACAGGGAAGATGTGTAAACATCTAGTAATTAAAAATTTTTTTATGTCATTTTTTAAAATCAAACAGAAAGCGTCATCTATTTATCACTTATAGCAAAAACTGTTTCAGCTAATTCAACAACCCTTTGCTGTAAAACGTTAAAAATATCCCAATATAAACGTATATAAGTGATACATAGATGACGCTTTTAAAAAAGTGGCATAAAAAAACAATGTTATATCATAATTTTTTCACCAATACAATCATAAGTCACACAGCGTTATCTGCTTCAGCTCACACCGATATGAGTTACGCTGTTTTGTGATTGTATTGCGAAATAGAAATTTACCCCCCTGCGCGTATAGATGTTTACACATCAAAAGTTTTAATTAAAACTCTTTCTTGCCTATATTTTAAAATTGATGCATATGAGTTTTGAATCTCTCTGTGACTGTGCGTGACTTTGCGTGACTATCTTAAAATTAATCTTTGGCCACAACAAGTCTACGGACAAAGTTTCAGATTGATTGGATGAGGGAAATCCGTTTTAAATCTCTCCGTGACTGTGCGTGACCATTCGTGACTAAGTCAAAGTTAATCTTTTTTCACAGAGGTATTTGGAACAAATTTCAGATCGATCAGATGAGGGGAAATGACATTTAGATCACTCCGTGACTGTGCGTGACTATGCGTGAATGTGCGTGACTACCCCAAAAATTAATCTGTAGTTCACAATAAGACTATGGGCCAAGTTTCAGATCAATTGGATAAGGGGGAATGGGGTTGCCCCACGACAGACAGCCAGACAGAAAGAGAGTATGAGTTAAGAAAAAGAGTTTAAAAACGCATTGTATTAGGAAATATTTAAAAAGTAAATGCCTACAATGTGTGTACCACAAAATAAAAAATTGCTGTTAGGAAAATATTTCTTATCTTAAATTAGAATTAACAACAGACCTTCAGTCCGTATTTACAAAACCAACATTAAAATCGAAAGCAACTACGATTACTCTCTTCGAGTGAGTCATATTCTAGCTAAACCCAAAAAACCTTTTAGCGATGGTGTAATTTTAGAATACACATTCCTGGAGGGTGTTTAGTAGTTTTGATAATAAAGCAGAAATTCCTTCTGTTATTAATGACGTACAGTTATCACGATATAGTGTTACATGGCGAGTAAAGGAAATTAGATGAATCAACCGATGTAGTTGATATGTATGTCACAGTAAATCATATTCATTAGAAAGATTTTTATGGAATTTTCAAACAAAGGGAAAAACCCGGGAGAGGACATGTTTTCCAGTTTTAAGACATTCTTGAGTTATTTCTTATTTCTATAGCAATTCGAGAATGCAAAATGGTTATAAGATTTAGATTTTTTGACAGACAACACATGCACACTAAACGATTTAAATCTTGAATTGCAAGGCAAGGATAAATCGATATTTCCGTAAATGCCTTTAAACGGAAACTTGCCCTCTTAGTAAGCAAACTTGAAAAAAAAAACTATTTTATTAATTTTCCAAATTTGATGGAACAACTAAACAGTTCTGCTTCTACATGTTATGATCCAAACAGATACTTAACTGAAATGGAAAACCTCAGTACAGAGTTTGATACGTTTTCGGGACTTCAAAAAACTCGAAGGGATGATTTCATTTATGACTAATCCATTTGCTACAGATATTCAGGTAGATGTAACTGCCGAAAAACTTTCATTGCTATTTGAAATATATAAATATATAATTCATCTACAAAACGATGTTTTTATCAAGAGCAGTTGAGAAAAATATTTCGTAATATGTATGTTTCGACAAAAAAGATACCCAACAAACTTTCCATTAAATGTAATGAGCTTTAGAATAAGAAATTAAAAGTGTTCATTAGTTATCTTTCCACTACGATACCCATTATTTTAACATGGGGGTGTCATTGGAGGCAGGGCCTTACCGGCACCTTACTAGGTACTGATACAAATAACTAGTTACTTTATAGATAACAATAACAGTTTTGAGTAATTTGGTACATGTAGGGAATAAAGTAAATTTCTGTAAAAACAAGACTTTGGACCGCACAATCTATTGTAAATAATGAAATGTAAAATTTAACAGCTTTTGCTGCTTTTTTGTCCAATGATGACAATCGCCGCGAAATAGTTTGTTTTATTAAATTTAACTCATTAGTTACAGTGTTTAATAATACAAATAGTGGTCATTACCAGTAAGTATTTATATAAATAATTATCTTGAAATCCTTACATTTAGCTTGAAATAATTCAAAAGGTATGCGGTTAACATTACCATGTAATGCAAACGGTAATAACTAATCATTACCAAGATTTTACTGGGTATGAACTAAAATATGGAGACACTTCTAAAAAATTTTAAAATTCAGTTTGTTTGTTGTAATGATTTAGGATTAAATTTACCAAATTGTTAACATTTGTTATAAGTAGTGCAATAAGTCCAGATATTAATGTAAATATAAAACCCAGGTGGAGGGTATCAAAAATTTGTCATAGCCGAACACTTCTTATTTTTTTTTGTATTTTTTAAAATAAAATAAAATGAATTTAAATTTTTTTTTGATGTGTAAACATCTATACGCGCAGGGGGGTAAATTTATATTTCACAATACAATCACAAAAACAGCGTAACTCATATCGGTGTGAGCTGAAGCAGATAACGCTGTGTGACTTATGATTGTATTGGTAAAAAAATTATGATATAAAATTGTTTTTTATGCCACTTTTTTAAAAAGCGTCATCTATGTATCACTTATATACGTTTATATTAGGATATTCTTAACGTTTTACAGCAAACGGTTGTTGAATTAGCTGAAACAGTTTTTGCTATAAGTGATACATAGATGACGCTTTCTGATTTTAAAAAATGACATAAAAAAATCTTTAATTGCTAGATGTTTACACATCTTCCCTGTGATCGGACTCACATGATTTTTTTATTACTATAACATTCCAATAATATATTTCGGTCGATCGCAATCGTTTTTATATTTTAAAAGCAGATCTGTTGAAAAAAATAATGGGCACTACTTGTATGGGGTATAAAAACTTGAATACATTCAAAAAACAATACTTACACACCGAAAACAAATTCATTGTGTCTACCGAACTTACTGCCAACCGAATTGCGATAAAGTTAGTAACCGATTTTCGGATTGATAACGATTACTATACTGTGGTCAGTAAATATTTAATAACAATCGATAGTGGTACTTTCTGTTAAATTTCTGTTGATTCAATCGAAAATACAGTTGTTAAACTTTATGACAATTGGATTGGCGAATTTTTTTCTGTGTGTACTATTTTCTGTCCGATATCTTCTATGGAATGCGGAATTTAATCTACCACCGTATCGTGGTCGTTTGGCTCTAATAAAATCATTGCCTTTGAAAAGTAGAAGGCATTCAAAATCATGGTAAATTTGATTCTTGGATAAAATATGCGTTTCATGTCAAGTGACCCAACTTTTGAAACCGATGTGTTCCGAACGGGATGAAATTTGCACCAAGGTTAGTCCTATTGGATAGTAGTTTAGACACAATTTTTCAACAAGATCGGTCAAGAACTCTCTGAGTTAGAAGGGGTCAAAATTTGACATTTTGGCCAAACAGGTGTTTCTTCTCATCAATTTAAGTTTTTAATTATTGTCCTTAGCAAAATTTATCCCATATAGTTTAGATAGCTATTTCTTCGATCTTTCGGAAAAAGATTTTTTGCAAAATCAAAAATTTTTTTGCCTTTTTTCAAAAAACGCCATTTTTTTGCTCAAAAGAAAGCTTAAGTCTTTCGCTTTAAGAGCTTTTTGGTCGCTTAGTGGGATGCGAGCGGGATATCTATCAAAAAAAATGTTTTGTAACTCAAGACAACGGTTTTTAAATTTTTAGCTTATGCACTAATTTGAATTTTTTCCTATTAATGTGTAAGCGTTTCTAAAACCTTAGAAATAAAGCATATCGCACCTTAAATACAAAAGTGACACAACTCAAAATTTTCAAATATTCAGGAGAGGCAAAAAACTGTATATGTAAAAATTATTGCATTATTTAAAAAATTTTGTTTTATTATGAAAAATGTCCATTTTGAGGAAAATTTTGCTATACTTTTTTTTTTTAAATATATATTGTGTTTGTGGAAATAAAGTATAATTTTGAGTTATGACTCTGGGCAATTCAACAGAACATGGGACAAGCATAATTTTTTTTCTTTTTTAGAAGTACATCTCACTCAGTTCTCAGTTTGTTGTACATAGATTGAAGTTTCTAAATCTCAACTTGACAACATTTAGAGCAGCTTTTTTTCTAGCATCACTCCAGTTTTTAGGAGCACACATGGAAAAATTATTGATGACATTTTGGTTCAACTTTAAAGGTATGCAAGTTTTATTGTTTTATTGTAATATTGAACTATTAGTATATTTTCTTGAAAGAATTATCTAAATAGATTACATTAAAACTGTTGTTTTAATTTTACAAGTTAAAATAAACTGTCAGTAGTAAGATTTGTGGACAGTAAATTTTTTGTAAGGTGAGTCACAAAAATATGTTTTTTTTATCTTGAAAAGAAAGTAAGAACATTAAATTGATTTTTTTTTATGTTTTCTCCTTCCTAGAATCAAATATAAAAGAACATGTAGGTTTGGTGGTTAGTTATTCTTTTACACTTAGCAAAAACATACATTTTTTTTGTAAGGTGAGTCACAACTAGCATCTACAGGAATTAAGTGTTGGCTAAATCAATGTCAACAATGTAAAAATGCAGAAGGATTTTATCAGGCATATCCAATGCTAAATGAGATTAATGAGATTAATAATAAATGGCTTTGCTGGAAGAAAAGTAGTAATAATGATCCACTTCAAAATATAGAAAAGGTTGGCCCATTTTCTGAACTTTATAATTATATCTCAGGCATAGCTCCACAATTTTTAGAACACTGTTATATAAAACGCCAGCAAGCCCTCATACAAAGTAGTGCTCGAATTGGTGATTTCAAAGGATTTTCCGAGAGATATATGCATGATTCAAGTGGATTTCTCGAAAACTATACATGCATATTTCAAGACGAAGTACAAAGTGCCCACTGGAGCCAAAATCAAGTGAGTCTCTTTACCTGTGAAATGTATCATACAGGTGTCATCCATCCTCTCATTATAGTTTCTGATGTGTTGGACGACTCAAAAGAAACTGTGCTTGCATATATTTCATATGTATTAGATGATATGCCAAATGAAATACAAAAAGTTAAAATATGGTCGGATGGACCTTTTTCACAGTTTAAGAACAGGTTTGTTGCAGGTTCTTTGTCAACCTTAGAAAAAATTATGGTGTTTTAATCACTTTGAATTTTTTTGCCACATCTCATGGAAAGGGACCTCTTAATGGTATTGGTGGCAGTTCCAAAAGGCAGGTATTTGATCAAGTTAAGAAAAGGAAATGTATCGTTAATAATGCTGCAGATTATGTTAAAGCATGAAGCAGATATATAAAAAAAAATTGCCAAGTAACTTGAGAAAGGTTTGGGACAATGCACCTTTACTACAAGGCATAAAAAACATTGCATCAAAGTCATTAACGAATAATCAAAGGATTTTTACTATCAAGAGGAAATTTTGCCTTTCCATCTTAATTGCGAATTTGAAAATTAATAAAAATAATTTCTAAGGATTTGATTTATTCAAATTTCGTCTCATTCGTATACATTCTGAAATTGTTTTCTGTGGATTTAAAATATATTTATTGTTTATTAATATTACTAAAATTGGTGTTAAGATATGTATAATATACAAAAGGAGGAAGTGTAAGGTGAGTCACAAAATTTGGTAAGGTGAGTCACACACAAAAATTAAGCTTATACAATTAATTGAACTCACTTTTGTTTTTTTTTTAGCTATTTATCATAATTGACACCTCTAATTAATGCTTCAGAATATTTTTTTTAATGTGTAGTCTATATAAGAAGAGAAATTTAGTATATAACATTGCCTCTAAAACTTGTGTCCAATTTGTTGTAAGGTGAGTCACGGCTGTAAAAAGAGCTATAATTGTCACAAAAGTCTACTTTAGGTTAAAATTGCAACTAATTCTGAGTTATAGAGTATCTATAAGTATATAAACCAATTTTTGTAAAAATTCTTTGAATATCTTCAGAATAAATTGATTTTAAAAACTTGGAAAAAAATGTCAAAGTGTAAAGGGAGTCACGTGGAATTGCCCCTCTCTGACTGAAATTTTTTCATTTGACAAGTGATATTATCTCAAGTTGTGCCCCAGATATAACGGCATTTTTCCTGTTAAAGAAGATAGTTATGAGAAATACATTTTTGCAATAGTTAGAAATGTGTACTGTGAATTAATTTATGGAAAAAAGTCAATTTTGGAAAATTTTGAGTTGTGTCACTTTTGTATTTAAGGTGCGATATATTGAGAAACTGGACAAATTAACCTTTCCGACGGTATGTCATATACTTAACTAAAATTTCATACCTTCGATACTGTAATACCCGCAATATGTTAACCTCAGGAAAAAATCAATTTTTATTTATAGAAATATTGAAAAATAATTTTATTATTTATTTGTAATAATAATTTAATTAATATTTAATAATAATAATAATAATAATAATAATAAAAATAAAAAAAATAATAAATAATGAAACTTAATCTTAATCACATTAGATCCATTCATAACATAACTTTTTTTAAAATTAATTTATTGTTGCTGATGAAGTATTTCAGTTTTGTAAATTTTTAAATACCCAGTCTTTCATTCAGCTTATTTATCGCCTTTATTTGCTGCTTTTTTGCATTTCTTTTCTTGGCATTACTAGGTTCAGCTGTTGATTTCGCTGCTGGTTTCTTTTTTTGGCTTTGGAAAAAAATCGCATTGAGTGGAGGCAGAAAACTTGGGTCTTCCATCGACAAGCGGTACAAAAGCATGTTATTGAACGGTGCCATCGATTATTATCGCAGAATCGAATCTGCTCTTCAGTGTTTTCAATGTTTCCTCATGATCTTTTTTGAAATAAAAAACTATTTTAGTTTCGCATCTCAGATGCGATCTTGATGAGAGCACTGGAGGCTATACTTCGCTACATTTCTTTTGAGGTTTGCTCCAATATCATCACATGCTCTTGTACCATGAGCAGTAGGATGAAAATGCCACTCAGCTCGCATTCCAAAATCTTTTTTATGAGCTATAAGATTTTCGAAGCTACTTTTGTTTTTAAAATGTTGACGAGCTACGTCCGAAACGTAGTATACCTTTTCTATTGTAAATTTAGATTTTAGATATGCAACGGTATCATGTTTTAAATCGTGGGATATGATTGCCACACTTTTGTGTTCCACTTTTTCATCTTTCATGTAGTAAGTTTAGCAATCCTGTACACATTTCTTCCACAAAATCATCCACATTAAAAATTATTGTTTTCAATGTGCATCTGTCAGTCTGAAGCCAAGATTCAAATATGAATTCCTCTATCTATATATTCGCGATCCAAAGAGTTGATTAAATTTTTTTTTATGAATGTGGTTTCCGGGCAATTTGAACCTTCATTAGGTCACATAATCAATTTAAGGCAATCGCGGTAATCGTGTAAATCTTCGTGTAAATCAACATCAGTTTAATCAACAGCTGAACCTAATAACGCCAAGAAAAGATTGGCAAAAAAGCAGCAAATAAAGGCGATAAATAAAACTTAAATACTTCATCAGCAACAATAAATTAATAAAAAAAAAAAATAGTTACGTTATAAATGGATCTAATGTGATTAAGATTAAATTTTATTAAATTATTTACTTTTTTAATTTTATTATTTAAAAAAAAATAATTTTTCAACATTTCTATAGAAAAAGTTATTTCTTTTTCCTGAGGTTAACATATTGCGTGTATTACTGTATCGAAAGTATGAAATTATAGTTAGGTATGTTACATACCGTCGGAAAGGTTAGTTTATCTAGTTTATCACTCGCATCCCACTAAGCGACAAAAAAACTCTTAAAGGAAAAAAAACCAAAGAAAAGGGGTTTTGAAAAAAAGTCAAAAAAATTTTTGATATGTCAAAAAAACAAAAAAAATCAACAAAATTTTTTTTTTTTTAAATTTATTTTCTGAAAGATTGAAGAAATAGCTATCTAAACTATTTGGGACAAATTTTGCTTAGAATAATAGGTAAAAAGTTACATGGATGAGAAAAAAAACCTGTTTGGCAAAAATGTCAAATTTTGACCCCCTCTAACTCAGAGAGTTCTTGACCGATCCGAATTGAATAATTTTATTTTGTATTGTGATAAAACAATTTCTATTAAAATTTTGTAATTGAAATTGTCATCAAATCAAAATTCGATTCTTAACTTCATCGGTATTGGGTTGGTAATTTGGTAACCACAATGAATTTTTTTTTCTGTAGCAGACAACTTCGATCTTATGAACCTGTTTATCTGAATTTCCATAAAAAAAATTTTATCAATAACAATCCATTCCGAAGAATTTGTGCCGCGTGTGATTAAAGGAAGATTGACGACTTATTTGAACGCTATTTTTTGTGTTTAGAAATATATTTAAGGTTTGTATGATTATTATAAAATTTTTATATTTTTTGTTTAACTGTTGCTAAACTGTATAAATAAATTCTAGAATCACGAATGAAATTTATAACACTCAGATCCAGCAATTAATGTTGTTGTCCAAAATTATCGTTCTCTTTTTTAAAAGTTCTCGAAAAAGGTAAATATTTATATCTTTCTTGTGAGTAGTTAAATAAATAATACGATAAATAATTATAAGACAATTTTCTAATAAATCAAAACTAGAAACTATTCTTGATAAATTTCTAAATGTGACTGCCACAAGAGAAAACAAAATCATAATTTTTTTTTATAACTTGAATTAAATATGAGAAAAATTTACTTTATTGTTGTCACTCAATACAAATATAAATAATTAACAAATCGGATATAAGCAACGAATATAAATACATATGTAAGTATAAATATTCACACACATACTCATATTGAAAACTGCATCTTTTTTTTTACAAAATGTGACGTAAATTGAATCAAACTAAGCACTTAACGTTTATGTGTGAAAAACTTAATCAAAACAATTACATAGATTTATTCAAATCTTAAATGATAAAATAACAATTACTGAATCACTTTTTTTGTAAATCACAACGATGGATGAAATTTAAAAACACTGACCACACTAAAATATCTTTTAAGGTGCTAATTATTGTATATTTTATTAATAGCCGTTTCGGTAGAAAGTTTCTTTTAAATAGATTTTTTTATCCGAATTTATTCGACAATTTCAAATTCAACCGCTTTTTAGCATGGTTCGTTTTAAACTGGTTGTCAAATATTCAAATAGTCGAAAAATGTTATTTATATTACTTATATGTATTTTTGGCTAAGCATTAATATTCATATGAGCTTTAAAGCTAAACAAAAAAAAAACTAACAAAATTGTTCTAACTTCTATTTTTGTTTGTGTTATTTAATGTTTGTTGCTCGTAGGTCTAATGAGAGAGACCCTAATTATGAATACCCTACGCTAGGCTATAACTTAAGTTTAATACAGATTTCGATTGGGTTTTTATTTTGATGTATAATATAATAAACTTACTTATCCCTCAAATAAGATATGTATCGTTTGAAATTCGTTAAATTTAAAAAAGGTACTGGACCAAACAGATTGAAGATATATTAAAATTTTCGAAGAAAAATATTTTGTAAAGTGTTAAAATTATGTTAAATTTATATATAAATTGTTTTGAGTGATTTTCTTTAAGCAAAGATTAATAAATGCGAAGACTTCAAAATGGCTAGAAGTGTTGTAAATTTTGTTCTGCAATCCCTGAATAAAGGAACAACAAAAAACATGTAAGAAAATTATAGTCGGTCTGGACCGACTATATGATACCCTATACCATGGTTTAGAGACCCTATCTCTTCGGTCCAACAAAGTGAATATAGAAAATAAGCATAAAATAAATTTGAGTGGCATTGTTATTAATTTTTTTGGCTGCAGATATGAAAAAGTTCATATCGGATTCTATATTTATATGGGGCCTAGGTCGAAAAATATACCGATCCTGACCATATTTGGTAAAGTCACTTATATTTTGAAAAAATATATACAAACCAAATTTGAGAAAAATCTGTGCAATATTTTTGTTTTCTGATAGTTTTAAGTGAAAATCGGGAAGCTGCGTTATATGGGGGCTATGACAAAGAATTGTCACATGGGGTTTATTTTTGGACAACTGATAAATGGATGTAATAAACACACACAAACCCAATTTGACCGAGATCTATATGATAATTTGGATCTTATGGCAATTTAAGTCGATTTCATAGGGGTCATTTGTAGGGGGACTAGGTCTGAACATGGACCGAATTTCACCAATTTCAGTAGCGTTCATCCTATGGCCGATAAAAGTTTATATACTAAATTTCATTAAAATATTTGCGACCTGTAATTTGATTACAAAGTTTACGTGGACACACAGACGGACGGACGGACGGACATCGCTAAATCGACTCAGAAAGTGATTCTCAGCCGATCGGTATAATAAAAGATTGGTCTAGGTCAAATATTTTTGGTAGTTACAAACAGCAGCACAAATTCATTATACCTAAACCACATAGTGGTATAGGGTATAAAAAATTAACCGGGAAGTAAGAATTTAGAAAATAAAATTGTTCAAGGAACGTCAGGATGGTTAATTATGCTAGGGACAGAATGATTTAAAAACCCAATTAATAAAAGTTGACAAAAGTCTCAAAAAAGCAAAATAAAGTCATAAAGACTAGATCAAGAAACTTATATGAACTTTTGGGAAAGAAAAATTGCTGAGTGGCTATGAACAGATTCGACATTGATTTAAGGAAAAAAAAAACACCAGAACAACGTGCCAGCGAACACGTATGTAGTCGCCATGGCAAAAATTCATAAATCGGGCTATGAACTGCTACTCCATAAACGGCATATTCTCCAGATTTAGCCTCCCTTCCAATTTTTTCTGTTACAAAACCTGAAGAAATGGCTGGGCGGTGAGAGTTTTTGGTCGAGTCAAGAGGTCATCACTGAAACAAATGCCTATTTTGAGGATCTTGAGAAAACCTACTATTTGGATGAAATAAAGAAATTTGAAAAACCCTGCACTAATTGTATCCAACTAAAAGGAGAAAAAATCGCTTTTTTGACGAAAAAATATTTTTTATTCCAAAAGAAACTAATTTATCAAACCGCCCACTTTTTATACAGCTTTAAAAGCTTCTGTTTTAGTTAAAAAGTTTGGTTCGAAATATCTTCCTTGACAGGCTATTTAGCAGTGCGGTAAAAGATTCATCTTCATTTGTAGCAACAGGAAGTATTAAGAGGAAAGTGCTTAGAAAAGAGTTAAATTCCTTTTATGAAAACCCACGTCTGGTTTAGCTTTAACTCATTACGCTGCAACAACTTTAAATTTGCTGTGGGAAAAAAATATTGATATAAAAAACAACATCAATATAGCAAACACTACAAAATTTCGGACAATTGAAAGATATTGGGTTCTAATAAAAACAAATTTGAAGAAGACTAAACAGACTGCCTAGGACATAAAGATTTTGAAAGCCATACAAAAATACAACGGCCAAAAGATTGTTGAAGAACGTTCAGAGAAAACTGGTCACGAAAATATAATTGATATTATTTTTGTTTACAATTTTATGACTCCACTTTATCTATATATTAATACGTGAAGGTAAATTAATTTTTAGTCCCATTTTGAAGCAACATGCGGGCATGGAGGAGTGTGAAAATAGGCATAGTTACAGTTCATATGGAGCAGAAGCTGAGAATCATAAAATTTATGTATAATCTGCCTTAAAAATATATTAAATTAAATAAAATAAAATATTTATAATAATTCATCACACCCAGTTAATGCGAATGATTTAAATTATGCATATATCAGACGCTCTGTGTTGAATTGTGAATTGCTAAAATTAATTAACATACCTTTAGGCTCATTTAAATATTCATAAATTTTTTATATTGTGTATATAGATTAAAAAAACATTGGAAAACAAAAATTGAATGAAAAAATAATATTTCCTAGAATTCGCACTCGAATTTCGAGTATTTGTATTTATTTATTAAATTTGATTTTCCATTCCAACAAGGCACAATATCTTATAAATTACAGTAATGGAATCAGAGTGCTGGGCTAAACTAGTTAAATTAAATACATGTATTAAAAAAATATTTAATTAACATCATAACCTACTTTGAATTTTTCAAGTTTGTAAACGATACATTCCATAAAATTTCTTTCAAGAGTTTTTATTTAAACAAATGGTTTTCTTTCATTCTTATTTATTGAATAAAATAAATATACACCAAAAATAAAAATTAATTAAAAATAAATGATATATTTTTTAAATAATTAGGTTGTCAGTTAAGCAATGCGTTAGTAAAAATATACAATTTTTGCCATAGTTGCTCAACCCATTACTTACCAGAAATTTCAGCGTTGGAATTTTTGGATGAAACTTTCAGGAACGTTTTATTTTATCGTAAATAACATTCCAAACAAGAAAATTTTTTTTTCGGCAAGCAGTTTCCCGGAAAATTCCCGTGTGTTTGACCACATAGTGGTACTGTTAGTTATTTTGAAATCGTTTCTTCGGTACAATTTTTTTTAGTTTCTTAAATTGTTTATGGTAAGTATGTATTTATGTAAAAGTATGATAACAAGTAATATTTCAAGGAAGTTAAAGGTAAATCAAGGTAAGTTCAGGTAAGTTAAACCACGGTAATTTTTTAATTTCAAGTATTTATTTGAGTATATAGACAGGATAATATGGAATTATTTAATTCTTGGTTTTTTGTTTAGACGTGTGGCGCTGCGCTGTAAATAAAATTGTTTTTTTTTCATAGAGATATATCGATTTTAAAAAAACGTAACGAGCGTCGTCTATACACCCTCATATAGGGCTAAGCCCCTAATTGAACCATTTTGTCCAATTATGTCATTTAGTTTTTCCATATAGTGCTAGGAAAAAAAATTAATATATTTTTTAAATCGATATTTCCTACTTTAATCTTTTTGTAAAATTCAATTTATTTTTATTTTTTTATAATTTACTAGTCCTAATCTACTAATGCGTATAAAACGTATTTAATTTTCGTAGTTATCTTCAAAAAAAAACATGCAAACATGTGTGTTCAATATTCTCTATATATTGCATAACATTTTGTAGAACGTATTTAACTTTCGTAGTTATCTTCACAAAAATGCTGTTAATTTAACAGTTTCTGTTAAGTATTTAACATTTTTGAAAAACGTAGTTAACTTTCGTCGCTAACTTCACACCCTTACTTTCGGAAGGTTTTGTTTCATATAGTCGTGGGTGAATCATCAGTAGAAGTCTTGATTCCGTCCATGGTATTTTGAAGTCAAGCAATGCAGTTTCCATGCATTAACAGCAGCACTGTCCAAACATTGGATCCAGAGCGACCACCACCACTCTTTGCCACGAATGCCGATACGGTAATTGGCAACTCCATTATCGTGCAAGTCCACGCCGCCCATATGCCTATTGTATATGTTGAATGCGATAGGCTGTTGGATACCAACTCTGTTCTTGTTTTCTTTCTTGTATCGTTGCACTGTTACCATTGGATCGATTGCGTCATAATTGGTTGCGATAGTAACTTTAGAATAATCTAACAAACGAATTACCGTAATGTCATTTAGCATATCGTATGCTTAGTCGGTTTCGTATTTTTTCAGTGTTTTTTCCCCAGTTTTCAAAGGGGCGCCGGCAATACGAATGGATCGAACAATGGCGGTTGCACAGAAGCCTCTTTCTTTCAGCAAGCACATCAAGTATGTGAGGTAAACAATTTGTGAAATATAAATCCCTCACGGATTTAATTTATATTTATCTGTTTTATATTTGCTCAAGGTCGGGACATGATAAACGTGTGTGGAAAAACAAAATAAATAGACCCAAATTCATCGGAACTATATCTCATATCTAAGTAAAATGGGGTTAGAAAATCGGTAGTTTTTCGTTTTTATATTTTTTCATGTTTGCTTCAACACCAAACAAATTTATAAAATTAATATTGTATTTTTAATAATAAATTAATGTGAGTTAATCAAAAAACATTAGCGCAAATATAAAATTTTTAAAGTTAAGGTACAGTTATAAAAAAACTAACGCATAAAAACCAAGTTTTTATTATACTCCCTTTATTTGTAAATTAATATAATTTAATAATTAATTGATTACCAAAAATCAAAAAAAAATTTTTGGCAAAAAAAATGTGTCAGATCATTTTTATCGTTAATATAAAGGGAGAAAAATATAAAACGATTTTCGCAATAATATATATATATATGAATTATTTTAGATTAGACAATTGTTATCGTTTTCATAGGGGTGTATCAGATTTTTCCGATCGCGAGTGGATAATGTTTTAATTTTTAGATGTACGCGTTCAAGAACATGTTCTGTTTTTTTTAGCAGTATACACGTGCAAGAACACGAACTTAAAAAAGCTACACTCGAACCTGTGTGGTTTATGTGTGTTCGAAACAAAAAAATACGTGATAGAAACATGTTCGTGCACATAACGAAATATTAAAACGAAACACAGTCATAATTGTGTTCGGCACCGTACAAAATTTACAAACACATATAATTGATATCAAAATAAAAATATGTGTTTGTTGGTCTGAGCTGTGTTCGTTTACATATATGTACGAGTTTTTTATTCAGTGTGTGTTTTTTTCTGAACTCTGGTTTACAATACATACAAAAATGGAACTTAAAGTGTAGGCAGTTTTTCATTATTTGTTGCCTAGTGTTATTATACCTTTATATATTAATATCATTGCCAGATTAAATAAATAAAAAATACGTAAATAACCTTGTATATGATTTTTGAAAAAATTAGCTTAAAACGTAGAAATGGAAGGCCGAAAATGAATTTAAATTTAAAATTGTATAAAATTTCAGTCCACTATTAGGTGTTTCGAAGAACTCTTTATATTATTTATTGATTTTCTAAATAGTTACAGAGTATTGTTAAGTTGGCTTCGACCGCCTACAATTACTACACTTGCGTTTCACTATTGTTATTGTTATGTTAAATAAATATGACTGGCATTTGACACATAGTTGTACATAATAATTTGTTATTTTGTCAACAATTACCATTATAACAATCGACAATAGTTATGACAATCATTACACTAAAAGAACAAGTAAGTACATGCTTTAAAGACGCCGTAAATATTGTTAGTTTAGGGTCAATTAAATGTGTTGATTATGTGTGTACATTAGGGGTATAACAAAAATTAATCCCTACCACTACCAGGTGATCACTGATGTGTAGATAATAAAAACTGTTTTTATACCCTATACCACTATGTGGTTTGGGTATAATGACTTTGTGCTGCTGTTTGTAACAACCAAAAATATTTGACCTACACCCATCTTTAATTATACCGATCGAATCAGAATCACTATCTGATTTGATTTAACGATTCCGTCCGTCCGTCCGTCCGTCCGTCCGTCTGTGTGTCCATGTAAAGCTTGTAATCAAACTGCAGGTCGCAAATATGAATATGTTTTCACGAAATTTGGTATTTGATCTTTTATCGGCCATGGGATGAACGCTATTGAAATTGGTGAGAATCGGTCCATGTTCAGACCTAGCCCCCATACAAATGACCCCTATGAAATCAACATATATTGCCATAAGATCCAAATTATCATACAAATCTTAGTCAAATTGGGTTTCTATGTATATATTACATCCATTAATCAGTAGTCCAAAAATGATCCCTATTGGACAACTCTTAGTCATAGGCCCCATATAGAGCTGCTTCCCGATCTTCACTTAAATCAATCAAAAAACAAAAATATTGCACTGATTCTTCCCAAATTTTGTTTGTGTATATTTTTGCAAAATACAAGAGACTTTACGGTCCATTTTTGGGCCTAGTCCCCATATAGATATATCATCCGATATGAACTTTTTCATATATGCAGCCGAAAAAATTAATAAAAATACCACTCAAATTTGGTTTATGCTTATTTTCTATATCCAGTTAGTTGGGCCTTGGAGATAGGGTCTCTAAACGCATGGTATAGGGTATCGTATAGTCGGTCTAGACCGACTATAATTTTCTTACTTGTTTTTTTTTAATATGAAAGACCTATAGACATCGACTTAAACATTAAACATTCGAAAAATTTTATTTTCAATTACTTAATTATGTACCGACTATTTATGTAACTTGAGGTACTCCAATTAAGAATGGTTTTTGTCAAAGCAAGGGAAAGGAAAAATACCAAAAATATCTGATCAGGACATACCTTTTATACCGATCGACTTGGAATCATTTTCTGAATCATTTAGCAATGTTCGTCCGTCCGTCTGTCTGCCCGTGTAAACTTTGTTATCAAACTACAGGTCGTAAATGTGAATATGTTTTGATGAAATTTGGTCTATAAGCTTTCATCGGCCATAGGACGAACGCAATTGAAATAAGTGAAAATTGATGTATGTTCTATAACGTAATAGATTCGCGGAGAATTCTTCGAAAACAATTATTCGAAAAAACAATTCAATTCTCGAATAACAATAACCATAGAGGTTTTCAACTATAGCGGGAAATTATCAGAAATTTTCAGCAATAGCGGGGAATAATAATAGATTTTCAACTATAGATGGGAATCACCATAGAGGTTCTCAACTATAGCGGGGAGGAATTATTTTGGAAGAATTTTTATTCGAAGAACTGCTATTCGAAGAATTGTTTTTTCGAAGAATTGCTTTCGAAGAATTTTCCGCCGGCCAACGCAATCATCCTTTGGTTGGGTTATCTTAATCTCAAGTTGCACAACAATGTAAATCGTCGATAAAGATGTTCGAAAGAATTCTTTGGAAGAAGGACTGCTGGAGCCATTAAGCTTCTAGCTTCTACAAAATTACAAAAAATATCGTAGACTTCCTATTTTGTTTTATATATTTAACAATGTATGGAATGGACCTGATGACCACAATAACTAATTCATTAAGTAAACCACTGCAGTCATAAAAAAGATAAAGTTTAAATAAAAGTAACAATCGAATTGCATATTATTTAGCTCTTCGATATATATAAAGCTCGGCGAATTTTTACCCTCCCTTACATTTGTCCTACTAGTGCGAAAGTTTATAGGCAGGATCTCAAATACTTATCCTCAACATAACACAAGTTAATCACATTTATTTGTAAGAAAATTCTTATTTTTAATTTAAGGATTCATATTAAATAATTCATTATTTATTGAACCCATATATGTACATTTGATATTATATATTACTTTAATATTTATAAAATACTATAATTTTTTTTTACTTTTTGCATGATTAAAGAAGACATCAAAAGAAATATGATACAGAATATGAAAAAAAAACGTAAATGTTACTGGAACGCAAACGGCTTAAGCCAAAATAAAGAAGAACTCACCTTTTTCCTAAAAGACAAGCAAATTGATATATTGCTTATCTCTGAAATTCATTTGAATTCTAGGAGTCAATTCTCATTGCGTGGATATATTTCGTTTGATACAAAAGATCCAAGAGGCAGAGCATGTGGTAGCTCAACCATTCTTATTAAATCTCGACTGAGACATCACCTAATATATGATCATTGTGAAGATTACCTTCAAGCTACAACAATCTACTTTTAGGAATTTGATAACAATTTAGTTAACTCATCAATATATTCTCCACCAAGATTTTCTATAACGGAAAGTCAATACAAAAGATTTTTTGAATCACTTGACCCTCGATTTATTGCTGCTGGCGATTACAATGCCAAGCATATATTCCGAAAGGCCGTGTTTTGTTTGGCACATATTCTAATATGGGCCTAGATATTATCTCAAGCGGAAAACCAACATACTAGCCGACAGATAGAAAAAAGATTCCCGATGTAATCGATTTTGGAGTACCGAAGAACATTGCGAGAGAACTTATAAATGCTGAATCCTCATTGGAACTCTCATCAGATCACACACCAGTTATTGTTACTATTTCTAATCCCCGAGAAATTGTGCCCCCGAATGGTAATTTAGCGCCAACAAGTATTATAGATTGGTTAAAGTATAGAAAGTTTCTCAGTACCCATTGTACGGGTAGGTTACCACTAAGAACACAGATGATATTGACCTGGCTATTGTTAACTTTGAACGAAACCTCAAAATATCATCTCAATTTGCTGCGAAACCACCCCGACACAGAGGGCAGCATAGGACTAGTTCGGTAGGTGTCGAGCGGCTATTAAATGAAAAAAGAAGAATTCGAAGGGAGTGGCAACTGTACACATCTTCTCAACTGAAGCAACAATTGAAAGCATGTACATCAAATTAAAGAAAGGTGCTTGAAACCCAGGGACATGATAAATTAAACAGATATCTCGAAAAATTAGATCCAACTTCAAGAACTGATTACTTGTTAAGGCGAGCTATAAAAAATCTTAAAAGACCCGTTGTACGTAAACCACCATGATATAGAAAAAGGCGATTTATTTGTAGAACATTTGAAAAAATGATTTTACTCCGAATATAACTACTAGTTCAATAAATGAGTTACCACCACTAATAAAACAGCACAGTGCAGTGTCACTTCGATTTGAGTTTAGAGAGGTTGAAAAGGCCATTTTTGATCTTAACCCTAAAAAAGCATCGGGGATATACGGGATCAGTAACAAAATGCTTTTGGAGTTACCCAGAATAGCACTGAGAATAATTATTTTTATATTTAACGCTATATTACGCCTTGAATATTACCCCTCAAAATGGAAGGTTTCGTTCGTAACCCTGGTACCCAAGAAAGCTTAAGATCACACAAAGGTTTATTAGTACAGGCCAATCAGTTTATGGTCAAATCTGTCAAAATCGTTCGAGAAAATACTAGTAAATAAGCTTACTGTAGCTGTAGATCAAAATAACGTCATCCCAGCACATCAATTCGGACTTAGGCGAAGACACAGCACCATTGAGCAAGTCCATAGGGTAGCAAGCGCTATAAGAAAAGCCTTTGAAGAAAAAAAAAGCACTGCTCTGCCCCCAAATATTACTTGGAACAAACACATAGAATCAAAATTAACACAAACAAAATTAAAATTGGTTCAACTTACGTGGCTAATTGGCAGAAATTCAAAGCTAAGTCTTGATTGCAAGTTATTGATATATAATTTAATCATGAAACCCATTTGGTGCCACGGTATACAGTTATGGGGAACCGCTTCAGCTTTTAATATAGAGAAAATACAAAGATGCCAAAATAAGATCCTAAAGTTAATTACCAGCGCCCCATGGTATGTGACAAACTCGTAATTGCATAGAGAATTAAACGTACCCTAGTTAAAGTCGAAATTATGAAAAACTATTCAAGCTATTTGAAAAAAGCTAGAAACTCACTCGAATCTCTTAGCACGTTACCTTCTCAACAATCGCATCCACCAACGCCTAAGAACGAGAGAGACTGCAGATCTTATAACAAATGCTTGAGGTTATCTAAACCAATGAATATTTTTTTATTTCGAATTTATGTAGAAATATTAAATTTTTTCTGGCACTGGCCGGATTTAATAAGTTAAATATTAGTTCTAAGATTTGAATTATTATTGTTAGTTCACTATGTGAAGATCCAATAAATAAATGCATGAGAAAAAAAAATTATGTAAATGCGATTTAACTCTCAATTACCATAACGCAGTTAATTAGTTGTTGCTTAAAAAAAAATCAAATTCAATGATACAATTATACAAACTAGCAGAGCCCAAATATGCTTATCAATTTTAGCCAATTCACAATTCAACACAAATGTAATAAATCCACACAGAGCATTGTATAATTTTTTATTTGAAGCTAATATATGTGTTTTATGTATGTGTTAGCAGCAACTTTAAATGCATTTTAATCCAAAAAAATGTTCCAGATGTTGCAAATCTGTAAATATGGTGAACATCTAAAAAGAAATACCTTTCAAATTGGGTATTTTTTTTTGTCAAAATCGGTTGGTTATTAAAGATTTAAAATCGGACACAAGAAATCACCTTGCATATTAATATTAAAGATACGAGACAATATTTAATGTTAAATTTTTAAGAAGTTCGATGCCTGCATGTTGATGCTGATGATGTTTACTGTGTAAATGTTATCTAATATAGTTATTGTATGATTATGATTAAAGTGACTGTTTAAAATACCGTGAGGTCAAAACAGAGAGCCAAATGTAAACAGATTTTGTTCGTAACTTTTGTTATCTATATATATATATATATATCTGTGGTCACAAGCAATAACCGGCTAACTCGAAAATCATGCTTTCGAGAAAAATAGCATTTTATATAAATGTAATGGGGCTTCATTACGACTTAGGTCAGAATATTTGTATTAATATCTTTTTAAAAAGCAGTGTTAGAGAAATGGGGATTTCACGTAAATATAAAGAGTTTTTAGTAGCATATGATAGCATAAATAACTCGAATCGGCGAAAATCATTCTTTCAAGAAAAATAACTGTTTATTTATATGTAATGTGGCTTTATTACGACTTAGGTCATAATGTTTTCATTAATAACTTTTTAAATAACAGTGTTAGAAAAATGGGGATTTCACGTAAATATAAAGCATTGTTAGTAGAATATGATAGCATACATAACTCAAATCGTTCTTAAGTCGACTTAGGCGGTTATCGCTTGTGACCACAGATATAAAATTCATTTTCTGTTTGTTTGTTTGACCGCTATACAAATTTTTATTTTTCAACGGATTTCTCTGGTACGCACGATCTATGTACTCTAGGGCAGATCACAATGTGCTTCTTACCGGTCACGCCTACTTTCGCGCCTACTTTTTGTATTAAATACATTTTCTGTTTTTTGGTATATTTGTTTGCTATACAAATTTTTATTTTCAACGGATTTCTCTCAAATTTGGTATGCACGATTTCTGTACTCCAGCGAAGGTCGCCATGTACCTCTTTTAGGCCACGCCTACCTTTACGCTCACGTTTTATATAAAATTCATTTTCTCTTTTTTGGTATATTTGTTCGCTATACAAATTTTTATTTTTCAATACTCACAAAAACTGGAGCTGCTGACAATGTTTTTATACCAAGAATGCCCCTGATATTGAGAGATATGGCCTTTGATTTTAAAATACTACAATTCCCAGTACGTCTTGTATTTGCTATGACAATAAATCACAAGGACAATCTCTTAAGGTAGCAGGTATCAACTTAGAATCTCCCTGTTTTTCTCATGGACAATTATATGTCGCATGCTCCAGAGTTGGGAGCCAGCACAATCTTTTTCTATATGCACCAGAGGGCAAAACAAGAAATATTGTATAGACAACATACACTCAAAATAATCCATGCATATACATAGTTGTAATGGTAAGAAGGCGCTGAGTACTTAGTCCCCAATTGATAAATTCCCCCCCCCCCCCAAAAAAAAAATGAAATTATTCTTAAAAAAAATGGGGAATAACTTCACGATGAACAAATTCCCTAAATTTCAAAAAAAGGTACCCAAGAGAAAAGAACAAATTTCCCAATTTCTGTACTCCAGCGAAGGTCGCCATATATAAAATTAATTTCCTCTTTTTGTTCGCTATACAAATTTTTATTTTTCAATACTCACAAAAACTGGAGCTGCTGACAATGTTTTTATACCAAGAATGCCCCTGATATTGAGAGATTTGCCCTTTGATTTTTAAATACTACAATTCCCAGTATGTCTTACATTTGCTATGACAATAAAGCGCAAGGACAATCTCTTAAGGTAGCAGGTATCAACTTAGAGTCTCCCTGTTTTTCTCATGGACAATTATATGTCGCCTGCTCCAGAGTTGGGAGCCAGAACAATCTTTTCCTATATGCACCAGAGCGAAAAACAAGAAATATTGTATAGACAACATACACTCAAAATACTCTATGCATAAACATAGTTAGTTGTAATGGTAAGAAGGCGCTGAGTACTTAGTCCCCAATTGATAAATTCCCCCCCCCCCCCCCCCAAAAAAAAAATTAAATTATTCTTAAAAAAAATGGGGAATAACTTCACGATGAACAAATTCCCTAAATTTCAAAAAAAGGTACCCAAGAGAAAAGAACAAATTTCCCAATTTCTGTACTCCAGCGAAGGTCGCCATATATAAAATTAATTTCCTCTTTTTGTTCGCTATACAAATTTTTATTTTTCAATACTCACAAAAACTGGAGCTGCTGACAATGTTTTTATACCAAGAATGCCCCTGATATTGAGAGATTTGCCCTTTGATTTTTAAATACTACAATTCCCAGTATGTCTTACATTTGCTATGACAATAAAGCGCAAGGACAATCTCTTAAGGTAGCAGGTATCAACTTAGAGTCTCCCTGTTTTTCTCATGGACAATTATATGTCGCCTGCTCCAGAGTTGGGAGCCAGCACAATCTTTTTCTATATGCACCAGAGGGCAAAACAAGAAATATTGTATAGACAACATACACTCAAAATAATCCATGCATATACATAGTTGTAATGGTAAGAAGGCGCTGAGTACTTAGTCCCCAATTGATAAATTCCCCCCCCCCCCCAAAAAAAAAATTAAATTATTCTTAAAAAAAATGGGGAATAACTTCACGATGAACAAATTCCCTAAATTTCAAAAAAAGGTACCCAAGAGAAAAGAACAAATTTCCCAATTTCTGTACTCCAGCGAAGGTCGCCATATATAAAATTAATTTCCTCTTTTTGTTCGCTATACAAATTTTTATTTTTCAATACTCACAAAAACTGGAGCTGCTGACAATGTTTTTATACCAAGAATGCCCCTGATATTGAGAGATTTGCCCTTTGATTTTTAAATACTACAATTCCCAGTATGTCTTACATTTGCTATGACAATAAAGCGCAAGGACAATCTCTTAAGGTAGCAGGTATCAACTTAGAGTCTCCCTGTTTTTCTCATGGACAATTATATGTCGCCTGCTCCAGAGTTGGGAGCCAGAACAATCTTTTCCTATATGCACCAGAGCGAAAAACAAGAAATATTGTATAGACAACATACACTCAAAATACTCTATGCATAAACATAGTTAGTTGTAATGGTAAGAAGGCGCTGAGTACTTAGTCCCCAATTGATAAATTCCCCCCCCCCCCCCCCAAAAAAAAAATGAAATTATTCTCCAAAAAAAATGAGGATTAACTTCACGATGAACAAATTCCCTAAATTTCAAAAAAAGGTACCCAAGAGAAATGAACAAATTCCCCAATTTTTCTAAAAAAGAAATAAAAGAATGAACTTACTCCCCAAATTCATTCTTACATTTTTATATATTTTTATTAAATGAATTTTGTTAAATATTTATTTAAGTGAAAATTTGCATACAGCTCTCAATATCTGTCCTGCAATAAACACATTAAAAATCTGTATTCTTTTCAAAAGCATCATTTCGGTGCGCGGAAGCGGCGCGCTCGAGGAATATAGCTTAGCTAAAATATCGCAATGATCCGAAAAATATATTTTGGCGATTACAATAAGTTGACGAAAACTGCGCGGCAGCACGGGTGTAGCTGTCAAAAGCGCGGATGCGAACACGACACTGAACGCAGCGCAGTGAAAAGTCTTATGATAAATTTTATCTACGTATGTGCAATAATTACCTGTTGATACAAATAGGCCAAACATATACTATAAGCAGTTTCTTAAAGCAACCGTGCGGCACAAGTTCAAACATCGCATCCATTTTCCATTTTTGAAACTTGTATAAATTTGACGTCTCTGTTCAATGATGATCAATTATTGCATGAAGTAATTCATTTTTAAAAGTTCTGATTTCTTTAATTTGCAATCGATTCAGTTAAATGTGATGTTAACAAAATAAATTAGATTCAAAAAAAAAATTAAAGCGGTTTCGCAGCTTATTTTTGAAGCAGTTTTGTTGTAGCGTCTTATAAAAAAACTTCTAAATTAAAAAATTAAAAATTTAAATTCAAATAAAAACTGAATTTACCCCCCAAAAAACGTATTGTTCATGATGAAACAATTCCTCAATGCCATAAAAATTTTTGGGGAGAAAGTTCATTGTTTCTGGAGAATTTGTTCATTGGGGACTAAGTACTCAGCGCCTGGTAAGCATAATGAGCCATTTTTCAAGTCAAAGGTCTTAGGATCCCGGGCAAGACCGGGTCAAAACAGCTAGTAGATTTATATTTTAGTTATTATTTAGTTAGTACATTATATTCACATTTGAATTCTTATTAAATTATCTGTGATAAATAGTAGTTTATAAGTGGGATAAATTTATACAGGTAAATTTTTTTATTTGTTTAAACAATTACAATTACAATTATATTTAATGCACGATCATTCTAATAAAAAAAATTGTTTTCTTTTAAACCTCGTTGTTGAAATTTCTCCTTTTCTTTTTTTATATACAATTTATATTTAGGGATTTAACACATTTAATGATTTAAAACAAATTACTTTGTGAATATTTTATTTATGGTGCCTGGTGTGTGTTTCTTATTATGATTAAGAAGTATTTTTTCTGGTTTTATTAGTTTGTTGTTTTTGCTGATAATACCAGTTCGAATATGATGATGACGTTAGTCGAGAGTTAGTGTATTTCTTTCTCTTCAGATTCTGATATTATTCCATCTAAACTAGTTTGGTCGATTTGTGGAGAGGTTGAAGCGAAGAGAAAACCTTTTAGTATCCAATAGAAATTAGTCCACTTTATTGTTTGGCTATTAATTTCTTCCAGCACAGAAAAAAAAATCAAAATTAATTAAAATAAAAATTAATAATCTTCTTATTATTTTACATGTACAATGAAGTGACATTTTACAACACTATATTTAGCAACGACAACATGTCTAGAATAACCGCGTATATCATAAAATCAAAATGTTCAGTGGAGCCAAAAAACGTTTTATTTGAAATTATGAGCTTGATATAAAGTTTTTAGAGCTTTTTATTTAACAGTCCTGTAGATAGGGGAATAAATACTTTATATAAAATTTTTAGTCCAAAATCTCCAGAGGAATAGATCCTAGAGAATGACGAAAAACAATATGTAAATAACACTTAAAGTGTGTGCAGATAAAACAACTTATGTCGACAAACGTCGTTTTCTTTGAAAAAGAAAACTACCAATGCAACCACCCATGTAGACATAAGTTGTTGTTGCTTGAAAAATTGATTTTTTTGTTCGTCAACAAAAAGTTAACGGGACTTAGGATGAGAATATAACAACGTATCAAGAATAATAGTGACAAAAAATAACAGAAATAAACACACAAGTTTTTATAAGTGGTTATAAACTGAAAAATAATCCAAAATTATTGTGCATTTTTTTTCATTAATAACAACGTATGTCGCTATGTGTCGTTTTCTGAGAAAATACTTTGTCAGCGATCAAACGTAGGTTGACATACGTCGTTAGTGCTGCAAATTAATTTAATAAACATTTAAGTTACGTCGTTATTTAAAGAAAAAACTCAGAAATGGTCAATATTTTTTTTTTTTTTTAATTTAACACATGTAACTCAAAACTGACAAAAATGGACACACGCGGTTATTCCAGAAACCCACAGATGTAAGACAAGCCAAAATGACTTAAACCCACCAAACGAAAAAATACATCAGAAAGAAGGCGTACAAATTGGCCACATAAATGCGCAAAGCCTATTTAAAAAAATTGACGAGTTTGGAGAAACTTTCGAAAATTCTAATATTGATGTTATTTGTGTCTCTGAGACATGGTTCGCTGACTCAACTCCTAATAGTCTCATATGATTGAATGGATATAATATATTTAGAGCGGATAGGTATCTCACAGACGAAGACGGGGTTCTAAAAAGTTCTAAATTAAAACTTTTTCATTAATAGAACAATAAAAAATCAATTGGATACCCTAAAACACAAAAAAAACGCATACATTTGATCTTTTTCATATAAAATTGATATAAAAAGTCACGTAGCGTCACCGCACTGAAGTAACATTTACCTTATTTTCATTGCGGAGTTTCTCATATTATGATTTTTCTACTCTCATTCTCTCTTTAATATTTCCATATTTTTACATAATTGTTGTGGTGAATACCAATTTTGTATATAAAAAACATATGGTTTAGATGTTTACGGAAATTATTTATAATATTTCGAAAATAAGAAGTAAATTTCATTTAATTTCCCTTACAGCAAATGGATCTTAGAGGAAAATATAAGAATTTTCTTTTTTAAGCAATTTAAGAAAATAGGTATAAAATTTTAAAATTTATATATTAGTACGTGAAGGTACATTTTTAGTTCCCTTTTTAAGCAATATGCGGGCACGGAGAAGTGCGAAAATTGGGATAGTTATAGTTCTTACGGAGGAGAAGCTGAGAATGATAAAATTTATGTTTAATCTGTCTTAAAAATATATTAAATAAAATTAAATATTTATAATAATTCTTTACACCATGTTAATGCGAATTATTTAAACTATATATCTCAGACGCTCTGTGTTGAATTGTAAATTGCTAAAATTGATTAACATACCTTTAGGTTCATTTAAATATTCATAAATTTTTTATATATATAGATTAAAAAAACATTGGAAGACAAAAATTTAATGAAAAATAATATTTCCTAGAGTTTGCGCTCGAATTTCGAGTGCTGGACTATACTAGTATGTATATAAACACAAAATGTAAACAATAAAATTTATATCTTTTGCCGTCGTCGTTGGTCGTTGCTTTTTCGGATATTTTTTTCCGCAACACAAAATTGCCCCATGCCGATCCGATTGTGCTTATACTTTTAAGTGTTATAACATTGAATAACATCAAATAGATTTTAATTCTTTTCTAAATAATCACCAAATTAAATAGTTTTGTACATTTTTTTTTTCTAAAATTAGCATACTTTTTTATTTCGCACACCCTCAACATTATTGTCTAGTGTATGGAATAATAAATCCATTAAAAAATTATTTATTTTCCTACTGCTGACGTTATAATTGCGCGTGTCTTTGTCAAATACGGTTTGTTGGCTTCGTATTAAGAATATTTAATATTTAAGTTAACAAATTTAACAAAGTTAACAAATAAAAAAAATAATAATAAGCTCGTCATTAAATTATTAACATTAAAATTTGTAAAATTTACATAAGTCATTGTACTTATGGCAATTTTAAAATAATGTAACGTTTTGTTGTTTTGGCAATTTAAGATTATAACAGCAGGGCTCGGAATATGTGACCCTGCTCAAGAAAACCCACCTAGTGTGTCAAGTTTCATGATTTCACTTTTTTTATGTATTATTATTTTTATGTAAAAAAAACCTTAAATTTTCACATGAAACCGCTTGCAAATCTCGAAAACATCGGAAAGTAATGTAAAAATTCAATTATATAAAACACACACAATGAAATGCAACACATAGTGGGAAACTTTAATTGTGGTGGGTTTTCATATGCAGGGTCACATATAGAGTTCATTAGCTTCCAGATATTTTAGTTATGATTTTTTTGAATGGATATCATAAGCTTTGTTAATTCCCAGAAATAAATATGGAATTTTCAGTCAGGTTTTTTCAAAACCCAAATTAAATTGCACGATGTTTCAAAAGCCTGGATCAGCCGAAGTAAAATAAATAATAAACAATAAAAACAAATTATGTTTAAATTCAGTCTTCGGATGAATTAAGAGATACAAAAATTAAAAGTAAATAATTTGTTTAATAAGATGTCGGAATCAGAATTCTTAAATATTTGTCTGCACAGTTTCTGAATTTGTTCCATATCGCTTTCATCTCTAAAGGAAACAATTATATTGTCATCGTTTTCGTCACTATGATAAGAAGAAACGGTCAAGCAGTATTCAGAAGCTTCTTTTATTTCTTTCCGTTAAAAATAATTTGTCATCAGACTTTGTGATGATGATTATTTTAGTTGTTTAAACAATTCATGATATCCTGAAAATAGATCTGTTAGCCCGCGTTGAAGTTTTATTGCTCGTTCCGTATCTGGATCCACTTTCAAATTATAGTTTTGTAAAGCATTAACTCTGTCAAGAACTGCGCCAATTTTTTTTCAACAATTTCTTCGGAATCAATTTCGAAATTTTCCTAGACATTATCTATACATAACTTAATAATATCGGCATCGGATAATGGCACATCTAAAAAAATTCTTCCAAATCATTGTTGTTAAGATAATCAAATCCTTCACCCCCCGATTTAGCCAGCCAGGGTTAAAATTTCATCCGTTAATGTAGATTCAATCTGGCCAGGCAGCTTTCCAAGCTATGGGATTTGCCATCCAGTGAACTGGCAAACGTTTTAAGTCTTTACTTTTAAGCGCCCGTGGTTTCAAAAACTTATTTACGACAAGTGGTTTCCACATTTTATCTCCTGAGGCGTCCCTGGATCGTACATGCTTACATGCTTAAAATCCACTAGCTCTCTTTTCCGATTTTGCAATGCAAGTTCCAATTGGCATTTTTTGCAAAAATAGACCAGTCCCATCTGCATTGAATATTTGATCTGGGCAATAACCTCCTTTTTCAATTATTTTTTAAAAGTGCTATTAGTATGGATTCAAATTAAATATACATTTTTTGTTCATCTACTAGCCAAATATGGGTACATCTACATTAGGGTGGCACTTAATAAAAAAAAGTGTTCAAACTGTCGGTCTCACCCACTATAAATATGAGAATAGCAAAAAAACTGAGAAATACAAAGTTTTGGGCCAATCAAAAAACGTTTTGTCGTGGCGCAAAGCGATTGAAAATTTCAAGTGTGTTTACATGGGGAAAATATGGCTTTTTTTCAGATTTTACGAAAATTTCGTTCTATAGTTTACTTTTTCCGACAAGCTGTTATATAATTCAGGATCAGTATTAAATTATCCCTTCAAAAGGCTATAAAACTTCAAAATCGAATAAAAACTCGCCAAGAAATAGCAAATGCCCCAGACCACTTTTGTGCCAAAAAAAACTAGGTCATGAAATTTGATGGCATTTTTTTCAACTTTGAGAAATTGATTAAAGCCATAATTTTTTTTTGGTCTCTATACTTATAAGTACTCAGAGATGAAGTATTGTTTTATTACCACGTTGTTAACCCATTGCGCATTGAGACCGAAAATTGGAAATTTTTTTGATAAAATTTTTAAAACTCCTTTTTCAAGTTTGAAAAAATTTTCTTAAACTAAATTTAAAAAAATGAATCTATCACTTTAAGGTTTTATTAAATACAGGTTGCAGATTAACTGTGTGAATTTTTAAGTAAATCCCTCTGCCAGAATTTTTTTGACAAGGATTTTATTTTTGCGGATTTCGAGAAAAATTGGATTTTTGTGAAATATTCTGTAATTGGTTAAAAGTTGTTTTAATTTATATTCGCGAGCAATAAGCAGATAATTGCACCAAAAATATATCACAATGGATTACTTTGATACCAGGAGCACTGAATGGTTAAATAAATAAAAATTAACCGAATTATTTTCTTAAATTAGAAAAACTCGTTTTAGGTCATTTTTATTTAAAAATATCTTAAAATCCAAAGCTGGCCTTGGCAAATAATGGGTTAACGTTCTCGGATTTATCCCAAATTTTTGGAACGAAACTTCTACACATTTTGGTTATTATATTTACAGTGTCGCATCTAAAAATTGGACAGCACTTACAAAATATTTGAATTTTTAAAATAAATTGTCTTTTATTAGCTTGGGGTCATATGTGACCCCAATTCCAAAAGGGTTAATGGAGTCATATTATTTTTTTCCGAAACCCTAGGCTATTAAGATAAAATATAACATTTAAAAGTAGAAAAGTGATGAATTTTTGATACAAAGTATTTAGAAAGAGTACATTTACAGAATATTTCACAAAAATCTAATTTTTCTCGAAATCCGCACAAATAAAATCCTTGTCAAAAAAATTCTGGCAGAGGGATTTACTTAAAAATTCACACAGTTAATCTGCAACCAGTATTTAATAAAACCTTAAAGTGATAGATTCATTTTTTTAAATTTTGTATAAGAAAGTTTTTTCAAACTTGAAAAAGGAGTTTTAAAAATTTTATCAAAAAAATTTCCAATTTTCGGTCTCAATGCGCAATAGGTTAATAACGTGGTAATAAAACAATACTTCATATCTGAGTTCTTATAAGTATAGAGACCAAAAAAGAATGATGGCTTTAATCAATTTCTCAAAGTTGAAAAAAATGCCATCAAATTTCACGACCTAGTTTTTTTGGCACAAAAGTGGTCTGGGGCATTTGCTATTTCTTGGCGAGGTTTCATACGATTTTGAAGTTTTATAGCCTTTTAAAAGGATAATTTAATAGTGATCCCGAATTATGTAACAGCTTGTCGGAAAAATTAAACTATAGAAAAAGTCATATTTTCCCCATATAAACACACTTGAAATTTTCAATCGCTTTGCTCCACGACTAAACGTTTTTTGATTGGCCTAAAACTTTGTATTTCTCAGTTTTTTTGCTATTCGCATATTTCTAGGGGGTGAGACCGACAGTTTGAACACTTTTTTTCCCCTCCATATAACGAAGGGCCACCCTAATCTACATATTTGATTAACGCAGGAAATTCTTATAGAAAGGTGTCAGAACTGCTTGGCGTTTCAAAAGCAATGGTAGAATATGCTGTTAATTTTAAATGCGTTTCCGAAAAGTGAAACGCGCAGTAGAAAACCAAAAATTACCTCTAGTTACAGTAAAAAGAAGAATTGTGCGCTGTGTAAAAAAAATCCCTTAAACTCTTCCAAACAGATTAGAAACGACTTAAATATGGATGTTGATACATTAACAATCCGAAAAATATTTATTCGTGAAAACCGAAGCATTAGAAGAATGGTGTCTGAGAAGAAGATTTAAATTTGCTGAATGGCATTTCAACTGGCCTGAAGAAAAATGGCGTAACACTCCTTTTTCTGACGAAACCAAAAATAATTTGTTTAACTACGATCGAGTTGTTCATCACGTAAAAAGACCTGCTAACACAGCGTATAACCCCAAGTTTGCTGTTAAAAGAATTAAACATGGTAGTGTTGACATCATGGATGGGGAGCATTTTTTCTAATGGTGTGGGTCCGCTACATCGTATACAGGGCATTGTGAAGGTAACACATTACGTTGATATTCTTGAAACTAATATGATACCGTACACTGAATATGCGGCTTAAATGCATGTTGCAACAGGAAAATGATCCCCAACGGCAAAATGCACAAAGGAGTGGTTTAAAGACAATATCCTCACTATCGTAGAATGGCGACCACAATCCCCTGATCTAAATCCAATACAAAATTTTTGGAATGTAGTAAAAAAGAAAGTGTCCAAGCAACAGTGATCAACTTTGGCAACTGATTATGACTTCGTTGAACGCGATACGGGTAACATTCTGTCAAAACTTGGTATTAGACAAACTATAAACCTATTGCAATAGTAACTAGAACAAATCTACTTTATTTTGTCTGTTTATACCCTCCACTCCAGTGTGCAGAGGGTATATATAAGTTTGTCATTCCGTTTGTAATAATTAGAAAAAAAATTTTGGACCCCATAAAATATATATATATTTGTGATCCTTATAACAACCGGAGTTGATATAGCGATGTCCGTCTGTCCGTCTGTGGAAATCACGATGACGGCATCAATCGGGCAGCTAGGGTGCTCGTTGACATAAAAAATGATTCATTAACATCCTGGAAAGTTTGCTATTTAAAATCGTCCAAATAGGTCGATTAGGGCCCGAGATTTGAATGAAAAATTTAAAAGTTTCCATTGTTTTGGCATCACTCTAAAAATTTGTTAGATCATTTATGTTATTACCACGAGCCTGCCTGCAAAATTTCAGAACGAATGGCTCACGGGAAATTGGTTAAAATCGATCCAAAATTTTTTCGACAAGCAGACACTACGAGTTAATATAAAGGGAGTAAAAATTCACCAACATCTTAAGCAAATAATGCTAAAATACCTAGTTGTTAATAAAAAATAAAATAATGTAAATATAGCAAAAAAAATTTTATGTATAAATTTATTTATATATTTATATAAACATATTAAATAATACAAATAATATACATATATTATATATGTATGTATATCCATAACAACTGCATGTTAGAAATAAGTTGGTATATTATTTTATTTACATAAAATTCTGCAATATTTTGTTGTGGGGAAAATACATTTCTTTTGCATTAACAGAGTGTCACTTCATTTTGCTCGGCGTGACTATGCCACAGTAGATGGCGCCACAATTTTTGTTTGTTCTAATTAGCTTTGCAATAGTTATTTCTATTTTAACATGAATGTTAATATTTTCAACTGGATATCATACAGAACAATGTTAAGAGTATACACGGGCTGGCCTTTTATTTCATACGTATTTTCATTATTCTTTTACAAATATGAACATAAGTTTGGCATATTAACTTTTTGTTGTCTTTACAAAATAGAGTTACCGAGTTCATCAATGAGTTTTTTGCTTTCAAAACAATTCTACATAGTTATATAGAATTATTATTCTGCTTTACCTACAAAATATCTGATTGCGATTACATAAAATTTTTAAAAATTGTTTATAATTACTAAAGCATTATTATTCACATAAATACAAAATTGCACTTTTTAAATTTTCTATTCAAATTTAAGAAAATATCAATTCTAAAAACTGGAATTAAAAATTTCCAATTATAAATTACAATTAATTGAATTTCAGAAAATCATATCAAAACGTCGGAAATTATAATTTTAAATTTAGAAGACATCAATTGCATCTTTAATATATAAATTTTATCGTTAAACACAAATTGAAATTCCAAAAAAAAAACACCAAATATGTTTACACTTAAAAAATGTTTACATTTAAAAAAAATCTTGACATTCAGGAGAAATTAATAGCTTTTCAGTATCGCGATTCAGTAACTTCTTTTAACGATAGTCGAATTGTTAAAAAAAGAAAATAGCAAAATTATCAGTAAAATTTTTAAACGATATTCGCTATTGTTAAAGTCAGCTGTTGTAACCGACAACCATTTTTGTGTTGTTTATTCAATAGATAAAAACTTAAATTTTTGGGTTGAAATGTCGTCATACATAAATAAAAATCATAAAATAGTGAAAATATTTTGCTTTAATTAAAAAACTTTTTTATATAAATAAAAAAATTAAATAGCATATTCAATTCATTATTTTATTTTCAAATAAATACACAGAAATATTAGTAAAAAAATAAAGATATTAAACACAAACATAAAATCATCCTGTCAAACACGAAGTAATTTGTTTTTTTTCTATTCTTTGTGTTTTTCGCTTATTTTGACAGAGATGCCACTCGTTTACAATTTAAATAAATAGAAAAATAGATTTGTCGACTGTCGTTAAGATGTATGTACTTAGTGAATCACTTAATCCTTAGTGCAAACAACAATAGCTGTCGATATATTTTGCGATTGTCGGATCGTTGAAATTTACATAATCACACTACAGAAAACATTAATTAAAATTCAATGAATTTTAGAAAACGTCGAATGATATTTAAGAATTGCGAACATAAAAACTGTTACATAAATAAACGCAATTTGATGAGAATGTTATTTTTTATATATAAATTTTCACAATTTTTTTGGATGAAAATTTGAAGTTTCTCAGAAAATAAAGAGAACAAATTATTTTATTTAAAATGTTTGGGACATTTGGTTTTTTGCGTTTGGCATCCCTAATTTGAATATTTATTATTATAAATTTATTATCTATGTTTTCAAAATATGTATGGCAATATTTAAAAAAAAAAAATTGATAGAGTTTTTTTTGGTTATTATTTTGTTACTCCCTCCGACCTATACGGCAGCAATGAAGAAATATTTGGCCAGTTAAAAGAAACTATACAGCCATCTCCAATTAGCAAGATTTAATACATATAGCCACCCTACACAACCATTACCTTTGCAATGGAGGTTAGAGCGAGCTATTTAATTAACACTAAATTAAACGAGGAGTTATGTCATATAACCGGAAACGCATGCATTTAGGTTATATACCATATAGGTATATAGGTATATAACCTAAATGCATGCCGATCAGCAACCACGCTGACCAAAAAGCAAACACCGAAATAAATCCGAAATAGAAAAGACGAAAACCAACCCAAAGAATTTGCTGAAATAATTTGGTATTAAGTTTAACAAATTGTTTACTTTTTCATTTACATATATTATCAAGACTCAAACCGAGGTGGAGGGTATCAAAGATTCGGCACAGCCGAATTTAACACTCTTACTTGTTTTTTTTTATTTTTTTCGAAAACCAAAAGTGTCCTTTTTTTCACATGAAAAATACAAATTTTCTACATAAAATAATAAATAATTCATAATGACTTCTCAATGTTGGTAAAATCTCAACGGTATTTGTTTTTATAGATAACACTGGTCTACAAATTTAAAAAAAAATTGGCTGCAGAAATGAAGCATGTTTTTTAACTAATCTGTGTGCGCTGAATTCGAATCTGGCATAAAAATTGGGCTATCACGTTCTTGTTCATTTTTTATCGCATGCTGGCAATATTGTAAAACAGCCAATACTGACACTACGTTTAAGCATGTCAGGGAGATCGTGTGTTACTGATTCAAGCTATTTTTTTTAAGTTAACCAAATAATTAAGCCCAATACAGGTGTCGAAAAAGCTTGAACGTGGCTTGAAAATGGCATATAACGTTACGACGCACCAAGCTCCGTTTTTCATAAATGGTCAAAATTAAAAAAAAAAAAACTCTAAATCCATAAAATTGTTACATTTTTGATTTTCAAAATATTTTGGAAAAGTTCTGAAATTCAATTCGGGAAAGCCAAATACAGGTGTCGAAAGAGCATGAAAATGGCATATAACATTACGACCCACTAAGCCCATTTTTCCACAATAGTCAAAATTCGAAAAAAAAAACTAAATCCATAAAATAGTCACATTTGTGAAATTTGGTGAAAAATTATGCCATGCGAATTTAACTTTGCAATTGTAGATAAATTTAACTTTTCAATGCGAATTTAACTTTACATAACACGGATTTAACTTTTAGTTACGTAAAAGCGAATTTAACTTTCGAATTTAACTTCACAGTGTTACGTCAAAACGAATTTAACTTCAAATACTTGAAGGAATTTCATTTTTCCATAAATCAATTTCCATTGTTCTACTAGTTGACGGCTCTAAGCCGCTATAAATTTAAGCGCAATGGAACGAAAGATACCATAAATAAATTAGCATAACACACAGACGGACGGACATCATTAAATTGAGTTAGAAAGTGATTTTGAGTCGATCCGTATAATAAAAGATGGGTATAGGTCCAATAGTTTTGGTAGTTACAAACATAAGGTCAAACTCATTATACCTTAACAACACAGTGGAAAACTTTTGTATTCATAAATTTTGCACAAAATATCTTATCCTGTTCTGGTGCACACGGGCGGAAACTAGCGGGTCTACAATGGGGTATAGGAGTGTAGGGAGGGTTCGGACTACAGAAAAGTGCAAGATTTTTTTTATGGTTTTTGATGGGCAGGAGTTATCCACTATTAAGTAGGAGATTTTCGGGAAAACCTGACCTTTTTTAAATTTTTTTTTAATTTCCAAACGACTCAATGACTTTATATTTCTAATATTACTAGCGTGGAAGTTACAAAATTACACATAATTTATTTTACTTTAAAATCTTTTAAAACAAAAAAGTTACAGTTATTTAAATATTAAAATTTACAAAGAAATTTTTAATTTTAGCAAAATACTGAGAAAATCCATTTTCGAAGACCCTGTTCGCTGTGATATAGTTGAAATAGTTGAATATGAAACATTATTTCAATTTCTGAGCCATGTTTTTGCCTCTAAATTTTTTACAGCGTTCTAGTCTGGAACTTTCTGGACTTTGAGTATTTTCAAACCTTCATTAGCTTTAACTTTTCGCACCAAATAGTCCGAACACTGAGCTAACGAGGCTACTTTTCTACCGGATGTGTTAGGAGCTCTTTTCAATATAGTTTCTATTTGTTTATAGCCTTAAAAACATCTTGTGGTCCATTCTTTCCTCCCGAACCATGTTTTCTGTCAATTGTCAAATTCTCCTGATACTTTCCACTTTTTATATTTTATCAATTATTTTAATTAAATTAAGAACAAATGTATAGGGTTGTCGTTAAGCATAATAACTGAAATATTTTTCAAAGATAACTGGATCAAAAAAAAAAAAAAAAATAAAATAAAGCTTGCGAAAATAGTAAATATGAAAAACGGTTAACATTTTTTCGATCTCATTCCTTATAACGTGTATACAAAAACACAGATTTGTAAAATAAACATTACTTTCCGAATATACAGGGGGCGGCGCGTCCACAGTACCCATATATTCCACAATACCCGAACTTATTCTATGTTAGTCTCCGATTATCGAACATAAACTGTTTAATCGATTAATTAACTAATTCTTAACCGCTTAACAACCCTACGATCAAATGATGGCAATGATGATAATGATAATGAAAGCTTAGAATATTGCTGCATATAAAAACAAAATGGAATAAAGAGATTACTGAGATTCATGAGTGGATGCTATAAAATTTTTATTGTAATGATCATGGACATCATAATGACGATGATACACTTTGGATGATAATGACAATGAACCAAACTAAAAACCGTATGCTGTTGTATACAATCAAATGAATAGTAAGAGAATTATATTTTAATGGATTTGTGACGGACGAATTTGATTTTTGTACATATTTACATAATTTTCAGAAATAAAAAATAAAAAAATACATACAATCAAAACTGGAAAAATCTGTGCAATCTGTATTCCTATTTTAGTAGCAGTGCATCTGTAAGACGTATAACAACAAATAAATACAAAATATAAAGGTTTATAGTTATAAATATATTTTTAAAAAAATATTTATATCGTAAAAAAGGAAATAATGTATAAATCAATATGTACGAAATTCATATTCGTAACAGTGCTTTTAAATCTTTTAAATTACCATTCAATTGTTTATTCTATGGAATGTAAGTGTATTTTTTTTTTTTTTTGGAAAATAAAAAGACATTTAAAGTAAATAATTTTTTTTTTTTGTTATTTTATGTGTGTGTTTTTTTATATTGTTGTTTACTTCTTTCTTTTTTTATTTTGTTGTTGTTGTGGTTCATCAGCTAAATTTAATCCTACAATTAAAATTATTTATGCTAATTTAACAACAGGTGCGATTAAAAATGCATGTTTGCATGATTTTATAACACCAAAAAAAAAAACTTAATTAGTTATAAAATTTTATTTTTATTTTTATTAAAAAAAAATATAAAATTTTAAAAATAAATTTTGCAACTTAAAAATTTATTATATGTGAATAAAAGTTTCAGTTATATTCATTCAAACTGTGCATATATTTTTTGGACCACCCTGTATATTAGGATTCCATAATTAAAAATAGTATTAAATAAATCGAAGTATGAAATAGTTCGTCATGTTTAGCGTTTTTACGAAAGTTGCAATGAAAATTCAATTTTAAAAAAAGTTTATAGAAACTAAAAACTGCCATAATGACTAATACTAAATTTGAGTTTAATTGTAGTTATGCTACTAGGAGTTCAGACTCCCTGTTTTATGGCACGGGCAACGATGAAATATTGGTATAGTGTATGATTATCGAGAAATAATAAGTGAAATATGAGTAAGTGAATTTTTTTACTTCAGTATTAAATAATACACAACACAAAATACGTTATCTAGATCTGATATAACATTCAACGAAAACATTTAATTGAAATGAATTAATTCAATACTAGCAGATTCCAGCGCTCGAAATTCGAGTGCAATTTCTAGGCAGCTTCATATTTCAACTTGGCCAATTCACAAACCAACACTTTTATGGTTTATTATTATTGTGAATGAAGATAACAATCTAATTAACAAACACATTAACAAATTTAATAAAACACACATAGCATATGTATAATTTTATGTATGTGGTAGTAGCAACTTTAAATGCAATTTACTCAAAATAAAGGAAAAAATTTAAAAAATAAGTAAATCTGCAAAACGGCTAAAAAGAAATACCTTTCAAATAATATACGTGTGGTCAAAATCGGGATAAAACGGTAGAACAAAACATCGGTCACAAGAAATCGCCTAGCCATTAATATTATAGATTCTCCAAATCCTAATCTTCATCAATAACACTATACAACAAATTAGAGGTAACGGTCTTGGGGGGTTCGCACTTGAACATTTAGTCTTTGATAATATCTAAAATTATCTATGAACATGGCAAAGTTTCAACGAAAAAATTTCTCGTAGAATTTTAATGAGGACAAGTAAATACAAAACTTAGCTCCCAAGAACGTTAACACTATTTTTTGACTTTTTTTATAAAGTGTCGGCAAAAAAAAGAGGACTTTAAAACCTATAGAATCCCATGGACCCACAATAAATGAATTCATTCGATATATAAATAAGTCTTACCCACTTTGGCTGGGTTAGACAAATTTTTCAAATAAATAAAAAAAAGTCTATAAAAAATATAATTTTAATATTTTGTGATTTCATTGTGATCGTGACATCGATGTTTCTTTCTTTATCGTGATCATGAAGTTGATCAGAATACACTTAAATGCCCATTCTATGAAATGTAACATAATAAAATGTTTGAATTTATATTATAAATTATAGAATAAGCCCATAAATACGAGGGCGATCCCAGACCAACTCGACCTGACAAAGCAAACATAACAAATTTCGGAAACATTTTCTTTATTTCTAAACGTAATCTCCTCGATACACTTTTCCCAGTGATATTCAATAGATTCGATACCCTGTTTATAGCAAGAACGGTCTAGTTTCTTAAAATAGCCATCATTGTTGGCAAATCTTTTACCATCGAGCTATTTTTTCAAATTTGGAAATATAACATAAACCAAGGGAGCAAAATCTGACGAACTTTAATTCATGGATTTTGGCCAGCGCGCAGTAGTAGATTTGGGAACTGATGCATTGTGTTGGTGAAACAACAAATGCGGCCTTTTCTTTCTTTAATTTCATAGATTAAATTCTGGAAGAAGTTAGCATAATACTGGCCGTTAATTATTTTTCCTTTTTGGAGATAATCAATTATCCCACGCGCATTCCAAAAACAGACACCACACAGTCGACCATTTCACGAGAAGGCGGTCAAAAAGCCATAACTTTTGATTAGATTGGAATTTTGATATGTGGTTTTTTTGTTTGGTAGGTGGAACTTTAGCCTTTAATTTTTGCTATAAAGCATAATTACCGAAAAAGTTGTGGAGTGTTTAAAATACATTTTCATTTTTAGTTGAATTTTGGTACAAAAGTAAAGTGTTAAAAGGTTAAAAAAGGTTTTTTTTTATATAATGTCTTATTTTTTCAGTTAATTTTACTTTTAAAAAATTTTAGTAGTTAAATTTTGCCAGAAAATGCCCAACTTTGAACCCCGTAAAATTTTTAGTCCTAATGTTCACAAGGACCAAAGGTTGGCTTTCTTGAAACAACCCGAGTTAAAATATAATTTATTAAGCAGCGAACGTTAAAGATAGAGAAGTTTCAATGAAAGAGTCGTATGTTTTTACTTTAGTTAAAAAAATTTTTATTGTCTTTTTACCCACCTCGCTGCGTTCACTGTTTACAGAACCATACAGTCAACTACAAAGGATGCAAAGTGTATAAACATCTAATTCAAAAAAGAAATTATAATATTTCTTCAAGACAACAAAACCCCAATTATTCATTCGGCCCTCGGGATTATCCTTAATTAACAAATCAACATAATACAAATAATCAAACAAATGAAAATGTTCATCAACTTTCTTACTGCCAAGCTGTTCAAGGTAATAGTAATTCTAATATAATGGAAAAAATGGATAAACTCATCAGTATGATGAGCCTTTTAATAGCCAAATTATGCAATTAAATTTGAGAATTGCAATATGGAACGCCAATGGGCTGTCCAATCACGCAAATGAAATTGAAATATTTCTTCATACAAACTACATAGACATATTATTAGTATCTGAAACGCATTTCACATCAAGAAGTTACTTTCGAATTAGAGGTTACGACTTAGTTGCTACAAATCATCCCAACAATAGTGCTCACGCTGGTTCTGCTATTTTAATAAAGTCCAGTATATATTACGAAGTTCTTGAGGAACACAAATGTCCTTCTATTCAAGCAGCAGGCGTAAAAATAAATTGCGATGGTAATAATATTTCTATTTATTCCTTATATTCACCTCCTAGGCATACCATTAGTTGTCAGGATTTTCAAGATTTTTTTTAAAAAAATTGGTACAAGATTTATTGTTGGTGGTGATTACAATGCCAAACATACATGGTGGGGCTCAAGGCTCATGAATCCAAAAGGAAGTGAACTTTTCAAGTGTCTCCAAAAATATAATTACTCTGTCTTATCAACAGGAAGACCTACATATTGGCCAAGTGATCCACGCAAAATTCCAGACTTGCTTGACTTTGTAGTTTATAATGGCATTCCAAGAAGTTGGTTAGATATTATGGATAGTGATGAATTGAGCTCTGACCATTCACCTGTAATATTGAATGTATGCACAGTAGGCCGGGTCGATTTGTGGGGAGGCAAAAAAATCACCCATTGCTCAGTGAAAATCGTATTCTAGGGATCAAAATATGAAACTTTGCCGAAGAAACCATACCTCTAAAACGAATTCTGATGTCCCAACTTTTGACCTGTCTGTCTGTCTGTCTCACTTTGACCCATTTAGAGTGCCCCAATCGAGTCCAAATGTATGATTGACCCCCCTAACTTTGGAGGGCCGACTCACCCATGCCAGTGGCACACCCCCTGGAACTACCCTGTGGGGTTCCCCATATAAACATTTCAAAAAATCGCCAGTTTTGGCACTTTACATGAAAAAATCAGCGAACAGCCTATGTTTTTTTCTTTTTGGAGTTTATTTTTCTCTTTAGAAATTTATTTAGTCAGAACATATGTAAATGAAAAAATGAATTTAACTTAGTAACAGAAAAGAAATTAAAAAAATTTATTAGAAATTAGCGTTTTTTACAAACCTTTTAAAACCAAAGCATCACTGTGATGCATTTGCATGTCGTAAACTTAGTTGTGTGTGTTTTTTATTCAACCCTTTTAAAAAATGAACGTATCACTGTGACACAATTGGAGGTCGTAAAATTGCTTGTGTGGGTTTTTAAGCCACCACAAGACACAGCAGGTAGAATTGAAATTACCATTTCATTCTTATTACCTCGTCTCGTAGACCATATATAACGCAACAGTTTTTGTGAATGCATTAAGTCGTTGTGAAGAACTTAAAGTGTGAAGTGCTAATATCAGATAAAAAAAATATTTAAAAAAAAATAATAAGTGAAGTGACCATTCCAAATCAAAAAGTTTACAATGAATCCACCATGCTCTACACCACAAGATGAAGCAACAACAACATCAGCAACTATCGAAAACCCAATGAGTCATATACCCAAGCATGATGTTAATGTTTTTGGTGTGTCTACTGATTTGACTGATCTTAATTTACCAACCCATCTGGATATCTTGAGATATTATTTTTACTTAAGCGAACGTGCTAAAACAGAACAAAAAAAGTTTTCCTATAAATCATTCACTATTCAAGTACAAGATAAGTTGATTGGAATTTGAGAAAAACTTGGTGTGGAAATAATGCTGAAAAAAAGTGTATGTAATAAATTGAATAGATTGCTTGACAAATATCAAAGCCAAGTCAAGAGAAGAAACAAAATCCAACAATTTACAGAGTATGTAAAATCTCTGGAAACAATTTTTTACATTGGAACATGTAAATGCGATTTGAAGGCAGCTCCATGTGCATGCGGCTTGGTTCCCGAACGCCTCAAAGAGTTTATGCGCGATCAACATAATCAGAGAAGACTAACAATGGATGTATTTGTGATGGAAATTGAAGAGCAAGGAGCAACGTGTATGTCATCAATGCCAACATACCAAGATCCCGATGATTCAACGTACGCACCGCCACCGGTTCAAGAAGATATGGATAGAAACACAAGTTCACAATATACAGGGAGATACGATTGTTTTAACTTTGCCTTGGTATGTGGCAGATTTGGTGTGCCTGATAGAGTAGCATCAGCATTGGGAACCGCTCTTTTTCAAGATTTTAAAATTAAAGATAAGCATGGGAAACCTCTCATCATGGATAAATCGAAAGTTCGCAGAGAAAAAGAGAAATGCAGACAAGAAGTGCTTCGCAAACGGTTAGATGATACCAATTTGTTAGCGTTTTCATTCGATGACAGAAAAGATGATACTTTAACGATAGATAAAATTGATGAGAAGTATCATACTAGGATGGTAAAAGAACCTCATCTTGTTATTTTGAGAGAACCTAATTCTGAATTGATTGGTTACGTAAGACTTGAATATGAAACCACTGAATACAAAACAACCAAATTAAATGATTTTTCAACGATAAAAATATATCACTGGATGCATTAATTGGAATATGCACTGACGGTGAGCCAACAAACACTGGCCCACACGGTGGAATTATACGACGATTCGAATTGCTATTAAAAATACCATTGCATTGGTTCGTTTGCCTTCTACACTTCAACGAACTTCTGTTTCGGCATTTGTTTGAAGCTTTGGATAAATCAACCAGCACTGGACCGAGATCGGCAACCGGAAAACTGAGCCGTCAAATCGAAACTTGTGAAATTCTTCCGGTAAGTTATTGCTATCACTCATTTATTATAATTGTCAACCATTATTAATTATTTTATTATTATATATTTTCAGGTGGAGGACGGCTTCCAGAAAATTGAGTTGCAAAATATGCCCCCTGCTCCAGAAAAAATTGAATTTTCCACCGATTCGAAGTACTTATATGACATGGCCCATGCAATTTCTAGCGGCGTGGTTTCGGTGGATCTGGCTAACATCAAACCAGGGAAAATTGTACATTCTCGGTGGCTCACCAAGGCCGCTAGATTATTACGATTATATGTGACAACGGAAAATCCAGATGCAAATTTAAGAATTCTGGTTGAATTCATAATTAAATGTTAAGTGCCAATGTACTTCAATATCAAGTATTACAGCTCTGTCGTGTACGGCAGTGCATTATTTTTCAAGTTCATTGGTTGGTCACGATTTCTAGAACCTCGTTTACGCAAAATTGTCAATCAAGTAATTAAAGATAATTCATATTATGCGCATTCGGAAAATATCTTGTTATCAATGTTGTTTGATGATAGCAAAGAAAAGCGCGACTGTGCTATCAAGAAAATTCTACGCTATCGAACCGATGTTGACGACCCAACGCAACTTAGACCAGATATAAAAAACCAGATATAAACTTTAATTGCACAAGTTACACGGAAATGATCAATATGAATGACATAAATAACGTATTTGAACCACCATTCACGCGAAGCATTCCGTACGATACATTGAAAGAATATTTAAATCAAGATGATCCACCGTTTAATGATCCAAAAATTCCATCGCACATACAAGGAACGGAACGACATGTTCAATTGCTAGCTAGCGTTTCCAAACGGGTTATACCGGAAAATGTAGAGGCTGTTATGGCGACGACATTAGAGAGCCGTGCGAAATTGCCCAGACTTGAAAGTAAAAAAGACTTCAAACAATAATTTTTTTTAGTTTCTTTTCTATAACTAACTTTAATTAATTTTTTCATTTACATATGTTCTGACTAAATAAATTTCTTAAGAGAAAAAATAGATCTTTAATATATAAAAACGTTGGTGCGTATGTTGGTACTCTAATAACTGTTGAACCACTAACGCTAGCGACTTCGTATTCATACCATATGTTCCTTTGGTTCTCTGATTTGCATAACTTTTTTTTGTACCCGATAGGTGGCGCTGGGGTCGAGATTTTCCCAAAAAATTTATTTACGGTCCAATTTAGCTCAAATTCGCAACATATATTATGTACATAAAACTAAAGTTGCTGACAAAGTTTTTCACCTGTAGGTGGCGCTGGTGTTAAAATATTCAAGAAAACGTATATTTTTTTCAGTCATATTCATAATATTATTAAATGCAATGTATTTAAGGATTTTCGAGGGAGTTCGTGCTTTACTTTTGCCCGACACTCGGTATTAAAATTTAGATGCAATATAAAATCCAGATGTTTTCTTCGGGCCAGCAACGCGGACCGGACTCAGCTAGTATTATTATAAATAAATAATAAATATTATTATAAATAAATAAATAAATAAAAATAAAGAAAAAAACATAGGCATTTCGCTGATTTTTTCATGTAAAGTGCCAAAAATGGTGATTTTTTTAAATGTTTATATGGGGAATCCCGCAGGGGAGTTCCACTTCCATGCCACTGGCATGGGTGAGTCAGCCCTCTAAAGTTAGGGGGGTCAATCATACATTTGGACTCGATTGGGGCACTCTAAATGGGTCAAAGTGAGACAGACAGACAGACAGGTCAAAAGTTGGGACATCAGAATTCGTTTTAGAGGTATGGTTCCTTCGGCAAAGTTTCTTATTTTGATCCCTAGAATACGATTTTCACTGAGCAATGGGCGATTTTTAAATCGACCCGCCCTAATGCACAGTATTACAATCATTACAAAAATCATTTAAAATATTGTCGCCAAAAACTGATATGGATTCTTTCAAATACTGGATTGATAAAAATATTAATCTATCTTCTCCTCCTCAAAATGGCATGGAACTGGATGATGCTGTTGAAAGTTTTACGAACCTTATCCATGAAGCGGCAGTTTTGTCTACACCTATCCATGAAAACGCTGGAAGTAATAGAAATAGAATGGTTATATCTGCAGAAATTCAAGCTTTAATAAGGCAAAAAAGAAGATTGCGGCGAATTTGGCAATCTACCAGAAGCCCAATTGACAAAAGGAATTTTAATCATGCCACAGTCGAAGTTAAAACCCGTATTCGGGAATTTAAGAACGAAGAAACTAGTCAATTTCTCAAAAGCCTTAACGTTAACGTATCCAGAAATGATGAACATTGCCTTTGGAATGCCACAAAATATTTAAAACGACCAGTAAAACGAAATATCCCAATTAAAGACCTTAATAACTCCTGGTGCCAGACAGATAAAAAAAAGGCAGATGCATACTCCAAATACTTGGGAAATATATTCCAGCCTTTTCATATTAACAGCGATAACGATATGAATGAAATAGAACAATTCCTAGACTGTCCTTGTCAGATGGATCTTCCAATTCAGCACGTTTCTCGACAAGAAGTGCAAAAAGAAATCATAGCTCTAAATAATAGAAAAACTCCTGGATGTGATAAAATAACTGCTATAGCTGTAAAAGCCCTTCCAAAAAAAAGGAATTATTTTTCTATCTTTAATATTTAATTCAATTTTGAGATTATACCACTTCCCTAGTCAGTGGAAATATGCAGAAGTGATAATGGTACCAAAACCAAACAAACCGAAAAACAATATTTCTTCTTACAGACCAATTAGTCTGTTAACAACATTTTCTAAATTATTTGAAAGAATATTTTTACGTAGATTGTTACCAGTGCTGGAAAGAAAAAATATAATTCCAGACTACCAATTTGGTTTTCGGCAACATCATGGCACTCCTGAGCAATGTCATCGGATAGTCAACATTATAAGGGATGCATTAGAATGAAAACAATATTGTCCGGCTGTGTTTTTAGACATCCAACAAGCCTTCGATAGAGTTTGGCACCAGGGACTTCTATTCAAATTAAAAAAATTACTTCCATCACCATATTATTTCTTCATTAAACCAAAGATTCTTCTACGTAAAAGTAAATGCTGAAACCTCCGATATATGTCCAATTAAAGCGGGAATTCCACAAGGTAGTGTTTTAGGCCCTGTCCTTTACACCATATTCACATCGGACATGCCTATCCGAGAAAATGTAACAGTTGTAACATATGCTGATGATACAGCTTTAATAGCAACAAGTGATAAAGCAGATATTGCTTCAGCAACGATCCAAACTCAACGACATTGAGTTATGGCTACAGAAATGGAATATAAAAGTTAATACCCAAAAATCTACCCATGTAACGTTTACTTTAAGAAAAGGAGATTGTTCAGTGCTTACATTAAATGGAACTCAAATCCCAAAACAAACTAAAGTTAAATATCTTGGTCTTCACCTGGATCGCAGACTTACTTGGAAAGATCACATTGAAGCAAAAAGGCAACAATTAAATATAAAAACAAAAAAAATGTATTGGCTTCTTAATCCAAAACATATTTACAAAACAATACTGAAACCAGTTTGGACTTATGGCATACAGCTTTGGGGGACAGCTAGTAATTCTAATATTGAAATCTTGCAAAGATACCAATCAAAAACTCTACGGTTGATAACAAATGCACCATGGTTCGTAACTAATAACAATATTTACAAAGATTTACAGATTACTACAGTTCAAGACGAGATTAATAGACATAGTTCAAGATACAGTGACAAACTTAGTAACCACAGTAACCCATTAGCTTATTAGATGAAAGTGAGGAAATAAATAGACTGAAAAGGCACCATATTAGATTTACCTTATAGAAAATGATATCTTATTTTACAAATTTGTAAATAATTTAACTGGGTTAGTGTCCAGATTATGTTAAGTTTATTTAAGTTTAACAAATTTGCTTATTGTTGTATAAAAACAGATCGTAAATAAAAGAATTATAAAAACAAAATTGTCTTTTTAAATATTTCTATATCAATTTTTATTGTAAATTTATAAAATACATAAATTTTTAAATCAAGAAAAATTGTTAACTATATAACCAATAAAAACAAAGTTTTTATTAAAACTCTTTCTTTCCTTATGCATATGAGTTTCGAATCTCTCCGTGACTGTGCGTGACTTTGCGTGACTATTTTAAAATTAATCTTTGGTCACAACAAGTCTATGGACAAAGTTTCAGATCGATCGGATGAGGGGAAATGGGGTTTAAATCACTCCGTGACTGTGCGTGACTATGCGTGACTGTGTGTGACTATCTTAAAAGTAATCTTTGGCCACAGCAAGTTCATCGTTCAAGTTTCATATCGATCGGATAAGGGGAAATGGGTTTTAAATCACTCCGTGACTGTGCGTGACTATGCGTGACCGGGCTTGACTATGTCGAAGTTAATCTAATCTTTACAGCAAGTATATCGAACAAGTTTCAGATTGATTGGATGAGGGGAAATCCGTTTTAAATCTCTCCGTGACTGTGCGTGACCATGCGTAACTGTGCTTGACAAAGTCAAAGTTAATCTTTCTTCACAGCAAGTGAATGGACCAAGTTTCAGATCGATCAGATGTGGCGAAATGACATTTAGATCACTCCGTGACTGTGCGTGACTGTGCGTGACTACCCCAAAATTTATCTGTAGTCACAACAAGACCATGGATAAGGGAGAATGGGGTTGACCCACGACAGACAGTCAGACAGAGAGTATGAGTTAAAAGAAAGAGCTTAAAAACAGAACACGTACAGCGGAGAAAATATTACAAAGAACTACAAAAGCTCAATTTAACAGGTTTTTTGCAAACGATTAAATTTTGTGTTAGGATTTTAAACACATAATTTCTATTGCTTCTATTGCTTTGCTACATACTTATGGTCGATATCTTAAATTGAAACCCAAGATTCAGTCTATTAAAATAGCACATAAATATTTCACCTCCTTCAAAAGTTACAGAGTTTTGACCTCTTTTTCGACAAATGAGCCACTGTGATCATCAATTTGAAAATTAATATTAATATTAATTAATAGTCATTTTTACCATTAGTCCATAAAAAAAGTGTTCCGTCTTTACACAGGTTTAAATTATTTTCGGGCTAGACAGACTATTATGTTCCTATTTCGATTTTGTATTACAGTTTTTTTTTCTTTATTGAGGTTTATAATGAGGTGAAACAATGGTTTATCACCCATGTTCTGTAATTCACATCCCCATGAAAGTGAAACCAATACGAATTTTTTAATACCAATAGTGATACCAACACGATTTTTTTATGATTAAAATTTTTGGATTAAAAAAATTTGTGCATAGGTTTCGCTCATTTCAGAGATGTGAATAATTTCGTTTTAAAAAATTCGTATCGGTTTCACCCCTGGCGGAATTACAGAACATGGGCGAATACATATGTAGTATAAAACAAACTTTGAGGTGATTTTTTGTGATTAAAAAATATAATTACTGTCATATTTTTAAGTATAATTTGCACTAAAATCTACTATTTTGAATGGAAAATATTTAGACGATCCTTCACGTATATATTTTTTGATAAAATTTATCCATAAAACGTTTAGCCAAAATATTACGTTTATAATGCTAAACTCACCCTTCTATGGAACACTGCATGAATAAATTTGCCACCCATTGGATTACTCAAATCACTATAAATATTTTTAAAATTTTAAACCACAAAACAACTATTTCAGCTTACGATGCTTTACGTAATAAAATTATGGAAGCCGAACGTACTTCAACCTTGGGCGGTAATCTATGGTTATCATCAGCCGAAGAGAAGGCCAATAGCATATTAATGAATGCCAAAAAGGAAGAGGTTCGTACCTTTCACACAAAAATATAAAGCAGTAATTGTGGACATTCTGTAAATTCTTCCACAGATAACAGAGGGTTTAAAAGATCCTACCAAATATCCACCAGCCATGCATTTTTTCCAAGGCAAACAATATCTCAGACAAAGTGAAGTATTCCGTATAATACAGAAAATGCCAAAGGGTGCATTTTTGCATGGGCACAACAAAGGAATTGTTAGTTCCAAGTGGGTCATAGGAAATTTAACTAACTTGTATAACTTGTATACCTGTCGCGATATTAATGGCTTATTGATATTTACCTATGATCAAAGTAAATGTCATAGTGAGGTTCAAAACGTTTGTCTGGAACGTGTTAATGCCGAGGATAAACGTTTGTACGAGAAACAATTGGAGAAACACATCAACATGTATACCATGCATCCAGAATGTGAGTATGTCTAAAATAATGGACAATTTTATGTTGAGGTCATGCGATATTTGTAAAATTTCAGCAATGTTAACCGATCATAAGAAGATATGGAAACGTTTTGAAAATATTTTTCAAACTGTTGATCAATTGTATAAGTATCAACCGGCCTTTTGTAATTACCATAAGAGATTATTGGAAGAATTGTGTGAGGATAATATAATATATGCGGAAATAAGGGCGTCTTTGTCACCGGTAAGAAACTTAAATTTATTTTGAAATTTAGACTGATCTGAGATCAATGATTTATGACCTTCAAGACAAATGGTTTACATGGGTTAATCATAAGTAGATAATAGTTTATAAATAAGATGATAGTTTAACAGAATCATTGAGACAGGTCGCAGCATTTTTTAAAGGTTGGTAAAATATTCGATACACTTCCCAATTCCCTTCACTTACAAATTTACACATCACTTTCTTAGAAAACGATCGTAGTGGTAATTAATTTTACTTCGTTCTAAGCAGAGCAAAATTAATCAAGAATTATTGAGGTCGTCTCTATGAGGTTTATATCTGTCTTGATTTAATAATGAATCTTCCTCAACATGTTTCTTAAACTTAGTACATAAACCTTGCCATGTTTTGTTTTTGTACTGCTAGCATTTGTAAACGTTCTTTCAGCTAAATCCTTCTTGCATCTTGTTGGATATTTTTTTTGGCATTTGCCCCGAAATGAAGCCAAGATGGTTTGCAATAATACTATAGCCAGGAATACTACTACAGTCCGACAAATATTAGGCTTCAGTCTCGGTTTCAACCAAAAATCCATATTTCGAGAAGAAATCAGTTTATTTTTGTAATTCTGAGACAAATCCGAAATTTTCATATATTTAACAAATTGTTTAAACCTCAGGTACTTAAGAATAAAATGAAATCTTTTTAGGGAACTGATGTGAAAAGTAAAGTTTTAACAAATAATGAATTCCATATCGAATATATAAGTACGTCTCAATCTCCAGAGCAAATGGAGTCAACTGCGTAAGTAGTGACTTCATGATCTTGTTTCATTTTTAAAGGACTTGAAAACTTCAAAGGAATAAATTTTTCTAAAAATGTATTTAAATACTTATAATGATCCTACGATGCTCGCTGTCAATGTCAAATGAAAGAATAGAATCTTGGCAATTTTATTAAACTTTTTTTTTTTATCATATCACGGCAAAAGGATGGTAATCATGTTGTTTCAACATTTTGTTTTATAACATCTTTCGAACTTTCATTAAATTCCTTCAAAAAAATAAATTATGTTCAGGACTTAAATATGTTGAAACACATACCAACATTTCATCCTGTTTCCATTTGATCTTTAGTTTTAAACTTATATATTCCGTTCCGTGTTATGTAATGTCTCACTGATATTTAGAATAATTTCAAGATTATTTTTTAAATATAATGAAATGGAGAATATTTTATTATTTTTTGGTCTTAATAAAAGTGATAACTTATTAATTATCTAGTTAAAGTAAAAACTGTAGTCCTTCAATTTAGGTCGTTAAATGAATTTCTAAAATATAATTCACAGTTATAAGGAATTCAATAATTGTAAATGGCGTCCCAAAATTCACGGAAGATTGTAATTAAAAAGAAAGCACAGTTTTTCCTTTGACATTATCTTTTTATTGACTTATAGAGTACACAGGAGTGCACTGTGCGAATATCAGGAAAATATGTTATGCGTAAGAGGGAAGAGCAAGTAGTATTTGTGGCTTTTGAATGGAATTTCTCTATCAGCCCAATTCTAAATATTCCGAGGGAAATAAGTTCCAGGGGAATTCATTTTTCCCGAGAATAAATCCTACTATTCTAAACAGGCGGGGAGAAGAATAATATGGGAGAGAGAATTTCGATCATTCGAAGACAGCTGTTTTGCTTCAGTTGTTTTGTTTTGTTTATAAATTTAAAAATTTTTGTGGAAATTAAAAGTAAAACTTTTTTTAAATCTTTAATAAATTAAAACTAAATACAAAAAATGTTCAGTGTAGAGTTTCTGATGGTAGCTGAAGCAGAAGTGCAGCAGCAGGACAAGACGGAGCAAAGCATGCAACATCAGGGTTGGCTTGCATTGTGTTTAAAATAACATGAATTTGTTTTTGATGTGTAAACATCTATACGCGCAGGGGGGTAAATTTCTATTTCACAATACAATCACAAAAACAGCGTACATGTGAGAGTCACATCTTACACGTAAGATGTGACCATTAAGACAAATCGGTATGACTTATGATTGTTTGGTGGAAAAATTATTATATGAAATCACCTTTTTGTCGCTGTTTTCTGCATTTTATTTACTACCAGATGTTTACACATCTCCCCTGTGATCGGACTCACATGATTTTTGTTTGTTGCTTTTGACCTGAAAGCAACAGCAATGCCATAATAATATTATTATACAAAATTTTAAATGATATATATTACTTTTTTTTCATAAAAATATTAAATACTTACATTTTTCCCAGCACTCCCTCGCAATTTTTTGGCGGAATTATTTCCAAATTATTCTCCCTTTTATTGACATTCAGAATAGCTACTTTTTTTCGCGGGGAAAAGTTTCCCATTTTCGAAGTTCTTTTAGAATAAGGGTAAAGGGAAAAGAGAAAAAATTCCCGGGGAGATTTTATTAAGAATAGGGGAACAGGGAATAGGGAAAAAAATCCCAGGGAATTGTTATTGAGAATTGGGCTGTATATTGAATGTGACAGGAAAGACCTCAACGGGAAGTTTATTCCACTACACTTAAAGACTACAAATGAATGAGATCTATTAGATGAGCGGGTGGTGCGAAGAAAAACACGGGTTCTAGGGATGAGTTCACTTATCTCAGCAGAACACTTCCCATTGTAATATCTATAATACAGTCTAACACAGCCAACATTCCGACGATGCTCCAATGTGTCAATAGATTTGGTTACTTTCATTTATAAGCACCAACGCCCTGCTTTGCACACGGTCCAGAAGCTTTAAAATATACTGTGAAGACCCTGCCCATATATGGGAGTTGTATTCCATTTTTTAGGTGGTGTAAATAGTAAGGAGATCAGATGGGGTGAAATAATACTTACACCGATTTAGGAAACTTGAAAGCTTCTTTCGAAAATTTAAAAATGTGTTTATTCCAACGGACAACACACATTGAGTTTTCATTCCCTGAACATCAAGAACGTCTGATGCCTTAATATTGCATTTTTTGGTGGTGTAAATAGTAAGGAGATCAGATGGGGTGAAATAATACTTACACCGATTTAGGAAACTTGAAAGCTTCATTCGAAAATTTAAAAATGTGTTTATTCCAACGGACAACACACATTGAATTTTCATTCCCTGAACATCAAGAACGTTTGATTCCTTAATATTCCATTTTTTGGTGGTGTAAATAGTAAGGAGATCAGATGGGGTGAAATAATACTTACACCGATTTAGGAAACTTGAAAGCTTCTTTCGAAAATTTAAAAATGTGTTTATTCCAACGGACAACACACATTGAATTTTCATTCCCTGAACATCAAGAACGTCTGATTCCTTAATATTTGCAACACCCACATGATGACTTCTTGGCCCGTCTATGGGTCAGTAAACAACATTGGGTCTTACGAGCATTAAAATCGACCAGATATTTTCAATAGGTAATAATTGCATATGTCATTCATATATTGTCTCATGCCCCCAATCTTCCTAGGGACAAATATTGACGAATATTGTGACATAGAATGTCTTTAAGAAAAATAAGAAAAAGTGAAGGAGAAGTTGCAGAGCCTTTCGGTACTCCTGCGTTTAACTGAAACTCTTTACACAAATGGCGGCAAATTCAAATCTTCCGTGAATTTTTGGATGAATCTTGAATTGAATGAAGTTCTTGTCAATTTTATTCTGATTTGCAGCATATTAACTAGGGTATCTACACGGATAATCTTTTTTCGATTAATCGAAGGATTTTGGACGGATAATTACTCGAACAATTTAGAAATGGAAAATTGCGAATAATGCTTAAATTTTTAATACATGAATGAATGAATGAATTAATTAATGAATATGTGCATTTGAATATATGTGAATATATATATTCCACCCAATTCTCAAATTTGTTTGCACGCAGAAAAAAATAACTTTATTTTAAATTGTATTAACTGAAATTTAATAGCAGCTAAGAAATTATGAAATTAAGAGAATACCACTGTAATCTTAATTAACACGAAATTCGGTTACTATTTTTATAACGCTTCGATGGGCATGAAATTCGGTAGCCACAATGAATCTGTTTTCTGTTTGTGAGAATACAATGAATTTACTTGGATATTTGAAGAAATAAAAAACAAGGAATTTCTATTCGAAATTTCTGTTATTGTTTTCTAGAAAAACTAAAAACGGTCTCATCATTAAAGATATATCAATAGAAAACTTGCGATTCAGGTTCTAATAACGTGAGGAGAAAATTTGATTTACACAATTGTGATCACAATTTTCTATTATTTTCATAGAAAATCAAAAGGAACTGTCTTCAGATTACATAAACTTATATGCGAAAATATATACTATTTTCTATGTTATTTTGAAGAAAATTGAGTTCAATTATATAGACAATGATTCCCGCCAAAAAATTTAAGGATCGATTTACCAGTATATATTTTTCTGGAATTAGTCCAGAATAAACTTGATATCGAATGAAAGAAAATATTCTTGAGATTCGAAAACATTTCTTTAATTTTCGAGATTAATACAATTTTTAGATTAATTTTAATCGAAATTAGACCCATCATTAAATTTATAAAAAAATTAGATCAAATACATTTTCTCCCATTGATGTAGGTAATTAAAAATCTAAAAATTACTCGATTTACTCGAATATTTTATTATTTATTCGATAATTAAAAACTGTAAAAATTATTCGATTAATTTTGATATTTTAAACGCTTAATCGAACTTTAATTATTAATTTTTTTGGGCAAACAAATACCCGAATAATTGGGATATCCCAATATTAATCTATTTAACCATACGTTCAAGAATAACTTTCATAAAGATTTCCATAACAGATGAAAGAATAGTTATGCCCCTCCAGTTATTACAATCTGTGTCATCACCTTTTTTACGTAGCTTAACTGTTGTTCCTTGAAGCCAACCTATGGGAAATGTTTGAGATAACAAAATATTGTTAAAAAGTGGATGAAGGATGGCAGCAAACTGCTAAGGGGTTACTTTTTTTAGCACTGCTGCTGGAATGTTATCATTACCGGCAGCTTTTCCATTTTTCATACTCTTGATCGCATCAATTATTTCTTTTTTAGTCGGCCTATTAGTTCTGATTGGCATAATATTTACGTGTGTGTTATGGATTGGGCAACTTTCTTGCCTTTCAATATTGAGTACATGCTCAAAATGTTCTTTCCAACGTTTTAGTTGGTCGTCGACATTTGTTATTAGCGTTCCGTTAATATCTTTTACGGGTAAGTTTCTCCTACATTTTACTTCTGCAATTTTCTTTGTTATTGTAAAAAGATCCTTCATATTGGAGAGTGCAGCACCACCTTCTGCCTGTGTGGCCGTTGTACGTTTAATTTGCTTATCTATTTGCCAATATTCGCTGTTTAGCCTTCGTCTTTCAATTGCATTTTTGCTTGCAGTGAGGCAATTCCTAAGTTTGGCTCTTTCATCTATGAGAGTCCACGTTTGAGAAGATATAAAATTATCATTTTTATTTAAAACTCTCCCAAGGTTCTGTAGGCAGGAGTCATTGACGGCAGTTTTACTCGTGTTCCAACTATGCTGTAGATCTACGTCATTGTTTAGATTATATTCAGACAATTTTTCATTAACAGTATTGATGAATCTGTCTCGTTTTTCCGGAGATATAAGTTTGTTTACCTTGTATTTCACTCTACTTAGCTGATCAAATTTTCTAATTAACTTGACACCAATGCGTGTTTTTCCCATTAGGTTGTGATCTGATGCTAATCTGCACCTCTCCTACTTCTTACATCGCATAACAAGTTAGTCCATTTAGCACTTACAAATATGTGGTCTATTTGATTTTCAGTGTTGACATCATGAGAGAGCCACGTTACTTTATGCCCCCTTTTGTGAGGAAATAGGGTGTCTCCAATTTTTAATTCGTTAATGCCACAGAATTCAGTTAGTTGAAATCATCGATTAATAGTATTAAATCATTTGTGGGTATACCATCGAGAGTTCTATTTAACTTGTCGTAGAAAGAGCCCTTTGCTTCGGCAGCGCTCATTTCCGTTGGTGCATAGCACTGCACTACGCTTAGATTTCTAACTCGACATCCGAATCTTATAACCATCATACGCACATTTATATATTTGCAATCGATTACCGATTTGCGCCATCTTGAAATAATTAGCATTCCAACCCCATATTGATGAATATCTTCTTCGTTAGGCATGCCAGACCAATACAAATCATGACCTTCAGCAGTTGTTAATTGGCCATGTACATTTCTACGAACCTCACTCAAATCCATAAAGGCAACCATGTATTCTTCCAGTACTTTGCGGGCCTTGGCCAATTTACCATCTTGGTACAGCGTCAATACATTCCAAGTTCCGAATCGTACTCCATTAACATTGCCAAAGTTCGGCATCATAGTTTTGTTTCGATTTTTCTTATTTATAGACTTTATGGGGATAGTGTTTTAATCCGGGTAGCAACGGGTTATCGACCTATCACACCCTATCCTGATAGTGGGGCTGCCACTTTGGCCATCAGGCTGGCACAATATTGACTTGGTCAGCGATTTTCAGTTAGTGTTTAAATTTATTAGTCGCCTACTTCCTTAGACGTACCGGTGTTAGTGTGCCACTCAGGTAAACCTCAATTACACCTAGAGGTACAGGTTGCCTCTCACCTTAGCCGTCAACCAATGGATGCTGATTGCCGTTTCCAGGGATTACCACGTGGAGGCCGCCACTGGTAAAAACAATGGCGGCGTCATCACAAGCGATGACAGGGTGAGTCGACTTGAACTGTCCTCAAAACAGGGATAGTATACGGCTTCACCAAGTTAAAGCAATCGTTACGTTGCCCTTCGAGGAACAATCCCAAATCCCCAATACTAACTTATTTTGAGCAAACTGTTTTGCTTTCCACCCAGTTTCTTTATAATTGGTCATTCTAAAGATCCAAATACCTTGCCTTGTATAAAATTAGAGTGGAGTCTAGAATGAACTTTATATCGAAAGAAAGAAAATAGTTTTCAGATTCAAAAACATTTTTATTTTTGGGATTGAAACAATTTTGAGATTAATTTTCATGGGATAACCGAAAATAGACACTTTGAATTTATAAAAAAAAAAAATGCTAAAATACACTTTTGCGCAGTAATGTAGCAAAAAATCTTAAAATTATTCGATTTACTCGAGTAGTTTTTTATTTATTCGATAATTAAAAACTGTACAAAATTATTCGATTCATTTTGTTATTTTAATCGCTTAATCAATCAAGTTTAATTCTCTTATTCTAACTAGAAAATTATTTATTTACTTGTTTTAGTGGACAGACGAATCACCGAACATTTAAACCTATTTTTCGTTTTCCACCTAGTACTTTATCCTGATTCAGCTATAGTTTTCCTTAATAATATTCCATATACCTTGTCTTGTGATATATTAGAATGTGATAAACAAAATCTTTCAAAATCGACTTCTCTTCTAAATTCAATATAAAATATATTAAGCGTCCAAATCATAGACTTGAATATTTTAGCCAAAGTAAGTATCGAGAAGTAAAGGTAAAATATTGGTGATCCACTTTCGAATGTGCAACGCATTCACCTTTATATCCAGTATGTTAATGTGGCAAAAAAAAAAAAATTAGAATACAGCCAGTAAGTCCAAGCTATTAAAAAATACAAATGGCTTGAATAAATAACTGAATAGAATAAATAATGGTCCGGCTCATGTCATATCTAATGAATTTAAAATAAGTAAGAAATTATAATAAATTATATAGACCGACTATACAATAGCCTATACAATGTGTTTCAAGGGTCCAACTTTGCTGAGACAATAACAGTACATATAAAATAAGCATAAACCAAATATTAGTACTATTGTTATTAATTTGTGGCGTGCAGATATGAAAGAGTCTATATGTGCCGTTATTTTTTTATATTTATATTTTTATATAGGTAAAAAATTTGACCGATCATGACCATATATAGTAAAGTCACTTAATTTTCTCAAAAACATATATAAACCAAATTTGAAAAAAATCTATACAATATTTCTGTTTTTTGATAGATTTAAGTGAAGATCGGGATGCAGCTTTATATGGGGGCTATGACAAAAAATTATCCTACAGGGTTTATTTTTGGACTACTGATTAGTGCTATACTACACACATACACACATAAAAGAAATTTTATGGGCATATGATAATCAGGATCTTAAGGAAATTTTAGTCGATCTGATAGGGATTATTTAAAAGTGGGCTAGGTCTGAATATAAAGGGTCCGCCAAATAACTTTCTTTTTTTTTGAAAATGCTATAAAAAAAAACTACTGAATATTATTTCAAATTTCATTATCGATTGTGTGCAGCTGTATTTCACCAATGGCTTCACGAATATTGTCCCTCAAAGCGTCAATTGTCTCTGGCTTGTTGGCGTAACACTTATTTTTGAGGGCACCCCACAAATAATAGTCCAACTGGGTCAAATCGCAGCTCCGAGGTGGCCAAACGACATCAGCTCTGCGGCTGATAATGCGATCTTCAAAAACAGGGCGCAAAACATCGAGTGTAGCTTCGGCTGTGTGACACGTAGCGCCGTCCTGTTGAAACCAAATGTTGCCAATATCCTCCTCTTCAATTTTTGTGAACAAAAATTCGTTCAACATGGCCCGATAACGATCGCCATTGACTGTAACGGCCACTCCTTGCTCATTTTTGATGAAAAATGGCCCAATTATGCCTCTGGACCAAAATCCGCACCAAACAGTGACTCGTTTTGGGTGTATCGGCTTTTCAATGTATGCGTGCGGGTTTTCTGTGCCCCAAATGCCACAATTTTGCTTGTTTACATACCCGCCAAGATCAAAATGAGCTTCATCTGAAAAGATGATTTTTTTGGCAAAATCGGCATCTTCTGTAAGTCGATCGCAGGCCCACTTAGCGAAGCGAAAACGCATTGGATGGTCAGTTGGCTTCAACTCCTGAATCAATTGGACTTTGTATGGCGTCATTCCAAGGTCTTTATGCAAAATTCGTCTCAATGATGCCTCCGAAATGTTCAATTCTTGAGAACGACGGTGAATTGATGTTGATGGCGCTTCATGCACACTTTCTGCCACAGCAGCAATATTCTCGGGTGTACGCACTGTTTTTGGCTTTTCACGCTTTGGTTTATCGATGAGGATGCCAGTTTCTTTCACTTTTTTCACAAGATAACGAACATACGGAGCTGACGGTGCTTCTCTTCTTCCAAAATCCGTACGCAATTTTCGCACACATTCTGCAACATTACCATGATTTTCAAAGTAATTTCGCAATATTTCCCAGCGTTGTTCAAGCGTACACACAACCATATTCGTTCAGCGGAAGGATAAAACTAATTATCTGTCAAATCAGACATGACATTCACGAAATAAGCACTAGTTGAAAAAAAAAACGTTAGATGGCGGACTCTTTACATCGATTTTTTATAGCGGCGAATAAACCTTATATGCCAAACTTCATCAAAATATATTTATATTTGCGACCTGTAGTTGGATTACAAGGTTTTCATGGACAGACATACGGACGGATGGACGGACATGGCTAAATCGACTCAGAAAGTGATTCGATCGATATAATAAAAGGTGGAATATTTTGGTAGTTACAAACATTCGCACAAACTCGTTATACTCTTACCACATAGTATGATAAAATAAAAGTTATTCCCCCCTGAGAATATCGGGTTTGGTTTTTATAAACTCAGTTTAATTTTAATAGTTCGAATTCATTTATCAACTAGCGGACACGCCCACTTGTCCGATCTCGCCCTTTTTTCCGACTACTCACATTAATAACTCATAAACACAGACAAAGTTTCAAGGCTTTAACTCTTACGCTACTCCAGATTTATAACAATTAAAATGTACTTTGTATGGGGTGCCACCGCCCATTTTTTATGAGACTACTAACATTAATAACTCATAAACTCAGACAAAGTTTCTAGGCTTTCACTATTACGGTACTCCCGATATATGCCATTATATATTTACTTTGTACAGGAGGTATCACGCCCACTGATCTGATCTCGCCTATTTTTTTTCAGGGTACTAACGTTGATAACATATGTACTCACACTAAGTCCCAAGACTTTATCTATTACAGTACTCCCGATATATGACATTAAATATTTACTTTGTATGGTGGGTGTCACGCCCATTGGCCCGATCCGCCCACTGTTTTCCGGAACTCTTCAAATCAGTTTAATATGTACATGTGCATCGTTTCAAACCTCTTGCTGTCATAGTACTCCAGATATTATATGTTAAAACTTTGTATGAGATCTGCCACGCCCACTTGTCCAATCTCGCCCATTTTTGTCCTGATTACTCACATTGGTAACATATGTACTATTGCAATGTTTCAAAACTCTTGCTATCACAATAGTCAAGATCTATGTTGTTATTCAATTTATGTGGGAAGGGCCACGCCCACTTCAAATACAAAAGGATATATAGCCGTAAACCTAATCTGGACTATTACCTTTCTAATGAAACCGGTTTGGGTAATTTCAGAGTCCATAAAGGACATATATACATACATTGTATTATATACATATATATACACACTGGCTGGGCCCTGTCCGCATTGCTGGCCCTAAGAAAACATATGGTTTTTATATTGCATCTAAATTTTAATACAGTGTCGGACAAAAGTAAAGCACGAACTCTCCCGAAAGTGTTAGCAGATATCTAGGTACAACATTAAAATTTGATTTTGTCACGCCCCTCTGGTCACAGACCAAAAATCAAATATCAAACTTCACAGTGTCACCGCCAGTCTATTTTGAAGATCACCTGGAAATTCCATCAACATCGGTACATCCGTTTTTATATATAGTGTTTGACACGTCCCTCCGCCAACAGAACAAAATTCAAAAATCAGACTTCACAGTTTCACCCGCCAGGTTATTTTAAAGATTCACTGAATATTTCATCAAGATCGGTCCAGACATTTTAGAGTCCATACGTAACATACATACAAACATCCACTTTTATATATAAGATGTTGCACCTTAGTAAGCGCGGAATATCTTATGTTATCGAATGATGTAAATATTTTGTAAATAAACCGAAAACTCGGATTGTTGAATGCAACATTTCGAAAGTTTTAAAATTTTGATATTGGATCATTATTAACATAGGTTTTTTGTAAATATCTTCGAAAATACATAACCGATTTAAGATTTTGATATCTCGTTTTGAAAAACATGACAACGGCTTTCAAAAACAATAAATTAAAATCAAAAAAAGCAAAAAAAATAAATATATGTATGTATATGTCATTGGTGGTACAATATGAAAATTGGATTTTGCCACGCCCCTCCGCCCACAGACCGAAAATCAGAAATCAGACTTCACAGTGTCACCCTCTTGAATATTCTGAAGATTCCCTGAAAATTTCATCAAAATCGGCCCAGCCGTTTTGGAGTCCATACGTTACATACATACACACATCCTTTTTATATATATATAGACAGAAAACAGATTCGTTGCGGCTACCAAATTTATTGCCAACCGAATTTATACGAAGATAATAATCGAATTTTGAATTGATTGATTGATTGTAATTACAATTCTATTGTAAAATTTGAAAATTCAGTCATTAATCATTATAATAATTCGATTGGCGAATTTTTTTTCTGTGTGTATAGTAGATTTAAAATGTTTTACATATTTCTGTATTATATTTAGTCAATTTGTTTTAATTTCAGCTTTATGGTGACAATAATAAAACTTTCAACTCGCTTGAAGTTGCCACAGAACTGGAGAAAATTGTAGAAAGTTTCAAAGTAAGACATCCCGATTTTATGGGCCTGAAAATTATTTATACGAAACGTAATAAGGCCACAGTAGATGAAATGGCTCAACGAATAACAACATTCAAACAGTTACAGTAAGTATTATAAAACAACAACAACAAGAAATAAATTGGTTTATAGCTTTACCGCCATAATAATAATTGTAGCAATGCAAAACCAAATTTTGTTATTGGCTTTGATCTAATTGGTAATGAAGATGCTGGAGATCCTTTACACAAATTTGCCAATGAATTAACAGATTTGCCAGCAACAGCTAATTTTTTCTTTCATGCCGGAGAGACCAGTAGGTATTGAGGGATTTTTAAAGAATTGTCTTTAACAACAAACAAATTACATTATTTGCAGATTGGTATGGCCGCACCGACTGGAATATGATGGATGCCATACTTTTGAATACCAAACGTATTGGACATGCATTTGCTTTACCTAAACATCCTCAGTTATGGTCTACTATCAAGAAGCAAAATATTGCCATTGAAGTAAATCCTATATCGAATCAGGTATTGGGTTATGTCTGGGATTTACGCAATCATCCAGCTGCTTTCTTAATAGCCGAAAATTTTCCTATTGTAATTTCGGCCGATGATCCGGGAGTATGGAATGCTAAAGGCTTAAGTTTTGATTTCTATTATGCCTTTATGGCCTTTGCTCCAGCGGAGGCTGACCTAAGATTTCTTAAGCAATTAGCTTTAAACTCTTTAAAGTAAGTCCCTGTTTTAAGGAATTCTTTATTTCAAGTTCCCTTTCTTTAATAAAAATTTCTCTTATAGATATTCAATACTTACCTCTGAGGAACGTCGTAAAATTAATCGCATCTTTCAAAAGAAATGGGAGGAATTTATTTACAATGTAATTAATATGAAATTTTAACATTACAACGCTTACTCTAAGAAAAATGTATTACAAAAATAATTTTAATGAATAATTTTTTGTTTTTTTTTCCTTCACTACACTATATCTTTCGCATACCAGCCATGCAAGCATTTTGGTACGGGTCCTGTTGTATGAAAAACACATCTTCCAATTTCAGTCCATGTCTTAGCGCAAAGCACTAGAAGACCCACTTTATTCTCATTAAAACCACCCCATACCATGGCAGCCAAAATAACGCCATTGTCTTCTTCTACCTCATGGCCATCGGGTGAAGGTACAAATATGGGCTCACTGGGATAGCAGTTTTCTTCGGACCATTTTTGGCAGGTTTTGTTGACGACATCAACTTTGATAAGCTGAAATTGCGAAAAAAAATCGAAATCATTCATATTCATATACAAAAATCTACATATGACATTTAATAACACAGGCCCACAAAATTTGGTAAAATTCCTGGCCCTGTACCAAAATAAACTGTAATACACCGCGAATAAATTTTTTACGCGAAACTCGTAGGTATCTGAATCTTTTAATCTTCCCCTTGAATATACTTCGCGAAATTTTTAAGATATATTATTTGATTTCGGACAAACCTATCTCTTAACATTTTCGCTTTATTATTACACAAATGAGTAGTTGTTACTTGAGATCAGAGTATGCTTAGATGTAAATCTGAATCTTATCTCAGAATTGCTCCATCAAATCAGATATTCGAGAAATCCTAACCTTACAATAAAAAAATTAATATTGCAATGTGATGCAACACTTACGAAGGCATTCGGATTCAGCGCGAAAACATCCTTGCTCTCAGGGTCTGAGTTCAGTGATTTTTTTTTTAAATCGGAAAAGATTGAAACGAATACCACATTCTCAGTAATTTAAACAGACGTTTGACCAAGAAGAAATAATGCTTTGAAGTGACTTTGACATATTTTGTGTAGAAAAGTTTATTCGCAGTGTATTTAAATCCCAAATATATATGATAAAAAGGGTTTTTAAATTTTTAGTTTAGAATTGTGGTCCCTGAGTCCAAAAAATGTCGACCTGTATAATAAAGTTTTTTAATTCTTAAAAGTCGTAATTACATGTCTTGCAGAAAGTTAAGTGAAAAGTCTACACTTTTGAGAGGAAATTAAAATTTAACAAGTAAGAAAATTATAGTCGGTCTAGACCGACTATACGATACCCTATACCATGCGTTTAGAAACCCTATCTCTTAGGCCCAACTAACTGGACATAGAAAATAAGCAAAAAATTTGAGTGGGATTTTTATTATTTTTTTTTGCTGCAGTTATGAAAAAGTTCATATCGGATGCTATATCTATATGGGGACTAGGTCCAAAAATGGACCGATCCTGACCATGGTTGGTAACGTCTCTTGTGTTTTGCAAAAACATATACAAACAAAATTTGAGAAGAATCAGTGCAATATTTTTGTTTTTTAATAGATTTAAGTGAATATCGGGAAGCAGCTCTATATGGGGCCAAAGGGATTATTTTTGGACTACTCAGTAATGGATGTAATAAACATACAAACCCAATTTGAGTAAGATCTATATGACAATTTGGATCTTATGGCAATTTATGTCTATTTGTATGGGGGCTAGGTCTGAACATGGACCGATTCTCACCAATTCCAATAGCTTCATCTCATGGCTGATAAAAGCTTATATACCAAATTTCATCAAAATATATTCATATTTGCGACCTGCAGTTTGATTACAAGGTTTACATGGACACACAGACGGACGGACGGACGGACGGACGGACGGACATTGTTAAATCAACTCAAAAAGTGATTCTGATTCGATCGGTATAATTAAAGATGGGTCTGGGTCAAATATTTTTGGTTGTTACAAACAGCAGCACAAAGTCACTATACCCAAACCACATAGTGGTATAGGGTATACAAATGGGAGTGACATGAAGAACTGATATTGAGGAATAAAAAGATGATATTGATGATAAAACTACCCTTACAGGTTCCAACGGTATTAAAATGCTTTGTTATATCCCTGGAATCCTACAAGTTAGAAGTTCGATTTCGCAAAGCTGGTATAAACAATAGTAAATGGGCTAATGGATTAACATGTAGGATTACACCTGTCTTGTGGCCATATCTAAATTGGAGGTATAGAAATACATTACTGTGTCTTCCCCGCGGTGAAATTTCGACGGAAAAGACACATTGAGCGCCTCAGTGTCTCGTCTAATAATTTCTGTCGAAGCTACATGGAGGCAGAGGAAGTCGAGAGTATCGAACATGTTCTCTGCTCTCCAGAATTGTACTTAGACCTTTGGCATAGTTGCTACTTCATGATCCCTCTGATAAAATGTTGAGATCGAAAAAATCTTAACACACGTTTTTCCTCTTAGGTGCCTATTATGAGCAACTTTCGATTTTCGATTGTGGTCGAATTAACTGATCGACGAATTTTCATTTGGTATTATGGCGCACATTCGATAAAATAGCGCTATTGTGAATTTCACTCAGTTGGATTATTCACAATAGTTCATATTTGATAGCTAGCACTATAAATAAACATTGTTTGTTTACAAATTTATTACAGTAAAAAATAATTAATTCTTATAAACATGGAATTATGGTTCTATGATCGTCTGATGAAGATGAATGCTTCGTCATGAGAGATGCTTCCAACATTTTGGAAATGGATTCCACTACGTAAGTATACGAGGTTTTAACAAGGGTACCATTTGTTTATAGATTTATAGCAAATTTTAGACTGCAAGGAGGCGTTTATGGAATTGCTGTCTACTACAAATGAACTGTTGCACACAAGGCAGATCAATCTCATGAAATTAAAATAATTTACAACTTATATTTTCAATAAGTTTTACAAACTGCCATCCAGCATCGAAAGCAAAAATGTGTCCGATTGAAAATTCGTTGTACAACGAAATTTTCGACCGTGCTGCCAGTCGATGTTCGAAAACCAGCAAAGATCGAAGATCGAATGCAACTCATAATAAGGGCCTTAACTTTTTTTCGCAAGCATTATGTAAATTACTTTTTGATCAACTTATCTCTGTAAATGTGTCAGTTATTACGTTTAAGGGTAACCCTGTTCATTTGTTGTTAGTTCGATTAAAATTAGTGACGAAATATAAGTATAAGTACGTGTAAAATTATTAAATATTTTTAACAAATTCCAATTTGGTCCGACAAAAAGTCGGCCAAAGGTCCGCCGTCAAACTGTTTCCAATGTTCTTAGAAAGTATCAGGAGAATTTTAACATTGTTAGGATACCTGGTTCGGAAAGAAAAAAGGTCCACATGATGTTTGTAAGGCCAAGAGAATAGAAAGCATATTGAAAAGAGCCTCCAACTCGTTCGGTACTAAAGCAGCCCGGTTAGCTCAGTGTGCAGGCTATTTGGTGCGAAAAGTTAAAGCCAATGAAAGTTTGAAAACACACAAAGTCCAGAAAGTTCCAGGCAGGAACGCCGTAAAAAATTAAGAGGCCAAAAACAGTGCACGGAAATTGAAAACATACTTCTGCTGCATAATGGACGACGAAGCCATTGTAGTGGCAGATATTTGGCAAACGAAATTTCAAAAAAAAAAGTTCCTGGTATTGCTAGTAATATCCATTTGCAGCTCAATATATGCCAAAATTTATATTAAGGAGTATTTGCAAAAAAGACGCCTTCCTTTCGAAAGCCAACACAATAATATTTTTGGCTCGAGTTGGCTCTTGAGGGGTAGAATCACAATAACTTTTTGTACAAAGAGAGGCAAATCCTCCAGACTGTCCCGAACTTAGGCCAGGGAGTTGAAGAGCACAAAAAGGAGTCCCAAAATGGGGAAGATTTTAAACAGATATGAACTACCTGTTCCAATAAAAGTGACAGAAACCACTTTAAAATCCATAATGGAAGGGTTCCCGGAAAACGTCCATAAGTTCATCAATAGTGATTAGAACTATAAGGGTTATCTTTTCTTGTAAGCTTTAATATAATTTCATTTAAATAAAAAAAAAATAAAATTTTAGGTTCAATGGATTCCTTATTAAATAATTTTTTACGAGTATGTATGTTAAGATTTATGTCGGTGTCACTCCTTATCACATACTAAAAACTTCATCAGGAGCTCAAATTGGTTTTACGGTGGGAACTAAGCGGAACACCTATTTATCCCCAGGTATCACAATGAACCTCGGAGTATAAGTAGCAGCCAGTTCTTACCTAATCTGAGTACTTTAAAACTATTTATTCAGAAGTTATTATGACGTCCCACATATATGAAATTCATAGGTGATAACCCAACTTTTCACCACATCCGGACCACCAGTTAAAAATGTTATTCACATCTGTGGATACTATTTTGCTGAGTATTAAATGAATTTATAAGAATTTCAAAAACGTTTTTAAGAAGATGATTTCAAAAAGTTCGATTCATTTTGGCAGGGAATTCATTAGTTACGAAAGCTACAAATTTAAATGGGATATAATTTCCTTGGAACTTTGAAAAGGTTTAGCAAAATATCACAATGTTGGGTACACCAGTTTCAAAATTTTGTCTACAGGGCAGTTAGGTGAGAAAAGAAGAAAAGAATTTTTATTTCAGTAACTAAAATACGGACATTTTGGGAAACCGATTTTTTAAGAAATTAGACAAATTAAACTAGTGAAATTTTCATTAACGATACTTGAAAAATTATGGATTATTTATTTATTATTTGCGTTAAAAATTTTAATTAAATCCCCGTTTAACGTATACAAAAAACCGTCCTATCGGCTTATTCGAAAATGTTAAATATTCGAAACCGTTCGGTTTCTAAAAAAAGAAAAAAAAAAACCAGTTAAACGGTTTTCAGTTTGTGAAAACTCTAGTATTTAGGCACATTTTAAGTACAGAACATAAGAGCGAAGATGCAATTTTGAGACGGTTGCGCAAAAAATATTTAGTAAAAAAACCGATGAACCGATACAAAACACAGTTCTGTTGAATTATTCGAAAATTTAAAATATTCCAAAGCGGTCGGTTTAACGGATTTCATTTTTCGAATACTCTAGTATCTAATCAGATTTTAAGTTCAGAACTTAAGAGCCAAGAAGCAAATTTGAGACGGGTGCGCATGAAATTGTAATCTAAAAAGCGATTAACCGATTAAAAAAAAACGTCTTGTCGGACTATCGATAATTGAAAAACGATGGATTATTTTCGGTAAAAATTTTAATTAAAAAATTTATGAACCGATACAAAAAACCGTCCTATCGGATTACTCGAAAATTTAAAATATTCGAAACCGTTCGGTTTTTTTAAAAGTAAAAAACCGGTCAAATATTTTCCAGTTTTTGAATGCTCTACACCATTTGCAATTGTATTTCAGAATTTTCCAATTGAATTTCAGAATTGTCTAAATGTATTTCAGAATTGTCTAAATGTATTTCAGAATAGTCTAAATGTATTTCAGAATTGTCTAAATGTATTTTAGAATTGTCTAAATGTATTTCAGAGTTGTCTAAATGTATTTCAGAATTTTCCAATTGTATTTCAGAAAATTCAAAATGTATTTCAGAAATTTCCAATTGTATTTCAGAAAATTCCAATTGTATTTCAGAATTTTCCAATTGTATTTCACAAAATTCCAATTGTATTTCAGAAAATTCCAATTGTATTTCAGAATTGTCTACTTTTATTTCAAAAGTCTATTTCAGTCTTTAAAAAAAAAATATATTCCTTCTCTTTTCAAATTAAAATATAATAAGAATTATCCGACTATAAAGAACCTTTTGTAACAAACGATTTTGACTAAGTTTTTAAATGTAAATTTCAAATTCATTTCTTGGCCTCGCATTTATAATTGAAAGAAAACACATACGTAAATAATAATTGTATAGGTTTTTATTTACAATTGATTAACACAGAAATTATTTTTTCTTTAACATATATGAATTTAACATATTGTATATAAACACATACATAAATAAGCAAAAGTTTGTATATAGGAAAAAACTTAAAGGACATTGACATAATTGATAATTATACATACGAATACGAAAATATTTGTATATTCGTATATACTTAAGAAATTTAAAAGCAACATAAAAGTAAAGATGCGAACAAAACAACCTTATTCAAAAAAAATATTACTGTCCAACTGGAATGTCATCTCTGTTTGATGCAATTGTGTTGAATGAACTTGAATGTTGCACAGCGCGAGCGCAATCACCCTGTGTTATGTTTGGTAATGCACAATCTATTAATTCCTCAAGATACTGAAGTCGTTGTTCTACAACACCTGGAGGAATTACATGTGGTATAGATATTCTACCTTTTACAAATGTTTTGATTTTACTCCATATTATTTCTATTGGATTATGTTGTGGGAAATATGGACCCAAACGTAATAAATTAGCGGAGCAATTATCAAAAACAGTTTCTAAACGAGTGTGAGCTGGAGCATTATCACACACTAAGACCAAATCTGAAAGGTTATTTTACATTTCGGTCCACTTTAATAATATATTTCTTACCCACTCTATAGATAAATTTGTGTTAAATGAACCCCTTTTCCTTTCAAAATATATAACATCGTTTGCAGATATTGCACCAATGAGCTGCACGTTGGGACTGCGACATGCGGGTAACAACTGTACAGCTCTTGACCCAATGCGTGAACGGCCTCTTGTTTTTCGTGTAAACAAATTAAAATTTGTTTCGTCCATATAAACAATTTGTTTACCTTCTCTAATATACTCGTTTAGAGTATTAACATAGATTGATCGTTTTTCCTTATTTTCTGAAGAATTCATAGTAATTGGCTCATGGTGCAGATTTTTGACCGAAAATAGTTTATTTTCCAAATAGTTAGATATTGTTTGTACACAAACATTTTTCGAAAATTCTTCCAAAACGTTTGCTTTAATCATTCTTAATGAAATTGTTGGATTCTCCTCAACCCAACCAACTATTTTATCAATTTCCGGTTCAGAAAGGGATTTTGGTTTACAGCCACCTTTGTTAACTTCGGAATCCCGTCCATTCCGTATCCAAGTGTATGCTGTCTTATAATTGATTTTTAATGAAAACGCAAGTTGGGCCCAATCGTCGCCATTAAAAGCAGCTTCAATTGTACGAGCTTTATCGTCTTTTGAATATATATTGTACTTGTCGTACTTGTAAACATAGTTCATGTTCATGTTCATGCCTCTATTGTATGGGAAAAAATCGGTATTTTGCGGACTCATAAAAATAAATTTGGAATTCATCATAAAAAATGTTACTTTTATGAAACCGAAAAAAACTTTTATGTGTACTTTAGATGAGAAAGAAATTATGTACTTTGGCGTCTCACAAAACTGAATAAATGGCTACAAAAATTACTTACCCTCTATAGCTAATCTACAATAGGGACATGTAGTAATGCTTTAACCCTCACTTAACTGCCTGTAGCAAACAATATGCAATAAATGATTGCATGGAAGTAGCTTATTTATTTATTTTCTTAACATAGATCCCAAGCAAACTGCGCATGTGTCTCTGTTTTCCATTTTTTTATTTAATTTTTTTCTTATATTTAAATTTTTTTTTATATTTCAATTTTTAATTTTTTTTTATATTTAAATTTATTGCTATTTTTCACAGTTTGATTTGTTTTTAAGCATAGACTAATAACAAAAAGCATTTATGTGAAAAAAAAAATAATTACAAAATTGACACATTGATATAACAAGTATTGGAATTTTCTCTACAGCATATCTACACAATTTGGTCGATAGAATATAAAAAATTTTACTTTAAGTACTATGAAAGTTTCGTAACTTTTAGTGCTCCTAAAAAAAGGAAAATATCCTGTATTTAAAAAAAATTTTATAAAGAAAAAAAATTTTAAATTTTTAATGCTCCTAAAAGTAATAAATATTTTTTATAATTGTCCTTATTAAATTAACGAGTTATAGAATTACTTTTTGATCCCTTAAAAATTCATAAAACAACAATTAAAAATGTTTACTATATAACTGCATTTAAACATTACAAGGCATTCAAATTAATATTCCACTGAAAAATTAATAGCGTATTACTTCACCTTTTATTTTATCATTCAATGTATCGACATATTTAATATTCATTATTTTTGTAGAGCACAGAAAAGTTTTATTTTCTGAAATAAAATTAGACAATTCTGAAATACAATTAGAAAATTCTGAAATACAATTGTAATTTTCTAAAATACAATTGGAATTTTCTGAAATACAATTGGAATTTTCTGAAATACAATTGGAATTTTCTGAAATACAATTGGAATTTTGTGAAATACAATTGAAAAATTCTGAAATACAATTGGAAATTTCTGAAATACATTTTGAATTTTCTGAAATACAATTGGAAAATTCTGAAATACATTTGGACAATTCTGAAACACATTTAGACAATTCTGAAATACATTTAGACAATTCTGAAATACATTTAGACAATTCTGAAATACAATTGGAAAATTCTGAAATACAATTGGAAATGGTGTAGTGTTAAAGCAGTTTTTAAAATCAAAATATAAATTCTTAAAAGAAATTTTGATATGGTTGGAACTGATTCTATTTATCAATATTTAAAAACAGCTTACAAGAAATCTTTGAAATCTTTACTCACCGTTCCTGGATTATCAGCATCGACATCAGAACTAATGGCATAAAAGTATTGATATTTTTTACCTGTAATTTGCAAAATACTTTACTAATGTACAATTCACAATAACACATTCGAATTTACCTAAGTAACGTTCGTAATGTATACGCGGAGTTTCACAGCCAAACTCACACAGTAATTCGGGCTTTACAAAAATATGACGATTCGAGGTTTGAAAAGCTTCAGCCCTCGTATTTGTCAAAGTAACTAAATTTAACAAAGTCTCGGGCTGCAAATCAGTAGCATCCAATATGTCACTAGCAACTTCATGGCTTTTGAATGACTCATTGTTTGTTTGAGTATTCGTAGTCATATATGTTATATCTTCATATTGAGATTGCGAATGTGTCATTTTTGAATGTTGTAGGCGTGAACTTATACCTGTTAGACTAAAAGATTTCATTAGTTTTCGTCGCTGACTTAATTTTTTGCTACTTTTGTTGCTACAATCCGTTGTGGTACTTCCCAAAGGTAATACGAATCTTAAAGGTCGTCCACGAAATAAAGCAGCATAAGAAGGATCCGATTGCATATTCATTATGGATTCCAAATACATGCAATTAATCATTGCCGGATCTTTATAACAACAAATGTCGATTACCACATGATCATCCTCTTCATACTGATTGATTATGTGCAAATAAAAAAAGGCTTCCGAATGAAATGTATATCTCAGTTCACCCGTTTTGCGATCGATCAAATGGAATATACTCGGTTTATTGTCGAACCATTTCAAACAGGCTGATAAATTTTGACTAAATATGTGAGCTTTCACGAATTCCGGCAATGATATCGATAGCGGTTGTTCTACGATAACGAAATAGTTATCAGTTATTCCAAAGGTATGCATATATCCGGGATGTAATTTCCAACGACATGGTATATGAGCTTTAATATGGGCATTTTCAAACATGTTTTCACCATTTGGAAAACAAATTATACTATAAGCTGGACCAGATTTTGTTGTTGCCAGACCCATGTTGTAGATAGTACCATTGGGCATAACATGCGGATGTGATGTGTGATTAATAACACCCGCAAAGTCTGAAATACACAAACGTCCCTCGGTGGCTAAAGTTCGTGGATTTATTCTGTAAACATTCCTCAGTGAATTAACTTTTCAAGAAATAAATTCATAACAGGATTGTGAAGGATATAACTTTAAATAGTGACCAAAGAAAAAGAAGCCGTGCAGGGTTTTGAATAAAATATTTTGGAATATCCACTATCATATGTACGGATATAAACATTAAATCAAAATAATTTATAAGCATGCTTTTTAAAAGAAATATTTTATTTTTTATGTAATGCAAATATTTTTCACTGATCACACATAATACAGTAAGTAGTTTAACCCTTTAACGCACGGTGGTCACGCTGCGAAACCACACATTTTCGATTTTTTTTCTCAATTTTTTCCGTGATTTTTCAGTTAAAACTCATTGATTACTTATCTTTTACTCCTAATAACACTAACACATAGCAACGTCATAAATGTTAAGATCTTATTCTTTCGAATATGCCGTTATTTAAAGGTCATAAACCATACAAACAATCTTAAATTTCAGAAATTATTGATCATATACTATCATGTCTATCATAAACAATAAAAAAATGACAGTTATTGAACCAGTTTTTAGAGAAATTGTCTGTGGTCGCACCCTGGTTGCGCTGAATGGGAGAATGTAGATTCTTATATTTAGAGTTTTTAAACTCTTTCTTTTAACTCGTACTCTCTGTCTGTCTGTCTGTCGTGGGCAAACCACATTCCCCCTTATCCAACTGATCTGAAACATCGCCCATAGTTTTCTTGTGACTACAGATTAATTTTGGGATAGTCACGCACATTCACGCGTACTCACGCACAGTCACGTAGTGACAGTCACGCATGGTCACGCACAGTCACGGAGAGATTTAAAACGGATTTCTCCTCATCCAATCAATCTGAAAGTTGGTCGATATACTTACTGTAAAGAAAGATTAACTTCGACATAGTCACGCACATCATGGAGTGATTTAAAACCCATTTCCCCTTATCCGATCGATCTGAAACTTGGTGGATAGACTTGCTGGATAAAAGATTAACTTTGACATAGTCACGCACAGTCACGCATAGTCACGCACAATCATGGAGTGATTTAAAACCCATTTCCCCTTATCCGATCAATGTGAAACATGGTGGATAGACTTGCTGTGAAAAAAGATTAACTTTGACATAGTCACGCACATTCACGCATAGTCAAGCACAGTCACGGAGAGATTAAAACCTCACTTCCCCTCATCCGATCGACCTGAAACTTTGTCCATAGACTTGTTGTGGCTAAAGATAAATTTTAAGATAGTCACGCAAAGTCACGCACAGTCACGAAGAGATTCAAAACTCATACGCATAAGGAAAGAAAGAGCTTTAATATAAACTTTGTTTTTATGGGTTAGATTATTTAAAATATACAAAAATAATATTGTGCGCGTCAAAGGGTTAAAACAACACTTCACATTTACTAACTTTTATTTAAAAAAAAGTGATCCTATCTCTTTCTCTATCTCTGCAACTCATTTGCTTACTACAGCGTCAAATGGCATAAATTCTCTCAAACAAAATCCTAACAATTTTTTTTTTTGCAAAATAAGAAAACAGTACTAATATTTTATTAAAATTAACATTAACTTGATTTTTTTGAAAAACGGACTTATGACACTTTCAAACTAAACATCCCAAAATGTTCTATTAACTGTATATTGTTTTAAGGTGCACCTCACTTCAGATTTTAGTCTTCGATATTTTCGAGTTTTGTATGACAAACTTGATATCTTGATATCCGATTTGATTGACTTAAAAATTTTATAAAAAATGTACATTCTGCATTCCAGGTGCAGCTTCTCCTTTTTCCTATTACAAAAATATTTTATAATTGCTTTGAAGAGCGAAGCGATATTATATTGAGTATCGAAAATGGTCTGATCATATGCATACTGGATGAAGTCTTTAAAGGTCATAAAAAAAAGAATAAATCATATTTGTGACACATCTCAGCACCGAGGCCAATGTGTTTTAAGCAAAAACTCAAAATAATATGTCACAAATCGATAAAAGGCTCAAATCTATAATGTTAATAGGCTAGGCAATTTCTTGTGACTGATGTTTTGTTCTACCGTTTTATCCCGATTTTGACCAATCGTATATTATTTGAAAGGTATTTCTTTTTAGCCGATTTGCAGATTTAAAGATTTTTAAATTTTTTCCTTTATTTTGAGTAAATTGCATTTAAAGTTGCTACTAACACATACATAAAATTATACAATGCTATGTGTGTGTTTATTAAATTTGTTAATGTGTTTGTAATAAAAATGAGTTTGTTTTTTTGTGTTGTGTGGATTGTGAATTGGCTATAATTGATTAGCATACTTTTAGGGTCTTTATTTAATAAAAAAAAATCATGTGAGTCCGATCACAAGGGAGATGTGTAAACATCTAATAATTAAAGAAAACATCAACATCATATTTTCCAGTGCATAAAAAATAAGTCGATTATGCTGTTTTCTGAAATTCAATTGATGTTTTCTGAAACTCGAATGATGTTTTCTGAAATTATATTGATGTTTTCTGAAATTCTATTTATGTTTTCTGAAACTCAATTGATGTTTTCTGATATACAATTAATGTTTTCAGCAATTCAAATGATGCTTTTTGAAATTCTATTGATGTTTTCTGAAATACAATTAATGTTCTCAGCAATTCAAATAATGCTTTTTGAAATTCAATTGGTTTTTCTGAAATTCTATTTATGTTTTTTGAAATTCAAATGATGTTTTCTGAAATACAATTGAAGTTTTCTGAAATACAATTGATGTTTTCTGAAATTCTATTGATGTTTTCTGAAATTCAATTGATGTTTTCTGAAACTCGAATGATGTTTTCTGAAATTATATTGATGTTTTCCGAAATTCTATTTATGTTTTCTGAAATTCAAATGATGTTTTCTGAAACTCGAATGATGTTTTCTGAAATTATATTGATGTTTTCTGAAATACAATTGATGTTTTCTGAAATTCTATTGATGTTTTCTGAAATTCAATTGATGTTTTCTGAAACTCGAATGATGTTTTCTGAAATTATATTGATGTTTTCTGAAATTCTATTTACGTTTTCTGAAAATCAAATGATGTTTTCTGAAACTCGAATGATGTTTTCTGAAATTATATTGATGTTTTCTGAAATTCTATTGATGTTTTCTGAAATTATATTGATTTTTCTGAAATTCGAATGATGCCTTTTGAAATTATATTGATTTTTCTGAAATTCTATTGATGTTTTCTGAAATACAATTGATGTTTTCTGAAATTATATTGATGGTTTCTGAAATACAATTGATGTTTTCTGAAATTATATTGATGTTTTCTGAAATTCTGTTTATGTTTTCTGAAATTCAAATGATGTTTTCTGAAATTATATTGATGGTTTCTGAAATACAATTGATGTTTTCTGAAATTATATTGATGTTTTCTGAAATTCTATTTATGTTTTCTGAAATTCAAATGATGTTTTCTGAAATTATATTGATGGTTTCTGAAATACAATTGATGTTTTCTGAAATTCTATTGATGCTTTCTGAAATTCAATTGATGTTTTCTGAAATTCGAATGATGTTTTCTGAAATTATATTGATGTTTTCTGAAATTCTATTTATGTTTTCTGAAATTCAAGTCCTAAATGGTAAAAATACTCTTCTTGAATCGTCAAAAAGCGCTAATTTGGCATGGTTGCATTTCAAGGTAATTTTATTGGAGAATATGGGAATAATTTCTAATTACTGTCCTGATTTAGTAATCATAAAAATCTGTTTTGGTATGGAAAAACGCTCCAAATTGCATAGTACATTTTTTTTTATTAATTAATCTCCAAGAAGTTTTATTCACTATTTGGCTTGTTTTATGCTACACCACCATGTGGTTAGTATATAAAAAAAGAATTGAACTGGACCGAACGACTCTGAATCCAGGTGTCAAATATCAATATATTTTGATGAAATTTGGTATATAAAATTTTATCCGCCACAGGACGAACGCTATTGAAACTTGAAAAAATGACTGCATGTTCAGACCTAGCTCCTACACAAAAACACCCGATCAGACCGACTATAATTTTCGTTAGGTTTAGATTATCATATATATGGCCATTAATCAGCAGTCCAAAAATAATCCCTGTAACCATTTATAATCATAGTTCCCATATAAAGCTGTTTCCTTGAATTTATAAAATAACAAAAATATTGCATAATTTTTTTTTAAATTTGGTATATGTTTGGTCCTGATCGGGCAATTTTTTGACCTGAACCCAATATAACAATAACATCAGATATGAACTTCAGCACGCCACATATGAGTAACAAATCGTCTTTCGAAACACATGGTAGGGGGTCTAGACCGACTGTAATTTTCTTACTTTTTATTACATCATTGTAAGAGAAAGCAACAAAAGTAAATATGAGTTGGGTTTTAGAAAAATATACAAAAGAAAGATGGTTGCCATGTGAAAACTTCAAGGAAGTGTTTTTGTGCCGTTTTATAAGAGTATATGGATCCAATACAGCACACCAGAAACCAATCAGCAATAAAAAATTAGTTTCTCTGGGGCAAGCTGCGCTGAAGTGGGCTTATCAGCCAATCTACATTAGTTATATTCAAAAGGGAAAAACGCTGAATATTAATTATGCCAATTTATTGGATCGATTCAAAGCCGATTTCAAAAGCAACCACAATTTACATCAAGACAATTCACGTTCACACATGTGTGTATTTGGCCTGCCAAAGTCGATTAGTTATGCTGCAAATTACTAATGCATTTGCCGTACTCTCTAGATTAATCCAATAGTTTTTTTTTCCTATTTCCAAACCTAAAGATCAGACAAATTCCTTTTTTGAGAACCTCAAGAACTGCTATCATTTTGCAGGAATAATTAAAATTAGAAAAACTTTGAACTTTGTAGAGAAATAAATTTTTTTCGTTTTGCAAAAAAAAAAAAATTTTCCTCAGTTCAAAAAGTAACGGTTAAATTGATCCTCCCTCGTATGTTAGTAACTCTTGTTTGCTATTTTTCTTGAAGGCGTATTCGTGTATTAGGGGACATTTTTGTTTTGTGGAACATTTATCAAGGTGCAATTTTCAAAAATCTTGAATTGATGTAATCATCCTTCATACCTTGTCAAAATTTAATTTGTTGCTGGTTGAGAGATTGGGAGCATTGAAGACAATGATACGAAGAATCAACGGAATAGTAATGAAATGAAACTCGATTAAATCTCCGCATAACAACAAGTTGGTCCACAGAAGCAAACTTCACCAACCAAAAATTCAATCGAGTTCCAAAGTCTAAGGGAAAAAGTATATTGCCATCTCCTGAAGCTGAAGATGAGCTAAAAGATTAAATCACAAAAATAAAATAATCGGAAAAATTAAATATTACCGAAGAAGCAAAGTCGAATCGAAGAACAACATCATTTATAACGAAAATAAGGATATAGACTTCTAGATTAGCTGCAAAGAAGGTATGTCCAAAAGATTGAACCAAAATAATTCGATTCAATTTTGATAACTTTGTTAAAAGTTCAGTTATTTCTGTATTTTAAAATTAATTTAAATAAATTTTGGTAAAATAATAACCGCACCCCGTAAAAATACTATTTTGTTTACTATATACGAAAATTCATTCGATTATTATTAAAATCTATTTTTATACTAGAGGAGGCATTTTAAAAAAAGATACTTGAAAAAATATATTTTATATATATGGAAAAAATATATTTTTTAAAAAACGTATTTTTTCAGATCAGGTACATTTTAAAGAAAATTAACTTTTTTAGGAAATGGCCAATTATTAGAGAACAGAGACCTTTTAGGGAAACGAACTTTTTAAAGAATATGTACATTTTTACGAAATAAGTGCCTTTTAAGACAAAAAGCTTTTTGAATAAATTCGTTGTTTAAAATGCATATGTTTTAAAAAGAGGCAATTTTTTGAAAAACAAATTTTTTTCTAAAAGGGCATTTTTATAAGAATGTGCACTATTAAAAAAAAAAACAAGTAAGAAAATTATAGTCGGTCTAAACCGACTGTACGATACCCTATACCATGCGTTTATGGACCCTATCTCTCAGGCCCAACTAACTGGATATAGAAAATAAGCATAAACCAAATTTGAGTGGGATTTTTATTAATTTTTTCCGCTGCAGATATGAAAAAGTTCATATCGGATGCTATATCTATATGGGGACTAGGCCCAAAAATGGACCGATCCTGACCATGTTTGGTAAAGTCTCTTGTATTTTGCAAAAATATATACAAACGAAATTTGAGAAGAATCAGTGCAATATTTTTGTTTTTTGATAGATTTAAGTGAAGATCGGGAAGCAGCTCTATATGGGGCCTATGACTAAGAGTTATCCCATAGGGATCATTTTTGGACTACTCAATAATGGATGCAATAAACGCATACAAACCCAATTTGAGTAAGATCTATATGACAATTTGGATCTTATGGCAATTTATGTCGATTTAATAGGGGTCATTTGTATGGGGGCTAGGTCTGAACATGGACCGATTCTCACCAATTTCAATAGCATTCATCCCATGGCCGATAGAAGATCAAATATCAAATTTCATCAAAATATATTCATATTTGCGACCTGCAGTTTGATTACAAGCTTTGCATGGACACACAGACGGACGGACGGACGGACATCGTTAAATCGAATTGTTACAAACAGCAGCACAAAGTCATTATACCCAAACCACATAGTGGTATAGGGTATAATCATAAGTATAAACGATTTTATGTACTCCAAAAAAGTTTAAAGTTTTTAGATATGGCAACTCTATATCAAATTAACCGAATTGTGTTAATGTGTGTTATGGGGTGTTTTAAATAGGCTGTAAACTTTCAACTATTTTGCTTTACGACGTTTGGTTTTGATAATATAGTATAATAATTTTTGAATATGGCAACTCAAAAAATAGCTGGTACAATTTGGATGGGTTTTTCAAATAGGGAGCAAAATTTCGAAGGTTAATTTAAAATTTTATGTTCCCCGTTAAAATAACTGCGTAGACATATAAGTGATAATTACACTGTACAACAGCCATTCTGGGGGGTGAGAAATTCCGAGTCAATATAGTGAAAGTATAGTGTCACTTACACTTATACATCTCTTCTATTCTACTAATAAATAATAATCATACGCCCTTCATATATTATGTTATTAAAAAAATTGATTAAAAATAAAGGGAACAAGTAAGAGTATTAAATTCGGCTGGGCCGAATCTTTGATACCCTCCACATCATCTTAAACTCAATATTACAACCAATATTGGGTACGGCTACCACTCTAAAACTGTCGTCGGTACTGAAGTTTTAATTTCGAATACCAATTAAATTTAAAGTTAATTGCTTTTTTTGTTGGCCAGTTTCTATTTTAATTTCTTGTTATAAAAAACTATGATTGTGTCTTCTATAGAAAGAATTAGTTAAGGTGCGTTCAGACTACGCAAATATTTGACCAAATAAACGTAACCCCTAAATAATGTATAATTTTCCTTGTATAATTTTCATTAAGTTATACAATATATGATATAGAATATAGTTAAATATATTAAATATTACTAATGTAATGAAACATAACTTAATTTTGTCTTTTATATATCATGTAAGATTGAATAAAACTTTCATAAAATTAGGGGTTACGTTTATTTGGTCAAATATTTGCGTAGTCTGAACGCACCTTTACTATTTGAAAAATGGCATTATTTTTCTTTTACTAGAGTAGAAAACCCCTACTGAAATTCATTACCTAACGCAGCCAGCGATATAACACCCAAAATTTGATCCCTGTAAGAAAGTTTTGAAATAATTCATGATAATTAAAAAAAAAATTCAACTGATTCTTGACTAAAATTTTCAATTTTTATTTTTGTTTTTCGTGTTTCATTTTTAATTTTTTTATATTTCATTATTCAGTATTAATTTTTCAGTATACATTATTCATTTTTCATTTTCCATTTTTCATTTTTCAATTTTCATTTTTCATTTTTCGTTTTTAATTTTTCATTTTCCATATTTCATTTTCAATTTTTCATTTTTTATTTTCCATATTTCATTTTCTATTTTCCATTTTTAATTTTTCATTTTTCAGTTTTCATTTTTCATTTTCCATTTTTCTTTTTTCATTTTTCATTTTATTTTCACTTTTCATTTTTCAATTTACATTTTTCATTTTTCATTTTCCATTTTTCTCTTTTCAGTTTTCATTTTCCATTTTTCAATTTTAATTTTTCATTTTTCAATTTTCAGTTTTAATTTTTCATTTTCCATTTTTCATTTTGCATTTTTTATTTTTCAATTTTGAATTTTGAATTTTCATTTTTCATTTTTATTTTTCGTTTTTAATTCTTCATTTTCCATATTTCATTTTCAATTTTTCATTTTTTATTTTTCATTTTTAAATTTTCAGTTTTCATTTTTCAAATTTCATTTTCTATTTTCCATTTTTAATTTTTCATTTTCCATTTTTCTTTTTTCTTTTTTTTTTCATTTTTCAATTTTCATTTTTCATTTTTCATTTTCCATTTTTCTCTTTTCAGTTTTCATTTTTCATTTTCCATTTTTCAATTTTAATTTTTCATTTTTCATTTTTCATTTTTCAATTTTCAGTTTTAATTTTTCATTTTCCATTTTTCATTTTGCATTTTTCATTTTTCATTTTTCATTTTTCACTTTCCATTTTTCATTTTCTATTTTTCATTTCTTATTTTTTATTTTTCAATTTTCATTTTTTTTCATTTTTTATTTTTATTCCATATACCACTATGTGGTTTGGGTATAATGACTTTGTGCTGCTGATTGTAACTACCAAAAATATTTGACCTAGACCCATCTTTTATTGTACCGATCGACTCAGAATCACTTTCTGAGTCGATTTAGATATGTCCGTCCGGCCGTCCGTCCATCTGTGTGTCCATGTAAACCTTTTAATCAAACTACAGCTCGCAAATATGAATATATTTTGATGAAATTTGGTATATAATCTTTTATCGGCCATAGGATGAACGCTACTGAAATTGGTGACACCCAATATGAACTTTTTCATATCTGCAGCCAAAAAAAATTAATAACAATGTCATTCAAATTTGGTTTATGCTTATTTTCTACATCTAATTAGTTGGACCTAAACGCATGGTATAGGATATCGTATAGTCGGTCTAGACCGACTATAATTTTCTTACTTGTTTTTCTTTCATATTGGCGATTTTTTTTATTATATCGTGATAACGATAAAAAAAAATATGTGGCACTACTGCTAACATAGCTCATGGTAGTTGTGTTGATGTGATTGCATCATTTTTTGTGACTTTTTTGAACTGTGATTGTTGTTGTACAACTATTATGTTCAACCACTAAAATATTGTAACAAACACACTGGGTTTTATGTTTTTTTTAGAGGTATCTACATATTTTTGCTCGTATCTAAGCACAATGATGACCGATTTACCCCATTTTAAATACCAACCTGGTGGGAATAATGGCAAATGAAATTATCGTAACTTTACCCAGTAAAATATTTTTTTTTGTGAATAAGCGTGATTTTAACAGACAGACGCACATCGCTATATCGACTCGAGTTGTGATAAGGATCAGGAATATATATACTTTATGGGGTCGGAAATTAGTTTTTCGATGCGTTACAAATGGAATGACGAACCTATGTATACCCTCTGCCACTGAGGTGTGGAGGGTGTAAAAATTAAAATTGCTTTAAGATTTCAATCGATAGAATTTGTCCAACTTGATATGATCAAGAATGAAATGAGAAATCATAAATTGTTCTTGAGTTATAGCTGAAAAATTAAGCAAACGAACATCAAGATTAGGGAAAAAAATAAAAGGTCATAAAAAAGTTTAGCTAAACTGACCTAGTACTTTTACCCTACCTTAGAATTTCTCACCCCCTAAACCCCAAAAATGTTCCACAGTGTTATATGAATAAATATTAATCATATAGCGTTAATGAATCAGCGGATCAGTGATGAGGGTAAAAATAATAATGATTACATAAAAATGTTACAATAATCCTAAACTATTAATGAAAGTAATTTTTTTAAATAAACTATAACTTTTTAAAAAAAATAAAAAATCAAATTTATATGCTAAAGGGCATCAAAGAGTGGTCCTGCTCGATTACAATATTCTCATATTATTAAAATAATATTTTTAACATAAATCACTACTAGTGGCTTAGACCGAGTTTTTGGCATATCAGTTAAACTTTGTTTAGTTAGACAAATAGTTTGAAAGTTATAAGTGTTAAAAAGTCAAAGTTAGTTGCAAATAATAAAATTTCTTTGGGAATAATAAATAATAAATAATACACGTTTTAGTTTATTATTAATAACAAACAACAAACAACTTACCTGTGTATGATTGGAGCCTCTGTGAATGTATAAAATTCATCACCAAATGGATAAATAGAAATCATACTATTATCCGAACCGCTATCAGGACGAAATATAGCAGAAACTCTAGAATTCATTTAAGTTTTGTTGCGGTACACTTTTAATTTTGTTTTAAAGTAAAAAATTAAAAAAAAAAACTGCTTACTTATCAAATATTGAATGACATGGATCTGGCACCGAGGCCGTACCAAATTCCGTAACAACAATACGTTGAGCGGCATTATTTTTCTTTAATGTTTCGGTTTGTATAAAACGATTTTGATATGTCACTTGGCCGTTGTGTATAGCAAAACGATGTAGCAGGGCCGAACAATCGAAAAGATGTTGAAATGTCATATCACCCACCTGCCAGTTGCCAGGACCATTACGTAAAAGACTACCATTGAGCCATGTGGGAATTTGGCCAATAACATGACCCGCCATAGGTTCCGTAATTTCTTTAGAACATGATCGTAACCAGACCGTAGAATCACAATTGGGATAGCAACGACCAGATCCATCGATACGATTTGATTCGGGATCATGATTTTTAGAATTGTATTTCACCTGGAAATCAAAAAATAGCCAATTGATTAATCTTGAATATTTTTTTAAAATAATTTTAAATTGTAAATTAAGTATTGAAATGACGTAAAAATGAACCTTCATATTTTTATTTAATTTTAATTTTAAATTAATCCACGTATAAAACTTTTTAGATTTAATGAAAATTATGCAAACGCCAATTATTAAGAAAATTATGGAGAAATCCATAATTTTTTAGCTTAACGTTTATATATGTATAATATTATATTGTATATATATATGAATGTTTGTATATTATTCTTTTTATTCTTTTTATTTTTTGGAATTTTCTTTTGGACACTTCGTTCGAGTGTCAAACATTCAATGAATGTTTCACATGCTTGTTGTTTTAGTTTCTTGTGTGTTTTTGATTCTTTCTATTCTAGGAAGGTCTCCTTGGTGAACATTTTCATTTACGATAATGGATGAAATTTTAAAATATCCATATTTATTACATTATAACAATATACATATAATTCAGGTACCTTACGAAAGGCAATTTGAAACATTAATATTTCTATTAATTAGTTGGATTTAAACATGTATAAATTACAAACGACCAGAGGTGTGAACATATTTAAAAGCCAATAAACTTCAAACAAATCGAATTTTAAATAAATGCATACATTTCTAAATTACACAGTGCAACAGTCATTCTGGGGGTTGAGAAATTCCAAGTACGGGTTTCACCCTACTAGTAAAACCTAAACCTAAACCTAATCTTGATGTTTGTTTGCTTAGCTTTTTTTTTTAGCTATAACTCAAGAACCATTGATTATTTCTCATTTCAATCTACAGCAAATTGCTTTATAGCAAATCTTAAAGAAATTTTATTTTTTCCCCAGTTTTGAATAAATTTTTTGAATATTCAGTGTGTATGATTATTAATTACACAGTGATACAAAATCGAACTTTCCGAATCCGAATGGGATAAAACCAAATGCAAATGAAAGCTGATATTATCCATAACAAAACCTTCAACGGTTTTTTTACTACAGTGCGAGATTTTTTTACACGCATTTGAAGTTGGTGATTTTGGAACACTGTCTAACAAGAAAAAATCATTAAAAATTTGATAAGATAATGCTTAATTATTTTTTATTATCCTGGAAAGTTTTAGTATCTTAATGTTTTTGGGGACGAGGAATCCATTTTTGATATTTAATATGATCACCTTGTTCATCCGATTCGGTGGAAAGTTGGTTTTCAAACCAATCCATATGGTGATGGAGAAAAACCACCTGCTGCTTCTGGAGCTTTTGCTACTTCAAACATGTGATAGTGATGATGATTAAGCGGATCCAAAATGATATTATAGATGTAAGATATAATAAGTTATAATACTTTTAAATAAAAAAGTTGTTTTTGTAATAAAAAAATCATTTTTTCCCATAAATTTTTTCCATAAACATAGCAATTTGTATGACAACGCCATCTAGCGTGAGCTTTAGGTAAAAATAAATATCAAAAATAGATTCCTCGACCCCAAAAATATTAAGATACCAAATGAGCAAAAATATTACTGAAACTTATGATTTCTACACAGAAAAGTAAAGTTTGAACATGTTTCTTTTAAAATATTGACTACGTAACAAAGAAAATCATGGTTATGGGCCAAGTAATAAGTAAAATTCAAAAAATGTCCGGAGAACCCGATTTTTGGGTAAAATTCGACTTTAGCGACCTCTAAACCTCTTCCTGAAAATCTGAAAATAATCACAAAAATACTTTACCTTATAAGCTTTAAAAAAAAGCTGGGGGGGCCAAGAAAATCGAAAAACAAAATTTTTTTTTGACACCCTAATATATACGTATGAGTGATATTTTTGATATAAGATAATGATGTAATGTGTTTAACTATCACCTATCCCACCATTTAGAATTACCATCGACTCAGAATCACTTTCTGAGTCGATTTAGCGACGTCTGTCGGTCCGTGTGTCCGTGTTTGTGTCCATGTAAACTTTGTAACTAAACTACAGGCCGCAAATATGAATATATTTTAATTAAATTTCGTATATAAACTTTTATTTGACATAGGACGAACGCTATTGAAATTAATCAAAATCGGCGCATGTTCAGGCCTGGTCCCCATACAAATGACTCCTATGAGATCGACTGAAATGGCCATAAGACACAAATAATCACAACGATCTCGGCCAAGTTTGATTTGTGAGTGTTAGTTAAACCCATTAATAAGTAGTCCAAAAATTAACTCTGTAGGATATTCATTAGTCATAGCCCGATATAAAGCATCTACCCGATTTTTACCTAAATCTGTGAAAAACTAAATATTGCATGGATTTCTCTCAAATTTAGTTTGTAATTGTTTTTGCAAAAAATAAGTGACTTTACCAAATATGGTCACGATCGGTCCATTTTTTGAACTAGTCCCATATAGTTATAGCATTCCATATGAACTTTTTCATATCAGTAGGCCAAAAAATTAATAACAATGCCACTCAAATTCGATTTATGCTTATTTTCTATATCGAATTAGTTGCCCTGAGACCTTTTCTCTAAACGCATGGTATAGGTCTTGCCCGACTATAATTTTCTTACTTGTTTTTATTCTATTTTTTACATGCAATTTTGAATGAAATGAGACATCATCAATGGTTCTTGAGTTATAGCTGAAAATAAAGCAACAAAATATCCAGATAAGGAAGGTCATAAAAAAGTTTGGCCTGAGAACGCCAAACCCTTTGAAGGTTTTACTATACTGCACAGTGGTCAATAGCGATTAAAAATCTATAACTTCTTTATTTCTTCACCGAAACTTTTGAAACAGGGTACTCGGGGGGCTTTTAGGGGCGCTGAACACGAATCTTATATCAGATTTAAAAAATTCAAAATGGCGGATCCAATATGGCGGCCAAATTTTTTACTAATGCTCGGATTGGCTTGAAACTTGGTACTCGGGGGTTTTTGGGGCCGCTGAACACGAACCTGATATCAGATTTTAAAAATTAAAAATGGGTGAATCCTAAAACATTTATGAGATTTTTTTTAAAAATAACTAACACACTAAACAACATATTTAAAATAAATTTATTTCGTATTTGTATAGATAACAGCTTTTTTTTAACTAAACCAAACTAAACTAATATAAAGTAAACAACTAATTCTAAGGCCTCTGGAAGCAACTCGGTGTTATTTTTCTCTTTCTTAATTCTAATACTACTTATTAACGGATCTGAGGATATAAAAGGTAGTGAAATACGTCTTCATTATTTAATTTTCTTGATACATTTCTGCTATTATTTAGCCTTGCAGATCTAAAAATTTTGTTGGATGCCTCTTGAACTTCTTAAGATAATGAACCAATTGCGACTCCCAAATGGTTAATAATATCAGCTTCATGTATCAAAACCTTATGAACTGAGGGGGGCATATAATACCAACCATATAGGCTGACAAAACATTCTGCTGTTTGGATGCAACATGTTTTAAAATTTTTCGTAATAATTCCCCTTCCTGATGAAATTACTTGCATAATGCAATTAAAATTTTTAAGGAGTTGTTGATTAATATTCAAAATATCTGCCGTAACCTATTGAGATCGTATGAATTTTTGATGTGTAAACATCTATACGCGCAGGGGGGTAAATTTCTATTTCACAATACAATCACAAAAACAGCGTAACTTATATCGGTGTGAGCTGAAGGAGATAACGCTGTGTGAGTTATGATTGTATTGGTGAAAAAATATTTTCAGGAGAAACTGTTCATGGGCAATTACCCAATGCATTCGCAATTGGAATTGTGGTAGGAGAGACAAACCTAAGTAACTCGTGTTTTTAACACTTTTTTTTATTGTTTGTAACATTCTATTTTAATAAATTTCACTTTTATTATTTTTATATTTAATTAATAAACACAATAACTATCGCTTGCTACCACTCAAAAAATCTCACAAATCTCACAAATTTATACAAACATCTGATTTCGAGTTGCCAACTTCAAAAAATAAAACAGATGTTAACTTTGTAGCCAGATTGTTAAACCAGGGATACCAGAGCTTTCAAATGAAGTGAACTGCTGAAAATAGTATAGAACAATTCGTAAATTTAAATTAAATTTTTTTTATAATATTTTAGATTCTGGTTAATGTTTGCAAAAATTAATTATGCCTATATGATTATATTGTGTTTTATTTAAAAACTATTTTTTCTTCATATAGAAAATTGAATAGTTTAGATTTCTTCTAATAATTTAAACAAGCAGATTCCAGCCCTCGAAATTCGAATGCAAATTCTAGGAAATTTTATTTTTTCATTAAATGAAGACCCTAAAGGTATGCTAATCAATTAAAGCCAATTCACAAATCAACACAAAAAAAAAACAAACTCGTTTTTATTACAAACACATTAACAAATTTAATAAACACACACATAGCATTGTATAATTTTATGTATGTGTTAGTAGCAAATATAAATGCAATTTACTCAAAATAAAGGAAAAAATTTAAAAATCTGTAAATCTGCAAAACGGCTAAAAAGAAATACCTTTCAAATAATATAGTTTGATCAAAATCGGGCTGAAACGGTGGAAGAAAACATCGGTCACAAGAAATCGCCTAGCCTATTAATATTATAGATGAGTTCATCATTTAATAAGAATTCTAGCCTTTGAATATTTTTGATGTGTAAACATCTATACGCGCAGGGGGGTAAATTTGTATTTCACAATACAATCACAAAAACAGCGCAACACATCGGTGTGAGCTGAAGTGTAAATCGGTGTGACTTTATCTGATTATATTTGTGAAAAAATTATGATATGTTCTTTTCTAAACATTTTCCAATTGTCTTTCAAAAAACATCAATTGTATTTCAGAAAACATCAATTGTATTTCAGAAACCATCAATATAATTTCAGAAAACATCAATTGAATTTCAGAAAACATCAATAGAATTTCAGAAAACATCACTTGAATTTCAGAAAACATAAACAGAATTTCAGAAAACATCAATATAATTTCAGAAAACATCATTTGAGTTTCAGAAAACATCAATTGAATTTCAGAAAACATCAATAGAATTTCAGAAAACATCAATTGTATTTCAGAAACCATCAATATAATTTCAGAAAACATCATTTGAATTTCAAAAAACATAAATAGAATTTCAGAAAACATCAATATAATTTCAGAAAACATCATTCGAGTTTCAGAAAACATCAATTGAATTTCAGAAAGCATCAATAGAATTTCAGAAAACATCAATTGTATTTCAGAAACCATCAATATAATTTCAGAAAACATCATTTGAATTTCAGAAAACATAAATTGAATTTCAGAAAACATCAATATAATTTCAGAAAACATCATTCGATCAATTGTATTTCAGAAACCATCAATATAATTTCAGAAAACATCATTTGAATGCAGAAAACATAAATAGAATTTCAGAAAACATCTATAAAATTTCAGAAAACATCAACTGAATTTCAGAAAACATAAATAGAATTTCAGAAAACATCATTTCAGAAAACATAAATAGAATTTCAGAAAACATCAATATAATTTCAGAAAACATCATTCGAGTTTCAGAAAACATCAATTGAATTTCAGAAAACATCAATAGAATTTCAGAAAACATCAATATAATTTCAGAAAACATCATTCGAGTTTCAGAAAACATCATTTGAATTTCAGAAAACATAAATAGAATTTCAGAAAACATCAATATAATTTCAGAAAACATCATTCGAGTTTCAGAAAACGTCAATTGAATTTCAGAAAACATCAATAGAATTTCAGAAAACATCAATTGTATTTCAGAAAACATCAATTGTATTTCAGAAAACATCATTTGGATTTCAGAAAACATAAATAGAATTTCAGAAAACATCAATAGAATTTCAGAAAAAATCAATTGTATTTCAGAAAACATCAATTGTATTTCAGAAAACATCAATTGAATTTCAGAAAACATAAATAGAATTTCAGAAAACATCATTCGAGTTTCAGAAAACATAATTTGAATTTCAGAAAACATAAATAGAATTTCAGAAAACATCAATATAATTTCAAAAAACATCATTCGAGTTTCAGAAAACATCAATTAAATTTCAGAAAACATCAATAGAATTTCAGAAAACATCAATTGTATTTCAGAAAACAGCAATTGTATTTCAGAAAACATCATTTGAATTTCAGAAAACATAAATAGAATTTCAGAAAACATCAATTGAATTTCAAAAAGCATTATTTGAATTGCTGAGAACATTAATTGTATTTCAGAAAACGTCAATAGAATTTCAAAAAGCATCATTTGAATTGCTGAAAACATTAATTGTGTATCAGAAAACATCAATTGAATTTCAGAAAACATCGATTGCATTTCAGAAAACATCAATTGAATTTCAGAAAACAGCATAATCGACTTATTTTTTATGCACTGGAAAATATGATGTTGATGTTTTCTTTAATTATTAGATGTTTACACATCTCCCTTGTGATCGGACTCACATGATTTTTTTTAAATACACTTATAAATAGGGTACCTTAAAAATGCTCTACATTAAAAGTTGCATAATATTGCACTTAAGTAGAAACATATTTTGTTTAGGACCCTTAGGTGTGTTATATACCGTTTATAGCTAAGCGGTTGAGAGCCGCTATTTTTTTGGCAGCTTATGCAAATAGGTCAATTTCATTTTTTTTTTTAAACCTATTTTTTTTTTGCCACTTATAAACTATATGAAATAGTCACTCAAATGCCCAAGAAATTACATGATGTGATTAAAAACAAAATATATTTTTTATAACTGTAAAGTTATAAAACAAAATCGTCGAAAAAAGTAGGGTTTGTCTACTTAGTTTCCGACTATAAAAAAATCTGATTTCTTTAGTTTGAAATTTTTTTAAAAAAACTTCAACTTTGGTACATAATAGCATAAAAAATAGATATTCTACAACCCAGAAAATGCCCAAAACGTCTTATCTAATGTATTATCTGTCGATAACTGCAAAAAAATTAAAAGAATTATAACAAAAAAAAAATTGTATTTTGAGCGCTTTTGACGAATGTGTACTGGCTTGGAATTTCTCACCCAACATCACACATATTCTAAAGACTCTCACTGTCATAGTACTCATAGATATCACTAGCCAGCAAGGTTTTGGACTGGACCAACCAAATATCTTTCCTTAGGTAATTTGTAGGGCTGAATTCGAATCTGAAATTGGTAGGGTTTGTCTACTTAGTTTCCGACTATAAAAAAATCCGATTTCTTTAGTTTGATATTTTTTTAAAAAAACTTCAACTTTGGTACATAATAGCATAAAAAATAGATATTCTACAACCCAGAAAATGCCCAAAACGTCTTATCTAATGTATTATCTGTCGATAACTGCAAACAAATTAAAAGAATTATAACAAAAAAAAAATTTTATTTTGAGCGCTTTTGACGAATGTGTACTGGCTTGGAATTTCTCACCCATCATAGTACTCATAGATATCACTAGCCAGCAAGGTTTTGGACTGGACCAACGAAATATCTTTCCTTAGGTAATTTGTAGGGCTGAATTCGAATCTGAAATTGGTTTTTCTCTATCACGTCAGATTTTCGAGATACAAAAAAAAATATTTTTATTCGTTTTTTACATAAAAATCATTAGTTTATTTAAAAAATCAATGAACTTTCAAAAGTGAATGGCGTTAGGGGCACGTCGTTTGTACTTTGTTGGTTCGGTTTCACGTGTTAGAGTCCAGCAATAATCTCCCAGCATGCTTTGTCCCAAAATCCTTGATGCGAATGAAGAACATGCATTTTGAGTGACATTCGTGCACCTAATTCGTGATAATTTTTCAATAATTCAGCAACAATTTGTCTGTAGTTTTCACTCCTATTGTTTTCAAGAAAACTGTCCTGGATGCTCTTGAAAGATTCCCGGACTGCATATTCTTTCTCCAATAAACATTGTTAAAAATTCTCATCATTCAAGAGCTTCCTGATCTGAGGGCCAACAAATATGCCTTATTCGATTATAGCATATGAAATTTTAGGAAAAACCGCTAACAAATATCTAAATGCTGCACCACATTTGTCCAGAGCCTTGACAAGGTTCTTAAAAAGGCCCAATTTTATGTGCAGCGGCGGAAGAAGAACATCATTTGGATCAATTGTTTTGTTTTCCTGGTGGACTCAGTTCTTTTTGGCCACTTTGTTCTGATGTAATGATGACATGTAGCGCGACTATCCCATAGACAAAGGAAACAACAATATTTTGTGAAACCTCCTTCCATACCAGACGATGGTCTTTACTATATATACAAAGGAAATTTAAATCACACACCTTAAGGTCACCACAGACCTTACATTTATGATTGTTGTATTTGAGTAATGTCAAAATTTCAGTCATTGAATTTCAGTAATTTCCCTTTGTATTAATGGCATGAGCAATTGGTATGGATGGTTTTTCATTCCCATTATGCAAAAGAAAAGCCATCAATAAATATTCTCCATTGAGTTTTGTCATATGGCTGGTTAATTTTTTAAAATAAACTATCAACATCAGTACAGTATAGAATAGAGTGTTTCTTTTTCAAAATATGCAGCCAATTCCAAGCATCTATCTCTATAGATTGTTATTTTTGTCCCTACTGCAAGATGTTTCCACTGCTGAATGCGTGAAGCTAGTAATTCTACGTCTTGCTTCGTTAAATGTAAAGCCCGAAATAAATCATTCAGCTCAGCTAGAGTCACTGAATGGCATTCGTCATCAGTCAGCCTCATACAAACTACCACTGCTGGTGAAAGATGTTTCGGATTCACTGGGAATGACTGGTAATGGATCATTTGGTGGACGTTGAACTGGTTTGGAAACCGATGGGATATTTGCGTAAGTAATATTTTTTCGATTTTTCATTTTGAATCCAGCAACTTTTATTAAACAGAAATAACAATCGGTTTGGTAGTTACTTGACTCTTTCCAAAGTACTAGAATTGAAAAATCGAAGTAGATCTTCTTGCCATTTGACCAATTCTATAAAACAGTTCTGCAACTATTGCAAAACATTGTCGGTGTCCACGGTTTGTCCAAGTTTTTGAGAGCAGAAACAAAGCAAAAATAGCTTGAATCAGTAACACACGATCTCCCTGACATGCTTAAACGCTAATAGTAGAATGAATGTGGGCTTCTGTCAAATTAATAATTGTATAATTGTAGTGTCAGTATTGACTGTTTTACAGTATTGCCAGCATGCGATAAAAAATGAATAAGACGTGATAGCCAAATTTTTATGCCAGATTCGAATTCAGCGCACCCAGATCAGTTAAAAAACATGCTTCGTTTCTGCAGTCAATTATTTTTTTTTTAAATATGTAGTCCAGTGTATTAGGGGAACTGCCACGATCTCTTGTTCGATCCCGCCCATTATTTAAAAAAACCAAAAGAGTTCACCAAATGGTGGTAATCACTCGTTACAAACAAACGCACTAACGATTTTATGTCGTATTATAAAGATTTATATTTATGAAAGTTGTTTAAAATGCGTATACTATTACTTTGGAAGCAATGGAAACGAAATTCTTTTAGAATCACTTTTCTACCTTAAGGCTGTGTATATGCTGCTCAATTACTGTCCTCATTTTTTTTTTTTTTTTTTTTTGTATGGGACCCTCTAAGTAAAAGATAAGTTGGCTTTAAAACATTCACTCTTAAATTGCCGCTTACATGTACAATCGAATGGATACGTTCCTTTTTACATTCTTCACATTCCTCTTTGTGTCTCTGCTTCAGTGATTATATGGGTGTTTGTTCATTGACATTGGAATTTTTGTATGGATAAGAATAAATTAAAAGCGATTTAGAAAAAATAAAGCCGCATTATCCATTGTAACATAAAATCATCCCCAAACTACACTTGTATGTGTGGTACTAGCAATATTTATATTTTAAATAGTAAATTACTTGTATTGTTTTGATATCATATTCAGATGGTGGTATTCTCAACTGTATTAAAATTGCCAATAATAAACAACAATAAAATATGCAGATTTTCACAAGGTGTATGAATAAATTAACTATCACAGGGTGATGGTAAAAAGTTACCAATATTAATATTTAAAACACACGAACAGCTTTGCGTATAAAAATAACAAGGACAACAGTTGGAAAAGCCAACCAAAAATTGAGACAAACAAGCCGTTTCATTAGATTTATATCTAGTTTTGGTGTCCTTGCTTAAATTGTTGCTAACATTATGAATATTTTACTGGACCTTATGTTCATCTTCTAAAACTAGCAACAAAAACATAAAAAAAAAACAAACAATTTCAATTCACATACCAAAATTCTCACGTATCATCTGCTATTTTCGTGCGCAGAACTGAATGTTTGACCTTGCGCTATAATTTCAATGTTAAGGTCTGGCATTCATAGTCAATCAACAGAAATAACAAAGTAGTTCACAAAATATTATTGTTTTTTTGTTTCATTATTTTCTACATGCCCCTAATTTAAGTTTATTCAACTTTTGATTTATTTGATTTATCTATGCAAAATGTTTTCTCTTATGGTCCATAACACTTGATTTATTTATTAGCATTTCAGTTATAAATATGAACAATCGTTATTTTATGTTTTAATATTTAATATCATTTTATTTCCAACACGACGTATGAATGCTAAATTGTTAAGGGCATATATAAATAATACGACCGTATACACTCCTATATATTGAAGGCATATAAGCAATAATTCGAGGTTGAGAATTATAAGGAGCACAATGTATTTAAAACAAAGTTGCTTTCTGAAAAATGACAAGTTGCAAAAGACGACTGGCAAATATTTAGCCAAATTTGCCATTCAGTTTTTGTTTAAACAATTGATAGGTTGAGACAACGTTTGCTATTTAAAAAAAAAAATAGATTAAATGAATTTCGTGCTGTCATCAAATACTTCCACTTGAAAGACGAAATACCTAATGAAGGAACTGCAAATTTTCCCCTTCTGCTAAAGCAAGTCAATAACATTAGAGTATTTGCTAACGATATTGTCATTTGTCATGATGAAAGAAAAATTGAGCTTATTAACATAAAATCTTCAAAATACTTTCAATATAGTAGAACAATATATGTACAATGGATTGAAGTATGAAAATAAATACTTTGAAGTATGAAACTATCCTCTTCAGGCCCCCAGTCGGCTTAAAACAGTACCACAAATGCCCCCAGTCAGCTTAAAACAGTACCACAAATGCGTTAATAATGTTTGTAAAAAATACAATTATTTTCATTAATTTTCATAAAACCTACATTAAGAAATTCCTACATTATGAATCCTGTGATGATACTATTGTAGGTAATTTATTTGCTGATTTCTTCTCTACTACTTCCTCCGATGCAACTATTGATGGTTCATATATACTGATTGATACTCAAATGATATCCATTCCTATTTTTGTGGTTGCTAATGAATTGAAAAAACTTATATTTTCCTGCAACAGTGTTCCAGCTAAAATTCCCTTCTTCATTTTAATAAAATGTGCTGATGTTTTAGCTGTGCCATTAACACTCATGTTTAACACCTCAACTAAGTAAGGTAATTTTCAAATATATGGAAGGATTCATTCATTATTCCACTATTCAAATCTGGTAACAAGGCTGATAGTACTAAATATCGTGGAATTGCAAAACTAAGTATTATACCTAAAATTTTTGGAAAAAACTATAACAGATTATATATGCCATCAACTTCCAATATAGATTTCAAAAAAGATGTTCAACCAATACAAATCTGTTGCAATTTACTACAGTTGTCAATCGTGGTTTTCTTGAACGCAAACATATAGATGCAATTTATATTGACTTCAGCAAGGCTTTTGATAAAGTCAGTCATAAACTTCTTCTTAAGAAATTTAATGGGGTTAACTATTCTTAGCTCTAACTGGATATATTCTTATATAACCAATAGAACACAAAAAGTATGTTTTAAAAATGTTACTTCAAAGTCGATAGATGTAAAGTCGGGAGTAGCTTAAGGCGGTCATCTTGGACACCTTCTTTTTTCTTTGTTTATAAACGATCTTCCAAATGTTATTCGTTTTTCAAACATCTTGATATATGCAGATGATGTCAAAATGTTCTTCAGTTATAATCAACACTCTGATCATGTTTTTATCCAAAATGATTTCAATTCATTTTATACATGGTGCAATTTAATTTAATGGACCTCAAAGCCAAAAAATGTAAATATACGCGTTTCGTCAAAAAGAGGCCGATATATGTTAACCCTTCGGTTAGCGAGAAGGTCCATATTCATATCATATTCAAACTGAAATTACTCCTATTTCGGCTAGGACAAAAGTTACCTTTTTTCCAAGATAATTTTGTCAGAAATCGTTTAAAAGAAAATTAAAGGTGATACGCCCAATAGTTTAGTTTTTATTGAGGTTTAAAGGTGAGTAGTACGGGAACGCATGACAGGTCCGTAGGGACAAGAAATCATTAAGACATAAACTTTATTTTAGCTTCTTTTTAGCTGTTTTATTATTTGAACACATTTTAAACCAGTTCTTCGAACTTAACATTTGTTTTATTACCTTCTAATAAACCACACATAAACCACACAGATTCGAGTGTAGCTTTATTTTAAGTTCGTATTCTTGTATCTTTTTATTTTTATTTTTTATAACTGCTAATGAATTATTTTAGATTTTTTAATAAATTTGGTTGAAACAATTGTCGTTTTTGTAGGGGTGTATCAGATTTTTCCTATCTCGAGTGGATAATGTTTTAAAATTTAGATGTACACGTTCCAGAACATGTTCTGTTTTTTATCAGTACACGTGCAAGACCATGAACTTAAAATAAAGCTACACTCGAATCTGTGTGGTTTATGTGTGTTCGAAACAAAAAATACGTGATAGAAACATGTTCGTGTACATTACGAAATATTAAAACGAAGCACAGTCATGATTGTGTTCGGCACCATACAAAATTTAGAAACACACATAATTGATCTGAAAATGAAAAAAAAAAAATGTGTGTTGGCTGCTTTAGAACAGAACATTGTGTGTTTGATGTGTGTATTTTCTGAACCTTGGTGATGGGTGATTATATAGTGACTATTAGGGTGGCCCTTAATAAAAAAAAAGTGTTCAAACTGTCGGTCTCACCCCCTAGAAGTATGCGAATAGCAAAAAACTGAGAAATACAAAGTTTTGGGCCAATCAAAAAACGTTTAGTCGTGGCGCAAAGCGATTGAAAATTTCAAGTGTGTTTATATGGGGAAAATATGACTTTTTTTTTCAGATTTTACGAAAATTTCGTTCAATAGTTTAATTTTTCCGACAAGCTGTTACAAAATTCGGGATCAGTATTAAATTATCCTTTCAAAAGGCTATAAAACTTCAAAATCGTATGAAACCTCGCCAAGAAATAGCAAATGCCCCAGACCACTTTTGTGCCAAAAAAAACTAGGTCATGAAAGTTGATGGCATTTTTTTAACTTTCAGAAATTGATTAAAGCCATCATTCTTCTTTGGTCTCTATACTTATAAGTACTCAGAGATGAAGTATTGTTTTATTACCACGTTGTTAACCTATTACGCATTGAGACCGAAAATTGGAAATTTTTTGATAAAATTTTTAAAACTACTTTTTCAAGTTTGAAAAAATTTTCTTAAACAAAATTTAAAAAAATTAATCTATCACTTTAAGGTTTTACTAAATACATGTTGCAGATTAACTGTGTGAATTTTTAAGTAAATCCCTCAGCCATAATTTTTTTGACAAGGATTTTATTTTTGCGGATTTCGAGAAATATTGGATTTTTGTGAAATATTCTGTAAATGTACTCTTTCTAAATACTCTGTATCAAAAATTCATCACTTTGCTACTTTTGAATGTTTTATTTTATCTTAATAGCCTAGGGTTTCGGAAAAAAATAATATGACTCCATTAACCCTTTTGGAATTGGGGTCACATATGACCCCAAACTAATAAAAGACAATTTATGCAAAAAATTCAAATATTTGGTAAGTGCTGTCCAATTTTAAGATGCGACGGTTAAAATATAATAACCAAATGTGTAGAAGTTTCGTTCCAAAAATTTGGGATAAATCCGAGAACGTTAACCCATTATTTGCCAAGGCCAGCTTTGCATTTTAAGATATTTTAAAATAAAAATGACCTAAAACGAGTTTTTCAATTAAACTTGTTAAGAAAAATAATTCGGTTAATTTTTATTTATTTAACCCTTCAGTGCTCCTGAGATCAAAATTATCCATTGTGATATATCTCTGGTGCAATTATCTGCTTATTGCTCGCGAATATAAATTAAAACAACTTAATCACTTTGATTTAATTTTGTAATTTGTTCCATTAAGAGTAGTATTAATTTAATATTACCTTTTATATATATTATTATATTTGAAATTTAATTTTATTTAATAAACTATTTAAAACTGGGAAATAAAAATAAAAGATAATATAAAGCGACCGATTATAAAAAATCAAAAAATGTCGACCATTATAAGTAATGGCATCTTCACCGATTGACCTGAAATTTTTTTTTGGCGTTTTTATCAATATCCACCAAATTGGTGGGTGAGACAGCAAGAAATTCAACTATTACTTTATTACATAAAGTAATTTTATAACAAAATTGGTTAAAAGTTGTTTTAATTTATATTCGCGAGCAATAAGCAGATAATTGCACCAGAGATATATCACAATGGATAACTTTGATCTCAGGAGCACTGAAGGGTTAAATAAATAAAAATTAACCGAATTATTTTTCTTAAATTCTAAATAGTGATATCAACAAGTTTAATAGAAAAACTCGTTTTAGGTCATTTTTATTTTAAAATATCTTAAATCCAAAGCTGGCCTTGGCAAATAATGGGTTAACGTTCTCGGATTTATCCCAAATTTTTGGATCGAAACTTCTACACATTTTGGTTATTATATTTTAAGTGTCGCATCTAAAAATTGGACAGCACTTACAAAATATTTGATTTTTTTAAATAAATTGTCTTTTATTAGCTTGGGGTCATATGTGTCCCCAATTCCAAAAGGGTTAATGGAGTCATATTATTTTTTTCCGAAACCCTAAGCTATTAAGATAAAATATAACATTTAAAAGTAGAAAAGTGATACAAAATATTTAGAAAGAGTACATTTACAGAATATTTCACAAAAATCCAATTTTTCTCGAAATCCGCAAAAATTAAATCCTTGTCAAAAAAATTCTGGCTGAGGAATTTACTTAAAAATTCACATAGTTAATCTGCAACACGTATTTCATAAAACCTTAAAGTGATAGATTCATTTTTTTAAATTTTGTTTAAGAAAGTTTTTTCAAACTTGAAAAAGGAGTTTTAAAAATTTTATCAAAAAAATTTCCAATTTTCGGTCTTAATGCGCAATAGGTTAACAACGTGGTAATAAAACAATACTTCATATCTGAGTACTTATAAGTATAGAGACCAAAAAAGAATAATGGCTTTAAGTTGAAAAAAATGCCATCAAATTTCATGACCTAGTTTTTTTTGGCACAAAAGTGGTCTGGGGCAATTGCTATTTCTTGGCGAGGTTTCATACGATTTTGAAGTTTTATAGCCTTTTGAAAGGATAATTTAATACTGATCCCGAATTTTGTAACAGCTTGTCGGAAAAATTAAACTATTGAACGAAATTTTCGTAAAATCTGAAAAAAGTCATATTTTCCCCCATATAAACACACTTGAAATTTTCAATCGCTTTGCGCCACGACTAAACGTTTTTTGATTGGCCCAAAACTTTGTATTTCTCAGTTTTTTTGCTATTCGCATATTTCTAGGGGGTGAGACCGACAGTTTGAACACTTTTTTCCCTCCATATAACGAAGGGCCACCCTAGTGACTATAGTCTCGATAAAATTGATAACTTTTTAACTGAGTTTTATTCCTCAAGTACTGTCAACAAAGCCAAGCTTTATATACGTAACTTGTGAGACCAATCTTAAAATATGCTTCTATAATGTGGGACCCAATCTACCAAATTCATATCGACAGTCTGGAATCGGTGCAAAAGAAATTCCTGATGTTTTGCCTTCAGAGTTTAAACTTTAATCCAATTAATCTTCCATCTTATACCAGCAGATTTGCCCTTATTAAGCTACTAACTTTAAAAAGCCAGAGAACTATGCTAAATGTTTCATTTCTTCTTTACGTAATCAATGGTAATGTTTGTTCTGGTTTCCTGATTAACAATATATCATTCAACATTCAAATGTAGACTCCCTCAGGGGAATGTGTATTTATTTTAATGAACTTTATAGATTTATTGATTTCACATTAAATACTAATGTAATTAAAAGTAAAATAATATGTTTTCAAAATTCATGAATAGCTAGTATTATAAGGATTAATTCCATAGAAAAAACAAGTAAGAAAATTATAGTCGATCTAGACCGACTATACGATACCCTATACCATGCGCTTAGAGACCCTCTCTGTTAGGCCAAACTAACTGGACATAGAAAATAAGATAAACCAAATTTGAGTGGGATTTTTATTAATTTTTTTTGGCTGCAGATATGAAAAAGTTCATATCGGATGCTATATCTATATGGGCACTAGGCCTAAAATTGGACCGACCTGATCATGTTTGGTAGTCTTTTGTATTTTGCAAAAATATATACAAACAAAATTTTAAAAGAATCAGTGCAATATTTTTGTTTTTTGATAGATTTAAGTGCAGATCGGGAAGCAGCTCTACATGGGGCATATGAGTAAGGGTTGTCCCATAGGGATAATTTTTGGACTACTCATTAATGGATGTAATAAATGCATACAACCCCAATTTGAGTAAGATCTATATGATAATTTGGATCTTATGGCAATTTATGTCGATTTCATAGGGGTCATTTGTATGGGGGCTAGGTTTGAACATGGACCGATTCTCACCAATTTCAATAGCCGATAAAAGCTTATATACCAAAATATATTCATATTTGCGACCTGCAGTTTGATTGCAAGCTTTACATGGACACACAGACGGACGGACGGACGGACATCGTTAAATCGAATCAGTTAGTGATTCTGATTCGATCGGTATAATAAAAGATGGGTCTAGGTCAAATATTTTTGGTAGTTATAAACAGCAGCACAAAGTCATTATACCCAAACCACATAGTGGTATAGGGTATAAAAATCGTGTCATTCTGTTTTTTTTTTTTAATTCAATTTTAATAGAAATATTTCATGGAATTTTGTAATTTATGCAGCAGACATTTTTAATATTTAGTCCATTTATTTAGTACTAGCAGATTCCAGCGCTCGAAATTCGAGTGCAATTTCTAGGCAACTTTATTTTTCAATTCACAATAATAATAAACCAACACTTTTTTGGTTGTTATTATTGTGAATGAAGATAACAAACTCATTAGCAAACACATTAACAAATTTAATAAACACACACATAGCATATGTATAATTTTATGTATGTGTTAGTAGCAACTTTAAATGCAATTTACTCAAAATAAAGGAAAAAATTTAAAAATCTGTAAATCTGCAAAACAGCTAAAAAGAAATACCTTTCAAAAAATATGCGCTTGGTCAAAATCGGGATAAAATGGTAGAACAAAACATCGGTCACAAGAAATCGCCTAGCCTATTAATATTATAGATGTATTAAATAATTTACAGTGTTTAAAGATATTCTATTGATTATTTTATTTTTAAAAAACTCATGGCACTGAAAACTGTTTCGACTTCAGCGTTTGAGTTCGCAAAAGGCAATATAAGTACAATGAAACTTGATAGTTAAAAAAACGGGAATTCTTAGCCTGAGTTTTTGAAGTTAATTACTTCTTTGGTTTCTTTTTTATCTTTTCTAAATTCTTTTATAAAATTTATAACATGTTCAGTTTTTTTTTTTTTTTAAGTTTCGTCCACGCTGGAGTAAGAAATTTTTTTAATGTTGTAACATTAGATGGCAATTTAGCTCAAAGTTCTTAAATAATAGATTTTGAACTTAATGAGTTTTTGTATGATAAATTGTTTATTCGGTTCTACAATAATATAGTCAAATAAGCCTTTTCAGAACTATAACGTTAATAGCAAATTACAGGATCGATCTCATTCTCCAAATAATCAACTTTATGCGTATCTGCAATCATTCCATTTGTTAAACTTTTTAATAACCGATATGAGTCATAAAAAAGTTTTGTGCGGTCAGATTCTGACAAAATTGAGCCACGCACTGTGGACCATATTTTGAGAAGGCAGCCAAAAATAATTTTTTTATGGTTACCGATTTTAAAGTTATGTTATTCATTTGAAAGTAAATACCAGTGAACCTCGGGAGCCAAAAAATTGCGACTCTATTTCAACTATACAACAGCGAACCGGGTCTTCGAAAATGGACTTTCTCAGTATTTTGTTAAAACTAAAAATTTCTTTGTAAATTTTAATTTTTAAATGACTGTAACTTTTTGGTTTTAAAAAATTTTGAAGTAAAATAAATTTTTTATAATTTTGTAACTTCTAATCTATTAATGGTAGAAATATCAAGTCACCGAATCGTTTAGAAACTAAAAAACGGTTCAAATTTCCCGAAAATCTCCCACTTCATAGAGCATAACTCCTGCCCATAAAAAGCCATCAAAAAAAATCTTGCACTCTTCTGTAGTCCGAACTTTCCCCCACACTCTTATACCCCATTGTATATCCGCCAGTTTCCGCCCGTATGCACCAGAACAATTTTTCTGTCCCAATGTCAGATATTTTGTGCAAAATTAATGAACACAAAAGTTTTCCACTATGTGGTTAGGGTATTATGAGTTTGACCTGATGTAACTACCAAAAATATTGGACCTGTAACCATCTTTTATTATACGGATGGACTCAAAATCACTTTCTGAGTCGATTTAACGATGTCCATCCGTCCGTTTGTATGTTATGAATACAAAAGTCGATCGTACCGGTACATTTTTTTGCGCGACTTTATTTGTTTTTTATACTGACAGGAAAAGGAAACGGTAGAGTTGATACGGGTTATATACTTATAAAAAAAGGTTGAGACATAATGCGCTTAATTGTTAAATTATATTAATGGGTAAAATCTTTTTTATTTTGACCAGTACATCTACATAGATATTTGTTAAAAACATTAACATTGGCGCTAAAGTACTAAAAAAATAAGAAAAACAACGAAAACCGCCAACTTAGCGCTTTTTTTGAAAAGGAACTAAAAGGCGCAAAATCTAGTGCAAAAAGCAGAGTTCAGAAAAAAACACACACTGAATAAAAAACTCGTACTTATATGTAAACAAACATAGCTAAGACCAACAAACACATATTTTTATTTTGATATCAATTATGTGTGTTTGTAAATTTTGTACGGTGCCGAACACAATCATCATGTCATGTGTTTCATTTTAATAATTCGTTATGTACATGAACATGTTTCCATCACGTATTTTTTGTTTCGAACACACATAAAACACAAAGATTAGAGTGTAGCTTTATTTTAAGTTCGTGTTCTTGCACGTATACTGCTAAAAAAACAGAACATGTTCTTGAACGCGTACATCTAAAAATTAAAACATTATCCACTCGCGATCGGAAAAATCTGATACCCCCTATAAAAACGACAACAATTGTTTCAACCAAATTTATTAAAGAAAATCTAAAATAATTCATTAGCAGTTATAAACAAAAATACTTAGGAATCTATTTAGATAAATTTGTATACTTAAACAAACATTCTCAAGATATACTTGCAAAAGCAAAAAACACAATTTTTCTATACAAGACATTATTTCATTCTAAATATATTAACACTCAAATAAAGATAATAATGTATCATGCCTTGGTTAGATCTACCATAACTTTCTGTTGTCCAATCTGGTTTAACACATCGCCATCATACATGGAAAAGATCATTATATAGATTTCCACACGGTAATTAAACTATATAAGTACATTTCTAATAATACATTATACAATAGGACAAATATTATTAGAACAGACACTTTTATAAAACATTTAATTAGAAATAATGTTTAAAGATATACTCAATGAACAGAAAATATTCAAATTATTGCACCTAACTACATATATAACATAGTGCAACAGCCATTCTAGGGCTGAGAAACTTCAAGTCAGGATGAAAGTTCTAGGCTAGTATAGTAAAACCTCCAAAGGGTTTGACGTTCTCAGGCCAATCTTTTTTTATGACCTTTTGTATTTATCCTTATCTTGATGTTCGTTTGCTTTGAGTTCCGTCAATGGTTCTTGATTTTTAGCTGAAAAACTAAGTTATAGCAAATGGCTGTAGAAAATTGAGTTGAATTAATTTTATGGAATTAAATCTTTAAAAAATTAAATTTTTCCCCTTTATTATCACTTGTTTGAATAACGGAAACAAATCTTGCACGTTCTGCACATACATATGTTGCTGCGCTGCTGTCTAAGTTTCCTTAGAATTTCTTTTTCAATCTTTTAAACTCCTGAAAACTAGTTTGCTCCTCAAAAAATTCTTGCTACCACTACGCAGAGGGTATATATCAGTTTGCCACTCCATTTTAACGCAACAAAATGAATTTGCGACTCCATAAAACATATATATTCTTGATCCTTATAACAACATATAGCGATGTCCGTCTGTCCGTTTGTCCGTCTGTCTGTTGAAATCCCACTCATTCATAAAATAAACCATTTACGTGGATAAACTTAGGATAATATTGATTGTCATTATTTCTAGCAGACTGGTATTTAAAATGGAGTAAATCGGTCATCATTATGCCAAGATATGTTGTAATAATTTAGTATTACTTAAGTTTATCAAATTGTTTACTATTTAAAATATTTTATTTAAATTTCTTATAAATAATGCAATAAGTATAGATATCAATGTAAACGTAAAACCCAGGTAGAGAATTTAAAACTCTTACTTGTTTCCCCTCAAAAGTTTATTCCAACTGAAAATTTAAAAAATTAATATTTTTTAAAATAGTTTTTCATCAAAAGTTTAGGTCGGTCAACAAATAGAAGTTTCTATTAATGTTGATACAGCCTGGTTTACCCAAAACACTTTCTAAGTAATTACTAATATATAATTTAAGTTATCTTATAGCAGTAATATTTTTTTTTTGAAAAACGAAACATTTAAGAAATTGTTTGATTATCTGTAATATTAATATGCAAGGCGATTTCTTGTGGCATCTCCTGAACTATCAGTTGCCATACGATTTTGACAAAAAATATACCATTTGAAAGGTATTTCTATACAGATGTGCATCATCTTTAGAGATTTGCACCATATGCTAAATTTTTTTCGAGTAATAATCATTTCAATAAAAAACTATTAATTAGCATACCTTTAGGGTCTTATAAAATTGTGTTCAACAAATATTTATAATGAAATTTAATGAATTTTATTTTAAAATTCACAATTTAATGAGTTTTATTTAAATATTCAAAACAATCATTGAAAGAAAAAAATTTTATGAAAATATAATATTTCCTATAATTTGCACTCGAATTTCCAGTGCTGGGCTCTGCTAGTTATTTTATTATTTCTCGCACTTCCTAACTTGATTGCTGTTGAGCTTAATGCAAAAACATTCCAGAAAGAGGAAAAATTCGAAACACATACTTATGTTGCCAGCCAGTTTTCAACATCTCGCTTCAACTTTCAAGTTTTTATTGTAGAATCAGGCACTATTTTCTGACTCGTTCAAGCGTCTTGATCAAGTAACTTCTATAAAAAAAAAAATGCACAACACATGCTGACCAAATAAAGGATATAAGAAATATAAAAGTTTATCACATATGTATACATTTATAGTACTTGAAACATTTCATAGATCATAACGATATTTAAACGATTTGTAGTACAATTAAATAATTGTATTATTGAATACAAATTTCTGAATCTTCCCAATCATCTATCATTTAGATTCCTTTTTCTTGTTATAAACATACATTTCTGAAACATTCTATATGTTTCGTTTCACTAAAGTTCATTTTTTATAAAAAAAAAATGAATCAACTTTGTTTACGAATCATTTGTTTTTTTGTTTTCATCAAAATTTTAAAAGAAATTCATAAAAGGTTGTAAGCCAAATAAACGAACCGCAAAAATTTCACGTATAAAACTTTTCAAAACACCATCAGCCATTATGTTTTATTAAATTTTTAAAATCTTTATGTTATTAAAAATTCTTAAAAATTCGATTTAATAACATGTAAGTTACGTTAAGTTAACCGTTATTTGTTGTGTTACGTTTGAAATGCGAAAATCAACTGAAATCTAATGCGACTCAAGTGATACAGAAGAAGAATAAATAAAATATTATTTACGGCTAGATTTCCATACAAAACATACAACAAATAATAAAAAACTTAAGAACTAAATGTGAGTCGAACCTAAAAAACAGGGCATTTAGTTATGCAAAATGTTCCTTAAGGGGGCACTTATATTTCCAGTTTGGACTTTTGAGATGTTAAAAAAAGAGAGAATTTTATTTAACTTAGAACTTATAATGGTATATTCTCAAACTTATGACTATAAACACAATCATAACGCTGCACTGTTTATATGACTATATATAATGAGTTTGTAACTACCAAAAATATCTGACCATTTTATTACGAGCCCTAACCATTATTAATTCGTACACCAAGAATTTTTCTGCTTGTGTAACATTTAAGGCCACCTTTGTAATGAAATAGTGTTAACTACACCAGCAAAGTTATACTTATCGGGAAGGTTATCTTGTTTCCTTAAAATTCATTAAAAAAAATATTTGCACATATTATAACAAAATGTTTTAAAAACTCAAATTAACCGATAGTTCATTATATTTTATAAAAATAACTTTACCGCTATTAATTCGTTCAACGTAAATACTTTGGATTAGAAAAACTCTAAAATTTAAAATATAAACAAAAAATTAAAATATACCTTTATATAAGAATTAAGAACTGCCAGAGAACAAAAAAGAAACTCATGAACACGCTTAAAATTAACATTTGTGCAATTGGCCGAATTTGCGAGACTTGATTCATGACGCCTCTTTTTAAACTATGCAACGCAAGAAATTTTAATTTTTTACATCACTATTTTACTTTTTGTAACATATCAATTGCACAATTAAACAGTTGAAGATTACGAGACTAAATTGTCTGCAAATTTACAAGACTAAGAGCCATTACTACAACTTGCCAATAGCTAAAGTTTGGATGTTATCGGGCAGATTATTAGTTTTTCGTTATTACAACTATACTTTAAGCTAAAAGTAACCAATAAGCTAAAGGGAAGATATTGTTGCCTTTAACTTTTAACGTGAGCTTTATGTATTTAATGTTGCCACATTTTCTGATCTATGAAGAAGAAATTCACCAAATTTAGTTTTGGAAATAAATTTATTTGCATATATTTAAATATATGCTTGTATATTTTTTAAAAAGTTTTATTACACATTTACAACAATTATTCAACTTATAATAAAGGTTTTTAGTTTTTATTCTATTGTTTGTTTGCGAACAAATAAAGGAACGTTGCCACTACGTATTTTATAAAGCAATTCATTTGGTCAAAAGTAATCGGTGTTTCCTTTGGTGTTGCCACAATATCAAAAATATTAATTTTATTTTACTGGGAAGTTCTAATAACGAAAAGAAGTTAAAGGTAACTTTATTGCTCACTTTAGCTAAAGTTACCTTTAACTAACATTTACTTTAAAGGTAAGTTGTAATAATGGCCCTAAATTGTCTGCAAATTTGCGAGAGTGGAAAAATGCGCAGTTTGCATACTTTACGAGGGTTTTAAGCGTCATCATGAGTACCCATAATATTATTTTGTTTTGATTCGCTTAAATTATGACTACTTGTTAAACGATATCACGTGGTAAGCCAGTTTCTGAACAAATTTGATATTAAGTTATTGACAAATTCAAATCGGGAAAGAGCTATGGCAAAATATCGCTTGATCTGAAGCTTCCCAGATAAACAGTACAAAGTATTGTTCAAACGTATAAGAAATAACGGCTCCCCAAAATAACATTTCGTGGCAAATGAGCTTTAGCGGCTATAATTACAAAGAATCTTCGACGCACTGTTAGAGTTAAAGCTTTAACGTGCCCTGAAAGAATTAGAAAAATCGTAAAACGTGAATGGACGCATCAGCAAAAGAAAGCTATAGGTCATGACTTTTATAAAGTAAGTTTTACATTCACTTGGTGTTGCGAAAAATATTTGCTAAAATCCAATTATTTTTTAGGCCAAAAAAAGTCCTTACCTAGTCTGATTCAAATGAAAAAGGTTTGTTAAGGTCAAAGGAAAGACGTTCTTGAATACAAAGGCAATGGGACACTATTATTTTAAGCGACGAATCTAAGTTTGACGTTTGCGGCGGTGATGCCATAAAAATGGTGATTCATATAACCATAGAGAATACTAATCAAGACGACTTAAAGCGCACCTTAATATAACACGTATATACTTAAATATAATGTTCACGAAGAACATAGGGCGTTAATGAATTCTCTCCAACTATTTCTGTCTCTTGCAAGTAGTTTAATTTGATTCCATGTTGAATGAGCTGATTCGAGTTCTTTTCTTGTGCATCGTATCCATGTGTTGCGAGGTCGTTCTTGTCGACGTTGACCTTGAGGATTCCAATCAAGAGCTTCTCTAGCAATATCGTTCTGTGGTCTTCTGAGAATATGACCGATCCAAGTGCATTTTCGTCTTCGTATATCGAGTTCGATAGGACAGCAATCTGCCTGCTGCCAAAGATCTTCATTTGATATCCAATTTGGCCAGAAGATGTTTAATATTTGCCTTAGACATCGATTTATAAATGTTTCGATCTTCCTTAGTGTGAGCTTCGTGTAGCTCCAAGTAGTACATCCGCACAGTAAAACTGATTTTACGCTGCAGTTGAATATTCGTAATTTGGTCTTTTTAGAAATGTTACTAGCGCGCCAGACTTTATGTAGCTTGAGGAAGGCATACGTGCTTTATTAATACGATCATAAATGTCAGATTCCGATCCACCATTTTTGGTTATTTTACAACCGAGGTAGTTAAAATTTTCTACATCTTCGATCACATTGCCATCTACTGTTAATGGAGTTGTTACATGAGTACCAATGCGCATAAGTTTAGTCTTCTTGAAGTTTATTCTCAATCCAACTTTTTTAGCGTTTTTGGAGAGTCTTCTTATCTTTTCTTCAATATCCGCAAAGCGATGAGCCATTAAACATATGTCATCTGCATAGTCTATATCATTCAGGAATTCTGTCATGTTCCATTGAATGCCCATCGAGGCCTCCCTATTGGTTTCTTCCATTACACAATCTAATAGTAAACGAAATAATGTGGGGGATAGGACACAACCTTGCCTTACACCAGTAAGAGTTAAAAAAGGTTGGCTTTCCTTTCCGTTAAAACGGACCTTACTTGATGCATCTTTGTAGAGTTCACATATTAGGGTGACAATTTTTTTTGGAATACCTTTGTTTATTAGCACGTTCAAAATCAACAAAAAGCAAGTACAGATGCGTGTTGTATTCTGCAGATTGTTCTATTATTATGCGCAACGTGCTTACGTGATCGACACAGGATCGTCCAGGCCTAAAACCAGATTGTTCTCTTCGCAAAATTTGTTCGACTACTGGCGAGATACGTTGTAGTATTAAAGTGGACATTACTTTACCAATTGCGTTTAGGACAGTAATGCCACGCCAGTTTTTGCAATGCGTTAAATCACTTTTTTTGGGAATTGTAACGACTACTCCCTCTTTCCAATCTGCGGGAATTTTGTTGCTAAGCCACGCATTTCTGACGAGTGGAGTGAGAAAATCTGCTAGCGTGTCAGCACCATATTTTAACAGTTCTGCAGGGATGTTGTCTGGTGTGGGTATGCATGTCTTCAAAGGGTCACTTGATTATAATCAATATCTACGACTTTGTTTCAGACACAAAGAGATATTCCAGTTATTTAGCAAAAAAGTTCAAAATGGGCATTTTTGCGATTTTTAAGGCACTGGATGCACTTTTTTCGGATAGGTTTTTCCCGCTTTTTTTTTTCTCCTATTCAATATCTACAACTTTGTTTCAGACACAGTAGTGATATTCCGTACGGTTACCGAGTTATAACCGTGTTAAAATATACAAAAAGTAATAAAAATCCACCTTGAGCAAAAAAATACGTATGGCCATTACATACATAATGACAAAACTAATGATGCAGAAGTTCTTATTTTTCAGGCTACTTTCAGTTGCAATTCTCAGAATTGAGTCCCAAATCAGTGAGCTGAAAAAAGTTGTACTGTGTTATGGAACGTAATTACGAAAATATATATGTATACATTGCAAGAAATCGGATTCCATCAGAACCAAAGCTAGTCGACTGTGGTGAATAGGTATTCTTTGAACTGATGTTTCGGATTGGCCATTATCTAGCCCAGACCTCAACGCAATTGGGCTATAATGAAAAGGAGGCTGCGAAATAACCCACAACGTACTGTTCAGTTAAATTGGGTCTCTATAACCCCTGAAGAGTGTGAAAAAATTGATAAATACAATGCCAAAGCCATTAGCTGCTGTGTTTAAAAGCAAAGGTGAAGTTACAGTTTTAAATTAGAAATTTATCTACTGTATGTATTGATAGCGGCAAAATTACATTAGCCAACAAGATTTTGGGCTGGAGCAACCAAATATCTTTCCCAGGGTAATTTGGTGGGCTAAATTGGAATCTGTAATTGATTTTTCTCTATTACGTCAGGTTTTCGAGATAAAACAAAAAATGTTTTTATTCGTTTTTTACATAAAAATCATTAGTCTATTTAAAAGTGAATGAATTTTCAGAAGTGAATGGCGTTATTTGAACGTCGTTTGTATTTTGCTGGTTCGGTTTCACGTATTAGAGTCCAGCAATAGTCTCCCAGCATGCTTTTGTTCCAAAATCCTTGATAATTTCTTTCAATGTTCATTAAATCTTGGTGAGCACGCTCCCCTTGTTCGTCGCTCACCGCACCTAGGTTTTGTGGAAAAAAACCTAAATGCGAATGACGACAATGCATTTTGAGTGACATTGCACCCAATTCGTGATAATTTTTCAATAATTGGGCAACAATTTGTCTGTAGTTTTCACTCCTATTGTTGTCAAGAAAACTGTCCTGGATGCTCTTGAAAGATTTCCGGACTGCATATTCTTTCTCCAATAAACATTGTGAAAAATTGTCATCATTCAAGAGCTTCCTGATCTGAGGGCCAACAAATATGCCTTCTTCGATTTTAGCATATGAAATTTTAGGAAAAACCGCTAACAAATATTTAAATGCTGCACCACATTTGTCCAGAGCATTGACAAGGTTCTTAAAAAGCCCTACTTTTATGTGCAGCGGCGGAAGAAGAACGTCATTTGGATCAATTAATGTTTTGTTTTCCTGGTGGACTCAGTTCTTTTTGGCCACTTTGTTCTGATGTAATGATGACATGTAGCGCGACTATCCCATAGACAAAGGAAACAACAATATTTTGTGAAACCTCCTTACATACCAGTCGATGGTCTATACTATATATACAAAGAAATTTAAGGTCACCACAGACCTTCCATTTATGATCGTTGTATTTGAGTAATGTCAAAATTTCAGTCATTGAATTTCAGTAATTTTCCTTTGTATTAATGGCATGAGCAATTGGTATGGATGGTTTTTCATTCCCATTATGCAAAAGAAGAGCCTTTTAACTGTACTTAGTTAGAGCCATCAATAAATAATCTCCATTCAGTTTTGTCATATGGCTGGTTAATTTTTTAAAATAAACTATCAACATCAGTACAGTATAGAATAGAGTGTTTCTTTTCAAAATATACAGCCAATTCCAAGCTTATATCTCTATAGATTGTTACTTTTGAAGCTAGTGAAGCTAGTAATTCTACGTCTTGCTTCGTTAAATGTAAAGCCAGAAATAAATCATTCAGCTCAGCTTGAGTCACTGAATGGCGTTCGTCATCAGTCAGCCTCATACAAACTACCACTGCTGGTGAAAGATGTTTCGGATTCACTGGGAATGACTGGTAATGGATCATGGACGTTGAACTGGTTCGGAAACCGATTAGATATACGCGTAAGTAATATTTTCCAATTTTTCATTTTGAATCCAGCAACTATTGTTAAACAGAAATAACAATCGGTTTGGTGGTTACTTGACTCTCTCCAAAGTACTGGAATTGAAAAATCGAAATAGATCTTCTTGCCATTTGACCACTTGTATAAAACAATTCTGCAACTATTGCAAAACATTGTCTGTGTCCACGGTTTGTTCAGGTTTCTGACAGCAAAACCAAAATAATGTAAATATGCATATTTTAATGATTCTTCTAAACGCTACTATTATGAAGATTCAGAATGCATGTGGGCTTCTGTCAAATTAATAATTGTGAAATTGTAGTGTCAGTATTGACTGTTTTACAGTATTGCCAGCATGCGATAAAAAATTTACAAGACGTGATAGTTAAATTTTTATGCCAGATTCGAATTCAGCGCCCCCAGATTTGTTTAAAAAACATGCTTCATTTCTGCAGTCAATTATTTTTTTAAATTTGTAGACCAGTATTATTTTTATAAAATATAATGAACTATCGGTTAATTAGAAATATTTGAAACAGTGAAATAAAACAACTTTTCAGAAAAGGACAACGTTTGTGGTATAGTCAATATTATTTCGTAACATTTGTAGTCTAGAATGTTGTATTGTCAAAAAAACAAAAAATTGGTTGGTGTATGAATTAATAGTGGTTAGGGCTAGGTATACAGATCGACTTTGAAATATTTCCTGAGCCGATTTACCGATGTCCGTCCGTCCATCTACTGTCGGTTTATGTGTTCATGTAAACCTTGTAATCAAACTGCAGCACGCAACTATGAATACATTTTAATGAAATTTGGTATATAAGCTTTTATAGGCTATAGAACGATCGCTATTGTAATTGGGGAAAATCAAATGACCCTTATGAAATCGACTTAAATTTCCCAAAGTATATAGATTTCGGTTTATGTGGTTTATTACGACCATTAATTACTACTCCAAAAATAAACCATGTAGGACCATATTTAGTAATAATCTTCATATAAAGCTGCGACCTGATATTCACATAAAATTATCAACAAATTAAAATATTGCACAGATTTTTCTCAAATTTGGTCCTTATATGTTTTTGCCAGATATATGCTCATAACCTAGTCCCCATATAAAAATAGCATCCCCTACAAACATTTCCATATCGATAGGCAACAAATTTATTACAATGTCATTCAAATTTGGCTTATGCTTATTTCCTATTTATTAATTGGATCTAAGACCCTTTCTCTATACTCATGGCATAGGGTATCGTACAGTCATATAAAATTAAAATAAAAACAAGAAAATTATAGTCGGTCTAGACCATGCGTTTAGAGACCCTATCTCATAGGCCCAACTAACTGGACATAGAAAATAAGCATAAACCAAATTTGAGTGGGATTTTTATTAATTTTTTTGATTGCAGATATGAAAAAGTTCATATCGGATGATATATCTATATGGGGGCTAGGCCCAAAAATGGACCGATCCTGACTATGTTTGGTAAAGTCTCTAGTATTTTGCAAAAATATATACAAACAAAATTTTAGAAGAATAAGTACAATATTTTTGTTTTTTGATAGATTTAAGTGAAGATCGGGAAGCAGCTCTATATGGGGCCTATGAGTAAGAGTTGTCCCATAGGTATCATTTTTGGACTACTCATTAATGGATGTAATAAACGCATACAAACCCAATTTGAGTAAGATCTATATGACAATTTGGATCTTATGGCAATTTATGTCGATTTCATAGGGGTCATTTGTATGGGGGCTAGGTCTGAACATGGACCGATTCTTACTAAATTCAATAGCGTTCATCCTATAGCCGATGAAAGCTTATATACCGAATCTCATAAAAAAAATATATTCATATTTGCGACCTACAGATTGATTACAAGGTTTACATGGACACACAGACGGACGGACGGACGGAGGGACATCGTTAAATCGAATCAGTTAGTGATTCTGATCCGATCGGTATAATAAAAGATGGGTCTAGGTCAAATATTTTTGGTAGTTACAAACAGCAGCACAAAGTCATTATACCCAAACCACATAGTGGTATAGGGTATAAAAATCGTATAGGATATCTTGAAGTCGATCTAAACCAATTATAATTTTTCTACTTGCTTTCAAGAATGATAAAACTAAAGATTACGCCATGCGCATGTTTTCCCGTTATATGACATAGTAGTTCCCTCGCAAGGGTTACCAAGTCTGTTTCATATATCAAAATTATGATATCGCGAAAAATTTTTGTTTTATGTGATAGTTGGCAGCCCTGTAAAAACGTAAACATGAAATGTACAGTGGGCAAATGGTAGTAAAGCAACAGTGAATAACAAGTCTACAGATCTCTCTCTACCCACTAAGTGAAGGTGGGCTAAGTAAGCCAGCAAATTCATTAATAAATTTACAAAAACATTTGTTGGAAGCAAAGGTCATTGAAGCAAATGAAGAAATGAAAAAATTTTTTTTTAGATGTTAGGCCTATATGTAAACTTAGACATAAATATAAGCCAATTTGAACACAGTTTGCGTGATGTCAGAGTTCCTACATTCGCAGAAGATTTTAATTTTGTCTGTGTGATGGCGTAATCTTTAGATTTATTATTGTTGCTTGCTTTCATATAAAATTGGCTTCAAAAATTACAGTAAGCGGTGCTTTTCATATTAAATAGTCTCGCACTAAAAGAAAATGTATTTTATTTTCATTCCAGAGTTTCTCCCATTCTCACAAAATTCATGTGGTGAGTACCAATTATGTAAACAAAAACATGTAAGAAAATTATAGTTAGTCTAGACTGACTAGACTGCGTTTAGAGACCCTATCTTTTAGGTCCAGCTAATTAGATGTAGAAAATAAGCATAAACGAAATTTGAGTGGCATTGTTATTAATTTTGATTGCCTTCGGATATGAGAAAGTTCATAGCGGATGCTATATTTATATTTTTTGCAATAACATATGTTCCAAATTTTTAATTTTTTGATAGGTCTAAGTTAAGATCGGGAAGCAGCTTTATACGGGGGTTATGACTAAGATTTGTTCTATGGGGTTTATTTTTGGACTACTGGTTAATGGATCTAATAAATGCATATAAACCCAATTTGACCAAGATCTATATGCAAATTTGGATCTTATGGCAATTTAAATCGTGTCATAGGGGTTATTTGTATGGGGACTAGGTCTGAACATGTACCGATTTCTACCTATTTCAATAGCGTGTACTCTATGGCCGATAGAAGCTTACACACCAAATATCATCAAAATATATTCATATTTGCGATCTGCAGTTTGAATACAAAGTTTACATGGACACAGAGACGCACGGACAGACACGCTAAAATGACTCAGAAACTGATTCTCAGGACAAATATTTTTTGTAGTTACAAACATCAGTACAAAGTCGCTATACCGTGACCACATAGTGGTATAGGGTATAAACATATGTTTTTGATGTTTATGGAAATTATTCAAAAAAAATAAATTATTTCAAAAATAAAAACTTAAAAAATAAAAATTTAAAGTTATCCATTTAATTTCACTTACACCAAATAGATATTAACGAAAAAAGAAGAGAATTTTATTATGTTTTTAACAATTATAAGAAGAAATGTTTTAGAAAACTTTATATAAAAAGATATACACAAAATGTAAATATGTAAATAAATTGATATTTTTGCCACCGATGCACAGTGCTTTGTTGCCATATAACGAATGGACAAAAATAGAAGGAGTTATCGTATATTAATGAAATTTGGTACACTATTGTAGATAGCGCAAATTAGAAAAATACGAATTTTCAAAAAAAAATCGATGCAAGGATTCTTATACTTCCCATATATCCTGAATCTTAAAAATGGAATTATAGGGTCCCAAATGGTTAGAATAAGACGAATATTGGTTTTCATAAAAGAAGCGCACGTATATATACAAAATCAAAAAGAAAATAGTCCAAGGACACGTATACTATATATACTTAATATTGATATGTGTAATAAAAGCTACTAAAGTTGTCCAAATATTTTACTATTTGTGACAATCTTCCCCTTAATTCAAGCAAGGACTCGCTAACCTGACATACATATGTCCTTTTCCTAAAAAACGTTGTAAAAATAGAATGGGTTATCATAGATATGAAAATTGTATATTTTTTCCTACAACTATAACAAGACCAAATACAAAATGTTAACAAAATTTTTGCAAGGACATATTACTAGCGCGTCCCGATTTCATTTTTTTTTTTTTCGAATTTGAAAATGCTTGCCCCCAAAAGATGGGGATTTAGGAGCCTTTTACAGGAAAAATAGCAAAAAAAAATTTTGAACTAAAAACCAGATGGCTACCGGATCCTAAAGATTGCAATCCTAGTGCATTTTTAAAAAAAAATAATATTTTTGATTTTCAAAACATTGAGGCCAAAAGTAGCGTAATACACAGTACATTCCGGAAAAAAAAAATAATAAAATTTCCGTAGAGCAATTTTGGTGCAGTGTTGCATCTTAAAGATGGAAAGTGAGTATATATTTTTTTCTTTCTATCTTTCAAGCTGAATTAGTCTCAAAAGCTGTGCGCTGGACCATAAAAGCTCTATCACATTTTTTGAAATAGCTTTAGCTAATATCCTCTAGTTTGCGTAGATTTTGAGACTAATTTAGCTTGAAAGAAAGAATAGTTCTTTTATAATTTGTGTCAAAAAATAAGCATTAATTTTTTTCAAGTCTATTAGTATATACTTAACAAAACCAAAATAAACAAGTAAGAAAATTATAGTCGGTCTAGACCGACTATATGATACCCTATACCATGTCCTAACTCTTAGGCCCAACTAACTGGACATACAAAATAAGCAAACACCAAATTTGAGTCTGATTTTTATTAATTTTTTTGGCTGCAGATATGAAAAAGTTCATATCGGATGCTATATCTAGGCCCAAAAATGGACCGATCCTGATCATGTTTGGTAAAGTCTCTTGTATTTTGCAAAAATATATACAAACAAAATCTGAGAAGAATCAGTGCAATATTTTTGTTTTTTAATAGATTTAAGTGAAGATCGGGAAGCAGCTCTATATGGGGCCAGAGGGATCATTTTTGGACTACTCATTAATGGACGTAATGAACGCATACAAAACCCAATTTGAGTAAGATCTATATGACAATTTGGATCTTATGGCAATTTATGTCGATTTCATAGGGGTAATTTGTATGGGGGGTAGGTCTGAACATGGACCGATTCTCACCAATTTCAATAGCGTTCATCCCATGGCCGATAAAAGCTTATTTACCAAATTTCATCAAAATATATTCATATTTGCGACCTGCAGTTTGATTACAAGCCTTACATGGACACACAGACGGACGGGCGGACAGATGGACGGACGGACATTGTTAAATCAACTCAGAAAGTGATTCTGATTCGATCGGTATAATTAAAGATGGGTCTAGGTCAAATATTTTTGGTTGTTACAAACAGCAGCACAAAGTCATTATACCCAAACCACATAGTGGTATAGGGCAGTGCTTCTCAAACTGTGAGCCGCGGCCCCCGAGGGGGCCGTAGAACTTTTTTAAAGGAGCCGCAAAACATTTAAGTATTTCTACATTTATGTATTTAGTCTTTAAAATATTTTTTTTTATTTCATAAATTTCTTTGAAAACGGTGTATTCCTAAATTTAAAATCGTAAAATTTGTTCAAATTAAATTTCACAGTAGGCTTAGTTACACAGAAGCATATTTTTAAACTTTGTTAAATTTTATAAAATTAGATTTCGTAGTAGGCTTAGCTGCACAGAAGCATATTTTTTAACTTCCTAGAATTTTATTAAATTAAAAAATTTATTTCCGCAGTAGGCTTAGTTAGTTTGCAAAAAAAAGCACATTTTTAAATTTTATCTTCATTTAGTGATGTGCTTTCAACATTGACGATTTTTTTAGTTTTTTTTTTATGTAATATTAAAAAAGTTAAAAAAGTGAATATATTAAAGCAAAAAAAAGTATAATTAAATATTATAAAATAATTATATTTCTTTCTATATTCAAGGTAATTATTATTTCTTTTAATTAGGTGATAAATTGAACTATTATTATCTTAAAATTTTAACGATTTTAGTACGGGTTTAAAAATAGATAAGTGGCTAATAAAAATACCTAAAGAGCGAGAAAATTATGAAAGTGTACATGAATTAATAGAACTTACATCTGAACATCTACAAGAACCAGTAGAATTATCATCTTTTCCAGGAACTTCTACTTCAACATCGAGATTAACAACTGGTAATAAGAGAAAAGTCGCCGCAGATAATACACCTCAATTGAAAAATCGTAAATATAATATTGATTATTTGAAATATGGATTTATTTCGTCAACATTTAATAATCAAGAAAGACCTATGTGTGTAATTTGTTTCACCTAACTATCAAACGATAGTATGAGGCCAGGAAAACTACTGGGTCATTTAACTACTTTGCACTCAGAATATCAAAGTAAGCCACTCGAATTTTTTCAAAGAAAGGCAGCAGATAAAAAGGAACAAACTGGTTCTCTTACAAAATATACAAAACTTAATGATGACCTGCTAAAAGCATCTTTCGAAGTTGCCCTACTAATTGCAAAAAACAAAAAACCTTATACGATAGGAGAAGATCTTATATTACCAGCAGCAATTAAAATTTGTGAAACTATATACAGTGAAAAAATTGCTAATCCTTTGAAGTCTATTCCTATCTCAAACGATACTATGAAAAGAAGAATTGATAGCATGGGATATAATATTAAAACCCAATTAATATCTCGTATTAAACAGAGCAACTTCTTCGCGATACAAATTGATGAATCTACTGATATAACAAATTACGCGCAGTTAATGGTTTTTGTAAGATATCAGTATAACTTCCAAATTCATGACGATTTACTTTTTTGTCGGGAGCTATTAACTTCAACAAGAGGTATTGATATTTTTGTAAAAGTAGATGAGTTCTTTTCAGAGAATAAACTTGAATGGTCAAAATGTGTTGGAGTGTGTACAGATGGTGCAGCAGCGATGACTGGGAGAATTTCTGGATTCAAAGCAGAAGTACAAAAAGTATCACCAGACAACTATTGTTAATTTTGTAAAAAATCGTGCTGTAAACTCGAGATTGTTTAATATTTTATGTAAGGAGATGGGATCAGTGCATGAGGTTTTGTTATATCATACTGAAGTAAGGTGTCTTTCACGTGGAAAAGTTTTAAATAGAATTTTAGAACTTAAAGATGAGTTACGATTATTTCTTTTAGATAAAAAACCAGATCTTGCTACGCACTTTAATGATGAAAGTTGGATGTGCTTAGCATCATATTTAGCAGATTTTTTTGCTAAAATAAATGAATTAAATCTTTCTCTGCAGGGAAAAGAAACCAATATTTTAGTTTTGAATACAAAACTTATTGCTTTTCAACTAAAACTTTGTTCATGGTCAAACTCTATTAACGAAGGAAATATGGAAATGTTCCCATGTCTGAATGAGTTTGTTTGCACCAATGCACCAAATATCAATATCAAATTCAATTAAAAAAACAATACTGAATCATATTAATGAATCTAAAAGATTTTTTGCTAAATATTTCCCAAACATGAACGAGGAACGAAAATATGACTGGATAAGGTGCCATTTGCTAAAACATTGAAATATGATCATATTTCTTGGATAGCTCAAGAAGAATTGATTGAAATTAGATCAGATAATTCTTTTGAATTAGAGTTAAACGAAAAAAGTTGTACAGAATTTTGGATAGGGCGACAGCAAGAATATCCGACTATCGCCAAAGTGGCATTGCTAAAATTAATACCTTTTACGACAACGTATCTTTGTGAAACATCTTTTTCTTCATTACTAGTACTTAAAAATAAACATAGATCGTGCCTTTCAACGAGCTCTTTGGAACAAAACCTTCGAATTAGTATTTCTGAAATTTCACCCGATATTGATTATTTGTGTAAAACTATGCAATCACATCCTTCTCATTAAATTATTATATCGTTAAAATTAGATATTCTTTTTGTAAAAGTTATTTTTATATAATATTATTTTTGAGTTTATTTTAAAATGTTTTTGTTTAAAAAAATTGATTTAAATGGATTTATTATTTCTAATAAAAATATTACTTAAAAAAACAAGTAAGAAAATTATAGTCGGTCTAGACCGACTATACGATACCCTATACCATGCCTTTTGAGACCCTATCTCTTAGGCCCAACTAACTGGACATAGAAAATAAGCAAAAACCAAATTTGAGTGGGATTTTTATTAATTTTTTTGGCTGCAGATATGAAAAAGTTCATATCGGATGCTATATCTATATAGGGACTTGGTCCAAAAATGGACCGATCCTGATCATGTTTGGTAAAGTCTCTTGTATTTTGCAAAAATATATACAAACAAAATTTGAGAAGAATCAGTGCAATATTTTTGTTTTTTTATAGATTTAAGTGAAGATCGGGAAGCAGCTCTATATGGGGTCGAAGGGATCATTTTTGGACTACTCATTAATGGATGTAATGAACGCATACAAACCCAATTTGAGGAAGATCTATATGACAATTTGAATCTTATGGCAATTTATGTCGATTTCATATGGGTAATTTGTATGGGGGCTAGGTCTGAACATGGACCGATTCTCACCAATTTCAATAGCGTTCATCCCACGGCCCATAAAAGCTTATATACCAAATTTCATCAAAATATATTTATATTTGCGACCTGCAGTTTGATTACAAGGTTTACATGGACACACAGACGGACGGACGGAAGGACGGACGGACGGACGGACGGACATTGTTAAATCAACTCAGAAAGTGATTCTGATTCGATCGGTATAATTAAAGATCGGTCTAGGTCAAATATTTTTGGTTGTTACAAACAGCAGCACAAAGTCATTATACCCAAACCACATAGTGGTATAGGGTATAATTAATGATAAATAGTGTTTTAATAGTATTATTTTTTTTGGCAGGGGGGGAATGAATCTTTTGTTTCGGAATTTAGGGAGCCGCAATATGAAAAAGTTTGAGAAGCACTGGTATAGTGTATAAAAACTAGACGTTTTTGACGTTTTTTATACTCAATCAAACTTTTGGAATTATTGGTTTTCCAATAAAAAAAGGAATTTTTCGAAATTTAAAAAAAATGATTTTATTGAAAACGTATATAAAAAACTTTATTTTTATTTATTCCAAGTATATCAAGGTACTTAAAAAAAATTTTTCAAATTAAATTTTACATAAATAAACTTTTGACAATTATTTTCGTGCAACAAATAAAAACTATTATTTTGTTCATTCATTTTAGCTTAAAATCTCTGAGTTTGGCGCCCTCTTGTGGCGTGAAACGGAATGAAACCAAAACAATTATTTTATATTCATATGAGATACTTTACTGTCTGTCAAATATAATATGTTTCATCATAATCTGAGACAAATATTTTTTTTATTTTTGTCCACGGAAAGAAGCACTATGCGGCGTTGTCCGTTGTTGATTTGTATAGTTTTCTAGTACGTAACGGAAAAACATTTCGCACCGGTCTAGTTATGCTTATGCTCTATGTTTAGATACTAACCGAATAATTTAAAACAAAAGAAAACTTAAGTTTCTTTTACGTATTTGATCCTTTTTCCTTTTCGCCAAAGCACATGTATTAATTGTCTGATTTTTATAACATTTTAAATTTGAAGTGAAACTGCATAAAACAAAATATCCCTGTACATATAAATCTCACCCTTATGTTTTTTTTTAAATACAAGTAGCAACTAGATAGAATTTCGTACTATTTGTTGTGATTGTCAGCCTCACGATGCGGCTTTTCTATTTGAACCTCTTCTGTTTTGTACGTTTATGGTAATTTTACAATATACGAAGAGTAACAATTTGTTATAAATCGCCACCACACTGACCAATGCTAAAGTAGAAATAAATCTACTGCCACATCTACTACATACTGTAGAACTATTCCTCAACGTGGGTACTTAATATGTTGATTAAAATTATTCGACCTTAATATTTTTCCTTTTTTCATTTTGTTTTTGTTTTTATTTTTGATTTGGTGAAGAAAATGTTTTTTATAATATTTGAAGTTTATAAAACCTCAGTTTTTTTTCACGTAAGCCGCTAAAAAGGCAGAAAAGTGAAAGTAAATAATGAATATTCAATCCTTCTAAATAATAAGAAAGAAAAGTATAGTAGGTCAGTTATTTGACTCGAGACAGGCAACGGAACAGGTTTACGACAGTGGCTGCTTCTAAACTTGCTACAAACTTAAAACTTTGTTTGTTATTAAATTGTTAACTTTGTAGCCGTGCTCATCGGAAGATTTGCAGTCAGGAGTAATACACATAATATTCAGGGGTAATACCAGATATACTCGTGCATACTTAGATAGTAGGATTTAATATAAACACTAGGTCCAAAAACTATGCGTATAACTATATAACTGATTTTGTATACTGTGAGTTTATACACAACAGAGTGTATACAATGAATTTATACACGCCATTTTATTATGTAGGCCATAAATACTATCATCTTAGTTACATTCTGAGTGGCCATTGGCTATGTCTTAAATTGGACATATGTATACCTCTACTTTACATATTCAATCGGCCGCCACGAGTGACAATTTTGCCGTGATGCGGTGTCTGAACTGCACTGCGGTGTCTTGAGGCTGCTCATGAATCATGTTTCAGAACTTGCTACTATTTTGAAATTTTTAAGGTGAAGGTTACTCATGCCTAATCTGAAGTGTTATGTGAACCACGTTTATCGAAAGATTTGCAGTCATTGTTAACCGACCGACTGTAATTTACTTCACGTATATTTGGAGATACAGTCGACCACTCTTGGTATTTAAGTGGTGGCAATGATGCGGTTGATTTACTTTTATTTTTATTTTTTTACTTCATATGGCCCAAACCTGAACTTGGGAATTTTTTAGCCTGGAACATTCCAAATAACTTTGCTGAAGAAAGTTTACCGAAAAAACCAATACCATACAAGGTAGAAATTAATGTCCCGCCAAAATTACTATTAAAGTGAAAAACTTATATATAATTTTTTTTTTATAAAACCGCCATAATAACTCCAAAAACAAATGATGCAGTTCGATTGCTAGAACTCGAAATAGCGTGAGAACGTCTTAGTCCCCATGTTTGTGTTTTAAAGCTATCCTATGCTCCGCATAGAAGTAAAGGGAATCTCTAAGTAGATCCTAACTTTAATACCTTTTATATATTTGATATTTTTTTTTTATCCCGATGTATTTAAGTATAAATGAACTTTTATGGTGGGTATTTAAAAAAAAATACAATTGTAAAGAAAATTTAATATATCCATTTGAAACAAATTCATTCGGCAAAAAAATAGGTGATCCCCACATCAACGGCATATTATAAAATCAAAGCAGTTTTATATATTTCTGCTTAATATTTCTTGGATTTATATTCCTGAAGATTTTCTTGAATGCATAAAAAAAGGTGAAGAATCCCAGATTCATTTAAAAAATATCTAAGCCATTTGGGAGAAACTTAAACTAATCGACTTAGACCACATCTCTGGAAATTACGAGATATTCTAATGAAATCTGGTATATAATCGGCTCAAGGCCGATCGCTATTAAAATTTATTAAAATTGGTTCATATTTAGAGATAAATACCATGACGTATCGTTAGCAGAAATGTAAAACAACTTAACTTATAAAGACTTCAAAATCGGGGTTTGGAAGGAATACGATGAATTTTATTAAAAATCATGTACCCACAAATTTACTCATATATAACACATCCGGCTTAATGTTGGATATTGTTGAATCTATTCGTTCACAACTAGAGAAACATCTGGCAAATGTTTTAATATTTTTGGATTTCCGGAAGGCGTTTGACTCGTTAAGCCATGATTTATTAGCAAGGAAACTAATTGAACAATTTAATTTTAATCCGCTTTCGAGCAAACTTGTGTTTTAATTTTTAAGCAACCGTTCCCAATTTGTCCAAATACGGGGTCAGTATTCTAGCTTATTAGATCTATATAGGGGTGTTCCGCAGGGATTAATATTAGGTCCACTGCTTTTTTTGCTGTACATTAACGACATATTTCATAATTTTTCTTTATTCAAGTGTTACACTTAAGCAGATGATGTTCAGTTATTAGGAAGTTCAGAATATTGAAACTTAGAAATATTCGAGAGGCAAACTAACTTAGAGTTGGACAGAGTTTTTGACTGGTCTAAGGAAAATTTCTTGGATCTTAATGCCACTAAATGTAAAATGATGGTGTTTTCTGGTAATTCTGACTATTATCTAGATGTTTTCTTAAATGGAGAAAGGATTGAATTGGTTAATGCGTACAAGTCACTTGGCTTCTACAAGTTGAATTTTGATCGTCGTATTAACTCAGTTGTGTCCAAAGTATCTTCGACATTGCGCAGATTGTATAGCATGAGTGCGTATCTGCCCCTTTCGGTTAAAAAAATGAGTTGGAGTCGCATTATGCATTCCATTATTTTTATATGGTATAGATGTATACGTGCACTTCACGGGATAACTTAAATACACTTAAATTATGTTTTAATAGGTTAATAAGGTACATTTGTTGCCTAAGAATAAGATCGCACGTTTCTGGATTTCGCTTGCAGCTGCAGGGGTATGATTTTGAAGATTATATTAGCTCCCGTTAGATTATTTTGTTTTATAAAATCATTAAATTTCATTGCCCTGCATATCTAGCAGATAAATTTATTTTTGGCAATTCTGGCAGATCTTCTTTAATTTAGCCAAGGATTTCAACACATATTATGGACAGGTCATTTGTGGTTAAGGTGGCAAAGTTATGGAATTCAGTGATACCGTATGCAGAAAGGAAATTTAGTGGAACCGTGGCACATTTCGAAAATATTTTTAAGACAAACCTTTAATTATTATTATTGCTGCAAATCTAATTGTTGTTTTTTACCGAGTTTTTGTTGTGTATGTATAGAGAGTATTTAGGGGGGGAACTTATTCTTTAAGTAAATATGTAATTTATATGAACTATGTACAAATTGAATTGATTTATAAACTTGTTGTCTTATATTAAGTTTTATCTACGGCTATTTGGCCCAATGGGCTTACAGCTGGCATGAAATAAATAAATAAATAAAAGAAAAACTCTATTCTATACTGTACTGATGTTGATGGTTTATTTCAAAAAATTAACCAGCCATGTGACAAAACTGAATGGAGATTATTTGTTGACTAGTATACAAGGACGTTTCACAAAATATTGTTGTTTCCTTTGTCTATGGGATAGTCGCGCTACATGTCATCATAACGTCAGAACAGAGTGGCCGAAAAGAACTGAGTATTCACCAGGAAAGCAAAACATTTCAAATAAACCATTAATTGATCCAAATGACGTTCTTCTTCCGCCGCTGAATATAAAATTGGGCCTTTTTAAGACCTTTGTCAAGGCTCTGGATAAATGTGGTGCAGCATTTAAATATTTGTTAGCATTTTTTTCCTAAAATTTTATATGCTCAAAGAATTCATATTTGTTGGCCCTCAGATCAGGAAGCTATTGAATGATGACAATTTTTCATAATGTTTATTGGAGAAAGAATATGCAGCCTGGAAATCTTTCAAGAGTATCGTGGACAGTTTTCTTGGAAACAATAAGAGTGAAAACTACAGACAAATTGTTGCTGAATTATTGAAAAATTATCACGAATTAGGCGAACGAATGTCACCCAAAATTCATTTTCTTCATTCGCATTTAGATTTTTCCCACAAAAACTATGTGCGGTGAACAACGAACAAGGGGAGCGTGTTCACCAAGATTTAATGAAAATTGAAGAAAGAAATTATCAAGGATTTTGGAACAAAAGTATGCTGGGAGACTATTGCTAGACTCTAATATGTGAAACCGAACCAACAAAATACAAACGACATTCAAATAATGCCATTCACTTTTGAAAATTCAATGATTTTTAAAGAAACTAATGATTTTTTATGTAAAAAACGAAAACCTGACGTGATAGAGAAAAACCAATTACAGTTTCGAATTCAGCCCACCAAACTGCCCTAGGAAATATATTTGGTTGCTCCAGTCCAAAACCTTGTTGGCTAAAGTTATTAGAGTAGAAAATCTATACTGTGAAACATATTCGGAGTTATTGTCTGGGGGGTGAGAAGTTCCAAGTCAGGGTGAAAGGACTAGTTAAGTATAGTAAAACCTACAAGGGTTTGGCGTTTTCAGGCATTGACCTTTTATATTGTTTCCTTATCTTGACGTTTGCTTAGGAATATAAAAAAACATCAGTACAACTATGGAGCGTATGATAATTATTAAACAAAAAATGCATATCCATCATACGAAAAACATGATCTAAGGCACTGGTTCCCAACCTTTTGGGGTAATCGTACCCTTTGGTAACAATTTGGAATCTTACGTACCCCTAACTTTTATTGATATTTATATACAGAAAAAAAACAATATTATACATATATAAAAAAAATTTATTCACCTTATATTTAAAAGTAATTAAAAATTACAAAAAAAAAAAATTAAATTTAGTGGGAATGTTGTTGCTGTTTACCGTCAACCAATTGTTGTATTCGTGGTAGGGTGTTTGAAAGAGCCAACCGCATGTCATGTTCAGCCTTTAGTTTGTTCCTTAATTTTGTTTTTATGGACACAAGCACTGATAATCCAGATTCGCAAAGGTAAGTAGTTGCAAATGGAATAAGAGCTTTCAACGCCCGTTTGACCTAAACAGGATATGCCTCGCTTTCTTCACACTAGAATACATCCAACGCCATTGTTTCAAAGTAACTGCTTATTTTTTGTTATTCCGCAATTCAATGATCTCATCTTTTGCGTCATCAGCATCACTAATTTAATCCAGTGAAACGGTGAAAAGGTTTCTTATCCATTTATCAACTACAAATGTGCGAGGAATAATTCCATCGAAAGTAATTTGAAAATTTTCCACATGCATTTTAATACAGTCCAGAACCTTGATATCAATTTCACGTTTAACTTGCAAGGAAACTATTTCATCAAAAAGCGAAAAATTGGCGTAATTTTCACTTTCAACTATTTTGCTATAGAGAGCCAACTTTTCTTGAAATGATGTAGCTTTCTCCTCGGCATCTAATATATTCATACCTGTACCTTGGAGTGATATATTTAAAGAGTTTAGAGGGCTAAATATAACTGCAAGGTAAGCTAAAGAGAGCAGAAAGCTGGTATCCATGAACTGAAGCAAAAGAGTTGATTCTTTGTCACGTAGAAATGTCTCAATTTGAGATCTAAGTTCGAAAACCCGGCTAAGAAATTTTCCTCTGGATAGCAAAGGTACTTTTGTATGCAAAAGAAGTACGGTATGTGCGCACCCAACTTCTTCGCACAAGTTATACCTCTTTTTGGGTTTATCTGTTTCACAAGAGCAATAAATCCAGAATTTTTGCCGAACATCTGGAGCACCACCAGTACAAATAGCTCCCACATTGTTCCAAGAAAGCTCATTGGCAACAAAAAAAATCATAATTGACATAATATCCACAGCCTTTGTAGTTTCTGTCAGAGGTTCACAGAAAAGAAAATCTTCATTGAATTCGTTTCTATACACATATTTAACAAAAAGAAGAAGTTGATAACAGTTAGAAACATCAGTGGATTCATCCAATTGCAACCCATTTTTTGTTGAACTTTCTTGTATTTGCTCCACAATCTGTTTTAAGACATCTTCTGATATATCTTTAAATTGGTCGTGAATAGTGTTGTTGGATAGTGGCATTTGTGATATTTTAAGTTTCGCGTCCTTACCACACATAATTTCCGCCATTACCATCGCACATGGTTTAATCAAAGTTTCTGCGATTGTATGAGGTTTTTATCTTTCGCAATCCTCAATGGCACACGATAACTAGCTTCTAAAGCTTGTTTTTTTTCTCGAAAACAAATCCGTGATTGGTGAGCTTTTCACTTGTTTCAAATCGGGCTCTCTTAATTTTGAATAAAGCTTCTGTGTCATTAACATTGTTTGGATGGACTGCTTGTAGATGATGGTTTCACATAACCATTACTAAGTACTTTCGAGCAAAGTATACATTGTGGCCTTTGCAATCCATCTTTGTCAACTAAGAAAGTGAAGCCGAATTGAATATAAGAGTCCTGATAACAACGCTTTTTTGACATTGTGATAGTATGGGTTACCTGTCGATAAGAAAAAAATAATTATTTCTGGAATCTAAAACAAATAATTATGCACTGGATTATTTATTGTACTTACTAAAATAAATCGAAACCCATTATATATATTTCTTTTTTGTACACGTTTTAGTAGTAAAAACAATAAAAAAATTGATAATTAAATTAAATAATGCACAGAGAACCGAGAAATATTAAAAACTCAGGAAGTTTTAAAAATCAATCAAACCCTTACAAGTAATTTTTATAATGAATCTTCTTACTATTTTGCTATTATATATGTCTCTTTTCTATGACAACCAAAATTTCAAAGTCTACTAATGCTGTTTCATACATCGGCTTATTTCAAAAATAAGAAATACTCGTACATACTCGTATGTACATATTTATTAGTTATTGTATTTAGTTTTACGAAATTTACTGTAAGAAACACAAACTGTGTTCAAAAAAATTTAGATTTTTGTTTGTTACAAAATTTTAAAACAATGAGATACACCGGCCGCGCTTCTCGTACCCCGAGGAGTGTGCCACGGACCCCTATAGGGTCCATAGACCACCGGTTGGGAACCCGGTTGGGAACCCGTGGTCTAAGGTCATAAAAGTTTGGCCTGAGAACGCCAAACCCTTTCGACGTTTTACTAGTACTTTCACCCTGACTTGGAATTTCTCACCCCCCCCCCCCCAGGATGGCTGTTGCACAGTGCTATGAAGATCCCTTTATAAGAGACCAAAGAGAAATACTATTTTAACGCAGCCAGCGTTAGAATATCCAAAGTCAAACTAAGGACCCATGTTTTGAGAGCTTAAAATTAAGCGATATTTCAAAAAAAAAGTTTCAAATTAGTCTTGACTAAAAATCTTGGTAATTTTAGTTTTGCCATACATCAGTAAAATGTCCAGATATTAACCTTTAAAAAAAATCTAATTGCTTAATATTTATTCTCTATAATGAGTATGTGCTGATGTTTGTAACTACAAATGCTTGACCTTTATTTATACCGATAAACTCGGAATCATTTTCTTAGTCGATTTAGCGATGTCCCTACATCCGTCCGTCCGTCTGCGTGTCCATGTAAACATTGTAATCAAACTACAGGTCGCAAATATGAATATATTTTGATGAAATTTAGTGTATAAACTTCTATCGGTCATAGGATGAATGCCATTCAAATTGGAGAAAATCGGTACATGTTCGTTTTTCTGTAGGGTCTGTTGTGGATTGGTCTCACTCCATATTAACAAACCCGTTAAGCCAAAAATGAGCCTCATCGCTGAGCACAATTTTGCGATAAAACATCAGGTCGGTTTCCAACTCCTAGAGCCCAATCGGCGAAAGAACGACACATATGATGATCTTTGCGCGATATTCTCTTCAGTACTCACATGCCTTCCATGTGTTGCATCATTTAGAGAGTATTTGGCAGAAGTCATATGGGTTTTACGTGTGTGCCTGTCTTGTCGACTTATCCACATGGTGGTCTGAGCACTTGGAGAGATACTATGCGTCTTGCCTTCGCCCCGCCATAAGACGGTTACAAGCTGGAGTGATGTGTTCGGCATCACTCCACACTTTGTTATTGTGTCGGGCCTATCTAAAATCCTTTTGCTTTAGAGGTAGCAACACCTGGGTGAATGCACCTCCACATCGATCTGTGATCTGCCCGCGATGTGGGCACCACAGCCAGTGCGAAACTCCGTTCCCAATGAGATCGTGTCAAAGATTCGTCAAAGATCTCTGCATTGACCTTGCTTACCATAACACAGTTTTCTGAACCATTTTCACGCACTCTTGTATCGTCAAAAGACTTCTACTCATGCTACATCCGACATTCTTGCATCCGATTCATCTTGCGACTCATCTTCCACTCATGCCATCCACACAACGCATATACCAGCATTCCCATACAAGGCATATACCAGCTTTTACACTCCACAACCACCCCTACTAGTCACACACAGCGATCTCCTCTGCACGTCAGATTCGAAAGCCTCTAGTGCCACGTTCGTAATGTGGTCCAACAATACCTTCATTTCAACTTGGATCTCACATATATTAAAGGGGTGTGACAACCTTTTCATCTGGTTGGATGTTTCACGATCCACCAGTCGGCTATCAGATTACTGTGTTATAGTTCGCTCAGTCTCCGCGAGAAGTCAAAGAGTCCTCTTCTTAGGGCTATTCGATCTCCCCACAGTACCAAATTTAGCGCCTTTTGGTGAGGCTTCGCTACCAATTGGCAAATTTAGTAACTACCAGTTATCCCCCGTACGGGGCAAGCCAGTTCCTGATGAGTACAACTTTGGCAGGTAATATATCCACAATTCGACGGATGGCTGGTTCAGATTGACGATTATGTGCGGCATAAAAATCACGAAGTCGTCTATAAGTTCCGCGAATCGGTGACTGATCTTCAAAGTAAATTTCGACAATTTGGTAAAGTTGTGCAAACGTAAATCTATTCATGATAGTTCTATCTAAGCAAAAAAACACAGCCTTAGCAACCTGCTCAGGATATCAATGAAGCATTTAAATCAATAATGAGGAACCAAGCTGACTTATTGAAGCCATGATCGTGATTTCCAAAGACAGACAAACGGACATCCTATATCAACTCCGCTTGTTGTAAGTATCAAGAATATATATATTTTTGGGGTCGGATGGTATAAAATCCAAATTTTATTTCCGAAAATCAAAAGAACGTAACAAAAAGCGTATTTCAACATAATATTATTTGCTTCTTTGATTTGATATATCAGAGTGACTTTAAGCAATTTAAATAACGATCGCGCCTGAACTGATTATGTGCCAGAGATCATTGCAATACGAGTATCTTTAGTTTTAAGAGCTGTAATTTGAGTACAATGATCATACAAACTCATAATACTCTGACCACTAAGTAGTGTAGGGTATACAAATCTCACATTCTTTGACTATCTTTTGAAACATACTTAGCTGTTTATGTACATATATTTACTTTCAAATGCTATAAGCATTCAACAATACTACTACTCAGGTGTATAAACATGTTTTAATGTTGAACGGCTTCTTTAATACATATTTATGTTTTGACGATATTCATACTGAAAATCTAAGGTAATTTAATACATATTTGCGTACAGAAAAACTTAAGACTAAGGAAAATAAATTTGACCTTGACACCGTTACTTGAGACTTAAGAATATGTTTAATATTCTATTGTTTGCGCATTAATGTTTTCATATCGGATAATCGATTAACCGATTACTCGTCTTATAACTAAGCAAATATTCATTCGAGGTGATTAATGAGCTATAAATAAACCTCTTATAATTGTTTCAAGTATGCAGTGAAACCACTGCTCTCTTACACCTTCTACGTATAACCGGGCAAATTTCTAAGACACAATGATTTTTCGATTTGTTTTCTTTTGTGTAAAGTTCAATGTCATTTTATTTATGTAAATATGTCATATTTATGAACACTGAATTGATTGCTTCTGTTTAAAATAAAAAAAAAAAATAAATTACCGCAATCAATTGTTCTATGAATATACTGTCGCAAATCCACTTGATCTTGTAAACAAATTTATATAGATTGACCTAATTAAAGAGTGGCCACATTGATTTGCTCTTTTTATTTTCAACTTATTTTTTTTTTAAATAAAAAAACACGTGATACTTATTAATGTTGATAAAACCTAAGATATTTCAATGGGCAATGAAACGAAAAAATTTCCAAATACCGATAACTTTATAAGACGGAAAGATGTTAAAACAGAATAATTATTGTTCATAGTATTTTCCAACAGTTTTAGGTGGTATTTAGAAAATTTTGATTTTACAAAACTAATAAAATGTCAACTATTGTTTCAGAATTGTTCAATTGTATTTCAAAATTGGCTAAATGTACTTAAAATATTTCCAAATTTATATAAGTACATTTTAATTGAATTTTAATTTTTCTAATTACACTTTAATTTAAAAAGAGACAAAGTCTGAAATATTATTGCATACAATTTTTTGACATTATAGATCATCTTGTCTATCGTTCGTATTACATAAACAGGAGGCTAATCTATATACACTTATGCTCACATAATTAAGTCATGTGTATGCAATGAAATGTTTTTGTAGTTTTTCTCTTAAACCTATTTCTTCCGGTTCTAACCTTACTATTTTGTGCAACCCTGCTATGCGAGCAGTTGTTTACATTGATTAAAGCAAAACTAAAAATTTGGGTATTCCCCGAAAAATATGGAAAACCTCAAAAAGTTCATATGCTCTGTGCTCACATAATTAAGTCACCACGCGTATCGTGAGCAAATTAGTGTTTTGAAGATTTTTTTTTTGCGGTTTAAATAATAAATAAATTAAAAACAACTAAATTAAAAACAAATAACATTAGCTGAAATGCTATGGGTAAACAAAAAAGTTCAAATTCGGCTGAAGAGAAAATAATATGGGATTGTTTCCAAAGATACAATAATATTGCAAAAGTAGTGGAGATTTTGAACTTTTCCCGGGTTAAAATTACAAATGCCATTACGCATTACAAAAAATATGAAACTTTTGAAAATATTCCGCGCCAAAAACCGAGAAAAACGACTTTAAATGATGACAGACGCATTGCAAACCTGAGTAAAACTGATCCTTTTTTAACTTCGTCGCAAATCAGAGCTCAAATGGAAACGGATTATGGCGTAAAGTTTCGTTGCAGAACATAAGACGACGTTTGCAAGAAAACAATTTGCATGGACAAATGGCCAGGAAGAAACCGTTGGTTTCCTTGAAGAACACTACGAAGCGGCTAAGATTTGCGACTGACCATCTTGCTAAAGGCCTAAATTTTTGGAATTCAATTGTTTGGAGCGACGAATCCAAGTTTAATGATTTTGGAAATGATGGTAGAGCATATGTGCGATGTCCTCCACTTAAGGAATTGGATCCAAAATACACAAAAAAAAACTGTGAAACACGGTGGCTCATCAGTCATGGTGTGGGGTTTCTTTACCGCATTCGGTGTGGGTCCTATATCAAGATTGACGGTATAATGAATGGGGAAATGTATAAGAATATACTAAAGGAAAATTTGGCCAACGAATATGCTGACAATTTGCCGCTTGCGTGGATTTTCCAAGACGACAACGACACGAAGCATTGTTCGAAGGTAGTTAAGTCGTGGTTGGCAACACAGTCCATCAAGCTTCTGGAATGGCCACCGCAGAGTCCCGACTGAAACCCTATCGAGAACTTGTGGGGCTTAATAAAATGAGTCATTGCAGCACGAAAACCGGCAAATAAGGACATGTTATGGAAAGTTATCCAAGAGGAGTGGCACAAAATCACTCCAGGCCAGCACGCTTCTCTGGTAGCCAGCATACCATAGCGATGCACCACAGTATTGAAGCAAAAAGGTTGTCCTACTCAATATTGATGTAAGCTAATGGAAAAATGGGACTCTCGACAAAATTTCTTACTTATTTCTATAATTTCAACCATTTTTTTTCAGATGACTTAATTATGTGAGCAGCTCTTTTTGGCTAATTTCCAAGTTTTTTAATTTTTTTGGAATGAACTAAAATTTTGTAATTTTTAGCTTCACTGTAAATTGATTGCTAACGTTTAAGAATAATAAAAAAAATTATATTAGAATTTAAAAAAAAGGGTTTACGTATTTTTGACAATAATGTCGAGTAGCATACTAGTGACTTAATTATGTGAGCACAAGTGTACATATAAAACAAAGTCACACCATTTATAATAACCCAATAACGGCTGGACTGATTTTAATGATTTTTGATTTATTGGAATCGTCTCCGTCCCAAATAGCAGGATAGCTTGCATACGAAGTGCAGTTTCAATAGCCTATATTTTGAGCAATATAAAAGGGACAGTAACGGTACTTTGCTTGATTTCACAGCTTATTAGTGTGAGTAGTAGGTCGGGTCGATTTAATAATCGCCCAAGTGACAAGGAAAATCGTATTCTAGGGGATCAAAATAAGAAACTTTGCCCGAGGAACCATACGTCTAAAACGAATTCTGATGTCCCGACTTTTGACCTGCCTGTCTGTCTGTCTCACTTTGACCTATTTAGTCCATCGAGTCCAAATGTATGATCGACCCCCACTAACTTTGGACGGCCGACCCCCCTGGAACCCCCTGGGGGTTCCCCATACAAAAATATCAAAAAATCACCATTTTTTGTTTAGAATTGGGATGGCTATGTTGGATTTAATATCAAAATTAACACTCATACGTATACGTCTCTTCTACTCTGCTAATAAATAATAATCATACGCCTTGACTATGTTATGTTATTCAAAAAGATCGATCGGATGAGGGTTAATAACTTTTAGATCACTCCGTGACTATGCGTGACTCTGCGTAACTGCCCCAAAATTAATCTGTAGTCACAACAAGACTATGGGCCAAGTTTCAAATCAATTGCATGAGGGGGAATGGGGTTGCCCCATGGCAGACAGACAGACAGACAGATAGGTCAAAAGTCGGGACATCAGAATTCACTTTAGAGGTATGGTTCCTTGGGCAAATTTTCTTATTTTGATCCCTAGAATATGATTTTCCTTCTCATTTGAGCGATTTTTTTGCCTCCCTACAAATCGACCCGCCCTAGTGAGTAGTCATGCTGAAAATTGGTGATATCCAATACAAAGTAATTTTCAATATGACATATCTCGAATACTACAATAGGGAGAGATTTGCAAATTTGTGTGATGTCATCTACTTGATTTGCCAGATGTTCCACCATATAATTTACTCTTGATAGTTGGATCACCAATACTGCTTCGAATCGTAAATGTACCAAAAATATATAAGGAAACGCGGTTCCTTATCAAGAAAATATTGGGTAACATTACTGAATTGACAGTTATCAATGGCAAATTCAAAGGATAGCATATTATATTACCAAGAATCACAATTCTCCAATTCCATTTGAAGTCTTATAAAGTCCAATTCGGCTGGACAGCCAATACAAGTCTGCGCATGGATTTGGAAAATTCTTGCTTCGGTCATGGTCAATTATATGCAGCCTGCTCTAGAGTTGGCAAGCCAAGCGATCTGGTTGTATACACCGAAAATAGAAAAACAAAAAATTGTATCCACACGTTGGCCTATAAATAGATTATTATTTAACTAGCAGAGCCCAGCCTTCGAAATTCGAGTGCAAAATCTAGGAAATTTTATTCTTTCAATGTTTTTTTAATCTATATATATAAAAAAAAATTATGAATATTTAAATAAAATTTTTAAATAAAATTTATTAAATTTCATAACAAATATTTTTTGAACACACAGAAGATATATAACTGCTAATCAATTTTAGCCAACTCACAATTCAACACAAATTTAATAAATACACACACAGCATTGTATACTATTTGATTTGAAACTTAAAAGTGTGTTTTATGTATGTGTTAGTAGCAACTTTAAATGAATTGTACTCGAAAAAAATGTTCCAGATGGTGCAAGTCTGCAAATATAGTGGACAGTTAAAAAGAATTATCTTTCAAATGGTATATGTTTTGTCAAAATCGCTTGATAACTAACACCGTAAAATCGGTCACAAGAAATCGCCTTGCCTATTAATATTATAGATAAGATCAGATGAAGATAGTATTAGTTCCGGTTCACACTATGATATTTTTCTTTCTGAAAACCTGAGTTTATAGGTGAGTTTATAGGTGGGGTACATGCGCCAAAAATAATTTCTTTTTTTCGTAAAAACCATGTTTTGAAGACAAATTCCAGAAAAATGTGAGCCAAAATAAAAAATACCAAAAGAACATTTTAAAAAAACCCAGCTCAAACAGCTGAATTATGTGAGGGGTAGAGTAATTTGAATGAAACAGTGGCGATTCGTCCCACTGTGCGGCGGTATAATTAGGCCTTTTTTTTCTTCGAAAACGCCGAAGGAAAATTTCTTACAGTGAATTTTGGAGCACTCAAATTTTGATTATGGTTAATTTGCCGTATTAGCCATTGCTTGTCAGATCTGGAAAATTTGGTTATTGCTGAGTTTTGGCTTATTTAAAATTTTTTTTTTGCATTTCTATAAAGTTTTATTATATTTAATACTATAATTGATGCACTATTTACAATTTCAGCAATTTTGCGCACCGATTTTCCTTCACTTGATAATTTTTTACTAATCCTCTCCATTCAGGAGACGTTTGGCGAATGCTCGGTGCCATTTTCAAATGACCGTATCAAATTTAAAATTTGGCAGCACTTTTGGACCTTTGACCTTTATTACTTTGACCTTAATTTTTGTAAATTTAACTAGTTTTATTAATTGTAAAAAAAATTTAGTTCGCCTTATGGGTCATGCACTAATACTATCATGGCAAGTGGATTTTTTGTTTAGTAACTATGAAGTAAAGTGCGAAGTAATGATTTGACTTTGAGCCGCTGTAAGTTAAGTCATTTTTGAAATAAGAGTAGACAATTTTGAAATTTAAAAAAATAGGTCATTTTAAAATACAGTTAGACAATTCTGAAATAAACGAAGACAATTTTGAAATAGAATAGAACAATTTTGGAATTACAGTAGACAATTTCGAAATACATTAGCAGAATTTTCAACAATTTGGATATAATAATGGAAATACTGTAGGCATTTTTGAAATGCATTTGGAATTTTCTAAAATTCATTTTGACATTTGCAAAATTTTGAAATACATTTAAATTGTTCTAAAAAAAATTCAGACAATTTTGATATATATTTGGACACTTTGATATAATTTAAACAACTCGTGAAATATGTTTACACAAATATGAAATCGAAGTAAGCAATTCTGATATTCTTTTGACCAATTTTGAATACATTTGAATAATTCTGAAATAAAAGTTGAAATTGTATAGTAAACAGTTGGGCTCGGATAAAATAATACTCATTACTAAGTTTTTATGAACTCGGTTTCCTGACTGTTTGTTTGTTCGATACAAATTTAATAGATTTTAAACTCCCATGAAACTAGACTTCAAACTTTAAGCATAACTAGGAACTGTATGACAATGAATAATAGGCTATTTATACCCTATACCACTATATGGTTTGGGTATAATGACTTTGTGCTGCTGTTTGTAACAACCAAAAATATTTGACCTAGACCCATCTTTAATTATACCGATCGAATCAGAATCACTTTCTGAGTTGATTTAACAATGTCCGTCCGTCCGTCCGTCCGTCCGTCCGTCCGTCCTTCCGTCTGTGTGTCCATGTAAACCTTGTAATCAAACTGCAGGTCGCAAATATGAATATATTTTGATGAAATTTGGTATCTGAGCTTTTATCGGCCATGGGATAAACGCTATTGAAATTGGTGAGAATCGGTCCATGTTCAGACCTAGCCCCCATACAAATTACCCCTATGAAATCGACATAAATTGTCATAAGATCCAAATTGTCATATAGATCTTACTCAAATTGGGTTTATATGCTTTCATTACATCCATTAATGAGTAGTCCAAAAATGATCCCTTTGGCCCCATATAGAGCTGCTTCCCGATCTTCACTTAAATCTATTAAAAAACAAAAATATTGCACTGATTCTTCTCAAATTTTGTTTGTATATATTTTTGCAAAATACAAGAGACTTTACCAAACATGATCAGGATCGGTCCATTTTTGGACCTAGTCCCTATATAGAAATAGTATCCGATATGAACTTTTTCATATCTGCAGCCAAAAAAATTAATAAAAATCCCACTCAAAGTTGGTTTTTGCTTATTTTCTATGTCCAGTTAGTTGGGCCTAAGAGATAGGGTTTCTAAACGCATGGTATAGGGTATCGTATAGTCGGTCTAGACCGACTATAATTTTCTTACTTGTTTTTATATATTAAGTGGGCGTGAAACCTCCCATACATGGTAAATATTTATCATCATATATCTGAGTACTATAATAAACAAAGTCACGAAACATTATATGAGTCCATAAGTTATAAATATAAATAACCGAACCAAAAATGGGCAGTATCGAATGAATGGACATGAGACTTACGCTTAAAAATTTGCAAAATTTAGCATACAACATTAAAAAGCAGAAAATAATTATTTTAAAAATAAAATTTTTTCATATAACACATTTTAAGCGGAGTAAAAATAATAAAAAACAAGTAAGAAAACTATAGTCGGTCTAGACCGACTATATGACACCCTATACCATGCGTTTAGAAACCCTATCTCTTAGGCCCAACTAACTGGACATAGAAAATAAGCAAAAACCAAATTTGAGTGGGATTTTTATCATTTTTTTTTTTTTTTGGCTGCAGATATGAAAAAGTTCATATCGGATGCTATATCTATATGGGAACTAGGTCCAAAAATGGACCGATCCTGACCATGGTTGGTAACGTCTCTTGTATTTTGCAAAAACATATACAAACAGAATTTGAGAAGAATCAGTGCAATATTTTTGTTTTTTAATAGATTTAAGTGAATATCGGGAAGCAGCTCTATATGGGGCCAAAGGGATCATTTTTGGACTACTCATTAATGGATGTAATGAATGCATACAAACCCAATTTGAGTAAGATCTATATGACAATTTGGATCTTATGGCAATTTATGTCGATTTCATAGGGGTAATTTGTATGGGGGCTAGGTCTGAACATGGACCGATTCCCACCAATTTCAATAGCGTTTATCCCATGGCCGATAAAAGCTTATATACCAAATTTCATCCAAATATATTCATATTTGCGACCTGCAGTTTGATTACAAGGTTTACATGGACACACAGACGGACGGACGGACGGACGGACGGACGGACGGACGGACGGACGGACGGACGGACATTGTTAAATCAACACAAAAAGTGATTCTGATTCGATCGGTATAATTAAAGATGGGTCTGGGTCAAATATTTTTGGTTGTTATAAACAGCAGCACAAAGTCATTATACCCAAACCACATAGTGGTATAGGGTATAAAAATGTTCATACCCTCATCGGTCAGACTTAATTATACCCTATACCACTATGTGGTTTGGGTATAATGACTTTGTGCTGCTGTTTGTAACAACCAAAAATATTTGACCTAGACCCATCTTTAATTATACCGATCGAATCAGAATCACTTTCTGAGTTGATTTAACAATGTCCGTCCGTCCGTCCGTCCGTCCGTCTGTGTGTCCATGTAAAGCTTGTAATCAAACTGCAGGTCGCAAATATGAATATATTTTGATAAAATTTGGTATATAAGCTTTTATTGGCCATGGGATGAACGCTTTTGAAATTGGTGAGAATCGGTCCATGTTCAGACCTAGCCCCCATACAAATTACCCATATGAAATCGACATAAATTGCCATAAGATCCAAATTGTCCTATAGATCTTACTCAAATTGGGTTTGTATGCATTCATTACATCCACTGATGAGTAGTCCAAAAATGATCCCTTTGACCCCATATAGAGCTGCTTCCCGATCTTCAGTTAAATCTATTAAAAAACAAAAATATTGCACTGATTCTTCTCAAATTTTGTTTGTATATATTTTTGCAAAATACAAGAGACTTTACCAAACATGATCAGGATCGGTCCATTTTTGGACCTAGCCCCTTTATAGATATAGCATCCGTTATGAACTTTTTTATATCTGCAGCCAAAAAAATTAATAAAAATCCCACTCAAATTTGGTTTTTGCTTATTTTCTATGTCCAGTTAGTTGGGCCTAAGAGATAGAGTTTCTAAACGCATGGTATAGGGTATCGTATAGTCGGTCTAGACCGACTATAATTTTCTTACTTGTTTTTAATTAAAGACGTGGGACGCACGAAATACCTCACAATCACTTTTTACTATTATCTATTACATGCGCACCAAGTTTTTCGTTTAGAATCATATAAATGGGTCTAGAAAAAATTAATTTATTCTTTTATGTCCACACTTTCTATTTTATTTTTTTGGAAAAAAGGAAACACAAACGCTTGAATAATAACCATCATAGTTTAATCAAAAGCGTTTGTGTTTTCTTTTTTCTAAAAAAAATTAATTTTAAGCTCAGTCACAAGAGGATCCATTGACACCAGTTTAATTTTAGGGTGAATACTGGCGTTTGTTCGGCCTTTTTCTGACCGAAGCAACTTTTTTTTAAAAGGAAGAATACTTTAAAATTTAATAACGGTTATGGCATTTGAATTCTCTCGATATAGATACTAAATTGGTAATGTATATAATTTAACAAATTTATAAAAATGGGTGAATAAGAAATATGGTCTCATTATATTAAAAAAATATTTTTTATTTTTATATAAAGTGAGTTACAATAAAAACGAAACTTTTAACAAAATCTATTTTTGACGACTTGAACGGTCAATACAAAAAAATTGGATCATAAAATTAAAAAAATAAAAAATCCCAAAAGTATTTATTTTTATGCTATTGACAAAACAATGGAAACCTTTACTATAAAATAATTGAAAACTTTCCCTCTATTTTTGTTTACAATATTTTGTTGCGTATCCATTATTTTTTAGTACTGTATCACAACACCCAGGCATGGAGTCACTTAAATTGTTGATATTATCCAATGAAATTTTTTTCCACTCTGAATTATCTGCCTCTATGAGATCTGTCTTCTTTATGTAATTTCGTCTCCGTATTTTTCGATCTACAATTTCTCATAGATTTTCTATAGGATTGAGATATGGTGATTAGGCTGGCCAATCCAAAATACGAGTACTAACTGCATTATATTATAGCTATTAGGTTACATGTGTTCTTAAGCAAAAATTTATACGAACCAGACGGGTTTTCTCTGATATCAGTGCTTTTTTCTCAGGACGATAACAACCACGATCAGCCTCAATAGCTCGTCGGGAAACAGTTCGAACACATTTTTTCTCAGGACGATAACAACTACGATCAGCCTCAATAGCTCGTCGGGAAAGAGTTCGAACACATTTTTTCTCAGGACGATAACAACCACGATCAGCCTCAATAGCTCGTCGGGAAACAGTTCGAACACATTATACCCTATACCACTAGGTGGTCAGGGTATAATAACTTTGTGCTGCTGTTTGTACCTACCAAAATATTTGATCTAGACCCATCTTTTATTATACCGATCGACTGAGAATCAGTTTCTGAATTGATTAAGCGATGTCCGTCTGTCCGTCTATCTGTGTGTCCATGTAAACCTTGTAATCAAACTACAGGTCGCAAATATGAATATATTTTGATGAAATTTGGTATATAAGATTTTATCGGCGATAGCATAAACGGTATTGAAATTGGTGAAAATCGGTGCATTTTCAGACCTAGTCCACATACAAATGACCCTTATGAAATCGACTTAAATTGCCATAAGATCCTAATTATTATACAGATCTCGGTTAAATTGGATTTGTGTGTTTATTACATCCATTAATCAGTATTTCAAATTTAAAAACCCAATTCTTGGTCATAGCATCCATATAAAGCTGATTTTCGATATTCACTTAAATCTATCAAAAAACAAAAATATTGAACAGATTTTTCTCAAATTTGATTTGTATATATTTTTACAAAAAAAAAATAGGATCGGACCATTTTTCAACCTAGTCCCCACATAAATATAGGATCCGATAAGAATTTTTTCATATTCAAAGGCAAAAAAATTAATAAAAATGCCACGCAAATTTGGTTTATCTTATTTTCTGTTTCCAATTAGTTGGACCTAAGAGAAAGGGTCTCTAAACGATATGGTCTCTAAACCGACTATAATTTTCTTACTTGTTTTATTTCAGATTGTTAATTGTTAGGTTACATTTCTGGAAATTTTAAAATCTCTTGCTATTAGATTATCCTGTCTTTGACTCGTTTTACGGAGCCTGCCGCCTTTATTTTTATTATAATTGATTTATGCATACAGTGTTGGTCAGAACAAAAGCAACCAATATCACTATTGACCTTTATTGTATTTTTAAGCATGTTATTGTGGTTTTTCCAAAATCTTTTTTATCTTTATAACATTACAAATAAATTGTAAACTAAGAGAACCGTTATATTTTTTATACCCTATACCACTATGTGGTTTGGGTATAATGACTTTGTGCTGCTGTTTGTAACAACCAAAAATATTTGACCTAGACCCATCTTTAATTATACCGATCGAATCAGAATCACTTTCTGAGTTGATTTAACAATGTCCGTCCGTCCGTCCGTCCGTCCGTCTGTGTGTCCATGTAAAGCTTGTAATCAAACTGCAGGTCGCAAATATGAATATATTTTGATGAAATTTGGTATATAAGCTTTTATCGGCCATGGGATGAACGCTATTGAAATTGGTGAGAATCGGTCCATGTTCAGACCTAGCCCCCATACAAATTACCCATATGAAATCGACATAAATTGCCATAAGATCCAAATTGTCCTATAGATCTTACTCAAATTGGGTTTGTATGCGTTCATTACATCCACTGATGAGTAGTCCAAAAATGATCCCTTTGACCCCATATAGAGCTGCTTCCCGATCTTCAGTTAAATCTATTAAAAAACAAAAATATTGCACTGATTCTTCTCAAATTTTGTTTGTATATATTTTTGCAAAATACAAGAGACTTTACCAAACATGATCAGGATCGGTCCATTTTTGGACCTAGCCCCTTTATAGATATAGCATCCGATATGAACTTTTTTATATCTGCAGCAAAAAAAATTAATAAAAATCCCACTCAAATTTGGTTTTTGCTTATTTTCTATGTCCAGTTAGTTGGGCCTAAGAGATAGGGTTTCTAAATGCATGGTATAGGGTATCGTATAGTCGGTCTAGACCGACTATAATTTTCTTACTTGTTTTTAATTAAAGACGTGGGACGCACGAAATACCTCACAATCACTTTTTACTATTATCTATTACATGCGCACCAAGTTTTTCGTTTAGAATCATATAAATGGGTCTAGAAAAAATTAATTTATTCTTTTATGTCCACACTTTCTATTTTATTTTTTTGGAAAAAAGGAAACACAAACGCTTGAATAATAACCATCATAGTTTAATCAAAAGCGTTTGTGTTTTCTTTTTTCTAAAAAAAATAAATTTTAAGCTCAGTCACAAGAGGATCCATTGACACCAGTTTAATTTTAGGGTGAATACTGGCGTTTGTTCGGCCTTTTTCTGACCGAAGCTACTTTTTTTTTAAAAGGAAGAATACTTTAAAATTTAATAACGGTTATGGCATTTGAATTCTCTCGATATAGATACTAAATTGGTAATGTATATAATTTAACAAATTTATAAAAATGGGTGAATAAGAAATATGGTCTCATTATATTAAAAAAATATTTTTTATTTTTATATAAAGTGAAACTTTAACAAAATCTATTTTTGACGACTTGAACGGTCAATACAAAAAAATTGGATCATAAAATTAAAAAAATAAAAAATCCCAAAAGTATTTATTTTTATGCTATTGACAAAACAATGGAAACCTTTACTATAAAATAATTGAAAACTTTCCCTCTATTTTTGTTTACAATATTTTGTTGCGTATCCATTATTTTTTAGTACTGTATCACAACACCCAGGCATGGAGTCACTTAAATTGTTGATAATATCCAATGAAATTTTTTTCCACTCTGAATTATCTGCCTCTATGAGATCTGTCTTCTTTATGTAATTTCGTGTCCGTATTTTTCGATCTACAATTTCTCATAGATTTTCTATAGGATTGAGATATGGTGATTAGGCTGGCCAATCCAAAATACGAGTACTAACTGCATTATATTATAGCTATTAGGTTACAACATCGACCAGTTCATGTGTTCTTAAGCAAAAATTTATACGAGCCAGACGGTTTTTCTCTGATATCAGTGCTTTTTTCTCAGGACGATAACAACCACGATCAGCCTCAATAGCTCGTCGGGAAACAGTTCGAACACATTTTTTCTCAGGACGATAACAACCACGATCAGCCTCAATAGCTCGTCGGGAAACAGTTCGGACACATTTTTTCTCAGGACGATAACAACCACGACCAGCCTCAATAGCTCGTCGGGAAACAGTTCGAACACATTATACCCTATACCACTAGGTGGTCAGGGTATAATAACTTTGTGCTGCTGTTTGTACCTACCAAAATATTTGATCTAGACCCATCTTTTATTATACCGATCAGTTTCTGAGTCGATTAAGCGATGTCCGTCTGTCCGTCTATCTGTGTGTAAATGTAAACCTTGTAATCAAACTACAGGTTGCAAATATGAATATATTTTGATGAAATTTGGTATATAAGATTTTATCGGACATAGCATAAACGGTATTGAAATTGGTGAAAATCGGTGCATGTTCAGACCTAGTCCACATACAAATGACCCTTATGAAATCGACTTAAATTGCAATAAGATCCTAATTATTATACAGATCTCGGTCCAATTGGATTTGTGTGTTTATTACATCCATTAATCAGTAGTTCAAATTTAAACCCCAATTCTTGGTCATAGCACCCATATAAAGCTGATTTTCGATATTCACTTAAATCTATCAAAAAAACAAAAATATTGAACAGATTTTTCTCAAATTTGATTTGTATATATTTTTACAAAAAAAATAAATGACCTTACCAAATATGGTCAGGATCGGACCATTTTTCGACCTAGTCCCCACATAAATATAGGATCCGATATGAATTTTTTCATATTCAAAGGCAAAAACATTAATAAAAATGCCACTGAAATTTTGTTTATCTTATTTTCTGTATCCAATTGGTTGGACCTAAGAGATAGGGTCTCTAAATGATAGGGTCTCTAAACCGACTATAATTTTCTTACTTCTTTTGTTTCAGATTGTTAATTGTTAGGTTACATTTTTGGAAATATTTTAAAATCTCTTGCTATTAGATTATCCTGTCTTTGGCTCGTTTTACAGGGCGTGCAGCCTAAATTTTTTATATAATGGATTTATTCATACAGTGTTGGTCAGAACAAAAGCAAACAATATCACTGAACTTTATTGTATTTTTAAGCATGTTATTGTTGTTTTTCCAAAATCTTTTTTATCTTTATAACATTACAAATAAAAAGACAAAATTAAAATTGTAAACTAAAAGAACCGTTGTATATATTTTTTTTTTGCAAAAAAAAACTCAAGATGGCACTATTTCAGTTGGACAAAACAAAAGCAACTTTAAGCAAGAACAAATTGCATTGTCTCTACTTCCAAGTTTAACTGCTTATTTTTGCATTCCCTTTGAATTTAATTTAAGTTGACTGACAGCTAGTTGCGTTGTGAAATTGGCCATATCTACTCGTACATATTAATAGGTGAAGGTAAATTTTTAGTTCCCTTTTTAAGCAATATGCGGGCACAGAGAAGTGTGAAAATTCACATAGTTATAGTTCATATGGCGGAGAAGCTGATAATGATAAAATTTATGTTTAATCTGTCTTAAAAATATATTAAATTAAATAAAATAAAATATTTATAATAATTCGTTACACCCTGTTAATGTGAATGATTTAAATTACATATATATGAGATGCTGTGTGTTGAATTGTGAATTGCTAAAATTGATTAACATATGTACCTTTAGGCTCATTTAAATATTCATAAATTTTATATATATATAGATTAAAAAAACATTGGAAGGCAAAAATGTAATGGAAAAGTAATATTTCCTAGAATTTGCACTCGAATTTCGAGTGCTGGGCTATACTAGTTTAAATAAAATAGTCAATTAAATAATTAAGGATTTTTTAATGAAAAGATCCAAATAGGACTAGCTAAAAAGCATAATATTAACAAATCTATAATATCTCGGCTTATAAAAAAATATAAAACAACAAAATCAGTAAACACATTGCATTTGGGATTAGCACCACGGAAGACAGATGAAAGGACAGACCGTCATATTGTACAAGTTGTGCAAAAATATTCATTTAAATCATGAAAAGACTATTTTAAATGAGTTAAATTTATATATAGATTCCAGAACTGTTCGTCGCCGAACATTAGATGCAGGTTTCCGAAGCTTCAGGCCAGCATAAAAAAAACACTGCTGACTAAGAAACATTTGGCAAATTTTTAGGCTTCATTTTGCACAAAAATATCAAAACTGGACGCCTGAAGAATGAAAAACTGTTTTATTTAGTGGGTTGAATGATAGTAAAATGAAAATTAATTCAAGGAAGCCGTATTTTTAGAAAAAATATTTTTGTTTTTACAAATTATTATTAGTGGTTTAAAACTACCATTTGCGAAAAAAAACAATTTTTTAAAATTTTTTTAAACCTGTCAAGCGCTTTTTGTTTTTCGGAAAAAATTACCTTGGTTCACAATTTTTGGTGTAACATTGGATTCTAAAGAGATAAATTAATGAATCAAATTGCAAACTATAGTGTACTTAATGCTCTAGTAAACAAACAAACAATCAAATAAATGTTTTTATAAAGGGTCCGCCAAATAACTTTTTTTTTTTTGAAAATGCTATAAAAAAAACTCTGAATATTATCTCAAATTTCTGTTTTTATTTGAAAGTACAATCCTTCCGGTTAATAATGGAAAATAATTTCACTCAAATGGCTGCCTCGGCTGGCCATGGAGTAGCCTACACGATCGGTCTAATTTTTAAGCACATTATTGATTGTGTGCAGCTGTATTTCACCAATGGCTTCACGAATATTGTCCTTTAAAGCGTCAATTGAATAAAGAATTCATGCAATGTGGGAGGCATATAAAACCACGGATAGAACTTAACGAAATGTCTGGTCGTGTTGTGAGTATAGTTTCAAAAACTTTTTCAACTTGAATCTCATGTCCACAGGATACAACAATAAAATCAAAATATGAGGAGGTCCATAACAAAACGCAATAATTCCACCAGAACAATTTTTTGGAGAAATTAATAAATTTAATTAAAGTCAGTAGGATATATATTGGAATTATTTAATTTTGGTCTAAATCGTTATTTTTGGTATTGAATTACAGTAAAATTATTGACCTTTGGTATTTCAATATGTAGAAACGGATTTAGTCAAAAAAACTAAAAACTTATAAAGTGGAATTATTGCGTTTTTTATTAAAACGTACCAGGGCTAAGATATTTTAAGTACGTTGAACTAAAAAAATTTTATTCCACAATTTTTAATATTGAGACTTACTGTTTTCTTCAATTTATAGAATAAAGAAAATGTAGTGATTTTTATTATATACAATCAATTGTATTTAGACGATGAATTTTTCGCAAACTGGAAACTTAAAGAGTTTTCTACAATTTGTCTTATCATTGTAATTTTTCTCTTCGTCCCACTCAAATATAAATGATCCTTAAAATAAGTTGTTGATTACAACAGCAATAACAAAAATCACAGTAACGAAAAGAAAGACAAAACAAAACAAGTAAGAAAATTATAGTCGGTCTAGACCGACTATACGATACCCTATACCATGCGTTTAAAAACCCTATCTCTTAGGCCCAACTAACTGGACATAGAAAATAAGTAAAAACCAAATATGAGTGGGATTTTTATTAATTTTTTTGGCTGCAGATATGAAAAAGTTCATATCGGATGCTATATCTATATGGGAACTAGGTCCAAAAATGGACCAATCCTGATCATGTTTGGTAAAGTCTCTTGTATTTTGCAAAAATATATACAAACAAAATTTGAGAAGAATCAGTGCAATATTTTTGTTTTTAATAGATTTAAGTGAAGATCGGGAAGCAGTCTATATGGGGCCAAAGGGATCATTTTTGGACTACTCATTAGTGGATGTAATGAACGCATACAAACCCAATTTGAGTAAGATCTATATGACAATTTGGATCTTATGGCAATTCATGTCGATTTTATAGGGGTAATTTGTATGGGGGCTAGGTCTGAACATGGACCGATTCGCACCAATTTCAATAGCGTTCATCCCATGGCCTATAAAAGCTTATATTCCAAATTTCATCAAAATATATTCATATTTGCGACCTTCAGTTTGATTACAAGGTTTACATGGATACACGGACGGACGGACGGACGGACGGACGGACGGACGGACGGACATTGTTAAATCAACTCAAAAAGTGATTCTGATTCGATCGGTATAATTAAAGATGGGTCTAGGTCAAATATTTTTGGTTGTTACAAACAGCAGCACAAAGTCATTATACCCAAACCACATAGTGGTATAGGGTATAAAAACAATGAACAAGTGTTAGATATTGCGTTTGCAGCATATTTTGATTTGCAACTGGGGATTTTTACGCAAAATGTTTTTTTTGGAATCCACAAGCTGAAACCCCATAGTAATTTACTATTGAAACAGTTTTACCCAAATTCACCCAATAACGCTTTGAAACTCCATATTTATTTCAAAAATACCCATTTTTGGAATAATATTCAAAAAAATGTTAAAAATATTTCTACTACGTTTTTCTTAAAAAAATCAAGAAGATTGTCCAATACCTGAAGTTGAAGCTTGCATTTAAAACAAGTTTTGATTTTAGAACAAACAACCAAAAAAATATACTTGAAATTCGTAGTTTTTACTTTTTACCACTTTGCACTTAATTATAGAAAATTAGTGAACTTTGAGAGCGTATAACAAAAAACGTAAACAACGTGGAACATTTTTTTTTTTTTTTACAGATATTGATGGTTAATTTTATCTGCTTTAACCCGGTACCAAAACTTATTACAATATATTAACTTCAACTTTTGAATTAATCCTTACTTTTGACACGTTTCAACCCAATATGCGATGAGTCAAAATTTAATTTGTTTAACTCTGACGGAATGTGCACTGTTCGCCGCAAGAAAGGAGATCGTTTAAACCCACACTACTGTAAGCCAACTGTGAAGCATGGCGGCGGATCAATTATGATTTGAACCCTATTGAGCATTCATTTGGCATTTTAAAGTGGGGGGGTAGCTAGTCGGGCTTTCACTTCTAAATAACCTGTAAAAGAAGCGCTGGAAACTGAGTGGAAAATCATTCCAATCAATGTTATCAACCACCTTATTGAATCCATGCCACGTAGATGCCGCGAAGTTAAAAAAACGGATTCTTCACTAAATGTTGAATAATATTGAATGTTGCTTATGTTTTGTCCAACTGAAATAATGCCATTTTGAGTTTTTTGAAAAAAAAAAATATATAACGGTTCTTTTAGTTTATAATTTTAGTGTTGTCTTTTTATTTGTCATGTTATAAAGAAATGATAAAGAAGATTTTGGAAAAACAACAATAACATGCTTAAAAATACAACAAGTAAGAAAATTATAGTCGGTCTAGACCGACCATAGGATACCCTATACCATGGTTTAGAGACCCTATCTTTCGGTCCAACTAATTCGATATAGAAAATAAGCATAAACCAAATTTGAGTGGCATTATTATTCATTTTTTTGCTGCAAATATGAAAAAGTTCATATCGGGTGCTATATTTATATGGGGACTAGGTCGAAAAATGGACCGATTTTGGCCATATTTGGTAAAGTCACTTATATTTTGAGAAAATAAATACGAACCAAATTTGAGAAAAATCTGTGCAATATTTTTGTTTTTTGATAGATTTAAGTGAAGATCGGGAAGCAGCTTATATGGGACCTATGACTAAGGATTGTCCCATAGGGATTATTTTTGGACTACTGATTAATGGATATAATAAACACATACTAACCCAATTTAACTGAGATCTATATTATAATTTGGACCTTATGGCACTTCATGTCGGTTTCATAGGAGTCACTTGTATGGGGGCTAGGTCTGAACATGGACCGAATTTCACCAATTTCAATAGCGTTCATCCTATGGCCGATACCTAATACCTAATTTCATCAAAATATATTCATATTTGCGACCTGTAGTTTGATTACAAGCTTTACATGGACACACAGACGGACGGACGGACATTGCTAAATCGAATCAGAAAGTGATTCTGAGTCGATCGGTATAAGAAAAGATCTAGGTCTAGGTCAAATATTTTTGGTAGTTACAAACAGCAGCACAAAGTCATTATACCCGAAAACCATATGGTGGTATTGGGTATAAAAAAGGTCAATAGTGATTTTGGTTGCTTTTGTTCTGACCAACATTGTATAATACCTTTCACAAATTTTCTTTTGCTTAAAACCATCAGTACAATTATCTATTATTCTCTTTTCTAACTCTTCACGAAACTTTATATTTGCCATTATTTTAATAATAATTAATTGTAAGATTAAAACATTGATAAATACAATTGTATTTAAAAAACAGTTGAAAACAACTCAGCGTTGTATATTTCTTAATAACGTTATTTCATGGCGCTCTCTCTCTCTCTCTCTCTCTCTCTGTCTCTCTCAGAATTTGTTTACATCCCATATTGATGCGTCATTCACCCGCTGTTAATAACAACGACGAGAATAAAATTTACATTATGGGAGAACTAAAAAATTTAGTAGAGCACTAAATGTCAAAATTGAAAGAACATCAACAGACAAACAGTGAAGAAAAACAACACGATTACGATAAAAACAAAAATGAAAAAAGTACAATAATTGTAAATAACACCACGAAAATGCAGATTTACAACAAAATAAAAATAACAACAAAACATCAATTGAGCAATATTTTCAATTAAACAATCGTAATCAATTTTGTAATTAGTTTTTCACACTAAACTAAATTGTATGAAATGAGGTAGGTACGTGCATAGTTGATATGGGGAACGCATAAGTGGAATTTGTTTTTGCTTTATCGAATTATATACTAAATAGAAATGGTAATATATTTTATTAATTTTAATTTTCTATTTGCAGCTACTTTCTTAATAAACGGACTGATGTCTTTGCAATATTATTGAAATTTTATAAAATACGTTAATTTTATATCATAATTAAGAACGGATTAACTAATAACTTCAATAAGGAAAGTAACAAAAAACTATAGTAACAAACAACAACAATAAAAAATAGTGCAAAACAAATTGCAATTCAAATTAATCAACCAACATAAATAGTCGTTACAATTTACTACAACTGACTGTTCAACATATTGTTGACTGGTGGTGTCTGTATGCTCCAGGTTAATCCGTACGATTATTCTTAACATTGCTACGATATGCAACGTAATACACGCGTTTTAGGAGGTGGCAGAAATGAGAATGATACAAAAAAGCCTACACCAACATCGCCGGCACGTACAATGCGGCCACCGGCACGTCATTCACAACGACCAACTTTACGCAATTTAAATCCTGTCTTTCATAAACGGGAGATATCTGAAGATAATAGTGTACTCTCAGATAAACTATTAAGTTTGGCTCGGAAATCAGGTGTCTTAAATTTATCTGGCAGAGGACTGTCCACTGGTATGTAATTGAAATTAATGTTTGTAATATCTTAGATTTAAGCACCTTGAATTGTAAGGAAGCTATGCATTTCCTATTTCATTGAATTTTTTTGTCGCAATTTGATATTGAATATTTGTTCTTGACTATAAACACCAAAAAAGGTAAACAAAAAGTTATTAGTTTGATTTTTTTAATTTGTTTCAGTTTTTTTTTTTTTTTTGTTCAACATTTAAAATTTATTTCTTATTTTTTTGTAAAGATAAATAAAACATAACAACGCTTATCTAAAAAAAACGGCACTTTATTTTTAAGCAGGTGCAGCATTGTTGTGTTTAAATTTCCCAATAGCACCACAAAGTTTTTAATGTTCCACAACAAATTATAAATATCGACAAGTTGTAAAAAGTAATTACAGTCATGGGCATATAAATGACGCAAAATTGGATTTCAAATAAACGTAAAATTTTTTTAAAATGTAAATTTTTTGTATTCTGTTTAGAGCTTCAACATGTCTGCACAAATGTTCAGTTATTTATTATATACCGTTACCAGTGTTTTGTAAAGAAAGTTGATTTTAAGCGGATACATAAATGGCAGAAATTACTTTAGATATTCAGTAGAGTATTTTAGAGTGAAAAGTTTTTGAAAATGATAGACAGATAGTATGGAAAATGCACAAAGAAGGGAAAAAAGTGGCGGAATTGCTAATCATATGCATAGTTCTCTAAAAAAAAGTATACAATGCAATTCAATCATGTATAGAGAATTCCGATGTATTGATTACAGCAAAATTCGGAAGCGAAAGTCTCGAAAAGCAAACATACATACGGATGCAGCCATAGTAAGAATGGCTAAAAGTGATCCATGCCATCACGGCAGATAGCATCCGGTATTAATCAGTCATTGGACTTGTCAGAAGCGATTGTCAAAAAAAAAATAAATAACTTAAGAAGATGAACCTTCGTCAAAACCCATAAAGAACAAAAAAGCAATGATTTCTGTATAAATGTGTTGCGGAGCGATGAAACGAAGATCAATAGGATAGGACCAGATGGTATAACATTTGTTCATTCTACCAAACATCAAGATTAAACTCTAGGATCACCCAGAAGACGGTAACACATAGGGGTGGCTTCGATTTTATGCAAATTAAGAAGAAATTTATGCAAGATAAAGATAAGTAAAGAATTGGTTTTGTGCGAACAAGATCGATGCTTTGGGATGGCCAGTACAAAGCCCTGACTTAAATCCAATAGAAAAGCTGTAAATACCAAAATCTCGTACAGTATGTGCTGTAGGTGTGAATCTGTCATCAAAAACAAAGGCTTCAGCCCAAAGTAAGGATTTAAATGTATTTATATTCCAAAATAGTAACAAATGCAATTTGAAAACGATTTATTTGCATTATTTTCAGAATGTGCCATATCTGTGTCCAGCACATTTCATTTGTTCCTTTACATTTTCATATTCTGCAGGGTAAATTTCTATTTCACAATATAATCACAAAAACAGCGTAACATGTGAACTCACATGATTTTATAAAAGTGACATAAAAAATCTTTAATTACTAGCGCTCGTATTCATAATCAAATTCTAGCAGTTGGCTAACTTTTTTTCAGAAAATTTCAAAATTTGTATGAAAAAAAGTTAGCCAACTGCTAGAATTTGATTATGAATACGGGCGTAGATGTTTACACATCTCCCCTGTGATCGGACTCACATGATTTTTTCACTAATGAATTATAACTTAAGTTCGTGTTATTACTGAATATGGAAAAAAAAACAAGCATAATAAAATGTGCCATTTGTATATTCATAGCTGTATATGTAAAGATTTTACTTTCGTAGATTACAATTCTGAAGACGAACATACTATAAAAGCAAAGACAACTCTAAAAAACTATTCACACTCTGAGAGTCTTTGATTCTGAAAATTTGTTTGCTATGATGCAACAACTTTCGAGATTCGCATATATATTAGTTCGTGTGTTCGTTTACCTGCCACAATATTCTATTTTTACCATTTTGACGACTTTGGCTGCAAAAGTGTTCGAATACTTCAAAAAAGGGTAAAAGTAGTAATTCAAACTTATTGTCAAATACATATACAGGGGACAATCGTGATCGAATAAAATTCTAGTCATACATATGAAATATATGATTTTAATATTCGATAGAGTGAAATTTATAGGAAATTACTGGATGGCATTCAAATTTATACCCGTTAGAATATACCATAAGAAATTGTACTTTAAACTATATAAAAGTTTAGTACACTTTATAGCTTTTAGACTAGAAAAATTTCATTTAGCTAAAGAATAAATATTTTAAAATGTATAAACTACTAGTTAGTCTCTACAGACTAGTTATTGTTTTAGTTAAGTATTTATTTTAGCTGCAAAATATTCTATATATTAATACATGAAGGTAAATTTTTGTACCCCCTTTTTAAGTAAAATGTGGGCATGGACGAGTGTGAAAATTGTCATAGTTATTGTTAATATGAAGGAGAAGTGCAGAATTTTAAAATTTATGTATAATATGTGTTAAAAATATATTTAATTAAATGAAATAAAATAATAATAAATAATTTTATAAGAGCCTAAAGGTATGCTAATCAATTCATCGAATTTCATTATAATTGTATATCACACGCCCTGTCTTGAATTGTGAATTGCTAAAATTGATTAGAATACCTTTAGGCTCTTATAAAATTATTTATTAACAAACCTATTTATATATCTTCTGTGTGTTCAACATCTATTTGAAATGAAATTTATTGAATTTAATTTAAATATTCATCAATTTTATATATATATGTATATATACACTGTCAGACAAAATAAAGTGCGGTTTTGTACTTTCTCTACTTATTGGTCAATATTTATCTTCCACGTTTATTATGTCTTACTTGTTTGCAGTCCCGTTACTTCATAACTTGTGTATTTTGTTTTAATAAACAATATTAGTTTTCAAAGCCTTTAGTTGTTGTGCTTTTGATAAAAGCATTAAGTTGGGCAAACAAAACGTACGACAAAATAAAGTGTCACTTATCATTAATGTTAATATTTCTGGTACATTATTAAATATTTTAATTAAAAACTGAAGGTAAATATTTAAAATATTTTAATATTTTAATAAAATGTTCAAAAAATTTAATTAAAGTTTGAGTACATTTATAAAATAGCGTCAGACGGACACGATTTTAAAATGAAACCTTTAAACAAAACCCAAAAAGATTTTCTAGTACAAGATCGTGAAAATGGAATGAAATTAAAAGAATTGTCTTCCAAATATAAAATATCAGAATCCGGAGTACGAAAAATTATTTCTTTGTACAAAATAAGAAAGTCAAACGAAAGTTTGAAAAAATTATGTGGCAGAAAACGTAAAACCACGAAGAAAGACGACGACCATATTGTCATTCTCGCAAAGAGAAACTCTTTTACCTCCGCCAGGGAAATAAAAGAAGAACTAAATATAAATATTTCAACGCGAACTGTCCAAAGAAGGCTCAATGAAAGCGATTTAAGAAGTACCTACGCTAAGAAAAAACCACTTCTGCGCGCGGCAAATATAAAGAAGAGATTGGAATTCGCAAAGAAATATATAAATATCCCGGAATCATTTTGGAATAAAATAATCTGGACGGACGAATCCAAATTCGAACTAAAAAATTCCAAAAATCGAAAAACATTATGCATACTGTTAAACATGGTGGAGGGAGCCTTATGGTATGGGGATGTTTTTCGACTTCAGGGGTAGGCCGACTTGTCAAAATTGATTCAAAAATGACAGGTGAGCACTATGTAAACATTTTGGAAGAAAATCTTTACAGTAGTGCTAAGGAAATGAACTTGGGGGATTTTGACTTTCAACAGGACAACGACCCCAAGCATACTAGCAAGGTAGCCAAAAAATATTTTGAGGAAAAAGGCATTGAAAAATTAGAATGGCCTGCTCAGAGCCCTGATTTAAACCCCATTGAACACCTCTGGGCTATATTGGATGACAAAATCGCAATGGAGTCGCGAACCAACATTCATTCATTTTGGGAAAAAATGCAAATAGAATGGAGGGCAATTCCATCAACTACATTAAAAAATCTAGCATTAAGTATGCCTAGGAGACTAAAAGAAGTCATTAATAATAAAGGGGGTGCAACATCATATTAGGTTATTTATTTTTTTATAGTTTTCTTAATATTACATTGAAGTGTTACTTTATTTTGACGTTTAAAATTCTTGTTGTATATATGAAGTCAATCATTTTTGAAAAATCATTTTTTAAATAACATTTTCTATGGAATAAATAAAAAAATTTGTTTTGTAGAGATTATAAATTATTTTATATTATTTTTTTAAAAGAAAATGCAGAGGGTATGCTACCGCACTTTATTTTGTCTGACAGTGTATATAGATTAACAAAATATTGAAAGAAAAAAATTTAATGAAAAAATAAAATTTCCTAGAATTTTCACTCAAAGTTGGAGTGCTGGGCTATGCTAGTATTTTTTAATTTCGCCGTGGAGGGCAAACTACCCTCCACTTATTTTATTTTTTTTTAATTCTTTAGCGAGGGCGTCAATTGTTACAGAGAACGTTAAAAAAACAAAAAAATGTTTAAGTGTTTTTAAATTTAAAGCAATGTATTTTTATATAATTGACAAGAAAAGCTATATTCCAATTTCAACGAGCCCCTGCAGGAATTTTTTACTTTTCTTCATAGTTTTTCATTGCTTAATCGGTATGCCCAAAATTTAATTGAAACCAAGTACTTTCTTATACTCTGAATTTCGTTGCTGTATATTTCCTGCTGCAGAAAATAAACGAACAAATCAAAATTTACAGTTTAATATAATAAAAGTGATTAATAATTTCAACTTAGAATTTTGTGTATTATAAATATATATAATTGCAAAGCTTGTTATAAAAAAATATGTATGTAGAATTTAGTAATTGGCTTGGCTTAGTAATGAAAAAAGCACCCAACAAACATAAATATTCATGTAAACTGAAAGTGACATTGAACCTATAAACATTTCAGGTGAAGTCATAATCACAAGTAATAGATACTGAAAAATATAAAACAATAAAGCCATAAATGGAAAAGTAAATTTCATGCCCGGTTAAACAAAATATTAATTACATATTCAAAAACAAAATCTAGTAAAATGTGATATTTTCAAGAAAAATTATATAGTTTCATAACGACTTTTGAACAAAATAAACGATTCTGAAAAAAAGTGGAATATAAAAGAATAATAAAAATCCCTCGTTCTAACAAAAAAAAATCAAATTTATTTTAAACTTTAATATATCCTTCAAAATTGCTGCTACTAAGAGTAAAACCAAGGAACTCACATCATTTTGTATGTGTGGTCCTTACCCCAGACGACGTTATTATCATATACGGGAATTTCATATGGCAGCCTCGTCGCAAAGTGAAATTGATAGTGAATCAGATAGTAAAGATGAAAAAGAGCTGACATCCTTAGAAACTAAACAAGATTGTAAACCAGATTTTAAATTTATTTTAAACAAAAAAAAAATTATTTATGGAATATTATCCTTTTGCTATAATTTTTAGTACCTGATAAAATATATAACATTAATGACGGTGATACCGATAAGGAAGTCACATTGGAGTCATTGGTCGCTAACGAAGAAGATGCTTGGTGGAATCAGTTGCCTTTAAATAATTTAGATCTAAGCTCGAATCAATTAACGAAGTTATCGCCAAAAATTGCTAATTTAGCTTCCTTAACAACATTAACGGTAAGTTTTAGAAATTTTGCGATTTTTAAACAACTTGTTTTATTTGAGAAGTCAGTTTTAGCCAGGAAGTGAAAATTTATGACTTGAATTATTGTAAAAGTATTTGAAAGTACTCATAATTTGTATAATTTATATTTTTTTTATAAACATTTAGCTTTACGATAATGGTTTAACTTCATTACCTAATGAAATTGGCAAACTAGAAAAACTAGTTCGTTTGAACTTGAGTCGCAACAAAATCAAAGATTTACCTCCAGAATTCTTTACTTTGCCTGATTTACGTTACTTAAATTTATCATATAATCAATTGGAGGAACTTAATCCCGACATAAGTGATTTACATATGTTGGAAGTATTGGTAAGATTGTAATATATATTTGTAGATACAATTTATTCAATATTTTCATTAATTTATCGTTACTTAATATTTGCTTATATTTTAATTTTCTATTTTAATAGCTTTCATTTTATTTTTATGGTTCTAAATAAATTTAATGGTATTGGTTTGCATCAGTTAAACTTAATTTAAAATAATTGAAAGTATAAAATCATGCAGGAGTTAATTGCTAAAAAAAGTTGTAAAAATTACGGTTCGAAAGACCAAAATTCATCTAATTGTATACATTTTAATTTCAAACGCCACGTGTAAATTAAAAAAGATTTGATTCAAAAATATTGCTCCCGCTAAATCCGATTATGAACTCAGAATTTTTCCAGCAAAAAATGGAAACGCCATTCAAAGTAATATCAATAATTTGTCCGAAAACGAATAAGATATCTGAAAAATTCCCAGAACTATATTGAAGGGGCAGAGTATAACATTCAGATGTTTGTGCTAAAAATATATATTTTCGATGTACGAGGGTGAGTCAATAAGTCCTTACAAAAACAGAAAAACACATTTTTTAACTGATCTTTTTTATTTTTCAACATTGTATCCTTTTTGACTCCATACACTTCATCTAACGATTCTTCAATTTTGTATGCCCTCCCCAACGTAAGAATTCGAAAGGTCCTTAAAACAGGCTTCTTTTGCAGAGATGACTTCCTCATTCGACTCGAATATTTTTCCGCCGAGCCATTTCTTTTAATCTGGAACTAAATCTGAAGAATAAGGAGGATGCGACAACAATTCGAACCTCAATGCATATATTTTTGCCATCGAAACTGTACAAGTGTGCACCGGAGCATTATCTTGATGGAAGATCAAGATAAGGTTGAATATTTTTGTTTAAATGGGGGCGTTTTTTTCTTGGTTTCTTCATTTAATTGGCCCAATAATGATGAATAATATTCTCTATTTATTATTTTTCCTTCTTTCAAGTAGACAATCCTGATACTTCCATGCATATTCCAAAACACCGTGATCATAATCTTACCAGCCGATTTCACTGCTTTTGCTTTCTTCGGAGCGGAATTACCTTATAAAATCCATTGCTTTGACTGTTCTTTCATTTTTGGTGTAGAGTAATTTCCGCGGTTCTTCAACAGTTAGGTATCGGCGAAGAAATTTATTAAAAGCGTTTATTACGTTTATTTTCAATTGTAAGCTAAAGCGGCACCAGGTTCATAATTTGTGGATCTTCGGCCACGCTTAAATTCATTTACCCAATTGTGGGCAGTCTTAAACGCTGATACAGATGTGCCATAGACTTCGTCTTATTCATCTTTGATTTCTTTATGTGTTTTCTTCCTTTCAAGTAGTAGTGTTTATCGTCGGCACAAAATTAATTTGTTTCCCATTTTTCAAAAAAACCAAAATATAACCCAACCAATATATTGTTTAAAAAAAACCGAATGACAGACATACTGCCTTTTAAATTCCTAATGCTTCTTGTACCTTTTTAAGACTTGTTGACTCACCCTCGTAGCACAGTCCCAAATATAACAAAAAAAATGTGTTTTTATATTTTTAGGATTTCGCAAATACCTGATCTTATAGAGAAATTCTGAGTACATATTCGCATTTAAAATTCCTTAGACCTTTAAAAAATATATTCTGGTCTCAGGATCTAAAATATATATATTTTTTAAATATTTTAAAATTCTCGGTCTGATTTCCTTGAAGCAGTTGTAGTGAAAATTATTTTAAAGAGATCCAAGGATTTTTGGGGAATTATTGGCCTTAAAAAATATATATACCAATAGGTAGAGAGAAGTCCTCCTTTTATTGTAGCCACGAGTCTGTCTGCTCAATTGGATCACGGGAAAAGGGTTAAAAATTGATCCAAATTTTTTTCGGCAGACAAACAGACACTACGAGTTAAAATAAAAGGAGTAAAAATACATTTATATTTTTTATATATTTAAAAATTAAAATCAATTAATTTTGAATCACATATTTAATATGTTCACTATTTTTTCTGAATATTTTCATATCTAACCTTTCACTGCATCTCGAAATATCTCGATAAGTAACCGTACGATTCAAAAAGCTGTGTTCAGCTTGTTTAAGCTATATAGCAATGATTTATTGTAAGAGGACGTCTTTTTTATAGTGTAATAATATACATTAGAATCCGAAACTTTTCTAATGTATAAAATCCCTAAAATCCAATATTGTTTCAAAAAACTCGATCTTAGACTTAAAACAATAATATCCCAAGTGAAAAAATCTCTTCAAACCTTAATAATATCTCAAACAAGTCTCTAAACTCTGGATAAAATCAAAATCATTTATTATTCGAACCATTAAGTCTCCATCTAACCCATTATTATAAATCTAACTTATTTATTTCCAAAAATCTAAGGATGTATCAAATAATGAATTAACTGAATTACCGGGTGGTATTGGTTTTTTGGTGCGTCTAACAACGCTTTTACTAGCTAATAATCATATAAAAGAATTGCCAAACGATTTGGTCAATATGCGTTGTAAGTTTCTATATGCAAAATAATTATTTCCCATTCAAACAAACTAACTACAATAATTGTATCCAATTGAATGTTTTAGCTTTGCAAAAATTGGATTTAATGCATAATGATTTGATTGCATTACCTGCGGATATGGGTAGTTTACGTAAACTCCAATGTCTCTACGTGCAACATAATGATATACGGGAGTTGCCGGATTTTGATGGTTGTGATTTAAATGAATTACATGTGTCCAATAATTTCATAGAGGTATGTGTTTGCTGGGTTCAAAGAATGACACCTAAAAAACTTTGAAAATATTGAAGTTTTGAATTGTTTTTGGGTTTTCATTTTCATTTCAGCAAATACCCAAGAAATTGTGCTCAAAGTTGCCTCATTTGAAAATATTCGATTTACGTGATAATAAAATTACGCAAATACCCGATGAAATTGCACTTTTGCAAAGTCTTATACGTTTGGATATTACAAATAATTCTATAATTAATTTACCGTATTCGCTGTCGTCGTTGGCTCATTTGGTTAGTTTGCAAGTGGAGGGAAACCCTATCAAGTCAATACGACGCGACATCCTACAGTGTGGTACAGTCAGAATATTAAAGACATTGCGTGACCGTGCCGCTGGCCAAGAAGCATCTGCAAAATCCTCTTCTTCAACAACATCAACTTCAGGCAGCACAAGTATGGCTGGTGATGGTTTAAATAGTCCTCGAAAACCACCAGTGGTAGGTGAAGAAAATTCTATATATCCTGATAAGTAAGTACAATATTTTAATTGCAGTCGCATATAATGGACTCTATTCTTTATACTTATATAGATATAAACTAAGGAAAACTCATTGTCTTACTGTAACTATGCAAAATTTATCGGAAATTCCTAATGAACTTTTTGAGGCAGCTCGCACTGAAAATGTTAATATTGTTGATTTTTCCCGGAATCGTTTGTCTTCTTTACCTGAAGGGTTTGTTGTACAGAAAAAGTATGTTTACTTAAAAATACTAATTGTAATAATTATTTCTCAATATAGATTAATGGAAATGAAAGATTGTTGTTCAGAGTTAGTGCTTGCCAATAATATGATAAATTCCGTACCATCGTTTCTTTCACAATTTTCACGTATAACTCTGATTAATATATCTTGCAATTATCTAAAGGATTTACCACAAGAATTTGGTGTCCTGAATACTTTGAGAGAACTTAATATTTCTAACAATCGGTAAGTTTAACGCAACAATTGAGCATAAATAATAATTCATAGTATGTAGAAAATTAAAAAAAAATCCACCGAAAAACATTAAACATTATTTATATTCCTTTTCCATATTATTCTATATTTTAAGGTTTATGTCATATATGTCCTCTTTTATAAAAAACAATATGTTGGACATTTTATAAAGAACTTCCTATTAAAAGAACTGTCCTGTCTGTTTCAGGACTTCTTTCTTCAGAAGGAACTATATTATGTTTATTTTTTCTGCACTATAAACTCCAATATTCCAACAAAAACAAGTAAGAAAATTATAGTCGGTCTAGACCGACTATACGATACCCTATACCATGCGTTTAGAAACCCTATCTCTTAGGCCCAACTAACTGGACATTGAAAATAAGCAAAAACCAAATTTGAGTGGGATTTTTATTAATTTTTTTGGCTGCAGATATGAAAAAGTTCATATCGGATGCTATATCTATAAAGGGACTAGGTCCAAAAATGGACCGATCCTGATCATGTTTGGTAAAGTCTCTTGTATTTTGTAAAAATGTGTACAAACAAAATTTGAGAAGAATCAGTGCAATATTTTTGTTTTTTAATAGATTTAAGTGAATATCGGGAAGCAGCTCTATATGGGGTCAAAGGGATCATTTTTGGACTACTCATTAGTGGATGTAGTGAACGCATACAAACCCAATTTGAGTAAGATCTATATGACAATTTTGATCTTATGGCAATTTATGTCGATTTCATATGGGTAATTTGTATGGGGGCTAGGTCTGAACATGGACCGATTCTCACCAATTTCAATAGCGTTCATCCCATGGCCGATAGAAGCTTATATACCAAATTTCGTCAAAATATATTCATATTTGCGACCTGCAGTTTGATTACAAGCTTTACATGGACACACAGACGGACGGACGGACGGACGGACATTGTTAAATCAACTCAGAAAGTGATTCTGATTCGATCGGTATAATTAAAGATTGGTCTAGGTCAAATATTTTTGGTTGTTACAAACAGCAGCACAAAGTCATTATACCCAAACCACATAGTGGTATAGGGTATAAACATAATACTTTGAAGATAGTCCATTACCAAAATCGTTTATTCACCTAATACTTTTCCTATAGAAAAACTTCTCTTATGAAAAAACTTTATTCTCAGACTTTTCTACAGAGTAAACTTAGATATTTATATTTTTATTATTTTCCTATAGATAAATTTAATTTTATTATTTTTTATAAAAATAAAAAATCTTATTTTCGATCTTTATCAATTTAATGATTGAGAATTTTTGAAACAAATGTGCTAATGCTTTTGCTTTATTTAAAGTAAAAACATTTGATCTTGAGCCTGAACAATTTCAAACTCAATCATTAAATTGATAAAGATCGAAAATTAGATTTTTTATTTTTATAAAAAAATAATAAAATTAAAAATACGGAGGGCACGCCGTTAACGCTAAATGTAAGTTTAGCAAAAACAAATTGTTTTTCTTGTTTTTTCAAGATAAAAACAAACATGTATATTGTAGTATACAATGTATACTCGTATACAATCATATTTGTTTCAAAGTTGTTCTATATTTTAGTTTGTTATATTGGAAGAGGCTTAAATAGTATAACTTTTGCTTGAATTCTCATTTGGTTGTTTTCAGCAAATATATATGAATTTAACTTTTTACCAAACAAACTATCTACTGCTTTTGGTTACTGATGAGGGTTGGTGACTCTTCCCGAAACAGCTGTATAACCTGTCATGCAGAATATAGATCAATTTTTGAAACAAATGTGCTAATGCTTTTGCTTTATTTAAAGTAAAAACATTTGATCTTGAGCCTGAACAATTTGAAACTCAATCGATAAATTTAAACCCTAGAAAAATTTAAATCTAAACTCCACATTTGTTGCTCTGGCACATTTCATAACTTCGCTTTCTGACATTTTCGGATAGTTGAAGGTAAAAAATAAATGAGAATGAAAATAAAAATAAATAAATAAAAACTGGACTGCAGTAGTCGAAAAAGACAAAGAATAAAAGCATACCGAACTACATTTTGCTCACTCCCGAGGAACAATAAAAAAAAATATACTTATAAAATTAGACTTTCTATTCTACATTATTGCACTCTGATTGTTCAATCGCATTAAACTGCTAATTTAATAGTTATACATAGATAGTAAGGCACCGTTTTAGTCTAGTTATTAAACTTTCAGCCCAACCGGTCTCGTTTTTTTTTAAGATTTTATTCTTGTGGTTTGATCTATCCAAAATTGAGCTAAGGTCCATTTTTTTACCATATATAAAAAACTTAAAAGAATATCTTTAAGAAATACTCACATTTTTATTTCAACTTTTAGCAGCTCTCTACTTTTTTAAATTTTTTTAGTTTTTTCCACATTTTTTTGAAATTTTTACTTTTTATTTTTCTTCGATTTTTTTTTCATAAAATTAACCATAAACAATATTTTTATTTTTTATAAATTTTTATTTATTTTTTAACTATTTTGATAAATTTTTATTTTTTTTTTCAATTATTTTTTATATTTTCCTTTTTCTAAGCTTGTCCTAAACAATATGATTTAACCTAACTGTTAACTTTCACAGACACCCACACTTAAACAAAGCTATCACACCACTTATTTTCCCGCTGCATATCAATGCTTTTCAATATAAAACGATCATTTTCTTGTGTATAATTTATTGCCCGCACTAATTTCCATTAATTTCTTTATATTATAGATTGATTTATATATTTATTTACTTTTTTTTTTGCCAAAACACTTATATTTTATTAAATTTTCACTAATTTAAACCGCTGCACAATTTGCAATGCATTGAAAATGAACGAATTAGGCAAACTGACAGAACATAAACAAAGTTAGTGAGAGGCATTCATCAAGGATTGATATCTTATTCTCTTTGATATCAATCATTATCGAATTTATTATATTTACAAATATGTAACGGAAACAATGTATTTGAATTAATATTCAAATTTTTGGACTAAGACAAATGATTTTATGAATTTGTTAAGTATATTTTAATTAAATTAAGCTCATCACATATACATGTATATTTCTTCACAGGTTTGAATATTTTCCTAAGAGCGTTTATGAGTTGCAAGGTTTAGAAATTCTATTGGCACGCGATAATCGCATTAAAGGTATTGATGCTACCAACAGCGGTTTGGGAGCATTGAAACGCTTAGCCACATTGGATTTACGTAATAATAGCATTGAACAAGTGCCACCCATATTAGGAAACTTAACAAATATAACGTAAGCTAACCTAATAATTATTTTAATTAAATTAAATATAAATCATCGTTATAATTATAGAACTCTAAATATTGTTGGAAATCCTTTTAAATTACCACGCCATCAAACCCTAGAAAGGGGAACCGAAGCCATAATGTCATATTTAAGAGATCGCATACCAGTTTAAAATTTACAAGTATACCAACACAGCACAAAGAATATATATAATTAAAATACATATAAAAATATGATTTTTAAAAGATTTTATTAATTTTTTATAATTAATTTGCCAAAATAGAAACATATATTTGTTTAGAAACTAGTCATACATACATATATAACCAGAGAGTTACTAATATAATCATTTTTTTTTTTTTTGCTTATTTTTAAAGTACACAATTTTAAAAGCAATTTTTTTTAGTTTTTGTCAAACTTTAAACACTATTAAAGACCATGTTCTGGATTATGATTATGATTATGATTTCAATAATGATAATTAAACAATTTTCTGTAAATTAAATTTGTCTAAATTTTTCTTTCAACTCCTAACCAATGTAAAGATATGAAATCGCTTTATCAACATTAGGAACCTAAATCAATTTCACTTCTATGAAAAATATAAATTTTCAGAACATATGGTCTTAATATATTTTTTTAAATGATTGTTAAAAAATTAAATATTTTATAAAAACACGTTAAAAATAAAATTTATATTATTAGCTTTACAACCAAAGTAATGTGTTATTATATTTTCTCAATTTTGTTCTACAACTTCAGCCTTCAAACGTTTAGCCAGTGTTTTTCTTAGCTGCAAAGCTGAATTCATTTCAACGTCCTCTGAAGTATCCATAGCAGCTTTTGGTTTTGAAACATTTTCCAAAAGTTTTTGTGCCACCTGTGCCGATGTGGGTCTGGCATTAGATGATGTAGATGCTGACGTCAAAGACTTGACCACACTTTCTTGTAGTTGTTTGGCTCGAGTCTTCTTTTTGATTTCTATTATTTTATCACGTTGTTGCCTCAAATATTCTTGTCGTGTTAACATATCATCGGGATTGACCTAAAGTATATAGGAAAGCTAATGTTAAAAATTCTAATATTTCCAAAGGACTATGACTGAAAAACCTGCTGATTCTTCTCGAAAAATAAATTTAGACGTTCAAATTTGTCGCTAACATCTTGCTCATTAGCGTCAGTTTCTGGAGTCAAAGCAGCCTCAGGACTTTCCATTTCTTTTTCTACCGATTTAGCAATAAAATCTTCAACATCTGTTAATTTGTCACTAGAATGATCGAAACGAATATTAAATTCGGATTGTATAGATGGATTTAAGTTTTAACGATCTAGAATTTGTTTTGAAGAACATAAACACTACGAATCGAATGTCCTTCAGTAGCTAATTTTCGATTGAAATTGAAGTCTCATCTTAAAATTATAATCAGTCAATAAGTCTTTATAAAATCATATAAGAACCACTAATAATTTAAAACAAAGTAGGTTTCTGAAAAATGTCAAGTTGCAAAAGACGCCTGGAAAATTTTTAAGCAAATCCGTCGTTCGATTTTTATAAACAATCAATTACTTATTTGAGGCAACAATGAATTTCTGGCTCTCATCAAACACTTCTACTTGAAAGGCAAAACACCTAAAGAAATAAAAGATGAGTTAGGCAAAGTGCATGGCACATCTGAAATTGGATAAATGAATTTATCTACAATTATCGAAATGAGTTGAAATGTGGCCGTACATCCATAAATCTTGAATCTCGTTCCGGGCGTCCACTTGTGTCAGTTACTTCGGAAATTATCGATAAAATGCAGGTTATAGTTTTGAGTGACCGACCAGTTAAAAAGCGCTAGCTAGAGGCATGATTCTGTGATTTTAATTTTAAAAGACAAATTGGGTATGAAAAAGCTATCGGTAAGCAATTGAGAATAAGCGTAATCGTGTTATTGATTCAGTAGCTGGTTTAGAGCTTTTCCGTCGCGATCCTGAAACATTTCTTCGCCGAGAAATAATTGTTGATGAAACATGGATTCACCACTATACATCAGAAATGAAACAAGAAAGCAAAAGCAAAAACAGTGAAAACGGCTGGAGGGGTTATGGCCACCGCTTTTTAGGATATGCATGGAATGATCTACATTGACTACTTAAAAAAAGTATACTTATTTTTGTAAAAACATATACAAATGAAATTTGAGAAAAATCTGTGCAATATTTTTGTTTTTCTGATATATATAATTGAAAATCGGGAAGCAGCTTTGTACGGGGGCTATGACTAAGAATTGTCTGATTTCTTAAAGTTACTTTTACACAGTATTTTTTTAAATAAAATTTAACGTCTAATGAAGAGTTTTTTGATAACTTCTTTGAATCTTGAGTTAAGATTGTTTCTAAGCTAAGTTTGTCATAATCCTTGTTTTCTCTTAAAGAAGAGAAGAAACCTTATAAGGAAACCTTTAATTTGCAGTAATTTCTTCGAGATTTGAGAAAATATTTAAAAAGATTTTCCGCAAATGAATGTCAAAAGTATTCATGTTTTTTTTAGTTCCTCCAAAAAAACCTTAGAGTGTAATGGCAATTCTATAGAAAATTGTTCGTAAATCGATAAGTACTTGCATAAGTTATGAAACTGATATTAGTGATTGTTGTGAAATTTTAATTAATTCAGTTATAATTATTTACCTAAAAATCAATCTTGCCCTACCTTTGCGAGTGTATACTATCCGTTGGACTATCAAAACTATCATGTTCTTGAAGCAAAGCCAATTGATTTTTCTCAATTAAATCCAATGCTTGTAATTGTAGTTCAACATTACGTTGAGTCATCATGCGTATGAAAATTTTTATATCGTTAGCAGCCCAAATCTTTGATAAAAATGAAGAAAATTATGTAAAATATATACAAAAATCATTTTACAAACCTGCTGAAATAAACCCTGATGAAATTGAAAAGGATTATCTTTATGCTGCTGTTTGCCCTCCAAACAAGCCAACTCGAATTGTTCGGGTGTTATTTGCATTTCCTCCATAAAACTGCCCAACATATAGTCAACCAAGTTCTTATAATCATCGTGTATTTGTTTAACATCCAAATTATTTTCTTCCGGCTGTAAATTAGGATCGAATACTAAAAACGCAAAATGGTGTTAATGAACATTAAAAAAAATTAATTTAACAAAAGTATAAACATATATGTATGTGTAAACATAACTTACTTAAAGATTTCTCTTCTATGAATGTCTGCAAAGGAGCATTCCACACTGGCCCATGTAGAAAACATACCAAAGAATCCAATACCCAAGAATCATCACCTCCAGACATTGATTTTTTTTATTTTTTTTTTCTTTTATGAAGTGTTGTCTCTGCTAATACAAATATTTTATGAGTAATTCCTCCTTTTATGAAAATTTTTAGTTTTGGTCTATTGGTTACCATGGTTGCAGGAACGTACAACAAAAAAATAATTTATGGCAATTTATTGTAATGACCATTTATATACAATATATACGGACAATTTTGAATGTTTTAAAATGGAATGATGTTAGTCGATCGTTATTACGTACCATTATGTTTGCAGGCGCATTTAGTTTTTTTTTTTTTTTTTTAATTTTAATTTGCAACATCATCAAAATAAATGCTTTACAAATAATCGAAAATTGTAACTAGAATTTGTTGTAACTAGAAATTGCCAATTGTAAAAAAGTACTAGACGTTTTTACAACAATTGTAAAAAATACTTAAAAAAAATAAATTTTAAAAATTGGCCCGAGCGTATATTTTTCAATTTGGGGCTGGAAAAGCCCGAAAAAGTTGGTTGCTTGTCATCGCGGGCGGTCATATTTTATGTAGCTATAATAGGGATTGCCCGTCTGAAAATTGAAACATAAATGTAGTGTTGGAAAAATAATCACCGCTGTCACATTGAGATGACGTCGACATCACCTAAATCACAATCACTTTCTGTGTCGATTTAGTGATGTCCGTCCGCCTGACTGTCCGTCTGTGTGTCCATTAGGGTGGCCCTTCGTTATATGGAGGGAAAAAAAGTGTTCAAACTGTCGGTCTCACCCCCTAGAAATATGCGAATAGCAAAAAAACTGAGAAATACAAAGTTTTGGGCCAATCAAAAAACGTTTAGTCGTGGTGCAAAGCGATTGAAAATTTCAAGTGTGTTTATATGGGGAAAATATAACTTTTTTTCAGATTTTATGAAAATTTCGTTCTATAGTTTAATTTTTCCGACAAGCTGTTATATAATTCGAGATCAGTATTAAATTATCCTTTCAAAAGGCTATAAAACTTCAAAATCGAATGAAACCTCGCCAAGAAATAGCAAATGCCCCAGACCACTTTTGTGCCAAAAAAACTAGGTCATGAAATTTGATGGCATTTTTTTCAACTTTGAGAAATTGATTAAAGCCATCATTCTTTTTTTGTCTCTATACTTATAAGTACTCAGATATGAAGTATTGTTATATTACCACGTTGTTAACCTATTGCGCATTGAGACCGAAAATTGGAAAATTTTTTGATAATATTTTTAAAACTTCTTTTTCAAGTTTGAAAAAATTTTCTTAAACAAAATTTTAAAAAATGAATCTATCACTTTAAGGTTTTATTAAATACATGTTGCAGATTATCTGTGTGAATTTTTAAGTAACTCCCTCTGCCAGAATTTTTTGACAAGGATTTTATTTTTGCGGATTTCGAGAAAAATTGGATTTTTGTGAAATATTCTGTAAATGTACTCTTTCTAAATACTTTGTATCAAAAATTCATCACTTTTCTACTTTTAAATGTTATATTTTATCTTAATAGCCTAGGGTTTCGGAAAAAAAATGTGACTCCATTAACCCTTTTGGAATTGAGGTCACATATGACCCCAAGCTAATAAAAGACAATTTATTCAAAAAATTCAAATATTTTGTAAGTGCTGTCCAATTTTTAGATGCGACACTTAAAATATAATAACCAAATGTGTAGAAGTTTCGTTCCAAAAATTTTGGATAAATCCGAGAACGTTAACCCATTATTTGCCAAGGCCAGCTTTGGATTTTAAGATATTTTTAAATAAAAATTACCGAAAACGAGTTTTTCTATTAAGCTCGATGAAACCACTATTTAGAATTTAAGAAAAATAATTCGTTTAATTTTTTTTTTTAATTTAACCCTTCAGTGCTCCTGAGATCAAAATTATCCATTGTGATATATCTCTGGTGCAATTGTCTGCTTATTGCTCGCGAATATAAATTAAAACAACTTTTAACCAATTTTGTTAAAAATATCTAATAAAACCCACATATACGAAAATTTCAAAATTATTATAAAATGTTTATTTGTTTGAATTACATCTATTAAATTTTGGTAAATGGTATTTTTATTTGCAGATTTTAAGTATTATTTAATTAATTTTTCTTTTATGCAGCCTGAATACTTATTTACATACTACTAAAGCAAAAAATGGAAGAAGCTTTAAAAGATGTAGGTGATATTGAAGATAATATAAAGCGACCGATTATAAGAAATCAAAAAATGTCAACCATTATAGGTAATGGCATTGAACAGTTCGTTTCCGCGGAAACAAAACTTTTTTTTAAGAGATTCTCAAAAGACCAAGAATTTTTAAAATCCAACTCTACAAATTGGCATCAAATTACTGATTTTACCAAAGCAAAAGAAATTATTGGTCTCTTGAAGGTAGTCAATGACACAACAGAAAGGGGTGTTAAGCTGATGGAGGAATATAATTCACTCTTCACAAAAGATGAAGAGCAAAAACAATTTGTTTTACAAGTTGTGTACGATTATAGACGTAAGTATTCAGACTGCATAAAAGAAAAATTAATTAAATAATACTTAAAATCTGCAAATAAAAATCCATTTACCAAAATTTAATAAAGGTAATTCAAACAAATAAACATTTTATAATAATTTTGAAATTTTCGTATTTGTGGGTTTTATTAGATATTTTTAACAAAATTGGTTAAAAGTAGTTTTAATTTATATTCGCGAGCAATAACCAGACAATTGCACCAGAGATATATCACAATGGATAATTTTGATCTCAGGAGCACTGAAGGGTTAAATAAAAAAAAATTAACCGAATTATTTTTCTTAAATTCTAAATAGTGGTTTCATCGAGCTTAATAGAAAAACTTGTTTTCGGTAATTTTTATTTAAAAATATCTTAAAATCCAAAGCTGGCCTTGACAAATAATGGGTTAACGTTCTCGGATTTATCCAAAATTTTTGGAACGAAACTTCTACACATTTGGTTATTATATTTTAAGCGTCGCATCTAAAAATTGGACAGCACTTACAAAATATTTGAATTTTTTGAATAAATTGTCTTTTATTAGCTTGGGGTCATATGTGACCCCAATTCCAAAAGGGTTAATGGAGTCATATTTTTTTTTCCGAAACCCTAGGCTATTAAGATAAAATATAGCATTTAAAAGTAGAAAAGTGATGAATTTTTGATACAAAGTATTTAGAAAGAGTACATTTACAGAATATTTCACAAAAATCCAATTTTTCTCGAAATCCGCAAAAATAAAATTCTTGTCAAAAAAATTCTGGCAGAGGGATTTACTTAAAAATTCACACAGCTAATCTGCAACATATATTTAATAAAACCTTAAAGTGATAGATTAATTTTTTTAATTTTGTTTAAGAAAATTTTTTCAATCTTGAAAAAGGACTTTTAAAAATATTATCAAAAAAATTTCCAATTTTCGGTGTCAATGCGCAATTGGTTAACAACGTGGTAATATAACAATACTTTATATCTTTATAAAAATGCCATCAAATTTCATGACCTATTTTTTTTTTTTTGGCACAAAAGTGGTCTGGGGCATTTGCTATTTCTTGGCGAGGTTTTATTCGATTTTGAAGTTTTATAGCCTTTTGAAAGGATAATTTAATACTGATCCCAAATTATATAACAGCTTGTCGGAAAAATTAAACTATAGAACGAAATTTTCGTAAAATCTGAAAAGAAAATCATATTTTCCCCATATAAACACACTTGAAATTTTCAATCGCTTTGCGCCACGACTAAACGTTTTTTGATTGGCCCAAAACTTTGTATTTCTCAGTTTTTTTTCTATTGGCATATTTCTAGGGGGTGAGACCGACAGTTTGAACACTTTTTTATTAAGGGCCACCCTAGTGTCCATGTAAACCTTGTAATCATACTACAGATCGCAAATATGAATGTATTTGGATGAAATTGGGTATATAAGCTTTTATCGGCCATAGGACGAACGCTATTGAAATTGGTGAAAATCGGTGCATGTTCAGACCTAGTCCTCATATAAGTGACCCCTCCGATATCGCCTTAAAATGCCATAAGTATTAAATAGATCTCGGTCAAATTGGATTTGTGTGTGTTTATTATATCCATTAATCAGTCCAAAAATAAACCCTATAGAACAATTCTTAGTCATAGGCCTTATATAAAGCTGCTTCCCGATCTTCACTTAAACCTATCAAAAACAAAAATATTGCATAGAGTTTTCTCAAATTCAGCTTGTATATGTTTTTGAAAAAAATAAGTGACTTTACCAAATATGGCCAGGATCAGTCCATTTTTCAACCTTGTCCCCATATAAATACAGCAACCGATATGAACTTTTTCAAATCTGCAGGCAAAAAAAAATAATAAATATTCCACTCAGATTTGGTTTATGCTTATTTTTTATTCCCAAGACCACTTCTCTAAACGCATGGTGTATAGGGTATCGCATAGTCGGTATAGACCTACTATAATTTTCTTACTTTTTTATTTCTATCATTGTGTTACAGATTTTTGAATATTCTTTTGTTATGACGTTGTGTTTTTCTAATAATTCCATCCGATCAGTATTCGTACGAGTTTCTTTTCCTTTCCTTGTATTAGAAGTGACTTCCTCTTGTTCGGTTCAGCTCAATCACATCTTCTACTACAATTTTATCAAACGAAGATTGAATTCCTTGAGGTATACTTTCAGGATTCAACTGTTTTTAAACTGCATCACATTAGAAACAGGTTCTTCCCAAGGTGAAAGCATTAAGTACTTATATCTGCCGCCGCCAGTTGTTCTGCACTAATTTATTTTTTACTTTACATTTAAAATCTCTCCAAAGATAAAAATATAAATGTAAATTTTAAAATTATTTTTGTAGCTTACCTTTTGCCAACCATCACTATCTCTGATTCGTGGTCCACTGGAATTAAATTTTGAAGTTATTAGGAGTTGACCCTTTATAAAATTTTTATGTTAAAGTTCATTTACCTTCCAGTTCCGCAATTAATAATTCAAGCTGTTTAGCGATTATTTTAATTTTTTCTTCATCATAAATAGTTTTGATGATTTAACGGCAACAAATTTTGTTTCAGTCGTTGTCAAAGATTGTGTCGACACGACAATAGTAATCAATATCTGTCAATAATGACTACGACAATGCCTTTATAGTGCCTTATGTCGACGGCGGCATACATAACAGGGCTGATTATTTTAAGGCACTTGACAAAAACTTGTACGAGTACACTGTTAAGATCTCTTGGATTCCGAGAAAGCCTTTGTACGCTTTGCACCCACAGATATTCCACACTGTCCTGAATTGACCAACTGATTGTCTGGCTTTCAAAGTGCGTCATTCTATATCCCGTAAAATCAATCAAAATTCAATACTTCGGCAAATAATTCAAGGAAGACGGACAGTCGGCAAACCTCGTTTCAATTTTATTGGCAATCAGGGGTCACAATTCTTTATCCGTGATACAATTGGAATTTAATTTCTACTTAATACAAAAATATCGATCGAAAAATTTCGATACTGAAAGCAACGAGTAGACGCCAAATTATGCGATATTTTGCAGAGCTACTTTTTAAATTTCAGAATGCGCGAGTTTCACAAACTTTTTTAAAATTGATATAAAACAAAAACGAAACACAAAAAAGAACCCAAATTTCACCGATTGCACGATTATAATAAGCTCAGTGGACTTAGCTCTTTTTAGAGCTTTCCAAAAATACTTTCAAGTGTACAATTAAATCCGAATTTAGAAAACATTAAATCTCGAGCATGTTTCAAAACACTTGAAGGTTCTTAAGACACAGAGTTCACAAACATTTGTCGAATTAAAATTCCAAGCTCTAAGTCGTCTAGAGTGCATAACTCGCATCTTTAATATAATAAATTAAAATAATTATCCTTTTTAAAACATACTTACAATTAGAAAAATATACATATTTCGATTCTAGAAATAAAACAAAATATTTTTTATTTTTGTTTAAAAACTATTTAAAACTATTTTTAATGATTTCTGTTTTTCATATAATTTGTGATTTTATTTTACTTAAGAGTTGGTTGGTTGGTTGATTTCTTTTTGTTTTCGATTAATTTCTCAGTTTTTATATGAATGTAATTAATTATTTTATGAAGACATTAAAATTCTAAATACAATACATACATAACTTAAACACGAAATAAGAAGGATTTTTTTTTATTGTTTTAAGCCTTTCATGGAAAAACAAATCAACAATAAAATTTTCAACAAAACGTATTATGTTGATATGAACGATGATGTCATTAACAAAATAATTATGAATGCATTCATGGTTGATTTTAAAAATATATATATTAAAAAGTCATCAGAATAAATTAATTATATATGTATATGAGCATAATAAAGAAATTAAATATTTTCATGTATTTTGTGAAACTTACCCCCTGCTTATGTAATCAGAACGATAGACTTGGACGAACGTTAATGGCAAATATTTGTATGGTAAATAGTATTGCTTTAGCATGAAAGTTTTTACAATATCGTTCGTTATACATAAACCGACCCTTATAAAAAAGATTATGATATTAGTTATTTTATAGTAAAAAATAGAAATTAATATATATTTAAAAAAAAACTACTAAAATATAACTGTTAAGATCGGCCTTACATATTGGGTCAGACTGCAACCCAAAATAAAGCTAATTTAATATTTTTTTAATAAAAAAAAAGTTGAAATTTAATTTCCAAGGTGTTTATATAATTCAAAACTGTAATTTTATAATTTGACGATTTTCAAATCATATATAAATATGTTGTAATTATAAATTCATTAATAATAAAAAATATACAACATGCATTATGCTTTTTGTTGATCTTTTACTTATTTTTATGTAATAATTATTAACAAAAACTATAAACGAGTATGGATAATGTTGGGGTAATGGAGAAATTGGGAAGAATATATATGTTATTTGAAGACATCTTTAATTAAAAGTAATAATACTACTTTTTAACCAGGCAACATTAGACAGACCTTGTGCGGATTTGTAATAGCTTCGAAATAGTTTAGTCATAATTTGTTTAAATGTGTTAAATAAGAAGAGTCAAAACACCTGCATTCAAATAATTAACGGCATTTAGCCCGCCGGTGAAGCTCATTAGCAGGACTTATTTTTCAAAATCACAATTGCTGCCAAAACACCAATAATAATTTATTTTAGTTTCTAAGTTTAATTCGGCCTCTTTTATTAAAATTTCGTTTTTCAATTACAATGAAATTTAGAAATCGCATGAAATTTAAATTTTAGTTTCCCTAATTCACAAATGATTTTGATTTTAATTTTTGAGTAATAATTGCTGAAAAATAAAGTTTTTAAATAGAACAGAAAAAACATTCTTCATAAAATATTGGAACAGCAAAAAATTCGTTAAATTCTGCTTAAGATTTTTTCGGTTTTGAGAAAGTGAATTCTAGAACAGGACTGCTTAGTACTAGTTATGTAAAAAAAAGTCATCTCAATATCATTTGTTCGTTGTCATTTTGTTTTGTCATTACTTTGCCATCGCTTAGTAACATTGGAGTCAAATCACCGCATTCGTTATCGAAATTATTTTTTTATTTTACAAAATAAAATATTTAGAATAATTTTGCAATGTCATATTTAACGAATTATGTACCATATTTAAGAGCAAACGACGGTTGATGTTTGTTCTTCTTTAAATAATAAACCAAAATATGGAATTTCCATTGATTCTTCTCGATATCGAATGCGGTGATTTTTCCCCTGGGTCAAGCGTTCTATTATTTGGCGGCTGACAAAGCAGTTTTACTACCATTTCTGACTGTATTGGTTTAGAAAGTTTTATTAAAATTCTTTTTCCAGCAATAACTTGGTACAAAAAATAAAGCATTGACAAAGAATTTATTTGTAACGTTTTGCCTACTTTGGTAAACAAGTTATTTGTCAGATCTGATTTTACATATCCACAACTAATTTGATAATAAAAAAATATATATTTTCTTTTTAAATTTGTATTATTAACAAGTCAAAAATAATGATAAAATCATGCCGAAAATGATTAAATAATGCTGAAAGTTTCAGAGCTCTAGATATTCGGGAAGTGGTTAAAAAATCAAAATGAGTCACGGCAATATCATATGAGCATTGGCAAAGTACTCTAACACTGCTCTGCCATCGCTTAAACATTTTTAAACGCAACTCTCACACTGTGGTTTTAAATCAAAATCCCGCAAGACAAAATTACAAATTTTTGTAAGTCAGATTAGAAAAAAAATATTTTCGGAACAGCCAAAAAGGTGTTCTGATCCCACTTTTAACTTTGAGCTAGCCGAGTTAGAAGCAACAACTTTGTTTTTAGTAAATCCTTGTTACGATGGCAAGAACAAATTGAAACTGAACTTAATAGCTAATAGCAGATATGATATAGCTTTCGGTCAATCGTGGATTGGGCATTAGCTAATAAAGTTGTTTACTTATTAATTTTAATTTCATTTATTTATTTGCTGATTTCAGGCTTTGAAATAGGGTATCAACTAATGAGTGTATTGAAAATATTTATCAATCTTTACGATATTTTACAAAATAAAAGGACGTCGTTGGCCATCAAATAACTATAACCACTTCATAGATTAACTAAACTATGGAACAAAAATAAAATTTTTATGTGATGCCTGATAACCACTACATTTTATGTGTTATGGTTCCGCTAACAACAAAAACAGTCGAAATTTAAAATTCTGTTGTTTTTTTTTTTTTAATTTCGAATTTTTGAAAAGGATGCTCCACCGATTTTATCATAACTTGAGAACAGAGGTCGGATCATCGTATTCGTTATAGAATTTTTTTTCCAAATAAAATACTAAGAGTAATTCTACTCTGTTACAGATAACGAGTTATGGTCCATAGTAAAAGTGAAACGAGGTCTGACGATTGTCCGTCTTCTTTAAATAATAAACCAAAATATGCAATTTCTATTGATTTTACTCGATATCGAATGCGACGATTTGCCCCCCATCTTGACCAATTCTGTTACAAAAACTTAAAACAATTTTAGTTTAAATTGCCTCTAAGTTATGCTAATATAATTTATTTATATACTCAACAGCTTCAAAGTTATTCAGAATAAAATGAAATATTACTTTTTTTGCTCAAAATTTAAATATTTTTATTTTTTAGAAATTCAAAAAAATTCGAAAATGGCAAAAAAAAATTATTTTTATCACTAAATTTTAAAGCAACATACACTGCAAATAAAACGAGCCATATACCATGATAATCTATGGGTAAATGTTGATTTTATTCTTAATAAAGAGAAGGTACCTGGATTTGACAAAAATTGCGAATATTTATTTATTTTAGTTGTTTTTTAAATAAGTTTTACAAAGCTAAATAAATGATCTAAAAATGGTGTCGACTTCTGTTTAGTCTATTGTGAACTTCAGGATTTGATTCTCTTATAAGTAACGAAATAAAGGTGCCTATTATGAACAACTTTCGATTTTCGATTGTGGTCGCATTAACTGATCGAACGAATTTTCATTTGGTATTATGGCGCACATTAGATAAAAATAGCGCTATTGTGAATTTTACTCAATTGGCACTACAAATTTATAAAGGAAAAAATTTAATTATGTATTAATTAACATTATGGTTCGATGATTCGTCTGATGAAGAGAAATACTTATTGTAAAAAAAGAAATTGACAAATATTGACATTTTCAATAAGTTTTACAATCTGCCATACAGCATCGAAAGCAAAATTGTGTTCGATTGAAAATTCGTTGTACAACGAAATTTTCGACTGTGCTGCCAGTTCATAATACGAATTCGACATTCGATGCACAATGTTCGATAGCCAGCGATGATCGAACATCGAATGCAACTCATAATAAGGGCTAAAACCTCCCATCATATTTTCGTTACATAATCCCTGGTAATAATGCTCCATCGATTTGGTGAAATCGTTTACAATGTTCGTCGCTGACTTCACCAAGGTTTGACGGGAAAAAGTCCAAGTGCTAATGTAAGAAGTGTATTTTTAGAAATATTTTTACGAATTTTTATGACATTTCATGAATTTTTAAAAAATAAAAATATTACAATTTTGCGCAAAAAAAAATTGTTTTCCATCGTTCCATTCTGAATAACTCATAACTTAGAGGTAATTTAAATTAAAATTTTTGTATTTATTTTATAAAAAAAAAATGGTCAAGTTGTTCTCAACTGATGATAAAATTGATGGAGCATCCTCTTCAAAAATCCCCAATTTTAGAAAAGTATTTAAAAAATAAACTTATCCATAGAATTTTAAATTTGACTGTTTTTGTTGTTAGAGGATCATAAAACGTAAAAAATATAGTGGTTATCTTTATTTATTTTTTTTTGTTGTTGCTGCATAGTTTATTAATAACATTTTCAAGTTACAATCATTTCAAATAAAAATGTAATAAATTTAAAATTTCACCTAACAAATTTATTTCTATTTACTTTAAACAAAATAGTTTATTTGCATTATTCGGCTGCTGACACAAATAACTATCTGACAGCTATGAGTCAATAAAATCATACAAAAATCTCACCCGTAAAGATCCATCATTTCTGTAATAATTTTTTTTCGTAGATTATATGAATTCCAATTTTTTTTTTCATTTTCTGGAGCTAAAATCCAGTTTCCAATGATGATACTGTTTGTAAATTGTGACGAAATACAGATATTTTGTAACATTAAAAAAATATATATTTTCATAATTGAGGCTATCAGCGCAAAAGTGATGTAACCCCAGACTATTTTATTAGAAGAGAATGGTGATTTGAAATTTGGTAAATATTTTTTTGACTTTAATTTCTTTTGTGAACATTATTTTGTTTTATTTTTAATTTATAACAAGAACTTCCTAATTTACAATAGCTGTGTATTTTTGTATTTATTAAGTTGTTATAGGGAAAAAATGTGGGTTACACCTCTTCTGCATTTATGATATTTTGGTCCAATTTAAAATAAACAAGTTACAACACTTTAGGACAAATTTATTAAGTAATCAAAATAGATAGTACAAGAGCTATTCATGGTCTGTCCCATCATAATGCAGCTCATCCCTGACACTGTTGGAGCAATTCAGGTTGTTGTAAAAAGTATGAAGTACTAGCGGAATTTTATTCTTTTTTATTGTTAGAATAGTTGGAAAAAAATTAAAAATTTATGGATTTTATGTAATCTTAATCACTGAACTTTCAACCACTCCACCTTACTAACCAAGATTTTTCTGTTGGTTATATTTTTTCCAGCGATTTTAAAGAGTCGGTTTTCTGGAACATATATTTCTTTAAAGAATTTTAATTTTTTTTTTCTATTAGAACAAAATCTTGGTCACAAGGTAAATATGAATGTCCACTGATCAAAAATGTATGATATATTTCTTCAGTAATAAAGTCCGGGTGAGATACAACATACTGACAGAACAAAGACATCTTTATGTTTCTATTCTGTCCGCCACATTTGTCGAAATACGAAACTACATTTTTAGTTGTCACAAAATTTTTAAAAAAGTAAAGCAAACAAGAAATTCAATAAAATTTCGTGTTTAACCTCTCAATTTTTACACTCTTTGACACTAACAAGACGGAATTTTGATGTAAGCTATAGACAAACATAGTGTTGACATTATGCAATAGTGATATATTTAACTTACACCACTTTTACTCTATTACTTTTTTATATCATGATCTGCTTTAGAATACGAGAAGGTGGCTTACTCCAGAACAGCAACCAACAAAAATTGTGGGTTACACCACTTTTGCAATGATGGCCTCAATTGTACTGTTCTTTTTACATAAATGGATTGATATTACCTAAAAAGTTGCACAAAAAAAATAATTTATTACACTGTTCAACAAATAAAAACTTTTGGAAAAGAGGTCCCTTTTGCTCTGCTACGTCAAGATTTTTGTTATTGTCATACAAATTTAAAAAAATTAAAAAAAAATTTCATTATTTTAAAATTCAAAATTATTGTTTTAATATATTTAAAGATTGAGTTTCGGGTCGAATCACCAACCCACATCAGTAACCAAAAGCAGTAAGTAGATAGTTTGTTTGGTAAAAAATTAAATTCATAAACCATTGCTGTACAAAAAAAGGTTTATGAAATAAATTTTTAATTTTTTAAATTAAACATGTAGTAGCTTATTTTTAAAAAACAAATAATTATGAAGAAATGTTTTTTTTTAAATATTTTTTTGTAAAATTAAAGGGGGTATAATTTACCACCACGTCATTGACTATGTCCAAAAATTTCACCTCCATAGTTAAAAGCTCTACAAAAATTATACAATGTAAAGTATTTTTATATGCAGTCACCTCAGAAATATAAAAATCAATATATTTTTAATCGTTATGCTGGCTACACACCAGGCAACGGTTGCATCAACCAACGAAAAATATCAAAACTTCTTGATATTTCTGCTTGGTTGAGGCAACAGTTGTGTATCATTGTTGCTAGAACACATTGAAGCAACCGTTGCCTGGTGTGTATCCAGCATTAAGTCTATCCAAAAACAATTGCCCTCAAATTGTTTATAATTTTTTTTCGGACTCAGGGTTCCAAAAACACTTAATATGACAATAAAATAATTTTGTCTTGCTAGATTTGGAACCACAGTGCATTGATATTTTTCTGACTGCGTATACGAATTTTTATATAATTCAGAAGGATTCGTTAACGAATTTTTGAAAAATGTTTCTTCTAAATATTAAATTAAAAAAAAAATAAAATTAAAAATCAGTACTTTTTTCATTTAAGCTGGCGATATAAATTTGTTGTACAATAAAGACAAAAGTAAAAAAAGGACAAATGCTATGTAAATCGCACTTGCAAATAAATTAAAAATTTAAATAAAAAAAAAGTGGCCTTTAGATTGTTTCACTAATTTAAAACACTAATTTTAAACTAAAAATTAAAAACAAAAAAGCTTAATTTGTTTTGTTTCGTTTTAATGATGATAATTCCTTTTTTAAGGTTTACAAACTATTACTTTTGTTTTATTTATAAGGAAATCATTATATATAAATTAGAAAATATACTTATAGTAGTATTTTGTTATATTTGTTTGTTTGTTATTTTTCTTTGTTACGAAATACAAATAAGAAAAATATGTTTGTTTTTTTTTTTTTTTCTTTTTTTTTTTTGTTTAAAAATAGAAAGTGATTAAAAAAATAAACAAAGAAACCTTTTCACAAAGTAGTTTGTTTAATAGCTAATATTAAAAAATTATAAACTAAAAAACTTTTTCATAATATATATAATAACTTATACAAAAACAAATGTAATTTGTTGGAAAACTTTTAAGTTTTCTTTAATTTTAATATATATATTTTTTTTATTTAATATACTTTAAATTATTTATATTTAATTTATTTTATGCCGTTGATGGTGTTTGTTTTTTTTTAACACGATAAAGATGAAATTATTTGTTGTTGTTTAATAATGATTTTTATTGTTTGTGTTTTTGTTTTATTTTTATATGTTCAGTAAAAAAAAAATGTCCGTTTCTTAAGACATTTGTTTCAGGATAATAAAATATTGAATAGGTTTATCCTGTAATACAACGTTCGAATGATATTTTAAGTGCGCAATTAAATGTTTAACAATTATAAATTAAAACAACAACAACAAAAACATATTTCGTAAAAAAAAAACAATGGATTTTCAAAAATAATGCTGTTGTACAAAAAAAAAAAAGAAAATTTTTAGACAAAATGTCAATCGTCTTCTATGAGAATAAATGCCGGAATGATATTCTTTAAAAAGCTAAAATTATTAGTAATGAAAAGGTTTACCTTTAATTATTTATCTGTTGGAAACATAATACTACGGAACTAGTTAAGGCAATTAATACGAGAAATCTCTAGCTTAAGGAAAAGTGAAAAATTTGATGCTATTTTAGACGCCGAGAGGCACGGAACTAAAAAAAAATACAAAATTAACTTTAGTGTTTATAACAAGTTTTGCCATTTTTTAATGGATCACTTTTTTAAACCTTTTGTTGCACTCAATAAAATTTGTTTGAAATGTAAAGTTGGGTTTAAACACGTCAAAGAAGTTCTATTAAAATAAAAAGGTTGTTAAGGTATATAGATTATTTCACAAGTAAATTTAAAAAATTTCAGTTCATTAGCAATCGATTAATTAAAAATCGTTTTGTAATACACAAATGTATAAATTTTAAGTTTTATACGGATTGATTATCCGGAAATATCACTACTTCAATGGAAATTTCTTAAGGAATTGCTTACAAATGACTGCCAAATAAGTAGAAGGAATAAATTGAAAAAATTTCTGCAACTTATAAGTAAAAGTTTGTTAATATTACCCAAATTTCATTCACGTAAAAAGAATAATTCGCAGAATCTAAATTTTTAATCAAAAAAAGAAATGATTTTTTGGTTCACATTTGCACCAAAGTTGAGATTTATTTCTTAATAAATATTTATAAAAAAAAAATAAAATATTTCTTATAAAAAAAAAAATAAAATATTTCTAATAAAAAAAATAGTTTTATCTAAAAAAAAATAATTTAATTTTATTAAAAAAAAATATTTTTATTTAAAAAAAATATTTTCATTAAAAAAAAATATATTTATATTAAAAAAAATATTTTTATTTAAAAGAAAGGTATTTTTTAAAAGCAAATATTTTTTTAAATGTTTTTTTTTTGGTTTAATTTTATTTTTTATTTAATATGTTTTTAAATATATTTTCTTTATTATTTCAGAAAAAAATAGTAGTACTAGAGTTAAGAAGCAAGTATCCCTCTCCTCCTTTATTTTAAATTATTCTCTCCGAAGCAGTAAACTTTTAAGCGGTCAGGATTTAGTCATAATTGCCTTACAATTCGAAGGTGAAATGTATCCAATATGAAACTTTTTTAAGGGTCGATTGTATTTTGTTTCTCAAAAAATCTTTTTTGCCAAAATATGCTCTCGTGATATGCTAAAGGTTAAACAGATGTTGCTATTGAAATTGTATTTTAAACAGTAATTTATGGACTCATTCTATGAAATTAAACGTAACGTTTTGAATTTTCTATAAAAATTATAACCAATTCGTTACGATTCATTATATGGAATGAGACCCCTTTTGATATGTTTTTACATTACTATAACGCCTTTTCGCTTGTATTATTATTAAAAACAAACCTAAATCTGTGATGACAAATAAAAACAGGCAAACTCGTGTTAGGGCAAAATGAAGTTATTGGTATAACCGTGTTCTGCACAGCAAAATATTATAATTTTACAATAACAAATACTTATTGTATAAATTTGGCTTAATGTTTTTAGAAACAGAAAAATATTTCCTCAAATTTTTGTACCGTTGTTTAAACGGTATAAGACATAATTAGTTCTTCTACTGTGAACACTGACGACATTATCCGATTTTATTGATTTTTTTTTAATCTGTAAAATTATTTTTAATCTTACTCAAGCAATTTGTTTATATATGATTCGAAATATTTTTATGTGGCATTGAGCAAAGAATATCACATTTAGCTACAAAAATTAGATATGGGCAAATAAATTAAATGGAATCTAAAATTAAATTTTTCAAGTCATATTGAAGAGAATTTTACCAGCTGTCATACAAACAAAAAATGCCCTCGTAAACGTGGTTTTGAAAAAAATGTGTTTAAAGTTTTACAAATTGGGTTTTGTCTAACATAATACGAAAGGGTTCGATGACCTGTATGAAAATTTAATAGCTTTAGAAATTTCGTTTTGATTCTTATCGGGTGCGCCCGGCTTAGATATGCTTCTTAAAGTCCGTATATGTCTACACAGATAATTGATTTACATTCAAAATTTATGGTTACTTTTTTGATAAAATGTATGAATGTATGAACAAAAATTATTAAAAATTATATAAATAATGAGCTTCGAAAATTGAATAGTTGCATTAATCGAGTATTCAGTTAACCGAGTTCGCGAAGTACAACACTATTTTATTTAAAAATCCATTTCTGTAAAAAAAAAATAATATATATCGGTTCTTAAAACATATAAAAAAATTACCTGTTTGTTTTGTTTGCTTTAAATTTTCGTAACATTCAAATTAAAATTGCCAAAATTTATTTAAAATAAAGAAGTGTTGCATTAAATTTTTGGAATTTTGTTGTTGGTTGAATTGAATGAATTTTCCCTTTGTTTTGCTTTATTGAGTTGTCATCATTTTAGAAGAGATTTTTTTATAATTTTTTGTTTGTTTTTTTTTATTAAATTTAATTTTTTTTTCTTTATCTTTGTTATATACTGAAATTTTACATTACTATAATTGTTGTAATTAATTATGTTATCATCTCTTTTACTGTTGAAGTTTTATTTATTTTGTTATAAATGTAGCCTGTGGCTAAAAAAAAGTGATTCCTCTTTAACTATGTAATTATGTAAATTATTCTTTTTATCAAGTATTTTTTATATATAATTTTCTTTTTTTATTATTTAAAAAGTTAAAAATGTTGTTGTTGTTGTTTGTTCTTGGTATTTGTAGTAGAATTACTGTAAATTGTTGAAGACGTCATAACAACGGCGGCAGCAGCAACAGCAGCAGCAGCAGATGGTGAAGATGGCAACAAAGTAGACGACGATGCCGACAATATCGGTGTAGAAGAATTAGAGGCCGTTGTTCCAGCCGCTGAAGACGACGACATGGTTGCGAATGTTTTTATAATTGTTTCAGCTGCAGCGGCCGCAGCTGCTGCTACAGCAGCATTAGTAGCGACCGTTTGCTGATGTTGGAATTGATGGTGATGGTGTTGATGGTGATGATGGAGGTGGTGATTATGATGATGGTGAGTCGAGTGTTGTAGGTGATAATGTGTTTGATTTGGAGGGTGTTGCTGGTGTTGATGGCAAAGTTGCTATGCCAAACGCGGTTTCTTTAGATGTGGTGGCTCCTCCTCTTCTTCGTCTTCTAATTCATATTCATCACCAGAATCACTACCATAATCAACAAGCTGTTAATGAGACCAAAAACACAAAATATAAATAATAATTCATATTTTTTAGAAGTCGCACACTTTTGTCCTATAAATTATAATATACATATATATATTTCTTCCTTTTACTCCTGCAAAGGAAGTTTGTCATTCCGTTTAACATAATTGTATAAAACATTAAATGCATATTATTTTTGTTGTTTGGCCAATTGTTGTGAATTCTTTTGTATTTCCTTTCATAAGCTAATACGGCCTAAATTGTCGAAGTCGAAGTCGACAAATAATCGACGTAACGTCGGGACAAAATTGTAAATTAAATTTGTTTTTATTTACATAAACAATTTAGGCCGTATTAGCTCACTAAAGGAAATTAAATGTATATATTCTTGACCCTTATGATAAGCGAAGTTGAAATATCGATGTCCGTCTGTCCATCTGTGGAAATCACGATCACGGATTAAATAGATCAACGGGGTTGCTCATTTTTAGTGAATATGATTTATTAACAATCTGATCAGGTTACTATTTAAAATCATCAAAATCTGTTCAATAGGTCCCGAGATTTCAATGAAAAGTTTAAAAAAAACTTTTGAAAGAATATGATTTTTGAATGTTGTTATTTTTATTATTGTTGTTCTAAATATTGAATTTTGTATGTGATTGCTGTAATTGTTGTTATTTATGTAGTCGTTGTAGTTGTAGCAAATGCTTCATTAGTGTATATGTATGGTTTGATTCCAAGTGGCATAATAAAAAAAAATTTTCTTAAAAAGTACCCAGCTCTTAATAAACAATTAAATAACTATTTATAGATTTAACCAAAAAATAAAAATTATAATCAAAGTCGTAACAGATCTTTATTCTCATGGATAATAAAATTAAAATAATATGGAATCGGGATTATAAGGTTGAACTATTTTTTATACCCTCCACACCTCAGTGGCAGAGGATATATATAGGTTTGTCATTCCGTTTGTAGCACATCGAAATAAATTCCGGAGCACCAAAACCATATATTTTCTTGATCATTATAAAAGGGAAGTTGATTTAGCGATGACCGTCTGTTCGTCTGTCCATCCGTCTGTGGAAATCACGATCACTCCGTCAATATCTAAGCTAGACCGTTTGTTTTTGTATAAAATCTTTTATTAACATCCCAAAGGACTTGCTATTTAAAATCGTCAAAATCGGTTAAAGGGGTAACGAGATATGAATGAAACTTTGAAAAAACTCTTGAAAAAATAAAATTTTTCAGTGTGTTTGTTGTTTTTCTTAAGATGTGTTGTATATGTTGTAATTCTTCTTATTGTTGAAGTGATTGCAGTTGTGTGTATATTAATACTGCAAGTGTCACATTGGGCTAAGCAAGTATTACCAGATATTTTTTTATTGTTCAAATTAAAAATTAAATATTAAAAATTAATAAAAATTAAAAAAAAAAATATATATATTAAAATTAAAACTTAATAAAAATTAAAAATAAAAATTATATATTAAATATTAAAAATTAAAAACTGAAAATTAAAAATTTAATATTAAAAATTAAAAATTAATAATTAAAATTAAAAAATTTAAATTAAAAATTAAAAATTTTAAATTAAACATTTTAGTTTCATTCTTCAGTTTCTTATTTTTTTTTTTTAATTATTGTATGACTTCTGAGGTCTCAAAACAGACTAAAAATTAAAACATTATCCACTCGCGATCGGAAAAATCTGAAACACCCCTATAATAACGACAACAATTGTTTCAACCAAAATAATCTAAAATAATTCATTAGCAGTTATAAAAAAATAAAAATAAAAAGATAATAAAAATAAAATAAAAAGTAAAAAAATAATAAAATAAAAAAAATTTTATATGATGTTTATGACTTAATTTCGTTATTTTTTGTTATCGCGAGTGGGTAATGTTTTAATTTTTAGATGTACGCGTTGAAGAACGTGTTCTTTTTTTTTAGCAGTACACGTACAAGAAAAAGAACTTAAAATAAAGCTACACTCGAATCTGTGTGGTTTATGCGTGTTCGAAACAAAAAAAATGTGATAGAAAAATATTAAAACGAAACACAATCATGATTGTGTTCGGCATCGTACAAAATTTAGAAGCACACATAATTGATATGAAAATAAAAATATGTGTTGGCTGCTTTAGAACAGAACATTGTGTGTTTCATGTGTGTATTTTCTGAACCTTGGGAAAACCCAAATTCAAGTGCATTGAGAACTACTTTTTCCAATCGAAATTTTTATTCACAATAGGGAAAAAGGGAGAAAAGTTATGCGGAGTTTTTGTTTAGAATTGGGCTGAATGAAATTTTTCATATACAAGTAGAAATTAATTCTTTTTAAGGATCATTGCTTTTTATAATTGAAATTGCCAACAAGGAAACCAATTAACTTTATATTTAATTGGTATTCGGATTTAATGTTTCATTATCGGCAACAGGCAAAGTGGTAGCCGTACCCAATATTCGGCACAGCCGAATTTAACACTCTTACTTGTTTTATTTTATATATCAACACTCAGGGGATGTCCCCTATTAATGAAATGCACTGTGTTAATATCAGGAAAATATGTTATGGGTAGGAGGAAAGAGGAAGTAGTATTTGTGGATATTTGTCTTAAATTTGTCGATATTGTAAGTGACAGGAAAGATCTCAGAGGGATGTTTATTTCACGCACGACTTGTACGGTAATGCGTTGTGCGATCCACTGGACAATAGACCGTATATGGATGTGATCTACTAGAATAGCGGGTGGTGCGTAGAAAAACAAGTGTGGTTTAGGGATGAGTTCACTTATCTCAGCAGAACACTTCCCATTGTAATATTCATAATACAGTGTAACACAACCAATATTCCGACGATGCTCCTATGTGCCAATAGAGTTGGTCACCCTACAGTCATTGATAAGCACCAACACCCAATTTGCACACGATCCAGAAGCTTCAAAATAGACTGAATCTGCCCATATATGGGAGTTGTATTCTATTTTTGTTCGGATATAGGTGATATAAATAGTAAGGAGATCAGATGGGATGAAGTATTTCTTACACCGATTTATCAAACTTAGGCACTTGAAAGCTTCTTTCGACAATTGCAAAATGTGTTTATTCCAACGGACATCAGACTGAATTTTCATGTCCAGAACATCAAAAGAGCGTCTGATTCGTCAAAATCTACACCACCCATGGATACAGACGACATTGATAACCCGCCTATGGGTCAATAAACAACATTGCGTCTTACGAGCATTAAAATCGACCCTGTTGACTTGACCGCATTCAGAGTTTGTCAAAAGGCCATTCATATATTGCCTCATGCCCACAATATCCTAAGACTTGGCCTTTGATCGAATGAATATGAATGACAAATATTGCTGTCGTCTGCAAAAAGAGTAGATCATTTGACTTAGAAAGTCATTGAGAAAATTAAGAAAAAGTTCAGGAGAAAGAACAAAACCTTGCGTTACCCCTGGGTTTAACTGAAACTCTTTAGATGGGACCCCATATCTGAGAAAACTCGATATAAATCGAGAGAAATCATTACCAACACCAAAGGCAATTAGTTTTGCCACACTCGATCGAAAGCCTTGGAAATATTCAGAGCAACAACTTTACTTTCACCGATTCGGCGAATGGACTGACTCCAACGTTCTCAAAGAAGCGCCTTCAGGTCAGCTGTAGAGCGACTTCTACGAAAGCCATACTATCTGTCGTTAAGCAATAAGTAGATAGTTCACAAGATGGTAATTCACCATGTTCTCCATTACCTTCGAAAGCGCAGACCAAATTGCAATTGGGCGGTAATTTTTAGGGTTGTTAGCTGTACTCTTTTTTGTGTTGTTTGCTGCACCCTTTTACTTTCTACAAATTGATAATATTGACATTTGTCTGCTGTGTGAAGCTTGGCTAAACAGTAATATTTCAATAAGAAAACAAAAATTTTATTGTTGTGGGGTAGTAGCAATCCTTATTAAGAAAAATATCAGGCATCAACTCTTACCACCACTCAATACTTCACCAATCGAAAACATTGGAATAAAAGTATCAGTGAATTTATAAATATTTATTCCTTTATTTTGCTGATGGAGTAGCTGGAACTGCTCCAAAGCTCAAAAGTTTGCATCTGACATTCATAAACTAACATGTGGCGATAATAAATATATTTTAGGAGGCGGCTAAAATTCCAGACACAATTATTGGGGTTGCCAAAGAAATAACTGTTGGGGAAACATATTATACGGAAAACACAAATACATTCCTGCGGATCCCAATAAGCAGCCGTCTACCTTAGATTTCTACTTAACTAATGTGCCACATAACATTACATTATTAAATTAAATATAAAATGAATTAGAAAAAAAAAAACAAAAAAGCATATTATATACATATATCAAAAAAATGAATACTACATAATGAAAAAAAAAAAATTTAAAAAAAAAAACAATTAAAAACAAATAAGAAATTATAGTCGGTCTAGACCGACTATATGATACCCTATACCATGGTTTAGAGGCCCTATCTCTTCGGTCCAACTAATTCGATATTGTTATTAAATATTTTGGCTGCAGATATGAAAAAGTTCATATCGGATGCTATATTTATACTAGGTACTAGGTCTAAATATGGACCGATCCTGACTACATTTGGTAAAGTCACTTATATTTTGAAAAAATATATACAAACCAAATTTGAGAAAAATCTGTGCAATATTTTTGTTTTTTGATAGATTTAAGTGAAGATCGGGAACTCTATATGGGGCCTATGACTAAGAATTGTCCTATAGAGATTATTTTTGGACAAATGATTAATGGATATAATAAACATACACAAACCCAATTTGACTGAGGTCTATATGTGACCTTCTCCGAGAAAAGGGACCTAGTGTGTCAAAAACGGGTTGTGTCAAGAAACTTTAAAAGCGTTTTTTTTTTGTCAAAACTTAATTTTCACACACTAAGTCCCTTTTCTCGGAGAAGGTCACATATGATTATTTGGATCTTATGGCAATTTATGTCAATTTCATAGGGGTCATTTGTATAGGGACTAGGTCTGAACATGGACCGAATTTCACCAATTTCAATAGCGTTCATCCTATGGTCAGTAAAAGCTTATATACCAAATTTCATCAAAATATATTCATATTTGTGACCTGTAGTTTGATTACAAGGTTTACATGGACACACAGACGGACGGACGGACATCGCTAAAAGAAAGTGATTCTGAGTCGATCGGTATAAAAAAAAGATGGGTCTAGGTCAAATATTTTTGGTAGTTACAAACAGTAGCACGAAGTCATTATAGCCAAACCACATGGTGGTATAGGGTATAATAAACATAAAACTAACAAAAAAAAAAAAACTACAAAAAAATAAAATGGCGGTTACTCGAAAAATATGGGATATTTTTTTTTTGTTATCGAATAATAAAAAAATTAAATACTTAAAAATTAAAAAAATTTAAAAAAAAACAGCCCCAAAAACATTCTTAGCGAAAAATTCAAATATTAAATTTGTTTAAAAAAAAGACATGAAACAACGTTCCAAAATGTTGGTAATTTTACGATATTGGGCTCTAATAAAATCCATTTTGAAGAAGAGTAAACAGGCTGCCAATGACATAAAAGCTTTTGAAAGAAAATAGAAGAATGCCAACAAAGCCATAACTAACACTGTCAAAAGTTTGATGAAGAACATTCAGAAAAAACTGGGAACGTAGTGGACACAAAAATATAATTGATATTATTTTTTGTTACATATACAGCAATCCCAATAAATTAAAACAGCTATAACTATAACTAAATTTAATCAAATATAGAAAAAAAAATAAAAAAACATTTGAATGGCAACATTGGGACTTTAAAAGAACATTGAAATTTCTTTTTTTCTATTGTACATAGTTCTAATTATACCCTATACCACTATGTGGTTTGGGTATAATGACTTTGTGCTGCTGTTTGTAACAACCAAAAATATTTGACCTAGACCCATCTTTAATTATACCGATCGAATCAGAATCACTTTCTGAGTTGATTTAACAATGTCCGTCCGTCCGTCCGTCCGTCCGTCTGTGTGTCCATGTAAAGCTTGTAATCAAACTGCAGGTCGCAAATATGAATATATTTTGATGAAATTTGGTATATAAGCTTTTATCGGCCATGGGATGAACGCTGAAATTGGTGAGAATCGGTCCATGTTCAGACCTAGCCCCCATACAAATTACCCATATGAAATCGACATAAATTGCCATAAGATCCAAATTGTCATATAGATCTTACTCAAATTGGGTTTGTATGCGTTCATTACATCCATTAATGAGTAGTCCAAAAATGATCCCTTTGACCCCATACATAGCTGCTTCCCGATCTTCACTTAAATCTATTAAAAAACAAAAAAGTTTTGTTTGTATATATTTTTGCAAAAAACAAGAGACTTTACCAAACATGATCAGGATCGGTCCATTTTTGGACCTAGTCCCTATATAGATATAGCATCCGATATGAACTTTTTAATATCTGCAGCCAAAAAATTAATAAAAATCCCACTCAAATTTGGTTTTTGCTTATTTTCTATGTCCAGTTAGTTGGGCCTAAGAGATAGGGTTTCTAAACGCATGGTATAGGGTATCGTATAGCCGGTCTAGACCGACTATAATTTTCTTACTTGTTTTAACATTAAAAATAGGAAATCGATGGCATCAGACCACAGTCAAAAGCTTGACACGTTAATTCGCTTAATTCGCCCATCAATTCAATCAGAATGAAATTAAAATTTAGTGAATGTTTCGCTTAAAATTTTGTAATCCGGATTCGTATATTACGGCTAGGATTAATTTTAAAAACTTTTACACAATTTCATCATTTGCCGTGATTTTCATTCTAAGTGGATTAAAATCCAAAATTTTAATGATTATTTATGCAAGTGATATTGTATTCTAAATGTCAGGATTTTGTCAATGTCATTAAGAGTGATATATAAGTTAACTATTTTGCGAGACATACCTTCTTTAACATATTCTCCCCTGTTTGTGCTGTGGATGATGGCCCTGCCTCTTTATTTTCACATACTGTTGCTGTTACAGTAGTAGTAATTATTGTATTATTTTCATTACTTTTATGTTTGGCTGCTTCGGCAGCTGCTGCAGCGGCTGCTGTATTTGATGATACACCGGAAACGCTGGCTGCTACGGCAGCTACAGCTGCTCTGGCTACAGCAGCGACGGCTTCACTTGAAGCTATTGATGACAACAACTGTGTAGCTGCAGCCGCAACAGCTGATTCGGTCAAAGAACTTGCAGAAGGTCCTGCCGTAGTTTGCGTCGCATTTGCATTCGATGACGTGGCTGCCGCAGCTGCTGCCGCTGCTGCTGCAGTTATCGCTAGTTCTTGTTGTTGTTCGACTGCTGCCAATTGTTGTTGCAGTTCAACAATATCACTTTGTTGTTGTGCCTCCAAGTGAGCAGCTGTGGCTGATGTTGATGCTACGCCTGCAGCTGCCGCTGCTGCTGCAGCCGCCACCAATGTACTATTTAGATTCAATTGCTGTTGTTGTTGATAGCTGTGCAATGGATGCTGTTGTTGCTGATGCAGGGCTAAATTTGCTGCAGCTGCTGCTGCATCGGCAGCACCCAAATGCACGGCGGACGTTTGTTCATTACTATTGCAATTACTACTACTGCTGCTGTTGCTGCTACTACTGGTGGAGGGTGTCTGTAGGCCGCCGGTGGTATCACTACCACTGGCTCCACCACCACCACCTGTTGGTGAAAGGCTTGAAGATGACGTCGTTGTTGTATTTAGATTGCTGGTTCCGGATGTGCTTCCCAGCATACTGCCGGTGCCATGTTGTTGCAGCTGTTGCTGCTGTGCACTTTGTGGCGGTGATTTTTGTTGTAATTGTTGAGATGTTGGAGAACCATTCTTTTCCGTTACGGCTAAGAAAACAATTCAACAAAACATAGATTGGAATTACTTGTACAAACAAGTTCTTATAGTCTTTCTATGGCAAAAAAAAAAAATTATCTATCGGAAAAATTCCCTAAATTCTAATTTGTATTGTTCCATTAGAGAATACCAAGATATTGAAAAATTTAAACAAACTGGTTTTTCATTATTTTGTTGAATGAATTTGTGTGGAAAAAAGTTTTAAAAGAATGAGCCAGAGTATAATTTGAACAGATTGTTTTTTTTTTTCTAATTCAGCTTAAGATTCCTGTTGTTACAAATTCAAAAAGGGAACTAATACGATGCCTGTAATCGAAAAAGTTTTGTATGTCATTCATTGTACGCGGAGAACGTGACACTTTTATGCATCCGACAGATTTCACAAAAATAAAAGGGGTGTAGTACATATATAAAAGGGTCGATATTTTGTTACCCATTGTATGGGTACAAAAGTACAAAAACATTTCTTAAAACTAAAGGATATATACACTTGTGGACATACAATTAAGTCATTTATACAGCAATACAACAACTACTTTTATTTATTTAGTTTTATTTTTATTTATTTAATCGAGCCCACAGGGCTATATACAACTAATACATTAATAATAATAATGAACTGTAAGCTAAATTAAGGTAGAACTAAAGAATAACAATATTTAACTTAAAGAAAAATAAAAAACAATCTTTTGGTACGTTAATGATTAATAGCGAAATACTCCAAGTACTTATGTTCCATGACGGATGCCGTATAATTTAAACTTTTCAGATTCATGGGAAGCCTATTCCAAAGACTGGACGCTCTTATGTGGAATGATTTTTCTAAAATGGAGTTAAAAATTCTCGAAAGAACTATTTCAGGGTGTCTTGAAGATCGCGAGAACCGGAAGAAGTCAAAAATATCCTTGGGTGCAAGCGAGGCCATTAGATGGTGAAAAGCTAGCAGGGTTCTAATTTTAATAAAGTTTTGAAAAGAGCAATGTATAAAATTATAAAAGTAATTAGATAACGGATCAGAGATTTTAAGACCGAAAATATACCTTAATATTCGATTAAAAATTAATCGCAAACGTTTTAAATTTGTTTTAGTTGTTCCACAATAAGCAATCTAAGCAATAAAGAATGTGGATCATAAGAAGTGAGTGAGCAAGGTTAATTTTTATTCTTACTGGCAGAAAACAGTCAAGATTATGGAGTGATCGAAGAGACATAGCCACTTTCGCCGAAATCGCAGATATATGGTTTCCAAAATTGAGACCGCTATCAAGAGTAACACCCAAACATTTGAGGGAATCTACAAATGGAACATGGATACCATCAAAGTTGATGTTTAAAGTGTGAAGAGCATTCGCAGTGGAACCAGAAATTAGGGCCTTAGTTTTGCTTGGGTTAAAATTGTGCTTATTACGAACCGCCCATGTAGAAATAAGATATAAAATATAATTAGTGTTACCTTCATGACAGTCTAAGAAATGTTTATCATCAGTAAACAATAAGTTAATGTCATCGGCATATAGATAAGTCTTACTCTGTGAGGGACCAATAAACTCAATAAAGTCATTTAGATACATTAAAAATAAAGGGCCAAGTACGGAACCCTGAGGCACTCCATTGTCGACGATTAGCAAAGTAAGAACGCAATAATTTACAAGAAGAAGAAGAGAAACCAAATTTGGCGGAAAGTTTATCTGTTAAAACATTATGGTTCACTGTATCAAATGATTTGCTTAGATCAAGTGAAATCAAGGTTGAAATCAATTTTTTACCAAAATTTTTAAGAACATTTTCAGTCAAACTGAGAAGTAAAGAAGAAGTACTAAGACCAGGGGCCAAATCACCGCATTCGATATCGAGTAAAATCAATCGAAATTTCATATTTTGGTTTATTATTTGAAGAAGACGGAGTAACGCTCGACCACGATTCGCTTTTCTTCTTAATCAGAGACTATTATTCTTCAACTGTGACAAAGAAAAATTATTCTTAGCATTTTATTTTGGGAAATAAAAATATGATTACGATCGAAAATTTTCGATAACGAACGCGGTGATTTGGCCCCAGATCTAAAGCCAAAATGACAAGCACCAAGCAAGTTACCATTGTTTAAATATTCAATCATTTGATTCTTTTCTTCAAATGCCTTTGATAGACAGCAAAGGATACTAATAGGTCTGAAGTTGTCCAAACTTGAGGCGCCACATTTTTTCTTTATTGGCACAATTCTTGAGATTTTCCATTAGTCAGGGAAATGGGAAGTGGTAAGAATGGCATTAAAAATAGGAGGAAATATTTATGAATATATATTCTAACAAATTCAATTGGATTCCCATCAGAACCCAACGCGTTTGATTTGAAATTGAATAAAACAGTTCATCTCGATCAATGCACCTAAAGGAGAAACCCAGATCTGAAAAATTATGAAAATTAGGTAACATATCAACAGATAGATTTTGTGCGGCAAGAAATTGGTTATTTAAAATATCTGGATCACATCGATCGACAGAGCAATTTGTATTATTTGGGCGCAGATTTTTAAGGACTTTGCACATTTCCGTAGAGCAACAACTGCTAAATTTGGCAGACCACTAATTTGTCTTGTGTTTCCTTAATATGCTCTTAACCCTATTTCGATGCTTGCAGTAAATTCTCCAACAATCGTTATTCAAGTTTTCTTTATAGGCTTTAAAAGCATAATCCCTAATATCCCTAGCAATTTTTACTTCGGCTATGTCGCTGAAATTAGTAATTAGTTTAAACCTGACGGGCACATAATTATGCAGTTTGCGCAAAAGCGCGTCAAATTTATTTAATTGAAGAGATGTATTGTTAGTAGCAAAAATTTCATCATATTCATCAGAGGTAATAGTGTTCGCGAGCCAAGTCCACTTGATGGAACCATAGTCATTATACTTAATAACTTGTTTTCTAATTCGAACATAGGTGTCAATACAAACATATAAAGGGTCCGCCATCTAACGTTTTTTTTTTTTTTTTAATTAGTGCTTATTTCGTGAATGGTAACACTAAGCTCGTGTCTGATTTGACAGATAATTAGTTTTATCCTTCCGCTGAACGAATATGGTTGTGTATACGCTTGAACAACGCTGGGAAATATTGCGACATTACTTTGAAAATCATGGTAATGTTGCAGAATGTGTGCGAAAATTGCGTACGGATTTTGGAAGAAGAGAAGCACCGTCAGCTCCGTATGTTCGTTATCTTGTGAAAAAAGTGAAAGAAACTGGCATCCTCATCGATAAACCAAAGCGTGAAAAGCCAAAAACATGCTTACACCCGAGAATATTGCTGCTGTGGCAGAAAGTGTGCGTGAAGATCAACATCAATTCACCGTCGTTCTCAAGAATTGAACATTTCAGAGGCATCATTGAGACGAATTTTGCATAAAGACCTTGGTATGACGCCATACAAAGTCCAATTGGTTCAGGAGTTGAAGCCAACTGACCATCCAATGCGTTTTCGCTTCGCTAAGTGGGCCTGCGATCGACTTACAGAAGATGCCGATTTTGCCAAAAAAAAAATCATCTTTTCAGATGAAGCTCATTTTGATCTTGGCGGGTATGTAAACAAGCAAAATTGTCGCATTTGGGGCACAGAAAACCCGCACGCATACATTGAAAAGCCGATACACCCAAAACGAGTCACTGTTTGGTGCGGATTTTGGTCCAGAGGCATAATTAGGCCATTTTTCTTCGAAAATGAGCAAGGAGTGGCCGTTACAGTCAATGGCGATCGTTATCGGGCCATGTTGAACGAATTTTTGTTCACAAAAATTGAAGAGGAGGATATTGGCAACATTTGGTTTCAACAGAACGGCGCTACGTGCCACACAGCCGAGGCTACACTCGATGTTTTGCGCCCTGTTTTTGAAGATCGCATTATCAGCTGATGTCGTTTGGCCCCCTCGAAGCTGCGATTTGACACCGTTGGACTATTATTTGTGGGGTGCCCTCAAAGATAAGTGTTACGCCAACAAGCCAGAGACAATTGACGCTTTAAAGGACAATATTCGTGAAGCAATTGGTGAAATACAGCTGCACACAATCGATAATGTGCTTAAAAATTGGACCGATCGTGTAGGCTACTGCATGGCCAGCCGAGGCAGCCATTTGAATGAAATTATTTTCCATTATTAACCGGAAGGATTGTACTTTCAAATAAAAAAAGAAATTTGAGATAATATTCAGTAGTTTTTTTTTTTTTTTTTATAGCTTTTAAAAAAAAAGAAGTTATTTGGCGGACCCTTTATATAAGAGTGGAGTGTAATATCTTACAGATAATTAATTACAAAAACTTAAAATATTATTCATTGTTAATATTTTTTTTTTGTACAAAGCAAATGTCAGTGTTATATTTTGTGTGGACATATATAATTAGGTTACCTGAAAAGAAATTGTTAAAATTTGTTTAAATTATTTTATTTCTTATTCAAACTATTTTAAACCTTTAGTAGTTTGATGGGTACTTTTTTGGAGGATTATTTGGGCACATTGAGGAAAACCTTTATTTTGTTTTCATCAAACGAATTATTAACGACTCGAGATGCATGATTCGGGTCGTTATCCTGTTGAAATATCCATGCTAGTGGTAAATCATCAGAATAAACATTGTCTAGATTATTCTGCAGGATTTCTTTGTACATTTCATTTTGCCATCGCTTTTAACAAAGGAATCATCCCCGGACGGATAAAAATCCCCACGCCATTACTGACGACCCTCCGTGCTTTACGGATTTTTGGTATACTTTGGGTCCAAACATTTGTTAACTGATCGTCGCATATGGGGTCTGCCGTCGTTTCGAAAACGTTGAACTTTGATTATCACTCCACACTATTGATTTCCAAAAATTTGCATCATTAAGAAGGTGGGTTTTTTGTAAACCGCAAGCGCTGCTGAATATTTTTCTTCATAAAGAAGAAAGATTATTTTCATTCGGACGCCTACAATATTTTAATGCCATGTTCCATGCATGATCCAATCTGATTTGATGTGAGGAATGGGTCAATTTTACTCAGCCTGGCCATAAGCATATCTTCCGCTTGTGTCATTTTGTGTTATGTCTTTATAAATTATCGAGTCTTACATTTTTGATAATGTTTAATAGCGTTGTCAACCTTTCCCCGCGATAATGATAATATTTTGACCATTTCAGCAATTGATCCAACATATTGGAAGCAACTACAAATGATCTCCCTTTAAGCGGGAGTGGAGCTCTTATTTTTAAACATAACGTTAAATTTGATTACCATAAAGTTTTCTTAATAAAAATATTTACCTTCGATAATCAAAATGACTTAATTACTTGTCCACTTAACTTCGACGATGTGTTAAGAAATTACTGATTGTTTACAAAACTAAACATTGAAATGCCAAAAAAAAATTTTATTTTTTCAAAGAATCGTAACGGTACTTTGGAAAAATTCGAATGAAACAACAAATAACGTACCGATATATTTTCACGGAGAAAAATATATTGCATGACTATCTTAATTGTACGTCTACAAGTGTCTGTCTTAATCTTTGCGAATATTTGAAAAAATAAGAAATTTCTCAATTACTTACACTTCATGACGCTATTGTAAGTTTCAAGTTCTTCTAAATCTTCATCTTCATTAAACCACATTTCTTCTTCCTCTTCCATTTGCCTTTGATCACGACGGAAACGACCACCACGTATAATCGGAATGCCACTGTATAAATGATTAAATGCAAAATTTTTATTATTATTATTATTTTTATTTATTTATTTATTTATTCTTTTTTTTATTTATTTAATTTATTGTTTTTTAAACTATTTCTTTTAACTCATACTCTCAGCCTGTCTGTCAGTCTGTCGTGGGACAACCCCATTCCCCCTTATCGAATTGATCTGAAACTTGGCCAATAGTCTTTTTGTGACTACAGATTAATTTTGGGGTAGTCACGCATAGTAACGCACAGTCACGGAGTGATCAAATTGTCATATCCCCTCATCCGATTGATCTGAAACTTGGTCCATACACTTGCTGTGAAAAAAAAGATTAACTTTGACTTAGTCACGCACAGTCCCGCATGGTCACGCACAGTCACGGAGAGATTTAAAACGGATTTCCCCTCATCCAATCAATCTGAAACTTGGTCGATATACTTGCTGTAAAGAAAGGTTAACGTCGACATAGTCACGACGCACAGTCACGGAGAGATTAAAACCTCACCTCATCCGGTCAATCTGAAACTTTGTCCATAGCCTTGTTATGGCCAGAGATTAATTTAAAAATAGTCACACACAGTCACGCATAGTCACGCACAGTCACGGAGTGATTTAAACCCCATTTCCCCTCATCCGATCGATCTGAAACTTTGCCCATAGACTCATTGTGACCAAAGATTAATTTTAAAATAGTCATGCAAAGTCACGCACAGTCACGGAGAGATTCAAAACTCATATGCATAAGGAAAGAGTTTTAATAAAAACTTTGTTTTTATTTAATTTGTTGTTTTTTTATATTTATTTAATTTATTGTTTTTTATAGTTACTTTATTTATTGTTTTTTTATTTATTTAATTTATTGTTTTTTAATTTATTTATTTTCTGTTATTTATTTATTTATTGAATATATTTATTAATTTTATTTATTTAATTGTTTCATTTATTAAATTATTTAATTTATTTAATTATTTCATTTAGTTATTTATTTTTTATTTGTTTTTATTACTTTATATATTTTTTTATATTTTTTTAATTTATTGTTTTTTTTTTTATTTATTTATTATTTTTTTATTTAACACTTAAACTTACGTGTCTAAACCCATCTTGTCACGATCTTTTATTCGTTCTTGATATTGATCATAACGATTTTTCAAATATTTAAACGTTTGCACATATTCGATTTCATCAAATATTTTGCTAAATGTTTCAACAAAATAAACACACAATGTTTTGATATCTTCCAATTTAACAAATTCAAATAATTCCAAAATAGCCGATTCGAGTAAATTGTAACGACCATTATTGCGGATAAAGGCATCCACAACAGGAGCAAATAAATTGCCTTTTACAATGTGTCTAAAAAAAATAATACGATAATATAATTTTAGTTTAGATTATATTTTGTTGTATTATTTATTAATAAATAACTCGTACTTACCTATTATAGAACTCATCTTTTAGTGCAACAATTTTTCGTAAAAGCCTTAAAGCGCCTAACACAAGGAACGTATGAGAACTCTTCATGAGTACAAGAATTCTCTTGAGGAGATCTTTTTGTATTATAAAATTCTTAATATGATAAGTATGATGCTCAACACAAAACGATAATATATCCAATACAATTCCCAATAATTGTGCTGTTTGATAATCTTCATTCTGTGGACGATCATCGATGGTATTGAGCAACAAAGGTGCTGGGGAAAGAAATAAAACAAGAATTATATAAATTACGATTAATTTAGTTTTACAAATACAAACACTTATCTGGACATACCTATTAATGTTTGTATACTGTGTTTATAGAAGAAATTTAAAAAATCGCCTTTTTCTGTTAACATATTTTCTGGTTCTAATAAAATTTTTATAATGCCCATTAATTGCACAGCAATACCCAATTCTGGTTCTGAATCATTTAACATTTGTTCAATGGCAATGTTTAATAACATACGGTCCTGAAATTAAAATGTAAGACATTAATTAATGAAACATAAGTTCTAAAAAGATAGAACTGCCAAATGAGCTGATAGTCTGCCGCGTCGTATAAAAATGCATAGCAGTTGTTGTTTCATTTCATGCCATTTATTTTGTTTTTGTGTGATTGATACTACAGAAAATTTTTCATGTTTTTAGAAAACGTGGGACATACCAAAAAAAAATTATTTTATGTAATAGCCCTACGGCAATTTTCCTAGATTTTATAAAGAAAAGTGACTGATGTTAATATTATGGTTTATAATTTATTGAAAGTAACATGTGTCTGGCTTCAATTATAATTCAATCTTAGTATATAATTACGCTCATCACTGACTTGCTAATTCGATGAATGTGTAACGCTGTACGTATACTTATGATTAATTATGACACTCATACGTATACGTATTAATTTTGGGAGCGAACATTTTGACGCGTGTCCACAATACCTGATATGATATTGGCGATAACTGCTTAGTGGGTTCTGAGTCGATCGGTAGTTACGAACATGAGCACAAACTCATTATATCCAGATCACAGAGTGGTATAGAGCAGAGCTCCCCATTACTCCAGTTTCGAGCTACTCGAGCTGAATTCGAGTAGTTGTTCACACACGCCATCATTTTTGTCGCAATGCTTGAAATTTTGAAAACATATTCTCTGTATATATTCAAATTGAAATACTAATATTTTTTCCCAAGTGTTCTTAATTTTTTTTTTTTAATAGACATCAGATATATACGAAGAACATCTTTTGATACATTTGAATGGAAAGTGGCTGATCTTTTCCGAGAAGTAGTTAGTCCACTCTACAGTTTTTATCAGAATGCTTCAATATTTCCGGAAATATAACTGACTCGAAAATATGTAAAATCATACCACGTATTTTTGAAAAAGGTTTTATAAAATGATGTCAAACATCTATGAAGTGCATATTATCATACACTTGTATGAAAATTGGTCTAGTTTTTTTTTTTGGAGTAGTAGTTAGCCCACTCCACAGTTTTTATCAGAATGCTTCAATATTTCCGGATATATAACTGACTCGAAAATATGTAAAATCATACCACGTATTTTTGAAAAAGGTTTTATAAAATGATGTCAAACATCTATGAAGTGCATATTATCATACACTTGTATGGAATGTCCTTTAATTTTGGTAAAGTTTGTTAGATTGAGAAATATTTTCAATACACTATTTATGTGATACCCTATTTCGAAGCATGAAATCAACAAATAAATAATGAAAATAAAAGTTTAAAAATATGTCAAAAATATGTAAATAATAATATATTTATAATGTCCAATCCACGATTAATTAAAAATTATATCATATATTACCTATTCAGTTCAGTATCAATTTCTAGCTATTGAAACAAAACTTTATGGTGATTTGGCCAGCTCAAAGTAAATTTGAACAAGTAATGTATACGACACTATGCGTTTTGAGAAAGGGTCTTAGATCCAACTAATTGGATATAGAAAATAAGCATAAACTAAGTTTGAGTGACATGTTATTCATATCGGTTGCTATACTGAAATGGTGACTAAATCAAAAAATGGACTGATTATGACTATCAAGTCACTTATTTCTCCCAAAACCATGTACAAACCAAATATAAGAAAAGTCTGTGCAATAAATTTGATTTTTGATTGATTTAAATGAAGATTGGGAACCATACAGGGTTAATTTGTTGGTCTACTAATACCAGTTATCAATATACACACATACACCAAATTTTATCGATATATATATATTTTATCTTACGAGAATTTTGGTCGGTCTGTTAGGGGTGATTTGTATGGAGACAAGGTCTGAACATGCACAGAATTTCACCTATTCCAATAGCGTTCGTCCTATGGCCAATAAATGTTTAGATATCAAATTAAAATATATAACATAACATTTAAATGGACACACAGACAGACAGCCGGACGGACATCGGGCATCGACTAAGAAAGTAATACTGGTAGTTACGAACATCAGCACAAACTCATTATATTCACTTTTGTGGTCAGTGGTTCAGGAATTAAATTTCCTTTGGATTTCTGTAATATGCATTTCCTTCCTAACAAAATGTGTATGGTCCATTTTTGAAAATTCATTTAAATAAAACTTACCCCTTCTGTACGATTAACTTGCTGCAGAGTATAATTGCGTACGACCAATGGTGAAAATTCAACAATAGCCGTTAATATATCTATAGAAGCTGCCTTTGTTTTCTGATCGTTCATAACCAATGTTATTTCCAACGCCTGCAGTACGCCCAAACATGTCAGGGTCTTATAGAAGGAATCTTTTCCTTGTGGTTGTAAATTTTGGGCATAATTACAGAATTCCTTTAAAAATAGCACAATGTCACGACGCTTGGCATCGCTAGTATTTGGATCGGTTAGCAGGGTGAACATATCAACCAAAAAACGTTCATCCTCCTGGATGAGTGTGACAATCTCCACTTTGTTAAAGAATATAAAACTAGATAAAGTATTTAACATATTATCCTCTACAAATACCGATGGCGTGGGCAATATTATATCCTGTATATATTGCACACGAAATGTTTGATGTATTTTCGCCAACAGATCTTGATTCTTAATGGGGACCGCTTCGCGAAATTTAGCCCACTGTTTTAAATACTGACGATGCTTTTTCGGCTGCGTAACACTGGGATCGTACTCCAGACAACCCACCACATCGAAGATGGTATCTTCAGCAAACATTATCTCAAAGAGGGCATTCTTGTTCAATAAAAATATATTTTTGAATATCTCAAAGAGATGATGTAAACCTTCGGTATTTTCCAGATCCTCACAAACATGAAACAGATTGAGTAGTTTTTTAATGTAATTCTCTGATTCTAAAGCCATCGAGAGTTTTTCTTTGCGCAGTGGTGTGGATAAACAGTTCTGTATAACTTCCGAAATATCTTCAAGGCGGGCCAATTCACAGGGAGGCAACTCAATGGGTGGTGCTGTATCGGACATATCCTCAAAGCGTTCATCTTCGGACTCTTCGACAATATCTTGTGTGATTTCAACTGAGGGATCTTTACCTTGAACCTGAAAAATGAAAACAAATTAAACCTTAGTAAGAAAAAAAATAAAAAAAATTAAAAAAAAATTAAAAAAAAAATAAAAAATAAATAAAAAATAAATAAAAAATAAATAAAAAATAAATAAAAAAAAAATATATAAAAAAATAAAAATAAAAATAAAAAAAAAATAAAAATAAAAAACATTAAAAAAAATAAATACAAAATAAAGAAAGATAATTGCACCCCAAATATAATAAACTTTAAAATTTTTTTTGTATAAAGTATGTGAATATTTTAAATTAAAAAATATTACATAAAAATCATATTGGATAATTTTTTAATGGTATTAAATTTTTCGGCATGTGGTCATTACGAAATAAAAAAAATTTATGAAAAAAATTCTAAACGATTTTTTTTTTTATAATATATTTTAATATTTTATTTTTCCAATATTTCGACCAACTTTGTTGGTCATCCTCAGGGAAATCTATAACAAAAAAAAAATACAAATAACACAAAAGCACAAAATTAGTAAACAAAAAATGTTTTAACAAAAACAAAAATAATTACATTTTTCTTCAAAATGTGGTGTCGTCCTAGTTTTGATTTTTGTCAAACTAATATTTACTTAAACTCGGAGTTCAGAAAAAAAAAAAAACACACACTGAATAAAAAACTCGTACATATATAATAAAATAAACATAGCTCAGACCAAGAAACACATATTTTTATTTTCATATCAATTATGTGTGTTTCTAAATTTTGTACGGTACCAACACAATCATGACTGTGTTGCGTTTTAATATTTCGTTATCTACACGAACATTTTTCTATCACGTATTTTTTTGCTTCGAACACACATAAACCACACGTGCACGTGTACTGCTAAAAAAAACAGAACATGTTTTTTTTTTTTTTATATAAAAGCAAAGTCTGCTTCCATTGCTTTGAAATATTCTTTATATTACAATAAAAAAAACTCGATTTTCTAAAGTGCGAAATTTGAATTTTGGCCAAAAGTATTGACCAAATTACCTATAGTGGAACGACACCAGTTTTAGAACATTTAGCGTAGAAGCAGTTTCGCATACGTCAGGACACTATACAATGTATTTCAACAAAGTGAAATGAAATACATTTACCTTTCAGTTTCATCAAATAATATTTTTAATTCTTCTAAAAATTTAAGCTGTTTAAAAGACCCGCTTTCAAACAAAAACAAAAAATTTTTTTAAGCCAATTTGCATATACGACAGCTTCGTGACGAATAGCAACTGTAAAAAATTTGAAATTAGTAAAAGTTTTTGATTAACAAAATAGTTAGAGTGGCTAAAAGTTAATTAACTTGTACGCAACATTGGTCATGAAAAGCTTAAATATCAGTTTGGCTTGTCACCTAATATTTGTGATTTTTTAGTCATTGCTCTTTTTAAAGTCATTCAGGTTTATAGAATTAGTGTTGATTTATATCATTGAAAAGCTGTTATCCTATTACATATTTACAAATGTAAACTTAATAAGAATTAACTATTTTATATTTGAAGTATTGACCATAAGACCAAGTTTGAAATTAGATTAACTATATATTCTGAGATTTTTTTATAAGTATTTTCCCATTAAAATTATAACTTTTCGATAAAAAAAAAATAAAAATTTTAAGCAAAAACTAAAAATATTGTTATTAAAAAATTTTATTTATAAACTCAAACTTAAAAATTGGGTGAAAGAAAATTTGTAAATATTTTACCTGACAAATTTTTTCCCATATTTCATCACAACCAGCCTTTTCTTGAAAACTTAAGGCTAAATCGAAATTATCACCCTCAGACCACACAATTAAAGTATCCTGTTGCTTTTGATAAGCAGTGTCGGGTTGTATTTTACTTTCCAAAAGTAAACTACCGTCGGATTCAGCGCGCACTAGCAAAGAGATGCCTTAAAGAATGAAAAAAAAATAAATAATATAATCAAATAATATTGTTTTTTTAATAAATAATAAAACATCATTCAACTCAACTCACCTTTAAGTCTGTCTACATAATTCGATGAAACATGTCCAGTACCACGATCATCCCATTGACGTTCTGCATTTAAAGCATACAATTTTACACGTCGGCGGGTATCGGTAGTCATTTTGTTGTTGTTATTTTACACAATATATTTTTGTAAAATATTTTATTTTTGTTTTTTTGTTTATTTTAATAAAACTCCCTTAGCAAGAGTTTTTTAATTACAGAAAATATGTTGCTGTCTAGCGTCCCAACTTGTGGTGGCACACGTGTCAAGTATTTTTGTTTGTCCTAAGAATTGCAACAATGACAACAACAACTTTAATCTCGATATTATATTAACTCTTAAGGAGAATTTTTTTCTATATATATATATATTTTGTTTAGGAAGGGACAAATACAAGAACTTTGTTCCGTTTTCTTTTTAAAAAATTTTTTTTCTAAAAATCCTATTTTTTGTGTTGAAATTTTTTCCCAACAAATGTTTATTGAATTTAAAATTCAATGATTAGAGGATTTTGAGATTTACTCATTTATATAAATTATAATACACATTTTTATTGATATATTTTAGTAATGCTGCTGCTGTTGAGAGAGGATGGACCAATTCGAAGAATTAATAATAAAATAAGATCTGAAAATATACAAAAAGAAATATTATTAAAAAATGGTTTAAAAAAAGTAAATACATTTAATATTTAAACTATATAATTTTTTATGGCAGGTTCTATTATAAATGTTATAGACTGATTCACTGATTTTGTAACGTTGTAAGACTTTTTTGTACCACCTAAAATATGTTTTCATTTTTCTTTGAGTTTTATTATTTATGTCATGGAAATACATAGTTGTTATAACCCAGTCAAAAAGATAATGTAGTGTATCTTGTTTAAAAAGTGATGGCAAAACAATTTCAAAATAGTTAAGGGGTGGTTTGTTAACGTTCAAATATTTGACGGGTCCATTGTTTTTAAAATGATGCCAAAAACTATATAATTTTTTTAATTCACTCCTAATCGGATTTTATTCGAACGTGCGAATTTTTTTACTTTTGTGATTTTTTTTTCGATAACGAATAATATGTGACGAAATTTTACTCGTTAGCAAAGTAGCAAGCGATAAGAAAGAAGCTTTTTCCCAATAAAGTGAAAAAAGAAAATATTAGTGCAAAATATATATAATATAAACTTTAAGCAGAAATTTTGGCAGCTTTATGGTAAAAACATACTGCTTTAGCTAAGAGTATTTTGCCGAATATGTCGTATTTTTTTCCGTATGATTTTGAGATTTTGATTCTCGCCGGAATCAAAATATGATGAATAAAAAACAAAATTGAATCCACTTTATTAATATTTTATATCTTTTTAATGATGTCTTACTTTTTTTTAATTTTAGAATAAACATATGGGGCGTTTCATGTCAAGTGATCCAACTTTTAAAACCGATGTGTTCCGAACGGGATGAAATTTGCACCAAGGTTAGTCCTATTGGATAGTAGTTTAGACACAATTTTTCAATAAGATCGGTCCAGAACTCTCTGAGTTAGAGGGGGTCAACATTTGACATTTTGTTCAAACAGGTTTTTTTCTCATCCATGTAACTTTTTACCTATTGTTCTTAGCAAAATTTGTCCCAAATAGTTTAGATAGCTATTTCTTCAGTCTTTCGGAAAAAAAAATTTTAATAAAAATAAATAAATAAAAAAATTTTTCAAAATCAAAAAAATTTTTGACTTTTTTCAAAAAAGGATTTTGTTTTTTTTTTTGTGGGCTCAAAAGAAAGCTTAGGTTTTTCCTTTAAGAGCTTTTTGGTCGCTTAGTGGGGTGCGAGTGGGATATCTATAAAAAAAAAAATGTTTTGTAACTCAAGATAACGGTTTTTCAATTTTTAGCATATGCACTAATTTGAATTTTTTCCTATTAGTGTGTAAGTGTTTCCAAAACCTTAAAAATAAAGCATACACTGAGAAACTAGACAAATTAACCTTTCCGACGGTATGTAACATACCTTACTAAAATTTCATACCTTCGATACTGTAATGTAATGTAATATGTTAACCTCAGGAAAAAAATTACTTCTTTTCTATAGAAATGTTGAAAAATTATTTTTTTTTTGTTTATTTGTAATATAATAATTAAATTAATATATAATAATAAAAAATAAAAAAATAAAGAATTTATTAGAACCATTTATAACATAACTATTTTTTAATTTATTTATTGTAGCTGATGAAGTATTTAAGTTTTGTAAATTTTTAAATACCCAGTCTTTTATCCAGCTTATTTATCGCCTTTATTTGCTGCTTTTTTGCCAATCTTTTCTTGGCGTTACTAGGTTCAGCTGTTCCTTAAACTGATGTTGAAGGAAATCCACTTAAAGGGCTTAACAGATGACTCGCCAGAAGATTTACACGAATACCACGATTGCCTTAAATTGACTATGTGTCCTAATGCAACAACTTCTTGTCAATTAAGTGAAGTTCAAATTGCCCGGAAACCACATTCATAAAAAAGAATTTAATCAACTCTTTTGATCGCGAATATATTGGGGAGGTGAAATTTGAATCTTGGATTCAGACTGACAGATGCACATTGAAACCATAAATTTTAAATGTGGATGATTTTGGGGAAGAAATGTGTACAGGATTGCTAAACTTGAGAAACCATGACTTTTTAGTCAAAGAGCAATGGTCATTCTTCAAGGATTTGAAGATACATTTGAAGTCTGGTGAATTTGTTATTTCGTATGATTTCGCAGAAATCTATAAATATGTTCTTCAGGATGTCATACAAGCTTTCTACTTCAATAACGACCAAGCAACTATATTCAAAGTAGTTATTTACTACATGAAAGATGAAAAAGTGGAACACAAAAGTGTGGCAATTATATCCCGCGATTTAAAACATGATACCATTGCAGTTTATGAGTACCAGAAGATAATACTAAAATATCTAAAATCTAAATTTACAGGTAGAGAAGATATACTACGTTTCGGACGTAGCTCGTCAAGTATATCCTCCAGTGCTCTCATCAAGATCGCATCTTAGATGCGACTGCTTTATTCCATTGGGCAATGAATTATTGTAAAGAAACTAAAATAGTTTTTAGTAGCAAAGAGGATCATGAGAAAACATTGAAAACACTGAAGAACAATTCGATGCTGCGATAACAATCGATGGCACCGCTCAATACCATGCTTCTATACCGCTTGTCGATGGCAGACCCAAGTTTTCTGCCTCCACTTAATGTGAGATCTTCCTAAAGCCAAAAAAGAAACCAGCAGCGAAATCAACAGCTGAACCTAGTAACGCCAAGAAAAGATTGGCAAAAAAGCAGCAAATAAAGGCGATTAATAAGCTGGATGAAAGACTGGGTATTTAAAAATGTACAAAACTTAAATACTTCATCAGCTACCATAAATTAATTTAAAAAATAGTTATGTTATAAATGGACCTAATGTGATAACGATAAAATTTTATTAAATTCTTTATTTTTTTATTTTTATTATTATTATATATTAATTAAATTATTATTACAAATAAATAAAAAAAAATTAAACATTTCTATAGAAAAAAAGTTATTTTTTTCCTGAGGTCAACATATTAACATGTTGTTAACACATGTTACATACCGTCGGAAACGTTCATTTGTCTAGTTTCGCAGTATACGTTTTATTTTTAAGGTTTTGGAAACACATACACACTAATAGGAAAAAATTCAGATTAGTGCATATGCTAAAAATTTAAAAACCGTTGTCTTGAGTTACAAAACATTTTTTTGATAGATATCCCACTCGCATCCTACTAAGCTACCAAAAATCTCTTAAAGGAAAAAAGCTGAGCTTTCTTTTGAGCCCAAAAAAAAATATCCTTTTTTGAAAAAAGTCAAAAAAATTTCTGATTTTTAAAAGAAAAAGTTAAAAAAATTTTTTTCATTTTTTTAAACTTTTTCCGAAAGACTGAAGATATAACTATCTAAACTATTTGGGACAAATTTTGCTAAGAACAATAGGTAAAAAGTTACATGGATGAGAAAAAACACCTGTTTGGTCAAAATGTCAAATTCTGACCCCCTCTAACTCAGAGAGTTGAAAAATTGTGTGTAAGCTACTATCCAATAGGACTAACCTTGGTGCAAATTTCATCCCTATCGGAAGACATCGGTTTTAAAAGCTGGATCACTTGACATGAAACGCCCCATATATAAAATAATTCAACACAGAGCGTCTGTATATAATTTAAATCATTCGCATTAACAGGGTGTAACGAATTATTATAAATATTTTATTAAATTGGTCTACAAACAACAACAAACAACAACTATTTTATTTTATTTAATTTAATATATTTTTAAGACAGATTAAATATAAATTTTAACTTTCTCAGCTTCTTCTCCATATGAACTATAACTATGCCAATTTTCACAATCCTCCGTGCCCGCATATTGCTTAAAAAGGGAACTGAAAATTTACCTCCACGTATTAATATATAGATAACTGAGTTTTAAATTTGTTGATCGAATTTTTTGGTACTGACTTCAAGTCATCAAAAATATAAAGTCGTATTTTCATAATTCTTTTTTGAAGATATGAATAATGTTGGATTATTTATTTCATATACACGTTATAGCATAACATTTGAAGAATCTTTGAAAAAAATTTCAATTCAAAATTTTAATAAATATCGCCCTGACAGCGAATCTCCGGAGGCGTTGTTGTTTTGCGGTGAACATCATAACTCGTTACCGGATTATGTGAAATAAAAAAATCGAAATGTGTTTAAAAGGTGACATGTTTCCTGAGGTAGTGGCGAAATTTTTTCATTTTTTTTTTTTTTTTTGCAGCATTTTGAAGTGAAAAACACGATTTTTGCTATGAAATTTCGGGAATTTGTTGTTAAAAAATGGAGAAGAGAATGGAAAGTAAAAAAATGTTCGTGGTTACCTGTTGGTTTATTTTGAGTTATGATGTTCACGGACTTCGAACATTTATTTGCGAGAAAATCGATTTAAAGTTTTTTAATAACTGATTTATATACGATATACCGTATGAGGCCGGCCGCTCGAAACGCTGTATCTTCTTAAGTTTTGCTTGAAATTTTGACACAACACTCTCGACATGTTGTACATTCAGAAAGAGAAATGGCTTACCCCCCCTTAAGACGTTTTCAATAAAAAAAAATCTCTTATTTGAAATATAATCAAGACCTCGTTATACTCAAAATGTGTTTCTCTAGCAACAAATTCTTTGAATCTAATACATCTACAAGTTTCTCTGTTTTTTTTTTTTTTACGAAAACGTTTTTTCTATAATAAAAAAAAAAATACTATTGTTTGGCCTGACCTCACCAACTATGAATGAAATTTATGTGAAAGCTTATCAACATTAAATTCTACTAAACCAAATCACTTCAATGTGTTCAGGCCGGCCTTCTTTTTAACAAATAAACAAAACTAGCGCGTACCAACAAGTATGTTCGTCGTATGTCTTTGTCGTGTTTATTATTGTAGACATTTTGCAAATGCGCAGCGGACAAAATCAAAAGAGAAAATACGAAAAAGAAAAATATAAAATAAAAAAAAAATACAACATTTAAATGTTTACAAACAGAACAGGTGAAAAATATAACAATAAATAAAAAGGTAGATATAGAAATAAAAACAAAACTAAATTCTCCAATGACTCAGTCAGTATGTTTTCCATTTTAAGTATTAAATATATTTTTCGCTGTTCGACAATTTAACAACAACGTATAGACTGTCTCCGATAGTTAAAGCAATTTATTACATAAAAGTGTTAGAAATCAAATACAAAAGTTAGGCGAAATTACTAGAGTCCAACTGAATATTTGATTTTTGAAAATAAAATGTTTAAGTTCCCTTTTTAAATGTTAAAAAAAATTCTAGATTAAAAAATAAAAAAAATTTATATAAAAATTATTTATTATAAAAACACATTCCTGTGCAGTCAGAGTATTTATTTGGTGCTGCAGTTTGAATTGCCAAAAATACATATACCTATTGACTCGGAATAACTTTCTAAGAATTTTGATTTGACCTACATTTTATGTTAAATATAAAACAAATATTGACGTAGATATAAACTAATGTCGTTTTCATTGTCAAGGAAATTGTTCATTAAACTACTCAGGCAGAAAAAGTAAAGCACTGGAAAATCAACGTTTGTTAGTGGCACATAAAATTAAGCACTGCCGAAGTTATTATTTGGAACGCTTACCCCACGTTTTTAAAAAGTACTTTGCCATTAATAGTTTTACAAAATTTCTATTTATTTTTGTTAGCAATAATTGTGTAAAAGAATCAGTAATTCTTTCGTTAGGAAATGTTGCCAGAACACACTTAACTTCTACAATATTAATATATTATTGTTGTTTTTATATAAGTTTCGATATCGAGTAAAATCAATCAAAATTCCATATTTTGGTTTATAATTCAACTCAACTTCACTTTTCTTCTTAACCAGAGGCCATAATTCTTCAACTGCGACAAAGAAAAACAAGTAAGAAATTACAGTCGGTATATACTATAGGATGATTTAGAGACCCTATCTTTTCGGTCCAACTAATTCAATATAGAAAATAAGCATAAACTAAATTTTAGTGGCATTGTTATTAATTTTTTTGGCTGCAGATATGAAAAAGTTCATATTGGATGCTATATTTATATGGGGACTAGATCGAAACATGGACCGAACCTGACCATGTTTGGTAAAGTCACTTATATTTGGAAAAATATATACCAACCAAATTTGAGAAAAATCTGTGCAATATTTTTGTTTTTTGATAGATTTAAGTGAAAATCGGGTTCAACTATTTCCCAAACCATTTCAAAAACGCTAAGGTTATAGCTATCAACAAACCTAGTAAGCCAAAAAAATAACCCAAATAGCTATAGACCTATTAGTTTATTAAGTAACTTAGGTAAAATATTTGAAAAAATACTACATTCTCGTCTTAGTGAATTTGTAACGACCAATTCTATTGTTGCTAAAGAACAATTTGGATTTAAAAATCCAAATTAAAAATCAAATAATCACCAATAAAAACAATAAACGTTCAACGGGTCTAATATTGTTAGATATCGAAAAAGCGTTTGACACCGTTTGGCATAATGGCCTAGTATCTAAACTTCTTGATGCAAATATACCAAAATATTTATGCAAACTTATTTCAGATTTCATTCACGGCAGAAGCTTTAAAGTTGCGATTAATAATGAAACATCATCTCCAAAAACCATCACCACAGGGTTACCTCAAGGATCAGTCTTGTCGCCATTGCTTTACTCGATATATACATCCGATTTCAAAGTTCCGAAATATATGAAAGTTGCTTACTACGCAGATGATACTGCGTTAATTTCTTCAAACAAACTTACAAGTGCACTCCTGAAGAAAATGGAAAAGGGTCTTGTTAATTGCAGTAAATATTTTCACAAATGGAAAATCAAAATTAATCCAAACAAGACCCAAGCAATTATTTTTCCATTCAACAAATCTCCCAAAAAACTGCCAAGACGTCATCTTCATATTGGAAATAATACCATAAATGTACCTAATCATGTCAAATATCTCGGAGTTGTCTTGGACAAAAAGCTTACTTTTAAACAACATATTATGGCTACGTGTCAAAAAGCTATAAAATCATTTAAAGCATTATGGCCACTACTAAATAGAAGGTCATTTCTAAACCCCAAAAACAAAAATCTACTCTTCAAAAATCTTATAAGGCCGATATTAACATACGCGTGTCCTATTTGGAGTGACGCTGCCAACTGCCACCTAAAACGCTTACAAATTATACAAAACAAATGTCTTAAAATGATAAATAAAAAGCCCTGGAGGTATCCTACAAATCTTCTTCATGAAGAAACAGGTTATGAAAAAATTATCGATTTCATAACAAGGATTAATAACAATTACTTTGCCAAAATTGAAAATTCCTCTTACCCACTGATAAGAGAATGTAGAGAAATAACGTAAAATTAAAAAGAAATCATCAAGTTGAAAATTATGTGCTTATAGAGGTCTATTATTTCTAATAAACCTCCTATAAACACATAAATATTTTCAGATAGTATTTGAATTTATTAAATCATATAAAGGTTTTTTCCTCCCATTTTCCTTTAAAAATCATTAAAAAATAATATAAAAACTATTTAATATCTTTAGATCCTATGTATTATTTGTTGCAATATCTATATGTAAAGATAAGATCTCATATGTAAATATCAACAAATTTGTTAAAATATGTAAATAAAGGAAGAATATTTTATTGAAAAATTGAAGTGAAAATCGGGAAGCAGCTCTATATTGGGCCTATGACTAAGAATTTTCCTATAGGGATTATTTTTGGACTACTGATTAATGGATATAACACATACAAACCCAATTTGACTGAGATCTATATGATAATTTGGATCTTATGGCAATTTATGTCGATTTCATAAGGTTCATTTGTATGGGAACTAGGTCTGAACATGGACCGAATTTCACAAATTTCAATAGCGTTTATTCTATGGCCGGTTAAAGTTTATATACCAAACTTCATCAAAATATATTCATATTTGCGACCTGTTGTTTGATTACAAGGTTTACATGGACGGACGGACGGACATTGCTAGTCGATTTAGCAAATGATTCAGAGTCGATCGGTATAATAAAAGATGGGTCTAGGTCAAATATTTTTGGTAGTTACAAACAGCAGCACAGTCATTATACCCAAACAACATGGTAGTATAGGGTATAATTAATCTTATGCAAAAGAACTGCAGCTTAATAATGATCATGCACAGCAGAGTTCGTTGAATGGATTATTGAGCATTAACAAGTGGATGTTGATTTTTGAACAAAAATAATAGCTTCGTTAATCGTCAAAATTGACATATTTGGAGTTCAGATAACCCACATGTGTTTGTCGAAAAACAAATGTATCCACAATGTGTCGCTCTTTTGGGCCGTAGGCATCACTGTACCATACTTCTTTAAAAATTAGGCTGGTCAAACAGTGACTGTTACTGATGCTCGATATCGCGACATGATAACAGATTTCTTTCTGCCTACATTGGTTATTGTTGTGGACGATGTGTGGTTTCAACAAAACGGTGCCACATGCAATACAGCCCGTAAAACGATTCAATTACTGCATGAGGCATTTTCTGGTCGTGTACATTCTCGTTTCGGTAATCAGAATTGGCCCCCAGATCGTGTGAGTTAACTAGAGCTGTTAAATTTCGATTACAATTATTTATCAATTACATTACATTTTAAAAAGAATTGTATGGTTATATAGTCCTCTATTGCGCAATTCTTGATTAATAATTGATTACGATTACAAATAATATAAAAACTAGAGGACCCCTGCTGCTCCGCAGCATTATATTATATTATATAAATTTTTATAATATAATACCAAAATTTGCCAAGAGAAGTTAACGTACAGTAATGCCAAAATATGCCAAGAGAAGTTAACGTACAGTAAAAGTAAAGTTGATTGTCCACGCATAACTTTCCTCAAACCCAACGAATTTGCCAAGAGAAGTTAACGTACAGTAATGCCAAAATATGCCAAGATAAGTTAACGTACAGTAAAAGTAAAGTTGATTCTCCACGCATAACTTTCCTCAAACCCAACGAGTTTAAACAGTTAATAGCTCAAAAGGAGCTTGATCCACTGAGTGTGCTTAGACCTATGTCAACAGCCTACGTTAATTAGAAATCTAGTTATAGAGGTTTGAGAGAAGAAAAATATTGAAAAAAATCTTGAATGCAAAGTTTATTCATAAATTCTTTTAATATATAAGATAATAAGAATTACTTGTAATTACCATAAAATAATCAAAAAGAATCAAAAGTAATCAAAACATAATTCGACTACTTTCAAATATTTCCTTTGATTATATTTGATTATATTCAAAATCTATTGCATTTGCAACATTAAAAATAAATCAAAATTAGATGTTTTTTGTATAATAAAATATCCAGTAATTCATAACTAAAATACGAAATAAAGAAAAACAATTGCATTCAATGTACATTATTAGTATTCTTATTTACAAATATTTGCAATTGGCTTTCATTAAAACTAATTTTTCAAACGAAAAATCAGACAATGATTGCCGCAAAAGAAAACAGTCATTCAACTGGAGCTGAAGACGTTAAGGGCGTGGAAAAATAAATATATGCTTCATTTAGAAAGTAATATTGTTGCCAAATTGTAATATAAATTGCTGAAGAACTTATTTTTTATTGTGGGTTGTCGATCTTGTGGAGAAAAACTTGTTTCAATTTCATCAGATGCAAAGTTAAATCTTTAAAGTTTAAAAAATTTAATATAATGCATTACCACCATCATTAAAATCATTTCAATATATTATATGTATTGGCTTTTTTTGTGTAAAAACTGTGAAGTGTATCTAAAACTATCCTGGTTATATTCTCGAAAGTTAATTCCGACATTTCTGGACTTAATCTCTGCAACACTTTGAGCCATTTGGAGTTAGTACTTCAACATGAAATACATGAAATATGGTTGAAACCTTTCTCTTAACTGCTGTTCCATTTTCAAAATAACAGAGGACATTTGTTGCAGCTCCTGGATTCTGCTTTTTGGTGTATCAGACAGCGAATTTACACTGAATTTTTTGAGGAGCGGTCCTGATTCACCAATTATTGACCTTTTCTTTTTACTTGTAGATGGATTAAAGTCCGGATCCTCAATATTGTCGTCAGCGAAAAAAATCGCTTTCGGAACAACGTTCAGACATTTTGAATAAATAAATTTTATTATTAACAGTTTACAACAAGCGATTACAACATTACTCACCAAGGTATTGCAACCCAAGGAAAGTATTATATGACGAGTTGTTTAAAATTTAATAACAGAATGAAAATTTTATTAACATTATTTTTATATAAAAAAATCAGAAGATCTTTGATACAAATTTTGTTGTATTTTGTTGACAAGTAATGTAATTATAAATCTAACAAAAAGAATATATTACTATTAGTATAGGTACAAATAGATCACAATTGAAATTAAAAGAAAAAAAAAACAAAATACTGGTACATAGCAAGAATTGAAAATACCGCTATATTATTTGATTATTTTTTCAATATGACAAAATGTGTGAATACAAATTACTATAAAATTCAAATGTACTAATACTAATGTAATAATGTACACTCAAACCTCATTTTATGCGATTAATTCGTTCCGCAAAAATCCGCATAAATCGAATTCTCATAAAATGATACACTAGTTCCATATAAAAACGAATGATTCATTCCTGAATTTAAAAAATTCGCATAAATTCAAATCAAAACATTAAAATTCAAACAAAATCGCATAAAAAAAGTCAACAAAAAAATTATTTCATTTATTTTTGTCCATTTTATCATCTGAAAAAGTAAATAATTTTAGCACAACAACTTTTAAATGGTAAATATTCTATTCGTATGTACTCTGTTCACTTTTACGATAAAAAACACTAAATGCACTTTTAAATATTGTACATATGTATGTTAGGGTGGCCCTTAATAAAAAAAAAGTGTTCAAACTCTCGGTCGCACCCCCTAAAAATATGCGAATAGAAAAAAGAAAGAAATACAAAGATTTGGGCCAATCAAAAAACATTTAGAGGTGGCTCAACGCGATTGAAAATTTCAAGTGTGTTTATATGGGGAAAATATGACTTTTTTTCAGATTTTACGAAAATTTCGTTCTACTGTTTAATTTTTCCAAATTGTTATATAATTCGGGATCAGTATTAAATTATCTTTCCAAAAAGCTATAAAACTTAAAAATCGAATAAAACTCGCCAAGGAATAGCAAATGCCCCAGACCACTTTTGTGCCAAAAAAAAAACTAGATCATGAAATTTGATGGCATTTTTTTCAACTTTAAGAAATTAATTAAAGCCAATATTTTGTTTTTCTCTCTATACCTGTAAGTACTCAGATATGAAGTATTGTTTTATTACCACCTTGTTAACCTATTAAAATTTTGAAAACTCCTTTTTCAAGTTTTGAAAAATTTTCTTAAACTAAATTTTAAAAAATTTATTTAGCTCTTTAAGGTCTTGTTAAATGCATGTTAGAGATTAACTGTGTGAATTTTTAGGTAAATCCCTATGCCAGAATTTTTTTGACAAGGATTTTATTTTTGCGGATTTCGAAAAAAATTCGATTTTTGTAAAATATTCTGTAAATGTACTATTTCTAAATACTTTGTATCAAAAATTCATCACTTGTCTGCTTTTAAATGTTATATTTTATCTTAATAGCCTAGGGTTTCGGAAAAAAATAATATGACCCCATTAACCCTTTTAGAATTAAGGTCACATATGACCCCAAGCTAATAAAAGACAATTTATTCAAAAAATTCAAATATTTTGTAAGTGCTGTTGAATTTTTAGATGCGATGCTTAAAATATAATAACCAAATGTGTAGAACTTCCGTTCCTAAAATTTGGTATAAATCCGAGAACGTTAACCCATTATTTGCCAAGGCCAGCTTTGGATTTTAAGATATTTTTAAATAGTTAATATGTTGTATTCTTTCGACCTTTCTAAATTACAATTTAATGAATAAATAATAATTTTTTAGTGTAAACATTAATATAAATATCCCTGAGGATGATCAGCGAAGCTGGTCGAAATATTGCAGAACAAGATAATTTAAAATAATAAATAAATTCAGCAAAGACCTTGAGCTCGACTATTTATTCATTAAATTATATTTTTAAATAAAAATTACGGAAAACGAGTTTTTCTATTAAACTCGATGAAACCACTATTTCGAATTTAAGAAAAATAATTCGATTATTTTTTATTTATTTAAGGCTTCAGTGCTCTTGGGATCAAAATAATCCATTGTGATATATCTTTGGTGCAATTATCTGCTTATTGCTCGCGAATATAAATTAAAACAACTTTTAACCAATTTTATTATAAAATTATTTTATGTATAAAACCTAACTATATTTTTCTAAATAAAAGAAGAAGATCCACAAATGACCCAAAGCTAATAAAAGACATTTTATTCAGAAGAATATGAAATATAAAATTAATTCTAATAGTTTTGTTATGACTACAGATTAATTTTTGGGTAGTTCACGCACAGTCACGCATGGTCACGCACAGTCACGGAGAGATTTAAAACGGATTTCCCCTCATCCAATCAATCTGACACTTGGTCGACATATTTGCTCTAAAGAAATATTAACTTCGACATAGTCACGCACAGTCACGGAGTGATTTAAAACCAATTTCCTCTTACTCGATCGATCTGAAACTTGGTCGATAGACTTGCTGTGAAAAAAGATTAACTTTGACATAGTCACGCACAGTCACGCTTAACCACACACAGTCACGGAATAATTTAAACCCATTTCCCCTCATCCGATCGATCTGAAGCTTTGTCCATAGACTTGTGCCCAAAGATTAATTTTAAAATAGTCACGCACAGTCACGAGAGATTCAAAACTCATATGCATAAGGAAAGAATGCGTTTTAATAAAAACTTTGTTTTTATGGGCTAGATTATTTAGTTTTTATATTTTCGAGTAGAAAATAACAATTATTTTTTGATTTTTTCGAGCAAATGTAAAAATCAAACACAGCCAAAAATAAAAGTGAGCTTCGCTAGAAGTATTAATTGGCATTAATATTAAAGGCAAACAAATGTTTTAAGAAGAAAAATTATAAAAAAAAAACAAAGCATTTTTGAAAGACTAGTTCACAAGGATCAAATTTGTATACTTTAATAATTTCTCAGACATTTAAATCGATATCAAATAAGTGTTTTGACAGCATTTTAATCTAGATAAATTAAAACAAGTGCTTGGAATATTTCTATTATACCATCAAAAATTACCACCTGGATATCGGTTTGTTCTTTAAGCTTAACCAGATCAAAATCTGCTTATTCTGATAAAGTTGAAGCATGAAAATGGAAAATTCTGAAATTTTATTTTAATTGTTAATTGAGTAATTATATTTAAAATCCCAAAGGGATAATTGGGATAAACGGTTAAATTTTTATTGGTATGCGACCTGACAAGACGAACACCGTAGTGGTGGCTACGCCAGAAACGGTTAAGAAAATCCACAAAATGGTATTGGATGATCGTCGGCTGAAATGATAGGAATTTCAAGAAGTGCTATACACCGCATATTGATCGATAATTTGGAGATGAGAAAGCTGTACGCAAGATGGATGCCGCGTTTGCTCACAATAGAACAAAAACGGCGTCGTGAAGAGGTTTCAATAGAATGTTTAGCGATATTTCACCGCAATAAAGCTGAGTTTTTGCGTCGATTCGTAACCATGGTTGAGACATGGGTCCACTACCTGAGACAAAGGAACAGTCAAACAGTGTACTGAAATATAGGCAAAGACAGTTCCATCTGCAGACAAGGTTACGGAAAAACAATCAATGGCGAATATTATGATAACTTATTGCAGCCTTAAATTGATGAAAGGGAAAAAAGTCCGCATTAGGCATTTTGCCGAAATCCATGAATTAAAGTTGGAATTGCTTCATCACGCACCTTATTCGCTAGATTTAGCTCCCTCGGATTGTTTTCTGGAAAAAATGGTAAAAGATTTTTCAACAAAGAAGAGGTTGAGGTGGCGGACTGAGTGACTTTCTCCACATTTAGGATGCCAAAAGTAAAAAAAAAAAATGTCCCCGATCGCTATGAATTTTTAGCATATGGTAAACAAGAGTACTTATGTTACGAAAATGTATTCAAAACAAAACGAAAAAACAACAATTAACATGATAACAGTTATCAAACTTGAGTCACTGTGGCAAGTGTAGTAAATCTGTTCATAGTTTTCATTTTTTGTTGAACTTTGCGGTGGTATTACTTTTTTTTTAGCAAAATATTTTTACAAAAGTCTTTTTGCTTTCATTAAGTTGGAACCATTTCTATGAAGACTTTTAAGTTTCTGAAGCTTTAACGTTTTAATTTTAATTTTTAACCAATGAAAATATGCAATCACTAAAAATTGAGTGATTTCAAAAATGTTTGTTTTTCGATAGAGAAAAACTTGCATGATTCTGTAGAATTCTGTTAAGTGATTATATGGAGATTGAAGGTTTGTATATCTAGTTTCAGATTCAACAATAAGTTTTTGCTTCTTTTTGCGATATTTTGATTTTTCGCAAAATAAAAACATGGCAGTTCCACGAAATGCGTTCTTTGATGTTTGGCTCACAAACAAGAAATAAGAAAGAAATGATGCCGTATATAATCACATTTGCAGTATAATTGGAAAAGATTTGGACCACCATAAATTAAAAAAATTTGTGGTCTTTTGATTTTCGGTCAAGATGGGAACATGCTGCTCGAATAAATAACCGTTTTTGGCAACAAAATTTTAAATGGTTGTCAAAAGATCTGAACTTTTCAGATTATATTCTTGATGTTGGGGCAAGTACATCTCGCGATATATCGAAGACTGGAAGGCCTGAAAAAACTTTTCCGAATCTTCTTTGCGCTCAAAGAAGCGAAAGGCTAAGGAACTTATGAGCAATGCTGATAATGACCAATTGTTAATGGCAGCGGAAATGACACTGAGATCAACTGGAAAAAGAAATTTTGCAAAAATACTACAAGACTTGGCCGTGACTTCTCCATCAAGAGGCACTGCATTAAAGAAAACTCGATTATCTAATGAGAACATGAAAAGTTTGTCACCAGATCAAGCACTTGCGATGATTATTGATACTGGTCTTTCAACAAATGATTATAACCTTATCAGGCAGCATACTTCAGAAATAAGCCAAAAAATATATCCTTCATACAACTGTGTAACAAAATTAAAGGCTTTATGCTACCCTGAACAAATAACCGTAATGGAAACTTATGCTGAGATTGGATTGCATCGCTAATTGATCACAGTTTAAAAATATTGTGTGCTGCACAAGAGGAAGTGTTGCTCTCCCTTCGCGAAATTGGAGATGTAAATGCAATTATAAAATGGGGATGTGATGGCGGTGAACAGAGCATTTACAAGCAAAAATTTTCGGAAGAAAACCAATCTGATAACAGTATGTTTTTCATTTCAATAGTTCTCATTCAAATGTATGCAACAGTTAACGAATAATATAACGAATAGATTATAATATGGAATAACCCTGCTCCATCTTCTACAAAATACTGCCGGCCGGTAAAATTTATATTTACAAAAGAAACACGAGACGTTATTTTAAGGGAGGTTAAATATGTCCAAGACCAAATTTCGGATCTGCAACCTACAACAATTCAAACAGAGAAACTAAACTTTAAAGTGAAAAGTACACTTATCTTGTGCATGATTGACGGCAAAGTTTGTAATGCCCTGTCGGCATATACATCGTCTCAAAAATGTTATATATGTGGGGCTTCACCGAAAGAAATGAATAATTTTAGTGCCTTATCGGAACGACAAGTTAACGAAAGCATGCTTGCTTTCGGAATTTCCCCTTTACATTCGTGGATACGATGCATGGAGTATATGCTACACATCGCTTATCGAATGGAAATGAAGACATGGTGTGTACGGGGCGAAGAAAATAAGGAGAAGATGAAAAAGAAAAAAGAATATATCCAAAATAGATTCAGAAAGGAAGTTGGTCTTTTAATTGATATGCCAAAACAAAAAGCAGGCAATACAAATGATGACAACACGGCGAGAAGATTTTTTGGAGATCCTGAAATAACGTCCGACATAACAGGAATAAATATAAATCTGTTGAAAAGGTTTCACACAATACTTTCCTGCATAGATTGTGGATTTCAAATTAATTCTGTAGCTTTTGACCGCTTTGTCACAGATACCAGAGAACTGTACTTATCAGAATATGCATGATACAATATGCCAGTGAGTGTGCATAAAATTTTTTTCATGGAAGGGATATAATATCGTCTTCCATTATTCCAATTGGTCAACTTTCTGAAGAGGCTCAAGAGTCCAGAAACAAAGATTCAAGAAATTATCGAGAACTCTATACCCGAAAAACATCTAGAATTGAAAGTAATTTGGATTTGTTGCACAGATTACTCATATCGTCAGACCCCTTTATATGCAGCTTGCGGAAAGCGACTAAGACAAACCGACGAGCATTGCCAAAATAAGTTATTGGCTTATTATCCGTACCGGAATATGGAAACGATATTGACTCGGAGTAATTATTTTTATTTCCAGATTGCTTTTTTTTTAATATGAAATTTAAATTTGTTTTCAAAAATATAGATTTATCATCTCAAAACAACTATTAATTGAAGGCATTTGTGTGTATCTAAAAATTTAGTGAAATTAAAATTATTTTTATTTCTTTCCGCCCCAATAAGTGCTATTAAATTAGAAATTATGGTATTTTGAAAATACACCTTATATGGGGGGTGGCCAAAAAGTGGGCGGACCACGCCCATTTTTTGTGTCCAATTCTATATCGATCTCATCATTATTATTGCTAAATTTCATTGCCATATCTACTTTTATTTGACTGTTACGACTTTTGGCATCCTAAAAGTGACAAAAGTCACACTGTGCGGCGGTTGATGGCTAGGCTGTTCTTACTATAAACAGGGTATCGAAGCTATTGAATATCGCTGGGAAAAGTGTATCGATGTTGAGAAATAAGGAAAAATTTTCACAAATTTGTTTCTTTGTGGGGTCGCGTTGTTCTGAGACCGCTCTCGTACAATATACGATTTTGTTATAGTCTTTAAAAAGTCAATTTGGTTTTGATAAATTCACATTTAGCGCTACCTTATTTTTAATATATTTTCTATTGAGTTAGAAAATAATGATTGATTAATGATTTATTAATGATTCATTTTGGTTTCAATCAACCAAAATTTTATTAACAAATTTTAATTAAATTTCGTTGGTAAAGATTTTAAAAAAAATATTAAAAACCAATGTTGTTTTAGTCTTTAAAATCATATTAAAAGATACACTTTAAATGTTAATGGACATCGTGTTAACAGAACAATAGATTGTTCAAAATTTGAAATGCTATTGTTAAGAATTAACATCTGTCCAATTAAAAAAATCAAGATTAATTCATCAACACAATGTCGGATCTTTAAAAATAAAACTAATCAAGCACAGAATAAAATGTGCAATTATTATAAAAATTAGCATAATTCCATAAAAAAATACATGAAAACAAAACAATATAACGCAAACACAACCACATACACACAGGTAATAACGCGTCATTGCATCAGTAATTCAATTCACAGTTTAAGAGCGTTATTATAAAATATCGTCCAATCTAGAAAAAAAAAAACAAATAAAAATACGCAAAAAACCAGTTTAGTCGGCGATTAAATATACTGAAATACAACAATAAATTAAATAAACAAAAAAAAAATACACAAAAATGATAATGAAATGAAGCTAGCAGATTAAGTATAAGTTATTGACTAAATTAACTTTAAATAATACACACACACATACCCAAATTTACATAGTCGTACTACAGAACCATAACAAAAAAAAATACTCAAAAAGATTAAAAAACGTATGAGAGATGAGTATACAAAAAAAAAATAAAACTGTAAAACAACTATAAAAATTAGTGGATTTTACACTTCAGAAAAATTAAAAACAAACAAAAAGTGTGTATCCTATAGAAATTCGTAAATCTGTGTATTTTATTTTTTGATAGTTCATATACAATAAAAATATTAACACAATTTTACGAGATACGAACGAACTATGAAACAGAATTACAACTACACTGAAAAGGATAAATCTGTTAGTGGCTTCTATTTTTGTAGAATATAAAAAAGCTTCCTTTATTTTACGAATTAAAAGTTAGTGCAGAGATTTTAAATATTACAAAACTAAAATAATTTTTAATGTATAAAAATAATAATTGTAACTAGCAGATTCCAGCGCTCGAAATTCGAGTGCAATTTCTAGGAAGCTTTTTTTCAACTTAGCCGATTCACAAACCAACACTTTTATGGTTTATTATTATTTTGAATGAAGATAACAAACTCATTAACAAACACATTAACAAATATAATAAAACACACATAGCATATGTGTAATTTTATGTATGTGTTAGTAGCAACTTTAAATGCAATTTACTCAAAATAAAGGAAAAAATTTAAAAATCTGTAAATCTGCAAAACGGCAAAAAAGAAATACGTTTCAAATAATAAACGTTTGGTCAAAATCGGGTTAAAACGGTAGAACAAAACATCGGTCACAAGAAATCGCCTAGCCTATTAATATTATAGATTTACACTTTATTATAATAACTTGATATTTGTATGTGCAATATGAATTTTATGTAATTAAGTTCAAAGAGGACACCACTCCTAAAGAATTTTTCTTAAACACTGAACAAAAACGCACTAAAAAACAGAGGTTGGCATTTTATATAATTACACTAAGGGCACAAATCCGAATGTAACATTCCAGCTTATGCAGTAGTCAACGAAGAAGGCAAACATCTCGCTAGGTACACTATGCGGGTACTCTTCAGTATTCACAGCAGGATCGTGTGCTATTTATCAAGCTATCCTCACAACAAAAGAAAAACAATCATATTTATAGACAGCCTCTCAGGCCATAAAAAAACTGTTTTAACAATAAGTGGGACATCATAATAAAAAAAATTAGAGATGTAATTATCGGTAACGAAGATCAGTTCAGAATACATTCGACACCAACTCAAATCGGCATCATGACAAACAACTACCACTACTCTATAAAAAAAAAACAATATAAAACGATTTCGATTTCTACCCAAGAGAAAGAGATGAGGAAAAATAAGAGTATTTTCGAGACTACGCCTGCCTAATATTCTCAAATAAAAGACAAAATATGTATATTCAGTAACAAATCTCCCTTCGATTTCCTGAAGGAGCCAAGCATCCCCAATATTAACAAAATATTTACCTTTATAAAACATAATAAACTTAGAAGTTTAAAAACAAACAAAAAATATATTGTAATTAAAAGGAAAAATTGTACTTTTATATAAAAAAAAAATTTATACATAAAATAGAGCAGAAAGCCAAAGACGCTAGTGCCCAAATGTTAATATTTTGTCTTAAAATTAATTCTGAAGATTAAAAAATAAAATAAATAAATTATGTAATTAACAGTTTTTTCGTATAATGTAAAAACTTGTTTTGTTAAACATATAAAAGTACTTTGGACAATATTCAAATAAAAATTGGAATATTTTATTATGTATAGATTTTTTTCAGTGTTCACAAACTTGTATTGTAAGAATGCGACAACAATGAGTTCGTTTGTACATGCCTTAAATACACAGTATCACGAGATCAAAATAAAAGTTATGTCAAATAAAGAGGGGCTTGTTATTTAATCACAATTTTTTTTTCTTCAATATTTATATATCTTATACCTATCTGCCAGTCAGGGTATAAAAAATTTGGTCTGATGTTTATAACCACCAAGACTACTTCAAATGGAAACTTTATCAACAAAGTTGCTATATAGTTTCGCTATTGAAATTGGCGAATCTGTGTATTCTTTAAGCGATCGATTAGAATTACTTTCTGAGAATTACTTTTTGTTCAATTAAATTAATAGTATAAGTTTTAATTGTCTCAAGGAATCGAAATTGGTGCAAATCAGTGCAAGTTCAGAAATACACTCCCGATCAATCAAATAGACTCAACATGTTTTATCTTTTACACCTTGATTTTCTCATTTATGCAGTAAGTTACCGCCATAACCTTTGTTGTTTTTTTTAGAGCAGAGACATGAGCATAAGACAACTTTAAGTATAATATTTGGCTGCAGAAATTTTATCGTTACATAAATCGTTTTATACCATATACCACTAAATGGTCAGGGTATGAGTCTATGCTGATATTTTTAACTACCAAGAATATTTGACCTAGACATATTTTATTATAACGATAGACTCAGACGCACCTTCTGAGTCGATTTAACGATGCCCGTCTGACCGTTCGCCTGTGTGTCCATGTAAACGTAATCAAACTACGGGTCGCAAATATGAATATACTTGAATGAAATTTGGTATACAAGCTTTTATCGGTCATAGGAATCTTCAGACTTACCATACAAATGACTTAGAAGTAAACGATCTGAGTGATTTGTGAACATGGAAACAATTGGTCACTGTTATGAAATTCAATATTTTCATTGAAAGATCTCAATCCAACTAAAATTAAAGCTGAACTAGATTCTAGTCTGGGCGGGTCTGCGCCTTCGTTTACGACTATAAAATATTGGGTGGCAGAGTTAAAACAAGGCCATACGAGCTGCCAAGACGAACGCCGTAGTGGTCGCCAGAGAAAATTAAAAATAAAACACAGATTTTTCCAAAATTTGGTTTGTTTGTATATGCTTTTTGAAAAAAATTAGTGGCTACCAAATACGGTCAGAGCCGGTCCATTATTCGACCTAGTCCCCATATAAAATAGCATCCGAAATTACCTTTTTTTTATTTGCAGGCAAAAAAAATAATGCAATTCCTATATGGTATATGCTTATTTTCTTTATTCAATTAGTTTGACCTAAGACCTTTTCTGTAAACGCATGATATATCGTATGGTCGGTCTAGATCGACTATAATTTTCATACTTGTTCTTATTTTGCTTTGTCTATGAAATTGGGCGACCAGAATAGATTAAGAGACTGTAGTTTTAGTTTGCGATTAGCTATGCGAGGTGCATTTAGTTGTTTCACGTAATTTTCGACTGTGTAAATAGGAAATAGATAGTGGTACAGATGTGAAAAAGTTCATATCGGGTGCTATATTTATATGGGGATTAGGTCGAAAAATGGGCCGATTCTGACCATATTTAGTAAAGTCACTTATATTTTGAAAAAATATATACAAACCAAATTTGAGAAAAATCTGTGCAATATATTTGTTTTTTGATAGATTTAAGTGAAGATCGGGAAGCAGCTCTACATAGGCCTATGATTAAGAATTGTCCTATAGGGATTATTTTTGGACTACTGATTAATGGATATAATAAACACATACAAACCCAATTTGACTGAGATCTACATATATGATAATTTGGATCTTATGGCAATTTATGTCTATTTCATAGGGGTCATTTGTATGGGGATTAGGTCCGAACATGGACCGAATTTCACCAATTTCAATAGCGTCGATAAAAGCTTATATACCAAATTTCATCAAAATATATTCATATTTGCGACCTGTAGTTTGATTACAATGCTTACATGGACACACAGACGAACAGACGGACGGACATTGCTAAATCGACTCAAAAAGTGATTCTGAATCGATCGGTATAATAAAAGATGGGTCTAGGTCAAATATCTTTTGGTAGATACATACAGTACAAAGTCATTATACCCAAATCACATAGTGATATAGGGTATAAAAAGCTCCGCTTACCTACCTTCGTAAGCATGTTCGCTCTCCTTCGGAGTTGCATGATAAATTGTGTTTTCTGGAGAAAAACTTTAATTTGAATGGACCAGATGGTTTTAACTACTATTTCCATGATATATATAGGAATAACACTATTTTACCCGTCACCATAGTCCTGAGGAGGCACCATCTACTATTGTGGGGCATTTGATCTCTAATTCGTTTCATCTAAGATGAATACCTGACGTTACAGGGAGCTGTTCCAAAATGTATTTCCACACTTTTCAAACATTTTTGGATCCTTACCTTTGACATTTCAACATGATAATGACCCAATTCATACCGCTCGAGTGGTAAAGAAGTAGTATTAATTAATGGGCTTCGTAGTCTTCTGACCTTAATATCATCGATAACGTAAGGGGGTGGCTTCATGTAAAGTTTATCAATCTGACAATACCTGACTGAATTTATAAAGTGATTTCCAATAAATAAGCTTAAAACATTATAAAAATACGAATTATAACTAAGTTTTTGGAAGATTTTGTCATTTGTAATCATTTGAAGTCCTTGAGTCTATTTGATTGATTTATACACATAAGTCGCCATTTCTAGCGGTTCACTCAAAAAAAACTCTAAAAATAACCTTTTGATCTATAATTCTAATGTTTGTTTTGTTTAATTAAGAATTGATTGAATAATGAATAATAAAAAAATGTATTTTTAAATTATATTCGTTTTTAGATTTCAAAAGTTCAATGTTCTATAGAAAAAATTTTGAGCCTAGTTGATTGATTCCCCATAAAAATGTGCCCTCTCTCCTTGTTAAATAAAAATTATCGTAATCATGTTTTGTAAATTAGTGTATATTATAATCATTTATAATCAGTGGAGATCTATCCTTTACATTCCTAAATTTCTAATTTTTTTAAGAGCTTTTACTCAAGATAAAAATAATTTTCCACTAGTTGCTGTTTTTCAAAGAATCCGTTTTATAAAAAATATTCGACAGAATATTGAAATAAAAAGTTTGGAGGTTTTTTGCTTTCCGATACATAATTTACTTTATTTTGTGGAAACCACTTTATATTTTTTCTGGATATTAGTAGATTGGTGTATTGTTTATAAAAGAGGAATAAACATTTTTGAAGACAATTCTTTAAGTACAATTCTCAATTTAAACTTTTAATTACCAATTACGGATGCCTTGGTATATTGCCAAAAACTTTCTTGCCAATTCGTCAACATTTTTATACTTATATATTTCTTTACACCTCCTAAGTATACAGCATAACTTCCTGGCTTGAATTTTAACCGTTTTCTTAGAATCATCGTTCCGATTTGGATATATTTACTTTGTATAACGTTATTTTAATATGTTTTAAGCTTATATTGTTTTTATTATATGTATATTATTATTTTATTATATTTTTTACCAAATCCCTCTTCGACAAATTACGGCATATTTTGTACTCATTTTTGATCTTTACTGACAATTTATTTTATTTTTTTTTTTTCAAAAATCCAAGTTAAAGGATAGATCCTTTGAAAGTAAGTGGTTTAAAATTTTATGAACGGATTTATTTCTAAAAGTCGCCCGGAGAAGAGTTGTCTGCATAATGTTGCAAATGAAGCACAAGATAAGTGTGCACAATTCAAGATTTTACTTTTGATGTCATCGTTTTGATAATTGCAGATAAACTAAATACATATAGGTTTTATAGTATTGAAATATATTTTAGCTATCTTTACAAAAAGCGAGATATATACATTCGAACTTAAAATAAATTTTTTTTTTGGTAAGCAAGTTGTTTGTATCAAATTTTAGTCGATCTAGGCGAATAAACAACCTAGACCGACCGATTATAGCATTTTAAATTAAAAATAAAAAAACATTTAGAAATAAACAATTTTAAACCAATTTTAAATGATTTTTTAATTCCTCATTTATATTTTTATACAATTTAGTGCAATGGAGAAAAAACTGTTGGAAAGATACAAAACAAAACAAGTGGTGCGATAACAAAAAACTAACTAATTTAATATAACAGTTCAGGTTTTGTAGTTTAGTTTTCAAATTCAACAATCGAAAGTTGTTTTTAATAATTTTTTTTTTTTTGGGTTTTTTTCTTTTTCTTTATTAGAATTCTCTAGTACAGGTTTTTATAACAATCAATTTTTTAAAACTAAATTAAAGTAGATTTATTTCATTCTTAGAGGGTGGCCCAAAATTTACGCAAGATTTAAATTTGAAAGTTTGACAGCTCTGACAGTTTAGGGTTAGTAAAAATGGAGCATTACACGATTGAACAACGCGATTTGATTGTTGAACAATATTTAAAAAATAATGTCTGGTGTGTGAAAATTTCATACAAAATATAGTCGGAATATTGATCTAATTTCGTCAACTGTGATGAGAGTAATGGATCAATTCGATATGCTAAGCACAAATCGTTCAAATGTCAATATCGAAGCACTGCGTAAGTGTTGGTGAAACATAATTCATAGTTCGGCGTCATAGACAAGTATTGCAAATTTTAAGAAGCTCTCTACAGCGTATACTCACGGAAGATCTGAGTATTCAAGGTTATAAAGTTCAATTGACGCAGGAACTGAAGCCCAACAACGATGCACAGCGAAGAGAGTTCGTTTAATCTATTATTGAACATAAACAAGTGTTTACAGATGTTCCGAACAAAATCATCTTGAGCGATGAAGCACATTTTCACCTTGATGGCCTCGTTAATTGTCAAAATTGCATTTGTGGTTTCGAGAACCCACATGTGTTTGTCGAAAAATAAATTCTTCCACAACGTGTCAGTGTTTAGTGCGGATTTTGTAGATTGAAAAATACAGACACGAAATAACAGAAACAAGACAGATCTTCTAGAAGCAGTTAATTCAGAGCGGCAAAAAAGTTCAATGGATATCATCAACAATTTAATTGACTCCATGCCAAGGCGTTGTGAAGCAATACTAAACAAGTAAGAAAATTATAGTCGGTCTAGACCGACTATACGATACCCTATACCATGCGTTTAGAGACCCTATCTCTCAGGCCCAACTAACTGGATATAGAAAATAAGCATAAACCAAATTTGAGTGGGATTTTTATTAATTTTTTTGGCTGCAGATATGAAAAAGTCCATATCGGATGCTATATCTATATGGGGACTAGGCCCCAAAATGGACCGATCCTGACCATGTTTGGTAAAGTCTATTGTATTTTGCAAAAATATATACAAACAAAATTTGAGAAGAATCAGTGCAATATTTTTGTTTTTTGATAGATTTAAGGGAAGATCGGGAAGCAGCTCTATATGGGGCCTATGACTGAGAGTTGTCCAATTGGGATCATTTTTGGACTACTGATTAATGGATGTAATAAATACATACAAACCCAATTTGACTAAGATTTATATGATAATTTGGATCTTATGGCAATTTATGTTGATTTCATAGGGGTCATTTGTATGAATTTCATCCCATGGCCGATAGAGGCTTATATACCAAATTTCATCGAAATATATTCATATTTGCGACCTGCAGTTTGATTACAAGCTTTACATGGACACACAGACGGACGGACGGAGGGACGGACGGACATCGTTAAATCGAATCAGATTTATGTTATAAATAAAATCGTACAAACTTTTAAATTATGATGAAATTTTTTGGTATTGACCGTTAAAATCGTCAAAAACTATATTTTGTATCCATTGTAAGGTCCACTCACTGTATATATAAAAACTAAAATATGCTAACATTAAGATCACATCAAAAAAGTTATTCATTTAATTCAATAGTATGATAAATAATTGCGTCACATAATCACGTTAATCCCGTTATGTAGTAAAAACTCTGATTTCTTCTGTCTATTAATTCGATTCATTTTGAATAAACTATTTTACTCTTACATAAGAAAGAAGAAATACGAGAATTGTACAATATTTCATTTTTTACACGAGAGTTAGTCGAACAAATTGAGCATGTGAGCTCTTCTAGCATGTAAAGCTTTTATAGTTGCCAAATAATTTTTCTAGAGGGAATTGTAATGGCCTTGTTATATAGTTAATAATTTAATAGGCCTTTGATTAAAAAAATTTATCTTTTCTATTATTAGGTATTATATTAATGAACTCGAATAGAACAAAATTAATTCTTTGTAAAGCAGAAAGATCAACAATACATAACAAAAGAAATCTATTTCATATTTCATTTGATGTATATCTAAGCACTGTGCAACAAAGCAACGAATTGAATTTTCCCTTTTCGCTTGCTGGCTCTGACATTTATTATCTGACGTAAATTCGTCTGGCATGCTTCTAGATATTTGTGATATACATACATATGTATATGAAGGTATGTATAACAATTTTATTGACAAATATTTTTAACTTCATACTATGAAAACGTTTTCAAATAAGACTAACAAGGATACAACACATATGTATGAAGAATAATGAAAACGAATGCGTAAAAACGTGTTAAATTTATTTAGAAAATATTTATGAATGGGTTTTTTTTTTTTGCAAAAAGAAAAAACTAATTAATTAACAATACCACATTTTAATCAATAAATTGTATCCAGCTATAAAGAAAAACGAAAAACAAATCTTTTGTAAAGTACAATAAGTTTGAAGATAAGTTTTATTTTTATTTTAAATAATAAATATTTTATTAAATTATAGAGTGAAATACATATGTTTATTTAAAACCAAATTTTATTGAAGAGTAATTTTGGGAGTATGGTAATCTATTCTAAAATTTACCAATTTAGATAATATACCAGGCAACAAGTTCGTTTACATACAAACGATTAAGAATTTTATATGATGGTTATTTTAGTTCTTACTACATATAAACAGGATATCGAAGCTATTGAATATCGCTGGGAAAAGTATAACGAGCTACAAGGAGATTATGTTGAGAAATAAAAAATTTCTTTCCAAATTTGTTGTGTATACTTTGTCGGGTCAGGCTGGTCTGGGAAAGCTAACGTACATCAAAATTAGAATAAAGCTTTAAATACATCGTATGCGTGGTGGTTATTTATGCATGTTAAAAAAAATTTTTTTTTTATTATCGATTTAATATCTTGTTCATGATTGTATTGCTATGTAATACGTTTTTTGGCCTAATTGGCTTTTGTATTACAGTATGGATTAATAAAGAAATAAATAAATAATACTGCTGCTGTAAAAGGCCATTACAAAATTTACTATAAAAACTGGACAAATAAAACCAAAAAGATATGTACAACATTTGATGGACTATAACTCCCTTACTTCCTTATTCGGTCATCGGTCCTGTATATGCAGTTCAGTCCTTCCACTAGGTTAGGTTAGGTTAGAGGACATATGGCTCATTGTGATATGGCCCCATGATAGGTGTCGGAAGGTAGAGATAGGAAAAGAGATTATAAAAGTACAGTTAGATAATGTAAGGAGTATGGAAAGGAAAAGAAAAGTGGCTGAAACAGCCAGATTCCCTTAAGAAGTCCGCAAGGTCGCCGAGTGGATCATCTACAAGGCAGCCCGGGTTATCGAAGAATATCTAAGGCGCCTCTCCTTCAGTCCTGGACATTCACACAGCAAATGATGCACTTACTCCTCCTCGTCCACATCCATACAGCTCCTACAGAAGTCAGCTCTCGGGACACCTTTGCGTTCGGCCATCCGCCCTATTACACAGTGTCCAATGAATACTCCTATAAGTAGGCTGATTGTCCCTTTACCAAAACCATGGAGTGCTTCCGTTCTCCTTGGATTGGGAAAGGTCCGTAAGATCTGGGATATTCTGCAAGAGGTCAGTTGTGTCCACCTTGTCTTTAATTTAAGATCAGCCGCTCATCAATTTGATTCGACAGCTCGGATAGAGGGATTCTAATATCAGTGTCCATCGTCCCGCTCAAAGAATCTGAGCCCTTCTGCACACATCGTCGGCCAGCTCGTTTCCTTTGACCCCACTATGTCCTGCAACCCATATCAGCCTCACGGTGTGTTGCCGGATTTGGTCGAGGGACCTTATACATTCGCTATATACTTCAATCTAACGGTCCTCAATTTCAGAGCTTTGAGAGCAGCAAAACTATCCACGAAAATATTAATGGTCGTTGGATACATATCCCGCTCCAGAATTATTTTCGTTTCTATGAGAATTGCGTGAATTATCTAAGGCTTCCAGGATCGATGATATTTTGAGATTATTGAACGCCCCTTCAACGTCCAAATAAGAAGCCAAAACATATTCCTTATAGTGAAGGGCATCCTCAATCGTCCAAAATACTTCGTGTAAAGCCGAATCAACCGACATTCCCTTGAGAAATGCATGTTGAGTTTTACAGAAGTTGTCCGATGTGAGCTTACTTCTCACATAGACATCTACCAATCTCTCCAAGATTTTCAGTAAAAACGATGATAGACTGATAGATATGTAGTCATTTGCGGTATTATCCCGCTTTGATGATAAAGACTAATCTAACCTCTCTCCACTCCTTTGGTATATACCCTAATGCCAGGCTGTCTGAAAAAATCCTTAGTATACATGGCATAATTGTCTATGGTTTCTTGCAAAAGCCGGTAATATACCATCTGGTCCTGCATACTTGTAAAGCTTAAAAGATCGTACCGCCCACTCTACTTTGCTTTCGTCCACTATTGATTTGGCCATATTCAGGAATTGCAACTGATGTGAGAGCGCTCGTGGAGCTATCTTCTATCACCTCATCTCTGTAACCAGGAAAGTGAGTATCCATTAGAATTTCAATAGTATCTTTGTTGCTTTCCGTGAAACTGCCGTCAACTTTGAAACTTTTTAAAAAACTGCTTCGATTTTTATATTTTTCAGACGCGAGATAGAAAATTGCATAGAAATCTCTTAAAGGGATTAAAAACTCGTACATAAGCACTGGGATTAGATGAATTATTGTTCGTTAAAAAACAGTTCGTAATAAACTATAAGCGTTTTTCCCTATTTATAGTATTATTTTTAACGCGTTTAAACAATTAATCACACATTAAACTAAAAACCAACATGATACATTTTTGCAAAAGAAAAAAAAAACTGAATGTATTTCTTGGTTTTAATTTTTAATATGCAAAAATTCAATATAAAAAATGCATAAACTTTTAACGATTATTTCGAAACCATTTAGCATGGAAAACAGCAACAATGTAGACATGTACTTCGTACTACTTACAAGCAGAGTTGCCGTTTTTGGTAGTTTCCTACCAAATTTGGTAGTTTTGAAATGAGTTGGTAGGTTGGCAGGTTGTGTCGTGAATTTGGTAGTTTTTTTCAATTTCTGTTTTAATTTTTTTTCACGCTAATCAGCTTTCATCCATGTATGATTTTTAATAATGAGCTTTCATCTATGATTGCTTTTTGATTTTTAGTCATCAGCTTTTGTATGCATCATAGAGGCGACAGTAACAACAAGTGGCAACTTTTATACGAGTTTGTATTAAACAGCTGATTTTCTCTTTTTCATCAATCATTTTCATCGCCTCCTGTTACTCTTTGGATATTACATCAATCTTGTCGGCTCGCTGTTACTCTCTGCGTTGGATGGCATCATGGACAGGTTGGTTTGGTTTGTTTTGAACAATTATAATAATAATAATAAAATGTATGTATTTGTGTATAATATAAGATTCCTTGTAAAAAAATCTAAGGCTATTGAAACAAATGATGCAAACAATAACTCAGTGTGCAGGTAATATACATAACTGCACATTTATTTATTATTTATGTATAATTTATATTTTAGAAGTACTGATGAGAAAAATAATATTAAAAGGAAATTTAAAAATGAATGGCTGCAAACATTTAAGTGCCTAGAAAACAGAAATAACATAGCTTACTGCAAAGTATGTGAGAAAAATATACTCAACCATGTAACTCACATTAAAAATCACGGAGAAACTACTCTCCATGCACAAAATTATGAAGCAAAAACAAAACAAGTTTCTATTGAAAAGTTTTTTGACATGCAAGAGGATTCGATTAACCAACAAGTTAAAAACGCAAAAATTAATTTATTGATGTTCTTAGTCTCTAATAATTTGCCAATTTTACTAATGGATAGTTTGCCAAATTTATTAAAAGAATGTTGCCCGGACTCCGCTATTGTTAAGCAATTACAATGTGGTAGAACAAAATCCACCTAATTAATGGACAAAATAGCACAGCACAGCACAAAATAAACAAGTAAGAAAATTATAGTCGGTCTAGACCGACTATACGATACCCTATACCATGCGTTTAGAAACCCTATCTCTTAGGCCCAACTAACTGGACATTGAAAATAAGCAAAAACCAAATTTGAGTGGGATTTTTATTAATTTTTTTGGCTGCAGATATGAAAAAGTTCATATCGGATGCTATATCTATAAAGGGACTAGGTCCAAAAATTGACCGATCCTGATCATGTTTGGTAAAGTCTCTTGTATTTTGCAAAAGAAGAATCAGTGCAATATTTTTGTTTTTCAATAGATTTAAGTGAAGATCGGGAAGCAGCTCTATATGGGGTCAAAGGGATAATTTTTGGACTACTCATTAGTGGATATAATGAATGCATACAAACCCAATTTGAGTAAGATCTATATGACAATTTGGATCTTATGGCAATTTATGTCGATTTCATATGGGTAATTTGTATGGGGGTTAGGTCTGAACATGGACCGATTCTCACCAATTTCATCAGCGTTCATCCCGTGGCCGATAAAAGCTTATGTACCAAATTTTATCAAAATACATTCATATTTGCGACCTGCAGTTTGATTACAAGCTTTACATAGACACACAGACGGACGGACGGACGGACATTGTTAAATCAACTCAGAAAGTGATTCTGATTCGATCGGTATAATTAAAGATGGGTCTAGGTCAAATATTTTGGTTGTTCTCTGTAATTGTGGATGAGACAACTGATGTTTCATCAAAAAAATGCTTAGTTTTAGTGGCTAGATATGTGGATGGTGGTCAAGTGCGTGATCGATTCGTAGCATTATTAGAAGTTCAAAACGCTGATGCAATATCCATATACAATTTGATAAAATAATTTTTTAATCAATATAACGTCCCATTTTGCAACATGATTGGATTGGCCACGGACGGAGCATCTATGATGGCAGGAAATGTTGGAGGACTTAAAACTTTATTGCAGGCAAAGACAAATTTATTTTTTTTTAACTGCACCTGCCACTAACTGCAATTATGTTCCAGTTATGCTTTCAAAAAGCTTCCGAACAGTTTGGAGTCCCTTTGCAGGAATATATATTCATACTTCTCACATAGACCGAAAAGAATTACAGAGCTGCAAGAGTTTCAAAAATACTGTGCCGTTGAGCCCCATAAGATTTTGGGGATTAGCAATATGAGGTGGTTATCATTGGAAGCAGTAATTGCTAGAATTGTTGAACAATGGGATAGTCTAAGACTTTATTTTATTTCATGTACGTTAGATTAGCTGATTTAGCTGAAAAAATGAATGAATCAAGCAAGATTTACTTTTTCTTTTTATCTTACATTTTGCCTATAATAAATAATCTCAACAAAGAGTTTCAAAGCGAAAGAAGCAGATTGCCATATTTATATAGCAGTATAAAAACAACTTTTATTTTAATTTTGAGTAACTTTGTCCAAAAGAAATATATTGACAAAAATTTTAATATCGATTATGAAAATAAAAATACACATTTAGAAACTGGGAGCATATTTATCGAAGCAAAAGCAGAAGTTTTCTTACAAAATAATTTTGATAATGATGAAATATTTGCAGTTAAAACAAATATAGTGCCGTTTTACATTGAATTTTTAAATCAGCTTAAAAAAAGATTTGACGTTGACAGATCTGACTTGCAATTTTTGAAATTAATAACACCTCCAGAAAGTTTATCTGAAAATGACAAATCAATTCTGCCTTTGTTATCAGAGTTCGATAAATTATTAGATTGTGATACCGAAAAAATTGTATCGCAGTGGAATTTACTAATAGTTAGTGACCACAACTTGAATGATGAAATGGAGATTAAGGTTTTTTGGGAAAAGGTTGCCAAAATTAAAAATGGGCTTAATGAAAATATGTTTAGCGATCTAGTTAATTTTGTTTTCAATTTATTGTCTTTACCACATAGTTCAGCAGCTGCAGGAAGAAAATTTTCAACACTTGCATTAGTAAAAACCAAACTTCGAAATAGACTCGAATTATGTTCCTTAAATAATATTATGATGTGCAAGGAAATGATAAATAAGACTGATTCGCACTATATATGGTCAGCAAAAAGAGACTTTAAAAAATAAACCTTTTTCCAAATAAACACTTAAGATTTTTACTTTTACAAATGAAGTCTTATTTATTTTTTACTTAAAATTTTGTTTCTTTTACAAATGAATTGTTATTTATTTTTATAAAGATACATATTAACATTGTTATGTATAAACTTGTTCTGTTTTTTTTTTAAATAAATCTTATGTATTTTTTCTTTAATTACATTCTTTATTTTTAGTTTTTAAGTTATATTAAAATTATATTGAAGTGTACATATTCTGAATTGTCCTAAATAAATCAAATTTTTTTTATAACTGCATATTTTATTTTTTGGTAGGTTAACATGCCATTTGGTAGTTTTTGAAATTAAATTTGGTAGGGAAAAAAAATTTTGAGTGGCAACCCTGCTTACAAGTATGTAGTACATAGATACAACACAGTACGAACAAGTAGTATTTGTATAGTATCAGACAACTAGTAGATGTGCAAGCATGAGTACGAAGTAGTAGATATCATGGAAATCGAAAAATAAAAATGTTGCGCATTTTTTATGTTACTATTCTAAAGATTGACTGACGACTGGGCGGCTGTAAAAGAATATCAACCGAAAGCCAAACCAACACAAAAAACATGTACACGTAGAAAGATGCATTGTATCGGTGTTGTTCCCAAGTGCAAGAGCAAGTTAGCCAAAAACGTTAAGGTAACGAACAGCACAACATAGAAATTTTGTAATGACATCGTTTGTTATACAGTGGTAAAAAATAAATGGGATAATAAATAAGTATTTTAAATTATTTATGAAAACTTAAGGTTTATATATACATATCCCAAATTGTTAGAAAATTCCTACTGATTAGGAAAACCCAAGATCTTATAAATTAAAAAAACTAGAAGGATTAAATCAGATTTACAAATAAGTGTTCGCCGTTTAACAAAAATAGCGCTAGTAGTAAGTTATCATTATCGTCAAAAATTGGACATCTGTCAACAACAACAACAACAAGGAACGGCACATTATTGGATCAAGATTTCTGCCAAACACAAGAAGAACTTGCACTTACATTAGGAGTGACAATCAAGGAAATTGGAAAACAAGGAAATTGGTTTCCATATGAACTGACGCCGGGAAGGGTTGAACGCCGGCATATACGAAGCGGTTTTCTGCATCGTATAGTCACTGGTGATGAAAAATGTATCCACGATGATAACCCAAAAAGTAATAAATAATGTGTGTGCAGCTAAACCAAATATTAATGAAAACAAGTAAGAAAATTATAGTCGGTCTAGACCAACTATGCGATACCTATACCATGAAAAAGTTCATATCGGATCGGACGTCATTTGGCGTCACTTATTTTCTGCGAAAACATATACAAACCAAATTTGAGAAAAATCTGTGTAATATTTTTGTTTTTAATAGGTTTAAGTGAAGATCGGGAAGCAGCTTTATATAAGGGCTATGACTAAGAATAGCCCTATGAGGTTTATTTTTGGACTACTGGTTAATGGAATTAAGATTGGAATTACGCCTGATTTGTCCGAGATCTATATGCTAATTTGGATCTTATGACAATTAAAAGTCGATCTCATAGGTGTCATTTGTAAGGTGACTAGATGTGAACACGCACTGATTTGTACAAATTTCAATAGCGCCGTCATATGGCCGATAAAAGATTATATACCAAATTTCATCACAATATATTCATATTTGCGAGCTGTAGTTTGATTACAAGGTTTACATGGACGGACAGACGGATCACTAAATCGACTCAGAAAGTGATTCTGAATCGATCGATATAATAAAAGGTGGATATAGGTCAAATATTTTTGGTAGTTACTAACATCAGCACAAACTCATTATACCCTGCCAACATAGTGGTATAGAATACAAAAAGCTCTTACAGTGTATTTGGTGTGATCAGCTTGGAATCGTGTACTATGAGTTACTCAACTGGGAAGTTTCACTCCTCCCGTCGTATTCACCAGATATTGATACTTCTAATTTCAACTTGTTTTTATCGATGAAACATGGCCTGTCTGAGCAGTACTTTACATCATATGAAGACAACAAAAATTCTGTCGGTTCGTGGATAGCCTTAAAATTTTAAGCATTCTTCCTATGGTGGCATACAGATGGCAAGCAATGGACAATACTTCTAATAAAACATAAGTTTCCATTCTTCCACAATTAATGAAAAATGATTGCTTAAAAAAAAGACGGTATCTTATTTGTAAACCTGATAGATTTGTCATTACCCAAAATTAAATTAAAGATTAAGTAAATCAAGCTCAAAATTAATAAGTTTATTAATTTCAAAGAATATTAAGTTGGCCTAGGAAAATTTATTCCGGTCGTATTAAATTCGTTCAGTTAAATTGGACAAGTTTAAAAATTTTTAATGTTAAGTTATATGTAAAATAAAAACTATAGAGAGAATCTGTTATCCTCTTGCTACACAAAAAATTTCTGAAATAAATATTCAATATTATACGAAAGTCGTCATGGGATCGAAAAATGTCGAAAAAAAGAAAGTTAAAAAGAAATAATTTAAATTAAATTATTTAAATTGAACATTCTTACAACTAAAAAATTTCTCAAAAGATAAAGTTCTGAAAAAAAAAAATCGTTCTTAAATCAAAGTGCAGCACACATTAAAAAAAACTTGTGCAAAGTAGCAAAAAATTTTGTAGATAAACAATTGTATTTTAAACATCCCACTGTATCAAAGTATTAAAATGTCGAACAAGCAACAAAAACCTACTCATGTGCAAAAACATCGGAAATGACAACAACAAAAATGTATAAACAAAACAACCAGCCACAACATTTTCAGTCAATAAGAAGAGAAGTTAAACATACTCTACATCTAAACAGTGTCGTAGAAGAATGTAGTAGTAAACGAAACCAAAAACAACAAAAAAAAAATTCAATAACAATACATACTGGCAGCCGGGAATACACACACATAGATACAGAAAATCATTATGATGATTGTGGTTAAGCCTATGGTTAAATGAGAATTGTTTTTGTTTCAAATACCATTGTCTCCACCATCGTCATCATCGTCCTATAGGGGTAGCAAGCGAACATAACAAAACTTTAGCTATTTGGCTTTAAATGTTTGTTGTTTAATGCAGTTTTCATTCATTTGGTATGTGTTGCGCGCTCTTTTACACTTCACACCTTTCTACTGTTTGTATTTTTTATATGTATGTATTTACACTTATATATGTATATGTATTTATTGTCTTTTCTCCCACTCCCTACACTATCAACTTTAGCCCACTCCCGCATCATCACTGAGTTTCTTGATTGTAAGAATAAATATGAAGGAAAAAAATTACCCAGTGTATACATCTTGCACTTTTGCAATATCATAAAATTTCAATGAATAGATGCCTTAATAAAATCAAAATTCAATTGAAATAACTAAAAGGGGTTCCACAATTTTATATTTTATATTAAGTTCGACATATTTCACATTGTCATAACAATTCAATTTCAAAATGTACTTATTTAATAAATATATTGATTTTATCAGAGAATGACTAATTCGAAGTTTAAATAAGTTTAAGGTTAAGTTTAAGGTTGTAACCGACCTAGCTTCTAAATTTCTTTTTCAATGAATGCGAAAACCAAAATAGTATCATGGAACGCACGAGGAGTACGCAAAAAAAATTAGAATTGTTTCAGTTTTTGGAAGAAAACAATGTTGATGTCTGTATGTTATGCGAAACATGGCTTAACGAAAATATTTCAATAAGAAACCAAAATTACTATTGCTATAGAAATGACCGTCAAGAAGGCAGAGGTGGGGGAGTAGCAATTCTTGTTAAAAAAAACATTAAACATCAACTATTACCTGTAATAAATACATCATTAATTGAAAATGTAGGTGTTATAATCTAAAATGTTAATGATTTTGTACACATCTACTCCTGTTACTTTCCATGGGGGTTCATCGGGACACGACCAATCTAAAACACAAGCCTTTACTAATGATCTTCGCGAAAATTAACAGCATCAAATCATAAATATATTATAGGGGGCGATTTCAACTGCAGGCACAACTATAAGAAACAATTGTTGGGGAAATATATTGTATGGAAAACTGCAATTAAATCAAACCCAAATAAATTTTCCCCACGAACACACGTACATACCATCAGATCCAAATAAACAAGGGTCTACTCTAGACTTTTTTCTAACAAATGTAGCGATTAACATGTCTGCAGTTATAGTGATAAATGATCTAAGCTCTGATCACCTACCTATTAGTAGTGAGATTGATTTAAGGTGTGTTTTTTGGATGATCTATACTACGATTTTAATAAAGCTAACTGGACCCGATTTTCTAGATTAGTTAAAAGAAATCTGCCAAGAGGACGTGAAGTGAAATAAACGATTGCACTCAGATCGATAGCATGATAAATATTTTCAATGAAAACATTAAAATAGCAATAGAAAACAGTGTGCCTAAACGTAGAATTACACCATCGTCAAAACCTTTACCTCATAACATCAAATTGATGATACAAATTAGGAACAGATTCAGGAGGAATTGGAAACGCTATAGGGATGTTTATGACCACCAACAATTGGCGAGACTGAACAACCAGATCACAAAAGAAATAAATGACTTTAAAAATAAGTCCTGGAATAGTATGCTGTCAACATTGGATAAATCTTCTTCTTCGTTTTGGAAAATTTCTAAAATGTTGAGAAAGAAATCTAAAAATATGCCGATACTTAAACAAAATAATGAAACGTATTGCACCCAGCAAGATAAGTGTGAAATCTTAGCTCACAATTTTAAAATGAACCATTGTCTTTCATCTCATCTTAGCGATACAGAAACTGTTTTAGAAGTGAACAATACAGCAGACTTCGTGCGATCAGTGGAAACAATTCCTCAAAATTGTTACTTCGTAACGCATGGGAAAATTGCGCAAATTATTATTATATTATTTAAAAACGAAAAAGTCACCAGGATTGGATCAAATTAATAATAAATGCTTAAAAAAGCTACCAAAAAAAGCTATAACATATCTTACCACTATCTTTAATGGATGTTTAAAACAATGTTACTTCCCAAATTCCTGGAAAATATCCAAAACAATAGCAATACCAAAACTAAATAACCCATCTAACTCACCTCTTTCATACAGACCAATAAGTCTGCTTTCTTCTTTGAGCAAAATATTAGAAAAAATTATAAAAGAAAAATTATCTATATTCATTGATTCAAATAATATACTTCCAAGACAACAATATGGATTTAGAAGTGAACACAATACATGCCAACCTTTGAAAAAAATCAGGAATTTGGTCAAAAATAATTTTCGAAATGGAAAGGAAGTAACTTTCCTTTGGAAATAATAAAAATAATAAAAAGTTTTTTGCATGGCAGGTCGTTTCAGGTATATTTGGGTAAAACTTGTTCTCAACAAACCTACATATCAGCAGATTGTCCGCAAGGCTCATGTCTTTCACCAATATTATATATTTTTACATCAGACATTCCAACCTTCCCAAATTGTACCACTTCAATCTTTGCAGATGATACTTCAATATTAAGCTCTGATCTTGCAACTAGCATCGTTTGAAATCTACAAAGTGCATTAGTTGAGTTAAACAAGTACTTTAACAAATGGAACATCCTAGTAAACCCCGAAAAAACGCAAGCCATATATTTTACGAGGAAAAGGAAAGCATGTTTTATTCCACAGTCACCGCTCAGGTTTATGAGCCATGATATTTCTTGGGAAAGTAAAGTTAAATATCTTGGAGTTATTCTAGATACCAAATTAAACTTTAATGAACATATACACTATCTGCTCGACAAAATAAACAAAACTACACGGCTTATGTACCCACTGATAAACCGGAATTCTGATCTAAATACTGATAACAAAAAGCAAATAATAAAAGATATCTTCCATCCCATCATGTTCTACTGTTGTCCAGTTTGGTCCACTGCCTCAAAATGTCATATCAGCAAGCTACAAATAGCTCAGAACAAACTGTTAAAAATGATATTTCGACTTCCCTGGCATTACTCCACCAGACGTTTGCATATAATTGCTAACATCGAACAAACTATTGAAAAAATAAGCAGATTGACTGAAAATTTCACAAGAAGATGCGAACTGTCTCAACATTCCCATATTAATGAAATACTTTCATCTTAATTTTACCCCCTTACCCAATCCTAAATTTTATCTTATAACCCTGCTTCAAAAAGGTTTTTTTTTAATATTTCCTCCACACTTAATAATTTGAAATGTAAATATTAAAACTAAAATTTAATTACTAAGTAGAAAAGGAACATAGTCCCTAAACTCTTAAAATATATAATCAAATGTAAATACAAATAAATGTTATATACTAAATAAAATCTAAAAAAAAAAAAAAAAAAAAAAAAAAAAAAAGTATTTTTGCGTTCAGAAACTTGGGAAAATAAACTTACTAATAGTACATAAACCTATTTCAATATAATTTTTACTAAGCAATTCTGGAAATATATTATATTATTAATATTACATGAAAACTTTTTAAAATAAAACCTAATGCTGGCTACACACCAGGCAACGGTTGCTTCAACGGTTGCATCGACCAACGAAAAATATCAAAACTTTTTGATATTTCTACTTGGTTGAGGCAACCGTTGCTACGTTTGAATCATTGTTGCTACAACACATTGAAGCAACAGTTGCCTGCTGTGTAGCCAGATTACAGATCTACTTTTAACTTTATAAAGTAATCAAATTATTTAAGATCTACGACTTTTAAACTTCCCTCATAGTTCATTAAAAATCAACACTGCTCCTGCCAACTGTAACGCTGCCTACACACGAGGCAACCGGTTGAAGCAATGGTTGTAGCAACAATGATATACACGTAGCAACGGTTGCCTCAACCAACGAAAAATATCAAAACTTTTTGATATTTCTGGCTAATTGAGGCAACCGTTGCTACGTGTGTATCATTGTTGCTACAACTATTGCAGATGGGACATTTATTTTGTATTGAGAGCCATAGAAAGCAGACAACCTCGCGATTTTTTTGCAAAAGTGGAAAAAGGAAACTTCTAGTGCTTATAAAACATTATTTTTTGCGAAAAAAATATCAAAAATATCACTGAAACCAAGGAAACCATTGCTGATTCTGCACCATCACAAGTGACGCTGAAAGTTCAGGTCGCCTAAAAATGTCTTCATAAATCGATGGAATGATATTGGAAGATCAGTGAATGAAAGTGCGATGTGGCTGACGATGTAGGCATCTCAACTAAGCGGGTACAAACAACTCATTCCACATATACAGTGGGTGACAACAGATTGGAAACTTGTGCAAAATTCATAATTTGCCAAAAAAAAAAAAAAAAAATATATAATTTCCCGTTGTCCTAAAATTATGTATTTATTTTACGAAATAACTCTTGGGTGTGTTCTCAATCGAAAGATTACAAATTTGTTACAAAAATACAATTTCAATAAAATAGATAAACGCAAAAAAAAATTTTGTGATGACAAAACAGTGGAAATGTTTAAACTTCTGTACCAGCGTTGATTAGAACAATAAAATAGAAGATTTTAAGAAAGAAAATGTGTAAATATTTACAGCCGAATTCATAACCAATATTTAGCAGTCTCTTAGCAAGTGTGTTATTTATAATGCACTTGTTAAATTCATTCTAAAGAACTTTCAAACACTTGCTAAACATGAGATGAAATGCCAACCTATTTGCATAAAAATAAATGGCGTCACAAAATTCAGAGTTGATATTTTAACTTTTAGTTGACAGAATAAAATTGGCTATGAATAAACTCTGTGCTAAATTACTGCTTGGCTTAATCGGTATTTTAGTAAGCAGCTCGTTGTGTGCGATGTATATTGCGACTGCTAAAATTTGGTTATGAATTCAGCTGTTATAGTTTACTAGCCGATTACAGCCCTCGAAACTCGAGTGCAAATTCTAGGAAATTTTTTTTTCTTAAATAAATACCCTAAAGGTATGCTAATGAATTATAAAATTCAATTCACAAATCAACACAAAAAACAAACTCATTTTTATTACAATCACATTAACAAATTTAATAAACACACATATAGCATTGTATAATTTTATGTATGTGTTAGTAGCAACTTTAAATGCAATTTACTCAAAATAAAGTAAAAAAATTAAAAATCTGTAAATCTGCAAAACGGCTAAAACGGCTAAAAAGAAATACCTTTTAAATAATATACGTTTGGTAAAAATCGGGATAAAACGGTAGAATAAAACACCGGTCACAAGAAATCTCCTAGCCTATTAATATTATAGATGTCGTTTTCTTTCGGCTGTTTTTGAAATTTAATAATATTTTTAAATGTTTTAATCTTAATTATTACAATATAATGGCAAGACTAAAATCTTGTGAACCAGAATATTAGATGATTTTACTGCTGATCTTAAGCAAGAGGAAATATCTGAATAAATCCACAAGTTTAAAGGTTATCAAGAAATAATATGAAAGAGGTACGGTGACGACTCAAAATTTAGGCGATAGGCCCCGTAAAAAGAGTCAAAGATAAGAGTTTAAAAAATGTCAAAAAAAATGCTACCTAAAGAGGTCATCAACTAACTGAAACTAAATATATGTGCTCGTTATCGTCCTGTGAAGAAAGAACATATAAACTGGTCAAGACGGAATTTAGTTTAGTTTGACAATGATCCAAACCACATCCCCAAAGTTAAAATCTAATGTAGTTAGTGTTTTGAAATGGCCAGCTCAATCACCACATCTCAATACCATGGAAAATATGGAAATATGGTTCTGTCTAAAAACATTTCTTGGGATAGTCAAATTAACCAACTTGGAGCCGAATATAATATAAAATTTGAAAACATGAGTGAAATAGAATGGTGCTGGCTTATTACGAAACCTGAAGATGAAAAGCATCCAAAAAGCGAAGATTTCTGAATCATAGTAAAGGTATACATTATATACAGGATAAAATCATTCAGAACAAACTAACAGTTATCTTAAAGGCTCGCTGTGATATTTTTGGATTAAAAGCTAATACTTTCGGAAGTCAAGCTAATAAAACATACACATTGTGTAATACAGCAGAAGATGAAACGTGGTATCATTTTATGGCAATATGTCCTGTATTGAAGGAATTCAGAATCAGATATTTAGGTAAACCCGAACTCAATCATGATGAGATAGTAGAAGTGTTAAATGGAGAAATAGTTGATGCTTGGAACGGGCTATATAAATTTATTTGTAAAGCAATGTATTGCGGAAAATATTTAATTTTACACTATGATTAATTTATTAAATAATTAAAGATGTATTAACACTTAAATTTAAATTTAATTTTGTAAATGTCATGAAACCTCTTTATATTAAAATGTAAACTATGTATTTGTACTTTTTTAAATAAATTATTATTACCTATATTATTATATGGAAAATTTTAGTTCGAATAATACATACACGAAATTACATAAACAAGACAGAATTTCAGTTGATATAATCAAAAATTTAATTGAGACCATGCCTCCATGCCTAAAAAAATCATGGATACCCAACAAAATATTGAAACCAAAAATGAAGGAAAAGTTTTCAATTATTGTAAAGTATTGTAAATTTATACTTTAAGATTTGTTATTTTTTTTCTGAAGTTAAGCTGTTTATGTTAACTATCAGATTCCAGCCCTCGAAATTCGAGCGCAAATTCTAGGAACTTTTATTTTTTCATTAAATAAAGACCCTAAAAGTATGCTAATCAATTATAGCCAATTCACAAATCAACACAAAAAACAAACTCATTTTTATTACAAACGCATTAACAAATTTAATAAACACACACATAGCATTGTATAATTTTATGTATGTGTTAGTAGCAACTTTAAATGCAATTTACTCAAAATAAAGGAAAACAATTTAAAAACCTGTAATTCTGCAAAACGGCTAAAAAGAAATACCTTTCAAATAACATACGTTCGGTCAAAATCGGGATAAAAAGGTAGAAAAAAAACGTCAGTCACAAGAAATCGCCTAGCCTATTAATATTATAGATATTTTTTCTTTTCTAAATAAAAAATAATAATAAGATTTTTTAATTTTAATATAAATCTTTTCAGAAAGAAAACTGTAAATTTTATTAAAAATGTTAACTTTTAAGCATAATATATGATAATATTTGTTAATTAATATGAAATGTCATTTAAAAGTATTTAAATACTACTAATAATAATAAATTATTCCAAAACCATAGTTCATACAGTTTATGCTGCAACGGAACTTATCCCGTGGTTCGTACCAGGGATGAGTAATCTCTAGCATATGCGGACCTATGCAGGGATGGATTTATTTCTAATAATAATAATAATTTTATGATCCAATTCAAGTCATTCAAGTCGTCAATATTAATATTGGATATTAAAAAGCTATCACACTCTACCATAAGCGCAACCGTGTGACCACTCCAAAGGAGTGTTTGGCTATATTCAAAGCGTTTTTGCAAAACCAAGATACAGTCAAAGCAGTGGACTTTTCAGGGTAAACATTCACCAAAGGCCTATGTGGGTATCTCGGCCAACAAGGTCATGGGGTAAACCACCCAAAGCTGTAGGACAGATTCGACATAAATTTGAAGCAGAAACATATGCATTTGGCGAAAAAAGTGCTCTTCCTTAATGACAATACAACCACGCACAAGTGTGTTTTCAATGTCAAAGATCCATAAATTGTGCTACGAACTGCTACCCCATCCAGCATATTTAGGGTCCTGCGACCATTTCCTGTTTCCAAAACTGAATAAATCGCTCGGCAGTAAGAGTTTTGGGTCGAATGAAGAGGTTATCACTGAAAATAACATCTATTTTGAAGAAAACTTATTATTTGGAGGAATAAAACAAATGAAAAAAAAGCTGACCTAAAAAAAAAACTATTATTATTTTCTGTTTACACCAATACCAATAATTTTCCGAGAAAAACCTTGCAAAAAAAAACCCGGGATCATGATTTAACAAAAACTCAAAACATCACGTTTGTTACTTTAGTGAATTGTCTGATAAATCAAAATTCATTTTCATTTCTTTGAGACATTAAGTACCCGGACCAAAAAAAAAATTATAGCTGTTTGATACTGAACAAAAAAAAAAATAAAAAAACAAAAAAAAACTTTCGATTTCGCCCTCGTTAACAAATTTCTTTTTTAGCATTACCCTTTTTCTGTGAATCATTTCAATTCTTATTCTTATTGTTATTTTTCTTCTTCCCTGCATTTATTACAGCTTGAGAGTTCTTGGTTTTTCTTTTGTGTTACTAAATTATATAACTGAACACTTGCTTTTCAATAAAAACAATCGGTGCAAACATAATTGAATACCAAAAGTCAGTACCTTACAAACCAACATTCATCCTCATCCACACCATATTTTTTTCTTTCCCATCATCATTTTACATACCACAGTATACAATTTTATTTTCTTTTAAATTTTTTGATTCATCATTGTTGAGGTTGGTTGTACATTCATTTGATTCTCCAATTTGTATCATTTACATTGCTGCTGTCTTTTTTCTTTTTAAATTTTTTTTTATCCCTCAATTCTCCTATACTCTGAGTAACTCCATCCGCTAACTACTTTGTCATGAGACTTTATGTAGTATTTTCTTGTTTTCTTACCATTTTTCTGTGTTTATTGTTTTGGACAACATATTGTTTTATTTGTTCATTTTCATTTTCCTTCCATTTATGTTTGCATTACTTTTGGAATGTGTGTATATCAAAGCTTTGGCTTTTTTTTATTTTCTCGTCCAATTAATCTTTGTGTGTGAATTCACTTAGAATTTAAAAAATTTGTGGTTTGCTAAAACTATTTTTTTTTTTTTTGTGTTCTGCTTCAGCTAAAAGTTTTTTATTTTACAGATTTCTGAATATTAATTAAATTGAAAACGGAACGGCTTTCCTTAATTATATTTCCATAAAAAAGTCCTTACTGCTCAAAAAAAAATTTTTTAAAGAAAAATTTCACGTGTTTCCCCATTAAAATAATCCGATGCTAGACATATTATACTTTAAGATTCAAGTCTCACTTTATAAAATAACTAAATTTTTAAGTCCAATGACCCACAAAACAATTTATTCAATGTTAATTAAACACAATGCAAATAAAAACTCACTACAAACCATTCAAAATTCATTAACGATACATCAACAATCTATGTAACGCCAGACGACGTCATAAAACACAATGATGATCATTTTTGTGTTATTATGCAAAACACATAATACGTACATAAATATTTAAAAAAAGTACTAGTTTAATAATAAAAACCGAATAAGAATTTAGCAAAAACAAATATATTCCATTATTTTTTAATGGATACACACACAAAATACGAAAAAACGAAGCAAAAGAGGAAAAAAATCCAATAGAAAAACAAAAGAAAAAATTCACCACGAAGCGGCGGGTTAAATAAATAATATATATAAGAAAACATCATATAGAAAAAAACCGAAAAAGAAAAACTCAACAAATAAGAGAAAAAAAACAAACAGCACACCAGAAAACAGAGCTTTAGTGTATTTTACACTTTGTGACACACGGATTTCTGATGATAAGATACAGACAATACAACAAAATTAATACATATCTCACTATAACTAATTTTTTTTAAATATTTTTGCCAAATCTTTCAATAAAAAAAAAACATTAATGACGTTGACGTCTACGTCAATAAACGAAAACAGAGTTGTTTTTTTGGCACACGACGTTGACGTCGTTTTAATACACACGCATGAGAATGTCTCTTATATACACACAATTAAGTGGACAGTCACTCGAAAAAAACACCAACACTATTTTTTTGAATAAAGTATAGAAAAAGCCGAAAAAGGGACGTAATGCGAAGGCCACAACGTTTTAATTTCCTTATTTACTCATTAATATTGACAGAAAACTATTTTTTTGTTAATTATTTAACTATTCTAATTATTGGGATTAACTTCACTTTAAAATCATTTGGTCGCATCACTTTTTTTCTGAATATTTTTATACACTTAAGACACTCGCTCGCTTACTTTACAATCTGTATTTTTTTAATTACTCTTCATGCTGCTCATTTTCCAAGTTTTTTTCTTTTATTTTCCACAATGTCTGCACCTTAATATTTTTCGGTGATTAATTAATCCATTTATTTCCAAAGATCTTCATAAAATTTCTTCAATTTACGTTTACGCATATTTTAAAGTTTTATTTGTGATATTATTTGGTAGTTTTCAGTAACTTTTTAATAAGAAAATTTCCAAATTTATTTTCCGTTTTATAAAAACACACCGATTTCGACTGACCCATACGACGAATGCCCACAAAACATTCGTCATTCTACGATGCCGCCATATTGGAAAAAGAAAACAGCCCAAAAACAGAGTTGTTAAAAATTAACTTCGTTATATATGAAAATAATATATAGAGGATATTTGCAAAATTATTTACTGTAAAAACATATTGAATAAAATATTATAAATTAAATCCATATTTTTAAAATATTAATAATTCTATGCAAAAATAAATTATTTGAATCAACAGAAACATGTACAACCCTGTCTAAATGTTTTGTTGAAAATTTAAACGATGCCATATTTTTCAGGATTAAATTATCCAAAAAAAAGTGTTAGCAAGACGTATTTTCAAATTGTAATAATTTCTTTTATCTAATATTTTAAATTTGATTGTTAATTACATAATTATAAAATTTATTATAAAACAAACACATATGACAATAGATATATTGTAGAAAATACAACGTCAAAAGCATCTTGTGTATATAAATATATATGAAATTTTCATATGATGAAATTTAAATTTTGAATAGAAATTAGCCAAGTTCTGATGTCGGAAAGTTAAATCTTATTATTTTTAGAAGTGGATTCCGGTAATTAATAATTTTAATAAACAAATTTTAATAAACACTAGTGTTTTCGTGTTTAATTTCTTGTTTGCAATACATAAAATGATGTCATTAAGATAAATTAAAAAAAAATTTTGTTAAAAATAAAACAAAAAAGTGGGCATACAAATTAAATTTATTTATGAATAATTTCGTAAAGGGCACTATACACTTGTCAAATTCACCATCAAGCATTATGGTGGTATTACTGAAATTTGTTTGTACGTGTGACATCGACGATGCTTGATGGAAAATCAAAAAATTTAGATTTTGTCGGTGACACACATATAATCAAATTTTCACTAACACCATAACGCTTGATGTGAATATGAAAAGTGTATAGTACCCTTAAACTTTGTATTGTTATCAAGGCAAGGTAAAGAAAAATCGTATTGTGTCGATTTATTTAAAAGATATTTTATTCATATGGTAAGATCACATAAAATGCAACCCTATATTTGTTTACATACTTTTTCATCTATTACAATTTTCCAACGTGTAGACAATTTCATAGTTTTACATCCCATTCTTTAAAGCACAAAGCAAAACCCAATAAATTTTGCAAGATAAAAGAGCAAACAAAAACAAAGATATACATAGAAAAAAGCTTTCGGAAATCATAAAAAAAAACTTCTTTATCAAAAGAACTACTCACTTTGAATTGAATTGTTTATAAATTACACATAAAGTAAGCACCATAGAATTAAATGCTATTTGATTTTCTTTGGAAAAAATGATTTATAGATTAATTTGTTTATATTTATGTGATTATGCAACTAGAAACGTCAACCAAAACATAATAAGACGCGTTATTGCAACAACAGCGGGGACACTACTGAATGAATACAATGAATTAAGAAAACAAGTAGCATGATAAAAATAGAAAAACAGCAAAACAAAAAATATTGACAGTTTTGGTAAAAATATATTAAAAACAGCTGTTTGTGGTCAGTTCTGAAGCCCGACTAATTAACAAGATACATTTACTTTTTTTTACTAGAAAGAGATGCGTTTTTCGTTTGCTTTTAATTAAAATTTTTATATTCTAATGGTTTCACGTCCCCATTCATTCGTTTAGTATTAAAAAAGCTTGTGTTCATAAAATTATTGTAATTTGCGAAGAATTTCATTGTTTTAAATATGACTTATAATGAAGTAAAGCCTTTAATATATCAAGTTAACAGCATACCTCATTTATATAAAGGTTTATCGGAAACTGATTTAAAATTGGAGATATATGAATACGGTCGCGATGCTTTGGAAGTCAAGCTAATTAATAAAAATTATCTAAAACAACGTAGATTAATAAAAAGACATTTGTGTTTTTTATCAGCATGTTCTTTTGCCTATATAATGGCTAGTTTTTTAAAACCATTTCATTTAATTTATATTGATATTTTGTTTATATTATGGCTGGTACCACTACTATGGCATTTATTAAATTTGGTAGAATCTGGTGAGTACATTTCAAATGTCAGAAATGTTTACAAAATAATAAAATCAAATATTTTACAGAAAAATTTATTTACTGTTATGATTTTGGACTGCATTTACAAGTACAAAAACTAGTTGGCAAACACAATTCTTTTATTGCAGCTTCTAACATTCAAGATATTGTCATCAATGAAGTTTTGGAAAATGTAAGTCAATTTAAATATGGGGCGTTTCATGTCAAGTGACCCAACAATTGAAACCGATGTCTTCCGTTCGGATAGTAGTTTAAGACACAATTTTTCAACAAGATCGGTCAAGAACTCTTTGAGTTAGAGGGGCCAAAACTTTACATTTTGGCCAAACAGGTGTTTTTCTCATCCATTTAACTTTTTTCCTATTGTTCTTAGCAAAATTTGTCCCAAATGGTTTAGATAGCTATTTTTTCATTCTTGCGAAAAAAAATTTTAAAAATAAAAAATTTTTTTTGACTTTTTTCAAAAAGTCCCTTTTTTTTTCTCAAAAGAAAGCTTTTTGGTCGCTTAAGGTGCTATTACACGAAGTGTTTTTTACATATGTACTGTCACTTTTTTTATCCATATGAAATTCCTCATGTCTGTCAAAATTGTCTTTTACATACGATTCATAATTTTTGCTATCACACGTGCATATATATTTCCGTATGACATAACCTCTAAATGTAAACAACAGCTGATTTAATTTGTGAATTTACAAAAATTTATTGTTAAAAAAAAGTTATATATTTTTGAATTGTTAATTAATATTAAACAATTTATTTTTCTTTCAATATTAATCTTTATAATCTACTCTGTTTTTCTTTCGCCACAAGCAGTGTTGTATTTTCATACGTTTGTCATGCAAAAATAGAACCTGTTCTAATTGAAAAATGTACTTGTGACTTTCCTCATGTATTGTACATAAACAATGTTTCATATGTATCACACGATGTGTACAACTTTTGTTGTGGGAAAATTTGACAGCACATATGTAAAAAACACATCATGTAATAGCACCTTTAGTGAGATGCGAGTGGGATATCAATCAATATAAATGTTTTGTAACTCAAGACAACGGTTTTTCAATTTTTAGCATATGCACTATTTTGAATTTTTTCCTATATGTGTCTATTTATAAAACCTTCCAAATAAAACCTTATACTGAGAAACTAGACAAATTAACTTTTCCGACGGTATGTGACATGCCTAACTAAAATTTCATACCTTCGATACTGTAATACCCACAATATTTTAACTTCAGGGAAAAAATCACTTTTTTTTAGGAAATGTTGAAAAATTATTTTTTATTTATTTGTAATAATTAAATTAATAAATAATAATAAAAATAAAAAGATAAATAATTTAATAAAATTTAATCTTAATCACATTGGATCTATTTATAACATAACTATTTTTTTTAAAATTAAGTTATTGTTGCTGATGAAGTATTTAAGTTTTGTAAATTTTTAAATACAAAGTCTTTCATCCAGCTTATTTGCCAATCGTTTCTTGGTGTTACTAGGTTCAGCTGTTGATTAAACTGATGTTGAAAGAAATCAACTTAAAGTACTCAACAGATGATTCGCCAGAAGATTTACACGATTACCGCGATTGCCTTAAATTGTGTCCTAATACAACAACTTATTGCCTTTTAGGTGAATGTTCAAATTTCCCGGACACCACATTCATCAAAGAGAATTTAGTCAACTTTTTTGATCGAGAATATATAGAGGTCAAATTTGAATCTTGGATTCAGACTGACAGTTACACATTGAAAACAATAATTTTAAATGTGGATGATTTTGTGTAAGAAATGTGTACAGGATTGCTAAACTTGAGAACCCATGACTTTTTATTCAAAGAGCAATGGTCATTCTTCAAGGATTTGAAGATACATTTGAAGTCTGGTGAATTCGTTATTTCATATGATTTCGCAGAATGAAAGATGAAAAACTGGAACACAAAAGTATGGCAATCATATCCGACGATTTAAAACATGATACCGTTGCAATTTATGAGTACCAGAAGGTAATACTAAAATATCTAAAATCTAAATTTACAGTAGAGAGGGTTTACTACGTTTCGGGCGGAGATCGTCAACAGCTTAAAAACAAAAGTAGCTTCGCAAATCTTATAGCTCATAAAAAAGATTTTGGAATGCCAGCTGAGTGGTATTTACATCCTACTGCTCATGGTAAAGGAGCATGTGATGATATTTGAGCAAACCTCAAAATAAATGCAGCGAATTATAGCCTCCAGTGCTCTCATCAAGATCGCATCTTAGATGCGACTGCTTTATTCCATTGGGCAAAGAATTATTGTAAAGAAACTAAAATAGTTTTGATTAGCAGAGGATGGGAGACCCAAGTTTTCTGCCTCCTCCACTCAATGCGATTTCTTTCTAAAGCCAAAAAAGAAACCTGCAGCGAAATCAACAGCTGAACCTACTAACGCCAAGTAAGTATTGGCAAAAAAAGCAGCAAATAAAGGCGATAAATAAGCTGGATGAAAAATCAAATAAAATAAATTAATAAAAAAAAAAATAGTTATGATATAAATGGATCTAATGTGATTCAGATTAAATTTTATTAAATTATTTATCTTTTTATTTATAATATATATAAATTAATAGGCAAGGTGATTCTTGTTACCGATGTTTCGTTCTACCGTCTTAGCCCGATTTGGACAAAACGTATCTTATTTGAAAGGTATTTATTTTTAGCTGTTCACCAGGTTTACAGATTTTTTACTTTTTTTCTTTATTTTGAGTAAATTGAATTTAAAATTACTACTAAGGCATACATAAAATTTACGTATGCTATGTGTGTGTTTATTAAATATGTTAATGTGTTTGTTAATGAATTTGTTATCTTCATTAACAATAATAATAAACCAAAAAAGTGTTGGTTTGTGAATTGGCTAAGTTGAGAAATAAAATTGCCTAGAATTTCGAGCGCTGGAGTCTGCTAGTTATATATTAATGTAATTATTATTAAATAAATAAAAAAAAATAAGTTTTCAACATTATAGAAAAGTGATTTTTTTTACTGAGGTTAATATATTACAGTATCGAAGGTATGAAATTTTAGTTAGGTATGTTACATACCGTCGGAAAGGTTAATTTGTCTAATTTCTCAGTATAGGTTTTATTTATAAGGTTTTAGAAACACTTACACACAAATAGGATAAAAATTCAAAATAGTGCATATGCTAAAAATTGAAAAACCGTTGTCTTGAGTTACAAAACCTTTATTTTGATAGATATCCCACTCGCATCCCACTGAGCTCTTAAAGGAAAAAACCTCTCTAACTCAGAGAGTTCTTGACCGATCTTGTTGAAAAATTGTGTCTAAACTACTATCCAATAGGTCTAACCTTGGTGTAAATTTCATCCCGATCGTAAGACAGCGGTTTCAAAAGTAGGGTCACTTGACATGAAACGCCCCATATATTAAAAAGTATTCAATTTTACATTATTTGCCCTACAGCTCGATTTTCGTTATTTGTTAATATTAAGGACAAAGGGTAACTTATTTAATAAAAAACCAATAATTCCCATATTTAAGGTAAACTGCCATTGTAATTAACAATATGATATGATAACAAATATTATGTATTTGCAGATTTTTAAACCTTCTTGGGACTGCCTAAGCTTAACTTATGAATATATAAATAAAATTATGCTGAAAACATCTACAAACTTCACATGAAATGTGAAAATTTTATTGCATTACAATAAATTTAAAGCCTCTTGAAAAGCACTGCATTCTTTTAATAAATATTCAACCTATAAATTTAGTAGATATTAGTATTAGATGTGGTAATAATAGGCATTTAAAATCTACCTTGGGTTTGGTAATGTCAGCTTGCAAAGCAGGTATTTTCTTCTCATCGGGTACTTTCAACTGGATCTGTTCTACGGCCATTTCAACATTTACCAAATTCTTTAATTCCGATACACATGCTGTCTTCATCATTTTGCGATATTTATCGGTAGAGCTTCGAAGAGCAATACAGTGATTTTGCAAGGGTCGTATTTTAATAATTTGTTGTAATTTCTCATCTAAAATTTATGGAAATCATTAATGTTTGAAAAAATAAACTAAGCGCAATTTATTACCCATTCTTGTTTTGAAAATCTAAGTACACTACGCCAAATGTACAGATTTGCATTTGGTGGCCGTAGAGTTGCCATATCTGTAAGAAGTAAAATATTGCAAAAACGTTTATCGAAAAAATCAAGTTTTAATGTCATACTTCCAGGTTATTTATTTAAGGATTTTTGCCATTTACACATGTTCAATAGTTTGTTCTTTAAACATTTAAATTTTTTGTTAATAACTAATTTACAATGCTTACAGAAGTAAACAATGATTATTTTAGTTATTTTGAAATAATTTTTTTTCAGAATTTGCATTCTAATCTACTAAATAATTTGAATAAGAATATTTAACGAACATTATTATTACTTAAATTAAAGGAATTACCTAATAAAAACTCACTTAATAAAACTGTAGAAAAATATTTAACTGAATTTAAAAGTATTTATAATATTGTGAATATCTTGTCAGGATTTATTGTCACCAACAGATTTAATTTTATATATATTGGTATTTAATTTTTTACTTATGTTTCATTCCAAGCTTTCGTCGGGTTATCTGTCCCCTCAAAGCAGTTTGTTCTTTTTTGTTTTGCTACGATATTCTTCAAATTGTCTTTATTTAGTGTTTTCTAAACAATTGTTGCGGGAAAAATTTTTGTAAATAAATATTAATAATTGTGAATATTTCCCATTAAATATAATTAAAAAAAATATATAAATTAATAAGACCAAGCAAATAACATTGGAAAAAATGTGAATTGAAAAATAACGCAACAAGAATTTACAAGATACAAAAATAAAATATACGATAAATACCAAAAAGTGACGTCATAGTAGAGCATTCATCTGAATACAAAAAATTAGTATATTTATAAATTTGATTGTGAACTAAACTCTCAAATGGGCAAACTTCTAAAATAGAATTGAAATTAAATATATGCTGATTATATTTCCAAAAAAACATAGTACAACTTTTAACTGCATTAAATTGTTTGGTGGCTCAGGAAGAATCATCCACGAAACCCTAACAATAAGAAATGTCTTCTGCTATGTGTGCATAAAAATAAACCCATTAAGGTGAGTAATTGCAACGTATATAAATTCCAATAATGCTGTGAAATAGATTTTCAATTGTTTTATAGGCGTTGGTTGGTTGTTCCTACATTGATTTTTAAAATGAGATTACATGTTTCGTCATCATGACAATGATTTTAATTATTCTTGTTATCGCTGTTTCTTAAATTTGTCGATGTTTTTAAATAATAATGGCAAATATTGATGAATTTTAAGTACTGTCGTTGTTAACTTATATGTTTGTTAGTATAGATTTTAAGTGACCTTGTAAACTTTAACATAATAACTGGCTTTTTATACCCTATACCACTATGTGGTTTGGGTATAATGACTTTGTGCTGCTGTTTATAACAACCAAAAATATTTGACCTACACCCATCTTTAATTATACCGATCGAATCAGAATCACTATCTGATTCGATTTAACGATGTCCGTCCGTCCGTCTGTGTGTCCATGTAAAGCTTGTAATCAAACTGCAGGTCGCAAATATGAATACATTTTGATGAAATTTGGTATATAAGCTTTCATCAGCCATGGGATGAACGCTATTGAAATTGGTGAGAATCGGTCCATGTTCAGACCTAGCCCCCATACAAATGACCCCTATGAAATCGACTTAAATTGCCATAAGATCCAAATTATCATACTAATCTTAGTCAAATTGGGTTTGTATGTATATATTACAACCATTAATCAGTAGTCCAAAAATGATCCCTATTGGACAACTCTTAGTCATAGGCCCCATATAGAGCTGCTTCCCGATCTTCACCTAAATCTAACAAAAAAAAAACAAAAATATTGCACTGATTCTCCTCAAATTTTGTTTGTTTATATATTTGCAAAATACAAGAGACTTTACCAAACATGGTCAGGATCGGTCCATTTTTGGGCCTAGTCCCCATATAGATATAGCATCCGATATTAACTTTTTCATATCTGCAGCCGAAAAAATTGATAAAAATCCCACTCAAATTTGGTTTATGCTTATTTTCTATATCCAGTTAGTTGGGCCTGTGAGATAGGGTCTCTAAGCGCATGGTATAGGGTATCGTATAGTCGGTCTAGACCGACTATAATTTTCTTACTTGTTTATTTTGTCAAATTGAAGAAATTTATAGAATTGATCATGCTAAAATTTAGGTCAATGTGTAAATTTGTTAAACGTAAAATGAAATGAAGTCGTTTTTTCACTATTAATATTTTTATTTAGAGATTAATGTTTTATAACAGCTTTTCAGATAAAATATCTTCATTACGGAATGAAAATTTCCAGTATTTTTTCATTTCGGAATTTTTCGGAATCCCGATGATAGAAATAGAAAAAAAATGTTCGTGCTATTTTTTCCAAAAATAATAGTAATTTAAAATACATAAGCTCAACAAGAAATAATGGGTATAAAATCAATATAACAAAACAAGCACGGTCTAGCCCGACTATTCGAAGCTCTACAACATGAATTTCGCCAAGGGGTCTTAAGTCCAAGTACCAGTTTAATGGGAAAGGTAATTAATGTAATAAGTAACCAAATTGAGATTGTGATACCTGCAAATAAAAAAAATTTAATATCAAAAAATATTATTTTATGAGGACTTGACTCCAAAATGATGTTATCATGACCATAAGGATTTTTTTTTATTTAGTAAATTGATTTTTTTAAACACTTTCAAATCTCTTAACCCCAAAATGATGTTATGACCATAAGGATTTTTTTTATTTAAAAAATTGATTTTTTTAAACACTTTCAAATCTCTTAATTTATTTTGCAAAAGTTCTGTAAAATTTTAATAAATGAATAATATTATAACCACTGTTGGGTATGGTTACCTTTTTAATGCGGTTGCCGATAATTAACCTTTACGTTCTAATACCAAATTTAAAGTTAATTGTTTTTATCTTTTGACCATTATTTATTATAATTTCTTATTTATTGTTAATTTTTTATAAAAACAATGATGGTTCATTTTACAAAAAGAATTAATTTCTATCCGAAGAATACAAACAGCTAACCCACGCAACACATAAAATTTAGAATAACAACCATAACAAGAACAACATAGGAGAAACATATTTTTTCAAAAGTTTTTTTTACATTTTAATTGAAATCTCGGGACCTATTGAACTGATATTGATGATTTTAAATAGCGTCCTGCTCAGTATGTCTATGAATCATTTTCTCTAAAATGAGCAAACCAGCTAACCTATTGAGGGCGTGATCGTGATTTTCACAGACGGACAGATGGACATGCATTTATTTTTAAGCAATAATTACATAAAAAGGTTTTAAAAAATTGGTGAATTCGATACACCTATGATATGAAATTAATAAATTACATGAAGTTAATTTATTTATTAATAATCTTTTGTACCACAGAGGGGTAAAACATAATTAAATATGAATTCGAGTACCTCGAAATACCAAAAAAACGCACTAAATTGGTCTAGTATAATTTTGTGCATCTTCAAAAGTAATTAACCTATAATTTTGATTAAGGTCTCATTTAAAATGCTATTTAGCAAAAGTTTAAAGGTTATAAGCACATGATCCGATTTTTTTTTTGTAATTCTTTTTTATTTATTGAATCTTCACATACATAGGTTTGTGAACTAACAATAAGTTATTCAAATCTTAAAACTAAAACTTAAATATTAAATCCAGCCAGTGCCAGACAAAATTTCATTTATTCTAATACATATCGCACCTGTACCTCTAAAGTGAGTCAACTCAAAATTTTTCAATTTTCACTTTTTGGAAGAAAACGATACACAGTGGTCATATCTATCCACTGTAAAAATCTTACATCGATTTTTCTAGTCTTTAGTACAAAAAAAATGCAGTTGTAACACTCTTTGTGTTATAAGAGTAGCTCCTTTAGAATCCACTAAAAAGACTTTTTTTGAGTTGCACCCAAAAAAACTTGTTATTTTTGATGATCACTGAAAATCGGAAAATCAACTACTGTTGAAACATATGTATTATTCACAATTCCTTACAATGAAACAAGTGTTTTTCAATTTTATAGTAAATATTAAAAAAACCGTTTTTGCCTCTACTGAAAATGTGTAAATTTTTGAGTTGACTCACTTTAGAGGTACAGGTGCGATATGTAATCTAATGATAAAAAAAAAGAAAAAAATGTATCAATCCATTTTTCATCCAATGAGATCGATTGTTGATTAAGTTACGTGCTTGATGATTCGGGTGGGACTCTAGCGTTTCCAAATAGTTTGCACTATATCTAGTGATTTCGTACTTTACTAGAGAAACATTTAAGTCTCTGTGCAAATGTGAGTTTCTTACGTACCATGGTGCGCCTGTAATCATTCTCAAAATCTTGTTTTGGTATCTTTGTATTCTTTCTGTGTTTGAAGCTGAGGCTGTTCCCCATAACTGTATACCATAGCACCAAATGGGTTTGAAAATCGAATTATAAATCAGGAGCTTACAATCTAGACTTAACTTTGAGTTCCTGCCAATTAGCCATGTGAATTGGACTAATTTCAATTTTATTTGTGTCAATTTAGCGTCTATATGGCTTTTCCAGGTAAGTCGGCGATCCAAATGTAGTCCGAGATATTTAACAGAGGAATGTTGAGGTATAGGCTGGTTCCTAATTCGAATTTGAGGGCAAGTCTCCCTTCTTAGGATAAAAGTCACGTTGATACACTTTTGTTCATTTACTTTAATCTTCCACATATCTAGCCAATCTTCCAGCTGTTCAATATGGCTCTGTAAAAAAAGAGGTGCTGTTGAGGGGTTTTCGTGTACGATTAAAATTGCAGTATCATCCGCAAAAGTCGACGTAAATGTGTTTTCATTTGTTGGTATGTCTGATGTGTAAAGGATGTACAGAAGCGGGCCCAAGATACTACCTTGTAGTACACCAGCATGAATTGTCTGTGGAGGGCTCACAAAGCGCTTTTCTCTCTTATAGAGAATTTCCTGTTAATTAAAAAGCTCTCCATTAGCTTATGTGTGTTTGGGGGTAACAACTGTTTAACTTTATAGAGGAGTCCCTCGTGCCAAACTCGGTCCAAGGCTTGCGAGACGTCTATAAAAAGTGCAGAGCTGTACTTTTTCTCTTCAAAAGCTCTTCTTATGGCACTTACAATTCTGTGTTTTTGTCTGAAACCAAAGTGATGTGTTGGAATGACATTATTTTGATCTACGGATATTGTAAGTTTGGTTACCAAAATTCTCTCGAATAATTTTGACAAGTTGGACAGTAAACTTATTGGTCTATATGAATCGACCTTTGTGTGATCTTTACCTGGTTTAGGTATCATTGTAACGAGTGAAACTTTTCATTCTGGGGGAAAATGTTCAAGGCGTATTATAGCATTAAAAATAAACAGAATTATTTTTAATGATATTCGGGGTAACTCCAAAAGCATTTTATTACTGATCCCGATCCCCGATGCTTTTTTTGGGGTTTAAATCAACAATAGCCTTTTCAACCTCTCGAATCTCAAAACGAAGAGACACTGCTCTATGCTGTGAAGTAACAGGTGACAACTCATCAATAGAACTAGGGGTCATATTTGGAGTAAAAACTTTTTTTTTAGATGTTCCACAAACAGATCTCCCTTCTCTTTGTCATTCCTAGCCCATCCTCCACTTTCCTTTCTTAGAGGAGGTTTATATACAACAGGTCTTTTAAGATTTTTTGTAGCACGCCACAAAGAGTAATCAGTTTTTTCTGTTGGATCCAGTTTTTCAAGATAACTATTCAATTTAGCGTTTCTTTGTGTTTCAAGCAGCTTCCGTAGGTTTTTCGTGCATTCTTTCAATTCTTTTTTCACCTAATAGCCTTTCAACATCTTCAGAAGTAGTTCTATATGGCCTTGTGTGACGAGGAGGCTTAGTAGCAAGTTGAGCAGCTAGTTTGAGATTTTGTTCGAAGTTAACAATCGAGAGGTCAATATCATCTGGTGTTCTTAGCGGAAAGCTTTCTGTGCAATGGGTACTAAGAAACTTTTTGTATTTTAGCCAATCAATATTACTTAAAAGCGTTAAATCACCAGATGGGGACACAATTTTTTGAGGGTTCGAAATAGTAACAACAACGGGTGTGTGCTCAGACTATAGTTCCAATGAAGATTCTACATGCACAAGTTCTTTTGCGATGTTCTTCGTTAATCCGAAATCGATCAAATCGGGTATTTTTTGCCCATCTGTTGGCCAGTACGTTGGTTCTCCGCTTGAGACCACATCCATACCAATTTTAGAAATTGTGTTGAACAAAACACGACCCTTCGGGTAAATAAGCCGTGACCCCCAGAATGTATGCTTGGCATTAAAATTGCCAGTAACTATGAAACGATGGCCTAGTGATTTAAAAAAACTTGTATATTGATTTTCTGATATAGAAAACCTAGGGGGAGAATATATTGATGAAATCACTAGGCTGTTTCCAAATTTGAAATGGAATTTATTTAAACGATATGGAAAACATAAAGTTTTTTGGTATACTATTTACGTTCGCTGATGACGTTTTTCTCTTGTCCAACTGCAATATTATCACAATTTCTTAAAAACTAATTTTGAATGCCGCGAGTATTATGGGAGTAAATATTTAAGGAAATTTGAAAACTGAATCTGAGAGTGTTAAATATTTGGGAATAAATATAAATAACTAGCGATGCGCTTCGCTACACCCCTCGTAACGAAATAAAAAGCATGCAATACGTTTTGTAGAAAACTATTGTTTTGTATAGGAGGTGGCACGCCCATTAGTCTGATGCCGCCCATTTTTGGGCAACTACTTACATTAATAACTTATGAACTCAAACAAATTCGCTAGACTTTCGTTATTTAGTACTCCAGTTATGTTATATTAAATACTTACTTTGTATGGGAGGTGCCACGCCCACTGGTCCGATCCCGCCCATTTTTATGGGACTACTCACATTAATAACTCATGAACTCAGATAAAGTTCCAAGGCTTTCGTTATTACAGTACTTCAGCTATATGACATTATATATTTAGTTTGTATGCGAGGTACCACGCCCACTGATCGGAATCCGCTAATTTTTTTTCGAATACTAACGTTGATAACTTATGAACTCACACAAAGTCTCAAGACTATCTATTACAGTACTCTAGATATATGACATTTAATATTTACCACGCCCATTGGTCCGATCAAGCCCATTTTTTTTGGCAACTCTTCGAATTATTTAAATATGTACATGTACATAGTTTCAGAACTCTTGCTGTCGTAGTACTCCAGATATTATATGTTAAAATTAGATGTTAAAAATTCACTTTGTATGGGAGGTGCCACGCCCACTTGAAAAATCAAAAAAAAAATATAGCCTATTTTCCTTCCGGATAGACAGTTACCTACTGTAAAAATTTCAAGACGATCGGTCCAGTGGTGTAGTCTCCTATAAACCACAAACAAACAAACAAACAGACAAACATACACAACTCCATTTTTATATATAAGACAATATTTCGTGTGAAAATCTCCTCAACTAGTTGAAGTCCAAATTTTCATCAGGAATTGGTGTTTTATACAAATTTAAGAACAAATTGAACACTGAAACAAAAATGATAATATATGAATCCCTAATCAATTCACACTCAACTTATCTCCCAATGATTTATGGTTTTAAAACAAGCTCTGTTATGACATCGCTACAATCGGCATAAAATATAGCTTTGAAGATTGTTTTCAACTTACCGTTAAGGTTCAGTATCAATGTTATATTTACAAATTTTGCAAAAACTATTCCGCCAATACAAGAATTAAATAAGCAGCCGTTATTGTTATACGTATTTAAACGTTTAAAATGTTATTGATCTCATTACTCATAGAGTTACAGCCGGGTGAGGAATTTGAATGTAGTAAGATGTCGTCTTGAGCTAACTAAACAAACTGTTTCTTTTTCTGGTGCAAATGAATATAACCATTTACCTGTTAATTATACCCTCCACTCCAGTGTGCAGAGGGTATATATAAGTTTGTCATTCCGTTTGTAATAATTAGAAAAAAAATTTTGGACCCCATAAAATATATATACTTGTGATCCTTATAACAACCGGAGTTGATATAGCGATGTCCGTCTGTCCGTCTGTGGAAATCACGATGACGGCATCAATCGGGCAGCTAGGGTGCTCGTTGACATAAAAAATGATTCATTAACATCCTGAAAAGTTTGCTATTTAAAATCGTTCAAATCGGTCGATTAGGGCCCGAGATTTGAATGAAGAACTAAAAAAAAGTCTTGAAAAAATATAATTTTCTATGTTATTCTTGTCACGATCACGCCCTGAATAGTGCAGCTACAGTGATCATTTTTAGTGAGAATGATTCACCAAATTCATGGGAAGATTTCTATTTCAAAAACCATTAAAATCAGTGGAACAGGTCCAGGAAAATCTCTGAAAAAGTAAAAAAAAAACGAAAAATATGATGTTTCTATATTGTTCTTGTTGTTATTCTAAATGTTGTGTTGTTGTCATAGCTGGACTTGTTCTTTTTGTGGTCGTTGTGGTAATAATATAATAAAAACTAACCCTTTGTACATTTTTTTATTAACTCTGGTAGAAAAATTTAGAAGTTTCCATTGTTTTGGCATCACTCTAAAAATTTGTTAGATCATTTCTGTTATTACCACGAGCCTGCCTGCAAAATTTCAGATCGAATGGCTCACGGGAAATTGGTTAAAATCGATCCAAAATTTTTTCGACAAGCAGACACTACGAGTTAATATAAAGGGAGTAAAAATTCACTAACATCTAAAGCAAATAATGCTAAAATACCTAGTTGTTAATAAAAAAAAAAACAATGTAAATATGGCAAAAAAAAATTTTATGTTTAAATTTATTTATAAATTTATATAAACATATTAAATAATACAAATAATATACATACATGTATATCCATAACAACTGCATGTTAGAAATAAGTCGGTATATTATATTATTTACATAAAATACTGCAATATTTTGTGGGGAAAATACATTTCTTTTGCATTAACAGAGTGTCACTTCATTTTGCTCAGCGTGACTATGCCACAGTAGATGGCGCCACAATTTTTGTTTGTTCTAATTAGCTTTGCAATAGTTATTTTTATTTTAACTTGAATGTTAACATTTTCAACTGGATATCATACAGAATAATGTTAAGAGTATACACGGGCTGGTCTTTTATTTCATACATATTTTCATTATTCTTTTACAAATATGAACATAAGTTTGGCATATTAACTTTTTGTTGTCTTTATACCCTCCACTCCAGTGTGCAGAGGGTATATATAAGTTTGTCATTCCGTTTGTAATAATTAGAAAAAAATTTTTGGACCCCATAAAATTTATATATTTGTGATCCTTATAACAACCGGAGTTGATATAGCAATGTCCGTCTGTCCGTCTGTGGAAATCACGATGACGGCATCAATCGGGCAGCTAGGGTGCTCGTTGGCATAAAAACTGATTCACTAACATCCTGAAAAGTTTGCTATTTAAAATCGTCGAAATCGGTCGATTAGGGCCCGAGATTTGAATGAAGAACTAAAAAAAGTCTTGAAAAAAAATAATTTTCTATGTTGTTCTTGTCACGATCACGCCCTCAGTAGTGCAGCTACAGTGATCATTTTTAGTGAGAATGATTCACCAAATTCATGGGAAGATTTCTACTTCAAAAATCATTAAAATCGGTGAAACAGGTCCAGGGAAATCTCTGAAAAAGTAAAAAAAAAATAAAAAACATGATATTTCTATATTGTTCTTGTTGTTATTCTAAATGTTGTATTGTTTTCATAGCTGGACTTGTTGTTTTTGTGGTCGTTATGGTAATAATATAGCAAAAACAAACCCTTTGTACATTTTTTTATCAACTATGATAGAACAATTTAAAAGTTTCCATTGTTTTGGCATCACTAAAAAAATATGTTAGATCATTTCCGTCATTGCCACGAGCCTGCCTGCAAAATTTCAGATCGATTGGGTCACGGGAAAGTGGTTAAAATCGATCCAAAATTTTTTCGACAAGCAGACACGAGTTAATATAAAGGGAGTAAAAATTCACCAACATCTAAAGCAAATAATGCTAAAATATCTAGTTGTTAATAAAAAAAAACAATTGGACAATTCACAATGGGTAATGTATCGTTGTATCTGTTGTATCGTGTATCACTTTACAATAGTGTAAAATTGTTGTTGGTAATTTTCACTGAAAAATCTGATACACGATCCAACTTCATTTGCTATGTTTAGTAAATGTTGTATATTGTATCATAACATATCAGTTCCAAGTGAATGCCAGTTTTAATGAAAAAGAAAAAACAAATTCATAGAATTTTATCAGCATAAATAATTATAAAATAAAATATGGCAAATAATGCAAATAACGCAAATACATCGATAAGTTTATTTATAAAAAAATTAATGTTTATATTTTTTTAGTATGTATTTTCTCTTTCAGTACCAACCAAAACATTTAACATTTTTTTTTTTCATTATAAATTAAAATGCAAGAGGTACGTAACTAAAACTCCAGGGTATATCTCACGACCAAAAAGCAAACACTGACAAGTGTTTTCTCTTATACAAAATAGCAGAAGCGACGAAGCGATCTTTCCTCGTTGGATCGAAAATTACTAAAGAAAGCGTTTTACAATATGAAAATACAACTGAGTGTTCACAACAAATGATTGTATTGTGTATTTCAATACAATATACAACACCTGTTGTGAATTGCCCAAATGTAAATTTAGCAAAAAAATTTATGTATTAATTTATTTAAAGAGAAAAACACAAAAATAACGTTTGATGTTGTATTTTTTGTGTGTAATATTTAAATATACATACATACACATATTAAATAATACAAAAAATATACATATATTATATATATGTATGTATGTATGTATATTCATAGTAACTGCATGTTAGAAATAAATCGGTTATTTTATTTACATAAAATTCTGCAGTATTTTGTTGTGGGGAAAATACATTTCTTTTGCATTAACAGAGTGTCACTTCATTTTGCTCAGCGTGACTATGCCACAGTAGATGGTGCCATAATTTTTGTTTGTTCTAATTAGCTTTGCAATAGTTATTTCTATTTTAACATGAATGTTAATATTTTCAACTAGATATCATACAGAACAATGTTAAGAGTATACACGGGCTTGTCTTTTATTTCATACGTTTTTTCATTATTCTTTTACAAATATGAACATAAGTTTGGCATTTTAACTTTTTGTTGTCTTTACAAAATAGAGTTACCGAGTTCGTCAATGAGTTTTTTGCTTACAAAACAGTTCTACATAGTTATATAGAATTATTATTCTCTTTACCTATAAAATATCTGATTACATCTAATTTTTAAAAATTGTTTATAATTAATAAAGCATTATTATTCACATAAATACAAAATTTCACTTTTTAAATTTTCCATTCAAATTTAAGAAAATATCAATTATAATAAAAACTGAAAATAAAATTTCCAATTATAAATTAGAAAATATTAATTGAATTTCAGAAAATCATATCAAAACGTCGGAAATAATAATTTTAAATTTAGAAATATGTTTACATTTAAAAATGTTTACATTTAAAAAAAATATTGCCATTCAGGAGATATTAATAACTTTTCAGTACCGCGATTCAGTAACTTCTTTTAACGATAGTCGAATCGTAAAAAAAAAAGAAAATTGCAAAATTATCAGTAAAATTTTTAAACGATATTCGCTATTGTTAAAGTCAGCTGTTGTTGTTATCAAAGAGAACCATTTTTGTGTTGTTTATTCAATCGATAAAAACTTAAATTTTTAGGTTGAAATGTCGTCATACATAAATAAAAATCATGAAATAGTGAAAATATTTTGCTTTAATTAAAAAACTTTTTTATATAAATAAAAAAATTAAATTCATTATTTCATTTTCAAATAAATAAACAGAAATATTAGTAAAAAAAAATAAAGATATTAAACATAAACATAAAATCATCATTTTCGTTTTTTGCGTTTTTCATCCCTAATTTGATTATTTATTCTCTATGTTTTCAAAATATGGCAATATTTTAAAAAAAAGTTGAGAGAGCTTTTTTTTTGGTTATTATTCTGTTACTCCATCCGACCTATATGGCCACAATGAAGAAATATTTGGCCAGTTAAAAGAAGCTATACAGCCATCTCCAATTAGCACGATTTAATGCATATAGCCACTCTACACAACCATTGCCTTTGCAAAGGAGGTTAGGGCGAGCTATTTAATTAGCAAAAACTAAATTAAACGAGAAGTTATGTCATATAACCGGAAACGCATGCATATAGGTATATAACCTAAATGCATGCCGATCAGCAACTACGATGAATAAAAAGCAAACACCGAAATAAATCCGAAATAATAGAAAAGACGAAAACCAACCCAAAGAATTTTCTGAAATAATTTGGTATTAAGTTTAACAAATTGTTTACTTTTTCCAATATTTTGTTTACATGTATTATCAATACTCAAACCGAGGTGGAGGGTATCAAAGATTCGGCACAGCCGAATTTAACACTCTTACTTGTTATAAAATAGAGTTACCGAGTTCATCAATGAGTTTTTTGCTTTCAAAACAGTTCTACATAGTTATATAGAATTATTATTCTGCTTTACCTACAAAATATCTGATTGCGATTACATCTAATTTTTAAAAATTGTTTATAATTACTAAAGCATTTATTCACATAAATACAAAATTGCACTTTTTATTATTAAATTTTCCATTCAAATTTAAGAAAATATCAAATCTAAAAACTGGAATTAAAAATTTCCAATTATAAATTACAATAATTGAATTTCAGAAAATCATAACAAAACGTCGGAAATTATAATTTTAAATTTAGAAGACATCAATTGCATCTTTAATATATAAATTTTATTCGTTAAACACAAATTGAAATTCCAAAAAAAAAAAAAAAAAAACAGCAAATACCTATGTTTACATTTAAAAAATTTTTACATTTAAAAAAAATCTTGACATTCAGGAGAAATTAATAGCTTTTCAGTACCGCGATTCAGTAAAAAAAGAAAATTGCAAAATTATCAGTAAAATTTTTAAACGATATTCGCTATTTTTAAAGTCAGCTGTTGTTCTTATCTAAACGACAACCATTTTTGTGTTGTTTATTCAATCGATAAAAACTTAAATTTTTAGGTTGAAATGTCGCCATACATAAATAAAAATCATAAAATAGTGAAAATATTTTGCTTTAATTAAAAAACTTTTTTATATAAATAAAAAAATTAAATAGCATATTCAATTCATTATTTCATTTTGAAATAAATACACAGAAATATTAGTAAAAAAAAATAAAGATGTTAAACATACACATAAAATCATCCTGTCAAACACGAAGTAATTTGTTTTTTTCTATTCTTCTTTGTGTTTTTCGCTTAATTTGACAGAGATGCCACTCATTTACAATTTAAATAAATAAAAAAATAGATTTGTCGACTGTCGTTAAGATGTATGTACTTAGTGAATCACTTAATCATTAGTGCAAACAACAATAGCTGTCGATATATTTTGCGATTGTCGGATCGTTGAAATTTACAGAATCACACTACAGAAAACATTAATTTAAATTCAATGAATTTTAGAAAACGTCAAATGATATTAAGAATTGCGAACATAAAAACTGTTACATAAATAAATGCAATTTGATGAGAATGTTATTTTTTATATATAAATTTTCACAATTTTTTTTGGATGAAAATTTGAAGTTTTTCAGAAAATAAAGAAAACAAATTATTTTATTTAAAATGTTTGGGACATTTGGTTTTTTGCGTTTGGCATCCCTAATTTGAATATTTATTATTATAAATTTATTCTCTATGTTTTCCAAATATGGCAATATTTTAATAAAAAAATTGAGTGAGTTTTTTTTTGGTTATTATTTTGTTACTCCATCCGACCTATATGGCCGCAATGAAGAAATATTTGGCCAGTTAAAAGAAACTATACAGCCATCTATAATTAGCACGATTTAATGCATATAGGCACCCTACACAACCATTACCTTTGCAATTGAGGTTAGGGCGAGCTATTTAATTAGCAAAAACTAAATTAAACGAGAAGTTATGTCATATAACCGGAAACGCATGCATATAGGTATATAACCTAAATGCATGCCGATCAGCAACCACGAAAACCAACCCAAAGAATTTGCTGAAATAATTTGGTATTAAGTTTAACAAATTGTTTACTTTTTCATTTACATTTATTATCAAGACTCAAACCGAGGTGGAGGGTATCAAAGATTCGGCACAGCCGAATTTAACACTCTTACTTGCTTTACCTACGTTTAAGTCCACTTTAGAACAATATTTACCTCAATGAAATTTGTAAATATGTAAATAGATTTCTTTTATTTTTTTTATTTTTTGTAATCTTAAGTTTTAATATATTAATAGATTTTTTGTTGCCAACTTTATTATCCTCCATAAATATACAATTGGCGTTGGAGTATATAATTAAAATTTTTATTAAATTTAATGAAATAAAAAAAAAATAAAAAAATAACTTTAAAAAAATTATTAGTTTATATATTTTAACATAAAATTTTTATAGTTTTTTATCTCGGGTATTACCGGCACAAAAAATCCCGTAATGCATTTCCTAATCTTAACTATTTAAGTTGTGGAGATATTTTGTTATTTTACATTTTCTATGAGATTGAGATCTGGCCATTCCAAAACACTAACTGCATTAGATTGTAGCCCTTCGGTTACAACTTTGGAGGTGTGTTCTGGGTCATTGTCATGTTGGAACTTTCAGACCGGGCATATTTTCCTCCGTGCATGGATACATTACGTCATTTAGAATTTGCTTGCATCCACTTCCAGCTAGAGTACATTTTCCTACATGAATTGGATACATTCCTTGGCCCGAAAAGCAGCCCCATACCATAATATTGCCATGGCTAAACTTAACAGTTTTATTTGTATATTTTGGGTCTAGTCTCTTTCCCTTTGGTCGTCATCATATCCTCTTAAATTAAACATGGGCTCAGTATTCCAATTCCGGCTTGACCTGTTCATGGGCTCTTTAGCAAAATTTATGCAAACCACACAATTTTTTTTCTGATATCAGTGGTTTCTTCATGAAACGATAACAAGCAAGATCAGCCTCAATTGCTCGTCGGGAAACAGTTCGAGCATATACTTTTAGTTTCAGATTGCTAATGACCTCTTTAGGTATTTTTTAAACTTTCTTGCTATTAAATTATCCTGCCTTTGACTCGTTTTACGGGGCCTGCCGTCTAAATGTTGAGGCGTTATCGTACCTTTTCTGATAACTTTTTAAATTATGGATTTATTCATGGAATATTTCTCACATATTTTATTTTGCTTAAAACAAGTCTGAACATGCATCGATTTACACTTAAGATTATATACCAAATTTTATCAAAATATATTCAAAACTGCGACCTGTAGTTTGAATACAAACAGACAGACGTATAGACGAATGGACGGACACCGCTAAATTGACTCAGAAAGTGATTCTGAGATGATCCATAGTGGTATATGGTACAAATTATAAAACAAAGATTCTAAAACTTTTTATAAAAAATAAATAAATAAATTGTTAGCAATCTCTAAAACAAGCTCAAACTCTAAAAACAGATACAATAAAAATCATTGCCACATTATGAATGAGATTAGTAAATAATATATATGTAGTTATTAACTTTATAGCAATAATTTAATAAACATTTATAAATTCTTCTTTTTTCAGTGTTTTTTTATATCCCCCTCCCACTTGCTACAACAATTCACCTCGAAAATACTCAATACCACATACTCGCTCCTAGAACCCCTCAGACTGCATCAATATGAATCGCTCCGATTCAATACGACGTGATCGTTCCTTCGATAGTGTACTCAATAAACTAATGCGTATGCGTTCACAGAATCATGAAAGTTTTAAAGCGGCCATGTACAATTTCCTTATAGCCGCCGGCATAGCAGCATTTGTTGCAGTATGTTTTATACTGGGACCATTTGTAAGGCCATTACTGTGGGCTTTTTTAATGGGGGCCGTACTTTTTCCATTTAAAAGGCAACTGGCTCAATTGTTAAATGGTTGGTTTGAAAAACTTGAGGAACGAGATTCAAATGTCTTAGTTGCAATCACCTTGGCTCCTTTAGAGGCGACAGAATATTGTGGTAGTTTTCTGGTGAATTGGTTAAGGGAACATTGGCAAGTGATAACGGCTGGTGTGGGTATAGCTACCTGCATAAAACTGTTGGTGTTGTATGCTCCAAAAGGATTCCTGTGTGCTGTTTGGCGTTTAATTGTATTTTCACATTCTCTATTTGTACAATCGATTGGTTATTTAAACATATATATGGTAAGTTTTCTGATCATGTTAATATTAATTGTTATTTAAAAGACTACTATTTCTTTAGAAAAACTTTATCCTTATGTTATATATCAATCGAAAGGTCTCAAAGTCGAGCCCTCGTAAATCGCAAGGTCATAGTGAGAAAATATTTCCCCATTGTTCCCCTTTTTTTTTTAAATATTTTCACCCTATTACTTCAAAGAGGATAATAATCAACATTTTTTTGCCTTTTGTGAACACAGCACTTTGAGACCTTTCGATTGATGTATAATATAAGGCTTCTCTTAATTCAGAATATATTAAAAAATACACGTTTCGAAAAAAGTGCAAATAAAATGCGAAATTTTTTGTCAGAAAAGAAAACGGCATAAGAGATAAAAACCGGAAGGTATATGAGTTTGGTTTTAAACCGCTGTAAATGTTTTGTTTTCGTTTCAAGTTTTTATTTGTATATCAATTACACTAGCCAATAAGGTTTTGGTGGGCTGAATCTGCAATTGGTTTTTCTCTATCACGTCAGGTTTTCGATATACAAAAAAAAATTTTTTATTCGTTTTTTACATAAAAGATCGTTAGTTTATTTAAAAATCAACGAATTTCCAAAAGTTAATGGCGTTATTTGAACGTCGTTTGTATTTTGTTAGTTCGTTTTCACGTATTAGAGTCCAGCAATAATCTCACAGCATGCTTTTGTCCCAAAATTCTTGATAATTTCTTTAAATTTTCATTAAATCTTGGTGAGCACGCTCCCCTTGTTCATCGCTCACCGCACCTAGGTTTTGTGGAAAAAAATCTAAATGCGAATGAAGAACATGCATATTGAGTGACATTCGTGCACCTAATTCGTGATAATTTTTCAATAACTCAGCAACAATTTGCCTGTAGTTTTCACTCTTATTGTTTCTAAGAAAATTGTCCACGATGCTCTTGAAAGATATCCAGGCTGCATATTCTTTCTCCAATAAACATTGTGAAAAATTGTCATAATTCAATAGCTTCTTGATCTGAGGGTCAAAATATATGCATTCTTTGATTTTAGCATATGAAATTTTAGGAAAAACCGCTAACAAATATTTAAATGCTGCACCATATTTGTCCAGAGCCTTGACAAAGTTCTTAAAAAGACCCCATTTTATGTGCAGTGGCGGAAAAAGATCGTCATTTGGATTAATTAATGGTTTATTTGAAATGTTTTGTTTTCCTGGTGAAGACTCAGTTCTTTTTGGCCACTCTGTTCTGACGTAATGATGACATAGACAAAGGAAACAACAATATTTTGTGAAACCTCCTTGTATAACAGTCAACAAACCAATGACCTGAAACAGATTAATTTACAGTTATTTACGATGGTCTATACAGTATATACAAAGAAATTTAAATCACACACCTTAAGGTCACCACAGATCTTCCATTTATGATCGTTGTATTTGAGTAATGTCAAAATTTTAGTCATAATTTTCCTTTGTATTAATGGCATGAGCAATTGGTATGGATGGTTTTTCATTCCCATCATGCAAAAGAAGAGCGTTTAAACCTTAGAGTCATCAATAAATAATCTCCATTCAGTCTTGTCATGTGCCTGGTTCATTTTTTGAAATAAACCATCAACATTAGTACAGTATAGAATAGAGTGTTTCTTTTCAAAATATGCAGTCAATTCCAAGCTTCGATCTCTATAGATTGTTACTTTTGTCCCAACTGCAAGATGTTTCCACTGCTGCATGCGTGAATGTAAATGTAAATTCCGAATTACATCAGCTTGAGTCACTAAATGGCGTTAATAATCAGCCTCATACAAACTACCACTACTGGTGAAAGATGTTTCAGACTCACTGCTCGTAGCACTGGGAATGACTGGTAATGGATCATTTGGTGGACGTTGAACTGGTTTGGAAACCGAATGGACATTCGCGTAAGTAATATTTTTTCGATTTTTCATATTGAATCCAGCAACTTTTATTAAACAGAAATAACAATCGGTTTGGTGGTTACTTGACTCTCTCCAAAGTACTGGAATTGAAAAATCGAAATAGATCTTCTTGCCATTTGACCACTTGTATAAAACAGTTCTATTCTGCAACTATTGCGAAAAATTGTCGGTGACCACGGTTTGTCCAAGTTTCTGACAACAAAACCAAAATAATGTAAATATGCATATTTTAATGATTCTGATATTGCATATCCTTTTTTTCCAACCAAATATTCACCACACACAAAGCAAAAGTAGCTCGAATCAGTAACACACGATCTCCCTCGCATGCTTAAACGCTGTCAAATTAATAATTGTGAAATTGTAGTGTCAGTATTGACTGATTTACCCAGTATGCGATAAAAAATGAACAAGACGTGATAGCCCAATTTTTATGCCAGATTCGAATTCAGCGCCCTCAGATAAATAATCTACCCATAAAAACAAAGTTTTTATTAAAATTCTTTGAGTATGAGTTTTGAATCTCTCCGTGACTGTGCATGACTTTGCGTGACAACTTTAAAATTAATCTTTGGTCACAACAATTCTATGAACCAAGTATCAGATTGATTGGATGAGGGAAAATGGGGTTTAAATCACTCCATGACTGTGCGTGACCATGCGTGACTATGCGTGAATACGTCAAAGTTAATCTTTTTTCACAGCAAGTCTATCGACCAAGTTACAGATCGATCGGATAAGGGGAAATGGGTTTTAAATCACTCCGTGACTGTGCGTGACTATACGTGACTGTGCGTGACTATGTCAAAGTAATCTTTTATTCACAGCAAGTCTATGGACAAAGTTTCAGATCGATCGGATAAGGGAAGTGAGGTTTCAATCTCTCCGTGACTGTGCGTGACTATGCGTGACTGTGCGTGTCTATGTCAAAGTTAATCTTTTTTCACAGCAAGTCTATCGACCAAGTTTCAGATCGATCGGATAAGGGGAAATGGGTTTTAAATCACTCCGTGACTGTTCGTGACTATGCGTGACTGTGCGTGACTATGTCAAAGTTAATCTTTTTTCACAGCAAGTGTATGGACCAAGTTTCAGATCGATCGGATGAGGGGAAATGACATTTAGATCACTCCGTGACTGTGCGTGAATACCCCAAAAATAATCTTTAGTCACAACAAGAGCCATTGAATAAGGGGGAATGGGGTTGACCCACGACAGACAGATAGACAGAGAGTATGAGTTAAAAGAAAGAGTTTAAAAACATGCTTCGTTTTAATTTTCTTTTAAATTTGTAGACCATCTAATAATCTAATATGTAATAATTACTTACAAATTCAAATTTCAGTTAATAACAATTGTAGCTGTGTACCTTACTGCTGTGTACTTCTTATGGAAGCCCTCCAATAGTAATCGTTTTGTTATTGCCGGCCAATCTTTATGGATTGCTATCTTAAGTTATGGTTGTAGTTTTTTGGGCGCACTGCAAGTACCTGTATTTCTTATTATAATGTTATATGTGGGAGCTTCCATTATATATTATTTGCGCACTACTGAAGAAACCAGTTCTTTAGTAGATAAATTTAAGAAATTAATGAATAAAACAGATTTTGAACATTCGATCAATTCGTTACACATCAAATCATCCAGCCTACATTCTGATATAGAAGATGTATCTTTAAGTGAAACAATGGATTCTGTGGAAACTTTAGAAGCGTATGAGGTTAAGGGTGAAGAAAATGACGATGAGCAGGCGAATCTCAGTGGAACTTATTTTAAATTCTTATTTTATGCCTGTGTGGCTACATTTCTATATCGCAACGTTTGGGTGTTCATATTGGCGGCCATACCCATTTTTATTCATCTTCTGGTTACATTGGGTAAATATACTGGTTTTACGGATTTTATAAGTGAACAAATTAATGATATTTTTGGGAAGATTAAGGTAATTTATAAAAAAAAAACTTGTAATATATGGATTTAATTTAATTTATTTTTTTTTTCAATTTTTTCTCAAACAAGTTATGGGCTATTGAACATCATTCAGCTGTTCTACCTTTATGTCTACCAGGCATTTTGGAACTAAATTATAAAATCAATAGCTTAGTACGTGATGCCCTTAAATCCTCAGTGGATTTGGTGACGTCCATTTTAATGATTATTTTAATGATATTAATTATTGTTTTTATGGGAGTTTTCTTCTGTGTGAATATTTATTCGGAAACCATAGAAGTGGCCTATTTGGGCAAAGATCTAATTAATAAAACCATAACTGATCGTCCGGAATTAATAGATATTTTGCCAGCCAATATGCAATCTTCTATAGATGATGCTTTAGACAATGCCCATCATTATGGAAGACGAAAACTTGAAACATACATTGATGATTGGTTAACAGATGCTGATCCTGTACATGCCACAAAGCTAAAAGAACAAATTTTAGACGTTTGGGATCGTTTAATACAATATTGGATTGATTTTAATAAGTCTGATTCCTATGGTCCTCGAGTGCCAACAGATGCCTTAAAAAGTACTTTTGGAGAAATCGTTGATAATCCTGGTAAGTTGAAATGTTTTAACTTAATTTCTTTTATTTTCTTAAAATTATGGGGGCTTTGGTTTTATTTTTATTTTTTGTTTTTCTTATAATTTTTGGTTTTGTTCAATTAATCAAATTATATTTTATGTACCAACACATTGCAAAATATTTATTAATCCATACAAGAATTAAACTCATCTACCAAAAACCCTACACAACATTACTTTATTCCATTTTCATTATCAGGGGTATTAACAAAATCCATTTTAAAAAAATCCATTAAATAAATAATCGCCGCATTCGATATCGAGTAAAATCAATCGAAATTCCATATTTTGGTTTATTATTTAAAGAAGACGGACAAACTTCAGACCTCGTAAATTATTCTTAGTATTTTATTTTGGAAAATATAAAAATAATATCGGTCGAAAAATTTCGATAACGAATGCGACGATTATGAAACAAATACCATTTTTTTGGAATCATAGATGAAAACATTAAAAAAAATAAAATAGAATAGAGTAGGCATTTTTAAGGATGACATTAGTCATTTAGTTCTACATTGGCTATGAATATAAAATATGAATTTTTGTATAGAATGTTTATTATATTTTGAGAATTGAAATAGAATTTTGAAATAGGGGAATATTAAAAAAATTTATTTCTTTCGAAAACTGCAGTAAAGTCTAAAAACTCTTAATTTGCAATTGAAAAATTATTTATTATGTCTATGAGAAATAGTTCTACCGGATGGAACTAAATACTATGATATTTTATATGTATTTCATCACGTTTAAGTTGTTGTATGAAAATATCTCATTTTGTTGAAATCAGTTTTAAAAACACTCGTGAAAAGATGATGAAAGATTTGGAAAAATTAACTATAATTTTTTTTTGCATAAAAAATAGAAATGCTATTCCTAAAAAATCATTAACTTTAATAACATTATAACTCATATTTTAATTATTTATATGAGTGAAAAATAATCCTGTTGCCTTTTTAATGAACGGTTTACTTACAATTGTAAAGTTGTTTGATCCCCACAATATTTGAATGAAATAACAGGGGCCGGTAAGCATACGTGAACGTATTAGCTTTCGTATAAAATTCCGTGACGAATGAAGTAGTTAAATTACCGCATAATTTATTCAAAAATTAAAATTACCGCATAATTTATTCAAAGAAGAAGAGAAAAGGTAAACAAAACATATGTCAAACTACATCCTTTTGTGAAATAAAAAATAAATTAAAAGCAAAAAAATATGTTTGATTGAATTATTAGTCATCCTTTTTAATTTTCAGAGACCTTTTCTTGGCTTAGTTATAAGACTTAAGAAATGTTAACTTTGATTCAGTTTTTGAATCTGTTTTTGTATTATAAGGCCATTCCTTCTTTGCTACATTTTCAACATGAACTTCATCTAAAATTGCTCCAACTGCTACATCAAATTCGTCAGGTACACTTTCAGATGCCTTTTTGCAAACAAAAGATTACACCGAGGAAAGGTCTTCCAATATCTTATCTGTTCCTGTAACCTGAATATCTCGTTATTCTACAGAAGTTATGAACATTTCTTCATAAGGTCCTCCTCCATATTTTTGACGCCTTATTAAAGGAAAGTTTCTTTTTAGCTTGGAACTTTCGGTCAGAAAATACCTAAATAACAAGGATTAACCGAAAACAAGAACATATGTAAACCATTTCATACCTTTTCCATAATTTTGATCCTTAACAGATGACCCTTAACTGCAGCTGGTCTCACAATCGTTTTGAGTGGCTTTCCCCTGGGCATAATTTGGATTTTTTAGCCATATTGGATTGCTCCACTATAATGTCGGCCACCACTTGCCCATTTATTTTATTTGTGAAAAATATATTCAATTATTTACATACAACACTTTTATCTTCAGAAAATTAAAAACGTACATTTTTATATATTTTTGCATGGAAGAAACTTAAGAAAAATTAATTCCGTTGACAAAAAACGAAACGTATGAATTTACGCACTCGTTGACGTATGCTATCATCTCAAAGTTAAAATAACGAACAAATTTACTCGTTCACGTATGCGGTAATTAGGTCCTAGACTTTCCAAATTTGTATCACAAATCAAGAAACAGTTGTTTTGCTACAGAAAAATGTTAAAACTAAAAAAATTCTAGATTTCTTATGAATTCTCGTATATGTTTCTTGATGCTTCCCCTTAAACGTTGCGCATTTTGAATTTCACCTCTGAGTTTTGAAAATTATCCATAATAAAAGTTTGCTATTTGATTACGTGAGAGTACTAATTACTAAGGCTCCAATAATCATAATGTTTCATTTAAAATTATAACTTTCAAAAAACTCGGGTGCCTAATTATTTGTGACTGAAATAATTTCGTATCGATAGTTTAAAATTTTCGTATATGCAACTTGTAATACTTAAGAAAAGTGTTTTTCAAGAAAATGTACTTTTTAAGAAATTGCATTTTTTAAGAAAGGTTATTTTTAATAAAATATAGTTTTTTAAGGAAAGGGCACTTTTTAAGACATGGTACTATTTTTTAATAAAAAAGTTACTTTTTTAGTAAAAGATATTTTAAAGAGAAGGCACTTTAAAAAAAGGTACTTTAAAAAAGGTACTTTAAGAAAAGTGTATTTTTTAAGAAAAGTTACTTTTTGAGAAAAGTAACTTTTTCAAGACAAAGTACTTTTTTAAAAAAGTATTTTTTAAGATAGGTACTTTTATGAGAAAAGGCACTTTTTAAGCAATGTTTTTTTTAAGAAAAAGTACTTAAAAAATACATTTTTAAGAAAAGATAATTTTTAGGAAAGGTAATTTTAAAGAAAAGGCACTTTTTAAGGAAAGGTACTTTATTAAGAAGAGATACTTTCTTAAGAAGATGTTCTTTCTTAAGAAAAGTCTTTTCGAAGAATAGGTATTTTTTAAGAAAATGTACTTTTTAAAGAAAAAGTACTTTTTCAAGAAATTGTACTTTTTAAAGAAATATAATTTTTCATGAAAATTAGTTTTTAAAGAAAAGGTACGTTTTAAAGAAATTATACTTTTTAAAGAAAAAATACTTTGAAAAAAAGGTACTATTTAAAGAAAGGGTCCTTTTTTAAGAAAATGTACTTTTTAAAGAAATTGTACTTTTTTAGGAAAGGCACTTTTTAAATAAATGGTACCTTTTTAAGACAAGATACCTTTTAGGTACTTTTTCCTAAAAAGATTTCTTCACTTCTGTAAAAAGCAATTTAAAAAAAATAGTTTTTACGATAATTTCTGACAAAAAGATTCTTTTTGGCGAAAATGTACTTTTAGAAAAAAGGTACTTGTTCACGGCACTTCTTTAAAAATGTTTTTTTTTTTTTTTTAGAAAAATTTACCTTTTTAAACTCTTTCTTTTCACTCATACTCTCTGTAGTCGCGCACATTCACGGAGTGATATAAATGTCATTTCCCCTCAACCGATCGATCTGAAATTTGGTCCATACACTTGCTGTGAAAAAAGATTAATTTTGACTTAGTCACGCACTGTCACGCATGGTCATGCACAGTCACTGAGAGATTTAAAACGGATTTCCCCTTATCCAATAAATCTGAAACTTGGTCGATATACTTGCTGTAAAGAAAGATTAACTTCGACATATACACGCACAGTCACGGAGTGATTTAAAACCCATTTCCCCTTATCTGATCGATCTAAAACTTGGTCGATAGCCTTGCTGTGAAAAATGATTAACTTTGACATAGTCATGCACAGTCACGGAGAGATTAAAAACTCACTTCCCCTCATCCGATCGATCTGAAACTTTTTCGATAGAATTGTTGTGGCCAAAGATTAATTTTAAGATAGTCACACACAGTCACGCATAGTCACGGAGAGATTCAAAACTCATATGCATAAGGAAAGAAAGAGTTTTAATAAAAACTTTGTTTTTATGGGTTAAATTATTTAAGGTATTTTTTTTAGAAAATAAATTTATTTAAGAAAAGGTACGGTAGGTAAAATTACATTCCAATTTTCAAGTTGTTAGCTTCAATATATTAATATTTAACTGTATGAGTGATACTTTTAAATAACTAAACATTAGCCATAAAGCATTGCATATCAGTGAGTCAGTCAGTCAGTTAGTGAGTAAGCTTAACTATTATTGGTTAATACACATTTGCGAAATTAGTTTTTGTTTAATAATTATAAAGTAGCTCAAAATTATGTTTTGATTTCTTTAATATCATTATTACTCTTTAATGTACAAAGATACCAAAGTCAATAAAAGTTTTTATGTTTTTTATTATTACAAAGTTTTGTGTTGTTTTTATTCAAAAAAGTGTGTTTAAGAATATAATTTAGTACAATTTAGTGAGTGAGTGTTTAAAAATATTTCCAATACAAAAAAGAAAAAATAGTTATTGTAAAAAGTCCCGTGTACTAAAAATGAAGTGTCTGCTTAACATGCATGTTTCCATGGCTAACAAAAAGCAATGTGTTTTTAATAAAGGACATTTTAAAGAACTAGTTTTAGTGGCGAAACAGGGCATCATTGGCTGGGCCAAAAGTAATACACAAACTATAATGGAAGTGGCAGAATCCCTATGGCACATCATTCGCACGAATCTATCGATGATAATGACATTTACGGGAGAAATACTATCACTGGTGCTTTCAGGAGGACAGGCTTGTGTTGAATTCATATTGGATATGGTGAGTTTGAACTAAAAATTTCAAATTATGGCCAACTTAAACAAATTACGAATTTATATAATTTTTTTGTCTATTTTTTAGATTGTTTTTTTTACGGCTTTATTTTATTTACTCGCCAGCAGCCAAACAAAATATGCTCCTCTACAAGTTACCAAATACTTAGGAGTCTCGACATCAGGCTCCAAAATAGCTGAAGCTTTGGAAAATTCAATTTCAGGAGTTTTAATATCCATGTTTGAAAGTTCTATTTTTACTGGTCTATTTACTTGGTTGGTTCATACGATTTTTGGTGCACGGATTGTGTTTTTACCTTCAGCCTTGGCTGCCATTTTATCGGCTGCCCCATTTTTGGGTAGTTATTGGTGTGCCTTACCAGCTTTGTTAGAACTTTGGCTAGCACAAGATCGTTTGTATGCTGGCATTGTGTTATTTGTGCTACAATTCTTTGTGCCACCCTACTTTGAGGCAGCCATCTATGCTGAAATGAAGGGGTAAACTTATTAAAGTAGTTTCTATAAAAATTTACATCTAAAATTTTGTTTACAGTGGTGGCCATCCATATCTAACTGGCTTGGCTATTGCTGGTGGCATGTATTGGATTGGCTGGCAGGGAGCTATATTTGGTCCCTTGATGTTGTGTTTCTTTATTGGTATTTTTGAAGTTGCTGCTGTTGCTCTGCGTACGAATGAAGATGCCAGGTATTTAGAGTTATATAAATAATCTAACATTTATTATATTTTTATGTGTTCTAAGCTTATTTTGTTTGGTTAAATGTCATCCATATTTTTTTTAAATTTAAAAATAATTTAATTACCAGTTAGTTCATTTATTTAAAAAAATTCTGATTTCAATTTTATATTTTTATATTTTACTTTGTATTTAAAAGATAATTATTTTCTTAAAAATTAAATTTTTAAATTGGAAAGAATAATAAATTTGAGAAAACTGATTTTAAACCTATGCTATCGTAAATTGCTGAACTAATTCCAAACTTCTAATAAACATTTGAGAAATTTTACTTTACAATGAAAGGTACTTTTTTAATATAAGGTAATTTTCCAATAAAATATACTTATTTAATAAAATGTACTTTTTTAATAAAAGTCATTTTTGAAATGAAGGGTACTTTTTAATAAAAGGTACTTTTTTTAATAAAAGGTACTTTTTTTTAATAAAAGGTACTTTTTTTAAAATAAAATGTACGTTTTTAATAAAAGGTACTTTTTTAACAAAAGGTACTTTTTTAATAAAAGGTACTTTTTTAAATAAAAGGCACTTTTTGTAATAGAAGGTAGCTTTTTAAATAAAAGGTACTTTTTAAATAAAAGGTACTTTTTAAATAAAAGGTACTTTTTAAATAAGAGGTACTTTTTAAATAAAAGGAACTTTTTAAATAAAAGGAAATTTTTAAATAAAAGGTTCTTTTTAATAAGAGGTACTTTTTTTAATAAAATGTACTTTTTTAATAAAAGGTACTTTTTTTAATAAAAGGTACTTTTTTAATAAAAGGTACTTTTTTAATAAAAGGTACTTTTTTAATAAAAGGTACTTTTTTAATAAAAGGTACTTTTTTAATAAAAGGTACTTTTTTAATAAAAGGTACTTTTTTAATAAAAGGTACTTTTTTAATAAAAGGTACTTTCTTAATAAAAGTAAATTTTTAGTAAAAGGTACCTTTTTAATAAAAGTAAATTTTTAATAAAAGTAAATTTTTACTTTTGTATTTAAAATTGAATTTGAAATTTTGAAATAATAATAAATGTTTTAATAAACATTTCAGAAATGTGACTAACCCTACCCAGTCCGAAAATTGCTGAACTAGTTTCAAACTTTTAATAAATATATAAGATGTGTTACTTTATTCCTACCCCGTCGAAAATTTCTCAACTAATTGCAACTGTTCTAGGCCATGAACATACAAACATTTTTATTTTATTTTCAACAGTGCGTGGTAGAGAAGAAAAAAACATATATTTCTAAAATTCATGACTACACTGTATTCTTAATCGGACCGGTTTCTGGCACTTCAGCATTCATCAGCGATTTATTGAACATTGTGATAATTGCTATGTTATAATTGAATATATTGTTTCTATATGAAAATTTTCTACTTAGGGCGGTAGTGAGGTTTTTTATTTTAATTTTTCAATCTGCCTTAACTGGCGCATATTACTGGTTTATAAATGTTATTGAGTTCGGTGTCTAATAACCCCTTGTCCCCCTGTTTTCAGCAAAACTGTCAATAACAATTCAAAACTTGTTCGACAGTTGCAGAAAAGTGACAATATTCCACAGACCTTTCGCTATTATTTAAAATGTTTATCTGCTAAATTCACTTGAAATTTTTAGGGATTTATGCCATCACAAAACCAATTAATTTTGGGTTATGAAATTCCTATTTTAATATGGAATTCTTATAATTTAACCCTAATTTCTTCACTTGATTGGTATCCTTTATTCTTTAACTTAAACAGTAATTAGATGATATTATTTCTGAATATAATTTTCTAGATCTGAAAGTATTATTTATAACAATTTCAGTTAAAAAAATAGAATTTGTTTATATTTAACCATTGGCCTCTATGCGGTGCAAGTTAACATTTTCCGATTCGCCATAACTTTTCACCAGACAATTTTTAGGTTTAATGTCACAATTTTGACTTGTTGCACTTATGTATTTTGAAGAATAAAAGTATTCCGAAAAACGATTTTCATTTAAAACGCCGGAGACAGCCAAAGACATGCTCTGATCCTACATAAATCCATATTTTATAATGAATTTGTGCTGATGATTGTAACTACAAAAAATATTTGCCCTAGACCCATATTTTTTATACTGATCAACTCAGAGTAACTTTTTGAGTCGATTTAGTGATGTCCGACCGTCCGTCTGTCTGTTTCAATTAAACCAGTTTATAACTAGTTCTAGTTCGTACTGCGGGGTAGTGCCATTCCTTAAATTTAAGTATATTTTTTTCCAATCTATAAAATTTAATAGATGATTGGAAATATTTTAATAAATTTCATTTAAAATTAATATATATTGGAGTATGAAATTATTTACGAATACCTCCGATCTCTGGTTGGCCGATTGTAAATTAAATCGTTAGCAAAGTATTGGCAAATCAAACTTTAACATGGTTTGATAATGGAAACATAAACTTCGAGCCAACCAACTTGATGAGACCGATTGTATTTTGCATAAACAGTTAGCAATTTTGTAATTTTACCACTGGCAAAGCACTTCCAGTGTTTTACCAGTGGTATTATATAATTAAACATACAAACCGCTTTTTCTTGGGAGCTTAGAACACATATTAATATTTTTATTACTTTTTTTATTTTTATAATTTATTTTATTACCACAAATCACAACATGTAAAAAACATTTAGAAATGCTATTAACTTCACAATGAAATCATATTTATCATTAAATTTTTACAGACGTAGCTCTGATGAAGATACTCGTACAACGTGAGTTTGCTTCCATTTAAGGTGTTGGCATCTTAAAACTCCATAAACAAGAAACTAAACAATATATACAATATTATATTAAATTTCGATTAAAAATTAACATAAGTAGTTCAGAAAATTGGTATAAAAATACCGTTTTAACACCATTTTCCGTTAAATACTTTTTTAACGTTTCTTTAATTTTCAGTTTTATTATTTTTTTTTAAAATTTATATTTGTTAGCAAGAAAATGCAACGATGGGTTATATGATCTTTAAGTGTGTCTCTTTGATAATAACTGTATCCAATTCATCTCGTTTTCCTGGTTCATTGCTTTAACGAATAAATTTTTTTGGTTATTTAATGAAATAAGTACTAATTCCGTGTGAGCAAAAAAAAAAAAAAATGCAGCTGCTTGTATTTCAACATGCTTATTTTATAATATTGTACTTAAAACTAGCGTAGCCTCTATTTGTTATTACCGCTTGTAAGTGAGAAGGTATAGAACACCCCAATGATGTGATGGTGTTAAGGGATATTTTGATTCCAATTTATTGAGATTAGACGGATTTTTTTTTAACTTCACGATCTACAATCTCCCACAAGCTTGAGATCAGGGGATTGTATGGCCAACCTAAAACATGCACATGATAGTCGTTTAGAAGAGAGCTACAAGCTGAATGATTGGGATCGCTATCATGTTGGAATGTACTATCAGAGGCTATTTTTTTCAAAGATGACGAAGCATGTGTTGTCCAAGTATTTCACAATATTTATTTGCGTTCATCATCCCTTCGATTTTGATCAATGGACCAAATCCGATACAAGAGAACGCACCTATAAATATATATCATAAATTAATGATTCCATTTAAACATATCGCCTCTTAACCAGCACCAGGAAAGTCTTTGTTTAGGTGGTATACATATGAAATTTATTTCATCGGAGCCAAATAAATTCCACTTGCTTTCTTCGCTCCACAAGATCTTAGCCCACTGTTGACTTGACTAATGTTGATACCGTTTCGCGCTTCAAGGCCCTTCCTTTTGTTGACCCTATTAAATTTGTTTCCTTTAATTTACGGTGTGCAGTGTGAACTCCAATAGAGGCACCAATATGTGCATTTGCGAAAAAAGCAACGTTCACTGCCGTCCCTCGTGGGGGTCGGTTTTGACCAATTTTATCATCTGCCGGTCTTGGCTCTCAGGCCATTACCACTTTTTCTCAAGTGAAATCGTACGGAATATAGAGCAGTCCAATTTCACGAATGGATTTTCCTTCTAAAGCTTTAATAATAAGATGCGCCTCACAACTATAAGGTCCCTCAATTGTTTGCGACGAACTGTAATGTAAGAATACCTGCTAGAGAAACTTTATTTGCGAAGAATGCAAGCAGCAACAAAAAAAATGTTTTGACTAATTTATTAATAAACAATTACAAAAATACAAGTGATTCACATCAGGTTTTTTTTTGACGAAAAGCAAAGTTAGCCACAAAATCAACAGAAGCTAACGATACGATACGTTTAGCTTAAAGGCCTAGTTACCCACGGTAACGACACGAATCAGCTGATTCAACCTGTCTTATGAAAAACACATGCAAGTGCTTACCCAACTTTAGCTAAACGTATCGTATCGTTAGCTTCTGTTGATTTTAGATTTTTCCGACGTTTGTACGTGACATTTGTGAACAGCTGATAAAGTTTGGTTAATTTTACACAGCAACATGCTGGTTCGTTTTTTACGTTCTATAATTGCACTAAATGCCAACGTTACTATACAATACGGTTACATTTTAACAACGTTTGGTTCACTAGGCCTTAAGTTGGGTAAGCACTTGCATGTGTTTTTCATAAGACAAACCAAAAATAAACCCCGTAGAATAATTCTTAGTCATAGCTCCCATATAAAGCTACTTCCTGATCTTCACTTAAACCTATCAAAAACAAAAATATTGCACAGATTTTTTTCACATTTGGTGTGTATATGTTTTTCAAAACATAAGTCAGGATCGGTCCACTTTTTGACCTAGTCCTTATATAAATATTCCATCCGATATGAACATTTTCAAATCTATAGGCAAAACAATTAATAAAAATTATGCTTATTTCTATACCCAACCACACCACTGTGAAGAGGGTATATGTAGGTTTGTCATTCCGTTTATAACGCATCGAAATAAATTCCGGAGAACACAAAACAATATATTTTCTTGATCCTTATAACAAGGGAAGTTGATTTAGAGATTACCGTCTGTCCGTCTGTCTGTCGAAATCACTATCACACCCTCAATATCTAAGCTAGACCATTGGTTTTTGTATAAAATCGTTTATTAACATCCCAAAGGAGTTGCTATTTAAAATCGTCAAAATCGGTTAAAAGGGTTATGAGATATGAATGAAACTTTGAAAACACTCTTGAAAAACTAAAAATTTTCAGTGTGTTTGTTGTTTTATTTAAGATATGTGGTATATGTTGTATTTCTTCGTATTGTTGAAGTCATTGTACCTGTGTGTATAGTTGTACTGCACGTATCACATTGACCTAAAAATTAAAAATTAAAAATTAAAAATTAAAAATTAAAAATTAAAAATTAAAAATTAAAAATTAAAAATTAAAAATTAAAAATTAAAAATTAAAAATTAAAAATTAAAAATTAAAAATTAAAAATTAAAAATTAAAAATTAAAAATTAAAAATTAAAAATTAAAAATTAAAAATTAAAAATTAAAAATTAAAAATTAAAAATTAAAAATTAAAAATTAAAAATTAAAAATTAAAAATTAAAAATTAAAAATTAAAAATTAAAAATTAAAAATTAAAAATTAAAAATTAAAAATTAAAAATTAAAAATTAAAAATTAAAAATTAAAAATTAAAAATTAAAAATTAAAAATTAAAAATTAAAAATTAAAAATTAAAAATTAAAAATTAAAAATTAAAAATTAAAAAATTAAAAATTGAAAAATAAAAATTAAAAATTAAAAATTAAAAATAAAAAATTATAAATTAAAAATTAAAAATTTAAGTTTAAAATTAAAATTTAAAAATTAAAAATTTTAGTTTCATTCTTTATCTGTTTTTTGTATTAAATAAAAATATTTAAAAATTTACTTTTTTTAAAAATATTTTTAGCCAAGAGTCATTTGAATTTTTTAAATTATTGTATGACATCTGTCTCAAACCAGTCTTAAAAGGATTAAACTTTGGGTATTATAACGTCGGCTGCATTAAATAATGAATTTCATTGGTGTTCTATGAAGTACTTAGGGAACTTATAGGTTTTTTACTCTTGTAAAAGAAAAATAATACAATTTTTCAAATAGAAATTAATTCTTTCTATAGAAGACATGATCATAGTTTTTTTTATAAAATGAAATTATAATAGAAATTGGACAACAAGAAAAACAATTAACTTTAAATTTAATTGGTATTCGAATTTAATGTTTCAGTATCGGCAACAGTTTTAAAGTGGTATCCATGTCCAATATTGGGTGGACGGTATCAAAGATTCGGCACAGTCGAATTTAATACTCTTATTTGTTTCAATTCACGCTGGGAGTTACTTTTTACTTTTAAATCTAATATACATATGTAACTTTTCGAGAGATTTTCGTTTACCTGTTTTTACTTATTATTAATTAATACAAATTAACTTGAAATGATTTGTAATGAAGTAAATCACGTGATCAGTACAAATTTGTCAAAAGAAGTTTAGGTTCTTCCGCGAAATATAAAAAAACGAAGTAAATGCTACGACTGTTTACTTTTTTTGACGCGTAAAATCTGATGCATTTTCACTTCAGAGATTTATGCAATGTTGCCCCTTGGTTTTGATTTCAAGTTTTATAGTAGTCAATCTCTAAATGGTGTAATAGTAAACTGTGTAACATTACTTTTTATAGTAAGTTAATAATAACTTGGCAATAAGACAATTTAAAAAGGAAAATTTTTTTGTCGCTCACAGTAGTAAAAAATTAAGTGTCCTTATAGTTGTGAAGCGGACCTATTTTGCTATCAGTTGACAACTGTTTAATATAATATAGTATTTGTATTAGTTACTAATATATATTAGCATTGTAAAAATTTTTTAAGAAACTTTTATTTGAAAAGCAATAATTAACTTACGTTGCATTTTTATTGCTCGCAAAAAGTTTACACTTATTTAATTAAATATAAGATATTCAAATCTGTGTAATAGGAACTAAAACGAAATGCTGTTAATTTGTATATTCTCAAATAAAAGAATAAATAGCCAAACGGTTGGATGAATTCGTTACCGTTATTTTGAAACAGATGCATTCAAAGATCCAGCGTTGTATATTTTATGCTCGCAACTGTACATACTTTTGAGTTTTTTTCGTTTTGATGTTATTCTATATGCTCCAATTGTTTTTCTTTTATATTTTTCAGTGCACGTCTGCATTCCGGTTATGTTTATTAATTTGTTTTTTTTTTCTTTCGGAATTCCGAGTTTTTTTCTAATAAAGCCAAGCTTTTTTTTTGTATGTATTTACTAACTATAATGAACGAATTTCAATTATAAATAAATATATATTTATATATAAACCAAAAAAAAAAATAACATGACGATCGTATATTTCAAAAAATAAAAAAAATATACTTAAATATATTGTATTCATGTACGTATTTGTTGCACTTCACTATTTTTCAAACACTACCTCGAATCAATCAAAAGTATAAATTTAAGTTAATTCGTTTTATAAAGTTTACCAATAGCTTATTAAAATTTAATAACATTAACTGTTATTTAGCTTTAAATCTAAATAAACAAAAACAAAATAATAAACTGACATTTACATAAAGCTTTGAATTTTTTATTAATGACACTTTCTAAGTAAACTATGTTGAGGGAAACAGTTTTTTCTATAAACAGTTTCTATATCAAAACTCTATATTAAATTGAGATTATCCTTTTAATAGTATATACACTTTCGACCTTATTTGTTTTCTTAAAAAAATTATATTAAAATTGAAATTACTATTTGAAAAAAATTATTTTATTTGTAATTTTCTTATGCAATTGTATGTGAAAATTTAAACTTAACTCAAAGTATAATTTTTAGAATTGCTTATGTAAAGTGTGTCCCAAAATGTACGCAAGATTGGAATTTTCCGCCATTTGTGCAGTGAAGTGTTGGCAACCAAAAGAAAGTAGTAGTTTGACAACTAACAACTGACAGGTTAGTAAAAATGGAGCATTACACGATAGAACAACGCTTTTAAATTGTTCAACAGTATTTCAAAAACAATGTAAGTTTGACGACTAAAGATCGTGCAAAATATAGTCGGAATATTGATCTAACTTGGTCAACTGTAAAGAGAGTAATGGAAAATTCAGGCAGACTGGATCAATTGGTCGTCGTCCAAAACATCCATTCAAATGTCAATATCGAAGCTGTGCGTAAGAGTGTTGGCAAAAGTCTAGCAACATCAATTCGGCGTCGTGGACAAGTATTGCAAATTTCAAGAAGCTCTCAATAGCGTATTCTCACTGGAGATCAATTGACACAAGAACTGAAGCCCAATGACTATTGCACAGCGAAGAGAGTTCATTGAATGGAATATTGAACAACAACAAGTAGATACAGATTTTTCGAATGAAATCATCGTAAGCAATGAAGTACATTATCACCTTGATGGCCTCGTTAATCTTCAAAATTGCCGCATTTTACGTGCAGGGAACCCACATGTGTTGTCGAAAATCAAATGCAACCACAATGTGTCGCTGTTTGGTGTGGATTTTGGACTATACTTCTTCGAAAACGAGGTTTGTCAAGCAGTGATTGTTACCGGTGCTCGATATCGTAACATGATAACAGAATTCATATTATTTAAATTGGATGATATTGATATGGACGATTTGATATGGACGATACCATACAGCCCCTGAATTAAAATTCTGCATGAGACTTTTACTGTTCGTGTGCTCTCTCGTCTCGGCGATCTGAATTGGCTTCCTAGATCGTATGATTTAACACAATTGTATTTCTTTTTCTGGTACTATTTGAAGTCAAATGTCTATGCAACGCCGCATCAACGAAATTCAACGACATTTGTGAAAAATGGTCATGAAAAAGTTCTACAAGACTTCGCATGTGCCAGCGAAGCCGTGGAGGCCATTTGTTCTATGTGTTGTTCCATGCCTAACCCTGTGTACTTAGTGATTCAATAATGTTAAAAAATAATGTTAAGAAAAAACTATGTTTTCTGTTTAAATCTAATCTTGCGTGAATTTAAGGACACCCTTTATAATGTAATACATTGCTCAGATAAAGTAAGGCCTCGTAGTTACTTACTGTATTACAAAAATTATAACATTCTTCAATAGCAAAAAATCCTTGGTGCGTTTTGTTCTGCTTTGTCTGGAATTCTTTTAAATAACATACAAATTTTAAAAATTAGAAATACACTTTATATTTAGCAAAAAAAAAAATCCTTTTATTTATTTTTTACTTTCAAAATTAAAAAAAATCATTTTAGTTTTTTAATTTCAAAAATTTAAAAAAAAATATATATTTCTTTTATAATTTATATTTATATAAAAATAAATTAAACTAATAATTATAAATTAATTTATAAATTAAAATTTTTTCTTGATATATCAAAAAAAAAATTTATTAAAAAATTATTTTAAAAAAAATTATTAAGAAAAAAAATTATTTAATAATATTATATATAAAAAAAATATTTAAAAAAAATAATTTTATTTAAAAAAAATTTTTTTTTTTTAAATATGAACTGCAATTTTCATTTTTTTTTTAATTTTAAAATTTTTATTTCAATAAAAAATCCTGACATAGCAAAGCAAAAACGGACCACGGATTCAGACTCAGCGACCCTCCATTCCCCTCAGTTTGGTTTCTGTTCATTGCAAAAATGGTCATTTGTAAACCAATATAATTGAAATGTCTATAAAAAAACTGTTTTCCTCAACCAACTCCATTGTCTTCTTTGTGTTTTAACTTTTTTTACATTAAACTATTTTCTTTTTAAATTTTAAATTAGTAAACAAGAAGTGGCCGATGCAATAGTAGAAATGCAAAATGTAGGTAATAAAATGGAAAATGATAAAATTATAAAAGAAATTAAAAAACTGCAAAACAACGAAGAAAACGAACTTAAAAATGACCAGAAATTTAATCAATCAGATAATGAAAATGTAGAAATTGGTGATGGGATATTAAAATCAAACCGAGAACAAACTAACCAGATAACAAAAACAAACTTGGCTGACAGCAGATTGTGTGAATCTGAAAGTAAAACTAATATAGAAAGTATAAAAAATTCGAATATTAATAATTGTGCCAAATTGAAAATTGTTTCTAATAACGAAGTAAATAATGAAGAAAAAAATGTTGAAACAACCCAGATTGATGTTAAAGATGGGCCATCCTGTTTAACTATGAATGGAACAATATCGCATGTAACTACCTTAAATGTGGCTTCGTTGACCAATGAAGAATTCAATTTGAATGTGAAGCCAGAATCACCAATATCTGTACCAAAGGCGGTAGAATTCAAAATTGTAACTACTACATTTTTGCCACCCACATATTAGAAACAATTGTGTTGATATTATTGTTTATAAATAAGTATTGTTATTTCAAAAACATTTATAATATTTTACAATAAAACTAATTTTAACCTGTTTTTATTTTTTAATAAATAAAAGTATTTTTTATATTTTATAAAACTTTTTTTTTAATAAGTGCGGATCTAGGGTATATTTTGAGTTTCCCAACATTATGCTTATACCATTGAAGAAATATCAATAGATTCTTTAATTAGTTTTTAAAACAGAACATTTTCGAGGCACAAATTAACACAATTCAGCTCTTAAATGCATAGTTTTTTTTTTTTTTTTTTTTATGTAGTATATAACATTTATTTGTATTTACATTTGATTATATATTTTAAGAGTTTAGCGACTATGTTCGTTTTCTACTTAGTAATTAAATCTTAGTTTTAATATTTACATTTCAAATTATTAAGTGTGGAGGAAAAATTTAAAAAAAACCTTTTTGAAGCAGGGGTATAAGATAAAATTTAGGATTGGATAAGGGGGTAAAATTACGATGAAAGTATTTCATTAATATGGGAATGTTGAGACAGTTCGCATCTTCTTATGAAATTTTCAGTCAATCTGCTAATTTTTTCATTAATTTGTTCGATGTTAGCAATTATATGCAAACGTCTGGTGGAGTAATGCCAGGGAAGTCGAAACATCATTTTTAACAGTTTGTTCTGAGCTATTTGTAGCTTACTGATATGACATTTTGCAGCAGTGGACCAAACTGGACAACAATATTTTGTCGAGCAGATAGTGTATATGTTCATTAAAGTTTAATTTGGTATCTAGAATAACTCCAAGATATATAACTTTACTTTCGCAAGAAATATCATGGCTCATAAACCTGATCGGTGACTGTGGAATAAAACATGCTTTCCTTTTCCTCGTAAAATATATGGCTTGCGTTTTTTCGGGGTTTACTAGGATGTTCCATTTGTTAAAGTACTTGTTTAACTCAACTAATGCACTTTGTAGATTTGAAACGATGCTGTTGCAAGAAGATCAGAGCTTAATATTGAAGTATCATCTGCAAAGATTGAAGTGGTACAATTTGGGAAGGTTGGAATGTCTGATGTAAAAATATATAATATTGGTGAAAGACATGAGCCTTGCGGACAATCTGCTGATATGTAGGTTTGTTGAGAACAAGTTTTACCCAAATATACCTGAAACGACCTGCCATGCAAAAAACTTTTTATTATTTTTATTATTTCCAAAGGAAAGTTACTTCCTTTTAATTTGAAAATGAAGCCATCGTGCCAGACTGAGTCAAAAGCAGCTTTTATGTTTAGCAGGACCATACCGGATGATTTTCCATTTCGAAATTTTATAGATAATTTTTCTTTTATAATTTTTTTCTAATATTTTGCTCACAGAAGAAAGCTGACTTATTGGTCTGTATGAAAGAGGTGAGTTAGACGGTTTATTTGGTTTTGGTATTGCTATTGTTTTGGATATTTTCCAGGAATTTGGGAAGTAACATTGTTTTAAACATCCAGTAAAGATAGTGGTAAGATATGTTATAGCTTTTTTTGGTAGCTTTTTGAAGCATTTATTATTAATTTGATCCAATCCTAGTGACTTTTTCGTTTTTAAATAATATAATAATAATAATTTGCGCAATTTTCTCATGCGTTACGAAGTAACAATTTTGAGGAATTGTTTCCACTGATCGCACGGTGTCTGCTGTATTGTTCACTTCTAAAACAGTTTCTGTATCGCTAAGATGAGATGAAAGACAATGGTTCATTTTAAAATTGTGAGCTAAGATTTCACACTTATCTTGCTGGGTGCAATACGTTTCATTATTTTGTTTAAGTATCGGCATATTTTTAGATTTCTTTCTTAACATTTTAGAAATTTTCCAAAACGAAGAAGAAGATTTATCCAATGTTGACAGCATACTATTCCAGGACTTATTTTTAAAGTCATTTATTTCTTTTGTGATTTGGTTGTTCAGTCTCGCCATTTGTTGGTGGTCATAACTATCCCTATAGCGTTTCCAATTCCGCCTGAATCTGTTCCTAATTTGTATCATCAATTTGATGTTATGAGGTAATGGTTTTGACGATGGTGTAATTCTGCGTTAATGTTTTCATTGAAAATATTTATCATGCTATCGATCTGAGTGCAATCATTTATTTCACTTACTTCACGTCCTCTTGGCAGATTTCTTTTAATGAACCTAGAAAATCGGGTCCAGTTAGCTTTATTAAAATCGTAGTATAGATCGTCCAAAAAACACACCTTAAATCAATCTCACTACTAATAGGTAGGTGATCAGAGCTTAGATCATTTATCACTTTAACTGCAGACATGTTAATCGCTACATTTGTTAGAAAAAAGTCTAGAGTAGACCCTTGTTTATTTGGATCTGATGGTATGTACGTGTGTTCGTGGAGAAAATTTATTTGGGTTTGATTTAATTGCAGTTTTCCATACAATATATTTCCCCAACAATTGATTTTAAACGATTTGAAATTGCTTGTTTTGGCACTTTGTTTCTTTGTCAATTGTTTCTTATAGCTGTGCCTGCAGTTGAAATCGCCCCCTATAATATATTTATGATTTGATGCTGTTAATTTTCGAAGATCATTAGTAAAGGCTTGTGTTTTAGATTGGTCGTGTCCCGTTAAACCCCCTGGAAAGTAACAGGAGTAGATGTGTACAAAATCATTAACATTTTGGATTATAACACCTACATTTTCAATTAATGATGTATTTATTACAGGTAATAGTTGATGTTTAATGTTTTTTTTAAACAAGAATTGCTACTCCCCCGCCTCTGCCTTCTTGACGGTCATTTCTATAGCAATAGTAATTTTGGTTTCTTATTGAAATATTTTCGTTAAGCCATGTTTCGCATAACATACAGACATCAACATTGTTTTCTTCCAAAAACTGAAACAATTCTAATTTTTTGTTGCGTACTCCTCGTGCGTTCCATGATACTATTTTGGTTTTCGCATTCATTGAAAAAGAAATTTACAAGCTAGGTCGGTTACCCCTTAAACTGATCTTCTCTAGATTTGCAATTTCCTAGTCTAGAAATCAGTTCAAACGTAAGATCTTTTATTTCTTCAATAGAAAACATGTTGTTTGTGTTATTATTTCCATTAGTACCATTTGTTGTAGAACTGAATGGTTGTTTATAATTTAAATTTGGAGCGTTTGCCCTAACATTTTGGTTTAACGCGTTGGGGAAGTTACCATTGTAATTTGCAGTGGTATTATATGTTCGACTGGCTATCCTGCGCGTTTTCGGTTGTGTGCGCTGTCGTATCTGCATGTAGGTACCTCAACTTGGGCATTCGAGAGACATGGCTTTATGAGGACCATTGCAATTTGCACATTTTTCGAAAGATGCGTTACATTCATACACAGTTTTGTGTTCCCCTGCACAGTGGGCACAGAATGATTTTACCTTACATTTACTTGAACCGTGTCCATATATTTGACAGTTATAACATTGTGTCACCCTCGACTTGTTGGGCTTTTGGTACTCCCATCTGACTTTAATATAATTTATGACCGAGTAATTTTCCCGCAATTCCTTTAACGTAATAGTTTTATGTTCGAAATACACAATATATATAACTATTTCATTACGATTTTCTCTCGTTTTTGTAACGATTTTAACATCAGAACATTTCAAACCTAATGATGTAAGTTCATGTTTTATTACTTTTGGGTCTGTTTTATCCAAAACTAAAAGGACAGCTTTATAGGGTTTTTCACTTTTAGTGGCATATGTGAAATATTCCAATTGAAATGTTTTTCTTAATGACTCACAAATGTCGTCAAAGTCTTTTTTATTGGTGCAGAAAAGTTTTAGACCAATAGATATTTTTCGTATTGAATATTCTTTTATATTTAATATTCTGCATACTTCATGGACTTGCTCTGTTTTGCATTTAAGTATAGTTATTGGTGGTATTTTAACTTTTACGGTGGTATCGATAACAACTTCATCATCTTGATCGTCGATTGTTTGTAGAGGTGCATAATAATTTTGATTTGCAGTTCTCTGAGAACTGTTTGGTTTTGTTTTTTTAGTCATGCTCTGACTAGCAGAGGCATCGACATCACTCGCTCGCACGCGTTTAATTTTGTTGTTTTTTTATAGTTGTTTGTTTTTATTAAAAATGTTTTACAAAAGTAAGGAAAAAAGAAAAAGTAGCTGTAAACTGAGTTTAACAAGAAGACAATAAATCACCATACGCATTAAATGCTAGTACGAGACTCTAAATGCATAGTTTCATCTTTTTTAACCACCTTATTTTAATAACACTATATTGGGGGGGTTAGAAATTCCAAGGCAGGGGGAAAGTATTAGGCCACTATAGTAAAACCCCCAAAGGGTTTGGCGTTCTCAGGCCAAATTTCTTTTTTATCACCTTTTATATTTTTTTCCTTATCTTGATTGTTTATCTAGTTTTTCAGCTATAGCCATTGATAATTTCATGATTTCATTCTTCAGCGGAATTGAAGGTAATGTCTAATTAAATAATTTTTATTAAGAGAGCCATGTAAAAACTAATATAAAATAATATTAAAAATATCACTCATACGTATACATCTCTTCTACTCAACTAATAAATAATAATCATAGGCCCTGAATTTGTATGTTATTAAAAAAAATTATGTAAAAAAGCGGAAAAAGTTAAATTTTTTTTGTAGATTTAATTCGATAAAATGAGTCCAGCTTGATTTGATGAAGCTTGGTCTAAGAATGCCAAACCCTTGGCGATTTTGCTATACAGACCTAGTATCTGCACCTTAACTTGAAATTTCTCACCCCCCAGACAATGACCCAGACAATGTTCCACAGTTTAATATACATTCCTAGAAAATACTTCAAAGAAATTGGTTTAAAAGAAAAGAGTGTTTTATTAAATTTTTTTTTGCCAAATGGTAAAATTTTATGCTTTTTAGGGACCGTATTATACCTTTTATGAAAAACATTTGTTTTGATTTTTGTTTTTTCGGGCACAAATAAAACACAATTTTCGAATTTTTATTTTTTCGAGCAGAAACAAAAGTAATTTTTTGATTTTTATTGTTTCGATCAGAACTAAAAGTTATTTTTTGATTTTTATGTTTTCGATCAGAAACAAGGTTATTTTTTCATTTTATTGAATAACTAAAAATAAACATTATAAAAAGCAAATCTGAAACACTAGTTCACAAGGATTTAAATAACCGTTATTTTCGGTTCCTGGTTTTTTTCATTTTAAAAACACAAATGTAAATTTCACTTGAAAAAAAGTCTACAAGCCTAGTCGCGATATCTAGTAATAGCTGTTTATACTGGCTCAGCGAACAAACTAGAACAGTGCGTACCACAAGGCGAGCCATTTGGCGAAATAGCGATATTATACCTCAAAAGTAGTTCTTTTTATTGAAAAAAAAAGGTTTGAGGTCAAATGGGTACATTATGCATTTAAGGTTTAAAACAAAAAGTTTTATTTGGTCTAAACTGATTGTGTGATACATAGGGCAAAGTTCTCATGTCCAAAATTTGGGCAGGTTTCTACCTAAGATTGTCAATAAGTACTAAAAAAAAAAAATAACTTAAGTATTTACCCTGATGATGCACAAATATATTTATCCCGCCCTATTGGACTGGCTGAGGATTTAGTTTGCCGTTTAAATGAAGATTTAATAAATACTAGCAGATTCTAGCACTCGAAATTCGAGTGCAATTTCTACGCAGCTTTATTTTTTAACCTAGCCAATTCACAAACCAACACTTTTATGGTTTATTATTAGTGTGAATGAAGATAACAAACTCATTAAAAAACACATTAACAAATTTAATAAAACACACATAGCATATGTATAATTTAATGTATGTGTTAGTAGCAACTTTAAATGCAATTTACTCAAAATAAAGAAAAAAAAATTTAAAATTTGTAAATTTGCAAAACGGCTAAAAAGCAATACCTTTCAAATAATATACGTTTGGTCAAAATCGGTATAAAACGGTAGAACAAAACATCAGTCACAAGAAATCGCCTAGCCTATTAATATTATAGATTATAGATTGGTAACCAAAATATTTTTTGGTTATTATAATAGTTATTCATAACCAAAAAAAAAAAAATATTTCTCACCTATATTGGTTACGATAACCAAAATTAAATATAAATTACAATAATGATTAATTATAACCTTTATGTGAATTCATCAATGTTAATGGTTAAATAAGACCTTTTCGTCATTTCTCTTATAACTGTTACGTCCCTGGTTTTAAAAGACCAATAAAACCCTTTCGGCTACCATAAAGTTTTCTTAATACAAATATTTACCTTTGATAATTAAAATGACTTAATTATTTGTCCACTTAACTTCGGCGATGTTTTAAGATATGACTGATTATTTACCAAACTAAACATTGAAATGCTAAAATTTTTTATATTTTCGTAAATTTCAGTAAATCAACAAATAACGTACCGTTATTTTTTCATTCAGAAAAATGTACATTCGGCTTTTTTTATCATGTACTTTAATTTTGTTTTAAAAGCAATTCCAGTTTGGGATATTTTCCTTCTAGCTTTCGGAGCCTAAAATGATGACCACACAAAACTTATTCAAAAGTTTAACACATAGGATAATTGCACTCACGAGTAAATTTGATTATTTACAGGGTGAAATCGATCCTATACTTAATGATATTTACTATTTAGTCCTTATTTGACAATATTATTCAAAATTCGGCCAAACAATTAAATCAAACATAAGTACATTTTTTAGGAGCCAAGAGCTGATTTATCACCTAATTTTAAAACACTCAAGAAAAAGTTTTCCAAAAATTCGGAAGATGTTATAGATTTGTAAAAGTTAAAAAAGAAAACGAAGATTGCAAACATTATCTGGACAATTTAAATTTACTCGTACGTAAATTGAAAAATAAAGAGAGAATCCACTGTATATGATATCTAAAATTTAGTTTGTATGGGAGGTGCCATGTCCATTAAATATATTTAAAAAATTTATGGCACTTCCCATAACCGCAGTAAGATTTTGTGAAAATTTCAGGAAGATCAGATGAGTATTTATGCCGGCCATACACTACACGTAAAAAAACTTACGACACACACTACACAAGTAAACTGTGCAAGTTTACATTTTAAAGTTAAAAGCGAAGAAGACAACATGTGTAAATTCTGCGCTATGTTATTGTTTACTATAGCAATAAAAATTAGGAAAAGAAAAAATTATTAATTATTCATATGCTTCGACTTTCTTGACTCTATTGCTGTAGTCATTGCTTTTTATGTGCCATAATGCAGGTTATTCTTTGTATAATTCAAGGAATTCTGCCCAAAATATTTTTTCCCGCTCATTTTTCGTTGATAACTCTTAAAAACCCCCGACACAACTGAGCATTTTCACCATACATTACACAAATTAAATGTCAAATCGTTGTGATATTTAATCAGTTCACTGCACAAATAGCACAAACACCCCCACACATTACACAAACGCACTGTACAGTGCCAGACTTGAGCACTGAAGTTGTGTAGTGTATGGCCGGCATTACGGAGATTACCTCCTACAAACAAACACACATTACCTCTTAATTATATTAGAATATATGTATATATTTTACACTGTAATATTTTTTGGTATTATCTTCAATGTTGTGAGGTTGAGTATTAACTTTTCGTTCAAAGTTCTTCCTGATGATGTCTCTTTGGTGTACCAGTCAAAGGATATGGTAAATTTTCCCCTTCGTAGTTTTATGTGAAGATAAGCAATTTATTTATTTCAATCTCTGTAGGTAATTGGATTTTTGGATGGTGATTGTTAAGAATGGCTAGAATATCATATTTATCGTTTAGTTTCATAACTGCTAAAATATCGCGTTCATACATACATACATATTTAACTATATATTTTAAAGTGTATGTTTTTATATTTTAATTTTGTTATTGCATCATCAAGTAAAGTGTCAAGTGCTATATCAGCTATAGTGGGGGAAAGTGGATTACCCATCGGCATTCCAAAAATCTGATTGTATATTTTATTTTCGTAAATTATTTATTAAATACAACAGGTATTTTTAATCTTTAGTCCATATTTAATATATATTAAAAAATTTACAGTGCTTAAAGACATTCTATTCCTATTTTATTAAAAAAAAAAATTGCACTGAACACTATTTCAACTTCAGCGCTTGAGTATATCTACAACGAAACTTGATAATTAAAAAAAAAAAACAAGTAAGAAAATTATAGTCGGTCTAGACCGACTATACGATACCCTATACCATGCGTTTAGAAACCCTATTTCTTAGGCCCAACTAACTGGACATAGAAAATAAGCAAACACCAAATTTGAGTGGGATTTTTATTAATTTTTTTGGCTGTAGATATGAAAAAGTTCATATCGGATGCTATATCTATATGGGGACTAGGTCCAAAAATGGACCAATCCTGATCATGTTTGGTAAAGTCTTTTGTATTTTGCAAAAATATATACAAACAAAATTTGAGAAGAATCAGTGCAATATTTTTGTTTTTAATAGATTTAAGTGAAGATCGGGAAGCAGTCTATATGGGGCCAAAGGGATCATTTTTGGACTACTCATTAATGGATGTAATGAACGCATACAAACCCAATTTGAGTAAGATCTATATGACAATTTGGATCTTATGGCAATTTATGTCGATTTCATAGGGGTAATTTGTATGGGGGCTAGGTCTTAACATGGACCGATTCTCACCAATTTCAATAGCGTTCATCCCATGGCCGATAAAAGCTTATATACCAAATTTCATCAAAATATATTCATATTTGCGACCTGCAGTTTGATTACAAGGTTTACATGGACACACAGACGGACGGACGGACGGACGGACGGACTGACATTGTTAAATCAACTCAAAAAGTGATTCTGATTCGATCGGTGTAATTAAAGATGGGTATAGGTCAAATATTTTTGGTTGTTACAAACAGCAGCACAAAGTCATTATACCCAAACCACATAGTGGTATAGGGTATAAAAACGTCAACGCATTGACTGAGTTTTTGAAGTACTACAATCCAAAGTAAAAATATTTATTTATGAAATAACAAACTAAAAGTACAATTCATATGTAATATCTTATTAACAAAAAATGGATTTTATAAATAAGTCAGTGAAAAAGTAATTAATTAAAAAAATTAATTTTTTAAAACAATTTTCAATTGCTTCCTCTTGAAGCTCTCTCTTGTCCAGAAGATGTCAATATTATTTTCCTGTCCCAACTGCATACATACTCGTACATCAAAGCTTTTTATTACATCGCATTGTTTAATTTTTCCCCCTTCTCTAATAGTGCATTAATTTCTTCATCTTCGTCCTCATCCAAAACAAATTCACATATATCGTCCCCTATCCATTGGTTAATGTATTCTGCAGTTAATTGGTTGTCAAAATTTTTTTTAAATAACTTACTACTGGAAAAAATAAATTGAGCAATCCCACACTATTTCTAACTGTACGGAGATCTTCTCGTAAGTCTTGCCAATGCTATATCACCCTCTTCATCAAAAATTTATTACAGCATTTTGATACTGACGTTTCTGAAACACGTTTTAATGCCAATGCGAGCATTATACAGGCTTCGTTCAAGGTAAATTGTTTCAAAAAAATTTATAAAATATCGACCTCTCCTAGCACATCTTGCGTTTGCACATAGAAGCAAAGTTATTTTTTCTTTTGCCAGAGTGCCGACCAGGGGCACTCTTTTCTTCTAAATGGGGGTGGCCCTTCATTATATGGAGGAAAAAAAGTGTTCAAAAGAAATAGCTTTCAAATGAGGCATGCGTGATCAAAGTAGGATTAAAATTGACACAGTAGAATCGGTAACAAGAAATCGCCTAGCCTATTAATATTATAGATTTGTTACTGATTCTTGGATAACAATCTCTCAATTAACGCCTCACAAACTCAAGGTCTTGCTATACAAATTGGAGGTTGTTCTCATGACAATTTACCGAGTATTTTTATGCATAATGAAGTTGTAAATTACGTTTAAGTTGCGAAAAATCTTGGATATGTAATTAATTCTGAGCTTAAATGCAAGGATCATATTAATTATACTATACAGAGAATGTATAACGTCCTTCGGAAACTTTGGCACTCTGCATCATATATTACAAGCGATATTAAAATTAAACTTGTGAAAAAATTAATTTACTTATGGTGCTATTGTATTTGGTGACGTGAATGCAACAGCAATGCATAAATTACAAATGTTTTTAATAAAAGCAAATATGATAGAATATCTCAATACTTCATACAAACTTTGGGATGCAGTTTAACATCGCACTGTGGAATTGTTATTAAAAAAAAAATTATAATAAAAATAACATGCTTGTATAAATATTATAAATTATATTGTATATAAATACTTGGATGCATGTCATACATGTACTTTCGAGTATGAGGTACATATACATACATAAGTGTGGAAATTTAGCTAGAGTACATTAATTACTTAAATGACATGCGTGTATGAATACAACAGATTGTACGTATGTATTGCTAAGAAGTTTTATCAGTGAAATGTTATTTTTTAAATTATTTTAATAAAATAAATTATCTAAAAAAACAAACATGTAAGTTTTTTTAAGATTGTAATAGGAAATTCGGTTAGGCGGAATTTTGAAAAATTTTGTCAAACTTCGGCATCGGCCTTAAAAAAATTGCCTTTGGTCGAACTTAGACCTTTTTCCAATAGTATTTCGGAAAACATCAATTGAATTTCAGAAAGCATCATTTGACTTTCAGAAATAATCAATTGTATTTCAGAAACATCAATTGATTTTCAGAAATATTCTATTGTATTTTAGAAAACATCAATTGATTTTTAGAAAGTATCAATTTTATTTCAGAAAACATCACTTGGTAAATAATAAAATGTATTACAGAAAATATCATTGGAACATTGTATTTCAGAAAGTATCAAATTTATTTCAGAAAACATCCAATGAATTTCAGAAACTACAAAAATCTATTTTAGAAATTATCAAATGCATTTTAGAAAATATCAAATGTATTTCAGAAATATTAAAATGTATTTCAGAAACTATGGATTAAATTTCTGAAAATATCAATTGAATTTCAGTAATATACAAAAACATATTCGTTAAGTATTATATTGCATTTGTAACATTTCTCGTAAACGTGTTTTTTCGAAATCTTGTTATGAAAATCGGGTGCCACGATGAATCCAAAACTTCATACCCGATTCCTCTCCCGGGGGGCAAATCGTCGCATTCGATATCGAGTAAAATCAATTGAAATTCCATATTTTGGTTTATTATTTAAAGAATACGGATAATCATCAGACCTCGTTTCACTTTTCCTATTAACTGTGGACAATAACTCGTTAGCTGTGACCGAGTAAAATTACTATTACATAGTATTTTATTTTGGAAAATATAAAAATAATTTCGATCGAAAAATTTCGGTAATGAATACGACGATTCGACCCCTGGTTTTATATTGTGGCAGATTAAAAAATGAAGTCCTCTTCTTCTTCCCATGTAGAGTCCGCTCTTGTAAGTTTATTTTCCAGTGCATAAAAAGTAAGTCCAAATATTGATAAAAATTTTCTGTGACTTGATATCAGTAATAGAAACAATAACAAATTTTCGTTATTGTAGCGTAAACTGCTGCTTGATTCTGAAATTCACTTATTATTTTTCAAATACATTTAAAAATCGTTCCACAGGGTTTATTGCTGGATTACTGATAAGTGGGTACTATAGTCACATATATATGGGGGGTTTCATGTCAAGTGCACCAACTTTTGAAACCGATGTCTTCCGATCGGGATGAAATTTGCACCAAGGTTAGTCCTATTGGATAGTAGTTTAGACACAATTTTTCAACAAGATCGGTCCAGATCTCTCTGAGTTAGAGGGGATCAAAATTTGACATTTTGACCAAACAGGTGTTTTTTCTTATCCATGTAACTTATTACCTATTGTTCTTAGAAAATTTTCTCCCAAAGAGTTTAGATAGCTATTTCTTCAATATTTCGGAAAAAAATACTTAAAAAAAAAAAAATTTGTAGACTTTTTTTTTTTGCTAAATTAAAGCATTTTTTGCCTTTTTTTTCAAAAAGGACATTTTTTTGTTTTTTTTTTTCATAAGAAAGCTTAGGATTTTTCCTTTAAGAGCTTTTTAGTCGCTTAGTGGGATGGGAGTATCGCACTCTATCAAAATAAATGTTTTGTAACTCAAGACAACGGTTTTTCAATTTTTCACAAATGCACTATTTTGAATTTTTTCCTATTTGTGTGTAAAACCTTACAAATAAAACTTATACTGAGAAACTAGACAAACTAAACTTTCCGAAGGTATATAACATACCTAACTAAAATTTTATACCCTCGATACTGTAATACCCAGAATATGTTAACCACAGGAAAAAAATCGCTTTTTTCTATAGAAATGTTGAAAAATTATTATTTTTTATTTATTTTTAATAATAATTAAATTAATGTATAATAATAATAATATTAAAAATAAAAAGATAAATAATTTATTAAAATTTAATCTTAATTGCATTAGATCCATTTATATCATAACTATTTTTATACTTAATTTATTGTAGCTGATGAAGTATTTGTCTTGTAAATTTTTAAATACCCAGTCTTTCATCCAGCTTTTTTGTCGCCTTTATATACTGCGTTTTTTTGTCAATCCTTTCTTGGCGTTACTAGGTTCAGCTGTTGATTTCGCTGCTGGTTTATTTGTTGGCTTTGGAAAGAAATCGCATTGAATAGAGGCAGAAAACTTTTTCAACTTGAGTCTTCCATCGACAAGCGGTATAAAAGCATGGTATTGAGCGATGCCATCGATTGTTACCGCAACATCGAATCTGTTCTTCAGTGTTTTCAATGTTTCCTGATGATCCTCTTTGCTACTAAAAACTATTTTAGTTTCTTTACAATAACTCTTTGCCCAATGGAATAAAGCAGTCGCATCTAAGATGCGATCTTGATGAGAGCACTGGAGGCTATACTTCGCTGCATTTCTTTTAAGGTTTGCTCCAATACCATCACATGCTCCTTTACCATGAGCAGTAGGATGAAAATGCCACTCAGCTGGCATTCCAAAATCTTTTTCATGGGCCATAAGATTTGCCAAGCTACTTTTGTTTTTAAAATGTTGACGAGCTCCGTCCGAAACGTAGTATACCTTCTTTACTGTAAATTTAGATTTTAGAAATTTTAGTATTCTCTTCTGGTACTCATAAACTGCAATGGTATCATGTTTTAAATCGTCGGATATGATTGCCATACTTTTGTGTTCCAGTTTTTCATCTTTCATGGAGTAAATAACTACTGAGAATATAGTTGCTTGGTCGTTATTGAAGTGGAATGCTTGTATGGCATCCTGAAGAACATATTTATAGTTTTCTGCGAAATCATATGAAATAGCGAATTCACCAGACTTCAAATGTATCTTCAAATCCTTGAAGAATGACCATTGCTCTTTGCCTAAAAAGTCATGGGTTCTCAAGTTTCGCAATCATGTACACATTTCTTCCACAAAATCATCCATATTTAAAATGATTGTTTTCAATGTGCATCTGTCAGTCTGAATCCAAGAATCAAATTTGACCTTCTCTATATATTCTCGATCTAAAGAGTTGATTAAATTTTCTTTGATTAAATTTTCTTTCGGGCAATTGGTACATTCACCTAAGTGGCAAGAAGTTGTTGCATTAGGACACATAGTCAATTTAAGACAATCGCGGTAATCGTGTAAATCTTCTGCCGAATCATCAGTTAAATACTTTAAGTTGATTTCCTTCAACATCAGTTTAACATTTTCATGGTAAATGCAAACGCATACTGTGTGAATTCCGCTGCTTTCTGCCAAAACGCAATGTTTTGGCCACATTTGGGTTAATTTCGTGAAGCCAATTCTAACATCCTCGTGTTCAGATTGAAATGTTGCAAATAACTCTTTTAGGTTACAGATAACCATTCTCTTCTGTTATGTTATGAAGGTATGTTACATACCTTCGGAAAGGTTAATTTGTCTAGTTTCTCAGTATAAGTTTTATTTGTAAGGTTTTACACACAAATTGGAAAAAATTCAAAATAGTGCATTTGTGAAAAATTGAAAAACCGTTGTCTTGAGTTACAAAACATTTATTTTGATAGATATCCCACTCACATCCCACTAAGCGACTAAAAAGCTCTTAAAGGAAAAATCCTGAGCTTTCTTATGAAAAAAAAAAAAATGCCCTTTTTGAAAAAAAAGGCAAAAAATGCTTCAATTTAGCAAAAAAAAAGTCTAAAAATTTTTTTTTTTAAGTATTTTTTTCCGAAATATTGAAGAAGTAGCTATCTAAACCCTTTGGGAGAAAATTTTCTAAGAACAATAGGTAATAAGTTACATGGATGAGAAAAAACACCTGTTTGACCAAAATGTCAAATTTTGATCCCCTCTAACTCAGAGAAATCTGGACTGATCTTGTTGAAAAATTGTGTCTAAACTACTATCCAATAGGACTAACCTTGGTGCAAATTTCATCCCGATCGGAAGACATCGGTTTCAAAAGTTGGTGCACTTGATATGAAATCCCTCATATATCAAATTTTATCGGTAGATATATCGTCGTTCGTAAATTATTGCGTTCTATATGTTTTTTGTTAAAGTTTAGTTGCTAAAGTTTAGTTGCTAATTAAAAAAAACTGAACTGATAAAATTGTTGCGACCTTCTTACGAAGGAAAGTACTATAGTTTGTGGTTTTTTCTGTTTGAAAAAAATTCCTCTTTGAAAACGCCTTTAAGAGTAAGAACTATTAGAACTTAAACATGGATTAATCAAAAAAAAAACATATAGAACACAATAATTTACGAACGACGATATGATAATCTGGATCCTACGACCATTTTAGTCGGTCTGATAGGAGTTATATATATGGGGCTAAGTGTGAAGATACATCTATTTTCACTGATTTAAATATCGTTTGTCCTATGCTCGATAACAGCTTATATACTAAATTTCGTCAATATATATCCACATTTGCCACCTGTAGCTTGATTACAAGGTTTATTGTACACAAAGACGGACAAACCGAATGACGGACAGACAGACAGACAGACGGACATCGCTAAATCGAAAGTGATTCTGAGTCGATCGGTATAATAAAAGGTGGGTCTAGGTCAGATATGTTTGGTAGTTACAAACAACAGCACAAACCACTTTAGCCACCGACCACAATAGCGTATAAAAACTACAAAATGTCGGCCTAAGTTTAGTATAACCAGTTAGCACGCAGCCATAATATTAAATAATAGTTTTTTAAAGTTGTGCAACATTAATTAATTAATTTATTTTATATTTTTTTAAAGAAAAAATTTACAAAAACTTTTTTAAAAACATAAATAATTGCTACTAGATTAAACATTACTTGTATTTAAATAAGCGTGCCGTATTGTTTAAATAAAATGCTTAGTGAAATATGAAGTATTGATTATTAATCCTTAGAAAGGAAATTCAGGATGTTTCTCAACTCTGTAATATGAAAACAAAATTTAAATATAGTTTATTATAAGCGTATATAAAATCGAGCCTACCCAGCGAAAAATTTAAAATCACATATGCGTACATTAGCATCCAATGATTTTATAGTATTCATTTCCTCTTCAGTTAAATCGAAATCGAAAATGTTAAGATTTTGTTTCAAACGTTCTGGATTGGTGCTCTTCGGTATGGCCGCTATGCCACATGAAATAATCCAACGCAAAAGAATTTGAGCTGGTGTCTTGCCATGAGCTTTTGCAATTTCCTTAATTTCTGGTACATCCATTAAATCGGGTAATTCGCGTTCAACACCAGACATTTTATTTAGTGCGGCAATACCCTTGGAGCCCAAGGGAGAATACGCTGTAACAATAATGCCTTCATCTTTACAGAAACTTATCAATTCTGGTTGTTGCAAATAGATATGATGTTCAATCTAAAATAAGTTTGTTTAAATAAATGTTCAATATTTGTAAAATTTTTGTTTTTGTTTTTTTTTTTTTTTGATAAACAAACCTGTAAATTAGCTGGTCTAATTTTACAATTATTTAAAACACGTTCAATTTGTTTTTTATTGAAATTAGATAAGCCAATTGCTTTTGCAAGACCCAAGTCCAAAAGATCTTCCATTTTCTATAAAAATTAATGTTATTAAATTGTATCAATTACACTGGTCTACAAATTAAAAAAAAAAAAAATACTGCAGAAACGAAGCATGTTTTTTAACTGATCTGGGAGTGCGGAATTCGAATCTGGTATAAAAATTGGGCTTTCACGTCTTGTTCATTTTTAGTGTCAATACTGACACTACAATTTCACAATTATTAATTTGATTTCATTCTAAATCTTCATAATAGTAGCGTTTAAGCATGTCAGGGAGATCGTGTGTTACTGATTCAAGCTATTTTTGCTTTGTGTGTGGTGAATATTTGGTTGGAAAAAAGTTTATGCAATATCAGAATCATTAAAATACGCATTATTTTGGTTTTGTTGTCAGAAACTTGGACAAACCGTGGTCACCGACAATTTTTCGCAATAGTTGCAGAATAGAACTGTTTTATACAAGTGGTCAAATGGCAAAAAGATCTATTTCGATTTTTCAATTCTAGTACTTTGGAGAGAGTCAAGTAACCACCAAACCGATTGTTATTTCTGTTTAACAAAAGTTGCTGGATTCAATATGAAAAATCGAAAAAATATTATTTACGCGAATGTACCATCGGTTTCCAAAAAAGTTCAACGTCCACCAAATAATCCATTACCAGTCATTTCCAGTGGTAGTTTGTATGAGGCTGCCGATGAACGCCATTTAGTAACTCAAGCTGAGCTGAATGATCCAATTTGGGATTTACATTTAACGAAGCAAGACGCAGAATAACTAAGCTTCACGTATGCAGCAGTGGAAACATCTTGCAGTTGGGACAAAAATAACAATCTATAGAGATAGAAGCTTGGAATTGGCTGCATATTTTGAAAAGAAACACTCTATTCTATACTGTACTGATGTTGATGGTTTATTTCAAAAAATTAACCAGCCACATGACAAAACTGAATGGAGATTATTTATTGATGGCTCTAAGTACAGTTTAAAGACTCTTTTTTTACATAATGGGAATGAAAAACTATCCATACCAATTGCTCATGCCATTAATACAAAGGAATATTACGAATCAATGACTGAAATTTTGACATTACTCAAATACAACGATCATAACTGGAAGATCTGTGGTGACCTTAAGGTGTGTGATTTAAATTTCTTTATATATAGAGTATAGACCATCGTAAATAACTGTAAATTAATCTGTTTCAGGTCATTGGTTTGTTGACTGGTATGCAAGGAGGTTTCACAATATGTTGTGGTTTCCTTTGTCTATGGGATAGGCGCGCTACATTTTATTATTACGTCAGAACAGATTGGCGAAATAGAACTGAGTATTCACCAGGAAAACAAAACATTTCAAATAAACCATTAATTGATTCAAATTAAGTTCTTCTTCCGCCTCTGCACATAAAATTGGGCCTTTTTTAGAACTTTGTTAAGCTTCTGGACAAAGATGATGTGCAGCATTTAAATATTTGTTAGCGGTTTTTTCTAAAATTTCATATGCTAAAATCGAAGAAGGCATATTTGTTGGCCGTCGGATCAGGAAGCTATTGAATGATGACAATTTTTCACAATGTTTATTGGAAGCATCGTGGACAGTTTTCTTGGAAACAATAAGAGTGAAAACTACAAATTGTTGCTGAATTATTGAAAAATCATTACGAATTAGGTGCACGAATGTCATTCAAAATGCATTTTCTTCATTCGCATTTAGATTTTTTTCCACAAAACCTAGGTGCGGTGAGCGACGAACAAGGGTTGCGTGCTCACTAAGATTTTATGAAAATTGAAAGAAATTATCAAGGATTTTGGAACAAAAGCATGCTTGGAGACTAATGCGTGAAACCGAACCACCAAAATACAAACCACGTTCAAATAACGCCATTCACTGTTGAAAATTTATTGATTTTTAAATAAACTAGTGATTTTTTATGTAAAAAACGAATAAAAATATTTTTAAACTCTTTCTTTTAACTCATACTCTCTGTCTGTCTGTCTGTCTGCCATGGGTGGACCCCATTTCCCCTTATCCAATTGATCTGAAACTTGGTCCATAGTCTTGTCGTGACTACAGATTAATTTTGGGGTAGTCACGCACAGTCACGCGTGTTACGCACAGTCACGGAGTGATCTAAATGTCATTTCCCCTCATCCGATCGATCTCAAACTTGGTCCATACACTTGCTGTGAAAAAAGATTAAGTTTGACTTAGTCACGCATGGTCACGCACAGTCACGGAGTGATCTAAATGTCATTTACCCTCATCCGACCGGACTGAAACTTGGTCGATATACTTGCTGTAAAGAAGGATCAACTTCGACATAGTGACGCGCAGACACGCATAGTCACGCACAGTCACGGAGTGAGTTAAAACCCATTTTCCCTTATCCGATCGATCTAAAACTTGGGCGATAGACTTGCTGTGAAAAAAGATTAATTTTGACATAGTCATACACAGTCACGGATAGATTAAAACCCCACTTCCCCTCATCTGATGGATCTGAAACTTTGTCCATAGACTTGTTGTGGCCAAAGATTAATTTTAAGATAGTCACACACAGTCACGCACAGTAACGGAGATATTCAAAACTCATATGCATAAGGAAAGAAAGAGTTTTTATAAAAACTTTGTTTTTATGGGTTAGATTATTTTGTATCTCGAAAACCTGACGTGATAGAGAAAAAAAACTGTTAAAGATTCGAATTCAGCCCACCAAATTATTCTAGGAAAGATATTTGGTTGCTTCAGCCCAGTGTTATTTTTGAAATTTTTCACTTACCTTCCATACTGCTATGTGATCTGTATTTGGATCTATTTCAATTAAGCCATTCTCATCTCGTTTTAAATCACCATTTTCAATAAACAATCCAAATGGCACATGTACCAAATATAGATCAATATAATCCAATTGTAAATCAGCCAATGAATTGCGTAAAGTCGGCTCTACAAGATCTGGTTTAATAGCTGGAATATAATTGACAGAATTTAAAAGGGTGGTATTATTTAAGTTTGTATAAAGATTTGCATTCTTACCTGGCGGTGGTAATTTGGTAGTTATAAATAAATCCTCACGTTTAAGACGTCCTGAATCCAACCATTCTTTTAAAACTTTGCCTATGGTCTTTTCATTCAAATAAACAGGAGCTGTGTCGATATGACGATAGCCAGCTTCAAGAGCTAAATTTAAGGCAATTTCAATTTCATCATCGGGTGCCTAAGGAAAATGTTCAAAAGTTGGTATTAATTAAATATTAAAAGTTTATCAGTATCGAAGGTATTATTTTGAACAAATATCTTCAAATATTTCTAATAATATATTAAGCAAGAAAATCGCTTTTTCAGAATTCAATTTTCTTAGAGCGAGTTTTTTCGCGATGTCAGCTACACTTAATTTAATTAATCTAATTTTTTAAAATTTTTAGAGCGAGTTTTTGGGATGTTACTTAAACTCCAATTAATAAACAGATTAATTCGAAAAAAAAATTAATCTCGTGTTTGTGTTGTTTTTAAGTGGTGGCTTGAAGTACTACTCGTATCAATTAGGTGGAATTACAATTTCACAAGCATAAAAGAACATAATTGAAATGTACGTGTTTTGTATATATTTTTCCATTATAATTTTTGAATTAAAAATGGCTTTGAAATTTTAGGTAAGTTTTTTTTTTTTTATATTTTCTGTTCATATTTTGTCAGTTCTTACTAGAACATACCCGGGTGGAATTGACGAACTGCTGAAAAAAATACTCCATAAAACGTGAGTATAGGTTTTGATAGCACTATATGATCGCTTTCAAAAAAATCGCTAAGGCCGAGGCCACGCAATGAGCGGCAGAGCGGTGAGCGGCAGAACTGCGAGTTTGAGCGGTTAGTTGTCAAAATGCCATTGTCAATGTTATTATTTATTATTTATATAAAAAGTTTTTATAATAAAAGCAAAATATTTTCACTATTTTATGTATGACTACATTTCAACGTTTTTAACTTTATATCGATTGAAAAACAATACAAAAATGGTTGTCGTTAAGATAACAACAACACCTGACTTTAACAATAGCGAATATCGTTTAAAAATTTTACTTAATACCAAAATCGATAATTTTGTTTTCTTTTTCTAACGATTCGATTATCGTTAAAAAGAAGTAACTGAATCGCGCTACAGATTGACAAAACAAAGAAAAGCCATTTCTTTTTTTTTTGCAATTTTTATTCTTTGCCGCTCAGAAAACAACTAAAAATTAGAACAAGTTCTATTCCTGAGCGGCACCGCTTAGACGCTCAAAAATGCCACTCACATGCCGCTCATTGTGTGGCCACTTCGGTAGTATTTCATATGTTTTAATTTTTTTCCGCTCATCGCTCTGCCGCTCGCTGCTTTGCCGCTCATTGCGTGGCATCGGCCTAAGGGAATTTTCGAGATATAACGATTTGAGCATTTTTTCGTAAAGACTTAAAATTTTTTTTGAGATTTATTTATTTATTTTTGTTTTTGTGCTACTATTTGTTTACTTAAAAAAATTTTTTTGCGATTTTTTTTCGATAACAAAAAAAGCTGGGAATGAAAATACTCACTAAACCCGTTGGAGCGATTTTCGAGTAATGGTCATTTTTTTAAACTTTTTTTTCCCCCGAAATCGCTTTAGAATGGAAATAATGCACGGGAAACTTTAAGTTTGAAAATTTTTGGCTTGAGGAAATTATTCCTCTCAAATATTTACTTTTCTCTGAAGTTTTAAAAATCTAGCTGTAAAATTTTGTTTTGAAGAAAAATTGGATATGAATGCAGCGAAGTATATAGAACTCTTAAAAATACATTAAACTTAAAATAAATTGACGTTTACACCAAAGGTACACTTGTTGACATACAATGAAGTCATTTATACAGTAATACATATATTTGTAAAAATAAAACAGTTTTAATCAAAATTTGAACAAAAACAACTTCTATTTATTTAGTTTAAATATCTATCAGTTAATTAATTACAAAAATTATTCCTTGTAAGTTTTTTTCGTGTACATAATTAAGTCATCTGAAAAGAAATTGTTAAAATTTGTTTAAATTGTTTTATTTTTAATAGTTGGTTAGATTTTGACGTAATTTTTCAGATATATTGCAATTAAAACTGTAATTAATATGTAATTTTTTGATTTTGTTTTCAATGGTGCGTGGTAGAGCAGAAGAAAGCATATTTTTCTAAAATTAAAAACTACGCATTATTCTTAATCGGTTTCTGGCATTTCAGCCTTCATCAGCGATTTATTGAACATTGTGCTAATTGTTATCTTTATTCTTAATCGGACCGGTTTCTGGCATTTCAGCCTTCATCAGCGATTTATTGAACATTGTGTTAATTGTTATCTTATAATTGAATAGATTGTTTCTATATGAATGTTTTTCTACTTAGGGCGGCCGTGAGGTTTGAACCTGCGTCTATCTCACATACACTCGTACTTGCACTTTTTGGTCAGAGTTTTAACATACTCACCTAAAGTCAGGCCTACGAGCAGTGTGGTTAAGAATTAGTTTTCATACCGTACAGCTTCTACTTCGTATTAATCTCAGAAGATACAACTCTGTTCAAACAAACAATCGTTATTTTTTGAATTTCTTGAATATTTATGCATTCTAATTTCCACTATTCTCAGTTTCGTAAGAGTTACTATATGTGATCTATGGTTTGTACATTCCGCATATTGTACTTTTTACATATATTAGAGAACATTGCTCTAACAATTTTTTTTTATGTTATTTTTAATTCAAACTATTTTGAACCTTTAGAATTTTGTTGGGTCCGCCCTTTGAAGGATTACTTCGGCGCACCTGTTCGGCATTGTTTTATCTAAAGCGTAATACTGCTGAGAAGCAATATTGTTCAATTCTGCCTCAATAATATCACAGAGTGCATTTTTGTTTGTAGGTTTTCTGGCCTCAACTGGCCGTTTTACGTACCCCCATAGACTTTCTATGGGCTTTAAATAGGGAGCTAGCCACTCAAGAGCCTTTATTTTGTTTTTATCAAACCAAGTCTTAACGACCCGAGATGTGTCCTTCGGGTCGATGTCCTGCTGAAATACCGATGCTAGTGTTAAATCGTCTGCATAAAAATAGCACGATATCTTTGTACATTTTCCCATCGATTTTAACTAAGTCATCATCCCTGGACGAGATAAAACAGTAAATCATCTCCACACCGTTACTGACGACCCTCCGTGCTTTACGGTTTTTTTGGTATACTTTGGGTCCAAAAATTTGTTGACTGGCAGTCGCATATAGGGTCTGCCGTCGTTTCCGAAAACGTTGAACTTTGTTTTATTACTCCACACTATTAATTTCCGAAAATTTCGATAGTTACGAGGGTGGGTATTTTTCTCTGACACATTGGGTTTTTTTCTCGCTATGCGGCCATGAAGATTATTTTCATTCAGACGCCTACGATATTTTAATGCCATGTTCCGACTCTATGCATGATCTAATCTGGGTTGATATGAGGAATTGGTCAATTTTACTCATCGCTTGTGTCGTTTTGCGTTATTTATATCTTTTCAAATTATCAAAAGTCTTACATTTTTGATAATGTTTAATAGCAAACAACATTTCCGCGCGATAATGATAATATTTTTACCATTTCAGCAATTGAACTAACAAATGATCTCCCTTCCAGCGGTAGTGGAGCAATTATTTTTACCCATAATTTAACAACGTAAAATGGACCTACAGCAAAAGGACGGAAAATAATTGTTATTTTTTTCTTTCGAAAGAAAAGGTTACGTTAAAATGCCCTGTATCTATTTTAGGGAATTTTTAACCATTATCGTAAGATATATAGTATTTTGGTCACCGTAACCAATATTAATGTGAAATATTTTTTTTGTTATGAATAACTGTAAAAACAACCAAAATAATTTTTGTGGTTACCAGTAACAATTGTTGAAAGTAATTTTATTTTATTTTGGTTATCGCTATTATTTAATTAAAAAGTTGATTAAAAATTAAACTTTAAGTATTTTAATTAACGTAGTTCAGTAATTAAATTATAAACCCTTTAGAAATGCATCCATTACATGAAAAATATGATATATTTACTAGCAGATTCCAGCGCTCGAAATTCGAGTGCAATTTCTAGGCAAATTTATTTCTCAACTTAGCCAATTCACAAACCAACACACTTTTTTGGTTTATTGTTATTGTGAATGAAGATAACAAACTCAATAACAACTTTAAATGCAATTTACTCAAAATAAAGGAAAACATTTTAAAATCTATAAATTTGGTGAACAGCTAAAAAGAAATATCTTTAAAATAATATACGTTTGGTCAAAATCGGGATAAAACGGTAGAACAAAACATCGGTAAAAAGAAATCGCCTAGCCTAGATTGGTAACCAAAATATTTTTTTGGTTATTATAATAGTTTTTCATAACCAAAAAAAAAAAAAAATATTTCTCACCTATATTGGTTACGATAACCAAAATTAAATATAAATTACAATAATGATTAATTATAACCTTTATGTGAATTCATCAATGTTAATGGTTAAATAAGACCTTTTCGTCATTTCTCTTATAACTGTTACGTCCCTGGTTTTAAAAGACCACTAAAACCCTTTCGGCTACCATAAAGTTTTCTTAATACAAATATTTACCTTTGATAATTAAAATGACTTAATTATTTGTCCACTTAACTTCGGCAATGTGTTAAGAAATGACTGATTATTTACCAAACTAAACATTGAAATTCTAAAATTTTTTATATTTTCGTAAATTTCAGTAAATCAACAAATAACGTACCGTTATTTTTTCATTCAGAAAAATGTACATTCGGCTTTTTTTTTATCATGTACTTTAATTTTGTTTTAAAAGCAATTCCAGTTTGGGATATTTTCCTTCTAGCTTTCGGAGCCTAAAATAATGGCCACACAAAACTTATTCAAAAGTTTAACACATAGGATAATTGCACTCACGAGCCAATTTGATTATTTACAGGGTGAAATCGATCCTATACTTAATGATATTTATATTTACAATTAAATCAAACATAAGTAAATTGAGTTCACAAAATAATTTTTTTAGGAGCCAAGAGCTGATTTATCACCTAATTTTAAAACACTCAAGAAAAAGTTTTCCAAAAATTCTGAAGATGTTATATGTAGATACGTAAATTGAAAAATAAAGTGAGAACTGATTTACTTTGGATTGTAGTTATCAAAAACTCAGTCAATACGTTGACGTTTTTTTTTAATTATCAAGTTTCGTTGTAGATATACTCAAGCGCTGAAGTTGAAATAGTGTTCAATGCAATTATTTATTTTTTTTAAGAAAATAGGAATATAATGTCTTTAAGCACTGTAAATTTTTTAATATATGGGGGATTTCATGTCAAGTGCACCAACTTTTGAAACCGATGTCTTCCGATCGGGATGAAATTTGCACCAAGGTTAGTCCTATTGGATAGTAGTTTCGACAGTTCAGATCTCTCTGAGTTAGAGGGGATCAAAATTTGACATTTTGGCCAAACAGGTGTTTTTTCTCATCCATGTAACTTATTACCTATTGTTCTTAGAAAATTTTCTCCCAAAGAGTTTAGATAGCTATTTCTTCAATATTTCGGAAAAAATACTTAAAAAAAAAAAAAATTTGTAGACTTTTTTTTTGCTAAATTAAAGCATTTTTTTCCTTTTTTTTCAAAAAGGGCATTTTTTTTTTTCATAAGAAAGCTTAGGATTTTTCCTTTAAGAGCTTTTTGGTCGCTTAGTGGGATGGGAGTGGGATATCTATCAAAATAAATGTTTTGTAACTCAAGACAACGGTTTTTCAATTTTTCACAAATGCACTATTTTGAATTTTTTCCAATTTGTGTCTAAAACCTTACAAATAAAACTTATACTGAGAAACTAGACAAACTAAACTTTCCGAAGGTATATAACATACCTAACTAAAATTTTATACCCTCGATACTGTAATACCCAGAATATGTTAACCTCAGGAAAAAAATCGCTTTTTTTCTATAGAAATGTTGAAAAATTATTATTTTCATTTATTTTTATTAATAATTAAATTAATGTATAATAATAATAATATTAAAAATAAAAAGATAAATAATTTATTAAAATTTAATCTTAATTGCATTAGATCCATTTATATCATAACTATTTTTATACCCTATACCACTATGTGGTTTGGGTATAATGACTTTGTGCTGCTGTTTGTAACAACCAAAAATATTTGACCTAGACCCATCTTTAATTATACCGATCGAATCAGAATCACTTTTTGAGTTGATTTAACAATGTCCGTCCGTCCGTCCGTCCGTCCGTCCGTCTGTGTGTCCATGTAAACCTTGTAATCAAACTGCTGGTCGCAAATCTGAATATATTTTGATGAAATTTGGTATATAAGCTTTTATCGGCCATGGGATGAACGCTATTGAAATTGGTGAGAATCGGTCCATGTTCAGACCTAGCCCATACAAATTACCCCTATGAAATCGACATAAATTGCAATAAGATCCAAATTGTTATATAGATATTACTCAAATTGGGTTTGTATGTGTTCATTACATCCATTAATGAGTAGTCCAAAAATGATACCTTCGGCCCCATATAGAGCTGCTTCCCGATCTTCACTTAAATCTATTAAAAAACAAAAATATTGCACTGATTCTTCTCAAATTTTGTTTGTATATATTTTTGGAAAATACAAGAGACTTTACCAAACATGATCAGGATCGGTCCATTTTTGGACCTAGTCTCCATATAGATATAGCATCCGATATGAACTTTTTCATATCTACAACCAAAAAAATTAATAAAAATCCCATTCAAATTTGGTTTTTGCTTATTTTCTATGTCCAGTTAGTTGGGCCTAAGAGATAGGGTTTCTAAACGCATGGTATAGGGTATCGTATAGTCGGTCTAGACCGACTATAATTTTCTTACTTGTTATACTTAGTTTATTGTAGCTGATGAAGTATTTACGTTTTGTACATTTTTAAATACCCAGTCTTTCATCCAGCTTATTAGTCGCCCTTATTACTGCTTTTTTTTGTCAATCCTTTCTTGGCGTTACTAGGTTCAGCTATTGATTTCGCTGCTGGTTTATTTGTTGTCTTTGGAAAGAAATCGCATTGAATAGAGGCAGAAAACTTTTTCAAATTGAGTCTTCCATCGACAAGCGGTATAAAAGCATGGTATTGAGCGGTGTCATCGATTGTTACCGCAGCATCGAATCTGCTCTTCAGTGTTTTCAATGTTTCCTGATGACCCTCTTTGCTACTAAAAACTATTTTAGTTTCTTTACAATAATTCTTTGCCCAATGGAATAAAGCAGTCGCATCTAAGATGCGATCTTGATGAGAGCACTGGTGGCTATACTTCGCTGCATTTCTTTTAAGGTTTGCTCCAATACCATCACATGCTCCTTTACCGTGAGCAGTAGGATGAAAATGCCACTCAGCTGGCATTCCAAAATCTTTTTCATGGGCCATAAGATTTGCGAAGCTACTTTTGTTTTAAAATGTTGACGAGCTCCGTCCGAAACGTAGTATACCTTCTTTACTGTATATTTAGATTTTAGAAATTTTAGTATTCTCTTCTGGTACTCATAAACTGCAACGGTATCATGTTTTAAATCGTCGGATATGATTGCCATACTTTTGTGTTCCAGTTTTTCATCTTTCGTGTAGTAAATAACTACTGTGAATATAGTTGCTTGGTCGTTATTGAAGTGGAATGCTTGTATGGCATCCTGAAGAACATATTTATAGTTTTCTGCGAAATCATATGAAATAACGAATTCACCAGACTTCAAATGTATCTACAAATCCTTGAAGAATGACCATTGCTCTTTGACTATAAAGTCATGGTTTCTCAAGTTTAGCAATCCTGTACACATTTCTTCCACAAAATCATCCACATTTAAAATGATTGTTTTCAATGTGCATCTGTCAGTCTGAATCCAAGAATCAAATTTGACCTCCTCTATATATTCTCGATCTAAAGAGTTGATTAAATTATCTTTGATGAATGTGGATTTCGGGTAATTGGTACATTCACCTAAGTGGCAAGAAGTTGTTGCATTAGGACACATAATCAATTTAAGGCAATCGCGGTAATCGTGTAAGTTGATTTCCTTCAACATCAGTTTAACATTTTCATGGTAAATGCAAACGCATACTGTGTGAGTTCCGCTGCTTTCTGCCAAAACGCAATGATTTGGCCTCATTTGGGTTAATTTCGTGAAGCCAATTCTAACATCCTCGTGTTCAGATTGAAATGTTGCAAATAACTCTTTCAGGTTACAGATAACCATTCTCTTCTGTTATGTTATGAAGGTATGTTATATACCTTCGGAAAGTTTAGTTTGTTTAGTTTCTCAGTATAAGTTTTATTTGTAAGGTTTTACACACAAATTGGAAAAAATTCAAAATAGTGCATTTGTGAAAAATTGAAAAACCGTTGTCTTGAGTTACAAAACATTTATTTTGATAGATATCCCACTCCCATCCCACTAAGCGACCAAAAAGCTCTTAAAGGAAAAATCCTAAGCTTTCTTATGAAAAAAAAAAAAATGCCCTTTTTGAAAAAAGGCAAAAAATGCTTTAATTTAGCTAAAAAAAAAGTCTAAATCTTTTTTTTTTTTTTTGAAGTATTTTTTCCGATATATTGAAGAAATAGCTATCTAAACTATTTGGGAGAAAATTTTCTAAGAACAATAGGTAATAAGTTACATGGATGAGAAAAAACACCTGTTTGGCCAAAATGTCAAATTTTGATCCCCTCTAACTCAGAGAGATCTGGACCGATCTTATTGAAAAATTGTGTCTAAACTACTATCCAATAGGACTAACTAACCTTGGTGCAAATTTCATCCCGATCGGAAGACATCGGTTTCAAAAGTTGGTGCACTCGACATGAAACCCCCCATATATTAAATATGGACTAAAGATTAAAAATACCTGTGGTATTTAATAAATAATTTACGAAAATAAAATATACAATCAGATATTTGGAATGCCGATGGGTAACCCACTTTTCTCACTATAGCTGATATAGTACTTGACACTTTACTTGATGACGCAACAACAATATTAAAATATAAAAACATACACTTAAAATATATAGTTAAATATGTATGTATGTACGCGATATTTTAGCAGTTATGAAACTAAACGATAAAGATGATATTCTAGCCATTCTTAACAATCACCATCCAAAAATCCAATTACCTACAGAGATTGAAATAAATAAATTGCTTATCTTCACATAAAACTACGAAGGGGAAAATTTACCATATCCTTTGACTGGTACACCAAAGAGACATCATCAGGAAGAACTTTGAACAAAAAGTTAATACTCAACCTCACAACATTGAAGATGATACCAAAAAATATTACAGTGTAAAATATATACATATATACTAATATAATTAAGAGGTAATGTGTGTTTGTTTGTAGAAGGTAATCTCCGTAATGCCGGCCATACACTACACAACTTCAGTGCTCAAGTCTGGCACTGTACAGTGCGTTTGTGTAATGTGTGGGGGTGTTTGTGCTATTTGTGCAGTGAACTGATTAAATATCACAACGATTTGACATTTAATTTGTGTAGTGTATGGTGAAAATGCTCAGTTGTGTCGCGGGTTTTTAAGAGTTATCAACGAAAAATGAGCGGGAAAAAATATTTTGGGCAGAATTCCTTGAATTATACAAAGAATAACCTGCATTATGGCACATAAAAAGCAATGACTACAGCAATAGAGTCAAGAAAGTCGAAGCATATGAATAATTAATAATTTTTTCTTTTCTTTATTTTTATTGCTATAGTAAACAATAACATAGCGCAGAACTTACACATGTTGTCTTCTACGCTTTTAACTTTAAAATGTAAACCTGCACAGTTTACTTGTGTAGTGTGTGTCGTAAGTTTTTTTTACGTGCAGTGTATGGCCGGCATAAATACCAAGGTTCAGAAAATACACACATGAAACACGCAATGTTCTGTTCAAAAGCAGCCAACACATATCTTTATTTTCATATCAATTATGTGCGTTTCAAAATTTTCTACGGTGCCCAACACAACCATGACTGTGTTCGTTTTAATATTTCGTTATTTACACGAACATTTTTGTATCACGTACTTTTTGTTTCAATCACACATAAAGCACACATTTTTGAGTGTCGCTTTATTTGAAGTTCATGTTCTGGTACGGGTACTGAAAAAAAAAAACAGAACATGTACAATAAACAGGTTCGAGTTCAGTTATATTTTAAGTCGTGTTGTGGCTCGTGTAGTAAGAAAAAACAGAACATGTACAATAAACAGGTTCGAGTTCAGTTATATTGTAAACACGACTTAAAATATAACTGAACTCGAACCTGTTTATTGTACATGTTCTGTTTTTTCTTACTACACGAGCCACAACACGACTTAAAATATAACTGAACTCGAACCTGTTTATTGTACATGTTCTGTTTTTTTTTTTCAGTACACGTACCAGAACATGAACTTCAAATAAAGCAACACTCAAAAATGTGTGCTTTATGTGTGATTGAAACAAAAAGTACGTGATACAAAAATGTTCGTGTAAATAACGAAATATTAACACGAACACAGTCATGGTTGTGTTGGGCACCGAAGAAAATTTAAAAACAAACATAATTGATATGAAAATAAAAATATGTGTGTGTTGGTCTAAGTTATGTTTGTTTACATACATATATGTACGAGTTTTTTATTCAGTGTGTTTTTTTTTTCTGAACTCTGATAAATACTCATCTGATCTTCCTGAAATTTTCACAAAATCTTACTGCGGTTATGGGAAGTGCTATAATTTTTATTAAATATATTTAATGGACATGGCACCTCCCATACAAACTAAATTTAAAATATCATATACAGTGGATTCCGGATTTAACGAACTTTTGATTGTCAGCTCTGTTCGTTAAATCGAAAAATTCTGTAAATCCAGTACTAAACAAAAAATATTTATTTATGTTAATAACAATTCATATGTGATATCTTATTAACAAAAAATGGATTTTATAAAAAAGTTAGTGAAAAAGTAATTAATTAAAAAAAAATTAAAGAAAAAAAGTAATTATTTAAAAAAACTTGATACTGACGTTTGTTTTTGCGATTTTTTTAAAACTATTTTCAATTGCTTCCTCTTGAAGCTCTCTCTTGTCTAGAAGATGTCGATATTATATTCCTGTCCCCACTGCATATGTACATACATCAAAGCTTTTTATTACATCGCATTGTTTAATTTTTCCCCCTTCTCTAATAGTGCATTCATTTCTTCATCTTCGTCCTCATCCAAAACAACTTCACATATATCGTCCTCTATCCATTGGTTAATGTATTCTGCAGTTAATTGGTTCTACAAATTTGTCAAAATTTTTTTTACATAACTTACCTCTGGAAAAAATAAATTGAGCATTCCCACACTATTTCTAACTGTAAGGAGATCTTCTCGTAAGTCTTGTCAATGCAATATCATTCTCTTCATCAAAAATTTATTCCAGCATTTTGATAATGACGTTTCTGAAACACGTTTCAATGTCAAGGCGAGCATTATACAGGCTTCGTACAAGGTAAATTGTTTCAAGAACTATATAATATCGACCTCTCCTGGTACATCTTGCGTTTGCACATAGCAGCAAAGTTATTCTTTCTTTTGCCAGAGTGCCGTTCAGGGGCACTCTTTTCTTCTAAATGGGGGTGGCCCTTCATTATATGGAGGAAAAAAAGTGGTCAAACCCTCGTTCGCACCTCCAAGAAATATGCGAATAGTAAAAAACTGAGAAAAACGAAGTTTTGGCCAATCAAAAAACATTTAGAGGTGGCTCAACGCGATTGAAAATTTCAAGTGTCTTTTCAAGTCTGACTTTTTTTTTCAGATTTTACGAAAATTTCGTTCTATAGTTTTTCCGACAAATTGTTATATAATTCGGGATCAGTATTAAATTATCTTTTCAAAATCGAATAAAAACTCGCCAAGAAATAGGAAATGAATGCCCCAGACGACTTTTGTGCCAAAAAAAACTAGGTCATGAAATTTGCTATCAAATTTCATGACCTAGTTTTTTTTCGCACAAAAGTTGTCTGGGGCATTTGCTATTTCTTTGCGAATTTGAATTCGATTTTAAAATTTTTTGGGCTTTTTGAAAAAATAATTTAACACTGATCCCGATTCTTACAACAACTTGTCGGAAAAATTAAACTATAGAACGAAATTTTCGTAAAATCTCAATAAAAGTCACATTTTCCCGATATAAACACACTTGAAATTTTCAATCGATTTCCGGCGCGACTTTTCTTTATCCGATTGTCCCCAAACTTCACATTTATTAGTTTTATATTGAAAGGTAACAAACTGGACCCCTCCTATTCCTAAAGTCGCATTTTCATTTTTAAGGACCACTCTAATGTACATACATACATATATTTAACTCATTTAGGGTTAGTGTTAGAAACTTAATATAAAAATCATTTAAAAAAAACTCATTTATTGTGGTTTACTTTGTGCAAATATTAGTAGCATGGATATACGTTTCCATTTCAGCTAAGTGGTCCAATAATGTTTGTGGGGAATTGTGCGATTGTAGGAAGTTGCGAACGTAATTTATACTTCACATTGCATCCAGCGTAGTGGTAACAGGGATTGGCTCTTCTATTTCAGTTTCATCATCATTATCGTTATCATGATCACAAACAAATTGCAAAATCTCATCGTCGCTCAACTCTTCTCTAGCAATAAGTTTGTCATCAACGCTTACATACTCATTGAGCCCTTCATTATCATCTGTCAAAAAAATTAATAACGATTTATATAAAACTTGAAAACTTAGCGCCATATATTTGTTACCAAATGTTTCCATTGAATTGGGATTTTCTTTTCGTTCAATAATCCATTTTATTAATGGTACACCATCATTCGAGGTAAATTCATCCTCCTTTTTATTAAAGCCGCCGTGCCGAAAGCAATTAACGATGCATTCTTTACTCACTTTTAACCATGCCATATGTATCAAATTTAATGCATCCGATATACTAATTTTAAAGGTATCTTCACCAATATCAATTGAGTTTGTCATCTTTGAGAGAAGCAAATGGCGATAATTACTTTTTAAACTGTGAATGACCCCTTGGTCCATAGGTTGCAATACTGAGCTTGTAGTTGGAGGCATAAATACCAGTTTAATACACTCTAAATCCTTAACGGCTGGATGAGCAGGACAGTTGTCAAACAATAGTAAAATTTTTTGCTCGTGTTGGCGTAATTCATTATCCCATTACCTTAAATAATTGGTCAAAATTTCGGATGTCATCCAAGCTTTTTTATTTGCATAGTAGTTAACCAGGGATCTAATCGTCGCATACGTGATCGAGTGTGCTCACGTGTCGAATAAAAATTCGTGATGTATCGACTATGCTAATCGCGGCATACGATAGTCACGAAATCGAAATTTATAACAAGTGTTACAAGATATTTAGCTTTTTAATATAACATAAGCATATGTTTTAACAAATGTCAACAAGCAAAATAGAATATCGAGCACTTTAAAACAAAAGTAAATAGTTATTAACAATTTTTTTTATTTATATTATCAATAATTTTAAATTTTGTGAGCATCTCCAACTGAAGCGATTTAATTTTTAAATCTAGCTTTTTATCTCCATGTTAACAATGTGTTCTTTTTCCTATAGTTTTAAAGAAAGTTCTTTGAATTCCAAAAATTTGTCCAACTTAAGGAAATTTTTGAAGATGGGGCTTTAAGAGACCTATTCGCAATTCCAACAGCTTGGAGAGAATTTGCTTTTCGGCAGATGAAAGAAGTATTTCTCATATTATTTGGTTTTTCTTCAAATTACTCGTTAATAGATATAAAACATTTCATGTCTTCCTATTAAATATAATAAAAGAAATTAATTTTACTTGCGTTATTTTCATATAAAAAACTAATAAAATATGTTTTCGACAGCTTGATATGTATCGATTGACATTTCGAAAGAATTCACTCGATCGATTAGTCGTTATCGAATGTCATGATTTCAAAATGAAATATGTCGATTAATTTCACTCGATCACGTATGCGGCGATTAGACCCCAGTGATTTTTTAACATTCTTAAAACATCTGGGATTTTGTGCTTTTCCGATAACCAATAGTTTTCATTTTTCTGTCCTCGTTAGATTTGCTACTACAAGCACTGATATTCGGTCCTTTGACAGCTTTCCACCAGCACAGGATTCACCTTTGAAACGAAGTGTACTATTAGGTGTTAGTTTAGTTAAATAAACCAGTTTCATCGCCATTAAATATGTCCACATCCTTAAAAGGTTTCCTTAAAACTTCCCATTGCATTTCCAACCACTCATTGACAACATCCATATTAACTGCAGCCGCTTCTCCAACTATTTTTCCGCTAGTGATGTTATGTCGTTTTCTGAATCGAACAATCCAACTTTCACTGCACTTAAATTCATGGTAGTTTTTGTTCCAAATCCTGTGTTTTCGCCTGCAAAACTTTATTGCTCACTGTTACATTTTTGGCTCTTTTTTTGTATAACCCATTTCAGCAAAGCATGCTCAATTTTCATATAAGCGGACGTTTAACTTTTTTTTTAACTTTGAAGAATGTTTTTCAAAATTATTTAACACGACGTCCTTATTTTTCCAAATGGCAGATACTGTTGATTTGCTTATATCATTTCTTGGCATATTTGATTTTGTTTAATGCCTTGTTGTATGCGTTTTATTATTTCGTATTTGTCTTTTAAAGTATAGCACTTTTTTGTTTTATAAACTCTGGATGCATTCATTGTTGCAACATAAAAGAACTGATTGAGAATAAGTCGCAGGGTTGCTTCTCAAAATAAAGTTTACATTTTAAAGTCAAACCAAAAGTTCGTCTTAACCGGAAAATAACGAAATTTCGCTCGCAAATATAGATCGTTTTAACCGAAAGTTCGGTTTAAACGAGCTCGTCTTAAGTGAAACAAAGTAAATATGTTTAGTGAGAAATAAGTTGGGACTTTTAGAATGGTTCGTCTTACCCGAAAGTACGTTTTAAACGGGTTCGGTTTAAGTGAAGAGCACTGTAATAGAGAACACCCGCAACAACTTAGAATGAAAAGTTAATACTCAACCTCACAACAATGAAAAATATTACAGTGTAAAATATATACCAGGGGTCTAATCGTCGCATACGTAATCGAGCGTGCTCACGTGTCGAATAAAATTTCGTGATGTATCGACTACACTAATCGCGGCATACGATAGTCACGCAATCGAAATTTATAACAAGTGTTACAAGATATTTAGCTTTTTAATATAACAAAAGCATATGTTTTAACAAATAATCTACAAACAAAAAAGAATATCGAGAGCACTTTAAAACAAAAGTAAGTAGTTATTAACAATTTCTTTTTTATTTATATTATCATTAATTTTTAGTTTTTAATTTTGTGAGCATCTTCAACTGAAGCGATTTAATTTTTTCCTTTAATTTTAGAGACCTATTCTTAATTCCAGTATCCAGGAAGAAGTTTTTTTCTCATATTATTTGGCTTTTCTTCAAATTATCGTTAATAAATATTAAACTAACATTTCACGTCTTTCTATTAAATATAATAAAAGAAATAAATATTCCTTGCTTTTCTTTCATGTAAAAAAACTAACAAAAAAGTTTTCGACAGCTTGACATGTTTTGAATGATATTATGAAAGATTTCACTTAATCGATTAATCGTTATCGAATGCCGTGATTTCCAAATAAAAATGTCGATCAATTTCACTCGATCACGTATGCGAAGATTAGATCCCAGGTTTAACCGAGAGCAATAAATTAAGAACCAAAATAATAACAACAAATATTAGCTTTGAATATAAACCGAACTCAACATTAAATTAAATTTTTTCAAATGTAAAAACACCGATTGAAAAACAACAACAAAGTAACGTGGTGTATGAAGTTAAATGTAAAGGCAGCGACGACCAGCATTGCAATCTAATATGCATAGGAACAACAACGAGAATTATTGAGAAGAGAATGGTAAAGTTCCAAATGGATATCGCGAAAGGAAAAGGAAATACAGGTCACACAGCTGATTTTAAACAAGTGACAATACATAGTAGACAAGGAAAAAGTAGAAAGAAAGAGACTAACGATTGAATGTTTACGAATTCAGCAAAACATCAAGAAATCGATAACTTAAAAAAAGACACTGACAACATAAATAGTAGTTGTAGGGTTGCAATAAACGATCAGTGATATTTCAAAGCTGTTTAATTTAATTTGTTTCATTTTAATATTATAAAGGACCCCTGCTACTCCGCAGCATTATATTATATTATATGAATTTTTATAATATAATACCAAAATTTGCCAAGAGAAGTTAACGTACAGTAATGCCAAAATATGCCAAGAGAAGTTAACGTACAGTAATAGTAAAGTTGATTGTCCACGCATAACTTTCCTCAAACCCAACGAATTTGCCAAGAGAAGTTAACGTACAGTAATGCCAAAATATGCCAAGATAAGTTAACGTACAGTAAAAGTAAAGTTGATTCTCCACGCATAACTTTCCTCAAACCCAACGAATTTAAGCAGTTAATAGCTCAAAAGAAGGAGCTTGATCCACTGAGTGTTCTTAGACCTACATATGTCAACAGCCTACGTTAATTAGAACTCTAGTTATAGAGGTTTGAGAGAAGAAAAATATTGAAAAAAATCTTGAATGCAAAGTTTATTCATAAATTCTTTTAATATATAAGATAATATTTTTAAATCTTACTAGAGGACCCCTGCTGCTCCGCAGCATTATATTATATTATATTAATTTTTATAATATAATAACAAAATTTGGCAAGAGAAGTTAACGTACAGTAATGCCAAAATATGCCAAGAGAAGTTAACGTACAGTAAAAGTAAAGTTGATTCTCCACGCATAACTTTCCTCAAACCCAACGAATAGCTCAAAAGAAGGAGCTTGATCCACTAAGTGTTCTTAGACCTATGTCAACAGCCTACGTTAATTAGAACTCTAGTTATAGAGGTTTGAGAGAAGTAAAATATTGAAAAAAAATCCTGAATGCAAAGTTTTTATTCATAAATTCTTTTAATATATAAGATGTAAGAATATGTTTACTGTGATGTGAGAAAAATTTTATTATTTTAAGTGATCCGAAATTTCTGTAAAAAAACCATTTTTTTTTTGCAAGAATGTAACAATATTCTCGATATACATTTTTTATACCCTATACCACTATGTGGTTTGGGTATAAAGACTTTGTGCTGCTGTTTGTAACAACCAAAAATATTTGACCTAGACCCATCTTTAATTATACCGATCGAATCAGAATCACTTTCTGAGTTGATTTAACAATGTCCGTCCGTCCGTCCGTCCGTCTGTGTGTCCATGTAAAGCTTGTAATCAAACTGCAGGTCGCAAATATGAATATATTTTGACGAAATTTGGTATATAAGCTTTTATCGGCCTTGGGATGAACGCTATTGAAATTGGTGAGAATCGGTCCATGTTCAGACCTAGCCTCCATACAAATTACCCATATGAAATCGACATAAATTGCCATAAGATCCAAATTGTCATATAGATCTTACTCAAATTGGGTTTGTATGCGTTCATTACATCCACTAATGAGTAGTCCAAAAATGATCCCTTTGACCCCATATAGAGCTGCTTCCCGATCTTCACTTAAATCTATTAAAAAACAAAAATATTGCACTGATTCTTCTCAAATTTTGTTTGTGCATATTTTTGCAAAATACAAAAGACTTAACCAAACATGATCAGGATCGGTCCATTTTTGGACCTAGTCCCTTTATAGATATAGCATGCGATATGAACTTTTTCATATCTGCAGCCAAAAAAATTAATAAAAATCCCACTCAAATTTGGTTTTTGCTTATTTTCAATGTCCAGTTAGTTGGGCCTAAGAGATAGGGTTTCTAAACGCATGGTATAGGGTATCGTATAGTCGGTCTAGACCGACTATAATTTTCTTACTTGTTTTAATAGATGAAACCCTTGACAAAGTCAACATAAAATTGACGAAACATCGGGTAAGTGTAATAAATTGTTACTTGTATATTTACATCGAAAATACTACGTCATATTAGGATAAATAAAATAAATAAGTTGAAAATATAATGTGAACAGAGATAGACGCTTTCAACTCCGCGGTAATAAAAACTGAAAACGCAATATTTCTGAAGATGAACAGCGATGCTGTTCGAAATATCAAAAATAATAATAATTAAAAAAACCAAAAAGCAAAGAATTTGATTTTTTTATTATTAAAACCACATGACCTTGAGCCTAACAAACCGAAAACCATAATAAATAAAATTTTAAGTTTTTACAAACATATAACCATCTTTTTTTAAGGCTTTTAGCTTCATTGCATTTTAGCAGAATTTAGTGCTTTTTAGGGTACTACTACTGCTGGCATCGCGGTCTGCAGCACCCGATAATTATCTAAATCAATTTACAAACCAGATACAGAAACATAGTTTTTGACCAATGAACCTACTACCAAATTGGGATCAGAATGATAAAGTAAAATTATAATTTTTCCTTGTTTTAGTATTAACAGGTGCATTAATGAAATAAATGTATTTTAGACCACTGCTTAATTATCTTTAAATAATATATATCGTATTGAAAAAGTTTTGTTTAGAATCGATATATTTTTTTTCTTCTCTGTTCTACATTCATTAGCATTAATTTTTTATTCAGTACGGAATATTGAAATTCTAACAACAAATCAATCGGAAACTCTGTGCTAGCTTGTAGAGAAATACACATTTCTTACGCGATATGGGAGAACAGGTTCTTATTGTAATATTTAGTTTGCTAACAACTGCTTACCCAGTTTAATTTGTAGTGGGAACTTGTTTTGTCTTAGTATATGTATATATATTATTATGTATCGATTTTAGTTATAATTACTATTTAACTGGGTGGAGTGATATATTTAATTTTTTCTTTCGGCCCTACATGCGATCTGTTGAAATAGATGCAGAAATTATATATGCATGCAGTATTTTTACATCTTTTTTAGATTTTCACACTATTGCGATGTCGCTCCATCCTACATTTTAATTTAAAAATATTTACACTGAAAAAGTTTTACAGTTATTACATGTCAGTTATATGTTAAGCTTTTTCGTAAATTTAAGAAATTGCAAAATTTTTTGCAAAGATATAAAAATTTACATCGTTAGATTTTTAAGACGAAGTCTGTCTGTTGTTAAACAACTTGTTATTTTACTTATCAAGATGCCAAATTTTATGCTTGTTAACGCTTGATTAGTCCGTTGTCAACCGGTTGGCAAAAATCTCAAAAATTTCGGACATTTTTCATAATTTTTATACCCTATTCCAGTAGGTAGTTAACGCATACATAATGACTCTGTTTTGATGTTTGTAACTACCAAAAATATTTGACCTAGACGCATCTTTTATTATACCGATCGACACAGAATCACTTTCTGAATCGATTTAGCGATGTCCGTCCATCCTTCCGTCTGTCTGTCTGTCTGTCCTTCTGTTTGTCCATGTAAAACATGTAATCAAACTAAGTACAAATCGCAAATATTGATAATATTTCGCAAATATTAAAATTGGTGACAATCGGTGCATGTTCAGACCTACTCCTCCTACAATTGAGATCAACATTAAATTGCCTTAAGATCCAAATTATCATATAGATCTCGGTCAAATTAGATTTGTGTGTGTTAATTATATGCATTAATCAATAGTCCAAAAATAAACCTACGGGACAATTCTTAGTTATAATAAATCTGCTTTCCGATCTTCACTTAAATATTGCATAGATTTTTCTCAGATTTTGTTTGTATATGTTTTTGCAAAAAATAAGTGACTTTACCACATGTGGTCAGAATCTGTCCATTTTTCGACCTAGTTTCCATATAAATATAACCCCGATATGAACTATTTCAGAACTGGTGTCAAAAAAAAAAATAATATAAATTCCACCCAGATTTGGTTATTTTGTATGTCCTATTAGTTGGACCTAACACTAATTCTCTAGACGAATGGTATAGGGTATCTCATTGTCGGTCTAGACCGACTATAATTTTCTTACTTGTTTTCCAGTGAGTTAGATTATAGTTATAGTTATTTATTTTTATATCCTCCACACCACTGTACAGAGGATATAATCAATTTGATATACATATATATCAATTTGATATATATCCGTCTGTAATGCATCGAAAAATGTCTGTCCATCTGTCTGTTGAAATCACACTCAATCACAAAATAAACGATTTACCTGGGTTAGCTTAGGATAATGTTATTTGTCATTATTTTGAGCCGTTTGGTTTTTAAAATGGGGAAGTTCGGACATCTTTCTGCCAAGATATGGCCTAAAATATGGAGACACCTCTAAAAAAATTCTACAAATTCAGTGTGTTTGTTGTAATAATATAGTATTAAATTTATCAAATTGTTTACTTTTTCAAATATTTTGTTTACAATTGTAATATATAGTGCAATAAGTTCAGATATTAGTGTAAACGTAAAACCCAGGTGAAGGGTATTAAAGATTATGCATATCCGAAATTGACACTCTTAATTGTTTCATTTTTATTTTTAGACCAATGTTAAAACAAACACAGGTAACAATCCCAAAAAAAGTGAGATTTGTTGGAATTTTTAATTGGTTAATATTAAATATCAGCAAATTTTTGAATTGGTTTTTCTCATATTTTTTTCAGTGGCTGATTTTTTATTAGCTCGAAAAAAACAAAATCACAAAATAACTTTTATTTCAGCTCGAACAAATAAAAATCTTAATTAAAAAAAAAAACATTTTTTTAAAGACAAGGATTAATACTGTATACTTGAATCAGTTTTCGTACATTTACTTCTAGATGTTTTTTTTTTTTTTTAAAAGTTACAAAATAACTGACTGTTGCTTGATTGTTCTGTTATAGTTATCTCTTCCTTTATAGTGGTAAAAAGAACCGGTTCTAGAATCTATTCGGTTATAAAGGAAATATTTTCCTAATAATTTTGTGAAGTGTAGTTCTTCTTTATTTTATATAAAAATTTAACTTTTTATGAAAAAAAAATGCAGTCTCTTACATTTGTTAGATTTTACATTGTCATATTTTTAAGTGTACATTTTCAAATTGAATTGGGTTGTTAAAACAATAAACCGGTTGTTTTGAACTTATAAAATCCAGAAGTTATCTTAAATAACTAATGAAACACATGAAAGCAAATAAAATAACAAAGACTTGTATTGTTTGTTTAGAGAAAGTCAATCTGAATACTGGCACCTTCACTTAAAAGTACATACTGTTAAGCTTTTAAAAATTCCAAAATTTCAAACAGGTTTAAAAAACACACACAAAAATCTATAGAATGCACTGAAGAAAGTACCAAATCTATATTTGACTAAAACGCAACTTAAACTTAAGCAATTCTCGTACATATTTAGGCCATCATATGACATATTCTTTTTTTTTTTATCAAAACACATATACTTACTTGCCAAGTTCCAATACCTAGAGCCGGCATTTTTAAACCATTATTAAATGTTAAAAATTTATCACAGGCCATTATTTTTTCCTTCACGAACTTCAAACGATTTTAGCAATATAAAGATTGAATTTCTTTTTATTTATACGATTTTAACACATGTGTTCTGGTCCCAAGTTAAAATTAAACTAAACTGCTGTGAGCAGATACTTTTATTTTTGTTGGGGCCATGTATTACTATAGTGATAAATACTTATACATTTGTTCTCAAATTCTCTCTTAAAAATTATGTGTTTGTATAAGACTTGGACACAGCGGTGCCAGACGTGACGATTTTTTTTTTTTTTTTTTGCAAAAAAATGACAAAATTCCGATTAACAATATTTTGTAGAAAAACCCTTATGATTTTCTGTCAGCATATTTTTATACCCTATACCACTATGTGGTTTGGGTATAATGACTTTGTGCTGCTGTTTGTAACTACCAAAAATATTTGACCTAGACCCATCTTTTATTATACCGATCGAATCAGAATCACTAACTGATTCGATTTAACGATGTTCGTCCGTCTGTCCGTCCGACTGCGTGTCCATGTAAACCTTGTAATCCAAACTGCAGGTCGCAAATATGAATGAATTTTGATGAAATTTGGTATTTAAGCTTTTATCGGCCATAGGATGAACCCTATGGAAATTGGTGAGAATCGGTCCATGTTCAGACCTAGCCCCATACAAATGACCCCTATGAAATCGACATAAATTGCCATAAGATCCAAATTGTCATATAGATCTTACTCAAATTGGGTTTGTACGTGTTTATTACATCCATTAATGAGTAGTCCAAAAATAATCCCTATGGGACAACTCTTAGTCATAGGCCCCATATAAAGCTGCTTCCCGATCTTCACTTAAATCTATCAAAAAACAAAAATATTGCACTGATTCTTCTCAAATTTTGTTTGTATATATTTTTGCAAAATACAAGAAACTTTACCAAACATAGTCAGGATCGGTCCATTTTTGGGCATAGTCCCCATATAGATATAGCATCCGATATGAACTTTTTCATATCTGCAGCCAAAAAAATGAATAAAAATCCCGCTCAAATTTGGTTTATGCTTATTTTCTATATCCAGTTAGTTGGGCCTATGAGATAGGGTCTCTAAACGTATGGTATAGGATATCATATAGTCGGTCTAGACCGACTATAACTTTCCTACTTGTTTAGATATGGAAAGTATTTAAGTAGTTCGGTTTGTTAGAACGAATTCAAATTCTCATTTATTATTTTTGGAACGAAGTTTATTTAATTAAATTACACTGTAGTTAGTCTTGCCATAAGTTCTGTTACAAGCTTTTCAAATCAGTAGCATAAATACGGATATAGCACAATAGCAATCTTAAAATCGTCTCAAGTGGGTACAGGGTGAGAACTGGTAGACCTCGCGTTGCTCGTACGATTGGAGCCATAAAAGCTGTGCGGGAGTGGATTCACCGATATCCCATAAAAAAAGCAAATGATCATGGCTAGATCCAGATCCATGGCACGACTAATCCGTGATGACCGCCACATGAAGGTTTTTCGCAGGCGCTCTGGTCATTTTTTAACTTTTCTGTTAAAACAAATACGATTGGAAAGATGTAAGAAGCTTTTGCGATGGTCATGAAAATATCCTTTTTACGAATGAAAAAATGTTTACGGTGGAGGAAGTTTTTAATAAGCCAAACGACAAAGTCTATGCTAGAACTACAGAAGAAGCTAAATTTACTGTGCCACGGGTTCAGAGAGGTCATCGTCCAACATGGGTCTGGTGCGGAATATCCCACAAAGGTATCAATTCTTTGCATTTTGCGTAAAAACTGGAGCGAAAGTGTACCAACAAAGTCTTGGCAACAACCCTGTTTTATGGAGAGTACTGGGTCCATCAACAAGACTCTGCATCGGATACAAAGCCAAAACAACTCGAGAGGGGTTACGTCAGAATATTGTGGCCTTTATTAGTGCTAAAGATTGGTCCTCCTCTTGAATACCAGAGCGAGAGGGTATGGCCTGCTAAGTTCGTCGCAGCGTCATCAATACCCATAGAAACCATACGTGCCGCTACAACCCACTGGCCTAACCGTCTAAAGGCGTGCATGAAAGCGAGAGGCGACCATTTTCAAAAATATTCTGAATTTCAGAAACACTATTATTTTATAAAAATATGAAAATTATAAAACATTAAAAAAAACTAGTTTCTTTAATTTTTAAACTCTTTCTTTTAACTCATACTCTCTGTCTGTCTGTCTGTCTGTCTTGGGGCAACCTCATCCCCCTTATCCAATTGATCTAAAACTTGGCCCATAGTCTTGTTGTGAGCACAGATTACTTTTGGGGTAGTCACGCACAGTCACGCATAGTCACGCACAATCACGGAGTGTTCTAAATGTCATTTCCTCCCATCCGATCGATCTGAAACTTTGTCCATACACTTGCTGTGAAAAAAATATTAACTTTAATTAAATCACGCACAGTCACGCATGATCACGCACAGTCAGGGAGAGATTTAAATCTTGGTCGATATACTATCTGTAAAGAAAGATAAACTTCGACATATTCACGCACAGTCACGCATAGTCACGCACAGTCATGGAGTGATTTAAAACCCATTTCCCCTTATCCGATCGATCTGAACCTTGGTCGATAGACTTGCTTGACATAGTCACGCGCAGTCACGGAGAGATTAAAACCTCACTTCCCCTCATCCGATCGATCTGAAACTTTGTCCATAGACTTGTTGTGGCCAAAAATTAATTTTAATATAGTCACACACAGTCACGCACAGTCACGGAGAGATTCAAAACTCATATGCATAAGGAAAGAAAGAGTTTTAATAAAAACTTTGTTTTTATGGGTTAAATTATTACACTATATTTAAATATAACAGAAGTTATGGCAGGACTAAGTGCAACAGCCTCTCTTGGGTGGTGAGAATTTCCAAGTCAGTGTGTAAGTACTAAGCCATTATAGTAAAACTTCCAAAATGTTTGGTCTGCGAACCACTGATGATTTCTCATTTCATTCTTTCGCGAATAGCTTCAGCAAATCAAGTTGAAGTAATAAAATCGAATGAAATCTTTAAAAAAATTTTAGTTTTTTCCCCTTTTTAACCAATATTTTGAAAACCATAACTTATTCAGAACGTATGATTATTATTTATTATTAAAGTAGAAGAGATGTATACGTATGAGAGATATTTTTAATATTAAATATAAACGTACTGAGTAATTTTTTATTTTCTTACATGAGTATATTTATAAAAATTATTTATTTAAGCCTTAGCTACAAATTTGCTGAAAGATGAAATGAGAAATCATCAATGGTTCTTGGGTTGTAGTTAAAAAACTAAGCAAACAAACGTCAAGATAAGGAAAAAAAATATAAATGGTCACGGCATAAGAACGCATAAGGTTTTACTATACTGCCCTAGTACTTTCACTCTGATTTGGAGACCCCGAAAATGTTCCACAGAATTAATAAGTAATAAGAAATCTTTTACAAATTTGCTACTAAGTTAAAGACTCTGTCAAATTTAGTAACTATTTTGTTGCATTTTACTGAAAATTAAACAAACCCATATTTAGCGATATGTCAAAAATCGAGTTTTCGCGAAACATAACTTTTTTATTGGTTCTTTGGGTCATCGAAAACAATGGTTGTTCTACGACTTTTTCATATTTGGCCTATCCAAAAATTTACCTTTATTTTTGAGTTGCTGAAGAATATCGCTAGTTAGACGCCTCAAACCTCAAAATATGATTTTACAATGTTTTAATATTTTGTCTAAAACGGTTAAATCTTTAATTTTTGTAAACATACCAACCCCGAAAATTTTAAAATAATGGAAAATTTTAAAATTTTTTAAAAATTACTTAATTAGCGTCATCTTGCGGCGGCTTTTTGCAACAACTAATGAATTAAAATGTGGCAACTAGAGGTAAAAGTATATAAGTAAAATTTTTTCTGCCTTTATTCACTTAAAATTAATACAATAATAAAAGAAAAAAACTTAAGACTATTAGACTAGTATAGTCCAGCACTCGATTTTTGAGTGCAAATTTTAGGAAATATTATTTTTTCGTTCAATTTTTGTCTTCCAATGTTTTTTTAATCTATATATAAAAAATTTATGAATATTTAAATGAGCCTAAAGGTATGTTAATCAATTTTAGCAATTCAACACAGAGCGTCTAATATATAATTTAAATCATTCGCATTAACAGAGTGTAACGAATTATATATTATATTTTAATATATTTTTAAATTTATCGTTCTCAGCTTCTCCTCCATATGAACTATAACTATGCCAATATTCACACTTCTACGTGCCCGCATATTGCTTAAAAAGGGAACTAAAAATTTACCTTCACGTAGTAATATATAAATTGAGCTTTAAAATTGATACAGTGTAGATTTTAATTACAGTTAGCAAAATTATGAATTTATAACATTTTTATAGAATTACTTGAATGATTAAAATTCCATATCAAAATGTAACTTTTTAATTTTTCTTTCAGTTCAGTTCAGTCTTTGTATACCAGCATCAGATAATTGTCACACAATTCAATAGGTTCGTCTTTCTGCATTAAGTTTTCAAAAATAATTTTACTATCTGATCGTCGTTGCTTTCTTTCTTGATAATTTTCCATCTCCTCCAGTCTTTTTATACGTTCTTTAGCCTTCCAATTCGCATTGTCAATTTCTTTATCGAAAGTATCAATACCGTTACAGTTATTTAATCTCATCTTTATATTAATGATAAGGTAAATCTTTCGACCTGCTTTTCAGCAAAATGCGTGCACGGAGAAATATGAAATTTAGCATTTTTATGATAAAACATTTTAGAAGAGCTAATAAATTTTAGCCAGTTCACAATTCATCGACTGTTCTTTTTTTATTGATGGTTTCAAAAAAGAGTACATTTTAATCGTCCTGGGTTAATTTGCCTAAAATTGATTAGCATACCTTTAGGCTCCTATAAAATTATATATTAAAAGTCCCATTTACATTTTTTGTGTGTGTTTATCAAATATTTATAATGAAATTTAATGAATTTTATTTAAAAATACACAATTTAATGAACTTTACAATAACATTGAAAGAAAATTTAATGAAAACAAGTTTTGTAGAATTTTCACTCGAATTTCGAGTGTTGGATCAAAAACTTCACTATTAAACGGCCATTGGAGTCTTTTTAAAAACAATTTAAATAAACCCGACAAATTTGCAACATTTTTCTTATAAAATATTCGACAGTTTTTTTTTATTTTTATACCATATACCACTATGTGGTCCGGGTATACATAATGACTTTGTGCTGATGTTTGTAGCTACTTGACTTGAGTTGCACATATGAATATATTTTGATGAAATTTAGTACATAAGCTTCTATCTTTCATAGTATGAACGCTATTGAAATTGGTTCATGTTCAGACCTAGTCCCCATACAAATGACCCCTTTGAGATCGACTTAAATTGCCATAATATCCAAATTCTCATATAGATCTTGGTCGAATTGGGTTTGTTTATGTTTATTACATCCATTTATCAGTAGTCCAAAAATAAACCCTACATGACAATTCTTAGTCATAGCCCCCATAAGAAGCTGTTTCCCGATTTTCACTAAAATCTATCAAAAAACAAAAATGTTGCACAGATTTTTCCCAAATTTGGTTTGTATATTTTTTTCGCAAAAATTAGTGACCTTACCAAATATGTTCAGAATCGGAAAATTTTTCGACCTAGTCCCCATATAACTAGTCCCCTAGTCCGATATGAACTATTTCATATCCGAAGGCAAAAAAAAATTAATAACAATCCGGGTGCAAAATAAAAATAATAATAATATTAATTCTAACCAACAGAATAGTCAGCTATTTTTAGGGCTCTTTAAGTCTATTTTAGGGCGTAATTGTAATTTGAATAATCAAGAAAACTTTGAACGTGATTCCCCAACATTTACTAAAATTGATTGGGGAGGTGAGACTAACTGATTCTAAGTATTGTAGAGCAATCACAGCTTGGCCATTGTGCACCTTATGGTTTAGAATATAATCCAGTTGGAATCAAAAATCTTCTCAGAACCATTTTTTGAGTCGATTTGGCGATGTCCGTCCGTCCGTCTGTTTGTATGTGTGTCCATGTTAACCTTGTAATCAAACTACAGGTCGCAAATATGAATATATATTGATAAAATTTAGTATAAAAGCTTCTATCGGCCATAGGATGAACGCAATTGAAAATGCAAATTAGGCTATTGGAGGTTTTATTCTAAAAGATATTGCCATTTAATTTAAATCTCCAGGTACCAGATCTATACTAAAAGAAAGTAACCAAAAAGGCAAGCCTAATCAAGCCCACTTCATAAACGACGGAGTGTATAAAATAGTAAAGTAACAATTATTATACCCTATACCACTATGTGGTCAGGGTATAATGACTTTGAGCTGATGTTGGTAACTAACAAAAATATTTGACCTAGATCCATATTTTATTATAACGATTGTCCCCTATGGGACAATTCTTAGTCATAGCCCCCATATGAAGCTGATTTCCGATCATCACTTAAATCTATCAAACAATAAAAATATTGTACACATATTTCTCGAATTTGGTTTGTATATGTTTTTTCAAAAAATAAATGATCGGCCCATGTCCGAAGGCAAAAAAAATAATTACAGTGCCACTCAAATTTGTTTGGGTTTATTTTCTATATCTAATTAGTTGGACCTAAGAGATAGGGCCTCTAAACCCATGGTATAGGGTATCGTCTAGACTCTAGACCGACTATAATTTTCTTGTTTTTTATACCCTATACTACTATGTGGTTTGGGTATAATGACTTTGTGCTGCTGTTTGTAACAACCAAAAATATTTGACCTAGACCCATCTTTAATTATACCGATCGAATCAGAATCGCTTTTTGAATCGATTTAACAATGTCCGTCCGTCCGTCCGTCCGTCAGTGTGTCCATGTAAACCTTGTAATCAAACTGCAGGTCGCAAATATGAATATATTTGGATGAAATTTGGTACATAAGCTTTCATCGGCCATGGGATGAACGCTATTGAAATTGGTGAGAATCGGTCCATGTTCAGACCTAGCCCCCATGCAAATGACCCCTATAAAATCGACATAAATTGCCATAAGATCCAAATTGTCGTATAGATCTTAGTCAAATTGGGTTTGTATGTGTTTATTACATCCATTAATGAATAGTCCAAAAAAGGTCCCTATGGGACAACTCTTTGTCATAGGCCCCATATAGAGCTGCTTCCCGATCTTCACTTAAATCTATCAAAAAACAAAAGTATTGCACTGATTCATCTCAAATTTTGTTTGTATATATTTTCGCAAAATACAAGAGACTTTACCAACTATGGTCAGGATCGGTCCATTTTTGGACCTAGTCCCCATATAGACATAGCACCCGAAATGGACTTTTTCATATCTGCAGCCAAAAAAATTTATAAAAATGCCACTCAAATTTAGTTTATGCTTATTTTCTATATCCAATTAGTTGGGCCTAAGAGATAGGGTCTCTAAACGCATGGTATAGGGTATCGTATAGTCGGTCTAGACCGACTATTATTTTCTTACTTGTTTTTATTATCATTTAAAATTTTCATCTTCAAATGTACTAAGACTTTTTCTAGCAAGTGCTCATACATATTTAAAACATGCCAATGAATTTTATGAACCCTTTATGAACCCTTTCATTTGAAAAATATTTGAAAATTATTTATATATGCTAGAAAAATATAATATTTTGCGACATAATTTCAGTATGATTTAAATCAAATGATTAGTGGGTTCACAATTTCCACACCATTTCTTTAAATTATTAAAAACTCTTTAACCTGACGAACTATATAATGGTAATTAAAAAAAAAAAAATTAAATGATCAAGCAGTTCATATTTCTGTGATCGAAAGGGAAAACTGTCTAAGTCGAGTTAGGAGAAGTTAGCTATTGAAATTAACGTAATTTCCATTTGCAACGCATTACGCTTAAATCTACTAGCCAAAATTTTACTTTTATGATTTTTCAATTACAACCAAACTATGTAGTTGAGTTTAAGAGACAAAGTCCTAAGATTTTAAATATTACTCATTATTTAAGTTCTAACACTTTCCAAATTAAAATCTAAACCCTTATAAGCACCTAAACACAGGTAGGGATTTGAATTTTGAAAATGTTCTACTGAAAACTTGAAATACTGGCTTTGGCTGTTATTTCTTATCATCTATAAAACGATGTTGACGCTACACCTACACATTTTCCAATTGTATTTCAGAAAACATCAATTGATTTGCAGAAATAATCAATTGTATTTCAGAAAACATCAATTGAATTCCAGAAAGTATCAATTATATTTCAGAAAGTATCAATTTTATTTATGAAAGTATCAAATGTATTTCAGAACATATCAAATGTATTTCAAAAAACATCAAATGTATTTCAGAAACTATCAACTGAAATTTCAGAAAATATCAATTGAATTTCAGAAAAATGGTCAGAACGCTATACAAAAACACATTTTTTTAAGTACTACACTGGGTTTGTAGCATTTATTGTAAACTAAAACGTGTTTTTTCAAAATTATGACTGCAAAATCGGGCATCACGATGCAGGCAAAACTTTATTCCAGATTCCTGTCCTGATTAAAATATGAAGTCCTCATCTTCTTACCATTAAGAGTCTGCCCTTGATATTTTGTTTTAAAGTGCATAAAAACTAAGTCCAAATATTGGCAAATATTTTCTATAACTCGGTATTGTAGGGTAAATTACTTTTCAATTCTGAAATTTAATTGAAATTTTCTGAAATTGATTTGATGTTTTCTGAAATAAATTTGACATTTTCTTTTTTCTGAAATACATTTGATGTTTACTGAAATACATTTGACTCTTTCTGAAATACAATGTATACTTACTGAAATTCAATTGACACTTTTTTAAATTCAATTGATGTTTTCTGAAATACAATTGAGGACCAGCATTTTAATCCACTGCGCCCAAACTTTGGCTGCTCCATTATGAATTTTATTTAATTCATCCATTAAACATGGGCATTTTCCTACATTATGGAATTATTCATATATTATTCCTTTATTTAAATCTGGAAACAAATCGAATGTAGCTAACCATGAGGAATAGCTAAGCTTTGTGCTATTCCCAAACTATTTGAAAAATGTTTAACGGATAATCTCTGTCATCAGGTTTCTTCTATAATATCACACTCATAACATGGTTTTCGTAAGGGGTGCTCTATTTCAACTAATATTTTACAACTTTGGTAAATCGTAGTTTCGTCAATGGGCTACATACCGACGTTATTTATACTGACTTCAGTAAAACTTTTGATAAAGTAAATCATGATCTTTTACTCAAAAAATTATATTTGATGGGCTTTACAGCAAACAGCATAAGCTGGATAAAATCTTATTTGATCAACAGAAATCAACGTGTTTATTTTAATAATACTACTTCAAAGAATATTATAGTTAAATCTGGTGTGCCTCAAGGAAGTCATCTTGGACCAATTTTATTTACTCTTTTTATAAATGATCTACCAAGTTTAATAAAAGCCTCAAATGTTCTTGTGTATGCTGATGACGTTAAGATTTTTTTAAGCTATAAGAATTATTGTGAACAATTTCACCTACAACATGATCTAAATAATTTTTATAGATGGTGCCACATAAATTTAATGAAATTAAATTTTAAAAAAATGCAAACACATGCACTTTACTAGAAAATTAAGTGCATTTGGTTGTTACAAATTTGGAGATTACCAGTTGGAGCAAGTAAATAAAATCCTGGATCTGCGTGTTCTTTTAGATGCCAAATTAGAGTTTGTTCAACACATTTCGATGATAATAAAAGCACGTGGTGTACTGGCCTTCATTAAAAGATGGGCAAAGGGATTCAATGACCCTACAGTTACCAAACAACTATACATCTCCCTAGTAAGACCAATTTTAGAATTCGGGTCTGTTATTTGGGATCCACTATCTAATATTCGCAGTGCCAAAATTGAATCGGTCCAGAAGCAATTTCTCCTTTTCTGCTTAATACGTTCTTATCCAAGTTTTGTTAATCTGCCATCATATACAACTAGACTTTCTCAAATTAAACTGCCTTTTTTAAAAAGCCGAAGAACAATGCTTAATGTTATGTTTTTATTTAACTTAATTCGAGGCGACATATGCTCAAATTTTCTTATGAACAACATCTGTCGTCAAAAGTTTGCCGATGCCGATCCATTTAGAAGAATGTGCCATGATTTCAATGATCTATACAATTTAATTGATTTTTCTTTAAATGGTGATATTATTAAACGCAATATTATATTATTTTTAAATACATAATCTCAAATTTTTGATTTAAGGATTTGTATATATTTTTTTTTATCTGTTTTATACTCAACAGTCTGTAAGGTTTTACCATAGACTTAATAAATAAATAAATAAATAAATAAATAAAAAATTTCTGATAATTAATTGAAATTTTTAGAAATACAATTGATACTTTCTGAAAATCAATTGATATTTTCTGAAATACAATTAGAAAAGGTGTAGTTACCTTATTCCTGGTAGTTAATGACAGCAAATGAAAATCTGTTTTTAAAATTAGAAAACGAATTAATTTTTAATGACTGGGCGAATTTATATTCCATTATACATATATCCAAACAATAAAAGTAATGTGATTTAAAAAGCCAAGTAGATACAAAATAAAAAAAAACTTCGCTAATTAAGTGTAGAGATTCAGCCAGATGGGTGAAAAAGGAATATTTTTAATAATATTTTTTTTTTATCGTAATAATTATGTTTATTTTATAAAACTGAATACACAGAGTTATAACACGTTCCACATTAGTTCATCAAAATTAAAAAAAAAAAATCATTATTTATAAAAATATCGCCATCTTTGTTGGACCACTTCTGCAAGTAGTGCTTCTCGATTACCAACAGAACATCTCACTGAATCATCTAAAATCAATGAAAATTGAATGAAAAAATCATTAGTTAATAGCAAATCTAGTCTTTAAGCGAAGCTTTTTTTTAAATTAACAAAATGGCTGCTTTTGGCAGTTTACTTCCGGATTTACGACCAAAAGGCGGCAGTATGAAATAAGGCCGCAGGAAATAAGACCTCAAAGCGAAAATGAGATTAGTCCCCAACAATGGGGCATTATTTCATAATATTAGAAATGAAATAAAGCCCTTACGAAATAATATAAAATAACAAAAAAAAAAAAAATGAAATTACGCACCATTTTGAATAACACCCCATTTTCTAAAATTAAATAAGACCCTATTTTAAAATTTATTGCCGAATCTTAAAGATAAATAATAAAATAACAAATTAGTTCATATATATTTTATTGAAAATAACTTCGAGTTAAGTAATAAAATAAAAAATTATTTTATATTTCTTTCATTGAAAATAATACTTTTCATAACAAATAACAATAATAATAAAAATTATTTCATAATTCTTCCATTCAAAATAATAATTACTTTTACATTTAAGGGTTGTTGAAATTTTTTAAACCAGTTGAAATTCCGTCGACCTATAATTTAAGATTTTATTCATTACATATCTTGAGGTGTTTACAAGACAGAAAAACAATATTTGAAGTTTTATCTTTACAAACTACACATTCATTTTCATTATTTGAAGACACTATATCAAGTTCTTCATCTGACAATTCGTCATCGGAAGGATCTTCTTTGGATATATGAAGTTTTGGGAAAATGTTAACACAAATCTCGTTATTTTCATAGACCATGCGGGAAAGAAAATATATACATAAATATATTTATATAAGTGATATAATTACCTTTTGCATCCAATGACTTTCAAAAAATTTTAAAAATGGTAAAAATAAACTTTTGCTATCCATCAAAAATATGTTTGTCTCTATTTTTGGCGTTCTTAGACGATCTTATATATTGCAGCAATAAATTTCTCTTATAGTGCGTTTTCATCTAAGCAAAATGTAGTACATACGAGATTTCGTCAAAATCTAGCTCATTTTTCTAGATTTCCTATACAAAACAAAATCTAGCTCGTTACTAGATTTTAGCAAAATCTCACAAAATCTTGTCGAACTTGGGGACTACCAAATGATACTACTGTGTTTTTTTAATATTGTAGTAGAAAATTACAACGCAGTGCCTGAAAAATTAACATTTAAAAATAAAAACAGAATCAAACAAGTTGAATAAAAAGGAAATAAAATATTTATTATTAATATGCAAAATGCATATATTTATGTTGTTCAAACAATACATTTAACAAATACTGATGGTTTTTTTTTTTCGCAAAATTTATATTTCAGCTTGTGCTTTTTTCATTCTTAAGGCATAATATAATAATAAAATTTGTTTCTTTTTTATAATTTTCCATATTTCCATTTTCCTATTGTTTTGTTTATTTTTGGTATTTCTAGTTTATATGTTTTATTTTAAATAGCTGTTTATTGTTGTGGAAACAAAATCTCACAAAATGTCAAAAAGGTTAGATGTAAACGGTATAGATTTTGAAATAGATTTCAACTAAAATCTACTAGATTTTCCTTAGATATAAACGCACGATTACTCACATTTCGCTTAATTGCCTGACAAAAATGAAACCTAGAAATAAAAGCAATATTTTTAGTGTACATCGGTTGAAAATAAAAAATACATTCCATTTGAAATGTTTTTTCTACTCCGACAATTTAAAGTCACCGAAACTAGTTTCATGGTGAAAAAAATTGTTTTGAGTGTAAATCGGTTGAAAGTAAAAAAATTCGTTTGCATTTTGAATTTGTTAAGAATTTTGATTTTGAAAATTGAGGAAATTAAATAAATCCACAAAAAAGGAAATAACACTCCAAATATTGTTATTGTTGTGTTATTAACAATTTTTTGGGATCTTTTTTCATTTTCGTTTTGAAGCCTTATATCCTGGGGCTTTATTTCATATCGCCCCAAAAGGCATTAGTTTATTGTTAGTTTATGAAATATTGAACAAAAATTAAAATCCTTCGACCAAAGACTAGTTTTTAATTGTATTAATAAGCTAAAAAAAAATTCATCGAAATCCATGCTGTGATTTTGGAATTATAGTGGTCAACGACTTGAAAACCATATTTTTGACAAATACGCATTTAATTTAATGAAAAATCTAACTGCTCCACCCCTTAATTATTTCATTATCCAGAAGGTGGCAACATTGAATATCAATAATATTTTTTTTATGAAGAACGTTTTCATTCTCAAAATAAAAACAAGTAAGAAAATTATAGTCGATCTGGACCCACTATACGATACACTATACCATGCGTTTAGTGACCCTAACTCTTTGGCCAAACTAGTTGGATATATAAAATAAGAAAATAATAAGAGTTAATAAAATCTGGGTACTCTGCTTAGTCAGAATGTTTGTATAATTTATAAGTTTATTTGTGTGGGTTTGTAAATTCAAATGAGAATGTGAAATAAACAACAACAACTACAAAATTACTTAGTAATGGAAGAAAGGTGCTAAACCAGGGATAGAGAACTAAATTTTTAAAATGGTACTTAAACTTAACATTTTCGAGATTTTCAGGAACCATAAGGACTTTTATCATAAAATTTAAAAATAAATGTTATTATAATTTTTTTCGAGCAAAAAATAACCTTTAACTTATGATTATTATTTTTTTCTCCAATATAAAAATTAAACATAGGCAATAAAGTATGACTTGTTGAAATTTTTAATTGGCATTAGTGCAAAATACTAGCAAATTTTTCAAATCGCATTTATTTTGCAGTGACAGATTTTTATATTTGCTCGAAAAATTTTAAATCACATAAGAACTGTTAAAATAAAAATCAAAAAATAACATTTATATCTCCTCGAAAAAATAAAAATCTAAATTATAAAAATCAGCATTTTCAGTTCACAAGGATAAAAATTGTATGCATGAATCCGTTCTCTGACATATATTTCTTTATACATTTTTTGTTAAAATATTACAAAATAACTAATATTTTCGGTCCCTGGATTTTTTAAGAGTATAATGGGTGGTAACGTTATATGGGAAGTATAACTAAAAATGGTCTTACGTAATTTACTTTTGGATTGATTTCCTATGGGTGAAATAAACACACATCTGTTTATTAGAGCAATTTTATTGTACCTCATCTATGGCACCAATTTTCAAAAGCGATTATCTTTTAGTAGATCAATACTTGCATACAGTGGATCACAATACATTGGAAACTTTTACAAAATTCAAAATTGACAAATTTTATTTTTTTTTTAATTATTTCGCGTTATATTCCAAAAGTATGTGTTTTTTTTACGAAATCACTCTTTGGTGTGTTCTCTTGCGGAATATAACAAAATTGTTTTAATAATTACAATTAAAAAAATAGGTAAAGGAAAAAAATTTTTTTGTAATGCCAAAACAAGATAAACTTTTGAACTTCTGTACCAGAGTTGATAGAAACAATAAAAATGGTGTATGGTATGATAGAAAATGCATAAAATCTTAATCATCATTTTCGTTATATTTCTTACGTTATCTATTAACTGTTTTTTAAAAACCTAAAGTGTTAAAAACCAGAATAATAGATGATTTTACTAGTTACTAGTATAGCCCAGTACTGGAAATTCGAGTGCAAATTCTAGGAAATATTATTTTTTCATTCAATTTTTGTCTTTCAATGTTTTTTTTTAAACTATAATATAAAAACTTTATGAATATTTAAATGAGCCTAAAGGTATGTTAATCAATTTTAGCAATTCAACACAGAGCGTCTGATATATAATTTAAATCATTCGCATTAACAGGGTGTAACGAATTATTAGAAATATTTTACTTTATTTAATTTAATATATTTTTAAGACAGATTAAACATAAATTTTATCATTCTCAGCTTCTCCTCCATATGAACTATAACTATGCCAATTTTCACACTCCTCCGTGCCCGCATATTGCTTAAAAAGGGGAACTAAAAATTTACCTTCATGAATTAATATATAGATGAAAACTATTCCATGAATAAGTCCATAATGTCAAAAATTATCAAGAAATGTCGTGCAAGAAATAATAGTAAGAAAGTTTTAAAAATGTCCAAAAATGCTACCTAAAGAGATTCTGAAACTAAAAATATGTGGTCGAACTGTTTCCCGACTAGTAATTTAGGATGATCTTGGTTGTTATCGTCCTGTGAATTAACCACTGAAATCAGAGAAAAATCGCCTGCTCGCAAAAATTTTACTAAAGAAAACCTGAACTGGTTAAGATGAAATTGGAATACTGTTCTCCTTTCAGATGCGTCCAAGTTTAATTTAAGAGTCCATGATAGAAGAACGTTTGTACAACGTTCAAAGGGAAAAAGATAGACCCAAAATGTACAAATAAAACTGTCCAACTCATGTAATATAAGATGCTCCAACTGGAACTGGATACATGCAAATTCTGAATTACGTAATGTAACCATATGCGGTGGAAAATATGCTCTTGGTCTGGAAGCTACAAGATGACAATGACCCAAAACAAACCTCTAAAGTTGTGACCGAATGTATACAATCTAATGCACTTAGTGTTTTGGAATGTCCAGCCCAATCACCAGATCTCAATCCCCTAGAAACTCTATGGGAAATTGTAAATCAAAAAATACGGAAAAGAAATTACGAAAATTCAGAGTGGCAAGCAATTTTAAAATGGATATTATCAAAAATCTAAGTGCATTTGTTTCAGTGGTGCGTGGTAGGGAAGAAGAGAGCATATATTTCAAAAATTCATAACTACACTGTATTCTTTCGGACCGGTTTCTGGCATTTCAGCCTTCATCAGCGATTTATTGAATATTGTGATAATTGTTATGTCATAATTGAATAAATTGTTCCTATATGAAATTTTTCTACTTAGGGCGGCCGTGAGGTTTGAACCTGCGTCTATCTCACATACACTCGTACTTGCACTTTTTGGTCAGACCTACGAGCAGTGTGGTTAAGAATAAGTTTTCATACCATACAGATTTTACTGCGTATCGTTATTTTTGAATTTTTTACTTCCTCATCTATAATATTAATAGGCTAGGCGATTTCTTGTGACCGATGTTTTGTTCTACCGTTTTATCCCGCTTTTGACCAAACGTATATTATTTGAAAGGTATTTCTTTTTAGCCGTTTTGCAGATTTACAGATTTTTAAATTTTTTCCTTTATTTTGAGTAAATTGCATTTAAAGTTTCTACTAACACATACATAATATTATACATATGCTATGTGTGTTTTATTAAATTTGTTAATGTTTGTAATAAAAATGAGTTTGTTTTTGTGTTGATTTGTGAATTGGCTATAATTGATTAGCATACTTTCAGGGTCTTTATTTAATGAAAAAATAAAATTTCCTAGAATTTGCACTCGAATTTCGAGGGCTGAAATCTGCTAGCATTCATTATTAAACATAATAATGCTTAATCAGATTAGAAATATAGGCCAATCGATAAACACAATTGACTGGCCATTTATAACTAAAAACACTATTAAGCACAAAAACAACATACACTGTTTTAATGTATGTAGTTATAATTATTAAGCATTTTTTGATTATTGTTCTGGGTATAAAAACCCTAGTAAAATAAAGAATCATTCTAGTAATATAGCATATCTATTGTGTTCAATTACTGGCCATCACCTTTCAAGTTAACAGTGGTTGGAGGGAAAACAAAAGGAAAATAAAGCTTAATGTCAACACCGATTTATGTGCCGGTGTTGATCAAGATTAACTTTATCCTCAACATTCAACAATCCTTTTACTGCCATAGCATTGGTAGTGATTCTTAAGTGCCTCTGACCATTTCATATAGGACGTTTGGTTAGAACTCTACACATATAAATTTTTAAATTAATAAAAGAGTTTTAATTTTATTATCCAATTTTTTTGGTATTGAGTCGTAAAAAATATATTTAGATAAAAGTTTCCATTGTATTGTCACTCACTGTATGTTTATACTCATACATACCTTTTTATAAACCTAAAAAATCATGCACTTTTCTTAGAATACCCCAAAGTAAAAGTTTGCTGTACAATAATTTAAATATTTAAAGATCTAAACAGTTTTGTGATACCTAAAAAACCTTGAAATATTTGCTACAAATCTATTTAATGAAAATTTTCTAAAAATTTTGAGGCATATTCCATTTTTTATACAAAAAATCTAAATTTGTTTTAAAAATAAAATAAAAACAAACAAAATATTCATGTGTATAAAATCAAAATATAACCGAAATTCTAATATATTTTGTAACCGTACACATTTAATTACATTTTGTTATGATTATTGCGTTTTATAACAATAAGAAATCTTATTTGTGAAAATTTTGATTGTATATAGAATTTTTTTTAATAAAAATCATTCGAAATGTATTTTGTTTCTATTAACAAATTTTTTCATGTTCCACAAACAATAAAATGAGAGAAAATTAGAAATTTTGCCACCTAAAAACACAAAATTTTTAATAGTTTTTAATAGGGCGGATCAATAAGTCCATGACTTTTCGAACTTGCCTCATAGTAATATGAAATGCAACACTGCTCCCATCAACTACCACCTGTTAATAGACTACTGTAAAATTTTGAGCAAGTTCCGTCATTTACTTTGCGTTTAATAACTGTTCAAAACATACAACCTCGTGGTTTTGTTTAATGGAAAAAAGTGAATTTCGAGTGCTCATTAAACATTATTTTTTGCGAAAAAAAAACCGTCAATCAAACCAAGGAAAAGCTTGATAAATACTATGGGCACTCTGCACCATCGATATCAATGGTAAAACAAGTAAGAAAATTATAGTCGGTCTAGACCGACTATACGATACCCTATACCATGCGTTTAGAAACCCTATCTCTTAGGCCCAACTAACTGGACATAGAAAATAAGCAAAAACCAAATTTGAGTGGGGTTTTTATTAATTTTTTTGGCTGCAGATATGAAAAAGTTCATATCGGATGCTATATCTATATGGGGACTAGGTCAAAAAATGGACCGATCCTGATCATGTTTGGTAAAGTCTCTTGTATTTTGCAAAAATATATACAAACAAAATTTGAGAAGAATCAGTGCAATATTTTTGTTTTTTAATAGATTTAAGTGAAGATCGGGAAGCAGCTCTATATGGGGCCAAAGGGATCATTTTTGGACTACTCATTAATGGATGTAATGAACGCATATAAAACCAATTTGAGTAAGATCTATATGACAATTTGGATCTTATGACAATTTATGTCGATTTCATAGGCGTAATTTGTATGGGGGCTAGGTCTGAACTTGGACCGATTCTCACCAATTTCAATAGCGTTCATCCCATGGCAGACAAAAGCTTATATACCAAATTTCATCAAAATATATTCATATTTGCGACCTGCAGTTTGATTACAAGGTTTACATGGACACACAGACGGACGGACGGACGGACGGACGGACGGACATTGTTAAATCAACTCAGAAAGTGATTCTGATTCGATCGGTATAATTAAAGATGGGTCTAGGTCAAATATTTTTGGTTGTTACAAACAGCAGCACAAAGTCATTATACCCAAACCACATAGTGGTATAGGGTATAAAAAGTGGTTTGTTTACTGACTTTCGTTGTGGTCGCACAAATACAAATGACGTTGAACGTTCTGGACGGTCAATTGAGGTCAATACACCCGAAAATGTCGAAAAAATCCACGATATGGTGTTGGCCGATCGAAGAGTAAAAGCGCGTGAGATTGTTGATGCCATAGGCACCCATATAGCAGACAGCTTTCTTAAACCCAACTGTGTGGCAACTTCAAAGGATTGTGTGGAGTTGTTTAACCGTAATTTGAATGAGTTTTTGCGGCGTTTTGTAACTGTGGATGAAACATGGATCCATTACAATACTCCGGAGACCAAGCAGCGGTCTAAACAATAGGTTTCTCCTGGTGAACCGGCTCCGAAGAAGGCCAAGGTAAGTTTGTCGGCCAATAAGGTGATGGCAACAGTTTTTTGGGATGCACACGGGATAATCCACATCGATTACCTTCGAAAGGGAAAAACAATAAACGGCGAATATTATGCCAACTTATTGGACCGACTTAACGAGGATTTTAAAAAAAACGACCCCATATGGCCAAGAAGAATGTTCATTTTCATCAAGCTAATGCATGGGTGCAACGTGTGCAGTCTCATTGGCAAAATTCCATGAATTGGGCTACGAATTGGTACCTCATCCGCCATATTCTCTGGATTTAGCCCCCAGTGACTATTTCCAATTTCCAAACCTAAAAAAATGGCTCAGTGGAAAGAGATTTAGCTCCAACGATGACATTATTGATCAAACAAATGCCTTTTTTATAGACCTCGAAAAATACTATTTTTTGGAAGGGATACACAAATTGGAGAAACGTTGGACTAAGGGTATTGAGCTAAAAGAAGATTATGTTAAAAAATAAATTTTTTTTGTAAAAAAAAACTGTGTTTCATTCTAAAAGTCACGGACTTATTGATCCGCCCTCGTATTAATAGCAGAGAGGAAATTTTATTTTATACTTTAATAAATAATTTTATAATATCCTAAAGATATCTTAATCAATTTTAGCCAATTCACAATTCAACACTTTTTAAATAAAATTCATTGTATTAAATTATAAATATTTGTTGAACACACAGAAGTTATATATGTAAATGGGTTTGTTAATAAATAATTTTAAAGGAGCCTAAATGTATGCTAATCAATTTTAGGCAATTCACAATTCAACACAGTGCTTTTAGTATTTATAATAAACACACACACAGTGTTTGTTTTATGCATATGTCAGTTGCAACTTTAAATGAGCATTACTTCAAAAAAAATTTCCAAACTGCGCAAATCTGTAAATATGGTGAACAGCAAAAGAGAAATACCTTTCAAATGAGGTATGTTTGGTCAAAATCGGTTATTTTTTATCGGTCACAAGAAATCGAATAGATTTAATATTTATTAAAAGTTTAGGAAACAATATATATACAATAACAAATGTGCACAAGAAAGCAGAAATTCTAATCTATATATTAATATGTGAAGGTGAATCTTTCGGCCACTTTTTAAGCAAAATGCACGCACTGATTACTGTGAATTTGGCATATGGAGAAGAAGTGCACAATGATAAAATTTATGTATAAGGTGTGTTAAAAATATATTAAATTAAATTAAATAAAATAAAATGTTTATAATAAATAATTTTATAAGAGCCTAAAAGTGTGCTAATCAATTTTAGCCAATTCACTATTCATCGCCTGTGCATTTATTATTGATGGTTTCAAAAAGTGTACATTTTAATCGCCCTATGTTGAATTGTGAATTGCCTAAAATTGATAAGCATATCTTTAGGCTCTTATAAAATTATTTATTAATAATCCAATTTATATTTCTTCTAATGTATTTTATTTAAATATTCATAAATTTTTTATATATATAGATTTAAAAAAAATGCAAGAAAAATATTGAATGAAAAATAAAATTTTTCTAGAATTTGCACTCGAATTTAGAGTGCTGGGCTCTGCTAATAAAAATAAAACGACACTCGTTTTTTACTACTTTGTAGTTTAAATTCTGTCAGTAAATAAAATCGATTTGTTAAATTTTTGTTATCAGTGATCGGGGGACTATAGAATAGATTTATTAATACACAAAACATTTTAATTAATTTTGTATACCTGCAGACAAGCCCCTAAGACTTCGCAAGGTTAAATCTTAATTGTACTAAACACACATAAACCAAATTCCACCAAAATCAGTATAATAATTTGGACAGGGTATGGCGGTCTGAACATAGACCGATTGTCACCAATTTCAATAGCGTTCAAAATTCCATCAACATATATTCATAGTTACGATCTGTAGTTTGATTACATACAAACGGGCGGACGGGCATCGCTAAATCACCTCAGAAAATCTTTCTGACGCGATCGATGTATTTTTTGTAGTTAACTTAAAAATATTTAATTTAAGCCATATACTCATTCATCTATTAATTGTTGTTTATTAAAACTACGGCTGCACATATCCACACATGAGTTCCGGTCTGGACATTCCTGGGCTTTGAAGTATTTCAGTAGTTCGAAGCTTAGAGAACTTACTAATTTTCGGTATGCATTTTTAATGATAATGTTTAATGATAAACTCAACTAACTTTATTTAGGATTCAACCTAATAAAAAATTGTCATAAACAATACTTTTTTGTACATACATATGCACATTAGGGTGGCCCTTAATGAAAAAAGTGTTCAAACTCTCGGACTCACCCTAGAAATATGTAAATAGCAAAAAAACTGAGAAATATAAAGTTTTGGGTCAATCAAAAAAAAAAATTAGAGGTGCCTCAACGCGACTGAAAATTTCAAGTGTGTTTGTATGGGAAAAATATGACTTTTTTTTCAGATTTTACGAAAATTTCGTTCTATAGTTTAATTTTTTCGGCAAGTTGTTATATGAATCGAAAACTTACGAAAACTTACCCTTATTTGCTCCTAGGGTTAAAATGATCCAAAATTCAGCAGTATTTCCAAAATATTTGAATTTTTTGACTTAATCGTCCTATACTAGCTTGGGGTCATTTGTGGTCATCATAGTCATCAAATCATAAAAATCGGTAAAATATAGCACAATTTTATTTCCCAACCCATAGTAAGGGTTTCATCTAGTTTACTAGAACAATTAATTTTTTTAAATATGCCAAAATTCAAAGTTTGGCCTCGGAAAGGAAGGGGTTAACGTTGTTCGATTTATTCCAAATTTTTAGCATGGAAGGCTTGCACACTTGGTTATTATATTTTAAGCGTCACATCTAAAAATTCAACAGCACTTACAAAATATTTGAATTTTTTAAATTAATTAGCTTGGGGTCATATGTGACCGCAAGTCCAAAATGGTTAATGGGGTCATATTATTTTATTCCGAAACCCTAGGCTATTAAGATAAAATATAACATTAAAAAGTAGAAAAGTGATTAATTTTTGATACAAAGTATTTAGAAAGATAAAATTTACTGAATATTTCACAAAAAAACTAATTTTTCTCGAAATCCGCAAAAAAAGTTCTTTGTAACAAAAATATTCTGGCAGATGAATTTACTTCAAAATTCACACAGTTAATCTATAACGTAAATTTAACAAAACTTTAAAGTGCCAGATCCATTTTTGTGAAATTTGGTTTAAGAAAATTTTTTAAAACTTAAAAAAGGCGTTTTCAAAATTTTATCAAAAAAATTTTCCATTTTTGGTCTCATTTCGCAATAGGTTAAAAACGTGGTAATAAAACAAAACTTTATGCCTGATGTCTTTAATTAATTTCTTAAAGTTGAAAAAGTTTCAGTCAAATTTCACGACCTAGTTTTTTTTTGGCACAAAAGTGGTCTGGTGCATTTGCTATTTCTTGGCGAGTTTTATTTCCATTTTGAAGCTATATAGCTTTATATAAAAGATAATTTAGTTCTGATATCGATTCGTATAACAACTTGGCGAAAAAGTTAAGCTATAGAACGAAATTTTCGTAAAATCTGAAATTTTAAGTCGCGTTGAGGCACCTGAAAATTTTTTTTGATTGACCCAAAACTTTGTTTTTCTCAGTTTTTTTTTTGCTATTCGCATATTTCTAGGGGGGTGAGACTTTAAATTCGAACAACTTTTCCCCCCTCCATACAATGAAGGGCCACCCTAATGCACATAGTTTGAAAATTAATCAAAAAAAAAAAAAATAAATAAAAATTACAATAAATAAATAAATAAATAGAAAACGAAAAAACATAAAATGTCTTGTTGTCCAAAAGAATTACCAGAACGTAAATTTCGTCCAAATTATACGTCTAAAGGATTAACGGAAAAATTTTATGCTCGTCACGAAAATATCAATATCATTGTTCGCGATCTAACACGTATTCAATATTTCGAAAAAGAAAATGAGAAACGTTTAAAATATGATGTCCGCAATTGTTATCATGCACCGATCACTCAAAATCAAACTTATGGCTGGCTAGAGCGTTATGCAGAAAAATATACTGGTTTAGATGCAGAAATATTGATGCACAAAGCACCATTTGATGAGACGTTGAATGTAATGAAGAAAATTGCTTTTGATATGCATCAGTTTAAAAAATAATTATAAATTTTTACGATTTATAACTGATTCAAAAAAAAAAAAAAAAATGTGTAAAAAATTTGCAAATAAAAAGAGAAAAAATATTTTTCGTATTAACTTTAACTATAAGAATAAAAGTTTTACAAAAAATGTTAAACCAAAAATGTTATGCCGGCTGAACTTTCTAAATGTGGCTCATTTTGCTTATTTTAAAAAGCCTCAATCCAAACTATTATACTAATTTAAAATAAATACTGCGTATCATTGTATTTCGACAAAAACTTCTTTATGCGAGCCCTAACCAGTATTAATTCGTACACCAAGTATGTGTTTGACATTACGAAATAATATCGATTACATTTTACGAAATAATATGGATTACACCACAAACGTTGCACTTCTCTGAGAGGTGGTTTTATTATCTTTAAATTCATAAAAATGTGTGCACATAAGTATTATAACCAGGGACGTAACAGTTATAAGAGAATGACGAAAAAGTCTTATTTAATATAATATTATTATACCCTCCACTCCAGTGTGCAGAGGGTATATATAAGTTTGTCGTTCCGTTTGTAATAATTAGAAAAAAAAATTTTGGACCCCATAAAATATATATATTTGTGATCCTTATAACAACCGGAGTTGATATAGCGATGTCCGTCTGTCCGTCTGTGGAAATCACGATGACGGCATCAACCGTCAGCTAGGGTACTCGTTGACATAAAAAACATCCTGAGAAGTTTGCTATTTAAAATCGACCAAATCGGTCGATCAGGGCCCGAGATTTGAATGAAGAACTAAAAAAAGTCTTGAAAAAATATAATTTTCTATGTTGTTCTTGTTACGATCACGCCCTCAATAGGACAGCTAGGGTGAACATTTTTAGTGAGAATGATTAACCAATTCATGGGAAGATTCCTATTTCAAAAATCATTAAAATCGGTGGAGCAGGTCCAGTGAAATCTCTGAAAAAGTAAAAAAAAAATTAAAAACAATATATTTCTATATTGTTCTTGTTATTCTAAATGTTGCATTGTTGTCATAGCTGGACTTGTTGTTTTTGTGGTCGTTGTGGTAATAATATAATAAAAACAAACCCTTTGTACATTTTTTTATCAACTCTGGTAGAAAAATTTAAAAGTTTCCATTGTTTTGGCATCACTTAAAAAATTTGTTAGATCATTTCTGTCATTGCCACGAGCCTGCCTGCAAAATTTCAGATCGATTGGGTCACGGGAAAGTGGTTAAAAGCGATCCAAAATTTTTTCGACAAGCAGACACTACGAGTTAATATAAAGGGAGTAAAAATTCACCAACATCTAAACCAAATAATGCTAAAATACCTAGTTGTTAATAAAAAAAAAAACAATTGGGCAATTCACAATGGGTAATGTATCGTTGTATCTGTTGTATCGTGTATCACTTTACAATAGTGTAAAATTGTTGGTAATTTTCACTGAAAAATCTGATACACGATCCAACTTCATTTGCTATGTTTAGTAAATGTTTTATATTGTATCATAACATATCAGTTCCAAGTGAATGCCAGTTTTTACGAAAAAGAAAAAACAAATACATAGAATTTTATCAGCATAAATAATTATAAAATATGGCAAATAATTCAAATAACGCAAATACATCGATAAGTTTATTTATATAAAAATTAATGTTTATATTTTTAGTACGTATTTTCTCTTTCAGTACCAACCAAAACATTTAACATTTTTTTTTTCATTATAAATTGAAAAGCAAGAGGTACGTAACTAAAACTCCAGGGTATATCTCACGACCAAAAAGCAAACACTGACAAGTGTTTTCTCTTATACAAAATAGCAGAAGCGACGAAGCGATCTTTCCTCGTTGGATCGAAAATTACAAAAGAAAGCGTTTTACAATATGAAAATACAACTGAGTGTTCACAACAAATGATTGTATTGTGTATTTCAATACAACATACAATACACAACACCTGTTGTGAATTGCCCAAATGTAAATTTAGCAAAAAAAATTTATGTATTAATTTATTTAAAGAAAAAAACACAAAAATAACGTTTGATGTTGTATTTTTTGTGTGTAATATTTACATATACATACATACACATATTAAATAATACAAATAATATACATATATTCTACATATGTATATTCATAGTAACTGCATGTTAGAAATAAATCGGTACCTATATTATTTTATTTACATAAAATTCTGCAATATTTTGTTGTGGGGAAAATACATTTCTTTTGCATTAACAGAGTGTCACTTCATTTTGCTCAGCGTGACTATGCCACAGTAGATGGCGCCACAATTTTTGTTCTAATTAGCTTTGCAATAGTTATTTCTATTTTAACATGAATGTCAATATTTTCATTTCTTTTATTTCATACGTTTTTTCATTATTCTTTTACAAATATGAACATAAGTTTAGCATGTTAACTTTTTGTTGTCTTTACAAAATAGAGTTACCGAGTTCATCAATGAGTTTTTTGCTTTCAAAACAGTTCTACATAGTTATATAGAACTATTATTCTGCTTTACCTACAAAATATCTGATTGCGATTACATCTAATTTTTAAAAATTGTTTATAATTAATAAAGCATTATTATTCACGTAAATACAAAATTGCACTTTTTAAATTTTCCATTCAAATTTAAGAAAATATCAATTCTTATAAAAACTGAAATTAAAATTTCCAATTATAAATTAGAAAATATTAATTGAATTTCAGAAAATCATATCAAAACGTCGGAAATAATAATTTTAAATTTAGAAGACATCAATTGCATCTTTAATATATAAATTTTATACGTTAAACACAAATTGAAATTCCAAAAAAAAAAAAACACCAAATATGTTTACATTTATAAATGTTTACATTTAAAAAAAAAAATATTGCCATTCAGGAGATATTAATAACTTTTCAGTACCGCGATTCAGTAACTTCTTTTAACGATAGTCGAATCGTAAAAAAAAGAAAATTGCAAAATTATCAGTAAAAGTTTTAAACGATATTCGCTATTGTTAAAGTCAGCTGTTGTTGTTATCTAAACGACAACCATTTTTGTGTTGTTTATTCAATCGATAAAAACTTAAATTTTTAGGTTGAAATGTCGTCATACATAAATAAAAATCATAAAATAGTGAAAATATTTTGCTTTTATTAAAAAACTTTTTTATATAAATTAAAAAATTATATAGCATATTCAATTCATTATTTCATTTTCAAATAAATAAACAGAAATATTAGTAAAAAAAAATAAAGATATTAAACATAAACATAAAATCATCCTGTCAAAACGAAGTAATTTGTGTTTTTCTATTCTTTGTGTTTTTCGCTTATTTTGACAGAGCTGCCACTAGTTTACAATTTAAATAAATAGAAAAACAGATTTGTCGACTGTCGTTAAGATGTATGTACTTAGTGATTCACTTAATCCTTAGTGCAAACAACAATAGCTGTCGATATATTTTGCGATTGTCAGATCGTTGAATTTGAAATTTACAGAATCGCACTACAGAAAATATTAATTTAAATTCAATGAATTTAAGAAAACCTCAAATGATATTTAAGAATTGCTAACATAAAAATTGTTACATAAGTAAACGTAATTTGATGAGAATGTTATTTTTTATATATAAATTTTCACAATTTTTTTTGGATGAAAATTTTAAGTTTTTCAGAAAATAAAGATAACATTAAATTATTTTATTTAAAATGTTTGGGACTTTTGGTTTTTTGCGCTTGGCATTCCTAATTTGATTATTTATTATTATAAATTTATTCTCTATGTTTTCAAAATATGGCAATTATTTTGTTACTCCATCCGACCTATATGGCCACAATGAAGAAATATTTGGCCAGTTAAAAGAAACTATACAGCCATCTCCAATTAGCACGATTTAATGCATATAGCCACTCTACACAACCATTACCTTTGCAATGGAGGTTAGGGCGACCTATTTAATTAGCAAAAACTAAATTAAACGAGAAGTTATGTCATATAACCGGAAACGCATGCATATAGGTATATAACCTAAATGCATGCCGATCAGCAACTTCGATGACCAAAAAGCAAACACCGAAATAAATCCGAAATAATAGAAAAGACGAAAACCAACCCAAAGAATTTTCTTAAATAATTTGGTATTAAGTTTAACAAATTGTTTACTTTTTCCAATATTTTGTTTACATGTATTATCAATACTCAAACCGAGGTGGAGGGTATTAAAGATTCGGCACAGCCGAATTTAACACTCTTACTTGTTTATAATTAACAATTACTGTAAGATACATACAGTACAAGCTCGGTATTCGCGCCTACCCATTATCGCGACGGCCAGGTTATCGCGACGGCTTAATTTTTAACATTGCAGGTTCTATAATCGCGACAGTTTACGAAAAAAAAGGGTTCTATTTTCGCGACTTTTATCTGTTTTTTTTAAATTTGTTTACAATGTCTATAACCAAAAAAGGGAAATCCCAGTCTTTTGGTATATCAACCTTTTTGGATGATTTTGGTCTTCAATTTTGTCAGTTCATTCGTGTCATTTGTTGTGTAAATACATCTCTTAATATGGGAAAAGTTCAACATATTTTAAAGCCAACGATTTCTCAAAAATTAGAGATTTTAAAAAAATTTAAAAGTGTAGATTCCGTAAATTCAATTTGCGTAAATTACAAGTTGCACAAGTCTTCGGTTTACGGCATTATAAAGCAAGAAAATTCATTAAAAAAATTCGTACGTACAACAGAAAGTGGTCCTGGCAAACGTTGCACCTTAAAGAAAGCTGAGTACCCAAGAATGGAAAAAATGCTTTATAAGTGGTTTATAAAACAAAGGGAAAAAAATGTTCCAATGTCAGCAGAGATTTTACGAGCAAAAGCCAGTCATTTGTATTCCAAAATTTATCAAACCAATTCAGGATTCAATGCCAGTGAAGGATGGTTGAAGAAATTTAAGCGACGACATGGAATTAGATTTTTAAAAATTACGGGTGAGAAATTGTCTTCGAAACCTCATCTTATTGATCCATTTGTGAAAGAGTTTAAGGATTACGTTGATAAGCATGGGTTGACTCTTCACCAAATCTACAATGCCGACGAATCCGGTTTGTATTATAGGATGCTTCCAAATCACACTCTTGTCACATGTAATGAGAAAACGGCTCCCGGAAGAAAAATATGTAAAGAGCGAATATCTTTTTTGCCCTGTTCAAATGCGAGTGGCACAGACAAACTGAAATTGATGGTTGTTGGAAAATCGAAAAACCCACGCGCCTTTAAATGCTTTCTCAATAATCCTGTAATATACAAGTCCAGTAATAACGCCTGGATGACATCATTTTTATTCAAGGACTGGTTCCATCACGAATTTGTTCCCCACGTAAGTTAATTTTTACCAATTAGTAAAAGTAAGTTGTTCTTAAGTAAACATTTTTTAGGTACGAGAATTTTTGGTTTCAAAAGGTCTCCCGCAAAAAGGAGTTTTGCTTTTAGATAACGCGACGTGCCACCCAGTTGAGGAACTAAAAAGTGATGATGGTTCAATTATAGCAATGAATCTACCACCCAATTGTACTGCACTTATTCAACCATTAGATCAACACGTTATCAACTTGGTCAAATTAAATTATAAAAAACAACTGCTCACCCACTTGCTTGGCGAGAAGGAAACAAATTTGGAGCTCAAACTAAAAAACTTTAATCTCAAAAATGCGGTTCAGATTCTAGCTACGTCCTGGGATAAAATATCAGTGTCCAATATCCAAAAATCCTGGAAAGCCTTGCTCGAATTCGGTAGTGAATGGAGTGAAGAGGATAACATGCCCTTAAATATTTTACAAAATATAATTCAGGAAGAAAACGAAGATCTTTCAAATATTGGTACACTTGTAGCTCAAGTTGGTACGGAAAACCTGTTCACGAGTGCTGACATAAACAACTGGATTCAAGAAGAATTTCATGTGGGAAGTAATGAGGAGCAACTGGAATTATCAGATACGGAATCGGAGGATATATACGAAAGTGGTCATGAAGAAAACAAAATTAAAGTGGACGATGCTATAACATCGATAAACATATGCATACAATGGGCTTTAGAAAATGATAAGCCGACAACAGCACTATATGAACTACGTGATTCAGCTGTTATTTTAAAAAATAATTTGCCAAAAAAGCAACTCAAAATCTCCAATTTCTTTAAAAATGTTTAAAATATATCAATAAAAACAATTCTAATTTTTAAAATTACATAAAATTTTTCAATAAAATTTTGGGTTCTGTTTGCGCGAAAATTCGTTTTTCGCGACAGGTCTGGTTTTTAATTAGTCGCGAAAATCGAGCTTGTACTGTATATAGTATATTGGTTATCGTAACCAATTGAAGTGAGAAATATTTTTTTTTCTGGTTAGGAATAATTATAGCAACCAAAAAATTTTTATCGAAAGTAATTTCTTTTTTCGGTTATTCCTACCCGGATACATATCTGATTTTTTGGTGTAATGGATGCATTTCTAAGAGGGTTGTAGTTTAATTATTTAATTATTAACTAAACTACTTCAAATTTAATTATTAATCCACTTTTCCATGAAATAATATTTTATTTGTAAAATTAATAAACAATTCTTACAAAACTGCCCGTTTTGTTTACTTTACCAAAGATATTTTTATTCCTTGCCCTACAAACGCTTAACGAAATGCAAGTGTTCATTGGCAAATATTTTTCCACCCACCATTTTTTTCAAGTTTGGAAATAGAAAATAACCTGAGGGACCTAAATCTGGCGAATAGGATGCGTGATGAAGCAATTCGAACTCATGGATTTTGGCCATCGCAATATGGATATGTGAACTGGTGTATTCTTTTGATGGAACAACACTTTATTTTTCGCCAAATGCGGCCTTTTTATACCCTATACCACTATGTGGTTTGGGTATAATGACTTTGTGCTGCTGTTTGTAACAACCAAAAATATTTGACCTAGACCCATCTTTAATTATACCGATCGAATCAGAATCACTTTCTGAGTTGATTTAACAATGTCCGTCCGTCCGTCCGTCCGTCCGTCCGTCCGTCTGTGTGTCCATGTAAAGCTTGTAATCAAACTGCAGGTCGCAAATATGAATGTATTTTGATGAAATTTGGTACATAAGCTTTAATCGGCCATGGGATGAACGCTATTAAAATTGGTGAGAATTGGTCCATGTTCAGACCTAGCCCCCATACAAATTACCCATATGAAATCGACATAAATTGCCATAAGATCCAAATTGTCATATAGATCTTACTCAAATTGGGTTTGTATGCGTTCATTACAGCCATTAATGAGTAGTCCAAAAATGATCCCTTTGACCCCATATAGAGCTGCTTCCCGATCTTCACTTAAATCTATTAAAAAACAAAAATATTGCACTGATTCTTCTCAAATTTTGTTTGTATATATTTTTGCAAAATACAAGAGACTTTACCAAACATAGTCAGGATCGGTCCATTTTTGGGCCTAGTCCCTATATAGATATAGCATCCGATATGAACTTTTTCATATCTGCAGCCAAAAAAATTAATAAAAATCCCACTCAAATTTGGTTTTGCTTATTTTCTATGTCCAGTTAGTTGGGCCTAAGAGATAGGGTTTCTAAACGCATGGTATAGGGTATCATAGAGTCGGTCTAGACCGACTATAATTTTCTTACTTGTTTTCCTTAAGTTCATCAATTAAAAGCGGCAATATGTTAGCATAATACTCGCCGTTGATAGAGTTTCGCAAAAACAAACGCCTTAACCTTGCCTACACATGGAACTGTCTTCGCCTTCTTTGGGCATGATTCTCCCATTTCAGACCACTGTTTTGACTGGTCCTTTGTCTCAGTGTGAAGTGGTGAAACATTACCATACACTCTATTGAAACATCTTCACGACGCTGTTTTTGTTCCATTGTGACCAAAATCGGCACCCATCTTGCGTACAGCTTTCTCATCTCCGAAATTGCGGTCAGTATGCGATGAAATGCCTACAATGTCAGCTAGCTCACGCCTAGTACGGCCTCGTTTGAATTCTACCACCCAATATTGTGTAGTTGTAAACGAAGGAGCAGAATCCCACAGAGTAGAATCTTGTTTGGCTTTTATATTGGTTTGACTGAAACCTTTCAAATAAAAGCATTGCATTACATAACGGTGACCAATTTTTTCTATGTTTACGAATTCACTGAGATCGTTTTTGATGGCTCCAAAAAAATACTAAACAACGCACAGTGGGCGAAAAGGCTTATCTAGCGACATTTAAATAATAGAGCTTAGGGAAAATTTTTTTCGTTTGTGTAATATTTTTTTTAGTTGAAAAAAAATTAAGCGACAATGTTAAACAAAAAAAAAAAAAAATTTTAATATATTTATAGATACTAGCAGATTCCAGCGCTCGAAATACGAGTGCAATTTCTAGGCAGCTTTACTTTTCAACTTAGCTAATTCATAAACCAACACTTTTATGGTTTATTATTATTTTGAATGAAGATAACAAACACATTAACAAATTTAATAAATCACACTTACCATAAGTATAATTTTATGTATGTGTTAGTAGCAACTTTAAATGCAATTTACTCAAAATAAAGGAAAAAATTAAAAAATCTGTAAATCCGCAAAACGGCTAAAAAGAAGTACCTTTCAAAAAATAAAGGTTTCGTCAAAATCGGGATAAAACGGTAGAACAAAACATCGGTCACAAGAAATCGTCTAGCCTATTAATATTATAGATATTTTTTTTTGTGAAAGTTGCAACTTTTTTTCATAATTTAGACATTGTGTATTTCATTCAGGAAAACATGATAAAGTTAATATATTTAATGTTTCACATTCTTTTGGGCTCAAATATATTAAACTTTAATATTAAAAATAGTTTTTTTAACATTTATTTATTTTTTTCTTTTTTTTTCTTTTTTTCTTTTGAATTAACTATTTTTAGCATTATCCAGTCTCAATATTTCAGCCGTTTTCATAACAAAAATTTAATTATAATGCAAAAAAAAAAAAATTGCAATACTAATGACAATAGTAATAACAGTTTTTTATTCCGATTTGGAACAACTAAATGAATCTAGGGTTGAAGGTACACAATGATTTATGAATAGCAGTGAGATTCGCTCACTCTGTTCAGGAAAATTAAATTCAAATATACAAGAATGAGCTTCTACGATGCGCATAACAATATGATCCACCATATGTTGTAAAGGCACTTGAGCTGAGCCGTTTGGATATCATTTTTTTTGCAATAGTTTCGTACGTTGGATATATGAAGGCATTCTGACTTTTTGCACCAGCTTGCATCAACGAAGAGTTATTGATCCTAAACTGCTGTCGACGCGACAACACGCTTACAGCAAGGGAAGGTCAACCGAAACAGCTCTTCACGAGCTTGTGAGTACCATCGAGAAATCGCTCTCGGTAGGAGAATACACCATGACAGCCTTTTTGGATATAGAAGGGGCTTTTAACAATGTCACACCGGACTCGATATTAGCGGCACTATCTGGTCTAGGAGTGAATTCCGTGATCATCTCACTGATTGGAAATCTGCTTGCCAACAGGCGGATAACAGCTAAATTGGGAACGACTCTAATATCCCGATTCGTGAACAGGGGAACGCCACAAGGAGGCGTTCTGTCACCACTTCTATGGAACTTAGCGCTGAACTCAATGCTACTTTCATTGGAGAGACAAGGCTGCAACGTGGTCGTCTATGCTGATGACGTGGCCATAGCCGTAAATGGGAAGTTTCTATCCACACTTAGAGACATTCTACAGAGGGCTCTCACTATGCTATCTAGCTGGGCAAGTAGTTGCGGTCTGGGGGTAAATCCGACCAAAACGGAACTTGTTCTTTTCACGAGGAAGTATAAGATACCTACCTTCGACCCTATTTCTCTTTACGGTGCTGATATCGCCTTCTCTGATGGAGCCATGTATCTTGGAGTATTCCTGGACAGGAAGCTGAACTTCAGACGGAACTTGGAGGAAAGGGCGAAGAAGGCGGCTATAGCTTTATACTCCTGCAAAAAGGCCATTGGTAAGCGGTGGGGCTTCAGCCCGAAAATTGCTTACTGGATCTACACAGCGGTGGTTCGCCCAATACTGCTTTACGGGGTCATCGTCTGGTGGCCTGCACTAGAGAAGGCCTCTAATACCAACCTTCTTGCAAGGGTACAGAGAATGGCTTCCATGTGTATTACTGGTGTCCTTCGTACCACACCTACGGATGCCTTGAACATCCTCTTACACCTAATACCGTTGGACATATTAGGAAAGCAGTCGGCGGCCTCATCGGCCATTCGACTAAGAAGCATAATACAATGGCGTGGTCATAACTGTGGCCATGGAGTGATCCTGAATAACAGGAACTTACCATTGAACGTGGATTACACCAATCCGAGGAGTGTATTCGAACGACACTACCAAACTCTGATACCGACCAGGGAATCCTTGGAATCAATGTTCCTGAAAACAAGAACCACCCTTAACTGCCGCACGTCTTTAAATGAGATGGCCAAGCAGTTCGACATCAGACTCATTTGGGTCCCAGGGCACAGGAATATACCGGGAAACTGTAAAGCTGACGAGTTGGCAAGACAGGGCTCTACCTTACGGGTTCCAGCGGACTTGGAATGTGTTGGTATACCCCTGGAATCTTGTAGGCTGGAACTTCGGCTTCACACCGCCGGCATAACCGACAACAGATGGGCTAATGGATCAACGTGCAGGATCACGAGACAGATCTGGCCGGCTCTAAATCATAAGCGCACTAGCGCGCTACTATCACTCCCCCGTAGGGAGATTTCAACAGTAGTTGCTGTTATCACTGGGCACTGCCTCATAGGGAGACACGCTGAACGCCTCAGGGTCTCGTCAAATGACTTCTGTCGTAGCTGCATGGATGTGGAGGAGGTGGAGAGCATAGAGCACTTCCTTTGCTATTGCCCGGTGCTCTCCAGAACGAGACTTCGAACATTGGGATCGCTGTTTCTTCACGATCTCTCTGATCTCTCAAATGTGGACATTTCACATATCAGGGGCTTCATCAGGAGCTCAAACTCGTTCTACGGTGGGGACTGAGGGGAACACATATTCGTCCCGTGGTATCACAATGGACCCCAGAGTCTAAGTGTGCTTTGCCTTTGGTTTAGCAGCCACTTTCAACCTAACCTAACCTAACCTTGCATCAACTTGTATGAATGCTTGGTATAATTACTAAAAATAATGTCAGAGTATCGTCTGGCGTATATGGAATCGGAAGGCTTGCATTTGATCCCAAAAAAGATTTTTTTGCAGTACCTTCGTCATTAGCCATTGAAACAAGTTCCGACGCACTTCGTTTCAAGCTTTTCATAAACTGCACGTTGTAGCTACTACGAGGTGTTTCCTTAACAATTTGGGAAACTTTACTTAATTTTGTTTTGTTGGAACATTCGCCGAACATCTTATCGGGTCTTCCACGATAATTCAGTGGATTAACTAATAATAAAAATTGTCCGTCTAACCACTCCTTGTTGTTATCTTCAAATTTGTGGCTGCTTCTATGGTTGCATTTTCATGTCTCAGTAAATTTTGCTACAAAATTTCTAATTTTTTTTACCTATTAGAAGGATTTTATTAGCGCCATATATGTTAATATTATTATTAATTATATGACTTTCAACAGCAGAAAATTCTTCAGTAGGCAACGGCTCGTTGCGCCATAGTAAATAAACTGCTCGTCTGAGCACCGACATTGTTCCTAAAAGATGGAATATCTTGTAAAGTTGCAAGTGGCTGCAGATGATTTGGACATTTTACAATCACAAGACAACATAGTAATTAAAAACAAAATATTCTAACGCGAATACCCACGAATAATTCCGGTCCACGGAAGTCTTATTTTGGCTTTTTTCAAGCAGTTAGTGGTAGCGTCAACTTTAAGTATATTTTTTTCTACAACACTTAAGCACAGGTCACAAACAAACATTTTTTTAGTTAATACCTCTAACTATAAATAAAATCACTTTTCTTCCCCTTAATTGAGACAAATGCAACTTTAGAGAAAATTTGGTAATGCAAAGAAAACACGTGTTAAAGCTTATAGTGATGCACCGACTGAAACATAAGTATGTTGTGTTTGACAGCTCACAGCTATTCAACTAGATCATGTCAATCAAAATAGAATCTATATATAAGTTCAGTGGAATATTAGTAATCGATAGAGACACAACTTTTTCGAAATTAAACACTTTGAAAATTGAATTAAACGAAGCTAGATCGACAATTTCGCCCACAGTGCAACGTGGCGCTTTGAAACTTTAAACATATGTTTTATTAGGTCTCCATTTTTCTTCACCAAAGTAATTTTTTTTCAAACTACTGCTTCCATCTATACGTCAGGTTAATCCCTAAAATAAATTGTTATTAAAATTTAATTTAGAGTTGGGTATGCAGTTCGTTGCTTATGGTGTGTACAATACTGTAAATACTTATATGTATACTAGTTCGTAAATAGTTTTAATCTTTACTACTCACGATAATAATCTATTAAATCACATAAAGTTTCAAGCCTCTCACTATCATATATTCCAGATATTTGATGATAAATATTTAATTTGTATGGGAGGTACGACGCAAACTAATCCGATACCGCCTAATTTTGGAATGACTGTAATATATGGATTCACATAAGGTTTTAAGGCTTTCAGTGTATTCTAGATTTTTGACTTTGCATAGAAGGTGCCACGCCCTCTTGTTTGATTCTGCACATTTTTGGACTACGCACACGATAGCTATGTTAATGAATCCATTTTTAAGAATCTCGCTGCCTTAGTACTTTATATATGTAAATATTAACTTTGTATGGTAGGTGCCACGCCCGATCCCACCAATTTTTGAAACGAACTCTACAAAGAATGCAAAGGCGAAAAGCAGGGCAAAAATACAAGAAATGCCAAGCAATAAATTTTTCTCTAAAATCTTATATTTAGCATTTTAATTTTTACAAACAAAATAACAAGTTTATATTACCTCCCTCATAAAGTGGAGCGTATATTTGTAAAAACTATACATATAACCTATAAACAAAGAATATTTACATTTCCTATACATTCAAACGAAATTTAATGATTGGGTGGACTCTTGAGGTTTGCATGTCAAAACAATGTTTATAGTGTGAAAGCTTAGTTTCGGATACCATTATTATTTACACTATCAGTGAACAGTTTAAATATTAATAATATAATCGATAGAGCGCCACAGGAAAGTGTCCTTAAAATGAGAAAACATTATTAAATATTTTAAGAAAAGTTTTTATTTTCCGATATTAAAAAAATTGATTAAAAATAGTTCATGTTAATAAACTATTGAAATTGTTTAAATATAAGAATATTAACAGATGATTTGCAATTTAGATAATTTAACAAAATAACTTAATTATTGTCAATGAGGTTAATTTGTCAGTATGGTAAATGTTCGTCTCTGTCGCCACATGACCAAATTTTGTCAGTAAATCCTACGATTAATGACGATTTTGTTTGAAAATTGTCTTTCTTTCGTTGATCGGTAGGGCAAGGAAAGTAAAAAACAATGCGTATACAAAAGAAAAGACAGCGTATTATGCTAAAACCATTGAGTTTACAATGTGTTTTAGGCGCACGGCATTTGTGTGTTATTCTACGTCATTAAACATAAATATTGTATCATTGTTTGTTAAACAGGACTAGATTAGTAACATAAACATTACTTCATTTGTTGGTTTAATCATAAGCCGATTGAGAATATTTACTTGAAGTTGTCATGTGGCCAGTTTGGTAGAAATCATAAACCTAAAAAATACATTGTTGCAAAATAAATCTAATTGATTAACCAGTATAACGTAGATATGTAGGTAAAATTGTTATTTTAAAAAAGGAATTCGCCTGAAATATTGAAATTACATTTAAAATAAAAATTTTTTGCTGAGAATTAATTTTTGGGCTTCTCATATTGTTGGGTATTTTTATATCCTATAACACTCTGTGATGAGGGTATAATGGGTTTGAACTGATGTTTGTAACTACCAAAAATATCTGAACAAAACCTACCTGTTATAATAGCGATCGACTAAGAATAATTCTCTAATTTGATTTAGCGATAACCGTTCGCCCTTCTGTCTGTCTATCTGTCTGTGTAATCGAATTACAGATCGAAAATATAAATATTTTTCGATTAATTCCGTATGGCCGTAGGATGATCGCTGTTGAAACGTTTATAATCGGTCCACATTCAGAACTAGTCCAAATACAAATGTTACAAAAGTAACTTATTTTATGTAAAAACATTTATAATAAAAATTTAAAAAAAATCTTTGCAATATTTTTGTTTTTTGATAGATTTAAATGAAAATCGGGAAGCAGCTTTATATGGGGGGCTATGACTTAAACTGTTTAATGGCTATAATAAACACACAAACCAAATTCGGCCAAGATCAATATGATAATTCGGATTTTGGGTACATATATTAATTTGATCTCAAAGGAATCATTTGTATGGCAATTAGGTCTGAAATTACACCGATTTGCACTAATTTCCATAGCGTTCACCCTATGACCGATAAAAGCATATACAACAAATTTCATTAGATATGTAGTTTGATTACAAGGTATACATGGACACACAGACGGACAGATGGACGGATATCGCTTTTTCAGGTATTCGACTGAATTCTGACCATATCTCTCTACCTTTGACGCAACAAATGATAGTGCGCGATTGAATGGCAGATTGTGTTTCCAAACCATAACCATAAATACGCACTTCTATCATTAATTTTTTTATACCCTCCACTCCAGTGTGCAGAGGGTATATATAAGTTTGTCATTCCGTTTGTAATAATTAGAAAAAAAAATTTTGGACCCCATAAAATATATATATTTGTGATCCTTATAACAACCGGAGTTGATATAGCGATGTCCGTCTGTGGAAATCACGATGACGGCATCAATCGGGCAGCTAGGGTGCTCGTTGACATAAAAAATGATTCATTAACATCCTGAAAAGTTTGCTATATAAAATCGTCCAAATCGGTCGATTAGTGCCCGAGATTTGAATGAAGAACTAAAAAAGTCTTGAAAAAATATAATTTTCTATGTTGTTCTTGTCACGATCACGCCCTGAATAGTGCAGCTACAGTGATCATTTTTAGTGAGAATGATTCACCAAATTCATGGGAAGATTTCTATTTCAAAATTCATTAAAATCGGTGGAACAGGTCCAGGGAAATCTCTGAAAATGAAGAAATATGATGTTTCTATATTGTTCCTGTTGTTATTCTAAATGTTGTGTTGTTGTCATAGCTGGACTTGTTGTTTTTGTGGTCGTTGTGGTAATAATATAATAAAAACTAACCCTTTGTACATTTTTTTTATTAACTCTGGTAGAAAAATTTAAAAGTTTCCATTGTTTTGGCATCACTCTAAAAATTTGTTAGATCATTTCTGTTATTACCACGAGCCAACCTGCAAAATTTCAGATCAAACGGCACACGGGAAATTGGTTAAAATCGATCCAAAATTTTTTCGACAAGCAGACACTACAAGTTAATATAAAGGGAGTAAAAATTCACCAACATCTAAAGCAAATAATGCTAAAATACCTAGTTGTTAATAAAAAAAAAACAATGTAAATATAGCAAAAAAAATTGTATGTATAAATTTATTTATAAATTTATATAACATATTAAATAATACAAATAATATACATATATTTTATATGTATATCCATAACAAGTGCATGTTAGATATAAGTCGGTATATTATTTTATTTACATAAAATTCTGCAATATTTTGTTGTGGGGAAAATACATTTCTTTTGCATTAACAGAGTGTCACTTCATTTTGCTCAGCGTGACTATGCTACAGTAGATGGCGCCACAATTTTTGTTTGTTCTAATTAGCTTTGCAATAGTTATTTCTATTTTAACATGAATGTCAATATTTTCGACTGGATATCATACAGAACAATGTTAAGAGTATACATGGGCTGGTATTTTATTTCATACGTATTTTCATTATTCTTTTACAAATATGAACATAAGTTTGGCATATTAACTTTTTGTTGATTTTACAAAATAGAGTTACCGAGTTCACCAATGAGTTTTTTGCTTTCAAAACAGTTCTACATAGTTATATAGAATTATTATTCTGCTTTACCTACAAAATATCTGATTGCGATTACATCAAATTTTTAAAAATTGTTTATAATTACTAAAGCATTATTATTCACATAAAAACAAAATTGCACTTTTTAAATTTTCCATTAAAATATCAAAATCAATTCTAAAAACTGGAACTAAAATTTCCAATTATATATTAGAAAATATTAATTGAATTTCAGAAAATCATATCAAAACGTCGGAAATAATAATTTTAAATTTAGAAGACATCAATTGCATCTTTAATATACATATAAATTTTATTCGTTAAACACAAACTGAAATTCCAAAAAAAAAACACCAAATATGTTTACAATTAAAAAATGTTTACATTTAAAAAAAATATTGGCATTCAGGAGAAATTAATTGCTTTTCAGTAACTTCTTTTAACGATAATCGAATCGTTAGAAAAAGAAAAGCAAAATTATCAGTAAAATTTTTAAACGATATTCGCTATTGTTAAAATCAGCTAAACGACAACCATTTTTGTGTTGTTTATTCAATCGATAAAAACTTAAATTTTTAGGTTGAAATGTCGTCATACATAAATAAAAATCATAAATAGTGAAAATTTTTGCTTCTATTAAAAAACTTTTTTATATAAATAAAAAAATTAAATAGCATATTCAATTCATTATTTCATTTTCAAATAAATACACGGAAATATTAGTAAAAAATAGAGATATTAAACATAAACATAAAATCATCCTGTCAAACACGAAGTAATTTGTTTTTTTCTATTCTTCTTTGTGTTTTTCGCTTATTTTGACAGAGATGCCACTCGTTTACAATTTAAATAAATAGAAAAATAGATTTGTCGACTGTCGTTAAGATGTATGTACTTAGTGAATCACTTAATCCTTAGTGCAAACAACAATAGCTGTTGATATATTTTGCGATTGTCGGATCGTTGAAATTTACAGAATCGGACTACAGAAAACATTAATTTAAATTCAATGAATTTTAGAAAACCTCAAATGATATTTAAGAATTGCGAACATAAAAATTGTTACATAAATAAAAGCAATTTGATGAGAATGTTATTTATATATGATTTTCACAATTTTTTTTGGATGAATATTTGAAGTTTTTCAGAAAATAAAGATAACAAATTATTTTATTTAAAATGTTTGGGACATTTGGTTTTTTGCGTTTGGCATCCCTAATTTGATTATTTATTATTATAAATTTATTCTCTATGTTTTCCAAATATGGCAATATTTTAATAAAAAAGTTGAGAGAGCTTTTTTTTGGTTATTATTTAGTTACTCCATCCGACCTATATGGCCGCAATGAAAAAATATTTCGCCAGTTAAAAGAAACTATACAGCCATCTCCAATTAGCACGATTTAATGCATATAGCCACCCTATACAACCATTACCTTTGAAATGGAGGTTAAGGCGAGGTATTTAATTAGCAAAAACTAAATTAAACGAGAAGTTATGTCATATAACCGGAAACGCATGCATATAGGAAACGCATGCATATTTTTTCAATATTTTGTTTACATTTATTATCAATACTCAAACCGAGGTGGAGGGCACAGCCGAATTTAACATTCTTACTTGTTTTATAAATTATTTGGTATTTTTAAACTCTTTCTTTTAACTCAATCTCTCTGTCTGTCTGTCGTGGGGCAACCCCATTCCCCGTTATCCAATTGATCTGAAACTTGGCCGATAGTCTTATTGTGACTACAGATTAATTTTGGGTTAGTCACGCACAGTCACGCATAATCACGCAAGTCACGGAGTGATCTAAATGTCATTTCCCCCATCCAATCGATCTGAAGCTTGGTCCATACACTTGGTGTGAAAGAAAGATTAACTTTGGCATATTCTCGCACAGTCACGCATAGTCACGCACAGTCACGGGAAGATTAAAACCTGACTTCCCCTTACCCGATCGATTTGAAACTTTGTCCATACACTTGCTGTGAATAAAAGATTATCTTTGACATAGTCACGCACAGTCACGGTGTGATTTAAAACCCATTTCCGCTTATCCGATCGATATGAAACTTGGCCGGTAGACTTGCTGTGAAAAAAGATTAACTTTAGCATATTCACGCACAGTCACGCATAGTCACGGGAAGATTAAATCCTGACTTCCCCTTATCTGATCGATCCATACACTTGCTGTGAATAAAAGATTAACTTTGACTTGGTCACGCACAGTCACGCACAGTCACGGAGTGATTTAAGACCCATTTCCTTTTATCCAATCGATCTGAAGGTTTGTCCATAAACTTGTTGCAGCCAAACATTAATTTTAAGATAATCACACACAGTCACGCATAGTCATGGAGAGATTCAGAACTCATATGAATAAGGCAATAAAGAGTTTTAATAAAAACTTTGTTTTTATGGGTTAGATTATTATATTGCAATATTGATTTATAAAAAAAACTAACCCATAAAAACCAAGTTTTTATTATACTCCCTTTCTTTGTAAATTAAGTTTACCATCATGTAATTAAATAATTGATTGACGGAAAATAAAAAAACAGTTAAAATTTCGAAAAATCTAATATAATACTATAATTAATTTTTTTTTATATTAAAATCTGTTAAATCATTCGAGTCAGTTCGATTGGAAAAGGGAAAAGGGTTAAAAATCGACCCAAAGTTTTTTCGGCAGACAAACAGACATTACGAGTTAAAATAAAGAGAGTATGCAATTAAATCTTATTCAGCCCAATTACGAATATTCTCAAAGAATTACTTTCTCACGGAAAATGCTCTTCTCGAGAAAAAATCCTCCAATTATAAGTTCCGCGTGCACAAAAAAAATTAATAAATAAATTTCGAAGCCAGTTGTTTTGGTTATTGACAATTAATTTTCTATTTTTTTTTTTGGTGTGCAAACGCAAATAAATTTATTTTAAAGAAAAATGAAATAAAAAACAAGTAAGAAAATTATAGTCGGTCTAGACCGACTATACGATACCCTATACCATGGTTTGGAGACCCTATCTCTTTGGTCCAACTAATTGGATACAGAAAATAATCATACAGAAACTTTGAGTGGGATTGTTATAAATTTTTTTGGCTGCAGATATAAAAAAGTTCATATCGGGTCGAAAAATGGACCGATCCTTACCGTATTTAATAAAGTCACTTATATTTTGAAAAAATATATACAAACCAAATTTGAGAAAAATCTGCGCAATATTTTTGTTTTTTGATAGATTTAAGTGAAGATGGGAAGCAGCTCTATATAGGGCCTATGACTAAGAATTGTCCTATAGGGCTTATTTTTGGACTACTGATTAATATATATTATAAACATATACAAACCCAATTTGACTGAGATCTATATGATAGTTTGGATCTTATGGCAATTTATGTCGATTTCATAGGGGTCATTTGTCTGAACATGGACCCAATAGCGTTCATCCTATGGCCGATAAAAGCTTATATACCAAATTTGATCAAAATATATTCATATTTGCAACCTGTAGCTTGATTACAAGGTTTACATGGACACTCAGATGGACGGACATCGCTAAATCGACTCAGAAAATGATTCTGAGTCGATCGGTATAATAAAAGATGGGTCTAGGTCAAATATTTTTGGTAGTTACAACAGCAGCATAGCATAGCTATGATGCTAGGCACTTGTGGAGGAAATAGGTGTTGTAGAATAACAACAACGAAATAGCCAAAGGATTGCTAGAAGACAATTGCGGGCTGAATCTATGGAAACCGCTATCAATGCCTGAATTGGTTTTCATTAAAGTTAACAAAAGTTGAAGGTGGGCTTTATTTGTGGTCTTTGACCTAAAGAACAATAAAATAATTATTATACCCTATACCACTATGTGGTTTGGGTTAATGACTTTGTGCTGCTGTTTGTAACTACCAAAAATATTTGACCTAGACCCATCTTTTATTATACCGATCGACTCAGTTAAAAGTACCAAAACAGTTTAATAATTTGAACTTCTTTTGTTACGACACCGGTTAAAATATTTTCGGTTTAAAACATGTTCATATAATAGAATAAGTAGTTGCAATCACCTATATTTAGGATTGAAGTATGTTTTTATTTGGTTTATTAGGTTGCCTTAATTAAATTTGTTGAATATTTTCGTATAAAGACTTTAATTGATGGACGGAACTATTTTTGATGTTGTAAATGTCTTCGTTATGAAGATATCGTCTTTCTTAGACTAAATCAATAATTGTATTTGTATACCCTATACCACTATGGGATCAGGGTATAATGACTTTATGTTGATGTTTGTAATTACCAACTACCTCCGAATCACTTTCTGATTCGATTTAGTGTTGTCCGTCTGTCTTTTCGTCCGTCTGGGTGTTCATGTAAACCTTAAAATCAAACTACAGGTCGCAAATATGAATATATTTTAATGAAATTTGGTATATAAGCTTCTATTGGCTATAGGATAAATGATATTGAAATTGGTTGAAAATCGGTTAATTTTCAGACCTAGTTCCCATACAAATAACCGCTATGAGATCGATTTAAATTGTCATAATATCCAAATTATCATATAGATCTCGGTGAAATTGGGTTTGTGTATGTTTATTACATTCCCATATGAAGCTCATTCCAGATTTTCACCTAAATCTATAAAAAAAAAATAAATAAAAATTGCACAGATTTTTTCAAATATGTTTTTACAAAAAATAAGTGACCTTACCAAATATGGTTGGAATTGGTCCATTTTCCGACCTATTCTCCATATAAATATGGCATCCAAAGGCAAAAAATTAATAACAAAGCCACTCAATTTTGATTTATGCTTATTTTCTATATATAATTAGATGGACCTGAGATAGGGTCTCTAAACGCATGGTATAGGGTATCGAATAGTCGGTCTTACGTGGTAAATATTAAAGAATTACAATAAAGGTTCTTGTTATCTTAATACATTTTTCTAGTGGACCGAATTCCAACAACATTTTTTTTGCATGATGAAAGGAATGAGTCTATTATGCAAACACTCCTTAATGTATATTTCGGTATTTATGGAGCCTGTTGTAACAAATGACTTGCTTCTTTTGCCGCAACTGCACGAACTTTTTTTTTTGCAAATTTCTTCTTCTTTAGGGTCCAAGCATATCTTAAACATTTCTTCGAGCATAAGCAACATAAAAATTTTGAACCGGAAACTGCAAAAAATCAACCAGTATATACGTTTCATTATGCAGCAGAAGTATTTTTTTTATGCAACATGATTTCAATTTCCGCGCTCTCTTTTTGGCCACTAAATTTTTACAGCATTCCTGTCTGGAACTTTTTGGACTTTGTGTACTTTTAAACCTGTATTGATTTCAATTTTTCGCACTAAATAGTCCTAGCACTGAGGAAACCGGGCTGCTTTTCGACCGGATGTGTTCGGAGCTCTTTTTTAAAATGCTTTCTATTTTCTTCTGTCTTTCTTCCCGAACCATGTTTCCTATCAATAGTCTAATTTTCCTAGATAGACCTTTGATTCTTTGAAAATATTTTGAAATTATTTAATAAATTTAGCACGTACTTTTATTTCGTCACTGATTTAAATCAAACTAAAATTAATCGATATATTTTTCCACGATAACGTGATCAAAAAAATTCAAATAATGCTTGCGAAAAAAGTTAAGATAAAAAAGGGTATCTCACTCCTTCTTATATCTAGCAGAAAATATGTGAAAATTATTATCTGAGGGCAGTTTTTATAATAATATAAATTAATAAAATTCTCATAAATCTTATAATCTTAAATTAAAGTTAGTGAACTGAGCAACTTTGTTCGCCAGGATGGTATTTGGTAAGCCTTTCTATCCATCAGATTGTTGAAATGATCATCTTAATTTCGAATTCACTTGCGCCTGTAGATTGTCCAAAGGATATTCCTCTTGAACCCTCTTTTATGACTCTTAACCAAAAGTTCCTAAAACATGATTTTATGGATGAAACATCCTGCTCAGCCTAAATCGCTTACTACTCGTGACTTTTTGTAATCATGTTCATTATCGTCAAGTCACTTATATTTGTTTTTGTTGTTTTGTTTGTATTTGTTGATTTTATTTTAGAAAGGGCTACTTGAAAGCATAAATTGGTTTCCAACAAAGAATGCGTTCTCTTTTAGTCTCCTCTTTATTTCTTTCAATTTGATGGTCATTTATGATTAGAAAACATTGAAGATGTTTTTTTTTTTCTCTTGCGAATATCTGTTTACCTTAATTTTCACATGCAAAAAATCCATATGTCGGGATTAGGATTTAAAATAGGATTTGTATTAAAATTATTTAAACTAGATGTATGTATGTAAGCAGATAAAGGAATTTATGTAATCTGTAGGCGCTCTATTTAAACAAATTACTCAATATATTGAAATAACATTGGATTTAAGGCGTTCAACAATGGCCAGAGCAGTTTCGATGTTTAGAATCGGAACTTTTCCTTCAAAGGCTAACGGAAGTTATATGTTTGTGTGTATGTGTTTATTATAAATGAAAATATGTGTGTAATTTGATAGTTTGGTTGGGAAATATTTTGTTTAAAAATACAAACTGTGTATGATGTCTTTATTTTGACCGAGAAAATGGCAACAATTATTAAATCCGCTTATTTCATTTACCACCATTTATCTTTTTTCCCCCATTGTTATTGATATTATTGTGTGGTTGCACTTTTCTGGTAATCTGATCTTATAAGTACAACTGAAAAACAATCAAACCACATATATACATATATGTATTAAAACTTTTATTATTTGAAATATTTTCATTCGCTTTAAAGTTCCGGCAAAATTAAAAGGATTGTGATTCACACATGATTGTTTCAACAAATTATTTATTACTTACTTAATGGCCATCGGTGAAGAAACTCCTGTCGAACGTTCCAAATTTTTGTGTTTGAAATTTAATTGATGTCAATCCCTAAAAATATAATTGGTTTTTAATTAAATGATCATTAAATATATCATTACCATTTATAATGCCTCAATTAAAAAAAAAATAATAATCATTAAGAAATGTAATTTTGCGATTAAGTTTTTTGTTTTTATTAAATAGATAACAGAATTAAAAAAGTAACCAAAAATTACTTAAATAATTTTATTCGCTAACGGCTTTAAATTTTTTTATAGAATGATATAATCTCTAAAAAAATGTTTTAGAAATTTGTAGCAAATTTAAGTGCTGTAGTTTTGGTAGCAATAATTACAGGAATAGTAATTAATATGTTTGCTTCAAAAACGGTTTAATATTGCTTATACCAAATATATTCGACCTAGACCCTTTTTTTATTATACCGATAGCGCAGAATCACTTTCCGCCTGTCTGTCTGTCTTGTCCATGTAAACCTTTAATCAAACTTCAGGTCGCAGATTATAATAAAAGTATTTTGATGAATTTTTAAATATAAGCGTTTTTCGACCAAAGGACGAAGGTGTTGAAATTGGTGAAATCCGGTGCATGTTCAGACCTAGCGCCAATACATATTACCCCTATCAGACAGAATAAAATGGTCGTAAGATCAAGATTATCATATAGATTTCGATAAAATTTTGTTTATATGTATCCATTATCCCACTAATCAGTAGTCCAAAAAATAAACCCTGTAGGACCAGTTTTTTTTGTCATTCCCGGTCTTCCTTAAATCTATTAAAAAAAAAAAAAAATATTGCATAGTTTTTTAAACTCTTTCTTTTAACTCATACTCTCTGTCTATCTGTCGTGGGGCAACCCCATTCCCCTTTATCCAATTGATCTGAAACTTAGCCCATATTCTTGTTGCGCCTATAGATAAATTTTGGGGCAGTCGCCCACAGTCACGCATAGTCACGCACAGTCACGGTGTGATCTAAATGTCATTTCCCCCATCCGATCGACCTGAAACCTTGTCCATACACTTGTTGTGAAAAAAGATTAACTTCGACATAGTCACGCACAGTTACGCATAGTCACGCACAGTCACGGAGTGATTTAAAACCAATTTCCCCTTATCCGATCGATCTGAAACTTTATCCATATAATTTCTGTGAATAAAATATTAACTCTGACATAGTCACGCACAGTCACGCATAGTCACGCACAGTCACGGAGTGACTTAAAACCCATTTACCCTTATCCGATCGATCTGAAACTTGGTCGATAGACTTGCTGTGAAAAAAGATTAACTTTGACATAGTCATGCACAGTCACGCATAGTCATGCGCAGTCACGGAGTGATTTAAACCCCATTTCCCTTTATCCGATCGAAATGAAACTTAGTCCATACACTTGCTTTGAAAAAAAGATTAACTTTGACATAGTCACCCACAGTCACGCACAGTCACGGAGTGATTTAAAACCAATTTCCCCTTATCCGATCGATCTGAAAGTTTGTGCATATAATTGGTGTCAATAAAAGATTAACTTTGACCTAGTCACGCACAGTCACGCACTGTGACGCACAGTCACGCACATTCACGGAGAGATTAGAACCTCACTTCCCCTTATCCGATCGATCTGAAACTTTGTCCATACACTTCCTGTGAATAAAAGATTAACTTTGACGTAGTCACGCACAGTCACGCATAGTCACGCACAGTCACGGAGTGATTTAAAACTGAAACTTGATCGATAGACTTGCTGTAAAAAGGATTAAGTTTGACATAGTCACGCACAGTCACGCATAGTCGCGCACACTTACGGAGTTATTTAAACACCATTTCCCCTCCTCCAATCAATCTGAAACTTGGTTCATAGACTTGTTGTGACCAAAGATTAACTTTAAAATAGTCACACAAAGTCACGCACAGTCATGGAGAGAACTTTTAATTAAGTCCAATACCACTAAATTAATAATAGTAGCACTAAAATTTGTTTTATGCTTATTTTCTATATCCAGTTATTGCTTCAGCAAAATTGTATGCAAGACCCTCTCTCGATAGGACTATAATTTTCTTACTTGTTATACCCTCCACTCCAGTGTGCACAGGGTATATATAAGTTTGTCATTCTATTTGTAATAATTAGAAAAAAAATTTTGGACCCCATAAAATATATATATTTGTGATACTTATAATTGCCGGAGTTGATATAGCGATGTCCGTCTATCCGTCTGTGGAAATCACGATGACGGCATCAATCGGGCAGCTAGGGTGCTCGTTGACATAAAAAATGATTCACTAACATCCTGAAAAGTTTGCTATTCAAAATCGTCCAAATCGTCAAAAATCATTAAAATCGGTGGAACAGGTCCAGGGAAATCTCTGAAAAAGTAAAAAAAAAAATGAAGAAATATGATGTTTCTATATTGTTCTTGTTGTTATTCTAAATGTTGTGTTGTTGTCATAGCGGGACTTGTTGTTTTTGTGGTCGTTTTGGTAATAATATAATAAAAACTAACTCTTTGTACATTTTTTTATTAACTCTGGTAGAAAAATTTAAAAGTTTCCATTGTTTTGGCATCACTCTAAACATTTGTTAGATCATTTCTGTTATTACCACGAGCCTGCCTGCAAAATTTCAGATCGAATAGCTCACGGGAAATTGGTTAAAATCGATCCAAATTTTTTTCGACAAGCAGACACTACGAGTTAATATAAAGGGAGTAAAAATTCACAAATATCTTAAGCAAATAATGCTAAAATACCTAGTTGTTAATAAAAAAAAAAATAATGTAAATATAGCAAAAAAAATTTTATGTATAAATTTATTTATAAATTTATATAAACATATTAAATAATACAAATAATATACATATATTATATATGTATATCCATAACAACTGCATGTTAGAAATAAGTCGGTATATTATTTTATTTACATAAAATTCTGCAATATTTTGTTGTGGGGAAAATACATTTCTTTTGATTTAACAGAGTGTCACTTCATTTTGCTCAGCGTGACTATGCCACAGTAGATGGCGCCACAATTTTTGTTTGTTCTAATTAGCTTTGCAATAGTTATTTCTATTTTACCATGAATGTTAATATTTTCAACTGGATATCATACAGAACAATGTTAAGAGTATACACGGGTTGGTCTTTTATTTCATACGTATTTTCATTATTCTTTTACAAATATGATCATAAGTTTGGCATATTAACTTTTTGTTGTCTTTACAAAATAGAGTTACCGAGTTCATCAATGAGTTATTTGCTTTCAAAACAGTTCTACATAGTTATATAGAATTATTATTCTGCTTTACCCACAAAATATCTGATTGCGATTACATCTAATTTTTAAAAATTGTTTATAATTACTAAAGCATTATTATTCACATAAATACAAAATTGCACTTTTTAAATTTTCCATGCAAATTTAAGAAAATATCAATTCTAAAAACTGGAATTAAAAATTTCCAATTATAAATTACAATTAATTGAATTTCAGAAAATCATATCAAAACGTCGGAAATTATATTTTTAAATTTAGAAGACATCAATTGCATCTTTAATATATAAATTTAATTCGTTAAACACAAATTGAAATTCCAAAAAATAAAACACCAAATATGTTTACAATTAAAAATGTTTACATTTAAAAAAAAATATTGGCATTCAGGAGAAATAACTTCTTTTAACGATAATCGAATCGTTAAAAAAAGAAAAGCAAAATTATCAGTAAAATTTTTAAACGATATTCGCAATTGTTAAAATCAGTTGTTGTTGTTATCTAAACGACAACCATTTTTGTGTTGTTTATTCAATCGATAAAAACTTAAATTTTCAGGTTGAAGTGTCGTCATACATAAATAAAAATCATAAATAGTGAAAATATTTTGCTTCTATTAAAAAACTTTTTTATATAAATAAAAAAATTAAATAGCATATTCAATTCATTATTTCATTTTCAAATAAATACACGGAAATATTAGTAAAAAATAGAGATATTAAACATAAACATAAAATCATCCTGTCAAACACGAAGTAATTTGTTTTTTTCTATTCTTCTTTGTGTTTTTCGCTTATTTTGACAGAGATGCCACTCGTTTACAATTTAAATAAATAGAAAAATAGATTTGTCGACTGCCATTAAGATGTATGTACTTAGTGAATCACTTAATCCTTAGTGCAAACAACAATAGCTGTCGATATATTTTGCGATTGTCGGATCGTTGAAATTTACAGAATCACACTACAGAAAACATTAATTTAAATTCAATCAATTTTAGAAAACCTCAAATGATATTTAAGAATTGCGAACATAACAACTGTTACATAAATAAACGCAATTTGATGAGAATGTTATTTTTTATATATAAATTTTCACAATTTTTTTTGGATAAAAATTTGAAGTTTTTCAGAAAATAAAAAGAACAAATTATTTTATTTAAAATGTTTGCGACACTTGGTTTTTTGCGTTTGGCATCCCTAATTTGAATATTTATTATTATAAATTTATGTTTTCCAAATGTGGCAATATTTTAATAAAAAAAAATTGAGAGAGTTTTTTTTTTGGTTATTATTTTGTTACTCCATCCGACCTATATGGCCGCAATGAAGAAATATTTAAAAGAAACTATACAGCCATCTCCAATTAGCACGATTTAATGCATATAGCCACCCTACACAACCATTACCTTTGCAGTGGAGGTAAGAGCGAACTATTTAATTAGCAAAAACTAAATTAAACGAGAAGTTATGTCATATAACCGGAAACGCATGCATATAGATATATAACCTAAATGCATGCCGATTAGCAACCACGATGACCAAAAAGCAAACACCGAAATAAATCCGAAATAATAGAAAAGACGACAACCAACCCAAATAATTTGCTGAAATAATTTGGTATTAAGTTTAACAAATTGTTTACTTTTTCATTTACATTTATTATCAAGACTCAAACCGAGGTGGAGGGTATCAAAGATTCGGCACAGCCGAATTTAACACTCTTATTTGTTTTTACTTCATTTTACTTGTATTGAAATGCATTCGAAACATTCTAAAGAAAAATATTTGTAAACAAATTTTGCAGATAGAAATCAATTCTTTCTATAAAAAAATCGTTGTTATTAAAACACAATAAGAAATTATAACAAATACTGATCAAAACAGAAAAGCATATACATAACTTTAAATTTAAATCGTATTAGAATTCAAGGGCTAATTACACTGTGCAACAGTCCGAAGCTTGTTGTACAGAGTTATTTTCCCTCAATAGTAATTAGTTTTTTAGTCATTTGTTTCATTCCATTACAATCGGTTGAACTAATGCCAATGAAAAAAAATCAGTAGTTCCAATGCTAATGAAATTTTAAGGCCAATGAAAAACTCACAAATATGCCTAAGGCCGAGTATACTCATTTCTAAATTGTTTCGATACTACACCTTTTGCAATCGTGTTTTAGAAAACATCAATTGATTTTCAGGAATAATCAATCGTATTTTAGAAAGCATTAATTGATTTTTAGAAATAATCAATTGTATTTCAGAAAACATCAATTGATATTCAAAAATAATCAATTTTATTTCAGAAAACATCAATTGATTTCCAGAAATTATCAATTGTATTGCAGAAATTATAAAATGCATTTCAGAAAACGTCAAATGCATTTCAGAAATTATCGACTGCATTTCAGAAAATGTCAATTGAATTTCAGAAAAATATTATGACTTTCATTGCATACAATTCATATACAAAAACATAATTTTTAAATATTACACTGCTGAAAATCAATTGATGTTTTTCGATTCGTAACCATAAAACCGGAGACAAAGCAACAGTGAAAACAGCGGACTGAAATGGAAGAATCGTATCCAAAGAGGGCGAAGACAGTTCCATTCTGCAGTCAAGGTTATGGAGTCTGTTTTTTGGGATGCGCGTGTGACAATTTTTATGTATTATGTTCAAAAAGCAAAAAAAAACAACGGAGATTATTAGGTTTATAACTTATAGCAGCATTCGTCGGAAAAGAAAGTGTTGTTTCATCAAGAGAATGTACTAGTTCACACATCCACTATTGCGTCATCACGCACCTTATTCGTCAGATTTAGCTCCGTCGGAATATTTTCTATTTCCAAACTTGAAAAAATTTCTCGGTGGTAAAAGATTTGCCAGTAGTGAAGAGTTGGATGCTGCGGTTGATGGCTATTTTAAAACACTAGACAGTTCTTACTATAAACAGCTTCGATAAGCTATTGAATATTGCTGGGAAAGGTGTATCGTGCTAAAAGGAGGTCACTTTGTGAAATAAAGAAATTTTTTCCGAAATTTGTTGTGTTTTCTTTGTCAGGTCGGGTTGTTCTGAGAGCGCCCTCGAAAAGTGGATGATACCACATTATTTAATTAATTTCTGCATGATCTGATCATTATTTCTCGAGGTTAATCTGGAATCATGTAAAAGCATATCCTATATTTTTTATTATACCCTATACCACTATGTGGTCAGGGTATATTGACTTTGTGCTGATGTTTGTAGCTACCGAAAATATTTGATTTATTACAACGATCGCCGAAGAATCACTTTCTGAATCGATTTAGCGTTGTCCGTCCGGCTTTCCGTCTGTCTGTGTGTCCATGTAAACCTTGAGTTCAAACTTTAGGTCGCAAATATGAATGTATTTGATAAAATTTGGTATATCAGCTTTAATTAGCCTTAGGACGAATGCTATTGAAATTGATAAAAATCGGTGTATGTTCAGACCTAGACCTCATACAAATAACGCCTAAAACATCGACAACAACATTGCCGTAAGACCAAAATTATCATATAGATCTTGGTCAAATTTCGTTTGTTTATGTTTATTACATTACATTAATCAGTAATCCAAAAATATACCCTGTAGGAGATTTTTCAGTCATAGCCCCCATTTAAAACTGCTCACTTAAATCTATCAAAGAACAAAATTATTGCACAGATTTTTCTCATAAAGGGGTTTTCAATAAGAGCGCTACAAAAGTTTTTATAAATAAATAAAAACGGTTTTGGATATCAATGAAAGTCTTTATTCCTGTGAAAGTACGTTCGATGCCATTATGTATGGAAATCGATCTCTTTTGCATGGCCACCACGGACACGCTTGCAGAAGTCCAGATGCTGAACCCAATTTTCGACGGTTTTCAAGCATAAATCGGCCGATACTGCTGCAATTTCACGTTCGATATTCGTACGAAGTTCATCAATCGTCGTTGGCTTGTTGGCATTTACCATAGACTTGATGTAGCCCCACAGGAAATAGTCCAATGGCGTCAAATCGCACAATTGATTGTGACATTCGCTGTGTGGCTTGTGGTTGCCGTCCTGTTGGAACCACATGTCCTCCAAGTCCATATTATCCAATTGGCGCCAAAAATATTCGGTTATCATTGAACGGTAGCGATTCCTATTCACAGTAACGTGCCGGTCTTGATCATCACGGAAGAAGTACGGCCCAATGAAGCCGCCGGCCATTTTGTACTGTGCCTGTGGATTCAAATTTTTCCACTAGACGCTCAATTGTTGATCTGCTAGGACGATTATGACGACCATAAATTGGACGTAGCGCTCTTGACGTTGAGGCCACTGACTCCGAATTTTGGTAGTAAATTTTAATAATTTCGACTCGTTGTTGGCTCGTATATCCTTCCATCATGAAATGGCAAACCTTACTGAAGAGAAATGTCAAAAGAGCGGCAAGAAATATGGCGTCGTTTACTGTCCCTGTCTTTCTACTTTTGTAGCGTCCCTGTTGAAAAATCCTTTACTTGGTTTGTATATGTTTTTGCAAAAAATAAGTGACTACCAAATATGGTCAGGATCGGTCCATTTTTTGACCTAGTCCCCGTATAAATATAGCATCCGATCTGAACTTTTTCTTATTTGCAGGGCAAAAAAATAATAACAATGCCACCACTCAAATTTGGTTTGTGCTTATTTTCAATATCCAATTAGTTGGACCTGAGACCTCCTCTCTAAACGCATTGTATAGGGTATCGTAGAGTCGGTCTAGAACAACTATAATTTTCTTAATTATTTTTATTTATAGTTGTTATTTATAAGTGTTATTAAATTTAAAAATTAAAATCAAAAATAACTTATATTTTTTTATAGAAAAAATTCATAAATAATTTTCAGTTCTGAGCAAAATCAATAAAGTATAAATGTTACTTTTATTTAAAAATATATTTCATAATTAAATAATTTGATAATCATCTTATATATTAAAAGAATTTATGAATAAACTTTGCATTCAAGATTTTTTTCAATATTTTTCTTCTATCAAACCTCTATAACTAGAGTTCTAATTAACGTAGGCTGTTGACATATGTAGGTCTAAGAACACTCAGTGGATCAAGCTCCTTCTTTTGAGCTATTAACTGCTTTAATTCGTTGGGTTTGAAGAAGTTATGCGTGGACAATCAACTTTACTTTTACTGTACGTTAACTTCTCTTGGCATATTTTGGCATTACTGTATGTTAACTTCTCTTGGCAAATTTTGGTATTATATTATAAAAATTAATATAATATAGTATAACGCTGCGCAGCAGCAGGGGTCCTCTAGTAATTTTTTTAAATGATTTTGTTTTGGGAATTGTGTCAATAACAGTTATTTTCTGTCCTAAGTAAACTTTTTCAATTTTTCAACTTTGGTAAATAATTTGTTAATTAGGCCTATTAAAATAATTGGCTGAATTTAATCTCTAAATTTCAAACACGTTCAAATACGGAGTTTTCTTTTATGTATAAAAGTCTCTACAGTGTATCTATCCATCCATTTACTTCTTTTTTATACTTTAAATTTATATTTTTTTAATTTAAATATGTTTTGATTTTTATTGATTTTTATTTTTCCTTTCAATTCAATTCGATTTGAGTTTTTATTGAGACTTAAAAATTTAGATCACAGAAGAGATGAGTAAAGTGAAAAGGAATGTACATAACTTAAAACTATATCGTATTGTTCTAATAGACATTAATGAGATCTGTCTTATAACGCTACAGGCTTATATAATCAGAGAGTATGAGTTCTTACGTCGAATGGTAAAACATAAAGTTATATTGCTCAAAGTATAATAAAAATTTACATTAACTGTTGATGAGTTAATATGATAACACTTAAAACTTGACTAAAACTAAGACAACATAAATACATAGGGACGGAAAAAGGTTTCCACTATAACTATAAATAACCCACCGATCGCCCGGTGGTGTTTGGAATGATTCCACAGCCCTAACCAAACTTTGGTATCAAGTTTCGGACTCATGGAAAACACCCCGCCCGAACCTGGGATCATGAGTCTACAATTAGCCCCTGTTGGACCCTTGAACTGAATGAGAGTAAAACTCTGGTAGGTGGTATTCTCTCAGGGATGTTAAAATTCTAACATTTTCATGTACAACTCCAATAGGGGACATAAACAGGCTATTGGACAAACTAAAATCTTTTTGAGAACTGAAATCGTCTCTCAATAAACTGTTCCCGTGGTTCTTAATGCGATTTACAAACTTTTCAGTCAAATTTAGCGAATACGAAGCAAGAGGTTGAATTTTGACCTTCTCATAGATAACGGAGTTCGAATATCTCTTTGCAAAACTTTCAAAGTTCGCGTTAACACAGAGTCTCAAACAGCTTCTTTCCAAAACCTCCAACTCCGCCATGACTGTTGGCGATATTGAAAACGATATGGGAAAGCCATAAAGCATCGCAGAACGAATGCAAACCTTGTAAATAAGCAATTTGGACTTTGACTAAGGTGTCTGTTTATCAAAATTTTCGAGAACATGCCCTTGATGCGTAACTAGTCCTTTATTCTTTGCAATTCATCCATGCTCATTAAATTTAAACAGCTTGTTAAATGTAACCCCAAGGTACTTTATTCGATTCCTAAAGGGACCCATGCAAAAAAAGATTCAATATTCTACTTTTCCTCACTACATCACGGGGACCCTTGCCCAAGGCATTGTGGAGACAGATAGCCTCTGATTTAAGGATATTAATTTTAATACCCTAATTTCTATAAAATCATCAATTAAAGCAATCTGCGGATCAGATGCATAGACTAGCGAATCATCCGCTTAAAGTATACTCTTTGAATCGTTGTGGATGTGGGGAAATCATAAACTCAGATACTATATAATAAAGGCGCTAAAATGGCCCCCTGTGGCACACCACAAAAAATGCCACCTGTATTTTATCTAGTATCATTAATTTCAACTACGATTTGTCTATCCTTAAAAGAGCTATACAACATTTTAACTATTAATGGTGCACATTCCAGATCAATGAGTTTAAAAATAATACCATAGTGATAGGCTCGATCGAACGCCTTCTCGATGTCGAACAACACTGCGACGGTTCTTTTTATACCCTATACCACTATGTGGTTTGGGTATAATGACTTTGTGCTGCTCTTTGTAACAACCAAAAATATTTGACCTAGACCCATCTTTAATTATACCGATCGAATCAGAATCACTTTCTGAGTTGATTTAACAATGTCCGTCCGTCCGTCCGTCCGTCCGTCTGTGTGTCCATGTAAAGCTTGTAATCAAACTGCAGGTCACAAATATAAATATATTTTGATGAAATTTGGTATATAAGCTTTTATCGGCCATGGGATGAACGCTATTGAAATTGGTGAGAATCGGTCCATGTTCAGACCTAGCCCCCATACAAATTACCCATATGAAATCGACATAAATTGCCATAAGATCCAAATTGTCATATAGATCTTACTCAAATTGGGTTTGTATGCATTCATTACATCCACTAATGAGTAGTCCAAAAATGATCCCTTTGACCCCATATAGAGCTGCTTCACGATCTTCACTTAAATCGATTAAAAAACAAAAATATTGCACTGATTCTTCTCAAATTTGGTTTGTACATATTTTTGCAAAATACAAGAGACTTTACCAAACATGATCAGGATCGGTCCATTTTTGGACCTAGTCCCTTTATAGATATAGCATCCGATATGAACTTTTTCATATCTGCAGCCAAAAAAATTAATAAAAATCCCACTCAAATTTGGTTTTTGCTTATTTTCAATGTCCAGTTAGTTGGGCCTAAGAGATAGGGTTTCTAAACGCATGGTATAGGGTATCGTATAGTCGGTCTAGACCGACTATAATTTTCTTACTTGTTATATTTCGCAAATTACTGACAACTTCGTTTTGTAGGTAAGCCAAGGCGTCAACAGATGAATGGCCTCATTTGAAACCAAATTGATAGGTATTGGATCATATATGTGAGAACCTTCTAGTTTCCCTTTAATTATTCGTTCGATAACATTAAAATTGGACGAGAATTGTTAATTTGAAAGTCATTTGGCTTTTTTTTTTTTGATGGGGTATTTTCGCAATTTTCCATGCCTTAGGGAAATAACCATTATTTATACAATTATTAAAAAGGATGACAATCACCTTTACTGCGGATAACGGTAATTTTTTTTATTAAGAAGTTAGACAAATTATCTGGACCCGAAGATCTTTTCGCGTTAAGAGATTTAATGATTTCAAAAAGTATTTGTGAAGTGGATACAATCATCTGGCGATAAAGCATTCGTGAAACCAGTAAACTCGTATATATTGGCCGTGCGACTATTAATATATAAATCCACAGAGTTAAGAACTTCAATGTATTGACTCTATCTGGAGTAACAATTTTGTACGATATATTTTCATTCAGTTTTCAATTTTCAATTTAACAACCACATAGTATATTATTAAGATTTCCGTGTTATTAAAATTTTTTATAAATAAATATTTAAATTCTATAAATTGTGTGTGTGAAACAATATGAACTATCATTCCATCAACCAAAGTCTCGGAAGGTGGAATATTTCATGAAAGATACTTACTTAAAATTTCTCATATTCAACTCGTTGGTGTCATTTTTATCTTGCAAACTGTTTATTGGACCCATTATTCTTATGCAATCTAATAAATACTGCCGTTTTAAAAGAAATCCAGGATGTGTTTTGCATACAAAAATTAGCTGCCTCTTTATAAAAACATCTTAAATTGATTTAAAAATTGATATAGTTTATATATTTTTTAATTTTAAGTATTCAATTATATTTATCATGTATTTTAGTTACATATTTAATTATTTTTATTATATTTTTTTCAAAATTATTCTATTTACAAATCAATACATCACAATTAGATTTAACACATTTTTTTTTACAAAAATTACAAATACTTTGCTTTAAAATTAAAATTTTCAATATTTCTTATTCAATATCTATAACGTCCTGTGGTTCTGGACTGGAAGCATTTGATGATAGAGTTGAATCATAACTTTCTTCTTTTTCTCGTTTTTCACGTCGTTCACGGGCACGGCGATTTTGAAACCAAATTTTGACACGAGTACTTGTCAAATCTAAAGATTCGGCAAGTTTGATAGCATCTTCAGCACTTAGATAGTTAGAAGTTTTATAAGCATTCTCTAGAGTTTGTAATTGGGCAGGTGTAAAAGGTATACGTGGTAAACGGCCGGGAGTACGTTTAGAAGGACCTTGCCGTAAAGATCTGGGCAATTTTGGAGGATGATATCGGGAATATTGTAACCAATCTAGGACAGGTAAATCTCCAATACATTGTTGATGAAGATGATGTTGTTGTTGTTGTTGCCGTTGATGTCTTTGTAATTGCTGCAATAGTTCCAGTTTATTTTCGTGATCATTAAGGGCCATCATAAATGGATGAAATTGCGGAATTCTATTATTACGTCTTAAAGCACCCAGGGAGCCATTGGTCCCTTCATATTTTTCACCAGCTCTATTTAATATGTATTCAATACTAAAATTACTCATTTTGAAGAAAAAAAATATGTCATAAGATTTATGACAGATTTTGCTAGATTTTAAGAGGATCCTTTTTAGTTGAAAGCAATATTTGCACTGTGCTATATTTGCAAAACGTTGGTGATTTTAAAGGATCTTTTTACGAACTTCTAGTTCTCCATTTTTGTTTTTTTTTTTATCTACATCCCCTCTAACATATTTTTGGATTTTCTATTTCATTTATCTTATATTGTTTTCTCTTTTCAAAAACAAACCTAAAAACATCTCTTTTTAAAAATTCATTGAAGTGTTTACGGTGTTTGCTGCTCTACATACTTAATAAGAGGCGTAACCCATACCATACCATACGAACAATAAAGTTAGCCAGCCATAAACTACTCAAAACAAATACAATTTCCAGTAGTTGATCAGGTAGTTAAACTGTAATTATTGTGTTATCTGCCATTTAAAACCCTTATCAAAACTAACACGCTTATGTTAACAAAATAATTGAAATTGTTGCAGCCTATTTTGAATACATCATATCGTATTATATTTAAATAATCACATATTAGCAACATTAAAATTTGTGTTAACAGAGTTTTAAAATATGTATTCATTTTTTGATTATGAATTGCTTTAAAAAAAAAAACAATGTTTCTTATTAAGTCCGGGTTTTATTTAAAAAAAAATTACTTTTGAAAATTCTAATAATTTACCTAGAAATAGCTTAAAAGTATTGTCCAAACTGAACGTTTTGAATATTTAAAATAATTAATAAAATCACTTCTGATAATATAATATATAATATATTTTTATCAATTAAGTAGCTCTTTCCATAAAACGTAACGAAGCGTTTAAAATTTCTATGAAAAATTTAAGTTTTTAAATATTTTTCAAATTTTTTCATATCTATAATATTAATAGGCTAGGCGATTTCTTGTGACTGATGTTTTGTTCTACCGTTTTATCCCGATTTTGACCAAACGTATATTATTTGAAAGGTATTTCTTTTTAACCGATTTGCAGATTTACAGATTTTTAAATTTTGTCCTTTATTTTGAGTAAATTGCATGTAAAGTTGCTACTAACACATACATAAAATTATACAATGCTATGTGTGTGTTTATTAAATTGGTTAATGTTTTTGTAATAAAAATGAATTTGTTTTTTGTGTTGATTTGTGAATTGGCTATAATTGATTAGCATACTTTTAGGATCTTTAATGGAAAAATAAAATTTCCTAGAATTTGCGCTCGAATTTCGAGGGCTGGAATCTGCTAGTACATTTTAAACGTTTCGGTACATTTCATTTTATAGAATTAGTCCGTAAATTTAATTTAATATTTTTACAAAATATAGAATACAAAATTCAAAGTCGATTTCATAAATTATTATAAAATCTGCATTGTGTACAGGGGCTGTCAGATTAATTTTGTGAAAAACTGTAAAATTTTCTATAAAAATAATCTAACCCATAAAAACAAAGTTTTTATTAAAACTCTTTCTTTCCTTATGCATATGAGTTTTGAATATCTCCTTGACTGTGTGTGACCATGTGAAAATTAATCTTTGGCCACAACAAGTCTGTGGACAAAGTTTCAGATCCATCGGATGAGGGGAAGTGGGGTTTTAATCTCTCCGTGACTGTGCGTGACTATGCGCGACTGTGCCTGACTACCCCAAAATTAATCTGTAGATACAACAAGATTATGGGCCAAGTTTCAGATCAATTGGATAAGGGGGAATGGGGTTGTCCCACGGCAGACAGAGAGATTGAGTTAAAAGAAAGAGTTTAATAAAAACACCGTGAAACCGTTTTTAAGAGGGGGGCATAAGGTTTTAAAACTTTTTTTTGCATATCTCTTTCTGAATGTACAACATGTCGACAGTGTTGTGCCAAAATTTCAAGTAAATCGCAGCAAAACTTAAGAATATACAGCGTTTCCACCGACCGGCCTCATACGGTATATCGTATATAAATCAGTTTTTAAAAAACTTTAAATTGATTTTCTCGCAAATAAATGTTCGAAATCCGTGAACATCATAACTCAAAATCTACTTGACCGATTCTTTTGAAAATTTACACACTGTATCTACACATAAATCTTCAGGTAACCACAAATAGTTTTTTTTTTTACTTTCCATTCTCTTCCCCATTTTTTAACAACAAATTCCCGAAATTTTATAGCAAAAATCGTGTTTTTCACTTCAAAATGCTGCCAAAAATAAAAAAATAAAAAAATTAAAAAAAACTCTTCGTGATTACCTCGGGAAACATGTCACCTTTTAAACGCGTTTCGATTTTTTTTATTTCACATGATCCAGTAACGAGTTATGATGTTCACCGGAGATTCGCTGTCACGATTCTTCATATGTTATGCTATAACGTGTATATGAAATAAATAATCCAACATTATTCATATCTTCAAAAAGGAATTATGAAATATGAATTTTTTTAACTTTTAAAACCTTACCCCCCCCTTAAAAATTAAAAAAAAATATATATGAAGACATTCATCAAAGTTTCAATAATTACATAGGGTGAGAAAATTAATGCGGCCAACTTTTCGGGGTCAATTTTTGGGGTAGATTTTAGATACGTTCTAAGCCTATAATTCACATTGTTTGAATTGACTCTGATTTTCAGTTTAAAAGTCAAGGAGGTTTCACCACATATTTTAGCATAACTCAAGAACAATTTTGATGTTTTTGATTTTTTATGAATTAAAAAAAGTCGAAAAAACTTTCTGACTATTTATGAAACTAGAGGTAATTTAGCTGCGGATTTTCGGATTTTTTTTATTTTACCAAATCGGACAAATTAAGAACAACATTATCTTATATATCAATCGAAAAGATCTATTTAAAAATACAGGAGTCCATACAGGAGTCCAAGCATTAAAAACAATGCGTTTCTCTGGCCGAACCGGTGCCCAAGAAGACCAAGGTTGCTAATCGGCCAACAAGGTATTGGCGACCATAATCCACATTAGTTACCTTCAGATGGGTAATACAATAAACGTTGAATATTATGCCAATCCTATTATTTGGAAGGGATGATAAAATAGGAGAAATAAATGTATTTCATATTTTAAGAAATTACTGAAGATTGTTTTGAAAAACTGTTCCAAAGAGACGTGATATAAGAAAACTAGCTGTTGTCTTTTTATACTCTTCACACCACTGTGCAGAGGGATATATCAATGTGTCATTCCGTTTGTAACGTATCAACAAATTGTTGAACGGTTAATACCAAAAAATTGGATCATAAATTTAAAAACACTTTTATTAATTTAAAAATGTTTATGTTTTATTTATTTAAAAATTAACATAAAATATCTTGGAAACATTAATTGAAAAATGTCCCTCTATTTTTGGTTTCAATATTTCGTTACGTATCCATTATTTTTTAGTACTGCTTCACACCGCCAAGGCATGAAGTCAATTAAATTGTAGCCACTCTGAATTTACTGCCTCTATAAAATCCGTTTTGTTCATGTGATTTCGTGTCCATTACTTTTGATCTAAAAAATCCCATAGATTTTCTATGGGACTTAGATCTGGTGATTGGGCTGGCCATTCCAAAACACTAACTGCATTAGATTTTAGCCATTCGGTTACCACTTTGAAGCTGTGTTTTTGGTCATTGTTATGTTGGATCTTCCAGACCAGTCGCATATTTTCCTCCAATTCCAGTTAGAGTATCTTTTTCTTCATGAATTGTACCCATTCCTTGGCCTAAAAAGCAGGCCCATGACATAATATTGCTACCGCCAAACTTAACAGCTTTTTTTTGTATATTTTGGGTCTAGACTTTTTTACTTCGGTCGTCCTACAAACGTTCTTCCATCATGGCCTCTTAAATTAAAGTTGGGCTCATCTGAATAGAGAACCGTATTCCAATTCCGGTTTGATCAGATCATGTGTTCTGTAGCAAAAATTATGCAAGCCAGACGAGTTTTCTCTGATATCAGTGGTTTCCTCACAGGACGATAACAACCAAGCCTCAATTGCACATGTTTATATCCTATACCACTATGTGGTTTGGGTATAATGACTTTGTGCTGCTGTTTGTAATTACCAAAAATATTTGGCCTAGACCCATCTTTTATTATACCGATCAAATCAGAATCACTATCTAATTCGATTTAACGATGTCCGTCCGTCCGTCTGTATGTCCATGTAAAGCTTGTAATCAAACTACAGGTCGCAAATATGAATATATATGAAATTTGGTATATAAGCTTTCATCGGCCATAGGATGAATGCTATTGAAATTGGTGATATTCGGTTCATGTTCAGACCTAGTCGCCGTACAGATGATCCCTATGGGATCGACTTAAATTGCCACAATATCCAAATTATCATATAAATCCCGGTCAAATTGGGTTTGTATGTATATATTACATCCATTAATAAGTAGTCCAAAAATGATTCCTATGGGACAACTCTTAGTCCTAGGCCCCGATCTGCTTCCCGATCTTCACCTAAATCTATCAAAAAACAAAAATATTGCACTTATTCTTCTCAAATTTTGTTTGTATATATTTTTGCAAAATACAAGAGACTTTACCAAACATGGTCAGGATCGGTCCATTTTTGGGCCTAGTCCCCATATAGATATATCATCATAAAAATCCCACTCAAATTTGATTTATGCTTATTTTCTATGTCCAGTTAGTTGGGCCTATGAGATAGGGTCTCAAACGCATGGTATAGGGTATCGTATAGTCGGTCTAGACCGACTATAATTTTCTTACTTGTTTTAGTTTCAGATTGTTAATGACCTCTTTAGGTAGAATTATTGGACATTTTTAAACTATCTTGCTATTAAATTATCCTGTCTTTGACTCGTTTTACGTGGCCTCAATGTTGAGTCATCACCGTACCTCTTTCAGGATATTTCTTAATGGATAATAGAATATTTCTCACAAATTTTCTTTTGTTTAAGACCAAGAGTGAAACCATCTATTATTCGGGTTTTTAACTCTTCACAAAATTTATTATTTAATTAGAAAATTAAAACACTGAAAAATATAATTGTGTTGAAAAAAAAGTTGAAAGAATACGTCAGAAACTATAAATATTTTCTTTCATACCTCTATTTATTATACCCTATACCACTATGTGGTTTGGATATAATGACTTTGTGCTGCTGTTTGTAACAACCAAAAATATTTGACCCAGACCCATCTTTAATTATACCGATCGAATCAGAATCACTTTTTGAGTTGATTTAACAATGTCCGTCCGTCCGTCCGTCCGTCTGTGTGTCCATGTAAACCTTGTAATCAAACTGCAGGTCGCAAATATGAATATATTTTGATGAAATTTGGTATATAGGCTTTTATCGGCCATGGGATGAACGCTATTAAAATTCGTGAAATTCGGTCCATGTTCAGACCTAGCCCCCATACAAATTACCCCTATGAAATCGACATAAATTGCCATAAGATCCAAATTGTCATATAGATCTTACTCAAATTGGGTTTGTATGCGTTCATTACATCCATTAATGAGTAGTCCAAAAATGATCCCTTTGGCCCCATACAGAGCTGCTTCCCGATATTCACATAAATCTATTAAAAAACAAAAATATTGCACTGATTCTTCTCAAATTTTGTTTGTATATGTTTTTGCAAAATACAAGAGACGTTACCAACCATGGCCAGGATCGGTCCATTTTTGGACCTAGTCCCCATATATATATAGCATCCGATATGAACTTTTTCATATCTGCAGCCAAAAAAATTAATAAAAATCCCACTCAAATTTGGTTTTTGCTTATTTTCTATGTCCAGTTAGTTGGGCCTAAGAGATAGGGTTTCCAAACGCATGGTATAGGGTATCGTATAGTCGGTCTAGACCGACTATAATTTTCTTACTTGTTTTCATTGTTTTAATCAACTCTGGTACAGAAGTTTAAAAGTTTCATTGTTTTGTTATCATTAAAACAATTCTTGTTTTTCGTTCGATTTATCTATTTTTTATACCCTATACCACTAACTATGTGGTCAGGGTATAATGACTTTGTGCTAATGTTTGTAACTACCAAAAATATTTGACCTAGACTCATCTTTTATTATACTGATCGATTCACTTTCTGCGTCGATATAGCGATGTCCGACCATCTGTCCGTCTGTGTGTCGATGTAAACCTTGTAATCAAACTACAGGTCGCAAATATGAATATATTTTGATGAAATTTAGTATATAAGCTTCTATCGGCCACAGGATGAATGCTATTGAAATTGGTGACATTCGGTTCATGTTCAGACCTAGTCGCCGTACAAATGATCCCTATGGGATCGACTTTAATTGCCACAATATCCAAATTATCATATAGATCCCGGTCAAATTGGGGTTGTATATGTTTATTATATCCATTTATCAGTAGTCCAAAAATAAACGCTATAGGACAATTCTTCACTTAAATCTATCAAAAACAAAAATATTGCACAGATTTTTCTCAAATTTGGTTCTTTCAAAAAATAAGTAACCCTACCAAATATGGTCAGGATCGGTCTATTTTTCGACCTAGTCCCCATATAAATATAGCATCCGATATGAACTTTGTCATATCCGTGGGCAAAAAAATTACCAAAAATGCCACTCAAATTTGGTTTATGCGTATTTTCTATGTCTAATTAGTTGGACCTAATAGATAGGGTCTCTAAATGCATGGTATAAAGTATTTTCTTACATGTTTTAAATGTATTTTTTTTTAAAACAAATTTGTTATTTTCCGAGAACACAACAAAGAGTGATTTCGCATAAAACTCATAATTTCAGGACTTATTATTAATTATTTTGTAAAAGTTTCCAATGTATATGCACCCACTATATATTCTTGAAATTACACTCTTTCACAAAATAAAGTATTTATCTAGGTAAACTAAATATTGGTTGTTATAACTTCGGTCAGGTTGGTATTTAACACGGGGCAAATCGGGTATCATGATGCCAAGATATGGTCCAAAATATGGGAACCGCCCTATATAATGTTAAAAATGCAGTTTTTTTGTTGTAAGAATTTAGTATTTAATTTATCAAATTGTTTACTTTTTCAACTACTTTGTTAACATTTGTTATAAATGGTGCAATAACCAGATATTACTGTAAAAGTAAAACCTGGGTAGAGGGTATCAACGATTCGGTAAAGCCGAATTTAACACTGTTACTTAATTAAAGTTAATTATTTTCTATATTTCTATAACAAAATATCGGAAAATTAGATTTTTTTCAATGTAAAAAACTAATATTTTTTTGATTTAAAAAATCGTCATTTTGTAAACTTTTGGCAAAAAAAAATCGTAAAAATGACGTTAAATCGTCAAACCTTTAAATACATTTGTTTTATTTGGGTTGAGAACTGTAGACGAAGTGATTTGGTATCAAATAAAAGTTGTAGTAATGATTTATTTTATTTATTTAAAACTTGATGTACAATATAAAAACTATATTTATATGCAAATCTAAAGCTAGTCCAACCATTATGGTGAAGCAACTGCTCCATCCTGCAATAGTTTTTTTACTTTTTTGATTAACAAAATCCGAAGCGTTTGACAAAGCAAAAAAAGTGTATGTGGGACTGACGCAGATTCAAACTTCACGTTCGCCCTTGATGGAATTTCATATCGAAACAACACAATTAATTAGAACAACAATTACTACAATATTTTATATAAGGCAGGTTTAATGCCAGAAACAGATCCGATTAAAAATAATCACAAAGTGGTTATAATTTTTAGAAAAATATGTGCCTCTTCTCTACTAAACAATATTGATATTAATTAAAGTATTAATGAAAAAAGTATTAATCTTATAATTAATTTTTATTTATTTTTTTTAAAAGATGTTTTTATAGCATTCATACATACATGTTTAGTTTTAGAATGTCCTGATTTAAAATTGATCGATCTTATATGTCTCACTAATTTATTGAGAAAAATTATTGAAATTTCACAATTTCGATTTAAGCGACTAAATTATTTCGTGCATATGCTTTACTTGCTGCTGATAATGTTAAAATAGCGTATTACTTTTATAGCAGATGAGAAAATAGGTTGAAAATCATATTTTGATATGTTTTGATTGAAAATTAATGTTAAAGTACAAACCATATATGAAATATACAAAGTATCAATTTCAAAAAAAATAAATAAATAAAATCGTTTTTTTTTTGCAACCACTTTTTGGGTGGTTACTAACCTTCACTTAGATAGGATAACTGAGCACTTTATAATGATACTAACATTAACTTGTGTTATAGAAATAAAAATATTCACAGAGTAGTTTTGGTTTTTTGATATATATTCATACAGTAATGCGCAGAACATAAGCAACATACTGCACACCAAACAATATGTTAAATTATTTGTTCTCCTTTTTTATTTTAGAAAAAACTAATACTATTTTTTAGTTACAACACTAATAGTATTTAGGGAGATTAACTTGTTTTAAAATCAGCCACAGCGTTACGCAAAAAAACAACAACATTTTCTTTGACCTTCAAATGAAAGCGTGCATAACAAAAGCAACAATTATACATTCTCTGAGATTATTGTAATTTCCAAAAAATAAGAGTACTTTTCCAATTACACAAGCCAACACTAGTTTTGGTGCCAAGGAACTGTATATATTTTTTAAACTAGGACTTCATACTGATTACAAAAATAACAAAAAGTTGTAATTCTTACGTACAGTTTTCTAGTATTTTGCTTTTGTGCATATATATAAAAAAAAGTGATTTTTTGCATTATTATTTACATAAAAACTTTCTTTTTCGTGACTTTCGTGAATGATGTGCAGTGGGAAGGTCTCGTTGCATTCCCCAACAGTAGTCAGCCATCATATGCCGATCCCATCGGCCTTGGTACCTCTCTTCCATAGTTTTCAGTTCCTGATGAAACCGCTCCCCTTGCTCATCGGTCGAGATGACTATGAAGGTAGTGCAATTTGATAGACATGTTGCATCCCAAGTTTCTAAAGTTATCTAGCATGTGGTTAATATTTTGGCGATAGTTGCTTGACTTGTAATTTCCAAGAAAGTTTTTAACAACTTCAACAAAAGAAGTCCAAGCAGGCCGTTCCAAATCATTCATTGAATTTAGGAAACTGGAATCTTTAATTAATTTTCTTATTTGTGGACCATCAAAAACTCCCGCTTTTATCTTCTCTAAGCTTAGTCCTGGAAATTTTGTCTTTATATAAGAGAAACACTGGCCATTTTTATCCAGGGCTTTGACAAACTGCTTCATAAGACCTAGTTTAATGTGCAAGGGAGGCAATATAATTTTTTTTTTTTTGGAACTAAAGGTGGATTTATGATGTTATGATTTCCAACCTCCAACGCCTCACGTACTGGCCAATTTAGTTTTTCCCAGTGTAGGTGCTTGGCCCGGCTGTCCCACAGACAATAAAAACATGGATATTTGGTGAATCCACTTTGCTGTCCTAATAAGAAATTAGTCATCTTAAGATCAACACAAATAATCCATTGGTGCTCGCTATATTTGATTTTGTCTAGTACAAGTGCGATATTTAGGTATATTTCTTTTAATCTTGTATAATGGGCAATTGGAAGTGAACCATATGTATTGCCATTGTGTAAAAGTACACACTTCAGGCTTCGTTTGCAGCTATCTATAAAGAGGCGCCCTTCGTTTGGCCGGTATTCGGAAAGACCCATTGCCAGAATAAGGCCTTGCACATCAGAACAAAATACAATATCGTCTTCCGAATGAAAAAATTGCAGTAAATCTTGCTCTCTTTTGCGATAGTATGTCACTTTTGTATGTGATGCCAACAAGTTTCTTTCTTTTAGTCTAGAAGCCAATACCTCTGCAGATTCTTTAGGTAATTCAAGATCTCTTACCATATCATTTAATTCTTCATGTTTCAATAATTTGGAGTTTGTAGACGGTATTTCTTCAAAATCACTATCGCTACTCATTTCGACAAGGATTTCTTCAAACAAGGGATCATTTTTAGAGCATAATTTTGGAACAGGTACTTCCTGGGAATGTGGTAGAGGTCTTCTGGCTGATTCTACGACTGGATAAATCATTTTTTTCAGATTAATTCCACGTAGTTTAATACAGCAAAAGTAGCAGTCATCTAAGTGATTTTTTTGTTCTTTCCACTGCATAGGCACTCCGAATTTCATACGACGTCTTTGATCATTCGAGGAATACACGGCTTATTTTTATCCTCAATTTGCAAATTAAAATAAAAAAATAAGCACTTTTTGTAAAATCCGTCATAGGTTTTCTAAACTTTTTAACGGTGTAGTCACCACAAATGTAACAAAACACGTTTGGATCATTGAGACAACTTCTTCGCGACGACGACATGTTATTAAAATAAATTTATTAAACAAAATTACTGATAGGGACATTTGACAGCTGCTATTAAAAATTGACACTAAATCTACACGTAGAAAAATTTTTTTTTCATATTTTTAGTATTACCAGTGTCGGCATGTTACAGAACCACTAACGGTTTCTCGGCACCATTTAACTTTTTTTAATTTGTTGACTTGTGCTATGAAACTCGTTTGGTATAATTTTGAATTCAAGAAAATAATTTTAAAATTAGTTTCTTGCAAGCAGTTCAACAAATTAGTCAAAAAACAATGGCAAGAGATAAGTATAGCCGTGAATTTAAATATCAAATTATACGCGATTATAATAGAGGGGAAAGACAAATTTTAATTGCCAAAAAATACATTGTTAATAGGTCTATTGTTAGTAGCTTGATAAATAAATTTAAATCTACAAACGATGTAAACGTACATCATTTGGGCGGTCCACCAAGAAAAACTACTGAACGCGAGACAGAAAAATTGTCCGCATTTTTAAAGAAAACCCTTTTAAGACCTCAAAAGAGGTTGTGAGAGCTTTGAACTTAAATGTCCATGATAGCACGGTGCAATAGAGAACAATTTGAACAGTTACAGACCATGCGAAAAACCGTTGCTAATCAAGGGACATAAAAAGCAAAGGTAAGACTTAATTATCATATCTTTGAGCCAATTTTATTAAAAATCTTTCACTTTTTTGAACGTTTTAGATTAGATTTTTCCAAAAGACATCTGAGTTGGACAGTATAAAAATGGAAAACCGTGCTATTTAGCGATGAGTCCAACTTTAATTTAATCAATACAGATGGTATGTGCACAGTTCGTCGGAATCCTGGTAAACGTCTCGAACAACGGAATTGCAAAATTAATTTTAAACATGGAGGTGGCTCCGTAATGGTGCGGACCTGTTTCTCGGCTGACAAGGTTGGCCCCTTTCTTCAAATTGATGGAATAATGGACCGTTTTAAGTATAAAGATATACTAGAAACCCAAATGCTACCATATGCTGAGTGGAATATGCCATTTCGATGGGTGTTTCAACACGACAACGATCCGAAACACACATCGAAGTTGGTAAAAGACTTCATACGAGACAATGGAATTCAAGTCCTTGATTGGTCGGCACAATCTCCTGACTTGAATCCCATTGTGAACATATTTGGGATACTAAAAAGAAACGTCGCCGGGAAACAGTTCAAGAATAAAGCCGAACTGTTTCAAACGCTAAAATCTGAGTGGGAACAGATTCCAAAGAACATAATTGAGAACGTTATTGCGTCAATGCCTCGTAGATGTGAAGACGTCATTAGAAACAAGGGCTCTTATACAAAGTACTAATGTGTCGCTTTAGTTATGCACACTTACCTTTGTAAAATAAAGAAAAAAAAAAAATTTTTTTAATTAATAATTTCCTATATTTAATTTTGTCCAATAGTTTTAAGTAGTAAACAAAATATAATATATAAATATAATATAATTTTTTTTTCATATATTGTTAAAGAGATAAATAAATTTTTAAGTTTTCACCCATTTTGTTGCTTTTGCACAGTACTGTGTATCTTCTTTTCTACCACCTAATATTAAAAACAGGCTTTTCATTTGCTTTCCATTTAGACATAAATATAGTAAAGTTTCTTAAAAAAAGTGATTAATATACGTAGCCCTGAAATTATACCCAGTCATATTATATTGTATTATCAAAATATTTCAGCGATAACCGCCCGTGTTCTAATTCGTTTTAAAAAATCTTCCAAAAACGTTATTTTTAAATTTTTTTTATTATTAAGATTCACTAATTCTCCGATTCTGTATCAAAATATTATATAATATATATGCAACATGCATACAAATTGTTTTTTGCATTTTGTACATGTTAACATTCACATGTGCCAGAAAAAAAAGTACGAAACTACCTAAAATTTTTGTTAATAATCTTATTTATTTTAAACTCATTGTCAGAAATCTAGCCATTATAATTTTAAATTTGTGTTTAAAACACGGGTGGAGGATATCAAAAATTCGATACAGCCAAATTTTACGCTCTTACTTGTTTTAATTAAATTTCGAATTATTTATAAAAATAATTGATCAAATTTCTTGGTGTGGGGAGTTGTCCAGTCAGTCTAAGCTTTTTTTTTTATTATTTTATTTAATGTTTATTCTTACCTTGTAATTCTCTCTTTTTTTATATATTATTGCTAATTATTTTTTTACTTTTTTAATTGATAATTACACTGGTGTGGGGAGTTGTTCAGTCAGTCAAGACCCAGTATATTTTTCAAAGCTGTTTTTATTACTTTATATAATATTTATTCTTACCTTGTAATTCTCTCTTTTTTATATATTATTGTTAATTATATTTTTACTTTGTTAATTGATAATTACACTGTATAAAACGTTGTTAATAAAATTGCATGTTTTTTGTTAACACAGGCCTACACGATTTTCCTCACTGAGATTTGATAGTTCTATCACATCCGAATTTTGATATATTCTTACCTAAAAGGGCAAAAAGTGATATTTTAGCATTTTCAGATAGCAACAAGTACAGAACGTGGCGATATTCGTTAATTTGACCAATAGAATCACATTTCTCATAATACATGTTCATATTTCTATTCAATTGTTTTCAACTGTAGGACTTCTTATATCAACAATTAGAACTTAATATGCGTATGGTATTGATATAGTCTTAAATTTGTAGGTCTGTGTTATAAGTCGTCAACATAAATATATTAAATATAAACTAGCAGAGCCCAACCCCCGAAATTCGAGTGCAAATTCTAGGAAATTTTATTTTCTTATTCATAAATAATTTTATAAGACCCTAAAGGTATGCTAATCAATTTTAGCCAATTCACAGTTTAACACAAATTCAATAAACACACACTCAGCATTTTATAGTTGTTGAAGCTTAAATTTGTGTTTTATATATGTGTTGGTAACAACTTTAAATGAATATTACTCAAAAAAATGTACCAGATGGTGCAAATCTGTAAATATGGTGAACATCTGTAAAGAAATACCTTTCAAATGTTATTTTTTTTTTTATCAAAACCGGTTGGTAATCGAAGGTTTAGAATATGTCACAAGAAATTGCCTTGTCTATTAATATTATAGATTAAACACGGGCTGTGGGAATTTTAACAAAGCCAATTAAAATCAATATAAAACAAGTAAGAAAATTATAGTCAGTCTAGACCATGTGTTTAAAGACCCTATCTATTTAGATATAGAAACTAAATCAGGGACTGTAAATAACAGTTATACAGAAAATTTTAACTCAAAAACTCTACATGTTAGAGTAGACGGAGACCTATACTGTCATATACCAATAGATTCGTATTGAAGTGCTCTTTCAGAATCTACGGTGATCTTAAAAAATTATCTCAATTTCAACGAAAAAATAAAACAGGAAGAAACTCTTAAAAAGAAAGTTTTATTTTTCCGTCATAAAATAAAACTCTTTTGAGGAGTTTTATTTTTTCCCTCTAAAACTGGCAGATTCCAGCACTCGAAATTCGAGTGCAATTTCTAGCAACTTTATTTATCAACTTAGCCAATTCACAAACCAACTCTTTTTTGGTTTATTATTGTTGTGAATGAAGATAACAAACTCATTAACACACATTAACAAAGTTAATAAACACACACATAGCATATGTATAATTATACCCTATACCACTATGTGGTTTGGGTATAATGACTTTGTGCTGCTGTTTGTAACTACCAAAAATATTTGACCTAGACTCTTCTTTTATTACACTGATCGATTCACTAACTGATTCGATTTAACGATGTCCGTCCGTCCGTCCGTCTGGGTGTCCATGTAAAGCTTGTAATCAAACTGCAGGTCGCAAATATGAATATATTTTGATGAAATTTGGTATATAAGCTTTTATCGGTCCATGTTCAGACCTAGCCCCCATACAAATGACCCCTATGAAATCGACATAAATTGCCTTAAGATCCAAATTGTCATATGGATCTTACTCAAATTGGGTTTGTATACGTTTATTACATCCATTAATCAGTAGTCCAAAAATGATCCCTATGGGACAACTCTTAGTCATAGGCCCCATATAGAGCTGCTTCCCGATCTTCACTTAAATCTATCAAAAAACAAAAATATTGCACTGATTCTTCTCAAATTTTGTTTGTATATATTTTTGCAAAATACAAGATTCTTTACCAAACATAGGCAGGATCGGTCCATTTTTGGGCCAAGTCCCCATATAGATATAGCATCCGATATGAACTTTTTCATATCTGCAGCCAAAAAAATTAATAAAAATCCCACTCAAATTTGGTTTATGCTTATTTTCTATGTCCAGTTAGTTGGGCCTATGAGATAGGGTCTCAAACGCATGGTATAGGGTATCTAGTCGGTATAGACCGACTATAATTTTCTTACTTGTTTTATGTATGTGTTAGTAGCAACTTTAAATGCAATTTACTCAAAATAAAAGAAAAAATTAAAAAATCTGTAAATCTGGTGAACAGCTAAAAAGAAATACCTTTCAAATAATATACGTTAGGTCAAAATCGGTATAAAACGGTAGAACAAAACATCGGTAACAAAAAATCGCCTATCCTATTAATATTATAGATTTTATTTATTTTATTTTACGAACAAAACTTTTCCCAAATTTTCTGCGGAAAGATTTCAATGCAAGTCGTTCAACACCAATTTAAGAGCAGAGAATGCTCTTTCCACGCTTACCTCGGTTTTAGGAACATACTCTATAGTTTTGGCCAATTTATATAAATACGGATAATATATTTTTTTTTTTTGCCTCCCAGAACTCAAAAAGAGGTTTATCATTCGATAAGGGCCTTGGGGAAAAATTATCGGAATTGTGATCCATATTCACGATTTTAACTTATTGTAAAAGTAAAATTAATAAACATTGAATAAAAATATACACAATGCGAGTACAAAGGGGTAAAAACATATGAAATCAACCGAAAATATTAACATTTGTGACCTCATCACCTCCAAATTTGATAAGATTTTGTACACATGATCTATGGATCGGCACAATAATATTTGCCAACTTTCAGACATATAGCCTTCGAACTTTCAGAATTATGGCCATTCCAAGTTGGCAAAAATCAATAAAAATGCACTCAGATGCCTTAACACAATTTTTAATATCTCGAAAAGTATTCATTGCACGTTAATAATCAAGGGCTCATTTTACAGACTAAAACATGCGCCATTCCAAAAAAAATTTTTTTTCAAATTTTCGATCAAGGATAATGTAAATAAAAAAGGACTAAAATTTCCAAAGGATATTTCTCGAAAATCAATATTTTTAAAAATTTCAAAAAAATATATGTTAATTCTTATTATGTTTTGTACAAGTCTGTCAAATTTCAATGTGGAGTCTTTATTACAACATGAGTTATTAAGAAAAAAGCAGGCGAAGGTTTATGTATTTCATGAAATGTACCAAAATACAAAAAGGTGACAAATTACAAAAAGAAGGACAAATCAAATGTAACGGAACTTTTTCGACTTTTCTTTGCTTAAACTCTTTTTCTCCATTGCTAAACCTTTAATAAAAAGTACAACATAATGTATTATCATTATTAAACACTTTATTACAGCATATTTATTTATTTCTGAAGGATTTCAATTAAAAAATCTGCATCTGCCGCGTATCGCTTGACTTTAATTTTTTTTTTATCTACAAGTTCAATAGAATGCAGCTTTTGAGTTCCAGGAATAGTACGCAAATCTTTAAAACGAATTTGAAGGAACCGTGCTTCTTCTTCGTGGTCTTCTAGAGTTAAAAACTCGAAATTACAGTTCAAAAGATTTTGCAGGCACCATTCATATAATTGTTTTGGAGTAGTTATTTGACCTTGTAATGGAGGCTGTAAACTAGCTCGATGTGCCTCTCTCTTTACGGTACCTCCAAGACCGTCACTTGGGCCTTTTCCATGGCTTGTTGCAAAAAAATGCCACTCAGCATTACATCCAAAATCTTCCATATGATAACATAAATTGATAAAGTTCTTTTTATTTTTAAACTGGGCAGCACTACCGTCTGAAAAATACGTGATTTTCTTCGGGGTTGTTTTAAACTTTTTTCTCAAAAATACATTCAGGTGGCGATGGAACAGGTGAACAGCTACAGAATCGTGTACAAGACAATCAGATATTATTATGAAGTTTGTATGTTGTGTTTTTCCATCTGACTTAAAATAAATAGCAATTGGGTATAAAGTGGCCTGAGAGTTGTTCCAGTGAAATCCCTGGACTGCATCCTGAATAGTAAAAGAAGCATTTTCTGAAAAATCGCAAACTGCTATATACTCATTTTCTTCCAAATTTGATTTTCTTTCGCTCAGATATGCTGCCTGCTGTTTTGCAATAAATGAATGAGGTAATAGAATTTCAAGTTTTTCACATAGGGAATCCACAAAAACGTCGGCTTGGCCAATCATGGTCTCCAAATTATCCCTATCTACACTTACCCATTGTTTATATGTTATTTCATCAATATCATTTTGCTCTAGTAATTGATTTAGTTTTGCTTTTAAATTTTCAATTCCTGGACACTTGTTACATTTACGTAGGTGACACTTTGAAGAAGATGGAATGCATGTCATTTGTTTCAAACAATCTTTGTAACATTCAAGCTGATAATTCGGAACACCAGCAGTTAATTTTTTTAAATTTATGGCATCAATCATCAGCTTCACATTTTGATGCTTTGTACAAACACACACGTTATGAGATCCACTCGCATTTGCTAGAATTATATTCCTCGGACGAAGTTGGCAAAACTTGGAAATACCTATTTTTATTCCATCATGTCGTTGCTTGAATAAGGCGTACATTTCTCTTAAGTTTCCAAGCAAAAGTCTTTTATTTTTCCTGACTTTTGTACCATTTTCAAAAAAAGACACGAAATCTTTCTGTCCGGGCATACACCTGCTGACGTCATCGGATTCATAAAAGGATTTTACTAAATTGCTTGTCACTGGTGAAATTGGACTTCCCAGTTTTGGGTTAGGCGTACTCATCACACCCTTTGTTTCAACCAAATGCTTAACTTTTCGCGCGATATAGTTTGTAACCAGGAATTCTTCCTCAATTTTATGTATTGCCCAGCTTTTTGGTAAAATTGTTAGCAGTTGGATTTTCTCGCTATTTTTTGTTAATGTTTTAAACTTTTCTTTTAATTGTTCTATTATTTCGGATTGTGGGCACATATGCGAAGTTGATTGTGCTGAACCGTGGAAAATTTTGTCTTGAATCGAATCACTTATTTTCCTGAATTTTCCATCTCTGTACCGTTTTTGATGTAACTTCTTCTTTTTTATCGGAGATTGTTCCAGATACGGTAAAGATTGGTTTAATTTTGAAATAGCAACTTCTTCCGTGCCTGACGCAATGTCATCTTCTTCCGTGCCTGACGCAATGTCATCGAAAGTATCTACATTTTCGTTTATGTCTGAACCTTCTTCCAAATTAGATTTATTAGATTTCTTCAGATGCGAAAATTTTATTCTACATGTCCCACAAATTTTATTTGAGATCGTAATGTTTTTATCCTTAGTATACTGTAGCATCCATTCTTGGACTTGTCTTAAACTTTTATTGCACCCATTGTGACCGGATTTTTTAAAAGGATTACAGCAAAATGTTGAATGGAATGGCATATTTTTTTTTAAATACCACAACCGAATGAATTGTGCACGACTTTTTTGTATTGACAATAATTATAATTTATTTAAATATTTAGTCTCTTTTTTTTGTTTTTTCAAACGATCAAGTCACTTTAACACTATAACACTTTGACGTTTAGCACTTATGAAATCTAGTATTCAACTGAAGTTTGACTTACAGTCTCTGAACGATTTATACTGTTTTTTTTTTTGGTACAAAAAATAGATTACAGGTAAAAAAATACACGCCTTGCTTTTCTTGAATTGGAAAATTTGCGTGAACTACGGGTCATAAAATGTTTTTTAAATAGGGACTGAATTTGCTACTGCCAATAAGCCGACCACAGGTAATAAAATATTTGTAAATTTTTTGTGTGAACAGGCAATAAATATTTCGTCTAGGTTGTAAAGTCCAAAAAGTTCCGTTACATTTGATATGTCCTTCTTTTTGTAATTTGTCACCTTTTTGTATTTTGGTACATTTCATGAAATACATAAACCTTCGCCTGCTTTTTTTCTTAATAACTCATGTTGTAATAAAGACTCCACATTGAAATTTGACAGACTTGTACAAAACATAATAAGAATTAACATATATTTTTTTGAAATTTTTAAAAATATTGATTTTCGAGAAATATCCTTTGGAAATTTTAGTCCTTTTTTATTTACATTATCCTTGATTGAAAATTTGAAAAAAAATTTCTTTTGGAATGGCGCATGTTTTAGTCTGTAAAATGAGCCCTTGATTATTAACGTACAATGAATACTTTTCGAGATATTAAAAATTGTGTTAAGGTATCTGAGTGCATTTTTATTGATTTTTGCCAACTTGGAATGGCCATAATTCTGAAAATACGAGAGCTAGGACACTGAAAGTTGGCAAACGCTATTATTATGTTTAACTTTCCCTTCGTACCAAAATTCATCCAATTCGAAATCGGTGCGGTCAACTCATTGGTTGATTTCATATGTTTTTACCCAAAGTGATTGTGTTGAGAAAATTAATTAGAAAACTCAAAAACAGAAGACTCAAAAACAGGCAATTTAATAATACGAATCAAATAATAACAAATTAAAAACCCACATATTTTTTTTATTTGGGTGTCAATTTTCATAAGATGAGTTTTATTTTCTGATAGAATAAAACTCCTCAAAAGTGTTTTATTTTATGACGGCAAAATAAAATTCTCTTTTTAAGAGTTTCATCCACGTTTTATTTTTACGTTGAAAAATAACTGTTTTAGATGAGTTTTTTTTCTAAACTCACAAAATAACTTTCAAAAAATAACATTTTTCATATCACTTATAACCGTGACGGTCCTTGAAATGAACATAAACAGAGTTTGAGTGGCAAGATTTTTTTGCCTTCGGGTATGAAAAGTTCATATCGGATACTATATTGATGTGTAAACATCTATACGCGCAGGTGGGTAAATTTCTATTTCACAATACAATCGCAAAAACAGCGTAACACATCGGTGTGAGTTGAAGTGTAAATCGGTGTGACTTTATCTGATTGTATTTGTGAAAAAATTATGATATGTTCTTTTCTAAACATTTTCCAATTGTCTTTCAAAAAACTTCAATTGTATTTCAGAAAACATCAATTGTATTTCAGAAAACATCAATTGAATTTCAGAAAACATCATTTGAATTTCAGAAAACATAAATAGAATTTCAGAAAACATCAATATAATTTCAGAAAACATCATTCGAGTTTCAGAAAACATCAATTGAATTTCAGAAAACATTAATAGAATTTTAGAAAACATCAATAGAATTTCAGAAAACATCAATATAATTTCAGAAAACATCATTCGAGTTTCAGAAAACATCAATTGAATTTCAGAAAGCATCAATAGAATTTCAGAAAACATCAATTGTATTTCAGAAACCATCAATATAATTTCAGAAAACATCATTTGAATTTCAGAAAACATAAATAGAATTTCAGAAAACATCAATTGTATTTCAGAAACCATCAATATAATTTCAGAAAACATGAATTGTATTTCAGAAAACATCAATAGAATTTCAGAAAACATAAACTGTATTTCAGAAAACATCAATAAAATTTCAGAAAACATCAATTGAATTTCAGAAAACATCAATATAATTTCAGAAAACATCAATTGTATTTCAGAAAACTTCAATTGTATTTCAGAAAACATCATTTGAGTTTCAGAAAACATCATTTGAATTTCAGAAAACATAAATAGAATTTCAGAAAACATCAATATAATTTCAGAAAACATCATTCGAGTTTCAGAAAACATCATTTGAATTTCAGAAAACATAAATAGAATTTCAGAAAACAATAATATAATTTCAGAAAACATCATTCGAGTTTCAGAAAACATCAATTGAATTTCAGAAAACATCAATAGAATTTCAGAAAACATCAATTGTATTTCAGAAAACATCAATTGTATTTCAGAAAACATAAATAGAATTTCAGAAAACATCAATATAATTTCAGAAAACATCATTCGAGTTTCAGAAAACATCAATTGAATTTCAGAAAACATAAATAGAATTTCAGAAAACATCAATTGTATTTCAGAAAACATCAATTGTATTTCAGAAAACATCATTTGAATTTCAGAAAACATAAATAGAATTTCAGAAAACATCAATTGAATTTCAAAAAGCATCATTTGAATTGCTGAGAACATTAATTGTATTTCAGAAAACATCAACAGAATTTCAAAAAGCATCATTTGAATTGCTGAAAACATTAATTGTATTTCAGAAAACATCAATTGAATTTCAGAAAACATCAATTGCATTTCAGAAAACATCAATTGAATTTCAGAAAACAGCATAATCGACTTATTTTTTATGCACTGAAAAATATGATGTTGATGTTTACACATCTCCCTTGTGATCGGACTCACATGATTTTTTTATATGGGAACTAGGTCGAAAAGTGGAGCGATCCTTACCATATTTGGTAAGGTCATTTATTTTTGGCAAAAACATATACAAACCAAATTGGAGAAAAATCTGTGCAATATTTTTGTTGTTTGATAGTTTTAAGTGAAGATCGGGTATCAACTTCGTATGGCGGCTATGACTAAGATTTGTCCTATAGGGTTTTTTTTTAGACTACTGATAAATGGATGTAATAAACATACATAAACCCAATTTGACGTAGATCTATGTGATAATTTTGATATTATGGCAATTTTAGTCGATGTCAAAGGGTTGATTTGTATGGGGACTAGGCTTGGACATGAACCGATTTTCAACAATTTCAATAGCGTTCGTGTTATGGCCGATAGAAGCTTACATACCAAATTTCATCAAAATATGTTCACATTTACGACCTGTAGTTTAATTACAAGGTTTACATGGACATACAGACGGGCGGACGGGCGGACATCGATAAATCGACTCAAAAAGTGATTATGAGTCGATCGGTATAGTAAAAGAAGGGTCTATGTCAAATATTTTTGGTAGTTACAAAGATCAGCACAAAGTCATTATACCTTGATCATAGAGTGGTATAGGGTATAAAAAGAAAGTTAACAAAGTTTTAGTTGATTTGGAAAAGTTGTAGGTCACTAATTTTAGTAACCAAATTATACGCTACACCATTATGTGATCAGGGTATAATGTGTTTGTGCTGATGTTTGTAACTACGAAAAATATTTTACTTACATTTTTGTTTAACCGATCGACTCAGAATCGATTTAGCGATGTCCGTCAGTCCAACTGTCTTTTTGTCCGTCTGTCCGTTTGTTTGTATGTCCATATAAACTTTGTAATCAAAATACAAGTCGAAAACATAAATATATTTTTCTGAAATGATGTGACCTAGACCCTATCAGATCGATTAAAAGTGTCGTAAGATGATGAAAGCGTCCAGATGAGCATATTATATATTGAAAAATTTGATGTGTGTGTGTGCATTATACCTACTAATCAGTAGTCCACTTAAATAAAAAACACTTAAGTCAATAAAAAAACAAAAATATTCCATATATTTGTTTTGTATATGTTTTTGAGAAATAAATGTCTTCTAGATCGGTACATTTTGCGACCTAGTCCCCATATAAAAATAACGCCACAAATTAATAACAATACATTAAAATTCGATTTATGCTTATTTCCTATATTCACTTATTGCCTCAGCAAATTTGGATTAAAACACTCGCTTGAAATGCTTGGATTAGGGAATTCACCAACTATAATTTTCTTTCTTGTTTTTTTTTTATATTGAAGGTGGAAAATTGTAGATAGTTTAAAATAAGTATAATTTCTTTCGTTGATGTGATGTCACATAAACATATAAGGTTCTGCTGTCTCGATAATCGTAATTAAATTTGAATTAGATAATTGGGAATTAAAAATATTTTTAGTAATTATTCAAAAATTAATAGATCTTTATTTCATTAATTACAACATTCATTTAAAAAAAATATATATGTATATACAAAATACTGAAATCAAGGTATTAAAAAAAAAGAAAAAGTTTCAGGTATACAATATTAAGAGCTGTTAAAGTAGTGTTTGAATAGAATTGCAATTAAGACTATGATCAGAGTGGTGGTTGCTACCGAAAATAACCGGAACTATTGATTGTACATAAATTCGTTTGTCTGTATATAATTATGCAGTACCAGTCGTTTGTTGTGTGGTTTGTTTACAATAACATTGTTAACAGATCGTCAATTTTGATAAGACACTTGATACATGATGAGACTCGACACAAAGGAAGAGAAACGATAAAAACCAACGGTAACATTTAACTCGATTATGAGTTGAATGATTGTCTATAGATGCTGTGGCAAAGATATCCAAACCGTACCAATTACTCTTCAGCCACTTTAGTAATTGTTAGAGCTGACTAAAGAGTTTTGCAGATGCAATATTTTTTAGCCTGTTTGTCATCTGTACATTTGGCCGTATTCTCATATTTACTTTGTCTACTAATGTCCTCAACATTAACATGAATTCGTTGCGAATTCATATCATAATCAACTGTGGCACTAAATAAGGTTTTAGGATTCGTTTTCGGATTTGTTAGAAAATCAATTACATAAGTGGACGTTGATGATAATTGGAATTCATCTCTATAATGTTGTTTAGCCATTGTAATCTCTTTCAATGTCAATGGACTGCAAATAGATGTTAAATTCTTTAGAACATAATATTGATTCATTTCCTCAATAACAAGGTTAGTAATTGCTCTAACTGTTTTGCTTTTCGTTGATTCAATCTTAAAAGGTATACAAGTACACCAAGATTCTGGTATGCTAGCATCATTACATGTACGATTTTCTGGTATTTCTTCAAATATTGTTTGACATTTTGGACAATCATAGGCAGGTGTTATATTATAGCTGGGCTCACCCAATTTCAATAAATGTTGCAAAGTCATGTGAATATCAAAGGGTGTGACTAAACGTTGTTGATTAACTTTTAAATTTCTCATAAAATCTGGATGTTCCTGCTGAAACCATTTTGGCATGGATATAAAAAACATTGGTAATCGTTCCTCCAAAAAACCCTCAGATAATTTTAATAAAGGGCCCCATCTAGCACCATGATCACTGAAAAATATTACTACGGAATTTTCAAAAATGCCTCTTTTGTCCATTTCCTTAAAATAATTCACCATTGTTTTATCCATTGTTGCGGATAAATCATAGGAATTATGACTGAATGAGTTGGTCCAAAAAAAACCAAAACTAGAATGATTTTGAAAACGTGTTGCAAACTCTAAACCATAATCATATATATATTCGCCAAATTGTTTACGCCCAACACAATATGCTAATCCTTTGTTTTTTCTAGTTTTCAATGATTTTTCAATAGCCAATGCCACGGGTCGAAAATAATAATCAGTTGGTGGATTTTTGAATCCTTTCAAATGATAATTAAATGTTGTAATGGTTGTTGAATCCTCAGCATAGCCAGTGTAATAGCCATGTTTTTTGAATTTGGTCCACATAAAATTGCAATTATCAAAACCTCCAACATTCCATGGTTTACATTTGGCATATGTAGTTGATCTGGTGTAACCCGCTAGCAGGGGCATAAGATTAGGTAAAGTGTTATCGCCGACCTAGAAGTATAACAAATAAAACAAATATATAATACTTTTATTTAAAATTTGCATTGTTTGCGTAACTGCAGACGATATTCAGTATAAACTCAAATTAAACTAATAAGTTTTTAGTAAAATATATATTTTCCTTTAAGCACCTTATAAATAAACCAGTCTATATGTCTTCGTTCAAATTGATTTTTAACTGCTAAATAGTTGTCCATTACAAACGTCGAAATAGGGAACTTTTTACCATTGAAACTTCCTTCTATTCTTCAAATCTCTTTATAAGCCAAGCTTTTTTATAGACATTTCACAAATGTCCCAATCAATATTAAAATTTTTCAAGTTTTTCAATGAAATGAAAATAATTTTTTTATTTATTTATTTATTTGAAATTCTACACACAAGACTAAAAGTCTCTTATTGCAGTATACAATTATGCATTCAGTTATACACTAGTCGGCATAATTATTTTGACAAAAACAAAATGATGCATTTTTGTGTTCAATTTTTAGTTGTCTTTATAGAATATAATTATTTTTGTTTTGCTTTGTTTAGATATTGCTAATATAAACTAAAAAATAACTCAATAGAGTTTCTTTCATAAAAAATTAAAAAGATGTGAATGAAATTTGAGGTGTTGGCATAAGTATTTTGACATGTTATTATTATTAAAAAAAATAAGCTTAATATTTCACAAATGTATAGAAGTTTGATTATGAGTTAATAAATATATATGTATAGCCCCTTTTGACTTTTTGAAGGCGTCTTGGAGTTGAGTCCAGAAAATTTTGAAGGACCTCTGAGGATATCTCATACGAAAGGGAAGTGACCTCGGAAATTGTCTCTTCTTTGATTTTATGTAAATAACCAATTCTTTTACGTTTGTTACGAGACCACACATTTTCAATGGCATTCAAGTCTGGGCTTCTCTTTTCCTTATCTTTCTGAACGACCTTCTTGGTCAAACTTTTAACTCTATATACTCTTTCGCAGATGACAGCAGCATTTGTCATTCATTTTCCTTTAATTGTAGGCCAAGCCTCTTGGAGGTTGGGGGCAAAAGGCGGACAATGAATGACACACTCAATCAAGACCTCTTAACAATCTCCGAGTGGGGTAAAGCGAATAGGGTTGATTTTAATGCGCTGAAGACCCAATGTTGTATGTTGACCCAAAGGGCCATGGAATCAACAATGTCATCTGTATATATGGGTGGTATAGGTATTGAGGAATCGGATACTCTTGATGTTCTGGGCATGAGAATTCAATGTGATGTTCGTTGGAACGAGCATGTTTTTCAAGTGTCGAAAGAAGCATTCAAGTGTCTTGGTTTTCTAAAACGGTGTAGAAATTACTTCACTCCTTCTGATCTCCTTAAAATCTATACCACTTACATCCGACCGAAAATGGAATACAACTCCCATATATGGGCAGGGGCTTCGAAGTCTATTTTGGAGCTACTGGACCGTGTGCAAAGGAGGGCGTTGGCGCTCAACAATGACAGTAGGGTATCCAATTCTATTGATTCATTGGAACACCGTCGGAATGTGGGTTGTGTAGCACTGTTCTATAGATATTACCATTGGGAAATGTTCTTCTGAGATTAGCGAACTTATTCCAAGTGCCCGAGTTTCGGTTCGCTCTACCCGCTTCTCTAGTAGATCACATCCGTTTGTAGTCTATTGTCCAGTTGACCGCACAACGCATTACAGAGAGAATTCGTTCATCAGTCGAACTAGCCGTATGTGGAATAAACTCCCCGCAGAGGTCTTTCCTGACAGTTATAATCTAATAAAATTTAAGTCAAATATCCATAAACACTACTCCCTTCCACAACCTATTTTCCTTAAATCAACACAATGCACTGCATTTGTAGGGGGCATCCCCTCCTTCATTAGTTTTTGTTTGACATACAACCTCAAGAATTATTTCAAAAATGGAGTCTAGGTCAAAAAATGAACCGATCATGACCTTATTCAGTAAAGTCAATTACTTTTCTCTACAAACCAAATTAAAAAACTTCGACGTTTTTATTTTTTGGTAGATTTAAGTGAAGATCGGAAAGCAGCTTTATATGGGGACTATGACTCAAAACGGTGCTACAGGTTTTATTTTTGGACTGCTGATTAGTGGGTATAATACGCACGCATACCCACATTTTATCAATACATATATATATGATAATCTGGATCTTACGACAATTTTATTTGGTCTGATACGGGTTATTTGTATAGGGACTTATTCTAAACACGCACTAATATAATACAAATATATTTGTTTCAAAGTTGTTTTATATTTTATTTTGTTATATTGGAGGAGGCTTAAATAGTATAACTATTTGATTAAATTCTCATTTAGTTATTTTCAGCAAATGTATATGAATTTAACTTTTTACCAAACAAACTATCTACTGCCTATGGTTACTGATGAGGGTTGGTGACTCTTCCCGAAACAGCTGTATAACCTGTCATGCAGAATATAGATCAATTTTTGAAACAAATGTGCTAATGCTTTTGCTTTATTTAAAGTAAAAACATTTGATCTTGAGCCTGAACAATTTCAAACTCAATCATTAAATTGATAAAGATTGAAAATAAGATTTTTTTTTAATTTTTATAAAAAATAATAAAATTATAAAGATTAATTATTTACCTGTCACTGATATTATATATATATATATATATATGGGAACTTCCATATATTATAAAAAAAACGGGTTTTTGTCACCCCCTCAGAAATCATTGAAAAATTATTAAAGAAAATGGTATATGACAGCGTGTAAATTGAAATAATCATTAAAAACTCACAGACGTGGGTAAAAATTAATGCCCCAGTAAAAAATATTCGTTACTTTAAAATCAGGACAAAATTAAGGCGCATATGTAGAAGTATACATCACGCGTTTCGACGGGAATACTTTTTGAGCTTTATAAGCTTTTTGTGCATTATACGGCAAGTTACCATAGCACGCGTTAAGAACTTATTTTATTTTCTTTTTCATACACAAATTTATGTTTTTATATTTTTTATTAGATTTCCATTCATACTTTCAGAAAGTTACTTTACTTTTATTATTTTTCACATTAATAAATAGGCAACAGCAGCTGATTAGCTGTCAAAAGCCTACAACGCATAAAAAAGTTGAAAGTTGGTGAACTTTTGTTGTCATACGGTTTATACACTTTTTATGTCTACCCAAGGATCATATATGATCCTTGGTCTACCTACAAGTGCAGACGATGTGTCGTTTGACAGGTATTACAATCACTTCCCAGCAACAAAACAGTTGAGTCATTCTAAAAGAACCACTTTCGTATTGGTTCTAAAGAGGCCGTATATGGGGATTTTCTATATCTTTGGAAGTTGTTATAAGCAAACATCCAATACAAATTTATCGTAATATCCCTATCAGCAGCTAATGTGTTCTCTCTTATGAAATAGATCAAAAAATCTATTTTACATTAACTCACGAGCACTACTTCGAATGAACTTCTCAGGATCCATAAAAGACATCTTCCGCCCTATGACAACCCTGTGGTAATATATTTCAAGACAATCCAATTTTTCAGCACTTCCGGATCACTAGTAAAAATCTTTTTCATATCTTTGGATGTTCTTTTTGGCTGACAAATGGATTGATTTTTTTTTTTTCAAATTTCAAAAGTCATCATCATATAATGTTTAGTTTTAGAAAGTACACCTAAGGACACGCACATCTTACCTTTTCAATTTACGCATTTTTTTGTTTTTTAATTTCTCAGCTTATGTTTTGACCACATACATAATATTTGAACATGGCTAAGTGAATTTTTTTATATAAAATAAAAAAAATTACAATTTTTATTTTCATATTTGATCTCGGTTTTCAAAATATTTTCAATATTACGTCGTATAAAAAGAATTGCTGGTTGTTTACTGGAATATTAGATAGAACATTATTAAAATCTCAAGTCTAATAAGATGTCGACCCCCCTTTGGAGGCTATAACACAGCTTTGAGGCTATAATCATATTTGTCTCCCTTCATAATTCCATCCAAAGAGAACAAGGGACTCTGTAAATAATAAGAAAACATTCCCAGATCATTCGACTCTGAGAATGCTTGACCGTTCTAATTACACACGTGTTCTTAAATCTTTCTCCAGGATTTTACATTTTAGATTTTTTATTCATCCTTTATTTACAGGCTTATTTCATGATATTATATTTTGAGATATTATCTATTAGATATTACAAAAATTAATAAAAAGTATCATATGATATTAATTACATATTTTATTTTGAAGCTTTTAAAGGTAAAATAGGGCGTGCATGCTGGTGTCGTATATGGGCCCTATAAGGATTAATTCCATACACCAATATACAAATAAATATAAAAATATAAACAATGGAAACACCCAAATCATAAATTATAGAACAAAAATTTAGCGGGTGTTATGTTTCTATATTTTTGTGCCATCGGAAGCCATTGTTTAATAATATGTTGGTATATATTTATAAGGCACGCTTTTAAATTAATCAAACAAAAAAATTGCACTTTGTAATTTTTTAAATTTTATGTGGAAGTCACATGAATCGATGACACTAAATATTCGGACATTCGGAATCTCCTTCATTATATGAAAATAAAATAAATAAATAATCTCGTTTACAATATGTTAAAAAAAACAGCAAACCTGTTTCTCTCTACAGTATCAAAAAAAAAAACTATGTGAGTCCGATCACAGGGAAGATGTGTAAACTTCTAGTAATTAAAGATTTTTTAAGTTGGAAGTAGGGGAAGAGGTTGGGTTCGGTTGTGGCCACCCCAGCATATCTTTTAACCTAAAGCATATGTGTTTTTCTTGCAAAAGTCATCTGTGTGTCATGACAGCACGTTCTTTTTGTACCGAGTACCGAAACGGGCAGACGCGTCTGCTTTATGCTGGGAACAAATTTATTTTTCTGTGCTTGAAAAAGACCAATAATACAAATTTACATTCAGTAAATTTTTATTCAGTAAATTTATTATACTTTGTGAGTAAATATCGATTGCAACCAATATGTTGACAACAAAAAAAATTTTCACCACATCTCAAGATGGCTGCAAAATTGGGTTGTGGCCACTAAAATTGGTTGGGTTGTGGCCACCCTTTTTTTTATGGTGAAAAATCGTCGTAGATGTCAAAATAACTACCCAGTAAGCAATATAACACATATAAGCAATAATAACTCCATCAATTGTTTCGGATGCGTTCATTTGAAGTGTGCTGGCACACGAGCCAGCTGCTTCAAATGCGAAAATTGTGAGTCGGAAGACGAATAATGCCATTTATTTATCATTATTATTATACCCTATACCACTATGTGGTTTGGGTATAATGACTTTGTGCTGCTGTTTGTAACAACCAAAAATATTTGACCTAGACCCATCTTTAATTATACCGATCGAATCAGAATCACTTCCTGAGTTGATTTAACAATGTCCGTCCGTCCGTCCGTCCGTCCGTCCGTCCGTCCGTCCGTCCGTCTGTGTGTCCATGTAAAGCTTGTAATCAAACTGCAGGTCGCAAATATGAATATATTTTGATGAAATTTGGTATATAAGCTTTTATCGGCCATGGGATGAACGCTATTGAAATTGGTGAGAATCGGTCCATGTTCAGACCTAGCCCCCATACAAATTACCCATATGAAATCGACATAAATTGCCATAAGATCCAAATTGTCATATAGATCTTACTCAAATTGGATTTGTATGCGCTCATTACATCCATTAATGAGTAGTCCAAAAATGATCCCTTTGACCCCATATAGAGCTGCTTCCCGATATTCACTTAAATCTATTAAAAAACAAAAATATTGCACTGATTCTTCTCAAATTTTGTTTGTATATATTTTTGTAAAATACAAGAGACTTTACCAAACATGATCAGGATCGGTCCATTTTTGGACCAAGTCCCTATATAGATATAGCATCCGATATGAACTTTTCATATCTGCAGCCAAAAAAATTAATAAAAATCCCACTCAAATTTGGTTTTTGCTTATTTTCTATGTCCAGTTAGTTTGTCCTAAGAGATAGGGTCTCTAAACGCATGGTATAGGGTATCGTATAGTCGGTCTAGACCGACTATAATTTTCTTACTTGTTTTTTATTTAGTTTTAAATTTTTCTCAATAATAATGCCAATGAAGGCTTTGAAAATAAATAAACTTTAAGTTTTTCTATATTCGTAGTGGTTTTTCTTCATATTTTCCTATTTTTACCAGATTTTCCAAGGGTGGCCACAACCCAACCACAAAAAAAAATTGCCCCAAAAATAGCCACTTCACAAAATTTAGAAAAAAAAAATTTCCATTTGACGAAATTGATTCAGTTCCTTCACCAGCAGTTAGCCAAGGTCTCTAGCTTTCCATAGATACCAAGTTGTCCGAATAATTTGCACTTGGTGAAAAGTTATAAGCCGAAAACCTAACTATGGCCACAACCCTCCCCTACATAAGCTTTCAGCATATTTTTTTCAATTTAGATTTCTCATACATGTAGCCTAGTTTAGTTAGCTGTTATACTTGTATATTGTTATATTTGTGATTGTGTTATACTTTTTGGTTGTTGAATTAGTTATACTTCGATATTGTTATATTAGTAATAGTGTTATACTTGTGGGGTTGTTAAATTATGTGTTATACGTTTATATTGTGAAATTTTTAACGTTTTTATACTTGAGTGTTGTTGAATTAACTGCAATAATCTTTGAACCAATACATTCATACCTCACACCATTTTTTGTCTTACTCTGTTTTTGTGATTGTATTGTGAAATAGATTCTTACCCCCCTGAGCGTACAGATGTTTACACATAAAAAAATAGGTTTAATAAATTTACTTAAAATAAGTACTTTTTTAGAAAGTTACTTTTTTAAGAAGAGGTACTTTTTAAAAAAAAGTTGACTTTTGAGAAAGGTAAACCCGTACACACGTTCTCATGAAGCAAATGCCACAACTGCAATGACTACAAAAATATGAAGGAACAATTACAAAATATAACTTAAGAAAAACAACAAACACATTGAACATTCTAATTTCTTCAAGATTTTTTTTTTACATTTTCATTTATAGCTCGTGACCCTTTAGACCGAGCCTAGCTTAGTTATTGAGGGTGTGATCGTGATTTCTACAGACAGACGGACAGACTGTCATCGCTAAAGCAACTTCTGTTTTTATCAGGATCAAGAAAACATATGATTTATGGGGTCTACTGGTTCCTGGAATTTATTCATCATATTTCTTAAGCAATTGATCACTATTTAACTAAATGTCTTGACATTCGCTTTTATCTTTATCAGAATTCATTGTTTTGTTCAGAGAAGACTTAGTGTGGTTTATCGTGTTTTTAAGTAAAAAAAATTTTACATTTCGTCTAAGGCAGTAATTTATGGAAAAATATGTAAATTATTTTTAGTGGATGTTGGTTGCTACGGTATAAAATAGTAGAATGAACTCAGTTTTTGATATTATATGGCTTATCACTTATAACATGACAACAAACAAATATTTCGAGTATTTTTTTTTTCTTTATAATAAATTAAATATTTTTTTATGCGTGCAATACAAAAGACGACCTTGTTGTTAATCCCTGTTTACAAAATATTTCATTAGCGACGCATTGAAAAAGCGGGCATAATAATTTTCATACTCAACTATTTTATCATTTGAATTTGCATCTTGCAAACCCCAACTCAGAAGTAGTTCACATTAATTCCCAAATTACACTTGCAACAAAATGAAAAATTTTTTATGACACCTGATGCCCACTATATTATTTAGGTGGGTTATGGTCCTCTAACAACAAAAACAGTCGAAATTTTAAATTCTATGGATAAGTTAAAAAAAAAAAAATTAATTTGGGATTTTTAAAGAGGAAGCTCCACCGATTTTATCATAACTTGAGAACAACTTTGTTATAAAAAAACATCAAAAAATTGTACTTTATAGTACCTCCAAATCATGAGAATATTATTTTTTATTTACTATTTTTATTTATTATTTTTTATTTACTCAAAAAATTGTACTTTATAGTACCTCTAAATCATGAGAATATTATTTTTTATTTACTCAAAAGTTTCAGAGTTATTCAGAATGAAATGATGAATAAACAAATATTTTGTGTAAAATTGAAATATTTTTATTATACCCTATACCACTATGTTGTTTGGGTATAAAAATACCCAAAATATTTGACCTAGACCCATCTTTTATTATACCGATCGAATCAGAATCTCTTTTTGAGTCGAGTTTATGCTTATTTTCTATATCCAATTAGTTGGGCTTAAGAGATAGGGGCTCTAAACGCAAGGTATAGGGTATCGTATAGTCGGTCTAGACCGACTATAATTTTCTTACTTGTTTTTTTTTTAATTCACAAAAAATCGAAAATGGCCAAACAAGACATTTTGTATTGCTAAATCATTAAGCTATATACACTGAAAATAAAACAAGCCATATACCATGAAATTCTATGGATAGATGTTGATTTTATTTTTAATAAAATTCATAAAATATTAAAATTTTACGAAAAAAAATTTATTCTTTTTTCATTATTTCATTATGAATTACTCCGAAACTGTTGAGTGAATAAAAAAAGAATATTAGCATAACTTGGAGGAAATTTACAAAATTTTATTGATGGTTTTTATAACAATATTGGTCAAGTTGTTCTCAAGTTATGATAAAATCGGTGGAGCATCCTCTTCAAAAATTCCAAATTTTAGAATAAAAATTAAAAAACTTATCCACAGAATTTAAAATTTCGACTGTTTTTATTGTTAGAGGACCATAACACATCAAAGAAATATTGTGGTTATCTTTGTTAGTTTTATTTTTGCATAGTGTTATTTGACCACACAAATTATAGAAATATAAATAAGAATTTTTATGTTGTATGACCTTTTATATGAAGGTTGCGTACTTTATAGTGCAATAAAGTGAAATGGTAAAAACTATTATAATCGCTTTGCAAATCGTCATCGCAAGCAATCGCAAGATTTTTACATAATGTATGAAATAAAGCTTGAACTAACCACAATTGAAAAGTATAGTAGTATATCAGTTTTTTTTATACCATTTATCATTCTGTGGTCAGTGTATAATGCAACAGATGTTGGTAACTACCAAAAATATCTAACCTAGACCCAATTTATACTGATCGGCTTCGAATCAATTTCCAAAAATAAACCCTGTAGTACTATTCTTACTACCAGTCTCCATATCCGATAGTTCATTACCGATCTTTGCTTATATCTATAAAAAAAAAAGAAAATATTGCATAGATTCATCTAAAATATATTTATATTTATTTATAAATAAGGGACTATAGAAATAAGGTCATAGTCGGTCCATTTTACGACCTAGCCCGCATATAAAAATAGTACCCTGTATGAAATTTTTCATACCTCATAACAATACCACTCAAATTTTGTTTATGCTTATTTTCCACATCCAATTAGTTGAACCTAAGACTCTCTCTCAAACTCATGGTATAGGGTATCATACAATTAGTCTATACCGACTATAATTTTCTTAGTTGTTTTTTTATAGATTTCAGTGAAGATCGGGAAGCAGCTTTAAATGGGGACTATGGCTAAAAATGGAAGTAATAAATATACCTAAACAAATTTGACCGATATTTATATATATGATTATCTCGATCTTATGGATATTTATCCCGATCTCATAGGGGTTATTTGCATGAAGGATAGGTTTGAACATGCACCGATTTTCAACAATCTCGATCGTCCTATGGCTTATTCAACAAATTTCATTAAAATATATTTATTTTTGCGATGATCAGTAGAGTAAAAGGCGGGTCTAGGTCAAGAATTTTTGTAGTTACAAACTCATTACACCCTGGTTAATAACACCTTGGTAGAAATAAAATAAAAAATGAGTTGTAAATGTCAGTGAAACTGATGATGTTTAAAATAAACCATCATCAGCAGAATGTAAAATAGCCCTTTCTATATATTGTTTAAATATTAATAAAAAAAACATTTTCTTAAAATAAAATTAATTTTGTTTTGTTACTTTCTAAAATGGAGTTCTTTTAAAATTTATTATTAAATTATTGAATCAAAATTAAACAAATATCTGGATTATTGCACTATTTATAACAGATGAAAACAAAATATTTGAAAAAGTAAACAATTTGACAAACTAAATACTAAATTATTACAACAAATACACTGAACTTTTAGAATTTTTTAGAGGTGTCCCCATATTTAACATATTTAACTTATTTAACATTTATATTTTAAGGGCAAAATTTTTAAAATCTTCACTTTTTAAATGACCTTTACTATGATACAATGGAATATGAACGGCTACTTAAACAACTATAATGAATTACAAATTCTTGTTAATAGATACAATCCAAAACATCCACATCCACCTTCATTCCCTCCTAAACATTCCAATACCAATCAACTACACACTATATGCTATCAATACGTCTACCACAAGGTATGGAGGAGTTGCAATTCTGGCTCATAAATCTCTACAGCAACGACAAATTAGTGTTGCCAACGACTTTGATTCAGTTTGTGTCCAGGTAGTATCAAAACTCAAGTTAAAAATCTATAGTTCATATATTTCACCCGACTCAAATTATAGCAATGTTAACCTAGACAATGTATTTAATGCAAACACTTCAACTATTGTTACAGGTGATTTTAACAGCCCACACACAAATTTGGGGTCCTCCTTTAACAGTCGAAAAGGTACTGTTCTATCTAGATACATAAATAATTCAGACTTTATTTTATTAAATGACAAATCCCCTACACATCTTAACACGCACGGTACATTTTCCCATATTGATCTGACGTTCTGCTCCCCATCCTTAGCTTCCCAAGCAGAATGGAGAACAGAAGATAACCTATATGGCAGTGATCACTTTCCCATATTAATTTCACTTTTTCCTGAACCAATTCTTTATACTTCATTTAGTAAGCCAAAATTTAATACTAAGAATGCTAATTGGTCTAAATACCAAAGCCAATGCTCAAACCTCGTAATTCATAAACCGGTCTCTAACAATATTAACAAAGAAACTGCAAATATTTGCAAAATTATAATACAATCAGCCAACACATCCATTCCTCAACTCCAAAACATACCCAGAAAAGTCCCATGGTGGAGTAAAGAGTTAAATGACCTAAAACTTGAGAAAAACAGGTTTTGGCTTTTGTTTAAAAACAATATGATCCAAACGAACCTTTTAAACTACAAAAGAGCAAATGCAATGTATAAAAGAAAAATAAAATAGCGAAAAAGAATTCCATTACCTACTTTACATCCACAATCAATCCTAAAACGCCCATAGATAAAATATGGAAAAATATCCGGAGCTTTACCGGCTACAAATCTAACCACAACATACACTGTATTAGCAAAGTAGAGAATACGGACATAATGATAATCGATAGAATGGAAATAGCGAACAAGCAATCTGCAACTTTCAACTCACCTTTATATCAACCTTGTCCGGCAGCCCTTAAAATCGAGTCCAATATAACCTTCATTGAGTTAGCCTCAACATTAAGTAGATTAAAAGGTAAAACTCCTGGGTTAGATCGAATCTCATGCCCGATGTTGAAAATGCTTCCACAACAAATGAAACTTAGATTCCTCAAACTCTACAATAATATATTTTCCGAACACATTCCACAACAATTTAAAAATAGCGTGATCATACCAATACTTAATCCAGGAAATAAAAAAACTATGGTTATTTCTTATCGCCCCATTTCTTTAAATCCTTGTTTATCAAAAGTTCTTGATAAAATAATTGCCAACAGGTTATGGTGGTTTGTTACTACAAACAACCTGCTGAATAGCCGTCAATTTGGTTTTAGAAAGGGGAATTCAACAATAGATAATCTACTTTATGTAGACTATCAAATTGCGAATTGTCTCTCGTTACGGAAACATGCGACAATTATATCGCTAGACTTCGAAAGAGCATTCGAAAAAGTTGGTATACATACAATTGTCACACAGCTGAATGAATGGAAAGTAGGACCAAAGATAACAAAATATGTGCTAAACTTTATGACCAAGAGAAAAATTACGGTCCAAATTCGAAATTGCCACTCCTCGACTTTTCCTCTATATAATGGAATTTCACAGGGCTCTCCCCTATCCGTTATTCTCTTCATTTTAGCTTACAATAAGCTATGTTCGATTATATCCCTACATAAAGAACTTGATTTCTGTGCATACGCAGACGATTTTAACATAATAATCCGTTCAAATGAGACAAAAAACTTGGTTATAAACTCTGGAGCCACCCTATCTACGTCAAAATGTAAATATATACATATTTGCAGACTTAAAAACTGTACCTATGATATACAATCCTCTACCATCACAATAGCGAGAGTTAACACCCTAAGAATACTAGTCCTCATTATTAATAAACGATATAAATGGAATGATCATATTGATTACATATCGGCTGTATTAACACAAAGGCTTAATATCATTAAATGCCTTTCAAGTAAAAGGTTAAACTGTAACACCAACTCTCTTATCGCAATCACCAAATCTCTCATTCTTTCTAAAGTTAACTATGGTTTGACTTTATTTGGGTATGCTCCCAAGTCGCAACTACGAAAAATTGATTCTATAATATATTCAGCAATAAGGCTTTCTCTTGGAGCACTGCGCTCTACTCCCATCAACAACATGCTTTTTGAAACAAACATAAGACCTTTATATACTCAGAGGAAAATTTTAACTTCAAAACTATTTCGAACATTATTATATGGGACCAATAACCCAATAAATCAGATAGTTAATAAGATAAAGATATCTAAAAAGATACCTAAATTATCGTCATGTATCTACAGGGCAATAGAAAACTGCAAAAAACTAAATATCCCCTTACGCATACCTATTTCTACTCCCAAAACAAAACAACCCCCCCCCTCCCATGGCTTTTAGACAATAAATGCATAGATACAACCCTACATATACTCACAAAATCGGATACAGATTCCTCACAATTCCAAATTATGTTTGGCATGATCAGAGAACAATTAAAAGACTATCAATTTTTATACACCGATGGCTCAAAAACGAACAGTATTACCACAGGTAATAGTATAATGAAAACTTCAAATCTACCACCATACAGTTCCGCATTCTCCGCGGAACTAATAGCAATTTACGAAGCCATATTATTTGCTAAAGGGAAAACGGGTTAGTTTGCCATATGCTCAGATTCCCTAGCGTCTTTAGAATCAGTTCGAAATGTTTCAAACAACGGTTACTATATATCAAATATCAGAAGCATCCTAGTGAAAAAGTGTCCAGATATCATCTTAGTGTGGGTCCTGGCCATAGTAATATAAAAGGAAATGAATTTGCAGACCTTGCAGCCAAAAACGCAGTAAATTACCCTCTTTATTCAACACACAACTTTAATCGTAGAGATATTGAAACCCGAATAGATGCATAGTTCCATCAACCTGATAGAGATCATATTTTTAGTCGAACATCTTCATGGTACAGGAGAATAAATCCTAACCAGAAAACTATACACAATTTCATGATTGACAAACGGTCAAGTGTGAATAGATTAGACTGCATTAAATTTGAGCGCCTCCGACTGGGGCATACCAGACTCACACACGGAATATTATTTAATTCTAATACTTTGCCCTTTTGCAACTGTGATGTATCCTATCCAACTAACCCATCTCATTTCCTTCTTGATTGTCCAGAAACATATAACTACAGAATAACAGAAACGTTGATCCTTTACCTCCATTAACTAATCCTTCAATAGATAACATAGCTTTGATAACTAAATTCCTAAAAATTTCAAATCTTTATAATGAAATATAAAATTTAAATATACTTAAGGCCCATTTACATGATACCACTCAGTCGTATGATTTTTCGAAATAAAAATCCGATGAAATTCATCGGACTGTCATAAAGTCGTACCGACATTATTTCTGCATACTTAGGCCATTTACACCATAACACTCAAGTCTTATGAAAACAACTGTTTAGAATAATAAGCAAATTTATTTTGAAATTTATATTTTATTTTCACTTTCTTTGTTTTTGTTTACCATTTTTTTAATATTACCAAAAAAAAACAACTCTGGTCCGATGAAAATGGTAAGTTTTTAGAAATGTTTCAAAAACCATCGGACTTCGAAAATGAAATCCTACAGACTGTCAATTTCATAACAAAAGCTTTTTACATCATACGACTTTTTCATAATACTCGAATTTCTGACAGATCGTATTACAAAGTGTGATAGTGTAAACTGGCCTTTACATATATGTAAATATCTCTATGTAAATATTATATACAATTTAAATAAGGTATTGTTAATACACGTATTTTGAGCTGAAGGCCTTAGATGCTATTGCTCATAAACAATAATTATTGGTTTATAATTTGTAATTATAAGATCAATAAAAAAAAATAAAATAAATTTTTAAGCATTTTTCTAATAATGGTGTTTGATACACAATTTAAAACTGGACTCGAATGTGCTTACCTTATTATAACCCATTAGTTCATGCCACTTCATTTTTATTAAATACTTATGCATTTCTGGCATATTACGACGAAAATTTATACGTGATAAGGTATCGATACCTATCATTAGAACACTCGGTTTACGACGAACATTTGTGCTGCTACTTGGTAATTTATTTTGAACAACTGTTTTATTTATTTGTATAAAAGAAAATGCATCTTGCTGTAGTGTTGATTTCGTCGATTTCGATTTGCAAATAACAATAATGCCTTGAATATGTAATGGAACGACGAAGTTTTGATGAAAATTTGTACATGGCAATAGTCTGCAAAAGAAAAATTGTTTCATAAATAATTAATATAGTTGCACATGATTTTCTTTATTCATAGATTGAGGTTAAAGATAATTATTGAAAATTAAAATTATAGTCGATATAGTTTCGGAAAATGCTCTTAGGGCCAAAATAGTGAAAATTCAACCGTGAAATCATTATTAAAAACGGAATATAAACATGTCATAAATTTATTACCTGGAGTTGTGCTAATGTTATTAATGGGATTATTATTAAATATATTTGGCAGGCTCACTTTTGTGATCTAAAAACATATACAATCCAAATATGAGTATTCACTTAAATCTATCGTTCTAACAAAATCTAAACTATAAATATCAGGAGTTTGTGTTTAGAGCTACAGAACTTTAAATTAAAATAGAGCAAAGCAAATATTTTTAATATCTATTAAGCTTGCTTTATTGGACAGATAATTTTATGCCACTGATGTTTAAATATGATTTGGGTCATGTGGCCGCCATGGCTTTAATTCTTGCATTCTTTCGTAAAATCCTCCACAAACTGGATGGACACATCCCTATTTGCTGAGAATGGCGCGAAATTGATTTATGTGGGTCTTCTTCAGTGCTTTGCTGTACATCTTGTTCGGTGCGCACTGTTTAACGTCTTATGGGATGCATAGTTATTCGAATTAGAGCTTGCATAAAATTGACGAAGTGCAATCAACTGACTTGTATGTTCTTAAAACTTTACTGCAGTGTGTTATCGGTTTTACTTTCATTTTGATTTTAAAATATTTTATTTTATTGTAGGATAAAAAGTCTTTCAAGGTCCGTTTAAACATATACGAGTATATTCAATACTCGATCTGAACTTAGCTTATGGATAGAAAATTAATCAACTTTCAAGTTTTAAAAAATTTTAAAAATAATTTGGCCATTTCTAACTTTCTGATTCGATTGTATTGAAATTGATTTTTGAATTTTTCGCATTCTACGCAAGATTTGATACCAAAAACTACCCAGCAAGAAATCAAATCAAACAACTTTTTTTGCATGCCTGCTTCCATAGGAAGTTAATTTAAACAACTTCTAACAATGCCAATAGAATGTCATTAAAAATATATTTAAGTTTGTCCAATTAAAGTGATTAGGAACTACTTTGCAACAAGTGTATTAAATTTTAGTAAAATGTTAAATTTTTTATATACATCAACACTCAGGGGATGTCCCCTATTAATGCAGTGCACTGAGTTGATAGCAGGAAAATATGTTATGGATAGGAGGAAAGAGGGAGTAATATTTGTGGATATTTGACTTAAATTCATATATATTATAAGTTACAGGAGAGAACGCAGCACAAGCCGTATGCAACGCCTTGTGTGGCTAATAACCAAATTTTCGCGCTAATGCGTTGTGCGATCCACTGGACGATAGACTGCAAATGGATGTGATCTACTACAAGAGCGAGTGGTGCATAGAAAAACATGGCCTCTAGGGGTGAGTTCACTTATCTCAGCAGAACACTTCCCATTGTAAAATCTATAATAAGGTGTAGCACAACCAACACTCCGACCATGCTCCCATGCGTAAATAGAGTTGTTTACCCTACTGTCATTGATAAGCACCAATGCCCTTGTTTGTACATGGTCCATAAGCTTTAAAAGAGACAGTGAAGCTCCTGTCCATATATGGAAGTCGTAGTCCATTTTTGGTCGGATATAGCTGGTGTACATAGTAAGGTGATCAGATGGGGTAAAGTTATTCCCAGAAAACCTAGGCACTTGTAAGCTTTTTTCGACAATTGATAACTGTGTTTATTCCAACGAACATCACACTGAATTTTCCTGCCGAGAACGTCAAGAGCGTCTGATTCCTTAATATCCTTACCACCCATGGGTACACACTACATTGAGAACACTATGGCCTGTCTATGGGAAATGAACAATATTGGGTGTAACAAGCATTAAAATCGACTTTATTGTCTCGACTCCACTTAGAGATTGTCAAAAGGTCCGGATTGAGTGTGTTATTCTCCCTAAGGCTTGGCCTTTCATCGAAGGTGTGTGAATGACAAATATTGCTGTTGTCTGCAAAAGAGTAGATAGGATTGAAAGTGTGACATAGAAGGTCTTTAAGAAAAATAAATGTAAATGTAATTTGAAGGATCAATCCCCCCTAAAGAGTTAATTTAGGAGTTATATATCAATAACAATGCACTGATTTTAGTTAATTTTTTGAGTTTTTATGTATTTTTTCCACTACTGATGTTTGTTTTTTACAAATTTTATTCTTTACCCTCAATCTATACAAAAATGTGCGGGTGAGAACAAAACCAACCGCACTCTACTCTATATAAGAGGTCGGTCACAGATCAACAGGCATTTTAAAAAGTACTATACATCGCATATTGACAGAAAATTTCGATATAAGAGAGCTGTCCGCAAGATGGGTGCCGCGTTTACTTACAATATAACAAAAACAGCGTCGTGAAGATATTTCAGTAGAGTGTATGGCGATTTTTCACCCTAAGAAAGCCGATTCGTAACCATGGATGAGACATGGGTCCACTGCTTCACACTTGAGACAAAGAAACAGTCGAAACAGTTGACTGAAATGGGAAATGATAATCGTGTCCAAAGCAGGTTGTGGTGTCTGTTTTTTGCGATACACTTGGGATAGTTTTTGTTGGTTATCTTTAAAAAAAGGCAAAACAATAAACGGCGAGTATTATGCTAACTTATTGCAAATTTTGAAAAAGAAGGCCGCATTTGACGAAAAACCAGTTCATACATCCACTATTGCGATGACCAAAATCCATCGCAACTTATTCGCCAAATTTATTTTCGGTTTATTTTCTATTTCCAAACTTTAAACAATGGCTCAGTGGAAAAAGATTTCCCAACAATGAAGAGGTGTTGCTGGTTACTGTAAGGAGCTAGACAGTTCTTCTAAAAACAGGGTATAGAACGTATTGAATGTCGTTGGTATATCGTGTAGTGTATCGAGCTAAAAGGACGTTATGTTGAGAAATAAAGAATGTATGGTGTTTTCTTTGTCAGGCCGAGTTGTTCTGGGACCGCCCTAGTACTATAAAGTTAAACTCTTATGACATTATCAACACTATTTCAAATATAGTGTTATAATCACTAGTGTTTGTGAAATGAAAAAAAAAAAAGAATTACGTCTAGATCAAGAGTTCTGGTTATTTTTCTACAGTTAATCAGTTTTTTTTTTGCTGGGAATATTGGTTGTCTACAACTACAACTTTAAAACAGCTCATATTCAAAATTCACTCATTAATTCTCTTTTTTTAATTATGTAGCTAAACATTAAATGAAAAAAATACTAACTTAAAACTGGCATCGACTTTTGTGCCACTTCCGCTACGTATAATTTCCTGATAACAACATAATACGTCGTCCTCAATGGTAATATTTGATTTTTTTCTTAGTTTTTGAGCTACTGCATAGTTAATTCTTAATATATAAGTTGCATCAACATCATTATAAGAAACCGAAATAATTGGTTTATCTTTATTGCAACCAGTAGAATGCGACGGTTTAAATATTGCACGAGTTTCAGATGAAAACGGATCTACAAATGGTATATGGCATCGGGAAGTGTTTATAAAATATTTATGTTCTAAATCTATAACAGGGGGTCGTGAAGCATGTGCTTTTTTAACAGGTGCTAAGACATGGTATTTAATTGGTGGTGTCATCATTGTAGTTTTTTCTAATAATTCGTTTTTTGTTGTTTGTAAAGTTATTGAAGTATGATTTGCATGAAATAATGTTGTTGGGAGTATTCTATTGTTATCGTCTTTAATTGTTGGGGATATTTCTGTTGTTGTTGTACCATTGAAATAATTAATCAGCGATATTATTGCAGTTGCTTCTAAATCGTGTTTATGATTATTTGTAAATATATTTTCAATTTCTGTTGTTACTTCATATAATTCTTTTGTTGTTTCTTTATAAGATTGGCTTGTTAAATTGCTTTCATTTGGCAATGATGTTGAATTTGTATTCACAATTTCAATTAGTTGCAGTTCATATAAATCATAGTCCAATGAATATTTCTCCGTTGTTTCATCCCAATAAAATGTTGTTAAATTTTCATTAAATTCTTTTTGATTTTCATAAGGTTTGAACCAATTCATTATCGATTCATAGTTACTTATGATGTAAACTATTTTAATTATTACAAAACACAAAAATATTAATTTCAATACCCATGGTATTTTATATTCAGTTGATATTGATGTATTATTTTCATTTTCATTTTGATATTGATTATTTTCATTGAATTCATTATCGTCGTTTAATTCATTTTTTAATTGTTGATATTTTATTTCTTGCATATTTTCCAAAACATATATTTTTTTTTATTTATATTTCTTCCACGGTATTCTAATATTTTAAACGATCAGTTAATGTTCTTTCAAACGACTTCGGACTACAACTGAAATATAAGTAACCGTTTTTGTTTGTTTTTTGTTTCGTTTATCATTATTCGCATTATTTGTTTACTTTATGCCCGAGTACATGTTGTGTGTGCTATTTTGTAACAACACAACAATGTTTATTGCTATAATTTTTTTTTAAAGAAAATTTGTTCTTAAATTGTCTAATTGTCTGGTGAAGATTGGAGTGAAAACCAGGCTTTAGTTTGGTGCAAGGACATTATGTATAACCAAAAAAATATATTGAGGATTTGATAGAAGATGATATTGAATATTCTTGCCTAGAAGAAGATATTGGAACCAAAGTTAATTTTTTTTTTTTGAGTATTATATTTAATAATTTTAAGATTAATATTAAAGTATTAGAAAGAAATGTTTAGTTGCAATTTAATTTGAAAAAAAATATTTGAGTTGTTATTTGACTCATTTTTTGTTTTTTATTTTGAGATAAAATTTACATTAAAGTGTTTAGTGCATTAGAATTCATTATACAACTTTTGAGATATCATTACATACAGTGAGTGACAATACAATGGAAACTTTTAACAAAATATAATTTTGACGACTTGAACGGTCAATAGTATTGACTCAATACCACAAAATTGGAGCATAAAATTAAAAACACTTTTATTAATTTCAAAATTTGTATGTTCTACTACATGGAGTGAAATCTTTGTGGCCTAACAATAAAAAACCAGTTTTTTTTTTTATTTGAAATCAATTTTATTCTTCAACGTAATCTCCATTAAGTGAAATGCACTTCTTCCAACGATCCTCTAATATCTAGATACCCTTGAAAAAAATTCGATTTGTCAAACTCTTCAGAATAGGCTTCCGTCTTTCATATGACTTCTTTATTTGTGGAAAATCTCTTTCCCTGGAGCCATCATTTCAAACTTTGGAATAACTAATAATCGCTGGGGGCCAGATCTGGAGAATACAAGGGGTGGGGAAGCAAAACGTAATATAAAGATTTAAATTTTTGTGAAGCCTAAACAGATGAATGCGCCGCACAGTGGACCATTTGTCGAGAAGGCGATCAAAAATCTATAACTTTTGATTGGATTGGAATTTTTATATGCGTTTTTTTGTTTGGTAGGTGAGACTTTAGCCTTTAAGTTTTGCTATAAAACGTAATTCTCGACCGAAAATAAAAAAAGTTACGGAGGGTTTAAAATACATTTTCATTTCTAGTTGAATTTTAGTACAAAAGTGAAGTGTTAAAAGGTAAAAAAAGATTTTTTTTTAATATAATGTCTTATTTTTTCAGTTAATTTTACAACTAATACTTTTTAACAATTTTTTAAGTTAATTTTTTTACAAAATGCCAAACTTTGGCCCTCATAAACTTTTTAGTCCTAATGTGCACAAGGGCCAAAGGTTGTTTTATTTTTTTTGAAAGATCCCGAGTTAAAATATAATTTATTAAGCAGCGAACGTAAAAGTTACCTTATATTGGTTCAAGATAGAGAAGTTTCAATGAAAAACTCGTATGTTTTTGCTTTAGTTAAATTTTTTTTATTGTCTTTTTAAATATTTCTATATCACTTTTTATGGTAAATTTATGAAATATAACAATTTTTATTGTAAATTTACAAAATATATAAATTTTTAAATCAAGAAATTTTTTTAACTATATAAAAAAAAGTGTAACTTATTTTTAGTGTAATGAAAAAGTACTTTAAATCAACCAATTTTAGTAAAAATTTCTTCTAAATAGCCTTGATTTTCATCTTCTAAAAGTTGTTTAGCTTCTTCGTCTAATTCAATAGAGGTAGTTTTCCATTTTTGACGAATGTTGGACATATATGGATCTGAAGTGCACAACAAAATAGTGATAAGGTCTTTATTAGTACAACATCTAGACATTTTCCTTGTGTTGTGCTCGCGAAAGAATCTGCAGTCTTTGTTCCTTTTTTCTTGCGCTTCTTCAGATAGATCTCCTATTGGTAGCATATTGTTTTGAATTATTTATTCCCCATGGTACAAAATTTTATGAACTGTGGATGGCATATATCTCCAAGAGTATTTTTCATTATAATGTATAGCTGTTTTATTGGCGTACTCTCCAAATATTTTTGCATTTATCTTTCTGCTGCATGCTAGAACTTGTAATATGATTTTGAATCGTCTTATTAATTCATGATCTACACCTGTGATAGATGCTGCAGTTTCCGGATCGGAAAAAAATCTCCTTGCAGTATTTCCATCATTTGTGTTTCCTTCCCCTTGTTTTGGTTGGTCGATTACGAGGCCTAGCTGTAGATATTTTTGTTGAATTTGTTTTTTTTTTTTTGCATTCTTTTTTCTTCATTTTCTTTGATTTTTCTCACTGTTTCGCCTAACGGACCAAATTGCAAATCATAACCCAATTTTAGAATATGCTCCATGAAACGTATTCTAGCATGAAGAGGGGAGATTCCAAATTCGTAGGCTTCCTTAAAACTATCGTTTTCTGGTGGGGGTTGGCTTAATTGACTTGATGTCTTTTGGCATATAATGCAGCTTGAAGTTGACTTTGTTCCAGTTAAAGCTTGTGCAACTTTTCCATTGTTTCCCATTTTGTCAGGTATTTAAACGTTATAACTCTATTAATGTTTTTGGAAGATACCTATGTAAATGTACCTGTAACAATTAAGCGCATTATATCTCAACCCTTTTTTATAAGTATATAACAACTCCCGACAACTCTACCGACACGCAAAAAATACACCGCGGTGCACCGGTACGACCAACTTTTGTATTCATAACACTCAGACGGACGGACGGACTCGACTCAGAAAGTGTTTCTGAGTCGATTCGTATAATAAAAGATGGATAAAGGTCCAATATTTTTGGCAGTTACAAACATCACCTCAAACTTAATATATCCTAACCACATAGTGGACAACTTTTGTATTCATAAATTTTGCAGAAAATATCTAACCTTGGGTCAGAAAAATTGTTCTGATGCACACGGGCGGAAACTGGCGGATGTATAATGGGGTATAGGAGTATAGGGGAGGGTTCGGACTATAGAAAAGTGCAAGATTTTTTCTGACTGCTTTTGACTGGCAGGAGTTATGCTCTATTAAGTAGGAGATTTTCGGAAAATTTGGACCTTTTTGAAAAAAATTTTTTTTTAAATTTCGGAATGACTCAGTGATTTTAAATTTTTAACAATAATAGTATGGAAGCCACAAAATTATACAAAATTTATTTTACTTCAAAATCTTTTAAATCAAAAAAGTTACAGTCATTCAAAAATAAAAGTTTACAAAGAAATTTTTAATTTTAGCAAAATACTGAGAAAGCCCATTTTCGAAGACCCTGTTCGCTGTGATATAGTTGAGATAGAGTCGCAATTTTTTGGCTCTCGAGGTTTACTAGTACTTACTTTCAAATGAATAACATAACTTTAAAATCGGTAACAAAAAAAATGATTTTTGGCCGCCTTCTCAAAATATGGTCCACTGTGCGCCGATGCATTGTCATGATGGTATTGCCGATTGCAGAGTCTTTGACCGCTGTGGTCGTTCGCTTGTAACCACTCCGCAGACAGACTGTCTATTAGACTGCGGTGTATAATAATGAATGCACGTCTCATCCATTGTTATAAGTCGGCGTAAAAATTCAGTTGAATTTACTTCAAACGTCTCCAAAGCATACTTTGAATTATGAACACGATTCAGAGTTTGTTCAGCTGTTGAAATTCGCGGCACCCATCGAGCAGAAAGCTTTTTCATATTTAAATGATAATGTAATACATGCCGAACTCGCTTTTTTGATATCTTTATGATGTCAGCAATCTCACTGATTTTAATCTTTCGATCATCCAATGACACTCAGCTAATCTCGAAAGCGTAAAAATATTAGACAAAGAGAGAAGAGAAAATAAAAGATAAGCTCTTGAAAGTCTAAGAATTCAACAAAAGCTTAATTGTGCAATAAATACAAAGGAGGATAAAGATAAAACGAATACAAATTATAATTTAGTATTGTGATAACTAGCATTAGGAAATATAAGTTAACAACATATTTATTAAAATTTACAAAACACGCGCAACGCAACTCACCCGGTAGGTGAGTAGGTAGCGTGCTCGCCTATCATGCGGGGGTCGTGGGGTTCGGTTCCCACCTAAGGCTTTGGTCTGTCGCTGCAAAAACTAGCCAAATCCGGCTTATCCCTGGACCCAAAATTAGAATCTGCAAACTGCAAGCCACTCGGCTTTGCGGAACTAGGACCTTAAAAGCCCGTTAGGTTAATTTCTAAAAAATTCATAGTAATATGCAGTAAAAAGGTCGATAATGAACTTTAATTGATACATAGAATTAATTTTATATTTCATATTCTTTTGAATAAATTGTCTTTTATTAGCTTTGGGTCATTTGTGGGTCTTTTATTTAGAAAAATATTGTTAGTTTTTATACATAAAGTAATTTTATAACAAAATTGGTTAAAAGTTGTTTTAATTTATATTTGCGAGCAATAAGCAGATAATTGCACCAAAGATAAATCACAATGGATTATTTTGATCCCAGGAGCACTGAAGGGTTAAATAAATAAAAATTAACCGAATTATTTTTCTTAAATTCTAAATAGTGGTTTCATCAAGTTTAATAGAAAATGTCGTTTTCGGTAATTTTTATTTAAAAATATCTTAAAATCCAAAGCTGGCCTTGGCAAATAATGGGTTAATGTTCTCGGATTTATCCCAAATTTTAAGAACGGAAGTTCTAAACATTTCGTTATTATATTTTAAGCGTCGAATCTAAAAACTCAACAGCACTTACAAACTATTTGATTTTTTTGAATAAATTGTCTTTTATTAGCAATTCGAAAATGGGGTCATATTATTCTTTTCCGAAACCGTAGGCTATTAAGATAAAATATAACATTTAAAAGTAGAAAAGTGATGAATTTTTGATACAAAGTATTTAGAAAGAGTACATTTACAGAATATTTTACAAAAATCCCATTTTTCTCGAAATCCGCAAAAATAAACTCCTTGTCAAAAAAAATTCTGGCGTAGGGATTTACTTAAAAATTCACACAGTTAATCTGTAGCATGTACTTAATAAAACCTTAAAGTGCCAGATCCATTTTTTAAAATTTTGTTTAAGAAAATTTTTATCAAAAAAATTTCCCATTTTCGGTCTCAATGCGCAATAGGTTAACAACGTGGTAATAAAACAATACTTCATATCTGAGTCCTTACAAGTATAGAGACAAAAAAAATTATGGCTTTAATCAATTTCTCAAAGTTAAAAAATGCCATCAAATTTCATGACCTAGTTTTTTTTGGCACAAAAGTGGTCTGGGGCATTTGCTATTTCTTGGCGATGTTTTATTCGATTTTGAAGTTTTATAGCTTTTTGAAAGGATAATTTAATACTGATCCCGAATTATAAAACAACTTGTAGGAAAAATTAAACTATAGAATGAAATTTTCGTAAAATATGAAAAAAAAATCATATTTTCCCCATATAAACACACTTGAAATTTTCAATCGCGTTGAGGCACGACTTAATGTTTTTTGATTGGCTCAAAACTTTGTATTTCTCAGTTTTTCTTGCTATTCGCATATTTCTAGGGGGTGAGACCGAGAGTTTGAACACTTTTTTTATTAAGGGCCACCCTAATCTACATAGTTATTTATTCATAAACCAGTGGTTGCATTAGGACACAAAAAATTTTAAAAAAATGTCTGCACTTTCTTTAAGTGGCAATAAAAAAATATTGTCATAAACGTATGTTTTTTTGTTTTTGTTATACCCTCCACATCACTGTGCAGTGACCCCTTAAAGTATATATTATTGATCCCTATAAAAACTCGATTCCATATAGCGATGTATGTTTCTCCGTCCGTCCGTCTGTCTGTTGAAATACTCATTCACAAAATAAACAGTTTACAACGATAATATTGTTTTTTTTTTATGTAGAGCAGGTTGGAATTTTAAATGTGGTAATCATTGTTCCAAGATATGACCTAAAATATGGAGACAGCACTAAAAAATTCTACAAATTCAGTGTGATTATTGTAATAATTTAGTATTAAGTTGTTTGCTTTTTCAAATATTTTGTTTACATATCGCACATGTACCTCTAAAGTGAGTCAACTCAAAATTTACAAATTTTCAGTAGAGGCAAAAAACGGTTTTTTTTAAACGGCTGTTTCATTGTAAAGAATTGCGAATAATAAGTATACAACAGTAGTTGTTTTTGCGATTTTTTCAGTGATCATCAAAAATAACATGGATTCTAAAGCAGCTACTCTTATAACACAAAGAGAGTTACAACTGTATTTTTTTGCGAAAGACTGGAAAAGACTAATTAATATTTTTATAGTGGATAGATATGACCACTGTGTATCGTTTTCTTGCAAAAAGTGAAAACTGAAAAATTTTGAGTTGACTCACTATAGAGGTACAGGTGCGATATGTTACAAATAGTGCAATAAGTCCAGACATTAATGTAAATGTAAAATAAAGACGTAGGGTATCAAAGATTCAGCATAGCCGAATTTAACACTCTTACTTGTTTTCTTCAAGTAGTTTCATTATTGAGACCATATCTCGTGTTAGGAACATCCCAGTAATTGTTACACAATCAAATTAGTACTTTAAGTGCATTATGTTATGCTTTCATACGCATTCGGTTTTACCGCGAGATATAACGATCAAATCGTGTAAAAAATCGTATTGTCATCCACTATACGTTTCAAAGCTCAAGCTAGTCGGGAAGTTGGTGAAAATTCAATTATAAATATCCGCTTCAAACAAACAAACAAACAGACATAGTTAAATAAGGTCAAGTAAAAATGCTTTTTTGACCAAATTTCAAATTTGAAAAATGCAGAAAAAATTGAAATCGAGGAAAACCTATATTTTTCTATAGCATTGTTTTTTTTTTTCTATTTCAAACATTTTTCAAAATTTGTGGCTGTAGCGTTTGAATTTCTGCAACAATGTTGAACTTGAGTTCAAGGATTGTCTCTTGTTCACATATACTCGCTTCTTCAAATAACCCCAAAGAAATAAGTCGGGCGTTGAGAAATATGGCGAACGCGCTGGCCAATTAATTTCCGAATTTTTGGAATTTATTCGCCCTCCAAAAATTTGCCTGATTTACATAAAAAAAATTCTATTATCCTGATTCTTTGCTCATTTGTAAATCTCTCCATTATTTTTGTGGTCACAAGCATTAACCGCATAAGTCGAAAATCATGCTTTCGAGAAAAATAACTGTTTATATAAATGTAATGGCGTTTCATTACAACTTAGGTCAGTGTATTTTCATTAATAACTTTTTAAAAAACAGTGTTAGAGAAATTAAGATTTCACGTAAATATAAAACGTTGTTAGTAGAATATGATAGCATACATAACTCAAATCGTTCTTAAGTCGACTTAGGCGGTTATCACTTATGACCACAGATTTATACTCCAGGTGTTACTTATATAATCTGAAAAATAATATTAAAATATATATAAACGAAAAAGTTATTAAATTTTCAAACCCCATGGAGAATTTTGGCCCACTCTGTATAATACGCTTTTTTGTATGGGCGGTGACACGCCCGCTGGTATGATCCCTCTCACTTCTAAGTCGACTACTAACATTAATAATTTCAGGAGTCACACAAAGTTTGTAAACTTTCACAATTATAGTACATGCATGTACTTGAATTTTGTTCTAAAACCAATTCCAGTTTGAGAACAACAAAAATTAAAAATTAACATAAAACTAACACACAAAAAAATAAAATGGCGGTTACTCGAAAACCGCTCCAACTATTTTTTTACTTTTTGTGGAGTATTTCTTTCAGCAAATCGTTAATTTTGCCCAGGTGTGAGCCATATTTGTATGAAATATATAGGTATTCTCAATTTATAGATTGAGAAAATTACTGTAAAGTATAAAAACCAACAAAATAGGCTTCATACTGTTTTCAGTGTTCCTAATAATTTAATTTATAACGATTCAAACTACTTCCAAAAAACAGAAAAATGGTATTCCATAAAAAATTTTTATTGATATTTTCGCCAATATAATTTAAGAAAAATAATCGCACTTAGAGTATGAAATGGTTGTTGCATAGTTTTATTTAATGAATAAAGAGTCGAGACGAATGAAAAAAGTCAATTTTATTTTTTTTAATCTTACTGAAATTCCGATTCGCATTTGTTTCTTAAAAAAAATAAAATAAGCTTAGATTAAGGCATATGTATATAAAATTAAAAAATAGTCCCACTTAAATGTTATTAAGAATATTATCTACATTAACGGTATTTTATATTTGTTTTAGCAGTATTAGTAACGGTTACCAGTTTGAAACGGTTTTAAATCGGTTACAATTTAAATGAGTAACGATAGGCAACCGGTAGCTTAAATACTACATATAATCATCATCTTCTCATTTGGGCTAATCGTGATTATTTATTGATTGGTATTTGCATTGATGCAATTTTTCATATAACTATTAGCATCAAGGCAAAATAACTATTTTTACATGCAAATGATTTATGTATGTACATATATACTCGTTCATAATCAACTATTAATTATCATAAACTTGAAAAGCATAAACAATGAATAGCACAAGCAAAGATTCATTTTTTCTATGGAATAAGCATTCATATATAAATATTAGGGTATTCACAAAAATTGTTTTATTTTTTTTTACAACTCTTGAATCAGAGCATGAATTCTCAAAATTTTTTTGGAGGTCGGGACGGGGTCGCTGGGGTCGATTTTATCCAAAAGAATGTTGAATTCAGCTGTGCCTCCACCCCCGTTCTAAACGCAATATTGTAACCAAGGTTTTCAACACTTAAAGACAAAAAAGGATAGATGTAAAATTATAATGCTACAATGATGTTAAAACTTAATAAGATAATAAACAAAAATTGTATCCAATTTCATTCTTATTTAATTGAAAGTAATTATAAAATCCAATGAGCATAACTGTAAACACATGCAATTGCACTTTTTTTTTATTTATTAGCGATGCATACACATTTTTTTCTTTTTGGATTTTACATCTGCAAAAGAAAATAAGAAAATCAACAAGCAAACAAAATTGCATCGCTGATACATATCTACTTGCACATGTTATGTTACATATAAACATTTTTCATTAGTTTTGGTTTTTTTATATGAAATTTTATCGGAGTATCTCGATATTTTCATAAGTCATTTCTCACTTATGTGGTCTAGAGCAGTGCTTCTCAAACTTTTTCATATTGCGGCTCCCTAAATTCCGAAACAAAAGTTTCATATGTATATTTAGCAAAAAATCTTTTAGATTCATCAATATGATTCAGTATTGTTTTTTTAATTGAATTTAATATTGATATTTCATTGGTGCAAACAAACTCATTCAGACATGGGAACATTTCCATATTTCCTTCGTTAATAGAGTTTGACCATGAACAAAGTTTTTGTTGAAAAGCAATAAGTTTTGTATTCAAAACTAAAATATTGGTTTCTTTTCCCTGCAGAGAAAGATTTAATTCATTTATTTTAGCAAAAAAATCTGCTAAATATGATGCTAAACACATCCAACTTTCATCACTAAAGTGCGTAGCAAGATCTGGTTTTTTATCTAAAAGAAATAATCGTAACTCATCTTTAAGTTCTAAAATTCTATTTAAAACTTTTTCACGTGAAAGCCACCTTACTTCAGTATGATATAACAAAACCTCATGCACTGATCCCATCTCCTTACATAAAATATTAAACAATCTCGAGTTTACAGCACGATTTTTTACAAAATTAACAATAGTTGTAATGTCACTCAAAATTTCACTGAGTTCGGAACGCATTCGTCGAAAAACTAAATGTTCTCTGTGTAATACGCAGTGAATATGTTGCGCATCTGGTGATACTTTTTGTACTTCTGCTTTGAATCCAGAAATTCTCCCAGTCATCGCTGCTGCACCATCTGTACACACTCCTACACATTTTGACCATTCAAGTTTATTCTCTGAAAAGAACTCATCTACTTTTACAAAAATATCAATACCTCTTGTTGAAGTTAATAGCTCCCGACAAAAAAGTAAATCGTCATGAATTTGGAAGTTATACTGATATCTTACAAAAACCATTAACTGCGCGTAATTTGTTATATCAGTAGATTCATCAATTTGTATTGCGAAGAAGTTGCTCTGTTTAATACGAGATATTAATTGGGTTTTAACATTATATCCCATGCTATCAATTCTTCTTTTCATAATATCGTTTGAGATGGGAATAGACTTCAAAGGATTAGCAATTTTTTCACTGTATATAGTTTCACAAATTTTAATTGCTGCTGGTAATATAAGATCTTCTCCTATCGTATAAGGTTTTTTGTTTTTTGCAATTAATAGGGCAACTTCGCAGGTCATCATTAAGTTTTGTATATTTTGTAAGAGAACCAGTTTGTTCCTTTTTATCTGCTACCTTTCTTTGAAAAAATTCGAGTGGCTTACTTTGATATTCTGGGTGCGAAGTAGTTAAATGACGCAGTAGTTTTCCTGGCCTCATACTATCGTTTGATAGTTGGGTGAAACAAATTACACACTAGGTTTTTCTTGATTATTAAATGTTGACGAAATAAATCCATATTTCAAACTAGCTGTTTTTACCCGGTCTTGCCCGGGATGAAAAGGCCTTTGACTTGAAAAATGGTTCACTATGCTTACCAGGCGCTGAGTACTTAGTCCCCAATTAACAAATTCCCCAATAAAATGAACTTTCTCCCCAAAAATTTGAATGGGCAGTAAATTCGTTTTTTATTTCAATTAAAAAGTTTTTGGTTTTTTAATTTATAAGTTTTTTATAAGATGCTGCAGCAAAAATGCTTCAAAAATAAGGTGCGAAACCGCTTTAAGTTTTTTTTCAGTTTAATTATAAACATCAAATATAACGGAATGGGCCGCAAATTAAAGGAATCAAAACTTTTAAAAATTCAATTAATTCATTCAATAAGTGATCATCATTGAGCAGAGACGTCAAATTCAAGTTTCAGAAATGAAAGACTAATGCGACGTTTAATATTGTATCGCAAGGTTTCTTTAAGCAACTGCTTATAGTATATGTGTTGCCTATTTTGATCAACAGGTAATTATTTCACATACGTAGATAAAATTTATCATACGACATTAAGCTGTGTTCCGCGAGCGAGTCGCGTCCGCTTCCGCGCGTTTGGCAGCCAGACCCGTGCTGCCGCGCAGTTGTTGTCAACTTAATTTAATCGCCAAAAAATATTTTTCAGATCATTGCGATATTTTTGGTAAGCTGTGTTCCGCGAGCGCGTCGCGTCCGCATCCGTCGCGTCCGCGTCCGCACGCCTCGCGCCGCTTCCTCGCAGCTACTACCCGTGCTGCCGCTTAGTTCTCGTTAACTTATTTTAATTCCTAAAACATATTTTTTAGAGCATTGCGAAATTTTAGCTAAGCTGTGTTCCGAGAGCGCGTCGCGTGCGCATCCGTCGCGTCCGAGTCCGCGGTCGATATTTTAGCTGAGCTGTGTTCCGCGAACGCGTCGCGTCCGCGCGCCTCGCGCCGCTTCCTCGCAGCTACAACCCGTGCCTTCGCTTAGTTCTCGTTAACTTATTTTAATTCCTAAAACATATTTTTCAGATCATTGCGATATTTTAGCTGAGCTGTGTTCCCCGAGCGCGTCGCGTCCGCATCCGTCGTGTCCGCGTCCGCGCTCCGCGCGCCACGCGCCGCTTCCTCGCAGCTACTACCCGTACTGCCGCTTAGTTATCGTTAACTTATTTGAATTCCTAAAACATATTTTTTAGAGCATTGCGATATTTTAGCTGAGCTGTGTTCCGAGAGCACGTCGCGTCCGCGTTCGCTCGCCGCGCGCCATTTCCGCGCGTTTGGCAGCCATACCTGTGCTGCCGCGCAGTTGTTGTCAACTTATTTTAATCGCCAAAATATATTTTTCAGGTCATTAAGATATTTTAGCTGAGCTGTGTTCCGCGAGCGCGTCGCGTCCGCATCCGTCGCGTCCGCGCGCCGCTTCCTTGCAGCTACTACCCGTGCTGCCGCTTAGTTCTCGTTAACTTATTTTAATCCCTATTTTAGCTGAGCTGTGTTCCGAGAGCGCGTCGCGTCCGCATCCGCGCGTTTGGCAGCCTCACCTGTGCTGCCGCGCAGCTGTTGCCAACTTATTTTAATTGTCCAAATATATTTCTCAGATCATTCCGATATTCTATCTAAGCTTCCGTGCAACGAAATGATGCTATTGAAAAGAATACTCATTTTAAATGCATTTATTTTAGGACATATATTGAGAGCAGTATGCAAATGTTTACTAAAATAAATATTTAACAAAACTCATTAAATAAAAATATGTAAAAATTTAAGAATGAATTTGGGGAGTAAGTTCGTTTTTTATTTCGATTAAAAATAAATGGGGAATTTATTCATTTCTTTTGGGTACCTTTTTTTAAGTTTGGGGAATTTGTTCACCGTGTATTTATTACCGTCTAACCCAAATTTCAGAGAAATCCATTGAAAAGTACAAATTTGTATAGGGAAGAAATATACCACACAACAAAATATGAATTTTATAAGAAAATTGGGCGTAAAAGTAGGCGTGGTCGGTAAAAATCATATAGCGACCTTCCCTGGAATATGTACTAAATTTCGAAGAAAGCCATTGAAAAATAAAAGTTTTTATAGCAATCAAATAAAGAAACAAATAAAAGGAAAAAATAAGTTTTATATACATAGAAGTTGGCGCAAAGTAGGCGTGGCCTGTAAGAAGCATATGGTGACCTTCCCTGTAGTATAGAGATCGTGTGACCAAATTTTAGACATCCCTTGAAAAATAAAAATTTCTATAGTGAACAAATATACAAAAAACAGAAAATTATTTTTGTATAAAAAGCGGGCGTAGAAGTAGGCGTGACCGGCAAGAATCATATGGCGACCTCTCTGGAGTACAGAGATCGTGTGTAGCAAATTTCAGAGAAATCCGTTAAAAAAAATTGTGTAGCGAACAAATGTACCAAAAAACAGAATATGAATTGTATACAAAAAGTGGGCGTAGTAGTAGGCGTGTCCGGTACGAAGGATATGTCGACTTTCCCTGGAGGAGAGAGATCATGTGTACCAAATTTCAGAGAAATCGGTTGAAAAATAAAAATTTGTATAGCGAACAAATATACCAAAAAACAAAATGAATGGTATACAAAAAGTGGGCGTAAAAGTAGGCGTGGCTGGTACGAAACATATGGCAACCTTTCTTGGAGTACAGATATCGTGTGTACCAAATTTTAGAGAATTCCGTAGAAAAATAAAAATTTGTATAGCAAACAAATATACCAAAAAACAGAAAACGAATTGTACACAAAAAGTGGGCGTAAAAGTAGGTGTGGCCGCAAGAATCACTCGGTGACCTGGTCTGGGGTACAAAGATCGTGTGTACTAAATTTCAGAGAAATGCGTTGAAAAATAAAAATTTGTATAGCGAACAAATATACCAAAAAACAAAAAATGAATTGTATACAAAAAGTGGGCGTTAAAGTAGGCGTGGTTGATAAAAAGTACATGGTGACCTTAGCTGGAGTACAGGGATCGTGTGTACCAAATTTCAGAGAAATCTGTTAACAAATAAAAATTTGTATAGTGAACAAATATGAATAAAACAGAAAATGAATTTTACATAAAAAGTGGGCGTAAAAGTAGGCGTGGCCGGTAAAAAGTATATGGCGACCTTTCCTGGGGTATAGAGATCGTGTGTACAAAATTTCAGGAAAATCTGTTGAAAAATAAAAATTTGTATAGCGGTCAAACAAACAAACAAACAAACAAACAAACAGAAAATGAATTTTATATATATAGAATAATCAGTATTATATTTACGATTTTTCAATTGAGGTGTATTATCTGCGGCGACTTTTCTCTTATTACCAGTTGTTAATCTCGATGTTGAAGTAGAAGTTCCTGGTAAAGATGATAATTCTACTGGTTCTTGTAGATGTTTAGATGTAAGTTCTATTAATTCATGTACACTTTCATAATTTTCTCGCTCTTTAGGTATTTTTATTAGCCACTTATCCATTTTTAAACCCGTACTAAAATCGTTAAAATTTTAAGAAAATAATAGTTAAATTTATCACCTAATTAAAAGAAATTATAATAATTACCTTGAATATAGAAAGAAATATAATTATTTTATAATATTTAATTATACTTTTTTTTTGCTTTAATATATTCACTTTTTTAACTTTTTTAATATTACATAAAAAAAAACTGTCAATGTTGAAAGCACATCACTAAATGAAGATAAAATTTAAAAATGTGCTTCTTTTTGCAAACTAACTAAGCCTACTGCGGAAATAAATTTTTCAATTTAATAAAATTCTAGGAAGTTAAAAAATATGCTTCTGTGTAGCTAAGCCTACTACGAAATCTAATTTTATAAAATTTAACAAAGTTTAAAAATATGCTTCTGTGTAACTAAGCCTACTGTGAAATTTAATTTGAACAAATTTAACGATTTTAAATTTAGGAATACGCCATTTTCAAAGAAATTTATGAAATAAAAAAAAATATTTTAAAGACTAAATACATAAATGTAGAAATACTTAAATGTTTTGCGGCTCCTTTAAAAAAGTTCTACGGCCCCCTAGGGGGCCGCGGCTCACAATTCAATACAACACTGCTGCAGATTATGATGAACATTTTAAGCCCAAGTAGTGCAACCCACTCGATCTATTAAGGACAGTAGAATTTTTGTAACAGACAGACAGACGGGCATCATCAGATCGATCAAGAATATATATAGTTTTTGGGGTCTCTGGAATTTATTTCGATGAGCGACAAACCGATATATACCCTCTGTACAGTGGAGTGGAGGGTATAAATAATCATAAAAACAAAGATATTATTAAAACTCTTTCTTTCCTTATGCATATGAGTTATGAATCTCTCCGAGACTATGCGTGACTGTGTGTGACTATCTTAAAATTAATCTTTGGCTACAACACGTCTATGGACAAAGTTTCAGATCCATCGGATGAGGGGAAGTGGGGTTTTAATCTCTCCGTGACTGTGCGTGACTATGTCAAAGTTAATCTTTTTTCACAGCAAGTCTATCGCCCAAGTTTTTGACCGATCGGATAAGGGAAAATGGATTTTAAATCACTCCGTGACTGTGCGTGACTATGCGTGACTGGGCGTCACTATGTCGAAGTAGATCTTTCTTTACAGCAAGTATATCGACCAAGTTTCAGATCGGTCGAATGAGGATAAATGACATTTAGATCACTCCGTGACTGTGCGTGACTAAGTCAATCTTAATCTTTTTTCACAGCAAGTGGATGGACCAAGTCTCAGATCGATCGGATGAGGGGAAATGACATTTAGATCACTCCGTGACTGTGCGTGACTGCGCGTGATCTTCCAGTTATGATCGTTGTATTTGAGTAATGGCAAAATTTCAGTCACTGATTCCTAATTTTCCTTTGTAGTAATGGCATGAGCAATTGGTTTGGATGGTTTTTCATTCCCATTATGCAAAAGAAGAGTCTTTAAACTGTACTTAGAGCTATCAATAAATAATCTCCATTCAGTTTTGTCATATGGTTGGTTAATTTTTTTAAATAAACCATCAACATCAGTACAGTATAGAATAGAGTGTTTCTTTTCAAAATATGCAGCCAATTCCAAGCTTCTATCTCTATAGATTGTTACTTTTGTCCCAACTGCAAGATGTTTCCACTGGTTCATGCGTGAAGCTAGTGACTCTGCGTCTTGCAGAGTTAAATGTAAATCACGAATTAGATCATTCAGCTCAACTTGAGTCACTAAATGGCGTTCATCAGCAGCCTCATACAAACTACCAATGCTGGCGAAAGATGTTTCAGACTGCTCGTAGCACTAGAAATGACTGGTAATGGATTATTTTTTGGACGTTGAACTGGTTTGGAAACCGATGGGACATTCGCGTAAATAATATTTTTTCGATATTTCATATTGAATCCAGCAACTTTTGTTAAACAGAAATAACAATCGGTTTAGTGGTTACTTGACTCCCTCCAAAGTACTAAAATTGAAAAATCGAAATAGGTCTTTTTTTCATTTGATCACTTGTATAAAACAGTTCTGCAACTATTGCAAAACATTGTCGGTGTCCACAGTGTGTCCAAGTTTCTGAGAGCAAAATCAAAATAATGTAAATATGCATATTTTAATGATTCTGATATTGCATATCCTTTTTTCCAACCAAATTTTCACCACATACAAAGCAAAAATAGCTTGAATCAGTAACACATGATCTCCCTGATATGCTTAAACGCTACTATTATGAAGATTTAGAATGAAATCAAATTAATAATTGTGGTATTGTAGTGCCAATATTGACGATAAAAATGAACAAGACGTGAAAGCCCAATTTTTGTACCAGATTCGAATTCAGCACTCCCAGATCAGTTAAAAACATGCTTCGTTCCTGCAGTAAATTTTTTTTTAAATTTGTAGACCAGTGTAATTGATACAATTTAATAACATTAATTTTTATAGAAAATGGAAGATCTTTTGGACTTGGGTCTTGCTAAAACAATTGGCTTATCTAATTTCAATAAAAAACAAGTAAGAAAATTATAGTTGGTCTAGACCGACTCTACGATATCCTATACCATGCCTTTAGAGACCTATCTATCAGGCCCAACTAACTGGATATAAACAAGTAAGAGTGTTAAATTCGGCTGTGCCGAATCTTTGATACCCTCCACCTCGGTTTGTGGCAATACTATTAACATAGCTCATGGTAGTTGTGTTCTTGTTATTGTTAATATGTATGAATCACATTTTTTTTGTGGCTTTTTTTATGTTGTTGTATGTTCAACCACTAAACTATTACAAGAAAACACTAGGTTTCATGTTTTTTTTAGAGGTATCTATAAACTTTTGTTCATTTCTCAGCGCAGAGGCTCCCGATTTACTCCGATTTCAATACCAACCTGGTGGGAATTATGGCAAATAATTTTTTCGTAACCTGACCTAAGTAAATGCTTTTTTTTTTGAATGAGCGTGATTTCAACAGACACACGGACAGACGGACAGACGGACAGACGGACAGACGGACATCGCTATATCGACTCGAGCTGTGATAAGGATCAAGAATATATATACTTTATTGGGTCGGAAATTAGTTTTTCGATGCGTTACAAACGGAATGACAAACCTATATATACCCTCTGCCACTGAGATGTGGAGGGTATAAAAATAAGCATAAACCAAATTTGAGTGGGATTTTTATTATTTTTTTTGGCTGCAGATATGAAACAGTTCATATCGGATGCTATATCTATATGGGGACTAGGCCCAAAAATGGACCGATCCTGACCATGTTTGGTAAGGTCTCTTGTATTTTGCAAAAATATATACAAACAAAATTTGAGAAGAATCAGTGCAATATTTTTGTTTTTTGAAAGATTTAAGTGAAGATCGGGAAGCAGCTCTATATGGGGCCTATGACTAAGAGTTGTCCCACAGGGATCATTTTTGGACTACTGATTAATGGATGTAATAAACACATACAAACCCAATTTGACTAAGATTTATATGATAATTTGGATCTTATGGCAATATATGTTGATTTCATAGGGGCCATTTGTATGGGGGCTAGGTCTGAACATGGACCGATTCTCACCAATTTCAATAGCGTTCATCCCGACAAAAGCTTATATACCAAATTTCATCAAAATATATTCATATTTGCGACCTGCAGTTTGATTACAAGGTTTACATGGACACACAGACGGGCGGACGGACGGACGGACGGACATCGTTTAATCGAATCAGATAGTGATTCTGATTCGATCGGTATAATAAAAAGATGGGTCTAGGTCATATATTTTTAGTAGTTACAAACAGCAGCACAAACTACATAGTGGTATAGGGTATAACAAATTGAACGTGTTTTAAATAATTGAAAAGTTAGACCAGCTAATTTACAGGTTTGTTTATCGAAAAAAAAAAAAAACAAAAATTTTACAAATATTGAACATTTATTTAAACAAACTTATTTTAGATTGAACATCATATCAATTTGCAACAACCAGAATTGATAAGTTTCTGTAAAGATGAAGGCATTATTGTTACAGCGTATTCTCCCTTGGGCTCCAAGGGTATTGCCGCACTAAATAAAATGTCTGATGTTGAACGCGAATTACCCGATTTAATGGATGTACCAGAAATTAAGGATATTGCAAAAGCTCATGGCAAGACACCAGCTCAAATTCTTTTGCGTTGGATTATTTCATGTGGCATAGCGGCCATACCGAAGAGCACCAATCCAGAACGTTTGAAACAAAATCTTAACATTTTCGATTTCGATTTAACTGAAGAGGAAATGGATACAATAAAATCATTGATTTTATCAGTGATTTTAAATTTTTCGCTGGGTAGGCTCGATTTTAGATACGCTTATATTAAATTATATTTAAATTTTGTTTTCATATTACAGAGTTGAGAAACATCCTGAATTTCCTTTCTAAGGATTAATAATCAATACTTCATATTTCACTAAGCATTTTATTTAAACAATACGGCACGCTTATTTAAATACAAGTAATGTTTAATCTAGTAGCAATTATTTATGTTTTTAAAAAAGTTTTTGTAAATTTTTTCTTTAAAAAATTATAAAATAAATTAATTAATTAATGTTGCACAACTTTATAAAACTATTATTTAATATTATGGCTGCGTGCTAACTGGTTATACTAAACTTAGGCCGACATTTTGTAGTTTTTATACGCTATTGTGGCCGGTGGCTAAAGTGGTTTGTGCTGTTGTTTGTAACTACCAAAAATATCTGACCTAGACCCACCTTTTATTATACCGATCGACTCAGAATCACTTTCGATTTAGCGATGTCCGTCTGTCTGTCTGTCCGTCGTCATTCGGTTTGTCCGTCTGTGTGTACATATAAACCTTGTAAACAAGCTAGAGGTCCCAAATGTGAATATATATTGACGAAATTTAGTATATAAGCTGTTATCGAGTATAGGACGAACGATATTGAAATCAGTGAAAATCGATGTATCTTCACACTTAGCCCCATATATATAACTCCTATCAGACCGACTAAAATGGTCGTAGGATCCAGATTATCATATATCTACCGATAAAATTTGTGACTATAGTACCCACTTATCAGTAATCCAACAATAAACCCTGTGGAACCATTTTTAGTCATAGTCCCTTTATAAAGCTGATTCCCGATCTTAACTTATTGTAGGGCAATTCCATAAAAATGTCAACTTTTATGAAAAAAAAATATTTTTTCATTCATATGAAGTAAGTTTAAAAATATATTAAAATACGTTCCAAGTTACATAATGTAATTCCTTACAAGCATTCTAAATAATAAAATAAATATAAAATTTATTTGTTTACTCAATTTTCTTTTAATATATGTTTAAGAAACTTTAGTCAATCCGTCACAGTCATTCGGTCACGTCAAATGACAGTAAATAAATTCGATACTATTACAGGCCAGTTGCTCTAAATTATAATTTTATATTGCTTATATATCATATGTAAAATATGCATTAGTTTAAAATCTGACTTGCTTCTTAATTTACAAAAGTTCCCAGGTTTTAATACCCGGACATAGTCATGGTAGCAAAAATGTCATTGCGTCACACAATGAGAAATTACTCAAAAATAAAAGAATAAAATAGTGTAAAAATTGTTTCTGATTTTTTTTAAATCTCATAATCATTAGCAATCATTTTCAAACTGAAGAATGAATTTTCAATTCAAAATAGCTTTAGAGAATAGCCTTAACTTCAATTCTACAGCTCAAAATGTCATTCCGTCACATATGGAATTGCCCTGTATAAAAAAACAAAAATATTGCAGATTTTTTTCAAATTTGGTTCGTATATGTTTTTGAGAAACGTAGGTGACTTTACTAAATATGGTCACAATCGGTTAAATTTTTAACATCATATATGAACTTTTTCATATCTGTACACCACAAATTAATAACAATATTACTAAAATTTGGTTTATGCCTTAGCAAAGTTGGATGCAAGACCCTCTTTCGAAACGCATGGTATGGGGTATTCAAAATTTTTTAAATGTATTTCAAAAATAATAAGTGAATTTCAAAATCAAGCAGCAGTTTACGCTACAATAACGAAAATTTTTTATTGTTTCTATTAGTGATATCAAGTCACAGAAAATGTTTACCAATATTTGGACTTACTTTTTATGCACTGGAAAATAAACTTACAAGAGCGGACTCTACATGGGAATCTGCCACAATATAAAACCAGGGGTCGAATCGTCGCATTCGATACCAAAATTTTTCGATCGAAATTATTTTTTTATTTTCCAAATTAAAGTACTAATAGTAATTTTACTCTGTCACAGCTAACGAGTTATGGTCCATAGTTAATGGTAAAAGTGAAACGAGGTCTGATGATTGTCCGTCTTCTTTAAATAATAAACCAAAATATGGAATTTCGATTGATTTTACTCGATATCGAATTCGACGATTTGCCCCCGGGGAGAGGAACCAGGTATAAAGTTTTGGATTCATCGTGGCACTCGATTTTGATAACAAGATTTCGAAAAAAAACACGTTTACGAGATATTTTACAAATCCAATATAATACTTAACGAATATGTTTTTGTATATTACTGAATTTCAATTGATATTTTCAGAAATTTAATCCATAGTTTCTGAAATACATTTTAATATTTCTGAAATACATTTGATATTTTCTAAAATGCATTTGATAATTTCTAAAATAGATTTTATAATTTCTGAAATACATTGGATGTTTTCTGAAATAAATTTGATACTTTCTGAAATACATTTGACAATTTCCAAAGAGTTGCAATGCTTCATTCAAAAGGTCGTCCAAACTGCATGAGCTGCTTGCCAACATCCTACCATGCAGCACTGGATCCCTCAGGCCTGATGTGAACGCTGATTTTGCCTTTCTTTCTATCTCCATAGTCATTATCTCGTCCTTTCTCCCTTTATAGTTTTCATCCAGTATGGCATGAGCTGTTGCTTCTAGTGTCTGACGACGCCTAGCAAACTGTCTCACTTCGTCATCCCTCTTCTGGCAGGCCTCATATAGCTCCCTCAAAACCGAGTCAAGCAACCTGCTCTTCAAATATATCGACTTTATCGCCGACAATAAATCATCCACTGCCGTAAATGTCCGTAACCTAACCAGCTGGTAAGCATCCCCATACATTCTTTGTTATACTATTTCTAAATATTCTTCAATTTTCTCCGGCGGAACCCCCTTTGCCGCCAACCTACATCCGTCGATGAACTTATACACCTCCGTTTGTAAACCCGGAGATGGCTCACCGCCAAACGTAGGCACTAATGCTTTAACCGCCTTTAAAAGGTCCTGGGAAGACATCATCTTAGTGCACTGTTTCCCCTTCGGTTCTTTATGGAATAAATCTCCCGCCTGTATACTACTATAGTGTTATCAGGTAGGGTGTATGAAAGGACACAAAGATTGGGTGGCTAAGACTGGTGAGAACCGTCCAATCTTAGGAGGAATGTTTTTTAAATGCTTCCCTCAAAGCAAGGCACGTGTGCACGCTAGATGCACTTATTTGTATGTAATTTACATGTAGGCAGGATATGCCAGAGTTTGAGCTCGTAGGCAGATTATGCCAATAAAAACAACTCTATTTCTTGGTGAATCCAATTCAAAACTATAATTAAGATTGATTTTATTTTTACAAAAATTTGGCTTTATATATTATAAAAATTAAGGGATCTTTTACTTAGAATAATTATATCTATCCCTATTTTATTTATGCATACATACTATCATACACATTTGTTTCTAATTGATTTTTGAAGGTGGGGCTTAACTGACCAATCAGTGCACGTTCAAAAATCAATTCATATTTTTCTTCAAAATTGAGTGACATTCCATTCTTCAACTTTGTTGAAGTTCATTGGCATAAATTTGTCACCTCGCTACAAGTGGGGTTTAATTTCACTAAGCGACATTCTAATTTATTGTAATATAACCCTTCACTTGGGGTTAGTGTATTTTATGGTATGTATGGTATGTATAGCTATGAATGCATGTGTACTTAGAGAATTTTGGATATAAACAAATGAATGTAAACAAATAGATGTAAACAAATAAACATAAACAAATAAACGTAAACAAATAACACGTGCATTCATTTAGAAATAAAATAAAATTAAATAAATACAAATGAGTGTACTTTCATACATATACGTATGTTACATCATTACACTACTTTCCTGCCGTGATAACCGTAATTGCCCCTGCAATTCGGAAATCCTTTTATTGGCCTCTTCCAGGTCCTCGAATCCTAGTCTTCTAACCGAGCACGAGTCCGTACCCGATATTGCCTTTCTTAGGGCTTCGTTCTCCTTATCTAATACCTCGGCCTCTTTCAGATTCTCCTGAACTTTGCTTGAGCCTTTTATTATGACTTCGGAGAGCCTCCAATTCTGTCCGCAATTCTAATATCGTCCCAGTATTACACTCCTCCTGAGTGTCCACCAATCGGTAAAATTCTTCCAACACTAAATAGGCCTCCTCCAACCTAGTGACTTTCCAGGCCCCCCCAACTTTAGATCTTATTAGCTGAAAGGTCTCCTGGTTCTTACAACGGTGTCTAACCTCACCCCAAAGCCTTTCGATAAAATAATCAGTCTTAGCCCTAAAATCCGCCAACAACTGCTTCGCCTGTTCTAGCTCAGCCAGTGTTGCATCCATACAGAGACTGAAAATTCTACTGATTCCTAATCGGTGAAATTCGCACCCGACCCACAGAAATTGAATTACTCCCAATCAAACAACAGGACCCTATACAAATTGAAGCTTTCACCAATTATCAGTCATATTAATACACTAACAAAAACTAAAACAAGCGAGGAGAAAAAAAACAACTAACTCACTCTACCTTATTCGGAAAAAACACCTTATTCTTAAAACACTCAAGCTAAATAATTATAAAAAAAATTAGTATGTTCTATTAAAAACTGTGATAAAAATTGTCCCTCTAATAACGAATCATTAGTACAAATTTAACAAAATTAAATAAATTAAGCAGCATAAATCAAATAAATCAGTTAAAAACTGAAAAACAATTCTATCACAGCCGACAAAAATATATCCAATATCTTACAATACTGAAAAACATTATGCTAGGAACTAAAATAATCAAAAAAAACCTAAAAAATATATTCAAGCCAAAAAACATAAAGTATCAACTGAACAACACATTTAACAATGCTTAGAATAAAATTTCAACAACCTAAACAAATAACTACACACATCTGGTAAGCAACCAAAAAAAAAAAAAACTAAATAATTAACAAACACACAATAAAAACAAAACCAAACGTTATATCCTGAAACGATTTTTGGTTCGAAGACCGGCTGCGCCATTAATGTCATCATCATGAATGTTATCATCAGTATCGAACCTGAGTATAAGTTATAATAACACTTTATTTTTTCATAATAAAAAAACCAAGACTTTTTTTATAACTAAGATTTTATTTAATTTATGTTACAGAAGTGTTCTGTTTTCTTTTAATGTCAGCATTGAATTGTATAATAATTTTAATAAACAGGTTTTCTTATTTCTAAAATTAAGCAAGAGTCATCAAATTCATTTCTTTGTTTTATTATTTTTTTAAATTCATTCTACTTACTGCAGACATAGTGTCAGCAGAAAATATTAAAATTGAAACACAATATTTATTGTGACAAAGGTAGCGTACCGGACGTTGCAAAAAATGAATAAAAAAATGTTGACAACTTTTGTGTCGTTAACTCTTCCCCCTTTAATTCGAGTGTCCTCAATCGTTTCTTTAAAAGAGTGGAATTTTATGTAACCTTGGAAGTTTCTCTGGAGCGATGAAAGTGATATTCGTGGTTTGTGGTAAGTTATCCATTTCAAATGGTTTGTCCACTTTAGGTACCTGAGGTTCCCATACTGTAATTTTCTCCACCGTTTTGGTAAAGATTTTAAGAAACACAATTGCAATAATAATAACCAAAAACATTCCAGAGATTGTCCATTCTCCGATTATAAGACGTTTTTTCACAGTTGTGATAACGTCCGTATTATTGATTTGGAGTTCGTTAAGTGACTCGAGAGATAAAAGATTAATTCGACTTTTTTCAAAGGGAGTAGGTTGCAGTACAGCTGGCATGGTTTGCAAAGGTGAAGCCTGCCAGTTGCTAAAAGTTCTATTCTCAACTTTAATAGTTGTATTATGGAATTTAATTAAAAATGTTCCCGAAATATTATGTTTTTTTTCATTTTCAAAAATTGATCCATTATAGTCATTTAGAAGTATTATTCCCGAGTCTATTTCTTCGGCTAAAGGGATATGATGACTATTGCTTAAGATACAGGATGAATTCGAATTATTAATTAACTTAGGAATACAATCAGTTTCTGTTATATTAATTATATCTTTTTCATTACAAATGGTTACATTATTATAATCTTTACATTTTTCTTTTATAGCAAACATTTCCTTTTTGTTAAATAGAATTTCTTTAAAATCTAAATGTATTACTTTATTTTCTCTTTTTACTGGCCATATAACCATGTTTTTATAATTTTAATTTTTTGTTAATGGGATTTTGATCAAATAAAATATTTCCTTTTTATTATTATTTATTATTGATATTTGTGAAAATTCTAATGCCTCTTCTGGGCTTGAAAAATTAATATTTTCTTCTACCAATGTTTCCATGGCAATTTTAATTTCCTTTTTACTTAATAGAAGTGGGTTTACAATATTTATTCTTGCCCATAAAATGGCGCGTTCAATATTTACTAATTCTTCTTTAACTAATCTTATTCTATTTTGCAAATTAATTACAATTTCTTTTTCAAGATAAAAATCCTTTTTTATTTGATTTACCATTGTTTTAAAAATTTCGGTTAAATTGTTTAATCTTTTATTGAATGCTTCATTAATGAAGACTTGCTTATTATTATTGTTATTCAAGTCAACAATATTACTAGCTAATATTTGGAAGTCGTCATGATCAGGACTTCCCGCTATGTACTTCCATACGGTGCCAATAGCATTTATGGATCTCTTCTGGCGGTCATTATTAGTAGGTATAAGGTCTTCTAGGATGTTAGCTGTTTGTGTCAACTCATGGATAAGGAGTGGATATTTGTTGTGGGTTTTTGGGATGTTGCGGTCAATGAATGTTTGAACACTGTCTACGAATTCCTCATACTCTTTAATCATTATCACGTGAATTATTGTGAACGTTCCCTGTTGTATTTTCGCTATTCCCTTATCGATAGTGATTATGTGGGAGGACGAATAGTCAACTATCTCGATTTCTGCCTGAACACAGATTACCTGGATGCTGTAAAATAATTTTACTTTTTAATATTACTCTTATGGACTATCTTTCCTGAATTAGTTTAAATTGTCGTATTTCTATTTTCCTTTACTGTTTCTTCTCTATAACGAGGAGACAGTTTTGATCCTAATCTTTTGTTTATTTTAACATAGATCTTCTCGCCTGATGAATAGTTTTTAATTTTCCCTCTATTCTTATTATGGTGTTTTAAATCATGTTCCTGTTTTTCTTTTATTCTATTACTAATATCTTTTCTCTCGTCTTCCATTTCTTTGGGATCTCTGTACTTTCTACCAAAAAATATTTCCACTGGCTTTCTCCTAGTAGTAGAGTGAATTGAGGAGTTGTATTCGTAAATTGATTTCATTAGTAAGTCATGAAATGAAGTGTGAAGTTTTTCAGTTTTTAAACATCTCATGATTTCCGAAAGTGTGGAATGAAACCTCTCAACCTGTCCATTAACAGAACTGAATTTGGGGGCGTAGTATAAATATTTATTCCAAATTGATCTTTAAGCAAAAATGTTATGGTAGCAGAATTTAGGGATTTCTCATTATCTATTACTATTGAATTAGGGACACCGAATGTTAAAATTAATTCCTTAAGAGGTTCCTTAATATCTTCTATTGCCCTAGATTTCAAAATTCTGGCCTGCGCATATTTAGAAAATTTATCAATGGCCGTAAGGACTAGATTTTTCTCAGTCGAGTAAATGTGGAATTATCTGTGGAATTATCATGGAATTTATCTGTGGGGGTCTAGACAATGCATCGGCGACCATATTGGTTTTGCCTGGTTGGTATTTTAGTTCATAGTTATATTCTTCCAAGATGGCTTTCCATCTTTTCATTTTACTGTTTGAATTTTTGTTGCTAAGAGCAAAAGTGAGTGGTTGATGGTCCGTAAAAATATTTACTTTCCTTGATCCATACAAATAGTTTCTTAATGTGGTGAGTGCCCAAATTATCGCTAGCATTTCTTTCTCATTTGTAGCGTAGTTTTCTTCCGCTTTAGTCAATGTTCTTGAGAGAAATGTTATTGGTTTACCGTCTTGTGACAAGACTGCTCCAATTGCGTACTCTGAAGCATCTGTTGTTAAATCAAAGTCTTTTATAAAGTTCGGGTGTGAAAGAATAATATCTTCTGAGGTCAGTGAATTTTTTATTTTTCGGAAGGAGTCTATTGCATCTTGATTTAGACATATGTTTTTATTTTTGGATGCATTCTTTAAGATGCGTCCATCCTCCCCTCTTAAAAGGGATGTCAGGGGTTTAGCTAGTTTCGCATAGTCCCGTATGAAACGACGGTAATATCCTGACATACCAAGGAAACTTCTCAAATCCTTCAAGGTCCTGGGTGGAGGTATATTATCTATTGCCTTTACTTTCGCAGTGTTGGTCCTAATACCATTAACACCTACGATAAATCCTAAAAATTCTATCTGTTGTCTCGCAAATTCACACTTGTCAAGTTGAACTTTAAAGTTTGCCGACTCTAGTGTTTGAAAAATTTTGCTCAAATTTTGAAAGTGATCATTCTCGTCTTTGCCAAATACTATTATGTCGTCTATGTAGACATAACATATTTTCCCTATATGTTCTCTTAAAACGTCATCTAGAGTACGTTGGAAAATTGAAGGAGAATTCTTTAGTCCAAAAGGAAGTCGTACAAATTCAAATTTTCCGTTATTAATGGAAAATGCAGTTTTCTCAATATCACATTCTTTAAGGGGAATCTGATGGAAACCGCTTTTTAAATCTATAACAGAAAAGTACTTATTTTCGCCGAGGTTTGATAAGACTTCATTTATTTCTGGAATGGGATAACGATCGGGCACAGTGACCGAATTCAATTTCCTGTAATCTATTACCATTCTATATTTTTTCTCTCCTGATGCATCGATTTTCTTTGGAACGATCCAAACAGGTGCATTGTATGGTGATTTTGATGGTCGAATTATTCCATCGTTCAAAAGTTCAACTATTTGTTTTTCTATTTCACTCTTTAGTGCCATAGGATAGGGATAAGACTTCGAATAAACTGGTGAATCAGTGGTTGTCCTAATTTCTCCCCTAACACGAGAAGTGTAGGTTAATTTATGATTTGGTTCCGAAAACAAATTCGGATAGGTGTGAGTTGCCTCTTCCAGTTTCATTATCTGGGATTTGCTCAAGTGGTCAGTTCTAAGCTCAATTTTATTTATCGATTGAGAAATGTGCTGATAAATTTTAATTCTCCTCACATTATCTATTAACATGTACTGTTCCCTTATATGAATTATTGCATTGAGTTGCTCCAAGCTATCATGACCTAGAATGCCATGAAAAGATTTCAACGATGGCAAAATATAAAATTTTATTTCATGATTGGGTAAGTTGAAAAGATTCACTAGCTTGTGGTGTGTAATTTTTATGTTGCCTGATATGGAATTCGCGAAAAAAGGTTTTTCATTTTGAATTGGGTTCGTTACAAGGGAAGGTTAAATATAATTTTTATTAGAGCCTGTATCAATTAATATTTTCAATATTTGACCATTCTTCGCTTTACATTTAAAGTACGGAAGCGAAGAATGAGCTAACCTAAAAAATGGATGTCCGTTCACCTTCTTGTTGTGAATAATCTTGCATATAATCCCGAAGACTTTCTTCTTGCATTATCTGCTGGTAATTAATTTCGTGACTATTGGTATTGTCATTTTGGTCGTAAAAACCATTATCAGAAGGGAGTTCCTCATTGACTCCTATATGAAAATTTCTCTGTAATTTATTATGTGGCATCGGGGTATGTAGAAATGGAGGCATAGGCCTCTTGCCGTAAAATTGATTCGTTTGACGAGGTCTATTTTGGTAATTTATATTCCTGGACTGAATAGAATGATCGACGTCCATTGGTTCAGGTCTTTGTGGTTTTGGGGCTGTAGGTCTGGGTGGTATAAAATTTTGTTGAAAATATGGGTTGTGTGATTGGAATTGTTGTCGAGGCTGATTGCGCAATTGAAAATTTTGATTAAAAGAAGGCTGTTGATATGACCTTTGATTATTCCGGTATTGGAATGTGTCCCATTGCCTTGCGTTACTGGGTTGTTGTAAGGTAAGTTCAGGGTAAAATGGTACCCTATTTAAGTTAATATTTCTTTTCGGTTGAGGTGGTGGCAATTCTCTCCGTGGCCTAATATTATGGTGGTTATAGGCGTATTCTGCCCTATAGTTTTGATTTTCTAACTTCAAGCATAAATGTAATGCTTGTGGTAAGTCTGAGGGTTCGCGGATTCCCAACAATTTAGGTAAGTCTCCGTTGAGACCCCTTATGAAAGTGTCAAGGGCCTTATCGCGATAGGTTTGTGTCAACAATGTAGTGGACTCCCTGCCTATATCCATGCAACCAATTTTATTTAATATTAATGAAAGGTGAGTATAGACTTCCTGATAGAAGCCTTGTATAGAATTGCCGCCCTGAATTAGTGAAGTCATTTGGTACTCTAGTGTACCCAAATCACGTTTGTCACCATAATGAAGTGTCAAACACCTAACAATATTTTTCCAATTTAACGGAGTGTTATACGATTCCAGGGCCGCATCTGCATTACCTACGATCTTGTTGCGTATAACGCTCAATATTCCGAAATATTTTGCAGTGCCCCTAGTATTGTCGTAAATTTCTAGGACCCTTTCTACACTCTTCCTCCAAGAATTGAATTCTGCAGGATTGCCTGAGAATTCTCTCAAACATCGAACAATATCAGGTATTTTATCTAATTCACTTAGGTCATTTCTATGTCTTTCTTCTATTACTATATCCGATCCGTTAGGCAAGTCGTTATTTGAATCATTTAATAATTGAATTGTTGCTCTGACTTGTTCCGCAACCAAAGTGGCGATTTCTTGCTGTAGCATTAATTTGAGGATGATTTTGTGGATTGGGTTGTCGAGGGATTTGTTCGGGATTAAGAACGGCTGGTCTTATTAGGTTAGATGGATTTGCCATGGTTAGGATTATAGGATTTAAGTTGGTTAGTAAAAAAAAGAAATTCTTTTAACACCCTTTACGAATATAAGTTTTTCTATTTTTAAAATTAGCTTCGCAATATTGTTGATAATTTTAAGACAACACTTTTCTGTATCTATTTGCATTTAATAATTCTTAATTCGTTTCTAATATTTTACTTTTTCTTGTAACTTAATTTTTTTGAATTATTATTTCTTTGAATAATTTCTTTAAGTGATTTTTTTTTTCAAACTGAACTAAATTTACTAATCACTTTTTCACTTCTGTTTAAAAATTCTCATTGCTTTTTATTTTGAAATCTATGCAAAAATATTCTTAAATAACTAAACAAAATTTACTAATCACTTTTTCACTTATTAAAGCTTTTGTTTAAAAATTCTCATTGCTTCTTATTTTGAAATCTATGTAAAAATATTCTTAAATAACTTACATTAATAAGATGATACCCCACATCTTTTGCTACCGATAGTTTCAGATTGTTCACTTTTGTCGTCTTGTTGACTACTAGTGGTCCTCCACTATACCACTCGTAGCAATCGCTGTTTTGATGAATCCAACGACGATATGTCCAGCCTTGATGAGCTACTTAAGGTCGGCTGAAGTGGCTTTGTAATGTTTATATTTCCAATGGTGAGCTTCTTGAGGTCGTATTTCGAACACACAATTTACTAGCTACAGGTATCCTTTTCTTTTTGCCCGGGCGCCAGTTATAATAACACTTTATTTTTTCATAATAAAAAACCAAGACTTTTTTTATAACTAAGATTTTATTTAATGTATGTTACAGAAGTGTTCTGTTTTCTTTTAATGTCAGCATTGAATTGTATAATAATTTTAATAAACAGGTTTTCTTATTTCTAAAATTAAGCAAGAGTCATCAAATTCATTTCTTTGTTTTATTATTTTTTTAACTTCATTCTACTTACTGCAGACATAGTGTCAGCAGAAAATATTAAAATTGAAACACAATATTTATTGTGACAAAGGTAGCGTACCGGACGTTGCAAAAAATAAATAAAAAAATGTTGACAACTTTTGTGTCGTTAACTTATATTATCAGCAGCATCAACATTATCAGAAGCAACATTATCATCAACTTCGTCATCGTCATCAGCATCAACATCATCATCATCATAAGCGACATTATCATCCACATCATCATCAGAATCAACATCATTAGCAGTAACATCATCATCAGCATCATCATCACGTACGTTACCATGCGCTGTCTTATTTGCTTATGTTTGTTTTTATTTTGTCACCTCCAATGTGGAGCAATATGATGTTGTTCCGCGTTGACAGGTGTTGCGTTTTGTTTTTATTTATTTTTTTTTGTGTTGTCGTGTGCTTAGTTTTTATTTATGAATTTTCTTTCGGCAATGTTCTGTTATTGCATTTTTGTGCAATAACATTGAATTGGCTTTATTTTAGTAAACCTCCGCGAATGTTAAGCGGAGTGGTTGCAGTAGGTCGCGACCATGAAAATGTATGTTTTGTGAATAAACATTTAATAATTACGCTCGAGGAAAATCGACCGTCAATAATTAAATGTACTTATGTTTTCAGCTATGGTTAATTTCAGTATTATTATTGTTTTGCATTACTATTATTATTTCTATTATATACTATATCTACAATATTAATAGGCTAGGCGATTTCTTGTGACCGATGTTTTGTTCTACCATTTTATCCCGATTTTGACCAAACGTATATTATTTGAAAGGTATTTCTTTTTAGCCGTTTTGCAGACTTACAGATTTTTAAATTTTTTCCTTTATTTTGAGTAAATTGCATTTAAAGTTGCTACTAACACATACATAAAATTATACAATGCTATGTGTGTTTATTAAATTTGTTAATGTGTTTGTAATAAAAATGAGTTTGTTTTTTGTGTTGATTTGTGAATTGGCTATAATTGATTAGCATACCTTTAGGGTCTTTATTTAATGAAAAAATAAAATTTCCTAGAATTTGCACTCGAATGTCGAGGGCTGGAATCTGCTAGTTATTATTAATTACATATTATATTACTAATAAACTGCCTATTATATATTATATTATTATCAATTTAATTAATTTAGTTAATAAATTAATTACATTATTATTTTCTTTGCTATGTATTGTTATATTATTGTATCATAACCTCCTATTTTCCTGTTGTTACTTTACATGTGAAACCCCGTTTCACAACACAGCCAAGTAACATGCTTTTGTGTGTTTAAAAGTGTTTTTTTTTCTGTGCTTCCTCGCTCGTAAACCCGCATCTACTAATCTTCGGCTTACTGTACAAGCACTGATGTTTACTCCAAATTTTTCATTCATCTCAGAGCTCTATTCTACTGAAGAGGAAAATAGAGATTGAAAGATTAAATTTTTTAAATAGCGGTCCATTTTGATAATGATTATTTTGTTTTTAAATCCTGTCCCTGGAACCCTTTTTGTTGTTTTCATGGCATCAAATTTTTTGTACACCTTAAAGATAGTTAGTCGTCGAATAGTTCTCTTAACGTCATATTCGAACTTATTTCGTCACAACTTAATTTTTCCATATTTGGATGAATATTATAGGATCGCATTTAAACGTGAATTGCCACGAAATTGAGAAACGAAACGGTGAGAATATAAAAACACTAAAAAAAGGTTGCCTAACGAAAATAAGCGACATGCCCATGATATGCTACTAATACATAGGTTGCAATTGAAATTGTTAGAGAATAATGTCCAATTCGACACAAGTAACAGTAGACTTAGAAAAACCGGCTCATGGGTTTCTCATTAACCACTCAAAATTAATAAAATTAGATGATATGAATATCAGATGGTAACAATAAATCATCCATTATCCATAAGAATATATTTAAATTGTATACAACAGATTTAGCAAAAACTAAAATGTTAAATTAAATATGAACAAGAAATATGTTTCAAAATATTAATTTGTGTTTTTCGCGGGTGTGCCGCACAGTGTTACAATTGCTTACATGACCCTACAAAAATTTTCCCACTGAGATTTTAATGTGGTTTCTGAAGTAGACTTTTGCACTAGATCCGAATCTGGCTCTAGTTCAGGTATTTCAAACTAAAAGCCTAAAAGTGATCGTTTTTCATTTTAAAAAAAAAAAATAATGTAAAATTATTTTTATATAAAATTATGAAAAACTAGCTGATACGGCAAACGTTGTTCTGCCTAAAAGCATTATTTTATCCTCAGATTAGTTTTGATATGTATTTCAATTACGAAACGAATATTTTTATTAAGAATGAAATGAAACTGAATATGTTAAATTAATTATTTTCGTCTGATTTTTTTTTAACAATAATTTACTGTAAAGCCAACGTGTGAATAATGTTTTTCTTTAGATATATAAATCGCAGTTCTCTTCAAAATAAAGTTTTATATGATATTTATCATTATTTAAAAAATAAAGCAGTCTATTTCAAACGCGTTTGTTTACAAAAATCCAATGATTAGTAGCTTATATTGTCAATATTATTTTAATTTAATATTAAATTGTTTTTAAAAGTATCTGTATAATAATTTTTACAAATAAATCTAATTTTTGATCTTTACAATTTGAATAATTTTCGAAGCTAATATGAATAAAAAATTGGTACTTAAATAGAGTAGGTGACAATATGTTGGAAACTTTTACAAAATTTTAAATTTGCCAGTGGAAACTTTGAAACTTCTTTACCAGAGTCGATTAAAACAATAAAAATAGAATAATTCAAATGTATAAAATCTTAATCGTTATATAAATATTTATAGATTCTGACGTTTTCTTTCAATTCTTATAAAATAATGGCAAGAAAAACGTTTTATGAAGAGTTCAAAACCAAAATAAATTAAATATAAAAATCATTCACCCCCAAGACCATGACCACCATTTTATTCCACACTGTTACTGTATAGTAAAGGTCTCCATTGTTTTGTCAACAGCATAAAAATTAATACTTTTAAGTTTTGTTTTTTTTTCTTCTGAAGTTATGTTAATATTTCTTCTCTGTTAAATAAATAAAACATACCTAGAAATGTTTAAAGTAATAGAAGTTTTTACTTTTATGATAAAATTTTTTGGTATTGACCGTCCAGTCGTCAAAGATATATTCTGTTAAAAGTTTCCATCGAATTGACACTCACGCTATTATTCTTGCTTTAAATATGGTTTAAATAATTAATTACGCTAACAACGTAGCGGGCATACTGGTAGTATATATATACATACATATATGTATATATGTATGTAGCACTGAGTATATACATATATATACACAGTTAATATGTATGTATGTATGTAGTTAATTTTGACTAGTCTTTTGGGGGATTTAGTCGAAAAGTAAGATTCAAGTACAAAATTTATTTTGCTAAATTTAAATTTTGTATATTACACCATTCCCTTAAGAATTAATTGGAATTCCGGCATTAAAATAGAAAATATGTATATTAAATTGTAAATATTTTTTTAATCTCGGTTGTTCCTATTATTATAATAACTATAGTTTTTTACAAAATATTTCTTATAAAATATTCAATATAATACTAAAGAGAGATGGTTATATACTTTACATCTATAATAAGTTTACAAATTATGAATACGCAAATAAATAGTAATTTATTTTATCGGCAAAGGAAATTTCTTAGTTATAAGCGAGTTATAGCACTGAGTACATATACAGTTCCGGCTGGAAAAACTATATTTAAACTTTATAAAAAAATATCGAAGAACAAAATCATTACGTTTTTCTATAAAGTATATATATTTATTTTTAATCGTTTTCAACATCTCTATTAACATATGACAAATAAAATTCCAATTTCTTTAACAAGTTTTGAATCCTTGACCGTGTCAACTCTTCCATGCCACTACTTAATGCAAATAGCTTTTGAAATTCGGCTTCTGCTCTAATAGAAGACTTTAATTTTTTTTTGGTGATTTGTAATAATTGTATTATATCACTTAAAGCCAATAATTTGTATTTACGTGAAGACATTAACTGACGTGCATCCGTTTGCAATTGTGTGCGACTTTCGACTAGTAAAGATTTTGGAGTACCTGATGTTTGTAAAAGTTCTGAAGCCCCATTACCTGTTGTTAATGCTTCCATTTCTACCGATAATATAGCATCATCAACATCTTCAAAATTGGTGCCATACTTAAGGCTGGAACTGAGATTGATGAGATGAGCGATTGCTTCTTTGGGATTTGTTAAATGTTCGCAATTAAAAAAACGTACTGTACATGAGTAAGCAGCAAGAATATTCCAAAGATTGTAGTGTAAGCATGGAGCCGGTTCTTTACTGCATATAGATGAAAATTTGGTTATGTTTTCGACTATAGGTGGTGTACCTGAGTGTTCTTTTTGTTCATCTTTTTCTGGGTATTCTACAATTTTGGAATTTTGTTTTTTTAACCACCATGGTTTAAAATCCGGTAATAATTTCATAATATCACCATTTTCGATTAATTTTTTAAATTCTTCTCTTTCAGCTGGAGTTAAATGTTCCCAAACTTCATCGGCATCGTTGATATCAATATCTCGTAATCTCTCTGCTATATCTATGTCATCTTCTTTGCAATCTTCTATAGATTCTTCATCATCTTCATGATCTAATCCATCTAAACTATGAAGTTCATTTTCTTCATCATCAGTGTCATTTAATTCATCTAGGCCATCTGCCCCAAAATCTCCTGTTTCTAAGCCAGCATCATTCTCTCGTATTCGTTTCAAAATTGCATAAATTTTTCGGATATCTTCGTTATTAGCACTTACTACACCACATTGTTTAGAGGCCAATTCATCCTGTACACATTGTTTGTAGAATTCTTCGGAACATTTTAAATGTTTTAACGACTTATAACAGGCTAGTGAACAATAGAAGATGTTACAACGGGGACATGTGTATTTAAAGGGTTCCTCATTACAACTGAAAATAGATGAAACGTTCGCATAAAATATTTACAGTTTTATTTCATTTAACGTACATTTGGCAATTATTTGAAGACATTATGTTCTTTAAATTTTGTAGATCCTTTTAATATGCAATTTTATTTAAAAATTTAATTTTGTTGATCAAAAAATCATTTTGCAAAAATTGTGGTTTCTTTACTCGCAGAACAAATTAATTTGTCATCAAACTACCAACAAATGTTATGAACAGCTGTAATAAAATTTAAATTAATGGCTGGGGTGCACAGCTAAGTCTGCAAAGTTTATAATTGTATTTATGATAATGAAAAAGTCTACTTTTTTATTTATTGGAGAGGTAGGGCTTTTTCGGTCGATTTATAAATAATATTCTTTTTTGTCGGCGGCCCATATTTTCGGATTTGAGCAATATATATATCACTTGAAAGATTTAAAATTTTTGTTGTAGATTTCTGTGCGATAAAACCGAATGAAAACTTTTTATAAAATTCTATCTGCATTAGTTTAATAAAAGATAAATTTATAAAACTGAACAAAACTTGTAAATCCGAGTTCACACAAGGCAACTTTTGTTGCGCAATTCTTGAGTTTGTTGATGTTTGCGGTGAGGGGAATAAAAAGGGAAAAATAATTGCCGGTTCTCGGCTATTTCAAGCAATTCTCTCACACGCTTTTTTTTTTGTTGAATATTTGACATTTCTCTTCATTCGGTGTTTCGCTTCTTGGTGTGAATAATTCGTAATTATTGTTTACTTTATTAAAATGGTCTTTAAATGGAATCGGGACTTAATTTTTTTCTTTTGAATTCATTTTTCAACAAAACCAATTAAATTAATTTATGTATGTACATATGTATTTAATTTTATTATTGTTCTTTACGACTAGAGCACAAATGTCAAATTATAAGAAAATAAAAACAAAACAAAACAGTAAAATTGCCGAAGAAATTGTCGTGTGTGGACATAAAAGCAATTTCAAAAGAGAATTGCCAAAAAGTTGCGCAATAAAAATTGCCTTGTGTGACCCCCGACTAAATAGCTTTAGATACAAGATATATTTCTAACTCAAAATTGCGGTAAAACATCTGCATTTGTATATATGGATATGGTGAGAATTAAGTAACGGTGGTGTTATTGCTTGAGAGTCTCTTAGATACTGTTATTAAATATTTTTGATCCACCCTGCTATACTTACGTAAATATTTTTTAATTTAACAATAAAAACTACTTGTTATTGTTATGTCTAAATTATTTGTAATGTTATAACATTTTTCTCTTAAGTGTGGAAATTGTCAATAGCACACTGTTTAATTTATAAGAAATTTTATTTAATTTTTCTAATATACGAAAAGTGTTTGAGAATTGCTTAATTAAGAACATACCAAAAATTTTGTTGTAGAAAATTAAGAAAACTAGAACTTTGTAAAGAATAAAAACAAAGCAAGTGTCAGAATAATATTGTTAAGGCGCGCACGTGCTTCACAATACCAATTACAGTGACATTTATCTCCGCATCTGTTTTTCTCTAAAGTTTTTTTTTTTTTTTTTGCCAATGTAGACACGAAAAAACGAACGCAAATCTGAGAAATGTGCTTTCCTGTCATCTATTTGTGCGATTGAAATTCTTTACAAGTTTTACTTGTGACGAGTGGAGACGGTTGTTCTGTTGCTGACGGCCGTATACAAACAACGCGTATTTTGTTTTACAAAGAAATTAACGGAATTTTAAAGAAAAATACAGTTAAAAAACTAACCAACAAATTTTGTGTGTACATTAAGAACTTTTCCATTTGGAAAAATTAACCAAATTACATTTGGGGAAGTGTAAAATTAACGTGCAAAATATGGAAACTTCAACAGCTGTAAATAGTGTACTGAATGGAAATAACTATGAACAACTGCATCAGGGACGTTTGAATATGTACAAATCTAAAGTCAATGTTGTATTGGGTGCCCAATGGGGAGACGAAGGCAAGGGAAAGGTAGTCGATATGTTGGCTTCGGAAGTGGACATTGTTTGTAGATGTCAGGTGAGTTATTCTGCATTAAAAAATTACGCCCATTTTTGTTTGTGTAAATAAGGCCATCCTCCCCATTATATACATACATACAATAAACACTTGTTCTCTGTGATCAAGGACGTTTTGTATAGACTTATTGTTTTTCCTAAAGAAAAACGTCTATAACAAATTTTCAGTTGAATCCATATCACTGCAAAAAGTGATGTGTAAGCAGTATTGCATCAGCAAATACAAGCTGCATCTGTGTTTTTACATTATTATATCTTTCCATATTTTATGGTCTTTTCTCTAACTAAAACTGTTCGTCATTTACTTTTTGTAGATGTTCATTTTGTTCATATGTTATTTGATTTTTATATACTCTAGGTTTACATAATACACACTTCTTTCTTATTTGCTTTTTATCATCAGGCACAAAGTTCTCTTGATTGTATTTAAGCTTTTTTGTTTATTTTCTGAATCTATTTTATGGCGTTGTTATTTGTTGTTTGATTATTGTTGCCATTCTTTTGTTTCATATGATACATGTATGCGTCACGTTTATATATCAATTGAGTTGATCGTTTGTGAACCACAATTCAATTGAAATGGGAAATGGCAAAAATATTACAATATTTTCCCAGATAAGAAAAAAAAAACAATTAGGTTTTCCAAGCGTTGTTATTTTTTTTTTTTTTGTAATAAGATATTTTTGGCAAGATTTATCGGCTATAGGATTAATTTAAAAAAGTATAACATTTTATTTTTTGTTTTCACAATGCAGATTTCAATTAGTTTACAGGGCCAAAAATAAAAATTTTTAATTTTTTTATTATTATTTTATTTTTTACTGAAACCGTATAAAATATTTATTTACAATGTCATGAGAATTTACTTAAAAGTAATACAACAATTAACATCTTAAAAATTAAAAAAAGAAACTATTAATATCACAGTATTCAGAAAAAGTTGTTAAGAAAAAACCTTATATCTACTTGGCGTCATAAGAAATTTTAAAACAAACACTAATTTATCCTCTTTAAGGACAAAAGAGTATATTAGTGATTATTTAGCAAGTTTCTTATTATGTCATAAGTGGACATTCTGAATTTTTCATTAAATGACAGAGTCTGTTTACTAGCAAGTGAATTAAACTATGCAGTTCGTTAGTAGAATATCTGGGGTGTAGGTTGTGAATTATTTTTAGATTTTTATTTTGAATTATCTGTAATTTTCTTGTATGAGTTTTAGCAGCTTTGTAGAACCAGACTTGGCAACAGTAGGTCATAATAGGGCCGAATACACATTTTGTAAATAAGAATCTTGTTTTTTAAATTAAGTTTAAGTAAGGGGTAAAGAGCACGACCACAATTAATTGCCTTATTACAAATATATTTAATGTCCTGTTCAAATGACAATTTTGTATCTAACATAATTCCCAGATATTTGATTTTATCTTAGAAGAATAACAATTCCCCTAGAATATAACTGTTTTGTGGGAGTACGTTTCCGCGACCTATTATATGTGAATATACATAATAGCTTGGGTTTTATTAGCATTAATTTTTATCTTCCATTTATCGAAATATTTGTGGGTAAATTCTAGACTATCTTCCATTTTCCTAATTATTGCGTTTGACACCTTACCTCACCAACAAATGAGAGCACTATCGTCTGCGTAAGAGGCTACTTCTTGATTCCTGCGAACGGATATATCAAAAGGCCCGCGTGAATTTTTCTATCACTAGATACCATGTTATCTATGGATACAACATGAGCGTTGATCTTAAAAACTTTATTATCTTTTGTAAGTAGATATGTTGGATAATTAAATAAATTTAGTTTAAATACCGGGCCAGCATGCCATATTGAATCAAAGGCTTTTTCCATATCAAGAAAAATAACCCTTGTACTCTTACGAATTGTTATGTTCATTTCAAGAAAATTAACTACTCTTTTTATTTGATACACAGTACAGTGTTCCTTGCGGAATCAAAATTGTTGAGGGCTAATAGTATTATTTTGATAAGAGAAGTCTAAAATTCTCTTTTGTAGAATTTTCTCAAATACTTTATCTAATTGGCTTAGAATGCTGATCGGTCATAGCTGGACGGTAATTTAGGATCTTTGCCCGGCATAATAATTGGGATGACTTGCTTTCATAAAAATCTTTGGAAAGTATCCTTCAATTAAACAAGAATTAAAGAGTTTGCATAGAGTTTCAAAAATGTAATCAGGTATTTTTTTAAAGTGTAATACTATTTATGCCATCTAACCCTGGGGCTTTTTTATTTTTCAACAAAAGCACAACCGATTTAACTTGGGCTAACTTGGTAAGTTCGACATTCGAACTATCAAGAATTATGTCGTTAAGATTATGAATGAATCTTGAGACACATGCGTCCATAGGTTAAGGGTTGTTTAATGTAATGGTGTGGGAATTTTCAAAAACGTCTGCTATAGAATTAACTATTTCTACGCCTGTTTTTAAAACTTGACCGTGTACATGTAGATCCGTAGACATTTTGTTATTCTTAATGGCTTTTGTTACTTCCCAAAATTTATTTGAGCCCGGAGGTAAATTTGAAATGAATTTGGACCAGGATCCGTTCCGGTCTTTATTAAAGTGGAAGTCAATTAGTTTATCTAATTGCTTCAAAATGCTTTTAATTTCATTTTTAGAATCAAAATCCCTACTTCTTTGAAATTTCCGTTTATATTTATTTCTCTGACTAATTAACATTTTATAGTAACGGAAATTTCACGTTGCCATGGTTTTTTACGTCCTACAGGTATTTTCCCAAAAGCTTCCTTTACTATAGATATCAATTTATCAAAATAACCATCTAGATTACCTGTTAGCAACTGTTTGGTCAAAGTTCTGATCCCTGATTTCACTCTCTACCCAATTTCCAATTGCTGACCAGTCTGCGTGAACAAGTCCGGAAATAACACAAGATATTGGTACATGGTCCGACTTTAGAATATTTGGGTGTGTCTTAAGGTCTGAGAATAGGAGACACGAATTTGTCAAAAGAATGTCTATTGTAGACGGCTGGACTGTGTTGATATTTTGACCAAAGCGAGTATACTCGTTTGGGAAATATATAAAGTAGCTGGATTGTAGGCAGTGGTTATAGTATTCCGTACCTGCTGAATTATTTGACATACAATTCCAGTGTGTACGAGTATTTTGGGCATTCAGGTCACCGAAAATAAAATAATCGCTAGTATAGGATGTTAATTTGTCCAAATCAGCCTTGAAATTGGATGGTGACCAGGATTATACGCTGAAGTAATTATTACTGGTCGTCTATTTATCATCACTTGTATTGAAATGTTTTCTTCAGTGTTCGTATAAATGTTAATATTAGCTTTAATTGCTCCTCCGCCATGCGTAGATCGATCCCCTCTTTATATTTTATAGCCACCATGTTGAAATTTGTGATGCGGTTTCAAAAAAGTCTCATTTAAAAGGAGAATATCAATTTTCCATTTCAGTAAGAAGTATTCCAGCTGCGCAGCTGCAGATTCAGTTGTTATGTCTGGGCATTCCAATGCATAACGTTAACATTGTGTAAAAAATTTGAATTATATGGCATGTTGAAGCATCATGCCTAAAATTCGAAGCTTGTCGTACTTGTTTTGGCATCTTTGTAAAGCATCGACTGTCTCAAAAAATATTTCCAAAAGTCTTTCATTGCATATGTCGTTGTCATTATTTTTGTCATAGCTTTTGTCTTTAGCTACCTCAGAATACAAGTTACCATTAGCACGGAAATTACTATGAATATTTTGTCGCTCTTGTCTTGGTAATTGAGGAAAATCATGATGGTCCATTAGGGTGGCCCTTCGTTATATGGAGGGAAAAAAAGTGTTCAAACTGTCGGTCTCACCCCCTAAAAATATGCGAATAGCAAAAAAACTGAGAAATACAAAGTTTTGGGCCAATCAAAAAACGTTTAGTCGTGCCTCAACGCGATTGAAAATTTCAAGTGTGTTTATATGGGGAAAATATGACTTTTTTTCAGATTTTACGAAAATTTCGTTCTATAATTTAATTTTTCCGACAAGCTGTTACATAATTTGGGATCAGTATTAAATTATCCTTTCAAAAGGCTATAAAACTTCAAAATCGTATGAAACATCGCCAAGAAATAGCAAATGCCCCAGACCACTTTTGTGGCAAAAAAAAAAACTAGGTCATGAAATTTGATGGCATTTTTTTCAACTTTGAGAAATTGATTAAAGCCATCATACTTTTTTGGTCTCTATACTTATAAGTATTCAGATATGAAGTATTGTTTTATTACCACGTTGTTAACTTATTGCGCATTGAGACCGAAAATTGGAAATTTTTTTGATAAAATTTTTAAAACTCCTTTTTCAAGTTTGAAAAAATTTTATTAAACATAATTTAAAAAAATTAATATATTACTTATGGTTTTATTAAATACATGTTGCAGATTAACTGTGTGAATTTTTAAGTAAATCCCTCTGCCAGAATTTTTTTGACAAGGATTTTATTTTTGCGGATTTCGAGAAAACTTGGATTTTTGTGAAATATTCTGTAAATGTACTCTTTCTAAATACTTTGTATCAAAAATTCATCACTTTTCTACTTTTAAATTTATAATTTATCTTAATAGCCTAGGGTTTCGGAAAAAAATAATATGACTCCATTAACCCTTTTGGAATTGGGGTCATATATGACCCCAAGCTAATAAAAGACAATTTATGCAAAAAAATTCAAATATTTGGTAAGTGCTGTCCAGTTTTTAGATGCGGTGCTTAAAATATAATAACCAAATGTGTAGAAGTTTCGTTCCGAAAATTTGGGATAAATCCGAGCACGTTAACCCATTATTTGCCAAGGCCAGGTTTGGATTTGAAGATATTTTTAAATAAAAATTACCGAAAACGAGTTTTTCTATTAAACTCGTTGATACCATTATTTAGAATTTAAGAAAAATAATCCGGTTAATTTTTATTTATTTAACCCTTTAGTGCTCCTGAGATCAAAATTATCCATTGTGATATATTTCTGGTGCAATTATCTGCTTATTGCTCGCGAATATAAATTAACACAACTTAGGTCATATGTCTCAAAAATAGGACGTTTTTGAAATTCACTTTGATTTAGTTTTGTAATTTATTCCATTAAGGGCCATTATTACAACTTGCCGTTAGTTAAAGGCAGGATTTTGTCGGACCGATAAATGGATTTACATTATAAAACCTTTATTTATTACTTTTTTATCCATTAAGTATTATTATTATTAATAGTAATAACAATAAAAAATTAAAGTTGTAATAATACAAAGCTATTTATCGGGCAGACAAAATCCTGCCTTTAACTAACGGCAAGTTGTAATAATGGACCTAAGAGTAGTATTAATTTAATATTAACTTTTATATATACTATTATATTTGAAATTTACTTTTATTTAATAAACTATTTAAAACTGGGAAATAAAATGTTAGAAGTTTGAAAAGATGTAGGTGACATTGAAGATAATATAAAGCGACCGATTATTAAAAATCAGAAATGTCAACCATTATAAGTAATGGCATCTTCACCGATTGACCTGAATTTTTTTTTTTTGCGTTTTTTATCAATATCCACCAAATTGGTGAGTGAGACCGCAAGATATTCAACTATTACTTTATTATATAAAGTAATTTTATAACAAAATTGGTTAAAAGTTGTTTTAATTTATATTCGCGAGCAATAAGCAGATAATTGCACCAGAGATATATCACAATGGATAATTTTGATCTCAGGAGCACTGAAGGGTTAAATAAATAAAAATTAACCGAATTATTTTTCTTAAATTCTAAATAGTGGTATCAACGAGTTTAATAGAAAAACTCGTTTTCGGTAATTTTTATTTAAAAATATCTTAAAATCCAAATCTGGCCTTGGCAAATAATGGGTTAACGTTCTCGGATTTATCCCAAATTTTCGGAACGAAACTTCTACACATTTGGTTATTATATTTTAAGCGCCGCATCTAAAAATTGGACAGCACTTACCAAATATTTGATTTTTTTTTGCATAAATTGTCTTTTATTAGCTTGGGGTCATATGTGACCCCAATTCCAAATGGGTTAATGGAGTCATATTATTTTTTCCGAAACCCTAGGCTATTAAGATAAAATATAACATTTAAAAGTAGAAAAGTGATGAATTTTTGATACAAAGTATTTAGAAAGAGTACATTTACAGAATATTTCACAAAAATCCAAGTTTTCTTGAAATCCGCAAAAATAAAATCCTTGTCAAAAAAATTCTGGCAGAGGGATTTACTTATAAATTCACACAGTTAATCTGCAACATGTATTTAATAAAACCATAAAGTAATATATTAATTTTTTTAAATTATGTTTAAGAAAATTTTTTCAAACTTGAAAAAGGAGTTTTAAAAATTTAATCAAATAAATTTCCAATTTTCGGTCTCAATGCGCAATAAGTTAACAACGTGGTAATAAAACAATACTTCATATCTGAGTACTTATAAGTATAGAGACCAAAAAAGTATGATGGCTTTAATCAATTTCTCAAAGTTGAAAAAAATGCCATCAAATTTCATGACCTAGTTTTTCTTTGGCACAAAAGTGGTCTGGGGCATTTGCTATTTCTTGGCGAGGTTTCATACGATTTTGAAGTTTTATAGCCTTTTGAAAGGATAATTTAATACTGATCCCGAATTATGTAACAGCTTTTCGGAAAAATTAAATTATAGAACGAAATTTTCGTAAAATCTGAAAAAAAGTCATATTTTCCCCATATAAACACACTTGAAATTTTCAATCGCTTTGCGCCACGACTAAACGTTTTTTGATTGGCGCAAAACTTTGTATATCTCAGTTTTTTTGCTATTCGCATATTTCTAGGGGGTGAGACCGACAGTTTGAACACTTTTTTTTATTAAGGGGCACCCTATTGTCCATGTTAAAATAAGAATCATTAGTTCTTCTGTTGATCGGCCTAGATATAGATGTTACTCGATTCCGGATATCTAAATATTCTTGACGGCTTGGGCACTTTGGGTAATCTGCTTTATTATTAACGTGCTTTTTATTTTTTTTTAAGAGGACATATAGTATAACCATGGTTTCCCGTGCAGGCTGAACACACTAAGGTACGATAACAGTTTTTAGCCCCGTGTCTATACATAGCACAATTGGAGCATTGAGTGGGCCCTTTGTTGCCCTTAAGAGGCTTCCTTCAATACACCGTAATATTACTAAAATATCTAATTTTCATTATTTCTCCTTTGGTTATTATTTCTGAAAACTGTTAGTGTCGTTTATCTCGTATAAAACTGGAATTTTTTGTCCTTAAAAACACTTAGAGCATCCTGGTACAGTGATAACGAGTTGGATAAAATTTTCGTTCCAATAGTCATTCGTTATAAGTATACTTATCACCAATTATTCCGATAACATTAGAAAAACTGTGAGTAGAATCCACAATTATAAGGGGAATTTTTTTCTTTAACAGCAACAGGTTCTTCTTCATCGTCGTCAGATAGAATTTGAAATCTGTTGGCACTAGTACTAGGACCGTCTGATGTTTTTGGCACCTTGAATTTAGGGCCATTGCCAAAAGGAGAAAAATTAAAACAATCAATTAGTTTATTACTCATTATATTGAAAATTAAATTAACTTTTTCAAGCACAATTAATCACGATGTTTTTATCTTGAGGCAGAGAAGCCAGATGGAAATTTTGAATTTCCAATCAGAAGATTTTTTAAAATTCTTTTTCCTATGTAAATAATGCGGTTCGAGAAAATATCGATTCTATAAAATCAACATATTTTTGTGTAAGTCCTATTAAACGCACTTCAATGCCTCATTTTGTATCGCATATTATAACTGTGAACAAACTATATTTTTTTAAACTATTTTTTTATAATTCTTGTATTCTATCTTATATAAGAAAGAAGTTGTTTATTTGTTTAATTCTGGTTTAAATAAAACTACAAAAACATCAGATAAAAAGATAATTTTATTTTCCAAAAAATATACTGAATTTTAATCTTTATATAAAACTTTCTTTATCTAATCTTTTAATTATATAAATTATAAGTATATGTAGAGATAACTCGTATTCATAATTAAATTCAATGGAAAAAATTATCCACTATAATTTTATTACGAATTCTTATCCCATAGACTGTATTTTATTTAATAAAATCACATGAAAAAAAAAAACAATTTTCATATTTTCATGAAAAAAGAGTCCTATACAATAAATTATATGATTTAACAAATTATATTCTATACCTGCGAAAATGTTTTTAATACAAGTGTTTAGATTAACAATAGTATGTATATATATCCTAACAATATATGTATGTCGTTATTTTTATAAATTTTGAGATGTTGCCAAAATATTAAACATCTATAAAATAATATAGGTATTACCCATTTACTTTCCCGACATACGTATTCAAAGAAAACTAAACAAAACATTTATTTTTTTATTTACAGAAAATAGTTTTATAACATCCTTTTTTTTAACTTTTCACACAAAAACAAACAGAACAAGTAAGAAAATTATAGTCCGTCTAGACCGACTATACGATACCCTATACCAGGCGTTTAGAGAGCCTATCTCTTAGATCTAACTAATTAGATATAGAAAATAAGAATAAACCAAATTTGAGTGACATTGTTATTAATTTTTTAGCCTTTGGATATACATACAGTGTTGGTCAGAACAAAAGCAACCAAAATCACTATTGACCTTTTTTGTATTTTTAAGCATGTTATTGTTGTTTTTCCAAAATCTTCTTTATCACTTCTTACTCTTTATAACATTACAAATAAAAAGACAAAACTAAAATTGTAAACTAAAAAAACCGTTATTTTTTTTTTTTGCAAAAAAACTCAAAATAGCTCTTTTCAGTTGGACAAAACAAAAGCAACATTTAATATTATTCAATATTTAGTGAAGAATCCGTTGTTTTTTATAACTTCGCGGCATCTACGATTCAATAAGGTGGTTGATAATATTGACTGGATCGCTTTTCCACTCAGTTTCCAGCGCTTCATTTAAAGGTTGAAAATTGAAAGCCCGACCAGCGACTCGCCGCTTTAAAGTGCCAAATAACGTCTCCATAGGGTTCAAATCAAGTGATTGGTCCGTCCAATCAAGTGTTTGAACCCCATTTTCAGCGAGCCACTCTTATACCTGCTTCGAAGTATGTTTCGGGTCGTTGTCGTGTTGATATATCCAACGAAGCGGCATCTCCCACTCAGAGTGGCATCATAACATTAGTAAGAATGTCTCTATATTTAAATCTGGCCATTAATCCGTCGATTTCGTGGAAGGGTCCAATGCCAAAACCAGATATTTTTGCTCCGTGGTGCTCCTCCCAAAATTTACAGATTTTGTTGTTTTATATTTTTTGATAAGCCGAGATATTATAGATTTATTAATACTATGCTTCTTATCTAGTTCTATTCGATTCTTTCCATTTAAAAAATCCTTAATTTTTTCTTTTTTTAAGTTTTCGGAGTATATATCGCGAGCCATGATGATTTGATTTAAATATGATCAATTTCACAACGCAACTAGCTGTCAGTCAACTTAACTTAAATTAAATTAATAGAGAATGCAAAAATAAGCCGTTAAACTTGAAAGTAGAGGCAATGCAATTTGTTCTTGCTTAAAGTTGCTTTTGTTTTGTCCAACTGAAATTGTGCCATTTTGAGTTTTTTTTTTTACAATTTTAGTTTTGTATTTTTATATGTAATGTTATAAAGAATAAGAAATGATAGAGAAAATTTTGGAAAAAATACATTAAAGGACAATAGTGATTTTGGTTGCTTTTGCTCTGACCAACATTGTATATATGAGGAATAGGTCGAAAAATGGACCTATACGGACCATATTTGGTAATATTTTTGTTTTTCGATAGATTTAATTGAAGATTGGAAATTAGCTTCATATGGGGCTATGACTAAGAATTGTCCTTTATAGTTTATTTTTGGACTACTGATAAATGGATGTAATAAACATACACAAACCCGATTTGACCGAAATCTATATAATTTTAATATTATGGCAATTTATGGGGACTAGGTCTGAATATGAAGCGATTCCCTCTAATTGCAATAGAGTTCATCCTTTGGTCGATAGAAGCTTATATACCAAATTTCATCAAAATATATTTATATTTGCGACCTGTAGTTTGATTACACACAGACAGACAGACCGACGGGCGGACATCGCTTAATCGACTCAGAAAGTTATTCTGAGGTGATCGGCATAATAAAAGATGGGTCTAGGTCAAATATTTTTGATAGTTACAAACATCAGCACAAAGTCAGTATACCCTGACCACATAGTGGTATAGGGTATAAATATATAGTTTAATTATGTACCACTAAACAAATTTATGTTGAGATTTTATTATAACATTCACACTACTGTGCAGAGTGTATATGTATATCAGTTTGTCGTTCGGATCGAAAAATGCATTTGCGACCCCATAAAGTATAAAAATTCTTGATGCTTATAACAACTCGAGTCTATATATCGATGTTCGTCTGTCTGTCTGTCTGTTGAAATCACTCTCATTCATAAAATAACCCATTTACTTGGATAAACTTAGGATAAATATTGTTTGTCATTATTTCGAGTAGGTTGGTATTTAAAATGGGGTTAATAGCATGTTCAGACGGCAAAATGAACCACTTGATTCGCTCTCTGAATCACGATTGTGAACCTTGGTGTTCAGACGAGTGTTCTTGTTTCATTTTGACGTTTATACTTTTTGTGCAAATATTTGAAGATATTCTTCTTCACTTTACGTTTCACTATTTAATTTTTTCAATTTTTATTTGAATATATGTATGTAAATATACTTTTTATTTGTTAAATGTTTCTATGTATTGTATTGCACATATTAATTTTTTGTTTTTTTCTTTGTTTATATATTTTTGACAGCTAGTTCAGATAAACTAGCGTTAATTTTTTTTATCAAAATTGGAGATGACACTCAATTTTTCTAGGTTGACAACTATGTTCAAAATAAACCAAGTAGGTTCGCTCTCAAAATTTTGTATGGCAAATCATGTAGATTCAATCATGATTCGGCCGCGAACCGTGAATGAGAGATCGAACCGCAAATCTTGCTGTCCATGTGAACATAGCATAATCGAGCATCACTGTTTCAAGAAATGACCTAAAATATGGAGACACTTCTAAAAAAATTTAAAAATACTGTGTATTTGTTTTAACAATTTAGTATTAAGTTTATCAAATTGTTTACTTTTTCAAACATTTTGTATATGCTTCATTTCCGCAAGTCAATCCAGACTGTCGAAAAACCATCTACCTGGAAACGCTAAGCTTAGTTACTGGCGTTTCATCTACGAAGTATTTTTATTTTATTTCATTTAATTATTAATTTGTTGCTAGAAGCTCCACTATGGAGTAGCTTTTTAATTTATTTTATCTTTTTTATATTATTAAATATATTGTTAATTAAAACGTTGACTAATAAAGAAAAAATATTAATTTGTAATATATGTAGCCTAATTTCCAAATAAATAATATTACAAGTTCATTAAATAACTAAATACTCGTAACTAGAACTAAAAATTTTAATAAAATGAAATTAAAAAATTCTTAAGATTTTTTAATTATATACATTTATGATGTTCTATTTTAATGTTTATATTTTTTGTTTAATCCTATTTTTCAGGGTGGCAATAATGCTGGTCACACTGTTGTGGCAAATGGCACAGAATTCGATTTTCATCTTTTGCCTAGTGGCATTATCAACGAAAAATGTATTTCCGTGATTGGTGAGTGGTTTTTGTTTAATGCGTGTATATAATGTACTTTAACTTTACAGTTTTCTTTGAAATAACTATAATTTCGAATTTATGATGTGTTTTTAAGGGGGCTAAAAAATTCGATTGGGATACCAATTTACGTTTTGGAACAAAAAACAACATAGAGAATAATAACTAGATTCATACTAAGCAACTATTACGAGTTTCTTTGAATTTATCAAGCGTTTTTTTATGACTAGTTGTTGAACTTAGGCCAATAAAATAAATGATATAAATTTAATTTTTAATAGCGGTTGGATAATGCTAACTATGACAACTGAAAGCAAATAACCCAGGGACTGAAAATTCAGTTATTTTTAAAATATTTAACAAAAAGAAGTTAATGTCAAAGAATTGATTCAAGCATACAATTTTTATCCTTTCGGAAAATGCTTTGCTTTTTTAATTTTGATTTTTATTTATTTTTTTTTTTTTTTTGAGTAAAAAAAAACTTTTACGAGCAGAAATACATAAGTTATTTTTCATTTTTATTTTTTTGAGTTAATATAAAAATCGACAAGTGCCAAAATGAAAATGTGAGATGAAATTAATTGGCATTTCATATAAATCTCAATTAAAAATTCTAACGAAGCTTCTCGCTTTTTTATTTTTTACTTTTTTATACCCTCCACATCACTGTGTAGAGGGTATATATCAGTTTATCATTCCGTTTGTAATACATTGAAAAATTTATTTGCGATCCCATAAAGTATATATTCTTGATCCTTGTAACAATTTGAGTCGGTTTAGCGATGTCCGTCTGTTTGTTGAAATCAAGCTCATTCATAAAATAAACCATTTACCTGAGCAAACTTAGGATAATATTGTTTGTCATTATTTCGAGCAGGTTGTTATTTAAAATGTAAATCCGGCATCATTGTGTCAAGATATGACCTAAAATGTGTGTATGTGTGTTTATTGTAACAATTTAGTATTAAGTTTATCAAATTGTCGACTCTTTCAAATACATATTTTTTTTACATTTATTATAAATTGTGCAATAACTACAGATATTAATGTAAACATAAAACCTAGGTTAGGTGGAGGGTATCAAAGATTCGACATAGCCATATTTAGCACTCTTACTTGTGCAGATTAACGTGGTTTTACTGTATATGTTATCTTTGTAATACGAGTATATAATCTTATCGGGAGATATTTTTTTTTATTCGTGCATTCAAGGAAAAAATTTAATTCAAATTCAATCATATCCCCTGCACCATGTCATTATACTTCACATGAAATAAACTTAATAGTTTTGATTAAAATGTAAACATTTTATTAAATCGATTTTTAGCGGCTGATTTTTGTTTATTTTCATATAATTTCATGCATATTCATATTTTTGCGGGTAGTACTGCTATCACTACTTTGTCATCAGAAATGTCACAAGACTAATTTATTAGATAATCAGTCACAAGTATACAAGTGCGATACGTGTATGTATGTTACAAAACTGTCGAGTATTGCAAAAACCGTAGCAGTTAAAAAAAATATAAAAAAATACACAATCATGATGGCATGCTTTATTACTAACTCGTTCATTTATAATTTGCGGTAACGTTATACTGATTCATAAAATTTGTCGTTACTGAAAAGTTTCCCTAGTATGTGTGTATATAATTTTTGCAATCAAGGAAGCATTTATAGAAACATTAAACAATTTGAGGTAGTTAAAACATTTTGTTACTTCAATGCAAAATAAAAACATCACGTGACCTAATTGCTAGTTTTATATTTTGACAAATTAAAAATTGATATAAAAACAAAAACATACTTTTGTTAAAATACACATACATATAAGTTAAGCATTTAATTTTGATATAAAAGCCAAAAAATAATTATATTTCAAGCATACATGCGAATACTTTATTAAGCTGATGATTTTATTGAATAATTATTAATAATTGATAACAAAGACAACGTAATTTTTAGCTTGCTCATTATATTTGAAAGGCTTATTGTATGTAAATACATCAGATGTCAACCAATTTCGAAAACTGTTTTTTTTTTCTACCGACTATAACGATACCAAAACCACTAAAAATATTGTACCTAATTTTTAATCAGTTTCTGAAATAAACATAAAGCCCCTTTTTACAATTCTGATATATTGTGTAAATCGTTTATCAAACACATTATTTTATGAAGTTAATGATTTTATTGATATTGTTTGGTTTTTTGTTAGAAAGAAAAGTAATAACATTTGTGGAATAGCCTCAGAAGACACATTTTTTTCGAAACAGTGATTTCCGCTGTATTATTATTAGCCCTCGACTGATATGTGATAGTACGAGGACGGTAACAGAACAACCCGACCTGACAAAGAAAACACAACAAATTTGCGAAAAATTTTCTTTGTTTCTGAACATGAACACTTTTCCCGGTGATTTCAAGAACTGTTTGTAGTAAGAACTGTCTAGCTCCTTAAAAAAGCCATCAACCGCGGACTCCTCCTTTTCATTGCTGGCAGATCTTTTACCATCGAGCCAGTTTTTCAAGTTTGGAAATTGAAAATAATCTGAGGAAGCTAAATCTGGCGAATAAGGTGCGTGATGAAGCAATTCGAATTTTAATAATGGATTTTGGCAATCGCCGTTCGTTGGTATTCCTTTTTGAAAATAACACTGCGGAACAAAAAAAAAATAAAAAATCTGCGGCATTTATTTTGTTAATGGTTTTTGCAAACACTTGTATTAGGCATACACAGTATGCATTTACTTTTTTTTGGATTGACTATGGTTTTCGCGATAAACCGCTATTTAAAAAATGAAGAAGGCTTCACCACATATTTTAGCATAACTCAAGAACGGTTTGTCCGATTTTGGTTAAATAAAAAATACGAAAATCCACAGCTAAATTACCTCCAAGATATATCTACAATATTTTTTAATTAGGGCAATAGTTTCGGAAATATTCATAAAGTTTTTCCGAATAATAATTGTAATGTAAAATTTAAATATTTTTGTTGTTTTAAAATTCATAAAAAATCAAAAACACCAAAATTGCTCTTTTTTAATCTAAGGTTAAGAACATAGATATGTTGCAAATAAAACGAGCCATATTTAATTAAAATCGATTAACAAGTTTTGATTTAATTTACAATTTAGTGATGGTATCTCATTTTGATAAAAAATTTCTAAATGAAATTTTGTGTGGGATTTCCATCAAGAACAAACATTGCCGCAGAATTAGTGTTGCCCTGTGTAATCAATAAAAATTAACCCACACGCATTCAAAAAAACAGACGCAATAACCTTTCCTACAGAAGGAACTGTTTTTCCTTCTTTGGACACGATTCTCCCATGAAGTGAATATCGTCTGAAGTGGTGGACCCATGTCTCTACCATGGTTGCGAATCAACGCAAAATTTCGGCTTTATTGCGGTGATAAATCGCCAAACACTCTCTTGAAACGTGTTCACGAAGCTGTTGTTGTTCTATTGAGATCAAACGCGGCACCCATCTTACGGATGCTTTCTCATCTCCACATTTTCAGTCAATATGCGATATATAGCACTTTTTGAAATACCTATCATTTCTGTTAGCTTATGCACCTTTAGCCGACGATCATCCATCGAACGGCCTCATTTAAACTCTGCGACCCAATTTTTTACAGTCGTATATATTTTATAAACACATACTACAAGCATTTGCGATTTCTTTAATAATAATAATATTTTTAAATCTTATTATTAATAACTTGTCAATTTGAACAAATAAGTAAACATCATTGTGGACAAAACATATTTTGACGGTTAATTTTTTAATGATTATTAGTCATAATTTTGTGTTAACTTGGCTTTATTTTACGTTATACGGTTTTAGACAGAAAGACTTCGCGTAAATTGATTTTTTTTTTTTTTATTCGAATCCAGTTATACCCCATACCACTATGTGATCAGGGTAGAAAGCGTTTGTGCTGATGTTTGTAACTACTAAAAATATTTCACCATTTATTATACCGATCGACGCAGAATCAATTTCTGATTTAGCTATGTCCGTCCGTCTGTGCGTCCATGTAAACCTTGTAACCAAACTACAGGTCACAAATATGAATGTATTTTGATGAAATTTGATGTATAAGCTTTTATCGGCCATAGGACGAATGCTAATTAAATTGTTGAATATCGGTGCATGTTCAGACCTAGTCCCCTTACAAATTACCCATATGAGATTGACTTACATTGCCATAAGATTCAAATTATCATGTATACCTTGACCAAATTCGGTTTATATGTGTTTCTTGCACGCAATAATCAGTAGTGTAAAAATAATCCCCATAGGAAAATTCTTTGCCATAGCCCCAAATAAAGCTGCTTCCCAGTCTTCACTTAATTCTATCAAAAACCAAAAATATTGCATTGATTTTTCTCAAATTTGGTTTGTATATGTTTTTAAAAAAATAATTCACCAAATATGGTAAGGATCGGTCCATTTTTCAACCTAGTTCCCATATTTTCAATTATATATTCTTCCTTTATTTACATTTATATGATTTAATAGATTCAAGTACTATCTGAAATAATAGACCTCTATATGCATATAATTTTAAATTTGGTGATTTCTTTTTAATTTTACGTTATTTCTCTACATTCTCTTATCAGTGGGTAAGAGCGATTTTCAATTTTGGCAAAGTAATTGTTATTAGTCCTAGTTATGAAATTGATAATTTGTTCATAACCTGTTTCTTCATGAATAAGATTTTTAGAATACCTCCAGGGCTTTTTATTTATCATTTTAAGACATTTGTTTTGTATAATTTGTAAGCGTTTTAGGTGGCAGTTGGCAGCGTCACTCCAAATAGGACACGCGTATTTTAATATTGGCCTTATAACACTTTTGAAGAGAGATTTTTGTTTTTGGGGTTTAGAAATGACCTTCTATTTAGTAGTGGCCATAATGCTTTAAATGATTTTATAGCTTTTTGGTACGTAGCCATAATATATTGTTTAAAAGTAAGCTTTTTGTTCAAGACAACTCCGAGATGTTTGACATCGTTAAGTACATTTATGGTATTATTTCCAATAAGAAGATGACGTCTTGGCAGTCTTTTGGGAGATTTTTTAAATTGAAAAATTATTGCTTGAGTCTTGTTTAGATTAATTTTGATTTTCCATTTGTGAAGATATTTACTGCAATTTACAAGTCCCTTTTCCATTTTCTTCAGGAGTGCACTTGTAAGTTTGTTCGAAGAAATAAACGCAGTATCATCTGCGTTATAAGCAATTTTCATATACTTTGGGACTTTAAAATCGGATGTATCTATCGAGTAAAGCAATGGTGACAAGACTGATCCTTGAGGTAACCCTGTGGTAATGGTTTTTGGAGATGATGTTTCATTATTAATCGCAACTTTAAAGCTTCTGCCGTGAGTGAAATCTGAAATAAGTTTGCATAAATATTTTGGTATATTTGCATCAAGAAGTTTAAATACTAGGCCATTATGCCAAACGGTGTCAAACGCTTTTTCAATATCTAACAATATTAGACCCGTTGAACGTTTATTGTTTTTATTGGTGACTATTTGATTTTTAATTCTGTTTATTTGGTGAGTAGTGCTACGCTCTTTTTTAAATCCAATTGTTCTTTAGGAACAATAGAATTGGTCATTACAAATTCACTAAGACGCGAATGTAGTATTTTTTCAAATATTTTACCTAAGTTACTTAATAGACTAATAGGTCTGTAGCTGTTTGGGTTATTTTTTGGCTTACTAGGTTTGTTTATGGCTATAACCTTGGCATTTTTGAAATGGTTTGGGAAATAGAGCTTTGATTGGTGGTTTCTTTAAAAGCAGGTTGAGAACATTTTAAAAACCTGGGGATTTTGAGGCTTTTATTGATGAGACAATATTCGTTACTTCTTCAACAGATGTATAAATTGCTGATTCAGAACTAGGATTTTCTTTCTTAAAATTATTTACTGTTGTATGAATTAATGTATCCGCTGAGTGGTTGTAGTTCGAAGTGAGGTAATTGTTATTTTTGTTTTGTTATTTTTGTATTTCCAATTTTAAAGAGAGATTTGATTTTTTTCCTTTTCTTCGCAAGTTCTGCTAATTTTCCAAAATGATTTATCACCTGGTTTTCAGTTGGATAATGATTGACACCATTTCTTATTGCGTTCCGAATTAATACTTTTATCTATTATGTTACTTAGAAACTTAGTGCATTGATTATTAAACGTATGCTCGGCTATATTTGAAGATCGTTGGCTTTTTCTTTTAAAGCTTCTTAGTTTAATATATTTCACAGTAATTTCTGGTAATGTGTAATTATTTTGTTGAGTTATTTTAGGTGTAGATACGTCCCTTGCTTCGAAAACTACATTTATAAATTTTTGGATTTCCTGATCAATCACTACCTTGGTATTGTTATATAACATGATTTTATTGTCTAAAAAAATGTTTGGTTGCTCTATAATCATAATAATTGAGTTCAACCTGCAATGCCAGTGATCTATTAAGTGTACATATAATGGGACGATGGTATTTCGTAATCCATTGTTTTTACGTCTATATTTAAAGCGGAATTGTTAAGATAATATCAACTGTGGATGCTTCGCGATTGTGTTGATAGGGGAATAGGGTTGGACTATTAGGATAGTGAATGAAAAAGTTGCTTGATTGCTGTAGGTTGTTGAGTGCGATACCTGCAGTATTATTTGAACCGCAATTCCAAGAACAATGTTTGGCATTTAGGTCACCAAAAATTATATATTCTTTGGTGAAAGGTGTTTGGTTCAAGATATCTGCACAGAAGTTATGGGTATACCTTGGTGAATATAACGAAGATACAACAATAAGTCTATTATTTATAATAACTTCAATTGAGATGTTTCCGATTGATGATGTGTTTGATATAGAGAGGTTCTAATGTGCGACAGATTTGTGAATTAACAGAACAACTCCTCCTCCTCTTGCATCTGTTCTGTCATTTCTATATAAATAATAATTTTTAAAATAGGGTCTATGATTTTCAAAAAAATTGTTTCAATATTTTCTCGTTCAATTTGTATCTCAAATTGTTTCAATTTAGAAGAGTTTGAAATGCCATTAGCATTCAAATGAAGCGTTTGGAATTCGCTTAAATTACTATAATCCATGGGCGTATTGCACCGTTGACATTACAACTTTGATTTGTTGTACTTTCGAAGTGCACCTTTGCAAATCATCCATAGCTGTAGTGAAAATATCAAATAGCTCATCGATGCTAAATAAATCGTTGTTTGTTCTCAGCTGGTTAGCATATGTGGCTTTTCTGTTATTTATTGTGTTATTATTGATGTTATTATCACAATTTGTGTTGTGGTTTCTTAAATTAGGGAAATCTCCTACCTTTAATTGAAATGAGTTATTTTGTTGTTGTCATCTGTTATTCTGACTTTTAGAAGTTATTCTTGTTCTAGTTTCCAAATAGAGAGAACGTAATGGACAGTTGATGTCGTTTGCAGAGTCAGTTCTATCTTTTCCATGTTTTTTGCAATTGATGCATGTAAAAACAGCTGGTCTTTTTTCATTTGTATTAAATGGACACACACTTGTATGATGTTCTGCACATATCATACACGCAGCACTTCGATGACAATGTTCACCGCCCGTGGCCATACATTAAGCAGTTGCAGCATTGAGTTGGTTTGTTCCTGGATCTCGATTTGTGTTTTTTCCAAGAAATCATAATATTTGAAATCGTTCGTACATTTTTTAAGGCAGTTAGATTAAAATGTTTACGAACAACTTGAACTTTATAAACTGCATTATTGTTCGAACTGAATTTGGTGACTATTTCAGTTACGGAAGAAGGGGATAGGTTGCAGTTTTTTTGCTCTTTGGGGATGTCCTCAGAGTTTTGCGGGTTAAACCGTGTAAAAAGATGGTGTATAACCTATTTTCTTTGGAGCCATAAGAATGAAACTCCATCTTACTCTCTTTAAGTATTTGCTTGTAGCATTCGTACATTTCTTTACTTGGAGCAAAAATTTTGGTACCAATTGAAGTACGTTTGAAAATACAATCCTTATCAAGTAGTTTTTGTATTTCTGTAAATGAGGCGTTAGCTTCTGCTACAATTGGTTGAGGTTTGTGTTGCTTAACATCGTTAATATTTGATACGGGAGTAACGTCCATATCATTGAGGCCAGCCAGCAGGCTGAATCTGTTGCTTGAAGTTGACGCGGTGTCCCTGTTAACAAAACCCGGAGCAAGATTTGTCATCTTGTTCGCAAGGAGCTTTATTTTTTTGATGAAGATTTGGCCCCTTCCTGTTTAAAGCTGAATTGTCTACCACGTGAGCTCAAATGAGATCAAGAATAGGCAATTGCAAAAACAAAAAGATAAACTTGTTTTTAATTTTAAATAGTTGTACTCTAAGCGCTTTAATTATTTACACGATCGTTCGTAAAGAGAATTAGATTAGAACTGACCTAGTTCCCATATAAAATAAGCATCTTATATGAAAGAAAATGTTTTGCCAACGGTTAATCATGGTGGAGGTGGATTTATCTGTTGGGGCAACGGGGTTGGAAACTCGTATTTTTTGAGTCTTTAACATTTTAAAACAAACCAAACTAGCAACAGCTGGGCCTTTTAGAAGATTTTTGGTTTCCACAGGATAATAATCCAGAAAATACGGCGTGGTTGCTCTAGAAATCTAATAGCCTGAACTTAATCCTAAGAGCATTTGTGGAATTTGCTGGATCGCGGAATCCGTCAACACAAAATAACCTCAAAGGAAATATTAAATAGCTTCATTTTGAATGAGTGGAGGAATATAAGTAAAGAGTATACTTTGAAGTTGGTTGCTAATTTAAGAAATATTTAATGTAAATTTAGTTTTTTTTTTTTATTAATTTTTCAAATGTACGAATGCATTTTCTTATGATTTTTATCTTTTTATACGTTGTTTTATCCTTTAAAATTTTTTAAAGGCACCTTAAATAAAAAAAAAATAGTGGAATAGTGCCAAGGTAGATTGATTATTATTTTAAGTACATAGTTTATTTTGCGCTACTTGGATTTTACGTAAATGACATTTTGCAGACGTGACTAGACTGGAGCACATAAAACATTGTAGGATGACATATATATTCAATAATAAGTTTTTTGTTTTCAATGTTCAGCTCCGATCCTCACTTTATGATTGGGTACATCTTTCGGACATTTTTGTTTATTTTGTCTACTAGGGAAGTTTAGTTACGAATACAGCATTACACCCAAATATTTATCGTTACATGAAGCGAACCGAAGTGTGAGGAGTCTTTCTCCTTCTCGTAAAATATATCACTTGGGTCTTATCGGGGTTAGTTTTTACATTTATTAAAATAATTGTTCAAACCAGTAAGAACTAACTGTTGAATATGTATGTATGTATCTGCACATAATGATGTGAGGCAATGTGGGTATGTGTGCAGTGAAAATGTTACACAAAATTTGAGAAAGGATAATTGAGGACAATTCAGATTAGTTAATTTTTTTTGTAGTAGGTGTATGGATACTTTTTCTACCAAGTTTATACCATATATTTTCTTAAACATCACGTCTACTCTGTGAATAGTATGATTAAAATAGAATTAGAGAGATCAACATTTATTTTAACATTAACAAAAAACCTTTGTTTTTTTTCTAAAAATTTTATTAACCTTGCATATTATTGACATTTTTTTTTGGCATCAGCTTTAGATCTAAGAAATGCCAATGAAAAATTCCCATGTATGATTTCAAGGAACATTTGAAATGCAAAAGAAATCTCAAGATTATTATCTTAAAATAAATTGAATTAGAAGTATTTACATATATGTATGTATATGTAAATTAAAAATTTGTCTACCATTTAAATTAATTAATATTTATAGCAGCACATGTTTAGACATGTGTGATATACATATATATAATTTTTTTATCTTGATTCAAATGTTACTTTTTTCTTAACTTATTTATATACAATCCCAAAACATGCACTCGAAACAGAAACACGATTAGTTTAAAATGTATATGACGTCAGTCATTTAAAAATCAAAACAAAAATATTTATAATATATGCATAAGCTCATACATACTTATACTAAGGTACTTATTGCCGAGTTGTTATGGAAAGTTTAAAGAAAAATTGCCGGTGCTTTAAAACCGTTATCAGCACGGCAAATGTAACTTAAAATTTTCATGTGTCATTTTTTTTTTTTTTTATTTGAATATATTAACCGGAAGGTGCAATATTGGTCATCATATATCAACTTTAAAAAATTAAATTTTTCTGATAAAATCCAGCGTTACGAAATTCTCCAATTCGTCTAATTCAGGATATAAATGTATGCAAATATTTATATTAATTTACAACACAATATTGTCCAATCATTTATCTGTAGTCGCACAGGAAAATACAAACCACTTCAATATACAGTGGCCGACAAAATTCTAAATACGACCACAATTTTGGATATTTTATGAGACCAAAAGTATTAAATAAAAAAATAGTGATACAGCTTTGTTTGAAATCTATTTTTATTGGTATTCCCAAAAAAATATTTATTGCTATGTCAACTTAAACAAGTAAGAGTGTTATAGTCGGCTGTGCCGAATCTTTGATACCCTTCACCCGTGTTCTAAACACAATGTCATAACCAGGTTGTCAATACTTGAAGATAAAAAAGGCTAGATTTAAAATAATATCGGCTAGAATAACAAAAATTTTAGGACAACGCCAGATCGACTTCTCCATGTATAAAGATCGAGAATATATATAGTTTACATGGTCTGCGAAATTTATTTCGATTAGTTATAAACGGATTGACAAACTGATATATACCCTCTCCGCATTGGTGTGGTGGGTATAAAAAAATCCGATGGAAATGATGAAAATGCTTTCATAAGAAAACACACCTTTTTTAGAAAATGCGCTTTTTAACAAAAAGTACTTTTCAAGCAAAAGCCATTTTTCAAGAAACGGCTGTTTTTTAAAGAAAATTATTTTATTTAGAAAAGGTACTTTAAAAAAAAAAAAAAGTACTTATGAAAATGCTTTCTGCTTTCTAGGAAAAGGAAATTTTAAAAGAAAAGGACCTTTTTAAAGAAAATTTACTTATTTAAAAAAAGACAAGGAGCATTTAAAATTTTTTAGCAGATTCCAGCACTCGTAACTCGAGTGCAAATTCTAGGAAATTTTATTTTTCCATTTAATAAAGACACTAAAGGCAATTCAACTCATTTCAAATGAAGAAAACAAACTCAACACATTAACACAAACACATTAACAAATTTAATAAACACACACATAGCATTGTATAATTTTATGTATGTGTTAGTAGCAACTTTAAACGATCATAACTCCAAAAAAATATTCCAGATGATGAAAATCTGTAAATCTCGGTAACAGCTAAAAAAAAAATACCTTTCAAAATCGGGGTAAAACTGTGAAACTTACATCGGTAACAAAAAATCGCCTAGCCTATTAATATTATAGCTATCTTTTTAATATTTAGGTTTTAATTTTAATTTCTAACTTTTAATTTTTATTATTTTTATTTGTTATTTTCAGGGATAATAATTGTTTTTTTTTTATTATTTTTTTTTTTTTTTTTTTTTTTTTGAGAAGGGTTATGCTTAAATTCGATTTATTTCTTTTAAGCATATTTTTACAATTATCGTAAGATATATAGTATTTTGGTTACCGTAACCAATGGAAGTGAGAAATATTTTTTTGGTTATGGATAACTATTATAGCAACCAAAAAAATTTTTTTGGTTACTAATAACCATTATCGAAAGTATTTTTTTTTATGTAATGTATGCATTTCTAAGGGATTTGTAGGGCAATGATAAAATAAACAAATCGTTTTGTAAGAATTGTTTATTAATTTTATAAATGAAATATTATTTAATGGAAAAGTGGATCAATAATTAAACTTTAAGTTGTTTAATTAAAGTAGTTTAAAATTAAACTACAACCCTCTTAGAAATGCATCCATTAAATCAAAAATACAGTATGTATTCGGGTAGGAATAACAAAAAAAAAAAAAAAATACTTTCGATAATGGTTATTGGTACCAAAAAAATTTTTTGGTTGCTATAATAGTTATTCATAAAAAAATATATTTCTCACTTCAATTGGTTACGGTAACCAAAATACTATACATATATCTTACGATAATTGTTAATTATAACCATTATTTGAATTCATCAATGTTAATGGTTAAATAAGACTTTTTCGTCATTTCTCTTATAACTTTTACGTCCCTGGTTATTTTTGAATTTTAATTTTTTATTCTTATTAATTTTTCATTTTCCGTTTTTCATTTTTAAAAAAGTGTACTTTTTTCAGAAGAGGGTAATTTAAAAAAAGGTAGATTCAATAAATATTTACGTTTAATAATGGCTTCTCGTAAATTGAGAATTGATATCCGAATTTTTGTTCTAAAGTGCAGAAATGCGGGAAAATCTTTTGGAGAAATATCAAAGCTTCTAAATTTAAGTAAGTCTACAGTTCAGACAATATTCAGTAACTTTAAGACTGCTGGTACAATTGAACACAACCCCCGTGGTTGTCGCCCAAAGAAACTAAGTCGTAGAGACGTTAGCTTCATTTTAAAAGAAGTGTCCAAAATTAAATGGCACATAATTGGCCGAAGATACCGAAACAAGATCAAAATAAATTGTGCATCCAAGAACTATGTAAAGAACTTTAAATAATAATGGTTACCATTAGCAGAAATTCTCGCAAAAACCTCTACTTAGCGAAAAACTCGCAAACTTCGTTTGGAATTTGTGCAAAAACATATTCAGAAGTACATGTATTTCTGGAAGAGAGGTTTGTTCACTGACGAGTCGAAATACAACATATATGAAAGTAATGGAGAGATAAAGTTGATATTTTAAATATTTTAAATCTGGGTCAGAGTTGGATTTTTCAGCATGATAACGATCAGAGGGACGCGGCTCAAATTGTCAAAGATTGGCTGCCCCACAACAGCTGTACACACCAACTCAAAGCCCCAACTAAAATGTTATTGAGATTCTACAACGATAAATCATGTTACTAGTACCCAAATGCTGAAAAAGAAGCTTCAAGAAGAAAGGCAAAAAATTACGTCCGCAGAACTCGACAATTTAGTTGCTTTGATGGCCAGATGCTTACAGGCAGTTATATTGAAATATTGATTTTAATAAAAAGTAATATTTTTCAATAGTTGAACAGAGTTTTTATGTTAGAGTACAGATCATATCGCACCTGTACCTCTAAAGTGAGTCAACTCAAAATTTTTCAATTTTCACTTTTTGCAAGAAAACGATACACAGTAGTCATATCTATTCACAGTAAAAATCTTACATCGGTTTTTCTAGTCTTTCGTAAAAAAAAATACAGTTGTGCTATAAGAGTAGCTTCTTTAGAATCCACTAAAAAGACATATTTTGAGTTGCATGAGTTGTGATGATCACTGCTATTGTTGTATACTTATTATTCGCAATTCTTTACAATGAAACAATTGTTTTTAAATTTTATAGTAAATATTAAAAAAAAAAAAACGTTTTTTGCCTCTACTGAAAATTTTTAAATTTTGAGTTGACTCACTTTAGAGGTACAGGTGCGATATGTAGACTTTTGTCAATCAATTTTTTTTAGTTTTTTGTTTATAAAAGTTTAAGTTTATAATAAATTTCGATTTTATTTGTGTTATATTAATAGAAACACATCTGAAGCAAAATTGTACCATTACTTTTCTTTCAAAAAGCCCAAGTTGTGTAAATAGATATCGTACATTGACTTTTGTCGGCCACTGTAGATATATATTGATGTGAGACACCGTAGTATTTTAGAACGTTCAAACAATTCTGTGAAAACTTTTGTATAAATAATATTATTACTTTATTGTTGTTTTTATTATTATTATTTGTTTAGTCATGTGATTTACAAAATGTTTTTGTTTGAAGGCAGAAATAAAAAGAATTTAAGTAAATAGTGAAAATTAAATTTTGAAAAATCAAGGGAAATTAGTGAAACACAGTCCTGTTGTTGTTGTGGTTTTATATATACAGTGTTGGTAAGAACAAAAGAAACCAAAATCACTATTGACCTTTTTTGTATTTTTAAGCATGTTATTGTTGTTTCTCCAAAATCTTCTTTGTCATTTCTTACTCTTTATAACATTACAAATAAAAAGACAAAACTAAAATTTTAAACTAAAAGAAATATTCAGTTGGACACTATTTCAAAACAAAAGCAACTTTAAGCAAGAACAAATTGCATTGTCTCTGCTTTCAAGTTTAACGGCTTATTTTTGCATTCTCTTTTAATTTAATTTAAGTTGACTGACAGCTTAGTTGTGTTGTGAAATTGATCATATTTAAATCAAATTCTCATGGCTCGTGATAAATACTCCGAAAACTTAAAAAATTAAATAATTAATAATTAAAATAATTAAAAAATTAAATAATTAAGGATTTTTTGAATGCTAAGAGTCCAATAGAACTAGCTAAAAAGCATAATATTAATAAATCCATAATATCTCGGCTTATAAAAAAATATAATACGGAGCACCACGGAAGACAGATGAAAGGACAGACCGTCGCATTGTACAAATTGTGCAAAAATATATATTTAAATCATCAAAACCTATTTTAAATGAGTTAAATTTAAATATAGATTCAAGGACTGTTCGTCGCCGAACATTAGAAGCAGGTTTCCGAAGCTTCAGGCCAGCAAAAAAACAACTGCTCACTAAGAAACATTTGGCAAAAAGGTATAAATTATTTATTTCAATTCTATTTCGCTAAAATGCATAGCATATGAATACTTGCACTTAACTTTGCAAAAAAAAAATATCAAAACTGGATGCCTGAAAACTGTTTTATTTAGTCAAAATTTAATATGTTCAACTTTGACGGAATGTGCACTATTCGCCGCAATAAAGGAGATCATTTAAACCAAGCCAACTATGAAGCATGGCGGCGGATCAATTATGATTTGGGCATGCTTCTCTGGTTTTGGCATTGAACTCTTCCGTGAAATCGACGTATTAATGGCCAGATTTAAATATAGAGACATTCTTACTAATGTTATGATGCCACACTCTAAGTGGGAGATGCCGCTTCGTTGGATATTTCAACACGACAACGACCCGAAACATACTTCGAAGCTGGTAATGGGGTTCAAATCACTCAAGTGTTTGAAGCAATTGAGTGATTTGAACCCTATTGAGAACTTATTTGGCACTTTAAAGCGGCGAGTCGCTGGTCGGGCTTTCACTTCTAAACAACATTTAAACGAAGCGCTGGAAACTGAGTGGAAAAGCATTCCAGTCATTATTATCAACCACTTTATTGAATCCATGCCACGTAGATGCCGCGAAGTTATAAAAAACAACGGATTCTTCACTAAATATTGAATATTGCTTTTTGAGCTTTAAAAAAAAAAAAAAAAAAAAAAAAAAAAATAACGGTTCTTTTAGTTTACAATTTTAGTTTTGTCTTTTTATTTGTAATGTTATAAATTGATAAAAAGTAATTGATAAAATTGATAAAAGTAAATTATAAAGAGTAAGAAGTGATAAAGAAGATTTTGGAAAAATGTCAATAGTGATTTTGGTTGCTTTTCTTCTGACCCACACTGTATATATATTTTGAAAATTACCATCTATTTTTATTTCATTAGTGAATGTCAAGGGGATTGTAGTGAAAGTCTTTCGTATTTTTTTTTTTTTTTTTTTTTTTGCAAAACAAACCGAAAATATCTTAGACACTAATCATCAACTATAATTTCACGGTTGTTTGCAATAAAAATTAAAAAGCCATGAAATTATTAAATATTTTAAACAAAAGTGATGAAACCTCATTTTTTCAGTAGAAATCATGATATAACATTTATTAACTTTTAGATCAGAGTTGAAAATTTTGAACTCATTCGCTGTATGGGAAATCTTTAAAAGAAAATCTTCTATTTGTTATCTACAAATTACCGAAGTAATTAAATTTGTTGTTGCTACTTAAAGCGTACTTGTAGTTGGTTGACAATAAAGTATTGTTTTGAAATTCACCACGATTGACAATAATAATAAAAATCAAATAATAAAAATGTTAACAAAATATCTTTACTTTTCAACAATAATAAATTTCGAATTCTAAATAACCTGTTATAAGTTAATAAATGTCCCA